>CM046961.1:16233957-18897098 GCA_025698475.1 Gossypium anomalum
TGAGACGCTTCGGTCCATATCCGGTGTGGGCGTTAGAGCATTGAGAGGACCTTTCCCTAGTACGAGAGGACCGGGAAGGACGCACCTCTAGTGTACCAGTTATCGTGCCCACGGTAAAACTTTTACATATGGTGATATTTGAACTCATGCTATCAACATTTATAAAAACTTTTTTTTACCATTTCAACCAAAGTTTTATTTTGATAATTTTATACATTTTAATATTTTTATACAATTTCTCTAACGTCATTTGTATATATATCGATAATCTTTACTAATTTAAATCCCTGATTGAGTTTTGTGTCACTAGTCAAGTGAGACCAACTCAATTAATGAATCTCCACTAATATTAAAGCCTTGATTGAGTTTGATATTAGGAGTCAAGTGACACCAATTCAATTGATGAAATTATGAAAATATCATTACACATTTTGAATAAATTATGTTATTAAAAGGGTTTTTTTTTATTTATCTTTTTTCTTATTTCAATAAAACCAATATAAAATTGCAAGTACTAAGATTTGAACCCATGCCATTAGAAGCTCTACTATTATTAAAGATCAGAGAGAGTTTGGTGTCATGACTCAAGTAACACCAACTCAATTAATAAAATTATGAAAATAACCTTACATATTTTGAATAAGTAATATTATTACGATGATACTTTTATTTTTTTGATAAAACCGATAAAAAATTTACAAGTATTGAAATTTCAAACAATAAAACATTAACTTTACCAATGCAACAAAAGTTTTGTTTTAATTTATTTTGTACATTTTAACATTTTTATGCAAACTTTATTGCATTTATCAATTGTATATCTCTATTATTATTAAAGCCCTAATTTAGCCTAGTGTCACGAGTCAAATGACACCAATAAAAATTGTAAATATTGAGATTTGAACTCCTTCCATATATTTCATTGTTTATTGTAAACGTACATCTATCTTTTAAATATGTAATTTTTACACGTATATGCACATAGTAGAATTAAAAATATATATAATGTTAAAAGGTGAGGGCTAAATCTAATTGGAAGACTACCTAAAATTTTCATTGGTGGTGGATCTTTCTTATATATTTTGCTAGTGACAATGATGTAGCACCAATTTTATTAAAAAATATTAAATGTTAAATATACTAAAATCAAAGTTTAAAAAGAAAAAAACTATTTAAGAATTTTTTTTGTTTAAATGAGAGGGGAGTGTGATTAAAGGTGAAATTATTAACTATATAAAAAATAAGATTAGAAATTAAAAAAAAAAAAACTTCAGAAACAACAAATAAATGTATGGCATATTAAAAAATTAAAATATAAAAGAAATGAGAGAAATTATAATTTTTAATGCATAATAGTCATAATTAACTAATTTCAAAGAAATAATTTAGAATTAAAATTGAATGAGTATAAAAAATCATATAAAACATGTGGTTCATAATTGATAAAAATAACTACCATTTAAGTAATAACAAATAATTTCCAAAAATTACAATTATTATGGAATAATATTGATGTTATGTTTTGTAGCAAATATAGTAATTTAACTGATGGGTATCTACTGGACTAATCAAAATTAAAATATTTTTCCACCAAAAGGGGTTAAATTGTAAATTAAATTTATTTCACAGTCACCCATTTAATAAAAGCTTCAACCTTAGTACCCGGGATTCATCATTTCATCAACCACCAATCCTACCTTACTTGCTCCATACTTAACTAATGCGTAACCAACTACTTTAAAAACAACTCTTATGATTTATTTCTCTCACCACAATAACTTAACTCTAATGTAGCGTTTGATATAATGAAAAGTGATAATTTTCTTGAAAATTTAATTAGCTAGAGATATCTCATTTTTTTTTTTTACTTTTTTTGTAGTCTAACTTTCTCATAAACATGATAATGCGATTCCCATGATAAAATGCGAAATTTTTTTTCTCATGTAAGTTGAAAAGTTAAAAGAATATTTAGCACAAAGTTAACCCTATTTTATATTAATTTAGTTTAAGATATTAACCTATTAAATGTAGAAAAAAAAAAGTTATTACCTCCTTACTAATACAAACTATCTTATTATCTCTTATTATTTCAACTAATACTTCAAAAGTAATTCTTTTTCTAATTTTATTTTCGATATGCATAGTATATTAATATATTATTTTATTTTCTATTATTTTCCTCTCTTTCCCTTTTTGATATATTAATTAAAATTTCAATTGCATTATAGTATTCGTTTTCTATATATGCAGGATTTTTTATATTTAGAAAATACATTAAGATAAATTCAAAATATTTTTTAATTAAAATTAAACTTTATGTAGACTTACATTTATGCTAATTGATTGGAGCTTTTCAATGGGCAAAAGAGACAATCCATTAGTTTGAACAGTCATGTTGAATGATGGGTTATTATTCTGATCTTTATAAGCTTAAACCCCATTAGGAAACAAATTTGTTCACATAAAAAACAACTGAAATATATCTATAATTTTAGCCAAACTTACCTTAGGAATTAGATTCTATAAACTATAGGCCTGCACAAAAGTTAAGCATCATATCTTGAAGAGATAAATAGTTCAATGGCATAAAGGATTATAGTAATCTATCAAATGCAGATAGAGAGAGAAAGTTAAAAATATGAAGATAAATGTATATTAAATGAGAAGATATAAGAGAATTGGTCCTCAGATGTGACATAGCTGCAGGGTTGTGGTCGGCCGGCGCCCGCCCTTGGTATTTATGCTTTGGTTCGGAGAAACTAGGATATCTCGTATAAATAACCTTAAAAAAACATAACATTGAATCTTTCATATCTTACACTTGTATTA
Source organism: Gossypium anomalum (assembly GCA_025698475.1). Classification (NCBI taxonomy): domain Eukaryota; kingdom Viridiplantae; phylum Streptophyta; class Magnoliopsida; order Malvales; family Malvaceae; genus Gossypium; species Gossypium anomalum. The sequence continues at coordinate 16,236,787 of CM046961.1, forward strand.
GGAATATATGTATATATATCTGCACACCATTATTTTACTTTATCAACTATTATTCATTTGAGTGCCAAATCTATATGCATCAAATAATATTGTTTCAAAAGTGCCCAATTACAAAAATGTCTTTAACAAACCAAACCCTGCCTTTTCACCTAGATCTAATCTTGTTTTACTCATCCTGTCAAATTTGGACATGTTATTTATCCTTCTATTAAAGCTTCAATAGAAACGTTTCTTTAATTTAGTCCTCAACCTGCTATAACTTCTTCACTCGTTCAATACAAAGAAGAAAAATTGGGTCATTATCGAGATTAAAATCAATTCCTTCCTTCTCATTTATTGTACATGAAAAATTGAATAAAAAAAAAAATTACATTATTGATACTTGTATTAAAGGGTCGTAGACAATACATGAAAAGCAACATTGAGGGATACATTAGAGATATGATTGTAAATATATTTGTTTTAAAATCAATAAATTGATTACTCCTCATTATCATAATCTAATTATCTTCAGGAAGTCTGAGTGAAAGTTCCAATAAGGATATATTTTTCAGAAAATGACAAATTTGCTACTCAACTACTTGAGGATCACATTGTAACCTTGCAAATTTAAAAGAACAATCATTTTCTTTTTCTATTCACTTTGATAGTGAAATGAATAAGACTATCCAAGGCAAACTAAACCCAGATATCTTCTAAGTTTCATCTTATTCGTTTTGGCTTTACTCCTATACAAAGTCAAACTAACATAAAATTTAGGCCTGGAATTGGTTCTATAGCCAAAAATATGCGTGATAAATTGACCATAAATGAACAAAATGGAGTAAAACAGATAGATATCAAGGGGGTAAACTCGTTGATTAGGCTATCCCTATCTAATACCATGATTACAAGTACCATTGGAGCTCTTGTTGTCAAACAAATGAGAACCAGCACCCGGAGAAGAATCTTATGATCCATATAGCAAAAGCAAGGACTTAAACAACTGTCACATTGTTTGCAAACAAAAATCATATCAAAATTAATATGATACAAGAAATACTTATCTGTTAAGTTCTGCCCGTGATGGAACAACTGGTACCAGAAAATTCCCATACCATGAATCAAATTTCTTAAAATTTCCGGTGCAGCCGTCTTGTTGTGCTTGAGCTACAGCAAAAAATTTTTCTTGTTGGATTCTGAAACTATTAATATCACTTGTTTGTACACCTGGAACCTGATCGGATAGACATATTATAACTTAAACAAGGTTTAAAAAGGGTAGAAAAATGAAACATCATGAGAATAGAAGCAGGAGAAAAGGCTTTACCCTCGAACTACACGTTGGTTTTGCATCTTTGGGAGTTTTTGAAGCAGGTGAAGCAACAGTCCTACAAAAATAAAACAAAATCCCAAGTAAGGACTCATCATGAGTTTATTCTTCATGCGCCATGACATATGAACAATTTAACAACAGAATGAAACAACATGATGCAACAAACCGGCAAGAATTTAAGCTCTCTTTGTTAGAGTGGTGCTATCCCACATTAGTTTAATTTTTGATTGTCCATGATCTCACATTCAAGTTAGACTTTTCCACCTATTACCAATTGGCTTTATGTTAGATGCTTAACATGATACGATAGGGTCTTCCATCTCCAACTACATGACATGGATGGGTGCCTGTTAAAGTGGGTTAATCCCATATTAGTTAAATCCTAGATTGCCTATAATGTTATATTTTAGATTGAATGCTTAACATTCTTTTTCTTGTGGAAGCTTTGGCACATTGCTTGTAAGATTGGAATTTGAGGCAGGGGATATGAAATAAGAACCAAATCTTTTCTTCTATTTAGTAAGAAACGGGTATATGCTGGTTTTACGTCCGATTGTACTCTGTACTGATATGATTATAATTATAGTTATGCGGACATGTATTTTTTTGTGATTGTACTTGTAAACTCCTTCTCAGAAAAAAGTGTGTTGAGAGCGACTATCTACTTTCGAGTGTCTCACTCCCTCAACAGAAGATATTGTCTCCGTGTCAGGGTTTGGTCTCCCATACTCTGAGAAGAGCCCAAAGGGGCTCACAGAGTTTAGTGATCGCCTCGGCTAGTGGAGATACAACGTGCAAACTCACGGGAGAAGTATCAGTACTGTGCAAAATTTTAATTATGCATATTGCGCCTTAGGAATTTGAACCACCAACCTCTGCATCCATGGTACCACTTGGCCCACAGGCACAATATGCATAATTCATATTTTACACAATATTGACACTTCCCTCGTGAGCTTGCAAGTCGTATCTCACCAGCTGAGGCACTCTTTAAACTCCGTGAACCCATTTGGGCTCTGCTCAGAGTACAAGAGACAGAACCGCGACACAGGAACTAGACATTCCGTTGAGGGAGTGACACACTCCAAAGCAGATACTCGCTCTCAACAAATTGTCTTGGATATTTCAATTTCATCCCAAACCCTAGTTTGCCAATTCACATAATTTCTCCATCCATTATCAGCTTATCCTATGCATCAATTCCCAAATACAAAACAAATGATGAAAATTGAATTCTAAATGGAATCCCATCCTTCACTAAAAATTAAAGTTGAATTTTAAAGCAGACAACTTACAATTTACCAAAAGGGAAAAAGAAAATTTCAGTGAATAATCTCATGTTTTCCAACACACTCTAAAAAGCAAGCATCAAGTAACTCAGATGAGCATATTTTTCTCAAGAGAAAGAAACACATAAAAGAAAAACGAAAACCCAAGAGCGCAGAGAGGCGTATAAAGAACATTACCGGCGAGGCGGTGGCTTGTGGATTTTCGTCTTCTTGAGTTCAGGACCTTCCATTCTCTCGCTAATACCGGCTTTCAAATTTTTCCAAATTTATACGAACAGGTGGTGATTTAGATCATGGGTCATCCCGCAATAATAAACTATTGCGGGTATGAGGCCCAAAACTATTCGGGCTGTCGGGTATGGTCAGGCCCATATTTGATGTGTTCATATCCATGTTTGTTTCCACCGGATAAATAAACATCAGGGTACTCAATCTTTCACTCCAAAATATTGGTGGTGCTATTTGGTTTTAATCGAATTAATCTATCGAAATTTAATTTTGATTTTAAACAAATATTTAATTATAGATTTATTTTTTGCATTAATCAAATTAAATTATATTGAAATAATCAAAATTTGATATTTAAGTGTTATTTTAGTTATCAGTTAAATTTAATCATGTTGATGTGTAAGATTAATAAGGTAGAGAAACAAAGAGGGAAATGGAGGTGTTGATGGAGGTTAGTTCATCCTGATTAGACGGAGAACTGGAGAGTATAAAGAATGAAGACAGTGGAAGTGTGAGCTGTAAGTAGAATGATAGAGTGTTGGCTAGTATGGTTAGACAATAGATCCCTACTCCATCATTTTGGAGGATATTTATAGGCAAAGTTTCGTGTTAGGTGGCATTAATGTGACAAATCCATTATCAGGCCATAATTATTGGATGTGTGGGGAAATGCGCGTGATGGGATGCATTATCATTCTCCTTGAGTTGTGGTACGGAGTCGTTAAACATATGTGAGGTTTGGTGATCAAAATGATCATATTCTTAACAAAAGATCAGGTAACTGGAAGAATGAGTGGCTAGTTTCATTGCACAATTACCTTTCGCTTGACTAAATAATCGAGACAAAAGGTTGAACTTCTGATGACTACATGCTACCACGTGTCCCAAGGTAGGGAAGGTATAACAAATCATGTTAAGCTTTTATATATATATATATTATTTTATATTTTTAATATGCATTAATTTGATAATTGATAGCAGTTATAATCTTTATTCTCTTTTGCTTTTGATTTATTTTCATAATTTTGTTGGATAAATAGATTTATTTATTTTAAAAAATTAAAGAACTATTAATTTTGTTTCGTTACATAATTCGAATTAGATTAGATAATAGTACACTCGGATTACAATTTTATGTAATAATTTTTAAAAAGAATTGATATAACACTTAAAATTAGTTTTAATTAATAATTTTTTGGTTTGAATCCCACTAAATATGTATAAATACTTTTTAAATTTGTATATTGAATGATAAATTTGCTTTAAAAATAACATCTACTGTTTTATAAAAATGATCAACTTTTAGTAAATTCTCCGTTGAATAGAGATTTGGTTGAAATGTGACATTTATGTTGAAACATTTTCAAAATATATATAGTGTTCCAATAGTTATAAATAAAAAGCTATAAGTTACCAAAAGTTATGTCACTTAATTAATAATAAAGGGTAAGAATTATTCAAGTAGATATCTATTGAATAATTATGTTCGTAACTAAAGATATGACTATCTATTTGTGTAGTTATGTCCCTATGAGGAGACATGAGACCTCCTATAAATAGGAGTGGAATTTCATTTTCAGGACATACCAGAAAAAAAAATCAAAAGTTTCTTTATATTCTTCTATCATCTTTTATATTTTTAGATTGTTCTATAAAGAATTACTGCAAAAAATTTTTTTTATAGAAATTGATATTATTGTTATGCTTCGCTCAATACTCAGTGGACTGTTACTGTCAGTGCAAAATGTCGACAATCATTGAGCTTCATTGTACCCTCGAGGTTTATTTTCCAATAACTCTTTTGCACATGACATTGATACAAGCTTTAGAGCCTTCATTCATTCCACATAAGTTTATGTTATCCTCACACACCTACAATTTACTTAATAAAAAAATAAATATTAATAAATATAAATCTATTCAAAGGGTGGTTATAAACCTCGTACAATGCGAATGCGAAAGCTCAAGAGATACAATTCAAAGAGGTGCGGATAAAATAGCGAATGTAGCATCAACCCCTAAGTTGCATTCTAGTTGGTTTTAATATTTTGTTTCTTATTTTATAAAATAGATTGTTTCGTTAAAAAAATTAAATAAATTAATCAAAATTATTTTAATTGAATTAATTTATTCTTAACCGATTTTGGTTTGAATTGGGGTTAATTTGATTAATCGAAATAACCCCATAAAATATGATAATAGAAAATAAAAGAGAGCAATGAATGACATCATATTTCAAACACACCCTATAATCGTATTTGCTATATAATGTCTAATTCACAACTTATTCTCAACATTGACTTAAAGAAACAAACGAACAATAAAAGAATCATATATATCAAAGAAATATATTGATTTATATGAAATTAGTGAATATCACATGCAATGAATGGGTGATAGTAGCTATGCTTACTATTATTATTGCCTAAACACGTTCCTTCCATTTGTATATATACATAAAGTAATAAGGGGATTGGGTGGTGGAGGCCCTGGACCCGTGCTGCTTTGCACCAAGTGACCGAGTAGGAGACAAGGTTGAATCATTGTGTTTCTCAACGCGAAAACATAGATTTGCGTCACTTATTCAACTTCAACTATGTCATTCCCAACCCCACCTTCCCTAATTTCTTACTTTTATTTTAATCTTTAATCATTCACTCTAAATAATTAATATCACTTCAATCAAATCTCCCTCGTCATACACTTAACTAATCAATATTAGTACATATGCACACATAGTAAGAACATACTTGTGTCATGAGATTAGAACTTAAGTCTGGCAAACCGCATGGTCTTAGATATTTTTTTTGTTTCAAATCAACCTAAGTCAACTTAACTCTCGAAAAGTGAGAATTCTCTTGAAAATACTTTAAAGCATCGAAAATAAAACAGAAGCAATTCAAAAGAGAAAGGAACTTGAATTGAACAGAAAAACCGCAGTAAAATAATGCACATAATGTATTTGAGTAAATGCTCTCAAATATATTCTTTAACTATCAATAGAATAACTACAAATGAGAGGTAATGCCTCTATTTATAGTTGAACTCCTCCAGACCTAACAGTACAGATTGAATTACATCAACGGCTGAGATTAGTGCCTATCTATAATATAAGAGTCCTAAGGGATTTAAACTCTATACATCTTTATATGTTAGGATTTACAATAATGACCCTGGTAACTCTTAGTTTTACTGGAATGTTTCACTAGGTCACTAACGCTTCAAATAGATGGACTTTTCTATGTGTTCCACGAATCGGGTTAATTTATGGGTCAAATGAGCTCCATTTAATTAGTTGACCTCTATGGGATGCTCTGTGTGCATTTATCATGGACTTTGATTCTTGGCTTGCAACATTGCACTACACATATATACACTACGTCCAAAGAGAACTGTCCAAATAAAGGTCTACCACTTGCTCCACTAGAAGTTTGAATCGAATTGAATTCTATAAGTAAATAGCCATTGATCACCAATTACATCTTGTATCATTTCTGCATCAATCAAGGAACCTAAACATTTAAGAATAATAATAATAGAAGTGTTGGTTCATTTTTGTGGAACATGAACATGTTGGCGACTACAATTCCTTTGAAGTGTCTAAATCTAATCAAAGCAACCCCATTAGCCAATTTGCGTGTTGTTTTCTTCCCAGCGTGTTGAGTATAGAAGACCAATAAGTAAGTAAGTCAAACATTGTGGCTAAAGTAGTCGCACTCAAAAGTGTATGATCTCCAATTACTAAATAAAAATAACTTATTTAAGATCAAACCAAATCAAATATCATATTTTGCTGCGTATATTGTGTGTGCAACTTTTTCGTTGCTGCTGAAAAAGGATAAATCAAAGGCATGGAGAAGAAGTTGGATTTGAAAATGGGAAAGGAAAGTGGAATAATTAAGACAAGAATAATGTCTCACAAACCATGTGCAGAGATGCGCCCCACGTGGGATAGGATATGACATACGTGTGGGGTCTCTTCTCTTACAACTTGGCCCTTGCTTTTCCTGTTCTTTTTTGATGACCCATGCATTTTTACAAGGCACCAGCTCAAACCCACACCAGAAAAAGCTTGCAAGCGAAAAGGAAGGTTAGGGTAAGATAAGCTTTCAAGTACCATCCACAAAAGACGTTCAAATTGAATATATACGAGGAAATCAGAATATATGCCTAATAAAGTACCTTCGACATTGTTTTCCATGTGCCTGAATGCATGCAAGTGAAACCATGACAAATTAAAAGGTTTACGCATAGTCTCATCTAAGTTATTCCATCATTGACAGAACAATTTCCTGTATATTAATTAACTATAGCTAATTGCTCATTGTTTAACAAAACTTCTTTTTACCTTAATTGATCTGTCATTTGTAGAAGAGTCTTGGCCTCATTTAACTAATACTGGTCAGGGATGATATATAGATACAAGTAGAAATAAAGAAGGGATGGATAGTTATCTTATTCTTACCCCAAAAGGGGAATGAAATCAAATGGTCCAAAACGAAGCAGCATGGAGCAGGGATTCTAGAGAGAAAAAAAAAAAAAAAAAAAGAGTAGAAATCTTTTTTGCAGGGGAAAGGAGCCCTTAAAGAAAGGGACCTTACAGCAGAGGGCGCTCCCGTTATAGAAACACAAGAAATGGTGCAGGAAATAGAAGGCCAGCCAGTGACAGAGAGTGTCAGATGGGGAAAGGAAGAAAGGGAAGGTGGGAGGGAGCAGCCAAATATGTGGGTCATAAGTATTCACTATAAAAGCTTGTTTTCCTTTTTCTTAACACAACACGACACATCACTCCATTTCACCCAACTCAACATAGACGGGGACATAAAATGAGAGAGAAAACATGAATGAAACAAAATCAAGGAAGAATGTGGCTGCATGCAGTTTATAATTACTTTTGTACTACTTACTAGATATCATGTATATATGTATTACGGTGTTTCGTTTCACCCAGAAATATGCGTAATTTCTCATCGTTTGTGGGGACGAGAAATGGCGTAGTGGGGAGAAAAGCCAGCAACAGCATTTGTGGTAGTGAAATGAATCCAAGTTTGCTTTAGCTGATGCGAAAGGTAGGGTAGGGTAGGGACCTTGGCTTGTGGTGTCCCAAATGGTTGGGCAAAGAGAACTTTCAGTCGTCCAATCCAATATCAGTCCTTTCAGGGTCTTCAGTCTTCGTCTTCTTCGATATCTCTCTCTCTCTTAGCCTGGCCTGGCCTAGCCTGCTCTGCTCTGCACTGCTCGACTCTGTCTCTTCTCCACCGTCCTTCAAGGACTGCCACAAGTAAAAAACGAAGAATGAAATCCTAAAGGACAAAAGCAACTTCTTAACTGCACGTGTGACCTGTTACGTGTCTTTATCATCTCTGTGGTTCTAGTACGTTTTTTTTTTTCTTTTTCTTTTTCACACTTATTATTTCTTTACATTTTTACTCACATTTTTTCTTTGCTGAGACGACAAATGCCTTTAGTTTAAATCAATGAACCTTTCTTTTTGACTAATTACTGAAAATTTTGTTTTGCTAACGAGTGTGCTAAAGTACTTTATAGCATAGCATTACTACTGTATTAATCAGTAGAAAAAGTAGGAATTTAAGACCAAATTTTTTTTTTATTTTTGTGAGATTCGAACCCATATCTTTAAAAAGTTTTAGTGTTTTTATTTTTTTTTGAAACTATTTAGTTCAATGTATTTTTATTTAAGTCACAGTATTTTTTTTAAAATTTAATTTCTCTCTTTTAAGTCAATTTTCTATTTTAATCAATTCTGAAATGGGTTTATCAAGAGAAGATAGTTTGATTAAAATGAGATTGATATCAGGATAAATCAAACAGTAAAAAGAGTTAAGATCACATGTTAATTAACATATTATTTTTAATAATAAAATAACTACATTAATTATTATTTTAACATTGATCTGTATAATATTGTATTATAATAATTCCTTTTTGCCCTTATTAAAAAAAATTCAGACATATTTAAGTAAATCAATTACTAAAAAAAGTAAACAACAAAATGGTGTAGAAAATAGAAAAAAAGTGATAGCAGTGCAGAAAAGAGCTGCCGGAGGAGGAGGCCAGAAATTATTAAAAAGTCACACCTCCACCAACCTCTCGTGAAAAACTCCATTTCACTTATCGGAAATTGAACCCTTTATCAAACAACTACAAACCACACACACTACATATATAATATACATATATACTGCCTGCTGCATATATACTATTGTATAGGAGACAAAAAAGAATAGAGTAAAAAAAATAAAAACACCACCTCAACTTCTCTATTAATATTGCTGAAAATCAAACCAATCTGTCTATCCTTAAGAGGAAACTTAGCATCCATACAAACTAATAGAGAAAATAAAAGAGTGATCTTTACGAGAGTATCTGAAACGGAAAACAACAAACAGGATTTGGTTTGATTCTTTGATTCCCTCTTCCCTCTTATCATCATCCTCATCATGTGTAACCAAACCACCACCGCTTCCATCCTTACTTCTACTCAGAACTCTTCTCAAACCCACCTTTATTTCCACCCTGGAAAGCATAGGCATCACCATGACCATGGAGCTCATCACCTATGCGCTTCGATCTCTGACATCATAATTGAAGCTAAATCGCTCTTCAATCTAGCCTTCCCCATAGCCTTGACTGGTCTCATTCTCTATTCTCGTTCCATCATTTCCATGCTCTTCCTTGGCCATCTTGGCGATATCCAACTGGCTGCCGGTTCATTAGCTATAGCCTTTGCTAACGTCACCGGCTACTCTGTCCTTTCCGGCCTTGCTTTAGGTATGGAGCCACTGTGTTCACAAGCCTTTGGAGCTCAAAGACATAAACTTTTATCTTTAACCCTTCACCGCTACGTTATTTTCCTCCTATTCGTTTCCATATTGATATCCTTTCTTTGGATAAACATGTTCAACATTATGGTTTGTCTTCGTCAAGATCCTAATATCACCCGCATCGGCCAAAGGTACTTACTGTTTTCCCTACTTGACCTCTTCACCAATTCTTTCATTCACCCAATACGCATTTACCTTCGCGCTCAAGGCATCACCCACCCGCTCATTTTAGCAACCCTCGCCGCCACCATTCTCCATTTACCCATCAGCTTCTTACTCGTCTCCCATTTCAACTTGGGCGTCGCCGGGGTAGCCGCTTCTGCTTCCATCTCCAACTTCTTCGTTCTCGTCTCCCTTGTTGTTCACATTTGGGCCTCAGGCCTCCACCATCCCACGTGGGAAAAACCCACTTTGGAGTGTTTAACCGGCTGGAAGCCGCTGCTCAAGCTAGCCGCGCCAAGCTGTGTTTCTGTTTGTTTGGAGTGGTGGTGGTACGAGATCATGATCGTGATGTGTGGGCTTTTGGTGAACCCGAAGGCGCCGGTCGCTTCAATGGGGATATTGATTCAAACGACGTCGTTGTTGTACGTTTTCCCTTCTTCGTTGGGTTTCGCGGTTTCGACCCGTGTCGGAAACGAATTAGGGGCAAACCGTCCTTATAAAGCGAGATTATCGGCTGTGGTGGCGGTTTTCTTATCAGCCATGATGGGCTTATCAGCGTCGACGTTTGCATCAGGGATGAGAAATAAGTGGGCCAGGATGTTCACATCTGATCCTGAGATCCTACGGCTGACATCCATTGCACTACCTATCCTAGGGTTATGCGAGCTGGGGAACTGCCCGCAAACAGTGGGATGTGGGGTCCTCAGAGGGAGCGCACGTCCTTCCACCGCAGCTAATGTGAACCTCGGGGCATTTTACTTGGTGGGCATGCCCGTTGCAGTCGGACTCGGATTCTATGTCGGAGTCGGATTTTCTGGGGTATGGTTGGGCCTACTTTCGGCCCAGGTGTGTTGCGCTGGGCTTATGTTGTATGTGGTGGGGTCCACTGACTGGGACCTACAAGCCAAGAGGGCCCAGATGCTGACGTGTGTAGATACTACATGGCTACCTCATGATTTTGATAATAATAGTAAGGGTGAGGAAGAACAACAGCCGTTGATTTGCAGTGTGCTGACTTCAGCTGCCTAGTTAACCTAAATTAGCAGTAGTAAATTTAGAATCTGATATATATTTATTTATTTTTAGTAAATTTATTTCTTCATTGCTTAATAAGAATTAACAAATAAAGAAAGAAAGAAGAGTTTTTGTTGTCTCTATTTCAACATCTTCAATAATACTGCTATATAATTAAAACTAATTCTAATTTGTTCTTCATTTTTAAATTTTATTTTATTTTAAACTTCACTTTCACGTTATTTGTAATCACATCTTTAAATCTTTACATCAAATTTAGTTTAATTCATTCAAATAAATTTATCAGTTTATTTTTATATTATATAAATATTTTTTTTTTATGTATGTAATATATAAACGCTAAGTAGTGCTATGGATAATGGTTTTAGTTGTGAATATAAAATTACACAGAATCAAAATTTACGTACAACATTATATATTTGACCAAGTTCATTTATCCTCTCTTTAACTCTAAATAGGAGGATAAATGTACTTTATCATAATTTAATTCACGTCCTCTTCCACTGATAAAATATTAATGTCAATCGAATTTAGACTTGATTAATTTTTTAAAAATAATGAAATTATACTTTAATATCTAAAAATATTTTTTTTTATTTCAATAGAAATTTCTAACTTGGTAGTTTTTAAAAAGATGATAGTGTGGAACTAAGGGAAGTTTGATATAGAAGCAAAGAATAATGTAGTCCCACCATGTTTTTATATATTTGGTTAGGGACTTCCTTCTTTTGGAATTTCATGGTTTCACCTCCATTTGATGTTGTCAACCTTTGTAATCAGGATGGATCTATAATTTTATTTTAAGGGGGTAAATTTATTTTTAAAGAAAAAAGTGTCAATTTTTTTCAGATTTTATCAATTTAATGTTTTTAAAAAAAAAGTACAAATAATTTAACTATAAAAAATTAAAAGAAAAAATATCATACTATATACAATTAAATATTCATTTCCAATATGCAAAAATGAATAACTACTATTATACTAAAAATTTCATAAATATCATTATAATTCCAAAAATTAAATTTTAAAAATTGACCTTAGTCCTATTTCTCAATACTAGGCATCCTAAATTGCACCCTCCACTCCTTCATAAGATCAAACTCTTCAATGATAGAATCTGTTGAAAATTCTCGAGCTATCTTTTTTTCGATGTATGCCACCAAGTAAGTTGAAAGAAAATCATCCTCCATTCTATTGCAGAGTATTGTCTTCACAATTTTCATGGCTGAAAATGACCGTTCGGTTGTTACAGTAGACACGGGAAGAGTTAGCACAAGACGAATAATTCTATTAAGAAGAAAATAAATGCTTAACGAATAGTTTTGGAATTTGACTTTAAAATCCATATTGAGCCTCTAAGTTTAGTTTTTTAAGGCTCATCATACATTAATATTTAATTATTATTAAAGTTATATAATTAAAAACTGAAAAATACTTTGTTAATATAAAATATTAACTTTATGACTTAAGTCGGCGAATTATATAAAATACAATTTAATCAAAGGAAGTGAATGTTATAAAGTGTGCACACCAAATCTAAAATACATGATAATTTATATATAAAATTCTAAAGGGACAATCACCCCGCACCCCTAGATACATCCCTATGGCTATTTGTAACATTTTTCATATTTCAACTAAATAGATATTTTTATTAAATTATACTAACCATTATGATTTTATCATTTTTAGAAAATCTTTGTTATTTTAACCCACAGCGTCAATTTTTAAGATCAACATCGAGTATCGCGAGTTGGAGTTGGACAATAGAATTAATGGTTTAGAATATCATAATTTTAGCATTATTAATGGAGATGCAATTTCTTTTAAACTTTATTCTGTGTGTAGATGGGAAGAAGATCATGTACAGTGAATATATTCTATAGTGTAATAAGCTGAAACACATCCCGGTGGCCCAACGAAATATCTTCAATTGCCCTCTTGTGGGAAAAAAGAAGAGTTAGAAGATCTCCCCATAAAGCATTATCTTCTTCCATTCCAAATAAAAAAAAAGCTGTAGCACATAAATCACTGCATTTTGAAATTTGGCTTCAATAATTCAATGTACTAAATTGAATAGGTTTTTGTGTGGTCCTATCTCAACAGATTCGCCCTTATATTTTCCATTCTCTAATCAACTTGTGTGAGGTCAAATCTTGTTAATTGCAAGTGTGCTACATTAAAAAAAAAAGGGGTGGGGGGTTATCTTTTTCTTACATCACTATTTCACTTCTTTTCCATCTAAAACAATAATTCTTTGCCATTTATTAAGGAGATTTTTTTTTGAGATTCTCTAATATTTCATAATTAAATTGAAACCGATTAAATTTAAAATTAAATTAAACTCTTAAATAAAAATATTGACGCCATGTTATTTGTATTTCTTTTCCAACAGTTTAATGATACAAAGTATTTTCATTCTTAATTTCAATATTTTTACCATGAAAAAATTTAAATCAAATGAAAATCCTAATATAATATTAAACTGTTGAAAAATGATAATATCACTATTTCATACAATCATTTCTTTTATTAACATCTTTTTTCATTTACAAAACTCGACTTCTTTACCAAAGAGATTTATGGCTTTCTTCAATGTATGCCAAACTACGTAGAAAAAAGATGTATATGTAGTCTAGTCTAGAGGTGTGCATGGGCCGGGCCGGGCCGGATTCATAAAAAATTTTCGGCCCGTTTTCAAGGCCCAGGCCCGGCCCAAAATATGGGCCTAGAATTTTGTCCAAGCCTGGCCCGAGAAAAAAATGATAGGCCCGAGCCCGGCCCGACCATATTAATTTTTTTTACTTTTTTTATTAAATAAAAAACTTTAAAATATAATAAATCAAATGCATTTAAAACATAAAAACAAATATTAAAAAAATGGGACTAAAATAATTCTTAAAATGATATATAAATTAAAAATATAATAAAAAATAGTTATATTAAAATTAAAAAATTGAAACAAATTAGAACTAAATTAAGAACTAAATTATATTAATAACAAAAATTTTACAATATCAAAATAACATTAAAAACAATAAAAAAAAACTAAAGTTACTTAAAATTTAAAATAAAAAAATTTAAAAACAATTTAATATTAAAATCGGCCCGGGCAAAAAAAATCTTGCCCGAGGCCCGGCCCGTTTTCTAAACGGGCCTCTTTTTTTACCCAAGCCTATTTTTCGGGACTATATTTTTACCCAAACCCTCCCATTTTTCGGACGGGCCTTCGGGCCGGGCCGGGCCACCCGGCCATGCACACCTCTAGTCTAGTCTCTTATAAAGTAAAAAAAGAAAAAGAAAATTATAAATTTCTGTGCCCTATCCTCAAAAGTCACCCAAATTGTGAGTGCTAGCACAAAGCCTCATTTTCGCACAATAAGTACAGCAAACTACTCGACATACACAACATGCATTTTATTTTCTACATTATATTAAAATTTTCACGTATTTTTATCATTAAAAGTTGACGTAGTCAATAAAATAATCAGATAATTACATGTAACGTATCACACATACTTCATGTTGATGAATGAAGACCAATTTTTAACCGTACAAAAGGATAGACTTTTTAACAAAATGACCAATTTGATTTTTGATCTAATGTATAAGCGATTAATTTGTATATTTCTTTTATTTGTATATTTTTAACCGTACAATTTACCTCTTGATACAAAAGTCTCTTGGATACTTTTACCTACTCCTGTCTACTACCTTGTAATTCTTGTTATTTATATATAGTCCACTCTCGCACCTCGTTGCAACTCTTGTAGTCATCCCATCAGCACATCGATCTTTTTCATTAGAAAAATGAGATACTTGCAAAGCATATTGGGAGTATAATAAGCTAACGAATCAAGTTGCCTTCCCATTTATGGTAAAATAGAAGAGTGGCAGCATTATTCTACAGCATCATGCTTCTCACATGGCTACTCTTTTTGGCAACCACTCCCTTTTAACTTATAATATACGTATATAGAGTAGGGTTGGTTGCTATGATTTGTTCAACTATATCCTGCTTCTTTATTTCCCAACTTGCCATTACATGTCCCCTTGAGAAACAGCCCAAACCATTTTTCTATCATATAAATTTTTTTTTGAACTTGTAATCTTCCAGAGGTAGCCTAGCAACCATGTTAGCCTTCCTTTAATTTGCTCACCCATGACTCTCTACCCCTAAGAGGTTGACATCATGGGTCCACTTCATAATTTGGGTGACCACTTATATTTAGCTACTACGTTCTATATATATAAAAAAAAAAGCATGCAAATTACATGTCCTAACTCCTATACTATGTATTTCATTCGGCAGCAAAAAAGAGTTTGTAAGAAAACACAACATAAAAAGAATTTACGTTGTACATAGTAGAAGTTTGGCCTCCGCAAGTTTACAATTATAAGTACATTTAATTATGTATCTAAAGGAGTTTAACTCATGAGTTAAGTTAATATTAATATATAAAAAAGTTAATATTGTAAAAATAACTATCCAAAATAATTTATTTATACATTAAGTTCAAATTTATTTGATGTCTAAATTTATCTTTAAATATAAGTATCATAAGTTTAATTTTAACAGTTATCGAAGTATAAAATTTTAATTTTAATAACATTAATTTAATTTTACATGATATATTTAGAAGGGTTTGATAAGTATACCTACTTGTGAGTTAATTTAGGATTCACTCCCAATTTGCTTGCAAAATCTTTTTTTATCTATAATTTGTAATATATATAAAAGTACGACTTTGAAAATAAATTACAGTGTACTGTAATATTAATATTTAAAAATAATATTAATATTAAATCATAATAATAAAATGAATTAAATTTAAATTTAAATAATATTTTTTTAGATAAAATCTTAATAATAATGTATTTATCATAGATTAATATGAATAATTAAAGAAACTTTAGGTAATTAGTGATTAATGTGATGATTAACGGCTCAATTTAAAAAACAATAATAATTTTAGAAGGAAAATAACTCTTACAACGCTTAATTATTTTGATAAAATCATAATAAACAATAATTAATGGGATAATTAACCTCTTAATTTTATCATAACATTAAACTAAAAATAATTAATAATTAATAATTAAAATATAATAATATCTAACAACTCTTAATCCACTTAAACAAGTTTATTCATAGGGCAACTTCATCATTTTATCCTTAATAAAAAATAATTAAAAAATTAATTTTATTCAACAACCCTTATAACAATTAATTAGTGATTAAGCACAAATACTTTTTTTTTTTGTGATAAAAAAAATAACTAGGAAGAGGTTAAACCTAGTCTAATACCTCACTAGGAGGCTGATAAATAGTTTAACATTATTATCATTGCTACAAGCTATTTTTCTTAAATAGTCTGCAACTTTATTATCTTCTCTGGAAATATGTTGGATTTGCCGTTGGTCTGCCTTTATCAATTGTTGGTGAATTTATCTAATCAAAACAGAATTAGAAACTTTTGAAAGGTTATCTTGTATGTATCACTTAATAGCATTTCAGTTACATTTTAATTTTAATTTAAACTATTGAATTTTATCAATAAAAATAATCAATATTTTATAAGTTTAAACAATTTTATTACAATTTAAACAATGTAATATTTTTCAATGAGTAATATTTTATTATTTTAAATCATTTCTTCGTGAAATATTGGGAATAAGCTATGGACTAAGGTGTTTATTATTGTATTATCTAAAAGAGTTGCAATATTTTATTAGAGCATTGCTCGAGTTATATGATAAAAGAACACAAAACGGCATGTAAAAATATTATGATATATCAAAAAATATGTGAGATTATCATTATAAAAATAATATTATTATACTTTTTCACTCTACAATTTATGATTTTGTTACGATTGATTATTTTAAACACCACATGAAGAAACAAATAGTATAAAGTTAGTATTAATCATAATTATATTATTATAAATTTAATAAAGTTGAGATCATCTTCAACTTTGTCTTTGGATTACAATCTAGATTCTCTAGAATCCTTTTCGTTGACTTCATCCTGCAACACCCTGTTTTAAGTGATATCAAAATAATAGTTTTGAGACCACAAATACGATGATAAAATTATTATTTTATTATTTGTTTAAGGTTTACGGGATTGTAGGAGAGTCATTAAAATTTCGTTTAAAAAGTTTGATGTTTGCTTGGTTTATTAAGTAAAAAATGACTAAATCGTAATAGGTGCAAAAGTTGATTTTTATAAGTTAAAATGGTTAAATGAATATGGTAATGAAAGTAAATGGACTTAAAGGGTAATTATAACATTCATAAGGTTAGTGGACAACTATAGACATAATTTAATTGATTTTCAAGGTTAAATTAGTAATTTGATAAATAAATCTAAATTAAAATAAAGAAAAGATGGTATCATCTTCTCCAAGTTTAATCACCACTGAAATTTTGAAGGAAAGGTAGCCATTTTAGGGCTTGAGATTTCGGTTAGCTTAAGCACTTGCATGGTAAGTATTTTTCATCTCATGTTTAATGATTTTTATGTTTTTTTAGCTCATTTTAGCTTAATCTAGCTAGCCCAAGGGTTAATTTGTAAAATTGTTAAGGGTTGAGGGTTATGCCATGAATGTTCTTAGATGGTTTTTGATGTTAAATGGTAAATTATGAGTCTTTGTTGAATAGTAAACAAGTTCTGTTAAGTGATTTTTGTTGAATTTTGGAATTAGGGACTAATTTGTTAAATGTATAAAATTTAGGGTTTTAATGTGAAACGATGATAAACATGGGTTGTTCCAAGGTCCCTTGTATATTTGGTTAACATGGATTGAGATTAAAATGGTTAGATTTTAAGTTATAAGCTTAAGACTAAATTGTGAAAAAGTTAAAATGTTAGGGGCAAAATGATAATTTTGTATGAATATGAAATGTGGATTAAATTGAATACTAGAAGTATTAAATCAATTGACATTGTTTATTTAGATCAAGATAAACCACGTACAAACATAGATTGAGGAAAAGCAAAAGCTTCAAAATAGCTCGATTTAAGCTTCACACCCCTAGTTGTTAAGGTAAGTTTGTATAAATGATTATCATATTAATGCTATTCAAATCGTATGTCATTATGTTATTTATAATGTGAATTGATCGATGTATAAACAAATCAATGCTGTGACGGTTAGCAAGTCTTGGTTGAACCTTAGGAATTCGTAGGATACAAATGACATGTTATTAGGGATTTCATGTTTCAGGTGTTGGTCTTGAATGTCCTACCGATGACTGGGGTCTTGCATTTGTTGCAGATTCTCCACAGTTCATGTGAGCAGCATTGTGTAGCTTACATTCCAACCCATAGCTCGTGTGAGCAGGCTCAATTCATAGCTTGTGTGAGCAATGATGTAAAGGAAATGTTACAGTTATGTAAAGGCACACTTCATGTGAGCTTTCCCAAGTATCCTATGAAATTCTAGATGGTTCAACGGGTATAACAGGAAATGAAATGGTAAATGTTCAAATGGAATGTATCATGAACTTATGAAAAGGAATGATGATCTAAATGATGTGAATACATGTGTAAATTACTTGTTTATGGATGAATTCATTTGAAGCATGTACAAATGTACTAACTTGTGGATTTGATGATGTTGTATAGGCATTATGCCTAGCTTATGGTTTTAGTTGGTATTACATTTATGCTATTTACATTATGCAAATGAAATGGTAAATTGTGTTTAATTTATACAAGTTTACTAAGCATTAATTGCTTACGTAGTTTTTTTCCTGTGTTTTATAGATTATCAGAAGCTCGATTTGTTTGAAAGCTCGTTGAAGATCTATCACACTATCCAGAAGTCAATTCGGTAGTTTTTGTGTATTTTGGCCAAGGTTTATAATGGCATGTATATGTTAACTTATTGTGATGTCTTTGATGAACATGTAAAATGGTAACTTGATATGTTTGTGTTTGGATGCTTATAGATTGTTGATGAACTTACAATGCTTGCTTAGGTAAGTCATTTTGGCCACTTATATGTGTAGGTATATATGGTTCTTTTAGTAAGTTTGTAATGGCTTGATAATGGTCTTTCATGGTATGTTTTGTATGTTGTGAAAGTGGCCAAATGTGACAGCCCTAGATTGACCCTAGTCGGAAAGTGGTTTCGGGACCACGAAACTGAGTCTTATAAATAATTAAAAAAATTATATTCGGTGTTTATGATGTGAGTAGATGCGTGTATGGAAGTTTCATGCATAAATTTGATCATTTTTATGTGAATTTATTTAAAATGGACTTATATGAAACATTGTTGGAAAGTGATAGGTTAATCTTACAATGGTCTATTAGTACATGCATTGAAAGGAGTGGTTTTGCATGTCAATTTACCCATATTAAACATAGTGGCCGGCCAAGACATGATGATACTCCACTAATTCAAATTTAAAATAATTTTATATTACCAAATGATTTAATAATTGTAATAAAATGAATTTAATAAAAGAGAAGAAAGAGGATGGTGTTCATCTTCTTCTCTTTCCTTTCTCAAAGCTGAAACAAGGGGAAAACATAAAGGAAAATTTACCTAGAGCAATTCGGCCTTCTTCTTTGGCTATTAGGAGGTAAGCTTTGAAATTATTGATTTGGTTTTATGATATGCTAAGTTAAATTGTGGATGTACTCTTGGTAATGTCAAGGAAGTTGAGATTTCTTATGGTGATTTGGGCAATATGCCGAATGATTAAGTGTTAGAATTAGGGGTTATTTTTATGTTGTAGGGAACAATAGGGGAGTGACTAGAATAGAGTAAAGATTTTTGGATAAGTAGTTTAGAGGCACCTTGTACATTCGGTCAAAATTTGAGTTTATTTAGAATGTGAATTTCTTCCTCTATGATTATTTTCCTTGTATGTTAAATGATTCTTGATAGGGCCGAATGAGTTATGAAAGTTATTATAATTGTAGGAAGTTCAAGGTGCAAATTTTGGTCTTGATGTTATGAGCAAATCGGTTGAAATATGGAGAAGGGGAGTTGTCATTTAGGTTAAGATCAAAGGAACGATCAATAAGTATTAGAAGGTTAAGTATGTGAAATTTAAGGTATAAGAACCTATAGGAAATTACATAGGTAATGTTAAAATTTATGTGGTATATTCGGCCATCCTTGAGATATTATATTTAATTCCCTATAATCGGCTAAATGAGTGATAATGGTTTATAATGTTGAATTGAATTATGATTGTATATATTAGAATTAGATATAACAAAGACTATGCGAATTTGAATGTATTATTACATTCGGCCTAGAGGCATTAGATGAACATTTGTGGAAATTTCAAAGTCTTGAATAATGGTGATTATAGGATGATGTGAAAAAATCATTGAATTATATGTATAAGTATTTAGCAAAGTGATTAAACTACCGAATTTAATTATCCTAGATCAAGAACCCAAAGGAGGGGAGTCAAGCAAAGGCAAAAACAAAGAATATTGAGTAGGCGGTCGGAAATCATTTCGAACTATAAGGTAAGTCCATAAGCTTTTATGAGATTGACTATACATATATATATATATATATATATATATATGCATTTATAATTATGGTCGTATATGCAAATTGAGCTAATTAAATTGTCTTATTATAAGGAACCGATACTAGCACTATGTGTGCGAAGTTGAAAGGCACTATGTGTGCTGATTTGAATGTTAATTCGTGATTGAATTTTCGGGGCACTAAGTGTGCGGTATATTTTGGCACTATGTGTGCGAAAATCTTTATGCACTATGTGTGCGAATTCGGTTAATGGTCTAAGTAGCATATGGAAGGCATATAGTGTTTGTGCTATAAATTGAAATATCAAAATGAGGCATGAAATGAATATGCATGTGTGTATATAATTTGACATTGTTTTATATATTGGGAAAAAGTTTAAAAGCATTTGGTCGTTTGATAGATGATTTGATAGCCAGCCTTGTCCTGTGGTTGGGTCAGTAAAATATGTGAATGTAATATAATTCGGCACGACTGAAATTTGTGGATTATATATATTTCCTTCTCATAATTTCATATCAACGGTATGTGTATTATTGCTTATGACTTACTGGGTTGAATACTCATCATTTTTTTTTTGTGTTTTGTGATTTTCTATATAGATTTTCCTGACCCATTTTGCGTGTTTGGAACATCATCAAAGTCATCACACCCGCTTGCAACATTTTGGTATCTTTTCTTAGTTGCATAGGTGAACATTACGGCATGTATAGGCTTGAACTTATGTTTTGAAGCATATATTTTTTTTGGTTATGTATTAAAAGCCATGCGAAAATGGCTTGATATATATATATATACAATTAGACTCGGTTTTATATGTGTTTTATTGTGATGTTTATATATATGTGATTTTGTTTGATAATAGTCGGTATTGAGATAAGAAATTTGTGTATGGAGATGACTATATTATATAAGTCTAAATTCAGTTTGAGTGAATTATCATTTAAACCTTTTGATGAATATGCCTATGGTATGATAATACGAAATCATAGTAATAGTTTTGGAAGCGTATCTAAGTATCTATGTAAATGGATGATTATCAAACTGATGCTAGTACGTGTTTATATGTGACGTTTCACCTTAGTGTTCTTAAATGAATTTTTCTTATAGCTTACTTGTGAATAAGGTTCTTACACTTTGGTTGATATGATAGTTAAACTTTTTGCATGCTACATAGGTGTTACATTTTATTGGTATCAGAGCTACGGTTTAGTCGGTCCTAGGACTATCGTAGCGCGTACAAGTCTAGCTATACATGCCTTAATGTTAGTATATGATAGTGTGATGGCTTTTGACGGTTGAAATTATTGTTTTGATTAGTAAATGGAACCTAATTTAGAGAGAGCCTTGGCGGATGACGTTGAAAGTGTAGCGGCTGCTCCCGCGCAAGGAACACCGCCTGCTGAACCTCAATCATCTGCAAATAATCAAGATGATGGGGCAAAACAAGCCTTCTTTTCTATGATGAACGAGTGGGTCGCACAATATGCCCGGACTAACCCGGCTGCTCAACCATTTCCAAACTTAAATAATCCGCCTCAAGTCCCTATAATACCAGCGACTATTGATCCTTTGAAACCGAGTAAACCTCCTGTAGATTTGGTTAGAAAGCGCGGGGCCGAGGAATTTCGAGCCACACCATCGACGATCTGAAAGGGCCGAGTTTTGGCTTGATAACACCGTTCGTGTTTTTGAAGAGCTTTCATGCACACCTGAAGAGTGCCTAAAGTGTGCTATATCCTTATTGCGGGACTCGGCCTACTATTGGTGGAGAACTCTGGTTTCTATTGTTCCGAAAGAACGTGTTACTTGGGATTTCTTTCAGGCGGAGCTTCGAAAGAAGTATATTAGTCAACAATTCATTGACCAAAAGCGTAAAGAATTTTTAGAGTTCAAACAAGGTCATTTGACAGTATCTGAATACGAACGTGAGTTTGTAAGACTCAGTCGATATGCCCGGGAGTGTGTAGCTGATGAAGTCGCTATGTGTAAAAGATTTGAGGAAGGATTGAATGAAGATTTAAAACTACTGGTGGGTATTTTAGAAATAAAGGAATTTGTAACACTAGTTGAACGGGCTTGCAAGGCTGAAGAGCTTGGGAAGGAGAAAAAGAAAGCTGAATCTAAAGCCAGAGATTTTCGTAAAAGATCACGCCGGTAAACTACTACTTTATCGGCTACAAAGAAATTCGGAGAAGATGCTAACAAATCAAGACGACTCACAGAATTTCTATTAGGGAGCGCGACACAACGGATTCTCAAGCTACTTGGTTTGCTAGTGTTGGTAACAATGAAACAAGAAAAACTCAATGCATACAATGTGGAAGACGACATGTAGGTGAATGTTGGGGTAAGTCTATTAACCGAGAGCTCATTATAGATGCGGATCGCGAGATTATTTTATTCGAGATTGTACGAACTCGATGAGAAGAATAAGGTGCAAGGTACGAGATCGACCGGCGCAACAACTAGAGGTAGACCACTGAGAAATACCAGAGGTAGGAGTGGTGGTCAGAGAGGGATTTCTGATACGGCTGATCGATCTGAGACTCGTGCTCCTGCCAGAGCTTATGCCATCCGTGCACGAGAGGAAGCATCTTCCCCTGATGTTATCATTGGTACTTTCACTCTCTTTGATACTAACGTGATTGCATTGATTGACCCTGGTTCTACTTATTCATATGTATGTGAGACTTTAGCATCCAGTAAGACTCTACCTGTTGAGTCTACTGAGTTCGTAATTCGAGTGTCGAATCCCTTGGGTCGATATGTACTTGTTGATAAAGTGTGTAAGAAATACCCCCTAATCATCCGAGAATCCTATTTTCCGGCCGATCTGATACTTTTACCATTCGATGAATTTGATGTTATTCTCAGTATGGATTGGCTGACGGTACACGATGCAGTTGTGAATTGTAAAAGAAAGACCATTGATTTGAGGTGTGCAAATAATGAGATAGTCCGAGTTGAATCTACTGTCTTGAATGGAGTACCAGCAATAATATCCTCGTTGACCGCTCAGAAATATATGAGAAAAGAGAGTGAAGCATATCTTGCGTACATACTTGATAGCAATGAGTCAGAAAGGAAACTTGAATTAGTACCAGTGGTTTACGAGTATGCAGATGTTTTTCCTGAGGAGTTACCGGGATTACCACCCGTTCGAGAGGTAGAATTCGGCATCGAACTAGTACCTGGTACCACTCCAATTTCTATAGCTCCGTATCGTATGGCACCAACGGAATTGAAAGAATTAAAAATTCAGTTGCAAGAGTTGGTAGATAGAGGTTTTGCTCGACCGAGTTTTTCACCCTGGGGTGCACCAGTTTTGTTTGTGAAAAAGAAGGATGGAACCTTGAGATTGTGCATCGACTACCATCAGTTAAATAAAGTGACGATAAAGAATAAATATCCGTTACCGCGTATTGATGATTTGTTCGATCAACTGAAGGGAGCCTCTGTATTTTCAAAGATAGATTTGAGATCGGGGTATTATCAGTTGCGAGTTCGAGACTCAGATATACCCAAAACTGCTTTCAGAATGAGATATGGTCACTATGAGTTCTAAGTGTGCCGTTTGGGCTTACTAATGCCCCTGCAATATTTATGGATTTGATGAATCGGATCTTCAGACCATATTTGGATCGGTTTGTAGTTGTGTTTATCGATGACATTTTGGTCTATTCGAGAGATGAAACTGAACATGCGAAACACCTGAGATTAGTGTTACAAATTTTACGGGATAAGCAGTTATATGCTAAGTTCGGTAAATGTGAATTCTGGTTGAGAGAAGTTAGCTTTTTGGGTCATGTGGTGTCTGCATCGGGTATTCGAGTTGATCCGAGTAAAATTTCAGCCATACTTAACTGGAAGCCTCCGAGAAATGTCACTGAGGTTCGGAGCTTTTTGGGACTTGCCGGTTATTACGAACGTTTTGTAAAGGGTTTCTCGATGATAGCCTCACCTATGACGAGACTACTTCAGAAAGATGTTAAGTTTGATTGGTCAGAAAAATTTCAGAAAAGTTTCGATCAACTGAAAACTTATTTGACCGAAGCCCCGATCGTACATGCGGCCGAATCCGGTAAAGAGTTTGTCATTTACAGTGATGCATCTTTACTTGGGTTGGGTTGTGTGTTGATGCAAGAAGGTCGAGTCGTAGCCTACGCATCAAGGCAATTAAAGCCACATGAGAAAAACTATCCGACTCATGATCTCGAATTAGCTGCCATTGTATTTGCTCTTAAAATATGGCGACATTACTTGTTTGGTGAGAAGTGCCATGTATTTTCAGATCACAAAAGTCTCAAATATTTGATGACTCAGAGAGAATTGAATTTGCGACAAAGACGTTGGCTCGAGTTGTTGAAAGATTATAAGCTTGTCATTGATTATCACCCGGGAAAGGCTAATGTAGTTGCGGATGCTTTATGTCACAAATCACCGTTTGCTTTACGAGCAATGAATGTACACCTGTCCGCTCTATCCGATAGTGTGTTAGTAGCAGAATTAAAGGCTAAACCACTGTGGATTCATCAAATTAGTAAAGCTCAAAAAGACGATGATGAATTGGTTGCTAAACGAGCTGAATGTGCCACGGGTATGGAATCAGAATTTCAAATTGATGACGACGACTGTTTGATGTTCCGAAGCCGATTGTGTGTTCCAAGAAATTCAGAACTTATTTCGATGATTTTAAACGAAGCCCATAATAGCCGAATGTCGATCCATCCTGGTAGCACGAAAATGTACAACGATCTAAAATGTCAGTTTTGGTGGTCTGGTATGAAACGAGACATTTCCGACTTTGTTTCGAAGTGTTTGGTATGTCAACAAGTGAAAGCGGAACATCAAGTGCCTTCAGGATTACTTCAGCCGATCATGATACCCGAATGGAAATGGGATCGAGTAATGATGGATTTTGTCTCTGGGTTGCCGCTGTCGTCAAGCAAGAAAGATGCGATCTGGGTTATTGTTGATAGATTGACAAAGTCGGCTCATTTTATTTCTGTACGCATGGATTATTCACTTGACAAACTAGCCGAATTGTATATTTCTTAGTTTGTGAAGTTACATGGAGTACCTATTTCTATTATGTCGGACAGAGATCCGAGATTCACATCGCGATTCTGGAAGAAGTTACAAGAAGCTTTGGGTACCAAGTTGCATTTTAGCACCGCTTTTCATCCCCAGACTGATGGTCAATCGGAACAGATTATTCAAATACTCGAGGATATGTTGAGATGTTGCATCCTTGAGTTTAGTGGTTCGTGGGAACGATATTTGCCTTTGATTGAATTTGCTTACAACAATAGCTTTCAATCAAGCATTAAAATGGCACCTTATGAGGCCTTATATGGTCGAAAATGCCGTACACCGTTGTTTTGGACCGAATTTAGCAAAAGTAAAATCTTCGGAGTCGATTTGATTAAAGACGCTGAGCAAAAAGTAAAGGTAATAAGTGAAAGTTTGAAGGCAGCTTCAGATCGTCAGAAATCATACGCAGATTTGAAAAGAAAAGACATTGAATATCAGGTCGGAGACAAGGTGTTTCTTAAAGTCTCACCTTGGAAGAAAGTACTCAGATTTGGCCGTAAAGGCAAATTGAGTCCGAGGTTTATCGGACCGTATGAGATATCTGAACGAATTAGACCAGTCGTATACAGATTGATTTTACCCCCTGAACTTGAAAAGATTCACAACATTTTTCATGTCTCGATGCTTCGGCGTTATAGATCTGATCCATCACACATAATTAATCCAGCAGAGGTTGAAATTAAATCCGATTTGAGTTATGAAGAAGAACCGATTCGTATCCTAGCTCGCGAGGTGAAAGAGTTGCGAAACAAAAAGGTTCCGTTAGTGAAGGTATTATGGCTCAAACATGGGATTGAAGAAGCTACTTGGGAAACCGAGAACTCTATGAGAGAAAGATACCCAAACATTTTCGCTGGTAAGATTTTCGGGGACGAAAAAATTCCTTAAGTGGGGGAGAGTTGTGACAGCCCTAGATTGACCCTAGTCGGAAAGTGGTTTCGGGACCACGAAACTGAGTCTTATAAATAATTAAAAAATTATATTCGGTGTTTATGATGTAAGTAGATGTGTGTATGGAAGTTTCATGCATAAATTTGATCATTTTTATGTGAATTTATTTAAAATGGACTTATATGAAACATTGTTGGAAAGTGATACGTTAATCTTACAATGGTCTATTAGTACATGCATTGAAAGGAGCGGTTTTGCATGTCAATTTACCCATATTAAACATAGTGGCCGGCCAAGACATGATGATACTCCACTAATTCAAATTTAAAATAATTTTATATTACCAAATGATTTAATAATTGTAATAAAATAAATTTAATAAAAGAGAAGAAAGAGGATGGTGTTCATCTTCTTCTCTTTCCTTTCTCAAAGCCGAAACAAGGGGAAAACATAAAGGAAAATTTACCTAGAGCAATTCGGCCTTCTTCTTCGGCTATTAGGAGGTAAACTTTGAAATTATTGATTTGGTTTTATGATATGCTAAGTTAAATTGTGAATGTAATCTTGGTAATGTCAAGGAAGTTGAGATTTCTTATGGTGATTTGGGCAATATACCGAATGATTAAGTGTTAGAATTAGGGGTTATTTTTATGTTGTAGGGAACAATAGGGGAGTGACTAGAATGGAGTAAAGATTTTTGGATAAGTAGTTTAGAGGCACCTTGTACATTCGGTCAAAATTTGAGTTTATTTAGAATGTGAATTTCTTCCTCTATGATTATTTTCCTTGTATGTTAAATGATTCTTGATAGGGCCGAATGAGTTATGAAAGTTATTATAATTGTAGGAAGTTCAAGGTGCAAATTTTGGTCTTGATGTTATGAGCAAATCGGTTGAAATATGGAGAAGGGGAGTTGTCATTTAGGTTAAGATCAAAGGAATGATCAATAAGTATTAGAAGGTTAAGTATGTGAAATTTAAGGTATATTAAGGTATAAGAACATATAGGAAATTACATAGGTAATGTTAAAATTTATGTGGTATATTCGGCCATGTAGAATATATCCTTGAGATATTATATTTAATTCCCTATAATCGGCTAAATGAGTGATAATGGTTTATAATATTGAATTGAATTATGATTGTATATATTAGAATTAGATATAACAAAGACTATGCGAATTTGAATGTATTATTACATTCGGCCTAGAGGCATGAGATGAACATTTGTGGAAATTTCAAAGTCTTGAATAATGGTGATTATAGGATGATGTAAAAAAATCATTGAATTATATGTATAAGTATTTAGCAAAGTGATTAAACTACCGAATTTAATTATCCTAGATCAAGAACCCAAAGGAGGGGAGTCAAGCAAAGGCAAAAACAAAGAATATTGAGTAGGCGGTTGGAAATCATTTCGAACTATAAGGTAAGTCCATAAGCTTTTATGAGATTGACTATACATATATATATATATATATATATATATATGCATTTATAATTGTGGTCGTATATGCAAATTGAGCTAATTAAATTGTCTTATTATAAGGAATCGATACTAGCACTACGTGTGCGAAGTTGAAAGGCACTATGTGTGCTGATTTGAATGTTAATTCGTGATTGAATTTTCGGGGCACTAAGTGTGCGGTATATTTTGGCACTATGTGTGCGAAAATCTTTATGCACTATATGTGCGAATTCGGTTAATGGTCTAAGTAGCATATGGAAGGCATATAGTGTTTGTGCTATAAATTGAAATATCAAAATGAGGCATGAAATGAATATGCATGTGTGTATATAATTTGACATTGTTTTATATATTGAGAAAAAGTTTAAAAGCATTTGGTCGTTTGATAGATGATTTGATAGCCAGCCTTTTCCTGTGGTTGGGCCAGTAAAATATGTAAATGTAATATAATTCAGCACGACTGAAATTTGTGGATTATATATATTTCCTTCTCATAATTTCATATCAACGGTATGTGTATTATTGCTTATGACTTACTGGGTTGAATACTCATCATTTTTTTTTGTGTTTTGTGGTTTTCTATATAGATTTTCCTGACCATTTTGCGTGTTTGGAACATCATCAAAGTCATCACACCCGCTTGCAACATTTTGGTATCTTTTCTTAGTTGCATAGGTGAACATTACGGCATGTATAGGCTTGAACTTATGTTTTGAAGCATATATTTTTTTTTGGTTATGTATTAAAAGCCATGCGAAAATGGCTTGATATATATATATATATACAATTAGACTCGATTTTATATGTGTTTTATTGTGATGTTTATATATATGTGATTTTGTTTGATAATAGTCGGTATTGAGATAAGAAATTTGTGTATGGAGATGACTATATTATATAAGTCTAAATTCAGTTTGAGTGAATTATCATTTAAACCTTTTGATGAATATGCCTATGGTATGATAATACGTAATCATAGTAATAGTTTTGGAAGCGTATCTAAGTATCTATGTAAATGGATGATTATCAAACTGATGCTAGTACGTGTTTATATGTAACTTTCACCTTAGTGTTCTTAAATGAATTTTTTTTATAGCTTACTTGTGAATAAGGTTCTTACACTTTGGTTGATATGATAGTTAAACTTTTTGCATGCTACATAGGTGTTACACCAAATGAGGTATGTTTTAATACATAAATGGTATAGAATTTTTTGCATGGAATTAAACATATAAACATGTCTAAGTAGGTGATGTTTGGTTGTTGTTTGTGGTACCTTTGAATGGCATATCTGTTAGTTAAATTAGGACTCTTTTAAATGGTAATTATGTGTATGTCTGATAGGGTTTTGGTGCCTTAAAAGTGTGCACAAATGATCTAAATGTTTATGCATGAAATGGTATTGGAAATGACTTTATTTTTGGTAAATATAGGTCTACATGGTCTGAGACAATGGCGTGTGACTTAGCCGTGTGAGACATACAGCCTGGTAACATGGCCGTGTGTCATTTACTGAATTCTTAGGTTGCAAGTCAGTGAGTTACATGGCCTAACACACAGCTTGGCACATAGACATGTAGGGTAACTTAGAGAGTTACACGGCCTGACATACAAATGTATGACCCTACTTAGAGAGCTACACGAGTGAGGACACGGGTTGGGACACAGTCATGTGTCCCAGGTTCCAAGGTTACACGGCTTGAGACACGGACGTGTGTCTTAGCTGTGTGACCCATGTTTCTAAAATTTTTTGACTTTGCTAGACTTTTCTAATGGTTTCAAATTGGTCCCAAATCGTTTTAGGGTATTTTTAGGGCCTCGAAGGTTCGATTTAGGAACGATATGTATATTGAATGAAGTTAAGTTTAAATTTTTTTGATTGTATGGTAATGCTTTATAACCCTAATCCGGCAATGGATACGGGTTAGAGGTGTTACACATCCATTATTCTGTCATAGTAGGAGTCATTCCAACAACGCCTTTGAATGTTTTGGCCCCATTTGGTCGGAGCCTCTCCGCAATAGATTTATAGCTTCTTAATCTAGTTTGGGCTCCAACAACCTTTTGTAACACCTTCAGCATCGCCTGTGTCACCGCGTCATCATCGTTCTCATAGCTTCCACCGCGTCGTCGTCGTTCTCATAACTTCCACCACAATTGGTGGTTGAATTCTCAATGTACTCCTCCTCAAGGATCGAGTTTTCTCCCTAAATAGTGGGTGGCTATACAGGTGCAACCTATGCAGCCTACCCCTACCATGTTTACCTTGAGTGTTCAAGTATATCTACAATTTTCAAACAAAAGTTCAAGTGTTAGCTATTTCCTAAGTATCTACAGTCTAAAAATTACAGTTGATTTTTAAAGTTTTCAAAAGTAAAAGTAGCTGAAGTAGGACAGGCACCGGAGTTCTGAATTTAATTTCCTGAAGAAAATAAAATTTTCAAAAACTTGTGGCATGGTTTTTTTCCAAAATACCCCTTTAATACATGCATGTAGACTTAATAAAATTTCCACAGTTCGTGTTTAGAAAACCTGGGCTTTGATACCACCAAATGTGACCTCCCCAACCCAGCTTAGACTTTAGGCCTGAATTCGAAAGATTACATTGGCCACCAAGATGGCCTAGTAAGCTATCAGAGTTTTAAAACAATTACATTAAAATATTTTTTTTTATTTTAGAAGAAAACTTAGTCTATTTTTAGAAAAACCCTCAAGTAGTTAAAAACATATTTAGATTAACTATCCTATGTAACGATGATTACTTTTAAAAACTTAGCTAACTTCTAATCTATTTATTACTCAAAATTTTAATTATAATTTTAGCAACGGAAAAGTGATAATTAACCTAGTTCTACTAAAAATCATATTTCGTGCATAGCTAATTATAATGCATATTTCAACGTTCGAACATCAAATAAAATGTCATGCATGCTATAAAACCCCAATCTTAAGTCCCAAGCCACAGTTCAAAAATAAAACATTACAGTCTCTGGATAATAAAATATCGAATTATAACTCTAAAATATTATATAAAAAGAAAACAAATCTGAGTCGAGTCCTTCTGGATGCCGTGTCCGCGTCCTAACCTGATACATTATTTATAGAGAAGGAAAAAAAAAGGAGTGAACTATGAAGCTCAATGTGAGTTCCATCACAAGAAAATCAATGCAGAATAATAAACCAATCATACATAATAATAGTTTTCAGTACAGTAACGATCATATAGTATAGCAAAAATTGACAGTTTATTCGAGCATGCTTATGCGTGTCAATACAGTGCGATATTAGTTTAACAGAAAAGAAAAGTCATACCTTACCGCTGCACTCCACAGTAAGAGTTCCTCATAACTCTTTTAACCCAGACACTCCAATTTGTGGATGAACCACCAGTGTTGCAAATTAATACGCTGTCAGTAGGTTGTGAATGTACAATGGGTTTGCAGATAAAAGCTGCCAGTAAATTTGTTGATAAACCACCAGTGTTTGCAGGTTAATACACTGTCAGTAGGTTGTAAATACACAACGTTTTTGTAGATAAAAGCTGCCAGTAAGTTTGTGGGTAAACCACTAGTGTTTGTAGATAAACTGCTAGTATTTCATCTTTTTAATTGTCTCACCTCATGCAATGCAGTATGACATGCTAATAATAGTACAATACAGAAACAGTAGACATGCTTAGCATGTATTCAGATTAACAGTAGTAGTGGCCATGTATTACATGTATTCAGATTATCAGTAACAACATTCATGTTGGTCATGCAATCGAAAGTGCAGTGGTACAAGTAACAATAACATTTTATTAGTAAACCAATGACAGTAAACATGTACCAATCACATATCATACATGTATAGTAACAATTTAATCAATCAAATCATGGATTCCAACATTATTCATAATATCAGGGACTCAATTGAATAAGACAAAACACTAAAAATAGTTTGGGAACTATTTAGGGACCAAACTAATGAATTCATACAATTATGGGTAAAATTGTAAATCAGGAGTCACACGGCAGTGTGAGAGGCTCTAAGCTGTGTGGAAGGGTTACATGGTCGTGTAACAGATTGTTGTCGTGTGGCAATTATAAAATTAACCTACAGAAGGGACACGATAGTGTGGCAGGTCGTGTGAGATTCGAACTAGCCTAGGGTTTCCAGGGCAAATGGTTGAGTGAGGGGTCGTGTGGTCAACAAGCCCGTGTGAGAGACCGTGTGGTCCACACACCCGTGTGGGAGACCGTGTGGCCATATTCCTAGACACGGTTTGTCTCGATTCGCTTGTAAAAGAACACACACCTTTCACCAAGAGCCTAATTAACGTTTCTCGCGATCAAATCTGATTCAATCCACCTAAAATGAGTCATTCAAACAACATTTATACACAAGTTAATGATTGTTTTCTAGATTGACTCAAGATTTGGGCAAGAATCACAAAAGATTATTTGATCGAACAAAGATTTATTTTGTTCATTACTACTACGGGAATTATGAGATTTGATCATTGAAATAAGGCGTACTTACTGATCCTGGATGAAAAGAAACAAATACTTTCAATGGGGAAATCGACGACTGGAAGAAAAACAATTCAAATGGAAATTGACTTTGATTCGAGAAGCAAAAATAATTTCAACAATGGAGAGAAAATATTTTGCAAAGAAGAAGATGAAAAAGAAAAATGGAAAAGAAATAAGGAAAAAAAAAAGCAAAAATTCAGTAGAGTTTGGAAAAGAAAGTTATAGTTCAATTGAAACTAGAAAAATGGGGTTAAATACCTAGGATTTTCAAACTTTAGATGGCTACATGGTAACTTATCCATGCTGCTGAAAATAAAATGGATTTTGGGGATTTGGGTGACTCAAACTCGGGTATAAAAAGGGGAGATGCGTATGTGCAACAGTTAGGCCTAAAGCTTATTTCTAGTTAAATTTTCACTCCTAACAATATATATTTTGATATAGTTTTTATCTTAGTTTGTTGAAATTAAAAAGAAAAGAAATGGGAGAGGAGTGACTTGAACATAAAACCTCTATGGAATGCTCTAACTACTTAACCATCAAACCTAACTCATTTCTTATTTAATTATTTCAATTAACTTTCTATATTTTGGGGCATGACAAACGGTGTTAATTTTTTTTAAAAATTCACATAAGCATTTTAATCAAAATAAAGTATTTAGACTAACTAATGACATTATAAAAGTTGAAGTACAAAATTATGTTAAAATTAAAGTATAGAGATTAAATCTCAAAATTGAGTAAAATATAAGGATTAAAACTAAAATTTAACCATTAAAATTATTGGGATTAGAATTAAAATTTAGCCATTATCTTGTCATGTCAAAAAAGAAAAATAAAACATTGGGCATGTGACTGAAATTTAACCATAAGAATTAGAGGTGTTGGAATTAAAATTTAGCCGTAATCTACTCATGTTAAAAAATAAATTTGAGTGGAATATAGGGATCAAAACTAAAATTTAATCATAAAAAAGAGATAGAAAAAATTAGACATGTGTCATGTAAGGAAGGCATCAGGGCTATAGATTTGAGTGAAATATAATGATTATAATTAAAATTTAATAATAAAAATTTAGAGGATTAGAATTGAAAATTAACCAATATTATCTTGTTGTGTAAAAAATAGAAAACAAAAAGAAAACATTAGATGTCTCATATAAGACCTTTCTTTTATATATAATTGTATAGATTGAGGTGAAGGCGACAATCAATTGAGGGATACTTCGTCCAATTCGGATTATGGGTTCATTTTGCAAAATCAGCCCCCCAAAGCCCATATCCTCTGAAGTTTCATAGCCCACAAAATTAACCCTATTTGTACTGTCCGATCTGCGTTTTCAGTTTTAAAAATCATGCATGAATTTTAACCGATACGAGTTTAGACAAAATCGCATAATATTAATAAAAATTAAATATTTTTTTTAGTTAAATTTTTCTATGTGGATTATTTAATATACAATTATTATAATATAAAAAATTATTAATTAAAATGTTGTTTGTAATTTGAAAAATTAAGTATTGAATTTCTAGTATTGAATTTATATTATGAAAATAGTAGGTATATATAATTATGTTGTTTCATAAAAAATAAATGATGATCTTTAAAAATTATTTATTTTGTAATTTTAATGTTATAAATGAAATATTTTATGTTATTTTGGATAGTTTTGATAAAATTTAAATATAATAATTTTAATATCTTATTACAAAAAAATATTTATTTTAAATATAATTTTAATATTTTGAATTGGGTATAATTTGAGCACATTAATTACACTTTTCAATTCTCGAATTGAAATAATCACATGGGTAACAACAAACAATTACACTTAATAAATTATCCTATGACTTTCTAAACATGTTCATACATGATTTAAATTTAAAAATTTATTTTTATACAACAATAATAATATTCTAATTTTAGAATATATATTTTATTTTTTAAAATATAATTATATGTTAATTACTAATTTTTTTTAAATAATTTGAAATTTTTATTGATGAAAGATAATTTCCTATACATATTGACCTACTAATTAACTAAATTACATAATATTTATTATTAATTATTTATACATGGCTAATGATAAATTAATTATAGACATGACCATATGTTTAACATTAGAGAAAGTATAATTAAACAAATATAGAACGCTAGAACAATTAAATAAAATGACTTACGATTTTTGTTTTTATATTGATTTTATTGGTAATTATATTGTTGGATTTTTTTTTTTACTCACGCATTATATACAATGGTTTGATTTTAGATTTTGCTACTTGTTTGGAGATGTTTCTTAAGTATTATAGATAATTTTTTACAATAGTAATTAATATTTTTTTAGAATTTAAATTATGTAATTGTGTAATTACAATTTATACTATCAAACATGACGGAAAATTAGGATATAATTACACTCTATTAATCAAACTAGAGGTGTGCATGGGCCGAGCGGCCCGGCCCGGCCCGTCCCGAAGGCCCGCCCGAAAAATGGGCTTGGGCAAAAAAAAGAGGGCCTTGGGCAAGTTTTTTGGCCCGGGCCCGGCCCGGCCCGGCCCGATTTTAATATTAAATTATTTTTATTTTAAATTTTAAGTAACTTTATTTTTTTTTACTTTAATTTTTTTTATTGTTTCTAATGTTATTTTGATATTGTAAAATTTTTGTTATTAATATAATTTAGTTCTTAATTTAGTTCTAATTTGTTTCAATTTTTTAATTTTAATATAATTATTTTTTATTATATTTTTAATTTATATATTATTTTAAGAATTATTTTAGTCCCATTTTTTTAATATTTGTTTTTATGTTTTAAATGCATTTGATTTATTATATTTTAAAGTTTTTTATTTAATAGAAAAAGTAAATTTTTTTTTTAATATGGTCGGGCCGGCCCGGGCCGGGCTCGGGCCTATCAATTTTTTCTCGGGCCGGGATTGGACAAGATTCTAGGCTCATATTTCGGGCCGAGCCGAGCCCGGGCCTTGAAAACGGGCCAAAAATTTTTTATGGGCCCGGCCCATGCACACCTCTAAATCAAACACATCTAGGAAAATTACAAGACATTGCAATTACTACCCTATTAATTGCACTTTCATCGAATTATTATGTGTTGTCCAAACACACTTTAAGCGATGAATAACTATCCACCTATTTATCTTATTCAATTTGAGTTTTGTATTAAATTAAAATTTAAAATATATCATAAGTCATTATATTTTTATTTCTAGGATTTTAGTCACTCTACTTTCAGATTTCAAAATTTAAGTGCAATTATTAATACTGTTAAAATTATTTTGTGAAATTTAGGTTTATTACAACGTTATTTTTTTTAGTTACATTACTATCAACAAATTTAACAAAAAAAAAAAAAATCAATAGTGCTAACAATTAGACCTGAATTTTAAAATTTGAAAATAGAAATCAAAGTACAAGAGCTAAATTCCCAAATTTGTAAAGAGTAGATTCTATGGCATAATTTAACATAATTATTATTTTTTATTTCTCAAGATTTTTACCAGCAATTAATTAAAATTTAATATCATTAAAAAAAAAACATTTTAAAAAGTTAAACACTTAAAATTTTCTTATTTAATGAAACGAAAAGTTTAGAACATAATTTGAAATAATTATTTAAAAAACATATAATTGATAACTTTATTTTATTTGGCAAAACAATTCCATTCCATCACCAACCCCATTTCTTCTTATATTTTCTTTTCTTGTTAAGAGATTTCAATTCTAATTTTTCTTATTTTAGATTTTGGGATTTCGTAACAATTGGGATATACATTAAATGAAATTTGTCGTCAAATTTTCTAACATCGACACACCTCCAATCACATAGAAGATGTAACCTCTAGCATGTTAATTTATCTCAACAGGAGCTGGATTCTCTAGGAGAGTTTGAAAGTGCCTCTTAAACCATATAAATTTAATACCAAAACCATTGGAATCAAACTTATTGTCAGAACGCTTCAACAAGTACTAATCTTGGATTTTTAACAAACACTCTTGTTATTGGTAACCCATCAATTGGAAGGCCTGCCAATAACGTAACATTGTAGTTTTATTATATGGGACATGAAAAACATAGGGTCTCATCTTCATTGGTTACTCGTTTAAGTTTGAAGGCTTGCCTAAAATTTAAGAGAGTTTGAGTAAAAATGTCATACCTGAAAAATTGGTTAGGGTTAAAAATTTAGACTTGTTTAGAATATAGATTGGGTTCAGGCTCAAATATTCAAGGTTCGATTCTATCTCAACTTGATTCATTTTCTATGTTTAAAATATAATATATTAAGTAAAGAATAGAATTAATCATCCAACTATTAGTGTATTTCTATTTTGGTTAGTTTCCATTAAATAGTTAACGGAAGCGATGATGTAGTATTTTCTAATTAGTATAATAACACTTATTTATACATTCTATCAATTTGATCTTAATTTTAAATAATTCAATAAATTTAACCTTTTACATTTACAAATTCTATCAACTTGATCCTAAAGTACATATAATTATATATAAATTATATATTATGAAAAAGTAGAAAATGTAATATTATTTGTATAAATAATTCTTTTAGATTATTATTATTATTAGGTAAAATCATGGTGAGTTGTGGCTCACGTGACATGACATAGGGCTTAGGTAGGCTCAAAACGTCCGCCAAAAGCTAAGATCTCTAGTCAATGGGCCTAACATTGGTAGCTGGCATGAAGCCTACTTACTTCCCTCCATTTTTTCATCTATGATCTTCCCATGTCACAGACACCCAAGATGAAACTTTAGCTGCTTGCCTGTTTCTATTGCAGGCCGAGCCTCCAACTACATCCTAGCTTTCCCCATTATTCAGCAATTGGATTACTTTGATAACTTTTTGCAACCAGGTCATTATGCAAATGGACTGATTAGAAAAGAAAGATTTAGCTATGGGTTCCAAATCCTAATTATCGATTTTATCATTGATTATAATATTCTTCCTTCATGTAGAAATGTGTTATTTTTGTTGGTTAGATTGTACGAAAAGCTTCTTTGATGATTACAATTTGATCCATTCGGAGCCATCAATGAAACTAAGAGAAAGAAAAGGTTTGGCTTCTTCATCTGTCAGTTCTCTTGACCATGAAACCCTGCCTGCAAAGCTTGCCCCTGGTCCAGTGCATTTGTACTGCCCATAAAACACAGTCCTGCCAACCCACATAAACCAACCACATCAATACAAAATTACATACTTTAGCACCCCATCATGCATGCGCATGCTATATAGCTTCTGCAATCTTTGCTAAATTTATATAATAAACTTTAGCACCGCTCAGCACTAGTGTTAAGACTGGCGTGCCTCTTATCTTTTATAATCCCCCTCCCCACTATTGCTACCTAATCTAATATTTTGGGTGGCATTGCTTACGCCTTTCTTTCTTTCTTGCTTCTGCATAATGCATTACACGTAGATTTTACAGATCAATCAAAGGAAGAGCACACGGTTTTGAAGCTCAGGTTCCTAATTAAGTATTAACCGCCCTAATTTCTTGTCCTACCTGTTTGCCAAATATATAAGCCTAAATTCTCAACAGAACAGATGAATGTTATGGTCAGGGGAATAAACAACTATTTATGCTTTCATTTAAAAAAAAATTCAAATTTAACATTCATCAAATTATAAACAAAACAAATTTAATTATTTTAATACTCGACCTAATCAAATTTTTATTTAAGCATAGAGTAAATGATGAAAAACTTAGTTTGTATTAGAGAAAGGATTGTATGAAATTATGATTCCATATTATTTATATTCCTTTTCATTAGGAGAATAACAAATCAGATTTTTCTTCGTAATTTTTAACATTTCCAATTGAATTTAAATTTTTTCAGTTTGAGGCGGGGCTAAAGGATAAGCTGCCAAAGTATACCTAAAACACCGGCCATGCATCCACTACTACTAAAGTGGGTATATTTATATGAACCATTAAAATAACCATTAACTATTAACCCAACAATTTCAGTGTTTAATAATTATATTTGTAGATGAAATTATGTGTATATTATATGCATGCATGAAAGAGAAGCGTAGGGGAAAGAAAGAAGTTACATTTCACGGTTAGGGTCGCCCCAGTTGTACCAGCCCTTTGGAATGATAATGTTGTCCATATAAGTGTAAGCAAAGATCACCCTGGAAAAAGGACCCCATGCCCTCCCTAGGTACAGTGCCCCCGACCCCGTGACCTTACAGTTCACAAAAGAGAACCCCGTGTCGTCTAACATACTCCCTCTTCCTTGTGCTGTTACGGCCCCTGTTAACGTCGCTATTGCATGCACGTGACACCCCTGAAATAAACACATCCCACTAATCAACATATCTTTTTTTTTTTTTTGTAGAATATGTACTTATATACAGGTCGGGAATTAAGTTACTAACCTCAAAGAGGGAGAGACCATTGCCAAAGATGAAATCCACTGAACCTTCAATGTAACAATCTTTATAGTAATGTCTGCCCAAGTGATCATAGAGGGTGTCTTGTGCTCCCAGGAATTTACAGCCCAAGAAAGTAGCTGTATCTGCAGATATCCTAAATGCTACTGCTTGTTTCCCTACTGCTCCTGGTGGTGGCACTGGTGTAGTGTTCTGCACCAGTATTTGATTTTGTAAATAAGAACTAATTACATTGTAGAATAGTTAAGAAGGCTGATTAATTAAGTTACCTTGAACGTTATGTTTTTGGCTATAAAATAAGGGGAATTCACAGCAAAAGTTGCAGAAGCATAGGTTCCCAAAGGTTGTCCTCTTGGCCCAGGTGTTTGAGCTGTGTCTCCCCATTGGACAATTGTTTCATCTGCTCCTGATCCTTCAATGGTTATGAAAGATTTCAATGGCGGAATGTTAACCTTCTCTCTGAAATCAAATCAAATATATGTAAATATTTGTTAATTTCTTAAAGATAGTTTGAAAGATAAGATTGGTTTGAATTAGACTCTTTGGTCAAAAACCATATCAGAAGGCATTTTGATCAGGTAGATAAAGACAAAATTGGAAATTACATTCTTGTGTCTGTATGACAGTTTCACACTGAACAAGAATTAGCATACAAGTGAATGTAGACAAACTCTAGAATCTATATATATGTGCAGAAGAGCATAAGGACAGAATAAAACTACAAATGAAGGAAAGCCACAAGGAACTCACGTGTAAACCCCTGCATGGACCTTGATGACCACTCTCACAAGATTTACCAAAGGAAGAGAATCAATGGCATCCTGGATAGTGGTGAAGTCTCCTTTGGCCGGATTCTTGTCCACAGTGAGAGTATAAGAAGGGAAAAGCTTGTTCTTTGCTGTCTTGAAAACTGAGTGATTAAGGCTACCAACAAATTTGACCCACTGCATGAATTGCTGCTCGGAGCCATGGGTTCCCGTCATTGTTGATTGCCTGTGGCTGTGCTTCCCTTTAGAGCTTCTGAATCTGATTCCTTTGGTATGACACAATGCATGGCCTGAATTCAATAGAAAGAAAATGAAGGTAATGTACAGAAAACGTTGAAACTTTGACATGGTTTTAGGAATAAAAGGAGAATGAGAGAGCAAAAGGGGAATGTAATATTAGAGTTTGAGTGATGAGAGTGGCGAGTTTCTATCATGTTTATATACAGCTTAGTTGGTACTTTATCGTTAGTTGGAAAAAGGTATATATTATAAAATATTGTTGTTGAAATAGAGAGAAAGAGAATGAAAGAAAGGTAGAGGTCACGGGTAGACAAACATGTCAAGAGTCAAGAAGAGAGAAGGGATATATGGGGGGGGGAAAGCAAACAATCTAGGCCACAAGAGAGGACCAGGTTGCACTTTTTTTGGCATATAATGAAAACATATTTTTCCTTGTCTTAAATGAAAACTATTTCTCTATCAGCTCTTTCTTTATTGCTGTTAGTGTTGTAATGCCCGTGAGTGGTCTCTCCTTGTCCATGTTTTGTGTATGAAGAGATAATGGGATTGGAATCTAAATTTTTTTATCAAAATCTTTCTATCCTGTTTGATGATTACCTAACTTATTTGTATCATTAGAGTATGAGTTAATATTTAATTTATTGGTAGTCTATAAATTTATATATTGATGGTGAATGATAAAAATCATACAAATGACCTCTTATATTCAATACTAATGTTGGGTATATTAAAATACATCATTATATTATTTGCCAAACTGATGAATTTGGGTGGTTAGATTAGCTGGGCATGCAAAAGTTTTTATTGAAGCATTTAAACTAGCTATTTGTCTTTGGTAGCGCCTCTTGCTTGCTGTACTTAAATATAATTATAAATTAGTATGATTCTTTCGCTTCATATTAGGTTGAATATTTGTTTTCATTAAATTATGGAATATAGTAGTTAAATAAAAAAGGTTGAGCTCGTGGTTTTGTAAAATTGAGATAAAAAATTTCTTTAGAGGGTCTATTCTATTGACACGTTTCTAAGTTTGCTCTATTGACATATCTTTGAGTTCTACTTGGTTATTGAGTGGTTTCGATTGTCGGTGGTTTGCATGTGTGTGGCCGCTGAGATGGGGAGCGATGGTGATAACATTGGGATGGAGAGGGGGATGGTGGCACTTTCGCTAGAAGGGGGAGAGGAGGAGGGATGGCAAGACGATTTGGGAGGGGAGGAGAGTGAGGAGATGGACGATCTCTGTGTAGTTAGCAATTTTTGGACTGCTAGTGTTATTTAGTTCCAAACAATAAGATCGACTTTAGCCAATCTATGGCATCCACATGGTGACGATCTTAGATCTGGGAGATAAGTAATTCTTGTTTCGATTTTATTACGAAATCGATTTTGATAGATTCTTGGGGGGAAGTCCTCGGACTTTTAATGGTCATTTGTTAGTCTTTCATATATTGTAGAAGGGGAAGATTTGATGGAGGTGCAGCTAGTCTTTACAAATTTTTGGGTTCATATCCATGATCTGCCATAAGGGTTGATGTCTGAGGTTAAGGCAAGGTAGTTTGGAACTTTATTGAGAAGTTTTGGAGTATGATACAAAAGCTATGGGCAAGGGCTATTGGGGTTTTGTGTGAATCAAGGGGCCATTGAAATGAAGGAAGAAAATTGTTTTGTCTCAAAAAAGTAGTATATATGCCCGATTCCAATATGAAAGATTATTTGTTTTTTGTTTCCTTTGTGGGCGATTGGGTTACTTTGAGGGATTTTGTTCAGTTAGAATTGTCCATGGCAGAAAATAGTTACTTTTAGAGTGGGATCTATTGATTAAGACAGTACCCAGAAGGGCAATGGCAGGTAAGAGTTGTTGGCTTAGAGAGGAGGGTAATGTTTTTCATATGGATTAGGTATGAAGACTATCAAGAAGAGAAGTGACTATTGGGCAGAAAGATGTTCAAGCTTTTTTCCATAACAAAACATTACTGAACCATACTAGTATTAATCTAGGACTGAATTTAGGGGGAGGTAAGTCAAGCGACTTTGAGGATGAGGAAAATGAAGATCCTGATTTGGACACAATTAAGGAGGATTCCCCGATGGAGGTTAGTGAAGGGAAAAAATGATTTCGTAATTCTGTGTTTTCTCTGGTTTCTGTGGGTATTGATTCAAAGGAAACCACTGGTGGACAACCCAATGTCCATGTATTTGGGATATTGATTGCCTCTACTAGACAGGTTGGCCGGACGCTATGAAACTTTTAAG
Source organism: Gossypium anomalum (assembly GCA_025698475.1). Classification (NCBI taxonomy): domain Eukaryota; kingdom Viridiplantae; phylum Streptophyta; class Magnoliopsida; order Malvales; family Malvaceae; genus Gossypium; species Gossypium anomalum. The sequence goes on from CM046961.1 coordinate 16,278,854, forward strand.
TTGGAATGTTCGAGGGCTAGGGAACCCTCGTGCTGTGCGGCGCCTTTGGCACATGCTGAAGGAATTGAACCCCAATGTGGCTTTTTTCATTGAAAAAACTTGCAAAATGTTAGAATAGAGAAGATTCGTAGGAGTTGGGGATTTTCATGTGATATTGATGTAACAACCTGAAAGTTAGTGGTGTCAAAAAGAGTGGTTTTGGGATCCCGCTTTCGTAAATCGGACTTGTAAATATTATTATTAAATATTTACAGAGTTATATTGGTAGTGAATTGAATTTCAGTTAGGTAAATTTGTCGAATTAATGCTTAATTATGGTAAAGGGACTAAATCGTAAAAGTGTTAAAAGTTTAATTGTCATTAAATTATAAGGTAGAACTTGACTAATCAACTTTTGAAGCAATTAGACCAATGGTTTATTAATAGTGGACGACAATAAGGTGTAGTAGATTAAAAAATGTTATAAATTTTTTAATAAAATACAATTAAAAGTTAATTAATTTAAAAGATGATATGTTAGTGGATTGAAAGAGAAATATGAATTCTCTTTTCATTCTTCACCATTCTGAAGCAAAAAGAACAAGGGAGAATATGCACAACTGAGTTCTCCAAAATTTCAAGCCCTAATTTAGTTAGTTCAATTTAGTTCTTTTCTTGTAATTTTTATGTTTTTGGAATCCCGGTACCTAGAGCTAGCTGACCCATGTCATAATTTTTGGTATTGTTTAAAAATTTGGGATGTTTCAATGTTGAATATTTGGAGCTTGAGATGTTATTTTGATGGATTTTAAGTTTAGAATTGATAAAGGACGAAATTATAAAGTCAATTGATAATTTTGTGAAATAGGGAATAAAATGCACAAATTTCAAATTTAGTGGTAGAAATATGAGATAAGAAGTTAAATTAGGCCAATAGATAAAATGATATAAAAATTGGAGGTTAAATGTGAAAGCTATATTAGTCCCGGTTTTAGGGACTAAACTGAATAAAATTTAAAACTTGCATAAATTAGAAATTAAATGAGAAATTGACTTTGTATTGACAATTTATTATGTTTGTTTTAATCTGTAGCTAACGTCAACTGGGATTCCTCAAAAAAGAAAGGTAAAGACAAAGTAGTCGACGAACATCTCAGAGTTTACAGTTTGTATTTCTATAATTCGAACTCTTTGTAAAATTGCTGCATTTTGAACTATTTGTAACGCCCCGTACCCGAGACCGTCGCTGGAGTCGAATACGAGGTGTTAACAGACTTAATTCATTACTTAAACAGCTCAAACAATTTAATTTTAAAATTTTCAGACAAGCTGAAAATCTGCATCACAGTCGCTTAAAAATTCATATCTCGAGTTACGAAACTCAAAATTAAGATCTGTAAATTTTATATGAAACAAGACTCATATTTCTATCTACTAATTTTTTTCTAGAATTTTTGGTTGAGCAAAATAGTACAGTTTATTAGTTAAAATATCCCCTATTTCAGGGTTTGACTACTCTGACCTCTGTGTATTACGAATCAGATATCTCTCTATAAAAAATTTCAATGACTATGAGGTTTGTTTCTATTAAAACTAGACTCAACAAGGAATCTGTACATATAAATAAAAACTTCTAATTATTTTTGTAAAATTTATTATAAATTTTTAAAGTCAGAACAGGGGATCCAGAAATCACTCTGGCCCTGTTTCACAAAAATTTAAATATCTCATAAAATATAATTTATATGCCTATTTTGTTCATTCCATATGAAAATAGACTCATCAAGATTTGATTCCATAACTTATTCATTATTTAATTCCATTTCTACTATTTTTAGTGATTTTTCAAATTCACGTCACTACTGCTGTCTGAATCTATTTTATGATAAATTTTACCTATTTCATGGTTTCCATGGATTAGCTAGCAATTTGACATACATAACACCAAATATGATCATGATTAGCCATTCCAATGGCTAATCATTACCAAGAATTTTCATACCACTCAATAACCATATCATAAGACCATATATACAAAATGATTATAGTGCTATACATGCCATACTCAAAATATACAAGCCATTATGCCAAGATGGTATACGGATAGTGTGAGCGAGCCTCCGACCGCTTCGATTTTTGAGCTGACTTGTCAAAACTACAAGGAGTGAAAAGGAGGGAGTAAGCATAAATGCTTAGTAAGTTCACATGCAAATAGCAAGTAACATAACCATATAAGCAAACATAAAATATCATTTGCATAATCATCATCAAGACATTCATGTCATATTTTCATTTATCATCTTATCACATTGTTGATATATCGAGTTTTCAACCTGAGGGTTAAGTACATACCTGTTCAAAGTATCCATCTCACAACACTTACCAATATGTCCCTTTCATCTCTAGTATTCCTCCATTTGAGTAGAACTTTACCCGTTGAACACATCGGAATATAATTCGGATACACGGATAATTTGCACATAAGTGCCACATATGTAATCAAGCAATCATGTAACCCGCCTATAAGTGAACTCGGACTCAACTCAACGAGCTCGGGTGTTCGCATCCATAAGTGAACTCGGACTCAACTCAACGAGCTCGGATGCCTAGTTACATCTCTCGAACTCGGACTCAACTCAACGAGTTCGAACATTCGCATCCATAAGTGAACTCGGACTCAACTCAACGAGTTCGGATGCTCAACCATCCTAGTGACATGTCACTTGTATCCTAATCTATTCCAAAGGTTCAAACGGGCTTTTTCCCTCGATCTGACATTTGCCGTCTTCCACGGAATATCGGAACCGATACTCGGTAGCAATTCATATTTTTCAAGTAGTAAACATAATTTACATATTACTCAACATTAACCACAACGCATAATATTTCACGATAAAAAAATCAGCATATCATATAATTAACATCAATAACTTAAAAATAACAATTATGCTACATTATTTACACATGAACTTACCTCGTATGCGAAAATGGCTACTTTTACCATTTCGTCCACAACTTGGTATTTTCCCCATTTTAGCTCGAATTTCAGTTTTCCTTGCTTATTGAGCTTGGAATGCTTGAAAACCCTAGCCATGGCTTCCCCCATGCTAATTTCGGCCTCCATGAAGAAGATGAGCAAAATTGGCTTTTAATTTTGTATTTTAATTCATTTTACCCCTAAATGACCAAAATGCCCTTACTACTAAACTTTCAAAAATTCCTTCCATGTCCTAATTTTGTCCATGAACTTAAAATTGGTCAAATTCTATTTAAGACCTCCTAATTAATATTTCAATGCAATTTCATACTAAAAACTTCTAGAATGCAAATTTTGTAACTTATTCGATTTAGTCCCTACTTTCAATTTAAACACTTTAGGCATAGAATTTCATCACGAAATTTTCACACAGTCATGCAATCATATCATAATCATCAAAATAATCATAAAATAATTATTTCTATCTCAAATTTTGTGGTCACAAAACTACTATTCTGACTAAGCCCAAAATCAGGATATTACACTATTTGTGTATGATAAGAATATGAGGTAAGACGTTTATGATTAAGAAATTATTTGGGATGAATTGAATTGATTGATATATCTGAGGATTAAATTGAATACAATGAAAAATTTATGTATATTGTTTAAATGCGAAATTGAGTATGTAATGTGATGATAAAATGTTATCATATGTAAATTTATATGTTCATGATGAAAATAAAAGTAAAATGATATATTTGATGGTAATGAAATACGAAATAGGAGCCCTATTAACTGTTTGGGTAAAGTCAGATATAGTTGGCATGCCATAGGATAGGAAGAGTTTAGGGATTCTTCGGCTACGAGTCGATGAGGAATTGGGTGCCAATATTTAGTTTAACCTATGAGACTATAACACCCTTAACTTGTCTTGGCTTACGGAGGATTGCTAAACAATCAGAACAACATTTACATCATAACATTAAATAAATGAATCTCATTAAAAATCGATCAAACAAATGCATTTGTTCCCTAAATCGAGCCTTCGAGGCCCTAAAAATAGCTTAGAAATGATTTGAGTCTAATTTAAAACAAAACAGAAGATTTGGGAAAAAAGTTTCAAAATTTGAAAACAGGGGTCACACAGCCGTGTGACATAGCCTAGGCCGTGTAACAATCGAATAAAGGGACACATGGCCATGTCCCAGCCCGTGTCTCAAACCGTGTAACTCACTGAGTAGGGTCACAAGGCTGTATCGCAGGCTTTGTGCTAGACCGTGTAATTTTCTGACTAGTAACACATGGCCGTGTCGCAAACCGTGTGCTAGGCCGTGTAACACACTGACTTGATATACCAAAATTAACAAGTGACACATGACCATGCAACAACTCATGTGCTCCATAATTTGACCCTAAAAAAAACCATTTAAAGACCAAAACATACCTAACCAAGCATCCAACTTGTGCATACATTCAAAAGACTTAAACACCTTTCAAATACATATAAACACACCAGTTCAATAAACCCTATTCTCCTAACCAATATGCCATTCAAAGGCACCTCATTTATACCAAAAACAATTTTAACCAAAACAAGGCAATATTGCCACATTTCAAACACAAAATCTAGTTTAACCCTATACCAGCCATGCCAAAATAACCATTCTAAAACATGCTATCATACCTTATACTATCTAGAATCTATGGAGTATGCATGAGGATTCATTCACCTATATTTGCAACTATTATTTATGCCAACATTAACCTTATTAGCCATAACAAGCATGACACAACTCAAGACAAGCAATTTCACTTGAATAACCTTTCAACCCTATTACATGCCATTTATAACCATTAACCAAAATAACCATAAATACCAATATGTTGAATAGATAGTGCGATAATACTCCGATGAGATTCCAATTGGCTGAGCTTCTGATAATCTACAAGATAGAGGAAACGATTACGTAAGCATTTAATGCTTAGTAAATTCATATAAGCGAAACTTAAACTTACCAAACATATTAAATTAAACAACCAAACCTACTCTCATCATGTCATATGCCAAACTTCATTTCCTATACATATCACCTCATAAGGTTAGTAAATATATCATTACATATAAATCCCAAGTAACTTAAGGCATATACATGATAAACATTTAGGCTTTATCCATAATTCATCACCGAGACATATATCCTTTACATATACTTTCCATTGAAATCATATGGTTCATATATAAAAAGTAAACAATACATCTATAAACATAACATATATTAAGAAATGGATTCCATGCATATTTCATTCATCACTTGATAAATTATCATCCATTTTCATTTCGTATATGCATATTCATCTTTCCATATAATATTAACATTAAGTCTTTATATATGCCTTTCTGTTGACCTTTTCTTATCCATTGAACCTTTTTGAATAACATCAGATACATGGAATACCTTTTCATGTAAATTTAACCTTTCCTTTTTCCTTTTCAATAATGCTCACACGAGCTGTGAAGTGGGCCTGCTTACACAAGCTGTAGGTCGGGACGGTAGCTACACGATGCTACTCACACGAGTTGTGGAGAATCCGTAACACATGCTGGATCTTAGCCATCGGTAAGACCTCCAAGACCAGCACCCAATACATATACTTCCTAATGACATGTCATTTGTATTCTAAGTATTCTCTAGGCTCAACAGGTCTCTTTCCATATCCTTATCTCTAACTTTCATTCTCATAGAACCATTCATGAAATTTACATGCTCATAAATTCATCATAACTCACTTTAGTTATTAAATACAATACCATCATCTATGTTATAGATAATAATCCATCCAAAATCTATTTACCTTAATTTTTATTTCTATTATATCCTTTTTCTAGTATACAATTATTTTACCATACTTCCCTTTTAATTATTTTATCCAAACCAGAGTACATTGTCATTTAGTGTAATTAACATCATATTTTGGTATATATTACCATGATATTGTATAATTTTTAATCTAATTATTTATAATATAGTAATTATCAACATGGCATACAAAATAACTTATAATAACTTAATCTTTATACGAAATTACCTTGATTGCAACGGTTACTAAAACAGAGTCGACAATTAATCCGAAACTTCAGCTTTTCCCCTGTTTAGATATGATTTCAGCGTTTCTTGATCTAAATAATAGTTCAACCCATTAAATCATTTCCAGCATTCTAACAAGTAATTTTATGCAATTAAACCCTTCCATTATCAATTTACAAATTTGCCCCAGATATTTTAACTTTTATACAATTAAATCCCTAAACCATAACTTGCAAATTTACAAGTTTTAGTTAAAATTTATGTTAGTCGATTTTTGCCAAGTCGCATAACAGCCCATATTTATTATCAATTCACAATATTTTCCTTAAATTTTATCATTATCATAAATAAGTCCCTAAACATTAAAATCATAAAAAATTACTTAACAAAATATGTCTATCTAACAACCAAACTTAACAATCTACCATAAAACTTCATAAACATATCAAATTCATTCATGGCATAATTTATAACATTTAACAGCTTTACAATTTGACTCCTGAATTAGCTAGATTAAGCTAAAACAAACTCAAAAACATAAAAATAATGAAAAACGGGTAAAAAATGCTTACCATGCGTGTGAAATAAACTTGGCCGAAAGCTTGGTTGAAGCTTCTATGGAGTTTTAGCCTTCTCCCCTTTAAAAGATGATAAAGATGATTTTGTTCATCTTTTTATTCATGTTTTAATTTTATTTATTTATGTAATTACAAATTTTTCTTTTATTATTTAATAAAATTTCATAAAAATCTTCACCTAACCGTCCACCCAAAATTCATTTGGTATAATTACCATATAAAGCCACCAATTCACCTTCTCATAATAATTAGACTCCTTTAACATATAGAATTCAACTCTTGCATCTTTTACAATTTAGCCCTTTCACTCAATTAATTATTTAAACGTTAAAATTTCTTAACCAAAAGTTAATATGGCCCCAATAACATAGTGTATATATTTAATAAAATATTTACAAGCTCGGCTTATAGAAACGAAGTCCCTATACCTCAATTTCTAAAACCACTTGACTTTAAGGATTTACCACATAAACCTAATTACTTATTCAAATAGCATAAATTGTCAATTCAAAATTTATTTTAATAACATATTTGACTCGTAAATATCAAGTAATAATATTTACGGGTTTATTTGTAGGATTTGTGACCCTGAAACTACTGTTTTTGACACCACTGAAAAATGGATTGTTACAGAGACACTGGGTGTCAAACTTATTATTAGCGTTGGGTGTAATTATTTGCTTTAGATTTATCCGATAAGACTCTGGGTGCCAAATTGGTGTATTAGTTGGATCCGTGCATCCGTCCAAGTCGTGTTAATAGGGAAATAAATGATGAAATGAGTTATATGATTTTGATATGGTAAAAAGAATGAGAAATGAAATTTGAAATGGGAAATGAAATGTGAAATTATGGATTGAATTGGAAACATTAGTATGTTATGTTTAATGAAAACATGAAATTAGAATTTAAGATGAAATGTGTCATATATGAGTTGTATGATTATTGACTTGTGAAATGTGATAGACTTATATTAATATTAGAGAAATGACATGGTTTTGAATATATGATTATGTGAAATGGTATATTGAACTTGTTAATTTGCATATAATTTCCATTCTAACTTATGCACATTTATGATTTATGTTAGACTTATTTGTTCGAATTATAGAAATACCATTGAGTTATACTTAGCATATGATTTTGTTTTTCTGTGTGCAACGTCGAATCAGCATCTAGCGACAATCCTTAACTCAAGTGTGGGTGAAGTGTTCTTTTGGTATTGGCATGTTCCTAGGGATGTTTGTATGTTTTGTATTGGTTATTTTGTGTTTTGTTGGTTTTTTGAAGGTTATATGTATATATGTAAAAATAGGATGGTAATAGTTATGTTGTAGATAACTTGTTAGGTTGTTTGGATTATATGCCTAATGCCCTCATGGATGAGATGATATCATGATATGCAATGTATTTTGATTGATGCTTGAATATGGAATGATGGATGGCATATATAGGTTATGTTAGGAGATGTTTTGATAAGTTAATGCTTAAAATTTTGAGATTGTTTGTAGAGCTATTTGTATTTGAGTAGATGATATTGGATATGTCATTTAATATCTATTGAAGTGGTATTTGTATACTCTTTTGGTTGTGATAGAATAATGGGAATTCTTGAGGTACCTTAAAGGCATATTGATGTATTTTTATATATTCATTTGGTTAGCTTTGAATTATTAATTGAGGTGCCAATGGTGACATATTGAATTGGCACTTAGGGTGGTGTTTATAAATGATGAAATTGGCTTGTTTTGATTGCTTTTGGAATGGTTGATTGTGGTTTAAAATGGATGGCTTGTAGCATAAGTAAATCATGCTAGAAAGCTTGTTTTGAAAGGTAATTATAGGTACACATGGCCTGACACACGACTGTGTGCCTTACGTGGTTTTGAGACATGTCCATGTGGCTTTTGAATTTTGGTGATTTTTGTTGCACACGGTTTTAGAGAGTTATACGGTCTGGCCATACGACCATGTTCTTGAGTCATACAGGCTGAGCTATGTCATATGGTCTACTCACACGGTTGTGTGACCCCAATTTCACATGGCATCAGGTTGTTACACGGTTTGCTTACACGACTATGTGACTCACCCATACGGTTTCAGGACATGGTCGTGTGTCCCCAATTTCCATCTTTTTCCTAACTTTTTATTTTTAATTCAAATAGTTCCCTGTTCATTCCTGAATCAGTTTTAAGCTTTTGTATACTCAATGTTTACCAGGTAAGGGGTGTTACAATTGAGGTAAGTAGTGTTGATTCAAGGGGAGGGTTGGTGTTGTGTTGGAAGGAGGAATGCAAGGTTCAACTACATAGTTATTCAACAAGCCATATAGATGTGTTGGTGGAAGATGACTTTGAGGGGAATCAGTAGCGGTTTATTGGGTTTTATGGAAACCCGATTAAAAATCGTCGTCACTAATCATGGGATCTTCTGCTTCATTTAGCCATTGATGTTGAATATCCATGGGTTGTCATAGAGATTTTAATGAAATCATTTTCTCCTATGAGAATCAAAGAGGGAGATTTAGGGAGGAAAGGGTAATGAAAGATTTCGTATCCATGCTTAAAGATGTCGAGCTTATTGATTTAAGTATGTTGGTCAATAGTATATGTGGGAGAGGGGTCGATTACCACAGAATAATATTTGAGAGAACCTTGATAGAGGGGTGGCACGGTTGGTTTAGAGAGAATTGTTTTTGAACTTTAAACTTTCTGATCGTATGCACTCTTTTTTCGATCACTACATGTTGTTGCTTGATACAGGGTAGTGCAGCAGGAAGGGCGACGAGGGTGCTTTGGTTTGAGGCATCCTAATTACTTAAGTCATGTGAGGTAGAGGTTAATCGTCTATGAGAGTGTTTGATGGGATCTATCCTGACTCGAATTCGTTTGGTTGGCGAGGGATTGATGGATTGGGATAAGGTGTGAAGTTCATCGAGATTGGTTGTACTTAGGCTATAAGAACGTCTTGGAGAGCTTGGTAGTGAAAACCCGGGTGATGATGTTCTTGAGGAAATGATCATTTCGAAGAGACAACTTAATCTCAAGATTGACAAAAAAGAGAGGTACTCGGAACGAAGAGCATGAGCCAATTAGTTGCGATATGGTTAGTGTAATACAACCTACTTTCATAGGTTTTCTTCGTAGCATCGGCGTATTAATGTTGTGGAGTAGATTGAAGATGCTAATGGGAGAGTGGTTAAGTGTATTGAGGAGATTGAGTGGGTTGCATGACACTACTTCTCAGAGTTTTTTACTTTGCAGGGTAGAGGGGAGATGAGTAGATTGTTATTGTGTATCTTGGTTCATGCTACTGAGAGCATGAACAACTATTTGTGATCTAAGTTTACGGAAGAGGATGTTCTTATAGTGGTTTGGGGTATGCCTCTTATTAAAGCGACATGTAGTAATGGTATGCCTGCTTTATTTTATAAAAAAACTTGGCATATAGTGGGTACGAATGTTTGCAATTTTTTTCCTAGCAGTGCTTAATGATGGTCTATTGCCTGTTGAGATTAATGATACTAATATAGTTCTAATCCCCAAACAACGAAGTTCGTATAATATGACCCATTTTTGACTAATTATTTTATGTAATGTGCTATTTAAAATAATTTCTATAGTGGTTGTTAATAGGTTTTAGAAAATAATACCTCACTGTATTGATGAGGCACAAAGTGCCTTTGTTCTAGGTTGTTTGATTATAGATAACACAATTGTCTCCTTTGATTTGCTTCATTCATTCGAGAAGAAACAGAGTGGTTTTAGGGGAAACTTTGCGCTAAAATTGGACGAGTAAAGCCTATGATAGGTTGTAGTGGCATTTGGTTCAAGAGGTCATGTTAAAGTTGGGTTTTGATGTGAGTTGGATGGAAATGGTTATGTGGTGTGTTCGAATGGTTAAGTATTCAATGGTTGTGGATAGGGATGTTAGATGACATATTTCACCATCTCGTGGGTTACGGCTAGATCTGTCCATGGGCCGGGCCACCCAATTATGCCTGAAGGCCCGTCTGAAATATGGGAGTGTTTGGGAAAAAATATAGGTCCGAAAAATGGGCTTGGGTTTAGGAATGGGGCCCGTTTTAAAAATGGGTCGGGGTTTAGGCAAGGTTTTTTTAGTTCAAGCTCAACTTGATTTTATTAACCCTAAATTTTTACCCTTGTTCCCCATTTCTTAATAGACATAGTCTTGATATTCCCTTTTCCCTTTCCAATCCCTATTTCCCTTTAATCCCTAGTACCTAAAATTTTCCTCATTTCTTGCTTCTTTTCTGTGACCACTAATGCTAATTCTCTTCATTTTGTTGTTTTTAACTTGTTTCTTCGCCACTGTCGCTATTTCTACTTCGCTACCTTCTACTGGTTTCCACTTATTCGCCAGTCGTCGGTCGTCGCTGCTACTTTTTGCTTCTTTGTGTAACATCCTGAAATAGGGCCTAGTCGGAACAGTGGTTTCGGGACCACAAATCTGACATCAAAATATTTTTTTTATGATTATTATGAGGTTTAGAATATGAAAATATGCATGTGTTAAAGTTTCATGAAGAAATCCTATGAGTAAGGTGTCCAATTGGAAAATAATAACCAAATTGAATAAATTGCAAAACTTGGATTCTAGAAGTAATTTGTATAAAATTGCTTTGGATTATTAATTAGAAGGTCTTAAAGAGCAATTTGCCCAATTTCTAAGTTTTTGGACAAAAATAAGCATGTATGGATGAAATTTTAAAGAATGGGCTTCAGGGCATTTTGGTCATTTGGCTAATTAATGAAATAAAATGGGAAGAATAAGCCAAAATTCGGCCATTCTTCTCCCTCATCCAGCTGAAATTCTCAAGCTCTTCGTAGCTAGGGTTTTCAACATTTTCAAGCTCAATAGTAAGTGCTCCCAAGCCCCGTTTTTAATGTTCTTCGTATTTTTGAAATCCTGGTAACTTACTCTCTGTATTTCTACCCATATTTCATGCTAGGGTTCATGTTTAGAAATTTACCCATGCATGAGTTACTTTTATTTTGATGGTTTATGAAGGAATATGAAAGTTTAAAAGATGGTAAACAACTTTTACTAAGTGATTTTTTTCATGGAAATGGCTTTAGGGACCATTTTGTAAACGTTGTAAAAATGTGTAGAAAGATGAGAAATAATAGAAAAATGTGGGCTACCATAAGAAAAACATTCGGCTAGGCTTGGGTGATGTAGAAATTGCATGCATTTCATTATACGAGCTTAGGGACTAAATCATGAAAATGTGAAAGGTTAGGGGGCAAATCGATCATTTTGTCTGGGGGTGAAATTTAGACTCGAAAGGATTAATGTGAGGTATTAATGATTCATTTTTATTGTTATAGACCCCGAGGAACAAATTTCAGAGGTCGATCGTGGAAAACAAAAGGTTTTGGAATAACCGAAACACGATACTGAAACGAGTACCAGGTAAGTTCGAATAACTTAAAGTAAACTCATAATATGCCTAATGGCATGATTTATGAATGTATGATAATTGCATTTGATGATGGCATGAAAATCCATAGAATGTATCATTAATAATGACATGTTGGTAAATGTCCCGGTTGAGGTTAAAAAGGAAGTTCGATGGATGGACCATGTTTTTCATGTGACTTGAGATCCTGCATGTGTTGCAGAAAGGATTTAGCCCGGACGGGTAATCCGTTGATCTCAAATATAGAAAGGATCTAGCCCAGAAGGGTGTTCTTTGAGTGATTGAGCCTCCCGAAGAATATGTGTGTATTATGAATTTAGCTCGGACGGGTAATCCAATTAGGGTCTGAATTTAGCCTGGACTGATAATTCAAATCTAAGCTCATTAAGAGTATTTGTCACTACAAGGGATTTAGACTGGACTGGTAATCCCGACATCACTCCATGAGTTTATATTACGGGGAATTTAGCCTGGACTGGTAATCCAGCCGTGAGATGTGAGGTTTGCGGGAGTGCATACATGAGATGATCTCTTTTATGACTTGACGGTAAATGGATAATCTATCTAGATTTCCAAGAAACTCAACGGGATTAATATGATATATATATATATATATATATATATATATATATATATATATATATATATATGAAGATGTTGAATGATAAGCTCATCTAAGACAAATTACATGGTGCATTGTTATGTGACTTACTTGTTGATTGAGTGCATGTGATAGAGAAACCATTCTATGCTTGTTGATTTTATTGCCTAATATGGTTGTATGTTAATTAATCGGTAAGTTTACTTTCTAGTTATTCGGGCTTACTAAGTATGTAAATGCTTACCCCTCTCTTTTCCCTGTCTTACAGAGCTCAATGACTCATAAAGATTGGAAAACGGTCGGAGATTCAACCCACTATCATCTTGTCCAGCTTTGGTATATAGATACTTTTATTTTGTTCAATGGCATGTATAGGGCTCTTGTTTATTTTGTTATATGTGTCATTTGATTTGCCAAAATGAACGCGTATAAAGATATACATATTCACTTGTATATGGTCATGGGAATTGGCTCATTTTGTTGTAGGTTATGGCCTACAAATTTGTGCATGTTAACGTCTAAATGTTCTCGTGATATTTAAATGTGGCATATCACAATTAGGCTTAAGTAATGTGACCAAACTATATGGGATGGCTATTCCATAATTGGCAATGAGTTATAATAATGAGCCAATCTTAAAAGTGTCATAAGGCATAAAAATCCTTAATACAAGGGAAATAACCTAGCATGTGTAAAACAGATGAAATGAGGTTTACATGCAATGAGGTTTATTGAGGTCATTTAACTATATAAGCAGGCCTTGTTATGCATTATGGAAACCTATAAGTGAGAGTGGATGATAGAGGGTGACTAAAGGCTTGGAAAATAGCCTAACAAGGTCCACACGGGTAGACACACGAGCGTGTGTATAGGCCGTGTGTGACACACGGATTGTCCCATGGGCATGTGGTATGGTCGTGTGTCCCCTACACCTAAAAGTTTTAAATCAGAATGCATGGTAGTAAACACACGGGTAGAGACACAGCTGTGTGTCTCAACCGTGTGGAAGGCACGGCCTAACACACGGGCGTGTGTCTTGGCCGTGTGCTCTTAAATGCATGCTGACGTCATAAACAGAATGCTCGAGTTTTTGGACATAGGTGACCACACGGGCGTGTCTAGGCCGTGTAAAGGACACGGGTGTGTGCTTGGCCGTGTGAAAACCCCTGTAGGTTCGAAATAGAAAATAAATTCAATTAATTCCATACGATTTAGGGACACGGGCGTGTCTCAAAGCACACGGGCGTGTGAGGCATTAACCTAGAAATTTTCTTGAAATTTTCCTAAGTTCTCGGTTTATTCCCGATCCGTAATCAATGTATGTGTAAGGCCTCTTAGGCCTATAATAGGGACATTAAGATGTCGTTCGACTGGTTTTAAATTGGAATGAAATTTTATAACCCTTATTTCCTGGAAATGTTTGAGTGCATGTCTAGTAACGCATCGTACCTGGTCCCGGTCTCGGGTACGGGTAATGGGTGTTACACTCTGCCTTCTACAACCTCAGTTCCCCCACCCACTCATTCACTGAGACGACACCCTGCTCTAAGCAGAGACCTCCACCACCGCTGCTCATTTGTGACCAACATTCAGCCTTTAGTCTCGTTGCTCATTGTAATAACAATTGTTTAGTAGTTATAAAAAAAAAAAACTACTTATTATGATGACACATACAATAATTTTACCACTTGGCACACTTAAACTACCAATTATCTTTACTGTGAAATATAAAATGATCTCATTTTTCTTGGTTTTACATAAATTTTTTCCTAGAGAATTATTATATATACTGTAAGAACATGAAGAATCTTGTATATATTGCAAGACATAATAAAGAAATTTTTTTGTCTTTATTCAAAAATTATGATGCTTATATTTCATATAACATGTAAAATTTCTTCGACCTGTTAAACATCAATATGTACTTGAGATGCTTATGTTCAAGGCCAGTAATATACATGGAGATGGCTTATTCATCAATGAGGTCCTTCACTTCCAATCTGGCTTGACTAAAGCGACATGTAAATTCTCTGTTTGATTCTCCAAGCTATTGATGAACTACTAGTAGACTAGTTTTTGATTTCAGGGCTATTTTGTTGACTAGGAAGTGAATGACAAATAATGTTGACAACTTGTTAAAAAAATATTTTTTAATTGCGGTGAGTATTTATACTATTTCATCCAAGAAAGCAAGGAATAAAGGTACTCCTATAATTCATCATTAAAATATAAGAATGTATTTATATATATATAAAAAAATTGATGTAACAATTAAGATGGAACTTTAGTCGTTTTGATAAGATATAGATGTTAGAAATTAAGTTCTGTTAAGTTCAAATCTTAAAAGAATAATTATTTTTTGTGGAAGTCAGAAATTAAGTTTTGATAAGATATATATGTTAGAAATTAAGTTCTATCTAAGTTGATGTTCATTTGGCTCATTAAGTTAAAAGCTTAACTATAGTAACAATACTTTTTGTGGAAGTTTAAAATTGATCATAAGTGAATGTAGGAAATAATCCGTTTAATGTTTAAATAAATAAATTGTTTAAATACTACAATTGACCTAAAAGTAATTAATGAAATAAAACATTATTTTACTAATAGTATAAAATATTAAAATGGTAACTTATTTTCCAATAATTTTAAATAATTTAATTATGATACAATGAAATTTTAGGTGAAATTTTTTTGCTTATAGCATATATAAAAAATGGCTTATATGTCAACTCTTTATGCCATTATGATGCTTTTTTTTATTATAAGATGTGAAAAAAAAGAATGTCGATAATGGCAAGAAAAGAGAGAATAACAGAACGTACAGATTTTATGTGGAAACCTTTTTGGGAAAAAAACACGAGCAGAGGAGAAGAAAATTCACTATGTCGAATTTGAATTATACAAAAGGAGAGATGACTATGTCTTTTTATAGGTTTGTAAAACCAGATTCTAATCAAAGTCAAATAGAAGTAATGCAATAAGGTTAAAACACCTTATCTTCACTAAGCTGGACTTTTACTTTTCTTATCTCTCATTTACCTTTTTTCGCTATCAATATGTCATCAGCAGAGAGGAATAGATACACAAAAGAACCATTGCAGTTTTTCTTAAAATAAACACAACTGTCAAAGCTACTTCTTTTGAAATCATTAGAGGTCATAAAGGAATCAAACATCTTGTACCACTGTCTTGGTGACTGTTTCAAACTGTAAATGGGCTTTTTCAGCAAGCAAACATAGTCCTCTTTTTCAGAGATCATAAACCCCCTGGTTGTTGCATATAAATGTCCTCTTCAAGTTCTCCATGCAAGAACACTGACATGGCCACAATACCAAGCAAGGCTCAAATCGAACTGTGCGTCACAACTGGAGAAAACACATCTGTGAAGTCCACACCTGGAATCTAACTATAACCCTTTGCAACAAGTCTTACTTTATATCTAGGTTGTTCAACTCCTAGAGTCCCTTCTTTCCTCTTAAACACCCATTTACAATGAACAACCTTTTTACCTTTAGAAAGCTTCACAATATCCCATGTTCTGTTCTTATAGAGTGACTCTCTCTCTTCTTGCGTGACAAACATCCACTTTTTTGAGTCTTCATAGCTTATTGCCTCGGAATAAGTAGATGGCTTTTGATTTCCATCTATATCTTTAGCCACATTTAAAGAATAAGAAACTAGATCAACCTTGGCATACCTCTTTGGAGGTTTAATTTATCTTCTAATTTTGTTTTTGGCAATAGAATATTGTGGTGAATAAGTGACTCTGTTCTAATTTTCTGTACTAACTTGAGGAGTCGACTCTATTGTAGATACTGGATTAATCTAAACCTCTACCTACTTTTGTTATTCTTTATTTGAAGAGTCTTTAAGAGATAAGTTAGGTAGCGTAGCAATTTCATCAAAAACAACATCTCTGTTAATTACAACTTTTCTATTTTCAAGACACTATAACCTATACCCTTTTACACCAACCTTATAACCAATAAAAATACATTTAATAGATGTCAGTTCCAATTTTCCATTATCAACATGAGCATATGCAGGACTAGAGGTGTGCATGGGCTGGGCCGGGCCGGGTTCGGGCCGGGCCCACAAAAAATTTCAGGCCCATTTTCTAGGCTCTGGGCTCCTGCCCGACCAAATATGGGCCTAAAATTTACCTAAGCCCCTACCCAAATAAAATTGTTAAGCCTTGAGTCTGCACTGGCCCGACCCATATTAAATTTTTTAACTTATTTTATTAAATAAAAATTTTAAAATATATTAAATAATCAAATACATTTAAAACAAATATTAAAACAAGAAACAAATAAAAATATATTAAAATAATTCTTAAAACAATACACAAATTGAAAAATATAATAAAAATTGATTATATTAAAATTAAAATTAAAATATAAATATAATTAAAAATAAAAATATATATTTATTATATAATTAATGGTCAGGTAGCAGGCCCGCCAAAAAAAAATTTTGCCCGAGCCCGCCCATTTTCTAAACGGGCCTCGTTTTTGTGCCCAAACCCATATTTCGGGCCTATATTTTTACCCAAACCCTCCCATTTTTCTATGCGGGTTTGGCCAGTGGTAGCCTACCATGCCATGCACACCTCTATGCAGGACACCCAAAAATCTTTAAATAAGAATAATCAGCAGGTTTACTAGACCATATCTCTTGTGGAGTCTTTTTCTCAATGGCAATGGATGGAGATTGATTGACTGATTCGTGATAAGTTTTATATTTATAATTGATCGTACTTAGAAACTAACTATTATCACGATAAAGGCAAGCGCACCTATCGAACAGTAGTGTAGTTTATAGCAAGACCGGATGTCTAACCCACAGGAACTAAAAGTACTAGTAGTAACCTTCTTTTTATTATCTAGCCTAAAAATAAGGGGATTTGTTTTATCTAAACTAATTAATTAAACTAAGAATGCACAGAATGTAAATTGGGAAAAACTTTTGGGAAAACTGATTGATTTAGACAATACCCAAGGAAGAATCCACCTAGACTTCATGTAACAACCTAATTTTCAGTGGTGTCGGAACAGTGATTCAAGATCACTAAATCCGACAAATGAGTAGGAAATATTATTAATTTAGTGAGTATAAGTTAAATGTGAAGTTAGGAAAAATTTTGAGATAGTGAATAGTGTATTAAAATATATATATTAAAATAATTAGAATCGAAAACGAGGTATCGAGACCTTGAGAATTTTAATTCGAGCCATAAATATTTTTATAAATATTTATGGAGTGTTAATAAGTTAGTATTAAAGTTTCGTCAAGAAATTTTAAAGTACTGATAGCTAATTGAACAAAAAGGACTAAATTGTATCAAATGCAAAATTGTGGGAAATGATTAAATAGCTTAAATGATTAAAGAAAGAGGGTTTAAAAGGAAAATAGACCCAAGGTCTATTTGGGCTGGATGGAAATGGAATGAAATCAGCAAGAAAATAAGGAGAATTAAGGGAAAAATTGGAAAATTACAAAATTTACTTAATAAAGCTAGGACTAAAGTGGAATTATCTAGATTTCTCTTTATTTTTCTGCATTCTCATCAGCAAAAACACCATGGAAGAGTTCCCTTAAGCTGGTTTTTCATATTTTTACTGCAAGTAAGTTCAATTCTTGATTATTTCTTGAATTTTTTGTGTTTTTGTGACTTTTACAACTAGGTCCACTTGTTGAATTCATTAGTTTTTGATTCTATGAAAGAAATTGAAAGTTGCTATGAATATGTGCCGGAAATATATGATGATTTGGCATGGAATTAGAGCTTTAAATTGTTTATATGCTGATTTTATTGAAAGAATTGAATAGAAAGTGAATGTTTGGGACCTAAATTGTAAAAGAGTTTGAAGTTAGAGTTTTATGTGGAAATTCTAAATTTCAATAGTTATGAAATAACTTATAATGTCTAGGAAAATTATTAATTGAGAAAATTAGCTTAATTGAGGGGTTAATTGAGCAAGGACTGAATTGTATGAACTGTGAAATTTAGGGCAAAATGAAAATTAAATTTTTTCACTAAAACAGTTTTGGACAGCAGCAATAGTCTAACTTTGAAAAATTACCAAAAATTTTAGAAATCGAATTAGAGGATGAATAAAATATGAAATTAAAGCTTATTGAGTCTAGTTTCTTATAGAAGAAACAGTGTAAGCAATGGAATTGTAAATCATGAGATGTAATAAGTTTTGTGAGACAATGTCAGAATGATTTTGGGTTCCCCTGTTCTAACTTTGGAAAATCATAAAAAAATGGAGAAAAATAATTAGGGATTAAATTTACATGTTTAAAATCCTTAGTGAGTCTATTTTCAATATAAATAAGCGGGAACATCATTCGAATCTCGTACAATGAGATAATTAATTCTTAGTGAAGAAGGGTTGGAACTATCAGACAGTAGAATAGGGGTAACATTAAAGAATAAACTGTACTTAATGGCTAAAACAAAAAATTCTGAAAATTTTATGATAATAAGATATGTAAGTCTAGTTTCAGGGAAAATTAGCGGATCTTAATTTCAAGTTCTGTAGCTTAAGATATAAATAATTTAGTGACTATGACGCAAATGGATAGTTTTAAATATACATATAAGTAAATAGTGAAATTATTGATAATGTTACTTGTTGCATGTTATATAAATTAAGGATGTGGAATGGAGAGGAGGAGGAGGAAAATATGTATGAATATTCAGCTAGCATGGCTAATTTGCATGTTTTAGGCTCATAGACTAAATTGAATAAAAGTAAATTTTTATGGGAAATTTTGTAAAAATGTTAGAAATGACCAATTTGCATGAAATGAATTATTTTATTATTTAAAATTAAAAAATTGAATGAAATTATTAATTTAACTCAAGATCAGGGAAAAACATGTTTTAAGGATTAAATTGAAAAGTGTTGAAATTATGGAAAATTTTGATATTTTATAGAATTCATGGGTTGTTATCTATTTGTTTGAGAATAACGGCTGGAAATAAGGATTAAATTGCAAGAATTTTATTTTATTTTAACCTAAGGATGAAATCGTCATTAATTAAAAGTTTAGGGGTAAAATGGAAGTTTTTTTAAAGTATTAGTTGAATGTATTACAACATGAAATAAATGAAAATGACGATCAAATTTGTTTATAAAGATCCGAATGACTCGAATACGAAACTTAAACGTGGGAAAGAAAAGATATCGGATTAATGAAATTATAAATATGTACAAGCAACGAGGTAAGTTAGTGTAACTTGAATTGTATTTTTAAATGCATGAAATATCTGATAAATAAATCGGTAACTCCGGTAATGCTCCGTAACTCTATTCCGGTGACGGATTCGGGTTAGGGGCGTTACATTTAGTGGTATCAGAGCTAAGGTTTAGTCGATTCTCGGACCGAATGTAGTACATGTGAAGTCTATAAATACATTACATAACCTGTGATAGTATGATATCTTCTGGCTCTGATGAGTTTTGTTTTACTTAAAGATAGAGATGTTTCCCAACCGAGCTAATTCTGATAATGTTGAAAGCGATACTCAAGTATATGAGTACAAGATGATTATGATGAGTCCGAACTCATAAAGGTATGAATAAATGTTATATTTAAATTTATGTGTATAGTAAGTAAAATTTTTAAGGTAAGTATCAATATTGAATTGAATGAAATTGAGATAAATATTTGATAGTATGTTGTTGGAAAGTGAATTGTTATTGAATTGAAATTGAAATTGAAATTAAAATGTAAATTGATTGGAAAAGTGAAACAAATAGAATACATGAGAAGTTAATATTGGAATGGCTTTGATTCGATAATATGGAAATGAATGGATTTGAAATGTGAAAAGTATTGGAATTGAATCAAATTGAATTGGTGTGATTATTTGAAATGTATATTGATTGAAAAGAAATTATTGATTTTAAATTTGATTGGACAATAAATAAAAAAATATGAATCGAATAAAAATAAATTAAATTATGAATATGTGTAAATATGTGAATTGCGTATTGATTGAAAAGTGGTTGGAATTGAATCGAAGTATGATTATATGCGAATATCTTAAATATGTATTGGTATTGAATTGTATACTGATTGGAAAGTGGAAAAGTGAATTTGAATTGAATTGAATTGAATGGAATGGAATTATGATTATTGAAATGTGTATTGGTTGGATATTGAAATATGAGAAATTGTGATTAAATTGAAAGCGAATTTGAAATAGAAAAATGATTTGAATACCCTATTAACTAGTCAGACTGAGTCGGATATAGTTGGCATGCCATAGGATTTAGAAGTGTTCAGGCACTGAGTGCCATACTGGTGTGTTTGGTTGGAATCTGCATATCCGCCAAAGTCCGAGTCTTGTTAATAGGGTATATATGAATATTAAGTAAAATTGAAATAAGAATTAAATTCCCTATTAAATTGTCTGGCTAGTCGGATATAATTGGCATGCCATAGGATTGGAAGAGTACAGGATTTATCGGCTTTACCTAGCAGGCACTTATGTGCTGGTTACTGTTACTGCTACTGCTACTGTTACCGATTCGGCACTTTGTGTGTCGAATATTGTTACTATTACCGTTACCGATTCGGTACTTTGTGTGTCGGATATTGTTACCGTACTATTACTGTTACTGTTCTGAATTCGTTTTGAAGAGGTACTTCGTACCTTACTATTACTGTTACTGTTCCGGATTTGTTCCGATGAGGTACTCTGTGTACCGCATCGCTATCATCATTATTATTACTATTTCAAACTTCCGACCGATGAGGCACTATGTGCTGTACTGGTGTGTTTGGGTTGGAATCCGTGTATCCGTCAAAGCCCGGATTGTTAATAGGGTGAATAACTGAAATGAGAAAATTAAATGAATTTGATTGCTCGTACTATTAAAAAAAATATGAGAAAGAAATTATGAGTTGAATTCTCAATTGAAATGAAATGTGAGATTTGGAAAGGTTCATGAATTTGCTAAAATATCAAATTATTAATATTGAAATCAGTTGAATAAATGAAATGAGAAAATCAAATGAATTTGATCGGTTGAACTTTTGAAAGTATATAAAAAAAAAACTGGAATTAAAAATTGAAATGTGAATTGAAATTGAGATATGAGATTGAAAGCTTGAACCAAATGTTCATGAATTGATTAAAGATAATATAGATGATATATGATGCTATTTGATGAAAGACTATTGTTGAGATATGAAATGAAAGCATAATTAACACATATGACTTATATTGTTACATGTTTGATGTCTATTATTTATTATAGTTTTTATAATTTGAATTATGGTAATACCACTGAGAATAAATGTACTCAACGTACGGTTGTATTACTATAATTCAAATTATTTATTATTAAATGTTAAATGTTAAATTATGTATATGGTAAGAAAAGTGTGAGTTAGTGATATTGAGATATTTGAAATGTGTTTATGATGAGAAGGAACTTAGAAAGGTATGAATAGAAGTTCATGATATGTATGTGATAATGTACGAAATGAGATAATCAAAAGTTGAGAAATGATGAAACGTGAATGAAATGAAAGTTTATATTGTGATAAGCTTATCTATGTTTGTGTGGCATTCATATGATATTATGTGTCCGACTTGTTTGGTTAAGTAAATGATATGAGTAAATTTACTCAAAATTCATGGAATGTATGTTTAAGTTCACTGTTTGAAATGGATAATTGAAAAGTTCGTGTAACATAATTATGTATGTTAATTTGTTTGAAGTGAATTATGTAATTGTGATGATATGATGTTGATGATAAACGCTAAGTTATATGTGTGTATTTATGAGAGCTCAGTTAGAGGCTTTACGACCTCACCCTCTTACCAATGTAGTATTTTATAACGAAAATTTACAAAAAAAAAATATGTTGAATAAGTTCACAAATGTGAAACTAAAGAGTACAATAATGGGATAATTAATAATGCATTTGAGTTGAAAATAGTTTGACAAGTGAATACGCTTTTGAAAAAAAAAAGATATCAGATTATTCTAAAGATCATTCAGATTACGTATTGTCACGGTTAAAGAAAAAGTTAACCTCGGCTAGTCGACTTATTCAGATATGATGTCTGAAGTATGTGTTTGCTGAAATTTTTCCTGAATTGGTTTTCGTTAGTGAATGGAATGATGCGGGGTTCATGATGACATAATTAGTCAGAAAAATGATAATTGAGTAGTAAAGATGTCTGTGTGTGATAGTGACAGTTGAAACGAATATGATCATCTTTTCTGGGTATTCTATATATTCTTTTATCCTCAGAGATATGTATGTGGTTGTTCAGTCTCTGGTGGAGTTCTGATGTTTTGAGAATGCTAGTTAATTATGATGGTAGACGAAAGCCCTATTGGTCTGGTCGGTTTATTATCGTTATTTCTTCATCTTTTTGGAATTCTATTTTAATATGTTGGAAATGAAGTTAATGGTAAAAATTTATGTGAGACTATTCTTATGTTTCTACTGATTATGATTTTGTTTTATGCATGCGGGAAATATATTATCTCTGTTATGATGGAAGTCCAGAGCTGTTAAGCAGTTTTTTCCTTCTGGCTTTCCTTGAGAAATTATCAAGATATTTATTATTTTCTTGTGAGTTAGATGTACTAGTGATTGCATGAGTGTTACATAATATTTTTGAGTTAATGTTCAGATGTCTATTTGTTAGCAAGTAAGCTGAACATTAAGAACATTTAGGATTATTGTAGTCAGTGATAATACTAGTGTGTTATGAGATAGAATGACTATAGATTTCGAATTGGGATTGTCATTAACATCGGAAAGGAAAATGTTATTTAGTTTATGGTTGTTCATTTGACAAAGAAAGATCTGTATGATCATTTCAGTAGGTACAGAGTTTTCATTTGACAGATCAGCTAAGAATATGTGTCCCTGAGAGGGTAATTTAGAATTTTGATAGTATGTTCCAACATTGTGTTTTAGAGTTCAAAGGTGACTGGAAAAAGATATTTGAGGTTAAATCAAATTGTAATTCTGAGAAGTTAGTAAAAGTGTTTTATGAGTGTTGAAAGCAACTTCTTCTAGTAAGATTTTCAGGGACGAAAATCCCTAAAGTGGGGGAGAGTTGTAACAACCTAATTTTCAGTGGTGTCAGAACAGTGATTCGAGATGACTAAATCCGACAAATGAGTAGGAAATATTATTAATTTAGTGAGTATAAGTTAAATGTGAAGTTTGGAAAAATTTTGAAATAGTGAATAGTGTATTAAAAAATATATATATTAAAATAATTAGAATCGAAAACGAGGTATCAAGACCTCGAGAATTTTAAATCGAGCCATAAATATTTTTATAAATATTTATGGAGTGTTAATAAGTCAGTATTAAAGTCTCGTCAAGAAATTTTAAAGTACTGATAGCTAATTGAACAAAAAGGACTAAATTGTATCAAATGCAAAATTGTGGGAAATGATTAAATAGCTTAAATGATAAAAGAAAGAGGGTTTAAAAGGCAAATAGACCCAAGGTCTATTTGGGCTGGATGGGAATGGCATGAAATCAGCAAGAAAATAAGGAGCATTAAGGGGAAAATTGAAAAATTGCAAAATTTACTTAATAAAGCTAGGACTAAAGTGGAATTATCTAGATTTCTCTTTATTTTTCTGCATTCTCATCAGCAAAAACACCATGGGAGAGTTCCCTTAAGCTGGTTTTTCATATTTTTACTGCAAGTAAGTTCAATTCTTGATTATTTCTTGAATTTTTTTGTGTTTTTGTGACTTTTACAACTAGGTCCACTTGTTGAATTCATTAGTTTTTGATTCTATGAAAGAAATTGAAAGTTGCTATGAATATGTGCCGGAAATATATGATGATTTTGCATGGAATTAGAGCTTTAAATTGTTTATATGCTGATTTTATTGAAAGAATTGAATAGAAAGTGAATGTTTGGGACCTAAATTGTAAAAGAGTTTGAAGTTAGAGTTTTATGTGGAAATTCTAAATTTCAATAGTTATGAAATAACTTATAATGTCTAGGAAAATTATTAATTGAGAAAATTAGCTTAATTGAGGGGTTAATTGAGCAAGGACTGAATTGTATGAACTGTGAAATTTAGGGCAAAATGAAAATTAAATTTTTTCACTAAAACAGTTTTGGACAGCAGCAATAGTCTAACTTTGAAAAATTACCAAAAATTTTAGAAATCGAATTAGAGGATGAATAAAATATGAAATTAAAGCTTATTGAGTCTAGTTTCTTATAGAAGAAACAGTGTAAGCAATGAAATTGTAAATCATGAGATGTAATAAGTTTTGTGAGACAATGTCAGAATGATTTTGGGTTCCCTTGTTCTAATTTTGGAAAATCATAAAAAAATGGAGAAAAATAATTAGGAATTAAATTTATATGTTTAAAATCCTTAATGAGTCTATTTTCAATAGAAATAAGCAGGAACATCATTCAAATCTCGTAGAATGAGATAATTAATTCTTAGTGAAGAAGGGTCGGAATTGTCAGACAATAGAACAGGGGTAAATTTAAAGAATAAAATGTACTTAGTGGCTAAACCAAAAAATTCTGAAAATTTTATGATAATAAGATATGTAAGTCTAGTTTTAGGGAAAATTAGCAGATCTTAATTTCGAGTTCTGTAGCTTAAGATATAAATAATTTAGTGAATATGACGCAAATGGACAGTTTCAAATATACATATAAGTAAATAGTGAAATTATTGATAATGTTACTTGTTGCATGTTATATAAATTAAGGATATGGAATGGAGAGGAGGAGGATAAAAATATGTATGAATATTCAGCTAGCATGGCTAATTTGCATGTTTTAGGCTCATGGACTAAATTGAATAAAAGTAAATTTTTATGGGCAATTTGTAAAAATGTTAGAAATGACCAATTTGCATGAAATGGATTATTTTATTATTTAAAATTACAAAATTGAATGAAATTATTAATTTAACTCAAGATCAGGGAAAAACATGTTTTAAGGATTAAATTGAAAAGTGTTGAAATTATGGAAAATTTTGATATTTTATAGAATTCATGGGTTGATATTTAATTGTTTGAGAATAATGGCTGGAAATAAGGATTAAATTGCAAGAATTTTATTTTATTTTAACCTAAGGATGAAATTGTCATTAATTAAAAGTTTAGGGGTAAAATGGAAGTTTTGTTTAAAGCATTAGTTGAATGTATTACAACATGAAATAAATGAAAATCACGATCAAATTTCTTTATAAAGATCCAGATGACTCGAATACGAGACTTAAACGTGGAAAAGAAAAGATTTTGGATTAATGAAATTATAAACATGTACAAGCAACGAGGTAAGTTAGTGTAACTTGAATTGTATTTTTAAATGCATGAAATATCTGATAAATAAATCGGTAACTCCGGTAATGCTCCGTAACTCTATTCCGGTGACGGATTCGGGTAGGGGCGTTACACTTCACTTGTTATTCGACTCTGAACGAGACGATTTATTCACTTGACTTGATTCGTAGAAATCCCTAGTTTATATTATTATCCCTCTCGAGATTAATAAGGTCTAACCCGAGGTTGATTAATTGAAATCTCTTTCTAATTAAAACCCCTAGTGTTGCATTAACTCGCTCTATGGATTCCCTTATTAGATTTGACTCTAATCCGGCAGATTTATGTCGTCCTATCTCTAGGATTGCATGCAACTCCGCTTAATTATGAATGATCTACTCTTAGACAGGGACTTTTGCTCCTTTGAATAAGCACATCAATACTTGAATCAATTTTCTGGATTATTAAAACAAGATTTAAGAACATAATTGAGAACAAATCAAGTATTTATCATATAATTCAGAAAATATTAACAAGATCTGTCTTAGGTTTTATCCCCCTTAGGTATTTAGGGGATTTAGTTCATAATTGTAAAAGAAAACATCTCAGAAGAATAATAATGATAAAACATAAAGAAAACCCAAAAACCCCTGAAGGAAATTAAAGGGAGATCTTCAGTCTTGAAGGAGAATCCGGCTTCTAAGGTGGATCAATCAGCTTTCTTCGAGTAATTCATTGCTTCCTATTCTGTGTGTCTTTTTAATCCACTTCTAGGGTGTTTAAATAGGCTTTAGAATGCTTCAAAACCCTCAAATTTGCCCTTTTCCGAATAGAATTAGACTTGGGCTCGACAGGGACACGGCCGTGTGCCACGCCCTTGTACAAGTTCTTCAAACCGTGTTCAAGACTGTTAAATAGACACGAGCGTGTGGTCTACCCGTGTGAGGAAGTCTAGGCCGTGTTGATTTTCCACATTGACCCATTTTGTCTATTTTTGGCCCGTTTCTCGCTCTTTTTACTTTCCTATGCTCATCTAAGTATAAGATATGAAATTAAAGGATTTAGGAGCATCAAATTCCACAAATCTAATGATAATTCATCCAAAAATGTGCTAAGCATGGAATAAAAATATGTATAAATTATGACTTATCAAATAGCCCCACACTTAAGCATTTGCTTGTCCTCAAGCAAAATCCTCAATTCACAATTAAGAAATCATTTTTCTCAACTTATAATTCCTGTCAATAATATCTCAAAATAATCCATAAGTAATCATACATTGAGAATTCAACTAGAAGAATATTAAAGTTTCAAACAGTCCAAGTTGAGCATTTTATCACAAAAACATAGGTGTCTTCCCTCATCTAAGTAGTCACATTTGAATCAAAATATCACAGAGTTTAACATCCTTACTAAAGATTCACTCAAATCACTCGAGGTGTTTAAGGAGAACAAATTTAGCACTCAACAGTCAAAAATGAAAAGTTATTACCATAGGCTTGCGTGAAAATCAAATCTCCACCACTATATATTGAGATGTTACATCAATCAAAAGGTCTTTAGAGGGTTGTAACGTAGCTTTGGTTAGGGGGTGTGGTCACAAGCTGAAAGAGAATGTTAGAATCGAGATCGATTTGAAAAATCACGTAACTAGAAAAATACTAAAACTGACAATTTACATTCCTAATTAGCAAACCTAGAATTGAGCTTTTCTTCATGGATAACATCGTTTTAACCCAAGCATTACATAATTTCGTAATATGCTAGACGACAGATCTAAATTACATCAAGTTTTTTTTTAGAACAAATCAAGTAACATAGAATTTTGCTAACTATAAAAAATAAAACATAGCTAAGCAATTTATTCAAATCAAATCTCGACAAAAATAGGGATCAAATTAATTTAGGGGATTTCAACAATAATGGGCTATGGGTTAATACTGGGGGTAAATCAATGAATGGTTTGTTAGGCTCAAGGGAGTTCACTAAGGGTTAATTATGAAGGTAGACTTTTATGGGTGAGTGGGTTAAACCTAAGTGCCTTTATCATTTTGACATATCAAATCAATGGTGTGGTCTTGACATGCATAATCGAAGCAAGTTCTAGAATAACAGATCAATATTGACTCACTCATAGCAACAATAAAAGTGAGCATGAAAGAAATAATATATGCTCTAAAGGCTCAAGATCTCACAAAAATTATGGCTTTTTGATTTAACCCTGTGAATTTCAACTCCAAGATAATACCTAAACTCGAGGAAATAACCTAAAAATTTTAATACTCAAAAATCAACTTATCATGCTTGATTCCCTAATTACTTAAAGTTTAAACCATCAATGCATAAATACCTATGTATTAATTCAAGACATATCAATAAAAATAATAAATTAATCAAAATTCATTCTAATAGTGATATGAGTGAGTTACATGGGAATAAGGCAAAATTCAGGGATTTTTTTGTTAGTGATATAAATAACCCCCCCACATTTAAGATGTACATTGTCTTTAATGTACAAAAATAGATTTATTAGAAAATATAGATATAAAATCATAAGATAGGGAGGGAAGTGAAACTTCCTGAATGTTAAATGGAATCCTTGAATTGGAGTTATAGAAAGTAATTGGCTAAGGCAAGGAGGAGGATACTCCGGTGGTGGTAGAGGTTGGGTTCCACAACCACAGTGTTCAGCGAAGAGATTATCGTGGTGGTCGAGTAAGACATAGCAGTCGTGGAGGACCTTTTCCAGTGGAGTTGCAAATTCCTAAGTAATAGTGAGCTTTGGAGCTTTTTATAACTGCAATAAAATCAATAACTCTTTAGGAAATATAGGAAAGCATAATTACTCATAAAGAAATGGCCGAAAACATAAATTACTTAATATAAATTGTAGATCCCAAAGACGAAATAAAAATAGTCTTAAAGAGAAATAAAATTAAAAGTAATTTAAAAAGATAAATAAAGATAAAAGTAAAAATAGTAAATAAAAAGTCTTTAAAAATGAGGAAGGGGTTATGGGAAGGAAGAAAATGGAGGAAGAAAGGAGAGTTGGAGGTGGCCGGTCGGTTGGGGAAAAAGATTGCGGCAGCTAGGGTTAGGGTATTGGGGAAGGGGATGATGAATAGTAAGGCTCTATATAGATATTGGGGCACACGACCGTGGGGCACACCTGTGTGCCCTTCTTTTAGCCCGTGTTTTTCGTGGTTTTCAAATTTGAGAGTGTTAGTGCATAAGGCCGTGTCGCACTGTCGTGCCCTGCTTCATTCACTTCTCCCACGCCCGTGTATATATGCGCACGTCAATGTTATTTTGACAGGTTTGACCACAGGTGGTGGGCACGTACGCCCGTGTTGATTCCTCAATTTTTACCAAGGCTTATAGGCACGGGTGTGTCGCACGCCGTGTTGATTTGGCAAGATTGCCCACGACCATGTCGCACGGTCGTGGTAACATATCGAATCCCGTGTTTTGGTAAAAAATTTACTTTGTTTTCACATGGCCATATCGCATGGCTGTGTCACCTCCCGTGTTATGAGCTCTGATAAATGCCAAATTATACATATTGTTACCCCAAATACTTAGCATATTTATGGATGTTTACTATTAGATTTGTGGATTTTACTGCTCTTAATCCGTTTATTTCTTGTTTTGTACTCAGGAGAGCACCAAGAGTCAAAAAGAGCCAAAAACGAGCTTAAAAGAGACAAAAAGGATCAAATTAAGAAGATCACACGGCCTAAGCCTTGCCACAAGGGCTGCTCACACACCCGTGTCTGTTGAGGGTGTCGTCCAAGAATTTCACGATTCACACGGCCTGGCAACCACGTAACACAGCCGTGGCACACGGGCATGTCCCTTTTTCAAATAGTGGTATTTTACACGGAAAAGGATACTTAGGGAAGAAGAAAGCCAATCCAAAGCCTATATAAACACCCTAAGTATGACCTACTAAGAGGACGGCCAGAATCTCTCTGGAACAAGAAACAACACACCAGGAATTACTTGAAGGAAGCCATACGATCCATCCCAAAAGTCAAAGCTACTCTAGGACTGAATATCTCTCTCAGAATCCTTTCAAGAGTTTTAGAGTTTTCTTCATGTTTTGTTATTTTCATACTTTTGAGATGTATTCTTCTTTCATTATGAACTAAACCCCTTAGATACCTAAGGGGGATGAAACCTATGATGGATCTTGTTGTGATTATCTGAACTATATGATAAGTACTTGATTTGTTCTTAATTATGTGTTTCTAATGCTTGAGTTAATATTCTGGGTATTGACTCATGATCTATTGTGCTTATGCAGAGGAAGAATAAACCCTGCCTAAGGGTAGACTTGACATAATTAAGCGGAGTTGATCAAACACCTAGAGATAGGGTTACGAGATTTTGCCAGATTAGGGTGAAACCTAATAAGGGAGTCCATAGATCGATTTACTGCTTCCCTAGGAGTTTTAATTAGAAAGAGATTTCAATTAATTCAACTGAGGGTTAGGCGTTATTAGTCTAGAAAAAGATAATAATGTAGGTTAGGGAGTCTCACGGATCAAGTCAAGTGAATAAATCATCTGGTTCAGAGTCAGATAACAAGTGAAATCTAGGTGGATTCCTCTTTGGGTTTCGTCTTTATCGATTTCTTATCTTCAAGTCTTTTTGCAAATTTTCTCTTTGCTTTGGTTTAATTGGTTAATTAGTTTAGTTAATTAGTTTAATAAACAAACCCTTTTATTCCTAGGTTAAATAATAAAAAGATAGTTATTACTAGTATTTTTGGTTCCCTTGGGTACGAGATCCCGGTCTTGCCATTACTATACTATTGTTCGATAGTTGCACTTGCCTTTTCGTCGTGATAATAGTTAGTCTAGGTTTGATTTTTTTATTATAAATATTTATTACTTGTTACGAATCACGCGATCAAGCACGGCCTAAGGCACGCCCGTAGGCCTGGCCGCGTGGAATTGGAAAACCTGTGTTTGAGGACTCAGTTAGTGATTTGGATGTTAAAAACTAAAATTTAAATAAATCAAAATCGTTAATACTCAGGTTGCCTCCCGAGAAGCGCTTATTTATAGTCTAAGCTCAACTTTAACTTGTGGGTATATTTAGGGAAGTTCGTGGAGCCGTAGCTCCTCTCTATCATCTTTAAAATTCTCACTGTTATAAAGTTTGAGACTATGTCTATTTACCTTGAAAGTGCCTTACGATGGGTGACTTACCTCTACTGTGCCATATGGAAAAACAGTTTGAACTACGAAAGGACCTGACCATTGTGATTTAAGCTTTCCAGGAAATAATTTGAGCCTCGAATTATATAATAGGACAAGATTTCCAACTTCAAATTGCTTGCATTGCTTTAAACGAGCATCATGGCGACGCTTTGTTGCTTCCTTGTATAGGCATGAGTTCTCATATGCATTGGTTCGCCACTCATCTAACTCGTTCAACTGCATCAACCTGTTTTCACCTACAAGTTTGGGATCAAAGTTTAGAAATTTAATAGCCTAGAATGCCTTGTGTTCTAGCTCGAATGGTAGATGACAAATTTTTCCACAAACAAGTTTGTAAGGTGATGTTCCTGTGGGAGTCTTAAAAGCAGTTCTATAAGCCCATAAAGCATCATCAACTTTCATCGCCCAATCATTCCTGTTTGATTCTATTGTCTTTTTTAGGATTCGTTTAAGCTCTCGATTTGCCACTTCGACTTGTCTACTACTTTGAGGATGGTAAGGGGTGGCTGTTCTGTGGTGAACTTCGTATTTCTTAAGTGTCTTATCAAATTGGGCGTTACAAAAATGAGTACCCCTATCACTGATAATTGCTCTAGGTGTTTTGAATCGAGAGAAAAGTTTCTTAAGGAATCGTACTACCACTCTAGCACCATTAGTAGGTGAAGCTTAGGCTTCCACCCATTTGGACATATAATTAACGGCTACTAAGATGTATTTATTCCCAAATGAACTAGGGAATGGACCTATGAAGTTGATACCCCAAACGTCCAATATTTCGCATGAAAGCATATATATTTGAGGCATTTCATCACGTTTGGAGATATTACCTGTCCTTTGGCATTTGTCATAGGAAGTAGCATACCTGTTGGCATCTTTGAATAGCGTGGGCCAATAAAAACCTGATTCATGTGTTTTATGTGTGGTCTTAGTTCCACTATAGTGTCCTCCAGTCAATCCTGAGTGGCAATGTTCCAAGATGTTCAATGCTTCTGACCTTGTAATGGATCACCTAATGGCTTGATCTGCACAAATACGGAAAAGAAAAAGGTCTTCTGAAAAGTATTTTTTCACATCATTAAAGAATTGCTTCTTTTGCTGATGTGCCAACCCTTTTGGGATAATGTTAGTGGCTAAAAAATTCGCAATGTCTGCAAACTAAGGTACCTCAGAATCAGATATAGCAAAGAATTGTTCTTCAGGAAACGAATCATTTGTTTCAACTTCTTCTAGTTCTTTGGTATTTGAGTTTTTAAGCCTGGAAAGATGATCAGCCGCAAGATTTTTAGCTCCTTTCTTATCCTGAATATCCAAGTCAAATTCCTGCAATAACAGAATCCGTCGAATGAGTCAAGGTTTTGCATCAGTCTTAGTTAAAAGGTAGCGAAGGGCAGAATGGTCTGTATAAACGACAACTCTAGACAATATTAGATATGGCCTAAATTTATCGAATGCAAAAACCACAGCTGGAAAATCTTTCTTTGTAGTTGTGTAGTTTTCTTGTGCAGCTGTTAAAGTTTTGCTAGCATAGTAGATAGGTTGAAAATGTTTGTCTCTTCGCTGTCCCAAAACTGCACCTACTGCAATATCACTCGCATCACACATTAGTTCAAAAGGTAAATTCCAATCAGGTGCAATTATGATTGGAACATTGATTAATTTATCTTTTAAAGTATTAAATGCTTCTAAACATTCCTGATCAAATTTAAAAGGCACATCTTTTTCTAGTGATTTAGTTAAAGGCTTAGCTATTTTAGAAAAGTCTTTAATAAATCTTCTATAAAACCCAGCATGTCCTAAAAAGCTTCTAATAGCCTTGACCAAACTAGGAGGAGATAATTTTTCGATGGTTTCAATTTTAGATTTATCAACCTCAACCGCTTTACTAGAAATTTTATGTCCTAACACTATACCTTCTTAAACCATAAAGTGACATTTTTCCCAGTTAAGCACAATGTTCGTTTCCTCACATCTTATTAAAACTCGTTTTAAATTTTTAAGGCAAAGATGGAAAGAGTTACCGAATATCGAGAAATCATCCATAAATACGTCCATGATGTCTTCTATGAGTTCATCAAAAATGGCCATCATGCAGCGCTGAAAATAGCAGGAGCATTACATAATCCAAAAAGCATTCTACGATAAGCTAACGTACGATATGGACATATAAATGTCGTCTTTTCTTGATCTTCAGGAGCTATTGGGATTTGAAAATAACCAGAGAGTCCGTCTAGAAAGCAGTAATACTTATGCCCTGATAATATTTCCAACATTTGGTCAATGAATGGCAAGGGAAAGTGATCTTTTCTCATGGCATCATTCAGCTTCCTGTAGTCAATGCAAACTTTCCAACCTATGACTATTCTTGTTGGGATTAATTCATTCTTCTCGTTGGTTACAACAGTCATGCCTCCTTTTTTAGGAACAACCTGCACTGGGCTTACCTAAGGACTGTCAGAAATAGGATAAATAATTGCAGCATCTAGAAGTTTATTTACCTAAGCTTTAACAACTTCTTTCATGTTGGGGTTCAGTCGTCTTTGAGCTTGCACACATGGCTTATATTTATCTTCCATTAAAATTTTGTGGGTGCAAAAAAAAGGGCTGATCCCTTTAAAGTCAGGAATTTTCCAAGCTATGGACCTTTTATGTTCTCTTAATACTTGGAGTAATTCCTTTTTCTCCTTGGGTTGCAAGTTAGAAGCAATAATCACTGGTAATGTAGAATTATTTCCAAGGAATTCGTATTCCAGGTGATTTGGTAATTGTTTAAGTTCCAGTTTGGGAGGTTCTTCAATGGAGGGTTTTTGCTTAAGTTCATCGTTTGCCTTGATACCCTCATATTCTGCTTGTCTTGACATGGGTTCATTGGAGTTTAGTTCAGTTTCTACCTTGCCTATCTCAGAATCATCATCTACCTCCTCTCCATGGGCAAGACACAGTTCCAACGTGTCTTTATGTACGATTTCCTGAAAAGAATCTTGAGTAGCATGATCAATAGAGTCAATAAAATAGCATGAGTCATCCTGCTCCCTAGAAAGTCTCATGGCATCATAAATTTTAAAAATAATCTCTTCATCACCTACTCTAAGCACAAGTTTACCATCTCCCACATCAATAACAACCTTAGTAGTGGCTAAAAATGGACGACCTAAAATTAAAGGTACTTCAACATCCTTATCCATGTCAAGTACAATGAAATCAACAGGGAATATAAATTTATCTACTTTTACAAGTACGTCCTCTATGATACCCCTAGGATATTTAACAGATCTATCAGTTAATTAAATACTCATCCTAGTGGGTTTAGATTCCCCAAGACCAAGTTGTTTAAACATCTTATATGGCATCAAATTAATGCTAGCCCTAAATCAGCTAGTGCTTTCTCAACATTCAAACTACCAATTAAGCAGGGAATAGTAAAACTTCCTGGATCTTTCAGTTTGGTTGGCAGTTTATTTTAGAGTATGGCCGAGCACTCCTTGTTGAGTTCCACTGTAGATAAGTCCTCAAACTTTCTTTTATTTGTTAGAAGCTCCTTTAAAAATTTTGCATATGTAGGCATCTACGAGATAGCTTCAACAAAAGGTAAGTTAATATGTAATTGCTTAAAAAGTTCAAGAAATTTACCGAATTGTGCATCCATGCGGTCTTTCTTCAACTTTGCCGGATATGAGACTGATGGTTTATATTCCGTTGGCACTGGTTTGTCATTGTTTTCGGGTTTTGCCTCCTCTCCTTCGTTTCTGTCAGCTTCTTGTGGTGGCTTCTTTTCAGATTCAGCTAACATTTTCCCACTCTTTAGTGTAACTGCTTTCACATGCTCTTTTGGATTAGTTCGGCGTTACTAGGTAGACTTCCCTGTGGTCTTTCTGAGATCATCTTAGCCAGCTGTCCAATTTAATTCTCGAGCCCTTGAATTGATGCTTGATGATTCTTAAGTGCTGTTTCGGTATTCTAAAAATGAGTTTCTGACACTGAGATAAATTTTGTTAGCATCTCCTTAAGGTTCGGCTTCTTTTCTTGCTGGTAAGGTTGTTGTTGGAAGCTTGGAGGGGTTGGTGGTCTTTGACTTCCTTGGCTTCCCCATGAGAAATTTCGATGGTTCCTCCAACCTGCATTGTAAATGTTACTATAAGGATTAATTTGAGGTCTAGATTTGTTACCCATGTAATTTAATTGCTCGTTATCCATGTTGTGGCCATAAGCTGGATATTCTAGATTGCTCATTCCGCCTCTTCTTGCATCGCACTACATTACTAGATGTACCTACGTGGAACCAAGTAAACTGTCAATCTTTTTATTCAAGAGTTCTACCTGATTTGATAGCATAGTATCAGAGTTGACGTTATAAACGCCTGCTGCTTTGGTCGGCTTAGTCCTCATGACTTGCCACTGATAATTATTCAGCGACGTTTCTTAAATAAATTTATAAGCCTTTTCAGGTGTTTTGTTGTTTAATGTTCCACCGACGGCTGCGTCAATCAGTTGCCTTGTTGAGGGATTCACACCGTTAAAAAATGTTTGAACTTGTAGCCAAAGCGGTAACCCATGGTGAGGACACCCTTCTCAATAGGTCCTTGTACCTCTCCCACGCATCATAGAGAGTTTCTAAATCCATCTGTACAAAAGAAGAGATATTGATTGTCACTCGCGGTAAGTTTTAAAATTTATAATTGATCGTACTTGAACTAATTATTATCAGGATGAAGGTAATCGCACCTATCGAACAGTAGTATAGTTTTAGCAAGACCGGATGTTGAACCCAAAGGAACTAAAAGTACTAGTATTAACTTTCTTTTTATTATCTAGCCTAAAAAAATAATGAAAGTTGTTTTATCTAACTAATTAACTAATCTAAGAATGCACAGAAAATAAATTGGGGAAATACTTTTGGGAAAACTGATTGATTTAGACAACACCCAAGGAAGAATCGACCTAGACTTCTCTTGGTAATTGATTCTGAACCAGACGATTTATTCACTTGACTTGATACGTAGAAATCCCTAAGTTATGTTATTATCCCTATTCAAGACTAATAACATCTAAACCTAGGTTGATTAATTGAAATCTCTTTCTAATTAAAACCCCTAGTTTTGCATTAACTAGATGTATGGATTCCCTTTTTAGATTTGACTCTAATCCTATAGATTTATGTCATCCTATCTCTAGGATTGCATGCAACTCCGCTTAATTATGAATGATCTACTCTTAGACAGAGACTATTCATCCTCCGAATAAGCACATCAATACTTGAATCAATATCCTGGAATATTCAAACAAGAGTTAAAGTCATAATTAAGAACAAATCAAATATTTATCATACAGTTCAGAAAATATTAACAAGATCCATCTTAGGTTTCACCTCCTTTAGGTATTTAGGGGATTTAGTTCATAACTATAAAAGAAAACATCACAGAAGAATAATGACAAAACATAAAGAAAACCCAAAAGCCCTTGAAGGAAATTAAAGGGAGATCTTTAGTCTTGAAGGTGAATTCGGCTTCTGAGATGGATCAATTAGCTTTCTTCGAGTAATTCTTTGCTTCCTACTCTGCGTCCCCCCTTTCTCTCCTCCTTTAGGGTCTTTTAAATAGGCTTTTTTTTTTGCTTTCTAACTTTCAAAATTGCCTTTTTTCGAATAGAACTCAACTTGGGCTCGACAGGGACACGCCCGTGTGCCATTACTTCAGGCCGTGGTCAAGGCTAAGAAATAGACACACCCGTGTTGAGGTTGTTTTAAGCCGTGTTCAAGCCTGCTAGAATTGCATGGGCGTGTGTTCTACCCGTGTGAGGAAGTCCAGGCCGTGTTGATTTTCCATGTCAGCCTATTTTCTCTGTTTTTGGCCCGTTTCTTGTTCTTTTTACTTTCCTATGCTCGCCTAAGTATAAGATATGAAATTAAAGGATTAGGAGCATCAAATTCCATAAATCTAATGTTAATTCATCCAAAAATGTGCTAAGCATGGGATAAAAATATGTATAAATTACGACTTATTAAATACCCCCACACTTAAGCGTTTGCTTGTCCTCAAGCAAAATCCTCACTTCACCATTAAGAAGCCATTTTTCTTAACTTATAATTTCCATCAATAATATCTCAAAATAATCCATAAGCAATCATACATTGAGAATTCAACTAGACGAACATTAAAGTTCCAAACATTCCAAGTTGAGCATTTTATCATGAAAAACATAGGCATCTCCCCTTATCTAAGTAATCACCTTTGATTTAAAATATCACAGAGTTTAACATCCTTACTTAAAGATTCACTCAAATCACTTGAGGTGTTTAAGGACAATGAATTTAGCACTCAACAGTCAATATGAAAAGTTATTACCATAGGCTTGCATGAAAATCAAATCTCCACCACTATAAATTGAGATGATACATCAATCAAAAGGTCTTTAGAGGGTTGTAAAGAGGCTTTGGTTAGGGGGTGTGGTCACAAGCTATAAGAGAAGGTTAGAATCGAGATTGAATTGAAGAATTACTTAACTAGAAAAATACTAAAACTTTGACAAATTACATCCCTAATTTAGATAA
Organism: Gossypium anomalum; assembly: GCA_025698475.1. Lineage (NCBI taxonomy): Eukaryota > Viridiplantae > Streptophyta > Magnoliopsida > Malvales > Malvaceae > Gossypium > Gossypium anomalum. Next base: position 16,316,604 of record CM046961.1, read on the forward strand.
CCTATAATTGAGCTTTTCTTTTGGATAACATCGTTTTAACACAAGCATTATATAATTTCATCATCATTTTTTTAAGAACAAATCAAATAATATAGACTAACTATCAAAGATAAAACATAGCTAAGCAATTTATTCAAATAAAATCTCGACAAAAATAGGGATAAAATTAATTGAGAAGATTTAAACAATAATGAGTTATGGGTTAATATTGAGGGTAAATCAATGAATGAGGTATTAGACTCAAAGGGGTTCACTAAGGGTTAATTGTAAAGGTAGGCTTTTATGGTGTGAGTGGGTTAAACCTAAGTGCCTCTATCATCTTGACATATCAAATCAAATGGTGTGGTTTTGACATGCATAATCAAGCAAGTTCTAGAATAACAATTCGATATTGACGCACTCAAAGAAACAATAAAAGTGAGCATGAAAGAAATAATAGATGCTCTAAAGGCTCAAAATCTCACAAAAATTATGACTTTTTGATGTTTAAACCTGTGGATTTCAATTCAATATAACAACTAAACTTGGGGAAAACAACCTAAAAATTTTAAATTCTCAAAAATCAACTTATCATGCTTGATTCTCTAATGTTTTAAAGTTTAAATAATTAATGCACGAATGCCTATGTTTTAATTCAAGACATATCAATAAAAATCGTAAATTAATCAAAATTCCTAATAATGATATGAGGGATTTACAAGAGAACAAGACAAAATTCAGAGATTTTTCTCATAGTGATATAATTGACCCCCCCACACTTAAGATGTACATTGCTCTCAATGTACAAAGATAAAGTTAGTGACAAATATAGACATAAGATCATAAGATAGGGAGAGAGTTGAAACTTCCTGAATGTTGAATGGATGAAATCCTTAGGTTGGAATTATGTAGAGTGGAAGAGAAGACTTCGGTAGTGGTAGAGGTTGGGTTCCATAAGTGCTACGCAAAAAGAATATTATATCTTGTCGTAGCTATGGTCGTGGTCGAGCAGGGCATGGCAGTTGTGGAGAACCTTTTCCAGTGGAGTTTCAAGTTCCTAAGTAATAATGAGCTTTGGAGCTCTTTATAACTGTGATAGAATCAGGAACTTTTTTTTTAAGGAATATAGAGAAGTTGGATTACACATAAAGAAATAGCCAAAGAAATAAATTAAGTAATATAAATTGTAATACCTAAAAATGAAATAAAAATTAGTCTTAAATAAAATTAAAAATATAGATATTGGGGCACACGGCCGTGGGGCACGCCCGTGTGCCTTTATTTCAGCCCGTGTTTATCGTGGTTTTCAGCTTTGGCTGTGTTAGTGCACACAGCCGTGTCGAACGACCGTGTTCTGTTTCGTTCGCGTCTCCCACGCCCGTGTGTATATGCGCACGCCCGTGTTAATTTGACAGGTTTGACCACGGGGGTGAGCACGGGCGTGTCGCATGCCCGTGTTGACTTGGCAGGCTTGCCAACGGCCATGTCGCACGACTATGGTAACTTATCGCATCCCGTGTTGGGGAAAAATTTTGCCCTGTTTTCACACGGTCTAAAGCACGCCCGTGTGCCTGGCCGTGTGGGTTTGGAAAACCTATATTCAAGAGCTTAGTTAGTAAGTTAGGTGTTAAACAGTAAAATTTAAAGAGGTTAATACCGTTAGTGCACGGGTTGCCTCCCAAGAAGCTCTTATTTATAGTCTAAGCTCGACTTACCTCGATTTCACGCGGTAATGGTGGTTCGAGGAGTTTACACTCCTCATTTCTGTTATCAGTTATATCAACGTAAGGTTTAAGACAAGTACTATTTACCTTAAATGTGCCAAATTTGGAATGATTTACCTCGACTATACCATATGAAAAAATGCTAAGTATCGTAAGAGGGATTGCTCCATTCGGTTTAAAAGTGGCAATACAAGGGTTTGCTGCATCTAATAGTACCTTGTCCCCAACCTTAAGTTGATTTGGTGAAAAATCGAGTTCGTCATTGCGTGGTTTCGGTTTATCATGTTCTTTCAATTTCTGTGTTCGCCATTCATCTAGTTCCTCGATCCGTAGCCTTCGTTCTTCATAGATAGGTCCTTTGTTGTTACGTAAACATGGCTCATTTACGCTCTTCGAGCGTGTTTGCTGCGAAGAAGGTTGCACCACATGATCAGTATTAGTAACATGATTTATACTACCACCCTCGTTACTCGAATTACGAGCTTGAAGAGTGATTTTTTCATCACCTACATGAAGTGTGAGTTCACCTGTACCAACATCAATAATGGTTCTAGCAGTCGCTAAAAAGGGCCTTCCTAAAATTAAAGGCACGTCACTGTCCTCTTATATATCTAGAACAACAAAATCAACTGGGAATATAAATTTATTTATTTTTACTAGTACATCTTCAACGATACCCTTAGGAAATCTAATGGTTTTATCTGTCAATTGAATGCTCATCCTAATTTGTTTGGGTTTCTTGAGACCTAGTTGTTTAAATATTTTATAGGGTATGACATTAATACTAGCCCCTAAATCAGCCAAAGCATTTTTAACGTGTAAACTACCAATTAAACAAGGAATCGTAAAACTCCCTAGGTCTTTCAACTTGTTGGGTAGCTTATTCTGTAGAATGGCTGAGCAAACTACGTTCAATTCCACATGCGATGCCTCATCCAACTTCCGCTTATTCGCTAAAAGCTCCTTTAAAAACTTTATTGCGTTCGACATTTGAGAAAGAGCTTCAATAAACGGTAAGTTAATATGTAATTTCTTTAGCAGTTTAAGGAATTTACCAAATTGTTCGTCTGAGTAGTCTTTCCTTTTCGCATTGGGGTATGGCACATGAGGTTTTTATTCTATACTTACCGGTTTCTGCTCACTGTGGTCTACCTTATCCTTACCTTTACTTACCACAATTCCTTGCCTTGGTTCTGGTTCAGGCTCAACTAATCCTTCTTCACCTTGAACGTTAATCGCGTTGAGCTGGTCCCTTGGGTTAGGTTCGGTATTACTTGGCAAGCTACCTTGTGGTCATTCAGAAATTAATTTGGAAAGCTGGCCTATTTGAGTTTCGAGCCCTTGGATTGAAGCTTGTTGATTTTTAAGTGCTGTCTCGGTATTCTGGAAACGATTTTCTAACACCGAGATGAATTTTATTAGCATCTCCTCAAGGTTCGGCTTCTTTTCCTGTTGATAGGGTGGTTGTTGCAAACTCGAAGGATTTTGTGGCCTTTGATTTCCTAGACCACCCCACGAGAAATTTGGGTGGTTCCTCCAAACTGCATTATACGTATTACTGTATGGGTTATTTTGAGGTCTAGAGTTATTATTACCCATATAGTGGACTTGATCCTCCTCGGTTGTAGGATTTAAGGATTGATATTTTGTGTGTATGCCTCATCCATTTGGATCACAACTCACCATTGGATGTACCTGTGCGGAACCAAGCAAATCGTAAATCTTTTTATTCAAGAGTTCTACCTGATTTGTTAGCATATTAACCGAGTCGAAGTTATAAACGCCTACTGTTTTGGTTGGCTTAGTCCTCATGAATTGCCACTGATAGTTATTCAGTGACATTTCTTCGATAAATTCGTAAGCCTCTTCAGGTGTTTTGTTGTTGATGGTTCCACCGGCTGCTACATCAATTATTTGCCTCGTCGAGAGGTTCACACCATTGTAAAATGTTTGAACTTGCAGCCACAGAGGTAACCCATGATGAGGGCACCTTCGCAGTAGGTCCTTGTATCTCTCCCATGCATTGTATAGTGTTTCTAAATCCATCTGCACAAAAGAAGATATATCATTCCTTAGTTGAGCTGTTTTAGCAGGTGGAAAATATTTGAGTAAAAACTTTTCAGTCATTTGTTCCCAAGTAGTGATTGACCCTCGTGGTAATGAGTTCATCCACTGTTTAGCTTTATTCCTTAGTGAAAAGGGAAATAGCAGAAGGCGAATGGCATCGTCAGAAACGCCATTGATTTTAAATGTGTCGCAAAGTTCCAGAAAATTGGCCAAATGAGTATTTGGGTTCTCGTCCTGCAAACCATCAAACTGAACAAACTGTTGTATCCTTTGAATTTTGTTATGTTTCAGTTCAAAGTTATTTGCAGCAATAGCAAGCCTAACTATACTCGATTCAGTTCCTGCTAAAGTAGGTTTAGCATAATCAAACATAGTACGAGGAGCAGGATTCTGATTTACTGGGTCAGCAGTAATCGCAGGAGGTAGCAGATTTTCCTGATTTTCAGCTATCTCCTCGATTGTAGTTGGAGTATCTTCCTCTCACTTTTCCTCTATGTATCTTAAGCTTCTCCTAATTTCTCTTCGATTTCTGGGAGCTGTGTTTTTTATCTCACTGTCAAATAGTAATGGTCCTGACGGGTTTCTTTTAGTCATAAACTATAAAAACCTGCCAGAAGAAAATAAACTAAAATTTAGTAAAAATAAAAATAAAAACAAAATTTAAATTGTAATAAAAGTAAATGACTAAAATAATAAAAATCTAGTGTTCCAAATATCTTAGTTCCTCGGTAACGGCTCCAAAAGCTTGATTGTCACTCGTGATAAGTTTTAAAATTTATAATTGATCGTACTTGAACTAACTATTATCACGATGAAGGCAAGCGCACCTATCGAACAGTAGTATAATTTTAGCAAGACCGGATGTCGAACCCAAAAGAACTAAAAGTACTAGTATTAACTTTCTTTTTATTATCTAGCCTAAAAAAATAATGAAGGTTGTTTTATCTAACTAATTAACTAATCTAAGAATGCACAGAAAATAAATTGGGGAAATACATTTGGGAAAACTGATTGATTTAGACAACACCCAAGGAAGAATCGACCTAGACTTCTCTTGTTAATTGACTCTGAACCAGACGATTTATTCACTTGACTTGTTCCGTAGAAATCCCTAAGTTATGTTATTATCCCTATTCAAGGCTAATAACATCTAACCCTAGGTTGATTAATTGAAATCTCTTTCTAATTAAAACCCCTAGTTTTGCATTAACTTGATTTATGGATTTCCTTATTATATTTGACTCTAATCCGATAGATTTATGTCATCCTATCTCTAGGATTGCATGCAACTCCGCTTAATTATGAATGATCTACTCTTAGACAGGGACTATTCATCCTCCGAATAAGCATATCAATACTTGAATCAATATCCTGGAATATTCAAACAAGAGTTAAAGTCATAATTAAGAACAAATCAAGTATTTATCATACAGTTCAGAAAATATTAACAACATCTATCTTAGGTTTCATCCCCCTTAGGTATTTAGGGGATTTAGTTTATAACTATAAAAGAAAGCATCTTAGAAGAATAATGACAAAACATAAAGAAAACCCAAAAACCCCTGAAGGAAATTGAAAAGAGATCTTCAGTCTTGAAGGTGAATCCGGCTTCTGAGATAGATCAATCGGCTTTCTTCGAGTAATTCCTTGCTTCCTACTCTGCGTCCCCCCTTTCTCTCCTCCTTTAGGGTCTTTTAAATAGGCTTTTTTTTTGCTTTCTAACCCTCAAAATTGCCTTTTTTGGAATAGAACTCAACTTGGGCTCGACAGGGACAGGCCCGTGTGCGATTACTTCAGGTCGTGGTCAAGGCTGAGAAATAGACACGCCTGTGTTGAGGTCTTTTAAGCCGTGTTCAAGCCTGCTAGAATGGCACGGGCGTGTGTTCTACCTGTCTGAGGAAGTCCAGGCCCTGTTGATTTCCCATGTCAGCCCATTTTCTCCGTTTTTGGCTCATTTCTTGTTCTTTTTACTTTCCTATGCTCACCTAAGTATAAGATATGAAATTAAAGGATTAGAAACATAAAATTACATAAATCTAATGTTAATTCATCCAAAAATGTGCTAAGCATAAGATAAAAAATGTATAAATTATGACTTATCAGATATTATTCCTCAATTTAGACGTTTTAGCCGGCGAAAAATATTTAATTAAAAACTTTTCAGTCATTTGTTCCCAAGTAGTGATTGACCCTCGTAGTAACAATTTTAACCACTATTTAGCCTTAGTCCTCAGTGAAAAGGGAAATAACCAAAGACGAATGGCATCATAAAAAATGCCATTGATCTTAAATGTGTCGCAGAGCTCAAGAAAATAAACCAAATGAGTGTTTGGGTCCTTGTCCTGCAAACCATCAAACTGAACAAACTATTGTATCATTTGAATCGTGTTAGGTTTCAGTTTAAAATTATTTGCAGCAACAGCAGGCCTAACTATACTCGATTCAGTTCCTATTAAAGTAGGTTTAGCATAATCATACATAGTACGTGGAGTAGGATTTTGATTTACTTGATCAGCAGCAATCACAGGAGGTAGCGTATTTTCCTGATTTTCAGCCATCTCCTCGGTTGTGGTGTGAATATCGTCCTCTCACTCTTCCTCTATGTATCTTAGGCTTCTCCTTATTTCTCTTCGGTTTTTGCGAGCTGTGCTTTCAATTTCACTATCAAAAAGTAATGGTCCCGACAGGTTTCTTCTAGTCATAAACTATGAAAACCTGTCAGAAGAAAATAAAAGAAAATTTAGTACTATAAACAAAATTGAAATAAAATTAAATTGTAATAAAATAAATGGATAAATTAATAATGTAACGCCCCAATTTTTAGGAACCTTGTAAAATATGTAAAAATTAAAATGTTGTGTTCTGCTTGTTATGTGTAGGATTTCTTATGATAGTGGGCCTCGAAAAGGCCCAAGCTTAGGATAAAACCCGGTGGTTTTAATTAATTTTAATTCCATAGGAGAAAATGGGTTCTGTTAAATTAGGCTTATAGGAATTAATTGTGTAAAATGGATCACAAGGAAGCATGTGGTAAAGTGGCTAAGTGACGCCACTAGGAAGGATGTAGGTGGCGTGTGAAGCTTAGGAGGACCTGTGTTCAAGCCACGATGAATAAAGAAAATAAGGGATTTATTTTTATGAATGTAGAAAAGGTAGGTGGTGGAACTTAAGTGAAAGTCCACAAAGTGGGAGTTTGAGTTGCTAAGGGATTGAATAAGGATAAAGATAAGGGAGGAAATCTAGGAGCTGATCAAGGAGCAAGAGGTGGCCGGCCAAGGGACTTTAGCTTGGGAAATTCGGCTAGGTAGTGCAATTACTAGGAATTTCGGCATTTGGGTGTGTGGTGACCGATTCTCCGATCATCTTTTCTTCCCTCTGCTGTTTCTTTCTTTCTTTTTTCCTCCATCTATTTTTCCTTCTTCTTGCCCATAGCCGAATCCACCCATTATTCTATTCATCTTCACATTTTCATCATTTGTTTTTAAGCCTCTTACACAAAGCCGAAATCCTGAAATCCTATAGTTCTTCTACGTGTAGATTTCTCCTAGCCAAACCCTCGTGGTTTTTTCTGCCTTATGGCTGATTCTTCCTTCTTCTAAATCTATAACTTCACACAAGTCATCACAAAAACCCTACCATACCGTATTTTCTTTCATTGTTACAAAAAGCCGAAAAAAAAACCCTATAGTCTAGGGAGTGTAGCCGAATACTGAAGTCACTGAAAGCTCGATTTCCGTTGTCAAAGGAGGGCTTAGATCTACATCAGGAGCGAGTGGGAAACTCGTTGGAAGCATTCACTAAAGAATCGGTGGTAAGTCTTCTCCAAAACTTAGTTTTCTTTCATATATTATAAAAAGTCGAAATCCCTAGAAGTTAGGAAGGATGTCGATTTTGGACTTGTAACCCTAAGGGGAGGGTTGTGTTAACTACTTTATTTTTGGAATAGCATGATTTGAAGGTGGTTGATCAAGGGCTTGGACAAGTGGAGCGACCAGATCTTGGTTAAGACTCTACTTTCGGCAAAGGTAGGAATGATAAGGCCTAGGAGGGTTGTTGGCCGAATATGGTAAGAAGTTTATATGAAGTTCGTTTCGGTGAGTGAGATTAACGTGGTGGTATTATAATTGTAGGCGCTTCATGCGTGGATCTCGTCAACGAATTATCATAAAACAGGTGTGTAACTTGCACCCTTCTATAGACTAGATCGGCAAAAGCCGAAAAGCCGAAATACCGAAAAGTCGGTATTTTGGGAACTTATGAGTGTGCGAATGCTCGTAAAAGGAAAAGGGTTAATAATTCTACTATTCTGTGATGGTAAGATCGCAAAGTGCACCAATCCGTGCGCTTTTGACAATTTTGGGCTTAATCGGGCAAAAAGTCGGTTAATGGGCCAACGGCCCAACTTGGTAAGAATGTGCGTAAGTAGTTCAAACATATGTAAATAGTGAAAATATGCATGAAAACCCTAAGAATAGATAAATTACTAGATTACCCTCATGTATGAAAAATTACTTTTATACCCCTAGGTGTAAAATGACCTAAATACCCCTAGGGTTGATTATGTCCGAAAAGCATGTTAATGATTTTCTCAGATGATGTATGACATGAATGCATATTTGTTGCATGGGGATATGGGTTATATTATGGAGGAAGCGTCCTGGTGGCTATGCCACAAATTATCTGCTACAGTGGCTTCGCCACATATATCTCAGATCTGTGGCTCTGTCACATTTTTCGCATTTCTGCGACCATGCTGCATATTTCTGCTGCGGCGTGTAGTTGCTTAGGTGGGTCGAGTAATCTCCCACATGGCGTAAGGTTGGATGGGGTGTACATGGTTGGTTATGGGTTGGGTTTTGCATAAGCATGATACATCTATTCTGCTCGCTCGGGCCTAGGGGCTATATTCTCAAATTTGTTCTGGGCTAAGGCCAACTCATTCTGCTTCGTGGTTTAAACCGATTTAGACTATGGTTGGGTTAAGTTATACACCGAGTTTCCCAAACTCACCCTCCATTCTCATCTTTGCAGTAATCCCCAACCATAGTGGGCTTGTAGCCATGAGGAGTTCTGAGTGGCCACTTATTTCCGCAAATCGCTTTCTTCTGTCACGAACTGCACGTCTTTCATTACATTTATGTTTTATTTGGGTTTTAAAGTGTAATAAGGCATTTCTATTGTTTTAAAGGTTTTGATTTATATTCTATTAGGTTAGGAATGATATATGATAATTGGCAAAATGGACTAGCTCTAGGGCGTTTTCAAAAGCATAAAACGATTTCAAAAAAACACAATCATGAGTAAGACTTCCATAAAACAAACTTTTTTCAAACTTAATCATTTTCTTAAGATGGACTTAACCAAAATAGTTTTCTCAAACTCATACGAGATGTTAGAGTGTGGTAATGGCGGTGTGCATGTCTAAGATTGGATCCGAAGAGAGCTTGGTACTTAAGCGGTCCGATGGACTCACCTCCTCTTCTTCTGGTTTCCTACCTGGTGCACAGCTTCCATTCACTTTAACCTAGTTTTAAAGTATCTTTTGCAACACCGACTAAGCTTTCCAAATTAAGTAGCACAGAATATTTTGAACGCTTCGATGTGGCACGTCAGAACCGATCATAACGTCTAGGCCGGGTTTTGGGTGTTACATTTAGTGGTATCAGAGCCAGGTTGCAACAACTCGGCTGTGGAATAGGTTTACAAAAATAACGAATTTTCTTTCAAAAATAAGATTTACAAAATTCAGTTAGTAGGTGGCATTCCGAATCTCCGGCCCAAGTCTGTAAGTAATTCTGAACTTTTCTGAACGTATATTTTGAATTATTCTGTAGTAGAACCCTACCAGGATACTCTAGATAGGATGCTACTGAAACGGTAGGAAGACTTGATAAAGGACTAAAATGATAGCTAGACATCGAATCTGCGAAAAAACTCTAAATTATCATGTCGAGTCATAAAACATCCAGAATAAACACCGGAATGCTAAAATTGATGCATAAAATTTGTAGTCGATAATACGATATGAGTGCACGAGCAGCTCGAGGTAGAGGCCGTGGACGAGGCCGAGGAAGAGCCCGAGCGGGATCTTCATCTTCGGGACATATGCCAGCGACAGAAACATCGGTACCATCAGCAACGGAGGTAGAATCACACGATCGAGGTGCCGGGGATGATGCCCTGTCGCAGGCAATGCTCCGAGTTCTGGAAAGGGTTGCCGGGGCAAGCTTGGGCAACGGAATTCGAGGATCGATTTTTGAGCGACTCCGGGTGAACGGTGCGGAGATCTTTAGGGGCGTATCTGGTGTAGCTCCGAATGTGGCTGAATATTGGTTGGAGGCCACAGAACGAATCATGGATGACTTGGATCTGCTTACGTGGAGCGGCCCCGGGAGCCGTGATCGTTGTTTGCGAGATGAGGCTTATCGCTGGCGCTTCGTGTGGGATGGAACCCCAATGTGACAGGTCACTTGGGAGCTATTTAAAACGGCCTTTAAAGGGAAGTATGTTGGGGCAAGCTATGTGGATGCTCGTAGGAAAGAATTCCTGAATCTAGTCCAAGGAGGCAAAACTGTTGCTGAGTACGAGGCTGAGTTTCTGAGGCTGAGTAGGTATGCTGTGGGAATAGTTGCTACGGAGTATGAACGTAGCGTGCGCTTTGAGGATGGACTCAGAGATGACCTTAAGGTGCTGATTGCTCAGCAGAGGAAGCGTGATTTCGCAGCTTCGTAGAAAAAGCTAAGATCGCAGAGGAGGTAAAGCGTCTCGAGAGACGTAACTGCGAGAAGGATCGAAACCGCTTTCGGAGGGATTTTGGACCCTCGGGTGGAGCAAGTAAAAATGTCAAAAGGGTAAGAGTGGAAGAGCCTGTTAGAGCTGTTCCGATAAATGTGGTTAGACCACCAATATGTAAAGACTGTGGTAAGGTGCACATGGGTGAATGTAGGAAACGCTTACGTGCTTGTTTCCGATGTGGATCGATGGAGCATAGGGTTAAGGACTCGCCCGTCGCAGAACCGATCAGTTCAGTTACGGACTGCAGGGTTGCTCAACCAATGAGAGAGGTGGACCACAACCACCGAGAGGACGTGGACAAGGTAGGGGCGTAAATGGAAATGGAAATGGTCGAGGTCGAGGGACGCCGCGGGGGAGCCGAAATGCTGAGGCTCGACAACAAGCGTTGGTATATGCAGCTCGCCGTCGAGAGGAGGGCGACGCACCTGATGTCATAACTGGTACGTTTTTGGTTTCTAATTTGCCATTTACTGCCTTGGTAGATATTGGATCTACTCATTCTTATGTTGCGTGTGCCATATCTGGGTTATTGGGAGCGCATTCTGAGAATATAGTGAGTGGGGTATCTGTGCTAAGTCCTTTGGGTCACTCGGTTAGGGTAGACAAGTTGTATAGGGATGTACCCTTAGAAACTCAAGGGAAGGTCTTTTCTGGCGATCTAATGGAGTTGCCGTTTGGAGAGTTTGATCTCATTCTGGGAATGGACTGGCTTGTTAAGCATAAGGCGACTTTGGACTATGCCGCTAAGCGAATGGTGCTAAGGACCACGGAAGGTGATGAGATTATGATGATAGGTGAGCGAAGGGACTATTTGTCTAACGTGATATCGGCCTTGAGGGCTGAAAAGTGGATTCGAAAAGGATGTGAGGCTTATTTGGCATTTGTAAGTCAAACAGATGTAGAGGGGCTGACAGTGGATAAAGTTAGAACTGTAAAAGAGTTCTAAGATGTTTTTCCGGAGGAGCTTCCGGGATTGCCTCCAAACCGAGAAGTCGAATTTGGAATCGACCTGTTGCCTGGGACAGCACCAGTGTCTATTGCACCATATAGGATGGCACCAAAGGAGTTGGTGGAGTTAAAGACACAAATCCAAGAGTTGTTGGATAGGGGCTTTATTCGGCTGAGTGTGTCTCCATGGGGAGCACCGGTGCTATTCGTGAAGAAGAAAGATGGGACGATGCGCATGTGCATTGACTATCGACAGTTGAACAAACTGACAATTAAGAATAAGTACCCTCTACCAAGGATTGACGATTTGTTCGACCAAACTTAAAGGGGCTTCAGATTTTCCAAGATCGATCTTCGATCCGGATATCATCGCTAAAGGGTCAAAGAGGCGATATTCATAAGACAAGATTCGTGACTCGTTATGGACATTACGAGTTTTTGGTTATGCCATTTGGATTGACAAATGCTCTGCAGGCGTTTATGGACTGATGAATCGTGTGTTTCAACCATTTCTCGATCGGGCCGTGGTCGCTTTTATTGACGATATTCGGTATATTCTCGAGACCAAGTAAAACATGATGAGCATCTGCGCACCGTGTTGCAAGTGTTAAGGAGAAAGAACTTTATGCAAAGTTCAAAGCAAGTGTGAGTTTTGGTTGAGGGAAGTAACCTTTTTGGGGCATGTGGTCTCTGCAGAGGGGATTAAGGTGGATCCTCGAAAGATTGAAGCAATTTTGAATGGAAGCCACCTAGGTCGGTGTCGAGAAATTTGAAGTTTCCTTGGGTTGGCGAGTTATTACGTAAGGTTTGTGGAAGGTTTTTCCGTGATGGCAAACTCTCTCGACCAAACTCATAAGGAAAGGAGTACCGTTTGTTTGGACCGAGAAACAAAGGGAAGCTTTTGAGAGGTTGAAGAAAGTTCTCATCAAGCTGTGATTAATTCAAACAGAGTCCGGAAAGGATTTCACTGTGTATAGTGATGCATCACACGTAGGTTTGGGTTGTGTATTGATGCAAGAGGGTAAGGTGGTTGCTTATGCATCACAACAGCTTAAGCCTCACGAGGGGAATTATCCTACTCATGATTTGGAGTTGGCAGCAGTGATCTTTGCGCTTAAGATTTGGAGACACTACTTGTATGGGGAAAGGTGTATCATATACACGGATCATAAGAGTCTTAAATACTTGTTGACTCAAAAGGAGCTGAAACTTAGGCAAAGAAGATGGATTGAGTTGCTTAAGGATTATGACTGTTCGATCGAATACCACCCAGGCAAGGCTAATGTGGTAGCCGATGTTCTAAGTCGTAGAGTCATGTCCGATCCGAGGCGATGTTTGCTCGCTTAAGTCTGCTTTGATGATGGAAGTTTGTTGGTGAATTGCAAGTAAGGCCAACTTGGGTGGATCAGATTAAAGAGAAGCAGTTGAAGGATGAATCTTTGGTCACTCGTTTTCGACAAGTTAAGGAAGGGGGGACTTCTGAATTTGGGTTAAATGATGAAGGGGTTCTGTGTTTTCGAGGTAGAATTTGTGTTCCGAAGGACTCTAACTTGAGACAGTCGATTTTGAGGGAAGCTCATGGGGGACTGTGTGCTATGCATCCTGGAGGGAATAAGTTGTATCACGACTTGCGAGAACTGTATTGGTGGCCTGGACTTAAACGCGAAGTAACCGAATTTGTGGGAAAATGTCTGACATGCCAGCAAGTGAAAGCTGAGCATCAATTGCCTTCTGGATTACTGCAGCCATTGAAAATACCACTTTGGAAGTGGGAGAGGGTAACCATGGACTTTGTGAGTGGGCTACCCTTGACACCTTCGAAGAAAGACTCGATATGGGTAATTGTTGATAGGTTGACTAAGTCGGCACATTTCATACCTGTTCGCACCGACTTTTCACCGCGTGTTTAGCCAAGTTGTATGTGGCGAAAATTGTACGACTTCATGGAGTTCCGCCGATCATCTCCGATCGAGATCCTAGATTCACATCTCGTTTTTGGCAAAATTACACGAGGCGTTGGGAACGCGGTTGAACTTTAGTACGGCTTTCCATCCCCAAACCGATGGTCACTGGGAAGAGTTATTCAGATTCGGAGGATATGTTGAGGGATGTGTGATTGAATTCCGAGGCGCTTGGGAGGATTACTTGCCTTTGGCGTAGTTTGCCTACAACAACAAACTACCAATCGAGTATTCGAATGGCACCTTATGAAGCATCAGATGGGCGAAGGTGTCGAACACCTAGTTGTTGGACTGAACTGGGGGAGCGACAAGTTCTTGGACCTGAGTTGGTGGCGGATACCGAGGATAAGGTCAAGTTGATTAGAGACCGATTAAAGGAAGCGTCTGATAGGCAAAAGTCGTATGCAGATCTGAAGCGTAAAGAGATTGAATATTCAGTGGGCGATATGGTTTTCTTGAAGGTTTCACCTTGGAAGAAGATACTAAGGTTTGGAAAGAAGGGCAAGTTGAGTCCGCGGTTCATTGGGCCTTATCGGGTTTTGAAGCGAGTAGGCCCAGTGGCTTATCAGTTGGAATTGCCTCCAGAGTTAGACAGGATTCACGATGATTTTCACGTCTCCATGCTAAGGCGTTATCGTTCTGACCCTACTCATGTCGTGTCGGTTACAGAAATTAAGGTGCGAACTGATTTAACCTTTGAGGAGGAGCCTGTGCAAATATTGGATCGAGACGTTAAAGTTCTGAGAAGGAAATTTGTCCCATTAGTGAAAGTACTTTGGCGTAATCATGGCAGAGAGGAAGCTACTTGGGAGCCAGAGGAGGCAATGCAGTAACAATACCCTCATCTATTCGGACCAGGTAAATTTCGAGGACGAAATTTCTTTAAGGAGGGTAGAGTTGTAACGCCCCAATTTTTAGGAACCTTGTAAAATATGTAAAAATTAAAATGTTGTGTTCTGCTTGTTATGTGTAGGATTTCTTATGATAGTGGGCCTCTAAAAGGCCCAAGCTTAGGATAAAACCCGGTGGTTTTAATTAATTTTAATTCCATAGGAGAAAATGGGTTCTGTTAAATTAGGCTTATAGGAATTAATTGTGTAAAATGGATCACAAGGAAGCATGTGGTAAAGTGGCTAAGTGACACCACTAGGAAGGATGTAGGTGGCGTGTGAAGCTTAGGAGGACCTGTGTTCAAGCCACAATGAATGAAAAAATAAGGGATTTATTTTTATGAACAGAAAAGGTAGGTGGTGGAACTTAAGTGAAAGTCTGTCAGTGGGAGTTTGAGTTGCTAAGGGGATTGAATAAGGATAAAGATAAGGGAGGAAATCTAGGAGCTGATCAAGGAGCAAGAGGTGGCCGGCCAAGGGACTTTAGCTTGGGAAATTCGGCTAGGTAGTGTGCAAAGACTAGGAATTTCGGCATTTGGGTGTGTGGTGTGACCGATTCTCTGATCATCTTTTCTTCCTCCTGTTTTTCTTTCTTTCTTTTTTTTCCCTCCATCTATTTTTCCTTCTTCTTGCCCATAGCCGAATCCTACCATTATTCTATTCATCTTCACATTTTCATCATTTGTTTTTAAGCCTCTTACACAAAGCCGAAATCCCGAAATCCTATAGTTCTTCCGTGTGCGATTTCTCCTAGCCAAACCCCAATGGGTTTTTTCTGCCTTATGGCTGATTCTTCCTTCTTCTAAATCTATAACTTCACGCCGACAAGTCATCACAAAAACCCTACCATACCGTATTTTCTTTCATTGTTACAAAAAGCCAAAAAAAACCCTATAGTCTAGGGGTGTGTAGCCGAATATCAAGTCACCAAAGCTCGATTTACTGTTGTCAAAGGAGGGCTTAGATCTACATCGTGAGCGAGTGGGAAACTCGTTGGAAGCATTCACTAAAGAATCGGTGGTAAGTCTTCTCCAAAACTTAGTTTTCTTTCATATATTATAAAAAGTCAAAATCCCTGAAGTTAGGAAGGATGTCGATTTTGGACTTGTAACCCTAAGGGAGGGTTGTGTTAACTACTTTATTTTTGGAATAGCATGATTTGAAGGTGGTTGATCAAGGGCTTGGACAAGTGGAGCGACTGGATCTTGGTTAAGACTCTACTTTCGGCAAAGGTAGGAATGATAAGGCCTAGGAGGGTTGTTGGTGAATATGGTAAGAAGTTTATATGAAGTTCGTTTCTGAGTGAGATTAACGTGGTGGTATTATAATTGTAGGCGCTCACGCGTGGATCTCGTCAACGAATTATCATAAAACAGGTGTGTAACTTGCACCCTTCTATAGACTAGATCGGCAAAAGCCGAAAAGCCGAAATACCGAAAAGTCGGTATTTTGGGAACTTATGAGTGTGCGAATGCTCGTAAAAGGAAAAGGGTTAATAATTCTACTATTCTGTGATGGTAAGACTGCAAAGTGCACCAATCCGTGCGTTTTGACAATTTTGGGCTTAACTGGGCCAAAAGTCGGTTAATGGGCCAACGGGCCCAACTTGGTAAGAATGTGCGGTAAGTAGTTCTGAACATATGTAAATAGTGAAAATATGCATGAAAACCCTAAGAATAGATAAATTACTAGATTACCCTCATGTATGAAAAATTATCATTATACCCTCTAGGTGTAAAATGACCTAAATACCCCTAGGGTTGATTATGTCCAAAAGCATGTTAATGATTTTCTGTATGATGTATGACATGAATGCATATTTGTTGCATGGGGATATAGGTTATATTATGGAGGAAGCGTCCCGGTGGCTATGCCACAAATTATTCTGTTTCTGTGGCTTCGCTTCGCCACATATATCTCGTATCCGTGTGCTCTGTCACATTTTTCGCTTTCTGCGACCATGCTGCATATTTCTCGCGCGTGTAGCGGTTGGGTGGGTCGAGTAATCTCCCACATGGCGTAAGGTTGGATGGGGGTGTACATGGTTGGTTATGGGTTGGGTTTGCATAAGCATGATACATCTATTCTGCTCGCTCGGGCCTAGGGCTATATTCTCAAATTTGTTCGCTAAGGCCAACTCATTCTGCTTCGTGGTTTAAACCGATTTAGACTATGGTTGGGTTAAGTTATACACCGAGTTTCCCCAAACTCACCCCTCCATTCTCATCTTTGCAGTAATCCCCAACCATAGTGGGCTTGGAGCCGCGAGGAGTTCGGAGTGGCCACTTATTTCCGCAAATCAGTTTCTTCCTGTCGAACCAGACGTCTTTCATTACATTTATGTTTTATTTGGGTTTTAAAGTGTAATAAGGCCGCTCTATTGTTTTAAAGGTTTTGATTTATATTCTGTTAGGTTAGGAATGATATATGATAATTGGCAAAATGGACTAGCTCTCTCTGTGCTTTTTTTCAAAAGCATAAAACGATTTCAAAACAACGCCAATCATGAGTAAGACTTCCGCAAAACAAACTTTTTTTCAAACTTAATCATTTTCTTAAGATGGACTTAACCAAAATATTTTTCTCAAACTCACACGAGATGTTAGAGTGTGGTAATGGCGGTGTGCATGTCTAAGATTGGATCCGAAGAGAGCTTGGTACTTAAGCGGTCCGATGGACTCACCTCCTCTTCTTCTAGTTTCCTACCTGGTGCACAGCTTCCATTCACTTTAACCTAGTTTTAAAGTATCTTTTACAACACCGACTAAGCTTTCCAAATTAAGTAGCACAGAATATTTTGAACGCTTCGATGTGGCACGTCAGAACCGGTCATAACGTCTAGGCCGGGTTTGGGGTGTTACAAATAAAAATTAAGTGTTCCTAATATCTTAGTTCCCCGGCAATGGCGCCAAAAACTTGATTGACTGGTTCGTGATAAGTTTTATATTTATGATTGATTGTACTTAGAAACTAACTATTATCACGATAAAGGTAAGCGCACCTATCAAATAGTAGTATAGTTTATAGCAAGACCGGATGTCGAACCTACAGGAACTAAAAGTACTAGTAGTAACCTTCTTTTTATTATCTAGCCTAAAAATAAGGAGATTTGTTTTATCTAAACTAATTAATTAAACTAAGAATGCACAGAAAGTAAATTGGGAAAAACTTTTGGGAAAACTGATTGATTTAGACAACACCTAATAAGAATCCCCCTAGACTTCACTTGTTATTCGACTCTGAACTAGGCGATTTGTTCACTTGACTTGATCTGTAGAAATTCCTAATTTATATAATTATCCCTCTCGAGACTAACAACATCTAACCCTAGGTTGATTAATTGAAATCTCTTTCTAATTAAAAACCCTAGTGTTGCATTAACTCGCTCTATGGATTCCCTTATTAGATTTGACTCTAATCCGGCAGATTTTTGTCGTCCTATCTCTAGGATTGCCTGCAACTCCGCTTAATTTTGAATGATCTACTCTTAGAAAAGGACTTTTGCTCCTCTGAATAAGCTCATCAATACTTGAATCAATATCCTGGATTATTAAAACAAGAGTTAAAAACATAATTAAGAACAAATCAAGTATTTATCATATAATTCAGAAAATATTAACAAGATCTGTCTTAGGTTTCATCCCCCTTAAGTATTTAGGGGATTTAGTTCATAATTTTAAAATAAAACATCTCATAATAATAATAATGATAAAACATAAAGAAAACCCAAAAACCCCTGAAGGAAATTGAAGGGAGATCTTCAGTCTTGAAGGAGAATTCGACTTCTGAGATGGATCAATCAGCTTTCTTCGAGTAATTCCTTACTTCTTACCCTGTGTGTCTTTTTAATCCACCTCTAGGGTGTTTAAATAGGCTTTAGAATGCTTCAAAACCCTCAAATTTGCCCTTTTCTGAATAAAAGTATACTTGGGCTTGATAGGGACACGGCCGTCTGCCACGCCCGTGTGCAAGTGCTTCAAACTGTGTTCAAGACTGTTAAATAGATACGGGCGTGTGGTCTACCCGTGTAAGGTCCAGGCCGTGTTAATTTTCCACGTTGACCCATTTTATCCATTTTTGGCCTGTTTCTCTCTCTTTTTACTTTCCTATGCTCATCTAAATATAAGATATGAAATTAAAGAATTTAGGAGCATCAAATTCCACAAATCTAATGATAATTCATCCAACAATGTGCTAAGCATGGGATAAAAATATGTATAAATTATGACTTATTAGAGATCAGTTGATAAAAAAACATGCTGTAAAGGCTACTTCAATCCAAAATGACTTCAATAAATTAGCATCCGATAACATACATTGAACCTTCTCCAAAATCTTTCTGTTCATTCGTTTTGCAACGCCGTTTTGCTGTGGAGTATGATGAACTGTCAAGTGTCTCACGATCCCTTTTGATTTGCATAATTTGTTAAACTCATCAAAACATAACTCCAAACCATTATCTATCTAGAGGTGTTTTATCTATTTTCCTATCTGTTCCTCAACTATAGTTTTCCAAGACTTGAAGGTGAAGAACACATTACATTTCTGCTTCAGGAAAAATGCCCAAACTTTTCTGGAAAAATCATCAATAAGAGTTAGCATATAATTAGCTCTACCTCTCGAAGGCACTCTTGATGGTCCCCAAAGATCAGAATGAATATAATCCAATGTTCCCTTTGTGTTATGGATTCCTCTGGTGAATCAAACTCTTTTTTGCTTCCTAAAAATGCAGTGCTCATAAAATTTCAGTTTGCTAATGCCTTACCCTTCAAGAAGTCCTCTTTTGTTCAATTCTACCATGTCGTTTTCACACATATGCCCTAGACGTATATGCCAAAGTCTAGTAACATCATCATCTGACAAGGAAGATGAAGCAACTGCAGCATCACCAGTAATAGTAGAACCATGCAAAGTATATAACTTGGCAGTTTTGCTCTGCCCTTTCATCACAACGAGGGAACCTTTGGCCACTTTTGGTTATGTATTTTTACACTTTTGAATCAAGAGTACTCAACGAAATCAAATCTCTTCAATTATGGAACATGTCGTACATCACTAAGTGTTCTAACAACTCCATCAAACATATTAACTTTAATCATTCCAACACCTGTGATTTTACACGAAGCATTATTTCCTTTTAAAATAATACCTTCAGACACTATTTCATAAGTTGTAAACCAATACTGGCTGGGATTCATATGGAAGGTACAACCAGAATCAAGGATCCACTCCTCACTCACTTTAAAATTGTTTGCAGAAGCAACTAGGAGTTCACCATCGTTGTAGTCTTATACAACATCAGCTTCACAAGATTTTTTTGGTTATTTTCCCTTTTGATTCGCAGCCTCCCTTTTGATCTTGTTCTGAAACTTATAACACTCAGATTTAATGTGCCTTTTCTTCTTGTAGAAGTTGCAGGTTTTACCTCTATTTGAAGATATCGATCTACCCTTAGATTTACTGCGAGGATTCCATTCTTGTGTCCTTCCACAATCATCATTAGTATTCTGTTCTTCTCTTCCACGAAGACTAAAACTCTTTCCTTGAGAGCCAGATTTAATCAAAATATACTTCATATTGTCATATAAGGTCAAAGAATCATAGGCCTAATCAAATGTGAGGGAATTGTGGCTATACAAAATCGTGCCTCTAAAGGTTGAATAGGACAGGGGCAACGAACAAAGTAGAATCAACCCTAAATCTTCTTTATTAAACTAAACCTCTATGGCCTCTAGGTTTGAGATAAATTATTTAAACACAGTTAAGTGTTTGTGCACAGACGCACCTTTTTCTAAACGATGAGCATAAAGATACTGTTTCATATGTAGCTTACTCATCAGGGTTTTTAACATGCATAGCTGCTCCAGTTTTGCCTATAATGCTGCGACGGCCTTCTCCTTTATCTCGTCCTATAAAATTTTATTAGACAAATGCAAATGTAATTGCGTCAATGCCTTTTGATGTTTACGCTTCTTCTCTTTCTCTATCAATGTCGAAGACATCTTATCTATCCTCAACAGGGCATCTTCCAAATCCGTTTGCGTAAGAACTGCCTGCATCTTTATCTGCCACAATGCAAATCTAGTGTTGCAATCCAACAGTGAAATTTTATACTTCAGTGACACCAGTAATGTGATCGAGATAAGCAAATTTGGAATGCTCTGATACCAATTTGAAAAAAAAAGAATATCGATAATACCATGAAATGAGAGAAGAATAGAGCACACATATTTTACATGGAAACCCTTTTGGGAAAAAAAACCATGGGTAGATGAGAAGAAAATTCACTATGTCGAATTCGAATGATATATGAAGAGAGACGACTACGTTTATTTATAGGTTTGTAAAGCCATATTCTAATCTAAGTGATATAGAAGTAATGCAGTAAGGTTAAAACACCTTATTTGGGCCTCCAGCCCTCGGCCTTTGATCCCTCTATCTTGCCACTTGTATTTTTATTTAACAAGAATTTGGGTCACATATCTTTAACAAGATGAGTTATTATTTGGTTGATGTCTTAATGGTGTTTATATATTTTTGTATTCAAATTTGAGATGTTAAATATGCATTGCTACGAAAATGAATGATCAAAATCCACTATCAGTACTTTTACTTTACCAAGCCTTCAAATCATGTTGCCATAGCCAACCATATATGTATTTAAAAATTGATTCTATTCTTTTTTTATATATATTAATCGAGTTTTTATGATTTCAGGACTTCAGTTTTTATGATAATGGCTAGTTCGAACACTCCAATACTTGTGGATGATGGATTTAATGAATATGAAAGTGTTTCCAAATGTCAAAAGTCTACTACTTCAAAGGTGTGGGATGAAACGACAAAGCTTGAATGTGAGAACAAAGACGAGTTGAAGGCACAATGTAATCACTGTAAGAGTATCTTTTCTACTAAATCTTCTAGTGACCTCTCATTTAAGACATCACCTAAATAGCTATTTGAAAAAAATTAATAAGGACGTAACTCAATACACCATAGCCACTCAACCATCCTTAGGAGATAGTTCATCTATAAAAACCTACAAGTTTGATGCTGATTAGTGTTGTCGAGGTGTTTCTACTTTTCTTGTGTGTGGCAAGCATTCATTTAGAACAGTTGAAGAACCATGATCTAGATACATGATGAGTGTTTCTAGTCCTAATTTTAAGAATATAAGTAGACAAACAACTACTAGGGATGCCCTAATGTATTATGTAAAAGAGAGAGATCATGTTAAAGAAGAGTTGGCTAAAAAAATTAGTTTAATTTGTCTAACTTTTGATAATTGGAACTCTAAGCACACTAATGATGAATACATTTGCATTACTGCTGATTGGGTTGACAAAGATTGGAAGCTACAAAAGAGAATCATAAGGTTTAGAGCTTTATATACTGGATTAACTTATTTTATGTTTATCTCAGTGGGGTTTAGAGCTTTATATAGTGGATAAACTTATTTTATGGTTTATTGTCTAAAAAATTGTTTTTGTGCAAATTGAGCTATTTTGTGTGATGGTGTTTCTTTTTCAAGTTAGATATTGTGCACATATATTGAATCTTATAGTTAAAGCTAGATTGGAACTTGCTGATGATGTTCGTAAGATTCAAATTGGAATTAAGTACATAAAAAAAGTTGGGAATTCGTAGGAAAAAAATTTATGACGTGGCCGACAAAAGCTTTCATTTGAATATGACCAAAAAGTTATGTCAAAGTTATGATGTGACTTGTGTTTTTTCTGGTTCTAATTATCCAACTACTAATATTTATTTTAGAGGGTTTTGAAGGTTCAAAAGGTTTTAATTAATACAATTAAAGGTCATCATTCATTTTTAACTCTAATGGTTATGCAAATGCAAGAGAAATTTAATAAATATTGGGCTGAGTATTCTTTGATATTGTCGTGTGCTACAATTTTAGATCTTTGTTACAAGTTAAATTATGTGCAGCATTGCTTTACTACAATCTACAATGCTCATGCTTCAAACTTTGTCCAAATCATTCTTAACAATCTTAAACTATTGTTTGATAAGTATGTTAAGAACTCCAAAGCCATGTCTTCCTCTTTGGCCAAGAGTTCCAATGTTTTGGATAATGATCCTGATGATTCTAGTTTGCACCAACTCAATGTTAATAAGGTTGATTTAGGAGGAGATTGTGATGAGAATGATGATTATAAACAATACTTCAGTGAATCCAGTGCTAAGAGTGAAAGATCACAGTTGGAAATTTATTTGGAAGAACCAGAGCTTGAGTTGAATAGCCAAATAGATGTACTGGATTATTGGAGTAAAATTTCAATTTGACACTTAAACAATCCTAACATGTCATGACCATGGCAATTTCACATGCAATAGATATCCTAGATTTTACTCACATCTTTACCACATTCATGCCATGATCATTATAAACTCATCACGTAATACCATAGCACATGCGTGCATAATTAAAATGGGTTTACAGCCCATAATCAAAATAAGCCAATACATTTGGCTAAAGCAATATCACATACTCTAATATTTAAACTCCTATACATGCCATAGACTCAAAGTACTTGAAATCACTTACACCAATAGCGATAGCTTGACAGTGTGATAATATCTCCGATGAACTCCAACTCGAGCAAACCTGGCAACCCTAGAGAACATGGGAAAGGAAGGGGGTAAGCTTTACGCTTAATAAGTTCATATGAAAACAATAAGAAACTCATTAACATGTTTTATCAATGTTCCCAACATATTCTCAAGTTCATGATAAGTTGTCTTCTTGTACAACAGTCAATAAAATATTTATATCTAGAGCTAAAAAACTCCAAATTAAGTTCCGTTAATTTTACTTGAAACTAGACTCATGTATCTTTCTACCATAAAATTTCCAAAATTTTTGGTTTATCCAAATGGTACAGTTTATTTCTCAAAGTTACCCCTGATTCACTGTCTGACAATTCTGACCCTTCTTCACTAAAGTTCAATTATCTCATATCACAGGGCTTGAATAATGTTCTTGTCTATTTTTATTGAAAATAGACTCATTAAGGATTCTAAAAATATAAATTATATCTCATAACTATTTTTGTAAAATTTATAATGATTTTCTCAAATCAGAACAGGGGATTTTCGAAGTCATTCTAACTCTGTCTCACACAACTTCAAATATCTCATTATAGAAAATCTTTTGCTTACACAGTTTATTTTGTAAGAAACTGGACTCAATAAGCTTTAATTCCATATTTTATTCAACCTCTAACTCATTTTTCACTATTTTTAGTGTATTTTAGAAATCAAACTATGGCTGCTGTCCAAAACTATTTTAGTGTAAATTAATGATACTAAGTTTATCACACCATATTAATTCATTTCAACCACATTGGTAAGGCTACATAATTATACATCATAAGTATAGTCCTATAATCATAAGGTCATCACAAAATCATTCTCATAGGTATGAATTACCCATTTACATCTTCATCAAATGTGCATCATAAACTGAAATCATTTCTCATGAGCTTGGCATACATACCTGTGTTACTCAACATGCTCATTTTCATTCCTTACTAATCATATAACATGAATTGAATTCACATCTCATCAATTTCATGTAAATACCTGTACCACTCACAATATGGTCATAATCTTTCTCATTTAGCTTAAAACATAACTCTCACTGTTGAACCATTCAGAAAGCTATTGGATATTCACTAAGCCTCAAACATAGGGTATAATGCCGATGCCATGTCCCAAACATGGTCTTACACTAGCTCATCCATCAAGTCGATGCCATGTCCCAGACATGGTCTTACACTGATTATCGAAATCGAGGTTGACGGCACGTTCCAGACATGGTCTTACATTAGCTCTCACACCTCCGTACCGATGCCATGTCCCAAACATGGTCTTACACTTACACATCTCGTAGCTGATGCATGTCCCAGACATGTCTTACACTGGCTTACGTCTTGAGGCCGATGTATGTCCCAGACATGGTCTTACACTGGCTCTCATAATGTGGCCGATGCATGTCCCAGACATGTCTTACACTAGCACACACATATCGCCCAAATGTCCTGGCATGAATATCCGTTTATTCCTAAGGTTCAACCGGGAGGTTCCTCTACATCAATTCTCATCATACATAATCATTTCCACAATCAAGCAATTTATGCTATATCAATCCAAATACGTATAATAACTATGTAGTTATATTATTTACATACAACTTACTCGTTTCTATGGGATGTCATATTCCATTGAATTTCTAATGTATTCTACCATCACGTGAATGTTATTAACTTTAGGCATCACTTTCATCATACTCAATATCATCAACATATAATTCAATACAACCAAGGCAAGATAGATTCAATTATATTAACAATAACATGGATGACATGCTTATTTAGTCATATGAACTTACCTCGACACCAAATTGGTAAAAGAGGCCTAACCATCAATTTCTTGTTTTTCCTCGTTCTAAGCTCGAATCTCATTTTTCATCATCTATAACATCACATTTAACTTGTTAACACAATATACTAATCAAATTAGTCTAATGACACATTTTGGCAAAATTTCTAATTTTGCCCCTATACTTTGCCAAAATTACCAAATTGCCCCTAGGCTCCTAAAATGATTTTTATCACATTTTCTTACTCATTAAGCCTATAAAAACCATTTTCATAACTATAGCAACAAATTCAATTATTTCACACATTTACACTTATTTTACAAACTTTACAAAATAGCCCATTTAGGTGCTTTCATGCAAATTTCTTTCATGAATGTTATTTATAACACTACCAAGGCTCATATTCTTCCATAAAAACTCAGAAAACAACACATATGCTTTCATGGAAAAACCCTAGACTCTTAATCATTTTGCAAAATAGTCCCCTCATTTGAAAGCTCATGCTTTAGGGGTTCCAAAAATGTAAAAATCATCAAGAAAGACATTAAAAATCACTTACTACAATGGGAGTTTCTTTGCCGAAAATTTCCAGCTTCAAAAACCTTTACTTGGCTAGAAAAATCGGTGGATAGAAATAAAGAAAAGATGATATTTTCTTTTCTTTATTTTATTACTAATTTGTCAAATAAGTCACCCAACACTTACCTAACACATTTGACCATTTAATTCCTTGTCTCTTGGCCAGCCATCACTCTTTAAATGGCCTAAATTCACATTAAAAACCCCAAATTTAAGATACAAGGCAATTTAACACCTTTACATATTAAAACACAACTTTTACTTTTTATGCGATTTAGTCCTTTTTCGAAATTGAACTAGAAATTGCTAAAATTAATATACCAAAATTAACATGAACCTTTATAAACATGCTATATCACATAAAATAACATCAAAATAATTTTCTCACACCTCGAAATAGTGGTTTCGAAACCACTGTTCTGATTAGGCCCAAAATCGCGCTGTTATAGGTTGTGTTTATTAAATCGATTCTATAAGCTATTTTGAATTATGCTATGCCATGTTTATTGCTTCCAAGTTCATTTTATAAAGAATTAGAGGCTATGTTATGTCGTTATTGGTGGGGGAAGTCAAATTTAAAAAAAAGGATTCATCAGTGTTCGTGAAAGGGTTGTGTGATTTAAAGGAAGTGGGTGGTTTGGGCTTTCGCGGTTTGTTAAAATTTAATGTCGTGCTACTCACTAGACAAAGGTGGTGGCTAATGAATAATCCAACTTCGCTATTTGCTCATGTGCTTAAAGCAAAATACTATTCTACTAATAATTTTATGGAAGAAGAGTTAGAAAATCAACATTTTCTTGTTTGGCGTAGCATTTAGGTTGCTAAGGGCCAACTACGGATGGGAAGCGTTTGCTAGGTGGGAAATGGGCTTTAATTTTGATTTGGGATAAGGCTTGGCTTCTTGGTAACAAGCCCTGTAAAGTTCAATCCAACAAGATTAGTGGGATAGATAAGGTCATGGAATTAATAGATGCTAATCGAAGAGAATGGAATAATGAACTGGTGAGAGCATCATTTTTTGACCATGATGTGAGTCAAATTCTGAATATCCCTCTGGTCTCTTATGAGCTAGAGGATTGGTGCAGATGGTATCCTAAGGGGAATTGAAAATATATGGTCTGTAGTGACTATCAATTGCTGGTAAGAAGATTTCTAGATTTGGAGGGTGACAGAGACAATGACATTGGACAGGAAATAAACATAATTTACAGGAAATTATGAGAGGCAAATGTGCTAGGCAAAATGAAAATTACATGTTGGAGATTTCTTAAAAATTTCATTCTTACAAAATTTAATTTATTTCATCACCGACTTGGCTCTGGCAGAATGTGTCCACGTTGTGGTGATGGGTTAGAAAATAATCTATACGCCTGTATAGACTGCCCTGTTCTCTTGGAAAGTTGGTAGCAATTAGGGATTTGTTGGTTTACTCAACCTATGATTGAGGACTCACCCATCAACTGGGTTAGACAATTATGCTCGAAAGATACAAGAAAGGTGCAGTTATCCATCATTATAGTTTGGGCTATCTAGAATTCCAAAAACAAAATAATCCATGAGGGGATTTACCGACCGTTTCAGCCAATACTCATCTTTATTTTGGGCTATGCGCAAGAGGTGGAAGTCCTATTGGTGGAGCGTAGGGCTAGTAAGGTGGCAGAGTTATCGATTTGGAGACCTCCGACCGCCCTGTAAGTTCGAGTAAATTTTGATGCAGGATTCTTTAGTGACCTATAAGCATCAAGCACGGAGGTTATTGTCAAGAACTCAGAAGGGCTGATTTTAGTATCGACATGTTTTTGGAAGTGACATATACCGTACGCACTGGCAGTGAAGGCATTGGCCAGTGTGCAGGCCGTTAGATTTGCCCATGATTTGGGGCTCCAGGGATTTGAAATTGAAGGAGACTCGGCGATGGTCATTTCAAAGCTCAACGCTGCCGATATTAATAGATCAAAGGTGAATAGCTATATTTAGGACGCGAAACAGCTAGTGTTAGGGTTTGAACAATTCAAATTTAAACACATAAAGAGAAGTGGTAATAGGGTTGCTCACATTTTAGCTTGAGAGGTATTTCTTCGAAAAAGAGATGTCTGTTGGACGGAGGAGGGACTAGTGTTGATTCAAGGGTTGGTGGGACGGAAGAGTCGGAGGTGAATCGTTTCCATTAATGGTGGTGCATAAGGAAGTGGTAATGGCTAGATTCAGATATATGCTACATTTAGATTGCAAGGTTTCAACTGTAGTTATCTTTCATTGACAAATTGAGTGAAGTTGAAGTGGTTATCAGCCATGCAAAGGAGGGAGAAGGTAGATGATAAGGATGCAATTCTTTTTGTTTCCTCTCTCCTGATGTTGGGTTATGACTCTTTAATTATTTTTTGCTTGTTTGTTTTTGTGGGTTTAGTGTTGTTTTTGGTTGAGTTTCCAAAGAACCATCTATTGTGTTTTTCTTTTGTGGTGTCAATAAAGCATGCTATAACACCTCTAACCTATCTCTGTCGTCAGATTAGGGTTACGAGTTTTACCGATCAATCGAAAAATATTTAACAGCATAATATTAAATAAGTTAATCATATTAGAAACCGATCAAACATAATCATTTTTTCCCTAAATTGAGCCTTTGAGACCCTAAAAATATCTTAAAGTAATTCATGAATAATTTGAACCAAAACAAAAGATTAGAGAAAAAATTATAAAATTTACAAACATGGGTCACATGGCCGTGTGACATAGCCCAAGCCATGTAACAATCGCATAAGGGACACACGGCCGTATCCCAAACCGTGTCATTTCCCATATAACTCACTGAGTAGGGTCACAAAGCTGTGTCGCAGGCCGTCTGCTAGACCGTGTAACTCTCTAACTTGCCTCACACGACTGTGTGCTAGGCCGTGTAACGCACTAACTTAAAACACTAGGATTTTACAAATCACACGTGGCCGTGTGACAGCCTGTGTGATCCAAAAATAGACCCCCAAATCAAGCCATTTCAAGACCAAACCATACCTAACCAACCATTCCATTTGGGCATACCCCCAAATCAAGCCATTTCAAGACCAAACCATACCTAACCAACCATTCCATTTGGGCATACATTCAAGGGATTTAAATATCATCCAAATACACCTAAACATGCTATTTTAAACATCCTAATTCATTTAACCAATATGTCATTCAAAGGAACCACATATATATATATACCAAAACATCATGAACTAACAAATCAATATGACCATACTTCGAGCACAAAAACTAGTTCAGTTATCTACCAAATCATATCACAATTGACCATTTTCATGCCATCACAAACATACCAAAAGACCATGCATTTTGTATCCTAAGAATTCTTAAGGTTTAAACGGGATAATTATCTGTCAATTACTAAGTCATCAATATATATGCAATTTCAAGTCCGTTTATATTAATACAACATAAAAAATAATCAATTTAACTAACATTAATACGATCATAATTCATACAAACTTACCTCGATAACTAGGGTCGTAGAAGTATAGTTGCAAACTAATTCGAAGCTTTAGCCTTTCTGCAATTTAAGTCTGATTGTGGTTTATCTTGATCTAAATAAATAATTTCATTCAATTAAGTATTTCTAGTATTCAATTTAATCCATAATTCATATTTATGTAAAATTACAAAATTACCCCAATACTTTTACTTTTTATAATTTAGTCCTTAAAACTCATAACTTGAATATTACTCATTTTAACCTAAATCCATGTTAACCAGTGTTACAAGGGACCTTGAAACAACCCATTATTACCAATATTTCACAATAAAACCCATAGATTTACATTTTTAACAATTTAATCCCTATTTGCAATTTCATCAAAAAACACTTAACAAAACATGTTTATTTTACAACCAAGATTAATAATTTATCAAATAACTTCAAAACCTATTCAAAAACAACCATGGCAAGTCCCTCAACCTTTAACAGTTTTACAAATTAACCCCCAAGCTAGCTAGATTAAGCTAAAACGAACTCCAAAATATAAAAATCATTAAAAACGAGGCTAGAAAACCTACCATGCATGAAGAATTCAAAACTGAAGCCCTCTCCCCTTTCAATGGCTAATTTTGGTTCAAAAATGAAGAAATAAAGAAGATGATAACTTTGTTTAATCTTTTCTTTACTTAATTTTTCTTTTAATAACTAATTTAATACTTTACCCTCATCATTAATAAAAAAATTCAATAAAACCTATCCATATTTGTCTTGTAACAGCCTGTCTTTCAGTAGTGTTGAAAACAGTGGTTTCGGGACCGCCAAATCTGACGAGTTACAAGTCAAATATGGTTTTAAAAATGTTTTTGATTTGGTAATTTATGTTTTATAAAAATTTATTAAGTTTAGGTGGTAAGACCTTAAGGTCAAGTGGTTTTAGAAAATGAGGTATCAGGACCTTGTTTTTATAAACTGAGCCATAAATATTTTTATAACTGCTTACGGAGTGTCATTAAGGTGGTATTAAAGTTTCGTTGAAAAATTGTAATGTTTTGATAGTTAATTAATTAAAAATGACTAAATCATAAAAGATGTAAAATTTAGTCACTATTTGAGTGATTAAATAGTTTATTGAATAAAGGAAAAAAGGACTTAAATGGTAATTAGACCATTTAGGAATTTAGTGGATGGTTTTGGTCAATTAAAAGCTTGAAAATTGGTTAAATTTTAAATGGACAAAATTGTAATTTTATAATTAAACTTTAATTAAATAAAAGAAAAAATATTATCATCATTTTAGTGTCTTCTTCACCGAAATTAGAAGAAGAAAACTCCATGGAGATGAAGCTAGGTTCGGCCATGGTTAAAATTAAGCATGTAAGTCCCTAAGCTATCTACTTTTAAAAATTTTTATGTTTTCAATATCGTTGTAACTAGATCTAGCTAGCCCATATATTCTATTTATTGAATATTGACCTGAACATAAATGAATTCATTAGTTGAGATTGTGGATGATGCTTAGGTTTTTGCTAAGCTTTTTGTTGCATTATATCATGTTTAATATTAATGATATACATTGAAATGGTAATTGGCCAAATGGAAATATGCTTATGTTCATGAAAAAGTAGTAAGATTTAAAAGGTATAATTTCTTATAAAATGGTTTATCATGTGATTGACCCCAAATGAGTTATATGATGGTGATTAGGCTTATACCAAGCTTGAGATTATGATTGATGTATTTGCTTATGTCTAGTTTTATACAAATGAAACAATAAGAAAATGTAATGAAACGGTAAGTTCATAATTGAAATGTGATATGATGAAAAAGGGATTGATGAGTTGACTAATGTACTTATATATGAGAAATTACGTATGTTATGGTTGAACTTACCTATGTTATGAATAAATATATTAATCAGTTAATTGATGTAGTTATTTAAGTTTATGCTTAGTAAATGGAATGGAAATTAAGTAAATGAAGTTCTTTGTAGTTTTATGAAAAGGTTAATAATGGTGTAAAATGTTTTATAAAATCCTATTATGTTAGGAATGAAAATATATAAGATGTTGATAAAGTTACTCATTTATGAGTTGGTGGTTATGTAGTTGATAAATCTTGAGGCATTGGTATAGTTTTATATTTATCATATAAAGTTCATTATTGAATTGGAATATTATGTTTAAAGTTTGTATGAACTTACTAAACATTTATTGCTTACGTAGTTGTTTATACCTTACTTTACAGATTATCGGAAGCTCGATCGAGTAGGAAGCTAGTTGAAGATCCATCACACTATCCATCGACTATATCGATAGATTTTGATGATTTTGAGTCATGGTTATAATGGAATGTATAGGTGTCTTTGTTTTATGAAATTAGTCATTATGCTTGGCTTGTATATATATGCTATTTTGGGTGATGAAATGGTTGATATGATATCATGTATATTTGGCCTTATAATGGTTGTTATTTTGGTCTTGTGTGATTAAATAATGGAAGTTGGTATGGTAATTAAAATATGTATGTCATGAGTTGTTCTTTTTGCTAGAATGTGTATTTGAAATGTTGGTTGGTATTTAACGAGTTCGTATATCAAGTTGTTAATGGCTAGTTTCGATAGCCTTGAATGTATTTGACATTTGGTAAATTTATTAAGATAGATGGTATATGTGGAAATGGTCATAATGGTATTAGTTGTGCATGGGATTGATATTGGAACATTATGGTAAATGTAGTATTTAAGTTGTGCAATTGGTTGATTGAATTATGGATGAATTTAGTAATTTTTCTGTAACACCCCTTACCCGTATCCAATGCTGGGACAAGCTACGAGGCATTACCGGACCTTAACATACACGTACATGCAAAAACCAGGCCATAAAATTTCTTTTAATTCAAACTTTTCAAACACATGCATGTCGTCCCTTAATTGGGTCTACGAAGCCCAAAAATACATCGGGATTAATTGGGACTAAACTGAGAGCTCTGAGAAAATTCGGGAAAACTTAGGAAATTTTCCCAAGAAACAGGGTCACACGCCCGGGTGGACATAGGGACACGCCCGTGTGTCTTTGATACGCCCTTGTCCTCAGGACGTGTAACTTTCTGTTTATGACGTCAGCATGCAAATCGAACCACACGGCCGGGCCACATGCTCGTGTCTCCAAACCGTGTCCCTCATACGGTTGAGACACACGACTGTGTCTCAGCCCGTGTGGCTAACACTTAAGCTATTTTCTAGGCCATATTTCTCACCCATTTAATCATTTATTTTCACCAACATTTTAATACATTTATGAATCAATTTAAGGTATTCAACCAAGCCTTATAATTATCATCGTTTGTTTATTTCGTAGCCATATCAATCATGATACCAATGGCTAGTTACAGTTATACCATTCATAAGCCAACATTGACTAATCAATTAATATATATCAGCCATATCTCTGTAATTTAAATATATTTTCATAACAACTTATCTTGATTTCATACTATTTCATATTTGAGCTTAAATAACCAAAGTATTTGAAATATCATCTTTATTCAAATAGTACACATGAGATACATAATTCCATAATTATGAATGAACACATTTATCAAACATATTCCATAGTCATATATCAATGTCTCATGTCTTCATATATCAATAACCGTCATTTTCATGAATTTTGAGTTCAATTTCATAATTATTTGTCTCGTGTTTAGTTTATTCCATGTCGAAACTTTATTCATTAAATCATTTGAAATATAAATACATATGGACAGTACACTCAAGATGAACAATTATATAATCACTAATGAAT
Source organism: Gossypium anomalum (assembly GCA_025698475.1). Taxonomy (NCBI): domain Eukaryota; kingdom Viridiplantae; phylum Streptophyta; class Magnoliopsida; order Malvales; family Malvaceae; genus Gossypium; species Gossypium anomalum. Next base: position 16,349,224 of record CM046961.1, read on the forward strand.
TCATTCATCAACCAAGTTCTATACTCATGTCATATCAACTCGTACTTCCTTATATCACATAGTTCCATATAACACTTACGAAAATTTGTCAAATTAGTGAACGTCTTACGGAATCGAGTACTTCATTTTCTCGATGCCATAGTTCAACAATGGTCTTACACATCTTCACATAATGATGCCATAGCCCAGCTATGGTCTTACACATATTCATATATCGATGCCATAACCAAGCTATGGTCTTACACGTAATCACATATCACATATCGATGCCATAGCCTAGCTATGGTCTTATACGGAAATCACATATCACATGTTGCCATGGTCCAACCATGGTCTTTTCCGTCAATTCATTTTAGCCACTGAACGAAAGTACTCAACCCTGCGTTCCACTCAATTTGAACATTTAGTTCAATTTTCATACTTTTTCAATATTTACAACTTAATAATGAACATATGAAATAAAACATTATATCATTACTAATTCAACGTTTATTGTTTACAATCGGGCATGTAATCAATTTATACACAAGTCATTCATATATTTTTCCTCCTCCTCTCCATCCACATCCTTGGTATAAATAACACACTTGTAAGTAACCTTATCCCTAATTTTCACTATTTACTTATGTGAATATTCAAGCTATCCACCTGTGTTATAGTCACTAAAATATTTATATCTGGAGCTAATAAACTCCAAATTAAGATCCGCTAATTTTTCCTGAAACTAGACTCACATATCTTCTTACCGTAAAATTTTCAGAATTTTTAGTTTAGCCAATAAGTACAGTTTATTCTTTAAATTTACCCCTATTCTGCTGTCTGACAGTTCTGACATTTCTTCACTAAAAATTAATTATCTCTTCATACAGGATTTGAATGATATTTCTGTTTATTTATCTTGAAAATAGACTCATTAAGGATTCTAGACATATAAATTTAAGACCCTAATTAGTTTTATTCAATTTTTTATGATTTTTAAAATTCAGAACAGGGGAAACCAAATTCATTCTGACCTTGTCTCACAAAATTCATTATATCTCATGATTTCCAAATCCATTGCTTACACATTTCTTTTATGAGAAACTAGACTCAATAAGCTTTAATTTCATATTTTTTTCATCTTCTAATTCTATTTATACAATTTTGGTGATTTTTCAAATTTAGTCTACTGCTGCTATCCAATATTGTTTTTGTGCAAGCTGTTTATTACCATTTTTCCCTTAAGCTTTTAATAAATAACAATTTCGTCCCTACTCAATTAGCCTCTCAATTGAGCTGATTTTTCTCAATTAACACTTTATTATATCACTTTAAACTACTTTACAACTTTTGGAAATCATAATTTCAGCACTAGACTTTAATTCTAAACATTTTCACAATTAGGTCCTAAAATCAATTTCCATCAATTTTACTTGATAAAATTATCATATATCAAAATTAAAGCTTCAATTCTATGTTTATTCATCATATGATTCTAGCACTCATCCATAACAACTTTAAAAATTAGCCATGAAATCAAAAACTAATGAAATAGTAAGTTGGACCCAATTGTAAAAGTCCAAAAACATAGAATTTTAAGGAGAAAGAAAGAATTAAACTTACATGAAGCTAGAGTATGAAAACCAGCTTGAACCATATTCCATGGCTGTTTTTCAGCTGATGAAAATGAAGAAAATTGAAGAGAATTCTAGATATTCCCATTTGGTCCCATTTTTATTTAGTTAATTTTGGCAATTTTCTAATTTTGCCCTTAATTCACCCATTTCCTGATTTTTCTCAGCTATTGCCGCCCAAAATATCTCCTATGGGCTTATTTTCACTTTAGGTCCTTCTTCATTTGACAATTGAGCTATTTAATCCTTTTAGCAACTTTTACACCTTTTTCAATTTAGTCCTTTTATTTAATTAACCACCCAAACGTTAAAATTTTATAACGAAATTTTAATACTACCTTATTGATACTCCATAAATATTTATAAAAATATTTACGGCTCAATTTATAAAATTGAGATCTCGATACCTGTTTTCTTCAATTTCTTGACTTAATAAATCTTTATAAAACACAAATTACTAATTTAAAAATCTCTCAAAATCACATTTGGCTCATAATTATTAAATAAATAAATTTATGAGCCTATTTGTCGAATTTAATGGTGTCGAACCACTATTCCCGACATCATTGAAAGTCGGCTATTACAATTCTTCCCCCTTAAGAATTTTCGTCCTAAAAAATTCCACTGGTAGAGAGGTACAAATATTTCTTTATTTTACTATATCAAAACATAATTTAACCCATTCAATAGTATTTCACTATAGATCACAAATTTCTTACTCGATTCAAACTAAACTAGAATTGATGCTTTGGTCGACAGAACTCTCATCTGGTTAAAACTTTACAAACATTTATTAGATCATTCAAGTTTTCTCTTAAACATAATTAATTAGAAGCCAAAGAAAAATAGAGCAATACTGTTCATGAACTGTTAGGATTTCGACCCGGTTAAGCAACGAACAAGAAAAATAGCAGAATAAATTGAGAAATTGAACACACAAATTTAACGTGGAAAAACCCCTCCAAAGAGGATAAAAAACCACGAGCAAAGATAATTTTACTATAATGGCAAAAGAACGAAGAGTACAAAAGATGGAAATAAAAAACTAAACCCCGAAAACCTGAAAATAAAGAACCCACAAAACGTAAACACAAAATTCTCTAAATGTGTTATGAGTTCTAATCTCTAATGGGTGTCTTTTTCTAAGGTTGTAAAAGAGCCTATTTATAGGCTAAATTCATAGGTCAAATAATAATAAAATAATCTAAACTAATCAGTGTTTGATTGAAACAAGAAAACAGAGTTCAACTGAAAAATTATTTCTTTGACTGAAAATAGGAGTCATATTTAACAAATCTCCACCTTGACTCATATTTCCACAACACCATCTTTGCCAAAGCCCGCCACGAGCCTATCTTGAACTATGCAGAGAATTAACTGAGTCGAATTTGTGCTTAGAAACTGGAAGACTTCTAGCCTTCTACTTGTACACTGCCAAATCAAAACTAACCCGAGTCTGATTTTCACGAACAGAATGCCTTAACTTTTCAAAACCTGCATCCAAAAGAGAACCTCTCTTCAACGAAACAGTCATACCTTTTTCCCTCCTATGACCAAGTTGCCTCTGCTCCAAACGAGTTGACTTCGACTCCGTAACGAACGAGGGACGTCCGATTTCATCGGTCACTGTAAAACCTTCCAGAATATAAAGACTTCCAGTTCTTTTACCTTTTAACAAAACGAGAGCTCCACGAGATACTTTAATGCCGCTCGACTCGATGTTGATTTTACATCCTTTCAAGTCTAAAATACTTAAGGAGATGAGATTCTTTCGTAAATCAGGTACATACCTGACATCTGAGAGTGTCCTAATCGTCCCATCGTGTATCCTAACTTTAACAGTAACAACACCAATTACCTTACTAGATGAATCGTTTCCCATGTGTACAACTCCACCTTCAACTGAACTGTATGTGGAGAACCATTCTCTATTGGGACATATGTGGAAAGAACATCCTGAATCTAGGATCCATTCGGACTTGAGCTTGGAGTTATCGCTCGTTGACACTAACAAGAAATCATCACCGTTTTCATCAGCCAAATTAGCACCAGCTACATCTTCCTCGTTACCCTCAGCAGCTCTTTTATTTCGCAGTTTATAACAATCTGCTTTGACGTGACCTAACTTTTTACAATAGCGACACCTTTTGTCTTGTTTCTTTGATGGTACCAAAATGGAAGCTTGCCTATCTGCTTTACTATCTAAATGAAGCTCATTGTCGAGTTTGTCTCTACTCAACAAATGACCTTTCACATCTTCGAACGAGAGTTTGTCTCTGCCATAAATCAAGGCATCCCTAAAAGACTTGTATGAAAGGGGTAAAGAGCACAACAATAGCATAGCTTGATCTTCATCATCAATATGAACCTCAACATTCTTTAAATCATTTAAAAGAGTAATGAATTGACTGATGTGATCTCTAAGAAGCTCACCTTCGTTCATACGAAACGTAAATAGACTCTGTTTCAACACTAAATGGTTAGCCAGAGACTTAGTCGCATAAAGAGTTTCTAACCTTTTCCACAAGGCAGATGAAGTCTTCTCCATCAATACCTCCTGCAATACTGTATTCGCGAGGCACAACTGGATTGCAGGCAAAGCCTTTTCATCAAGCTCTTCCCATTCTATTTTATTTAGATTCTTAGGCTTTTTCCCGGTAATAACCTTTTTCAAGCCTGATTGAACTAGAATTGCCATCATCCGAACTTGCCACAAATTGAAATTTGTCTCACCATCGAACTTTTCAATTTCAAACCTTATTGTTGCCATCTCTGAATGGGCTGATCTATGACAATTAAACTAGCTCTGATACCACTTGTTAGGATTTCGACCGAATTAAGCAACGAATAAGAAAAATAGAAGAATAAATTGAGAAATTGAACACACAAATTTAACGTGGAAAAACCCCTCCAAAGAGGATAAAAAACCACAGGCAAAGATAATTTTACTATAATGGCAAAAGAACGAAGAGTACAAAAGATGGAGATAAAAAACTAAACCCTGAAACCAAAAACAAAGAACCTACAAAACGTAAACACAAAATTCTCTAAATGTGTTATGAGTTCTAATCTCTAATGGGTGTCTTTTTCTAAGGTTGTAAAAGAGCCTATTTATAGGCTAAATTCATAAGTCAAATAATAATAAAATAATCTAAACTAATCAGTGTTTGATTGAAACAAGACAACAGGGTTCAACTGAAAGATTATTTCTCAAATTTGATTGAAAATAGGAGTCATATTTAACATGAACCAACCAGACTTTCAATAATTCCGTCTAATATCATAATTAACCACTCTGTTTATATAATAAGAATCACATTTAAAAATGAACATTTATATATACACCTCTGTAAATAGCAAACATATAAGATATCCAAAAAGAATTGTAATAAGATATACTATTATAACTGCTACATTCAGATATCTTCTCCCTTTCATTGTTGTTTCATTGATTATTAAAATCATCAATAACTTCATATTATTAGGTTCACTAAAGAAACTAATTCAGAAGTAATTCCCAATTAATTCATTCTGCAGGTACCATATCATCATAAATCGATTGCTCAAGAATAGCTTTCTTTTTAACAGTGATATTACGTATTCAGAATAACTTCTAGACAGATTATCTAGTATCTCAATCATAATCATCTTTACTTACTAACTCATTCACAACTCTAACTGCATTTATTAATCATTTAACCATTGAACTCTTCAATTTCACACTTGTAAACTTAATCAATATAAATCTGGTAAATTTCACTATAATAAACTATATTTATGAGGGGCCAGAGGTCATAAAGCCTTAAACTTTAGCTTTCATATATACACACATAACATGACTTTTATCGTCAATATATTCATTACAAACATTCATTTCATACCTATATAAATCTTTACTCATCATAGGCAATCCCTTTTTTCTATCAAATACTCAAATATCACTTTTATCATTGTTGGAAGTAGCTTGGTTGGAAGCATCTCTATCTATTAGTCAGTCAATTCTCGTCAAGGTCAGGAGATATCACACTATCACAGGTTTTATAATGGCATGTATTTCTAGACTTCACATATACTACATTCGGTCCGAGAACCGACTAAATTGTAGCTCTGATACCACTAAATGTAACACCCCTTACCCGTATCTGATGCCGGGACAAGGTACGAGGCATTACCGGACCTTAACATCACATACATGCAAAAATCGGGCCATAAAATTTCTTTTAATTCAAACTTTCAAACACATGCATGTCATCCCTTAATTGGGTCTACGAAGCCCAAAAATACATCGGGATTAATTTGGGACTAAACTGAGAGCTCTGAGAAAATTCGGGAAAACTTAGGAAATTTTCCCAAGAAACAGGGTCACGCGCCGGTGTGGACATAGGGACACGCCCGTGTGTCTTTGATACGCCCGTGTCCTCAGGACATGTAACTTTCTGTTTATGACGTCAGCATGCAAATCGAACCACACGGCCAGGCCACACGTCCGTGTCTCCAAACCTGTCCCTCACACGGTTGAGACACACGACCGTGTCTCAGCTCGTGTGACTAACACTTAGGCTATTTTCTAGGCCATATTTCTTACCCATTTAATCATTTATTTTCACCAACATTTTAATACATTTATGAATCAATTTAAGGTATTCAACCAAGCCTTATAATTATCATCGTTTGTTTATTTCGTAGCCATATCAATCATGATACCAATGGCTAGTTACAGTTATACCATTCATAAGCCAACATTGACTAATCAATTAATATATATATCAGCCATATCTCTGTAATTTAAATATATTTTCATAACAACTTATCTTGATTTCATACTATTTCATATTTGAGCTTAAATAACCAAAGAATTTGAAATATCATCTTTATTCAAATAGTACACATTAGATACATAATTCCATAATTATGAATGAACACATTTATCAAACATATTCCATATTCATATATCAATGTCTCATGTCTTCATATATCAATAACCGTCATTTTCATGAATTTTGAGTTCAATTTCATAATTATTTGTCTCATGTTCAGTTTATTCCATGTCGAAACTTTATTCATTAAATCATTTGAAATATAGATACATATGGATAGTACACTCAAGATGAATAATTATATAATCACAAATGAATTCATTCATCAACCAAGTTCTATACTCATGTCATATCAACTCGTACTTCCTTATATCACATAGTTCCATATAACACTTACCAAAATTTTTCAAATTAGTGAACATCTTACAGAATCGAGTACTTCGTTTTCTCGATGCCATAGTTCAACTATGGTCTTACACATCTTCACATAATGTGCCATAGCCCAGCTGCGGTCTTATACGGAAATCACATATCACATGTTGCCATGGTCCAACCATGGTCTTTTCCATCAATTCGTTTTAGCCACTGAACGAAAGTACTCAACCCTGCGTTCCATTCAATTTGAACATTTAGTTCAATTTTCATACTTTTTCAATATTTACAATTTAATAATGAACATATGAAATAAAACATTATATCATTACTAATTCAATGTTTATTGTTTATAATCGGGCATGTAATCAATTTATACACAAGTCATTCATATATTTTTCCTCCTCCTCTCCATCCACATCCTTGGTATAAATAACACACTTGTAAGTAACCTTATCCCTAATTTTCACTATTTACTTTTGTGAATATTCAAGCTATCCACCCGTGTTATAGTCACTAAAATATTTATATCTGGAGCTACTGAACTCCAAATTAAGATCCACTAATTTTCCCTAAAACTAGACTGACATATCTTCTTACCATAAAAGTTTCAAAATTTTTGGTTTAGCCAATAAGTACATTTTATTCTTTAAAGTCACCCCTATTCTGCTGTCTAACAGTTCTGACACTTCTTCACTAAAAATTAATTATCTCTTCATACAGGATTTGAATGATGTTTCCGTTTATTTTTCTTGAAAATATACTCACTCAGGATTCTAGACATATAAATTTAAGCCCCTAATTAGTTTTCTTCAATTTTTTATGATTTTTCAAATTCAAAATAGGGGAACCCAAATTCATTCTGACCTTGTCTCACAAAATTAATTATATCTCATGATTTACAAATCCATTGCTTACACCATTTCTTCTATAAGAAACTAGACTCAATAAGCTTTAATTTCATATTTTTTTCATCTTCTAATTCTATTTCTAAGATTTATGGTGATTTTTCAAATTTAGTCTACTGCTGCTGTCCAATATTGTTTTAGTGCAAGCTATTTGTTACCATTTTTTCCTTAAGCTTTTAATAAATAACAATTTCGTCCCTACTCAATTAGCCTCTCAATTGAGCTGATTTTCTCAATTAAAACTTTATTATATCACTTTAAACTACTTTACAACTTTTGGAAATCATAATTTTAGCACTAGACTTTAATTCCAAACATTTTCACAATTAGGTCCTAAAATCAATTTCCATCAATTTTACTTGATAAAATTATCATATATCAAAATTAAAGCTTCAATTATATGTTTATTCATTATATGATTCCAGTACTCATCCATAACAACTTTAAAAATTAGCCAGGAAATCAAAAACTAATGAAATAGTAAGTTGGACCCAATTGTAAAAGTCCAAAAACATAGAAATTTCTAGGAGAAAGGAAGAATTAAACTTACATGAAGCTAGAGTATGAAAACCAGCTTGAACCTTCTTCCATGGCTACTTTTCAGCTGATGAAAATGAAGAAAATTGAAAAGAATTCTAGATATTCCCATTTGGTCACATTTTTATTTAGTTAATTTTGGCAATTTTCCAATTTTGCCCTTAATTCACTCATTTCCTGATTTTTCTCAGTTATTGCAGCCCAAAATATCTCCTATGCGCTTATTTTCACTTTAGGTCCTTCCTCATTTGACAATTGAGCTATTTAATCCTTTTAGCACCTTTTTCACCTTTTTCAATTTAGTCCTTTTTATTTAATTAACCACCCAAACGTTAAAATTTTCTGACGAAATTTTAATACTACCTTATTGATACTCCATAAATATTTATAAAAATATTTACGGCTCGATTTATAAAATCGAGATCTCGATACCTGTTTTCTTCAATTTCTTGACTTAATAAATCTTTATAAAACACAAATTACTAATTTAAAAATCTCTCAAAAATCACATTTGGCTCATAATTATTAAATAAATAAATTTATGAGCTTATTTGTCGAATTTAATGGTCTCGAACCACTATTCCCGACATCATTGAAAGTCGACTATTACATTTTAATCAAGTTTGATTGTTGAGATTGAGGTGTCATTTTGGCATATTGTTTGAATGATTAGTTACTATGATATTTTAGCTTGAATATGCATATGTTAAGTGTGTTTTGAATGCATGAATATAGGTACATTTGGATTGTGTAAGTGACTAGATTTTGGGTGAAAGAAATGGCTTGAAAACGACATATTTCGAATGTCCAGACGGCCTGAGACATTGGCACGTGTCTTAGCTGTGTGAGTCACACGGTCGTGTGACCCCTGCATTTTGAATTTTTCTATTTTTTTCCATGAAGTTTTAAATGTTTCCAATTTAGTCCCGGATCATTTCTAAAGTGTTTCTAAGGCCTCGAGGGCTTGAAAAAGGGACATTATGCATGTGTTTGAATGGAATATGATGTGTTTTATAAATGATTTTAATCGAATGTTTTAAGTTAAAAGTTTCTAGTAATGCTCCGTAACCCTATTTCGGCTATGGACACAGGTTAAGGGTGTTATATGTCCACTAACTCTTTAAATGGTATAATTACTATCTTAGTCCATTAGCTTTCCTTTCCATAGCCATTTAGCCCTTTTAAGTAATAGAATTCAACTTATACACCTTTTACTATTTAGTCCTTTTTTTATTACCTAATTAACCATTTAAACATCAAAATTTCTTAACGAAACTTTAATACGACCATAATATAATATCGTAGACATTAAAAAAATATTAAAATAATAACACACTCGTCGTAATTGTGGTTTTGAAACCATTATTTTCGACACCACTAAAAATGGGTTGTTACACATGCTAATTTAATTCAAAAAAATTTATGGAACACAAATTTTAAGGTTAAAATATACTCTAATCTTACTTTTAGTTTCAGAAATTTAGACCCTCTACTTTTTGAATTTAAAATTTTAGATTCAATTGTTTTCATGGTTAAATTTTTTCTATTAAATTCACTGATGTGATTATTTTAAATTTAAAAAAATTCACTTGGTAATCGCGTATAAATAAAAATAGCATTGAAAATGTTTATATTGATTCTTTCTCTTAAAAACAATTATTCGAATTTGTCATGATAAAATAAAACTTTTTGTTGGAATATTGTTCTTAAGAAAAATTGACGTCAACAATTTTATTGAAAACAATATTAAATATAAAGACTAACTAATGACATTATAAATGTAAAAAGATCAAATTATATCAAAAAATGAAATATATAGATTAAATCCTAAGTTTCAACATAGTATAAGGATAAAACTAAAGTTTAATCATTATCTTATAATGCCAAAAAAAAATGCAACAAGACAAACGTAAAAGAAATAGAAAATTGTGTATCCGTCTTTAAGACACTTAGGGCATTTAAATTATATATAACCATATAATATTTCAATAAAAAAATTAATGATATTAACAATTTGGACTAATTAATAACAATATGAAAATATAGGAACTAGATTACATTACAAATTAAAGTGTAGCAGTTAAATCTCAAATTTAGGTATAATAAAGACATCAAAATTGAAATTTAATCAATTTTCTAAAATTGTGAGAAAAAAGGGTAAGCATACACAAACTTAATAGAAGTAATAAATAAGAAACTAGATCTCAGTTTCTAAAACTCTCAGGGTATTCAAATTATATATAACAATGTTGTAACATCCCAAAAATAATAGGGTTAGAGTTAAGAAAATTATCAAGAATTGAGTCTTAATCTAGGTGGAAGAGAGCTTAGTAAACTCCTTAAAGAGCTAAGGTTTAAGTCTCATGCTTTTCATTTTACCTCTTTTATTTTTAGCAACTAGGGAACAATCTCAAGCTAGTATATATATTTTCCTCTTACACCAAGTTTCAAATCATTCTAATTTTTTATTAATTGTGGCATAATGGTTTAATTACAAAATTAGCCCTCTAAAGTTTGTTTAACCTAGCCATTTAGTCCCTTCCTAATCATAATAGAATTTTGATTATCTTTTTCAACCCTATTTAGAATTTCTTTTCTCTTTTTTCCATACATCTTTTATCATTTATTTCTCACTTTTTATTTTCATAAATTTTCATATTCTTTTGCTAGAAATTTATTTGTTGAATCCCGCACCCAAATTCCACCCCGTTCAAACCATTCTTCGCATTGTTTTACTGTAACACCGTCAAAATCCATTTCTAATGTGCCAAGATCAGTAAGAATCCCCACTTCTAATTTCGTAGAACGCTAGAAATCTGATATGATATTGCCCTTGTCAATTTTCCAAAATCAATTTCGAATCTTTTATGAGTTTTCCTAAAAATCTTGATAAATTTGATAAATCTTGAACATCGATAATAATTCTTGCATTTTTTTCAATCGAAAGACTCGTTGTAGGTATTCCGGATCAGATTTGGACGTGAGGATCATTGTACGAGACCCCAAAAGTTAGGCATGTGTTCTTTTACAAGAAAATCTATAATGACCTAATTTCTAGTGGTTTCGAAACCCTATTTTCTGATGGTCGAGTCCGTAAATATTATTTATGTAACAACTCATTTTTCAGTGGTGACAGAAATGATGGTTTTTGAGCCACAAATACGACGAGTGAGTCTGTAAATACTATTATTTAATATTTACGAGTCAAGTATAGAATTTCGTTGAATTTGATTTAATGATTTTTGTTAATTGAAAGAATAATTAGGTTCAAGTGGTATATCCCTAAAGTCAAGTGGTTTTAGAAAATGAGGTATTGAGACCTCGTTTATGTAAATCGAGTATATTTACGAATTTTTATTAGGGTCATATTATAATTTGGTTTAGAAATTTTAACGTTTAGATAGTTAATTAAATAAAAAGGACTAAATCGTAAAAGGTATAAAACCTAGCCACTATTGAATTACAATGATTAAAATATAAGTTTAAATAAAGGGTAAATTAGTAAATAAGTAAATAAAACTTAAGTAAAAGATGATAAAATAATATCATCATCTTCTTCCTTTCATTTTTTTTTTTTTGTAAAAACCAAATAGTTGTGATTAAAGGATAAGCAAGTTTTGGCCAAACTTCAATTCATTGCATGATATGTTTTTGAATCTCGTTTTTAATAATTTTTATGTTTTCGTGATCGTTGTAGCTTAATCTAGCAAACTCGGGGGTCAATTTGTAAGACTGTTAAAAGTATGGGGACTTTCCATGAATGATTTTGAGTGTTTTTTATTTAAAAGATAGATTGTTAAAGTTGGTAGTTAAATATAAGTATTTTGTTAAGTGATTTTTGATGATGTTAATGTTTAGGGATTAAATTGTTGAAATAGTAAAATTCAAGGTAAATTGTGTGAAATGAGGAAAAGTGTGGGCTGATATGGAACCCTAGGAAAATCACCTAACATGAGATTTTATTAATTGTGGTTAAATTGCAAGTTTTGAATTTAGGGACTAAATTGAATAAAATGTAAAATACATAGGGTAATTTTGTAAATTTCCCATTGATAAGGGTTATAAGTTGTATTAATTATTTCAAGTTATTTTAAGGGTTTAGTTGAGTGAAAAATTATTATTTAAATCACAAAACAAACCAAACAAATCAAAATCGAGGAAAAGCTAAGTGTTGGATTAGTCGTCGGCTTCGTTTTTACAATTATATTTGTCGAGGTAAGTTCGTATAAGGATTGAAACCATTATTTTCTGTTTTAGGTGAATGTAAATTAAATTTATAAAGGTGTGATAAATTATTATTGTGGATCAACTAGAGAAAATATTCAAATTAAAGGATATGTGAACAATTACTAATGTGATTGGTGAAATTGTATTTGGTGATTAAGAATTATAGATTGTCTCTTTAAATGTTTACTTTGATTAAGGTAAATGCATAGTGTTTTGATATGTAAATGTAAATATCTTGTTGTTATATCATTTTTTGTTAGTTAGTTGAATATATGTTTGAGAAATTTCATTTATTATTACTAGATATCGAATATTACAAATGAGTGTATATGAGAATGAATAGTTGGTGATAGCATTTTTTAATTTCACACTATTGATATGAATGTAATGGAGTTATTGTAAATATACGAAAATGTTGAAGTGCTTTCAAATGATAAAAGTGTATAAAAGTAACAAATTTATGCTTAATGCTCGGTTGAACGTAGTAAACGCTTAGAAAACGATTGGCATGTCAATAGGTTTAGTATACGCGCTTGTACAAGATTGCACTTCGGTACCTATGTTACACTTCAATGTCTCTATTTGCACAATCGTGCATCTGTCTACACTTCGGTGCCTCTATTATGCATCTACGATGCTTCTGGTGTGGTGTAGTTACCCGAGTATTCGAGTCAAGTTACTAGTTCATCGGGATATGAAATAATTGAATTACAATCCATTTATGTGCTTATATCTTGTGGCATATTTATAGTATTGGTAAGTAAAAGATACTATAATGAGTTTCTTAGTTACATGTATGGATTATTCCTTTGAGTAAATGTGATTTATGATATGAAAAAGTCCTTTGAGATGGAGGTTGTTTTGATGTATTTGGATTGAAAAAGTAACATTTGAATTATGTGGACGAATGATTTATATAGTGAAATTCTTTTCATGATATGAAGGGTTAATCAAAGCTTTACAAAGTATATGACTGATAAGTCATAATTTATACATATTTTTATCCCATACTTAGCACATTCTTGGATGAATCAACATTAAATTTATGGAATTTTATGCTCCTAATCCTTTAATTTCATATCTTATACTTAGGTGAGCATAGGAAAGTAAAAAAAACAAGAAACGGGCCAAAAACAGAGAAAATGGGTTCACATGGGAAATCAACACGGCCTGGACTTCCTCATACGGGTAGAACACATGCCCGTGCCATTCTAGCAGGCTTGAACACGGCTTAAAACGACCTCAACACGTGCGTGTCTATTTCTCAGCCTTGACCATGGCTTGAAGTAAATTGCACATGAGCGTGTCCCTGTCGAGCCCAAGTTGAGTTCTATCCGAAAAAGGGCAATTTTAAGGGTTGGAAAGCATTCTAAAGGCTATTTAAAAGACCCTAAAGGAGGAGAGAAGGGGGACGCAGAGTACAAAGCAAGGAATTACTCGAAAAAAGCCGATTGATCCATCTCAGAAGCCGAATTCACCTTCAAGACTGAAGATCTCCCTTCAATTTCCTTCAGGGGTTTTTGGGTTTTCTTTATGTTTTATCATTATTCTTCTGAGAAGTTTTCTTTTAGTTTTATGAACTAAATCCCCGAAATACCTAAGAGGGATGAAACTTAAGATGGATCTTGTAATATTTGATTTGTTCTTAATTATGATCTTAACTCTTGTTTGAATATTCTAGGATATTGATTCAAGTATTGATGTGCTTATTCGGAGGATGAATAGTCCCTGTCTAAGAGTAGATCATTCATAATTAAGTGGAGTTGCATGCAATCCTAGAGATAGGACGACATAAATTTGCCGGATTAGAGTCAAATTTAATAAGAGAATCCATAGATAGAGTTAATGCAACACTAGGGGTTTTAATTAGAAAGATATTTCAATTAATCAACCTAGGGTTAGACGTTATTAGTCTTGAATAGGGATAATAACATAACTTAGGGATTTCTACGGATCAAGTCAAGTGAATAAATTGTCTGGTTCAGAGTCGAATAACAAGTGAAGTCTAGGTGGATTATTCCTTGGGTATTGTCCAAATCAATCAGTTTTCCAAAAGTATTTCCCCAATTTACTTTCTGTGCATCCTTAAGTTAGTTAATTAGTTTAGATAAAACAATCCCCATTATTCTTAGGCTAGATAATAAAAAGAAAGTTAACACTAGTACTTTTAGTTCCTTTGGGTTTGACATCCGATCTTACTAAAACTATACTACTATTCGATAGGTACGCTTGCCTTCATCGTGATAATAGTTAGTTTAAGTACGATCAATTATAAGTTTTAAAACTTATCGCGAGTAACAATCAAGTTTTTGGCGCCATTGCCGGGGAACTAAGATATTAGGAACACTCAATTTTTATTACTTTAGCCATTATTTATTATTATTTTATTCAATTTTATTTTTATTTTTACTAAATTTTCTTTTATTTTCTTCTGGCAGGTTCTTATAGTTTATGGCTAGAAGAAACCCCTCAGGACCATTAATTTTTGACGGTGAGATCGAAAACACAGCTCGCAGAAACTGGAGAGAAATTAGGAGAAGCTTAAGATACATAGAGGAAGAGCGAGAGGAAAATACTCCAACTACAACCGAAGAGATGGCCGAAAACCAGGAAAATCCTCTACCTCCTGCGATTGCTGCTGACCCAGTAAATTAGAATCCTGCTCCATGTACTATGTATGATTATGCTAAACCTACTTTAACAGGAACTGAATCGAGTATAGTTAGGCCTGCTATTGCTACAAATAACTTTGAACCGAAACCTAACACAATTCAAATGATACAATAGTTTGTTCAGTTTGATGGTTTGCAGGACGAAAACCCAAATACTCATTTGGCCAATTTTCTGGAGCTTTACGACACATTTAAAATCAATGGCGTTTCTGACAATGCCATTCGCCTTCGACTATTTCCCTTTTCACTAAGGAATAAAGCTAAACAGTGGTTGAACTCATTACCACGAGGGTCAATCACTACTTGGGAACAAATGACCGAAAAATTTTTACTCAAATATTTTCCACCTGCTAAAATAGCTAAACTAAGGAATGATATATCTTCTTTTGTGCAGATGGATTTAGAAACTCTCTACGATGCATGAGAAAGATACAATGACCTACTGCGAAGGTGCCCTCACCATGGGTTACCTTTGTGGCTGCAAGTTCAAACGTTTTACAATGGTGTGAACCCCTCGACAAGATAGATGATTGATGCAGCTGCTGGTGGAACCAACAACAACAAACACCTAAAGTAGCTTACGAATTCATTGAAGAGATGTCACTGAATAACTATCAGTGGCAAGTCATGAGGACTAAGCCAACCAAAGAAGCAGGCGTTTATAACGTTGACTCGGTTACTATACTGTCAAATCAGGTAGAACTCTTAAATAAAAAGATTGATTGTTTACTTGGTTCCACGCAGGTACATTCAATTATGCAGTGCAATACAAGTGGAGGTGGAATGAGCAACCCAGAATATCCAACCTATGGTCACAACATGGAGAACGAATAATTGAATTACATGGGTAACAACTCTAGACCTCAAGATAATCCTTACAGTAACACTTACAATGCAGGTTGGAGGAACCACCTAAATTTCTCATGGGGAGGCCAAGGAAATCAAAGACCACCACCCCATCCAGGCTTCCAACAATAACCTTACCAGCAAGAGAAAAAGCCGAACCTTGAGGAGATGATGACAGTTTATTTCAGTAGCAGAAACCCATTTTCAGGACACTGAAACTACACTCAAAAATCAGCAAGCATCAATTCAAGGGCTCGAGAAACAAATTGGACAGCTAGCTAAGATGATTTCAGAAAGACCACTATGAAGTCTATCTAGTAACACCGAATCCAACCCAAAAGAGCATGTGAAAGCAGTTACATTAAGGAGTAGGAAAGTGTTAGTTGAATCTGAAAAGAAGCCACCACAAGAAGCCGAAAAAAACGAAAGAGATGAGGTAAAACCCGAAAACAATGACAACCCAGTGCCAAAGGAATATAAACCACCAGTCTCATACCCAGCAAAGTTGAAGAAGGACCATATGGAAGCACAATTCGGTAAATTTCTTGAACTTTTTAAGCAATTACATATCAACTTACTTTTTGTTGAAGCCATCTCGCAGATGCCTACATACGCAAAATTTTTGAAGGAGCTTCTAACAAATAAAAGGAAGTTTGAGAACTTATCTACAGTGGAGCTCAACGAGGAGTGCTCAGCCATACTCCAAAATAAACTGCCAACCAAACTGAAAGACCCAAGAAGTTTTACTATTCCCTGCTTAATTGGTAGTTTGAATGTTGAGAAAGTACTAGCTGATTTAGGCGCTAGCATTAATTTGATGCCATATAAGATGTTTAAACAACTTGGTCTTGGGGAACCTAAACCCACTAAGATGAGTATTCAACTAGCTGACAGATCTATTAAATATCCTAGGGGTATCATAGAGGATGTACTAGTGAAAGTAGATAAATTTATATTCCCTGTTGACTTTGTTGTGCTTGACATGGATGAGGATGTTGAAGTGCCTTTAATTTTAGGTCATCCATTTTTAGCCACTGTTAGGGCTATTATTGATGTGGGAGATGGTAAACTTGTGCTTAGATTTTAGAGTAGGGGACGAAGAGATTATTTTTAAAATCTATGATACCATGAGATTTTCTAGGGAGCAAGATGATTCATGCTATTTATTGACTCTATTGATCATGCTACTCAAGATTTTTTTCAAGAAATCATACATAAGGACACGTTGGAACTGTGTCTTGCCCAAGGTGAGGAGGTAGATGATGATGATTCTGAGATAGGTAAGGTAAAAACTGAACTGAACTCCAATGAACCTGTCTCAAGACAAGTAGAATATGAGGGTATCAAGACAAACGGTGAACTTAAGCAAAAACCCTCTATTGAAAAACCCCTAAACTAGAACTTAAACAGTTGCCAAATCACTTGGAATACGCATTCCTTGGAAATAATTCTACATTACTAGTGATATTGCTTCTAACTTGCAACCCAAGGAGAAAGAGGAATTACTCCAAGTATTAAGAGAACATAAAAGGGCCATAGGTTGGAAAATTTCTGACATCAAAGGGATCAGCCCCTCTTTTTGCACCCATAAAATTTTAATGGAAGATGAATATAAGTCATGTGTGCAAGCTCAAAGACGACTGAACCCCAACATGAAAGAAGTTGTTAAAGCTGAGGTAATTAAACTTCTAGATGCTGGAATCATTTATCCTATTTCTGACAGTTCTTGGGTAAGTCCAGTGCAGGTTGCTCCTAAGAAAGGAGGCATGACGGTTGTAGCCAACGAGAAGAATGAATTAATCCCAACAACAACAGTCACAGGTTGGAGAGTTTGTATTGACTACAGGAAGCTGAATGATGCCATGAGAAAAGATCACTTTCCCTTGCTATTCATTGACCAAATGTTGGAAAGATTATCATGCCACATGTACTATTATTTTTTAGACGGACTCTCTGGTTATTTTCAAATCCCAATAGCTCCTGAAGATTAAGAAAAGATGACATTCACATGTCCATATGGTACGTTTGCTTATCGTAGAATGCCTTTTGGATTATGTAATGCTCCTGCTGCTTTTCAGCGCTGTATGATGGCCATCTTTGACGAACTCGTAGAAGACATCATTGAGGTATT
The DNA here is from genome assembly GCA_025698475.1 of Gossypium anomalum. Taxonomy (NCBI): domain Eukaryota; kingdom Viridiplantae; phylum Streptophyta; class Magnoliopsida; order Malvales; family Malvaceae; genus Gossypium; species Gossypium anomalum. The sequence goes on from CM046961.1 coordinate 16,367,347, forward strand.
TATGGATGACTTCTCGGTATTCGGTAACTCTTTCCATCTTTGCCTTAAAAATTTAAAACAAGTTTTAATAAGATGTGAGGAAACGAACCTTGTGCTTAACTGGGAGAAATGTCATTTTATGGTTCAAAAAGGTATTGTGTTAGGACATAAAATTTCTAGTAAAGGGATTGAAGTTTATAAATCTAAAATTGAAACCATCAAAAAATTACCTCTCCTAGTTCAGTCAAGGATATTAGAAGCTTTTTAGGACATGCTGGTTTTTATAGAAGATTTATTAAGGACTTTTCTAAAATAGCTAAGCCTTTGACTAAATTACTAGAAAAAAATGTGCCTTTTAATTTCGATCAGGAATGTTTAGAGGCATTCAATACTTTAAAGTACAAATTAATTAATGCTCCAATTATAATTGCACCTGACTGAAATTTACCTTTTGAACTAATGTGTGATGCAAGTGACTTTGCAGTAGGTGCGGTTTTAGGATAGCGAAGAGACAAGCAATTTCAACTTATATATTATGCTAGCAAAACTTTGGCAGCTGCACAAGAAAACTACACCACCACGGAAAAAGAGTTGCTAGCTGCGGTTTTTGCATTCGATAAATTTTGGTCATATCTAATATTGTCTAAAGTTGTCGTTTATACTGACCACTCTGCCCTTCGTTACCTTTTAACTAAAACTGATGCAAAACCTCGACTCATTCAATAGATTTTGTTGCTGCAGGAATTTGACTTGGAGATTCAGGATAAGAAAGGAGCTGAAAATCTCGCAGTGATCATCTTTCCAGGCTTGAGAACTCAAATACTAAAGAACTAGATGAAGTTGAAATAAATGATTTGTTCCCTGAAGAACAATTATTTGCTATATCTGATTCTGAGGTACCTTGGTTTGCAGACATTGCAAATTTTTTAGCCGCTAACATTATCCCAAAAGGGTTGACACACCAGCAAAAGAAGTGATTCTTTAATGATGTGAAAAACTACTTTTGGGACGACCCTTTTCTTTTTCGTATATGTGTAGATCAAGTCATTAGGAGATGCGTTACAAGGTCAGAAACATCGAAGATCTTGGAACATTGCCACTCAGGACCGACTGGAAGACACTACAGTGGAACTAAGACCGCACATAAAACGCTTGAATTAGGTTTTTATTGGCCCACGTTATTCAAAGACGCCAACAGGTATATTACTTCTTGTGACAAATGCCAACGGACAAGTAATATCTCCAAACGTGATGAAATGCCTCAAACATATATGCTTTTATGTGAAATATTTGACGTTTGGGGTATCAACTTCGGGTCCATTCCCTAGTTCATTTGGGAATAAATACATCTTAGTAGCAGTTGATTATATGTCCAAATGGGTGGAAGCCCAAGCCTTACCTACTAATGATGCCAAAATGTTAGTACGATTCTCTAAGAAACTCTTCTCTAGATTCGGAACACCTAAAACAATTATCTGTGACAAGGGTACTTATTTTTGTAACGCCCAATTTGAGAAAACCCTTAAGAAATATGCAGTTCATCACAGAACAGCCACCCCTTACCATCCTCAAACTAGTGGACAAGTTGAAGTAGCAAATTGAGAGATCAAACAGATTCTTGAAAAGATAGTAAAATCAAACATGAAGGATTGGGCGATAAAAGTAGATGATGCGTTATGGGCTTATAGAACTGCTTTTAAGACTCCCATAGGAACATCACCTTGCAGACTTGTTTATGGAAAAAGTTGTCATCTACCATTCGAACTAGAACATAAAGCCTTCTAGGCTATTAAATTTCTAAACCTTAATTCCAAACTTGCAGGTGAAAACAAGTTGATGCAGTTGAACGAGTTAGATGAGTGGCGAGCCAATGCATATGAAAACTCACGTCTATACAAGGAAGCAACAAAGTAGCGCCACGACACTCGTTTAAAGCAATGCAAACAATTTAAAGTTGGAGATCTTGTCCTGTTATATAACTCGAGGCTCAAATTGTTTCCTAGAAAGCTTAAATCATGATGGTCAGGGCCTTTCGTAGTTCAATATGTTTTTCCATATGGCACAGTAGAGGTAAGTCACCCATCACAAGGCACTTTCAAGGTAAATGGACATCGTCTTAAACTTTATGACGGTGAGAATTTTAAAGATGATGGAGAGGATCTAAGGCTCCACGAATCTCCCTAAATACACCTACAAGGTAAAGTCGAGCTTAGACTATAAACAAGCGCTTCTCGGGAGGTAACCCGAGTATTAACGTTTTGATTTATTTAAATTTTAGTTTTAACATCTGAATCACTAACTGAGTCTTTGAACACAGGTTTCCCAAATCCACACGGCCAGGCACACGGGCGTACCTTAGGCCGTGCTCATAACACGAAAGGCGACACGACTGTGCAATACGACCGTGCAATACGGCCGGTGATAAGTTACCATGGCAGTGCGACATGGTCGTGGGCAATCCTGCCAAATCAACACAGTCGTGTGACACGCCCGTGCTCACTGCCCGTGGTCGAACCTGTCAAATTAAAACGGGCATGCGTATATATACACGAGTGTGGGAGACGCGAACGAAGCGAAACACAGATGTGCGACACGACCGTGTGCACCAACACGCCTAAAGCTGAAAACCACGATAAACACAGGCTGAAATAAAGGTACACGGGCGTGCCCCAGGGCCATGTGCCCCAATATCTATATTTTAAATTTTATTTAAGACTATTTTCATTTCACTTTTAGGTATTACAATTTATATTACTTAATTGATGTTTTCGGCTATCTCTTTATGAGTAATCATGCTTCTCTATATTCCTAAAGAGTTATTGATCTTATCACAGTTATAAAGAGCTCTAAAGCTCACTATTACTTAAGAACTTGAAACTCCACTACAAAAGGTTCTCCACGACTGCCATGCCCTACTTGACCACGACCATAGCTACCACAAGATATAATATTCTTTTGGCATAGCATTTGTGGAACCCAACCTCTACCACCACCGGAGTATTCTCCTCCACTCTACATAATTCCAACCTAAGGATTTCATCCATTTAACATTCAGGAAGTTTCACTCTCTCCCTATCTTATGATATTATGTCTCTATTTGCCACTAACTTTATCTTTGTACATTGAGGACAATGTACATCTTAAGTGTGGGGGGGTCAATTATATCACTATCAGAAAAATCCCTGAATTTTGTCTTATTCTCATGTGAATCACTCATATCATTATTAGAATGAATTTTGATTAATTTATGATTTTTATTGATATGTATTGAATCAAAACATAGGCATTCGTGCATTAATTGTTCAAACTTTAAGACATTAGAGAATCAAGCATGATAAGTTGATTTTTTAGAATTTAAAATTTTTTAGATTGTTTTCCCCAAGTTTAGGTATTATCTTGAATTGAAATCCACATGTTTAAACATCAAAAAGCCATAATTTTTGTGAGATTTTGAGCCTTTAGAGCATCTATTATTTCTTTCATGCTCACTTTTATTGTTTCTTTGAGTGCGTCAATATCGATTTGTTATTCTAGAACTTGCTTGATTATGCATGTAAAGACCACACCATTTAATTTGATATGTCAAGATGATAGAGGCACTTAGGTTTAACCCACTCATTGCATAAAAGCCTACCTTCATAATTAAACCTTAGTGAACCCCTTTGAGCCTAACATCTCATTCATTGATTTGATAAATTGCTTAGCTATGTTTTATCTTTGATAGTTAGTCTATGTTACTTGATTTGTTCTTAAAAAAAATGATGATGAAATTATATAATGCTTATGTTAAAACAATGTTATCCAAAAGAAAAGCTTAATTATAGGTTATCTAAATTAGGAATGTAATTTGTCAAAGTTTTAGTATTTTTCTAGTTAAGTAATTCTTCAATTCAATCTCAATTCTAACCTTCTCTTTCAGCTTGTGACCACACCCCCTAACCAAAGTCTCATTACAACTCTCTAAAGATCTTTTGATTGATGTATCATCTCAATATATAATAGTGGAGATTTGATTTTCATGCAAGCCTATGGTAATAATTTTTCATATTGACTGTTGAGTGCTAAATTTATTGTCCTTAAACACCTTGAGTGATTTGAGTGAATCTTTAGTGAGGATGTTAAACTCTGTGATATTTTGAATCAAAGGTGATTACTTAGATAAGGGGAGATACCTATGTTTTTCATGATAAAATGCTCAACTTGAAATGTGTGAAACTTTAATGTTCTTTTAGTTGAATTCCCAATGTATGATTGCTTATGGATTATTTTGAGATATTGTTTATGGAAATTATAAGTTGAGGAAAATGACTTCTTAATGGTGAAGTGAGGATTTTGCTTGAGGACAAGCAAATGCTTAAGTGTGGGGGTATTTGATAAGTCGTAATTTATACATATTTTTATCCCATGCTTAGCACATTCTTGGATGAATTAACATTAAATTTATGGAATTTTATACTCCTAATCATTTAATTTCACATCTTATACTTAGGTGAGCATAAGAAAGTAAAAAGAATAAGAAACGGGCCAAAAACGGAGAAAATGGGCCAACAAGGGAAATCAACACGGCCTGGACTTCCTCACACGGGTAGAATACACACCCGTGCCATTCTAGCAGGCTTGAACATGGCTTAAAACGACCTCAACACGGGCATGTCTATTTCTTAGCCTTGACCACGACCTGAAGTAAATCGCACATGGGAGTGTCCCTGTCGAGCCCAAGTTGAGTTCTTTTCGAAAAAAGGGCAATTTTAAGGGTTGAAAAGCATTCTAAAGCCTATTTAAAAGACCCTAAAGGAGGAGAGAAGGAAGACACAGAGTAGGAAGCAAGGAATTACTCAAAGAAAGCCGATTAATCCATCTCAGAAGCCGGCTTCACCTTTAAGACTGAAGATCTCCCTTCAATTTCCTTCAGGGGTTTTTGGGTTTTCTTTATGTTTAGTCATTATTCTTCTGAGATATTTTCCTTTAGTATTATGAACTAAATCCCCAAAATACCTAAGGGAGATGAAACCTAAGAAGGATCTTGTTAATATTTTCTGAAATATATGATAAATATTTGATTTGTTCTTAATTATGATTTTAACTCTTGTTTGAATATTCCAGGATATTGATTCAAGTATTGATGTGCTTATTCGGAGGATGAATAGTCCCTGTCTAAGAGTAGATCATTCATAATTAAGCGGAGTTGCATGCAATCCTAGAGATAGGATGACATAAATCTGCCGAATTAGAGTCAAATCTAATAAGGGAATCCATAGATCGAGTTAATGCTACACTAGGGGTTTTAATTAGAAAGAGATTTCAATTAATCAACATAGGGTTAGACGTTATTAGTCTTGAATAGGGATAATAACATAACTTAGGGATTTCTACGGATCAAGTCAAGTGAATAAATTTTCTGGTTCAGAATCGAATAACAAGTGAAGTCTAGGTGGATTCTTCCTTGGGTATTGTCCAAATCAATCAGTTTTCCAAAAGTATTTCCCCAATTTACTTTTTGTGCATCCTTAGGTTAGTTAATTAGTTTATATAAAACAATCCCCATTATTCTTAGGCTAGATAATAAAAAGAAAGTTAATACTAGTACTTTTAGTTCCTTTGGGTTCGACATCCGGTCTTGCTAAAACTATACTACTGTTCGATAGGTACGCTTGCCTTTATCGTGATAATAGTTAGTTCAAGTACGATCAATTATAAATTTTAAAACTTATCGCGAGTGACAATCAATGACTATATGAAATGATCTATGATTTAAAGTAAAGATATGAAATATATGATAAGTGTAGTTAAAAGAAAATGACGGTATATGGTAATCATATTATAGATGAATAGTGAAATTGAAAAGCTTGATATGTTATATACTTGATTGGGTTAGATTTATATGTGCATTGCTTCACCTATTACCCTTGTGAGGTGTGGTGTATAGGAAAAGGAAATTTAGTCTATGACTAAAAGGAATTACTCATGGTTGATTAATTTAATGCAATTGGTAAGTTTAAGTTCCTTTATACGAGCTTACCAAGCACTAGTTGCTTATATAGTTGTTTTCTTTATTTTGTAGATCATTGGAAAGCTCAAACTGTAGGAATCTTCGTCGAAGCATGATCACACTATCCATCGATCCACTTTGGTAGCTTTTGAAATATTGAAATGGTTATAAATGGCATGTATACTGTTGTATGTCTATTTGGTATGTATTGGATTGTGCCAAGCCTTGGTGTGACTTAAATGGTTTGTATATGAAGTGTATTTATAGTATGTTAATGGTTGTGCATGGCCTTTTGAAATTAGGAAGGAAGTGGTTGATTGATATGTTTTTGGATGTGGATATTTGGTATATTTGAAGTATGTTAAATGATTGAACTTATGATGTTAAATTGATTTAGGTTAAGTGTTTGTAATGTGGTGCCTTTGAATGACATATTGGTTAGAACATATAAGATGGTTGAATTGGTATGTTTTGTATGTTTAAGGTGTTTTTTGATCATATGAATGTGTATGGGAAATGTGTATTTTGGTATGCAAGTATAGGTTTTGAAATGGCTTCTTTTAGGGGCTAAATTGGAGAACACGGCCTGGGCACAGGTTGTCAAACGACCATGTGCCATACACACAGTCACCTCACATAGTCGTGTGTCATTCATATTTTAAGTGCAGGTTTCACACGGTCAAAGACACGGCCTACGATACGGCCCTGTGTCTCAAAATAGTTTGTCACACAGTTTAACACACGACCTACAACATGACAGTGTGTCCCTACTTCAAATGCTCATACTGTCTAAGTCAAGTCATACGGCCATGTGACCCCTGATTTCCTAATTTTTCAAGTTTTTCCTAAAATTCTCTAATTTATTCAAAATGATCCTTGATTGTTTTTACACTGTTTTGAAGGCCCAAATGTGTATGTTTGCTATAGTTGGAATGAGTTATTGGAAATTTATACTTAAGTTGAATTATTATTCTATTTTGAAGTTTAAGGTTCTGTTTTATATAGTAATGCTCCATAACCCTAACCTGGTGACGGAGATGTGGTAGGGGTGTTACAATTTAATAATATTTACGAGATAGATATAATGTTATTTTAAAATTTGAATTTATAGATTTTTATTAATTGGTCAGTTAGTCAAGGTACAAGTGGCTTGTACTGAAAGTTAATATTTTTAGAAAATGAGATATCAGGACCTCATTTTCATAAACCGAGCTATTAGATATTTTTATTAAATATTTAAAAAATTTTTATATAGGTGAATTGAAGATTAATCAGAAAGTTTTGGTTATTTTTTAGTTAATTAAGATATAAGGACTAAATCGTAAAAATTGTAAAACTTAATTACTATTAAATTTTGGTTCATAAAAAGGTTTAATTAAATTTTTTAAGGGATTTAAGTGATAATTTAGCCACTTTATTGAATTAGAGAACAATTAAGGTATTATTCCCTCGATTTTTAAATGTTAAATTATAAATTAATTAATTGTTAAAAGAAGAAAACCAAATTCATCTTTTTTATTTTCTTTTCTTCTACCTGAAACACACCATTTCTAAAGCTGGAAGGTTTCGGTTGAACTTCTCCCTTTGCATGTAAGTGATTTAGAGTTAATTGAAGGTTGGTTCGAATGAAAGAATAAGAGGAAAAGGTTGCATGAAGGTGAATTTAGGAGATTATTTTGTCAAGATAAGAACTTTCAAGCTTGCCAGCACGGAGGAGGAGGAGGATCCTAGCGGCAATAGAAAAATCAAACTAGTGTAGGTGGATTCGACAGTTTAGAAAATCTTTTGGTGAGTCCTTGAATTCTAAACTTTTAGCTTCATATGTATGATGTTATATTATTGTTATTATTCGGTTGAAAAGTTTGTTTGGGTTACATGTTAGTAATTGGCTGAAAATGAAATCATAGTGAAGTTGTTAAATTGATAATTAAACTATTCGAGATGAGTTGTATGAGGAGGATCAAATTAGTGTTTAGAAAAATTATGTGTGAGTTATTTGCATTTTCTTCCTTGTTGATTTGGTTGTATCTTGGTGTTAGTAACGCGATAAGGTTAAGAAAATTTTAATAGATTGTATACTGTCGAGTGAGCTATTGGTGCATACAAATGGCATGTATGTTGTCCAAATATTTGCCCAATTATATGGTCAGAAATGTGGTGAATTATGCTGTCCAAATACTAAATTAATGCTGGCTAATTACGTTGTCTAATTGGCCTTAGATTAATGCAGTCTCAATGTTGTGAAATTAATAGGTTTAATACTTAGATAATGTTGTTCAAAGAATGCTGTAACTTAAGATGTTTTGAAGGGCTGCAGTTAAGTTATTTTACTGCTGAAATTGGAGTTGTCTGAATAATTTAAGGTGTGATTAAATTGCAGTTAAGTTATTTAAACTGAATTCGTTTGCATCCGTAAAACATGTGTTTGAAATTCTAAAAATTTTCAATTTGATATGACATATGTATTTTGCTTATACATTGTGAAAACAATTATGTTATTATGATAAATCAAATTTCCTAAATGTGATTTAAGCTATTTAATTTGAATTAATATGCTTATGATTGCTTTGGTTGTCTTGTGATGGAACTCACGCTAAGCTTTCATAGCTCACCCCCCATTTTCCTTCTTTTCAACTAACCCGCAAGATTAGAATGCGCACTCGGCATTCAGAGGGCTTAGATCGGAATATTGATTTCTATATAAAAGTATTTTAGACAAATTATTTTATAATTCTAGTTATTTGAAACTATATTAATATTATTGTGGCATGGGACTTAGTTTATGGTTTTTACTTGGGCATGCATGACATTTATATCCTTTTGGCTATTAGAACATGAATTTTATCTAATTAAGCATGAAACCTTATTTTTATTTACTTTTCCGTTGCTGAATTGTGAATGTGTTTTGTTAAGAAAGTAATTCAAATTTTCAACTAAGTTTTCAATAGTAAATACTGTTATAATGAAGATGTTAAACTTAATCGTTTTTCTTAAAACTCTTGAGTTTTTTTTAAAAGAGATCAAAACTTCCTTCTAAAATAAACAAATGTTTAAAACTACTATTTTTAAAACTTCGATAATTCTGCTAGGCCATTTTGGTGGCCGATGTAATCTCTCGAGTTCGGGTCTAATGTCTAGGCTAGATTAGGGATGTTACATTTAGTAATATCAGAGCCTAGGTTTTCAAAACTCGGATTCTGGACTTTTGAATAAATCTACATGCATTTCATAGAAATAGGTAATTTAGGAAAAACCATGCCACAAGTTTTTCGAAAAAAAAATTTTGCAGGAAATAAATCCGAGACTTCAATGCCGGTCCTACTTTAGTTACTAATACTTTTGGGAAACTTTAGATAATCTATGATTGTTGGACTGTAAATACTCATGAAATAGCTAATGTTTAAACCCCTTTGTTTGAAACCTGTAGATATATTTTAAATCTTAGATTTTCGTGAGATCATTATAAATAGCCAAGGTTGACGTGGTAAGGTTAGACCGAGTAGGGCTGCATCTATAGAGCTACCCACTGTTTAGGGTGAGGACCCGATTTTTGAGAAGGAATATATTGAAAACTCCACAACCAATGGTGATGGAGGCTACGAGAATGACAATAATGTTGTGACATAGGCGATGTTGAGGGTTTTGAATAGGGCTGCTAGAGGCCAAATTGGATCAGGGAGCTGCGGATTCATTGCAAATAAACTCTGGTCAAATGGGGCAGAAATTTTCAAGGGCATTATTGGTACGACTCTCACCGTAGCCGAGCATTAGATGAAGTCGATAGAGAAGATCCTAGAGGACTTAGATTATACTCCAAAGCAGAAATTGAAGGGCCTTGTGTCTTTACTTAAAGAGGAAAGCCTATTGTTGGTGGCAGTCAATGGTAATAGGCACACAGGCTGAAAGGATCACTTGGGAATATTTTTAAGAGGCCTTTTAAAAGAAGTACGTGAGCATGAGGTATGTGGAAGCCCGCAGGCTCGAGTTCATCGAGCTAAAACAAGGAGACAAATTTGTGGTAGAATATGAAGCTGAATTCTTAAGGCTCAGCCGATATGGTCAAGGAATGGTTGCCACAGAACAAGACAAGTGTGTATGTTTTGAAAACGAGCTACGATTCGACCTTAAGGTGCAGGTCCTTTCATACCAAGAACGAGTATTTGAGAATTTAGTGGAGAAAGCTAAGATCGTGGAAGAAATCAAACAGGTAAATCATGAGCAACGAAAGAAAAATAAGGTCCTAGCTAAGAGAGACTCTAGTTCTAATGAGTTGAATTCCCGTCCCCCGAAACAAACCAGAGAGGGTAGACCACATCAAAAGACAACTGTGGCTAAATCGGGAGATAAGACCAACAATTATGCGCATTGTTGTAAACACCATCCAAGCGAGTGCTAGAGGAAGTTGGGTATTTGTTTCAGTTGTAGGTCAATTGAGCATAGGATTAAGAATTGTCCTCATCAAACCGACCAAACTCAAGCTCTAACCCAAAACCAGAGGACAAGCCAGTTACCTCCGAAGGGCCGAAGGCATAATAGGACTTCGAATAAGGTTGTAACGGGTACAAATCAAATCGAGGCTAGACAACCTACCTTAGTCTATGATGTTAAGGATCGCGAAGAGAGGGATGCATCTAAGGATGTCGCAGGTATTTTACCCTTATAGACATAATACCCATCCAATCATGAGTTACTCGTAAAATGCCTAGATGTCGAAATAGAAAAAACCATTACCGATTTACCATAGTAAGACCATAGGAATAAGAAGTAAGAAAAGGTACTATATGGAACTACAAAGGAATCAGAGCGACACAACAAAAGTGTGGTGGTTGTTTTGAAAAGAAGGAAAACAAATTTTGTGATTAAGCGATTGATGAGTCACAGGTAAAATCGATGACGGAATTTCTTTAAGGAGGGGAGAACTATAACACCCCAAAAATCATAAGGTTAGAATTAATAAAACCATCAATAATTGAGCTTTAGTTTAGGTGGAAAAGATCTTAGTAAACTCCCTATAGAGCCAAGGTTCAAGTCTCACTCTTTTCATTTTACCTTTTTTTTTTTTTAGCAACTAGGGAATAAACTCAAGCTAGTATATATATTTAATGAAGTAGAAAATGACTAAGAATGAGCTTACTAGTTCAGTGGTAAGGCCTTAGTATATTTTCCCCTTGCACCAAGGTTCAAATCATGCCAATTCCCTTCCATTTTTATTAATTTCGATAGAATGGTTTAATTACCAAATTAGCCCTCTAAAATTTGCTTAACCTAGCCATTTTGTCCATTCCCAATCATAATAGATTTTTTATTATCCTTTTTAACCCAATTTATAATTTCTTTTCTCTCTTCTTTAAATACATCTTTTATCTTTTATTTCCCACTTTTTCTTTTCATAAATTTTCATACTCATTTGTTAGAAATTTGTTTGTTGAATCCTGAACCTAAATTCCACCCTATTCAAACCGTTCTTCACATCGTTTTAGCGTAACACTGTCAAAATCTGTTTCAAATGTACCAAGATCGGTAAGGATTCCTACTTCTAATTTCATAGAAACTTAGAAATATAATATAATCTCATCCTTATCAATTTTCCAAAATCAATTTCGATTCTTTTATGAGTTTTCCCAAAAATCTTGATAAATTCGATAAGTCTCGAACATCGATAATAATTCCTGCATTATAGTAGATTGAAAGACCTATTGTAGGTATTCTGGATTAGATTTGGACGTGAAGATCGTCATACGAGACCCCATAAGTTAGGTGTATGTTCTTTTATGAGAAAATCGAGGCAAAATCAAACCCAACCCAAACCACACAACTTGGCCACACGATCTTGTCTCCCTGTAGCTTAACTTTTGCTTTTCCACACGACCTGGCAACAAGACCATGTAACCCTTCCAGATGACATGAGCCAACCCACAAAGCCATATGCCCTTATTTCTTAAATTTTTCAAAATTTCCTGAAATTTTATAATTTGTGCAGATTAATCCCTGAATGGTTCCTGAACTATTTTTAGTTTTTAATTTATGCAATTAAGTCCCTGATACTGTGCATAAGCCTTAAATCCTTGATTTAAATTATTATATTAATATTATATATATAGCCAATTGCATGAACTGTAAGTAACCATGTTTATTGTATTTGTACTTAGGATTTTTCGTATAACATGCCTTAAAACACCACTAAATTGAACATTTGAAGAATATACGATTTTGCCACTAAATTAATTGATTAAAAGCATATTTACCGCTGCAATCTTTGATTATTTTTAATCATAATATTTGTTCTGTTATGATCTATTTTAAGCATGCCTTATTTTGTTGTATGGGTTGGGACAATTTGTAAGGAGGTAGTTCTGACAACTGTTATGATCTAGTGGTTCATCCACATATTATGTAGCAGTTGTTATTTGCAAAAATGTTGTGTATTCACAACCATTTGGCAGTGTATCAACTTGCAACCTTGGTGGTTCACCTACCCATTATCTGACAGTTTTTATCTGCAATTATGTTGTGTATTCACAACCATCTGGCAGCGTATTAACCTACAACATTTAGTGGTTCATCCACAACCTGGTGTGTAGGATGAATAAGTTCCAAGGAACTCATATGGTGTGTAGCGGTGGGGTAGGATCTTATATGTTAAACTGAATATATTTGCATCCATAAGCATGTGCTTGAAATTTTGAAAATTTCTTATATGATATGATATACGTGTTTTGCTTATACATTGTGAAAATTGTTATGTTATTCTGATAAACCGAATTTGCTAAATGTGATTTAAGCTATGTAATTTGAATTAGTATGCTTATCGGTTGCTTTGGTTGTCTTGTGATGGAACTCACACTGAGTTTTCATAACTCACCCCTTTATTTTTCCTTCCTTTCAGATAACCCACAAGGTTAGGATGCGGACTCAGCATTCGAAGGGCTTGGCTCAGAATATTGATTTCTATATAAAAGTATTTTAGATTCATTATTTTATAATTCTGGTTATTTGAAATTATATTAATATTATGTGGCATGAGACTTAGTTTACGGTTTATACTCAGGCATACATGACATTTAAATCATTTGAGCTATTAGAATATGAATTTTATCTAATTAGGCATGAAAATTGGTTTAAATTAAAATTACGTTAATATCACTTTTCTGCTGTTAAATTATGAATGTGTTTTATTAAGAAAGTAAGTCGGATTTTCAACTAAGTTTTCAATAGTAAACACCATTATGATGAAGATGTTAAACTTAATTGTTTTTCTTAAAACTCTTGAATTTTTCTAAAAAGAGACCAAAACTTCTTATAAAATAAACAAGTGTTTAAAATTAACTGTTTTTAAAACTCCGATAAATCTGTCAGGCCATTTTGGTGGCTAGTGTAATCTCTCGAATTCGGGTCTAATGTCTAGGTTGGATTGGGGAGGTTACAAAAGTAATGTTTTAATCGAAAAGTTAACAATACTAACTATTTGGACTAATTAATAGCATTATAAAAATGCTTATAGGTAAAAAACTGCTCTTAGAAAATGCAAAAAAATCAATTAAGCTCCTATAATAAATTCATACCAAATTAAGCCCCTGTCGTTAACTAAAATAATAAATTAAGCCCCTCTGTTACCGTTTTCCATCATTGGCTACATTAGCCGTTAAAATAAAGTAATGGATCAATTAGATGGTGACACGTGGCAACTTTTGGTTTAATCTAATACTTTTTTTCCATAAAAACGATTAAAAATCATAAAAATTATAAAAAATAATAAAAAAATAGAAAAAAAAAAACTAGAAAATTTATTAAAAAATATATGAAATTTGATATAACCTTAGAAATATTATAAATATTATAAAAAATATAAAAATCTAATAAATTACTGAAAAATTATAAAAATAATAAGACATTTTAAAATTTTATAAAAAATGTATTAAAATTCTATAAAATCATAAAATTTATAATAAAAAAATCACAAAAGAACTAGACAGAATTAGTCGGTTGGACCGATTAGACAGAAATTGGCAAGGGTATTAACTTCTAGAAAACCATTAGACCGACTGGCTAGGAACCAAATGGTTGAACCAAATTTTTTTTATTTTTAATATATATTTATTTTTTTAATTTTTTATTTAATTTAACTAGACGGGTTAGTCGAACTGACAAACCGGTGGCTTGGCAGGTTTGATCATTGGTTTGATTCTGAAAACTTCGATCTAAATATTTTATTCTGATATATGTTTTTATTTGGTTAATGAAATTTTGGTTTAATAAAAAAACGAAAAAAAATTTGTTCAACCAATTTAATAGCTTTCCTCATATCTATGTCATTGTAGATTTCGGACTAACCAGTTCAGTTCAAGTTTTTATATATTTTTTATAATTTTTATAAGTTTATATCAATTTTAATATTTTTTTATTTTTAATAATTCTAATATGTTTTTTTAATTTAAACATTTTAAATAAGTTCTATTAATTTTATTTTTTTATAATTTATTAGAATTTTTTATAATATTTATAATATTGATAAGTTTATATCAATTTTAATATCTTAAATATTGTTTATTTTTTATAATTTTTATAATTTTTTCTTATTCTTTATAATTTTTTAAGATTCTTTTAATAATTTTTATGGGAAAAATATTATATTAAACCATAAGTTTTCATGTGTCACCATCTGGTTGGCCCGTTAATTTATTTTAATGGTCAATGTGGCCAACAACGGAAGCAGATAAAGGAGGGGCTTAATTGATTGTTTTAGTTAAGGGCATGGGCTTAATTGGGTGCGAATTTAATACATAAGCTTAATTAGGGTTTTTTTTTTTTTTTTGCATTTTATTAAGGGTTTGTTTTTACATATAAGTCTTATACAAATATAGAGACCAATTTATGTTAAAAATTAAAGTGTAGAGATTAAATCTCAAATTTAGACATATTAGAGAGACCAAAACTGAAATTTAATTATTTTGGTAAAATGAAAAAAAAAAAAAGAGAAAGGAGCATGGTTTGGGTGTGTCACGTGTAATTAGAAGGAAATAATGTAAAAAAAAATAGAGATCAAATTGTATAAATTCAAGTATAAAGATTATAGCTTAATTGTAGGCATAGTGGAGGGACCAAAAATGATATTTGACCATTTTCATATAAAATGTAAAATAAATATAACTTTAACATGTGTCAAGAAGCCTTTTCTATATAGTTATGTTGATGCTTTCCCCTTGTGAATGGAATTTTGGTCATATTGACTCTCGGATTGTTTGAGTGGTGGAATTCAACAATTATCCTATTTTAATTTACTTTCCATATATGGACGAATAAATTTTCGGTTTAATCATAGTGCTTCGAGTTAAGTTGAAACTATCATGAGTTATTTTCTTTAATTAATTAGAACATAAATAATAAAAATAATATTGTTAATTAAATTAAAATAATTAAGTGATAGTAGTAAATAGTTATTTTATTTTTAATCAATTAAATTAATATGGGGTAAATAATAAATAAAAGAGATTGATTTTTGTGGATTACTTCAACAGAAGAGTTTACATCCTATGAGAACTCTTTTCTACTTAAGTGATTGACACTATATAAAAAGGGGTCATCTCCAAGCCACCAGGGAACTGAAAGAAGTTATGAAATGACAATATCCAAATCTTTTTTTTGGTAAAATTCTCGAGGACGAAAATTCTTTTAGGGGGAGAGTTAGAACAGCTTGATTTTTAATGATATTGAAAATAGTTATTTCGAGACCACAATTCCAATCAGTGGGTCAATAAATTTTATTTATTTAATATTTATGAGGTTATTAGAGTGTCGTAGTAAAGTTTGGTCTAGTAATTTTAATGTTTGAATAATTAATTAAGGAAAAAAGACTAAATCGTAAAAACTAAAAAAAAAAAAGTTGATCGTTATTAGTTTATAAGTGCTATTTGAGTATATTAATATAATTGGGTAGTTTTATGTGGCAATTAGCCATATTTTAAAGAGCATGGATGATTCATGCATTTATTGTATAGAAATTTTAAATTTTTTAAGGGTAAATTAGTAATTAAATAATTAAAACATAAAAAAAAAATAAGCTGAGGCTATCATCTTCTTCATTTTAGCCTTACAAACCAAAAACACTATTGTTGGGGGTAGGCAGAATCGGCCAAGCTTCACTCTTCTTGCATGGTAGGTGTTTCAAGCACATTTTTAGTAATTTTTATGTTTTTGATATCACTGTAACTTAATCTAGTTAGTACAGAGACTATTTCGTAAAACTGTTAAAGGTTGTAAAAATCGCCATTAATGATTTTTAGATGTTCTTGAAGTTAAACGATAGGTTTATAAGTTTGGTTGTTAAATAGAACTATTTTTTAAAGAGATTTTTGTTAGTTTTAAGGTTAAGGACTAAAATGATAATATATTGAATTTAGCATGAAATTATTGTAAAAATTAATTAATTATGGGATTTAAAGGAGAAAATATGAATTCGGTCTAAAGGTTTTGTGCTTAATTGTGAAAATATGTAATTTTCGGTTTTAAGGACTAAATTGAATTAAAGGTAAAAGTTTAGGGAAATGATGTAAAATGTTATTAAAGGGTCATATACATGTGTTTAGATATTTTAAGGTATTTGAAATGGTTAATTGATTTAAGTTGTTATATATAGATCAAGAAACGGATCCGGTTAATAAACGCAGAAAAAAGAAAATTATTGAGTAGTTATTGGTGTAGTGGTTGTTGTTGCTTCATTTAGGTAAGTCCGTATTAGGTTTAATTTGATTGGTATTTATTTATGTTTGTATTATGTATATATGTGTGCGTTGGCATGGTTGATTGCAATAAATGTTGAAAATGGGATTGAAGGAATGAATTGTAAGTTGTGATATTTATATGTGATTAGAATGAATTGAGATATGATATGAGGTGACAGTGGTACATGTTGTTATATGAGATTATGTTAAATGATGAAAAGATTATGGAGGTTCAATTAAGGCCCATGTGAGCTTAGTGAATTGTTAGGATACAAATGACATGCCATTAGGGTTTATCAGACATTATGTGCCAGTGATTATATTTATCAGGTACTTTGTATATGTGTGCATGTTGTATCAAACACTATGTGTCGTGTGATAATTTTCATGCACTATGTACCGGTGGTGGATACCATACTGATGGCTAGAATCTAACATTTGTTGTGGATTCTTGATAGCTTGTGTGAGTAGCATTGAGTAATGGTTAATGTCCTGATTTATAGCTCAAGTGAGTGAAGTAATCTCGAGTATCTGAAGTTAATTTACTATAGTTCTCCGGGAAAAACAAGATAAAGAAATGTCTGGAAATGAAATCTTATGGCATGAAATATTATTCATTGTATGGATGTAAATGGCATGGTTATTTTGGTATCTATATGTCTTGATGTTTGCTATATGCTCATGACTAACCAGTTTGGTATGGTAGGGAATATGTAACATGGCAAAGAATATTAAGTTATATGTTAATTTAAATTAGTAAGAATTTAAATGACAAGTATGTCGTGTTTACATTATACAAACTTACTAAGCTTTAAGTAAGCTTATCGTGTTTCTTTTCTTCCCTATAGATTGTCAGAATCGTGCTGCCGATTGGATCGTCTTCAGAGCTCACATTATCCGTTAATCCTTTTGGTAGACTTTTAATCATTTTGGCCCGGTTATAAGTGGCATGTAAATAGGTTAATGGAAATGTATGTATATAAGTAGTTGATTATGTTTTGTGCCATCTTGAATGTGAATTATGTGTATGGATGTAAACCTTAATGATTGTTTTGGTTAGTTGTGGTACTTGATGGTATAAGCATGTTTTGGTACCTAGTATGCATTTTACTTGATGAATTCGGAAAATTTGGATTGATGTAGTGTTGGTGAATAAATAGGTATGAAAGTTTGGTATGCATTAATGGTTGATTTGAGGTGCAAATTGTGGCATATTGGTCAGGCACTTAGGATGAATGATATAAATGTTGTTTTGGCCTATTTTTGATGTATTTTAACAAGTTGGGGAATGGTATGTTGCATGGTTATGGTACACTTGAATGTTTGAATTGGTAACTTTCCTTGTAGGGTAGCTTTTAGGTATACAAGGTTTGACACACAGCCGTGTGATACACATGGCCATGTGGCACGATCGTGTAATCTATATGTTTTGGGAGACTATTTTTATACACGGCTTCAATGAGTACCACACAGGCGACTACACGATCGTGTGAGATACACGAGCTTGAGGAATGGCCATGTGCATGTTGTAAAATGTTAACATTTTGATCCACACGGTTCTCGATTGTTACACGGCCTGGGCACAAGGCTATGTGACCCCCCTTTTTCATACTTGCCATTGACTTTTGAAAATGTTTCAATTTTATCCTTATTTGTGCTCAAGTCAACTTAAGAGCTTTTGTAAGCTCAATTAAGACTCAGATCTAATTATATATATATCATAATACTTGAATTCTTATGACATGAATGATTATTTGAAGGATTTAATTATGATATAATTTATTTAAAATTTGGGAAATGTTGTAAATTAGTCCTAGTAAAATTCTGGGTGATACTAGAGCATGCGTAAGCTCGTATAAGGCTTAAAAAATGTTGTATCTGGTGATTATGAATTTAATTGGATACAATTGCATGATTTTTGTTTAATTTGAGTATTAATTGTGTATTTAAGAAGTATTATGTGTTTATTTGAAATAATCATGTGAATTGAATGTGTTTTGTTTCAGTTATGATTGTAACATTCCGTAGCCCCGGTCTAGTGATCGGACCGAGTAATGGGTGTTACACCGATCCAATTAAATCAATAGAAAAGAAGCTAAATCCATTCTACAAGATCAAGTCTACAAGACCCTCGAAGCTGATTTCACCTTCCAAGATCAAATCTTGAAAACCCTTGGATCCAAATTCTTTGTAAATTCATTTTCAAGATTAAGTCTTGACTACCCTTGAATAGAATATCATTGATTGAAGATCAAGTCTCAAAGACCTTTGAATCTTATCAATTCAAATTCTCAAGCAAGCATCTCAGTAAACCTAGTTTAAAGCTCGAGTCTCAACTATCCTTGGAACGATTCACATCCTTCCAAGTTCGAGCCTA
Source organism: Gossypium anomalum (assembly GCA_025698475.1). NCBI lineage: Eukaryota > Viridiplantae > Streptophyta > Magnoliopsida > Malvales > Malvaceae > Gossypium > Gossypium anomalum. The sequence goes on from CM046961.1 coordinate 16,386,410, forward strand.
GATGACCCTTGGATAGAAGCTCACACTAAAGAGAAGAATCAAAGAAATTTTATTTATAATTAATAAATCTATAGATTGTAACTTCTTTTCAAAGTTATAAATAAAATTTGTCTCCGAATTTTTAAAATAAATATTCGACTCAAAATTTGTGTGTACAAATTTTTGGCACGCCTAGTGGGACAATCTTTGCCGTTCATTGATTCTCTTCAAATTTTAAAGTTACAAAAGATTCTAAGAAGATTATCATCAACAAACCAACTTGTAAGCCTGCTCAAGCTAATCAAAAAACATGTTTGACTTCATCATTAAGCACCAATGTTCATGCCTTTCCTTGTTTGAAAAACATTGTAACACCCTATACTTGACCTGATCGCCAGGTTCGGGTACCAAGTGCCACAATTAACTCGGATATCTTAACAAAATCTTTACCCTGACATTCATACAGACTTAGATAATACTAAATTATACATTTATCACCATTATTCAATTTTAATTCAAAAGCAAGACTAACAAATTTCAACTTTAAAATTCGAAGTGAATCTTATACCATATGATACTAAATTCTTATAATTATTCCTCCTCATTAACCATGAATAATTATTTACATATTTTAATTCAATACTCTACACTACAATTACACTTAATTAATCCTCGAGGTGCAGCCTCTAGGTATGCCCTTTTATATGCCTGAAACAGCTACCCCGCCCTTAGCGTAAAGTCCAGATGAACTTAATAAGATTTTGTACAGCAGAAATTGAAGATCCTCAAATTATGGGTAAATAAGAATGATTGTACAGAAATTAAACTCCCTGAGTATCTTAGGAGATTCCGCAAATCTATTTGGTGTTACCGGCGACCAACTTTCTCCATATGAACTATTGGCAGATACGTCGATTGGTCTAGTTGCAGGTGTACTTCCCCCAAAATTTACCGTCTTCTTAGACTTGACCTTATTCATCCTCAGTTTAGACGTCTCTTGTACCCTTCATGATATGACTCATCACTAATACCCATTTTTGCAAACACAAATTTGTAACTAATGCTAGCAATTTAGTCGAGATTTCACCACATCTGCGAATCCCTACTTTGATCCCTTTATTCTTCCATTAAACTCTATATTTTTACCTTATTATCCCAGTGATTTTCTCCTTTTTACTTAGCCCTTGCTTAGACCTTTCCCTAAAGAAGGACTCATTCTAACATTCTCATTTGCGATCTTGAATATGATAACTGGCGGATCGGATAAATGTCCCATTTTTCCTGGCGGACTTGTACTTACAATGTAGTCTCATAGGACTTATCCTCTATAGATCATTCTATTAAGATACTCCAAATATTTAGTGGTTTTTGGCGGATCATCTATCACTTAGAATTTCCCTAGACGGACTTCCTCGTTTGATATTCTCTGTGGGCTTTCTCGCACTATATAGTCTTGATAGACATTTCTCGTTTTTAGTAAATCCTCGATGATTTTCTACCCAAAATAGTCTTCAGCGGACTTCCTTCCTAAAAAGGTCTTCGATGGACTCCCTTGTCATTCTGACAACCTCATTTCCCATGAACACATAGGACTAATGTTTGCATCATCGTCCTACTTTATTATAGCCAAAGCTAGTTTACTTATCAAACATTGGTAGACTCATATGAGGGATATATATTTACTAATACTTTGAAGGGAAATGATCTTTTCCTTTAGCATATATATGTGTTAAAATGCTTCCACTAATTCCACTTACTTTCGTATTTTAGCAGTTCCTCTTATTACCATGCTTACCACGTTCTTAGATACGTCATGCTTATTCTGTCAGCCTATTCACCATGCGAGCCATCCGATGATTTCTCTTTTATGCTCTGATAAGCTTCTTGGTTCATTACCCTAGCGGACTCTATCTTGCCATAAAGTACACTTGTTCGCCACTAGATAATGCCATGGTTAACCATGGAATTTTGATTTTGAAGAATTAGTAAACTTCTTTCAATGTGTCGCCCCAAATGACCTATATATTGTTTGCACGGTGTCACCCCAAAGGACCCATATACCATTTACACGGTGTCGGCCTGAAGGACCAGTCGATAACTATCATCACAGTGCCACTCCATAAAGTCAATAGATTTTCGTCACGTTGTCGCTCTAGTGAGCCAGCCGATAACCGTCGTCATGGTGTCACTCTAGCGAGCTAGTCGATAACGATTTTATGATGCATCCAAACTCCCTTGAATTCCATAACAATCCACTCATTCCCCTATTACACCAAATTTTCCTATCTTCAACTAACCTTTCAATGTAACTCCCTCCATACTCCACATGCATAACAATCAAGGCAATGTACTTATTATTATATCATATAATACGCCATTGATCACTTAATCGATTTATAATTATTTAACATCCAGTATACTTACTTACACAACATCATGTATACTCAGCATGCTCATTTACCATTTCATACGCAACAGCAGATTTAGTTAAACTAAGAACAAACACAAACACAAACCATTCAAATAGCACAATATCATCAATAACCCAAAGGAAGAATGCATAAACTCACATAAACTCATTCGTCCTCATTAGCTTAGCTTTTCTAAATACCAGAGCCTCTTTCGTCGTGGCAGCTAAGCATGACATCCAGATATTATGTTAAACTAATGGTGTTCAAACCTTAAAACCTCAAATCCATAATTATACAAAAGATTTTCAAGAATTATTACTACTCTTTCATCTAAATCAAGAGTACAAAAAGGCTTATGAGCTTACCAGCCTACTAGATTTTCGATTTTTCAGACTCGAATCTCACGCTTATCGCCCTATGCAATGAATTCCTTAACTTTTCCTCTTCTCCGGAGAAACCGAAGAAGACGATGTAGATGAGAAGAAAATTATAAGCAGATTTGAGAAAAATTCCTTTTGCAGAAGTATTATTTCTCACAAACACATATATATCCTCATTTTCACGGTCTCCATAGTCCAAAGTGGTCGTCTATCACTAATCATATTATTTCTCACTAAGGAACTAACCGGTTCCATGAATTAGATCTAAGCTAATTACCATTTGGTCGCTTAAAGTTCCAAATTTCTCTATGGAGCTCGCCAACTTACCATTTTATTCAATTGACTCCCAACTCTCCTTCAATACGAGACTATAGTGAAAACCAGATGTGATAAACCTGGTAGGTTGCATGGCAGAATTTTAGAACTTTTCACTCATCCAAGATCAACTTAGATAGTTAAGAACAATAGAATATCAATAATCTAATACCTAGTTGTTTTTTGATCCGCTTTGGCAAGTTGGAGAAGTTTATTTTGATTGACCTCGAACTTTCCGTAGGGAACTATACTCCTTTACGAATGCAACCATATCTGGGGCTATAGGCCTCGAAATCAAGTGATTAAAAAAATTATTTCAAATAGGAGTCGAAGATATATGATTCGGGAATAAGAATAACCTAAAAAAATTATTTGAAGGTCTCATAAAGTCAAGTCAAAGTTACCTCCGTGAAACCTAGTGATTAATCTCGAACTTCAATCTTTGCTTTTAACCGATTGGATCTTCTCCACTATTATCTAACTCACAGATCACACAATGTGTGGGCATCATTCTTTACTCAAACACAAGTATTGAATCGAAACTTTGTAAAGAAAAACAATTCATGAACATGTTCTCTCTCTTTTAGGAAAATAAGTGAATTGACAAATAATGAATTTTAGTTCTTGTCAATTTGAGGATTTTCATCAATCATCAATCTTTTCCCTTCAGCCAATGTGAGATATCAACAGAGAGAAATAATTAGAGTTCTAGTTATTTTGAATTACTAAAAAAATAAAGAGTTCTAGTCTGATTAGATCAACTTGGGCAAACATATAGTCCTTTTAGGACTTTGAGTATTGTCCCTTGCTTGCTTATGCGACAAGGAGTGCTTCTCATACGAGCCATCCACTTATTGACCTTTTTTAGGTCACTTTAAGGTCGACATATGTATTTTGAAATCTTACCTAATTAAATAATTTACACAAGCCCTATTTTAATCCCATTAAAGTCATGATGACTTTACCATATTAAAATGCTTAAATAATTATATTTTGTTCATAGTTTGGCTTACCTCAATTCTGAGTTAGTGATAAACTATGTGTGCGTGACACGTATACTTTGATGTACTGAAAGCTTAAGTTTAATTGGTAATAGAGCCGAAAGCTAGTAGATTGAGTATACGACTTCCATATGACATATCATCACTTACGATAATGGAATTCATAGCCCAATAAAGGATAAATAATATCCTCTCATTGACATTACACGATAGATGGAAAAGTAATGTGGTCATGGGTCATTTGTTTAGGACGAATGATTTAATTACTATGTGTTAGTAATTGATTTTTTCATGAAGATGTAATGGTTACCATGAGATAAAATAGGATCATACTGGGTGAACGGATTTAACCCATAGAGATTAAGGATATCCTATGAAGGTAACACACATATGACAATGTCATTGAACAAGCATTTGATAAGTAGTTTTCATAATGTTATATAATAGGGAGAGCTCAGTCATGATACTTTAGTGGAATGACTCCATGACTAAATAATGTTGCAATCAACAGATAAAGGATCAAAACTTAATTACAAATTATTTGAGTCCTAATTATATATGTTCAATCTGTCCTTCAGCTAGTTCGGTATAACCTGATGGTTTGCATTTGAATCAATGAGATGAAAATAAATGAAAACAACAAATTAGAGAAATGGATTGTATGTATCAATGTTCGTAGTGAATGTGTTTCCCAGCTATGAGCCAAAAGATGACTTAGAGATTAAATTAATTTCTTTGAATTATTATTTATTATTTAATTGAATGTAATTAAATAATTAAATTTCAAAGTGAAAATTAAATTAATTAGTTATCTCAATTTTATTGAATAAGTTAATTAAATTTATTTAGCCATAAATTCTAGTATGGTAAAGTTGCAATGACTTAACCATGAGGTTTGTATGGTGCCATCAGTGGATACCTTCGTTACGACCCAAAAAAAATTGTCATAACTTTAATGGAGTTAGAATTGGGTTGAGAAAATAATTAAATTAGGAAATAAATTAAATTTATTTATTTACACAAATAATATGTTGGGAATAGAAATTTGTTTATTGGGTTGATTAAATTATTGAGTTGGTTTAAAAACTAGATAATTCATATAATTATACCTAATACACATGACGAGCCCAAAATCCCATATTGTAACATGATGAGTGGCAACCCTAAATCCCATAGGTGAAATAAGGGTGTCATAGGTGGAACAAGGGTGTCGCCACCCATAGCCTTTCTCAGTAGGGGTAGGTGTATTTTTCTATTAAAATATTTTTTTTGTTCAATTAATATTCTTGTGATTTCCTCAATAAATAGAGACTAATGGCAAGGTCAAAAGGCACACCACATTAAGCTTTAACACTTTATCAAAATTTAGTGAGATTTATTCCTCTAAATAAATTCTAAATCTTAAAAGAGTGCCTTTTAGTTTCTAGCGCTTGAGAGAGATTGATGTTTCCACTTAGCATCAATCAAGTTTTCATTGTGTTCATCAGTTCGTGATTAAAGCCTACATTGTAAGCAAGCATAGGTGCGAGAATAGTGGAAAAGATCACATTGGTTGAAAACTGGGAACTTTCTTTACCACCTGTTCCAAAACATAAGTATAAATTTAATAAAGAGTTTATTGCTATAAATAACATAATAGTTCAGTTTTAGAAAAAAAATTAATTTTCCGTCATGCAACAAAATTATTTTCTAAACTGAATTTTTTCAACATAAAATATCATTGAATAATATAACTTATTTTAATTACGAAAAAATAACTTTTTAATTTTTTAAATCGAGATGATGGCTGGTTAACTCGTAATATTTACTTAATTAAAGATTTAAATAATAGTATGAATATTTAAGTTTTAAAGTTAGAGAAAGAATATGAGCAATGAGCATTCAGATGCAGGCCCAAAATAAACATAATATATATACAGGCCCAGCAAACATACAAGTCAAAGAGCAGTGGAAGTGGATAGAGATGAATTTATGGAATTCAATTTGAGGGTGGAGGACACGTGGCAGAAGGACCACCTCCCATGTTTCTATAATTGAAGCCAAAAAAAAAATATTAGTAGTTATCCTATTTACTCGAAAAAGAAAACAAAATAAAACAAGGAGGGAGGATATAGAGAGAAATTGAGTGAAAGAATGAAGCTTTTTGAGTGTAAAACTAGAAAAGGGCAGCCAAAGGGGTGGCTCTCAAGAAAAAAACGTACTTTTAGGACATCTTCCTCTAAGCCCGTGACCATATCTGTACAAATTTCCAAGAGTTCCAATGTTCCAGACCCACACTACCCTTTCTACTTTCAGACAGCCCTTAATTTAATCAATAAAATTGCCATGAACTAAATGTCAAGTTGCTCCACAGTCTCCTGCCTTTGGTAGTTGACGTTATTACATCAGTGGATACAAGTTTAGCTACTTTTAGGGAAAGATAAGAAGAAACAATCCAACTCAAATGAGTTTGAGTTTCTACCTCAATGTTTGTATTTTGTAATGGATGGGGTTTGGAATCAACCAAAGGTTAGGCTTACATTCCCAATCACATCATAAGACTAAACATTTGTCACAATGATAACAGCAAAACAAAAATTAAGAATCCAAAGATTAAACCAAGAAAAACAAAGGGATATCGAAAACTTTCCACTCTTGTAGCCGCAAAGTCGTCTTTTACCATCTATTTCTTCAAGTAGCACTGCTCCCCAATTTTTGTCTTATCATCCTTCGTTAGCAGCAAATCATAAATATATATGTGTATATTTTTATTCATTCAATCATTATCTAATAGTTTAAATCTATTTTCTTCCTCAACCCATCATTGCAAAACCTAATAGAACCTCGACAGTCAAAACGAATTAGGCATTCAAGACCGATTAAACTTCCATGTTGAAAACCACCGGAGCCACGTTCCTAGCCATAGCCACCTCTTTCTTTATTCTCCTCTTTTCTCCCCCTCCAAAATCATATTATCACTCGCTGTTTATATCCAGTTCCCTGTCCGATAATGCCTCCATATCTCACCACCTCCGCACCCTCACCCGCCGCCCACATGTTGCAGGCTCCCAAGCCAACGCTGAGGCTGCATCCTATGTTCTTTCAACACTCTCCGCCTGCAACATCAAGGCGCACATCGTCTCCTATGATGTTTTACTAACCTACCCAGATTCACGTTCGTTGACTCTGACACCTTCTCCTTCAGAACCGCCTATAACTTTTGATCTCAAGCAGGAAATATACGAGGGTGATCCCTATGCAGATGTGGCTGATGAAGTGCTGCCTACTAACCACGCATATGCCAAGTCTGGTTCGGTTGTCGGGCCAGTGGTTTATGTGAACTATGGGCGGGTGGAGGACTACGGGACATTGAAAGAAATGGGAGTGAACGTTACTAGTACTGTGGCTTTGGCGAGATACGGAGAGATTTATAGGGGAGACATTGTGATGAATGCGTTTGAAGCTGGTGCTATAGGGGCACTGGTGTATACTGATAGGAAAGATTATGGAGGTGGGGGAGGTGATGCAAAGTGGTTTCCCGACGACAAATGGATGCCGCCGAGTGGGGTTCAGGTGGGAACAGTCTATAATGGGTCTGGTGACCCCACTACGCCTGGATGGGCTAGCAGTGAAGGGTGTGAGAGGGTGTCAGTTGAGGAGGTGGAGAGCAGTGGAGATGTTCCTTTAATACCCTCGATGCCGATATCTGGTGCGGATGGTGAAACAATCTTGAGGTCAATTGGTGGACAAATTGCAAAAGATAATTGGCAGGGAAGCAAAGATGCCCCAACTTACAGAGTTGGACCAGGACCAGGAGTTGTGAATCTGGAGTACAATGTAAGCATTGATGAACTTGAATTCGGATAGGTCAACCTGTCAAAATGAACCACAACTTAAATGGTCAATAACGGGTTGGTTTGCTTGAATGAGATTTTCAGGGGAAACAAGTCATAGCAACAATTCAAAACGTCATGGGTGTTATTGAAGGAGTGGAGGAGCCTGATCGGTAAGTTCAGAAACATATATGGACATTGCTTCATATGAATTACTCACATTTGTGTTGGATATTCACTATTATTATTAGGACTTAAACATAACCTAATTCACCAATGAATATAGCAATCGACTAAGCAAACACTATGACTAGCCAATGATAAGAAGACTTTGGAATAATTAAGAGCACTTGTTTTATAATGATATCCTATTGCTAGGTTCGTCATTCTGGGCAATCATCGTGATGCATGGACATTTGGAGCTGTTGATCCCAACAGTGGTACTGCAGCACTGCTAGAGGTGATTATAATCCCATTACATCGCACACTTTCTACTTGTCAAAGCTAAAAGCAGAGATTTCACCCTTGGGACAAATTGTGCATTTCAGCTGAATTCCCCATCATGCAGGTTGCACAAAGACTCCAGAAACTACAAAGAAGCGGTTGGAAACCACGACGAACAATTATTTTGTGCAATTGGGATGCTGAGGAGTATGGCTTGGTCTGTCTTGCCTGGTTATCTCTCGTATGCATCTATCTTTATTGCCTCTTTCTGAACTGAAATATAAACAGGCTAGTACTTCCAGACAGGATCGACAGAATGGGTAGAAGAAAACAGAGAATTGTTGGCTTCAAGGGCAGTTGCATACTTAAATGTTGACTGTGCGGTATCTGGAGCAGGATTTCATGCTTCTGGAACTCCACAACTTGATGATCTGCTCAAACTAGCTGCACAACAGGTATCTGAAAACTGCTAAACCAAACCAACATAAGGACAATAGCAATAGTAGCCGAGTCTAAATGGAAGAAACGAAATAAAATAAAAGTTCTGAGTATAGTCAGTGTGTCATTGGAGTTCAATCCTTGTCAATCTTCTCACACTTGACTAATCATTTTTCTATTTGATTTTTGAAGGTTCAAGATCCAGATAACTCATCACAAACAATCTACGAACAATGGATTCAGTCCACTGAGTCTTCTCTGGTGAGTATAATGAAAGTGAAACTAAACGATTCCGAAGAACTTGTCTGGTTGGTGCATGTAGATTACATATCTACATCAAAGTTAATGAATTTATTATCCTGCACATAGCCTGTGAAGATTGGACGATTAGGAGGAGCAGGTTCTGATTATGCAGCTTTTCTGCAACATATTGGTGTTCCAGCAGCTGACATGCGTTTCGGAGCAGGTAATAAGCACATTGTATTTTGTAAACTTTACTTCTACTTAACAATGGTACCAAAAAGGGATAGGATAACATACATGCCAGGCTATTCAAATAGGCAGTTAGACACCGACAGAATAGTTTGAGCAATATACAGATGAAAAATATATAGCAGAAAGTTTCCAATATGTCAAATAATGCGTATAATGTAGCCTAACGTAAGCAGATATGAAGATCTAGCAACTACAGGCATTTTTATCAAAATAACCCTTTAATTTTAATTAAGTATTAAAATAATTTATTTTTTTAACTAAACACTAAAATGACCTGAAATCTAAAGTAAAAGTTGGTGGAGCCAAATTATATGGGGCCACCAACTTGCCACATCAGCAGGGAGTATAAAAAATTAATTTTTTGGTAGAGCCATGTAGAATGGCGCCATCTGAATAAATACTAGGAAAATATTGAAATTTTTAAAAATATGAGAGGACTTTAAAAAAATTAATCATTTTTTTGGTGGAACCAAATTAAATGGGGCCACCAGATTTGCTATGTCAGTCCCCTTTTTTTTTTTTTTTTTACTTTTTAACTTTTTTTTTGTCTTTTTCTCTTTATTTATTTATTTATTTATTTTATTTATTATTATTAATTTTAAAAATTTTGAAATATATATTTAAAATATTTTATTAATATATATTTTTTAAATTTTAAATATATATTTTGAAATTACTTTTTTAAATTTTAAATCTTATTTTTTTAATATTTAAATATTTTAAACTTTCAAATTTGTTATTAGTTTTATAATAACTTAAATATTATTTAATTTATTTTATAATATTTTAAATTATGATTTTTAAATTATTTTTAAAGATATTCGGCTTTTTAATAAAAATAACCCAAAAAATTTAATTAATTATCAAAATGACCCATATTTTTAATTTGGCTCCACCAATTTTTACTGTACATTTCAAAATAATTGATTTTTTTAATTAAACATGAAAGTTACCTGAAATGTACAGTAAAAGTTGGTGGAGCCAAATTAAAAAAATGAGTCATTTTGATAATTAATTAAATTTTTTGGGTTATTTTTATTAAAAAGCCGAATATCTTTAAAAATATTTAAAATATTATAATTTAAAATATTATAAAATAAATTAAATAATATTTACATTATTATAAAACTAATAACAAATTTGAAAGTTTAAAATATTTAAATATTAAAAAAATAAGATTTAAAATTTAAAAAAGTAATTTCAAAATATATATTTAAAATTTAAAAAATATATATTAATAAAATATTTTAAATATATATTTTAAAATTTTTAAAGTTAATAATAATAAATTAATAAATAAAGAGAAAAAGATAAAAGAAAAGTTAAAAAGTAAATAAAAAAAAAAAAGGATTGACATGGCAGATCTGGTGGTGCCATTTAATTTGGCTCCACTAGAAAAATGGTTAATCTTTTTGAAGTCCTCTCATATTTTCAAAAATTTTAGTATTTTCCTGGTATTTATACAGGTGGCGCCATTCTATATAGCTCCACTAAAAAATTAATTTTTTATACTCCCTATTGACGTGGCAAGTTAGTGGCGCCATATAATTTGGCTCCACCAACTTTTACTGTAGATTTCAGGTCATTTTGGTGTTTAATTAAAAAAATGGGTCATTTTGATACTTAATTAAAATTAAAGGGTTATTTTGATAAAAAAAGCCAGCAACTACACGACCAATAAAATATCAAACCATGTAGTACTCTGAAAGAAAGAATTCATTCTATTTTCATCAGGTCACAAGGGTAATGACAAATGATAATAAAATAACTAGTACTCTGACAAATATTATAGAACCTGAAACCAGTTCCCAACTATTTTCAACTTTGGCCGTCAAGAATAACTCGTAATCCATGTAAATTCATGAAAAAGAAAAGCCGAATTGTTCATTAGACATTAGTCCAAACTAAGAGGCCCACAGCCTACATACATGCTCGTAATACTAAGATTATTTGTTTGTCTTAGAAGAGAAGTTAAGCATCATATATGTCCACACATGACTAACACTATTATTTGTCTCAGAAAGAAGTATAGCACAACTTAAAGAACATTTCCTTAAGCAGCCAAATGACTTTCCCATTCTCAAGTTAGAAGTCAATATTAACCTGAAGACCTTCAAGAAATTGAATCTTCGATCACTTTTTACCTTGTCAACTGCCCCCACCCCTCTATGAAAGATAAATTTCACTGCAAGGTACTTCAACTTGACATCTTTTCTAATTGCTTAAGCCATTTACCTTAGATGCAGCTTTAAACCCCCAGAATTTTACAGCCACTGGCAAAGTAGATACAGACATATGATAGTATAGAGTTTTCCTGTTTCTGCCTAATAAAAGTTATTGTTCATGCAGGATACCCGGTATATCACTCAATGTACGATGACTACACCTGGATGGAGAAATTTGGGGACCCAATGTTTCATAGAAATGTTGCAGGTACATAACAGCATCTCATAATTAGAAATCCTTGAGCAAATGGTAGCATTTAAGGTTTTTGCTCTTCATTGCTCATTCAACATACAATTGCACTTTGATAACTAGGATATATACGTTGTATTAAATACTTTTTCCAGTCAAACAATTCATTTGAGAAATTTAATTAAAAGAAGCCTTAAAAAACCAAATTACAAATTATTTTTTTAACAAAAACAGTGGCTAGCGTTTGGGGTTTAGTTGCTCTTCGGCTGGCAGATGAAGAGTTCTTGCCTTTTAATTATCACTCCTATGCATTGGAACTCCAGGTAAATTAACCTTTAGAAAATAAATAACTAATTGCAGTCCAATATGTATGCGACACGTAGATTTAGTGCTTAGCCTGAAAATCTTAATGCAATACAACAAAATACATGATAACAGAAGCGTGCAGAAGACCTGGAAAATGAGATGTCAGATAAGGGCATAACCTTTTCTCCCTTGTTCAAGTCTATCGAGGAGCTATCAAAAGCAGCCAGAAAGATAAATTACCAGAAAAAGGTAACAACAGTTTCCATAATCAAGTTTGAAAATGAAAAAATAGTATTGAGCAGAAAGGTAATGGAAGTATCATTCTCTAGGAAATAAAAGAAGCTAAAGGTTGGACATCAATGTGGAGAAACGACCATGTCAAAGTACGTGAACTAAATGATAGACTAATGATGGCAGAACGGGCATTTACGGACCGTGATGGACTTCTTAGAAGGCTATGGTACAAACACTTGGTAAGCTTTCCTTAATTACATTCACCAAGCTACTTCCATACGGCCAAAGAAAGCGCGCACACAGGCATACACAAACTACTTTCATTGTTCCAAGGTTTCATTTTCAATTAACTATATAGCGAAGTTAGATATCATAATCCGAAGATGGAAACCTCTAGATATATATTATTCATTATTATAATTTTTACTAAATGGACTAAGTACCGACATTGTGACATGCAGATTTATGCACCATCAAGGCACAATGATTATGGATCTACATCCTTCCCAGGAATAGATGATGCAATTGAAAATGCAAAGAATCTGAACACTGCCGAATCATGGCATGTGGTGCAACATGAAGTTTGGAGAGTTGCTAGAGCTGTCAAGCATGCCTCCTTAGTCCTTGATGGAAAACTCACATGAATTCTGCAAGATGTACCTACCCTTGAGACAGCAATGTACTTCAGTGAGAGTGAGGGACATGAGAGAGATCTAGATTATACAAAATTCACTTACTTCCTTGCCAGATTACATTAAAATCAATCATCAGTACTGAGCCTTATTTCAGGTATTTCTATGTCAGAATTTCATACTATAGTCACAGCTTTCATGAAGGGAACAACAAAATGGGAATAGCATTGGCATCGAGAATTAAGGCAAATAGACCAACTAATGCAAAAATCAATAAGTTCATTCAACTTCATTTGGCATTAGCGTTATGTTCGTCTCAAATGCACTTCTTGTCCCTATCTTCTTGTTATATTATCTCCTGCAAATCCAACATATTGGTTAGAGAAACCATCTCATATGACATTGTATGTACCGTCAGTTCTACATCCCCTCATACATATTTCCTTTTCACATTTCATCTATTCTGACCATCTTGGCATCTCCACATTTCAATACTGTCTAAGCTCCTTGTAGAGCAACAGGTAATATCTGGCGTAAATAGAAAGAAAATTATGGAAAAAGAATGTGATGCGTGACTGTGAATAAATCGGTGTCTGCCACCTAAATACTGTCTAGGTCAATGTAGTTTCATGAACCACAAACAACTTAACACAAATAACAGAGATTGAACTTCAAGAAGTTAAGAGATCAGCAATGGCTGCTGTTTGCACACAGATGCAAGAATGTATAGGGAGAAACAAGTTCTTCCCTTAATTTTAAACAATGATAACCCACGCTATTCTCTTTTTCTTCATAAAAGCTTGTATTAATAATGAAAAATCCCGTATAAGCCTACAGCCTACATGCTTACAAACTGTACAGACTGAGTAAGTGGCTAGACGGCAGAATTCAAGATCCGAATTTGAATATAGATTAAGAACAACTGCACTACGATTGGAACTAAATATATACATCAAATATGTCTACCTGGTGGAAGCTCTCATTCTCTGCATGTCGAAGTGTGATTTCATTGTAGCCAGCAGCGACATGAATAAGAGGCCTAGCAATGTAGAAACTGAATCACATACTTCCTACAAGAGCATACTGCCATGAATTAATGTATACAAGAAACCCCAAATCCCAAAGGTATGGAATGTAACCATCCCCCAGAATTGTTGTTAATGCCCATGCATTATGCATTTAAACTTGATCTTCCATCCCACAGATGAATTGTAGATTTTTAGTTTTTTTTTTTTCTTCTTGAATGTACTGGCATATGTATGTTTTTTTTTTTGGTTAAGTTTTAATTGAATTGATGAAACAGGTAATAAATCATCCAATTCAAATCACTTGGATTTTTTAAGATTTTTGAACAATTTCATTTGGCTTCAGCTTAAGACAACATCGCCAGAATATAAGCAGTAGAGGAAATGGCAAGCATTACAATTTATTCATTGAGTTGCTGAAATATTTACAACCAAAGTAGAGAAGCAAAAGCGATGATGATCAATCGGCCAGGATCTCATCGGGATCTTCGAAATTAGGATCCTTGACATCGACAAGCTCTGTTTCACCCCCGATCTCAGCGGGCGAAAGGCCATCTCCAACCCAAGTGAACTTGCCACCATGACCTCCTTTCTTGGGCGATCCGTTCATTCCCGTACCCGATTTCCTATCTTTCCTCACATCAGATGGCTTTCCATTGCCTTTGCTATTCTTTCCACTGTGCTTCATCTTCTCCGCAGAGCTGACCTACCACGTGGTTTTGAATTTAGATTGGATACTGACGCGTGATTTGATGGTTTGGGGGTAATGCTGTTTATATAGGGAGTGGATGTGACAGACTGTTGGCGAGGGTGTGAAAGTGTAATCCTGTGATTCACGGATCCGTGAACGGATAAGATCGTAACAATATCAGATTCAATCATTGTCAACCCTATTTGAATATACGACACAAATAGGATATTCATTATCCCGTAACTTTATTTATCTTTACAACTCATAACAAAATCATATCACCATTTTTTATTTTTGAGTAATATTTCCTCATGTCTTATTAATAGAAACGCTCGAGTCTTTATACATATTGTTACATATATTATTATAGCTTGTGATAGGGCCCCATTATTTTGTCTTGACCCCGCTGTCTCTAGTACTGACATTCTCTATTCCTGGTACTGACATTCTCTATAAACTTCAAATTTGTTAGGCATTTTTCTCACGAGCACCAGCGATCCTTTTACATTTACGGGTGATGTTTTGGGCGGAGCTCCATACGTCTTTGGACACGTGTCTAGGTGGCCTGCAGAGCACGCAACCCTTTTTACGAGCTCTCTAGGTGTACATGAGCTAAGGCGATGACCTTACGTTGCGAGTTGGGTCATTGGCTTTGTCTTGCGAGTTGGGTCCGCAAGCTTGCTTTGTGAGCAGTGTTTTTAAACTCACATTGCTATTCTTTTCGTGGCTCGTTTCACACTCAATCTCTTGGTGGGACCTATTTGAGTCACGGGTCAAAGACCCGGATCCCAGTAGGGTTTGGGTCGGTAGTATCTGATGTATAACAATCTACTCCCCCCTTAGTGGGCCTAAGAGGTGCTATAAAGTGACACCTCTTAGGTCCATCATGCCAAGTTTAAATGCAGCTTGTTGGGTACGTTGCAAGTTGTGGTGCATAACGATTGCTCTGCCATGTGCGCGAGTGGGTATCGAGTAAGTTTATCTAATCGTTAAAAGTTAAATCGTTTCCATCTGCTCATTTTTCGATCGTTGATTTTCCTCGATTATGCGAATCGTCAAAGAGCAAGAAGAGAATCTTTATTTAGAAAATGGAACATTTAAAGCCCTAAACCTTTCACACATCATTTTTAATAATATGAAACAAAGGTAATTTCAAAAACATTTGTGCTTTTTAATTTCTGCTTTCTTTATTAATATCATGACGAAGATGAAAGGGATCGGTAACTGAATAGTTCAAGTCCATTCACCATGGGAACGAGAAATGTCTCAGGATCTTGTGACAACTAAACTCTTCCCTTGTCTATTAAGCGGGAAGAATTGTAACGAGTTCAGGCCATGCGGGGAATAAAGCTCCCCAATTTTGCTTATGAGTTCTCCATCCCAAAGAGGTCACATCGGCTGTGCGAAACCAATAAGCACAGCTTCTTGCTACCACTTCATGCACTCGAGGCTGGGTTCCATTTGTCGTTGCACTCCTTTTTCTGTAATTTGCTTAAAGAATGCAGCATTGCGCCTGGTCAACTCTCAGGCTTTTGTTGGTGGATTGCCACGATGTACTTCTTCGACTGTTCTCAGCTTGGTGAAATCCCTTTGCTCGCCATTTTCTAGCATCTATATCAGTTAAAAGGCCACAATCAAGAGAACTCAACGGGGTTCTATCATCTCACTCATCGCAAAAAGGTGGGCACCATCAACGTGAATCACTGCACAAATCTTCACCTGAATAGGGGAAAGCATGTCTGAGTTCACAGCAAAGTTGGCGATGATTTTAGGTTTTCCATAAAATGGTCATCGCTGAGCCGAGATATGTGTCCATTTCAACGGACCCTTCCCATAGAAGAAGCCAAAGTTCAGTTTCCAAGACTTCGCGCTAAGCGTTTATTGGTTTTGGATGATATGATCATAACAAGAAATATTTTTCAATATTGTTTGAAAGGGTTTCAGCCCCAATGGATGGAGACCTAGTGACAATAGGGAGGTCGCCTAGTCCATCGGTGCGCTTCCTAAAAGAAGTACATGGCCTCATGATGCTATGGATGAGTTGGGTCTGATATTGTAGGGATCTAAAGAGGAACCAATAAATTTCTACTATTATTTCTACAAGATGAGTCTTCACCCATTTACTCTTACTGCGTCGCCGCAAGGGGAGAGTGGTAGGCAAAATGTTAATTTGTTAACTGCTTCCATTGATCATAGGGTTGTTGCTAATGTAAGGATCCATCACAACTCTAAGGATAGCTCAAGTGAGTTTGACAGTATTTCCTAAGAGATCAACGAGGCCATAGATATTGCTTATTTTATAAGCAGTGCTCGTAAGAAACATAAGACTACCGCGGAGGCTGTGCACATCAATTCTACGAGTAAGGAGGAGGGGAATAACGAACAACTAGAGTAACATAGTAAGAGAAAGGCAGACCCTATTGGTTTTGTTGTTGTAGTGGTTAAAGCTTCAAATTCTCCAAGTTCTTCAAAGACGAGCTTGTCATCTGTTCCCCTTTCCAGCTCGTTGATTGCCATTGATGAGGATACTCCCCCATCTGCCTCTCACATTTCTCCTTTTATGCCTATTATCAGAAAAGCTCCAGTTAGAAGTAATGGAGGTTCATTTACGTGGTGTAAAGATTCAAACTTGTAGGAGTACCCTTATAATCTTGATGACATGGCCCTTAGATGGAAAGCTTCTGTGCCAAAGGCTGCGAGGCTAAGCAGCGCAATTACCTCTAGCATCGAGCCTATCCTCATCTCTACGATTCTTACTTGCTGAGGCTAATATAATTTGGTTGAGGTATAAAGAGGCCTACCAGAATGAGCTTGCAGAGACTAAGGCAAAGTTGGCCAGGGTTCGCAAGCTGTATCTCAAGGTAATGGAAGAAAATGAAACCGTTAATAGAAAGAATGGGGATCTTATAGTGTGCCTAGCTATTGTTAAGATCAAGATAGAGGGGCTAGCCTACAAAGTAGCCGCTAAGAGACAGAATAATGAGGTCGCTCAGGCTGAGGTAAAGAGGGTCATGGTGGAACACGCAACCTCTCTTGAGAAAATTATTAAGGAGTGGCAAGACCAGGTGGAGGCCACTGTGCGGAAACAATCTGAGGCCTTAGAAAATTTCAAAGATAAAACAACTGAGAATTTCTTGAGTTCTATTTCGAAACTGAAGATGAACATACTATTGTACGCTCAAGTTGCTAGTGGCCCCTTCAATGCTTATAAAGTAGACTTCGATGCTCTCGATGAGGTGAATATGAGCAAGCTCAGTTTTGACGTGCTTTTTCCTCTAGCAATGCATGAGACTCATTTGTGTCCACTTAGAAGAACTCTTCAAATTTTTACTTAGAGGGGGACTTAGTTGGGAATGAGGATGTGGCACCTTCTACTACGAATGACAACGTTGCCCCTTCAGATAATGCAAACCAAGAAGCTGATAGAGTGGATGGGAATAACATATGTTAGTCAATTTATATTTGTTGTTGTTTTATTATTTTTTATGAAATGATAATTTATGATTAAAGAATTTTATTTTTTAGAGTCTATTGCCATTGTTTCTTTTGCGAGCTTATCATATTTGTCGCATATCTATAAGGCTTTAAGTAAAAACCTTCAAAAATCACCAACTGCAAGCTGTTTAAGGCTTAATGAAATTGTTAGCAAGGAATATTACTCCGTAAATAGTTTTATACTTGTGAAAAATTTAAAAGATAATCAATTGGGGATGTTAATCTACGAGCTATTTTATACTTGTGAAAATTCTGAAAGATAATCAACTTGGGATGTGAATCCACGAGTAATTTTATACTTGTGAAAATTTTGAAAGATAACCAACTGGAGATGTAAATCCCCGAGCTGTTTTGTACTTGTGAAAATTTTGAAAGGTAACATAATTGGGATTTTTCAACTCTCACAAACTATGTTAAAGGTTGTGGTATTTCCCTGCAAGCTTTAGGTCTTTGCCTACGAGCTTCAGTATGACAGCTGAGCTTTGCTCTCACTAATTGTGTTGGAAGCTGCGGCTCTTCGCTTGCGAGCTTTAGTATGACAGGTGGGAGCTTTGCTCTCACTAACTGTGTTGGAGGCTGCGGCTCTTCCGCTGTGAGCCTTAATATAATAGCTGGGAGCTTTGTTCTCACTAACTATGTTGGAGGTTGCGGCTTTTCACCTACGAGCCTTAATATGATAGGTAGAGCTTTGCTCTCGCTAATTGTGTTGGAGGCTGCGACTCTTCGCTTACGAGCCTTAATATAACTCGAATGTATTTTTGAGATGTCAGGCATTCCAAGTTCACGATATAATTGTGCCCTCCATTCGTGTTAGCTTATATGCTCCATAACCTATTTTTTCTATCACTTTGTATGACCCTTCCCAATTTGGAGTCATTTTTCCTTATTAAGAACTAGGTAGACTGGCCTTGGTATTTCTTAAAATAAGATCACCCACTTGGAACTGTTTGTTTTTGACCTTGGAATTATAATAGCGATCTACTTGTTAGGCACACATTGCGTTCCTAATTTCAGCTGCTTCTCTAAGTTCGTCAATCAGATCGATGTTGAACCTGAGGGCTTCCTGATTAACTTCCTAATCGAAGTGTTGTGTTCTGTGCAACCTCAAACCAATTTCTATTGGAAACACAACTTCTGTGTCGTAGACAAGTGAAAAAATTGTTTCTCCTATTGCGGTGTGGAGTGTAGTTCGCAGAGTCTATAAAATTCCAAGCAATACTTTCAACCAAACGCCCTTAGCTTCGCCAACTTTTTTCTTAAGGGTTATTAGAATTTTCTTATTCATTACTTCCACTTGCGCATTAATCTGTGGCATTTTCACTGAGGTTTGAGCTAGAGATATCTTAAGGTCAATACATAATTTTTTAAAATTTTTTTAAAACTGTATTTCATTATCTGTGATGATCGTATGAGGTATCTCAAACCTACAAAAAATTGATTTTCAAAAAAAAGACCCCATTTTCTTTTCTTTGATGGTTGCCAAAACTTCAACTACAATCCATTTGGTGAAGTAGTCTATAGCCACTATTATGAATTTCTTTTGTGTCGTGGCTATAGGGAACATACCAAGGATATCAACCCCCAAGTTATAAATGGCTAAGGACCTAACATGACTTGAAGGGGCTCCGCTGGTTTTCGTTGGACTTTGGCATTTCTTTGGCAGGAATCGTACGTGCGAACTAACTGATGGGCATCTTCCTAGAATGTAGGCTAGTAATACCCTTATCTAAAGATTTTCTGTACGAGCAATCTACCTCCTAAGTGATTGCCACAAATTATCTTGTGGATCTCTCTCATAATGTACTCCGCTTCAGATGGCGATAGGCATCACATTATTGGATGCGAAAACCCTTTTTTATATAGGACACCCTTTAAAAGGGTGGATCTATTAATCGTAGCATAAAAATGTTGTCTTAATTCATTATGTAATGGGCTCGCAACATTCAAATATCTGATTCACATATTGGGAGTTTAGCAAATATTTCTGATTTGTGATAATGACATACCTCACAACCTTACGTTGTAGTTTTGCGAGCTCTTTCCCGTCTCAGTTGTCTTGTTAGCCTTGGAGCGTGCGAATTATTGGAGCTAGCCAGGTCTTCTCCTAAGTTATGCAGAGTATGTGGGGCGTGTCATAACTCTAGATTTCCCTGTACTCGAGTAGAATTTTTCCTCTTTGTTCGATGATGATTGAGGATGCCAATTTTGACAAAACATCGACGCCAATGTTGTCATTTCTTGAAAGCTGTTTAATTTAAACTTTTTCGAATCCTGTGAGTAATTGAGTTGTCATTGTATGATATTTTTTCAGCACTACTTCTTTCATGCTGTCTTCGCCATTCACCTGCTTTGCCATCAGCTGTGAATCCGCATGGATAATTAGATTATTTTCTCCTAATTGGCGTGCTAATTATAGTACTGACACTAAGGCTTCATATTCGATGATTTGATGCTTGGAACCCAAAGGATAGTCCGTATTATCATTCATTGCCACTTGGGTTGATTACGAGTGCGTCTGCCCCTGATCCTATTTTGGCTACGAAGCCATCAATATAAACTAGCCAACTTTTTGAATTGTCAGTTGCATGTGCACTTTCTGGGGAGAGGTTAACTAGTAAACGACGTTCAACAAACGAAAGAACAATTTTAGTATAAAATAAGGAGCACATGGTGCCTCATCATAAAATATAACTTATTGAATCATTAGCACGACATACTTCGTCACAAAATGTAACAGATCAGTTGTTAATGTTCATTAAGGTTCATACAACGTACAGTTTTTACAGGACATATATCATCCAACATTTCAAATTGTAACCTACATTACTTGTTGTGTCGACATTTCTTTCAAAAGAACACTCTACTATGAAATCAGCTAGCACCTATCCCTTTATCGTTGTTCACGAGGTGAATTATATCCTGTATTCGGCGAGCTCAATACTCAACTTTGTTATCTTTCTTGAAGTGTCTGCCTTGGATAGCACCTCTTTCATAAGCTGATTGGTAACCATAACAATTGGATGGGCTTGAAAGTATGGTCGTAACTTACAAGCTGCGAAAATCAAAGCATAGATACATTTTTCTATTTTTTAGTACCTCAGTTCACCATTTTGGAGTACCTTGCTAACGTAATATACCCGGAATTGGTGGACACCCTCTAATTTAACTAGTACTACCGCGACCGTCTCTTCCAAAAATGCCAAGTATAGTTGAGTGTTTCTCCTACTCAAGGTGATTTCAACAATTGAAGGGATGTGAGGTATAGTTCCAGTTCCTCAAAGGCTATTTGACACTCTTCTATCCACAAGAAGGAGTTTCTTAGAGCTTTGAAGAAAGGAAGGCACTTGTCTGCTATCCTTAAGATAAATCTACTTAATGCTACCATTCTTCTCGCGAGACATTGTATGTCCTTTATGGTTTGCAGAGGGGACATTTCCATGATTGCTTGGAATTTTTTCGAGGTTTACCTCTATTCCCCCTCCGAAATCATAAAGCCTAGGAACTTGTTAGCTCACACCCCAAAAGCACAGTTCTCTAGATTCAATTTTATACTGTGAGCTCTTAGAACTATGAATGTCTCTGATAGGCTTCGGACATGCTCCCCTATGGACTTGCTTTTCACTAACATGTCATCCACGTAGACCTCGAGGCTGCGGCCTATTTAGTTCTTGAATATCCCCTACTACTCTTATCATATTTATTCGAAAATAGGTTCAATTTGTTTCACCTATTAGAGTTTCTACCAATTCTTCTTTTATTCAGCAAAGCTTGCCTTAATTATTGTTTTAATTGTTACATTAGGCGTTTCCTATCATCTGTGTTATGGGGTTTATCATTTATTGGCATATTTTTCAAGAAACCTGATGTGAAGAATGATGAGGAGGAAAGGATGTAATTTAGCTTCAAATCGACTAATTTATTGGCTTGGTGAGTTTTTCTTTAGTTTGGGCCTTTTTGGGTTTAGGTAAGCAATTTGTTCTCTTCCTTTATTTGTAATTTCTCATTTAATTTCATGCGATCCATATTTATTGTGTACTCTTGCCAATATGTTTTATTTTTTATTCTCGATAACAGTTATCTCGAACTCATAGATGAAGGTCCATGAGAAAAAATTTTGATTATTTGAAACTTTAATTTGTTGATATAACCTGTGTAATTGCTTCAAAAAATATTGACACCCTTTAGAAAAAAAAAAGATAAGGTATTATGCCCACACCAACTATTTCGACTGTGATCATGAATTGTTTGTTGATATGTCAAAGAAGAAGGCTTAGGGGTGAGCCTCTGGTCTTTATTTTGGTTTGTAACACCAAAAATCAAACTTGGAAAGATTGAGAAGCTATACAAAATACATATAAATCAAGCTTGGTCTTAACCAGTTGTGTAGCAGCTCACTTTCAATGGTGTCGAAAACAGTTATTTCGAGACCACAAATTCGATGTGTGAGTCCGTAAATATTATTTATTTAATATTTACGAAGTTATTTAAGTGTCATATTCAGATTTGGTTCGATAATTTTGATGTTTGGCTAGTTAATTAAGGAAAAAGGACTAAATTGTAAAAAAAATATAAAAGTATATTACTATTAATTTTAATTTGTTATGTAGGTAATTAGATTTATTATACGGTTCAAAATAAAAATTTTACCAGTTTAAAAATGGGTGGACGGTTGGATGTGTTTATTAAGTAATTTTTTATATTAAAAATTTATGTTAATATAATAAACTATTAAGTGAAAAGTAAAAACCAAAGTTTTATTTTCATTTCCCATCATCTTCCCTATCGTTTCTACCCAAAGAAAACCTAAAAATCATTCTTCCACCTTCAAGCTCATCGGCTTTAATTTGGTAAGTAATTCTTAGCCTGTTTCTTGTAATTTTTATGTTTTTAGTATCCAGGGAGATTGATTTAGCTAACTCAAGGACTATTTCACGAAATTGTTAAAGTTTTTGAAAGATTCCATTAATGTTTTCTAGAAGCTTTTGTGTCTATTTGGTTAGTTTTGAAACTTAGATATGTTAATGGAATTATTTGTAAAGTAAAAGTTGTTAGTTTTGAGCTTAGGGACTAAAATGTAATAAATTCAAAATATGTATAAAAATTCTAAAAATTCTGTGTTCTAATGAACTATTGGAAGAGTAAATTAATATTGATTTCAAAATCGAAGCTCAAATGTGAAAGCTATAGTATTTTGGTTTTAGGGACTAAATTGTGATAAAAATAAAACTTGGAGAATTGTTGTATAAATGAAATTGAACAATGGTATGATTCCTATATGATGTTGAATGTTAATTGGAATAGTTAATTAAGTCAAATTATACTTTAGATCAAGAATTACAACAACCGGAAGACGTACGTAGAGAAAAGAAAATTACCGACTAGTCCCTATTAGCTAAACCGCTATGATTTTTTCGGATAAGTTCATATAGTATAACTAAATTGGTAATGCTAATATGTTATATTTTATTTTGAAATAGTGATTGTTGGTGATAATGAATTATGGTAGATTTTGAGATAAATCCCGATGAAATTAGTAAAAATCTTGTATACGAGGTTACGGGGTCATTATCGGCAGGTTCCGAGCTTCAGCATGTGCTCTGGACTCGTGAATACAGGTATATTAAGCCCTGACTAGGTTATTTGTTGTGTAGGTTCAACCTTAACGGGTGACCAAACACTATTATTTGATTTGTGTAGGTTTAACCCTGACGGGTAACCATGCACTATGATTCATTATTCGTGTATGTTTAACCCAAACAGGTAACTAGGCACTATTACTTTCACCTATGTATGAAGTTCTTTTACAAAGTTTCATCGGGTAGAATTGTAAATGAAAAAGTGATGATATACCATTGAATGTTGGCAAAGTAATGTATATGATTTTGATACAAGGTATAAGTTGGTTTGAAATGAAAATGTGAACTATTGAGGTTATATATGTGATTGAGCTCAAAACCTTATATGTTTAATGATGTTGTTTGAATCTTAATAGGTATATTTGTTTTACATAATGAGTTTGTATGTTATTAGAAATTAAGGTAAGTAAATGTTTATATTGTATGAGCTTACTAAGTATTTTATATACTTACCTGTGCTACTACCTTTTTGTAGATTTTAGACGTCTGGAACATGTCAATCAGATCAACGAAAAAACACATCTACCATCTCTCAATTCGGTAGACTTTTGATGTTTATTTTGGTTACTTGTGGCATGTACTTAGGTTGGATTAACTTATGTAAAATAGTACGAACTTTGGTATAATTGCCTTGTATATAAGCTTATGTTTGTGGTTTGATATAGGATGTATGGTAAATGCAAAGTTTGGTATTCTGAATGGCATTATGCAAATGATTTAGGTGGTGGCATGAAATGGCTATAGACTTTGGTTTATGGTAACCAAATGTTATATTTGACATTGTTGAAGTTGTGAAATGAGATGGTTAAAACATGATATGGTTGTTGATTTGAGTTTAATGTTTTGTTGGTCCCAATGAGGGCATATTTGGTTGTATGTTTAAATAAGCATGTGAATTGATGTTTTAGCCTTGAAATGTGTATGTTTTTTAGTAGGTTTGATTGGTATAAAATGACATTATAAGTCATTTTGCTTGGATTGTATGTAACTTGCACAAAAAGGGTCATTTTGTTACACACAGGCTACTACATGGCTGTCTTTTATACATGGGTAGTTGACACGGCTGTATGTTTAACACACTTAGAGTGGTTTTTAGTTCACACTGCCATAATGAGTTACATGGCCTAGCGACACGGTCGTGTAACTATAATAGTCGACTTTCAATGATGTCGGGAATAGTGGTTCGAGACCACTAAATTCAAAAATAAGCTCGTAAATTTATTTATTTAATAATTATGAGCCAAATGTGATTTTTGAGAGATTTTTAAATTAGTATTTTGTGTTTTATAAAGATTTATTAAGTCAAGAAATTGAAGAAAATAGTTATCGAGATCTCAATTTTATAAATCGATCCGTAAATATTTTTATAAATATTTATGGAGTATTAATAAGGTAGTATTAAAATTTTGTCAGGAAATTTTAACGTTTGGGTGGTTAATTAAATAAAAAGGACTAAATTGTAAAAGGTGTAAAGTTGCTAAAAGGATTAAATAGCTCAATTGTCAAATGAGGAAGGACCTAAAGTGCAAATAAGCTCAAAGGAGATATTTTGGGCGGCAATAGCTGAGAAAAATCAGGAAAACGGTGAAATAAGGGCAAAATTGGAAAGTTGCCAAAATTAGCTAAATAAAAATGGGACCAAATTGGAATATCTAGAATTCTCTTCATTTTTCTTTATTTTCATCAGCTGAAAAACAGCCATGGAAGAGGGTTCAAGCTGGTTTTCATTCTCTAGCTACATGTAAGTTTAATTCTTGCTTTCTCCTTAAAATTTCTATGTTTTTGGACTTTTACAATTGGGTCCGACTTACTATTTCATTAGTTTTTTATTTCATGGCTAATTTTTAAAGTTTTTATGGATGAGTGATGGAAGCATATGATGAATAAACATAGAATTGAAGCTTTAATTTTGATATATGATAATTTTATCAAGTAAAATTGATGTAAATTGATTTTAGGACCTAATTGTGAAAATGATTGGAATTAAAGCCTAGTGCTGAAATTATGATTTACAAAACTTGTAAAGTAGTTTAAAGTGATAGAATAAAGTGTTAATTGAGAAAAATAAGCTCAATTGAGAGGCTAATTGAGTAAGGACAAAATTGTTATTTATTAAAGATTAGGGGAAAAATGGTAATAAATTGCTTGCACTAAAACAATATTAGATAGAGCAGTAGACTAACTTTGAAAAATCACTATAAATTTTAGAAATCGAATTACAAGATGAACAAAATATGAAATTAAATCTTATTGAGTCTAGTTTCTCATAAAAGAAACAGTGTAAGCACTGGATTTGTAAATCATGAGATATAATAAATTTTGTGAGAAAAGGTCAGAATGAATTCGGGTTCCCCTGTTCTGACTTTGGAAAATCATCAAAAATTGGATAAAAATAATTAGGGGCTTAAATTTATATTTTTAGAATCCCGAATGAGTCTATTTTCAAGAGATTGAATTCTGTGCGAGGAGAAAATTAATTTTTAGTGAAGAAAGGTTAGAACCAGAATAGGGGTAATTTTAAAGAATAAACTGTATTTATTGGCTAAACCAAAAATTCTGAAAATTTTATGGTAAGAATATATATGAGTCTAGTTTCAGGGAAAATTAGCGGATCTTAATTTGGAGTTCTATAGCTCCAGATGTAAATAATTTAGTGACTATGACACAGATGGACAACTTGAATATTCATAAAAG
Source organism: Gossypium anomalum (assembly GCA_025698475.1). NCBI lineage: Eukaryota > Viridiplantae > Streptophyta > Magnoliopsida > Malvales > Malvaceae > Gossypium > Gossypium anomalum. The sequence goes on from CM046961.1 coordinate 16,412,813, forward strand.
TAAATAATAAAAAAATTATAGATGATGTTACTTAAAAGTGTGTTATATACATTAAGGATGTGAAATAGAGAGGAGGAGGAGGAAAATATATATGAATATTCAGCTAGCATGGCTAATTTGCATGTTTTAGGCTTAAGGACTAAATTGAATAAAAGTAAAACTTTAGGGGGCAATTTTGTAAAAATGTCAAAAATGACCAAATTGAAGGGAATGAATTGTTTTATTATCTAAATTAATAAATTGAATGAAATTGTCAATTTAAGATCGGGTGAAAATTGGGAAAATGGTAAATTACCAAAATGCCCCTGAATCTTGATATTTCTGCAATTTCGCCAGGTAAGTTCGTATAACTTGAATTATATTCTTAAATGCTTGAAATGTATGCTATTGATGTGAATATGATTTGAATTTTCATTCTATGAAAATTGATAAAACATTGATATATTTGATAAAAATGGGAAGAAATCCCGGTTGAATGAAAGGAAAATTCGATGGATCTCTGAAAAGGAATTGACGGTAAAAAGGATCTAGCCCAGACGGGTGATCCTATCCTGCTATAGCCCTCTCGAAGAATACGTATAAAATGGATTTAGCTCGGATGGGTAATCCGAATTTGGGTCTGAATTTAGCCTGGAGTGGTAATTCAGATCCAAGCTCATTAGAGTAATTGCCGTTGCAGGGGATTTAGCCTGGACTGGTAATCCCGACAATACTCTATGAGTTTATATTACAGGGGATTTAGCCTGGACTGGTAATTCCACTGTAAGGATGAGGTTCGCGAGAGTGTGCCCTCTGAAATGAAATGTGTAAGACCATAGTTGAAAGATATCATGGGAACATGATATGAAAAGAATAAGACCATGGTTGAAAGATACCATGGCAACATGACAGGAAATGAATAAGACCATGGTTGAAAGATACCATGGCAGCGTGACATGAAATGAATAAGACCATGGTTGAAAGATATCATGGCAACGTGACATGAACAAGATCATGGTTGAAAGATACCATGGCAACATGACAGAAAACGAGTAAGACCATAGTTGAAAGACACTATGGCATCATGTCAAAGATAAATAAGACCGTCGATGGGAGACGCTATGACATCTATTGAACAATTGATATTCAAGTAATATGTATCAAATGACAAATGGTTATATGAAATGGTTGTGTGAAATGTTTACAAGAACTGGTCATATGGAAATATATGTACAAAATAGTTGTATGAAATAATTATGAAGATAGATAAACGAAATAATTATAAGTACATGGAATATAATTTATGTTAAGTTTAACATAAAATATTACCGGAATAAATATAAATAAAATATATGGAAATGATGGAGCATGAAATATTGATATAATGAAATGAATGATATATACTTATGAAGAAACGGTAAGAGAATGATATGTTTTATGACATGTACATATATGATTATCTTTGATATGTTGATACAAGGAAAATGATGGTAGGTGGAATTGGCTGTGGTTGGTCACTCAGTTTTGATATGTATAAATATAAATAAATATGGTTTAATGATTTAATTTTGATGTATGTTTATTCATTTATAAACATGAGCTCAGGTGTTGGCATGTTTTATGTATATTAGAAATGCATGATTTGAGGCATGCCTATATTCGAATATGCAAAGATTAGTTTAGTTCGGTTTGCATGGAAAAATGTATAAGTACTATAATTAGTTATAAGTTTATTATTGGTGAATTATTGAGATTATATTGTTCAATAATGCTTGTAAGTGAGACATTGATAAATGACCATTTGAATAGTGATTTTATGTAATAGTACACTATGAGCATTATATGCATTTTTGCAAAATTAATAATTATGTGTACGTATATACATATACTTTGATTGTTAATTCGAAAGATGGCTTGATAAATTTTGAAAGTATATGAGAATATATATATTTGTTATTAAATAAATGATTCTTAATAATGAAATATGTTTGAATTTGTGAAAGTTCAAAATTTTGTTTTTGCTCAGTAATGCCTCGTAACCCTAGTCTGGCGACGGATACGGGTTAGGGGTGTTACATTTTATTAGTATCAGAGCTAAGGTTTAGTCGATTCTTGGACCGAGTGTAGTATATGTGAAGTGTAGAAATACATGCCATTATAAAACCTGTGATAGTATGATATCTCTTGACCTTGACGAGAATTGTTTTACTAATAGATAGAGATGCTTCCAACCAAGCTACTTCCAATAATGATAAAAGTGATATTTAAGTATTTGATAGAAAAGGGGATTGCCTATGATGAGTAAAGATTTATATAGGTTTGAAATGAATGTTTGTAATGAATATATTGACGATAAAAGTCGTGTTATGTGTGTATATATGAAAGCTAAAGTTTAAGGCCTTATGACCTCTGCCGCCCTCATAAGTATAGTTTATTATAGTGAAATTTACCAGATTTATATTGATTAACTTTACAAGTGTGAAATTGAAGAGTTTAATGGTTAAATGATTAATAATGTAGTTAGAGATGTAAATGGGTTAGTAAGTAAAAATGATTGTGATTGAGATACTAGATAATTTTTTTAGAAATTATTCCGAATACGTAATATCACTGTTAAGAAGAAAGTTATTCTCGAGAAATCGATTTATGATGATTAGTATCTGCAGAATGAATTAATTGTGAATTACTTTTGAATTAGTTTCTTTAATGAACCTAATAATATGAAGTTATTGATGACTTTAATAATCAGTGAAACAACGATGAAAGGGAGAAGATATCTGAATGTAGCAGTTATAATTGTATATCTTATTACAATTCTTTTTGGATATCTTATACGTTTGCTATTTACAGATGTGTATATATATAAATGTTCATTTTTAAATGTGATTCTTATTATATAAACAGAGTGGTTAGTTATGATATTAGACAGAATTATTGAAAGTCTGGTTGGTTCATGAACAATATTGCTCTATTGTTTTTTGGCTTCTAATTAATTATGTTTAAGAGAAGACTTGAATGATCTGATAAATGTTCGTAAAGTTTTAACCAGATGAGAGTTCTGTCGACCAAAGCATCAATTCTGGTTTAGTCTGAATCGAGTAAGAAATTTGTGATCTATAGTGAAATACTATTAAATGGGTTAAATTGTGCTTTGACACAGTAAAATAAAGAAATATTTGAACCTCTCTACCGGTGGAATTTTCGAGGATGAAAATTCTTAAGGGGGGAGAATTGTAATAGCCGACTTTCAATGATGTCGGGAATAGTGGTTCGAGACCACTAAATTCAAAACATAAGCTAAATGTGATTTTTTAGAGATTTTTAAATTAGTATTTTGTGTTTTACAAAGATTTATTAAGTCAAGAAATTGAAGAAAACAATTATCGAGATCTCAATTTTATAAATCGAGCCGTAAATATTTTTATAAATATTTATAGAATATCAATAGGGTAGTATTAAAATTTCGTCAGGAAATTTTAATGTTTGGGTGGTTAATTAAATAAAAAAGACTAAATCGAAAAAGGTGTAAAAGTTGCTAAAAGGATTAAATAGCTCAATTGCCAAATGAGGAAGGACCTAAAGTGAAAATAAGCCCAAAAGAGATATTTTGGGCGGCAATAGCTGAGAAAAATCAGGAAAAGGGTGAAATAATGGCAAAATTGGAAAATTGCCAAAACTAGCTAAATAAAAATGGGACCAAATTGGAATATCTAGAATTCTCTTCATTTTTCTTTATTTTCATCAGCTGAAAAACAGCCATGGAAGAGGGTTCAAGCTGGTTTTCATTCTCTAGCTACATGTAAGTTTAATTCTTGCTTTCTCCGTAAAATTTCTATGGTTTTGGAGTTTTACAATTGGGTCCAACTTACTATTTCATTAGTTTTTGATTTCATGGCTAATTTTTAAAGTTGTTATGGATAAGTGATGGAAGCATATGATGAATAAACATAGAATTTAAGCTTTAATTTTGATATATGATAATTTTATCAAGTAAAATTGATGGAAATTGATTTTAAGACCTAATTGTGAAAATGTTTGGAATTAAAGTCTAGTGCTGAAATTATGATTTCCAAAAGTTGTAAAGTAGTTTAAAGTGATAGAATAAAGTGTTAATTGAGAAAAATTAGCTCAATTGAGAGGCTAATTGAGTAGGGACGAAATTGTTATTTATTAAAGCTTAGGGGAAAATGGTAATAAACAGCTTGCACTAAAACAATATTAGACAGCAGTAGTAGACTAACTTTGAAAAATCACCATAAATTTTAGAAATCGAATTAGAAGATGAAAAAAAATGAAATTAAATCTTATTGAGTCTAGTTTCTCATAGAAGAAACAGTGTAAGCAATGGATTTGTAAATCATGAGATATAATAAATTTTGTGAGACAAGGTCAGAATGAATTCAGGTTCCCCTGTTCTGAATTTGGAAAATCATCAAAAATTGAATAAAAATAATTATGGGCTTAAATTTATATTTTTACAATCCCGAATGAGTCTATTTTCAAGAGAAATAAACAAGAACATCATTCGAAATCTATACGAGGAGATAATTAATTTTTAGTGAAGAAAGGTCAGAACCAGAATAGGGATAATTTTAAAGAATAAACTCTACTTATTGGCTAAATAAAAAATTCTAAAAATTTTATGGTAAGAAGATATATGAGTCTAGCTTCAAGGAAAATTAGCGGATCTTAATTTGGAGTTCTATAGCTCCAGATATAAAAAATTTAGTGAGTATGACACAGATGGACAACTTGAATATTCAAAAAAGTAAATAATAAAAAATTATAGATGATGTTACTTACAAGTGTGTTATATACATTAAGGATGTGAAATGGAGAGGAGGAGGAGGAAAATATATATGAATATTCAGCTAGCATGGGTAATTTGCATGTTTTAGGCTTAAGGATTAAATTGAATAAAAGTAAAACTTTAGGGGGTAATTTTGTAAAAATGTCAAAAATGACCAAATTGAAGGGAATGAATTGTTTTATTATCTAAATTAATAAATTGAATGAAATTGTCAATTTAATATCGGTGAAAATTAAGAAAATGGTAAATTACCAAAATGCCCCTGAATCTTGATATTTCTGCAATTTCGCCAGGTAAGTTCGTGTAACTTGAATTATATGCTTAAATGCTTGAAATGTATGTTATTGATGTGAATATGATTTGAATGTTCATTGTATGAAAATTGATAAAACATTGATATATTTGATAAAAAGGGGAAGAAATCCCTGTTGAATGAAAGGAAAATTCGATAGATCTCTGAACAGGAATTGACGGTAAAAAGGATCTAGCCCGGACGGGTGATCCTATCCTGATATAGCCCTCCCGAAGAATACGTGTAAAATGAATTTAGCCCGGACGGGTAATCCGAATTAGGGTCTGAATTTAGCCTTGATCGTAATTTAGATCCAAGCTCATTAGAGTAATTGTCATTGCAGGGGATTTAGCCTGGACTGGTAATCCCGACAATACTCTATGAGTTTATATTGCAGGGGATTTAGCCTGAACTGGTAATCCCACTATAAGGATGAGGTTCGCGGGAGTGTGTAAGACCATGGTTGAAAGATACCATGGCAACATGATATGAAAAGAATAAGACCATGGTTGAAAGATATCATGGCAACATGACAGGAAATGAATAAGACCATGGTTGAAAGATACAATGGCAGCGTGACATGAAATGAATAAGACCATGGTTGAAAGATAACATGGCAACGTGACATGAACAAGATCATGGTTGAAAGATATCATGGCAACATGACAGAAAACGAGTAAGACCATAGTTGAAAGACACTATGGCATCATGTCAAAGATAAATAAGACCATGGATAGGAGATGCTATGACATCTATTGAACAATTGATATTCAAGTAATATGTATCAAATGACGAATGGTTATATGAAATGATTGTGTGAAATGATTACAAGAACTGGTCATATGGAAATATATGTACAAAATACTTGTATGAAATAATTATGAGGATAGATAAACGAAATAATTATATGTACATGGAATATAATTTATGTTAAGTTTGACATAAACTATTACCGGAATAAATATAAATAAAATATATGGAAATGATGGAGTATGAAATATTGATATAATGAAATGAATTATATATATTTATGAAGAAACGGTAAGAGAATGATATGTTTTATGACATGTACATATATGATTATCTTTGATATGTTGATACAAGGAAAATGATGGTAGGTGGAATTGGCTGTGGTTGGTCACTCAGTTTTGATATGTATAAATATAAATAAATATGGTTAATGATTTAATTTTGATGTATGTTTATTCATTTATAAACATGAGCTCAGGTGTTAGCATGTTTTATGTATATTAGAAATGCATGATTTGAGGCATGCCTATATTCGAATATGCAAAGATTAGTTTAGTTCGGTTTGCATGGAAAAATGTATAAGTACTATGATTAGTTATAAGTTTATTATTGGTGAATTATTGAGATTATATTGTTCAATAATGCTTGTAAGTGAGACATTGATAAATGACCATTTGAATAGTGATTTTATGTAATAGTACACCATAAGCATTATATGCATTTTTGTAAAATTAATAATTATGTGTACATATATACATATACTTTGATTGTTAATTCGAAAGATGGCTTGATAAATTTTGAAAGTATATGAGAATATATATATTTGTTATTAAATAAATGATTCTTGATAATATTATATGTTTGAATTTGTGAAAGTTCAAAATTTTGTTTTTGCTTAGTAATGCCTCGTAACCCTAGTCTGGCGACGGATACGGGTTAAGGGTGTTACAGTAACCCTGCATTACATAGCAACAATCTGTTACACAATTTGGGGACATAACTGTGTGATATTGCACTACACAGCCTTAGCTTGTCACGCGGTCTGGCCACATGACCATGTGACCCTTGTTTTACCTTTTTACCTATCTTTTTGGAAATGTTTCAAAATGGTATTGATTTGGTTCTGAGCCGGTTTAAGGGCTTTCATAAGCACGATTTAGACTCGATTTTGTTCGTAATGCATGTTTAACATAGAATTAAGTTGTATATATATTGATTTATTGAATATTATTGAGTAAATTGCATGTGAATGTTTCTATTTATTGTTGTAGAATTTTGTAGCTCGGGCCCGGTAACTGGATCGAGTATGGGGTATTACATTTAGTGGTATCAGAGCTACGATTTAGTCAATTCTATGACTAAACATATGGTGTATTGAGTGCAGAAATACATGCCACAATAACATGGATTTTATTTATGCTTTTGATCTGATCTGACTATGTTTCTCTTATAGATTTACGATGTCGGTTGAAGCTAGTTGTGCTATAAATGATGAAGTGGAAAGTAATGTTCTAACTTCTGAATGAGGAGCAAGTTAGAGTTTACCCTTATCACAAATACCTGGAAGTGAGGAGCATGATCCTTTCTTCTAAATGATGAATGATTGGTTTACTCAATTTATGCGAGCTAATCTGATGACTTCATAACCTCAGCCCCTCTTATGCCTTCCTGGGCATCTGGTCGCCCTCAAAACCTGAATCAGAAAATTGTTAACCGACCCCCTACAAATAAAATTTGTAAATGTAAGCCTCAAAAATTATGAGGATTGTATAATAATGATTTGGTAAAGGTTGAATATTGGTTGGAAAATACTCAATATGTTTTTGACGAACTAGACTGCTCACCTAAAGATAGTTTAAAATGTGATATTTCATTATTGAAAGTAAATGCATACCAATGGTGGGTTACACTAACATCAGTAGTTTCAAGAGATCGAGTGACTTGGGAATTCTTTGAAACTGAGTTCAGGAAGAAATACATCAACAAAATGTATCTGAAGGGTAAGAAACGAGAATTTATGGACTTGAAACAAGGAAATATGTTGGTTGTTGAGTATGAATGTAAATTTGTTAATCTGAGTAAATATGCCTGGAAGCAATTAACTTCAGAGGCTGAAATGCGTACCCAATTCGAGTGGGGTTTAAACGAGAACATCCGAGCAATAGTGGGAGCACTTGAAATTAAAGAATTTGTGGTGTTATCCAAGTGTGCTTAGAAAATGAAAGCAATTTGAAATGAAAAGAAGCGAGAAAAAGCTAAAAATGAAAGGTCGAGTAAGCAAAACATGTCCAAAAATTTTCTAACTCCTCCGCTTAAGAAATCGAGAGATTTTAGGAGCTAGTTTGTTCCTTCCAATACAGAGGCTACTCAAGAGCGAGTGCTAGTAGCATTTAGAATACAAACACCCCTTTTTGTGATCATTGTAGCAGAAATCATTTCAGTGTTTGTAGATTCAAAAAGGGAGCCTTTTTTTTATACGGTTCGCTTGAACGTTTCCTGAGGAATTGTTTGAATAAGGTTGAATGAGGTTCAGAATATACTATCAAACCATCAACTATTCTCAGAGGGGTAGAAGACTGAGACCTGGGAATACTCCTAAAGTTAGTTACAAAGAGGCACATGATACGACTATTAGGTTCTAAAGGTCGAGCACCAGTTAGAGCTTATGTGATTTGTGCTAAAGATAAGGCTACGACACCCAATGTCATCGTTGCCACTTTTACTCTTTTTGATGTTACTATTTATGCATTGATTGAACTTCGGTCAACACATTCTTATAAATGCACAACATTAGAAACATAAAAGAATTTACCAATAGAGTCAACTTAATTTGATATTAGGGTGTCAAAGTGTGATAGTTAATAAAGTCTATAAAAATTGTCTAGTAAAAATTTGAGGTTACGAATAGAGTATTCATGGATCAAATGAATAAAGCATTTAGATCAATCTGTTATTGCGTTTATTGATTAAATTTTGATTTATTCAAAAAATGAGGCCGAACATGATCAGCATTTGATAATGGTGTTGCAAACTTTGCATGAAAAGCAACTATATGCTAAATTCAGTAAATGTGAGTTCTAGTTACCTAAGGTTGGATTTTTGGGGCATGTGATTCCGGCGAATGGTATTTGAATTAGTCTAAACAAAATTTCTGCAATTGTGAATTAGAAACCTTCGCGAAATGTTATCTAGGTATGTTGTTTTCTAGGTTTGGAAATTATTACCGACGTTTTGTGAAAGTTCTTCCAATAATTTTTTTGCCAATGACGAAACTACTATAGAAAGATATTCGTTTTGTCTGGACTAAAAAGTGTCAAAGAATTTTGATCAATTGAAAAAGATGTTGACCAAAGCTCCGGTGTTGACTCAGCTTGAATCCGAAAAATAATTTACAGTTTACAGTGATGTCTCGTTAAACGGGCTGGGTTGTGTACTTATGCATGATGACAAAGTGATAGCTTATGCCTCTCTTCAGTTGAAATCATACAAAAGAACACACAAAAGAAATTATCCGACACATGATCTTAAGTTAGTTGCAGTCGTGTTTGCTTTAAATATTTGGCGGCACTATTTATACGATGAAAAATGTCATATTTACACTGATCAAAAAGTCTAAAATACTTGATGACTTAGAAAGAATTTAATTTGAGACAACACAAGTGGCTCGAATTGTTGAAAGACTACGATTTGATTATTGATTATCATTCTAGCAAGGCGAAAGTTGTTGCAGATGCTTTGAACTGGAAGTCCCTATTTGCCTTGAAAGCTTTGAATACTCAATTAAATTTGAAATGCGATGGATCTATTTTGGCTGAATTGAAAGTTAGACTGATTTTTCTTCAACGAATTTGTGAGTTACAGAAATATGATTTTGAGTTGAAATTGAAGTGAGAATCAATTGAAAATGGACAAACTATTGAGTTCAGTATCGTTGATGATAATAATTTGTATTTTAGGGGTTATTTGTATGCTCTGAATGATAAAACATTAAAGCAGGACATTTTGTGTGAAGTTTACAGCAGTGCTTATTCGATTTATCCTGGTAGTACGAAAATTGTATAATGATTTGAAGCAAACATATTGGTGGCCAAGTATGAAATGTGAAATATTTGAATTTGTGACTAAATTTTTAGTATGTCAACAAGTGAAAGCTGAGCATTCGGTTCCATTAGATTTATTACAGTCTACAAAAATTTCGAAGTGAAAATGAGAACGAGTCACAATAGATTTTGTATCGTGGTTACCGTTGACTCCGAAAAAGAAAGACGTCGTTTGGGTTATTATTGATAGATTGACGAAATCTACACACTTTATTCCGGTCAGAATAGATTATTCACTCGAGACATTAGCTAAGCTATATTGTAATAGCCCGCCCAATGGAGGTTATATCAAGTTACTATTTAGAGTGTAGAAATGAGAAGCTAGTAATTGTTTTTGGCTAAGTGGCATATTATGTAGGATTTACTATCTAGCGAACGCTAGGGTTTGGCAGACTCTTCTATTAATCTATCTTCCAACTCTAAATGTTTTGGGCGAACTTCTTAGTTCGCAACTCAATAGATTACTTTCTGTGTTTAGTGTATGCTATGATGACTTGGTTAGTAATGTTGGGGTCTAGTTGAGAACTAGTTAGAACTGAACTAGAATATTGTAGATGATTAGACTTAAAATGTATTAAGTGAGTTTAATCATGGGAATCAAGAACGATAGTGGGATTTATCTAAACCTTCCACTAAACCTTGTCTCCGTTGCATGGGTATATAAGGGTATTGTTTGCCAACTTGTGTTACTTCTTTATCTTCCTTTCTGAATTATCCTATAAGTTTTTGAAAGAAAAACCTTAAAGTAGAAGGCTTTAAACGCAGAAGGTTCTTAATGTTTAGATAACACCATTGTTAGTACCAGCTTACTAGTAGTTTCTGGTAAACCCTTAGGTTATTGTTGAAGGAATTTATGTGTTTATAGTAATGCATGCATATATTTTAGAACTGTTTGTAAGGAAGAAAACTTCTTGATTCTGGGCTGAATGTTACTGATTCATGTATGCATGTTAAATTTCAGTAGTTCAATTATTTGATAGGTAAATTTGTCTCTCTTTTTAGCTTAAAAAGCTAACGAAAGTCCAAGCAACAAAGGCAAAAAATCTGCTGAATAGATTCGTTTAATAGGCTTTCTGGTGAGTTCCTTCTTACTTCTGTGTCTTATAAATTCTCTTGTTGTATAAATTGTATAAGGTAAGTATTCCCTCTCATGGGTGCAATGTATAATATTCAATTATGGTGGTGTTAAACCATCGTCGTCAGAGTGTGTACGGTCAGAGTTCATGTTTCGAGGTAACTACCCTTTTTACTGCACGAGCCGATACCATCTATATGTGAATTATGATATGTGATGAAGGAGAAAAGGGATATGTTTTTGATGCCTACGGTAGAGTAGATATATTGTAACTAAGCTGGCAGATCACGAGAAAACATGCTCAACTGAACAGAAATTATATGAGGAGTTAAGGATGTATGCATATGAATACGTCTGATTGGTTCTGGTTCTGAATTTTAGGTATGAGGCTGGTATAAGGATGGGTCGTGTGTAAGTTATGATTATTGATTAAGTTATGGTTAAGTTATAGGATAGTCACCGCCCATGTGTTATGTTAAGTTGGCGGCTTATGTCTGTCTGTGTTTTGTGAATGCCATTGGGTGTAATATGATTAGTACGCTTGAACCTCTTCGAAAGATTGAGTATTATTATGGTTATTAATACTTATTACCAATGGTATCCTTATATATTGTTTGTGTTATTTTTATTTGTGGAGCTCACGCTATTATCCTTCCTTCTTAAGCATATTGATAGAAGAAAGAGAATTTGTAGAAAAAAAAAAGGACTACATCAGAGTTGTTGTTGATAGTGAGCCACTTACCTATTTTTGTATCGTGCATGACCTTTTGGAAAGGGTGGTGTGTAGTGTTTTTTTGTATCCATCCTTTGTAATAATTTACATTTCACTAAAATATTGTTTTATGAGAATGTTACGAATTTCTAAGACATATGTTAATTTCTACTGAACTATAGTTTATAAGACCATCTCTTAGGCGTATATGCCAAACTGTTTGAATGATATTCAACTGCCAATGATGCACTTGAAACTTTTATAAAGGAAAAACCGCATTTCATTTTAAATAACCTTATTGATTTTTATAAGGCTTTCGCCAAATGTTTGTTAAAAATGTTTACTCGGCGTATTACTAATTTGGTTGTTTCGATATTGTTATACTAGGGTTTATGCCAAGGCCTCGAATTTTATGGGTTTTCAATTTTGATGGTGAAAATATAAGCTTTTAACAGGATGCGATATGTAGATAGCTAAAACATGCCCATCTTTGATTTTTTGATCAATAACCTCTTTGCTCCTGTCCCTACCTCATTTTGTTTCGTTTGCTTCACTATCATTGTTTACCTCATTTATGTTTTTAACAATTCTCACTAACATAGGGGGTTCTTTTTTATCCGTATAATAGTTAGATCATATAATGTTGTTTTGAGTCTAGATCTAAATCCTATCTATTTGTCTTTTCTCTTAAGTTATTTTCATTTTGGAGGTTATGAAGTTAGTGACAATTTTAGCTATGATGACCCCTAATGCTTTGATCCTGGTTATGATAAGCTTTGTTTTGTAAAGATGTATTGTCTTTATTTCTTTGGTTTAGTTAAATTGGGATACAAGAGGACTTAATACTAGATAAAGGTAGGAATTTGTATAGCCTAATTGGATGGTCTTTGGTTACTTTGTTTGCACTATTTTTGAGTTAATGTTCTAAAGTGTTTCGTAAAAACATTTACTTGAAAAATAATAAAGAGATTACTAATCATTAATCTTTCCATGCCATAAAGAGATTTCTTTCCTTGCAAAGGGCAGATTGTATGCAATTGTTTATACCCTATACTTTGTTTCTCTCGACAATGTTCCAAAAGGAAAGAGAATTTTTAGGTATTATATCATAATCCTGAAACTAACATATGTTTCATCAAGCGAAAGTTTAGACTTCAAGTCACAAATTCTTTTCTAATTTTTTTTTCGGTATGGAATATTCACGCATTTGCTTTTGTATAAAATGTATTGTGTTGCCTATTTATTCTAAATTAAATTCCCTATTTGGGAGGATAATTAGAAAGTTCGGTTCAAAATCATGATTTTTGTAAGTTGAAGATGGAATTTTTTGTCCACCATGATTCTTGTAGTGATAAGAATAGGTGGTAAGTTTCTCTGAATGGTCTCTTCATTCTCATTTGAGTTGAAAGAGCTATTAACCATAATACTTGTTTTCTCCCTTTCCCATTGTTTCCCTTTTATTAAAAGGAAAAGAGTAAAAGGTTAGAAATATGCTTCGAAAGGTATGCAATTTTTTATCCTTACATTTGAAAAGATTTGATTTTGTAAAGGATTAATAGCAAAAAGAGCTACAATGGTTATTGAATTTTTGCCCAGCATGCACTTGTAACTAGAATTGATAATTTACATTAGTCTTGCTCGGAAGTTCTAAATTTTCTTTCTTTAAACCAACTATTAGTCATCACAATGACTGTATACTTAGTAATGTAACTTGTCCAAAATTAGTTTTGGAGCTGTAATGCTGACGTGACGACTTCTTCATTTAGGGCCTCCAAAATAGGACCTAAACACATGATTTATTGACTCACCTTAAATTACACCTTTTGACTTGAAATGGGGGAATCCTATAAAGTTGCCAGACTCTTGTTTAAAGTATACAATTTCATCTTCTAGTTCCAGTCTTGGAACATGCATTATCTTTCTAAATTGCAACATTTATGGCGATGGTTAACATTTTGATTAGATGTTAAATAGGTTAATAGGTCATTCATTCTAATCATTAGTAGTACTTTGTTGCACTACGATCTGTTGATTTTAAACTTCTCTGTGATTTTTGGTTTTCTTCGTTAGTGGTCCTACTGATGATACTTTAGCAGGTCTCTATTTGTCCTAAAGTTTTATTTACCAAGTAAGAAAGCTTTTGCTTTCCATATGTTTTCGCTTTTCATATTTTTATTGTTGTAATTGACCATCTTGAAGGTAATGCTTTTGATGCCATTTTAATAAACTTTGGTTCTCCGTTTCCATGTGCAAATTACTATATTATAAAATTTGTATGTGTATTAATCAAATTAGCGAGTCGTACATTATTAAAATTTAGATTAGTGTGATATAAGCGAAGAATGAAAAAGTATATACATATACATGCTCAGTAAGTATCTCCACCTTTATATCCATGTTTGGGTAATTATACTTTATAGTCTACTAATTTATGATCATGACCTTTAGCTTTCTTAAGGTCCGCTGATTTACGATCACGATTTTCGACTTTCTTACGGTCTACTGATTTACGATCACGATCTTCGACTTTCTTACAGTCAACTGATTTACGATCACGACCTTTGATTTTCTAACAATTCGTTGATTTATGATCACGGCTTCAGTTCATTAATTTACGATCATGAAAACTTCTTAAAGAGTTCATCGATTTACGATCGTGACTTCACTTAAACAGTTCGCTGATTTACAATTAAAACTGTCATTTTTAAAGCTCGCTGATTTACGATCACGATTTCAGTTCATTAATTTATGATCATGAACACTTCTTGAAGAGTTCACCGATTTACAGTCGTGACTACAATTAACATTTCATTGATTTAGGATCACGATTGTCATGTTTAAAGCCTGTTGATTCACATCACGACTTCAGTTCATTGATTTATGATTATGAACACTTCTTAAAGAGTTCATCAATTTACAATCGCGATTCCACTTAAGCAGTTTGATGATTTACGATTACGACTGTTGATGTGTGTTTTACATGACTAACGAAAATACGACTAAGGCAAGCGCACCTATCGAACAATAGTATAGCTACGGTGAGTAGAGATATCATATCCACGAAGACTAAAAGTATTAGTACTTACCGTTTTCCTATTATTTAGCCGAAAAATCAGAGTGATTGTTTTAAAATAAAATTTACTAAACTATTCTAACTAAAAAACTCAACAGAGAATGAATCAGGAAAATAATCGAATGATAACCAATGAGAGAAACGATACCCAGTAAAGAATCCACTTAGACTTCATCTATTATTATAAATCTAAATTAGACGATTTATTCACGTGGTATCTTGGTCCGTAGAAATCCCTAAATTATGCTAATATCTCTTGAAAGAGTAAAAGCAACTGACTCTAAGTTGATTAATTGAAATTTCTTTCTAATTAAAACCCCTACTGTCACATTAACTTGATCTATGGAATCCCCTATTAGATTTTACTCTAATCCGGTAGATTTATGTCTTCCTATTTCTAGGATTGCATGTAACTCTACTCAATTATGCTAAATCTACTCTTAAACAAGGACTTTTGCTCCTTTGATTAAGCACATTAAACATGAATTAATATCTCAGAAATATTAAAACAAGAAATAAGCACACATAAATGAGAACATGAATCAAGTATTTATCGCGTAAAATAGAAATTAAATAATAGAATTCATCATAGGTTTCATCCTCCCTAGGTATTTAGGGAATTAGTTCATTATTGTGAATAAAGACATCTCAAAGTTAGAATAACTGCAAAAGAAACTCATAAAAACTTCAAGAGAAATTAAAATGAAGTCTTCAATCTTGACGAAAATCCGCTTCGGAGTTGGCTCCCAATGGTGTTCCACGAGTGTTTTCTTCTATATTCTCCAATGGCCCCCTCTTCTCTTCTTCTAATTGGTATTTACAAACTTTAGAATCCTCAAAAAGCCTAAAAAAATGTGTTCTTCCACACATTTGGGATGCAAGTTGCAAAATCGATACGGTCTGGTACAGACGGCCATGTGTCCAGCCCGTGTAGCTCCTGAAATCTACTCTTTTTGTCCAATTTTAGCTCGTTTTTCACTCATTTCGCTCCTAAATGCTCTCTTAAATATATAAATAAATTCCAAGGGTTATGAGCATAAAATTCACCAATTTGCATAAATAATCATCCAAAAACACATTAAGAATGCGATTAAAATATGTTATTTTTTATCACTTATCAATTGTCATTTTTAAAGTTCACTGATTTACGATCACAGCTTCAATTCATCGATTTACAATCATGAACACTTCTTAAAGATTTCACCGATTTACAATCACGACTCTACTTAATCAGTTCGTTGATTTATGATTACAACCTTCTGCATACAAGATTTTTAGAACATTATAGATTACAATACATTTCACGGTATTCTACAATATAGTTTGCAGCATTTATGCAAATACAGTTTGCAGTATTCTGCAACATGGTTCATTTCATTAAAACCATTTCTCAAATAACCTTTTAACTTATATAACACACTACCAGACAATAGAACTTACTCAGTAAAGTTTCGAGTTAAAACTTACATAGTAAGCCCTCGATTACATGTGTGTAACTGTAATGCCCCAAAATTTTAAGAATTTAATTGTGAGAATCTACAGTAATTAATTTCTGTATCCGTGGTTTTGTGTTTTGGGATTGAGTTTAAGGTTTGGAGTTCGAGTCACCTCATTAAATTTTTTTTTGTTTTGAAATCAACCCATAAGCATGCGTTACCTACTTAAGTTCAATTTTGTGTGAAAGTGTGTCAAAGAATAAGCCTTCTGGTTCACTGGTTAAGCATCTATCTGTATTGTATCTGGTTCTGAGTTCGAAGTCCATAATATGCGAGAGCAAATATTTTTGTTAGGTGTGGAAAGTTGATTGGAAGTTAATAGAGTTTTAAAGTGTCATTTTAATCTTCATTATTTCTTTTTGGTGTTCCTTTCGTCTCTTTTCTTTTTCTTCTCAATACTTTTACTTTTATTTTTCTTCATTTTGATTTTGGTAGTAAGGGGATACAATCTAGTCGAGATTATACGCTGTAAATTACGTTAATCGAAAGGCTATCGAGTAAGTCTCAGCCAATTAGTTGTCTGCACGGTTTCTTTTTATTCTTCATAAGTTACTTTAAGTTGAGTTTTATGAGTCCCACGTGAATCGTTGATAGAGGATTGTTAATTTTTCTATTTAGGCAAAAGTACTGGAAGTGGTAAACAGCGACATGCCAATTCCAACGATTGCCGTTGATTTTTTGGCAGGTATTGAGTTAATTGAAGGTTTCGTGTCGAAACTTTCGACTTGGGTTTTAGGAGTGAAAATGGGAATAGCTGTCGATAAAATGACTTAATTGGTTAATTGACTACTTGTTCTAGGCTTTAGGGACCCTTCTTATTGTTGTTACTTCGGAATCTCTTCAGGTACATATCGAAACACTCAGTTTTTGAAAGTTTTGGTTGCCGAAAAATGGTTGCTATCAACGCCACACGGCCAGACACACGGGCATGTGACTAGGCCATGTGAGCCACACTAGTGTATAGCAGGCTGTGTGATCGATCGTGTAACTCACTATTCATCGACTTGGGGCCACACGGGCTGGCACACCGGCGTATGTCTAGGCCGTGTGTGGCCATGTTAGTGCAGGGTTCACACAGGCATGGGACATAGGCATGTGTCTAGGCCGTGTAACTCACTGTTTGTGACTTAGAACCAGGGCGTGTACCCTAGCTGTGTGTCCAAACCATGTAACTCTCTGTTTCTATGTTAGATCCACACGGGCAGAGGGCATGAACGTGTGCCCAGGTCGCGTAAGCCACACGGGTAATGACATGGCCGTGTGTCCAGGCCGTGTGGCATTATAAAAGAGACACGAAACCCGATTTTGATGTTGTAAATATGGTCTATGACTGATGTTGATTTTTCATTGTACGAATGATCTAAACTTGATTGAATGAGAACTCTTGAGGTTCTATAACTGACACATGAATATTATAACTGTAAGTGTATTGTAAATACCTGCACTCTGCATTTGCATGGGTTGAGATGTTGTGAAGAAGGAAGTGATCTACTTTGAATCAGTGGTTAAGCCACTATGTAAATAATTTTGATTCTGGCACTTTGATGCATTATGATCTAGCAGCTAAGCTGTGTTACTATAAACGTGCCAATAGACACTTTGTGGTGTGCAGGGATGGAAGGGCATTTAATGTCCTTAACAATAGGTTGGGATGGTCGAAGATGGCATGTAGCGGACGGGATTTAGGAATATCTGCATCTGAATCTGATCTGTAATATATGGACGAACTTGTATATATGTAAATATATGTATACCACTGATCTGTTCTGAATCCGAACTGTAAATAGTTCTGTATCGAACCGAATCTTTGAGTATGAATTACTTTGTAAATAAATACTAATTGAATAACTTAAACTTCTATTACGCACTGAGTGCATAACTCATTTCATTTCCGATTGATTTTCAGGTGAGCCTCAATCTTGATCGAGTTGGTGTCGCGGGAGCTTGGTCAAAGTTTTGTATTTTCTTTTAAGCAGTACTATTAGGGATTTATGTTCTATGGAATTTATGAAGATTATATGTTTTAAATTATTGCTGTCACGAATGTTACATAATGAATGGTTCCGTTCGACTCTGTTATGATAGTATGAATTTTAATACGGGTGACATAACTTCCCAAACTTAGTCTGGACGTCTAGATCGGGTCTAGGGTGTTATATTTAGTGATATCAGAGCTAGGTTAATTAGCACTCAGACTGTGTTTGGGCTCATAATGTAGAATAAAAGTAGTTTAGTGATAATTAGTATCTGTACTAATATAGAAACACGGAAATTCTAAGGAACGACTGAGCCTCCGACATTGACCCCGTAAGTATTTCTGTTCTATTATAAAGATTATGACCCTTAAACTGTTGTGGGTGAAATGTTCTGATGTGAACTGGTGAAATTGTCCTACTAGATGTCTGAACTGATCTGTGTACACTAATATTATAACCAGATTGCAGTATGAGTTTTCGTGGTAGTCGTGCACGCGGTATACGAGGGCGCCGAGGACGCCGAGGAGAAGCTCGAGCAGAGTCATCCTCTATGGGTAATGTGCCCAATCTGAAGACCAGTGAAACTGTTGGTACTCCCACTGCCGAGACAGAGTCCTAGACTCCGACTACTGGGGATGACGCATTGTCCTAAGCCATGATATAGGCACTGGAGTGGGTCACAGGGACCCATTCGGGATCGGGAGGTCTCATGCCAGTTACTGAATGACTCCAATCGAATGGGGCTGAATTATTCAGAGGCGTCATAGGAGTCGCTCCCACCGTTGCTGAATATTAGCTCGAGGCTACCGAGCGTATTATTACAGACCTTGATTGCACTCTTACTCAGAAATTGAGGGGTGTTGTATCCTTACTCCGAGACAAAGCTTATCAGTGATGGATAACCGTTGAGTAAGGTGCTCAGTCTGAACAAGTGAACTGGGACCATTTTAAGAATGCCTTCCAAGATAAATATGTGAGGGCGAGTTATGTTGAGGCTCACCGATGCGTGTTTGTAAGCCTAGTTCAGAAGAATCATAATAAGGTTAAGAGGGATTCGGGTCCCTTTAGTTCTAGTCAACGCCCTAAGAAGCAAGCGAGGTTTGATAGGCCCCCGAGGGCCGAGGCATCGTCTATAGTGGTTGAGGTTAAGTTGTGTGGTAAGTGTAGAAAACGCCATCCGGGAGAGTATTGGGGGAAGCTAAGAGCATGTATCCACTACGGGTCGATAGAGCATCAAGTTAGAGATTGCCCCCGTCGATCTGATTCAGTGCCAGCTGCGGCATAGACTCCGACTCTGAATTTTGTTTGGCCTCTGAGAGAAGTTCACTAATCATTCAGAGGTCATGGTACTGGTAGAGATGGTAATGGATCTGGGAGAGGACAGAAAGCACCGGGTAGAAGTGCATGTCAGACTGAGGCTCGTAACCGGCACTGGTTTATGCAGCGAGACGCTGTGAGAAAAGTAATGATGCTGATGTCATTACAGGTACCTTTTTTATTCATTCTGTTCCGTATTATGCTCTCATTGATATTGGCTCTACTCACTCGTATATAGCTAGTGTTGTTTTTATAAATCTGGGTTTAATTGTTGAAAATACTATTAGAGAGTTTTCTTTGATTAGTCCGTTGGGACAGTCAATCCGAGTTGATAGAGTACACAGGCGGGTACCCCTAGAACTTCAGGGCACGGTATTTCCAGCTGATTTAATAGAATTGCCCTTTAATGAATTTGACTTAATTTTGGGAATAGATTGGCTTGTTGAGTATCGGGTCAGTCTAGACTGTGTTGTGCAACCAAAAGGGTTACTCTGAGAGAAACTGAGAATGACGAGGTGGTCATGGTTGGTGAGCACCAAGATTACCTTTCTAATGTAATATCTGCTCTTGTAGTAGATAAGTCAGTCCGAAAGGGGTACGAGGCATACCTTACTTACGTATCCAATTCTACTCCCGACAAGCTTTTAGTAGGAGATATTCGCACTGTGAGGGAATTCCTGGATGTCATTCCCAAGGAGTTGCCTGGAGTACCCCTGAATAGGGAGGTGGAATTTGGAATTAACCTGTTACCAAGTACTGCTCCAGTGTCTATTGTGCCCTATTGCATGGCACCGAAAGAACTGACCAAATTAAAAGTGCAACTTTAGAAACTCCTGGATAGAGGATTTATTCGACTGAGTCTGTCTCCGGTGGGGCACCGGTATTGTTTGTTAAGAAGAAGGATGAGTCGATGAGGAGGATGTGCATTGACTATAGGCAGTTGAACAAGTTGACAATTAAGAATAAATATCCGTTACCGAGGGTTGATAACTTGTTCGACCAGTTTCTGAGAGTATCTGTCTTTTCTAAAATTGATCTATGCTAGGGTTACCATCAGCTCAAGGTCAAAGAGACTAATGTGTACAAAACTGCTTTCAGGACTCGTTATAGACATTACGGTTTCTGTTAATGCTTTTTGGATTAACAAATGCCTTGGCGGCGTTTATGGATTTAATGAATCTGGTGTTTCAACCGTACTTGGATAAACTTGTAGTGGTTTTCATCAATGATATCTTAATCCACTCTAAAACGAAAACTGAGCATAATGATCATCTTCGTATTATACTTCAGAAAATTCGAGAAAAATAGTTGTACGCTAAGTTCAGTAAATGTGAGTTTTAGTTGCAGGAAGTTGCCTTTCTGGGTCATGTGGTCACAGCGGAGGAGATCTGATTTGATCCCAATAAAATTGAAGCTGTTGTTGAGTGGAAACAGCCAAAAAATGTGTCTGAACTTTGTAGCTTCCTAGGTTTAGCTAGTTACTACCGAAGGTTCGTCGAAGGGTTTTCTTTGATTGTGTCACCTCTGACGAAGCTGTTACGCAAGAATGCCCTATTCATAGTGGTCCGAGATACAACAATCTAGTTTCAACAAGCTCAAGTCCGTTCTAACACAGGATCCTGTTTTAGTTCAACTAAAATCAGGTGAGGAGTTTGTGGTATACAGTGATGTTTCACATGTCGAGTTAGGATGTGTGCTTATGCAAGACGGTAAGGTGGTCGCTTACGCCGCGATAGTTGAAGACACACGAGGGTAATTACCTTACGCACGACCTTGAACTGGCTGCGGTTGTGTTTGCTCTGAAAATCTAGAGACACTATCTGTACGGTAAAAGGTGTATTATATACATCGATCACAAGAGTCTCAAGTATTTGTTAACCCAGAAAGAGTTAAATCTTTGGTAGCACCGATGGGTTGAGTTACTTAAAGATTATGATTGCACAATCGAATATCATCCTAGGAAGGCTAATATGCTAGCTCATGCCTTTAGCTGTAGAGTGATGACATACTTGAGAGCAATGTTAGCTCGTCTGAGTTTGCTTGAGGATGGAGGACTGTTGGTTGAATTACAAGTAAAGCCAATTTGGGTGGAATAGATTCGAGCTAAAAAATTGAATGATGAGTCGTTAGTTCAGCGTATGCAACATATTGACTCGAACGGGAATACTAATTTTAGCTTGAACAGCGATAATATGTTATGCTTTAAAGGCCAGATTTGTGTACCCAATGACAAAGAATTAAGGTATTTGATCCTGCAGGAGGTACATAATAGTCCCTATAATATGCATCCAGATGAGAACAAGATGTATCAGGATCTCAGAGAGCTTTATTGGTGGCCTGGACTGAAATAGAAGGTAGTCATTATTGTATCCCACTATCTGAAGTGTCAGAGGGTTAAGCCTGAACATCAGTTACCCTCTGGGCTACTTCAGTCAGTTAAGATTCCACAGTGGAAATGGGAGCGGGTAAAAATAGATTTTGTTTCGGGGTTGCCATTAACTCCAACTAAAAAAGATTCAGTTTGGGTCATCGTTGATCAGTTGACCAAGTCAACCCATTTCATTCCTATCAAAATAGATTACTCCTTACAGAAGTTAGCTAAACTGTATATCGTTGAAATTGTGAGACTCCACAGAATTTTGGTCTCGATTTTTTTTACAGAGATTCATGATTTACGTCTTGATTTTAGAAGAAACTCCATGGACTTTAGGCATCCGACTTAATTTCAGCACTGCGTATCACCCTCAAACTGATGGATAGTCGAAACGAGTCATTCAGATCTTAGAGGACATGCTTCGGGGTTATGTGATAGACTTCAGTGGTAGTTGGGAGAAGTACTTACAATTGGCGAAGCTCACATACAATAACAGCTTTTAGTCTAGTATACAGATGGCACCCTACGATGCCTTATATGGTCGTAGGTGCTGTACTCTGTTATGTTTGACTGAGTTAAATGAACGTCAGATCTTGGGTCTGAAACTAGTTTCTAAAACTAAGAGCACTGTGAAAGTGATTTATGGTCGCTTGAAAGCAGCCTCTAACCAACAGAAGTCTCGCGTGGATTTAAAAAGAAAGGATATTGAGTTTTCAATAGGTGATCAAGTGTTTCTAAAGGTGTCACCTTGGAAAAAGGTTCTCTGATTCAGACGCAAGGGTAAACTGAGCCCGAGGTTCATTGGACCATATCGTATTCTGAGGCGAGTTGGACCTGTTGCATATCAGTTGGAATTACCATCAGAATTGGAACGAATTCATGATGTGTTTCATGTCTCGATGCTGAGACGGTATTGATCGGATCTGTCACACATTGTTTCTATCGACGAGATCGAATTACGACTAGATTTAACCTTCGAAGAGGAGCCTGTCCAGATCTTGGAACAGGACGTTAAGATGCTGAGGAAGAAAACCATTCATCTAGTGAAGGTCTTCTGGCAGAACCACAATACTGAAGAAGCCACGTGGGAACCGGAAGAATCAATTCAATGGTTATATCTGTATCTGTTCAACTCAGGTAAAATTTTGAGGTCGAAATTTTTTTTAGGAGGAGAGAGTTGTAATGCCTCAAAATTCTAAGAATTTAATTGTGAGAATCTACAGTAACTAATTTCTGTATTTGTGGTTTTGTGTTCTGCGATTGAGTTTAAGGTCTAGAGTTTAAGTCGCATCATTAAAAGTTTTGTTGTTTTAAAATTAACCCATAAGCATGCGTTACACGCTTAAGTTCAATTCTGTGTGAAAGTGTGTCAAGAATGAGCCTGCTGGTTCACTAGTTAAGCATCTGTCTGTATCCTTTCTGGTTTTGAGTTTGAAGCTCGTAATATGTGAGAGCGAATATTTTTGTTAGGTATGGAAAGTTGATTGGAAGTTAATAGAGTTTTAAAGTGTCATTTTACTCTTCGTTATTTCTTTTTGGTGTTCCTTTCGTCTCTTTTTCTTTTTTTGTTCTCAATACTTTTACTTCTATTTTTCTTCATTTTGATTTCGGTCATAAGGGGATATGATCTAGTCGAGATTATACGCTGTAAATTACATTGATCAAAAGGTTATCGAGTAAGTCTTAGCCAGTTAGTTGTCTGCATGGTTTCCTTTTGTTCTTTGTAAGTTACTTTAAGTTGAGTTTTATGAGTCCCATGCGAATCGTTAATAGAGGATTGTTGATTTTTCCATTTAGGCAGAAGTATCGGAAGTGGTGAACAGTGACACGCCAATTCCAACGATTGCCATTGATTTTTCAGTAGGTATTGAGTTAATTGAAGGTTTCGTGTCGAAGCTTTTGACTTGGGTTTTAGGAGTGAAATTGGGAATGGTTGTTGATAAAATGACTTAATTGGTTAATTGACTGCTTGTTTTAGGCTTCGGGGACCCTTCTTATTGTTGTTGCTTCGAAATTTCTTCAAGTGCGTATCGAAACCCTCAATTTTTGCAAGTTTTGGTCGCCGAAAAATGGTGGCTGTCGACGCCACACGAGCGTGTGACTAGGCCGTGTGAGCCACACAGGCGTGTGGTAGGCCGTGTGATCGGCCGTGTAACTCACTGTTCATCGACTTGGGGCCACACGGGCTTACGCATGGGTGTGTGTCCAGGCCGTGTGTAGCCATGTTAGTGTAGGGTTCACACGGGCATGGGACAAGGGTATATGTCTAGGCCGTTTAACTTACTGTTTGTGACTTAGAACCACACGGGTACGCACAAGGGCGTATGCCCTGGCCGTATGAGTTACACTGGCAAGGACACGGCCGTGTGTCCAAACAGTGTAACCCTCTGTTTACATGTTAGAACTACATGAACAAAGGGCATGAGTGTGTGCCCAGGCCGTGTAAAGGCACACAGGCAAGGACATGGTCATGTGTCCAAGCAGTGTGGCATTATAAAATAGGCCCGAAACCCATTTTTGAGGCCTTAAATGTGGTATATGACTGATGATGATTTTCCATTGTATGAATGATCTGAACTTCATTGAATAAGAACTTTGTAATGCTCTATAACTGACACATGAATATTATAACTGTAAGTGTATTGTAAATACCTGCACTCTGCATTTGCATGGGTTGGGATGTTGTGAAGAAGGAAGTGATCTACTCTGAATCAGTGGTTAAGCCACTATGTAAGTAATTCTGATTCTAGCGCTTTGACGCATTATGATCCAGCAGTTAAGCTGTGTTACTGTAAACGTATCAATAGACACCTTGTGGTGTGTAGGGATGGAAGGGCATTGAATGTCCTTTACGATGTGTTGGGATGGTCAAAGATGGTGTGTAGCAGACGGTATTTAGGAATATCTGCATCTAAATTTGATCTACAATATATGTACGAACTTGCATACATGTAAATATCTTTATATCACTGATCTGTTTTGAATCCGAATTGTAAATAGTTCTGTATCAAACTGAATCTTTGAGTATGAACTACTTTGTAAATGAATACCAATTGAATAACTTAAACTTTTGTTACGCACTGAGTGCACAACTCATTTCGTTTCCGATTGAATTTCAGGTGAGCCTCAATCTTGATCGGGTCGGTGTCGCGGGAGCTCGGTCAAACTTTTGTCTTTTTTTTTAAACAGTACTATTAGGGATTTATGTTCTATGAAATTTATGAATATCATATGTTTTAAATTATTGTTGTCACAAATGTTATGTAATGAATGGTTTCGTTCGTCTGTGTTATGATAGTATGAATTTTAGTACGGATGACGTAACTTTCTAAATTTGGTTTGGATGTCTAGATTGGGTCTAGGGTGTTACAGTAACTTTGTCTCAGAAAAGTCACTTTATAACTTTTCTTCAACAAGGTGGGAGACAAATTGTTATAGAATTATAATAAAACATATCATAACTCGACTCGAAGTCCAATCTACTCTGGTGACACGAAATTCGACCCACCTCCTTTATATACATTTCTAAAGACCAAGAGAGGGGGCTGCTGTCTAAACGGTACCTTTGATATGCTTCTTCACTAGAACATCCTCCTCTTCCTTCTCCACTTCTGTTGATACTATGTATCAACAAATTATATAATTATAAATTAATACAATAATAAAATTACATTTAAAATTTTAAAATTCAGTTCTATGATTATAGGATAATATGGTAATACATCGAATATTCGATTTGATAATATTAAGTATAAAATAGAAACACAACTATTTTGAGGAATAATATAATATGTGAAATGAATAGATTGTCTGATAATTAAAAAAGGTATAGTTGTCCACGAAACCATATGCTTGGCGTTAACCCCAAGGAATAATCGCAAGCCATTCCTAGTCTGTTCAATTTTCTAAAAAACCAAAAACACAAACTGTGCATTAAGATCGAGCCTCGCTAATCACGCCCTATTTTACCGATCACACCACACTGTTAAAAAAAATAAGTTAATTTAAATTTAGTAATTTAAATTTATTTAATATTAAAGTTTTTTATTTAATTCATTTGCATCCGAATAATCATTTATATTTTTTATAAATAAATTTTAATATTTTTAGAAATAAATTCGAGTGAGAAAAAAAAAGCATGTTATTACAATGTAAAGTGATCTTAAATTGAATTTTATAATTAAATAAAAT
Organism: Gossypium anomalum; assembly: GCA_025698475.1. NCBI lineage: Eukaryota > Viridiplantae > Streptophyta > Magnoliopsida > Malvales > Malvaceae > Gossypium > Gossypium anomalum. The sequence continues at coordinate 16,438,958 of CM046961.1, forward strand.
TTTGGTTAATTAGATAATTAAGAAAACTTCTTCAAGCATAATTAAAATTTTGAGCATGAATTATTTGGCGAAGTATATAAAAATTTGGGTTTTAAACTTTGATATTGATAAATTTCTAAACGATTCTGTTTTTGGCTGCTGCTCATAATTCTACCATAAAACTTTGCATGTCCACATCCTTGTGTTTTCCAACCAATTATAAAATAAAGAGAGTGGGCCATTGCAAATTTGCAACCACACCCTCATTGGCTACTTCTAGAGCACCTTCATCATTCAAGCATAAATCCTCATACTATTATTTTTTACTAACAATAAATACAATAAATATTTTGAAACAGCCTCAACCTTACCTCCAGATTAAACAGCCTGTGAATCCTCAACTATCACCACAATACCTAGCATCTCCTAGTTTTTCTCCAATATTGAAAATTGAGATCTGTCCAAATTACTCCCTTGTGCATCTTTTGGGATAGAGATCAATTTCTTGACATTTGTTTCAATATACATGGTCCGAACATCTCAGACTCGATCGGGTCAATACAATCCTTCTCATGGATGTTATCACTTTTCGATGGATCCACTATGTCAACCCTCCTAGCAGCTTGACAAAACTCTTTAACATGCATGTATTGGCCACAACTAAAACTAACATTAGGCAAGAATTTATACTAGACTTGCTGGATATGATTCTCCACCATGATATTCGATATTAATGTGTTGCATAAATTAATAACAACAATAATTTGTGTAAACCACCGTCTCACACCAATATCCATATTTTAGTCGAATTTATAGACCATGCCAATCATACTACATATAAAGATCCATCCAGACTAAGAAAACGTATCCAAATAATAACATAATTTGAAAAAGTAATAAGTTGTAAAAAAGTTCTTGACTAGACAATGCCCAAAAATAGTCCAAGATCCTTTGTATAAAACTTTTTAGTCCTCATGGGATTGGAGCTTGGCTAGAGAGTAATCATTGTCCACATCCATCAGTTGCCAAGCCGATTCTGGTTTCCAGAAGCTTGCATTCTATTGTAAAGGCTTGAAAAGCCTATCTTCTTTCCTAGAAGCTTCAAAACTACAACTTTAGCCATACTATCATCAATCAACTGATAAATTCGTTCTAAAAATTTAATTGAAGGAATACCCTGGACCGTTTCCCAAACGACATTCCCATCAAGAAGCTCAAGAATAGGTCTCACCAATTTGCTTAGCCATGCCAAAGAATTGCATCAGTGCGTATCTAAAAGACATCTTATCATCCTCCTGCTGTCGTGGTTGCGAAGTCCCATCATCTTGCTGCAGCAGTTGCACATAATCGATCATCTGGAGCTCCTCGTTGCGCTTTTGTCAACTTCTTTTACGCTCTGGCCTCCCCTCATTATTGGGAGGTGGGGGCGACTAACCCATGAAAGTATTCTCAATTGAAAGCATCAAAGAAAGAAATAACATACAAATTTTTAATATATTTGATTTAGTTTTAATTTTTAAAATATTAAAATATATACTAATTACACTATCAATTAAATTTAATAAAAATAATAAAACTTCAAATATGATAATTAATTATAGTATTCACTTTCTATTTTTTATTAGTAATATATTTAGTGGGTTTTACCGAATTTACATAATTGACTTTCAAATTTAATTTATTTTTTTATTTATTGAAACTGACTTATTCATTTATTTTATGTTTGTAAATCCTTGCATCTCACATGTTTAAAAATAACATCATTAATATGGAAAATCTTTTATAAAGAAAAGGAATCAAAATATTCTTATTACACTGCTCAACCTATCTTTTTTTTTTTTTTATCTAAATAAAATTTTATTATTTTTCACAATTTCAATATAAACCATATTCCCCTTTAAATATCCTCTTACTTCATCTTTTCATTTTTCTTCATCTCATATAATCTCAAATTGGTTTTAATCCCACCATTTTTTTTAAATATATAATTATAATTTAATGTTTAATAATTTACATATTTTTTTATTAAATTTTAAACACCTACAATTTCAAATATTTATTAATATTTACCTTATTATTTTATATCATTATATATTTAATTTTATGTGATATAAAATAATAAACAATATATTAAAACTAGTTTCTTCTAAATTAAAACTATCCATTTGTTTTTGTCAAAAATTAAATTACACATATTTTAGATAAAAAAAATACACTCATCTTTTTTCTTGAAATATTTTTTTTTATACAATATTGAGATGGAGATGAAAATCATACAATTTGATTTCATGTCAATCGGGTGTGTGAGAAGAATTTTAATCTCCACTTCATACAAATAAAGACTTCTTGAAATATTATTATTTCTTATGATGCAAATTTTACAAATAAAATATTATTTTTTAAAATGTAAATTCATATATAATTTAAGAAACTAGTGGTTTAACCAGCTCATCTAAAACCACATAGGTACTTGATTGGACAACTAAAAAAAATCAATTGAACCACTGTTAATATCTAATTGGAACGGATTAAAGCTAGTTTAAATATTTAATTTTGTTGTTATAAGTTATAGAATGAATATTTATATTCCTATTATTATTTATTTGTATTTGTTAGTTTTTTTCTTGATTTCTAGAATTTTTTAATTTGTCCTTATTTTATGAATTTTTTAGAAATTTTGATTTTTTTTATTTTGATTTTTCATGGTTTAATCAATTGACGATTCGATTTTTAAATATTGCATATTATCTAATCTATATGAATAGATCACTAGTTAAAAAGATGAAAAGATTAATACTCCCTTCATTACAAGTTTCAAACATAAATCCAACACTTAGTTACCACAATTTTTGCGTATGACCTTGTTAATTGGATTTATATGAGTCATTGAATAATTTATTTGTGTTTTAATGTAAATCAAATTAATTTTGAATTTTAATTATGCTATAGATATTTTATATCACTTTATTCATAACTTATTTTAAAGTTATTAAGTTTCAATATATATATCTATAAGTTAAGATTAAATTTGCTCGCGGGTGAGCCTACTCACTCAAATTCAAAGGCAAGCCCGAAATATGGAAGAATTTGGAGAAAATGACGAGGCCCAAAATGGGCTTAGGCAAAAAAAACTTGTTTAAAATATGAGTTGGGCTTTAAATTTAAGGATCAAGCCTAGTCCAGTCCATTTTATATTTTTAACATATTTTTATATATTATGTATTTTATATCATATGAAATTAAATAAATGATTATATGATGTAAATATTTAAAAATATATTTTAAGTTGTATTTGTTTAAAAATTGATAAAAAAATAACATTTAAATTATTGAATATTAAATTAAAATAATATATATTTTTTAAAAATAGTATGACGGGCTTAAAATAAATTTGGGTTTATATGAGATGAAGATCAAGGAAAATAAAGAAAAAGTAAGATAAATAAGAGAATATTCTAAAGGGAATTATATGGTTTTATATTGAAATTGTGAAAAGGGTAAATTTTTCTTTAGATAAAAGAAAAAGATAAGTTAACCAATGGGTGTGTAAGTGTCACGGGCTTAGATTTTTTTTGTCTTGCAATTCATGCGGTCTTAGGCAGTTTCTTCGTTCCAAAAACACTTAAGTCAACTTAACTCCTAACAATTGAGGCTTCAACAAAATTCCTCTAAGACACCAATGAAGAACAAAGCGGAAGCAACACAAAATTTGAAAAGAACTCGAAAGATTAATAAAGCCACATAAAAGCAAGAATACTTGAGAGAATGTTTGAGTGAGTGCTCTCAAGAATTCTATTACTCAATGAATGAATTACAATGAGGGGGCGGGATCTCTATTTATAGTCAAGCCTCCTAAAAATCAACAATACAGATCAAAGTACATCAATGACTATGATTAAAAGCTATCTACAAATCAAATCTCTAAAATTACCTCATCATATCTTCTAAGATTGCATATCATATCTAAGATTGCATATATTTGAAGATCATGTTTCATATTTGTCATGTTTTGCAGATAGACCTTCAATCTCTCCAAACAACAGGTCAGTCCAATTGGGCCAAATGACTTCCCTTAAACATGATGGATCACACAAGTGTGTTATGGTTACGGGCTCCCATGTGCAACCCATGACATAAGTAGGTTCATTGGGAAGAGGGATACAATAAATTAATCTTTGAATGTGAGAAAATTATTTTCACATGAGAGAGAAAAAAATTTAGATTTTATATTAAAACACTTCAAGAGTAAATTTGAGATTTTATATAACTACACTTCAATTTTTGACATTTTGGATGCATCTTTCCTAGACAAAAATCCTTTTTCCAAGATTAAAATGTATAAAATTATCAAAACAAAGCTTTGGTTGAAGTGGTAAATTTTTTTTTTTATAGATGTTGGTGAAAAGAGTTCAAATTTTAATATTTTTAATATTTATTAGTTTTCTTTAAAAAATAAAAAAATTACAAAAATACTCTCTTAATAACATAACTTATTTAAAATATGTAAAGTTTTTTTAGTAATTTCCTTGGTTGAGTTGGTTTAATGGTTTCAAGTTTACTTGTGACACCATCTCAAACACCATGTCACACCCCAAGTCTGACGGATCCAAGAATAAGGTGTGTAGTTGTGAAGTTATCTATTTGGCATAATGTAATCTGTATGTTAAGTCTTCTGGTGAGTTGAAACGTTGCGTATAGTACTTGTCGTTAAGTAAATAAAGGTTTTAGGTTATAATGTTATATAAGAGAATGATATATCAAGCGAAGTATAAGCCAAGTGAAAGTTACCGCCAAATGTTTAGTACGCCTAATTTGTCTGAATATTGTACTAGTTGAGTTGTAAAGTGACCTGGTAAGGAACCAATTGGATTGACTAGTCAAATATCATTTGTATAGGATTTTTATTTATGTTTTTCTCAGAATCTATAGGCCATTTAGAAGGAAAATTTTTTAATTAAGTGACACTTGTTAAGTTCTACTAAGCGGGATTGGGTTATATATATGTGTGAGAAGGGTTTGTGAGAAAGGTTCTTCTTTCTTCAATATTACTTTATGATTTTTTTTCTTAAATCTAATTGTATCTCTTGCTCGTTAAGCTAGAAGCTAAGGTTCTTAGTTTAATTAGTGGTCATTCTATCTCCAGGTAAGTATTACAGCTTTGCATGTTAAGTTTTGAATGAGTATGTCGATTAAAAGGTATATAAATCGTAGGTTATGAATACAAGGTCTTGCATGGGAGTTAGTTGTGATTGTGGTTTTAGCAATTTGTATGTAAATGGGTTTTAACGGTGAATCTATATTCTTTATGTAGTTGTTGTTACTGGGTCAAGATGGATGTCCGAGTCTAGAGCTTCAAGCTACAGTCTAGGTGAGTCTCTATTCTAACTCCTACATGTTAATTGTTTAGGTAAAGACATATATATAGTAATAAAACCTTGTATAGAAAGTAAGTGTGAGACACAGTAAAGATGTTATATGTGTGTAATGATGTTATGTATGAAGTATTGTTTGAATAGAAAGTAAGTAGTGATTATGCAAGTAAAGTCTAATAAGAAAAAGCACAAATCAACCAGGTGTATGAACAAATCTAGGTAAGTAAATTATGGGTAAAGCTTCCCTTGTGATGCCTCTAGTAGAGTAGGTATATTGCTAACCAGACTGGCAAATCACGATATAAAAATAAGTGTAAGACCATATGGTTGAGACCCATGACAATGTTTAATATGAAAACACTCTTGGTGTAGCCTCTAGTAAGATGAAGGTTGGACTAACAGATAACGACATGAGAATGTGTAAGTCCATGTGACTGAGACCCATGGCAATATATAACTGTATGAATGTTCATGGTGATGCATTTAGTAATATGAAAATCAAATTAATAGATCATGACATGAAAATATGTATAAGTCCATGAGGGAGAAACCTATGGAACTTTCTGTGAAAGTCAATCAAGACAGTAAAAACGTGATTCTATATGTTTGCCTGTGTGGCGTGATCTGCTAAGCCTTTGTGGTGAATTTTTGTATGGCCCTTGTGGCAAGTTCTGTATCATCTTATTGGTGTATTTGATGATATTTGTGTGGTAGAATGTGGTTATCCGCCCTTGTGGTAAGTTCTGAGAATTCTTCAATAGATAAGTCTATGATAAAGTTATGATATGTCTAAAGTTATTTTGGTTTGAATAGCTTTATGATGTAAAGGAATGAGTCTTAAGGAAAGTATGAATATGTAGGTTTAAAAAGGGTATCCGTCATAGTCATCTATCAATTTAGAATATAAGCATATTCTTAGTTATAAGAGATATCTAAATATCCCTTAGTCTGATTTTATCTATGTTAGGAAGTGTTGGAAATTTAAGTTGTTTGATATCAATGAAATTTGAGTAATATCAATTCTCGTTTTTAGAACAATTGTAATCTGAATCATTGGTAAATCCAGTATTCTTATTCTATGAAACACTAGCTTTCGGTTCCTTATCTATTTGAACTCAGGTTTTTACTTACATCAAAGTATACAAGTCACACATACATAGCCTATCATCCACTCAAGATTTAGGTATGTGATACTATAAATGCCACAAGTGAATAAATTCATAAAGATATCCAGGATCTATTCTACTTGAATCATGTCTAATGTATTGTCAATCTAATTAGTTATATCTACATTTCTATCTTCTGGGAGTCATCCGCTTCTATACTCAAGACAAAGCATATCTCCAATTAGACTTGGTAGACAACATATTAGTTTTTCAATCGGCTTGCTCGTTTCTGATTAGACTAAAGACATGTTAGATTATCTATTAATATAATTTGTCTTTCTATATTACGACCCGACCGTGTAATACTACTTAATATTAGTTAAACGTTAGATAACTAATGAGCCAATATTTGCTTGCATTTTGCTTTTCATGTAAAAATTGTTAAGGACATTATAAAAAGAATATTAATGTAAATAATGAATTATTTTATTAACCAATTTGTTCAAAAAATACTAGTATGTAAAATGAATATAATACACTTAGGGCATCAAATCCAACACCGGTGTAGTTTGTTAAGACTTTTTCAAGGTCCTATCCAGTTCTTCTTTGCCCTCAGCTAGTTGAAGTTTTTTCGATGAGGGAAGCACTTTCTTGGCTCAAGTCGGAAGGCTACTCTTATGTGATCCTTGAGGGTGATTGTATGGAGGTTTTTACTGTGCTTCATACAGCTTCACCAAATCTATTTGAGTTCGGGGTTCTTCTCAGCAATTGTTGTCATTTGCAGACACATTTTCAAAGCTTTTTTGCTAAGTTCAAGGAACTATTAATAGGGAGCATTCTTGGATCTATGAATCCATCTGTTTTTGTTACTATCCCAACATGTCTTTTTTTTTTTCTATCTTGAATTCTAATAGTGCACTAATTTTTAACGCAGAAGGGTTTTAGGCTCGAGTGTATAGGGTAAGCTAGATGACTTAGGTTTAGTATGCCTTTCCTATTCAACGTTGCGTGCATCTTTTTCGTTATCTTAATGAATTTCTACTTTTAAAAAAAGAAAAGATTAAATTGCAAGTAAATTGAATGTTAAACATATAAAAAAATCAGATTAAGAATATTATATTAAAATAAAGGTTTGGTTTAGTGATAAACTTATATTTTATTGATGTAAATAGTATGGGTTCAAATCCAATCACATGTAATTTTCTTTTGAAAAATAAAAAGATTAATGTACCTTCAAATAATATGACTTATTTTAATTACACAAGAACATTTTCATAATTTTCTTAACCAAGTTGGTGCCTGGTTGACTCATGATATCAACTCAGTCAAGGGTTTAAATAATAGTATAGATTACAAATCATATATATATATATACAAAAAATGTGGGTAAAATAATTTGTATAATAAAATTGAAATGTATAAAAAAATTTTAAATAAAGCTTTGGTTGAAGTGGTAAAAAAAGTTTTTATAGATACTGGTGGCATGAGTTCAAATCTAACATTTATAGTTTTATATTAGTTTTTTAGAGCTAATTGCACCAAACATCCCCAAACTATAACCCACATTTTAACTTGGTCCCTAATCTTCAAAATGTTCTGATTATGTCTCCAAACTACAAGTCCTTTCATTATTGAAACATTTGATTTAACCATTAAATGACAAATAAAATATTATGTGGTATAATTTACAATGAAAATTTTAAAGAAAAAGTAAAATGTGTCACATAACTTTTAAAATTAAAAATTAAGTAAAATCGAAAAAAAAAGAGAGTGAACAATAGTTTTGTAAAAGTTTCAAAAACTTCAAAATCAATATTTTTACAACATCCATTTTTTACAATATTTATTTTTTCTTTAAACTTTAAATTGTGTCATATAAGATTCGGCATCTCATTTAACATTTAAATTAATGATTTTAGTAACAGAAAAATCTTATATGACACTGACAGTTTAATGTTGTAATTAGAATGTTTAAAGTTTGAGGCCAATTTAAGATGTGGGTTATAGTTTAGGGGTTTTTTGTGCAATTATTTGTGTTCTTAAAATAAAAGAAGACAAAAAATACTCACATAATAATATAACTTATTTAAAATATAATGTTATTTTAATAATTTTTTAATTGAATTGGTATCGATTAATTTATGAATACAAATTATACTTGACCCATTAAAAGAACCGAATGTAGAAACATCGACTTCATGAATACAAACTAACGTTATTAGGTATTAATCAACAAATTGTTCACACAAGTTGGTGTGTTAAATTCGATCCCGAATTTTTTTAAAAAGTAAACTATAATCAATGTCATTTAATTATTAGTGATTTTACATTTTGATTATTTAACTTCAAAAAAATTATAAAATAATTATTGAATTATTCAGAAGTTTTTATTTAAGTCACAAAGTTATTAAAATCGCTATTATATGGCATTTTTTGTTTATACCATACACCAATCAAAAGCTTTCTTTCTCATTTTTTTTTACAGTTTAGTTCTTTTTTATAAAATAACTTTAATGTCACGCATCTGCGAATCAAAATACAAATAAGTTATATCTCTGACATTGATTGTCAAATTAACTTGGATCTGAAGAATGTTCTACTTATCAATGAATACTGATCCATCATACCGATCGTCGAATTATCGCTTGAAATTCATTAGCTAAACTTTTAAAAATACACTTAATAATCTAGTTACTCTGCTAAAAATTTTGAAAATTGTAACCACTTAATTTTTTATTTTGAATAAATAGATTAAAATTTTGTAATTTTTTAAAATTAAGGGAGGAAAAGATAAACTTTATTCACCTACAATTTACCCTTAACAGTAACTCTTTATCCTCAAAGAAACAAAGGTTTAATCATTCAAAATCAGATGCAGAACAAACTATCCAACTCAAACTCAAGAATCGAGAAAACGAGCCACTGAGAGAAAACTATTCATCAGGGCCCCAAAACACAGTCTATTATTCCGAACACAAAAACCCCTCAAGCCGGGAAATGTAAGACATCCGACGGGGAGGGACAGGGAGCATCCAGAACGAAAGAAAGAGAAAAAAGGGGGAGGGGAGAGAAGAAGCATGGGTGGGACTGGAGAACCTGGGAAAGGAAGAGCGGCGCCGGCGATGACAAGAGGAGAGGGGGAAAAGGAAGGAGAAGGAAGAAGGAACCCAAAGGTGAAATGCTAGAAACAAAAAATAAGTGGGTGAAAAGCAAGGCTTATGATCCATGATTGAAGTTTACAGTTTCTTGTTAAAATAAATTTTGGTTGTTCACACTTGATTATTACCTGCTCTGACAAGAGGGCAGAACAATGTAGCTCACAAGACAATGTTTTTGGAATAACATATCCTATTTCAGAATCAAGAAGAATTCATTGGGAGAGCCAAATTTTTTGGTATAAACCACCGTATTTGTACTTGGATGCCATGAACAAATGCACACGCATATGGATTTAAACCTTCAAAACCCCTCGAGGATCAAGGGTTACAAATTCATTTAAATCCTCTGTAAATCTACAACTAGAATTATAACCCCAAAAAAAAAACAAATACAGCTATACATTCAAACCCCATCTCTCTTTGCTGCATTGCACAATCAACTCAATCCCTATTCACTACACTACTACTACTACTCTTACCTAGAGAAGACATGAAACAACCTCGACTGGAACAACCCTTCTTTGATATGGCAGCCTTAGGGCTATATGACTTGTTTTTATGACCACCAAGTCCCCATCCATAGCTCTTACATGATTTCATCTTGGATCTAATATTTAAAGGACCCAACACTTTCTCCGGAAGGTCTTCTATGCTCCTCACGCTTGCTAAAGATGTGAATGATTGAGACTTCCCTTCATAATATTTAGAAAGTCCTCTCCTGCAATTACATTTATATACATATATATATTGATCAAACCATTCATCACAACCTACTACTTAATCTCCTAAACACTTAATAGTTTTGTTGAAATTGTTTACCTGATAGGTAATTGAGCCATCAGGTCGGATAATTCATAAAGAGGTCCATTAGATGATGATGATGATGATGATGTTGCAGAAGATGCATCCTCAACCACGTCTGATGAAGAAGAAGATATTGAATAAATGGAGTTATCTGAGTTTTCTCCAAGGGAGGATTCACTGGATAGTAAATCACACGTTTCATCATTATGATTCCCTCTCCCCATGATCATCAAGTTGCCGCACCATGCTTCATTGCAATCCATTTTCTTCAGATTCATAGCTGGAACAATAACAAGAACAAGAGCAAGATCTGATTTCTGAAAACCCTATGTGCACCTTGGTCGTCTAGGAGGGAGCATACAAATGCATATATATATATATATATAAAGCTATTGTTAGTTGATAATAATATGTGGTGGTATTTAAACATACAGAATAAGCTTGACCAGCTTATTTATTATTTTAGATAATAATTTCTTTTTTGTTTCTTGTATTCCTTTATTCCAAGATTTGTCATTATCATTTTCACCAAAAGAAGAAAAAGATTTGTCATTATCATCTCCTAATGGTCTAAATTTAATATAGCTTTCCCATTGTACTAGGACATTTGGATAAGATCTAAATTGAAGGCATCCATATCCTAGTCAGTGACCTTTTTCTTTTTCTTTTTTTTTTTTTTAATTTTTAGGCTGAAAATGAGGTTACTATCTTTAGCAACTTTGCTTTAAAAAGCTATGACATATTGTACATATTTCCATGTCCCACAACTCCCAAAGAGGCAATCACATTGGTAGAAAAGGCTTCTGACACTTAAGGAATCAGTGTAGTGCATTTGGAAAGTTCAATATTTTAGTTTCCTTAACAAATTCTTCACGATGACGAGATATCAAAGTTATTACTATGAAAGATTGTACTATTCTTTCTGTTAGTGAATATTACTTCTTCTCTTTCTCTTTTACATAAAAATATATTGAAACCCTAAAAAGTTGAACCCAAATTTGATTTGAAATAATGGGCAGGTAGTGAGTAATAAAGATTTGACCCCATCCACTCCCCAACAACTGTCTTCTAAGTACGGAGCAGGAAAATGGGATGTGGTCAAAAAGCAAACACATAGGGTGGATTCATTTAACAAAACATGGTAGCCATTTCCTTAGGATAAGAAGGTTGACTTGGGAACAAAGGCTAATGTGCCACCGCATCAACCCTCACATTCTTATCCATTTTAATCCCATTTAGCTCAGGATCCTAATTTCTCAACCATTTTTGAAAAACTCCTAATCAATCTTCTTACTAATATTAAACATTTGGACTAAATTCGAATTTAACACAAATAAAAATATAAAAAAAAACTATCATAATTATATTAGTTATCATTTTAAAGAATGTGATATATTAAGTTTCTTCCAATTGAGTTGATATTCGAAAATATAATTATCTTTCTCCAACTAATAATTGGATATTATAAAATCTCCGATTCAATTAATATCACAAGTCAATCGCATATCAGTTCAATTGAAAAATTACCTATATTTAAACTTTTATCAAAATCAATTATATTATTCTAATAATATTTTTTATTTTTTTCTTATAAAATATTACCTAAAATCAATAAAAACTCATGGTATTTTTTTATATGTGGTCTAATCTAATATATTAAAACTCTCTCTAAAGTTTGATATAGCGGCATCTATTTATTGTTTGGCAAGAAAAACTTTAGGGGAGAGAATGATGCAAGATTAAACTCAAAACTCTATCGCGCTTACTTATGTCATAATGTTCTTGCTACCAAATTGAGAGGTTGTTGGCAAGTGATTTTAAAATTTTAAAATTTTAAAATTAAATTTTATTATTTATATTTAAGTCACTTAATATATAATAAATGAGATGTTTTAATATTTAACGAATTATTATTATTTAATATAAGTGAAAATTTATATATTAAAATATGGGTAAACTATATTAGTAGTCTCTCAACTATTAGTAAGTATTTTTGTTAGCCACCCAATTATTTGACTTTTTTTTTTGGTCACCAAACGTTAAATGTTAATGGAAAGATAAAATGACAACTTTTAAAATTGACATGCTAACAAATTTAGTCCTCCACATTCAAAGTTACTTAATTTAATCCTCAAGTATGAGTCTTATAAAATTGGTGAAGATCAAACCAATGAAGTTAAGTCATCTCAGCCATTAATTTCCTATCCAACAGTGAAGAGTAGTAGTATCAAGAGAAAATGATGGGAAAATGTGAAAATTATGATTTTAGATTTTTGGGTGTTTCTATTTTTAGTATATATATATATATATATATATATGATCAAATTTAGTTGGTACATTTATTTTTTAAAGCTTTTTAGGCGAAATAGTCACAAAGAAAAGTAAAATTACAAAAAGGATCAAACTACAAAATGTGAAAACGTTGATTGTTAAATTTTTTAAATTCAAGACTAAATTGACACAATGTATAAATATTTTAGGGTTAAAGTTATTTTTATGCTAATTTTAAAAACAAACATGTCACTTTTCCATAGCCCTCATGACCAAAAGAAAAAAAATTGAATAGTTTAATAGTTATTTTATATTTTTTTATAATTGAATGACAAAATAAATTACTGATAATTGGGTGTTTACCTTAAAAAAATTAAAGTTATGGGCTAAAAGCGAAGACAATTTAATAATACACCACTCCCCACCCAAAAAAAAAAAAAAAAAAAGCACAATAATAGAAGCCTGAACAATGGAAAAGGTTTTAAATGGAAAGGATATTGGCTATTTTTGGATTGGTTAAATTCTGCTATTAATCCCTATATTTAGCAAAAGTTGTGAATTTATTCATTATAGTTTAATTTGATTACTTTTAGTTTTTTTACTTTTCAAATTTTAAAATTTTAGTCCTCACCAAATGATAACTGTTAAATTCATTAAGTTTTGTTATTTCCAAAATCTAATGCATCAAACATATTATCATATGTTTAATGTCATGTCAACTTGTTATTTCCACATATTTTCCACTAAAAATTCAGTTAATAGATTAACGACTATCATTTGTGTCGAAACTGAACTTTCAAAATTCGCAACTTAGAATGATCGAATTGAAACATATGGACTAAATCTGCAATTGTACATATAATACATGACTAGTAATTGAATTTAAACAAACAGAATTAACAGGTACAGTTTGGATCGGGACTAAAATTGATCAAATTAAAGTATAGGGACTCAGTTTATAACTTTTTAAAGTAAAAGGACTAATAGAAAATTTTAACCTTTTGTATTTTAAAATGTACTGGGCTACGTTACTTGGGATCAAAGGAAGGTGGGCTTGTTTTGTTTCAATATTGGTTCAGTCCTGTTTGAGGGTAATGGTCCAACATGGAAAATTAGAACTCCAAGACAACAAACAAACATTCTCAGGGTAGCGGAATCGAGATGCTTCGTCTTAACTGGAATTCATAAAAAATATAGTGAAGTCCGGTCCGAAACACTGTGTCACTCTGACACTAAACATGCCCCATCCACCAAAGCTTAAGTGCTCTCACTGTCTCACTCTCCCCCTCTCAGAACCAACCTTCTGTTTTTGTGTTCTTTTTTCCCTTTAACAAAGAAATAAAGACGTTACATTGAAGAACGTTGCAAGGTTCAACACAAGTTGTACTGTTTTTTGTGAACAATGGCTTCAAGATTCAACCTTCTCTTTGCTGTTTCTTTGCTGCTTCTTCTTTTAGGTATGTCCTCCTTACTTCTTCTGCAATACAAGTCTTCACTTTAAGGCTTTAATCTCTGATTTTGATGGAATACCCACATTTATTGACTAAAAATCTCAGCTTTTTTATATGCTTCATTCTTTTCTCTGATGGGTGTCCTTGGTTTAGTTATTTGCTATTTTGGGTCATCTTGTACTGCCTTAAATGTATCAAGCAATGTTATCTTTGTACACCACTTGCATTTAAGATCATGTTATCAAGTAGGTAGGGCTTCAATGTGTGGCAGAATGGGGCAGCTATATTACAATCAATGTTCTAGTCGGTTTAGTTCATATCAATCCTAGATTAGCCGCATTCCATGTGGAATGTTGAATCTCCTGTCTGATAATTAGTTCTTTAACTACTTGCAATGGTTTTAAAACTGTAATTGAATTTGCCTGTTGAAAAAGAAATGCAATGTTATGTTTTTGTTTTGGCAATAAATGTTGATTGTGTTGTGCTGGCAGATTTCTGTAGGGGAAGCATAGTTGGAGTTTGCTATGGAAGGAATGCTGATGATCTTCCAACACCTGATAAAGTGGCGAAATTGGTTCAACTTCACAAAATTAAATACCTAAGGATTTATGATTCAAATATCCAAGTGTTGAAGGCACTTGCAAACACCGGTGTTGAACTTATGGTGGGAGTTCCAAATTCGGACTTGTTAGCATTCTCCCAGTTCCAATCAAATGCGGATTCCTGGCTAAAGAACAGCATCCTTCCGCATTACCCTGCCACAAAAATCACATACATCACAGTAGGTCTTGAAGTCACGGAGAGTCCTGATAATGCCTCTGCCTTGGTTGTGCCTGCTATGCAAAATGTCCTCACTGCATTGAAAAAGGTTGGCCTGCACAAGAGAATTAAAGTTTCAAGTACTCATTCCCTTGGGGTTCTGTCCCGGTCATTCCCACCTTCTGCTGGGGCTTTTAACAGCAGCCATGCATTTTTCTTGAAACCTATGTTGGAATTCCTAGCTGAGAACCATTCACCTTTTATGATCGATTTATATCCTTATTATGCCTATAGAGATTCTCCGAGCAATGTCTCTTTGGAGTATGCTTTGTTCGAGTCATCCTCAGAAGTCATAGATCCAAACACAGGTCTACTTTACACCAACATGTTTGATGCCCAGATAGATGCCCTTTATTTTGCCCTGATGGCCTTAAATTTCAGAACAATCCGGGTTATGGTCACTGAAACTGGCTGGCCTTCCAAAGGTTCACCCAAAGAGAAGGCTGCGACTCCCGACAATGCTCAGACTTATAATGCCAATCTAATTCATCATGTTATCAATGACTCTGGCACTCCTGCCAAGCCTGGTGAAGAGCTTGACGTGTATATTTTCTCATTGTTTAATGAGAACAGGAAGCCTGGACTGGAATCCGAGAGAAACTGGGGCTTATTTTATCCTGACCAGACTAGTGTCTATAACCTGGACTTCACCGGAAAAGGTATTGTTGATGTGACAAACAGTGGGAACGGCACCAATTCAAATGTGACAACCTGGTGTATTGCTTCTAGCAAAGCTTCTGAAGCAGATTTGCAAAATGCCCTGGATTGGGCTTGTGGTCCTGGGAATGTGGATTGCTCTCCCATTCAGCCTAGCCAGCCATGTTTCGAGCCTGATAATACACTTTCTCATGCCTCGTTTGCGTTCAACAGTTACTACCAGCAAAATGGCGCTACTGATGTTGCTTGCAGTTTTGGAGGAAATGGAGTCAAAGTCGACAAGGATCCTAGTAAGTCCATTACTTTAAGCTAGATTTAATTCAAAGATTGCATTATACATGCATATTAATACCTATTATACCAACGCTGCTCATAGGTGTGAACTTTTAGCTTAAGTGAACATTTTTCTATCCAATGTGCCTGGTTTGCATGGTTTTTGAAGTCTAAAAACTACTAGTATCCCTTTAGGAATATTTTATCTTATGAAAGAAGCTAATTTGTTTAACTATTTGTGCAGGCTATGATAATTGCATCTATGTTACTACAAAAGGGTAAGCACTGATTTTCTTTGTCATCCTTCCGTGGATCTGTTCCCATCTGTTGAACGCGCCCATCAATGAATTCACTAAAGTTGTTGTTGTGATTATCTCTCGTGCAGCATAAACAAAACCGCAACAAGTAATATGACCGCCATAGCTAGTACTTCGTCATCCAGACAGACTGAAGTGTGTGCATGGATTGCTAGTTTCTTTCTAATGATGCTAGTCTCATTTGTTTTAAACCCTGAAAAGGTGTTGGATGCATCGATTTCATGACAGTTGAGGGATCTGGCATGAAAGTATTCAATAAATTTGTGGTGGGGAAGAACTTGCTGCTGCCTTCTAGTTTTTTGGTATGGGATTGATGAGAAGTGTATATGATGTCCAATACCGCTGTTGTTGTATCAAATGTGGTGCTATTTCCTAGTCAATGAATGTCCCTGTTTTAAACCCCGAAAAGGTGTTGGATGCATGGATTTCATGACAGTTCAGGGGTCTGGCATGAAAGTGTTCAATAAATTTTTGGTGGGGAAGAACTTGCTGCTGCCTTCTAGTTTTTTGGTATGGTATTGATGAGAAGTGTATATGATGTCCAATACCGCTGTTGTTGTATCAAATGTGGTGCTATTTCCTAGTCAATGAATATCCCTGTTTTTGGTCCAAAATTTGCATGCTCTTTTTTTTTTTTTTTTTTTTTCTGATTAGGTTAAAATACGCTTCAAGTCCTTGTACTTTTAGTATATTTGTAATTTAATCCTATTTTTATTTTTAGGAATTTGGTCCCTCTATTTTTTAGGTTTTAAAGTTCATGTCTAATTGTTAACTTTATTAAATTTGTTGGTATAGTATTTTGAAACAAAAATATTCCATAGAAAATTAATTAGACCCGAGTTTGATTTGGTTTGATTAGATTTTTTAGGTTCTAATTTTTCAAACATAATTTGATTCGGTTTTATTATTTTTATGTTAATTTTAGGTTTTTACTTTTTTGATAAAATAAATTGGCTTTGAATTTTGAATAGTTTCATCCTTTTTCTATAAATATTTTAAGAGCAATTAAATTTTCAAATAAATAAGAAATATAAAAAATATTTGAAATTATTTTTTATTATTGGAAATGTAAAATATTTGTTTTTACATAAAAATAAAACTTAATCGGAGTCATTCAAATAACTTCAATTTGAGTCTTATATGAGATTGTAGCCTAACCTACCAAGGAGTCATTTTCTTACAAGTCTTAATAGCGTTAGCAGGAAACATAAAATTAGTTGAACAAATTTGGGCAAATGGTTTACCAAATCCACTAGAAAAAGAAAGGCCACTGTAAATGTAAAACAAAGTATTTCAGTCGACAATCTTCGATATTACCATCAACCAAACTGGTACAGAAACAAAGCAAAGAGATCATAAGCATCACTATTACAAACACCAACCATTCTGTATCATTAAAAAGGTTCCCATAACTTAACATCCTATTATTTAATTGCACCCCCAACCATTACTACAGGAGGTGGTGGATGCACTTTCGTATACAAGCCAACAAGAATTGCAACAAATAAGGCACACCAGTGAGATCAAAGACCCTGATCAATGAGATAATCACCCAGCCTTTCCACAACCATGTTGCATTGCCCGGGAGTCATTGGCTCATCATAGATGCCGATGATCAAGGCCTGATTGGTCTTTTTAACAGTAACACCTCCAGGTCCCTGAAATTTAAATGACAAATGCTCAGAATACAACCATGAAACAAGCAAATATTCCAGACAGCAACTAGAAAGTTATGCAGTAACAGCCTCGATGCCCCTCCTTTTGTCAAGTTGTCCCTGGACAAATACACTCCCTAAGGAATCTCGAATGACTGGAGGCACAAACAAGGGCAGCACAGAAATAGGTAACAGCAAAAGCCAGATGCATAGTGCATAGATATGTGAGCACAGCATCAATGCACCTAATTTTGAGCGGCTAATCCCCATTAAAATCACTCTGCAATGTGTTTAAAATCAAAGTTTAGGGTGAAAAACCAGCAATGAAGTTCAGTGTTTAATGGATTTTATTTTCATTTTATCATATCAAAAGGTTGAACTCGAACTATACTTGGACCTGAATGTGTGAATGACAAATCTATTTGGGTTGATCATAATGTAAATGAATGCATGTGTTCATGAGATTTGTTCGTGTCATATACGCAGTGAAGCTCAGAACCGACAGGTCACCTTCTTCCCTCGAATAACAGCTCCTGGTTCACCTTGGATCACCATGTATTTAGTGCCACCAAGGTACAATCCGGTTGGGGCAAGTGATCCGGGTTCAGAAAAGTCTTTCATGATGCCACTGATTTCTTCTTGCTTAAACTGAAATAAGCATAAAACCCAGAAACAATAAGCACATCAGGAAAAAGAAAAGAAAACCATTCTATTTTACTGTCTAAAGCAAGAGAAAATAGCTATAGAATCGAATAAACAGGATTTGTAGTACTCAAAACAATTCGCTCTATAATTACATATATCATCATTTACTAAAATTATGGTCAGCTGCAAAGATCTGTTAGCAAAACTTGATTTCACTTGCTTTAAACAACGCTTAATGCTTACAAAACTAAGAAATCTATACAAACAGAAGAAAACCCAGGAATTATACACATTTTCCATGCATGAAAAATCAAATCTGTCAGCACCTCATGCAAAATAAACTAGCAAATAAAAAAAAGAACTGTGAAGAAGAGAAAGAAAAGAACATAAAATTAGTTTCAGAAAATAGAAGAAAAAAAGTGGTTTGGGAGCAAATCAGATCAGGTAAATAAATCAAGTAAGGAGAATTCAATCATAGTAATCAGACCCCTCTTTACTCAGAAGATCGACCTTATTTTTTCTGAGAAACCAAACCTAAAGAAAAGAAGCAAAGGTTAATGAAAAGGAGGAAAAGTGTAAAAAGAGAAGAAAACCTGAGGGAAATTGGAGCTCTGAGCCCAAACGCTGCCGTCTTGGCCGATGATAGCAGCGGCAGAGAGACGGTTGCCTTCGATATCACACAACAGGTGATCATCAACATACGCTTGCCACGACATCTTCTTCTTCTTCCTAAACTTGTGTGAGTTTTTACAAATAAATAAATGAAAGAATAAATAAGTGAGAAAAATGTTTGACTGAAGGACACAAGTGAGTGAGATATAGCGTTAAAACTACGGGATCTGCTACATTCCTTTTTAATTCTTACCTGTTGGTTTGGGCCACAAACCATCCTTTTTTCCTAAATTAAAACCCAAATTTTGGTCCCCTTTTCCTTTTCTTTCCATTTTCCTTTACATGGAATACCAAATAGAAGGGGAGGGAATTTTTTATATTTATTTATTTATTCAAAATGTTGCAAATTCGATATTAAAAGTTTCGAAATGTAGTTGAGAGGGTATTTGTTGTTATGAAAAAAATTATTGGGTCGTACTAGCATGTTGCATGCTTCATAATTTCATTCATAGATAAAATCGGGATGATCCATATTTGAAAGAGTACATGGAAGAAGGATATCTTGTAATATTAATGATACAAATTCATTATTTAGATGATGAACTCGATCAAAGACCAACAATGATGATCATGAGTATATGTTAAATGTTAGAGGAAATAGCCCAACAAATATGGAATGCTACAACAATTAGATAAAATTGTATAAGTTATTTATTTTTGTTATTGTTGTTTTTAGTATTCGTATTTTCGACTACTTTTTTTTTGGACTAATATTTGTTACTCATTTATAATTATTTTATCGTATTGATATTTTTATATTAATTAATATTTTTTTAAACTATAAATTATGTATGTAATTACAATGTGTAATTACGGTTTATACCACCTATATTTTTTTTTTTATAAATTTTTAATTTAATATTTAATAGTTTAATAAGTTTCTCTTTTATAAATATTTTAAATATATAATTTAAATGCTTTTCAATATTTACATTGTTGTATTATATATGTGATATATTATATAAAAAATAAAAACAAAATGATATATCGAATAATTAAAAAACGGATTGAATATGATTTAAGCCTTGAATGTTGGAAATCATATCCGACAAATATTTTAAAGTGCTTGATTTTTCTATACATTTAGTTATTCAACTATTAATGTGTTTTTGTTTTGATCACTAAATTATAATTTTTTTTTAATTTCGTCACTAATGTTTTAGATCGTTTTTGTCTTGGTCACTCTCAATTAAATGATTAAATGAAGTGGTCTTTTTTAATTAATATAATAACGTATTTAGTCCTCAACAGTTATATATTTTATCAAATTGATCCTCAACACATATAATTAAATGATTATTATATATTATGAAAAAGCACAAAATATAATATTATTTATATATATTATGAATGCAATTTTTGAAACCATTTTATAGAATACAAAATTTATGGGCATGAGACTGGGAATGATTGAACCTTCTGCAAACTTCTTTGTTGTCCATACGGTGATTTTAACTTTCTAAGCATCAAGAATCAAGAATTACCAGAATGGTGATCTTAATCTCCTCAAAATCATGTTCCTTAACAAGTTTGATAACCAGTTTAATGACACTAATCTCTTAAAAGCAAATAATTTAATTGAAGTACAAATTTTTGCAAGTTCAATTTTAAAATAACTGCACTTAAGTCTAGTTCTTAGCAGAATTTGTTATCACTCATTGTGTGATTATTTTTGTTTTTTGGTCCCCAAATGTTTGTTGAGTATGCTTCATATTTCAGTCAAATAAGAGATTGTTTGCAAGTTAAGTTAAACAAAATATATTTTCTTTCTAGAAGATTTAGTATCTATTAGTATAATATATTTAGCATTTGTTAGCAAAATTTATTTGACTTACAAATTTAGCCTATAAATAGGCTCTTTTACAACCTTAGAAAATACACACATTAGATATTAGAACTCATAACATTTTTGGAGAATTTTATGTCTATGTTTTGAGTGTTCTTTGTTTTTGGGTTTCAAAGTTTAGTTTTATTTCCATCTTTTGTACTATTCGTTCTTGTGTCATTATAGAAAAACTATCTTTGCCCGTGGTTTTTTATCCTCTTTGAAGGGATTTTTTCACGTTAAATTTGTGTATTCAATTTCTCAATTTCTTTCGCTATTTTTACTTGTTTGTTGCTTAATAGAGTCGATCACCAACAAATGGTACCAAAGCTAGTTCAATTTTCGCAACTCAGCATGTTCAGAGAAGGGTTTGACATTGAGAAATTCGATGGTGTCACAAATTTCAATTTGTGGCAAGTTCGGATGATGACAATTCTAATTCAGATTAACCTGAAAAAGGTTGTTATCGGGAAAAAGCCTGAGAACCTAGATTAGTCAAAATGAGAAGAGCTTGATGAAAAGGCTTGTCTGCAATATAGTTGTGCCTCGCTAATAGGATATTGCAAGAGGTATTGATGGAGAAGACCTCATTCGCCTTGTGGAAAAGGTTAGAAACTTTTTATGCGACTAAGTCTCTAGCTAATCGTTTAGTGTTGAAACAATGTCTATTTACATTTCGCATGAACGAATGTGAGCTTCTTAGAGATTACATCAGTCAATTCATTACCCCTTTTAGATGATTTAATTAACATTGAGGTTCAGATTGACAATGAAGATCAGACTATACTATTATTGTGTTCTTTACCCCCTTCATACAAGTCTTTAAGGGAGATCTTGATTTATGGCAGAGACAAATTCTCATCTGAGGATAAAAAGGGTCATTTGTTAAGTAAAGACAAACTAGACAATGAGTTTGGTTTGGATAGCAAGAAAGATAGACAAGCTTCCATTTTGGTAGCATCAAAAAAGCGAGACAAAAGGTGTCGTTATTGTAAGAAGTTAGGCCATGTCAAAGCAGAATGTTATAAATTGCAAAATAAAAAGGCTACTGAGAGTAACGAAAAAGATGTAGTTAGTACTAATTTGGCCGACGAAAGCGGTGATAATTTCTTGTTAGTGTCAACGAGCAAAAGCTCTGAGCTTACGTCCGAGTGGATCCTAGATTCAGGATGTTCTTTCCACATGTGTCCCAATAGAGAATGGTTCTCTATATACAGTTCGGTTGAAGGTAGAGTTATGCGCATGGGAAACGATTCATCCAATAAGGTAATTAGTATTGGTACTATTAAAATTAGGATGCACGATGGGACGATTAGGATACTCTTATATGTTAGATATATACCTGGTTTACGAAAGAATCTCATCTCTTTGAGTATTTTAGACTTGAAAGGTTGTAGAATCAACATCAAGTTTAATGACATTAAAGTGTCTTGTGGGCTGTTGTTTTGTTAAAAGGTAAAATGATCGGCAACCTTTATATTTTGGAAGGTTTTACAATAATCAGTGAAATCGGACGTCCCTCGTTCGTTACGGAGTCTAAGTCAACTCGTTTGGAGCGGAGGCAACTTGGTCATAGGAGGGAAAAATGTATGACCGTTTCGTTGAAAAGAGGTTCTCTTTTGGATACAGGTTTTGAAAAGTTAGGGCATTGTGTTCGTGAAAATTAAACCCGAGTTAGTTTTGATTTGGCAGTGCACAAGTCGAAGGCTAGAAGACTTTTAGCTTCTAAGCACAGATTCGACTAAGTTAATTCCCTACATAGTTCAAGATAGGCCCATGATGGGCTTTGACAAAGATGACGTTGTGGAAATATGAGTCAAGGTGGAGATTTATTGAGTATGCCTCACATTTCAGTCAAATAAGAGATTACTTGCAAGTCAAGTTAAACAAAATATATTTTCTTTCTAGAAGATTTAGTATTTATTAGTATAGTATATTTAGCATTTATTAGCATAATTTATTTGACCTACAAATTTAGCCTATAAATAGGTTTTTTTATAACCTTAGAAAATACACCCATCAAAGATTATAACTCATAACATTGTTGGAGGATTTTGTGTCTCTGGTTTGAGGGTTCTTTGTTTTTAAGTTTTGGGGTTTAGTTTTATATTCATCTTTTGTACTTTTTGCTCTTTTGCCATTATAGTAAAATTATCTTTACCAATAGTTTTTTTATCCTCTTTGGAGGAGTTTTTCCACGTTAAATTTGTGTGCTCAATTTCTCAATTTCTTCCGCTATTTTTACTTGTTTGTTGCTTAATCAGATCGATCCCCAATAATATTGTTTTTGCTTCTTCCTTTTTTGTTCTCTGAAGGCACAAGTCATTAATCTAATAATATTGTTTAGCATCATGTTATTTGAATTTGGGTGTGTATTAGATATAAATATGTGTTGATACAAAATAATATAAATAATATTATATTTTGTACTTTTTTATAATATTTAATAATCATTTAATTATTTTTATAGTTAATTACATGTGTTTAAAAATTAAATTTATAGGATTCGTAGATGTAGAGGGTTAAATTTATTGAATTATTTAGAACGTGTAAGTATTGAGGACTAAATATGATATTATACTAATTAGAAAAATGTTATGTCAATCACTTGTGTTAATCATTTAATGGAAAGCTACCAAAATAGATTCGATCTAAATTATTAATGAAAACAATTACAAAAATCATCATAATTTAATAAGTAAAACAAAAACATGTTAATAATTAGATGACTATTTGTATAATTGATTTGAGTCACGACACAGGAAGAATTATTGAAGTGTATAAATTAATATATATATAAATTATTCTACATGAAAAAGTGATGAATGTGCACATTTGTTATCTTGTAATTAAATACCTAAATTAACTCTAAAATTATTTTCAAAATCTTGTATTAATAATATAAATTAATACCTTAATTAACCCTTACATTTATTGCATTTAAACTAATGAGAAAAAAAATAAATACAGGGTTACTGCTTCACATAGAAACTCATAATAAGATCATAAGATGAGTGAGGAAAACTAAGTGACAGTCAACAAACTTGAAATTTGATTCTCCCATTTCACAAAGAAAAATTACATAATATTCGAATCTTCGAAAGAAAAATGAATGGCATTAAAATTAGTGCCCAAAACTGGGAAAAAGGTAAAAACAAAACAAAACATTTATGGAGTAAATCAACCAGGTTGATTTCTGAAAGTGTAGGCAGAGGTCCACTACAGGCCTTGTTCTGCAAGATAATCTCCCAACCTCTCCACAACCAGGTTGCATTGCCCTGGAGTCACTGGTTCTTCATAGATCCCAAAAATAAGCGCCTGTGCTGTTTTCTTGATTGTTATCCCTCCTGGTCCCTGCCCACACCCCACATATTAGTATTTTATGAACTCCTAATATATGCACTTGATTAAACCATTACCTTTTTTCCACGAATAACAGCTCCAGGCTCACCCTGGATCACCATATACTTTACACCCTCAATGTGTAAGCCAGTAGGTGCAAGGTGGCCTGGTTGGTCGAAATCTTTCATGATGTCAGTGATCTCATTACCCTTCAGCTGTAAGCAATATAATAAACAAAAGCCAAAGGAAGTAAATCAGATCATATAAGAAAAAAGAAAGGGGGTTAAGATGAATGTGATGGATAGGGTGACCTGAGGGAACTTAGAGCTCTGAGCCCAGACACTGCCATCATGGCCAATGATAGCAGCGGCAGTAAGGTGGTGGCCTGTGCCATCGATATCACACATCAAGTGCTCATCTACGTAAGTTTGCCACGACATGTTGTCTTTGTGGTTGGTTTAATTTGTGTATAGTAAGAGATGTTGGGGGATTTTGTTTTGTTATTGGATGTGTTGCTTAAAATGGTATTTGGGATGGGGAGTTGAGGATGAAGGAATTGGGACGATAAATAAGGAAAGGAAGAAGGATTTGAAGAAGTTGGATGAAAATGTGAGCCGTCCGTTATGCTTCATTTCTTTACTGCCATTCACATCCGCCTTTATTTTAGCACCCAAAGCCCCTGACCCTCCCCACTCCCATCCTTTCTTTCTCTCTCTTTTCACGTGTCTTATTGCCCACATCCTTTGCTTCTATTTTTGCATTTGCTTTCTAAATAAAATTATATTGTTTAAAATTTTATTCCTTCACTTATCTTTTTCGGTACTACGAAAAAGTTTGTTCCACAATTTTCTCTTTGGCAAAGAAACTACGTGGGTTTTAAGACTTCCATTGTTGGTTGTCATCTTCATTAAGCTTCATTGTCTTCAGTTCAATGAAAGCGATAAATGGCTAACCATCATCAAACTTGTGATAGTTATAAAAAGAAAAAAATTCTAGAATTTATAACCCTCCAAAGAAGGTTATGGAAGTGGGGTGAATATCTTATAAATAATGGACTCGGAAGGGAGAAAAATTAATAAAGAGAATGAGAGACAACTTATAAAAATTAGATATATGCCTACGTATTTAGAATATAGAAGTATATCTTTAAAATTAATTAATAATAATATAAGGAATGCGTATGATATTAAAATGTAAATGAATAGATTAAACTGTCAGTCAAATGAAATTTAAACACATAAATATATCATATTAAAAATATTAAATGATTATAATTGTGTGTCATGGTGTCGACATCAATCTTGAGTTGATATCGAGTTAACTTGTGACACCAATTCAATCAACAACATTATTAACAATAGAAATCTTATCACACGCGTATGTGTAAGGAAACTATGTGTTTAGAACATAGAGGTAATAAAGCGTGCATATTAAAATGAAAATGTATAAAATTATCAAAATAAAGTTTTGATTGAGTGATAAATTTAAGGTATTACTAATGCAATGAGCATGGATTCAAATTCTACTATATGCAACTTCTTTTTTCTTTTTTTTTTTTACTTTTATAGATTAAAATATCATTGACTAATATAACTCAACTTAATTATAGAAAGTTATTTTCGTAATTTCTCTAGCTGTGTTGGTGTCGAATTGACTTGTGATTGTAACGCCCCTAACCCGAATCCGTCACCGAAATAGAGTTATGGAGCATTACCGGAGTTACCGATTTATTTATTAGATATTTCATTTTATCTAACATTCATATTTGGAACCAATTAAAATCAAACATATTGTCCCTTAACTTACTTATTTTTCTCGATATGTTTTACTTGAATTTATTACTCGTCTCAATTTAATTAATTTCCTTGTATCAACGTATCAAAAATAATCACCTATTTACATGTCATGATAAATATCATTCTCTTGCCATTTCTTCATAAACATAAAATCAGGGAATTCATTATATCGATATTTCATGCATTTAAAAATACAATTCAAGTTATATTAACTTACCTCGTTACTTATACATGTTTATAATTTCATTAATCCGATATTTTTTTTTTCCACGTTCAAGTCACGTATTCGAGTTATCCGGATCTTTATAAAGAAATTTGATTGTCGTTTTCATTTATTTCATGTTGTAATACATTCAACTAATACTCTAAACAAAATTACCATTTTACCCCTAAACTTTTAATTAATGACGATTTCATCCTTAGGTTAAAATAAAATATAATTATTACAATTTAATCCTTATTTCCAGCCGTTATTCTCAAACAAATTGATAACGACCCATGAATTCTATAAAATATTAGAATTTTCCATAATTTCAACACTTTTCAATTTAATCCTTAAAACATGTTTTTCCCTAATCTTGAGCTAAATTAATAATTTCATTCAATTTTGTAATTTTAAATAATAAAATAAATCATTTCATGCAATTTGGTCATTTCTGACATTTTTACAAAATTGCCCATAAATTTTTACTTTTATTCAATTTAGTCCATGAGCCTAAAACATCCAAATTAGCCATGCTAGCTGAATATTCATACATATTTTCCTCCTTCTCCTCTCCATTCCACATCCTTTATTTTTATAACATGCCACAAGCAACATTATCAATAATTTCACTATTTACTTATATGTATATTCAAAACTGTCCATTTGCGTCATAGTTACTAAATTATTTATATCTTAAGGTACAGAAATCGAAATTAAGATCCGCTAATTTTCCCTGAAACTAGACTTACATATCTTATTACCATAAAATTTTAACAATTTTTGGTTTAGCCAATAAGTACAGTTTATTCTTTAAAGTTACCCCTGTTCTGCTGTCTGACAGTTCCGACCCTTCTTCACTAAGAATTAATTATCTCATCGACGAGATTTGGATGATGTTCCCGCTTATTTCTAT
The DNA here is from genome assembly GCA_025698475.1 of Gossypium anomalum. Lineage (NCBI taxonomy): Eukaryota > Viridiplantae > Streptophyta > Magnoliopsida > Malvales > Malvaceae > Gossypium > Gossypium anomalum. The sequence goes on from CM046961.1 coordinate 16,466,218, forward strand.
TGAAAATAGACTCATTAAGGATTCTAAACATATAAATTTAAGCCCCTAATTATTTTTATCCAATTTTTGATGATTTTCCAAATTCAGAACAGGGGAACCCGAAATCATTCTGACCTTGTCTCACAAAAGTTATTGTAGCTCATGATTTACAATTCCATTGCTTACATAATTTCTTTTATAAGAAACTAGACTCAATAAGCTTTAATTTCATAATTTATTCATTCTATAATTCGATTTCTACAATTTTTGGTGATTTTTCAAAGTTAGGCTACTGCTGCTGCCCAAAAACAGTTTTAGTGAAAATATTGATTTCCATTTAGCCCCAAATTTCATAGTTCATACAATTCAATCCTTGTTCAATTAACTCCTCAATTGAGATAATTTTTCTCATTTAATACTTTATTCCATCATTTTAAACTACTTCATAACCCTTGAAAACCAGAACTTTAACACTAGACCTTAATTCCAAACTCTTTCATAATTAGGTCCTAAACCAATTTTCATCAATTTTACTTGATAAAATCACCATATGTCAAAATTAAAACTTCAATTCTATGTTTATTCATCATATTCTTCCAGTACTCATCCATAAAAACTTCAAAAATTAGCCATGGAATCAAAAACTAATGAAATAGTAAGTTGGACCCAATTGTAAAAGTCCAAAAACATAAAAATTTCAAGGAGAAAGCAAGAATTAAACTTACATGAAGCTAGAGTATGAAAACCAGCTTGAACCCTCCTCCATGACTGTTTTTCAGCTGATGAATATGAAGAGAAATGAAGAGAATTCTAGATATTCCAATTTAGTCCCATTTTTATTTAGTTAATTTTGGCAATTTTCCAATTTTGCCCTTATTTCACCCATTTTCTGATTTTTCTCAGCTATTGCCGCCCAAAATATCTCCTTTGGGCTTATTTGCACTTTAGGTCCTTCCTCATTTGACAATTAAGCTATTTAATCATTTTAGCAACTTTTACACCTTTTTCAATTTAGTCCTTTTTATTTAATTAGCTATCAGTACTTTAAAATTTCTTGACGAAACTTTAATACTAACTTATTAACACTCCATAAATATTTATAAAAATATTTATGGCTCGATTTAAAATTTTGAGGTCTCGATACCTCGTTTTCGATTCTAATTATTTTAATATATTTTTTTTGTACACTATTCACTATTTCAAAATTTTTCCTAACTTAACATTTAACTTATACTCACTAAATTAATAATATTTCCTACTTATTTGTCGGATTTAGTGATCTCGAATTATTGTTCCGACACCACTGAAATTAGGCTGTTACAGTGATACTAAATCAATTAAGGGCTTAATAATAGTATAGTAATAGGTGAAATGGTGGATACCTAAAAGTTCTACTTACATTACACATTTTGGGAACAGAGTGCTACTTACACATGCACTATCTTTTAAACAATGAGAAGTGGAGGAATCCTTATTTTTCAAAGAAAGATTAAAAAGTGGACTTTTCAACATTATCTCATGACATTCAAATAATGGAGCTAATCCCAAAATCTTGTTGAATTCCTTAAAATTGGACTCCCTTTGACTGTTTTTTGATCTTGGGCCAAAAAGAAATGGGTCATTACTTAAAAAGAAACAAATTAATAGTAATTAACTTAAAAATAAAAATTTGTTATAAATATGAAGATGAAGATAAATTTAGTTCATTATAAGTAGAGTTTTATTTCATTTATATTTTTTATTTTTATAAATATTGATATTGGAGAAGCATCGTTAATTTCCTTATTATGTATTAATATTTCTTTTACTCTCTCATTATCTTTGTACATTTACTTTCTTTATTATTTATTTAATAACATATTATCCGCTCCTATTTTCTTTATTTTTATTTGATAACTCCTCTAAGAAAAATCTTTCCTTAAAGACTTTTACTATTACATGTCAAAATATTTAAAAATTCAAACAATTTCTTGCTGCATAGAAGTAAAATATCTTGAGGTTGTGCAAAGATTTGCGGGAAGTTTTTTTTTTATTATTAATGTTTCATATTGAGATTATTTTTTTAATCTATGATTAATTGTAATTTATTTGATTATTTTATTTTATTTCTATCTTTTTGAGGATTCTAAAAGATTTTATCTCAGTATTAATTAAATTTTGGTTTTTTATCTCGAATTTATAGAGCAAAATTTTGATTGGTAAGGAGCTTTGACATTTTTTTAATTTGATGTATGATTATTATTTATTTGTTTTAAATCTAATCTAATATTAAATTACATTATTAAATATTGATGGGTTGATTAAGTTTATTAATGAACCTCTGTAGTATATTATTTTCAAATGATTGTTTATAAAAAATAGTATAATAATATCTTTTCTTTTTTTAATATTTCAAAAAAACTTGGGATTTAGTAAAAATATATTAATACATTGTTGCTTTATATTTGAGTACACATTCTTTTCTTATAAAATGTTTTTTGTTTAAATATATATTGATTGTCGGCTAAAAGATAAGCTTTTGTGATATTGGTTCTCTTTAATATATATATATATATATATATATATATATATATATATCGGACATTTAGAAGTTATTCTACTAGATTTGTTGCATTCCCCGAAGTGAATACAAGTATAAAAAAATAAAGGATATAATATAAGTGGGCATAATAATAACCACTCAAAGTGGAAACATAGTAATAAATAAGAGAACAATGAGAGTTCTCAACATAACCCTCCAAAAGGCAGAGATAACTTATGTTATTAGTGTGATATGAAAGATCATTGGTTACATACCTATTGTATGCCCAAATATTTTGTTTAAAATTCGTTAACTTTCTTTGAGGAAGAAAATATGTGTTGCTAACAATGTAACAATAAATACTATCCTTACAAGCAGAATGTAAAACCCCATACCTGACCCGATCACCGGGTTCGGGTACCAAATGCCACAATTACCATTATTTCTTAATAAGTTCCTAACCAATTATTCAACCCTAACAAATTAAATAACCTTATATGTTACTCAATTTCAAAAATAACAATAGCTTTTCATTGTTAGAATTAAGTGACCCGAATCCTTATTTAAATAAATATAGTGGTAAAATAAAATAAAGGAAGAATTCATATAGAATTACACTTCTTTTATTTTATTTTAGAATAAGGTTTTTTAAACCTTATTAAATTCTATCTATTTGATATTGATTAGATAAGGTGTTTCAGTCTTAATAGAATATGGCTTTACAAGCCTATAAATAGACATAGTCTATTCCTCTTGTAATAATTCGAATTCGACATAGTGAATTTTCTTCTCCTCTGCCCGTGATTTTTTCCTAAAAGTGTTTTCACGTAAAAATCTGTGTGTTTCTTTATTTTTTATTTTATTTTTTTCACAAATTGGTATCTGAGCTTCCGGGTTGTTCATCTCGATCACGGTAATGGCGTCTTTGAAGTATGAAATTTATTTCTTTGGATCGCAACACTAGATTTACGTTGTGGCAGATTAAGATGCAAGCAGTTCTTGAGCAGATGGATCTGGAGGATGCCCTGCTAGGGATAGATAAGATGCCTTCGACTTTAACAGATAAAGAGAAGAAGCGTAAGGATCGAAAGGCGTTAACACAATTACATCTGCATTTGTCCAACGAAATTTTGCAGGATATGATGAAAGAGAAGACCGTCGCTGCATTATGGAAGAGGCTAGAACAAATATGTATGTCGAAAACTCTAACAAGCAAGTTGCATATGAAGCAGCGTCTTTATTGTAACACGCCTAACCCGTATCCGCTGCCAGAATAGGGTTTCGGAGCATTACTACCATTTGCAAATCACTAAAAAAAAATTCACTTAAATACTTACCAATTCAATGCATCAATAAATATATTACCATTCAATCAATGGCTTGGCACTTGCCTAAGCATCATCAACAACACTTGTTAGTGTACTTACACATATTTCATACAAATTCTTGTTTTCTCAATATGACATATTTGAATTTGATTACTCGTCTTAACTTACATATTTTCCCTATGTTAACATATAAAAGATAATCTCATATGTACATGTCATGATACATATCATTCTCTTACCGTTTCTTTAATAACATATATCATTTATTTTATTATATCAACATTTCATGCACCATCATTTCCTTATATCTTAGGTATATTTATTTCGGTAATAGTTCGTATTAAACTTAACATAATTTAAATTCCATGTACCTATACTTATTTCATTTATCTATCTTATTAAATATTTCATACAACTATTTTGTACATTTATTTCCATATGACCAATTCCTGTAAACATTTCACATTACCGTTTTGTATAACCAATTCATTTAACCATTTGTTATATTACCTGAATATTAGTTATTCAACAGATATCTTGGCGTTTCTCTTCCGCGATCTTATTTATCTTCGACATGATGCCATAGTGTCTTTCAACTATGGTCTTACTCATTTTCTCATATGTTGCCATGGTATCATTCAACCATGGTCTTATTCATTTCCGTCAGCGTTGCCATGGTATCTTTCAACCATGGTCTTACACATTTCATGTCACGTTGCCATGGTATCTTTCAACCATGGTCTTACACATTTCATATCAGGTTGCCATGGTATCTTTCAGACCATCACATTTCATATCAGGTTGCCATGGTATCTTTCAACCATGGTCTTACACATTTCATATCGAGAGCACACTCCATGAACCTCATCCTTACAGTGGGATTACCACTCCAGGCTAAATCCTCAGTAATATAAACTCATAGAGTATTGTCGGGATTACCGATCTAGGCTAAATCCTGCAACGACAATTACTCTAATGAGCTTGGATCTGAATTTCGATCTAGGCTAAATTGGACCCTAATTCGGATTACCGTCCAAGCTAAATCCATTTTCCACATATTCTTCGGGAGGGCTATATCAAGATAGGATCACCCGTCCGGGCTAGATCCTTTTTACCGTCAATTCCTTTTCGAGATCCATCGAATTTTCCTTTCATTCAACCGGATTTTCTTCCCATTTTATCAAATATATCAATGTTTCATGAATTTCCATACAATGAACATTCAAATCATATTCACATCAATTACATGCAATCTCAAGCATTTAAGAATATAATTCAAGTTACACAAACTTACCTCATTTCTTGTTTGTGTTTATAATTTCATTAATCCGATATCTTTTCTTTTCACGATCGAGTCTCATATTTGAGTCGCTTGGATCTCTTTTAAATAAATTTGATCATCATTTTCATTCATTTCATATTCTAATGCATTTAATTAATGCTCTAAGCAAAATTACCATTTTGCCCCTAAACTTTTAATTAATGACGATTTCATCCTTGGGGTCAGAAAATAAAATTCTTGCAATTTAATCCTTATTTCCAACTATTATTCTCATATATATTGATAATGTGATCCATGAATTCTATAAAATATCAAAATTTTCCATAATTTCAACACTTTTCAATATAATCTCTAAAACATGTTTTCCCCCGATCTTGAACTAAATTGATAATTTCGTTAAATTTTGTAATTTAAATAATAAAATAATCTATTTCATGCAATTTAGTCTTTTCTGACATTTTTACAAAATTGCCCATAAAGTTTTACTTTTATTCAATTTAGTCCCTGAGCCTAAAACATGCAAATTAGCCATGCTAGATGAATATTCATACATATTTTCCTCCTCCTCCTCTCCATTCCACATCCTTAAATTTATATAATATGCTTATAAGTAACATTATCAATAATTTCACTATTTACTTATATGTATATTCAAAGGTGTCCATTTGAGTCATAGTCACTAAATTATTTATTTCTTGAGTTACAGAACTCCAAATTAAGATATGTAAATTTTAGCTGAAACTAGACTCACATATATTCTTACCATAAAATTTTCAGAATTTTTGGTTTAGCCAATTAGTACAGTTTATTCATTAAAGTCACCCCTGTTCTGCTGTCTGACAGTTCTGACCCTTCTTCACTAAAAATTTATTATCTCCTTTTACAGAATTAAAATGATGTTCTAGTTTGTTTATATTAAAACTAGACTCATTCAGGATTCTATACATATAAATTTAAGCCCCTAATTATTTTTATTAATTTTTTTATGATTTTTCAAAGTCTGAACAGGGGAACCTGAATTCATTCTAACCTTGTCTCACAAAATTCATTATATCTCAAAATTTACAAATCCATTGCTTACACTGTTTCTTATATGAGAAACTAGACTCAATAAAATTTAATTCCATATTTTTTTCATCTTCTAATTCGATTTCTACAATTTATGGTGATTTTTCAAAGTTAGAATACTGCTGCTGTCCATAACTTTTTTAGTGCAAGATATTAATTACCATGTTATAACACCCTTATTTTCTTTTTCTACACCATTTCTCATCACTTTCTCTTATTTTCTCTTCACTAACATATCAAGAACATAGGACCTCATGTAAGAAAACTCTACTATAACATTATTTCCATGCTTTATCAACAATAACAAACTTAAAAACATATTGAAATCTTAATGTACTTACCTTGTTCTCTTGATACCAATCTTTAACTTGATTTTTTTTCTCTCCTCCAGCTTCTATTTCTTGAATCCAACTTGATATTCTAACTCCCTATGCTCTCCTTAACATTTTTCTCTCTTGGTAGCTATGGAAATTCATTTGATTTTTGGGTGAAAATGGTGAATTTTTGGTAAAAGGACCAAATTGTAAAGAAAGTAAAACTTTCTTTCTTCCTCTCTTTCTCTCACGTTAGTGCATGGGAAAAATATGGATGAGAATTTCTCATCTTTCTTTCTTTATATACTAATAAAATAATAATAAAATATCTTATTAAAATATTAATAAAATAATATTTATCTAATTAAATAATTATAAAATATCAAAATATCTCTAGCATCATTATTACTTTCTAGATTTCTCTCTCTTCCAATTGACCATTTTGCCCTTCATTATCTTTTAAAATTCCATCCTTGAGTCATCATTTAATTTGATAAAATTGCAATTTAGTCCCTCATAGTTCTTCATCTATTCAATTTGGTCCTAATTCATCCATTTTCCTTAGTTTATAGATCATTCCACTCCTAAAATATTTACACTATTGGTCCTTCAAAATTTTCATATTTACACTTTAATCCTTTAAATTTTGAGTATTTACTCTTGGGCCACAAAACTTTTCTCACTTTTACAATTTAGTCCTTTCTTAAATTAATATATCATAATATACTTCTCAATATTGACATAACTCAAAATTTCTCTTTTTGTCACTTTATTTCCTTATTTTACTATATTACTGATAATATTTTACTGTAAAAATTTTGGGGTATTACATTTATGCTCATCGTTTGGAGGAAGGTGCATCTATACACGAACACTTAACAGTGTTTAAAGAAATTCTCTCAAACTTGGAGGCCATGGAGGTTCAGTACGATAAGGAAGATCTAGGGTTGATTCTACTTTGTTCGTTGCCCCCGTTTTATTCAACTTTTAGAAACACGATTTTATATAGCCGCGAGTCTCTCACAGTTGATGAGGTTTATGATTCTTTGACCTTGTATGATAAGATGAAGCATCTTGTAGTTAAACCCGACTCTCAGAGGGAGAGTCTTATTGCTCGTGGGAGACAAGATCGGAATGCTGATAATGATCGTGGAAGGACACAGGAATGGAATCCTCGCGGTAACTCTAAGGGTAGATCGAAGTCTTCAAATAGAGGTAAAACTTGTAACTTCTGCAAGAAGAAAGGGCACATTAAATCTGAGTGCTATAAGCTACAGAATAAGATTAAAAGGAAGGCTACGAATCAAAAGGGAAAACAACCAGAAAATTTTGGTGAAGCTGATGTTGTAGAAGACTACAGCGATGGTGAACTTCTAGTCGCTTCTGTCAATGATTCTAAAGTAAGCGAAGAGTAGATACTTGATTCAGGCTGCACCTTCCACATGAGTCCCAATCGGGATTGGTTTACAACTTACGAAACAGTGTCTGAAGGTGTTATTTTGATGGGAAATAATGCTTCATGTAAAATCGTAGGTGTTGGAACAATTAAAGTTAAGATGTTTGATGGAGTTGTCAAAGCACTTAGTGACGTGCGACATGTTCCAGAATTGAAGAGAAATTTAATTTCGTTGAGTACTCTTGATTCAAAAGGGTACAGATACATAGCTAAAAGTGGGGTTTTAAAGATTTCCAAAGGTTCCCTTGTTGTGATGAAAGGGCAAAGAAAGACTGCCAAGTTAGATGTTTTGCAGGGTTCTACTATTACTGGTGATGTAGTTGTCGCTTCCTCTTCCTTGTCAGATGATGATATTACTAAACTTTGGCATATGCGCCTAGGGCATATGAGTGAGAATGACATGGTAGAATTGATCAAAAGAGGACTTTTTGATGGGCAAGGAATTTGCAAACTAAACTTCTGTGAGCACTGTGTTTTTGGGAAGCAAAAGAGAGTTCGATTCACTAGAGGAATCCATAACACGAAGAGAATATTAGAGTATATTCATTCTGATCTGTGGGGGCCATCCAGAGTGCCTTCGAGAGGTGGAGCTAATTATATGCTAACCTTTATTGATGATTTTTCCAGAAAAGTTTGGGCGTTCTTCCTGAAGCAGAAAAGCGATATGTTTTCTGCATTTAAGTCTTGAAAAATTATGATTGAAAAATAGACGGGAAAATAAATAAAATACCTCTGCACAGACAATGGCTTAGATTTCTGTTCTGATGAGTTTAATAGATTGTGCAAGTCAGAAGGGATTGTGAGACATTTGACAGTTCGTCATACTCCACAGTAAAATGGCGTTGCAGAACGAATGAACAGAATAATCATGGAGAAGGTTCGATGTATGTTGTCAAATGCCAACTTACCGAAGTCGTTTTAGGCGTATGACCTCTCATCGCATGTTTTTGATCAATCGATCTCCATCCATTGCCATTGAGAAAAAGACTCCACAAGAGGTATGGTCTGGTAATCCTACTAATTATTCTGATTTAAAGATCTTTGGGTGTCCTACGTATGCTCATGTTGAAAATGAAAAAATTGGAACCGAGATCCATTAAATGTGTTTTTTCTCGGTTGTAAAGCTGGCGTAAAAGGGTATAAATTATGGTGTCCTGAAAATTATTAAGGTTGTGATTAGCAGAGATATTGTTTTTTATGAAACTGCTATGCTACCTAACTTATCTCTTAAAGACTCTTCCAATAAAGAAAATCAAAAGCAGGTGGAGCATCAGATTAATACAGAGTCGACTCCTCAAGCCAGTACAAAAATTGAGAATAGAGTTGCTTCTTCACCGCAATGCTCTATCGCAAAAAATAGAACTAGAAGTGAAATTAAACTTCCAAAGAAGTATGCCGAGGCTGATCTAGTTGCTTATGCTTTAAACGTGGCTGAAGATATAGATGTAAACCGAGAGCCATCTAATTATTCTGAGGCAATTAGCTGTGAAGACTCAGAAAAGTGGATGTTTGCTATGCAAGAGGAGATGGAATCACTTCACAAAAATAGAACATGGGATCTTGTGAAACTTTCTAAAGATAAAAAGGTTATTCGTTGTAAATGGGTGTTTAAAAAGAAAGAAGGGACTCCAGGAGTTGAAGAACCCAGATATAAAGCAAGGCTTGTTGCAAAGGGTTACAGTCAAATTCCAGGAGTGGACTTCACAGATGTGTTCTCCCCAGTTGTTAAGCATAGTTCAATTCGAGCTTTGCTTGGTATTGTGGCCATGCATGATTTAGAGCTTGAGCAGTTAGATGTAAAAATTGCATTTTTGCATGGAGAACTTGAGGAGGATATTTACATGCAACAACTAGAGGGTTTTATAGTCTCAGAAAAAGAGGACTATGTTTGCTTGTTGAAAAAGTCCCTTTACGGTTTGAAATAGTCACCAAGACAGTGGTACAAGAGGTTTGATTCCTTTATGACTTATCATGATTTCAAAAGAAGTAGTTTTGACAGTTGTGTTTACTTTAAGAAAAACAGTGATAGTTCTTTTATGTATCTACTTCTTTATGTTAATGACATGTTGATAGCAGCAAAAGAAAAAGGAGAGATAAGAAAGGTCAAAGCCCAACTAAGTGAAGAATTTGAGATGAAAGATTTAGGACCAGCAAAGAAGATACTTGGTATGGAGATTCTCAGAGACAAAAAAACAAGTAAATTGTACCTAAGTCAGAAGGGGTACATTAAGAAAGTTCTTTGCAGGTTCAATATGCAGAGTGCTAAGCCTGTTAGTACTCCTTTAGCAGCCCATTTTAGACTTTCATCGGCTTTGTCTCCATAATTAGATGATGAGATTGAGTACATGTCACATGTTCCATACTCTAGTGCAGTGGGATCTCTCATGTATGCTATGGTTTGTTCACGTCTAGATTTATCATATGCAATAAGTCGATCAGATTAGCGAGATACATGACGAATCCCTTAAAGAACACTCGGAAAGCGATTCAAAGGGATTTTGAGATACTTACGAGGTACTGCTGATGTTTGCTTACAGTTTGGAAGAACTGAAGATGGAGTTATTAGGTATGTTGATTTTGCTGGAGTCCTTGATAGAAGAAGATCTACCTTGATAGAAGAAGATCTCTCACAGGTTATGTCTTTACAATCGGAGGTTGTGCAATCAGTTAGAAAGCCACTTTGTAAACTTCAGTCGCTTTGTCTACCACTGGAGCTGAGTACATGGCGATTACTGAGGCTTGTAAAGAAGCTATTTGGTTGAAGGGACTCTTTAGTGAACTCAATGAAGACCTTCAAATCAGCACAGTATTTTGTAATAGTCAGAGTGCCATCTTTCTTACAAAAGGTCAAATGTTTCATGAGAGAACAAAACACATTGATGTTCGGTATCATTTTGTTCGTGATATTATTGCTCGTGGTGATATTGTTGTGAGCAAAATTAGTACTCATGAAAATCCTACAGATATGATGACTAAGTCACTTCCTATAACCAAGTTTGCGCATTGCTCAAACTTGGTTTGTGTTCATTGTTGAAGTTAAATCCTTAAGGGGTTTTATGGAAGAGGTGGAGAACTTGTTCGTTGAGAGTTCGCGATAAAGAACTTGTTCATTGAGAATTCGTGTCAAGGTGGAGATTGTTAGAATTAAGTGACCCGAATCCTTATTTAAAAAAAATATAGTGGTAAAATAAAATAAAAGAAGAATCCATATAGAATTACACTTCTTTTATTTTATTTTAGAATAAGGTTTTTGAAACTTTATTAAATTCTATCTATTTGATATTGATTAGAATAAGGTGTTTCAGTCTTATTAGAATATGGCTTTACAAGCCTATAAATAGATATAGTCTATTCCTTTTGTAATAATTCAAATTCAACATAGTGAATTTTCTTCTCCTCTGCTCGTAGTTTTTTTCCCGAAAGGGTTTCCACGTAAAAATCTGTGTGTTCTTTATTTTTTATTTTATTTTATTTTTCACAATTTAACATTGAAATAATCTATATTCCATACATGTACTAGGTTGGTGTCGACATTTCAACTTAAGAGACTCGAATAGTTACTATAGCTTAATAAGACTTATGAGTTTGCTTTGATTATTCCCTGAGGTGTGGCATCAAAGGGGTGCCCCTTTATATGCATGAAACAACTATCACCCTTCACATGGGCCTGGTTATGTCTGGCTTGGTCCCCCGCCATGATCCTCAGTCAATCTTTGACCCTATAATCCTCTTTCCGTATGACTTAGGCTACAAATTGCCTCGTCTTTTCATTATCCTTTTAGGTTGTATTAGGTGGATTTTGCTTCCAACACACCACTTGCTTTAATTTCAATTGCTTTGCTAAAAACTTTTTTAAAAAATATTACAAGCATTGAATTTTATATTTAAAGAAAAAAAAGCTCAAGTGAAATTCTTTTTCGAAAAAGTCTAATGAGTGTTCAAGGTGAGTTTTACAATAATTTTTTATTTTATTTTACAGGTTTAACAATGCATACAAGAGGTAAGGGTGAAAGGAACAAAAGGAAACAAAATCCAAAGGATAAAGGAGAACAAAATCCTTAATATTAAAAGGTAGTGGGAAATTATATTGATTATTTTAAAGGCCAAATTATAGAAGTTAAAGATCAAGTGGAGACCTCCAACAATAGAATGGTCCAAGAACAAAATTTTAAGTTTACGAAATATAAATAGGCCACGATGAGTTAAACGGTGAACTTGATTAAAAGAATAGTGATAGAAAGGCTTGAACAACTCTTCAAAGGCCAGAAGATGAGCTCTAAACATTCACACATTTCTAGGATTTCTCAACCTAGGGGAAAAAAGTGGGAAAAAAGTTGATTATGGTTTTGATGAGTTCGAGGAAGACTATATTCCTCCATATTATTATCAAAAGTGCGAACAAACAAAACCCCAAAGACTTACTCAATGTACCTATTCTTCATAAACAATTAAAATTCAAGAAATTGAATGTTGGTGCTATAGTCGAAAAGGTCACCAAACTTTCCAATGCCCAATTAAATGGTCGCCCAAAAAAGAACATAAGCGTGACATTGTGCCTATTGTTGAGTCTAGATCTAATGTAATGACCTGATAGTCGAGTAATTGGAAAGTGCATTTTCAGGTCACTGTTTTCGTGAAATAGATTCGTAAATATTTATTAAAAATATTTACGAAGTTAGTTGTGTGATTAATTAGGCTTTGGCTAGGTGAATTAGCTTGAATTAAGAGTAATTAGGTATAAGGACTAGATTGAATATGGGGTAAAAGTTAAATTATAAAATAGAGAAAAGTCAAGGGACTAAATAAATAAATAAACCAAAATTTGACAAATGTATGGTAAGAATAATATACATGTGTAATAAATACATACATACATTTGTAATATACATATATACTTACTTATTATTTAAGAAAATATTATTATATTATATTAAATAAAATAAATAAAATAAATAAAAAAAACAAAATTAAAAATGAAAGAGAGGAGAAGAAAAGGGAAATAAAAAGAAAAAGGGAAATTATGGTTTTAAAGGTTTCAAGCTTAAGTGAAAGTCAATTTAGCCCATTTTCTTGTAATTTTGATGTTTTTAGAATCCTAGAACAAAATACTACTTGATTTATGTTGAAAATTTGAAAGTTAGTGAACTTTTAGATGTTGTTCATGTTGAATAAATTAAAGAATTAGGGTTTAAATTGATAGAAATTCAAGTTAGAATTGAGAAATGGATTGAATTGTAAATTTAATTATAAGTTTTAAGTACTAAGAATTAAATTGAAAGAATTTCAAAATTAGGGTTTTGTGATGAAATTAGAGAGTTGAAATTAGTTTAAAGTAGGAATTGAATGAAAATATGGAATTAGTTTTGAGAAAATAAAGTTAGTATTGGTTAGGGATTAGATTGGAATTTAGGTAAAAGTTGTGTATAAATTGAAATATTCAATGTGAAATTGTGTTGTATTGATAAATTTTAATTGTTTCGATTTCCGTAGCTAACGTTGAGCCACAGACCTTGGCTAGGAAAGGAAAAGACAAAGTCAACGTGAATTAGCTCAGAAATTACGGTTTGTATTTCTATAATCCGAACCTAATAATTATTTGTTATATTTATTATTTAATATGCATAGTAAGTGAAACTAAGGTGAGTATTGGTATTGTTGATATTGAATTGAATGAAAATGAATTTGTGATTAATGCGAATGTGGATATTTGATGTTGATTGTATTGAAATATGAAAATTTAATCGAGTTGAATTATGAGTTTATGTGTATTGATGGGAAATTGAAAAGTGATTTGGAAACCCTATTAACTGTATCGGGCTGAGTCGGATATAGTTGGCATGCAATAGGATTGGAAGTGTTTAGGGATACTTAGACCAGGAGTCGATGAGACACTAGGTGTCATATTATTACTTCGGATAAATTCGATGATGTACTGGGTACCAACTTACTTCGGTAAGGCCGATGAGACACTGGGTGTCACTCTATTACTTCGAATTATCTGATGAGCATTGGGTGTCGTACTGGTGTGTTTTGGTTGGATCTGTGTTTCCGCCAAAGTCCAAGTCGTGTTAATAGGGGTAAATAAATGAATTGGTAATAAGATCAATAGTGGATGTGAATTTGAAATTTGATATTGAATTGAATTATGCAAAAGAAATGCATGAACCAAGGTTCATGAAAAGAGAATTGTTATTGCCAATTGATATATGAATTCAAATTGAGAAAGCTATTGATGAAAAATGAAAGCAATAATAGATGAATTAATTTATTGATTAGTTAATGTTTATGCATGATTAAAGTGTATATTTTATACAATTTTATTTATTTAAAGTAATCGGATTATAGAAATACCATTGAGTTTATACTCAGCGTACGGTTTGTTTTCCGTGCGAAGGCTAGGTTAATGTTTGAACGTTGAATCAGCATCCAAGGCCGATCCCGAACTCATTGTGGGGAAGTGTATTTCTTTTTGGTAAATGGCATGTACCTAGGATGTTGAATTTGTCATTTTGGGACATGGATGTAAATGTTGTTATAATATGATAAGAGTTGAAAAAATATATATGTGAACATATATTCTATGTTTAAGAAATTAAGTGATGTGTTTTGGTTAAAATTGGCATAAATTTAGGAATGATTTAAATGAAGTTTAATTGAATTGTTTAGATATTATATGTGAATTACCTATAAGAGTATCTTGGTTAAGTACTTAGAATGATTAATTTGACATGTTTTGAATGTATTTTTATGTGTTTTGGATTGGTTGAATGATTGGTTTTTGAATTGCTTGGTGTTCAAGGTTTGTAGGGTTGGTAAACTTGAAGTATAATGCTCATTTTGAGTCTACACGGCCTGGTACACGGGCGTGTAACCAGATCGTGTGAGACATATGGCTTACACTTGGGCGTGTGGATAGGCCATGTGTCCCTTGCAATTTAAAATTTTCAAAACAGAATGCTCAGGTTTTGCCACACAGGCAGAGACACGGGCGTGTGTCTCAGCCATGTGAGGGACACGGCCCAGCACACGTGCGTGTGACTTGGTTGTGTGAGGTAAGTCAGAGAGTTTCATGGGGTAAGACACCGCCTGAAATACGGGCATGTCATAGGGTCACACGGGCGTGTGAGCCCTGCACCTAGGAAAAGTTTTAAAATTTTATGAAAAATTCTCTGAGTTTCCAATTGAGTCCCGATTTGATTTTAACACCTATTTTAGGTCTCGAGGACCCATAAAAG
Source organism: Gossypium anomalum (assembly GCA_025698475.1). Taxonomy (NCBI): domain Eukaryota; kingdom Viridiplantae; phylum Streptophyta; class Magnoliopsida; order Malvales; family Malvaceae; genus Gossypium; species Gossypium anomalum. The sequence continues at coordinate 16,481,401 of CM046961.1, forward strand.
GGACTATATGATTAATTTATGTAATGTATGCTTATTGAATTGTGAAATGTTTGTATTTGTTCTGAAATGTCTAGTAATGCTCTGTAACCCTATTTTGGTAACAGATAAGGGTTAAAGGGTGTTACATCTAGCATCACAGCTTGTTTTAAATTTGGTCTTGAAATAGATGCTAGAGATGATACATTTAGCGAGAGTTGTGATGATATTGGTAATGTTTCCTAGAGTCTATGTAACAACCCAAATTAGACCCTAGTCGGAATGGTGGTTTCGGGACCACGAATTCGAGTCAGAAAAATATTTAAAAATTATTTACTGTGTTTATTTTGTGTGAATTTATATTTGTGAAATTTTCGTGCTTTAATTTTGTCGTTTGGGTGCCTGATTAAATAAAAGGGCTTAATCGCGTAAAATGAAAATTTGGTGGTTAAATGTGAAAGTATTTAATTGAACTTGTCTTTATAATTTAGAGCATTTATTATGAAATATAACCATTTTTATTATGATGGACGGTAATAACCATTGCTTATAATGGTTTAAAATTTTAATTAAAAGGTTAAATAAGTAAAATAATAAACATGTTAATATTTATTATAATCATATAATTAAAAAGCCAAAGTCTTATTTTATTTCTCATGACAGAATATGAAAAATATAAAGAAAAGAATAAGGTTTCAAGGGTTCGGCCATCTTTCAAGTTGATTCAAGGTTCGTTTTTACTCGGTTTTTGATGATTTTTACGTTTTTTAGATCGTTGCTTTGAGTACTACAAAACCCATGCTTGAATTTTTGATTTTGATGAATATTTTGAGTTAAGCCATTGTTGATAGCTTGTGATTTTTGTTGTTTGATGATAAAATATGAAAGATATGTTTTAGATTAACATATTTTGTATTGGAGTTTTTGATGATTTTGAGTAATTAGGACTAAATTGCAAAAATAATAATTTAAGGGACTAAAATGTGAAATTAATGAAATATATTGTATAGGTATGGGTACCATTCGGCCTAACATGGGTACTTTGAAATTTTGTGTATTTTGTGTTTTGTGCAATACGGACTAAATTGTAAAAATTGTAAATGTCAGGGGTAAAATGGTAATTTTACCGTTTATGTGTTTTTGGACTAAATTGAATGAAAATATGTTTGAATGAGCTTAATTTGAATATTTTTAGATCAAGAACCAAAGAAATCGGATTTGGATCAGGGAAAAACAAAAGTTGTCTACTAGTCGTCCCGTTCCATTTTACATCGTCCAAGGTAAGTTTATAGGCAAATAGACGTGTTTAATTATAGATAAATGCTAAATATATATGCTGGCATGCAAAATATGAATTTATATATGCTATTACCGATTGTGAATAAGCTTGGTAACCGTGTTCAAGCATTCGTTTCGATCAAGTTACGACGTCCGAAAGCCCCGTATGAACCTTAGGAATTGTTAGGATGCATATGTCATGGCATAGGATTTTGATATGTGATGTGCGAGTAAGACCATGGCATCGATATGTGACTCCGATAAATGTATGCGAGTAAGACCCTGTCTGGGACAGTGGCATCGATATGTGGTTACATGTAAGACCACGTCTGGGACGTTGGCATTGTACTATATATGTGTGATTATCCGAGTGTCCTATCCAATTCCGAATGGTTCATCGGGCATCGATAAGCTATGATCAAATGTGCAAAAGTGAGCTAAAATAACCAGGTATGAATTGGTTTATTACTTATTTGAAATAAAGTGAGTAAGTTACTTAATCTTTGACGCAAAACATACTTGAAGTAAAGTAAAAAAAAAAATTATATGTGAATGTGAAAAAGGTATTCGGCCTTGTAATTAATTAATATGAACATTATTGAAATTATTTTTGAATATATGCAATTGGTAGTATATTCGGGCATTGATATAAATATATGTATGATTGTTATACTTCGACTTATGAGTGTATGCATATAAGTGTATATGTATTTGGTATGAAAAAGGTGTTTTGGCTTGGCCATTGAAAGATAGTTAGTAATGTATCTTTATATATAAAAGTGTTCATTCGGTCATTGCTATGCTTATGCATAAGAAGCTGTATTTTGATTCATGAGAATAAGTATATGTGTTCACATAATGATATTTAGCTTTGAAATTGAAGGATATTTTGCTTATATATATGTATGTGTATTCGGCCATATAATATAAATATGTATGTGATTATTATCCTTGACCTATGAATTTATGCATATAAGCGTATATGTACTAGCTATGATAAAGATATTTTGGTTTGGAAATTGAATGATAGTTTGATAAAATATATATATGTTCATTCGGCCATGAATAATATACATGTGGAGGTACATATAAAATACATGAATTTGTAAGGTTAAGATTTAAAGTAACTATGATAGTATAATTTGGTTTAGTTTAAATGATCTGATTATGTAATTAAGTTGTTTATTTGCTTATGACTTACTAAGCTATGAAAGCTTACTCCGTGTGTGTTCATGTTTACCTTTGTTTTATAGATTTTGGATTCAAGTTTCGAGCTCGGGAATCGTCAGAGAAGCTTATCACACTATCCACTGTCTTCGGTATTTTATAAACTGAATTTACTAACCTATGGCATGTATAGGCTAGATTATAGTTTGAAAAGTTGGATTTTGCTTTGTATAATTTAAGCCATGCGAAAATAGCCTAATTTCATTGTTTGAGTTCGGTTTGTTTGTTTATAGCTTAAGTTTATTGTGGTTATTATGCAATGTGCTATGGATAAAAGATATATAGGATATCTATTTTGTGCGTTGAAATTGATTGATGACCTCGGATGTGTGCATATGATTAATGTGATATATGTGATTTGGCATTAAAGGTTGTTTGGCTATGTCTGAGCATGATATAAGTTTGTCTTGATATGTTCATTAAATGGTATATGAGATGGTTATGACTATTTTGTGATTTGGCATTTGCTTATGTAAATATTTATATATATGATGAATTGACTTGATATGTATCTTATCTTAAGGTATATATAATTAAGATGGTGTTGTTCATGTATCTCGGTTATGAAATATGGATAGATAAAAATATAAATGAATTTGGTTGTTAATTTGGTTAAGGTATTATTTATGATTTAATATTAAAGGATGATAGGTTATTTTCGAATATGGAGAAAAAGTTTATTTTGATATGTATATTACATAGTAGACAAGATTTGTTTATGAAATATATGTTTATATTTGGTTATTGATTTATTCTTGTGAAGTATAAATTATATCATGAATTGATTTGGAAGCTAGCATACTGTACTTGTGTACTCGGTTATTTGGTGAAAATATATGGACGAGCTATGGTCAACTTGGTAATTCAATACCTGTATATATATGTATATTTTTGCATAAGATGAAATGGTATGACACATATATTAACTCAAGGAATATATGTATAAGGGAATAAGGTGGTGTTTCGATTATGGAGTAAATTTTGTTTGTGTTTGAGTTATAATATGTAATGCATTAACTAGTAAATTGTATGTCAAGTATATGTGGTACATTGGAGTATGCTTATGTTATAAAATAATGATAGGTATGACTATATGGATTAGATAATTATGTGAAAATTAATTAATATGCACTAGTAGATCTTAGTTGCCGAATAGACATGAAATGAATATGATTATGTATCGTTTTCAAATGGCACATTATTTGAACATTTTGGATAATTTATTTGAGTGGTTTAATTGATTAAGACGATGATAAATTTTGGCATATGCTCAGTGGATTTTATAATTATTTATTCATGTTATGCAAATGTAATAATAAGGCAAACGAATATTACTATAGAATGTTTCATTTATATGAAAGGAAATAATGTATGTTCGTTTGTATAAAGTATGCGCATAACATTTGTTTGATAATTTAAATATTCTATATTTGAATTATTCAAATGTCATCAATGTTAAGGTATACATGTTTGATAAGTATGTGAAATGAAATGCATGTAAAAAAAAATTTACTAGATGATTAACCTTGTAAAGAAAGCCTGTTCTGAATTGTTTCGTGATCGGTAATGTCTCGTAACCCCATTCTAGTGATGGATACGGGTTAGGGGTGTTACATTTTGTTGGTATCAGAGATATGGTTTAGTCGGTTCGAGGACTACCATAGTGTATGTGAGTCTAGCTATACATGCCATATTTAACCTGCGATAGTGTGATATCTCCTGACTCTGATGAAAATTGTTTTGATGAGACAGGTAAGTTTATAACCGAGCTAATTTTTATAGTACAGAATGTGTACTCGAATGTTTGAATGGAAATGTGTTGATGATGAATTGAAATTCATAAAGATATGGATCGAAGAGTATGATATATTGATGTTGACAAATGTTATAATTATATGAGCATATAGATTATGATATGTGAGTTGTGATTGCTATTTGAAATGTTTGGATTGTGAATTAATGATTTGAGTTTGTATATGAATTAAGTGCTAAGAACAAAGGTGATTAAAAGCAAATGTTTATTAAATGTTTGGACAATGTGAAATTATTAATGAATTGACTATTTGTGAAAGTATGTGTTATGTGTATTTATGTGTAAGTTAACTTTGAGGCTTTATTACCCTCACCCCTTTATTAGTGAAATGTTACTGTGAAATCTGTAAGATTTGGGTTGAATAAGTTCAAGAGTATAGAGTTACAGAAGTCCGTGTTCAGAAGATTAATAATGTGGCCAGAAAAGAGATTGAGTCAACAAATGAAGACAGTATTAAAAGAGACATTGGATAGTTCTGCAGATTATTCAGACTATGTGACGTCACTGTTAAAGAAGAAGTTATCTCCGATCAAATGACCTATTCAGGTATGTTAACTAAGGAAAATTTTAGCTAAAAACTTTTCTAAATTGATTTCTGCTAGTGAAGGAATAATGTGAAAATTTCCGATGGCAGAATTAGACAGTTGAAATAATGTTTGAATTGTATTGAGGGCTGAGTGTAGTGGTTATAGTTGGGCAGTTATTATGATTCCTTTTGGGCATTCTATGTGTATATTTATTCTCGTAAGTATATCATCATTTAATTTCGAAGAATTCTTATCGTATGAGAACATTGGCTAAACATATCAATAGACGAAAGTATCGTTGGTTTGTTTGGGTTGAATTTGACATTGCTATGTCTTTCTTTGGTATTTATTCCTTTGTATGGATATGAAAGTCGATGGTGAAATCTGTATAATGCTAATACTCTGTTTTTGCTGGCTATTGTTTTGTTGAAAATATGTGAAGATTATATTGTTTATGTTACTATGGATTTCAGTATTTACGAGTAATATTGTTCTTTCTAGACATTTTTTGGAATATCATCGGGATTGATATCATTCTATATGGGTTGTAATTTTCTGATATTCAGTGTAGCTTCAGATGTTGAAAATTCAGTTATTCTGGTTTTCTCATGATTCTATGTGATTGTCTATGAGAGATGTCCATTTGAAGGAAATGGTTATAAAAGTTGTGCTTCTACATTGGTTGTTGTTCAGATCATATTTGATTTTCTTCTAGGTTCAGATGCTTCGTTAATAGCCGTGATATTATTTATTGTCACGGGTAAGATGACGATCCTATTATGACAATATGATTGCTATGTGATGATTGTAGTATATATAAAGATATGTCTGGATTATTCTTTCTAACGAGAAGAAAAGATTTCTTCGAAAAGACCGATTCTGTGGTTTAATCTGATATGAAATTATTTGATTGGAAATGTGACTGGGTTATATGAGTTTGAATCTATCCACTAGACTGAAAATAAACGTTAAATGTACATGTGTGATTTGAAGGATAGTATGGAAGAAGAACTTGTATTCTGGAGGACTTGATACAGAATTATGTTTACCAGAACATTTCTTGTAATGGCCTAAATTCAAGGTTATCGGAACAGTGGTTTCGTAACCACAAATCTGATTTAAAGAGAAATTATTTTAAAAAAATTATTTCATGAATATTAATATAATAGGAAAATCATATTAAAATATCGATAGAAAATTTTTATCGATTTAGTGGTTAGTTAGAAAAAGGAATTATTGAAGGAATTGAGTAAAAACAAGGTATCGAGACCTTGATCTCGTAAAATTGAGTAGGAAATATTTTTATAAATATTTATAAAATGTTAGTAATGTGGTATTAAAATTTCATTAGAAAATTTTAACGTTTGGGTAGGCAATTAAATAAAAAGGACTAAATTGAAAAGGGTGTAAAAGTTGTTAGAATGATTAAATAGCTTAAGTGTCTAATGAGAAAGGATTTAAAAGGAAATTAGACCCAAAATTTATTTGGACTGGACGGCAAGGGCATGAAATCAGCAGGAAAATTGATGATTTAAGGGCAAAATTAGAATATTGCATTATTAACTAAATAAAGATAGGACTAAATAGGAAATATCTAGATTTCTCTTCATTTTTCTTCATTCTCATCCGCCAAAACACCATAGGAGGAGTTATTTAAGCTGGTATTTCATAATTTTTGCACCAAGTGAGTTAATCCTTGCCTTTTTCTTGTAAATTTTGTGTTTCGAAGACTTTTACAACTAGGTCCTACTATTAAATTGATTAGTTTTTGATTTCATGGATGAAATTAAAAGTTACCATGGTTGAGTATTGCAAGCTTATGATGAAATAGCATGAAATTTAAGCTTTAATTTGTTTATAAGATGATTTTATTAGGTAATTTCAATAGAAATTGATTTTTAGGACCTAATTGTGAAAATATTTGGAATTAAAGTCTATTGCTGAAATTTTGATTCCTAAAGGTTATAAAGTAGTTTAAAGTGATAGACTAAAGTGTTAATTGAGAAAAATCAGCTCAATTGAGAGGCTAATTGAGTAGGAACGAAATTATTATTTATTAAAAGCTTAGGGGAAAAAATGGTAATAAATAGCTTGCACTAAAACAGTTTTGGACAACAGCAGTAGACTAAATTTGAAAAATCACCATAAATTGTAGAAATCGAATTAGAAGATGAATAAAATATTAAATTAAATCTTATTGAGCCTAGTTTCTCATAGCAGAAACGGTGTAAGTAATGGATCTGTAAATCATGAGATATAATGAATTTTGTGAGACAAGGTCAGAATGAATTCAGATTCCCCTGTTCTGAATTTGAAAAATCATAAAAAAATTAAAGAAAAATAATTAGGGGCTTAAATTTATATGTTTATAATTCTGAATGAGTCTATTTTCAAAAGAAATAAACAAGAACATAATCCAAATCCTGTATGAAGAGATAATTAATTTTTAGTAAAGAAGAGTCAGAACTTTCAAATAGCAAAATAGGGGTGACTTTAAAGAATAAACTATACTTATTGGCTAAACCAAAAATTCTGAAAATTTTATGGTAAGAATATATGCGAGTCTAGTTTCAGGGAAAATTTTCGGATCCTAATTTGAGGTTCTGTAGCTTAAGATAAAAATAATTTAGTGACTATAACTCAAGTAGACAGCTTTGAATGAACTATAAATAATAATGAAATTATAGAGAATGTTGCATACGAACATGAAATGTATTAAATTGATAATTAAATTTATTTATTTAGATCCAGAAGATTCAAATACGAAGCTAGATCGAGGAAAGGAAAAAGTTCGGGATTAGTAAATTTTTGTACACGAACAAGTATCAAGGTAAATTCGTGTAACTTGAATTATATTCTTAAATGCTTGAAATGTATGTTTTTGATATGAATATGATTTGAATGTTCATTGTATGAAAATTGATGAAACATTGACATATTTGATAAAAGAGGAAGAAATCCCAATTGAATGAAAGGAAAATTCGATGGATCTCTGAAAAGGAATTGCCGATAATAAGGATCTAGCCCGGACGGGTGATCCTATCCTGATATAGCCCTCCCGAAGAATATGTGGAAAATGGATTTAGCCTGGACGGGTAATCCGAATTAGGGTCTGAATTTAGCCTGAACTGGTAATTCAGATCCAATCTCATTAGAGTAATTGTCGTTGCAGGGGATTTAGCCTGGACTGGTAATCCCGACAATACTCTATGAGTTTATATTACAGATTTAGCTCGGGTAGTAATCCCATTGTGAGGATGAGGTTCAGCGAGTGTGCTTTACGAAATGGACATGTGCGCACATGAATATGAATTAACAGACCCGGATTTGTACACTAAAAGTGTACCTCTGAAAAATCCATCGAAATTCCAAGAAATTCAACGGGATAAATATGGAAAAATAACAAGGGAATCGAAATCATGGTATTGATGAGCTCATCAATCATGGTATATAATATATTGACACATGGAAATTATTGTAATAACTTGAATATTGAGTTTGTGCATGTTAGGGTAATAATGCATGGAATGGATATATGAATGTTTATTGCATTGTATTGAAAATATTAGGTAAGTATAATTCTTGTTACATGAGCTTACTAAGCACAAAGTGCTTACCCTGTTTCCTTTTTCCCTGTTTTGTAGTGTTAAGAGCTCAGAGGTCGGATTCAGTCGGAGACACATCACACTATCAACCTCAGGATTTCGGTATATAAAGAAACTTTATTTTGGAAATAAATGGCATGTATAAGCTAATAAAGTAAATGATACTGTGAAATGAATGTAAGGTCAGCCATTGGTATAGCTAACAAGTCTTGGTTTTGGTATGTGATGACGTTATCTTATAAATATGCGTGAATCTATCTTGAAAATATGTTGAATTGGATTGGTTGATATGGATTGTTCTCGGTTTAAAATTGCATGGAATGTTAGATATCTATAAAGGTGTTATATTGAGTTTAAAAAAAATTAATTCATAAACTCCGGTAATGCCTCGTACCCTATTCCGGCAACGAATACAGTTAGGGGGTGTTACAATTCTATCTGAGAAATGTTGTGGTAAATTAAAGTTAGTTCAATTGTTGAAGCTTCCTTTTGCACGAAGACATTATTCACTAAAATATTAGTTTTGACTTAGCCTAAATTGAATGAAGAGTTTACGAACCTTAGTCATGTGTTAATGAACGGGTTGAAGTATGTTCTAATAATGGAGTACACAAAGATATCCTGTGATTTCTTTTGGTTAAAATTGTTAAAAGACTATGAGCTTGTGATTGACTACCATCCCGGAAATGCAAATGTTGTTACTGATGTTCTAAGCCGAAAATCATTGTTTGCTTTGTGTACAATGAATGCGCATATGGCTATGTCTGATGATGGTTCAATAATAGTTGAATTAAAAGCAAGACCGTTATTTATTCAGCAAAATTGGTGATACTCAAAAAGTTGATAATGATTTCTTAGCAAAGCAGGTCCAAGGTGATTTGAAGGTTGATTCAGAGTTTTGAGTTGATGCTGAAAGTTGTCTGAGGTTCAGAAACCGAATATGTGTTCCGAGGAATTCAGATGTTGATTTAGATGATTTTGAATGAAGCTCACAGCAGTCGAATGTCTGTTCACCAGGTAGTACAAAGATGTATAATGATCTGAAACAACTTTATTGGTGACATGATATGAAATGAGACATTTTTGACTTTGTTACGAAATGTTTAGCCTGACAGTAAGCAAAAAATTGAGCATCAGGTATTTTCTGGATTATTTCAGCCGACCATGATACCCGAGTGGAGATGGGACAGAATCATTGTAACACCCTGAATTTGGGTCTAGAAGAATTGGGCTTTGAGTCTGGGTTCGGATAGAAGAAAATCCTGAATATTGAGAAGTTTTAAATATTACTAGTGTTTTAAAAAATATATATATATATATATTGATAAAATATTTCTGTTATTATTACTGATATTTTTATGAAAAATTATAATTATTAGATACAAATATATTTATAAAATTATTGTTGTTAATTTAGTGTTTAAATTAAATTATTATTATTAGAAAAAAATATATATATACTATTGTATTTGAGGTGGTGTTTAAATTTAGTTTTTAAATAAATTTAGAAGTATTTAAAGTGTGGGAAAAATTCGATCCAAGACTCTACCAAAAATAATTATTTTTGTTTCTTTAGGGGATTTGGGCATTAAGGTTTATTAATAAATTGGGCTAAAGTTGGACATAAGAAGGAGTCTGGCCCAGTGGTTAGGCGTGTTGAGCAGTAGGAAGGGAGCAGGGGTTCGATTCCCTGCGTGCGCAAATGTGGGTTTTTATTTTAGGAAAAACCAAGGGCTGTCGCAGGTAAGCCTTATTAATTGTTCAGGCTAATTTATGTCACAAGTAGGCATCTGGCCCAGCGGCTAAGGGCGTTAGGAGGGTGTGGGAAGAGCCTGGGTTCAAGGAACGGCGCGCGCAAATTGGGAGATTTTTTTTTAGTATGTAGGTTATGGTTGGAATAGGCCTTAAAGAAAGTTGCGAATGAAGTTTGACACAACAAGAGTCTATGGCGCAGTGGCAGGCAACGCATGTGTGAGTTGAAGAGGTCGAAGGTTCGAGATTTACAGCAGGCGAAATTTCATTTTTATTTCGCAGGTAACTAAGGCTTCAGTACGTAAAGGTTAACATTAATTGTGACCATATATTAGTAAAGAGAGAAGCGTGGTGCAGTGGCTAGCAGCTCAGGTGTGGGCGCATCGGCAGACGAGGTCTGGAGTTCGAGCCTCACCTCACGTAGGAGAGGCTGGGTTTTTGCTGCACGCATGGGGAAGGAGTTGGAGTCGACCAGGACTCTGGCAGCGTCTTTGAAGCGGTGCAAGCGGTGGATAAAAGCTCTCTCTGATCGGTTGAGGAGTTTGAATGAAATTCAAACATTAAAATTAACCAAAAATCAAGGAGCAATTTGGGAAATTAGAATTGGGAAAGAATTCCTATGCTTAGAAATGCACTCATTCGGCCATAGCTAAAGAGTCTTAGAATATTTTAGGCCTTTAGGATTTATTTTTCCTTCTTCTATTTTTTTTATTTTATTTTCTATCCTTGTCTCATCTCTTTCCTTTTCTCTTTTCTTTCTTCTCTTGATTCTCATCCTATCTTTTGCCAACCTAAATCCTTCATATTCTTCTTCTTCTTTTTCTCTCATAAATCCTCAACAAAACTAGTTAGCCGATTTCCATTGAACCCAAACCTCGTATCTTTTCTTCCAAAACCGAAATCTTACTACTTTGAGGTACTGCAAAGGCCGAACCCTTGGTTGAGTATTTTTCCCTTCTTGTGCGGTAGTTGGATCTACAATCGATTGGGAGTAGTGTCATAATGATATAGGTAAGTATTCGAATCACTTTCGTTAGTTATTCATGGTTTAAGATAAAAGCCGAAACCCTTTAAGGGTGGCTAACGTTTGGACTAAGGGTGTTGGTGTCTTTTTCTTTTTCATTGTATAAGCATTAGCGTGGACAAAGGGGGCGTACAACTAAAAGGGCCTAAAGACTATTTCGGTTGGATCTTTGGATTTAACCTATATTTCGGCAAAAAGGAAAATAACTCTGGGATCTAAGGTTTGTGTTGGCGAATATATGGTAAGGGTTAAATCGTAGTTTGATTTCGATATTTAGATTAACGTGTTAGTAATCCAATTGTAGGCGATTCGTTTGTGGATCTCGCCAGCGTACCATTATAAATCGGTGTGTAAACGACACCCACTCATAGACTAGATCGGCAAAAACCGAAAAGCGGAAAGCGGCGGTATTTATGAACTTGCGGCGTGCGGCGCTTGTAGTGGTTTGGTTGTTAATTTTGATAATCGCAAGCGGTATGATTGTAGAGTGCGCAATTTCGTGCACTTGGTATATTTGGGCTTAGTGGGCGGCGGGTTAGTGGGCCAACGGGCCCAATTCGATAAAAATGCTCGGTAAGTGCTTACATTAATGTGTTAATGGTTAGAATATGTACGTAAACCCTAAAAGACTGATAAAATTACTCTATAAGGTAGAATTATCGTAATACCCTTGAAGGGGGGTAAGTTTACTATTACGCCTCGAGGGTAAATAAGCTGTTATTAAGCTATAATCTCATTTGTCTTTCTGAAGCATGCCTTGTTAATTATATATATTCTCGCATACATGTCATCTTGCATGGGGTTGGGTTTTGTTATGGAGGAAGAACCAGTTTACGGTGGGCATGTGCCACATATTACGATATAAGCGACTTTCTGCAGATTATAGTTAGTCTTGTGTCGGTGCTAACACTTTGTAAGTGTAGGGATGGCGTGGGTGATTTATTCCCCACGGGAAGTGTAGGGATGGAAGGAGGCAAGTGCGAGGGTTGGATGGGGTTATCATGCATTAATCATATGAGATTTGTTTTTGTTATGGGCCAATCAGTATTGAAATGGGCCCAATCAGTGTTGATATGGGCTAAGGCCCGAGTTAACTTTGATTTGAATAGGGCTTAGGCCCGATAAAGCTTGGCCGATTTGGGCTCTGGTTGGGACACTTTACACACCGAGTTTTCCAAACTCACCCCCTTTTTCTATCTTTGCAGGGGAGCCTTAGATCGATGGACTTGGAGTTGGGCGGGATTCAGAGTGGCCACGAAGATTAAGTTTTGTTTTCTTTAAAATAAGTTTCACATTTATTATTTTGATTATTTTTATTACGTTAAAGTTGTAATAAGGCCGCTCTTTTATTATTCTTAATATTTTGGGTCATTAAATTGGTTAGCTCTAGGGCGCGTTTATAAAAGTTACTTATTTTTAAAAATATCACGATAACCGAGTAAAGCTTCCGCAACGTAAATGTTTTCAAAGGAAATAAATATTTTAAATAGACTTAAAACTTAATTTGTTGTTCGTGGACAAGTAATAAGCTTAAAGTGTGGCAATGGATGTGAGCATGTCTAGGATTGGATCATGGAAGAGCTAGGTACTTAAGCGATCTAATTGACTCACCTCCTCTTTTCTTGAATCCTACAGTGCGCGACTTCCATTCACTTTAACCTATAACGAAATTATCTTTTAAAGCACTAAGTAAGTTTTTCTAGATCAACAATATAAAATATTTTGAACGCTTCGATGTGGCACGTCGGATCCGGTCATAACGTCTAGGCCGGGTTTGGGGTGTTACAATCATGATAGATTTTGTATCCAGTTTACCATTGACATCAAGCAAGAAAGATGCAATCTGGGTTATTGTTGATTGATTGACTAGACTGAGCTCAGAAAAAAATAAGATATACGGGGTCGAATTGATCAGAGAGACTGAACAGAAAGTGGAAGTGATCTGTGAAAGTCTGAAAACGACGTCAGATCGTCAGAAATCATTTGCGGACTAGAAATGAAAAGAGTTTCAGATCGGGGACAAGTCATTTTGAAAGTTTTATCGTGAAAAAAATACTTAGATTCGGTTGTAAAGGCAAATTAAGTCCGAAATTTGTTGAGTAGTACGAGATTATAGAGCGTATTGGATAGGTTACTTATAGACTGTTATTGCCACCTAAGCTAGAAAGATTCACAATGTATTCCATGTTTCAATGCTTCAAAGATATCAATTTGATCCCTCACATGTGATTAATTCGTCTGAGATTGAGATTAAGTCTGAAATGACATATGAGGAAGAACTTATTTGTAATCTGGCTTACAAGATTAAAGAACTGCGAAATAAGAAAATTTCGTTACTTAAAGTGCGGTGGCATAAAAACGGAGTTGAAGAAGCAATGTGGGAGCCAGAAAATGAAATAAAAAAAATGTTATTCGAACCTATTTATCAGTAAGATTTTCAGGGACGAAAATCCCTAAGGGGGGAGAGTTGTAACAACCCGAATTAGACCCTAGTCAGAATGTTGGTTTTGGGACCACGAATCTGAGTCAGAAAAATATTTAAAAATTATTTACTGTGTTTATTTTTTGTGAATTTATATCTGTGAAATTTTCGTGCTTCAATTTTGTAATTAAATAAAAGGGCTTAATCGCATAAAATGAAAATTTGGTGGTTAAATGTGAAAGTATTTAATTGAGCTTGTCTTTATAATTTGGAGCATTTATTATGCAATATAACCATTTTTATTATGATGGACGTAATAACCATTGCTTATAATGGTTTAAAATTTTAATTAAAAGGTTAAATAAGTAAAATAATAAACATGTTAATATATATTATAATCATATAATTAAAAAGCCAAAGTCTTATTTTATTTCTCATGACCGAATATGAAAAACATAAAGAAAAGAATAAGGTTTCAAGGGTTCGGCCATCCTTCAAGTTGATTCAAGGTTCGTTTTTACTCTATTTTTGATGATTTTTACGTTTTTGAGATCGTTGCTTCAAGTACTACAAAACCCTGGAACGATGGAAAAATGTGCAAGTGTACACAATCGCAACAAGTAATAAAGTGACAAGTAAATGCCAAGTTATCGTACTCACAGGGATTGTAAAAAGAATTATTTATGAATTTAATTGTAAAACACTTTGGCGAGATAAAAATAATTTGATTTTGAAAGATGGTCAAAAACTATTTAAAAACTAAGTAAATAATTAAAATAAAACAAAAGAGTTCTAATGCATGATTTCAAATAAGATTTAATCAATGTAACATACTTGTGTTGGATTAATTATATTTCTTTAACTTAGAATTATTAAACTCATGTTCATATTGTTACGAGTAATTTCACAGCAACTCGGTAATTTGCTAACTTATGAATAAACTTACATACAAAAATCCATTCATCTCTTGACATATCCCTATGTCAATTCAACCGACTAAACAGATTCTAGCAAGCAAACATGTTATTGCACATACATGTCAATTCAAACGATTAATTAAAATCTAATAAGCATATAAAAGACTATGTGAACTAACAAGGCATCCCTACCTTGAAACAATTTAATCACAATAATCTTGCAAGTTATGCATGGAAATAATATTGCCAGATACATTGCTAATTTAACCTTCAGCTACCTTAGAAGAATAAACATGCACTGATTAAATACTGTGTCAATTAATTAAAATTGCAATTCATTTAAATAATTAATTCATTATTTACCTCACAGTCGTAACGCAAGAATAACTTAGGCATGATTTTACTTAATCAAGCATCTTACCGAGGCTTATAACAACATAAACACGATTTTAACAATTCAAGCAGGAAAAATATAATCAACCCAACACAAACATAATTTAAGCTGAATTGATTAAAATAACCATTTCAATAGCATAAATATTCATAACCATGTTCGTCAAAACAACAACAAAATTTAAAGAGATAGGGAACAAGAAGCAAATCCAGTGTTTCTCCGTGGCTTAACTAGTTGCTCCGCTCTTCGTTCTTCATTGGACTTGGCTATCAAGGTGGCTTATGAAACCTATATTGCTGCTCCAAATGGCTGATGAGAGCCTCTTTCCCAAGAGAAGAAATCGGCACTTGAACAAGAGGGAATGGAATGGAAAAAATGAGAGAAAAGTGAGAGAGGGAATAAGAGAATAATGTGAAGTGAGGAATGCTTTGAATGATCAGCAAGGGGTGGCTTTTATAGCTGATTGTGGCAGCTAAAAATAGCAAATTCCAGCAGCCAAAGAGACCACCCTTGGCCAGCCACACAAATGGCAAAGTTGAGAGTTTCAACTTTGCTATTTTAAGCTTGGGGCAAATCTACAAAGCCATAATTTAAGGTGGGGTTTGAATGCAATTTCGAAGTCTTTTGAGGGCCTTTTTGTGAGCATATTTAATCAGCTAAAATGCTGATTTGGGTCCGCATATGGACGGTTCTGGGCAGCCCATTTAGTGGCTGGTTCGGTTCACTCAATTTGGTTCGACCAGTGCGGTTCAATTGGACCCTTTGTCCATAATTAATCAAAAATAATTTATTTAACCCAAATTAAATGGGGAATAAATTAAAATTAATTAAATTACGAATTAATACACATTTCTGGACCGTCTTAGGCTGGAAATTAAAGTGCCTCGATACTTCAAATTGCTTCTCGGTTTTGTGCTTTCAGCAGTGTCAGCCGAACCAATTTTCGTCCTTTGCACGAATATGTCAAAAATAGTCAAAATTAATCAAAATTAAGTATAAAATTAAATAAATTCACCATGTTCATATTTTTAACACGATTTAATTATTTTATAATATTTAATTATTTTGCAACAAGAATTTAACCGGATTTGCATGAATTTAAGTTAAATTTGGTATGAAAAAGTATATAATTTTTTGTATTTCCACACCCCCAAACTTAATTCATTGCTCGTCCCGAGTAATGCGCAAATTTTGAAAAGAATCTCTCGGAAACACCTTCGAAAAATTCCTTCAGAATAACATTTTTCCCAAAATTATGAATTTAAAATACTTATGCTCAAAGACAAGAAATCTAATAATTATGCTACTGAAGTATACATATTGTTCAAATTAAATTCAACAACTTATTATAATAGCAAAATTTAGACTAAATGTTTTTGTAACAAAGACATGTTAACCCTTACAAATTTGATTTTTAGTCCTTTATTCAAGACTAAGCTACAATCATTAAGCTTAACTTAAGTCTTCATATATTGATCGTAGCAATTTCTCTCCACTAATGTAGGCAGCATGAGGACTTTGTATCAATAGGTCTTTATCAAGGTTGTAACGTGACTAGGCTAGGGGTAGGTGAAAGATGGATAAATTTTGGTTTAAGAAACCCTAGACTCAGTGTCAATTGAACCTTCGGAGTTTTTACCTTCGATACACCAACTTGACTTTCATATGCTCTTTCCGTTCAAGTACATGTGCTCTATTTTATATTTTGTTTTTTTTTAAGCTGACACGAGCACTTATTTTGTGTACTGCAATTCTTGAGCAATTGATACTTTTTTTCAACTCCCCCAAACTTATTTTTGAAGTACATTTTGAATATTACTGAGTCTAGTGTTTGGGACAATTTTAAGATCATTAAGCGAAAAGTAATGGCTAATTATTGTAAGGGTCGAAATAAAATTAGGCCATACAGTCTCAAAGTTGGGTTTCAATGGATAAAATTTACCATGGTGGGCTTGAAAGGCTCAAACGGACCAAGCAATAGTTGCCTAAATCATTTCCAACGTTCCATGCTCCCTAGGATTTCGCCTCAAGAAACTACTAAGTCAATTCTAAAGACTTAAACTTTCATGCATACCTAACTTTCCTAAAGAACTAAAAATCTTATAGTACGAATTTGCATGCTTTATTAAAAATACATTCATGTCATTATTAAGCTAAGATAATAATTTATTGAAATAATAGAACTTCATTCATACTCAAATTGAGCATACTTAACAGAATTCAAATTTCTGAACAAAATATATCCTAATCATAATTAAAAGAAAAATTTTATTCTAAGTGAAAATAATTCAATTTTTCGGTCCCCCCAACTTAAAATGAACAATGCCCTCATTGTTTAAAGTGAATAGATACTATACACCAGATAGGATTTTAGAAAAGAGGAGGTGAGTCAATTTGACTGCTTAAGTACCAAGCTTTTTCTAAATCCAATCCTAGACATGTATATATCTATTGCCACACTTTATACTTTGTGACTTGCTCACATTTTATTAGTGATTTTCCTCTTTTGTTTTATTATGCAAAAAAAAAATCCTAATTAAACTTATTCCTAAGAATAAAAATAAAGTAAAGTCAAGATCCCCCCTTTATTTATTTGCAGACCCTTCCGAATTTGACTCATCTTTTGCTCCATCACTATCGCCTTTGCATGAATCGCTTTGCTCCTTCTTTGATAATTAACTTCATGGTTCAAATATGAAATCTGGAAACTCAGGCACAAAAATAAATGGGTCATTGTATATTTTCTTAAAAGCACTTCTCATCGAGTCATCCCTTATTTTTGAATATCTCTAATAGGCTTGTTGCTGCCATTGCATATGTTGCATTAAGTCCATCAATTTTGATAGCTCATCTCGAAGGTCTGGGCTCGATGATTGAGCTCTAAACATTGAAGTTTCAGCATCAGGTTTAGCTTCTGGCTCCACTGATTCTACTTTATCAGGGACTTCAAATTATTGCATCGTGGGATCTTCTTCTTCATCAGGGTCCTCTGGTTCCTCACTTACTTCAACTCATTGTTGTAGAACTGAGTCTCCAACTACTCGGTAAAGGTCCCAATCCGTGATTGTGCCTTGGCTATACCCTGTCTTCCTTACATTCGCAAGAATTTCAGCCTTCAAGCATAAAATAGTTATTGTAAAGGGGAAGTGAGCAGGGCCAGAGCGTTTAACGGCACAATTCCGTATTTCCCTCAAGATGATCTTCCCCACATCAATGTTCTTACCAGTTAGGATTGAGTACAATAAGAACATTCGTTCTAATGAGATTGTAGTCCCATGTGAGCTAGGCATAAGGCTGAATCGGATGAAGTAAAACCATATCTTCGCGAGTGGGGTCAAATATTCTCTTCGACAAGTGTGGATTCCTTGTGTTGACACAGTCCATGTAGAACCTGGAACTGTAAGTTCCTCAAGAATTTCTTGCAAATATTTATAAAAAGAGGCATCTAATTTGTATTATTTACGAAAAGAGCAACCAAATTTCAAAAATGATTCAATTAAATCCCTAGACTTAATGAAAATTTGGAATTGAGTTGCAATTTAAGACTTGGACCAAAATTGACCCCATTATTTGAAAAATCAAAAATTGAAATTTCTATTTAGAGAATAATTTTTAGGAAAATTATGTTAAAATCAATTCCCAGGAAAGACTGGAGGGGTCACAAGCGGTCCCGCTTAAGTTCCAATCTCCTAGACAGAATTTATTTAAACATACTAATCCCGAAAACATACCTTAAATCTTTTATTAAAAAGGAAAATAAGAAAATTTTAAACATCCGATAAAATGAACGAAATTTCATTCCGTTCAATCTTATCTCTCCAATAGTGTTTCAGGCGCTGAGCATTAACTTGAAAATTACCTCCCTTACCTTGGAGCTCGACAACTCCGTATGGATAGACGCGATGAATCGTAAATGGACCGGACCAACGTTATTTTAGCTTACTTGGAAAGAACTTTAGTCTAGAATTAAATAACAAAAGTCGCTGACCTGCTTCAAATTCTCGAACTTAAATGTGCTTGTCATGCCATTTCTTAAGTCTCTCCTTGAGTAATTTGGCATTTTCGTAGGAGAATAGCCGGAGTTCCTCTAGCTCATTGAGTTGGAGCATCCGTTTCTCTTTAGCAAGCTTAGGATCCAAGTTGAGTTGTCGAAGAGCCCAGTAAGACTTGTGCTCTAACTCTAAGGGTAGATGACATGCTTTCCCAAAGACCAACCTATAGGGTGACATCCCTAAAGGTATCTTGTATGCTGTTCTATAAGCCCATAAAGCATCGTCTAGCCTTTTGGACCAATCTCATCGGTTTGGGCAAACTACCTTCTCAAGTATGCCTTTGATCTCTTTATTTTCCAGTTTAGCTTGCCCATTCGTCTGTGGATGGTAAGCTATTGCAATCATATGTTTCACTCCGTGCTTGTCTAATAACCATTTTAACCACTTGTTCACAAAGTGGGACCCTTCATCACTAATGATAGCTCTTGGGGTTCCAAACCTTGTGAATACGTGTTTCTGCAAGAACTTAATTACAACCCTAGCATCGTTTGTCAGATAAGCTTCAACCTCGACCCATTTGGACACATAGTCTACTGCTACCAATATATACTTGTGACCAAAAGATGGAAGGGAAGGACCAAGAAAGTCAATATCCCATACATCGAATAATTCTACCTCAATGATGTTTGTTCAAGGCATCTTATTTCTATTGGTGACATTTTTGACCCTTTGACATTGGTCACAACTCTTTACGTACGAGTATGCATCCTTGAATAGTGTTGGCCAAAAGAATCTGGCTTGCAATACTTTGGCCGCCGTACGAGTACCTCCAAAGTGTCCCCCACTCGGAGCTAAGTGACAATGGTATAAAATCTTTTGTACT
Source organism: Gossypium anomalum (assembly GCA_025698475.1). NCBI lineage: Eukaryota > Viridiplantae > Streptophyta > Magnoliopsida > Malvales > Malvaceae > Gossypium > Gossypium anomalum. The sequence goes on from CM046961.1 coordinate 16,501,211, forward strand.
TCATCTTCTGCCACACATCTCCTGATCATCTGATCTGCACACCTTTTAAACAAATATGGCTCTTCCCAGAAATAGTACTTCACATCGTGAAGAAACTTTCTCCTTTGTTAATAAGTCTTATCAATTGGCATCAAACCATAAGCTAAATAGTTAGCAATATCAGTAAACGAATGGGTACTATGGACATGTCTTACCTTCAGTATGTGTTCATTTGGGAATGTTTCCTGAATTGGTATATTAGGAGAATTCCTTTCTTGCGATTCCAATCAAGACAAGTGATCTGCTACTTGGTTTTCTACTCCCTTTCAATATTGAATTTCTAGATCAAACTCTTGAAGTAGAAGCACCCACTGGATCAGTCTCGGCTTAGCATCTTTCTTGGTAGTAAGTACTTAATTATCGAGTGGTCCGTATAAATAATTACTTTGGCACCTACAAGCTAAGTTCGAAACTTGTCAAAAGCAAATACAATAGCAAGTAACTCTTTTTCTGTTACCGTATAGTTCAATTGAGCTCCTATAAGAGTCTGACTTGCATAGTAGATGGGATGAAAAACTTTGTTCCTTCGTTGGCCCATGACAGCTCCTATCGCGAAATCGCTTGTGTCACACATTAACTCAAATGGTAGATCCCAGTCTGGTGTGACAATTATGGGTGCCGTAACTAATCGACTCTCTAAATCCTTGAAAGCCTTTAAGCATTCATCACCGAACTTGAACGTCGTGTCCTTCTCCAATAATTTGCATAAGGGTTTAACAATTTTGAAGAAGTCCTTGATAAATCTTCGATAGAACCTGGCGTGGCCTAAAAAGCTCTTAACACCCTTTACAGATGTTGGAGGTGGAAGCTTCTCAACAACATCTACCTTTGCTTTATCTACCTTAATTCCATGTCTCGTTATCCGATGCCCTAGAACAATTCATTCTCGTACTATGAAATGGCACTTTTCCCAGTTAAGTACTAGGTTTGTTTCTTCGCATCGTCTTAGTACCTTAGCTAGATTGGCTAAGCAATCATTGTAAGTATCTCCGAACACTGAAAAATCGTCCATAAAAACTTCCAAGTACTTTTCAACCATCTTATTAAAAATAGACATCATACATCTTTGAAATGTAGCAGGTGCATTACATAAACCGAATGGCATGCGTCTAAATGCAAATCTACCGTACGGGCAGGTGAACGTTATCTTGTGATGATCTTCTGGTGCTACTGTAATCTGATTATACCCCGAGTATCCATGGAGAAAACACTAATAGTCTCGCCTTGCGAGTCTATCCAGCATCTGGTCCAAGAACGGCAAAGGAAAGTGATCTTTCTTAGTCGCCTTGTTCAGCTTCCAGTAATCGATGGAAATCCTCCATCTCGTAATTGTTTTAGTTGGTATCAACTTGTTATTCTTGTTTTCTACGACTGTGACACCTCCCTTCTTTGGTACGCACTGGACCAGACTTACCCACGAACTACTTGAAATAGGATAAATGATACCCGTATCTAACCACTTGATAATTTCCTTTTTCACCACGTCCTTTATAATGGGGTTCAGTCTTCGTTATCTATCAATCGTCCCTTTTACGCCACCTTCCAGGATAATCTTGTGCATGAATACAAATGGACTAATACCACGGATATCGGCTATGGTCCATCCGGTAGCCTTCTTGAATTGTTTGAACTCCAAGATGAGTTTCTCTTCTTGCTCAGTGGTTAATTCTGCTGAAACAATCACAAGAAAAGTAGAATTTTTACCTAAATAAACGTATTTCAAATGTGAGGGAAGTACATTTAGTTCTAATTTAGGTGGCTCCTCGATTGACGCTTTTGGTTCGGTATAATCCCTTTTCTCTAACTCCAAAGATTCAAAGTAGGATTGTGGATTAAACCCCATTTGATTAGCTTCTAACAAAACTAAATATTCATCCTTCTCTTCATATTTGGGAGGATCTGATGTCAAAATTTGTTCCAACAGATCCTCAACATAGTTGACCTCCTTTTCTACTAATGAATCATCTAAATCAGATACTGCAGAACAATCATCAATTGTGTCAGGAAATCGCATAGACTTAAAAACATTAAATGTTACCTAATCATCCTGAACACGTATAGTAAGTTCGCCCTTCTGCACATCTATAAAGGTCCTTCCGGTTGCTAAGAACGGTCTTCCTAGGATAATCGACACTTCTTTTTCTGCTTCAAAATCTAAGATAACAAAATCAGTCGGAAGAAAAATTTATCTACACGTACCAATACGTCCTTGATTTTTCCTTCTGGATGTGCTAAGGATCGATCTGCTAGTTGAAGTGTAACCGTAGTAGGTCTGACTTCACCTATCCCTAACTTCCTAAATATTGACATAGGCATCAAGTTAATACTCGCACCTAGGTCGCATAATGCCTTACCACAATATGTTGCTCCAATGTTGCAAGGTATGGTAAAACATCCAGGATCCTTCAGCTTTGGGGGTAGTTTTTCTTGAAGATATACGCTGCATTTCTTTGTCAGAGCTACCGTCTCAAATTCTCTAAGTCTTCATTTTTTGGACAGGATATCCTTCATGAATTTGACGTAGTTCGGCATTTGTTCAAATACTTCAACCAACGGGATGTTGATGTGAAGTTGCTTGAGTACGTGTAGGAATTTATTGAATTGAATTTTCTGCTTCTGCTTTTGAAGTCTTTAAGGGTAGGGTGGTGGTAGTTTCTTTACTGGAACTGGTTGATTCATTTTCTGTGGCATTCTGCATCTAACGGAGTTGTTACTTGATCAGAATTAGCTGGTTCTGGAACTACCTTGTCGGGTTTTGCAGATTCTGGTTCTTATGAAACTGGAATTCCAACACGCAGTTGAACTTCCTCTGAGTCTTGAGCATCAACTGGCTCCTTTTCAGCTTCGATAGTGTTGGGCTCTACTGTCTTTCCACTCCTCAGTGTTAACGCTTTGCAATGTTCCTTCCCTGGATTTCTTAGATTCTTCGTATCACTAGGTAAAGTACCTTGTGGTCAGTTCCTGAGTTCAGTAGCAAGCTGGCTCACTTGATTCTCTAAATTCCTTAGTGTGGCGTTATTTTTCGCCATGTATGCCTTTAATAAATTCTCTAAGCTATTGGATGATTCAGCCTGAACTGGTTTCTGAGTTTGTTGGGAAAAAACTAGGAGGCTGAGTCGGTCTAGGTTGAGTGTAGTTTGTTACTGGTTCCAGCCCATTGGTTACTCCAGGAAAAATTTGGGTGGTTTCGCCATGATGGGTTGTAGAAGTTGGATTGCAGTCCTTGCCTTCCTCGATTTTAGTTCTGGTTACCCATGTAATATATGAATTCGGGGTTTGATGGACATTCTTCGAACAAATGTCACTCTCCACAATAAACACAGGCTATACTCTCAAATTGGTGAGGTGGTTGGGCTGCAAAACTGTTAGACCCATTAGTGGTAAGATTCTTAAGCATTGAGGATATTGAATATACCTGAGATACGAGTGAAGTGAGAGCGTCCACTTCATGTATTCCACCAACTCGTCTTGCTGACGCGGCTCGATTGGTCAGCCATTGATAATTGTTACTGGCGATCCTTTCGATGATTTCGTAAGTCTCATTATAAGACTTAAAAAGGAGAGCACCGTTAGCAGAAGTGTCCACTACCATCCTCGTGTGAGCATTGAGACCATTATAAAATGTCTCAAGTTAGATGCAATGTGGGATTCCGTGATGAGGGCATTTCCGTAATAGTTCTTTGTATCGTTCCCATGCCTCATACAAGGACTCATCATCCATTTGTTGGAAGGCAGTGATCTCGTTCCTCAACTTAGCATTCTTGCTAGGCGGGAAATACTTCATGAGGAATCTTTCAGCTAACTCTTGCCATGTAGAAATTGAGTTTGGTGGCAATGAATTCAACCAGGCTCGAGCTCTATCCCTTAGTGAGTACGGGAACAACTTTAATAGTAATACATCGTCGGGTACTCCAGCTAATTTGAAAGAGTCGCTCACCTCCATAAATAGTCTTAAATGAAGATGAGGATCTTCAGTAGGCATCCCACTGAATTGGCCCATAGTCTGAAGTATCTGGAACATGACTGGCTTCAGCTCGAATTGTTGTGCCTCGATTTCGGGTCTCCTAATACCGGAATTAAGATCGTTAAATATTGGCATAGCATATTTTCTTAAGGCTCTTTCCCTATCGTCAGCAATAAGGATAGGATTTTGAGCAAGGTTTGCTCAATTTCCTTGATTCATATTCTCGAAATTCATTCCTTCAGTCTTTCTCTGATTCATTTGTCTTCTTCACTGTCGAAAGGTTCGTTCTATTTTAGGGTTTACAGGGAGTAAGTCAATAATCTGGTCAATACTCATAAACACCTAAAATAATCACAGAAAAATTAAGTGAGTTAAAAATTAAATAGAAAAGTAAACCAAAATGTAAAACTAACAAATTCACAAATAATGGCTTTTTTAAAACAGTCCCAGGCAACGGCGCCAAAAACTTGGAACGATGGAAAAATATGCAAGTGTACACAATCGCAACAAGTAATAAAGTGACAAGAAAATGTCAAGTTATCATACCCACAAGGACTGTAAAAAGAATTATTTATTAATTTAATTGTAAAACACTTTGGTGAGATAAAAATAATTTGATTTTGAAAGATGGTCAAAAACTATTTAGAAACTAAGTAAATAATTAAAATAAAACAAAGGAGTTCTAATGCACGATTTCAAATAAGATTTAATCAATGTAACATACTTGTGTTGGATTAATTATATTTCTTTAACTTAGAATTATTAAACTCATGTTATGAACAAACTTACATACAAAAATCCATTCATTTCTTGACATATCCCTATGTCAATTCAACCAACTAAACAGATTCTAGCAAGCAAACATGCTATTGCACATACATACTCATTAAATTGAACCAATCTCTTGCATATCCCCATGTCAATTCAAATGATTAATTAAAATCTAATAAGCATATAAAAGACTATGTGAAGTAACAAGGCATCCCTACCTTGAAACAATTTAATCACAATAATCTTGCAAGTTATGCAAGGCAATAATATCGCCAGATACATTGCTAATTTAACCTTCAGCTACCTTAGAAGAATAAACATGCACTGATTAAGTACTGTGTCAATTAATTACAATTTCAATCCGTTTAAATAATTAATTCATTAGTTACCTCACAGTCGAAACGCAAGAATAACTTAGGCATGATTTTACTTAATCAAGCATCTTACCGAGACTTATAACAACATAAACACGATTTTAACAATTCAAGCAGGCAGAATATAATCAACCTAACACAAACATAATTTAACCTGAATTGATTAAAATAACCATTTCAATAGCATAAATATTCATAACCATGTTCGTCAAAACAACAACAAAACTTAAAGAGATAGGGAACAAGAAGCAAATCCAGTGTTTCTCCGTGGCTTGACTAGTTGCTCCGCTCTTCGTTCTTCGTTGGCCTTGGCTATCAAGGTGGCTTACGAACACCTAAATTGCTACTCCAAATGGCTGATGAGAGCCTCTTTCCCAAGAGAATAAATCGACACTTTAACAAGAGGGAATGGAATGGAAAAAATGAGAGAAAAATGAGAGAGGGAATGAGAGAATGACGTGAAGTGAGGGATGCTTGGAATGATTAGCAAGGGGTGGCTTTTATACCTGATTGTGGCTGCTAAAAATAGCAAATTCCAACAGCCAAAGAGACCACCCTTGGCCGGCCACACACATGGCAAAGTTGAGAGTTTCAACTTTGCTATTTTAAGCTTGGGGCAAATCTACAAAGCCATAATTTAAGGTGGGGTTTGAATGCAATTTAAAAGTCTTTTGAGGGCATTTTTGCAAGCATATTTAATCAGTTAAAATGATTATTTGGGTCAGCATATGGACGATTCTGGGCTGCCCATTTAGTGGCTGGTTCGGTTCACTCAATTTGGCTCGACCAGTGCGGTTTAATTGGACCCTTTCTCCATAATAAATCAAAAATAATTTATTTAACCCAAATTAAATGGGGAATAAATTAAAATTAATTAAATTATGAATTAATACACATTTCTGGACCATCTTAGGCTGGAAATTAAAGTGCCTCGATACTTTAAATTGCTTCTTGATTTTGTGCTTTCAGCAGTGTCAGCCGAGCCAATTTTCGCCCTTTGCGCGAATCTGTCTAAAATAGTCAAAATTAATCAAAATTAAGTATAAAATTAAATAAATTCACCATATTCATATTTTTAACACGATTTAATTATTTTATAATATTTAATTATTTTTTGACAAGAATTTAACCAGATTTGCATAATTTAAGTAAAATTGGGTATGAAAAAGTATATAAATTTTTGTGTTTCCAAACCCATGCTTGAATTTTTTATTTTGATGAATATTTTGAGTTGAGCCATTGTTGATAGCTTGTGGTTTTTGTCGTTTGATGATAAAATATGAAAGATATGTTTTAGATTAACATATTTTGTATTGGAGTTTTTGATGATTTTGAGTAATTAGGACTAAATAGAAAAAATAATAATTTGAGGGAATAAAATGTGAAATTAATGAAATATATAGGCTTGTATAGGTATGGGTACCATTCGGCCTAACATGGGTACTTTGAAATTTTGTGTATTTTGTGTTTTGTGCAATAGGGACTAAATTGTAATAATTGTAAATGTTAGGGGTAAAATCGTAATTTACTCATTTATGTGTTTTTGGACTAAATTGAATGAAAATATGTTTGAATGAGCTTAATTTGAATATTTTTAGATCAAGAACCAAAGAAATTGGATTTGGATCGGGGAAAAACAAAAGTTGTGACTAGTTGTCCCGTTCCGTTTTATATTGTCCAAGGTAAGTTTATAGGCAAATAGACGTGTTTAATTATAGATAAATGCTAAATATATATGCTGGTATGAAAAATATGAATTTATATATGCTATTACCGATTGTGAATAAGCTTGGTAACCGTGTTCAAGCATTCGTTTCGACTGAGTTACGACGTCCGAAAGCCCCGTATGAACCTTAGGAATAGTTAGGTTGCATATGTCATGACATAGGATTTCGATATGTGATGTGCGAGTAAGACCATGGCATCGATATGTGACTCCGATAAATGTGTGCGAGTAAGACCCTATCTGGGACAGTGGCATCGATATGTGGTTACATGTAAGACCACGTTTGGGACGTTGGCATTGTACGATATATGTGTGATTATCTGAGTGTCCTATCCAATTCCGAATGGTTCATCGGGCATCGATAAGCTGTGATCAAATGTGCAAAAGTGAGTTAAAATGATCAGATATGAATTGGTTTATTACTTATTTGAAATAAAGTGAGTAAATTACTTAATCTTTGACGCAAAACATACTTTAAGTAAAGTAAAAAAAAATATTATATGTGAATGTGAAAAAGGTATTCGGCCTTGTAATTATTTAATATGAACATTATTGAAATTATTTTTGAATATATGCAATTGGTAGTATATTCGGCCATTGATATAAATATATGTATGATTGTTATACTTCGACTTATGAGTGTATGCATATAAGTGTATATGTATTTGGTATGGAAAAGGTGTTTTGGCTTGGCCATTGAAAGATAGTTAGTAATGTATCTTTATATATAAAAGTGTTCATTCGGTCATTGCTATGCTTATGCATAAGAAGCTGTATTTTGATTCATGAGAATAAGTATATGTGCTCACATAATGATATTTAGCTTTGAAATTGAAGGATATTTTGCTTATATATATGTATGTGTATTCGGCCATATAATATAAATATGTATGTGATTATTATCCTTGACCTATGAATTTATGCATATAAGTGTATATGTACTAGCTATGATAAAGATATTTTGGTTTGGAAATTGAATGATAGTTTGATAAAATATATATATGTTCATTAGGCCATGAATAATATACATGTGGAGGTACATATAAAATACATGAATTTGTAAGCTTAAGATTTAAAGTAACTATGATAGTATAATTTGGTTTAGTTTAAATGATCTGATTATGTAATTAAGTTGTTTATTTGCTTATGACTTACTAAGCTATGAAAGCTTACTCTGTGTGTGTTCATGTTTACCTTTGTTTTATAGATTTTGGATTCAAGTTTCGAGCTCAGGAATCGTCAAAGAAGTTTATCACACTATCGACTGTCTTCGGTATTTTATAAACTGAATTTACTAACCTATGGCATGTATAGGCTAGATTATAGTTTGAAAAGTTGGATTTTGCTTTGTATAATTTAAGCCATGCGAAAATAGCCTAATTTCATTGTTTGAGTTCGGTTTGTTTGTTTATAGCTTAAGTTTATTGTGGTTATTATGCAATGTGCTATGGATAAAAGATATATAGGATATCTATTTTGTGCGTTGAAATTGATTGATGACCTCGGATGTGTGCATATGATTAATGTGATATATGTGATTTGGCATTAAAGGTTGTTTGGCTATGTCTGAGCATGATATAAGTTTGTCTTGATATGTTCATTAAATGGTATATGAGATGGTTATGACTATTTTGTGATTTGGCATTTGCTTATGTAAATATTTATATATATGATGAATTGACCTGATATGTATCTTATCTTAAGGTATATATAATTAAGATGGTGTTGTTCATGTATCTCGGTTATGAAATATGGATAGATAAAAATATAAATGAATTTGGTTGTTAATTTGGTTAAGGTATTATTTATGATTTAATATTAAAGGATGATAGGTTATATTCGAATATAGAGAAAAAGTTTATTTTGATATGTATATTACATAGTAGACAAGATTTGTGTATGGAATATATGTTTATATTTGGTTATTGATTTATTCTTGTGAAGTATAAATTATATCATGAATTGATTTGGAAGCTAGCATAATGTACTTGTGTACTCGGTTATTTGGTGAAAATATATGGAAGAGTTATCATCAACTTGTAATTCGGTACCTGTATATATATGTATATTTTTGCACAAGATGAAATGGTATGACACATATATTAACTCAAGGTATATATGTATAAGGGTATAAGGTGGTGCTTCGATTATGGAGTAAATGATGTTTGTGTTTGAGTTATAATATGTAATGCATTAACTAGTAAATTCTATGTCAAGTATATGTGGTACATTGGAGTATGCTTTTGTTATAAAATAATGATAGGTATGACTATATGGATTAGATAATTATGTGAAAATTAATTAATACGCACTAGTAGATCTTGGTTGCCGAATAGACATGAAATGAATATGATTATGTATCGTTTTCAAATGGCACATTATTTGAACATTTTGGATAATTTATTTGAGTGGTTTAATTGATTAAGACGATGATAAATTTTGGCATATGCTCAGTGGATTTTATAATTATTTATTCATGTTATGCAAATGTAATAATAAGGCAAACGAATGTTACTATAGAATGTTTCATTTATATGAAAGGAAATAATGTATGTTCGATTGTATAAAGTATGCGCATAACATTTGTTTGATAATTTAAATATTTTATATTTGAATTATTCAAATGTCATCAAAGTTAAAGTATACATATTTGATAAGTATGTGAAATGAAATGCATGTAAAAAAAAATTACTAGATGATTAACCTTGTAAAGAAAGCCTATTCTGAATTGTTTCGTGATCAATAATGCCTCGTAACCCATTCTAACAATGGATATGGCTTAGGGGTGTTACAGTCCATAAATTTAGAAGAGTCGAATACAACATGACATCCTAAAGAGTTGTATTCTGACGAATTAAGCATTCAAAATCGTTGTGAGTGGATATAAGGAATGAGGATAATTTTTGTGAAAAGACTAAGAGAAAATAGACCTTAAGCGATAAAAGTTTAATTGAAGGTCCAAAATTGAGAACTTTTATCAAGATGAAAAAAATGAAAAGAAAGTAAATACATATACAATGGAGAAGAATGGTTGTGTTTTAACAAACTACAACTCAAATTTGTTTAGTGGTTAATTTTCGCTATAGGATTTAAAGAACTCATTGAAGGACTTTCAATTACTTTACTCTATCATTGATAGAAGATTTTACTCATGGGAAAGAGGGAATTTGAACTTTGACAATTCTCCACAAATGATAATAGGTGAGCATGGTAAAATACTTTGGAAACTGATGATTTATTAAAAATGTATACCTTGAATGTTCTTGATAATTGCTTGTAAGATTTTACCTTATGACTTGTTTAAACCTTTGTCAAATCTTATTAAACATTGGCTTGAAAGTTCAATTTATGTTATAGGTTTCTTTAGGATGGTTGCATTGGTTATTAAATAATGTTATGAATTTTTTACTGCAAAAAAAAAAATCTAACTCAAGATTTAAAGATGAATTTTTACATAATTCTCTTAAATTTAGTGATTTTGATTGCTATGTGAAATTCTTAACTCAACTTTGGAAAGTCTTATGAATGATCATGCATGTTCAAGGGAAGTTAGAGATTATTTTTTACTTGAACATTCATGCACCTAACAATTCTTTGTTTAATGTTGATGACTTGTTTTTGAAGGATAAATTTTTTATCCAAGTTGAATTGGATTATCAATTCATGTCTTTGATCCTGAATATAGTTTTTGGATGAAATAAGGAAAGGATGATCCAACTGGAAGCTTATGTAAGTATTTGATTAGTTCTACTCTTGTTGATTCTAATCATTTCTTTTTTATGTAGCCTAAGATTGGAGGAAATATCTTTTTGAGGAAGGTCGGAAAGATGCATGCATACAAGCTTGGACAATAAGAAAGATTTGAGTTTTTCATGTGGGCTAACTACAAGATCAAGATCCTGCCAACTTAAGGATTGAATTTAATGATTTTTCAAAAGTTTATCTCAAGGAGTTTGGAGTAACTGTATGAGAAGAATGAAGAAAAAGGAAAATTAGGCTTGGAACAAAAAGACAAGACTATCAATATTTTACGAGGCTTAACTACGATGAGTTAAACCTATACTTTTTCTTTAATAAGGGCATGTGACCCATTAGAAATCTAAATAGTTTTTATTCTTTATTTTGTGTTGACTAGAATTCCTTGAAATTAGCCTAGTTATTAGCTTAGCCTTATAAGTTTCTTAAATTCATGTGTTTTTACTCCTATTTAAGTGTTATGAAGCCATCATTATAAGACATCTTGAATTTGGAAAATAAAAAATATTTTGAGAGGTTTTCTTTACAAGATTCATTTCCTGTTTGATTTTTTTTTTTTTAAGTCTTGGTAACAACTCAACTTATTTTTCACGATGTTTGCAAAATCTTCACACTTTAGGTTGCTAACGTTTCTACCTTAGAGGGTTAAAGTCTCATGATTGTCTTTATTGGTTCTTTCGAAATTAAGGGCATAGGAACATTTGTTCATCTTCTATTTATCAATTTCATCTTTCTAACTCAAAAAATTTGTATTCTATTTTTCATTCAAATCTTTTTTTATTAGATCTTTGTGATATGAAGTGATTTTGAGGTACATTACTAGTCAGAAAAAGAAATGATTTATTAATAAGATAGTGACAGTGGAATGTTAATACTAGTTTTGTTTAGGACTAGCCCCACTTCCCTAGTTTATGTACAATACAAAACGTAGATGTTTCCTAAGCTCTATACTGTCAATGGCGTTTTCAGCTCACCATTGTTCTTTTAAACAAAATAAAACTACTTAAAAAGACTTCTTGAAATAGTATTTTGTACAATGGATCCTTCCCCATTTGTTTGTTTGATCGTTGAGTCGTTAGCTCTGGAACTCTCGCAAGCCACAGGTTCTTGGGTTTACCCGACTGCGACGCTGTGTTTTTGCAAGCTCAGACTTAAGAAATTCCCTTCTCAACTTACTTGGTTTCGTCTCAACAACAGCTCTGGTGGCTCTCCCCTTGAATTCTCCGCCTTCGCCCTCGATTTCCATCTTGACGCTCTCACAGTCCGACCAAGCCCGACCTTGGGGGTTATTGAGAGTGCAGCTGCTCAAGGCCCAAGGCTAAAAGGGGCCCAAAAAATATTCTTTCAACTTTTAATATGGGAAAAAAATATCAAACTAAAATAAATTATTTAAATGCTTAGGGCTTTCAATTTTTCATCATAAATGCTTCATCTCCTATGACCCTAAAATTTTTTCAGTTTTTATCGTATTACATTTTTATAATTTTTTTTAAAAGGGGCCCAATTTATAGTTTTCACCTAGGGCCCCAAAAATATTAAAACGGGTCTGACTCCGGCATCTCTCCAACAAGCTCGTCACACTATGTATCGATGTTTACACTAGTCATATGGGTCGCACTTATGGCATCAGTTGTAGGAAACTGGTGGGCTGGGTTTAGGTTACTATGGACTTGGATTTATCACAAGCCACGCCTTCAGCCTTTCGAAATGAGCGGACGAAACTGGGTAACTAATCAGATAGAGCAAACGCTAAACTTCATTTAACAGTCCGAGCCAAACTTGATCCCCAATTTCTCTTCCAATTCGGTGAAGAAGCGGAATGTAGCCCCGTTGTGTTTCAAATTCAAGGCAACATTAGAAAACCCATGTTCAGTTACAAGTTTAGCGCTAATTGTTCAAAATTTCGGTAAGTTCCTTTTTTCACTTCCAATATGGTAGCAATGCAACGGATGATTTAAGAAATTTAGTTTGTATGAATTTTTCATGGTATTTGTAGATTACTTTGTTTAACATTTGTGAAATAGTTATAAACACCATATCATTCCCACTAGATTTTACGGTCAAGAAGAGAGGATGGATGACAACATTATCAGGAGAAAAAGAAATGCGAGGAAGGAAGGATGCATGATAATGATATATGATCTTTCAAGCTCACCTATTACAGCTGCCTCAATGATCACTCCATTTGTACCTTCCCCTAGTTCAGACCGTGTTTCTCGATCGAACCTTGGTGCATGGCTAATATTCCACCCCAATAGCTTCTCCGTCAACATCTGGAAACCATCAGGTCATCTTGAGACATGGAGAGAATGAGGTCCAATTGATGGCTTAGGCTACAAGTTTGAACTTATTGCTAGTCAGCATGGAAGTAATAATGGAATCCCCATTGTTGAAGCTTCAATTAGTGTGAAAAATGGTGGCTAATTTTGTATAGATAATGGAGTATTAAAGTCACCTGTGAAGGGATTCGTTAAGGGGTTGAGTGTTGAAGGTGAAGGAAAAGTTAACAAGCCAGTGGTACAAGTAGAGATCCATCATGTAATATGTATGGCTGATGATGCACTGTTTGTTGCACTTTCAACTGCCATTGATCTTAGCATGATTGCTTCATGTAAGCTTAGGAAAGAGCTTTGCCATGATGAAGAGGATCCTTCTTCTTGAAACCCTTAATTCATAGCAAATTCCTTCTTTGTGCTATCGTGATTGTATTTGTAGATTGGGCTTTTGTTAACACAAAATATATAGGGAACATATCTTTTGTTGTTAGGTCATACCTTAGAGATTGAAGTTTTATAGATAAAATGAATTCAATTGTTTCGATTCATTGTTATACTTTCATTCTCGCTTTTATCATCATATGCCATTGGGCTTTGCAGTAAACCTATCCATGGCCCGGCCTTGCCCGAAGGCCCACTCGAAAAGTGAAAGGGTTTAGGTAAAAATATAGGTTCGAAAAATAGGCTTGGGCAAAAAAAAAATTTAGAAAATGTGTCGGGCTTCGGGTAAGACTTTTTTGGCCCGAGCCTAGCTCGAATATGCAAAAAAAATTGTTTTTTTTATTATTTTCTTTTTTTTACAATTTTATTTTTATTTTCTTGTTGTTTTTCACTATTTTGCTACCATTTCACTATTATGTTGTTATTGTTTGGATATTGTATAACTCTTGTTTTATTGTTAATTTATCTTAGTGTTATTTAAGTATACATATTATTTTTAATTTAATTTCAATTTGTTGGGAAGCATTTATTTTAATATTTTTAGTCTTTTTGACGTATTATATATATTTTTAAAAAGTATATAAAAAATTTTACACCCAATTTTTAGGCTAGGCTCAACCCTAGCAAACGATTCTAAAATTTTAGTTAGATCCAACCCGGCCATGAAACCTCAACTCCAAGACAGTACCTTGCCTAAACAATATATAAGCAATTATGGGGAATATATTACTGTAATTATTCATTTCATGATTAGTTTATCATGCTCTTCTTACAAATCTAACATGTATTCGCTGATGTATGGTATTTTCGAGTTTGAATTAGGGTTGGTGGGTTTTGTTTTGTTTTAGGACAAATCATTTTTAGTTTAGCCCTGAAGTTGACATTTAATGTTGCAAATCATTATACTTCAAGAAAAAATAAATTAGTTTATCATCTTTTTTTTTTTTTGTTACAACAAGAAAAAGACATGGTGGGCTAAGAAAGTGCCACGTTAATTACGTAAAATAAATTTAAAAAATAGGAAAAATTCCAAGTATAGAAAAAACAGAGAAATTAAAAAAAATTCAGAAACAACATATTGGATTTTTTAAAATAAAGCTGAATCTTTATTAATTCTGGGGCCAAAAAAGTCAAAACGATCTTACAACTTCTTAAGAAACAATTCAAAAAACAATAAACAAATGAAATCAACAAATTAAAGAAGCCCCATTTTTGATTCTATCAAGAATCAGTCATTGAACTAAGTTCCCTCCCCTTCCATCGGGCAACACGTCTGTTTTACAAACCAGGATCCCCTTTTGACTATAATACTCCTCATCCCGTTGATCCATCTTTCATATACCTTTCTTCTCCTTACCATTTTATCCTGGATTTTTTAATATTATAAAATTCTCTAAAATTATAAAATGATATTTTAAAAAATCGTAAAAAAAAAAAAGCAACAAAAAACAGAAATCAGATCAAATGAATTTGGAAAATATTTTTTTAACTTTTATATTCATATTTTATTATGAGAAAATATTTGGTACATTATTATAGAACCTTAACATCTTTGTGTGTCAGGTTTATTGTGAAATATTTAAAACATAAATAGTAACATTTAATTTAATTAATATTTAAAACGTCTGAGGATAACATTCAATCTTAAACTTGATATCTACATATGTCAAGTTGTGAATGATAATTTTGAAAAATAGATAATGTAAGTAGATTAAATTTTAACAAAAATTTTAAATGGACATTGATGCCTGTGCCCCTAGTAGAAGATTTATTTTTAAACCAATAATTAGGTAATCAAATTTGTTAGTTTTCGGAGAAAGCAAAAACAATTTGTCTTCCACGCTCTAAAGCAACAACAAATCGTCTTCCATGCTCTACCCTAAACCCTACATAACTATCTAAAAATTATAAATTCTAAGCATACTATAATGGTTCCTTACTTATTGAGATCCAAATGAGGATATGTTGTTGATAATGCAGCAATATTTGGGTATTCTCTTACGATTTGATTTTGCTGCAATATGAATATAGATCTCGCTTACGACAAAATCATTCCTCAATTAATAGATGCCAAGTTTCTATCACCCTAGTTGAGAAAGTTAATTTCCCTATTGTCACTCGTGTCTACTCCAATTGAATAATGGAGACTTGAGATTTGTGCATTTAATCTCCAATGTGCCAAAGCAACAATAACACTAGAAGATGCAATGTTGTTGATAGGGTTTTCAGTGGAATTGGAAGATCTAAAAGCAATCTAGGACAAGTCTTTTATAAATCATTAAGAGGAGGTACTAGCCAAAATACGGGAAGGTTTATACAAGAGTATGAAGCTCGAAAAATGAGATCAAACAAAATTTTGAGTTCTATTTGAGCCCAGCCTTGAGTAGAATTCTTTTGACTAACCCGAGTGCTGCTAAATTCTATATGTATATTAATTATTTATATAGTGGCATTGCTGACAAAGCTTCCAGTGGATGTGCATCCTGCAATTGGAAGATCTAAAAGCAATTTAGTACAAGTCCTTTATAAAGCGTTAAAAGTAGGGACTGGCTAAAATATGAGAAAATTTAGATAAAAGATATAACTTAAAAAATGAGATTAGACAAAATTGAGTTTATTTTTTATTCAAGTCAAACGTTGAATAGAAATTTTTTGATATAACTCGAGCTCATCTCAATTAATTATATTTATTTTGGAAAACTGCGGTGGAAAATGATAATTGAAAGGTAATTATAAAGTTTGTTTTTACATAAAAGAAAATAAGCAAGAACAAAATATTTATTGTGTGAGCAATTGAGAAAGTAGAAGTATGTGGGAGATGTTTGGGTAAAAGCTAAGGTTGTGATTACCCAATCAATAATTCAATTGGGTTCCAACTCTTAATTTGGTTATTATAATTTATGAAACGAATATGCATGTTTCTATTATTATATATTTGGAATTTTTAATTTATTTTTTATAATTAAATTATTTCTTCTTACAAAATTGGTAGAAAAACCTTACAATAGCGGGACCCTGCCTCTATTAATTGTACGGTTAAATCCAGATTTTAATAACGCATGAGATCTTCTTTTTTGCTCCTCAAACATTCAACAATATTTGTGTTAAACTAATGACCACCCACAACAATGCATTTTGTTATATTTGGATAAAATATTAATTTTATATTTCTAAGTTGATATCATCTATGGATAAATTGAATATCAATATCATTGCTTGAGTCGAATTGGTTGAGGTATTAATTCGAAAAGAAGCATTAAATTGGTTGATTGTGAATTGGGACAAACCGATTGAATCTATATTTTTTAATTTCTTATGAATTTTTTACTAATTTATTTAATCGAATTATGCAACTTGATGGATGAAGTGCAAACCTAACTCTGAAAACCTTTCAATATCAGTCAATATTATCTAGGTTGCTTTTGCATTTACGGACGCTATTCTTTCAACCTTAAGAGCCTAAGATCGTTTCAAATTATTATTTGTTATGCTTCATATAGAAATCACGAAAGGGAAAGTTGGCCAATGATACCGCTCATCACACCACATCATAATTTATTAAAGTCCGACACATATTAGCATATCGTCATCAATTTTGAAATTTAATCTTTATACTTAAAAATTAAATCATCTTATTTTTTTCATTTAAAAATATCAACTCAATCACTAAAATAGTAAGTATTTCAATCAAAATTTGTCAACTTGAAATTTTTTTACTAAACTATAATCACATGACGTAACATATGACTGATAGGAAAATAAAAATGATAAATTGATAAATTTTGACAGAAACTATCAATGACGATAATGTTTGAATTAAGTTTTTTAAATTGAAAAAGTATAGGATTGAATTTTTAACTTTTAAAGTATTGGGACTAAATTCTAAATTTTATACAAGCATAGGGACTAATAGCATATTTTAAGCTTATCATAAATACAAATTCTAAACAATGATCGGAAAATGAAGGGTTAATATGTAGTTTGCTCCCTAGACTTGTCCATAAGTACCTAGTTGGTGCTTGAGCTTATAATCCATCACTTAAGTTAGTACTTCGCACTAACACCGTTAGTTTATACTGATGTGGTACTAATGGTCAGTCTGATGGTGACATATAACAATTTCTCAATATGCCATGTGACGAGCATCAATTAAAAATTTTAAAAATAGACTAATTAATAAAAAAGAATATAAATTTTTGTCCAAGTTCATTTTTATTGTGAATAAAATATTTTTCTATTAATTTATATATATTTTAAAGTTTTTTTAAGTTTTAAAATTTATTTGTCACATGGCATATTAAAAAATTATTACATGTCATCAACGAATTAATTATCAGTGCCATGTCAATATAAATTAATAATATTAGCGTACAGATACAAACTTAAGTGACGAGAATACAAATTCAAATAACAGTGAAGTCTAAAAAAATTCAATTACTAATTATGTAAATTTGGAGAAACTCATGTGGAAACTATTGACCCAAAAATGAATGGTTAAAATGTGAAGAGAACCAACAGTTTTCACAATAAATTATAGGAACTTTTTCTCACAATCATGAGCCACTGCTTGGGAGAGGTAAGGAAAAAGAAAAAAAAAAAAAAAAACACTCTCCCTCCTCAAATATTGATTTCAACTTCCAATGGCGTCTCAGCCCCTAACCTTCCTATTCCTACTCCTCGTCACCGCCTCCGTTCTCGAATCTTCGGCTTCTTATGAACCCAATATCCGCCTCCCGACAACGGCAACGATCGTTCCTCGATCCGACATTGACGACGACCTTTACTGTGCCAGCTGGCAGTTAGCCGTCGAGACCAATAACGCAGGAAGTTGGGCCACAATCCCCTCCCGCTGCGTTCCCTTCGTCCGAGATTATATGACCGGTCAACGCTACGCTTCCGACTGCGAGGTCGTCGCTAATTACTCCCTCGCTTACGCTTCCACCGTCCAGATCGCATCCGACGGCAAAGACGCCTGGGTCTTCGACGTCGACGAGACTTTGTTGACCAATTTACCCTACTATCGGGATCACGGGTTCGGGTATGTACGTCAACCCTGTCGTTTTTTTTAACACCATGAATCGGATAAGATTCGAATCAATGCGCTTTCTTTGCTTTTGGTAGGATTAATGGTATTGAAATCACGGGTTCGGGTATGTACGTCAACCCTGTCCTCCTTTTTTAAGACCATGAATCGGATAAGATTCGAATCAATGCGCTTTCTTTGCTTTTGGTAGGATTAATGGTATAGAAAAAAACACACACCCAGATTTGTCTTGGCTTGGAAGGTTAGATGGCCTTTCTTGGTCAACCATAAATGAGGAAACCAGTCGCAAATTTTTAACATAAAATAATGCTAGAGTCCCTATCGGATGCATTATATGCTCTCTTCTTCTTGGCAAGATAACTTTCGATATGATTATGAATCAGGCGATCATTAAGTTATGATTATTAAGGTAACCTCAACCATTTTCCTATTAAAATTTGATATTTGAGGAAGGAAATTGAAAATTATTGTATTCTATTCTTTTTTCTTGAATATAATGACTAAATTTAGTGGTTAAAAAAAGTGATTTTGCTACTTAATATCCTTTGATATTATTTAAAATTAGTTAAGACTTAAAGATTAGATAATATGTTATTTATACTTATGCATTTGTATTGAATACCCGTTTTGGCAATTTCGTTCTCTCATGATTTTCAATGCATTGGTTTGAAATAAGAACTTTATATGGGGTTTTACTTATGCTAGAATTTCCTTATTGTAACGTCAGTATTGTAAACTAAACAATTATTAATTTGTTCATGATAAAACAAAACAAAACAAAAACCTTGGTTTGAAAGATTTTGGGTAACATTTGCCGAAAATGAAAATTTGACATCTAAGGAAAGCTTTTTGCCAATTGGCAATTGTCATGTTATAGATGATTAAACTGTGTTGGGTGCTTTTGAAAATGATTTCATCCGACTTGGTTGTGTTTTGGCATTGGAGAAAGAATGTGAATATACTATGATCCTAGTTACTAGTTTTGAATGTGCAAATGGCTTGTGCAAAGTTCAGTGTAGGGAATCAAAGGATTCCTTCTTCTTTTTTTTTCTTTTTTTTTTTTTTTGTGAAAAAAGGGTTTGGAGTTGTATTGTTAATAACATTTGACACTTCATTGTGCAAAAACACGAGCATGGTGAATCATGTTTAAAGGAATTGCTTAATCTGTTTACTTTGACCTAAATTTTTATGCTTGTGTTCATTTGTTGAAGTTGCTTAGCTATCTTGTGATGAATGTAGATCAGAAATTTTTAACGAGAGCTGTTGGGATGAATGGGTGGCAGAAGCCAAGGCCCCAGCTATACCATCGAGTTTGAAATTGTATAATGGGTTGAAGCAGATGGGGTTCAAAATATTTGTGCTTACTGGCCGGAGTGAACATCAGAGGAATGACACCAGAAAAAATCTTGAGTTAGCTGGGTATACTGGCTGGGAAGGGCTTATCTTGAGGTCTGTCTAGTTTTCAAGCAAGCAGTTCCTGTTTTGGTTCCTTTTAAATGGAAAACTACGTAGGACTAGTTTTTAATTAAACAAAATTACTTGGTAAGAAATGGGTGATGGAATTTTTGGTTATGGTACAGGGGAGCCTCAGATGGAGGGACGCCAGCGACCATATTCAAATCAGAGAGGAGATCAGTTCTGGTAAATGAAGGTTACAGGATTCATGGGAATTCTGGAGATCAATGGAGTGACTTGCTGGGTTTTGCAGTGGCTAAACGTTCCTTTAAGCTGCCAAATCCAATGTATTACATTGCCTAAACAAGCAATCCTTTTGTTGTAATTCTTCACTTCTAGCATGCAAATTTCATGACTAGTTTATCTTAAGCAAGTGTTTTTTTTAATTTCTTTTATTTTCTGAGAATCTTGGATGGCTTAAAAGTCTAAGCGGGCCTTGCAGATCTATGGATTTTGCCTGTCCTGAAAATCTTTTCAAATCATCTTTGTCAAAACAAGAAAAAGGAAAAAATTGGAAGCATGATGCCGCTAGACTAGAAAATAATAATCTTAAACCAGAATAGACGTTGAATTGCTGAATGAAAAATGGAATTAGTGTTTGAATGCACGTAAAACATTGCTTTGGATTTATGGCCAACCTGTTGTACCAAAAACCTAGTAACTTCTTACTCTGTAAGGAGATGAGATCATGGAGATGTTGAGGTTACATTAACCTCCAAGTTCCCAAGCAATGCCCCACAAACCAGAGGCTGTGCAGAAGGAATTCTCAGACAACTAAACCCCCCACCAGGGGTCACCAAGCACTCTGGTTGTGGTCTCTGCATGTCTCTCCCGGGTAAGCAATTCAACGAGAAATCAAACCCTCCCTTCCTAAACGACAACTTTGAACATTCCTGGCTAAACCCAGAGAAGAAATTGTATGCTACACTCAAATTCATAAGGCTCCCTAAAGAACAAACCAAATCGGGGAGTACCCCAGATAGTTTATTGTGTGCCAAATTCAGAACCTCAATGTCACTCAGGCAAGATACCGTGTCTGGCAAATGACCCATCAGTGAGTTGTGGCTCACATCGAAAACTTGCATCTCTGAGAACAGTCCAATACCTTGTGGAATGCAGCCTGTTAACTGGTTGTTAAGCAGTAAAATCTCCTTCAACTTGGAACTGGCTATGCCAAAACTAGCTGGGATGTTCCCACTGAATCTGTTGTTAGCCAAGTTGATCACAGAAGCTGGGGAATTACCCAGATTTTGAGGAAGTTCACCTTCAAACTGGTTGTTGTTGAGGAAGATAGCATCAAGTCTTTTGTTGAATAGGTCTTCAGGGACTGGTCCTGAGAAGCTGTTGAACCTAAGGTCTAAGTAAACGAGATTGGGAATGTATAAAGCAACTGCAGGGAAAGGACCTGAGAAACGATTGTTACTAATGTCCAACTCTTGAAGTGACGAAAGGTCTTTGAAAGTATCGGGAACGGTGCCTGAGAACCTGTTGCTGTTAAGGTGGAGGATTGAAATATCAGTGAGGACTGAGAGTTCCTTAACCAGAGTGCCTTGCAGATTGGCATGGTTGAGATCTATGCCTGCAACAAATGGTCCAGGGCCTGCACAAAATACCCCTTTATAAGAACACACATCTGAGCCAACCCAAGTCTTCAAAATCCCCAATGGGTCATCTGTGATTGCAGATTTCCATGCTTGAAGAGCAGTGTAAGCAGTGGTGAGCTTTGACACTGAAGGGCTTGATGGAGTTGGGCCGTTGTTGATTCCTCCACCAATCCAAACACCTGCACCGCCACCACCAGCATTGCCGATATTAATGCCAACACCACCACCTCCCACAGTGATAGCTGCTTGTGTCGGAATTATCTGCCAAAGGATAAAAGCAAGGAGCCATAACATCCCCATTTTTTCCCCCTATGTTGAAGACAGTAAGATGCTTATTGTGATGGGGTTAGTTTGCTTGTAATGTCGTGCAAATGAGGCTGTGTTGCATTGAAGAGAGTACATGGTGGGGTTTATTTCTCTTGAATGCTTTCTTTATTTATTTTTATGTGTGGTTGGTTGGTTATAGGGTTGGACCTATTGTATTGTACGACTAACTTTTTCCCTGTGCAGAAGTTGACTTGAGAGACTAATGTTGCAGAAAAGGGTGGCTGTTGCTGCGCTGAGCTCATGAATATGATGCGTTGCTTAGCCAACATCCATGGCCATGCCTATAGTGTAAGACAGGCCAGAGCGTTCTACAGGCTTAACGCCATCAATAAATTATGCAAAACAGATAGAACCAATTTTGGTCATCATTTTCAGGTTTGGGCTCAAACCAACCAGCACACACGACCGGATTCATATGTAAAATAGTTCACATGTAATGGTCCCTTCCGTGTGTGATGAGTGATGAGTGGGAGTGTGGTTCACAAATTTATCCAAAGAAAGAAAAATGGAGAATTCCATGTGAATGTGAATGACTAAAGCAAAATGCATGCACCATTTGTTTCCATTTTGTATGGCTAGCTTACATTCAAATCTCAAATAACCAAAAAGGGAAGAACAAAACACTATTTATTGAAATGTCGGTAATAACAACAGCGGCGGATCTGGCCGGTTTTGGAAAGTTAATTAAATTTTGGGTAAATTAATTAGTAATTTTTTTTGTCGTCTAATTATTAAAAATTACAAAATAGTTGTCCAATTATTAGTATTGTTTTGGGTCATCCAACTATTTAATTTTACTTTTTCTGATTACGAGCTGATAGTAGCAACTTTTAAAATGACATGTACATGAGCAACTATTTTATAAGTATTGATAACTAGAAAAGAGCTTAGATTACCATCCAGTCCAGAATACCAATAAGGTGGCAGCAATTTGTTTGAAACACATTTACTCAAGTCGCCTGGATTTGAATAATGGAGATGGGTGATGGTTGCAGCTTTACATGCTTGTTGGTGGAAAGCGGTTAATTGGAGTTACGGCACATGGCTCCATAAGGTGGGTGCAAGAAGCATTTAGGTCATTGCAGAGGATATTACTAATCTAATCATTCACATTTAATGTTTCACTCCAAATATTTCCATTTATTATTTGATATTACCATCTTTTTTTTTAGATTAAAATCCAATGATATGAATTATTGTTTTAATGTCTTAATATAATTTTATTTTAAATGTTTTTAGGATTATTATTCATATTTCTAAAATCTCGAAATGAAGAATAGAAAAGGTTCAGCTTGAATGTATTGTTGTTCGATGGCTGGCAGGTTTAATATTAAATGAATTTATTGCTTATGGATATTGTTAGTTTAATCATTAATAAAAGCAAAAGGCAGTTGGGTTTGGTAAAACAATGGGAATGGCTACTTTTAAAAGTTTTTTTTGAAATAAAATATTTAGTAAAGTAGTCGATTTTAGAGGTAGAAACAATAAAAACACTTCTTTGGTTAGATGGTTGAATGTTTAATATTATTTTCAAATTTTTTAATTAATAAACTCTTTTGTTTATATAAATAAAATAATAAATATGCAATTATATATCTTTATATTTATAAATATATTTTATTTTTAACTAATTTGTTTAATATTTTTTATATAATAAATATTTATTTTTTTAACTTACATTATGGATATGGTTATTTTTATTATTATAGAATCAAATAATTATTTGAAATATCATTAAAATTTTATATGTTATGGATATGATAAACTCGGCCCATGCTCACGTTTATATATAAATAAAGAAGTTATTACTGGAATGGGCCACTTACCTTCATTCTTAAATATTTGGGATGAAGAATGGCCCTTTTTGGGCACTAAATTTTGTTGCCCACAATGAATCATCGATTTTTAAATGATGGTATAGTAATAGAGCTGAGGAGGTAGCAAATGAGCAGTTGAGGCATGCATGCATGGTTAGACAGATGAGTTCAACTAGAATACCAAACCCAATGAATCTAATGTTCTATTCTTCTCCTACAAAACGTGCATCACCTACCATTATTACATGTCTACTTGTCTCTCTCTTCCCCCCTTTTTTTTTAGTTTATATGTATTTCTAACTTGATGATTTTTAAATAATTTTTGTTATTTAATTGCTACATTTTGTCTGAAAAATATAGGATTTAAAATACAAATTCTAAATTCATGATTTACGCATAATACCAAAATTAACTATTATAGTATTATGGCACCAATTTAATTAAAAATAAAAAATAAATTGTGGTAGCAAATACATGAACATGAATGGGGTTGGTAGTTGAAGGCTTATGTTTGTCTGAAGCAATTAATTAGTGGGTTGATGTTATTTCAAGGCATATGTGGTTTTAGTGAGAAATGAATTTCCCTTTTGAAAGGAAGCTGAAGCCTATCTATTCTTCAAGATTCATCAGTCAACCCCACCAATTGTATGAAAATATATATTCTACGTTTAGATTTCGTGTATAAAGGCAATTTTAAGATAACATTGGATTATATTTTCTTTTATTAAAATATGATTAAATTAATTAAGAAATAAATTGATTCTTCTTTTACAAATTTTATCTATTTATACTATTAAAAATTAGTCCATATATATCAGAATTAGGTACACATGATATACCATGTATTATTGCCTTTTTATTCCGTCAACTATATTAGTTTTGAACAACACAAATAAATGAAATTTCAATAAAAATAATCGATTTACTCTATAAAAAGTTAATTTACTTATTTTTATACAAAAAACAATTTGTGGGTTGGATTGAATTTTAAATTTAATATGATCTGAACTAAAAAAACAAATGAATAGTATGAAGTGTAAATTAAAGCAATTCAAAGGGCTTTTATAATTCATTATAATCTACATATGTTATTTCTTTTCAAATTGGTTTTATTCTTAAATTAGCCCCTAAACTATATCCAAATTCTCAAATTGCTCTTCACTTTTGTTTTTGGCCAGAAATGATCTTAAACTATCAAACGATATCACCTAATAAAAACATAATATGCGATACATTTTTATCAAATCCCATATATTTATAGGTTTTTAAGCAACACTTATTTAAAAAAAAAATTTAATGACCAATATGAACCGAAGGGTCAATTTACTAATAAAACTTTTTCAATTAGGTGTGAGCAAAATTTAATTCAATTTAAAAAAAATTATTTTTTTTTAAAATTTTGAGTTAATTGAATCCATTTTATTCAAGTTTTAAGTTCGAATCGAGTTGAATTTTACAGTTAAAATAATTTGAATAATTTGAAAAATAAATTGGTGTAAATACCATTTTGGTCTCTATTAAGTTTGAAAATGAGCAAATTGGTCTTTCTCTCACCAAAATTACAAAAAAAAAAAAATTCAAAATATTTATAAAAATTCCAAATTATTTTTTAAAAGTTTCAAGAAGAGTTCTAAAAAATATATAAAGAAAGTTAAAAAATTAAAATTTTTCTAGAATAGTAATTCTGGAAACCTAAATAAGTTAATTAATGATTCAAGTTTACCTTCTTCTTTTTTCTTTTTCTTTTTTTTTATCTTGCTTTGAAAAGATTTTCAAATATATATGATTTCAAATTTATATTCTATAACATGGAATTAGTTATACTGTAACAAAATTTTAATTTGACATGTTTAATTTTTTAAATTAAACTCAAACAATTTCACTTGATTTGATTCGATTCGACTCGAAGTTCATTTCACTCGACCTGATTCAAAAAATATTTTAAATTGAGTTAGAATGATAAAATAGGACTCGCCAATTCGATTAAATTGAAATTATTTCCACAAATTTGGTTAAAATTTGCTACTAGTCTTTATACTTTTTGTGAAAGTTGTGGATTTTGTCATTGTACTTTAATTTGGTCATTTTTAGTTTCTATATATTTTAAAAATTGAAATTTCAATCCTCACCAAACAATAATTATTAAATTCTTTAAGTTATATTCTTGTATTTCGAAAATCTAATGCGGTAAACATGTTATTAAATGTGTAATGCCATGTCAACTTGTTATTTTCACAAATTACTCACAAAAATTCAAATTAATGGATTAGCGAATGTCATTTGTGTCAAGACTAAAATTTCGAAAATCAAAAAGCATAGGGACTCAGAATGATCTAATTGGAGAATATGAACTAAATCTACAATTGTACACATATTATAGGACTAGTAATTGAATTTAAACAAATGGATTTAAGAACTATTTTTTGAGACAAGACTAAAATTGACCAATTCGATAAGTACAGAGACTAAAATTGATCAAACTAAATACAGGGACTAAATTCACAAATTTGACAAAGCATAAGAATTAACAGCAGAATTTAACCAACAAATTTATAATAGTTTTTCTATCGACTTTTTTAAAAATAAAAATAAAATAAAAAAATTATTATTCGCACCAAAGTGAGATAGGCGCTTTCTCGTATATTTCTCAAATTCCCAATAAATTGGGATGTTTGATTTCATGCTATTAGCTCTCAACACTTGCAAATTATTTTTGATTTGTTCAAGTTTACCCAATTTCAATTCTATCTAAAGAACAGAAAAGAAAATTGGGTTGCCGTGAGATGAAGATCGAGGATTTGGATGACGTGGAGAATGAAGACGGCGATTACGGCGCGAAGCAGTTGCAGATAGTCAGAGTGGACGACGCCAAACGACTCCTAGTCGGAGCCGGTGCTCGTATCCTCTTTTACCCCACCCTTTTGTATAATGTCTTCAGAAACAAAATCCAATCCGAATTCAGATGGTGGGACGAAGTTGACCAGGTTTCTCTTTTCATCTTATCCTTAAAATTTTTCTACTTCTTTCATGATCTTTTAAAATTTCTTACTTTCTTTGCTTTTCCTCTTCAATTCAGTTTCTTTTGCTGGGGGCAGTTCCATTTCCCAAGGATGTTCGACGATTGAAGCAGTTGGGCGTTGGCGGGGTCATCACTCTCAATGAGCCCTTTGAAACTCTGGTTTCCACTTCCTTATATCATGTAACCTTTTCTTCTTTTGAAATGTTTAACTGAGGTCTTTTTAAATTCATCATATATAGCTTGACTTCACTAAGCATGTAAATGGTTTCCAATTTTATTTATTGGGTATAGATGTTTACTTTTATTGCTCTATGGTTTATCGACAGGCTTATGGAATTGATCACCTTGTAATTCCAACAAGAGATTATTTGTTTGCTCCTTCAGTTTCAGATATTAGTAGAGCTGTGGACTTCATTCATAGTAAGAATATATTTCTTTCAACTACCTGTGTTAGTCACTGTGGTCTAGCGGCCGTCTCACTCACCCAATTTTGGCTGCAGACAATGCATCTTGCGGTAGAACCACCTATGTACATTGTAAAGCTGGACGAGGAAGGAGTACCACCATTGTGCTTTGCTACTTAGTAAATCTCTATCTATTGGATACTGCTTGTTGGCACACTGTTGTCAATTAATCTTTTATTTGATTGTTATTTTAATGGTTGAATTTGTTTTTAAACTCTGACAGGTAGAGCATAAGCAGATGACACCTGCTGGTGCCCTCGAATATGTTCGGTCTCGAAGACCTCGAGTTTTGCTTGCCCCCTCACAGTGGAAGGTAAGTTTTGTGGTGATATCATTTGCAGAGTGTGAAACCTTCTTAGAAATCATGTTGTCTATATGTTTCTCGCCTGTATCCCTCCGCAAGACTTTTATTTATTTTCACTAGTAGCTCTGTTTTTGTTAGTCAGTTGTAGGTTATGCATGAATTGGCATCATTCTCTTGTTGCAAAAGATAAAACCTCATGTCTCCATTGCCATTTACTGTTTGCTCGGGAAAAGGAACAAGATTTTACCAGTATTATATATGAACTAAGAATAGATCTATACTTCCTAATAGAACTAATCACCAGATTTCTTCCAGTTACGGGCAACAATGAACTATGTCTGTCTGTTCCCGCTTGTTAATTCCTTGCTTGTTAATGGTTATGAGCAGGCGGTTGTGGAGTACAGCATGCACCGACAACCGGCTACTATACACTCTCCTTCAGTAGATGCAGTTATGATTACAAAAGCCGATCTTGAAGGTTATCATAGCACATTTGATGATGTTACTAGTAAGGAGCTTGTAATCGTACCGAGGATGGTGAGAGCCAGGCCAATGATAGCAAGATTGTCATGCCTTTTGGCATCATTCAAAGTCTCTGGTGTATATGGACCTGTAAGTGGGAGGCTTCATGAAGCACGTGCTTGCTGACTGCTGCTACTTGAAAACATTTTGTTGTTGTTGTTGCTTGTATAGAGAAAAGCAAATAAGCATAAGATTGTAGAGGTCTGCTAAATATGTATTTAAGTGTGTACGACAGAAATAGGAGGAAAACTATGAAACACAGAAACCTAGAAGACTTCTTCAATGGTAATTGATGTGTAGCATATGTTCAATCATACAATCAGCTTTGCTATTTTATATACTCAAAAGTTTAAATTGTGCAAAAGTTTCCATTTGTGAAAAGGCATATGCTTTGCATGTTTTGTGGGAATGGACTAACAAAAGAGAGATTCTAGCAGTTTCAAGTGTCCTGATTAGCCTGGTAAGAAGTAGCATACTTGATGCTTCCCTGTTTTTATGTGGTGCGTATTTCTTTTGTCGTTTAGCTGAAACTGTTCAACGAAAGCAACTTTGCACTTAGGTCATTTGGATCCTTGCCTGTATTTCCAAAAAGGTCTCGAAGGGAGTGAGCAATGTTGCATTATACAGTGCCCTGTAAGTTGCCAAAACCTTATCCCATTTTGATGTGATGCCTATGGTACAATGGTCTTGTCAAATAGCTTCTGAAATTTCCAGGCTGAAGTGTTTGTGGACTTACTCCAAAAGCAAAGATTCTTTGCATGACCTAGTCCTACCAAAAAGGAGATTTAGCAACAAGATAGCTATATATGGAGCATTGTCATACATAAAACCAACTTGATGTAGACCATTAATTCAAGCATTAGACCTGAAAGATTGACCTTTGGTGCATCTATCTATTCCCTGTTTTATACGATCCTGAGCCTGTTCAAAGAGACTTTAACATTCATTGAACAAATTGATGAAAAAGAGAGGAACTAATTGGGGAAAGAAGGAAACTTCATCATGGTGAGATGGAAGTATGATTATCCTCTGTTTGCCAGTTGTCTCATAACAAGAAGAAATGGCACCTGCTATACGGATAGAAAGGATCCAAACAAGTCTTTATTAAAGGAAGCTACTAGCAGGTATACTACAAGATTTTATCATTCTTTGTTGGCTACCATTCTAATACTACCATCTTCTTCCTATATTCACTTTTGCTTACTATATTGATTGGTTTACATAACTTATCTTACTGTTCCTTTTCCAAAAGGTGATTCATTTTGAGGGAAAAAAATTGTCTGGTATTGTTTGTTTATATATGAGCTGACGCCTTTTTAAAGACTATTATTTGGTGCAACATCACATTAAAGAATTTACTCCCATAAAGTCATTTTGGTATTTGCATACATTTTCAAACATCTAGATGAAAGGAGCTGGATATAATTTTATACATTATTCTCTACCTTATCTTCATCCCACAATATTATACTTTAATTCAAAACTTTGTTTTGTGCATCTAAACAAGATGTGAAATTGTAACAGTCCTTCCAAAACCCTCAAAGGAAAATGATATATTTATTATAATACTTTAAGAAAGAAAATGGTTGATGAGCATTTGCCATCCCAATTGATCCTTTCAACTTTTGCTGCCTCAATTACTTTTCTTTACTAAAAGTCTGATTCTGTTAGGCGCTATAGCAGTTACTTGTTACATCATTGATTGTAGTACTATGTGTATTTATATATATGTAATATTACCCTTTGTTTTGAATTATTATTTTATTTGTTGTCTTCGATTAAACTATTCATATATGCATGAAACCCTCACCAAACTTTCCTAAGTAAAAACCAATTTATACAAGTGATTTGACAGGGAAGACTGTTACCTACCATACATCAGCAATTGAAGAAGTTTTGCCCACAGCCAAATGGACCATGTCAAGAGTACAAATCAAACAAAAGGTACAAAACAGGATGATTACTTTAGTGAACTTAGCTCTCTTCAATAATACGGTACGATTCCCTTATATATATAAATATTCATGTACAAACAGAGAGATGGCCGGGATGATAGGACCTTAACCCTAATCATCTACGTGCCAATGAAGCCAGTGAAGCCAATGAAGAGCTTTAACCACTTGCTTCAAAAAATAGTTCATCACGTAAAGTAGTGATATCTAATAGGTATAAGTGAAAGCAAAAATGACTAAGTCTCTTTGAAGTACATAAATATTAATCTCGAAAATTAAGCTTTTAAGCTGAGATGAGAATGGAGAAGGGTTGGATTTAGTATGTAAAAAGCATGGTTGGCCTCACCGGGCTGGAGCGGCCATCCATGGCGTTGGTGTTGGAGAATCCAAGAAAGGCAAGAAATGGCATGTTGTGATATTCCTTATTGCACTACACAAATTCTACCTGCAACTTCTTTATGGGACCAAATCTTTGCAAACTCAGAAACCCTAAACAGTACTGCTAATACTGATTTCTTTATTTGTCTTTTAAAAGCATCCGAAATCTTCAGCAAAAGCGAAAGAAATTGAATATCACCTTTTTAGGTTGAACAA
Organism: Gossypium anomalum; assembly: GCA_025698475.1. NCBI lineage: Eukaryota > Viridiplantae > Streptophyta > Magnoliopsida > Malvales > Malvaceae > Gossypium > Gossypium anomalum. The sequence goes on from CM046961.1 coordinate 16,531,660, forward strand.
GACATGTCAATATTCTTTTTCTATTTTCCTTGCATGTGTAACAACACATTCTTTTATATTATATACTAACCTCAAGCATCTTTGCACCACAGTATTTGGATTCTCCCAACCCTCAAACCCCTTTTTTGCAAATATAATATAAATTTACTTACCAAATTATATATAGTTAAAATGGGGGGGGAATGTATGTCATTTTGGAATAGTATAATGAATTTTTGCACCCTTTTTTAGGTATATCAGGATATGCTTAGTGCACAAGTTGATATTTTATTGGTACTTATAAATGGGTATATATATAATGTACTAAGATACATTCATGTTATGGGAATAATTATAATACCAAATGGATATAGATCATATAGTATAATAATAGTACAGTATATATACATATATATAATATGACAAGAAAAAAGAATCTTTCCAATAAGATATGAAGGGTCCTTTCAAAGCTTAAAGGTTATTCTTGTCTCTCTGCTCATTCCCTTGTATTCCATGCTTTATTCCCCTCTCAGAAACTGCAACGAAGCTGCCTCACCCCTCCATCTTGCATTTCATGCACGTCCCTTGAAAGGCAAAGATAACATTTATGTACGTTACTCTCTCTACATATATGTGTATACAATAGTAGTATAATATACAAAACAAAGAAAAAAAAAGGAGCTCGAATCTAGGATAAGAGCAGTAAAGAAGTTTCCCAAGTAGCAAAAAGACAAAGAGAGAACGGTACTTTAGAATGTGATTTATGCTGCTGTACTATTGAAAGATTCGAAGATTCCAATAAGAGACTAAAGAAACCCAAAATTCTCTTCTCTCCTCCTTTTGATATTTGTAAAATCCACAGAACCAAACAAATTAACTCCTTTATTTGGAGGATGACAAGCACTTACGGAAAGAAAAAACCATGGATAAGAACACATGCAAGTAAACTTCATCGTGGCAATCACCCATTTGTCACCTAAAAATGATGTTAGTGAAGGCTACTTTTTAAAGGGTAATTGGAATTGTTAACAAGGGCAAATTTCCATTTAGGCAGTATGGTTTTTTTTTTTGACCTTTAAGAAACTGTTTGGAATGTCTTTTATTGTGAGGACCCAACATTTAAACCCCAAAACCAGGTAAAGTACATTTACTTTTCATTAGGCTAACATCAATACCAATACAAGCTCCAAAGGAAAGGAGTTCTCATTTAAAGCTCCCCCCCCAGAACATCTCCACCATTTGTCATGCTAAAGGCAATCCAAAGCATAAAAAAAAAAAAGAAAAAAAAAGAACACTTGACCTGATAAAAATCAAGTGCACCAACTTTCTTCATGCATCATTAGCAATAGTAGTTTCTTTTTTTTTTCTTTTGACATTGATTTGGTTAGCATATATAATGGTAGCAGTAGCACTGCTGTCCCCATAGGTGCTTATATTGTAGGGAAAAAGCTATGGAAGGAACTAATTTTACTTCAAATAAGGGATTTGACTATGGAAAAAATATTTAGATAATGAAAAGTTGTCATGATCATGGTCTATAATTTCTAATTATTGAAGGGCTAATTCTCTTCTCCTATAGGCTATTTGCAGACATATCGCCTGCAGAGACAAGTCATAATCCCTACCTACTTGATCTAATTATCTAAATCTCTCTTTAGAAGTTAGAACATCTTTACAATTCTTATTCATTTCATAATATAACAACTGGAGAACCAAAAAAGAAAAAGTGGCACAGCAATGAAATAAACAATTCTGAAATCGATATTTTTCATTTCTCTATATATGTAAGGGAATCCATACATATATTTACTAGAAAAGTGACTAACAACACAACATAATCAACAAGTAATTGTTGCAATTTGCACAAACTCTTTGGTATTTTTGTTTGACAAAAAAAGATAGAGAAGAAATTATACAAGAGTCTTGAAATAATAAAATAATAAGAATAGAGCCATATAAAGATGATATTGTCATCATAATGGTGGTGATTTTCATGCAGGAAGGATATTTGCTTTGGGTCTTTGGCTATCCTTCTATTTGTCAGTATAGAGACCAGCCTTTTTTCCTGCTTTTTTTTCTTCTTTTCTTTTCTTTTCTTTTCTTTACTTTACTTTCTTCTTTTTTTTCCTTTTGTTCTTTCTCTCTTTCCAACATGGACTGTTTTACAGTTAGTTCATTTGAGACTTGAGAGCCTTTGAAAGTCATAAACCAGGTCCCTCTGGTCCTCCCCCATTAGAAGAAAAAAAAAAGAGAAAGAATAAAAAAAAAGGAGCAAACTATAGTAATAGATGGTTTTGTTGACCTCTCTCCTTGAAAAGAACTTGACCAGAGCTAGGCTTCAAGTACTAATAATGATGATAATAATGATGTCCGTAAGGAATTTCCTTTGTTTGTCTTAAAATTTTGCTTCTACCCATGATGATCCTGGTTGTCAGGGTCAGGCCAGAATGAGGAGTACTTCAACCATTCAGCTTCTTGTGGGTTTGTAATGGATGATTCCTGCCCAAAAAAAAACACCCATGTTTTAAAAAAAATTAAAAACCACCACCGCCTAGACTTAGGTTTTTTTTTTTTTTTTAACCACAAAAATTTCACCTATTATATAAACACAACAAATGAAGAAGCTGCCTTTTCTTTGTCCTCTCTCTCCCACTCCACAATCAAATTGTTTGTTTGCTGTATCTATCATAGGCTACACATATGATAATAAGGATTTTCATGCATATGTTGTTATCATTCACTCTTACAAGTCTCCTTTCCTTTCCCATGAACCCAACCAAAAGAATGTTATCACTGACTACCTCTTTTCTTTGCTTTTTACACTTTTTTTTCCATGCTGAGATGATTTCCAGGATTTACAGCTCTTCTCAGAAACATATATTCAAATTAGAAATAACAAAGGAGGTGTAGGGAAAGTGGCGTAGGCTTTAGTTTTCCAACTACTTTTTCTTTTTTTGTCCTAAAGAGAAATATAAAAGAAGATTCTATTTTGTTTTCAGGATTTGATTTAATTTGAAGGCTTCATGGTTTCACATTCTAATATATTTGATTTAATCTTTCTAATTGAATCTTATGACAGTGATAAAGGAGAATTAAGGAATTATTGTTCATTTCAAGAGGCAGTTTATGTTTTAATTAAATTTCCCATGAAGAAAAAGCTGTGCACTCTATTCAACAGCACTTTATTGTAGTATGATAGCTACGTGCATTTCTTTAGAGGATGCTGAATGCCATGCTAAACTCTCTGATCAAAACATGAAAAACAAAAAAGGAAAAAGAGATAAAGAGAAAAAGAAAAGAAACTATGGTCGTTTCTCTCTTTATTCAAATATATATATATATATATATTACTAAAGGATTTGGTATATATATTCTCTTCTTTTTATCCTTTATTTTTTTTTTTAATAAAAACTATACTTCCCACACTTTTTCTTTCTTTCTTCCTTTCTACCATTTGCTTAGTTGGTATTATGAAAAACAATGCTCATGGATTTCAGGGTCAAAAAGTTCATACTCACTTCTTTGATATCAGATGAAGTGCAACCCATTATTAGTTCCTCCAAACCTGATGCAGACCTTCCTCCCAGTTTATAATGTTGCTGCTGCTGTTGTTGTTGCTGCTGTTGTTGATGCTGCTGCTGCTGCTGCTGCTGCATTTTATTCAATTCAACTATCTATTATGAACAAAAAAGGATTTAAAAGTGAAAAAAGGCAGTCCATTGTTCCCAACTTAGCTGACACATGGCTAAAAAAGTAGCATGACTACATTGAGTGTGCCACTACCTACACCCCTCAAGAAACCAGTGAGTCAGTTTCATGGTCGAGTTGCTTCCATATATTCATTTATATTTAAGGTCTCATTTAATTAAAAAACAATAAACGAAAGTTGGGGGAAAAAGCTTCAGCTTAATAAGTACCGTACTTAATATGTAAATGTGGCATGCATGTGTAAAACAGTGTCATTTTGTTCCTGCTGAGTACATAGACATTATATCAGAAACTAGAATTTTTTTTAAAATAGAATAAAATACCACTTAAATTTGTGGTTTCTAGAGAAAGTTATTGATTACAATGAATTATGCATAAAATTTATTGTTCACACACAAAGTGAGCTTGTTTAAAATATTGATGGATTATTATATCGAGGCAGAATTTATGGAGTCTAATTTGAGTGACAAAGATATACCCAGTTATATACATTACCTGGAAACTTTCATTTTGAAGCATTATTCTGGAGACATGAAAGGAGTCCTCGTCGAGAATGATAGAAGTGTGATGGAGGGGAGGTGGGGTTATAATGGTGGAGATGGGATGTGAAGGCCTGCTTATGTGGAAGGCCGTCGTAGCTATCTGATGATGTGCGTGATGCTGATGATCTTGCTGTTGCTGTTGTTGCTGCTGCTGGTGCTGCTGCTGCTGCTGTTGCTGATGATGATCATGTGCCATATGATGTGGCCGTGGATGCTCGGGTATCTCTTCGCAAGTTCCTTGAACTGAAGCTTCCCTCGCTGCCGAAGCTTCTCCGATCCCCACCTGCAAAATACATCCCCCAGAACCATTTTCAAACACCACCATTTTCCATTGCTTTATTCAAGTTTTTCTATAGTTTTACTCTCGGTTTAAATATTGGTCCTATTGGTGGGTTAACAAAGTTTTGTTTAGATAAAGAAGTGAGGTCCATACAGATACTTCATGTCGTATATCAAATTAATTTCCATTGTTTGTTTTTGACTTAGAACTTGTAAGTTGATAGATATTATACAACATTTTTGCATAAAATTACAAGGAATAAAGGTCGATGTCAGTTTATGCTTTTATTTCATGGTCGATGATGAATGTTAAAAGTAGTGGTCATATGAAAAGTTTTTGGAAGCTGTAGTGGGAAGAAAACACAATGCATAAATTGACATTATAATAATATGAACAAAATTGTACCTCATCGAAGCTTTTCCTGAATGGGGTGAAACTGAAATGATCAGATTTTAACTGTTGGATATCCATGGCACCGGCGGCATAACTCGATAAAGCAGCGGCAACCCCAGCTCCGGTAACTTCATCTCTGAGTGGGATTACTTCCTTTGAAGAACAACTCCCACTGCCACTGTCTCTTCGGCTATTAGGATCATTGGCATTGCTTACTTCAACCGCCGTTGCAGTTCGATCCGACCAGTTGCACTGCCTCGGTTGAGTCTGATAAAATATCTTCGACACCACAAGCTCCCCTTCTTTCTCTTCCTCGTGCTGACCCAGATGGTATTGGTGCATCACCCAATTGGTCTTTTCGGGTTTTCGGTTCTTGCCGAAATTGGTGTAAAGAACAAGGATTTTCTTGCACCCTTTTTGTTTGCCATTCACCATCACCGGCCTTGTCTTGCCGGTTTTATGCCACCTGGTTTCTCCGCCTTGTAAGTCACATTCGGTTTGTATTTTCCTTCTTTTTCTTGTCCCGGTGGTGTAGGCCTTTGATGGTCTGTGGAAGAAATGCCTGCTCAACCCATCTGTGGTCACTCCTGCAAGTAATGTAATAAAAATCAAAGTTAGGTTCACTTAGGTGCAACAAACAATATGAAACAATGTATATATATTTATGCATGTATAGTTATAATATAATATATATGTATGTATGTATGTATGTATAGTGAGCTACCTGGGAGTTTCTCAGGATGGGTATAACAAATCCCATCTTCACCTTCAATAGTAGGGATAAACTCATCAATCAAAGGGTGAGACTTCATGTCTTTAGCTTCAACTTTAGCTTCAAGGTGTTCTATCAGTTCTTGATCTGTGGGATCAAATTTCACTCCAGCTGGCAAACCTAACCAGTCCTGCAATTTTTCATGCAAGTTTAAACTTTTTTTTTCTTTAAAAAGGAAAAAAGAAGGCGGCTTTAAAAAAAAAATCTTGGTGTTGAAGCAAAGAATATGTTAAAGAGTGATTGGGTACCGGCTTTCCTTCAAGCTTGTGACCGCAGCCAGGGCAGTGCTTGGATCCGCACAGCTGATGCTCTTCAAGCTTTGCATCGATGAGATCAGAGCTGCTGACAGAACCCAAATTACTCTTATTCATTGCTTCTTTTATTTCCCTTTGTTTTGTTGTGGCAGATGCTTCAAGCTCTTAAAATCTTGTATCAGATCACCAACTTCATACACCAGCCAACTACTCATATCCCAGTTATAGCTTTCTCTATATAACAGAAACCATAAAAGCTGTTTTGAGATCTGATATCTTTAAACTAGAGGGAAAAAACACAGAAAAAGACAAATAATTAAACTGTGATGGGTCTGAATAAAAAAGTAGTTTGGTTTCCTAGTGAACAAAATGATTGAGGAAGAAGAAGAAGAAGAAGAAGAAAACAGTGGGATTTTTATCATCAACCAAAGGTGGTATATAACCAAAAACAAGAAATTTGAGGAAAACGCAGATGAGAAGTATGGTTCAAAAGAAGATATTTTTCATATACTGTGAAGGAAGAATAGAGGAAGAAAAGAGAGAGAGAAAACTGTGACACAGTGGGATAGAGAGGATTATAAAGAAACCTGCTTTAACCAAATGGAAAAAAACACACACACCAGAATTCCCTCACATAGCCTTTACTTTAACTGAAGCCCCCAAGTGAGCAAAAAGGAAAAGCAGCCTGCCCCTTCCTAATAACACCTACACACTCCACCTTTAACCCTTTGCTAATTTAAGTGAGCTCATGTAGCCAGGCAGTTTAAGAGAGAGAAACCAAGCCAAACAAATATAGAAAAAAAATAAAAGAATAAAATAAAAACACCACCCCCCAGTTGGCTGTTTTAATGCATATTTTTGGGTGCTTTTCTTTCTTCTCTAAAGCTTAAGGCCTCCCACACCTTTGTTTTTTTATTTTTATTTTGAAGGTCTTGCTTGACTGCTAAAGCAAAATAAAGGAAGAAACGGTCTTCACAGCTGTTACTTAAGGCACACATTCAAAAGCATGGCAAACCCTATCTGTATCTCTATACTTAAAATATACATCATCTTTTTAACCCCTCCTACAATTAAATAAAATAATATTTTTATTCATATATGTATGTATAGGTATATATAAAAGTAAGCCATGATGTTAGACGTGGCACTGAAAAAACTTTGAGTAACGAAGACGATATACGGAAAAATTACAGTGTTTTCTTTCTTTTTTTTTTTTTGGTTTTTCATAATATATATGAGTACTTAATTAAGAGATTAGAGTGAGACCATATCATGGAAAAAAAGGGGCAAAAAATCTTTATGTTTATAGAAGGAGAGATTGTGGAAAGATATATAGAGTTAGAAGAGAAGGGGGGGGGGGAATAAAACGAACTCACATGGGTATAGAGATGGAGTGGTGATGATTATTCTTTTCGCCATTAGTGTTGCAGAGAGAGAAAGAAAGAAAGAAAGAAAGAGATGGAGAGAGAAAGAGGAGAATTACGGAGTTGCTTGATATACAAGGCAAATGAGCAGTGTGTACTCGATGGACCACCACCACCCCTCATTACTATATTTAAATCATATACTTTAATCTTATTCATATACATACAGATATATATATATATATATATTTATATTTATATATATTGCTTGCAATTCATACATATATTTTATATAAAAGAAGAAAAGGAAAAAAAACGTGTAGGAAGTAAAAGATTCAAGTTTTAAAGGTAATGGATTTTTTTTGAGTTTAAATTTCGTAGGGAGAGAATATAATTAGAAAAAAAACTGCTCTTAATTTATAAGTTTGACTTAATTCAACTCTGAATTTAATCTATATTTAATGGGAATTTCAAATAAAAAAATAAAGTTTTGTGGAATTAAATAGGAAATTAATTTTTATGGAAAAAAGGAAATTAATTATTTTAAAGTCCATTTTTTTTTATCATTTAAATTTTCGTTGTTTGTCAAATTACCTCAAAAGGGATGAAAAACTTAATATCTATTAACTTTGCTGAAATAGCAATTCACGTGTATGCCACGTAAGCAATTTAATTAAGTTTTTAAAATTTAAAAAGATATTTTTTATAATTTTAATATTTTAAAATATTTTTTAATATTAAAAATTAATAAATTGCTAATGTGACATCATAGTGGCAATTCACATGTATACTACGTCAGTAAATTAAGATAACAGACGTTAATTTCTTTATCTATTTTGAGGTGATTTGATAAATAATGCAAGTTCGAGGGGTAAAAGAGACAAAAAACTTAAATAGAAAATTAAAATGAATTTTTTCATAAAGTTGAAGGATTAAATAAGTCGGCTAAATTGTCTAAATATGCCTTTTTTGTTAATTGGCAAAATATACCCTTTTTTTAAAAAACAAATTAAGGAAATAGGTCAATTTTGGAGAGATTGTATAAAAGAGAGTCTAGCTGGGCGTGCTTTCTGTATAGGTGGCAAGAAAGTGCGTCGAGTTGGATGCGTTTTCCCTTGAAGACACATTTTTTTTACTTTTTTTAATATAATCAATTTCTTTGGTTAGATGGTTAAATGATAGTGGTTTTGTCTTTAAGTCCTATGTTCAAATCTTTTACCACTCACATTTTTATTTTTTTTATTTCATATTGTTTTAAGCTTTTTATTATTCTTAATTAATATTTTTAACATGTCAACTCCCTTGATCAAATGGTGAAATAATAATAATTTTATCTTTGAGCCCTATGTTCAATTCCTCCTCTTTTAAACACATTTATAATTTTTATTTCAAGTTTTTTTTAAAATTTTTAATTAATAAATATATTATTTTTAAAAATTTTATATTTTTAATTAATCTTTTTAATTAGTAACTCTTTTATTTATAAAATAAAATAATTATTACAAATATAATTATTTTTAGTAAATATAATTTTTATATATGTAATATTTATTTTTCAATCCATATCATGAGTATAGTAAATTTTAGTATTATATATTTTTGTATGTGTATTTAAAATATTTCACATATAAACATAATGATATTTGAAATAATTAATTAAAATATTTTACATATAAAAATATTTGAAATATCATACTCACAATGTAGATGAAAAAATTAGATTTAAAATATTTTAGATATAAAATAATAATTATATTTGAAATAACTATTTCATTTATAATATTAGAAATTACCATACCCACAAAATACGTGGAGAAAATAAATATTTGACATATAAATATTACATATAAAGAAAAATATATCAAAAAAAATATGTGGCTCTTAAAAATTGATCTATTTTTTAAAATTTTATTTTAAAAATGATCTATTTAACCAATTAAAAATGAGACATATTTAAACAATTTAGCCATTTGAAATTTTTGTTTATGTTGGTGAAAAATACGAAGAATATTTAATTAAATAGAAGTTATAAAAGAGATGGTTATAAGTGAGTGTTTAGAGTGGTAATTAAGGTTGTAAAGTAGAAAAGAGTGGGGCCAATGTAAGAGAGATGATGGTTAGGCTTCACGTTTATAACATTCATGTTTTTTGGGTTTAGTCAAGGACGAAATCATTCCTTCCCCTAAACAGTGAATGATGATGGACCCAATTTTATGTTTGCAATTCATTCATTGCTTCTTTCTCTCATTTTTTTTTTTTAAAAAAAATTATATATTTTATATATTGTTATTAGAGAATGTTGTTAGTTAATTTTTAATGAAAATTGAAATTTTTATGACATTTTGAAAGTGGCTAAGGTCCTTTTGGCTCCCATTAAGTTTCGTGTCGACTAAATTTTAAATTGGTTGGCAACAGTATTATTGTTAATATAAAAGGACGTAAGTTTAAGCAGAAGCAAATCTAAAGGGGTTAGTAGGGGCCTTGGCCGCCCCAAAAAGTGATTTTTTTTTTTAAATTTAGTTCTATAAATAGATAAATTATAAATTAATATAGCGAAATTGCACTTTGCCTCCCCAAATGAAAAAAAATTCAATTCAGTTCTATTATAAATAAATAAATTATAAATTAATATATAGTAAAATTTCACTTTAGCCCCCTAAAAATAAAATAAAAAAATTTCCATTTAATCCCTTCAAAAATGATGAAATTATGAATTAATACATAATCAACTTATATTTTGATCTATGAAAAAATTATAATTAAACTTCAACCCCTACTAAAAGAAATTCAGATTCACCCCTGAGTTCGGGTGTACTAAGGTGAGTTTATCTTTCTATTTAAGGGTTGAAAAGGGTTATGAATAATTTCAAACATTGTATAAAAAAAATAAACGAAATTCTCTAGGAGTGAAACTTGGTGTTGTTGGGTGGATGCCACGACTTTTAATGAGGAAAGAAAGTGTGGAGCAAGCGCAATCATTTACAAAAAAAAATTACTAGCTGAGATACTAATTTTATTTTACACAAATAACTCACAATACAACTATCTTTTGATTCTATACTAGCCGCTGCTAGTTTAAAACTCTCACTATTTTTCTTTCTTTTTCTTCTAAACACTCACTCACTTTTCTTTTCTTATTTTCTCAACATTCACTCACTTTTTTTAGTTGCTATTATACTAACTCATAAACCATATTTATAGACTTATTAAACCGACTTAAAGTGTTGCCGCCATAATCCATTCTTATCACTTAAGCTTTATGAAATCCAGTTGTTTATTGATGATGCTTATTCATTTGCTTAAGGTTGCCACTTTGCAATTATTTTGAAGCCACGTTTTGAAGAAACATATAAAAGCTTGCTCTTGTCTTTATGTCTTTTCCGACTTTAACATTCCCCCTCAAACCGATCTTTCATTCCAAGCTTTTCTTTGAGTTTGTGGAATACTTCCGCTTTCAATGACTTCGTAAAAATGTCTATCAATTGATCTTCTATTCTGTAGTAGACTAACTCCACAATTTTATTCTTCACTTACTCTTGAATAAAATGATACTTTGTATCGATATGCTTGCTTCAACTATGAGACATTGGATTCTTTGCAAGAGATATTGTGGACTTGTTGTCAACATAAATTGTAATTGGATTTTCATGTATAATAGATAACTCACCCAAAATATTCTTCAACCAAGTTGCTTGACACGTGCATGTTGCAACTGTTGAGAAATGTGTCCATATTGTAGTAAACATGTAATTATTTTTTATTTATTTGAACTATGAATAAATAAATAAAGTTAATTTCACATTTCACTATTATGTCTTTTGTATTTCTGTCTTTTATATTTTGCATGTATAGTGAAATTGTGACAAACAAATATTAACTCGTTGATTGTCTAAGTTCAAATTGAAGATAAACGACATTGTAAGAGCGTTTACATTGCGAGAAAGACAACTTACTCGAGTAGATAATCTAAACAAGTCTGTAATCCTGTAAAAGAATCAAAGTGAGCATTTGATTCAAATAATGAGAATGATTATTATGTTGTCTACAACTCCAATTGAGGAGATAGCTATAGTCTTGGCTATCGGAGCAATTGACTCCATGGGTAGAAACGTAGATGTATTTATTAGTAGAATGATACATTGGACTAAACCCAAGATGAATTAATTCTGAACCTATTTGTGAATTAATTCACTTGTGACATTCATGGTTTAATTTATCTAAATCTTAAGTTAGCCACTGACTATGCGTATGCAACTCATGTGCTTTGATATAAGTAAAGGCTTATGCTTTAAAGATGATTGAGCCCATAGCCGGTGTGTTGGATACATAACTTATATATGGCATGGCTTTACTAGCAACAGTGGAATTCATAGCTCAATTAAAGAGTTAATGATATCCTCTTATTGGCATTGTGTGGATTGATAAATATGGAACGTGGCCATGGGTTGCTTGTTCTCGAACAGGCAATTTATCACAGTCATTTGTTAACAGTGATAATGTTAATCATTAAGAAGATACAATAGTGACAATGAGATCAAAGATGATTGTATTGAGTGAACGGATTTAACTCAAAGAAATTAAAGATATCATATGAGGGTAACACACACATGACTAGGTTATTGGACAAAGCAGTTGGATGAATTGCTTTCGTAAAGAGTATACAATAAGGAGTTTTCAATCATGGTACTTCTTATAGACTGACTCCATGATTAAGTAATTGTAAATTATCAAAACGATACTAGACATAATTGCAATTACTAAGTCTAATTGTATGTCCGATTGATCCTTCTGTTAGCTCAACAAAAGCTCGATTGGACTGTATTTGAATCAGAAGAAAATTCTACGACTTTGAAAATATTTTAATTGAGTTGATTTATTCTATGTGAAATTAAATTAGGTGGTCATGAAAATTGTTTAACTAGATAATTGATTAAAGAATTTTCTTGAAAAATTAATTTGGAAAATCTAAGTGATTTTTGGGAAAATTAATTTTGATCAAGTAAAATTGAATTAATCAAATTAATTAAAATTAATATGATATTTTTGAAAATTAACTTTCGAGTCAGACAATTGACCCAATGAGTAATTGAACTTGAAAATTGACATGAGATCATAAATTGGGCTTGAGAGCCCAAAACCAAGACTAAGACCTAAAAATTGGTTGAATCGAGCTCGATATGTGAAATCGAGCCGACGGTCCAACTAGTGGCTAGACTAGACTAGTCGGATCGTCATTGACCCAGACCAAACCGGCAATAGTCGAACCGGCTCGAGGTGCCATAAAGGTGTTGCACCTGCATCACCAAACACGGAGGTGCCGGTAGTTGCGACTGCGACGTTCCAATGGCTAGCGGCGTTGGTCTTCGGTGGTTGAATAGTGGAACAGTTAAACTCCTACTGGGACTCTACCAAAGAATTTGATTTCAGATTAACTGTTTCAAAAATAATATTATTTTAATAGTTTAATATTAAATTTAATTTCATACTTATCTTAATAGTATTTTATTAATTTAATATTAAATTGATTATCTTAATATTAAATTTAATTTAATGTTTATCTATAAGATAAACATTCTACTATTTTAGTAAGATTTAATATTGAATTAATATTATATTTACCATAGTTGAACTTTCTAAACTCTCCCTATATAAAGAGAGCCTTGGGTCATTATTTTTCACACACTTGAATTCAAGATAAAGTTGTAGAGAGAAAATTCTCTAAAGAGATTATTTCAGAAAATTTTTAGAAATATTTTTCTGATTTACAACTTGACCCAAAAATTTAAAGAAATTACGAAATTACCCCATTGGTAATTTTTGTGAAATTTTTTTCTGATTTAAAGCGAACCCACACTTGGCAGATCTGAGCTTAAGAATAGTGGAGAAGACTACTCGGTCGAAGTGCTCATCTTAGATAAATCGAAAAGGTATAATTTTGATTAAGTGTTTATTACTTTAGATATCACAACCAAGATATTGTTTTGAAAAAAAATTTAAAACTCTGTTTTCCTTAAATTTATTTTCCGTTGCGTTTTTCAAACCCGCATTTTCCAACAGTAACAACCATGTATTCTGCTTCATATGTTGAGATGCCTATTATTTGTTATTTTTTCGATGACCATGAAAATGTCGCGAAGCCAATATGGAATAAATATCCGGATGTGCTTTTACAATCATCCAAATCACCACCATAATCACTATCTGAATAACTAACCAATATTGAACTTTGTGAGTGTGTATAAAATAAACCATGATCCATCGTACCTTTGATGTATCTCAAAATTCTCTTTGTTGCAATCAAGTGATCTTGTTTTGGCTTCTCTATGTATATGCTAACTATTCCCACTGCGTACATGATGTTTGGCCGAGTGATAGTCAAGTACCTTAAACTTCTAATGATACTTTTAAACAATATTGGATTTATCGACTCTCTAAATGAATCAACACTTAATTTCATGCTTGGTTCTGCTCGCATGGCTACCAACTTGCAATCTTTCATTCTAAATTTTCTTAAAATCTATTTTGCGTATTTTTTTTAAGACATAAATATTCCATCTTTCATTTGTTTCACTTCGACTCTAAGAAAGTATGACATTTCACCAATATTTATCATTTCAAATTCTTTAGTCGTAGCTTTCTTAAAGTCATTGAACATACTTGGATTGTGTCATGTGAAAATCATATCATCCACGTATAAGCACACGATCATGATGTCGCCAAATTTATTTTTCTTCGTATATAAGGCATGCTCGTATGAGCTTTTCATGAACTTTTTCTTTTGAAAGTATTCATCTATTCTTGTGTTCCATGCTTTCGGGGCTTGCTTCAGCCCATATAAAGCTTTCTTCAAGCGATAAACTGTCTTCTTGTCCTTGTTTGCTATATCTAGGTGATTGTTCAATGTAGACCTCTTCTTCTAGATAGCCATTAAGGAATGTTGACTTCATATCCATTTGATAAATCTTCCATTTATTTTGTACTGCAATTGTCGTGAGAAGCCTTATAGTGTCAACTCTGGCGACCAGAGCAAATACTTCATCATAGTCCACTCCATATCTTTGCTTATATCCTTTTGCAGCTAGTCTTGCTTTATATTTCTCTACTTTTCCTTCTCTGTTGGTCTTCATCTTATACACCTATTTGACTCAAATTGGACTATGTCTTTCTAGTAGACTTGTTAACTCCCACGTGTCATTTCTTCTTATTGTTATAATTTCTTCATCCATTGCCTTCTTTCATTTGCATCTTCATATGTTATTGGATCACATTCTGACATTAAGCAGAATAAAGAATAATTGAGTGTCATTTTTATGGGTTATATGATATCATAAATATCGTGTAAACTACGCATTCTTGCATGTGCTTCCTCTAAGTTACTGGTACATCTGTTAATTGGTGATGATGCTGTTGTAGAAGTTGTTGCAATAGGACTTCGTGGAAGGCTTTGATCACCACCTTGTTCTTAATTGATGAAGTCGTCGTCTTTTTCATCACTGAAAAATAATCCTTTATTTTTTTTCTTTTTCGCTCCATCTCCAGTAATCAGCTTCATCGAATTTAACATCTATTGAAATAATAACTATCTTGGTGAAAGGGTTGTATAACTTATATGCCTTACCTCTTTTTTTATAACAAATGAAAATACATTTTACTCCTTTATTGTCAAGCTTCTTTCTCATCTGGTCAGAAACATGAGCATATGTGATGTATCTAAAAATCTTAAGATGTCCAACTCTTGGCTTTTGATTACTCTAGGCTTCATTTGGCGTCTTGTATTTCACACTTTTTGTTGGACACCAGTTCAACAAATAAACAACACATTTAACAACTTCGGCACAAAAATTTCTTGGTAAATGCTTACCTTTAACCATGCTTTTTTCCATATCAAGAATAGTGTGGTTCTTTTTTTTAGCGACTCCATTTTGTTGTTGGTGTACGCAGTTGTCAACTGGTGAATAATTATGTGCTCCTTGCAAAAGCTTTCAAATAGCTTTAAAGTATACTCACCACCTCTATCAGTTCTGAGTATCTTAATATAATGTCCACTCTGTTTTTCTACCATAGCTTTGAACTCGACAAACTTGTCAAATGCTTCTGATTTTGTTTTAAAAATATACATCCAACTTTTTCTACCAAAATCATCAATAAAAGTAAAATAGTATCTGTTTTTGCCAAGTTATGGTTTATCAAAAGGACCTACTATGTCAGAGTGCATGATCTCCAATGGTCTGCTAGCTCATCGAGATTTTCTAACTTCAAAACTCTATCTGTGTTGTTTTCTTTTAATGCAAGCTTCAAATAATTGATAAGGAGGATTAATTTCTGGCAATCCATTGCCAAGTTATGGTTTATCAAAAGGACCTACTATGTCAAAGTGCACGATCTCCAATGGTCTCCTAGCTCATCGAGATTTTCTAACTTCAAAACTCTATCTATGTTGTTTTCTTTTAATGCAAGCTTCAAATAATTGATCAGGAGGATTAATTTTTGGCAACCCATTTATCATCTTCTCTTTTAACAATAGTTTTAGACCTGAAAATCCAAGATGCCCGAACCTTAAATGCCACAACCATGAATCATCTTTTATTGCATTCTTCATACACTTCACTTCTCCATATTCAATATCAATAGTGAACAGACGATTACGTGTCATATCAACTTGGGCAATTAATACACCACTCTTATTTTTTAGAGCGAGCGTGCAATCCTTTATATGTACTTTATATCCTTTTTCTAGAAGTCATTCAAGGTTAATGATGTTTTTCAAAGTTGGTACATAATAAACATCTGATATGTACTTCTTCTCTCTGTTCTTTTGTGTAATAGTAAATTTGCCTTTACCTTTGCTTGTGGTGTGTGATTCATCTCCAAGTGTTACTTGTCCGTGAATATTCTCGTCCAATTCTAAAAATAAGTCTTTTTGACCACACATGTGATTGCTGGCGCAATTATCAAGATACCAAAAATTTTTACTTGATTTTTCACTTTCTCTGTAAGTGAGGAATACACTGGACTCCGCATTTTCTTCTTTTTTAGCTGCTACTACATAATTTCTCTCTTCCATCTTGGGAGTTGATCTACACTCATAACTAAATGGTCATATTTATTACAATTATAACATTGTATCTAAGATTTATTTCCTTGTTGAAATCTACCTCTTCCTCGACCTCGGCCACAAACTCCACATCTACGACTTGATGTCTGATATTCTTCAATTGTTTAGCCTCTACCATATGATTGATTGCCTCGTCCACCTCTATTTTTGCCTCTATATCCTCCATGATATCCTGAATGATTGCTTGTACCCTGTCCAGAACTATTGCTAGCTCCACTTTCATTGAATGACAACTTGCTTTGCAAGACTTTCTCCAAATTTTCAGTATCATCATTTTGTTTCATTTTATGCTCATGGGCTTAGAGAGAACTCACAAGTTCGTCAATTGATATTTGTGACAGATCTTTTGATTTTTTAATGGCAACCACCACATAATCAAATTTGTGTGTTAATGATCGTAATTTTTTTCCATTACTCTTACGTCATCAAATGTTTATCCATTCCTTTTCATTTCATTTACCACCGCTTTCACTCAAGTGACATAATCATTAACACTTTCTGAAAGTTTCATTTTCAACGTCTCAAATTTGATTTTAAGGGTTTGTAAACGTACCTTTTTGGCCTTTTCCACTCCTTGAAGGGATTTTTGCAAAATTTCCTATGCTTCCTTGGATGTCTTCGCATTTGAAATTTTTTCAAATGTTAATTCATCAACACCTTGAAAAATAAAGAACAGCGCCCTCTTATCATTTTTACTAGCTTCTTTCAATACTTTTATTTCTTCATTTGTCAAAGTCGTTTTGGCAGCTACACTTTCGGGCTCAACATATCCTTCTTCAACAACGTCCCAACAGTCTTGAAAGCCGAGCAAAGCCTTTATTTGGATGCTCCAATTGTCATAATTTATCTTTGTTAATTTTGAGATTTGCAGTTGAATCATGTTTGCCATCGTGACGTTGACACGAACCTAACTCTGATACCACTTGTTGGAAGCGTAATGAAAAAAATACTAACTGAGATATTAATTTTATTATACACAAGTAACTCACAATACAACTATCTTTTGATTCTATACTAACTGCTGCTAGTTTAAAACTCTCACTCTTTTTCTTTCTTTTCTTCTCAACACTCACTCATTTGTTCTTCTTTTTCTCTCAACATTCACTCACTTTTTTTTCAGCGGCTATTATACTAACTCATAAACCATATTTATAGATTTATTAAACCAACTTAAAATGTTCCCGCCACAATCCATTCTTATCACTTAAGCTTCATGAAATCCAGCTACTTATTGATGATGCTTATCCATTTGCTTAAGGTTGCCACTTTGCAATTATTTTGAAGCCACGTTTTGTAGAAACATATAAAAGCTTGCTCTTGTCTTCATGTTTTGCCGACTTTGAAAGTCAATTTGACTTTAACAAACAGGATAGTTCTTTTGTTCAAGCAGGTGAAGGGACAATCTTTATAGATGCACAAGATGTGTTCTTCAAAGTCGGATTGGTTCAAGTGAGTTTGAGTGATATTAAGCTTTTATGAGGTAGCTCATAGGCTTATCGGAAATTCTGTTTTCTTTGACCGATATATGACCTATGATGTTGTTCCTAGTTGTATTGCTGATATTATCTAATAATATGCAAATTTTAAAAAAAAAAAAATTCTAAACAAACTTGTGTGAAGTTTTTTTTTTACGCCATTATCAGTCAACAAGATAACAGTTCTTTTATTTTTATATAATTTAGAAAAATAAGGTTAGGAAAAAAAGAAAGAAAGTGATCAAATAAAATTCAAGGAAAGCTTAGAATAGGTTTTCCTTTTTGTCCCAAATGAAATTTCAATAGAAAGAATTAGATTATCCTTTTATCAGTCGCTTGGGTTTTCAATAATTAGGATATTTTTCTTAAAAATACATAATAATTTTTATGAACATAAAATTATTTTTTTTAGTGTAAAATTTATGTTGTCATTTTATTTCTCAAAGTTTAACCTTAATCAGAAAAAATAATCATTTCAAGGTTATTGTAATTAGAAAGGAGTGGTAGGGTTATTAGGCAGAAGAGAAGGCGACATTGTACGGTCAGTAATCAACTAGGTGCAATGCAGTATGAATATTTAATTAATTAAGATGATAATATATATTAAAAAAAAACTTTATTAATTAAATTAGGTTGACATTCCTATATGCCTATGTCCCACTTTCAAATTTTCTTTTTGACATTAATAATACATATAAAAGAGGCCAAATATTGAAGAAGAAAAAGATATCAGGAGTTGAGAATCCATCTTTTAAAATTCAGACATCTCTAAGTGACTCTCTTTAGATTGATTAGAGTCTCAACTTCCCTTTTTTCTCTTCGGTAGTAACTAGAAATGGAGAAGTCCATTGTTCAAACAACATTAAACCTTTCTTTTGACACTATTATGGTTAACGCATAAGTAAAATTATTTTCTTTTCAAGTACTCGGATGTTTTTCATTGTTTTGTTATTTTTCATATGTGCCTCCATATATTCAAGTAGATTTGAATCTATAAAAGCCCATGACAACAAAATTAAAATTTCTTTGCATTTGAAAATGTGAATTCGAATACATAAATGTATATCGATAACAAAACATTGAGAATGCTCAAAAGAAGATATTTCTAGATTATACGCATTTATGACAAACAAATTAAGTTGTTTTATAACCGACAATAGCACGTGTCATGTCACACTTAATGAGTGAAGAATGAAAAAAGAAAAAAGGGAAAAGAATTACTTTCCAAGGAAAAAACTGGTAAACAAACAAGTTTGAAAATTAAAGAAAGGATATTTGCTGCTGCTTACCAACCTAGTTTGTTTTCACAAGAATGGAATACTGCCACAAGTGTGTTAGTATTATTTGTCGCCAATAAATAAAAAAAGAATTCTCCGTTCCATAAGGAAGATTCCGCCAGTGGAGTCGAGTTTTTAAGATGTTAGGTTCATCTAATTTCGGCCCTAATTGCTTTTATTTTGTTCCAATCCAATTTCATGTTTTATGGTGCTTTCCACCCTTCTTTCTTCACAACTTCCTCACCTTTCTTATTTCATTTTTGGGAATTAGAAAGGATTAAGCCAGTGTATGAACTTCATTAATCACAAACTTATGCAAAACAGAGTTTTTGTCCCATCTATTGATAATAAATCTAGGGATTTATGAATAGTACAAAACTAAACTACTTGGGTTAAGATTAAAATTTTAATTTTTAATAAATACAATGACTAAAACTAACTAATTCTAAAAGTATAGGGACTAAAATTGACCAAATTAAAATGACTAAATTCACAAGTTACACATAGTACAGGGACTACTAGCAGAATTTGACCAAAATATTTCCAGTCAAAATGTAAGTTTTCTAAGGATCATTGGTAGAAGCTGTGGGTAATAGGTAAACCATAAGACTTTTATCCCCAACCATGACCAAGGTCATGAAATTCAGCAGAAAACATGGGACCCCCCATTGTTTTCAGTCTTCAGAAGCAATGTCACTATAATATGTTCCTTGCCTGGGTAGGGGGATAAGGCAATTTTTTGTTAACAATGAAAGCACCTAAACTCCCTATTTTCAAACTTGAGGAAAAAATGCTTGTCGAATTTAACACAGGAAAGCAATTTTGATTTTCACTTGAACTTAGAGCTAATTGAATAGTAGCTTGGGACATCGATGGCTGCAAAATGTGAACAAAACCAACAAGTTAATCTAAAATGTGTTCCAATAAAAGAACTGAACCCAGTGTTTCGAGCTCAAAAAAACTGAGAACTACCACCACACCAACAAAGGAAAGATATTGAAGTCTATGAGAAGCAACTTACTAGCAGTGTCATAGCCCTTGCAATAAAGGAAAGATAGGAACCTTGTAAATAGCCATACCTCTCACCATATGTCGAGACTTGCTTAGCGATGTCTTCTGAAGCAACCATCTGCAGAAAACATCTCATAAGTAAACAGCAATTTTTGGCCATTGAGCATGAATCATAATAAAAGGTGTCTACAATAAAAAAAGAAAAAGAAAATATAATACTCCGGATTCTAAATTCATCAAAACGGCAGACTTGGTTGATTGTTTATCACAATCTAGATATTTCCAGTCAACTGCAAAGAACATCATGAAGAGCATTTCAATAAGAAGCCATTGAGTGAATGTTGCTGCAAAGAAAATAATTGCAAAAATAAAGAGCAGCCAATCTTGTCCAGGTGTTACAACAGAAATAAGCTCCTTGATAGCAACATTAATGGCAGTTGGTACAAAATGAGAACACTGAGTCAAAAAACATATCAAGAGTAGTACTATTATACAGAAATTATCAGAAGATGACTACATAATAATTGGAAATTTGGAATAATTAAGGATCAAGGAAAAAAAAAGAATAACAGGAAGGTAACAAATATGCAGGAAAAACTTAAGCTAAAAAACCTTTCAAATGCAGGCCATTTAACCATGCATATTACTAGCATTAGCAACAGAAGAGATGACTTGCATGAAAATCAGCTAGCAATGATTTGGAGATGCCAATTGCCATCTAAGAAGAAGTTTGCAATTCATTAAAAATTTAGGCACAGGAAGAACTACAACATAGTTCAGCTATGCCAGTATGACTATTACAAGACAACATCATTTTACATGGAAGATGCCAACATGAATCTCCCACGGCTCTCATGAATCTTGACCTTTTACTGTGCAAGAAATTTCATAATTCAATTCTACCAAAGGAAATATGAACTCCAAAATCCAGCATAACACCATCAAACCTGACCACAATACATAATTGACCTATAATTTTGGGCATACCTAGTGGCCTGAACATCTACAGTGCCAAAGGAAACAGAAAACAAGACAAAAAGAAAGGAAAGAACCGAAAAGAACAATAGATAGGAAAAATATCCCTTCCCAACAATTCAAAGAGAAAAACAATAAAAGTTAAGATATCAACTTGAGTTCCTGCTACATAAAAACATAAGGGGGCTGGACAAGATAGAGATAGAAATAAAGAACTTCATAAGAATCAGTTATGAAAGTTTAAGAGCAGACTTAAAGTGGTAGCTTGTATTCCAATGTGCCACTATGATTGTAAATGCTGATAATGACTGAACTTTTGGATACTCATCCAAGATTTGCTCTTAATATAACCAATACACTTTCATGCTGACTGGATCAAATTAAATAAAATAGTTAAGACACTAAGTGTATAATTGCAAAAGAAGTTTGTAAATAAAGAGATGCACAAAAATACAGAATTATCTCCTCCTTTATCGTTCTTTTTCTTCTCTTTTCTTTCTCTTTTCCTTTCTTCTTTATTTCTCAAGGCAGCAGCCATTCCTGGCAGCAACCTCCCTATATTGGTTTTTTTTCTCCTCTCTCGAAATTCAGACATTTAATCTGAAATTGCACAAAACTACTTAGCACAAAAACAGCAAGATTAAGACTTACCTGTTCATTGACCTCTCAATCCAAGAAAACAGGGTTTCTTACACAGTCAATCAGGAACATATGTCCTTAATGCATCAAAGGTATATCCAAACCACTCCTAAGAAACTGCAACAATCACATTACCACTAATTGCCTCTACTTCCTTCACAAAACACAAATGACCGCAACTAGTTGTGCTCTTGAAGGCCATACGCTCAAGAAGCTGTGAGACCCCAAATGAGGCTGGTGACTTTTAGATTGAACCACAGTCAAGATATAATCCTATAGATGCTGCAGGATTCTGCTTGGCATATTTTAAAGTCATTTTGCAGAGTTGTAATCTTAGTTGTACCAGGTTCAACATGATCATGTAATGAACAAGGTAAGGCAACACCTAGTAGGGGAAAATCTAGAAGGTATGGACTTGGACTGACTTCCAGTAAGTCAACTTAAGAAGCCACCTAGAGAAACTGTTGCAGAAACGACACTTGAACTTGCAAACTTTGAAAGTACTCTATGGTATGTGAGACCCTATACTAGCATTATCATTCACGACATGGCACATTCCCAAGCAGTCACATCATCAATAAATGAAAAAGTTTACGAGGTGAATCACAACTGAAGAATCAATTTTAAAAATGCAAATAAAACAGCTTAACATCAATACCCTATTACAATGACTAACTTCAATTAACATCCCTATTGAAACTGATATTTCTTAACTTCTTGGAGTTTTAAAAAGAAATTGTTCCTGAACAAATAAAATGATTGTAAATGAAACAAACAGAAGAGGAAAATAGCATAAAGAAAAGCAAAGATATTTGGCAGGCCACCACCCTCATAACTGTAGCTAGAGCTAGAGAAAGCTACCAAGAAATGGCCAAACCATTTGGTTTAAGTATAAGTTAGGCTATAGACAAACACATTTCTACAAACGTCCTTTGCCACACAGGTTAAACTGTTTGCTATATTTTTTTCACCTATTATTAGCAGCTTACTAAGCAATTAATTGGATGAAACTATATCTTAGAAGTTTTCCCACTCTTTCTTTAAGCAGGTCAAGCAAAAAGCATAGCAAATCTCTCCAATGTATAGACAGGTCAAGGGTTGATCCTAGGAATTCCAACAGAAGAGAAAAGATCTAAAAGGAAATACACCACAAGCTGTGATCCTTGAAGCTTAGACCAAAAGACTGCTTATATCAAACTTGTTTTGTAGGAAGACCAAAAATAGGGAATGTGGCAAAGCTAAACAATCCACGCCTGGCATAGGTTGCTTCATGACAAACATAGCGACATTTAGATATTATTAGTAAGTGAATTAATTAAGTGCTTTATATGAATCAGGATTGAAGGGGGGGAGGGTGAATCTAGCTCACAATTTCTTAATCCTTACAGAAAGTTACATTCAGGACGTGAAATTTTTTTTCGCAGTTCGTACTTCTAACAGGGTTTTCCACTAGCGGTGGCTTCTTTAGGATAATAAATTTGAATTATAAAGAAAAAGCAGAAGTTAATAAAGCTAACAGTCTTCTGCAATATATAAATTTGTTTTCAAACTGGAATTCTATTATTCTGGCCACCAAAACATTCATGAGAAGCGTATAATCTTGAACTAAACGAAGCAGAGGTTCATAATCTATGAAGAATTTCAATTCTTAACCAAGAAAAGATAAGTACATTTCTCAAATAAGAAATGAGAGTAAAAGCTATGCATAGTGAGTGAATGAAAGAACAGATGTTTTGACTGAAATCGAAAGCAATCGCAGATTGAAGGATAATAATTAAAGAAGAATCAAATTGAAGCAGCTTAGTAATATTCCAGAATCCAGATTGGAGACCAAATCGAATCGTCAGCAATAGTGAATCAGGGGTTTGCTGAATCACTGAACTAACCTTGAGAGCTCGGAGGCGAGAAGCCGCGGTTCGGTACAATATGATCGGGTGGTCACTGAGGGGCCGTACGGAAGCGTTTCAAGCTTCGTTTGGTTTGGTGAGACTGGTTTTGAGCCTTCGACTGTTTCGGTATTGAGGGACCCCCAGGGAGTCTGGTAAAACGACGTATGGAAGGTGAGAGAATTAGTCAGTGTTATTAATGGTGAATACCCTGATTGCAAGTAAAATTTTAGTACACAATGAAACTGTCTTTAGATGAATTATTAAAATTGTCTATTGGAAACATCGGGAATGTTCCTGGAAGCCGAAGGAGGCTGTTCGGAAGATACCTTGAAAGTTTCAAAAATCTCAACTGTTATAATTTTTTTTTTTGGGGGTTAAATTACACCAACAGTATTCAACTTTGGGAAAGCTGACAAAACAGTCACTCATGTTTTAATTCAATAACTCAACTTTAAAAAAAACAGTCACTACTATTACAGACCTAACAGAAAGCTAAGGTGGTTTGTTAACGCATTCTGGTGGCACGTTAACTTGCCATGTTGGCATCTCATGTGAAAACGATGAAAAAAAAAAATTCAGATCCAAAAAAGAAGTGGAAAAGCCCTTTTCTTCTCTGTGTTGAGTATTTTTCTTTTCCCCCTTATTTGCTTCCTCTGTCTAATCACTTTGAATTGAAAGGAGAAGACACTAAAAAGAAATTGAAACCAAATTTAGGATTTAGAAACTGGAAAAATACTAAAAACTCATATCTTTCTCTCTTTCTCCTGCTTTATTCTTCTTATTGTCCTTCAATATTTGTTTTTTTTATTCTGGTTACTTATATATTTTTATGGACCAAACATAGGTAAAGAAGGCTCTTTTTTTTTTTTTTGTGAGTTAGTATTTTAGGAAGAAGTTTATTTGTGGGACAAAGTTTAGCCTTCGAAAAATTAATAAAGTATATATTTAGTTATACAAGTGTTGGGGGAGGTTGAAATTTATCCACAGCAGTAGCAACTAAGGGAAGAAGAAGAAGAATATTGGGGGAAAAAACCCTAACCCAATTTAATGGCGGTGCAAGTGGTGGTGGCCAGAGCATTTGTTGTCGGTGTTGTTAGTTTGTTTGTGGGGTTGGTTGTATTGGGGCAGTTGGAGACTTTGATAGGGATTTTACAGTCTCTTCTTCTGTTATTAGGTTTTTTTTTCAATTTCTTCTTAAATGGGATGGGTTTCCACTGTGGACATCCAAACTGGCCACGTCACCTATCCCATTAGGTATGTAACGAAAACTATTACTAGGTGACCGATTTGTCACTTTTCGGTAATGTTAGTGACTGTTTTGTTATTTTTTGAAAGTTGAGTGACTGAATTGAAACCAGACTGACTGTTTTGTCAGCTACCTCGAAGTTGAGTGACTGTTGATGTAATTTACCCCCCTTTTTTTTGGGGGGGGGGGAGGGCTTTCGATCAAGTAGAGGTTGCTTATTAACATGGCAATTTGGAACCTTTGAATTTGGAAATTTGAATATTAAAAATAATATAATTGAGTAATTATATTAGAGTTGTTTGGATCCGATCAGATTGGTTAGATCAGGATTCAATTAATGGATTGATTTGGAAAGTGTTTTTAAATTGATTAGATGAGAAATTGGTACGAACCAAACCGACCACTGAACTACATTTTTTTTAAAAAAATAATATTTTTTATTAATTTTTTAATCGAACAGATTAAATTGATAAACTAATAGATTGACCAGTTTGATCATCAGTCCACTTTAGAAAACATTGAATCATATATAATTATAACATTTACAATTATTTCATTAAATTAATGGATTTGTTAAAAGTTTGTATTTAATGATAATTTTAAAAGGTAGCTTTAGAAATTGGAATTTACAACTAAATTTAGATTTCAAAATTTTAGATTTGAAATTCATTATTTACAAATTTATATTTTCCAAAATCTTTAAAAGTTAGAAATTTCAAAATTTTGAATTAATTCAAATTTGATATTTGAATGATTCAAATTTAAATTTGGATTTTATCTGCTTTTAAGCTTCAAAAATATTTATTTAGAAATATTATACACAGTGAATTAGTGACCGAGCTACACTGATTAAAAAAAATGAAAAAAATGATTCCACAATTTTTTAATAAACTTTTTCTAAAAAATTAATTTGCATGAAAATAAATTAAACTACATCCAATCATTAAAACTAAAAAATCTATAATTTTTTTCTTTTATTATTTATCACTTTTCTCTTAAATTTTCTTATTTTGTCTCACACATTCTAAACTTTTTAGGAAGTTAATTCAATTGTTTTAACAAATGAGAAAACAACTTCCACAAATGTACAAAATGTATGAGCTATTGAAATTTATTTGATTTACCTTTTCTTCTAGTTATTTTTAATAGATATGTAATAATCCTAAAATTAATTATGTCATTTATTAATTTATCGAGTATTAGTATTGTGCATTAATTAATATAAATTTTTTAGACATTTTAATTTTTCAAAATTTTACTTTATAATTTAATTTTTCTGGTTGTGACTTTATAAATTTTTTAGATATACATGTAAAATTATTTTTGTAACACCTCAAACTCGGCCTAGACGTTATGACCAGATCTGGAAATGTTACTGCAAATTATTAAAAATGCAGGATTCGTTTGGTTTGTAAAACATTTCTATTTCTTGTTACGAAAAATTCGAGTTTGTTTGGAGAAAATACATTTCTTAATTATTTTGATAAATTTATCGATTATTTACTTGTATAACACTCACGTTGCAGTGAAAAATCTTAGTTGAGTCCAATATTGAAAAACGCAGTTTGATATTGAAAAATCCAACATTTTGCAGTTCTAATTTTAACCAAAATCGTTAAAATGAATAAAAACAGAAAACAAAACCCAAACTTCAAAATAGTCCCAAAAGCGTCCAGAATAGTCCATCAAACCCAAATCATTATAAATCAAATTAAATTAGCAAAAATAGTTAAAGGTTGAATAATCGAGCTCCTATCGCATCGATCCGCCTAAGATTGAGAATTACCTAAGAATAAAAAAAAAGGAGAGTGAGATTACAAGCTCAGTGTGTAACTTATATAAGCAAAGATATCATATATAATTTTCAGACATACTTTCAGAAGTCAAATAGATTTATAAATATATCATATCCAGATACAAAATTAGAATCAAAACAGATCATATGCAAAATTGTATTCCTACCATCATCTGCTACGCACTATCTCCGACCATCCCATCACACCATATAGGGTATTAAATACCCATCCAGCCCTACATACCACTTAGTGTCGATATGACACTTTTTAGAATATTTGCAGCTTAGTTGTCAGATCAATAGGCTATTAATCGTCATGTACATATATCATTGTGGCTGTGCCACCAGAATTGGTAGGTAATTATACTACCTACACTTCCTCCATTACATAGATCCCACCCTAATGCACATATAGAAATAGCGAATGCCAAAATTTATATATCATACATGCTCATATAACAGATGTGAAACATGTTTGACGAGTAACAGATCAGGCAAACCGTATCATAGATCATACATATCGTATCACACTACATATTAATTACACATACTTTACACGTACTTATATCAAGTTTTATGATAACAGATTAACAGGAAACACATTTTATAGCCTAGATTATAACATACAGACCCTACAGAAGGCCCACGTTCGATCCGAACGACGTTTACAACCTTAAGGAAAAATTTTAGAACTTGGGCTCATACAGCTTACATGGCCAGCCTATGTGGCCTACATGGTCTAGCACATGATCTCACACACGCTCGTGTGACCCACACATCGTTGTGGCCCAAACAGCTCAATTGGCCCAGACTGTGTGTCTCATATAGTCTAGCACACGGCCTAGCACACAATTGTGTGTCGACGCCACAGTCCCCTTTTTCGACTTTTATCGTTCATTGTTTTCTTGGGTTTTTGTTACACACATGGATAATTTTGATGCAATACCAAAAATTGAGTATTCCAGTACCTAAAAGCATCAAAGAGTCAGCGAATTAGCCAACAAAAACGAGTCGATTTAAGAGGATATACTCCTCAGTTTTCCTAAATTATCAACCCAACCCACAAAACGATTAACCCATCAGCCACCACAATTCCAAATTGACCAAAAATCCTTACCCTTGGACATAAACAATACCTTCTCAAGCCTAAATCCTCTGGTGGATTAATCGTTCCGTGACCTTTACTTAAATAACCCAGAAGATTAATAATAGAAACGTAGCACCAAAAACTCCAACTTATCAAAATAACAAATAACAGAAGAGAAAACTTTAGTCACAGAATAAACAAATATCGATCATACTTACGCGAAAACCGAGTTACCAACAAATCAAACGACAACCACCACCATAATTAAGTAGCCCAAAAACCATCAATCAAGAACACAAAGAAATTGGGAACACAAAATCAAGAAAGAAAAGGAAAAAAATTGAAGACCTTTCTTGCTATAATCCACGTGAAAAGAAAAGAAAAATAATGTGAGCAGAATAGGGGAAAAGAAAGAACGTGTAAAGTGGGCTAGTAGTTTTTTTTTTAATTTTTTTAATTCAAAATAAAATAAGATAAAAATAAAATAATATCTAAACTGCACCCAACATTCTTATTTTCTATCAAATTCTCCAAAGCCAGGATTCGATTAAAACACAACCACTACGTGGTCAGCTCAAACGGAAGTAGAAATAATATTATCAATTTGCTCATGCAATGATTCAAATACAAGGCTATAGAGTAAGCTAAACTCTTACCACTGAACTAATAGATTCATTCTATCACAAATTGAATGAAAATAATATTTAAACCCAACAAACAGAGATAGCCTTAGGAACAAGAATAATTGAATTTTCTTAAAAAATATAACTTAAACCCATGACCTCAAACACAACCTAATTTACCTAAAAAGGCCCATTTCCAAGTATATTTACAGAAATGGGCCGATTTTAGCATTATTTACTGGAAAGGGCCGGTTTTGGCAAAACGCGTCCACGTAGGAGCATTTTAAGGGAAATTTTCCAACAAAACGCGCTGACGTGGATGCGCTTTGCTCACATGGCAAAAATGCTCCCCTAGGGGCTCGATTTGCTCAGTTTTTTTCTATGTTAGGGCTTTTTGCATGTTTAGTCCCTAGAATTTTTTGGTTTAGGGTTTTTAGGGTTAGTGTTTTGCTAAAATAATCTAGATTTAGGGTTTAAGATTTAATAATTTAGAGTTTAAGGTTTTAGGAATTTTTAAAAATAAATCAAGATTTATTGTTCTTTTTTAAAAATTAATTAAATTAGGGTTTATGAGTTTTAAATAAATTAAGTAAATTAGGGTTTTTTTAAATAATATTATGTTCAGTTTTTTAAATAAATTGACTATTTTTACCCTAAAAAATAATTTTGAGAAAATATTTTTGAACAAATAGTGTCAAAAAAGCTTAAAGTAAGACGTACTGTCAGCAAAATTACTGAAAAATGCTCCCACGTGGACGCTCTTTTTCTACAGTAGTTCTTGAAAAAATAATTTTGAGAAGACGTTTCTGAAAAAATACGCGGGCCAACACCATGCATACAGTGTGTCACGATCACGACAACCTATGGTTTCGTGTGACGGAGTTTGACAGATCGAGCCAATGTATTACTGGCGAGCAATATCGTGTACACTTGATAAATAGAACTTGCGACTGTGGGACGTTTGACGCACTTCGTTATCCATGCGCTCATGCAATTACAGATTGTCAGAATCCCCGTTTGGATCCCATGAGATATGTTGACTAAGTGTACAAAATAGAAAAAATGTACAATGTGTGGAGACACGTATTCCCGCCGGTCCCAGATGAACGTAAGTGGTCATTTGTATCGCTTGCTCCATTTAAGTTGTTACCGGATAGAGAATTGCATTACAAACCAAAAGGTCAACCTTACTCGAATAAAATACGTAATAATATGGATATCCGAGAAAGAATGAGCCAACAAAAGTTGTGTGCATGGTGTAAGAACCCAGGTCATACAATTCGATCATGTCCAAACCGAAATAGTTGATAATTGCTATAATGAAATTATGTTACATTATTTCTATTGCACATTATTCAAAAGAATTTCTATTTTATTAAAAATATAAAAATAATTTACTATTAAAATATTAAAAAACAACTTTTATTTTATTAAATGAAACAATATAAAAATAGTTTGTACAAATATATTAAAAAAATTCAATGTATATGCCAGTCGGAATCAGTGCCACATGGGGGTAGTCGACGATTATGCGCTAGATTCCTTCTTGGTTCAGCTTCCGGGGAAGGTTGTGGTTACTCTGGTTGTGGGTGTTGGGAGAATGACTGACCTTGATAGAATAAAGAATGTGGAGGTGTTTGCATCACCCACAGCGGAGATGTTTGAATCCCATAAGGCGATAGAGATTGGTAATGAGATGAGCTCCCCGACGGTGCCTCGTGCGATCCCTCCGGTGACGCTGGCCTAGATATCATCGGTTGAGTCGGAGTCATCGAGAAAAAAGATACACCGGGTCATGCATTCTAACCTGGCATAGAACTAGGAAAAGGAAACATATAAGGCTTAGGATACATATAAGGGCTAGGTTACGCACCTGGCATAATCTGAAGGGGTTGTGCTATGGGTGTCGTCAGTTGAGGCATTGGGCCCGGTGATTGTATGGGCGTTGTTGATAGGTCCGTGTTGTCATCCCTTCTCCTTAGATTTAAAGGGTCCCGTCGTTCCCTTTTGACATGGATTTGCCAACACCTCTGCTTTTCCGACAGCAAATATGGCTTGTCATGGATCCTAAACCATGGCATGTAATTTGGCGCGGACGCTATCTTTGGGAGGATGATCAGTTCGCGAGCAGGTATATGATCATACTGATTTTTCCAAATTTTGATATATTCTGAGAAAAATACCAGCCAATTCGTATTTGTTTATCGTAAGTCGATTTTGTGCTCATTATCGAGCACCTTCGGTGCCTCGGGAATCAGTTGTCGGAATCTAAATTGCCGCAACACTCTATTTGTTTGGTGCATCTCGACAGTAGTATAGTTGACCAACAAGACTGTAACATGCCAAATGTTCAGATTTTGAAAGAATTTTTCTGGAATTACTGCTCGTATTGCCGGATCCTCGTATGGTGTCCATTGAAACTATATGAACGTGATAAAAATATTAGTTATATACATAATACTAAATACCAAATACTTAATATGAAACGACTATTTTATGTATATATTTTATTTAATGCTTACTTGCGCTTCCGACCGTTGATATAATAGAAGTTGTATACCTTCAAGAGCGGTAGGTATTCTAACATAACTCCCTAAATGGTTCCACTTAATTAAATAAATTTTTAGCATACAATTTTATTTTAAATCTATGTAATAATTTTAAAATCAAATAAAAAATTTACCTCGTTATAAGTGAGAATGTATATGGGTTGTTCACTCGAGGACGTAAAAATGGAAAGCAAAACCGAGCCCATGATTGTATTGTGATAGGCAACCTCCGATTTTGGCTTTATTTGGTGGCATCGCCCCGCACATCTCCCGATATAATATTGCCAACACGGCAGACCCCCAACTTAATTCGCCAGCTGATCTAAAATTAACGAGTTTCAGTAGCCACCTCAGATGTACGAGGTTTTATGACAAGTCCGGCATCAAATAACCTCCAATCATCTCAATGATGTATGCTCGAACATATCGTATTCTTTCTACTTCAGCCAAATCATTCCCTGGCTCCAAGAATGTGACTCGTAACCAGCCCATCTCGATCCGACCTTCATAAATATTAACTGGAATCTCACCCAAAAGATCGTAGCATATGGCTCCCTAATCAACAGATTAAACAGACCAGGTGAGTGCGGACTCATCCACCGGTAATCCTAATTGTAACGGGCGTCCTCCAAAGTGATAGTACACTCTTCGCATGGAAGATGGAATGTGTGCGTCTCGGGTCTCCACCTCTCTATTAACGCGCTGATGAGTTTCGGGTCCAACTTGCACCCCTGGCCTATAGTGGCCACGTGCCAAAAACTTGCTTCCGTTAAGTAGTTTTCTATCAACGGTGATGGAGGACTAGACAAATTACGAATATAATATTGTAACACTTGATCTACAGATTATAAAAAATTATAAAGTACAAATTAATTAAAATTAACTCTTACTATTTTCATTTGTTCGACGGAGATATGTTTATGATCGAGACGAATTAATTCCCCGGCCATTGCTAACATGATCAAATATTTTTGAAATTATAAAAAAATAATACTAATTTAGAAAAAAATTAAAGTAAATAATTAATTAAAGAGAGCTTTGAGAAATTTAATAAGAAATTTGAGAGCTTTAGGGAGAAATTTGAGAGTTTTTTTTTGCTAAGAGGAGGGTTTTTTTTTTTAAATGTTGGATCCCCCAACAGTAAAAAAAAAAAATTAGCTGTTGAGGGAAAAAAACACAGAGCAAAACTCACCCCTGGGGGAGCGTTTTTGCCACGTCAACAAAGCGCGTCCACGTCAGCATGTTTTGTGCTAACATGGCAAAAACGCTTCCCGGGGGTGCGATTTGCTGGAAATTTCCCCTTAAAACATTTCTACATGGACGCGTTTTACCAAAACCGGCCCTTTCCGGTAAATAGTGCTGAAATCGGCCCATTTCTGTAAATATACTTAGAAATGGGCTTGGAAATGGGCCTTTTTAGATAAATTATTCTCAAACACACACCCAAAATACTTAACCACTAAAATAAATACTTATTAATAGCAAAATTTAACAAATCAAAAATTAGATTTTTGGGCGTTACAATTTTACTTAAATAACTTAAAAAAACTTGGACTGGAATTTTATTATCAAATAAAAGTAAAAAAACAAATTGGAGGCCCAAAAAGAAGCAAAACAGCTTCAGCCCATAAACGAAAGCAAAAAGAAAAGTAAAAAACAAAATGTCTTAATTTAAAATGAAAATCCTATCCAGTCCATACAATAGATTTAAATCCCTTCAAAAATTAAGAATAATAAATTGATTATAATTAAGAATATAATTATTTAATAATAAGAAAATTATTTGATTTACAACTTTAGTAACTAATGTTAATTCATATTTTATCGTAAATTTATTTGAGTTATAAAAAAATTTCTACTGTATAACACTTATGTCTTGGACATACAGTTATTATTAGTTATTAAATAGTAATTAAAAATTAAAAAAGAAATGGTTGAACACCACTCTATAAACTTATTTCCACATAAAATTATTATTAATTAAATTTTTTTTACAAAACCACAAGATAACAAATTACTTTTAGCCTCTGTTTTTTTCATTTCATTGAAAATAACTTTTGGAAAATGATTTACTTTTCTGCAAAAGCTAATATTTTCTGGTATTTGGATGAATCTGTGTAAAATATTTTTCTATTGTTTGGTAGATTTCTTAGAAATATTTCATAAAAATT
The DNA here is from genome assembly GCA_025698475.1 of Gossypium anomalum. Taxonomy (NCBI): domain Eukaryota; kingdom Viridiplantae; phylum Streptophyta; class Magnoliopsida; order Malvales; family Malvaceae; genus Gossypium; species Gossypium anomalum. The sequence continues at coordinate 16,564,804 of CM046961.1, forward strand.
GTTTTCAATTTAACAAACATACATTTGATATTTTTTTATTTTTTCATTGTTTAATTGAATTTAACTTTTATCTATAATTTTATATTTTTTACATTGTTTTTGCATATATTAAAAATATTATGTTAAATTCAGATTCATTACAACATCATTTTTTTAATTACATGACTACTCAGTGAGTATTTTTTATTTAAAAATGTGACATCAACAAAATTGACAAAAAAAATTAATGATGTCAACAATTGGACTTGATTTTCAAATTTAAAAAGTAAAAGGACTAAATTCTTGAAAATAAAAGTACAAAAACTAAATTACAAATCTGTGAAGTGTACATAGACTTATGACATCTTTTAACCTTTATACTACAAAACATTTATTATTAATATATTTATAATTGTAATAAATATTTATTATTAAAATATTAATATTAAATATTTTCAATAATATGTGAATAATATTATTTAAAATTATTATTTTTAAAATTTATTATTAAAATAAAATTGATTATTAAATAATTTATTAAAATAATAAATTATATTTATTATATTAATAATTTATTATAAGACTAGATATAAATAATTAAATATGTATGTTTAATAATATTGAAAAATATAATATTTTAAATATTTTTAAAAATAAAAATAAAATTTATTATCAATATAATAATATTTGATTTAAGTTAATTTTTATAAAAATAAAATAAAATTATCTATAGATTAGCTCTTTTCCAGAAGATGACTTACTCTTTTCAAAATGGTAAGTTATTTTATAGGAAAAAAGGGCTTATTTTACCTTGACCTGTAAGTCATTTTCCGTTGACCAAACTATTTTCTATAAAACAAACACAAGAAAATACAGAAAATATTTTCCGTAAAACCTTTTACATGTAAACAAACGGACCATTAGTACTAATTTAAGATTAGAATGAATATTAGAAAAGTTTGTGTTTCTGGACCATCGTAATTGGTACCGTATTAATACATAAGAGCAACCAACCTGTAATTATTTTTATAATTATATTTAAATTTAAATTAAGTTATTAAATCTAATTAATAATTTTAAAACATATATTTATATATTTATATGCATATAATTGAAATATATTTTTGCATCTATAGATTATAGATTTTAAAATTAATATATGGTAAAATTACATTTTATTTTCTAAATTGGTGACATTGTAATTTAATCTTACTAAGTTATAAGCTTAAAATAAAAAAATTACATTTTAACTCAATTCAAATTTGAATCTATTAACAATAATTAAGAAAGAATGTTTGAATGTTGGAAGGAGGAGGATATTGTCAAGTCCCCAACCAAGTGTGAAGGTGAGGAAATGAATAGCAATCAGAAGAGGGAAAAGAATCTCATTCCCATACATGATGCAATTGCAACTACATGCAACTAGTTAGACATCTCATTAGCATAGCCTCATATCGATATCAGAACAAGCAGTAGTGGAATTACAAACCTTTTTTTTTCGTGGGGGCTAAATTAAATTATATATTTTTTAAATAGTAAAAATAAAATTTCACCGTTTTAATAGTTTATATCTTTATAATTTTTAAAAGATTAAATTAAATTTTTATTATTTTTAGAAGGCCAAAGTACAATTTTACCATTACTAATTTAAATTTTTAAAAATTATAAAAGACCTAAATAAAAAAATTTCTATTTTAGATGGCTGAGGAACATGCCTGCCCCTTGGCTTTGCCACTGAGGACAATGAATACTGAATTCCCTTGAAGGATTAAACCCTAAATATGAAGTCCATGGTGACCACGTTCTCTACCATTTCTATCCACTATACTATATTAATAGTTCCAAGTTGACAACCATATAGCAGAAGGTGGTAGCGGAGAAAGAGAAATGCACATGCACAGGCTGTGGGGTATGGAAATGGTCACATCAATAAGGTGACGTAGAAGTTGTAAATATTGAATCATTTATGTTTAGGAGAAGTGAAATTGAAAATTGCAATAACAAGATCCGATAATTTTGTGGAGCTGTAAGGGAAGTGAAAGAAGAAACTGGTCTAACTTGTCTCTCTCTCTCTATATGTATGACCTAACCTTATCAGCGAATGGCTATATATATAATGGAGCCAACCACGAACGTCTCTTCATGCGGGTGGGATACTGTTTTCCTGGAAATGGTTGCTTTTAGGTACACTGCTCTACTTCTAATTATTTCTTCTTTTAACTTTGTTTTCTAAAAAAATACTTCTTTTTATTTTAATTTATCAGAATTTATTCATCATATTTTATAAAAATTGAGAACTTAATCCTCATTAAGTTGGAAATCAACAAGTTTATACGCAAAAATCAATGATTGAAGGCTATGTTTTTGCAAAGAAATAAATTAACTTTTTGGTTTTTGTAGAATATAAATACCTAAATTCCTACAAATAAAAAAATTTGAGTAAATTTTTTGGATAAAAAATAAAAATAAATTTGATTCAATTTTTTGGATAAATTGTATTATTAGTCACTCAACTATGAGCAATTTTTTATTTTGATCACTTAACTAAAAAAGTTACAACTGACTACTAATATATTCGAAATTGTTTTTTTAGTCACAAAATGGTGACACATTTTTAGTTAGTATAATAACAATTTTAATCGTTAAATTTTATACTTTTTATTAATTTAACCCTAATTCTATATAAACAAAATAAAAAAACTCAAAATTATTTAAAAAATTAAAAAGTTCTATATAAAAATTCAGGGTTTTTACTAGGTTTTACAACAACAAATCCTTAGTATTGCCATAAAATCATGAAAAAAATGAAAAAAAAAAGATCAAGTTCAAATTCTTAACATAATATTCATATGATATAAAGCTTAAATATGATTAAACATGAATGTTCATATAAGAAAATTAAAGATTCTATTGCAGTAAAGCTCAAGATCATTGACTATTGAGACATAAAAACGAAAATAACCATTCAATAGAATTCAATAACAAACTAAAAACAAAATAAAACCAAATTAATAATATTTCCAAGCCTGAAGAGCTTCTTCCAGAATTGATATCACAGAAACTTATGAAATTGACTATAATGTCATTATTTGTTTAGCCAAAAAAAATACAAAACATATAAAAAAAAATTCTTTTTCAAGCTCAATTCAAAATTTAAATTATTTTTCATAACACAAGCAAATTATATTCTAAATCTTTTTTATTTTTCTTCTCTTATAATGAAAAACAATTTTCCCTCATTTTATCACACTTCATCTATTTTTCAAATTTTTATCTACTTTTATTCAAAATTTTAAATTTTCTATTTATTTTTGGAAATTTCTAAAGTTTTAAAAAGAATTCTAATTTTCAAATCATTTTATATATAATCAAGGTCAAATTAACATAAAATATAAATGTTGACGATTAAAATTGTTATTATACCAATTAAAAATGTGTCATCGTTAGTCGCTTAATGGTTGGGTGATAAAAATAGACAATTTTGAAAATGTCAATGACTAAATTATAACTCTTTTTAGATAAGTGAGCAAAAAAAAAAACTTAATTTAACCTAATTTTTTATGATTATTACTAATAAAAATATACATTATCCCCAAGTCCATCTATTAATCTTCTTTTTTACAAACTATATGTAACAATCCATTTTTTAGTGGTGTCAGAAACGGCAGTTTTAGAACCCTATTTTCAATATTCGAGTCCGTAAATATTATTATTTAATATTGACAGGATTAGTATAAAGTTTAATTAAAGTTTGGTCTATTAATTTTGTCAATCGGATAGTTAATTAAGGGACAAAGGTTAAATTGTAAAAATGGTAAAAATTAATCACTATAAAGTTTTAATTAATTGAAGGACCAATTGAGCGATTGGACCCTTCCAATTATGTTAATTGGTGGTGGGGAATAGTTGTAACCCACCAAAATTGTTTATTAAACTTAAGGTTAGGTTAATTAAGTTAATTGTAATTAATAACTAATTAAACTATATAAACAAAAATTAAAAAAAATTAAAGCCATTTCTTATCATCTTCATCTTCTTCACGGTTAGAAAGGGAGAAATAGGGTTTTATGTTTCAAAGATTTCAACCATCCATAGGTAAGTTTGATTTAGTCAATTTCTTGTAATATTTATGTTTTTGAGGTATCAGGAATTTGATTTAGCTAGCCCGTGTGCCAATTTGTAAAAATATTAAAGTTTTAAAAAGTTTCCATTGTTGATTTCTTAAAGTTTTTGGTGCTAAATAGTTATATTTTAAGCTTAGAAGTGAAAAAGGACTATTTTGTAACGTTTAATCGTTAGTTTTTGAACATATGGACTAAAATGCATGAATTTCTAAATTGGTATAATACTTCTATAATTTTTTATAATATAGGGTTATAGAAGGAAGAAACTGATATTGGTTTCAAAATCAAAGCTCAAATTTGAAAGTTATGGCAATTTCGGTTTTAGGGATTAAATTAAATAAAATGGAAAATTTTAAGGAACATTCAAAAAGTGAAATTGAACTGACTTATGCTTATAATAGGATGAAATAAGGTATTTGGAATTGATAATTTGAAATGGATTGTCATATAGATCGGGAATTGAATCAATCAGAGGATAATCGAGGAAAATATAAAATTGCATATTAGTCATCGATGTCTTGTTTGTTGTTGTTTTTGCCAGGTAAGTTCATATGGGACTTACTTTATTAATTCATAATATGTTTGTATTGTAATGTTTTATGTTCTAGTTTGACTTGTTTTGAATATAATGTCCTTTGGCATCAAATGGACTAAATCGTAAAATATGAACTAAATGACAAATTCGAATAGATATATGGTATTGAATGGATGTGAACTGTTATATGATGGGATGATATGTATATGATGATGTTACAAGGTTTGGAATGATACAGAAACAGTAACGGTACTCGTGTGAACTTAAGTAAATGATTAGGATACAAATCACATGTCATTATGGTCTCAAAAAGGAAAACGGGTGTTTGATTAGGGATTAATAAGATAGCTTGAAATCCAACATGTGTTGCAGATTCTTTAAATATTTTATGAGCAACCTTGGTCTGAAGCTTGTGTGAGCAGCCCAAATATGCTAGCTTACGTAAGCAAATCAGTTCCATGTATCTAAGTTTAGTTTACTAGAGTTCTTCAGGCGAAAATAGAAATGAAAACGTATTGAATGGAAACAAAATGGTTGAAATTAATGTATGTGAATGGAATTATACATGTTTGCAATTTGAATATGAATTAGTTTGTACATGATATAAGATGGAATGATATATATCTATATCATTGCAGTATAAGTTCATGATATGCCAAAGAACTAACTTATTTGATGTATTTTGTAACACCTTTAACTCGAATCCGTCGCTAGAACAGGGCATTACCGAAGTTTACAAATCAAACAGACAAAAAATGAAAAACATTTCATATTATATATCATTCATGTCAAAAACCAATCACAATCATACATATTGTTCCTTATACGAGCCCTCGAGGCCCAAATTACGCATCAGAAACAAATCGGGACTAAATCAGAAACTAAGAAATTTTTTTGAAAAACATTTAATATTTTAACATTGCAGGAGTCACACGGTCAAGAGACACGCCCATGTCTAAGGCCGTGTAACTCACTGATTTGCATTATTTAAAAGATACAGGGGACACATAGCCGTGTCACCTGGCCGTGTGTCACACGCGGTTGAGGCACACGCCCGTGTCTCTACCCATGTGGACGAAAATAAGCCACTTTACTGACCATATTTCTCACCCAATTTAGTGTCAACCTACAATTAACTCTGTGCATATCTACAAGCCATAATTAGATATCCAAAACAAGTCAAAATCAAGCTTTAAACATTTAATGTTGTCAGTTACAATCAATATGCTTTCAGGCACCTCAAATATCAGATTATAACATATATATTCATATATTCAATATATTCATATGTATAACTAACTTATATGCATATTTGTACCTAAAGTTTACCAAGCTGATTTGCATAATTTCTAACCAAGTCACTTACCTGCCAAAACTTACCATTTGATGCCAAAATGTATTTCAAATACTAACATATTTAGTTATATATATACCTTACATATCAAGGTACTGATTCATGATCAATTCATTGCATCCCAAAACACATGTATATAAATGCACTTTTATCTAACATTTTACCTTTCACCATGCAACCATAAACCAAACCACTCATCAAACATATAAGACAAAATGCACCAATCCAATATGTGCCAAAACACAAGCCAAATAAGTGGCTAATATTAACAAAACTCATATAGGCCAACATTAACCAGAATACCTATACGTGCCATTATAACCAAATCAAAACATTTGAAAGTATCGATAGAACCGATAGATAGTGTGATATAACTCCAACAAGCTTCTAACCTAATCAAGCTTTCAATAATCTGAAAAGTAAAGGAAAACAATTATGTAAGCAACGAATGCTTAGTAAGCTCGTATAAACTTTAATTATATCAATCCATTTCAAATATAAAATTTATACATATAAAAAATAATTCAATATTGATACTACAATACTCATGAAGCTGTATTCATTAATTCACAAGGTGAATAAATTTGCATTATCACTTATACATATTATCCCAAGCTTAGTAGGATTTTATATAATTTTAACTCTTCCAAATTTCTTTATTTTCATTTTCATTTCTTTACTTTTCACACTTATTTCATATGTCTGACACTCAAATCATAATCATATCATTCAACCATTGTCACAAGTTGGTGCATTTAACCAAAGCTTTTTTCTTTCTTTCTTTTTTTTTGCGAATTGATCACATGATAAGTCATTTCATAAGAAATTACATAATTTAAACCTTACCACTCTTTCATGAGTACTAGCATATTTTCACTTAAATACTTACCATTTCAATGCATCATATAAATAAACATATTACCATTCAACCAATAGTTTGGCATTTGCCTAAGCATCAAGCAACAACACTGGTTAGAGTACTTGCACATATTATATATAACTTCAACATTGATAAACTTATTTTCTCGACATGTCACACTTGATTTTATACTCGTCACAACATACATAATTTCCTTGTATCAACATATAAAAAATAATCATATATTTACATGTCATGATACATATCATTCTCTTGTCATTTCTTCATAAACATATATCATTCATTTTATTATATCAATATTTCATGTACCATCATTTTCATGAATTTCATTTATATATCGGAAATAGTTAATTTCAAACTCATATTATCTCATATCAGAACTTTGTTCGTTGAATCATTTAAATATCCATGGATACACTTATTTCAGATTAATACCAATAATAACCATAAGTCTTTCAATATTAATTTCATATGTCACTTACCAACGCTTTCCGAATCGGAGAATGGCTTACGGATATGAGTACATTATTTTCTTTGTGCCATAGTCCAAATATGGTCTTACACATGCATTGCCATGGCCCTACCATGGTCTTACATTCGTAGTGTCATAATCCAGTTGTGGTCTTATCGTCAGAATGCCATAGCCCAACTATGGTCTTACATATAATTACTGCCATGGTCCAACCATGGTCTTATGTTCAAAGTGTCATAACCCAGTTATGGTCTTTTCATTAATATGCCATAGCCCAGCTATGGTCTTACATATAAACACTGCCATGTTCCAACCATGGTCTTATCCGTCAATTCCTCCTTTTCCATAAAATGATTGTACTCAATCCTGCGTTGTACTTGTTTTGAACATTTAATTCAATTTTGTAACTTTAACAATATATTTCATTTTCAACAGTAGAATAAATACATAATACCATTCATCAAATCAATATCAATATAAATATTTAAGTTTAACCATACGAACTTACCTGACTAAATTGCAGAAATACCAAGATTCAGGGGCATTTTGGTAATTTTCTATTTTCTTCGATTTTTCACCCGATCTTGATCTAAATTAATAATTTCATTCAATATATTAATTTAGACAATAAAAAAATTCATTTTATTCAAATTGGTCTTTTTTACATTTTACACAATTATCCCTAAAGTTTTACTTTTATTCAATTTAGTCTCTGAGCCTAAAACATGCAAATTAACCATTTTTAATACAAATCCATGCTAGCTAAATATTCATGGCATTAAATACAGCCCATTTTTGTAATAATTTCACAACAAACCCTTGTATTTTTTTATTTAAAAAATTAATCATTAATCAAAAAATTCATCAAAATCACTTAACAAAATACTTCTAAATAACAACTAATATCTCAAAATCATCATTTAGCATAAAAAATAATATAGATTCATCAATGGCAACATCCAAGATCTTTAACAAAATAAAAAACTAAGGTAATATTAAGTTAGATTTAATTGTAAAAGTCTCAAAAACATAAAAGTTACAAGAAAAGGGCAATAATTGAACTCACATGAAGCAAAATTGAAGAACCAGCTCAAGGAGCTCTCCCATGTCTGTTTTGAACCAAAATTGGGAGAAGAAATTGTCTAGAAACTTTTAAAATTTCAATTTGTACTTTTAATTTCATAATAATTACCATTTTGCCATTAAATGGCCTTTTTTATTATTTTTTTTCTTGTTATGCCGCCTCATATTATTCATTTAGGTATATTTACTATTTAAGTCCTCCCTCATTTATTAATCAAGCCATTTAATCACTTAAATATTTTAATTAGCAAGTTTTACACCTTTTTTAATTTAGTCCTTTTTAATTAATTAACTATTGAAACGTTAAAATTTTTCAACGAAAATTTACTACTACCTTAATGACACTCCGTAAATATTTACAAAAATATTTACGGCTCGGTTTAATAGAAACGAGGTCTCGATACCTCATTTTCTAAAACCACTTAATCGAATAAATCTTTATAAAAAAATTACTAATCAAAAACATTTTTAAAACCATATTTGACTCGTAAATATTAAATAATAAAATTTACAAGCTTACTTGCCGGATTTGGTGGCCTCGAACCACTATTTTCGACACCATTGAAAATCAGGCTATTACATATTTGTTGAATTGCATATGAAAGTATAAGATTCCAAAGGGATTCCATACTTAATTCCAATGTGTTTTAACTACACAATTGATAAATTATCAAGGTAAGTTAAGTAAATTTCATATGGAATTACTAAGCATTCAATATGCTTCCTTGTTGTTTCCTTTTTCTTTGTAGATTGCTGACTTGCAGAACGTATCGAGCGGATCATCCCGAAGCTCACACTATCCTACCTAGACTCTGTAGTCTTTTGATCATTCTTAGACTCAGTTATGTGGCATGTGCATAGGTGTTGCTATATTAACTTTAAAATGTTAGTTTGGTTTGAAACTTTGGTTAATGCTTGATTTTGTGTAAACTAATGCCAATTTGTATATGTTTGATTTGGTAATGTGTTACAACATGTTGAATGGTATTTAAATGACAATTGTGAATATGAATTGGTATAATAAATGATGGTTTGGAATGATCAAAAATAAGATTGAATAGATTGAACTTATATAAGTTGATTTGGCATGTTTGGTAGTCAATTAGAAGTTATATTAGATTAAATGCTTGGAATTGGTTGAATGTAATGATTTGGTATGCTTTGGAATGATTTATGCAGGTTTGAATGTGCAGAAATGCACCAAAGGTGCAAATGGTTGAATTAGGTACTAAAATTGTATAAGTTACCAAAATGTGAACTTAGTGACTTATTATGGATGTTGCGACACCGCACTCTGGATGTCGCGACACTGGTCCTGTCTTTGGAGTCACGACGCCAATGTTGGGAGTCATGACTTTGAACTCAATGTCGCAACATCCCCATAGTTTGAAATATTTACATTTTAGTCCTCATCTGAATTACCTCTGTTGTCACGACACCCGACCTTGGAAGTCGCGACTGTAACGACCCAAATTTTAAGGTCACTGAAAAATTAAATTTTCAGGTTATAATTTTTTGCAAAATAAATTCGTAAATATTTATTAGAAATATTTTAAGGTCACTATTCATAAGCATGCAATTCACTGTTTCTTCCTGTCAATCACAATTTCAAATGACAAATCCATGTGAATGAGCTCAACCTCATTAGGTGTTTAAATTCTGTCACTTTGATTCACATACTCATAATTTACTAACATATCATGTCAAACACAATCTCTGAATGACGAAATCACATAATTGAGCTCAATAATGATAATGATAACATTACTTACATTTCTTTTTCCACACGTTGCATTTACGACTTACCAACTTGTCCATTCAAGGATGGCTTACGGATTTGAGTACATCGTGATCTGAAGCCCAAAGTCTAGCTGAAGCAAATAAGTGCTAAACGGAAGCCCGAAGGCTAACTGAAGCACACAAGTGCTAAACGGAAGCCCGAAGGCTAACTGAAGCTTATCAGAGCTGAACTGAAACCCCAAAAGGGTTAATTGAAACTCATATGAGTTAACGAAAGCTCGTAGGAGCTAAACGGAAAGCAAACACGAGAATTCGTAACAAATGTTGAATCTCGATTTACTTGGGTAATTTATCGTCAATTCATCTTTTTCACTGAAAGATCATACTCATTTCCTGTGTTCCGTTCTTTCGAAATACTCAGTTCAATTTCATAACTTTTGTACATAATTTACTTATTTTCAACAATTAACATACATAAATATTAATCACCATTCATAAAATAATATTAAAATTTAATAATATTAACAAAAGGTCACTAAAATTTAGTTATATAAACTCACAAGCTCGATTTTTGTATTATAGCAATAATCATAATTTCATAATAAATATTCCAACTAAAACATTATATCATTTATAATTCAACATTTATCGACTATAATCGGGTACGTGATCAATTTATACACAAGTCATACATATATGTATGTTTTCCTCCTCCTCCTCTCCATCCACATCCTTAGTATAAATTACACACTTGTAAGTAACATTATCCATAATTTTCACTATTTACTTATGTGAATATTCAAGCTATCCATTCGTGTCATAGTCACTAAATTATTTTTATCTTGAGCTACAGAATCCAAATTAAGATCCACTAATTTTTCCTGAAACTAGACTCACATATCTTCTTACCATAAAATTTTCAGAATTTTTGGTTAAACCAATAAGTACAGTCTATTCTTTAAAATCACCCTTGTTCTGCTGTCTGACAGTTCTGACCCTTCTTCACTGAAAATTAATTATCTCCTCGTACAGGATTTAAATGATATTATAGTTTGTTTCTATTGAAAATAGACTCATTCAGGATTCTAAACATATAAATTTAAGCCTATAATTATTTTTCTCCATTTTTTTATGATTTTCTAAAGTCAGAATAGGGGAACTCGAAATTATTCTGACATTGTCTCACAAAACTTATTATATCTCATGATTTACAATTCCATTGCTTACACCGTTTCTTCTATAAGAAACTACACTCAATAAGCTTCAATTTCATATTTTACTCATCCTCTAATTCGATTTCTAAAATTTTTGGTGATTTTTCAAATTTAGACTATTGCTGCTGTCCAAAACTGTTTTAGTGCAAAATGTTGATTTTCATTTTGCCCCAAATTTCATAGTTCATACAATTCAGTCCTTGCTCAATTAACCCCTCAATTAAGCTAATTTTCTCAATTAATACTTTTCCTAGACATTATAAGTTATTTCATAACTATTGAAATTCAGAATTTCCACATAAAATTCTAACTTCAAACTCTTTTACAATTTAGGTCCCAAACATTCACTTTCTATTCAATTCTTTCAATAAAATCAGCATATAAACAATTTAAAGCTCTAATTCCATTCCAAATCATCATATGCTTCCAGCACATATTCATAGCAACTTTCAATTTCTTTCATGGAATCAAAAACTAATGAATTCAACAAGTGGACCTAGTTGTAAAAGTCACAAAAACACAAAAATTTCAATAAATAATCAAGAATTGAACTTACTTGCCGTAAAAATATGAAAAACCAGCTTAAGGTAACTCTTCCATGGTGTTTTTGCTGATGAGAATGCAGAAAAATAAAGAGAAATCTAGATAATTCCACTTTAGTCCTAGCTTTATTAAGTAAATTTTGCAATTTTCTAATTTTGCCCTTAATTCTCCTTATTTTCTTGCTGATTTCATGCCCTTGTCGTCCAGCCCAAATAGACCTTGGGTCTATTTGCCTTTTAAACCCTCTTTCTTTTATCATTTAAGCTATTTAATCATTTCGCATAATTTTGCATTTGATACAATTTAGTCCTTTTTGTTCAATTAGCTATCAGTACTTTAAAATTTCTTGATGAAACTTTAATAATAACTTATTAACACTCCATAAATATTTTTATAAATATTTATGGCTCAATTTAAAATTCCCGAGGTCTCGATACCTCGTTTTCGATTCTAATTATTTTAATATATATTTTTTTAGTACACTATTCACTATTTCAAAAGTTTTCCTAACTTTACATTTAACTTATACTCAATAAATTAATAATATTTCCTACTCATTTGTCGGATTTAGTGATCTCGAATCACTATTCCGATACCACTAAAAATTAGGCTGTTACAAGTTAATTAGACTTTGGTTAAGTGAATTAGCTTGAATTAAGGCTAATTTAGTGAAAGGACTAGATTGAGTAAAGTGTACAAGTTTAATTATAAACTGTAGGAAAGCCAAGGGACTAAAGTAGCAATTAGGCCATAAGGTGACAAATGTATGGTAAAAATAAATAAAATGTGTAAAAATATAAATGGTACACATGTAATAAACATGTGTATTTACTTATATTATAAGAAAATAATAATAATAATAATAATAATAATAATAATAATAATAATAATAATAAAAGTATATTATAATAATATAATATAATAAAGTAATTAAAATAAAACAAATAAAAGAAAAAGAAAAAGAAAGAATGAAAACGAAACAGAGCAGGGAAAGAAAGAAAGAAAAAGGGAAAGAAAAAAGAAAGGGAAAATTTAGGGTTTTGAAGTTTTAAGCTTGATTGGTAAGTTAATTTGATCCATTTTCTTGTAATTTTGGTGTCTATGGAATCCTAGGAAAGAATACTACTTGAGTTATGTTGAAATTTAGAAAGTTATTGAATTTTTAGATGTTGATTAAGTTAATTAAATGGAAAAATTAAGTGTTAATTTGATGAAAATTCAAGTTAGAAGTGGGAGAAGGATTAAATTGTAAAAGAAAATGTAGGTCTTGCAATAATAGGGATTGAATTGAGAAGATGTTATAATTAGTGTTTTATGCTAAAATGTAAGAGTTGGAATAGTTTAAAATGATAATTGAATGAAAATATAGGATTTATTTTGAAGAAAAAGAATGGTTATGGTAGAAAGACTAAATTGGAATTTAAGTAAAAGATACATGGAAATACAAGAGTGTGTTATTAAATGATATATATTGATAATTTTAAATGTTAAATTTTATGTAGCCAACGTAGCACCGGAAATATCATCGAAAAAGGGAAAGGAGAAAGTGAACAAGGATATAGAGTAAACTCGAGAAATTCGGTTTGTATTTCTATAAACTATGCTTAATGTTTTAATACAATGTAATTGTTATTTTTTTTATATACTTAGAATGTATATGATGATATGATGGAGACTGTTACTACTTCTGTATTGAAATGAAACGATTTAAATACCCTATTAACAGTGTCGGGCTAGTCGGATACAATTGGCATGCCATAGGATTGGAAGTGTTCAGGGATATTCGACTTTTGTGTCAATGAGACACTATACGTGTCGACTCATCGTGGATCGCTCCGATTCGTTCCGATGAGGTACTTTGTGTACCGCTTACTATGGCTATTATCATTATCATTATCGCTATCGCTATGCGGTGTATTCCGCTTTCGTGATGAAACACTGTATACTATCCCCGGTGTGTGGGTTAGATCCGCGTATCTGTTTAGGTCCGAGTTATGTTAATAAGGGTAAATGAAAATATTAAAGATCCGTCTCGATAATGATTAAGTGATCGTGGATCGATTTACGAAATATGAATTGCTTAATTACAGGAAAGAAATTTAAAATGAATGTAAAGGGGTGAAGCTATTAAGATTTTAAAAGTAAAATACATAGCTTATTATTGTTTAAGTATTAGTTTATAGAAATACCACTGAGTGCATACTTAGCGTATGGTTTGTTTCCGTGCGCAGGTTCTGTACGAAAGAAAGTTAAGGACTCAGCATCCAAGTCAATCCCGAACTCAAAGTGGTGAATACTTTTCTTTTGGTAAAATGGCATGTACCTAGGTTGCTAAGGTGTTATTTTGTATGTGATAGTGTATAAACATGAAAATTGTTGAAGCATGGTATGAAATATGCATATTTTGGAAGTTAAACTTACATGAGTTTGACTAGTATGATAATGTTGTATAATTTTGATATGAACTGTGGTACATAATTCTTAAGAGGTATTGAAGTGAATAAATGAATATTTGCTAAGTTTAAATGGCATAATGAATGATATTTGACTTAAGAACTATTAGTAAATGTTTGGGCATGAAATAGATGTGTTTAGCATGTGAAAATAGCTTAAAAATGGTCAAGAATCATGTTTTCACACGGCCAAGTCACATGGGCGTGTGCCCAGGCCGTGTGAATAAGTCAGAATCTGCCCATGGCCTGGCCCCATGGCCATGTCCCAGGCCACACGGCCATGTCCCATGCCACACGGGCGTGTGCCCTTATCTTCAAGGAAAAATTTCCAAAGTTGCCGGTTTAATTCTGAATTACTTCTAAAACATATATTGGGCCCCGTAGGCCCATATTAGGGACTTTATGATGAAGTTTGATGAATATTGATTTGGAATGTAAAGTTTATGACTTGGTTTTGTATAAATGTTAGTGTATGAGTCCAATAATACCTCGTAACCCTATTCTAATAACGGCCTGGGGTTAGGGGGTATTACAGCGACACCCACTTGAATTCCTTGTGGCTTCTTCTGTTAGGATTGTTTAGTACTTGGTTCATCTTTAGAGCTTTCGCAAGATTGATCAAGGCTTAGAATTGATTATATATCGTAACATGAAAGTGTTTATAGCATGAATGATGTTTGAATGTTTTAATGATGATTTATTTTATGATAGTTGCTCCGGCAATGGATGTGGCATCCTGTAGCTTAGACCTGACAATTGGGTCGAGCAAGGGGTGTTACACTATAAATAATGGTTTAATAATATTAGCTTTTATGAATTGGCATGTGAATGTAAAAGACATGCACACCAAGTGGCTTTTGAGAAGTCAAATTTGGTGTTCGCCTATATGTTACAACATTTAACTAATGCTTTTTAAAATTAAATTAGTGTTATAATTCAACTAAGCATCACTTTAGTCAAGAAATAATTAAATATTTTCTACACAAAAAGTAAGTTATCTATATACACTATATTTAAGTTTTTAATTGAATTGATGTTACGGATCAATCAAACATTAATTTAGTTAAAAAATACCTAAAATACTCTCTACATCCAAAGTAAATTATATTATTACTAGGGGATAAATATCAAATTTGTACATGAACTTTGATTCAATGTGCAATTCGATACATGAATTTTTATTTGGTGCAACTATATGCATGAAATTTAAATTGTGGTTCATACATATATATGAAACTTTTATTTTAATTCTGTTGTACATATTTAAATAAATGAATATATATATATATATATATATATATATATATAATCATTTTCACATTGGATTAATATAATTGTTTATGTACGCAATATATCAATGTAAAATTATATTTATTTTTTATTATGGGCATATTTTTATCAAATTAAAATTTCATGTATAAAATCATAAAAAAAGTTCATATATGGCATTACATATTGGATCAAAGTTCATATTACCATTCTTAACAATTCAAGTTATATGTTATATAAATGAGCAAAATAGTTTTTCATTAAAATTGTGTAGTTAAATATTTACTTTGGATTTTTATATATAAATCATGATAGCAAATTTAATTTTTCATTTTTACACATTTATTCTAAGTTGTTGTCTACTCTTTCATTTGCAGCAAATTCAACATCTACCTTTCATTGCTAATGTAGAATTATTTCGTTTTATATGTTATATTAGTAAATAATTTAAAAACTATAAAAATTGAAAAAAATAACAGATAAAATTATAATTTCAAAAATTATGAAAAGACTAGTCAAAAATAAAAACTTAAATGTTTTAAGAAAACCTTAAAAAGAATAAAAAATAATACTTTTTCTAATAATTTATAAGTTAATTGTTCCAAATATCTCCAAACTATGTGTTTAAAATTTTAATAAAGATTTTTAAAATTTTTCATAAATTATGAGTTAAATTTCAAATTAATTTTACTTTTCTCTCATTAAAATATCATTCTAATTATATTCTTGTATTAAGTGATGATAACAGGTCGAATATTTACAACTTCTAAATTATTCGAATTCGCAAACTATCTATAAATTATCCGACTTTTAAAATTCAAATCTAAATCTAAATTAAATATTATTATCTGCCGAATATTTGAATTCGCATTTTTTTTTCAGATAATGAATTTAGATATCCGACTCCACAATGATTATAAAAAATATAAAATTTTGCTTCTTACAAAATTTGAACACGTGATGTTTCATAACTAAAGCTATAGTTTAATCATCAAAGCTAATCCTGAAATTTAATTCAAATTTACACAAACTAATAAATAACAAATAAACATCAATAAAATAATTTATACAATTAAATAAAATAATTAATAATAAATTTAAATACGTTTAATTTTTTTTATCAAAAAGATATATCTTATTTATCATCTCATTCTCTTAAATCTCATGTTATTTCTCTTAAATCTTATTCTTTTGTATTTGTAAACTTAACAAAACAATAAAGTAAAGTCATCATAATTTCTAGATTTGCGATTATCCCTTTTACTATTTGATCAATTCAATTACTTACTTTTTTTTAACAAAAATATTAATTAATATTTATATAATTAAAATAAATATTATGATTTGAATTTATTTTGAAATGTGACATAATTATATTTAGTACATATTATATTATATAAAATAGTATACATACACACTTAAGGACATATACTATATTAATTGTTATATAATTAAATTATGAATTTAAAATATTTATTATAACATAACCACATTACAATGTGCATTCTTCTATTAATAATATACAACCTAAACCTTAAATATGTAACTAATTGTATATAGGCTAGGCTCCTCTATTACATCAACTAGACTCACTCCCACATATTTTTTTTCTTTTGCTGGCCAATCCTAATTTCAAATGAACCACTCTTCCTCATTTTTTTTTCTCTTTTCTTACCTTCTTTATTAGTAAAGGGGGTCCTCAAGAAAGCTCCTTAGCTAATCTGGTAGAATTTGGCTTATGGCGACGTTATTTCCAATCAAATAGAATTTGGTATGTAATCCGATATATAATTATGTTATTATACTATAAATAACTAAAATACATTAATTATATAATACTAATTTTATATATTATAGTATACCATAAAATTAATTACATGTTTAAGGTGTAGGTTGCACATCTGAAGAATTCACATTGTAATATCATGATATTATAATAATTATTATACGTTCACAATTTATATAACAATTGATATGTTATATTTATTTAAAAGTGTATGTATACTATTTTTGTATTATAATATGTAGTAAAGATAATTATGTCACATTACCAAATAAAATTCATATTATAATATTTATTTTAATTATATAAATATTAGGATATTAACTAATTGAGCTTATCAAATAATAAAAAAGGATATTAACTAATTCATCTTACTGTTCAATTAGGTTAACAAATACAAAAGAATAAGATTTAAGAGAATAGGATGATAAATGAAATATATCTTTCTGATAAAAAAATTTAAATTGTTATGATATCTTATTAAGTGAATGTTTATCATGATCAATATAAAATTTTGATGTACTTTAAATTCTAATAGTTATTAGAATTAGATCTTTACTTCTTTTATACTTTTTATGCCTATAAATAGAGACTCTGATGAAGCATTGTAATCATCCCTTTCATCAATAAAGTACATTCTCTATTACTTTCATATTTTCTTTATTCTTTATTCTCTTCATCTCTCTTTATTTTATTACATAAATGTATTTAAATGTATTATTAATTAAAAGGGGGTTTTTCTCTCTGAAAAACCAAGAGTGCTTTCCATAGAGTCCTAGAGAAAGCAGTAACTACCGCAGCTTGGGATGGAGGAGAGTGGTGGCAATGACAGAGAGAGGACCGATGAGATCTCTTTGCTGGCGGAAGAGCTCATTCAACTATCAGATAAGTGCTCGATGGTGGTACCAAATGTTAAACCTACTTTGATTTGTTCAATATGGATGAAAAAACCTTATAATCCAGAGAGTTTTAGGGCACAAATGAAGAGTATATGGAAGGCAAGGAAAGATTTAAGATCCAGGAGGTAGGGAAAAATCTCTTCCTAAATGTTTTTGATATAGAGGAAGATTTGGAGACTCCTATGGATGGAAGGCCTTGGCTGTTTCGTAAATATCTTATTTTATTTGATCGCTTGAGTAAACCGGTTGAAAGGAAGCAGATCCGACTAATCCCATCATCGTTCTGGATTAAAATAGGTCCGTGTTTACCAGAATTTGATAAAAAAGATTTATTGCATGCTATTAGTGTTTCTTTTGGAGGTCTAATTAGATTAGAGATTAATGGTGATGAATGCCGGTTAAGAATCAATCCGGATGTGCAGAAACCCCTTCGGAGAGGTATCTGTGTCAAGTGATATTAATTTCAAATCATGGATCTCTTTCAAATATAAGAAGCTACCGCTTTTTTGCTTTGGTTGTGGCAGAATGGGGCATGGCCTTAACGATTGCCTTGTGTTAAGCCCTGCAGGAAAAAAACAAAATCAAAGATGATCCACCATACTCTATGGCACTAAAAGCAGAATTAAAATTAATTGGAAAAGAGAGTATAAAACTAAATGCCTTTTCAAAATCAAGGGGTTCTCAATGTTCTTACACAGGAGATACAGAAATTGCATAAGGGAAAGATTCACAAGGAAAGCCTCAAAATAGTCAACTGCTGGGTTTGGAGGAAGTATAAAAGAAACATGAGGAAGATTCTGGTCAACTGAAGATTGGCAAATTGAATGAAAGAATCAATGAGAGGGAGATGCCTTCAACTATAGTTAAAAAATCAAGCTGGAAAAGACTTGTTCCAGCGAGTTCGTTAGCTAACAAAAAGGATGGAAACATCATGGGAAAGAGGAAATTCCCAGAAGATGATGATGGCAAAAGCAGTACAGATTTCCCTTATGACGATGGAGCTAAAAGACAAAAATATGAAGAAATAGTTGAACAGATAGAAGTTTACATGGGTGAATTGTTCGAAAATTTGGAACAAAATCTGGTTCCTCATAATTATGGATCGGCGGCTGCCCAGTGGCAAGCAGACCGGGTATAATTAAAAACATAAGTTGGAATGTCCGGAGGTTGAGGAGTCCACGGGCAGTTCGAAGGCTGCGACATTTGTTGAAGCAGCATAATCTCCATATGGTCTTCTTAATAGAGATTAAAATTGATAAATGCAGGATGGAGAAGATTAGGAGGAGCTGTGGTTTCACGAATGGAAAAGACATTAAAGCTCGAGGTGGACTGTCTAGCGTGGAAAGAAGATATTATGGTAAATTTGAGAAGCTTTTCAAAAGAGCATATCGACATAATGATAAAGGAGAATGATGTACATGAAGAGTGGAGATTTACGAGATTTTACGGCCCACCTTGTCAAAAGAACAAAAATTCTTCGTGGAACTTGCTCAGGAGATTAGGACAAGAACAAAACTATCCATGGTTAGTAAGTGGTGACTTCAATGAAATAATGTACTCTTTTGAAAAAAGTGGAGGAGTCCAAAGGGAGTAGAGGAGAATGGAAGCCTTTAGAGAGGTTTTAGAAGATATTGGCTACTCAGGGGCCTGGTTCACTTGGGAAAAGAAATTTGCCGGAAACAAACATTAGAGAGAGATTGGATAGAGGTCTTCCGAATGATAAATGGTTGAATTTGTTTCCATTGAGCAGCATTCAACATTTATCTAATTCAATGTCAGATTATTGTCCTCTTTTTTTAAACACAAAAAGTAGTGCGGATACTATGGCAAGTCCTAAGTTTAAATTTGAGGCATGGTGGACTATGGAGGATTATTTTGAACAAGAATTTAAAGTATCATGGGAGTCATCTTCAGGTTCGTTAGCTGAGAAACTTGAAAGACTGAAATGTCATTTGAAGAGATGGGCCAAGACTATCAGAAGAAGTAGAAAGGAACTTAAAAGAAAGCTAACGAAGGATCTTGAAATCCTGCTAGAGAAAGAAAGAGATGATGAAATTATGGCAAAAATTATTGATACAAAAATCCATTTTAATATGGAGATTGATAAAGACGAAATGTACTGGGAACAAAAGGCAAGAGAAAACTGGCTTCGGCTTGGGGATAAGAATACAGTATTTTTTCACAAGTGTGCTTAAGCTCGGAAACGAACTAATACAATTTCCAGGCTAAAATCGGATTAAGGTAGGGAGATTACCGAAGGTTCAGAAACCTGTGAGGTTGCTACTTTGTATTTTCAGAGGCTATTCACGACAAATGGAACTGGGGATTCATCTCATCTGTTAACGGGCATTGACAACAAGATTTCTTATGAGCAAAATTTAGTCCTAACATCCCATTCTACGGCAGAAAAAATCCAAATAGCTCTGAAAGGAACGGGGCCTACTAAAGCACTAGTACCAGATGGCTTCCAAGTACTATTTTTTCAGATATACTGGCATATAGTAGGTAAGGATGTTGAAATTTTCTGGATGGGTATATTGAATAATGACCAGTTTTTTGAATCCCTCAATACGACAGATATTGTGCTTATACCAAAAATCCTAAATCCCACTAAACTTGTTAGCTTCAGACTTATGCCTGTGCACGATCATTTATAAAATAGTGACAAAAGCAATAGCAAATCGCTTTCAACTAGTCATTGGCAATTGTATTGATGATGTTCAAAGTGTTTTTATCCCAAGACGACTTATTTCTGATAATGTGCTTTTAGCATATGAAATTTTACACACGTTTCGACAGAAGCGCACAGGAAAAAAGGGTTATATGGCAGTGAAGCTGGATATGAGCAAAGCATACCATAGAGTAGAATAGGATTTTATAAAGAAAGTTATTCTAAAGATGGATTTTACAAGGGAATGGGTGGATTTAATTATGAAATGCATTACTGCTTCGTATGTGGTAAATATAAACAGAATTAAGTGGTAAAAATTTTCGACTTACTAGGGGACTTCGCCAAGGAGATCCACTTAGTTCGTTTCTTTTTCTAATTTGCTGCGACTGTCATCATTAATGAGACTAGCAATGGGAGAGGGTTTGATAAAAGGAGCAAAAGCATCCAGGAGAGGCCGGAGACATCATATTTACTATATGCAGATGACTGTATTTTGTCTAATAAAGCAGCAAATAGGGGTGCGTGGGTTCTGAAAGAAATTCTCAAAGAATATGAAAGCTGTTCAGGCCAAAGTGTGAATTTTAATAAATCAACGATCTTTTACAGCCCAAATACAACTGAAGATATAAAAGAACAAATTTCGTCTTTAATAAGAGTATGAAGTTCTACAAATATGGAGAAATACTTGGGACTACCTAACGTGATCTGCAGACGGAAAAAAGAGTTTTTTCAACACTTAAAAAGAACTGATCTTTATGAAAATTGACAGATGGAGTACAAGGTTTTTATCTCAAGGGGTAAATGAGGTGTTTATCAAATCAGAACTTCAGGCAATACCAACCTACGCTATGTCGTGTTTTCTTCTACCAAATTCGGTATGTGGGGAGCTTTAAAACATCTTTGCTAAATTTTGGTGGCAGAAAAGTTTTGGGAAAAAGAGGAATTCACTGGTGCCAATGGAAGCATCTATGTCATCCTAAAGGAGAAGGCAAAATGGGGTTCAGAAGCATGGCACAATTTAATATCGCTTTTTTGGCAAAACAGGGATGGAGGATTTTAAATAATCCAAATTCATTAGTAGCGCAAGTATTCAAAGCGAAATGTTTTTAGGCAGCTGATTTTTTCAATTCGAGGTTAGGGAATAATTGTTCTTATGTCTGGCGAAGTATATGGGCAACAAAGGGTATATTAGCAGATGGTCTTTATTGGAAGGTCGGTACGGGTAAGAGCATTTCAGTCTTTAATGATTTTTGGATTCCAGAATCCAGTAATTTTAGATTATCATCAGTTGGTATTAATTCGCGTGATTACAAAGTTGCCGAGTTAATTAATAACTATAACAGGAAATGGGATAGAGAGAGGATTGTCAATACCTTTCCAGAAGAAGTCGCTGAAAAGATTCTTGGTATCCCTTTGGCGAGAGAACCTCACAATGATTTCCAGGTATGGAGTGGTGAACCTTCGGGTGAATATTCGGTTCGAAGCGCCTACAAACTATTACAACTTTTTTATCCTAGAGCTTATGCTTTACATACCGACTACAGAGATTTTTACAAAAAACTCTGGCTTCTGGATCTGCCTACAAAAATTAAAATTACAACCTGGAAGATCTCCTGGAACTATTTGCCTATTCGAGTAAATATGTTGGCTAGGAAATTAACAAATAACTCTACATGCCCTCGTTGTGGTGGAGGAGCAGAATCAATGGACCATCTTTTTCGAGAATGTCCTGTGTCAATAGCAGTTTGGAATGCATTATCAACTCTGAACGTTCTTCAGGAATCAAACTTAGATTTTGTGTAGTGGCTTACCACGGTTTTTGCTCTCCATCCTCCCTCCCATTGTTGTCTATTCTGCTGCGCTCTATGGGCCATCTGGGGAGACAGAAATGCTTGCATACATAACAAAACAAACAGATCTGGTCAGGAGATAGCAAGTTTTGTTCATAACTATTTAAAAG
Source organism: Gossypium anomalum (assembly GCA_025698475.1). Lineage (NCBI taxonomy): Eukaryota > Viridiplantae > Streptophyta > Magnoliopsida > Malvales > Malvaceae > Gossypium > Gossypium anomalum. The sequence goes on from CM046961.1 coordinate 16,587,763, forward strand.
AACTTAATGATGGGGAGAAAAGTATTTCTAGAACTTTTAAGGAGGTTAAAAAATGGACACACCCACCTGGACAGACAGTAAAAATTAATTTTGACGGAGCTTTCGACTAACACAACCAACAATCGGCCTCAGGAATAGTGGTCAGAAATAGTAAAGGGCTCGTTCTTCTTTCATACACAAAGATCCATCACAGAGTATCCTCTGCTTTTGCTGCTGAAGCACTCGCTTGCCAAAAAGCAACCATGATCGGAATAAACATGCAAGGGAAGGAAACTATTATTGAAGGTGATTCTTTATCGATAATCAAAAAATGTAAGGCTAAAGGGTGTGATAAATTGCAAGTAGGGGCTTATATTCATGATATTCAGCAGTTAAAGTCCAGATCTAACAATCTCAAGTTTGAATATACACCAAGATCAGCGAATGGTTTAGCCCACATTTTAGCAATAGAATCCCTAAGGAGAAAGGAAGAGGTTTACCTGGTTGAAAGTGTCCCCAAATATGCCAATAACCAGAGAAGAGATGATAGTGTGAGAAAGCTGAACTGGAACACAAATTAGATGGAAGAAAAAGGGACAATTCAAAATGAGTAGATTCACAGCCTCGGTGGTCAAGGAGCCTCTTGAAACTGATAATGCCATTAATGAAGAAATGAAAGATTTGATGGAAATGGCAGGTGTCAGATTTATCTGATTGGGCATAAGGACGGTAGCAATAAATGCTTTTCTAGAATTTTCTTCTTTATTATTTAGTTAAGTCAGATATTTTTCTTGTTCCGGCCAGCTGTTATCTGGGCCTTTAGTCATGTTTTCTTGTTTTTGACCTCAGTTGGACTATGTTTTATGTTTATTATAAAAGCCCAATCCGATTTATTTGTTTCAAAAAAAATGTATTATTAATTATGATATTTAATTTTATTTAATCTTATAAACTATTTTTATTGATATTTATATGTTTTTTTATTAGTTTGTGTAAATTTTATTTGAAGTTGAAGATTAGACTTAATGGTTGAAACTTAGTTTTAATTGTCAAAGGTTGTGTGTTTGAACATTGTTGGAATCAAAATTTTAAATATTTTGAATAAAGCTATGCGGAGATGGATATCTAAATTTGTTATATGAATAACAAATTCAGATTCAGATGGTTGATATCTAAGGGGGTCTATCTGCATCTTCCTTGAATCAACAACGGATAGTGATTTTAATACCTGAATTCGAATATTATTTGAATATGCAATTAAAATTGTCATCCTAATGCTGTATTGGATATAACATACTTTTCTTTTTAAATACATTATACATATAAATTAGTAAATATTTTTAAACTTTTTTTATTAATTCTATGAAATGATTTGTGTATTTTCTAAAAACATTTGAATTTTTTTATTTTGTAAAAATAAAATTTTGTTGCATTTCTAAATTTTTGATTTGAAATTTGAAAATAGGACAAAAATGTAACCATAATTGTAAATTGAAAAATAAGTAGGAAGAGTGTAAGAGGGGATGGGTGTTGAAGACATTTTAGGAAGAAAGATGAGATGATTGAAATTTGATATCCAGATTGGATGGAAGGACAAACCCTGTATTAATACCAAACTATTGTCTTGTCTTCTTCTTTCAATTCTACAACGACTTTTGTATTTAGTTATTAAATTAGTTTCAAATAATCATAATATTTTAAAATTTACAATTCATATTCAAATCATTTTAAATAATAATAATAATATTCAATAAACAATATATCTTTTAAGTTAATTTAAGAAACTAAAGTTTACATTTTTCAAAACAAAATTACAATTTTTTTTTACAAACTGTACTTAAATTAATCAATATAATTAAGTAAAAAAAATATTAATATACAAATTTGATTTGCGCTCTGATAATTTTGTAGAAATATCTTAAAGATTTTTCTTGTAAATATTTTTTTACACTAAATTAGATTTTTTTTAAAGGTTTCTTAAATTTCATTAATTTTTTATTTAATTTAATAAAGGTTTTTTAAAAACATGTTTTTAAGAAAACATTTTTAGATTCAAAATTTTAATAATTCAATATTTATTTTATTATTATTAAATCTATTTTCTCAAAAAATAGTGAACATTTTTTTCTCCAAAATTTAATTATAAATTTTGCTTTAAAAATTAATTTTTAATATTTTAAAACAATTAAATTGTTTTGAAATATAAATTAAATTTTTTTAAATTAATTATAATAAAACAAGATATGGTTAACATTTTAATAAACTGATTCTTTAAATAATTTGGTAATAAATTATTTACTGATTTAAATAAAAAAACTGTTTGTGATATATTTTATTTTAAAAAGTGTTTTTCCAAATTTTTTTAATAAAATTATTTTTATCATTTTCTAAAAATTAATTTAAATAAAATATTTCCTCATATTTTTAATAACCAAATGAAAAACTTGAATCATAATATACTATGAATTGAAAGTCAATATATAATATTCAATAATATAAGTATTTATGAATAAAAAAGATTCAAAAACAAATGATTTGGAAAAATATATTTAACCAACACTTCAATATTGTATTAACTTTACTCACTTGGTGTACATATATTTAACAAATAATTTCGTATGCTCTTCGTTTAATTTTTCACTTATTTTAGCTTTTAAACTTATAGTTTTTGTCAAATCACTCCAATAAAAAATTAACTTTACTGACTTGGCATATAAATAGATTACTGCGTGGATGATATGCCAACATTTAATTAAATTTTGTTCAAATTTCAAAATATTAATTTTTTTTATAAATTTAATACTTTTTAAACAAATTTAATGATTTTTAAATTTTAAATTTTTTGAATTTTTAAAATTTTAAAAACTTATTTAAATGCTGGCTTGTCATTCACGTATATGTCACATCAACAAAGTTAAAAAAATAATTTTTTCATTTATTTTGGAGTGATTTAATAAAAAAACATAACTTTAAGAGCTAAAAAAAGTAAAAAAAATTTAAATGAAGGGATAAAATAATTTTTTATAAAGTTGGATAGCTAAAAACATCATTATGCCTTAAATAATATGTAAATGAATTCCAAATTAGATGAAAAAGTAAAGAGATAGTTTTTATTAGATTTGTTCATCGGTCGAGTTACCCAGTTCACCCAAAGTCCAGGGTTTGGGAAAAAATATAGGCTCAAAAAATAGGTTAGGATAGAAAAAAGGCATTTTCAAAATGGGTCGAGCCTCGGATAAGTTTTTTTGGCCCTGGCCCAACCCGAATTTCCAAAAAAATTTGCTGCTATTTTTATTATTATTTTGCCACTATTTTTTTTTATTGTTTTGCTATCATTTCACTATTATATTACTACTATTTTATTATTATTATTTGAATATTGTATAACTCTTATTTTGTTATTAATTTTGCTACTATTTTAGAAGTATTTACTTATTAAGTTGCACTTATTTTAGTGTTATTTAAGTATTTGTTTTAATTTTTTTCTATTTATTGGGAAACATTTATTTTAATATTTTGAGTGTATTTGATATATTATATTTTTTAAATTTATTTTTATATTAAAAAATAATATAAAATTTTTTAATATGGGCAGGCCAAGCTCGGGGTTTAACATTTTTATTTGTGTTAGGCTTGAGCAAAATTTTAGGCTCGACTCGGCCTGACTCGTGGACAACTCTAGTTCTTACATTATGAATAAATTGAGAATAATTTGGTTAATTTTAATTTTGTACATTTCAACTTGGTTGAGTTGTTTTATTTTTCGAATTTTGAATTTTTAGTATTAATTTTAAGTGTAATAATTAATTTAAGTTTTGTACTATGTGTAAAATATGAATTTAATTTCTATATTTTAATATGATTATTCTTAATTATGTATTTTAAAAATTTTAAAAATTAGTACTTACACAATTGGTGTGTATTAAATTTATTAATTAAAATAATGTAAATTTTCTAATATTATGTCAAAATAATATATTAACATAACATTAGAAACAAAACATACTAACTGAAAATTACTAAATTAAAATAAAAAATTTAAATTCGACTAATAATAGAATTGTACTTAAAAGGAATATTAATAAAGAAATTAGTTGGGTTAGTACTAACAGTTGAAGTGTTCCACGTGGCAACGTTGAGAACCAAAACTGCAAAAACAGAAGGCGCATGTGAAGTAGTAAAACGGTTGACGGAAATGGATGCCACCGATCAGAGAAAATGCCCATAAAAGGCATTGACTTGTCCTATCGGATCCGATCACTGTGCAATGACCGCAATTTCTAGATGGGTCCCAGCCTCATCCCCTATCGCGATGCAAAATTAGGAGTAAATTTCGATTTTATGAAAAAAATTAATATAAGCTTAAATTTTGATTATTTAAAGGAATAGGTTTGATTTTTCGTAGACTTGGAGAAAACTTCAACTTGAAAAAAGTAATTTTTTGAAAAACACATTTTCTTTTTCTTTTTTTTTTTTGTAAAAAGCGTTTTTTTTACATATTATTTTCTCTGATTTTTTTTTAATTTTAATTTACGTTGTTTCGAGCTTTTCTTTTGTTAGTTTTTAATATTTAGTTAATGTTTTTAATTAATAAACATGTTCTTTTTAAATTCTTTTATTTTATTTTTAATTAATATTTATATAAATAAATAAAAATATATTAATATATTTCATTAAGTTTAAAATATTTTTAATTAATAACTCTTTTATCTATATAAACAAAATAATAAATATATAGTTATATAATTAAAAATATATATTTTTGATATATATCATGTTAAAAATACTTTATTTTTGAAGAGTATCAACTAATTTATTTATTTTTTTCTTTTATATAATTTTACATGTCAAATATTTATTTTTTTCCACCTAAAAATTCGAATATTATAAAATCAAATAATTATTTCAAATATCATTATATTTTCACTTATATTGTAGGTATGGTAGATTCTAATATTATAAAAATAATGATATATACGTGAAATATTTCAAATACACATACAAAAATATATGATAATTAAATTTACTACACTCATGATATGGATTGAAAAATAAGTATTTCATATATAAAAATGATATTTACTAAAAATAATGATATTTGAAATAATTAATTGATTTTATAATTTTAGAATTTACCATACCCACAATGTAGGTGAAATAACAATAATATTTGAAATATTTTATATATAAAAATAATAATGATATTTAAAATAATTAATTAATTCTATAATATTAAAACTCATCATACCCGTAAATCAAATAAATATTTGAAATATAAAAATTATATGTAAAATGTTTTTAAAAAATAAAATATATCTAAGATAATAATAAATATTTTCATTATATAATTCTTTTTATATAAATAAAAAATTTATTAACTAAAATAAAAAATAAAAAAAACGCTTTATCTTGTGGGAAAAGAAAACACATATTTCAAAAAATTGACGTATCTTAATCACGATTGCGAAAAATAACCTATTTCTTATGATAATAAAAATTTCTTTAATATCTTAAATTTTGGTTGAAATTCGCATATATTACTAGTTTTCCTCGGTAATAACTGGTCTTATTTTATTATTAAATTAAAATTTGAGCAGTCATGTTACTCCTGGGAGGACTGTCACTAGAGGTGTGCATGGGCCGGGCCGGGCCCATAAAAAAATTTCGGCCCGTTTTCAAGGCCCGGGCCCGGCCCGAAATATGGGCCTAGAATTTTGTCCAAGCCCGGCCCGAGAAAAAAATGATAGGCCCGAGTCCGGCCCGGCCCGGCCATATTAAAAATTTTTTTTACTTTTTTTATTAAATAAAAAACTTTAAAATATAATAAATCAAATGCATTTAAAACATAAAAAAAAATATTAAAAAAATAGGAGTAAAATAATTCTTAAAATAATATATAAATTAAAAATATAATAAAAAATAACTATATTAAAATTAAAAAATTAAAATAAATTAGAACTAAATTATATTAATAACAAAAATTTTACAATATCAAAATAACATTAAAAACAATAAAAAAAAACCTAAAGTAAAAAAAACTAAAGTTACTTAAAATTTAAAATAAAAATAATTTAATATTAAAATCGGGCCGGGCCCGGGCCAAAAAAATCTTGCCCGAGGCCCGGCCCGTTTTCTAAACGGGCCTCTTTTTTTGCCCAAGCCCATTTTTCGGGCCTATATTTTTACCCAAACCCTCCCATTTTTTGGGCGGGCCTTCGGGCCGGGCTGGGCCACCCGGCCCATGCACACCTCTAACTGTCACCTCTATTTAGTTATGTAGAATGGACAAAGCCAGGCCAGCATACCACCATGGAAAATGACCGTCTTCATTCTTACATGTCAACTCTCTAGAAAAAAAGTAATCAAGGCAATGAGATTTGTCTTTATTTTTACTAATATTCTGGATCATATTTTATTTAATTCGGAAAATATGTTATTCTTGGATTTTAAAAATATCTCCGGTCAACGGAATCTTCTGTTTTAGTTTCACGGCAAGGGGGCGGGCAGGCTAAAAAAGACATGGTGCCGAAAGGGTTAAAAATGTAACAAAGAGTCACCCAAGTCCAACTTTGAAAAATTATCATCATAAATCAGCTCTTCTTTTTTCTTTTTGAACATCATAAATCTGCTTCTTTTTACCTCTGGTTACCAAATCAAACACTGTTCTCAGGTATGGAAAGAGATGCCATCATTGTATGGACAAAATTTAGACACACATGTGGTTGGTCATAATTTGTCATTTGTCTTAGATTCTATTACTAATTCTATTTTCAGTCCCTCTACTCCTTCAATCCTTTTCCTTTTAATTCCATAAATTAATTCTCGTCTTATCTACAAGTTACATTTTAATTAATAATACTGATAATTAACTTCTCTTAAATTTAAATAGTTGGATATTACTTCCTTTCTTCATTTTTTTTCTTTATAAAAAAAATCAGATTAGTAGATGGATTAAATTATTGGAATTAAAAGAAAAAGGATTAACTTCAAAATTCCTAAGAGTACAGGGACTGAAGGGGTGATTAAACCTATAGCTCTTAGCTTCATTAGGTTCATCCAATGTGCGTGGTTACCCTGGTATTAGCTTGTCCAGCCAAAAGACTGAAAAACCAGACCCTCGAGCCAATCCGTTGTTTTCTCTTTTTGACCAAGTATCACCCAAGTTTAACGAAGAAATAAAAAAACTGAAGCTTCATTTTCCTTCCGACTTCCCTCGCTGTGAATGGTACAGTAAAACAACCCAAGTTGAGAAAAGGTTCCAAAAGGAATAACCGAGTCCGTACGATCCCTTCTCTTCTCTGCGTCAAAAACCACATAAATATTCAACGAGGGCGGAACCAGGTTTTCCACTCTCTTCCTCCTGCTATATAAAGCCATTTTCACGAAAGCCAAGCTCGTCCAGTTTTCATTTTTGTAGTCAAAACAGTGCCTTTCTCCTATAAATATGGGGCTTTCTTATTTTTCTTTCCCTTCCAAGCACCCTTCTCCATGTCTCGTTGAATGGATTCCCTTCTCGCCCCTTCCTCCACGTCGTCTTTCCCTTCTCTGAACAACAATAGCAACAATAGGATTAAGCATAAATCGCTGCCATCCAGTTTGTGTTTCTTTAATTTGAGAAAGTTCAGTACGGTTAGTTTCGGTTATAATCGCCGTTCTTGTCGTTTAAGGTTGAGTAGTTCCCGTCGTTCGAAGATCAAGTGTTCGACATCTCCGACGATGTCTTCCTCCGCTTCGCCTGAGATCCCACAGCCTAAGATCGTCAACGGTCCAGGTGGTTATGTTCTTGAAGATGTCCCTCACTTATCGGATTACATCCCTGATCTTCCTGTACGTATAATTTATTTTTCCCTCGATTATGTTATCGTTTTCCTTGTTCTGATCAAAAGGATTGGAAAAGCAAAAGTAAGGTGTCTTTTGAAAAGCTTTTCCCATTCTCTTTTCTGGGCAACAAATCACAGTTTCAGATTCCATTTTTTAATATTCATCTCTTCTTTTCATAGTTAATTGATAATAAATTAGGTAAAAGTAGTTTCTGACAGTTTTGAATCTGATTTTGTGTTGCCTTTTTCATGTTAAAGGTTTATTCGAATCCGTTGCAAGACAATCCTGCATACTCAGTTGTTAAGTAAGCCCATTTCACAACTCTTTTTCTTTTTTTTAAACAAATTTATTTGATATTAATTTTAAAAAAATTGTATTAATTGGAACGATTCCCCTGTTTCACCAGGCAATATTTTGTCCATGTAGATGACACCGTTCCTCAAAAGGTTAGCTCTCTCATATTTTCCTTTTTAATGCTATGTTACAGTGATTCTTTATTTATTAAAAGTGATATGGTTTTGAGATATATATATATATATATGTATATCTTTTCGTCTTTATAGATTGTTGTTCACAAGAATAGTCCAAGAGGAGTACATTTCCGACGGGCTGGACCACGTCAAAAGGTATGCGTTTAACATCATCTACCTTGTGTATATAATGTGGAATGATGAGAACTCTGACATGTTTTTATGATAATTGTTGGGGCATTTGACGGTTACCTAGATATATTTCGACTCCGATGATGTTCATGCTTGTATTGTAACGTGTGGTGGTCTTTGCCCTGGACTCAACACCGTGATTAGAGAGATAGTATGCGGCTTGTTCCACATGTATGGTGTGAAGAAAGTTTCGGGGATAGATGTAAGTGATCATTCCACCTCGAGTTTGTTCGTAGTGGAGTTCTTTTTAATCCTTTTCATTTCCCCTACATCTATTAAATAAAAAATAAAAAAAAAGTTTTTCCTGAATCAATAATAGTGTTTGGCTCTAAGTTTTGCTAATAACGGCACCCAATCTTAATGACTTAAGGAAAACATATAAATGCATATTATATGGACTTCTTCATTAAATGTTTCAACCTAACATTTTTCATGCTGGTATGATTTTCCCTTGATTAGAAGATGTTTCGAAATATGTCATCCATCATTTATTCAGTTGGTGCATCACCAATTAATGAGTTTCTTGCATTTGTAGGGAGGATACCGGGGCTTTTATGCTAAAAATACTGTGCATTTAGATCCCAAGTTTGTCAATGATATCCATAAACGTGGTGGAACTATCCTTGGAACATCACGAGGTGGCCATGATACCTCAAAGATTGTTGACAGCATTCAGGATCGTGGAATTAACCAGGTTTGTGTAAAAATACTATGATATTTGTGATTGTTGCCAATAAAGTATAATTAGTTATCATGATCAAGACTTACCGATCTGACATATTGATGGAACTTAGGTTTACATTATTGGTGGAGATGGAACTCAGAGAGGTGCATCTGTTATATTTGAGGTGACTCTTTAATAGAATATACAGACATTGATGTGCTAAGCAATTTTGTACATACTAAAAAGAAATATATTCTGTACTTTACAGGAAATTAGAAGGCGTGGTCTCAAAGTTTCAGTTGCTGGAATCCCTAAAACCATTGACAATGATATCCCGGTAATCCTCTTGGCTGGCTTGTATAGAATCTTGCTGAACCAGAAGTATGCTAGAAATTGCCACTATTTTATTTGGTTGTGACATGGTCTTTTAACTTTTGTTTCTTTTTCATGCATGATAGGTTATTGACAGGTCCTTTGGCTTTGACACTGCTGTTGAGGAGGCTCAACGTGCCATTAATGCTGCTCATGTTGAGGCTGAAAGTTTTGAGAATGGCATTGGTCTTGTGAAGTTGATGGGTCGCTACAGTGGTAAGTTTCCTATTTGGTCTCTAGTTGAAGTGTTAATTCTGAATTTCAAAAGTGAGAGTTACAACTATCAATTTATGACATTTAAATAAATCTTTTCTATTTGAAGTTGTATCATTTAGAATTATACTGGTTTTGTTCCTTTATGCTTTTCTTCTTCAGATGAGTTTAGGTTCCCTCTTATCATGCATCTCTGTTTCCTGAAACTCTGTCAGATTGTTCCTTCGTTTTTTTTTTTTTTTTTAAATGCAATCTAATCCCGCGACTTGTGCAGGTTTTATTGCAATGTATGCTACTCTTGCAAGCCGAGATGTGGATTGTTGCTTGATACCAGAGTCTCCCTTTTATCTTGAAGGACCTGGAGGACTTTTTGAATACATTGAGAGGCGACTTAAAGAAAATGGACATATGGTTCTTGTGATAGCAGAGGGTGCAGGACAGGAGCTGCTTTCTGAGAGCTTGCAATCAATGACACAGAAAGATGCTTCAGGAAACAAGCTTCTCCAGGATGTTGCGCTATGGATATCACAGAGGATCAAGGTATGCTATGTGGTTCCAACTTAGGAACAATTCACAGGCACGTAATGATATATAATATGGAACTTTTGGATGTGACATTCATTGGTTTTTGACTGTCATTTGCAGGACCACTTCTCAAAAGAAAGGAAGATGACAATAAACCTCAAATATATAGGTTAGAAGAATAAATATTTAATACGCTTTGGAAGGTTTCTTTTCGCAAGAGGGAAAGAAAATTGTAGGTGTTTTTCAGTTTGAGTTGCTAGTTAATGGCAGAATTTGAGAAATTTTCTTCATTTTATGGCAGATCCTACTTATATGATCCGTGCTATTCCAAGCAATGCATCTGACAATGTTTACTGCACACTTCTTGCTCAAAGTGCTGTGCATGGAGCAATGGCTGGGTACACTGGCTTCACAAGTGGTCTTGTGAATGGCAGGCAGACATACATACCATTCTATGTGAGTTTGAAATGACGTAAAGAGTTCTGATTTGGAAATTTCATTTAAAAAATCATTGTTTTTCTGTTGCATGCTTAATGCCGTAGTATTCAAAGATGGTGTGATTTTAGTATCCCTTCTGCATTGAAGAACCTTTCTGGTTATTTGGATGCATCACTTCTGATGGTGATCAGTTAATCTTTTGTCTTGCCGATGTTCAGGCTATTTACAGAATACCTTAAAGCTTCTATTAGTCCTTGAAACATATCAGCCAACTCTTTCTTGTTACATATGAACTTTGGTGAATAGATTAGATTAGATTATTTTTCTTCGGCAGTAATGCATATGTATGTAACACACCTGAAAACTTGTTTCATATGGGGTTTTAATTTTGGATTATTTTGGTGTGCAGCGGATTACTGAGACACAGAACAACGTAGTAATAACAGATAGGATGTGGGCAAGGCTCCTGTCTTCGACGAATCAACCAAGCTTTTTGTGCCCCAAAGAGATCCTTGAAGATCAGGGCCATGAAGAATCCTCAAACGAATTGTTGGATAATGGAAAGTGTAGCCCTAATTGAGGTTATGCAAATGTGTAGCGCATAGTTATAATTCCATAAGGTCCTCAATAATTCTGTTGTATGCCATTGGGCATGTTGATTTTTGGGTTTTAAACTTGAGTTTTATTTTATTTATTTTTGGGTTTCTGGCAGAAATTATGCTTCAATGCTTTATTGGATTTTATTTTATTTTATATTAATAATGCTTAGTTTGCTTGCTAATGGAATAACACTAGTGAAAGTTACATATGCTAATAAATATTAGCACATGACTTTGTCATGCTTCTCTGTTGTATTTCAGCTTGATATAAAACATTTTGTGGCGATTGAATAAAATTATCCTAGTCTTCTTTTATTTGTTAATTTTTTTTATGGTATCAGAACTATTAATTCAGAGTGAAGGTTCTTTTTGTCCCAATACCGAATCCCATTAGTCTTGGTCTTCTTGACTGTCAACAATGATAATACTTCCTTCACAATCACTGTTGTTTAAGTGGCATTAACAATTTCTCGACATGGAAAGCTCAATTCTCTATGCTCATACGAGGTCATAATATTTACAACCATCTCCATGGCTTTATTCTTGTGCCAACCTTCACTAGATGAAGGGATCCTAATCCCGATTACACGTACTTGCAATAGCTTTCATTGTTGTTGTCGTTGTTGCCCCAAATGCTAAACAAGCATGAGACTCCCTACACGCTACATATGTTAATAAATCTCAAACTAGAATATTCTGCCTCAGATACAAACTCGCAAGACTCACAAAAGTTACTATCTTCGTGATGTTCACTCGCTCATGGATGAACTGGCCACTATTGGTGCACCGATGTTTAATGAAGAACTGATTGTCAAGATCCTCAAGGATCTTGGCTCAAAATATAAGATCTCTACTGCAATTAGAGCACGTAACTCCACAATCTCCTATGAAGAACTTTAAGAAAAATGGCTTAACCATGAAGCCTTTCTACAACATAAAGACATGAAAAGAAACCCTTCAATACAATTACACTGTTGTTGCGCAAGAGAGCAATCTCGCTTGCACCATTCCTCGATTAAACCCCAATCAACCATGGCGTCAATCCAACAATCGTAGTGTCACCCCAAACAATACTCGGTTCCCATAGAATCTGCTTCACATATCCGATGTTAGCTTGGCAACAAAATTGGCCATATTGAAGGTGTTTGCGACTTTTGCTCCCATGATCATCTTAAAGCCAAAGCCAAAGCCAAAGCCAATTATGTTGCTAGTTTCCCAACAAATGCTTATCCATGGATACTTAACTCTGGTGCATCACATCATATTACAACGGAGGCACACAATTTTGAGGAATACAATAGCCCGAAGGAGTCAAAATGGGTGATTGTAAAAAAATTCCTCTCACTCACAGTGGATCCACTCATTTGAAAGCATCAAACAATGTTTTTGTTTTTATGCTCTTTTAACACCTTATGTGCATTGAATATCAAATAAAATCTTATCTTTGTTTTTAAATTCTGTCAAGATAATCTAACATCAATTGAATTTTTTCTTTTTTATTTTCTCGCGGAGGATTTGCACTCCCAGAAAATGCTAGCATGCAGCCAAAATAAAGGCAAAGTGGCCACAAATTCATCCACATGAAAATTATTCTGCTTAATTCACAACCGTCACATGGCACCAATAATTGAGTTTGGATAACATTTTAATATCACGTGGGAAACACCATCGTTTCGGATCAACCTCCTCTGATTTCATTGCTCCCAAACCCCATCCTAGTTCACATGCCATTGGCCACTTACCCACACTTGTAGTTTGTCTCCTTTGGTTTTTGTTCTAGAGGGGTTTGCATGTTCAGGTATGTCTTCTGTTTAACTACTTTCTACTCCATCTTCTCCACCACCACCTCAATTACAACCAATCCCAACTCCCTAAGCACTAAAAAATATCTAAAACAATTATCCAATATTATCACCGATCTACAAATAAAACCATTCCCAACCCCTCCTCCAACAACCAGTCCTTCTCACCACCAATCGTGCTTATCCATACTCCTCAATTACCCAACCCACCACCTTCTATCAACTTTCTACCACCCTCTAATTTGACCAACCGAGTAACCACATGATCACAAACTAAGATATTCAAACTGAAACATATAGTTGATTACCTTGCCCATCTATCCCTATCATCCATACCTACTACATTTTGGTAGGCTAATAAGTCACTTGATGAAGAAGTGTTCCTGGCCCAACCTGAAGGTTTAGAGCATCCGGACCTTCCCTCTCATGTATCTTTGCAAGGTTATATATGGCTTCAAATAGGCCCCGAGGGTATGGTATAATGAGCTCAAAACTCAACTACTTCATGTAGGGCTTGCCAAATCCGAGTCTGACACTTATTTATTTATTCTTCACAATCTGAGTTGCCACAGTTTATATCATGATACATGTTGACAACAGTATTATTGGGAGCAATGACACTCTTATTTGTTAAGGTTATTTCTTCTATTAACACTCGCTTTTTCATTAAATATTTTAGTCATGTTAACCACTTGGCATTGAGGTAGTTTAAAATGAGGTGTTGTTGCGAATTCAGAAATTTATTTTGGACGGGAATTAAGATATTTTTTACAATAGTAAAAGTGTAATATTATTATTTTCATATCCTATTTTTTTAAATAAATTTTAAAGGTTAAAATCAAATTTTTATAATTTTTGGATCAAAATATAATTTTACCACTACTAGTTTAAATTTTATAAATTATAAAGGGGCCAAAACAAAAAATTTTCATTTTAGGGGGTCAAGCCCGCTACCAACCCCTTGGCTCTGCCCTAATTGGTGTTGTGTCAATCCAAATATAGAAAATATATACTCAACGAGGTTAATATGAAAGAGAGTAAGGGTGTATCAACTCATATGAGCTCCAATTTGATTTTGTGCCTAGATAATGGCTTCTCTCCAACTGATGCCACTCAATACAAGCATATTCTTGGCAAAACTAAAGTATCTCTCTTTCACCAGGCCAAATATTTTTTAAATGCTATCAATAAGCTCTATCAATATTGTTGGTGTTTTGAACTAAGAAAGACAGCAAAAAAAGATAATTAATAGTATATCGGGTTGCTCTATGTTTCATTATCTTCAAACTTTACAATATATATGAGTTTCTTTACAAGAGAACTCAACAAACCCCACTAATACAATCGTGAAACTTGAAAAAACATTTCTTGTACACAAACTAAACACGTCATTCATCACCTAAACACATAAAACAATCTACCAACTAAGATTGGTTTTACCTAAAACACACAAAGAACAAACATGCACTTGTCACTGGTGGTGTGCACCAAAACATTTTCATTCAATCTGCGGATATAAATGCAGGCACATTCCACGAATAGACTATGGTTTTGTTAAAATATCAGCGAGTTGATAAACAGAGGATGCATATGCAACCCGCAGAGTACCATTTTGCACTTGATCACAAATGAAATGAAAGTCGATAGACACATGTTTCATTCGTGAATGAAAAACTGGGTTAGAGCATAATTGGTTTGCCCCAATATGGTCACAGTATATCACCAGTCATGTAGAAGGTTGAAGACCAAGATCATTTAATAGAGAGCAAACCCAATTCATTTCAACAGTAGTATTAGCAACACATATATTTGGCCTCGATAGAGGAACGAGCAATGGTTTATTACTTTCTAGAGCTCCAAGAGATGGGGTTACGCCTCAATAGATGATGTAAGCATTGGTGGAAAAGAAGTCATCAACGTTTCTAGCCCAACCAACATTAAAGAATGCATGCAAAGAAGTAGGAAAGTCACAATAGAGCTGGAGACCATTATAAGAAGTGCTATAAAGATATATGAGTAATCGTTTAACAAGGGCCCAGTGTTCGGTGGTTGGCTCGTGCATAAATTGAGACAACTTATTAACTGCAAACGCAATGTCAATGAGCGTAAGTAAAAATTATCGTAGACTACCTAAGACAGGCCCAAAGTGTAGTGATAGTGAGGAGCTTATTGGTAGTATGTTTGAATTGGTTTAACATCCAACATCTGTGTACGAGCAAGAGTTTTCAACAAGTAAAGCCGTTGAGAAATCAAAAGACCATGCTTGTTGGGAAGAACTTCAACACCAAGGAAGTAAGAAAGCATGCTTAGGTCTTTAAGGGAAAATCGACTTGCTAAGAAATGAACAAGCCGATTTACCATGCATCATTATCCCAGTGACAATTAAATCATCAATATAAACAAGTAGATACAATGAATAACCTTTAGATTTGAAGACGAATAGAGATGTATCAACATGTAAATTTTTGAAGCCTGGGTGAAGTAGGAATTTGTAGAGTTCTTGATACTAAGCTTGAAGTGGTTGTTTTAGGCCATAGATAACTTTCTGAAGCTTACATACATATGATGAAAAATTTAGATCAATGAACCCAGACGGTTGACTTATATACAAATTCTCACTGAAATTGCCTTGTAAAAGGTGTTGTTGTCATCAAGCTGACGAATGGACCAACCACAACTTACTGTAAGACTAAGAACAAGATGGATAGTGGTTGGTTTGATTACTGGACTAAATGTGTCGTTATAATCAACTCCTAGACGTTGAGGAAACCTCTTTGCAACTAATTGTGTAACACCCCTGACTCGTTTCCGTCGCCGAATTAAAGTTATAGAGTATTATAATACAAATCAAAACATTCAACATCATATAAAAACAATTATTCAAAATTAAATACTAACATTCAATTTCAAGTTTCAGTCATAGTATAAATACATTTACGGGCCTTAAACGAGGCTTTAAAAATAGTTTGGGAACAATCAGGGACTAATTTGAAGCAAAACAAAAAATTATAAAAAAATCTGAAAATTTTGGAAGCAAGGGTCACACAACCGTGTGAAAAAGCCTAGGCCATGCTGCTCAGAAACATGGATGTGTGGTCAACCATGTACAATTCAAAATATGGGACACAAGATTGTGTCTTAGCCTATGTGGGTATTCGAAATAACATTACACGGCTGTGTTGTAGGTCGTGTGTATATTTGAAGTAAGGTCACATGATCGTGTCGCCAGGCCTTATAACTCTTTGTGACAGTGTGGACTAACCTTCACCTAAAATTAAAATGACACATGACTATGTGGTGTGACCTTGTGGGGCACACAGGCGTTAGTGCCCGTGTCTCAGGCTGTGTGCTTCCAAGTTGACCCTTAATACAAGCCAATTCAACAACCTTTTCTTAAACACCAAGTTAAACCATTTCTAATTACTTTCACATGTTAAAAACACATTCAAAGACACCAAAAACATGCCAAAATCATTCAACCTATGTGCTTAACTAATATGCCATCACTTGGTACCACAATTCATACACCAAATCTATAACACCCCTCACCCATATTCAACGTCGGAATAGGGTTACGGAACATTACTGGACATATTATACAATTACACATACATTTCACATACATTTTCAATTTCCAAACAAACATTATTCATAATCAATCACAAACATTTATAAAACTTAGAAAATTTATAAAACATTTATAAAACATGCATTAAGAGTGGTTCGGGACTAAACCGATAACTTATGAAATTTCTGGAAAACTTAAAAAAAATTTTAAAATACAGACACACGCCTGTGTGGCCTGACCGTGTGAGACACACGACCAAAGACAAGCCCGTGTCACAGGTCGTATGGACATTCAAAATGGGATCACATGATCGTGTCCCAGCCCGTGTCCGACCCCGTGTAACTCTCTGACTTGGTTCACATGGCCAACCACACGCCTGTGTGACCAGTCCGTGTGCCATTCGAAATGACCACACACGCCCGTGTGCCAAGCTATCTACTAGGCCGTTCCAAACTTGTAGGGTATACTAACTTATGCCACACGGCCAAGTCACACGCCCATGTGCTAGGCCGTATGGAGTATATTGACTTGGTTTTTAATTCAACACCAGGGGACACACGACCGTGTAACCTGACTGTGTGTCACACACGGCTGAGACACACTTCCGTGTCTCTGCCCGTGTGGACAAAAATATGCTATTTACCAAGCCATCTTGCCACCTAATTTTGTATACACCTACACCAAACCAAATGGCACCAAACATGACATAAATAGGCATTCATCCAACCTCAACCAAGCATAAATCATACCATTTCAATACCAACATATACAAGGTACACAAATACTCCAAAATACCATTCAATTTCATACCAAACTTCACATTCACAATTCACTTAATGGTCACTTTCAAGCATGCATTATTTTTCCTAGATTCACTAGCTTATCAATATTCAAAACTTAATCATTTGATATCCATAAATGCCTATTCATAACAAGCATCTTCTATCACTAATCAACCACACATCACAAGATCAATTACACATATATATACATGAGCAAAACATGCTAAATAAAAGCCAAATCACATGGCTAAAATCATAATACATCCATCATCATTTACAAGACAACTCAAAAGGTTAAATCCATTACTAAAATATATCAAAAAGCCCAAACTTCTGTACATGCCATATAACCATAAACATAGATTCAAAAGTACCAAAGTGATAGCTTGATAGTGTGATGAGATCTCTGACAATTCCCGAATCCGAGCTAGCTTTGATTTCACTATAAAACACGAAAAAATAAACAATGTAAGCTATAAAGCTTAGTAAGCTCGTATGAAAATAATAAGAAAAGTTCACCATTCAATTACCTTACATAATATGAACATAACATACTATAAAACATTTAACTACAATGTTAACATATATTCAATCACATAATTAACTATAAACTCATAACTTCCATAGATTCGATGCTTACGTAGTTTCCGTGCATTCCTGTACTGATACTTGTCTATTTCTCACCATTTCATATCTTTGATATACCCGTTGAACCATTCGGAATACTATCGGATACCTAGGAAACTCACACCCTAAGTGCCACATATATAACCAAAGCTATCTTAATCTCATATCACATATAATGCTCACTCTCGAGCTACTAACGGGTCTGCTCACACAAGCTGACGGTCATGACAAAGCTACACGGTGTTGCTCACACAAGTTGACGAGTATTCGCAACACATGCCGAATAACTCAGCCACTAGTAGGACGTACGGACTAGCACCCAAATCACATAATCCTTAATGACATGTCATTCGTATCCTAATCTATTCCTAAGGTTCAACCGAGATTTCTCAGTGTCGAATCTTCGTCGAATATGTCCGCAAGGTTGTATTCAAAATTTATGCAATATTAAAGCATTTAAAACACAAATATAACAATGGTTATTACATATGAACTTACCTCGATTGCAAAAATGGTGAAATAAGTCGATTAGTCCAATACTTTGTTTTTCCCCCGATCTAAATCTGAATTTCTCTTTTTTTAATCTAAATGTAATCAAAATTAACTTATTTAATTATAATTATATTCAATTTAGTCCAAAATACATATTAAGGCAACTTTACATTTTTGCCCCAAATATTTTAACATTTTTACAATTTAGTCCTTATCTCATAAAAACACAAATTCATACAATTCAACCTATACTCATGCTAATCGAATTTCAATTAAGTCCCTAGTAACCCATATTTTTCATTTATTTTACAATTTAACCATAAAATTTCAACATTTCTCAATTTAATCCTTAAATGACAATTTTGTCAAAAATCACTTTACAAATGTTGTTTATCTAACAAAAAGCATACATTTTCTACCATTAAACATCAAAACACATGTTATTTCATCAACAGAAAAACCCTAAATCTTTAACAATTTTGCAAATTAGTCCCTAGGCTAGCTAGATTAAGCTACAACGATCTCAAAAACATAGAAATCATTAAAAACGAGATAAAAATCATACCTAAATGGACAACAATGCTTTGGCCAAATATCAAACCCTAACCATGGCTTTTTATCTACTTTAAATTCAACAATGAAGAAGATGAATGCACCAATTTTTTTTATTTTATTTAATTAATCTTTAGTAACCAAATTACAAATATAACCTTATGATAAACCTTTAAAATCACCTAAATAATGTCCATCTTTGTCCACTTATATTAAAAATGGTATAATTATCACATAAGGACCTCCACTATTTAATTTCATAGTCATTTAATACATTTACCTAATAGAACACAAAATTTTCATTTTACGCGATTTACTCATTTTTATCAAATTAATCACTCAAACGATAAAATTTCTTAACGAAATTTTCAGACAATCATACAATCATGCTGTAAAAATTAAAATAATAATAAAATAAATATTTTAATCTCGAATTTGTGGTCCCAAAACCACTGTTCCAATTTAACTAAAAACGGGCTGTTACAACTCTCCCCCCTTAGGAATTTTCGTCCTCGAAAATCTTACCAAAAAAGAGGTTAGGGTACTATTTTCTCATAGCTTCCTCGAGTTCCCATGTAGCTTCTTCGACCCCGTGTCGTTGCCAAAGTACTTTCACTAAAGCTATGCTTTTATTTCTCAACTCTTTAACCTCTCGAGCTAAAATTCTGATCGGTTTTTCGTTATATGACATATCAAGTTGAATTTCAATCTCTGCCGGAGAAATTACATGCGATGGATCTGATCGATACCGTCGTAACATCGACACATGAAATACATTGTGGATCTTTTCTAATTCTGACGGTAAAGCTAGCTGATATGTCACTGGCCCTATTCTTTCGATGATCTCATATGGCCTGATAAATGGCGGACTCAATTTGCCTTTGCGACCAAATCGAAGGATTTTCTTCCACAGAGATACTTTCAGAAATACTCTATCACCGATCTAAAATTCAACGTCATTACGTTTCAAATCTGCATACGATTTCTGTCGATATGAAGCTGCTTTCAAACTGTCGTGAATTACTTTCACTTTATATTCAGTCTCTCTGATCAAATCAACCCCGTGAATCTTTTTCTCACTAAGCTCAGTCCAATACAACGAAGTCCAGCATTTACGACCATACAATGCTTCATACGGTGCCATTTTTATGCTCGATTGAAAACTGTTATTATACGCAAATTCAACCAATGGTAGATATTTCTCCCAGTTGCCTTCAAACTCTAAAACACAGCAACGAAGTATATCTTTGAGAATTTGAATTATTCTCTCAGACTGACCATCGATTTGTGGATGAAAAGCAGTACTAAAATGCAACCGCGTACCTAAAGCTTCTTGCAATTTCTTCCACAATCGCGATGTAAACCTTGGGTCCCTATCTGAAATCATAGAAACTGGCACCTCGTGCAATCTAACGATCTCAGATATGTACAACCCAGCTAGTTTATCAAGCGAATAATTTGTACGTACCGGAATGAAGTGTGCAGACTTTGTCAGTCAATCAACGACAACCCAAATAACATCTTTCTTTTTTAGAGACATGGGTAATCCCGATACGAAATCCATCGTAACTCTATCCCATTTTCATTCTGGTATCATCGGTGGTTGTAGCAATCCCGAAGGCACTTGATGTTCGGCTTTAACTTGTTGACAAACTAAACATCTCGACACAAACTCTATAATGTCTCATTTCATGCCCGACCACTAGTACAACTATTTCAAATCATTGTACATTTTTATACTCCCCGGATGTACGGATAAACAACCACTGTGTGCTTCGTGTAAAATTTTCTGAATGAGTTCAGAATTCTTTGGTACAAAAATTCTACCTCAAAACATTAAACAATCATCGGATCCAATTTGATAGTCTGAATCAGTAGTTAACTCGCAGTGCATTCTTTTAGCTTGCAATTCATTTTCACACTTCTAAGCTTCACAAAATTGCTGAAGAAATAAAGGTTTAGCTTTTAATTCAGCCAAAATCGAACCATCATCAAACAAAGTTAACTGCGTATTCATTGCTCGCAAAGCAAATAAAGATTTTCTACTCAGAGCATCCGCGACTACGTTCACTTTTCCCGGATGATAATCAATCACTAATTCATAGTCTTTCAATAGCTCGAGCCATCTTCGTTGACGCAAATTCAAATATTTCCAAGTCATTATATACTTCAAGCTCTTATGATCGGTAAAAATATGGCACTTTTCACCGTATGAATGATGTCGCCAAATTTTCAATGCAAAAACAATAGCGGCCAATTCTAAATCATGTGTCGGATAATTCTTTTCGTGTGGTTTCAACTGTCTGGAGGCATAAGCTATCACTTTACCCTATTGCATCAAAACACAACCCAAACCGTTTAATGACGCGTCGCTAAAAATCACAAACTCTTTACCCCGATTCAGGCTGAACTAAAACTGGTGCCTCAGTTAACAATGCTTTCACTTGTTTAAAACTCCGTTGGCATTTCTCAGACCACTTAACTTCATATCTTTTTGTAGCAATCTAGTCATCGGTGTAGCAATCATCAAGAATTCTTTAACAAAATGCCGATAATAGCTAGCTAGTCCCATAAAAATTTTGACTTCAGATACATTTCTTGGTGGTTTCCAATCAACAACTGCTGAAATTTTGCTCGGATCAGCTCGTATTCCTTTCGCAAAAATAATATGCCCCAAAAATCTAACCTCTCGTACCCAAAACTCGCATTTGCTGAATTTAGCAAACAGTTGCTTGTCTCTCAATGTTTGTAACACGATTCTCAAATGTTCAGCATGCTCAGACTTATCTCTGGAATAGATCAGAATGTCATCCATGAATACAATAACAAATCTGTCTAAATACAGTCTAAAGATCCGATTCATCAAATTTATAAAAACTTCAGGAGCTTTAGTTAATTCAAAAGGCATAACAAGAAATTCATAATGCCCGTCCCTTGTTCTGAACGCAGTCTTCGGCACATCTGAAACTGTATAACCCCTAATGGCATATCATTTGAATCCTAAGTATTCATAAGGTTCAAACGAGACATATTACATTCTCAAACCTTATAATTATTGCACATTGATTTATCACTATCAAACAAATCATGAATTTTCATATTTTCAATTACAACCTTCAATTAAACTAACCTTACAACTTAATCCAAACAACTAATTATCATTTAACAATCAATTAGAGCTATATACAAACACAACATTAGTAAAAAATTCAACCAAGAAAATAATTAATAAACTTAATCATTATACGAACTTACCTATACCAAAACGATTCTTAACACGAACCAACGACTACTCTGCTCCTTTGGCCTTTCCGCGATTTGTGTCCGTTTGAGTTGTTTCTTGATCTAGATAAATATTTTTGTTCAATTAATCCAATTCCAATGCTAAAATTATTAACTTATACTTATAAACCCCTTTTACTATCAATTTACAAAATTACCCCAACATTTTATCCTTTGTACAATTTAGTCCCTAAACCTAAAACTTACAATTTAACTACAATTAACCAAAATCCAAGCTAGCCGATTTTCTTAAGGTTCCAAATCAGACCATATTTATTATCATTTCAAAATAATTCCATGAAAATTTACTATTTTAACAATTAAATCCTTAAACATTAAAATTACCAAAAATCACTTAACAAAATATTTATATTTAGCTATTAAACTCAAGAATCTATCAAATAAATTCATAAACACACTTAATTCATTCATGGTAAGTCCCTAAAATTTTAACAGTTCTATAAATTAGTCCCTGGACTAGCTAGATTAAGCTACAACGATTCCAAAAACATAAAATTACTAAAAACGGAAGCTAAAATCACTTACATGCATAGGAAAATATCAACCGAACCTTCAATATTTCTTCATAGGGTATTTATGTTGGTAAAAACCATTTGGAGAAGATGATAGCCATCTTTTCCTATTTGATTTATCATTTATTTACTAAATTACTCATTTACCCTTATAAATTAATAGAAATTTCTTTAATCCTTAAGCCAAAACCGTCCACTACATATATACTTGGTCTAATTACTATATAAAACCATTAATTTACCTTTCCATAACTATTTAACACATTTAACTAATAGAGACTATATTTCATAACTTTTACGTTTTAGTCCTTTTCCCTAAATCAACTATTTAAACATTAACATTTCTTAACCAAAATTTAGTATGACTTTAATAAATACTCATAAATATTAAATTAATAATATTTACTGACTCGCTTGTTAGAATTTTGGTATTGAAATCACTGTTTTTGACACCACTAAAAATGAGTTGTTACAAATCGTGCCTTATACATGTTAATGGAACCATAATAATTATGTTTAATTCAAAAAATCCACTTACAACCAAATACATTTTGAATACAATCAGGTGGCAATAGCTCCCAAGTTTCATTCCGAACAAGAGCATTATATTCTTCTAACATCGTACCACACCATTTTGGTTCTTTCAAAGCTTGAGTTATTATGGTGGGTTCAAGGTCAGGCAATTTGGATAATTGGGTATGAAGGTTTAATTTTTTAATAGGTTTATGAATGTTGGCTTTTGCTCTAATTTGAATTGGATGGTTTGGTTATGATGTGTTTTGGGTACGTTGAGGGACAGGTGGTAAGGGGTTTATAGTGGAGGTCAATGGAATGGATGAGATTTGAGAGTCTTTTATGGAGTGGTGAAAAGTGGTTGCTTGGTTTGTCATTGGTAGGGATTATGCTGAAGCTTTACATTAGGATTGTTGGGTACCGACTTTGGATGGTAATATGCATGATGGTGGAATGTTGACCTGTATTAGTGGTGGAATCCAAGTGGAAACAATGGTAGAATCTAGACGAGGAGCTTGAGTAAGTAATGATGTAAAAGGAAAGATGGAATCTGGACGAGGAGCTTTGTAATTCATTGCTTTGAAGTAATAAAGTTTTTGCTAAAGGAGCTATGGTGAGTTGGTAGAAGATTTTTCATCCAAAAAATTATGAAGTGTTTATGGTTAATCTTGATAAGGGTTGGATCATTATGGTTTGGAATGCTCAACCTCTTTCATGGCATAGTTGGGCTTGGAAAAAGCAATTGAAGTTAAGGTAGCTTATGCTACAGGTTGGTGAGATACAAAGTTCTTACAAAGTTAGTAAAGTTTGGGAGACTATAAGGAACAAGCAAGACAAAGTGCCTTGGCATAAAGTCATATGTAGAGGGCTTTCAATTCCTAGGCATTCTTTTATTTATTGATTAGCAATTCAAAATAGGCTACCAACTAATGATAAGTTAATTTCTTAGGGTTGTCATTTTAATTTTGTTAGTGTTCTTTTTGGTGTTGCTAATAAAACTAGGGATTACATTTATATTGATTGTTTTTATTTTAAGTTTCTCTCGAAGCAAATTTTATAGGCCTTTTTTTCATGAGAAACATGATTCTTGGCAAAATATGTTTGATAGAGTTCTTAGGAATGGAAGAGAAAGATCTTTCTTTAACTCTTCTTACACTGGCTTAGTGTGTGTTTCTTTATATGATATGGAGAGAACGGAATAGAAGGCTTCACCAAAGTTTTCCTACATTGGTTCAGGTTCTTTCCAAAGAAATTAAAGAAGTTGTAAGGAATAGATTATCTAGATGTAAGTAAATTTTAAATATTTCTAATTGCTTGACAAAAGAATGGTAGGGTAATGGTTCTATTATGGAGAATTTTGAGGTTGATATCTCCCCTGAATTCCATTACTTGACTATTAAGGACATGGTCGTGGATCCTAGTTCTTATAAAGAGCTGGTAGCTGCCTTGCCAGTTGAAGTTTGGGAGCAATTATCAATGGTGCATGTTTTGGAAGGTGAGAGCGATCGCAGTTTTTTGAATGCCTCGTCTGATGGTAATTTTTCTATCTCCTATGCCTATAATTGTTGACATCTAATGCCTCTATCAATGGGTCTTAGATGAAAATTTGGAAGTTAGATGTCCCTCATCGTATTCGTTTCTTTTTGTGGTTGGTCACCCATGACCGTTTACTAACTAAAGCAGCGTGCATTCGTCGACATATTACCAATGATGCAACTTGTCTTAGATGAGAATGTCATAAGCAAAATATGTTACATGTGCTTCGAGATTGCCCTTCATCTCAAACATTATGGTCACATCATCTTCGTGGTGGAAGGTTTATGCATTTCAACTCATGCAATTTGAGTGAATGACTATGTGTGAATTTTTCTAACAACTCTTTCCTAATGGAAAATTTGACTGTTTGGTCTCAATACTTTGCATTTACTTATTGGTTGATATGGTGGTGGAGAAACAAGGTAGCGTTTCTAACAAATTATCAATGGCCAGGTAATGCTTCCCACTTACTAGCTACTAGTATTGGTAATTTTAATAGTCATAAGGTCAATCTGAAATTGCTTAATCGCCGAATTAATTCTCTTATTGCTTGGTCTCGACCACCTCCTGGCTTTGTCAAAATGAACGTGGATGCTGTGGCTACTTTGAATCTTGTTGATCTCACTATGGGTGGTTTATGTTGGGATACTAATGGTTTTTTTAGCTATTTGGCTTTATTGGGAAATTAGGACATGCACATCACCAAAGCTGAGCTTTATGCTATTTATAATGGCCTTCGTCTGGCTTGGGAACATGGCATAAGGAATCTTGTTATCGAGTCAGACTCACTTGTGGCTGTTAATAAGATTTTGAACCTGTTGTAATAACATGATCCTCTCTCCTTAGTGATCCAGAATTGTAAAGTGTTGCTTTGCCGCAATTGGAATTGTAGTCTTGTTCATATTTATCATGAAGCTAATGTGTGGGGATTTTTTTGGCAAGCTGGGTATTTCAAGGGCCTTTTAACGTCACTAAGTTGGTTCACCCTCCAGGAACCTTACCAAGGATTATCCAGAAGGACATGATTTGTGTAGTTAGGCTTAGGCCTGTTGTAACCCCCCTAACCCACCTCTGATGTCGGATTAGGGTCATGGAGCATTACTAACCAATCAAAACATTTAATTTCAACATAAGCAATTATGCAAGCTAATTATTATCATTCATTATTATATAGAAATCAGGACACATTTATTTGGTATTCCCATTTCATTAGTTTGAACAACTAAGAATGAGAACTGCTATGCAATGCTAAACTTGGTTTTACACAAACTACACTCTTATTACTATTTATCCCCTCTTGAAAGTTAAAAGTTGGGTTTGCAGCAATACTATTCCAATTATTCGCATTAGTGCATTTGATTATACTCTGCCTACTATCACCAACGGTATTACTAGAATGACCTACTTTACCTAATTTAGGTTCACTACTTCATTTAAAATCAGAGTAAAAATACTTTTATAGCCCTTAAAACGAATTTATGGGACCTTAAAAATAGTTTAAAAACAAACAGGGGCTAAGTTGAAACAATTCAGAAAGTTTAGAGAAAATTTTCAAAAAAACTTAGAAACAGGGGTTATACGGCTGTGTGACATGCCCCAGGCCGTGTGACTTTCGAAGTTGGGACATATGGCTGTGTTTCAACCCGTGTCTCTACCCGTGCAACTCACTAATTAGGTCACCCGGCCGTGTGACAGACCGTTTCTCAGGCCGTGTGTACCTAAATGTACCTTCAAATGCAAGTTTATCAAATCGTGGTTACTTGACACTAATCAACCCATTTACTAGCCATTTAACCTATTCAAATCACCGTTAAATATGCTCAAAACATGCCAGAACATTCATCTTAAGTGCCTAACCGATATGCCCTCATTGGTACCACATTTTATATTTTCAAACACATTAAAATAAGATATCAACCATTCAAACACTTATTCATACAGAATTATCATAAGTGAGATAATATTCTAGCTAATTAGGCTACCAAGTTTAAAGCTAAACATATACAAAACATCAGGTTTGACTAACATACCAAGATATAGCTTCAACCTCAACCATATGAACATATAAATACCATTACACTTGGGACTCAAAATATCATCACATTAACAAAATAATGATCAGCCAAAAGACCATCTAGGTACATGCCATAACAAAATAGAACATCACCACAACTTGAGAATGAGATCGTTGTTGAATGCTGAGTCGACAATATGTTAAAAAGTATTTAACCTGTGCACGGGAAACCAAACCGTACGCTAAGTATAACTCGGTGGTATTTCTATAATTTGAACATTAAAATGAGATATAAATACTTAAGATGTAAAAATGCAAATAAGTAATATTATATAATATATCATGCCAATAATACTAATTTTACTCATTCCTTGTTCACATCCAACTAATCTTGCAAGTTCTAATACATGACAACAACATTTCATAAGGCATTTGATAAATCAATTCATATAATGGCATAATTCATCTTCATTTCCAATTCATGAATTCAATGCTCATAATAATTCATCAATATTTTCAACAAAATCTACCAATTTAATATTCCATTTCACATCTCATTTCCATTTCTCATCCTTTGTCTTTTCAGTATCAAACACATCAATTTTTATAATTTATTTTCCCTATTAATAAGACTCGGACTTGGACGGATACACGGATCCAACCAACACACCAATTTGGCACCCAGTGCCTCATCGGATAATTCCGTAGCAAATAATCGCACTCAACACTATAATAAGTTGACACCCAGTGTCTCATCGGTTAAACCGAAGCAAATTTGGCACCCAGTGCCTCATCGACTCAAAGTCGAAGTAATCCCTATACTCTTCCTATCCTATGGCATGCCATCTATATCCGACTTAGCCCGAAACAGTTAATAGGGTTTCATTTTACTTTTCAATACAACCAATGTCTCAATTTCATATATGTACATTAGCACATATAAGCATATATTCAAATTGATAGCAACTACATTTTCTCAATACATATATTCAAATCAACACTCATAAAAATACACCACTTCTCGATTTTTATAATTGGATCATTTTAATTATCATTTGATTCAGTGCAACCCAAAATGTATAAGAGTTCTCAACTCAAATACTTACCATACACAAACAATTCAATATGCACTAATTCATAATTTAGTTTGGATTTTAGAAACATAAACCGTATATTCCGAGCTACTCAACGTCAATCTTGTATTTTCTCTTCTTACTCGAGGATTCCGGAACAACGTTCGCTATGGAATAAAATAGATTAATAATACACAACTCAATTCTCATTAAATTTCAAATTTTATGCTACATTTGCTTAATCCTCAATTTAGTCCCTAAACCAACACTAATTTAATCTCCACATCTAACCTCAAATTTTTATACTAATTCCACTCTAAGCTAAATTTAGCTCCAAATTTCCAATTTCACCCCTTTATTTTGAAATTTTCACAATTTGGTCCTTTTCCACTTCTAACTTAAAAATCTATCAATTTAATCCCTAAAACTCTAATTAATCAACAATGGTAGCATCTTCAATCTTAAACCATACTAAAAATTATAACATGGCTAGCTTTAAGTACCAAGATTCCAAAAACGTAAAAATTATAAGAAAAAAGATTAAATTGACTAACCAACTTAAGCTTGAAACCTCAAAATTTCTATGGTCTTTCATGAGCTCTCCTCCCCTTAAGCTTCGAAAGTTTGCATGAAAAAGAAAATGAAAGTTTTCTCTTTCTTTCCACTAAATTATTATTCTTATATATTATATTTTATAACATATAATTAATAGTTTAGTTAATAAATTTATAAGACACCCAATCCACCACCGTCTATCAACATTTAATTAGTAGTGTATTTACTACTTTAATCCTTTTAATTAATTTCAATTTATAATTGAACTTTTAACACTTACGTGATTTAGTCTCTATACCTTAATAACTTTTAATTCCTGAAAATTACTTATCCAAAATTTAGTTTGCCTCTATTATAGCTTCATAAGAAAATATTCACGGGCCCAATTTACGAAAGCAGAGTCCCGAAACAATACTTTCCGTCACCCCTAACTATCGGGTCGTTACACCTGTTATGCATTAAAGTGATCTTGGACCACTCCTATGTACCAAAAAAAAATTGTTTTCTTTTTTGGATGAATAAAAATTCTTACTTATCTAAAAAAAAAAATTGATATGGACCTTTAGAGATCCACACTCCAAAAGCTAACCATTGAGGTTGACCTAAGTCCATATAAACCCAACTAAAAAATCTCTTATTTTCTTATACAAGATCCAAGTCTATACCTTGCAATTGGCGCATAACAATCCATCATGCTCTGTAGCCTTGTCATCGACACAAGCTAGGACAAACACTGCAATGTTGGCATCACCACCCGTGCCACACGATTACAATTGAGATACAAGATGAATGACTCTAATACCAATTGATACGATATTTGGAGAACCACACCCCAAAAATTAACTATAGAAGTTAGAGAGTCCATATAAACTTCACTAGGAAATCCTTTATTTTCGTGGGATCCAAATATAAACTCCACTAGGAAATCCTTTATTTTCTTATGTGGGATCCAAGTCCCATATCTTGCAATTGGTTCTTGCCTACAAGAAATTTCATATTGACAATTTAGGAAAATAATGGAGCTTGGTTCTTGCATACAAGAAATTTCATATTGACGATGAAGAAGCTAGAACAGACTCGTCTCACCGAAAGTGTCCGCAACTACTTAGCCTGCTCCATCTAACACCTCATCCTTCATTTCTATACATTGCACCTTAAACAAAAGAAAAGGGAATACGAAGCTTTGCATTTTAATTTTATTGCTTTGAATGCTTCTCAACTTATTCAGACGGCTGCTGGCTTTCCATCTTTTCTAGGGTCACTAACAGCAGTTAATGTTCCATGAAATATATATGAATCTTTTCCAAATTTTCGGCCCCTTTCTATGTCTTTCTGGAGGGCTTGAACAACAAACTGGACGATAGCCCCACCTGACTTGGCCCGCAGCTCATGCCCCTTCTCTCTCAGGAAAATCTTTGTCTCATCTGCAAGCTCAATGTGATCCCCATCAATCACAGTCCAGTTTTCGTAATAAACTAGGTTTGGTATTAGCTGCAGCAAACCAAGATGAACTTCATTGGATGCTCTTTCAAATAAAAAGAATACCAATTACATGACCTATTATTACTATCTATCCAGTCCAATGGAATCATACCTTGTGGTAGATCCTTGGATGTTGAACTGCAGCTAAAGGTTCCATCCCCAATACAAAATGATTTAGGAAAACCTGGGCTACTGCTGGTATTATGTTCATTCCACCACTGCCACCAATCACTCCTGCCAGCTGATTATCCTGCCAGTCAGGTATTAAGGTTAGTGAAACAGATCAAGACATCAGAAGGTTACTACAACAACTAAAACGTAAGTGCTGCATTTAATTTTGTAAACCTTGGTAATAATAAGTGGTGTCATGGAAGATAGAGGTCTCTTGTTTGGTCTAATAAAATTTGCAGGAGCAGGAGGGAGCATGTCTGGAGATATCTCTGTTGGTGCTGAGAAATCACCCATCTCATTGTTAACAATGATCCCAGTGGAAGGCGATAACACTCCAGCTCCGAAAGGGTAATTTACAGTGGTGGTCATCGATACGGCATTACGTTCCGCATCTACGACGCAGAAATGGCTAGTTCCATGGTCTCTGAGCTGACTCCATCTGGCAATGGAAAGGATTACAAAGCTCAGAAACTTCATTGTAAAGACTCTAAAGGTTTGATCGTATTACCTTGTTTATAATGCACACCTGTACATATAATAGTTTGCGGGGAAAGTGGCGTTGTCAATTATCTTTTCCTGAATTTGCTTTGCAAAAGTAACAGAAAGCATTTCAGATACATATTTGGTAATGTCAACAAAATCAGGGTCACCCAAGTTCATTCTTTCAGCAAACATGTGTTTCAATGCTTCAATCAGGCGATGCACTCCAAGATCGCCCTTTGCGGCATCGGCACTTCCATAGCTGTCGAAGATGTTCAAAACCTGTTTCATGTCATGATGTTTAGAAAGACTTGAAGTTTGAATGCTACTAGGGTCTAAAGCATGAAAAATGAAGTTAATATATACATTTTACCCACCAGAGACAGCCCAAGTGTTCCACTTGAAGGAGGTGGCATTCCATATATAGTGTAATTCATCACACTTGCAGCCATTGCATCTGTAACCTCTACCTTGTAATTCCTTAAATCCTCCATTGTCAAAATCCCACCAACCTGTCTCACATCTTTTACCAATTTCTCTCCTATAGTTCCATTATATAAAACCCCTGGTCCTCGTTCTGCCACTTCCTCAAGGGTGTGGGCTAGCTCTACATTACAGCACTTGTCACCTGCTTGTAACAGCTTCCCCTCTGGTGCAAACACCTGCTTTAAGCCGGGATCATTCATGATCAGCAGCTCGTGCTCAGCAATACTTAATCCAAGATAAGGAGCAATCAGAAATCCCTCTTTAGCTAGTTTTATTGCAGGCTCAAATAGTGTCTTCCAATCTAATCGACCATATCTCAACCAAGCTTCATGAAGGCCAGCAATTTCACCAGGAACTCCCATTGACAATGGACCATGGTACTTGGTTTTCATATCATTCTCGTACATGTTCTGCGCGTTAACAATTACCAACAGGCAAAAGCAAGACAAAAATTGAACCTGTGATCGATAAACTTTATCTTAGAAATAATATAAACTGAAAGAGAGAATTGGGAACCTGTGAAGCGGCTAAGGGAGCTGTTTCTCTGGCATCAAAGGCTTGGACTTGTGAAGTCGATGAAGACCTAACCACCATGAAAGCTCCACCTCCAATTCCACTAGCCATTGGGTTGACGACTCCAACGCACAATGCCGTTGCCACCGCTGCATCCACCGCGTGCCCTCTTTTCTTGAGCATAAGGACACCGATTTTAGAACAACGAGCATCATCAGCGGCAACAACGCCCTGATCTGACTCGACGCTGTCGGGGCCACCAACTTCAACCCTTTCATTGTACTTGTTTCCTCCTTTAACCAACAAGTAGCTAAAGTCGTCTCTGAATATCAGGCCTACAACAGAAACACACACCATATCCCAGCATCAAATAAAGCAGAAACCCATGATTATAAACTATATGAAACAAGAATAATCTAAGTATATTCACTTAAAAAGGAATTCTTGAATGCAAATCAGGATTTGTTGAAAAATATGAACCCAGGATTTGCAGCAGGAACCTTTGCTAAATGGTAACTTTTGGCGTATGTGCAACTGACAATAACCATATCGTATCAGATCAGAAAGAATCCTTCAGGTTCATAAGGCTGTAATAGAAGTTTTTATTACAAAACCGTTGCAGTAAATTTAGCAAATGAAAATGTATCTTACCCCAAACTCATTCAACTATTCACTGAGAGTCACAAAATATAGAAACTTTGGGTATTATTATATAAACATTAGTCGAGCAAATGAATATGGACGTATTCTTTTGGTTTTTCTAAATTATCATGTAACAGAAAGTAACAGAAAACCGTTGACTTTGATGAAATAAATGGATGAAAGCAAGGCAATTGATCCTGGAAACACAGAAAACAAAAAGAAAAAAAAACAATACAGAGAAAACCAGTCTTGATGGGAACATTAAAAGCAAGATACAAGAAAATAGGAAAAAAAAAAGTTAAAGGAACTGACTTGAAAGGGTTAAAAGAAGAAAGAAGAAGCAGAGAGCAGTGTTCCGAATAACGTTTCTGTTGTTGTTCTTCTCATCTAAAAGAGGAGCTTCCATGTTATGTCTCCCCATACATGAATCCCTTGTTTCCACAGGAAAAGGAAGAGATATTTTATTCCAGAAGTTAGGTGGGTGGTACTAGTAGAGAGATGTCATCATTTTGAGTTAAATTATTTACTCAAATAAAATTTGAAAATGAAACATAAAATATATCCTGATTTGGAATTTTTTTTTTAGTAATACTCGGTAGGATTAGCTGGTAGTGATATATTATATAAAATATATAAAACAAGGAACATGAGTAAAAAAACTAATAAAAAATAAAATAAGGACTTTGAGTTTTAAGTTGGTAAGGATTTTCATTCAAATAATATTATATATATATATATATATTTACCAAAATGATACAGGTAATGATATGTTTTCAACAGTATTTTTTTTTCCAAGGCTCAAATAAGAATTGCTAAAGGTGAATCGGCCTTGAAATTATATAAAAATCCAGATATTAAGTGACTAAAGATGTGTTTTGTCCTTGCCATGGTGTCAATTTGGGTCTCCCCGAGGCTTGCACACCTTGCAGGGATGTCAGGAACAAGACACGCCCCTGCCAACTTAATACCCCACCACTTCTTTTGTAGCGATTCCATTTTAGTCGGTGTCGAAAACTGCGAGTTTGAAATCAAATTCCGTAAACCGAGTTAGTGAAATTAAGAATAGAAGAATTTTCGTATTTAAATGAAAAATTTATTAATGGACAATCGAGTAATTTAGTCAAGAAAACTGTCAATGTAACACCCCATACCCGACCCGATTGTTGGGTCTGAGCTACAGGATGTCACATTTATTGCCGAAGCAACTACGATCAAATACAATTCATTTTAACAATTAAGACATATTGTTAATATTAAATCCTCATTTCAACATTTAAACAACCATATACGAGCCTTGTATGAGCTTACGAAAGCTCTTAATATGACTCAAGGTCGAATAAGGACCAAATTGTAAAATTTCAAACTATCAAGTTTACATCGTGACTTCAGGGGTTCCAAGCCACTACGTAACTCACTAGCTTCACTTCGTTGCAACGCTATAAGTCTGGCATTGCGACGTGACAGCCTGTTTTCAAAAGGTCCAATTGGTACCAATTCATATCACCTAATCAATCAAACCTATATCACAATTCAACTATTTCAACACTTTTAACCACTCTTATATGCTTAATTTTGATCATTAACACCATATATACATATATTTATATATATTAGACAAATCATCATTTCATATCCAAAACATATGACTATTTAACCATTTCAACCTACTTATGCCATGTGCATATATGTATATTAAACAAATTGTAACTTGATTTAAACCACAATGCCAATTCAAAATTCAAAATTTCCATTTCAATACAAAACCAACTTCAAATCCTAGGTACATGCCATATATCAAAATGAAAAAGGGACCATACAAACTTTATCGAGTCGAGAACTGCGGTTTGGATGCTAAATCAATCCTCAAGACTTTGAGATTCCTCAATACTTACGCACAGAATAAACAAACCATACGCTGAGTGATAACGCTCAGTGGTACTTTCATGATTCAAGCCATATAACTAGCATGGTAACAAGATAAATATATGCCATTGCAAGTTCACGTTCTAACTATATCATATCAAGTGTTTCAATTTCACACAATGGCATCAATTACAATCTAATTTATACACCATGTTATCAAACTATTACCAATCATGCATATATTTTAATCTAAATTGTCACCAATTAATCTCATCAATATAAAATATCAAACCTTACTTTTATTAGCATTAATACATTCAATTTCATTTCAATTCATTCTATGTAATTGATGCAGTCGTTGAAAGTACCAAAAATATCCTATTTCCTACAAACTAATGAAAAAGAACAGTAAAGGGGAAGTAGGGTCAAATCCTCAGGGACTGGATTGCACGAAGGCTTGTTTCTTAAAATCTTAGGCAAAATTGTGCTTAAGAAAACATGCGTTCCTAAAAAAATAAAAATAAAGAAACAGAATTAAAATTTTTGATCTGGAAAAATAAAATAAAAACAGAATTGAAAGTTGAATTGAAATTGCGAAATTAAATAAATTACGAAAATTAAAATGGAGAATATAAAAATAAACAGAGTTAGGAAAAGAGTGAGTTTCTAATGTGGCGAGATTTCAGCCTCCGGTTGTCTCGATTCGCCTTCAGTTCAATCCTTGGCTTTTAAGTGACCCTTCTCAAGCAGAATAAGCCAGTTATAGTGGAAGAGGACGCCTACGACCACCAGCTCCAAGAATTTAGACTTAAGATTTGGCGGAACCTAACTCTAGCCAATAATCGCTTTTGTGGGACTATCTTCTGCTAGATCATCACTTCTCAACGACGAATACCACACCATTTTGTCTCTTGGACTCACCAACCTCTGACGCAGAAAGCCAACAAACCGACTGTGCAACCTTCCCAAAACGTACAAAGCAACCGTTCCTTACATAAGTTGAAAAGATCACCTGTAAAGGGACATCGACGAAAGTGTCAACCCCGTAATGTGGAAAAGCGATGAATACCCTGTTAAGAAGGCTAAGCGTGGATTCTAAGCCTCAAAAATATTTTTGGGAAATTTCGGCAACCTTCGGCTAGATTAGATTTAGTGGCTCATGATTTTTTAAGGAAAAACAAAAAAATAATGGAAAGGGAATTTTTTATTGAAATATGAAAAGAACAAATAGACTAAATTTATGGGGGAAAGAGTGTTACAGCAAAAAGATAGACGAAATTTATGTCACTTCATCCCCTATTTATAGTACTAAGAAACCTAGCCTATTCCTTATTAAATTCTAAAAGATAAATAAAAATAATTAAAGATAAATAAAAATAAATCCTAAAATTAAATCTAAATAATTATCCTTAATAATTATTCTAATATAATTAAACATTAAATAGAGTCTTGTGCTATAAAATCTCTTTTTTTGCATTTTTGCCCCAAAAGTCTTCCACACTTTGTATTTTCGGCACCACTTCTCTCCTACTTTGCATGTTGGCCCACTTTATCTCCAAATTCACGGTTTTCACCCTTAAATTTACTTTTGCCTTCAATTTAGTCCCTAAAAGATAAAAGACCATAAAATAGCCCAAATTAGTAGGATCATATTCAAAATAAACATGCAATTAGCACATAAAAATATGTCGTTCTAGAGTATTATTAGTAATGTATCATTATCCTGTTTCCGTATCGAATCTATTGATTCGCTATATCTTCATACCGGCCATTTGGGGTTGTATATCGGCTCGCATGGTCTTTCAAATGCTATCAATAATTACAGATCACACACATACTTTTGTAATACCATTCTGTATTATCAAATGATTGCAAATATCATTTAACCAATACACGTTTCATATTCTGATTTTAAAATTCAATTTAACGTTTCGCCCAATAGAACCCTAATAAAACAGACTCGAACATGTGGGTGAGCTATACCACACTAAGATAACTCGTATGAGGAGAAACTACACCGCACTAAGGCACCGTAGTGCAAAGCCCGTAAGCATCACATGTTTAAACATATTCAAATACATCCCTCCACCACACCAAGGTCTCCGTAGAGGCAGTGAATACTCAATGATCCATAATAAATGTTGGATCCCTAAATAATATATCATAATTTCCACATTGTTAACTAACCCGTACACAAGCGCCCATATGACCCTAATGACATGCTAACTGTGTCCTAGCATTTTACTAAGTTCGCATAGGCATCAATCATCCATATATCATAGCCTCATTTCATTTCACCATCAATTCATAAACATATATAGATATCATATATCATAATTCATATCACATATCATATATCATATATCAATAATATCACACTTTTTTATATTATATTCAGTTCAGTCCACATTCTCGATATTCAATTTCATTTAATATTATCAACACAAATAAATTCATATAACTTATTATATCAAATTCATATCATCACATATTCAACACCATTTTTCTATACCATTTCTATCATCAATTCATTATATAAGACATTTATCAATTTATATATTACTTATTCTATTTTATTCAATTCAGTCCAATTTCTCAATATTCAATATCAATCACAACGAATCAATTCGTACAACAATTATATACTGACCTTGATTCTTAATCATGCAATTAAAATGAATATGCAAACAACTATATTGATCTCGAATCATAAAGTACAAAACGATTGTCATGGTTACTCTCTACGACTCTCACTTTTCCTTTCTCTTGCGACAATCCAATGTCACTTTTTGCTACAATTAATAATTAAATAATGGAACAATATCAGAATTCATCCAATTCTCATTCAAATACGAAGCCAGACATATTTTATTTTTTATTCAATTTAGTCCCTAAACTCGGGATAAGCATACATGCGTTAGAATTCAACATTATTCATGGAAATAAGTAAATACATGTTTTGGTTTTGAAATCACTGAAATGTTAAGGGATGACCTAAGACATTATTTGTATACTCTAGAGCCTAAACGACTAATCTATATGCTACGTTATCCCTAGTTCCCGTGACTTGAGCCTTTAATTATCCTTTCTTGATGAACCTACTTCTTTTTAGACCTTGAGCCTAAAGTGAGTTGAAAACTCAACCCTTCACAGTCCTTAATATTAAAATGCACTATAAATGGATGTTAGGCAACAAACATTGAGGGTTAGATAGAAACATTTTAGAGGTCCTAAAAATGAATTGAGTGAATAGTGAAGAGATGGTTCATTATGGCATGTATAGACTCTTACAAAATGTGCATAAAATTAAAAATATGAGCGAATAAAAGCAATGTAAAGGTCAAAAGCAAAGCGAGCAAATAAAAAGCATGGTTAAAGCTAAAAGCATTGTGAGTGAAAAGAGAAAATTTGAAAAATATGCTTGAAAATGAGAAATCGATTAAGAAGCATCAAATTAGCTTTTCACTATGATCGCCGCCAAATGTGTGAACGTTTGACTAGAAAATACCACACCAGAAATTTATAAAATTAAGCGATGTCCGTAAGTTGACCTGTCGTCAAATGTAGTAGTCAATTCAGGTCAATTTCATACTTAAGGAGGTTGTTTTCTATGCAATTTAGAATTTTATATTACATTTTTGGTATTTAGGCCTTAAGATTAAATGTTAATAAAATAAGTATTTTTTAACACATTTAATAAGTGTGTTGTGACCCAATAGGCTGACACGGGCTTTAGGTAGTACAAAATTTTTAATTGAGTGTGTAGATGACGAATTAAAGGCCCAATTGATGTAGAAGTAAGGGTTGAATGATGCACAAGCTTCCTAGGACGTCAAAGCACAAAACAAACGCATAAGGCAAAAATTACATGTCATGTCGTGCCATAGACATGGTGTGGCGTGACACAGGTCAACGTGTTGCCCAAGAATACCGAGGCTATTTTCATTTGTGCAATCAACTTTATATGAAGACTTAGAATGTGCTGAAGACCTAATTTGGGCTATCAGCACTTCTATAAATAAGACATTAGGGGTTTGATGTAACTAAATGATTGCCTATAAACGTGTTATCGTTTATAGTTTAAATATCACACCAAAACATAATAATTAAGAGTGGTGGTGTCCACAAGTGCACAGGTCAAATTGTAATATAGTTTGTACAACAAAATAATTTGGAAGTATTCTGAGGATCGTACCCAAGAGAGGATTGAATAAATAAGGAATACACTTTTACAACAATAAGTCTAAGTAGTAATAATTATTTCCTATATTACGATAGATCATAAAAGAAATTGATGGAATAAAAATAAAATAAATAAATAAATAAATAAATAAAAATAACAATGAAATAAATCAATAAACCAATCAGGAAGATTAACTCGTTTCAGGGTTTGCAACTAACTTTAGATTATGGTTCTAGGGTGGATTAGTCATTTCTTAACCAAGTATTATATCCCGACCTCTAATTAGTTAATTGATTGGTTGATACTGGCTTATCTCCCAACCTCACTTTCTCAAACAAGATAAATTACGATTTACTCAATTTGACTTATCTCCGACCTCGCCTAGCATATGATAACTTATTAAGGTTGTCAAGCCTAACAGTTTAAGAACACATAATTTATACCAACTAATCCATCTCGAGAAACTCTAAATCCTCTGTTAATCACATCTCCATCCACTCATTAATCTCCTCTAAGGGATTTAGTAACTCATGTTATTCATGGTCTTTCTCTCAATTGAATAAACCATGTAAAGACACGATCGATTCAAAGAAGAAAAGAGAATTGAATAATCGTAGGTTGAATATTGAATGGGGAACGGAGTAGTAAATCTCATGATTGGAATAACAAAATAAAACAAATGCAAAAGAACATAAACTGGAAATACTTTAATAATATAAATAAACTCTTGAACCAAAACTGATTCAAGAAGAAAAACAAGAAAGTTATGAAAAGGCAAAAAGAAAATAAACTACAATTACTTCTAAACTACGAGGGTTTTTTAAGGCGTCTAGGATGACTTATTTACATCAATCCCCTAATGTCTTATTTATAGTGGTGTTGGCAGCCCAAATTAGGTCTTCGGCATGTCCTAGGTCTTCGTATAAGTTTGATTGCATACACAAAAATAACCTTGATAGACTTGGGCAGCACGTCGATGTGTGTCGCGCCACAACGCTTGCATGGTGCGACACAACACCAAATTTATACCTTGTGTCATTTTTTTGGTGCTTTGACATCCCGGGAATGTTGTGCATCACTCGAACTTTGCTTTCATGTCAATTGGGCTTTATATCTCCATCCTACACACTCAATTGAACCAATTAACACAACCTAAGGCCCAAGTCAACCTATTGGGTCACAACACCTACAAAATCTGTTAAAAACACTTATTTTTATTAACTTTTATTCCTAAGGCCTAATTACTAAAAATGTAAATTAAAATCCTAAATTGCTTAGAAAAAAAATCTCCTTTAAGTGTGTAATTAACCTCTTGTATGGCTTGTCATAATATAATTGCTTAGTGGGTAGTTAACTAGACTCCTTTAATTGCATGTTTGAAGTTTAGAAACCACTTAATCACCGAATCTTATGGGTTCGATCCTTGGAATACTCTAGTGTTCCATTGAACATTAGAAATATTACAACTGACTTGTCACACTTGCAAATACCACTTTATATTTTGATTGTGTTAGTATTGATTTCTCAGCCCTGGTGTTCGCATACCGACATTGAGGCAATCAAAATGATAAAGTTAGAGAAATGGGAAAGATTTGGAAATGAATGTGGTTTTCTCTAAATGAAAATGAAATTGAAAATGACCTGAAAATGAATTTATGGTTTTTCGAATAATTGAAGATCGAAAATGGAAATAAATTTATTGGTCATGGTGAATTCATTGAATGTAGAAATATTAAATATATTTTTTCATAGGTTCTTTTACGGTAAAGCCTTTATGATTTTAACAGAATTAAAATTGGGTTGAGAAAATTATTTATTTGGGAAGTTAATTTATTTAAATTAATCTAAGATTTTTATTTTGAGAAATAGAAAAACAAATATTGGGTTGGATTGAATAATAAAGTACTAGGTTAAAAGCCTAGGAAATACTAATAATTTGACCCGATATGGGAGAGACCCAAAAGCCCATCATGTTTAAAGCAATGGATGGCAAACCCTAGTTTGTTTAACTAGGATTGTTGCCCCACTTAATCCTAGTTAAACTAAAAGTTCATTTTTCTATTGAAATAGACTTCTACAATTCAACAAGACTTTCACCTCTTCTCCATATAAATAGATGGCACCGGCAGGGCTAAATACACAACTTTAAGATATTTGTATTCTGCCTAAAAATAGTTAGAGTTTATTCTCTAAAGTTTTAATTCTATTTTTCGGAATAATAATTCTGTCGGTTTCTATTGAGAGAGATTTTGATTTTCCAGTGAAAGTAAAGAAAAACTATTTTTGGTTCAGTGTTTGATTCGAATTCGTTCGACCCCACACTCGAAGTAGTTCGTAGTACGAGAATAGCAAAAGTCATTTGGTTGAAAGCCAGGAACAACAAGGATCTGTCTAGCTGAAAACACAGGTGTGATTTCGGTAAAGGGTTTATTGTTATAAATATCATAAAGCTGCTCGGTTTTCAAAATTTTAATTTTTCATTGTACAAGAAAACCGTTTTCAAATCGGATATTTTCCAATGGCGACATTCTTTGTACGTGGTGCAACATTGAGCTCCCTATCCTCGAAGTCGTGACACTCTCTTGTCGGAGTTGCGATGTCAAATTGCTATCTTCATGGTCGCGACTCATTCATATTGAAGTCGCGACATCAAGTTATTCCATTTAGTGTCGCGGCACTCACCCTTCGATGTCACAATAAGAACCTTAAATTAGTTAATTTTTACATTTTAGTCCCTCATTTGTTATCGAAGTTTCATAAGGGCTTTCATAAGCCTATTTATAACCCAAAATTGAAAAATTAATGTGAATAGAAGTTTTAAAACTCAAACGGTTGCACGAATTGTCTTCGAATGTTGAATAGTTGCTTCGGCAACGAATATGACATCTCATATCTTAGATCTTGTAACACCCCGTACCCGACCCTACTACCAAGTCAAGGTACCAGAATATCATATTCGTTTTCAAAACAACTACAAATAATTACATATCTATTCAACTTTTTATTCAAGTTTTCAAGCTCATTACATATTTATAACATGATTTATAAACATTTTCGAGCTCTATACATGAATTGAAAGCTCTTTTGATGATCAATAGTTGATTAAGGACTAAATTATAAAGTTTCCATCTATCAGATTGACGTCGTGATGTCAAGGTGACCAGGTCACAAGGTCACTCACTGTTTATGTCTCGTCGCGACTTGAAGAATTCGATATCACGATGTGTGTTCTGTTTCCATGAAATCAATATATTTCAATTCACAACACTTAAAACAATGTCCATATAAAACCTTTCAACCAATTCAACCAACATACCATTCATATATACCTATTTCCACTTAAGACTCAATCATATATAGCTAAGTTTGCAAAGTTAACAAGGTGCTCAAAGTCCATCAAGTGATTCCATTAGAAATCTTACATGTACATACTTGGTTTAAACCTGTGCACATGCCATATACTATTACCAAAAGATCAACACCATACCCTCTTCCAAGATTTGAGATGTGATGTGATGAGTTGAGATTTTATCTTCACTTTAAAGCTTCAATTTAAGCCTTTACCACCTACATGTTGAGAAATAACGCGTTAAACTTATAAAATTTTAGTAAGTACATCAAAAATTAAACTTACCATTTCCTTAATTAAATTTAACATGCCAATACTTTAAATATAACACGATGAATTTAATTAAATGATCATTAAATGCTCATTTCCACTTACAATCTTACCATATTTCACTTACCGATTCACTAATTATTTCACTTAACACTTTTCATTTATCTCATTGTAGACTCAACTAAACAAGAAGGATATGCAGAAAGAACATTGAAATGCTCTAAAGAGCCACTATCACTGATTTGCAAAGAAGTGTCACTGTCACTATGTGCACTAAAAGTTTCCTAATAGCATTCCATCTATATCCAACATGTTCATATGTTGTCTACTTGGGCATTTATATTTCATTTTCATCGCTATCAGTTATTGATTAATAGCTCTAAAAATTTACATTCTTTACAATTTAGTCCTCATTTTCATGAAAATCAATATTCATTAAACTATCACTTTAATTTCACTTAGAAGTAAATTCACTATCACAAACACTTCATTCAAACTCTCAATTCAAGTATTTTTGTTTCACACTTCTAATCTTTATGCTCTTTGCAAATTATTCCTTTTTACATTAATTTCACTACACTTAACTTTACAATATTTCCATTTTAGTTCTTGCTAACATATAATTCAATAATCACTTTATCCTCACTTTAGAATACATTTCACTTCCATATATATCACTTCATTTAAACATTTTATTACAATATTTTAGTATATATAATCACTTTTGAATATTTTATAATTTAGTCCTTAACAATATGAAATTTCATAATCATTATAAATCCACTTCAATATCACTTTAAATTTAATTCACTACCATATAACACTTCATTCAAGCACTTATTCATAATATTATATACACTTTACAATTTAATCATTGATTTCGTACTTTCTTTACACAACATTAATTCACTTTGAAATTTAAATTAAATGGATATATTCACTATCTTTAATCAATTTCAAATTAAATAAACACAAATATTTTTAAGTTAATCACACAACTGCTAATATAACAATTTCACATATTTTATACTTGGATTATAATAGGTAGTGTAAAATTCTTGAAGTATTTACCTCTCTTTTGTTAAATTTTCACTATTTTGCCTTTAATTCTCTTCCTCCCTCACTTTTGTCACCATCTTCTCTTTGTTTCCAACACTTCCATCATTTCTTCCCTTTTTCTACTTTATGAACACACCAAATACATAATCAGAACCCACTAAAATCATTTTCTTATGTCTCTACTTCAATTAAACATAAATTCTATAAGAAATATTTGAATTTCTTACCTTGTTCCCTTGATATCAACCACTTTCTTGACTTTCTCTCTCCTCCAACTTATATTTTTCTTGGATCCAAGTTGATATTCGTATTCACCCTAGTCTTCTTATCATTTTTCCCTCTTGATGGTTATGAAAATTCTTTTGATTTGTAGGTGAAAATAATGAATTTTGGTAAAAAAGGACCAAATTGAAAAGAAAAGAAAACTTTCTTTCTTCTCTTCGTGGATGGATTTGAGAATGATGGAAAAGTGGATAACTTTCTTCATTTTTTCATCCTTTTATATCTAATTTAATTAATAAAATATTATTAAAATAAAAATTATATAATATAAAATATCACCAACATCATTATTACAATCCAAAGGCCCATATTTTACACATCAAGGCTAAGCAAATCTAATGACCACAATTCATCCACACATTCAAGGGCATTTTGGTAATTTTCTTTTTAAAATTATCTTTCTTACTAAATGACGATTTTGCCCTTGGTCAAATTTTATATTTCCAATTATGTCCTTTTCACGTTTGGTTATTTGCACTTTTAGTCATTCAAATTTTTAAATTTACACTTAACCCCTCAAATTTTGAATATTCACACTTTGATCCCATAACTTTTCACTTTTTCACAATTTAATCAATACCTCATATTTATATTTCGCAATATAGTACTTTTTTTTCAACTTTCTCTAGTATCCAATACCTTCCTCTACTAACACTGATGTACCTTATTTCATTTACTCGATAAATCAATTATACACATTACAAGTATAACACTTTACAGATTTAGCATGATGATTTTAGGGGTGTTACAGATCTGACGATCGGGTCAAGAGTAGGGTGTTACAAATACTATGTTGATTCTATTCATGAAGGGTCATTATGAGTATAATATATGACGATAATCCTATCGAAATGATATTTTGAGGTTATTAACATTTTGATCTAACGTATTAGTTATGTGTTACTATATTAATATTTTTATATTTGAATTCAAATTTTGTTAGTATTACTGTGTATTCAATACTTAGCATACGATTTTATTTGTTTTCGTGTGCAGTCCTATCTTAGGTTTTGGTGTGTTCATGATCTTATCAACATCCAAGCCATTAGCACTCAGCTTAGCCATCAGTTGTAATGTTTTCCTATATTAAATTATAAGTGGCATGTACCTAAGTTATTAAGAAGTGCTTTGAAGTCATTATAAGTTATTAGGAAGTGCTTTGAAGTCATTATGTCATTTTGATTTGTAAATTTGTTATTAATGTATTCCTTGGTGATTAGTTGAGTGGTTTTGGATTCTACTTATCTTTTGATATATATAGAGAGAGATTTAATGGAGTAATTTTGGTTGAATGGCTAGTTGTGCATAAGTTAGTAGTTAGTTTAATTAGGTTAGTTGTGTTGGAATATATGATATGATCTTTAAGAGTTGAATGCAATTATACAAGTTAAGTATGTGTGCATTAAATTGATATAAGCTAAATTGGTTGTTGTGTTGGTAGTTGTTGGTTTAAATAGTTAAATATGTATTTAGTTAGTTCAACCATCCATTTACTATG
Organism: Gossypium anomalum; assembly: GCA_025698475.1. Classification (NCBI taxonomy): domain Eukaryota; kingdom Viridiplantae; phylum Streptophyta; class Magnoliopsida; order Malvales; family Malvaceae; genus Gossypium; species Gossypium anomalum. Next base: position 16,632,643 of record CM046961.1, read on the forward strand.
TGAAATGTCATGACTTTAAGATATTTATCATGTTCTTATTTGTCAATTGGACATGTTTTAGCTTGGTACAAGTTTGGTATGATTTAAGAAGTGTTTTGGCATCAATTACTTGTTGGAAGTTTTGCATTTTTGACATTTTGGCAAGATGGTCTTGAGGCATAGCATGAACAAAAATGATCAAATGGTACATTTCAGGGTAATTGCCTTAAGACATGTTGAATAAGTCTCAAGACAATAAATTGTAGACCTCAAGACAAGTACCCCATGGTCCCGAGACGAGTAAAAATTGAACCTAAATAAATTTTACCCTGTTTTAGGTCTCGAGACAAGGGAACATTTAAACACCGAAGCTAAAATTGTGAAACAAGGGAGGCCTATCTTGAGACTTGAGAAGCTATGTCTCGAGACATAGATTTCAATGTCTCAAGACGTGTCAAAATCAAAGCAAAATTTCTAAAACTAATTTGTAGTTTGTCTTGAGACATGGAGACCCTGTCTTGAGACTTCATGTTGAAATTTTATGAATAGAGTTTTGATCCAAATCTTAACTTTGTTTTTGACCGAACGCAAACCTATAACACTATTTATAAAATCATATAACATTGAATCATCATGTTTATGTTGATAATTGTAATTATATGGGATTATTATAAATTAATGTCAAATTGTTTGATTAAATTGCTTGAAATAGTCTAAGTTGCTTTGGCAACGTAATGTGACGTCACACATTCGGATCGAATGTGGGGTTTACAACCCCAACAATCAAACATTAAACACACTAACCACCAACTAATCCTAATAACTATCACCCTCCCACAAACCACTATATAAACCCTCCCCGCCCTAAATCTCACACACTTCCTAAAAAAATAACTCTTCATTAAAAAAACCTCTTCCCACAATTTAAAAAATTTCGAAAAGGTTTCTCAAAAAATTTAAAAAATAAAAATAAAAATAAAAAAATTAGAAATTAGAAATTTCTAAAAAAATTGATTTATTTTTCAAATTGAATAGAGAGAAATTTTTCAAATTTAAATAAGCTCCCTCAATTTAATTTAAATTAATTAGATAGTTATATTATTTATCATTTATTTGGTTTGCAAGGTTTTGTAATTATAAAAAAGAACTGTCTTATATAATATGTAAATTCTAGTTAATAACTATTTTGTTATATTAATTATGTAATTGATAAAATTATTGTGTAAAAAATGCATGCATGTTAAAAATATAGTTTGTTTATTACTAATACTATGATTTAGTTTTTTTTTTAGAAATTAAGCAATTTTGTGAAATATCAAGATATTGTGAATATTTGAAATTTAAGTATAAATAAATTTGTTGTGAGAAATGTTGGATATTTTGTGAAATATGTTGAGTATTCATGTTGGGATGAAGAATATTTTAATATATATGTAGTGATTATAATGAATTACATATTAACATTATTTTTATTAGCAATATTTAATTGTTTACTTGTAACTTGTTTATGTTCAGGGTTTTGAAATTTTCAAAGTGTAAATTTATTATGTATAATATGTATCTTTTGGTTAATATATGTGTAATTAAAACAAAGACTTTTAATTTTGATTGGCGGAGTTAGGGCTTGGCAGGGCCCAAATCCCCCTGAAAAAAACATCTTTTTAGATCTTTTATAATTTGTAAAAGTTTAAATAAGTAATGGGAAAATTGTTCTTTGATCCCAAAAATAATAAAAAAAAGTAATTTAATCATTTAAAAATCATAAAGATATACGCTATTAAAATGATAAAATTACATTTTTATTGTCATAAAAATATACAATTTAATTCCGTTCTCCAAAAAAAATTTTCTGACTTCTATCATCAATAATACAACTGTAATCATCAGTTTTTTATCAACTATGATTAATATACGTGCTACATTAGTGTTTCTCTTCTCCCTTGTATCATCATCAGTTTTGACTTACATGCAATGCCACTTCCATCAACCCAACCCAAACTCATCTTTTATTACAATGATCTTCAAGCTCATATGGCTACAAGTAATCAAACCAATGCTGAAAGCAAGTCCAATCTATTTGATTGGACTGAGACCATATCATCAATGGTGTTGAATTGAATGATGATCGATAATCCACTCCACAACCCAACTTTGCAGGGGAAACCCTCTTCTTCAAAAACTGATTGGACCTTTTTGTTTAACCTTTGGATCCACTGCAACTTAGTTTTAGGGATCATCAGTCATCACCTCATATTGAACCATTTGCTGATTGACCATCGATTTGCCTACTTCCCTGTTCTTTTTATCAACACTGGTGTTAGTATTCTTTATTGTCAAAATTTTTGGCAAATTAAAAAAAAATAACTAAATTGAATTCAATATTCTCCGAAATTCTTTCACTATACCTGACATAACTTATACGATGTATGTAAATAATTGTTAATTGATTCAATTCCTTCGTCTCAAGCACTTGTACTTAGTTATTGTGCAATATATGGTCACCTCATACGGTTAAATGTCACCATTTTTTTTTCTTTTTTCTTTTATTTTATTTCAACATAAGTAAAAGAAAAGAAAGTAAAAGATGATAATGTTAAAGAAATAGAAAGTGATATGAAGAATGACGGTTGAGAAGGTTATTGAGAAGGTTAGTTCACCCAATCGAGACAAAGAGCTAGAGGCTATGAAGAATGACGGTGGAAAGAGTTTGAAGGCCGAGGGCCATGAGAGTCTTGAGAGAGTATAATTAGTATTCTTGAAGTGTAGATCTTCTCTTCATCATTCTTGAGAATATTTATAAGCGAGGGTCCCATGCAATATGACATTAACGTGTTAGACTTGCCATCTAAACATCATTAAGGAGCACATGAGGGGATGTCTTTGATGGGACGAAGATGTTTGTGACAGGGCAAATCCTGTCCTCTACTCTAACTCTGATGGGATAAAATAGTTGAGCCTACGTGATGTTTGGTGACCAAACGATTCCATGTTCCCAACGAAAATCGAGCCATCCATTGTCTAAATAGTCCCTCCGAAAATGTAAGTTCACAAGTGTCCTCCTGGCTCACTTATGGCAATTTAGAAATCTCTTAGACTTGCCACGTGCCTTGTCGCAGATGGGGTATAACAATATCCCCCTTTCCAATCGAGAAGTACCTCCTATTGAATTAAGCCTGATTATAATAATCGCTTATGTGATAAAAAAAAATCACAATGAATTTTGTTTGCACAAGTTTCAAGCTCTTGAGAGGATATTGAGGGAACTATATAGTTGATTATTTATATGAATATATAAGTGTTGGACAATCTACACTATTATTTATATGAATAACTAGTTTGCATATCTGTGCAATGCACGAGTTAATTGTATTTATAAATTAAAATATATTAAATAAAAATTGTATAAAAATTATTAGAAAAAATTTAGTTTCGTAAAATTGTTTGTTAAAAAAAATTCAAAATATTTAACTAAATTTAACAATAATTAATAAATATTAACAATCAAAAAGAAATTGTAGAGGTTATTAAAATTACTTTTAGTATTAAGGGTGTTGAATATATAATTTTATAAAAATACTTTAATAAAAAATAATAAATGTAACATCCGTTACCCGAGAAACCCGAGTGATGAATGTTACATTTGGCACCGAACATTCTTTACAATATCATATATTTAAAATTTAGAACTTTATCAAGATCACATTACACTTTTTAGAGCATATTTAGACTAACAATAAAGTTTAATTCTATTCCAAACTCATTTCAAGTCTGTTTTAGCCCAGGTTTATGTCTCGAGACAATGTCGTGTTACCTAGAACTTTAGCTTCAAAGTTGTCTTGTTTCAAGACAAATGAGTGTATGTCTCAAAACAAATGAGCTTATGTATTGAGATAAAATCTAATGTCTCGAGACATGACCCTGATATTGTAGCTTTTTTAGCTTTGAAGTTATTGTGTCTCGAGACACATTTAGTATGTCTTGAGACCTAGGACAGAGGACCTGAAAATTCTGTTTTCAAACACCTCTAAACCATACCAAAACTATCCATGATCATTCAAAACAATAGTCAAAGCTCATAAACTATGTAATACCTCATATTTACCGTTCAAAACACATTAAACTCATATATTAGAACAACTAGACACTTTCTTTCTTACTTCATTAATTTATCCATGTACATGTCATATTCTATACCATGAAATTTATTTCATATCCTTTTTCTTCCAAGTCTTCATGAAGTGATGAGATGTGTCAAGGTCACTACTTCGAACAAGAACTAAAATCTAATCTTTCACCTACTCGTTGAAAAATAACATGTTAATCTTGTAAGAGCTTAATAAGTACCCATGAATTTAGATCTTACCAATTTTTTTTATTTAACACAAACATTATTACTATTATGATTTATGAATATATCTTAATAATCAATAAATTATTTCATATTTACAAAATTCACTAATACTTTAATTTACTAATTTTATCATTTCACGGATTAACAGGAATGAAACCTTTATCGGAAATCATTTACAATGACTTTTTTAGCTCATGATAGTCACATTTGAATCAGATAGATACAAAGAATATATCACGATACACGAAGCACAAAAGTGCTCGAAACAAGGCACCAAAGTGCATAATAGAACAGGAGGCACCGAAGTGCAATATCACGAACATCACGAATAACACAGGAGCGCTCAAGTTTCTATGGCATGTCAACTATATCTACGAAGTTCAATGCTAATTCATATAGGCACTCGAAAATCACTAAATTTACAATAATTAATCACAAATATTTAATTCCACGATTTCATTACACTTTCACATTTCTTTCATTCTAGTTTACTATTTTATATTATACGAACATATAATTTCAAATATTAAAACTTTTAAAAGCATTTTCTTTACACTTCCATTCCATGACTAACTATGATCTTTATTCATATTAGTATTGATTTCACGATTTTCACAATTTAACTACACTTTTGCATTTTTTCAATTTAGTCTTTATTTTTCCACAATTTAAAGAACAACTATAATTTCATTTACAATAATCACGAAACTTTATTTACTAAATTCTTAATTAACAATACACATTATATTTCGTACTCTTTACATCTTTTTCACTTATCAAATAATAACACATAAAACTTTCACGTACTTTTCAGTTTAGTCATATTTAACACGAAATTCAATATTCACTATCCCATAGCACTTTAATCCATTAGTTCGTCATAATATCTTATTTAACATGTCTATTATATGTTGTTCACTTTTCTACCCATTTTGACTGCCCAAAAATCATAATTTTCACCATCGAAGACAAGAACTTAAACATTGTTATAGATTATGCTTGTGGAAGTCATGATTAATTTTATTTTCACAAACTCACACTTTGTAAGAATCTCTAGCTCTTGATACCACTTTGTTGGAGAGATTTTGGAAATGATGAAGGGAAAAGACACCCAACATGGAATGAATACTTTATTCATATCATATTCTCTCTCTTACTTTCTTACAAGGGCTTCGTCGCTTACAACCTTTATATAATTGTTGTATGTGACTATTAGTTTCAATACATACATCTAATATAATTAATGTATACCTAGTACATACATGCATCTTAGATAAATACATTCATGCATGTTAATTAAATGCCTATTAGATTCCCTAGATTCATCCTTTCTAGACACATTGATTACATGCACACAGTCATGACATCACATTATCCAACATCACTACTGACAAGAAAAATAAGACAGATAAGAAGGTGAATGATCATGTCTTACCTGGTTAATTAACTATAATAGAGGTGAGATTTAGGCTCAAGTATGCTTATGCAATGCTTTTCACTTCAGTGGTGAAATTTTTTCAGCTTCTTCTACATATTGAGGTAGTAAGGTGGGTCTACGCTTTTCCCAGAATATAACTTCTGGTGAGGGATTAAAATCATCTAGCTGGGATGCCTTCATTTCATGGCAAATGAAATTTTGTTGAGAATAAGATAAAAATAAATGGTAAATTACTGAATTTCATATATATTTGAAACATAATGGAAACCATTTTTGCACCCGTAAAAAATTAAGTAAAGAGTAGAGTGTGGATAAATACCTCATCAGATTTAGCATGCACAGTCAATGTTAAATAATCCACAGTGAAACTTGTGATCATCTTGAAACATTGCTTAACATCAAGCAAATCCAAACATGGGAATTCCATATGATAACCCGCAAGACCGAAGCTCTCGAGCCTTGGCAAATTTTCAAGTATTATTTGCTTTACATGAGGAAATACCATTTTCTTCTCCAACTGAGGACCTTGTGACGATGATGTCAAAATGTCATCATTGGCAATGATTTGCTTCAAATTCTCACACGCCTTTATTTTCAGAATACTTAAATGTGGAAAATGTGGAATGAAAGTCGCTGGAAAGATGTATGTCAAACAATTGGAGTCATAAACTGCTAGTTCTCTAAGATTGGTTTCAAAACGGATGGGACCTTTCCAAATATCTCGTAGCCAAATCATATTAGAAAGCTGCATTTTCTCTAGATTTGATATGAAGTATGCACCTTGAAGCTGAAACAGTTGTTCAAAGTTGCCTAGGGTCATATATTCGAAATTTGTTGATCTTTGTCTCAACTGAGTGTTTACCATATTGCATGGCTCGACATCTTCACCATCTATACTTTTCGTACAGAAGGTCAACTCCTGCATAAAAGCAAGGGCAAGTGTTATTCCATTATAATATCAACTGAGTACGTATAGCACTGTCATATTTGACTCTTTTACGTAAAATCATGTAAAATTTTTTAATAAATTGTGCCTACAGGACTCTTTTTCTATACTTTTGAAGAAAATTAGATTTAATAAAATTCAAACAGATATGAAATGCAAGTTTACTGTATGATATCACCTCATTTAGGAAGTATACTTCAGTATAGAAATTTTAGCATACTATAAGATTTAAAAAATTTAAATCATGCTATATGATTTATCCTTTGCGGTAGACATAACCAATAAAAATGAAATTGAAAACACACTGGAATAATCATGTGATTAATCACACAAGTATCTAAAGTAAAAATAAAAAAACTAAGGAATTAAGAGAAAGAGTAAAAGAAAAAGTACCTTTAATGGATCACACTTGTTAACTTCTTTTTGAAAGACAAAATTCGTAAATGCTGAACATAATTCCTTGATAATTAAAATTTCCAAAGCTGGTGCTTGGACAAAATTATTTCCAGCAACAAAACCTCTCATGTTTCTTAATTTAACAAGTTGTACCTTTTGTAGACGGGGAAAACCTTGAGTCAAAGCAAGTGGGAAGACATATTCTAGACTTGGGCATTTTACTATCCCCACAGTTTTCAAGTTTGGCAAGCAAAGTTTGTTCGGTTCAGTGTCAGTTTCCCACTCCATCAGAACACTTTTTAGTTTATCACAATCATGTATCTTGAGTTCTTCCAACGACCTTAGGGTTTGAACAACGGATACTGAGAAGATAGATGTCAATTTGTTGCAATGGGTTATTTCTAAAACCTTTAGGCTTTGGAGATTGGCACAATGGGTGGGGCCTTGAACTATCCATCTCAAATATGGTAAACGCTTTAACTGCAACTGCTCCAAATTTAAAAGTAGTCGTGGTGCTTGATTTTCTTCTCTATTATAAAGGCCTTTATCAATTCGGAATACTTCAGACATACTAGAGTAACTAACTCTCAAATCTTTAAGGTTTTGTAAGATACCCATCTTTGCTTGTGATTATCAACCAGGCATTCACCACCCCACCAATGGTAAATGTCAAGGGAAGTTAATCCATCTAGATGTCTTGAATGTACATCTGGAATGAGATTTGTATTGCATGACAATTCCTTGAATACGGATAATCCATTCCCCTAATCATAATTCATCACGTCAATACAAATGAAAATTCACAAAACAAAAATAATGAAGGAACCAATTAGATATTGGATACTAATATGATAACAGATTGGGATACCAATTGAGTCATTAATTCAATCATATAACTAGAAGAACAAACACACTACCTGTACATAACTTGAAAGAATAGCATCAATTTTATTCTTGATTTTGCAATCAATTTCTCTCAATTTTGGCCTTTTTTAATTACATTTTAAAAATATATGTTAATTAAATCATAATAAAATACATATGGTTTAGAACATTCAGTTTTATATAAACAGTTAAAAATTTCTACACAATTATTTTTTGCTATTAATTAGAAAAAATCAAATAAAATAATATTTATGTGGAAAATAGAAATATCTTTATAAACTTGGCTTAAGATAAAATATTTGAAGACGCATTTTAATATCTAATCAACAGAATGAAAATCAAATAAAGAAAAGAAAAAGAGAAAGGAATGTACCTTTAATGTCAGCTGCTTGTTAACTTGTTGAATGTGGAAGTTCATCACTTTAGGACACTCGTAAGCTTCTAAGCTTTTCAAAGCTGGTGCCTTGATAAAAAGGTTTTCTGGGACAAAACTAGTCAAGTTTTCTAACCCCGAAAGTCGTAGATATTGTAGACTAGGAAGGAGAATGATAGCATGATGTTCAACTCCATCTTGTTCTTTTGGCATGCTGAATACATGCTTTAATTCATCACAACCAAAGACTGAAATCGATGCAAGAGCAGGAAGACCTTGAGCCAAAGTTATTGGCAGAACATATTCTAGCTTTGAACACAAACGGATGTAAAGAGTTTTCAGTTTCGGCAAGCAGAAAGGAGGAAAACAGCTGTTTGATCTTATTCCACCATCATTTTCCAGCACCGAGAAAAGGGTTCTCAATTCACGACAGAATTCTATCGTGAGTTCTTCTAAAAACACTAGGCTTTGAGTAACCGAAGGTGAGAAGAGTATTTCTAATTTTCTGCACCCTTTTATGTTTACAACCTTAAGACTTTGGAGGAAACCTTGTGGAGGGTGGTGACCTTTGCATAAGGTTTCAAAACCAAACATATCTTCTATACTTAATCTCTTTAAACTAGTGAATGCAAAAGTTGGCCCATTCCCTGTTGTGATATCAACCAAGCATTCAAGATCCTTGCAATCCCTGAGTTGAAGGGACGTTAATCCATTTAGTCCATCTCCCTTTGCATCGGGAACCAGATTATGATCCTCAATTGCATAGTGTACTTCAAGGTGTTTTGCACTGCTGAATGATTCCTTGAATGTTGATAATCGAACCTCCTAATTATAATTCATGACATAATTAAAAAAGAAATTATATATATGTGCTGGTTAGTAATAAATACTTATTAAACTAAGGATTAATTGATTTTAAATGTGCTTTAGAGTAAACATATCACCAAAATGTGTGTTCACTACACGCATAAAACTTAAGTGAATAAACAAAATCAAGGAGAAAAAGAAAGTACCTTGAAGCAGCCTTCTCAACGTCTAAATGAACAAATGAATCAGTTAACAAAGGGCAAGCCGACACTGAAAACTGCATCAAAGGTTTCGAAAACTGCAGTTGTTGGAGCACAACATCATTTTCCACCCTTCCTTCTTTAGGTCTGACCACTTGTTTTAATTGAGGGCAACGATGAATAGCAAGATTTTCTAGCAGTGGAAGCCCTTGCAGTGCCATCAAAGTTGGAAAAATATACACCAAACCATAACAGTTTCCTATGTAGAGTTCTCTTAAATTTGGGAAACACAAAGAATTATAAGAATTGATGCTTGACGATATTTTTTCTTCATCACCTTCCATTTCTGTAACTATTTGCTTCAATCTAGGACAGTTAGATATCTCAAGGATTTCTAAGAGCACCAAACTTTGAGCAAGAGAAAGTGGGAAGAGTGATTTCAAACTTGGACAATTTGTTATCCTCAAATCAACTAAACCTTCAAGCCTTACATGTTGGGTTGGCAATTCCCCAACACAACTTAAGTTAGACAAATTATGCAAATATAACAGCTTCAAATTTGAGAGCCTCAAACTTTTATCAATCAAGCATTCCAGAAACTTATCTATGTTATCTAACACTTCAAAAGACTCCAAATTCTCAGGCAAGAGAGAAACTACATTCAAAAGAATCGGTCCCTTAATTTTCCAGGATTTTTCCGTAATGGAAAATAGATCACATTTAAGTTTATAAGGATCCACTACGGATATATCATATCTTTCCAATTTAGGAAACACAACGTCACCCGTAAAATGATCTAATGATAACCTCAAGGATAATGCAGTCAACCTAGATAAAAAATTTATCTGGACAAGTATATCAACAATTGTCTCACAAATGTTTGAACCTTTTAGATATAGCTCCTCTAGCTTCGATAACCTTTGAATGACGTTAGGGGGAAATCTGGAGCGAAATGCACAATCAGTTAAATCCAATATCCTCAGATTTTCCAACCTCCATAATTCATTTGACAAACCTTCGAATCCTAAACCACGCAAACTAAGAACCTTAAGTGTCCTTAGGTTTCTAAGGAATGAGAAGTCCTCAAAATTTTCCAAACGTAGAGCATGGAGTTTTGGTAGAGAAGTAAGAGCATAAAAGGAAATCATCCCCACAGGACAATGTTTGTCAGCTGTAAGTCGCTTTCAATTCTTTCATCCATTGAAAACATGTACCTTGAACATCACAGTTCTTAAGCAACAAGATCTCAAGGTTCGAAGGTATCAATCTCCCAGGAAGTTTTTTTTCTTCAATGTTCAGCAATGAGATCGCTCTACAAGGTTCAAAGCTTTCATTTAGTACCTCCAATCTAGATTTGATCATAAATCCACTTTCTTCTTTGGATGCAATCTATAGAGCAACATCACGAACTAAATCATGTAACTTAATGTACCTAATCAAGCCAAAACAAAAGTGAATATGTTGAATAAATATTTTTTATTATACAATATTTAGAAATTTAAAAGATAAAGAAACAAGAAAAGGAACAATAGGAGGAAAAAATAATAAAAAATGCAAAAGCAAAATATCAAATTTACCTATAGCATATATCTTGGTTATGTTTTGTATGGTATAAAATCTTGGAAACAAAGATGTGGAAAATTTTGTCTTAGCAAAGGACAGGCAGGCTTAATAGGTAGAACTAGATGTCCTGTTTACCAATGTTGTTTTCTTAACAAGTTTATACCTCTGATGAATCACAATCAAGGGAGCTGACAGGGGTGGAGGCAGGTAAGGGATTGGGATCCAAAACGGAAAAATTGTAGTTTAGTCCTTGCAAAAATTGTAAAATTATAAACTAATAAAATGGAAAATTTACATTTTGCCCCCCACCCAAATGAAATTGTTGTACTTCAGTCCTTACAAAAAAATATATAAAAAATAGTAGTTTAAATTCCAGGAATTTAATCCCTCTTGTCTTTTAGATTTAAAAATGCAAGTCCAATTGTTATTTCTTTTATTAAATTCGAGTTCATTGTGTCTTCTTTTTTTTTTTTTATCTCATGACTATCAAGTGAGTTTTTTTTTTTTTTTTTGTATTTCAAAATGTAACCTTAATAAATTTAACAGAAAACTTTTAACAGTGTTAGCAATTGAAATTGAATTTTTAAATCCAAAAAGTAAGGGACTAAATTCTTGGAAACAGAAGGAGGGGACTAAATTTGAAATGTGCAAAAGTATAGGGACTTAGAGAATATTTTAACCATTAGTAAAATATCATATTTTATATATTCATATTTTAATATTTTGAAAATATTTTAAAATTAAAAACTAAAATATATTATCTATAAATAAAGAATATTTCTCAAGCTCAACCAAAGGAGGGTCTGTTTGAGTTTCATTGAGCTTGTGGACTAAGCTAGATAATTCTACCTAGGTGTTTTAGACATTTCTACTTATTAGAATACTAAAAATACCAGCTCATGAAAGGGGATAGTACCATTGCGTATCTTTTAATAATAGACAAGAATCTTTGAGGTAATCAATGGCTTCCAAGACTTGAATCCTCACTTCTTCAACTGAGTCAACCTTGCCATATAACTCCAATGCCCAAGCATATCGCACCAAGTCTTCCACATCAATTGAGTGATCCTCCGGATATAAAGCACATAATAAGAAGCATCGCTTGGTCACCTCCTTCTTCAAGTACTCGTAGCTCATCTTAATACACATATAGGCATTTTTTTCTTCCTCTTCAATGTTCCCAATTTCCATTAATCTACTACTCTCAAGTTTTTTGCGAGCTAGTTCCCATCCTTTCCGAGTTTTAGTACCTTTTAAAGACCTTCGGGGTGTTACAATCGCTACAGGTAAACCATTACATTCTTTTACAATTTTCTCAGCCTCCTCAATGATATTCCTTGAAACGTTTTCATCAAGGTTAGCATTCATTTTGAAGAGAGCCCATGCTTCATCATCATCCAAAACATCAATTTGAATAGTAACTTGGCATTCCATAGATTTGCATACCATCCAACGACGTGTTGTCAAAATGGTTTTACAGCCCTTCCCATTTTCAACCAATGGAATCCCTATTTTTCTTAAATCTTCATCGTCATTCCACTCATTCCACAAATCATCGAGCATTATGATGAACTTTCCCTCTTTCAGTCTACACCATAACTCCTTCGCTCTTTCATCTTTGGTTGTTTTTTCAAATTTCAAGTGAATGCCATCTGCAATTTTGCTTTGAATTTTGCCTATATCTGGAATTTTGGATATAACAACCATTATAGGCTGACCAAGTCCTTTGACTTTATTGCCTACCTCTTTGACTAAGGTGGTTTTACCTACCCCTCCCATCCCCCATACTCCGATTTTGTTGATTTCAGCATCTTTCAAGGCCTTCATGATCTTATTGAAAGCATTAGTTGAAGATTTGGAGGCTACAAGACCCTTAGATGTGAAGAACTCTAAACCAGGAAGCTCAGCGCGGTGCCCAATTCGTTCAAATTTGGAGTTATTTACGAGTTTAATAATGGCTAATATCTCCTCATCCATGCTCTTACTTAACTGATATCGCCAACTCCAGCTAGGACACCGATGAAAGCATCTCTTATTTTCTTCAATTCTAGCTTCCAAATTCTGTACATTATTCAAGGCATTTGTTACATCCGTCAACCAGTCCTCTACGTATTTCTCAATCACTTGTGTTTGAATATTCAGTTTAGCCTCCTTGATGTCTTCTTGTATGCGAGTTTGTTCTCTATTCAAATTGTTTTGCTGCTCATGGAGCTCTTGAACAATCTTATGGAAACGAAATAAGTAACGAACGCGGCGTTCTATTGGCTTCACCAAGTAGTCTACCATCAGTGTTCCCACGGCATTAGTAGCAGCGCCAATAAAGAAAGACTCGGGCATTGTCGTTAGTCTGAATTCACATAACAATTCTGCTCAGCCTAAGCAAAATGGTAGAAAATATGCACTAAATGCCTAAAAAAATGAGACTCAAAAACAGTAATGAAAAAGTTGAGACTCACTACTTATGATTAAGATGAAGAAGTATTATTAAGCGATGCTTAAAGGGTGCTCTGCCTGCTTCAAAGAAAATGCTCCAACTCTTAAATCTGAAATGAAAAATAGTTGAAGGAAAGTAGAAAGAAACCAGTGAGAATAATACATATTCCTTTTGTTATATATATTTGAATAATCTCGGGACCTGATATCAACAAGGATTAAAGCAATGCAAGTCATTTGCCACTACACCACTACTAATAATCAATAAACAAATATATTGTTTATAATTAATTGGCTAACCAAAGAGACAAATCCATAACTTATTCCTTTGAGAATTGAAAAAACAAAAATGATACAATAATGTTTTATTCCTTTGAAAGTATATAGAAACTTACCAACAGTCCCAACACTTTAAACGTTTCCTTGCAATGTCTGTCTAAGAACCAAACTGAACCTCACTGAAATCATTGTAAGATATTAATGAAACTGTGAACCAAAAAATAATAATAATGAAGTTGTTAAAAAGTTGAGGCAGATAAAAGAGAAGCAGATTGAATTGAAAAAGGAAATATGGCACTGAATTTATTTAATTTGTAAATGAAAATAAATAAAATTTTCAACTGAGTTGCTTAATTGATATCTTCACAGACTCCACTTCACACTCGTGTAATTGTTACTCTAGAAATTATACTTATTATATCACCTCGAAATTCTTAAAGAAGAGATTCGTGTCTCAAAGCTTACCTCAAATAGATTAAGCCACAAGATTTATTAAGAGCTTCTTCTTCATCTTCTTCTCTTGATGAGAAATTCTTTTTCAAAGTCGAAATGAACAAGAACAAAGGTTTTTTTTCTTTTTCCGAATAAAAGAAGACAAAAGAGAAGGGCATTCAAGAAAAAGGAAAATAAAGGTGCAGCTTTTCTTTTTCTTTTACTGTAAAAAAGGAAGAGAGTGGAAATCAAAGTAAAAGAAAAGGGAGAAATTAAGCAAATTTAAAGGGAAGGTGCAGAGAATGATTGTTGTAAACGAAGAGCAAAGAAACTCAAATGGCTGGATTCACACCAATCACACTCACTACTACTTCAAACCTAAAGGATTAAACCAGTTAATATATTTGGTTAACTTCGCTTTTATTTTGTTTTTTTTAAATTAAATTTGGTGACTCTCATTTTCTTTTTAACCATTATGATGATTAAAATATTATCTTTTTAATTATGTTAATGTCGCAATTCCTGTGATAATTTAGTTGTTCTTTTTCATGTAAATATTATATTAGTTATCTTAGGTTTAATATATAGATTCACTCCTGAACTTCACAGCTTCTTTCACATTACCTCTCAACTTTTTCTTTTTTATCATATTACTTTTTAAGGTCGGTATCTCTTACATTAACACTGTTTGATGATATGAACAAGTATGAGGGGGACATTTTTAAAAAATTTCAAAAAAAATCTTAATTTCAAAAAATTATTAGAATTTTTTTTTAATTTTTAAGAGATATTATAAATTATAAAAATTGAATATGTAAAAAAATAAAATATGAAAATAAAAAATTAAGTTAAATTTTAACATTTAAAACTTTCTCTTTAAATATTCAACTTATTAAAATAAAAAAAATTAAATTCTAAAAATATATATATAAATAAATAAGTCAATTTTTTAGAAATTTACAAAAAAAATTCACCAGGCGTTGACCGAAGTTAACTAGGCTTAACCAACATTGATTGATTCTGACAAAGAGTTAACCAACGCCGACCGGTCAATTTTTTTTTTTTTTAATGTTTAAAATATTTTTATATTTTTTATATTTTTACCATTTCTTGTATTTTTTTTTAAATTTAAACCAAATTTATTTATTTATTAAACTTTTTATTTTTTATTTTTTTTGAAATTTTAACTAAATTTGTTATTTTTATTTTTATTTTAACAAATTTTAAAAAAAATTGAATTTTTAAGGTTTTTAAAAAAATTAAAAATAGTTAAAGATGAATCCACATGTCGTCTCCTTATTTGTCCACATTTTAGCCCCATGGTCGTCCACATCACTAATTCTTCAAAAAAAAAAAAACAAACAGTGTTAGCATAGGAACCAATCTGTGTAACAGATGCCAACCTTAGGAACCAATGTGAACCAGAAAAAGTCCAAGGGCCAATATGAGAAAAGTTATCAAGTTCAAGGGTCAATCTATATATTAAGTCTTTATTTTATGTGTCACGTCAACAAATATTTTAAAAATTATAAAAATTTTCAAACAAAAAAAATAAAAGAAAGTAAAAATTCAAAAAAAAAAAAGACATGAAGTAAATGTGTATTTCCATGTTAATTGTTTTGGTCAATATTTTCGTAAAAAAGCAACACCTCAACTCTTTTTGAATGGTTAATAGTCAAATTCGACTTTTTTAAAAGTTGAAATCTAATTTAATTGGAAAAAAAATTAAAAATATATAAATATTAAAAAATAAATTTATTGTTGGCTAAATTAGTAGTATATGCCCATTTTTTTTAATTGGCCAAAAGGCCTTTTATTTTTTTGAAATATAGTGAAATAGGTTATTTTTTAGAGCACGCTTTCACACACACTCTCTCTCTTCAGTTTTTTTTTTAGAGTTAGAGTTAGGATTTTTTTTGTTAAGAATTAGGGTTTAAGGTTTTATGAGTGAAACTATGAAAGTTTATAGGTAGATTTAAAGGGTCAGGGATGTGATAATGCATCTCAAAACAAATACATTTCATATCTCATGTTGGGATAAAATCATTACCTCAGAAACCTATCCTATGGAAGTTAGGTTTTGGGGTGATAGTATTTGATACGGTCACGGATCGAAGTCTAAGTGGAGGTCCCAATCAGCGGCCGTGATGCGGTCACGAGTTCAAGTATAACTAGGGGCCAGGTGACGGTTGTTATGCGGTTACAAATTCAAACTTTTTGGATACCCGCAAATGATGCCTTATATATACCATACATAAGATTGAGGTCATAATCATAGGGGAAAACGGAGGGATTTCCAATGTAGTCAATGTAATTTTTTTTTCTCTATTTCCATGTATTCAGTATCTTTAACCTTTCATTCTTATCCGAAGGCTGGCACTAAGGTGGACACAAGAGGGCTCTAAGGCGAAGAGAGGATATTCCGGAACAGTACACGTCAAACTCGGGTCGACATGGCAGCAGTTGTAGTTATTAATGGGTTGTTTAGTAACAAAAACCGTCGTCACCCTGAAAGGAGTATCACCTTTATTGCATCGCAACCAGTCATTATCTGCCTGAGAGTTCTCCTGCGTCCACAGCGATGCTAGCCTTCAGATAAAAAGAAAGGTTAAAGATATTGGTTGCGTGGAAATGGAGAAAAAAATTATGCCGATTATAGGGAGAAGCCTCATAGTTTTTCCCTATAATTATGCCCTAAAACTTTTGTATGGTATTTATAAGGCAATATTTCTGAGTATCCGAAAAGTTTGAGCTTATGCCTGCATAATGACCGTCAACTGGCTTCCATAGTATACTCTAATCCATGACCTTATAATGACTGTCAAGCGAGACCTCTACGTAGACTTCCACCTATGATCGTATAAAGTAAAATCATCCCAAAACATGACTTTCACAATATAGGTTTTTGAGGTAATGGTCTTATCTTAGCAAGATATATAAAATGTGTGTCTCGAAGCGCCTCAAACCAGAAATTTTATTAGCAACGAAAAATTTTAACACTAAACCGAGGAAAAAAAACCGAAAGTGAGTAATATTATAAAGGAGAGGGATGGAGGTCGAGAGAGATGATGAGTTTAGGGATGATGGAGTATGGAGCGGAAGCCCCCCTTTTACAGGTGCGAAGGGAAGGGTGAGATTGTAAAGGAAAAAATCCCCGTGGTCGAAAATACGTCGCAGGACTAGCGTTTTCATCGAATATTTAAAAAACATGCTTCAAATCTTACCTAGGATTCCTAAGATAAAGGTACTTCTTGGCAGACTTTAGTGGAAATGGTAAGAAAGCTCATCCAGCTAGGCGCGTTTTCCTACCATTTCATCAAGAAAGCTCGCCCAGCTGGACGAGTTTTCTTACCATTTCCACTAAAATCTGCCAAAAAGCACCCTAATCTCGGGAATCCCGAGTAAAATCTGAAGCACATTTTGAAGCACTGAATACCCTTTGAAGCACGCATTTGATGAAATTATTTGATCTATAAAACACATTTTCGAGCACCAAAGAGCATTTCATTATTATTCAACGAAAACGCATCTTCTGAAACGCATTTTGAAGCACGCATTCCCTCCCTCCTCATCCTATTTTGCTATTAAAGTATTGAAATATTTAGAACTTAGACACGCAACAAATTCATATCAAACATTGAAGAGTTGCACTGCTTTCATGAATATGCTTTCATTTGTAAGTGTGTAACCATTGACTCAACACCTATCATGAACATGCTTTCAATTGTGAGTCATCTTGGGATAATCTCACTGAAATTCGTGCATAAATAGTTGTCCTTAAAAGGAGATCTCATCCAGTGAACCCACATGATAAAGTTTTCCTTGGGGTGGGGCCAAGGTAGGAACCGAGTCGAAACTTTATCATGTTATCACATAGGGACCATCAATGGAAGTCGTAGGTCTTGTTTAGGAACCTTCTCCCACTCAATATTTTAAAAAACATCCAAGGGTTTTTTTTTATCTCAGATTTCAAGAATGATCATACAATAGTCCTTGTGACATTCTTACCTAATATATATGGCATGCTTCTAATATATGCATGGCATGCTACGACAGTTTGATAATATTCACATTCATCCTTTATTAACAATAATTAATCATAAAAATAAAAAAATAAAATTTGATGCTCCACAGTTTTTCTTTTAAGGGAAAAACCAAAGAAGTGAATGTGAACAGTACACCAATAAGGTCCCAAGAAAGGGAGGTGAGTCTTATTTGACTACTTAAAAACCAAGTCTTTCCTTTCTAAAGTCAATCCTAGACATACACCTTCTCATTACCACACTTTTCATAATAATCGAATAACCTAAAAAAGTGAATGAAACAATAAAACATGTATTTTCACATTACCACACTTCTTATTTTTTTAATC
Organism: Gossypium anomalum; assembly: GCA_025698475.1. Taxonomy (NCBI): domain Eukaryota; kingdom Viridiplantae; phylum Streptophyta; class Magnoliopsida; order Malvales; family Malvaceae; genus Gossypium; species Gossypium anomalum. The sequence goes on from CM046961.1 coordinate 16,651,097, forward strand.
AATCAATTGTTGATCATCTCATACATATATATATCATAATTATAATATAACATAATATAAATATTATAAACAATTATAAAACAAATATAAAAAGATATGGATAATTAAAATAAAATTGTGGGTCAAAGTTTTCATGGTTTTATTTCTAGAAATAAAATGAAAAACAAAATTGCATAGTTTTTCACCACAAATCATTCTTTAGGTCTTTAACCGCCATCGCTCCATTTTCTCCTCGTCAATGAATCTTTTTGGAAAAATTACATTTAAGTTTTATGTTCATTTCTGACTCACAAAAATTCTATAAATTAAAAAACAGTTCTACATGGAGATGATAATCTTCAGTCTATTTCCTAAGAACCACAAACTTGACAAAAATAACAATTATATAACAAATATATAATATTGCATCCATTCTCATATAAAACTCCAAACATGCATAAAATTTAAAGAATGTCATTTTTTTTTATAATCAAAGCATTCAAGAAGAAGAGAAATCTATTTTGATTACTTGTTTATACTTGTAAATAAAACACAACTTGACTCTGATACTAATTGTTAGGAAATTGGATTCAGAAGATGCAATGGAAAATAGATTTATGGGAAAACTAGAGTATTAATTTTTTTTTTCAAAAATAAGTACTTAGTAGTGTTATCTAAAGTAATAAACACTTAATCAAAATCATACATTTATGATTTGTTTAGTATGAACTCTTCGACCGAATAGTCTTCTCCGCTATCCTCAAGCTCACATCTACCAAGTATGGACTCAATTTGAATTAGAAGAATTTTCACAAAATTACTAGTGGGGCAATTTCATAATTTTTCTAATTCTAGGGTCAAGTTGTAAATAACAAGAATATCTCTAGAAAATTTTTTAAATAATTTCTTTAGAGAATTTTCTCTCTACAACTTTTCTTGAATTCAAGTGTATGAGAATAGTGTTGAGAATAATTTCTTGAAATTTCTCTCTTCATATAGGGAGAATTTAGAAAGAGTTCATTTAGAATTAGAATTAATCACATTAATATTAAATTAATAATAATATCTAGATAAATATTAAATTTAATTTAATATTTCATATTAATATTCAATTAATAAAAGACTATTTAGATAAATATTGAATTAAATTTAATATTAAATTCATTAAAATAATATTATCTTTGAAAAAGTTAATTTGAAATCATATTACCTTGTAGAGTCCCACTAGGATTCTAATTTTTCCACTAACCACCATCGCCGACTATTCGTTGGTCGTCGAATCATCGTCGTCGCAGCCACCATGCTCAATGGTGCCAATGCCGGCTTGACTCCCCCGACACCCAGAACCATTATCGTTTTGCTCGAATGGGCCTAGTTGGTTCGACTGCTACCAGTTTGGTTCAAGCCAATGATAGCTCAATCAATCCGATCCAAGTCCAGTTGGATCATTAGCCAAGTTTCATATATAAAGCCCGGTTCAACCAGTTTTGGGGTTTCAGTCTCGAGTTTTGGTTCTCAAATTTAATTTTCAAATTCAATTACTCATCTAGCCCATTGTCTAACTTGAAAATGAATTTTCATAAAATATCATATTTATTTTAATTAATTTGATTAATTTAATTTTACTTGATCAAAATTAATTTTCCCATAAATCATTGAAAATTTCCAAATTAGTTTTTCAAGATAATTTTTTAATCAAATTCTCTAATTGAACAATTCAAACAATCATCTAATTTAATTCCACATTGAATAAATTGACTCAATTAAATTATTTTCAAAGTCGTAGAATTTTCTTCTGATTCAAATACAGTCCGATCGAGCTTTTGTTGAGATAGCAAAGGGACCAATCAGACATATACAATTAGGCTCGAGTAATTACAATTATGTCCAAAAGTATTGTTTCGATAATTCGTAATTTACTTAATAATAGAGCCAGTCCACAGAAGGTACTATGATTAAAAACTCCTTATTATATACTCTTTACGAAAATAATTCATCCAACTGCTTTATCCAATGACCTCGCTATGTGGGTGTTACCCTCATATGATATCATTGATTCCTTTAAGTTAAATTCGTTCTGTAACACCCTCAAAATCCCCTTGGTTGTAAATAATATGAGATAAAATCTTAGCGAAATAAGGTAGAAGATCAAAGAAAATGAAAGTTGCAATATATCAAAAGAGAGTTAAATCAAGAAACATGACATCATGTATTAAGGAAGAGACTAAAGTGTAAATATGCAAAAAGTTCTATGGCACAAGTATAAATGTAACATCCCTAAATTTGATATATAATAAAAGTAGTAATAAGTTGAATAATGTATAATTGATTTTTCAGTAAAATGAGAAAATAATATAAAGATGATAAAAGAGAATATTGAGGAGTATTAAAATAATAATAATAATAATAATAATAATAATAATAATAATAATAATAATAATAATAATAATAAGTAGGTTTTAGTATATTGATTTAAAGTAAAGGCTAAATCGTAAATATGTGAAAAGTTTTGGCTCAAGTGTAAATATTTAAAATTTAGAGGATCGAAGTGTAAAAATGAGAAATTTGAAGGACCAAAAGTGAAATTAATCCAATTTACTAATATATGGAATTGGCATGCAGGGACCAAATTGAATAGGTGAAGAATTATGAGGGACTAAATTGTAATTTTACCAAATTAAATTATTATTTAAGGATGGAATTTGAAAGATCATAAAGGGAAAAATAGTCAATTAGAAAGAGGGAGAATTCTAGAATGTAATGATAATGTTGATGATATTTTGGTGATTTTTTAATTAATTAATTAGTTAAATATTATTTTATTAATATTTTACTTAGATATTTATTATTATTTTATTTAGAAAATGGTAGTATAGAAAGAAAGGAAGAATGAAAGAAATTTATCATCATTCCTTCCAACGTGAGTGAAAGGGTGAGAAAGGAAGTTTTATTTTCTTTACAGTTTAGTCCTTTTTCCATGAAAACCTATCTTTTTACCCAAAATTTTTGAAAATTTCCTTAGATATTAAAGAGAGAAGATGAAGTAGAGATTTTAGAGAATATGCTCATCAATTTAGAAGCAAGAAAATAGTAGATGAAAGTGGAGAAAATGAGAAGAAAAATGAAGGAAAGTGGTGAAGATGAGAAATGCATGGAAATGAAGAAGAAATGAAGGAATTGTTGACAAAGGAGTTAAGTTTAATACTAAACCTACTTGTATTTTAATAGATTGAGTTAAATATGTTTTGAGTGAGATGTATGAAACATGTATTTAATCTAAATACTAGAAATAGACAGTATTTGATGAAAAATAAAGACTTAAAACCCTAAATTGGTAAAAGATAATGTGATTTGTACGGTGAAAAGTACTAAGATTAAGAAATGAATCTGTAATCTACACATAAACATAAGTGACTAAATTGTATAGTAATCAAAAGTATGGCAATTATGTGTGATTGAATGAAAGATTGTGCAAAGAACTATGGAAAAGAAAATATTTTCATTAAAACAGTTTGGACAACAGTAGTGACTTAAATTTTAAAATTCACCAAAAATTATAAAAAATTATTTAGAGATTGAATTAAATATGTAATTAAAGATTATTGAGTGTAGTTTCATATGAAAGAGTGGAAGAAACAGAATTTTATAGTTTGAGATATATTAATTTTTGTGAAACAAGGTCAGAGTGGATTCGGGTTCCCCTATCCTGACTTTGGAAAATCATCAAAAATTGTAAAAAAAAATATTATGGGTTTAAATTTATATTTTTAAATTCTTAATGAGTATATTTTCAAGAGAAACAAATGAAAACATCATTCAAACCCTGTACTAAGAGATAATTAATTTTTAGTAAAGAAAGGTCAAAGCTATCCAGCAGCAGAACATGGACAAATTTGAAGAATTTATTGTACTGATTGGCTGAATTATAAATTTTTAAATTTTTATAATAAAAATATATTTGAGTCTAGTTTCAATAATATCAAGAGGATCTTAATTTTGAATTCTATAGCTCAAGATATAAATAATTTAGTGACTGTAACTCAAGTGGACAACTTTGATATGAACACATAAGTAAATAGTGGAATTATAGACAATATTACGTATAAGCATGTTATATACTAAAACCTAAAAATTCTAATAAATATATACATAAAATATGTGGAATGGAGAGGAGGAGGAAAAATATATGAATATATATATATATATATATATATATATATATATATATTAGATGAATTTGAAATATTTCGAAATGGTTGTAAGTGATGGAATGATTAATACATGTCAGTATGTTTTAACGAATTGATAAAATAATAAGTGAATAATTGTTAATTGATGTAACATTGAATTCTTTGTTAAAATTTTATGAAGAATTAAATTGATTGGCACAATTTAGAAATAAATATGAAATATACATAAAGTGGGTAGACTACTTTTGAAAGTGCAAGTCCTCCAATGGTCTTATTTATAAAACTTTAATATTTGTGTCAATTTTATAAACTTTGTTATCTTTGATTGAATATAATGTTTTTATGAGGACTTGAGATTAGAAATAGATGTAAGTGGATGATATGTAAAATGAAGTGGAGTTATGACATCTGAATACGGTTCAGGTAATGATAAAAAATAAATAAATAAAAATAAAGCATGAACTTGTAGGAAAATGGAGACAACGTCACGATGACAAGTTCGCGATGTCACGACGTAGAAACCCCAACGTCGCGACAACAGTTCAAAAAAAAATTATAAACTTTACAATTTGGCCTTTAATCAATTGTGGATGTTTTAATGAGTTCATTTAACTCATAATTAGTTCTATTGTAAATTCAATTATTACTAAAATGAGTTAATGATCTAAATTAATTAAATAGTATGATAAATTGATATGAAATTTTCAGTAGTTGCTTCGGCAACGAATCTGACATCCTAATGTCTTGACTCGGCGATCGGGTCGGGTATAGAGGTGTTACACGTTCACTAAATACAATCTTATTTTATCTCATTTTCACCATTTTGTCTTCTTAATGATTAATATGATCACTGTCAACTAATGACTATGATAAATTGCTCGTTCGAGAACAAGCAACTCGTGGTCACATTTCATATTTATTAATTTACACAATGCCAATGAGAGGATATCGTTAACTCCTTAATCGAGCTATGAATTTCATTGTTGCTAGTAAAATTATGTCATACACAAGTCATGTACCCAAGATATCGGCTATCAGCTTGATCATCTTTAAAGAATAAGTCTCCCCTTATATCAAAACACATAAGTTACATACGCATGATCAGTGACTAATTCAGGATTTAGGCAAGTCACATGAACGTTACAAGTGAATTAATTCACAAACGGATTTATAATTAATTCAACTTGGGTCTAGCCTAATGTATCATTCTTCTAATAAGTACATTTATGTCTCTACCTGTGGAGTCAACTGTTCTGATAGCCAAGACTAGCTATCTCCACAATTGGAATTGTAGACAACATAATAATCCTTTTGAGTATTTGAATCACATGCTCACTTTTATTCTTTTATGGGATTATAGACTCGTTTTAGATTATCTACTGAAGTAAGTTGTCTTTCTCACAATATAATCGTTCTTAGAGTGCCACTTATCATTAGTTTGAACTTAGGCAATCAATGAGCTAATATTTGTTTGTCACAATTTCGCTATGTATGCAAAACATGAAAAATAGAAACACAAAAGATATAATAGTGAAATGTAAAATTAACTTTATTTATTCATCGTTCAAATACATAGAAAATAGTTACATGTTTACTACAATATGAGCACATTTTCCAACAGATAAGACCTGCAAGCTCACAAAAGAAGTGTCAATATTGTTAAGAATCAATTATGCATTTATACTTGCCTTGGTTGATGGTTCGATCCCCTACAAGTGCACTTTCCATAATTAATTTCTAACAATATTGACACTTTTCTTGTGAGATTGTAGGTTGCATCTACATCAACCGATGTGCTCCCTAAAGAAAAACAAAATCTCGAATGAACAATACTTTCCGCTGAAGATCCAAGACCCAAACTCCCTTCAACGACACTTACAATGAAGTTTTTTTAAGAAAAACAAAGGGAATAATTTGGATATCCTTTTTCTATTAATTATTGTTAGGACCAGTAGGTGTGGTTTGCTCTATTAATTCTTCTTTTTTTTAAAATGCAAATATCATATACATATTTATCATTTTAAATGTAATAGTAATAGATTGGAATATTAGTTTTGGGGGTACATGGATTGGATCCAATTGGAAAACAATTTAGTGAGGTACATGGATTGGATTTTGGGGTGGGATGTTTATGTTAGAGAAATGTGAGTTAAGGGGAGTCAAAGTTTGTGATTCCAAATGTCCTTTAATATTCAGATAAATAAAATGTCTAGTCAAAAAGCAAGAGAACTAAAGCTAGTAATAATACTGAGAATGTAGATAGTGAAAAAGGGGTTGTAACTAGTTACATATAATGTTAGGATTGTGTGATCCAAATTCATGGTTAAAAAAAAGTGGTAAAATCCCTATTAAGCATAAAACTGGACTGGGGTTGCAATCGGGGGTATTGCATTGCTTCTATTAGACTTTGATTAGAATAAGGTTTTTAGAACCATAAATAGACGTAGTCGCCTCTCCTCTTGTATCATTTGAATTTAATAGTTAGTGAATTTTTCTTCTCCTCTACCCGTGATTTTTTTCCGAAAGGATTTCCACATAAAACCTATATGTTTTATTTTTCTCTCTTTCTTTACAATTCATTGTCATTATTAACGTTCGAATTTCACATATAATCTTATATTTAGGCTATTCGAGGGGCTGTTCAGGAACTATTCTTTCACCACTTGTCTAACCATACCAGTTTGCTAGTCTACATAATGATGAATTTGTTGGACGACCTTGAATGCTCAATGTCCTTTCTTACAAGGCTATTGATCCTAGTGATAAACATGTTAATTTGCATATTTTTTTGTGTTTAATTTAGTTTATTTTTGAACTAAACCCTGCTAATTAAGTGCTTTTATGATTTAATCTTGTTAGGGATGCAATTAGTCAAAAACAAGCTAAAAATGACCAATTTGAACGACAATCATTGAAATGGGGCCAAATCAAAAAGGTGGAGGAAGCCAAGGACACATCAAATATTTTGACTTTGTAAAAGCCAAAAATAGGAAAATCTTATTTTATTTTATTTATTTTTATTTTTATTTTTTGATTTTATATTAAATTAGTTTAGTTTAGCAAACCCCATGTATATATATAGGGGCTTTATGTTCTTAGAAAATCATCTCTTAATTTTGTATTCCTACTTCAATTTGGAATAGAATTACCTCCCTTTTTCTTTCACTTTGGCGTTAACATTGTGTAGTATTGTTTCAAATTCTTGTTTCTTTTATAAAATTGGCTAATTGCCTTCCAATTACTTTTCCTTCCCAACTTCCACCATCTTTCATACAAATCCAATCACCTTCTACAACCTACAAGTATGATTAAATCCATGCTTAACTAAATTTCATCTTAGCTTTAGGCCGGTGTTCTTTCCGGTCAAGAATTGTGAGATACGAATTCGTGCTAAAATCCATCCAATCGGTATTTATTCTTTTCCTAAGTATCGGGATTGACAACTCATCCCTTAAGCTTAACTCGATTACAAATCAAAAAGTGCATGTTGGGTTGAAGTCGTGTTAGCTGACAGTTGGAGAAACGAGTCGGCCGTGCTGTAATCGGATCTCCGAGAACAAATCGAGGAAGAAGTGATCGTATTTAAACGACCCACATGGTTGAGGTCGTTAATTCGAGTTGGGTTCTTCAGAACGCAAGGCTGCCGGAATCTTGAATCGGGAACACGTGTATCTCGGTTATATAATCGGTAAGGGTTGGTTTGCAGGTCGTACCGGAACCAACTACCAGAGGAAGAATTGGTGGTTAGGACGTTCTTAACTACTATAACTAGCTTATCGATGGATGATAAGATTAATTTTCGAGGATCTATTCTTGATACGCAATTTACCGAGTCTAAGGCTAAGGCTTATTTTATCTGTTTGCAAAATTCTGAATTTATTTTCTAATTTAATTAATTAATTATTTATGCTATTTCAATTATTTTATTTCTAAACATTTCAAAACCCCCCGATTTACTTTTATTTTTATTCTTTTTGCAGGTACGATTAGAGTTGTGGGCACGACTGTTGCAACGACCTTCGACACAACAAACACTCTGATCATAAGTTATACAAGGAAGTTGATTATAGCATCCAATCCTTGTGGACTTGACCCTACTACCACTCTTACTACTAATTAGAGTTATTTTGTAGGAATTATTTTTGGTGGTTTCGACGCCCATCACCTAGGTAGCTATTTTGTCATCCCAAGTGGCAATCTCTCTAACTAACAACTAGCTAAGCTTCGAGTTTTGTGGGATTAGGAATTTGTGTGTTGTAGCCTGCTTCAGTATTAAGTCGTAGATGTGGTTGCAACCTGGTATAACAATCATACTTCCTCAAGTGAAAGGCTAGCTATAAAGTGTTTGTGGGCTTGAACATGTTGCATATTGAGCAGTTTGAGTGTAACAAGAGTAACGAAGTTTTGATTCGGGTAAACTACACCTAAGATTATTAAACTATTAATAAGTTTTTATTTTGGTCTCTCAACTTCAAAAAGTTACAAAAATGTTCATCAAACTATTTGAAAGTTTTTATTTAAGTCATTAGGCTATTAAATCGTTATTGTATGACCTTTTCTGTTCGCACTGCTTGGTGTCTCTCATTCCCCTTCTCTTCTACAACTTATATGTTTTCTTTATGAGATAACTTTGAACGTCATGAATCTATAGGTCAAAATCTAAACAATTTTCTTCTTTAATTTTCAACATTAAGTCAGATTGACTTGATTTAAGGTATGCTCTTCTACTCGTTAATGAATTTTCACCATACTGATCGTCAAATTGCCGCTGGGAACTCGCTACCTGGACTTTTTTTTTTTTTGTAAATAACAACTCAATGACTTAAATAAAAACTTTCAAATAGTTCAATGACTTAATGAACATTTTTAAATAATTCAATGACTATTTTATAATTTTTTGAAGTTGAATGATTAAAACGTAATTTAATAATTTAATTTTTTGGTCGATCTTTTTATCTTTGTGGCTACATCCTTAAAAGGGATGTTTGGTCAACATGATGTCATGCTCAGAGTTTGAAGTTTTCAGGAGTTGGTTTGTTGACTGAGTTAGTGAAAAACTATACCCTCATTTTATTTAAAAAAATCAATTTAAAAATTTAAAATTCAATGACTAAATTGGAGGTTAAAGTCTTTATAATTTATTAAATTATTAAATTATTAAATTAATTAAAATTTCATATTTAAAATTTACTAATTTTGAGATAACACGCACTCTATTTTTAAATACTTATTAAGTCCAAAAAATATAATAAAATAAATAATTCTTTTTAATTTTAAAATTTTTAGAATTTACTAACGATAAAATAACATACCATATTAAATAACCATGTTTGACAGATTACGTTTCCAACCAAACAGTTTTACAATTTATAGATTTCTGTACTGAATTGAACATTTACAGTGTACTTTTGTATCATTTGAGAAAATAATAACTTAACTAAAAAAATTACGACGTTTTTAGTTCTTTCCATTTCATAAGGAATTATGTAAATTTATGTTATCAAAAATATATTATTTATTACACATTCAACCTTAAGCATTGAATTAGAGAAGTTAAAAAGAATAATTATATAAATTCAAATAATTATATAAATTCACGATTTGCAATATATCCGTTTTTATATTATCGCCTAAATTTTATTTTACCCAATTTAATATCCAAAGAATACTTAAACATATACGTCACGTGACGTCCTTTTGTAAAAATATTTTTTTTTATCAAGTAAATATAAACATTAAAAAATATAAATAGAACTATAAATATATAAAATCCAGAAATATACACAATCTAATATATATATTTCAACAATTACAAAATGTAGAAATTAATAATATTATTATCCAAAATAAAAAAAATGTAAAAAAATATTTTAAAAAATATAAAATGTTAATACATCAAAATCCATAAATATAATATATATATATATATATATATATATATATGTTCTACTAATCTTTCCTGAACAGATATGATGTTTACAATATTAAAATTATTATTTTAAATACATCAAAATCTATAAAAAAAAAAAAAACTCTAAATAACACTGCCATAATGATGATGAAAGAAAACCTGGGTTGGTTTCTCTCTAAAATACGCCCATCTTTCAACCATGTAACTGAATGAAATAAAATATATCATCAAGGCTTCCATTTCCCACGTATGCAAAATTAAATACAAACAAAATAAATAATAATAAAAAATCCTAATCACGTTAATTGATTTGGGTATCAAACAATGGTTCGGTTCATTGATTCTTTACTCTGTTGTGTGTGTGCATATATAGAAGTATCTATCATTTACAAAATTCAAGTGCCACTCATACTTAAATTCCTCCACTACTCAAAGCCATCACACCAAATTGGGGAAAGAAAAATGGGTTTCCTAAATGCTGTTTTACTTATGATGCAAGTATTCAGGGAAAGAAAGAAGGAAGAAAGGTTTTACTTCAAGATTGCCAGAACACATCAGGATCAGTGCTATATAAAGAGTGATCTTGAATTTCTTGGTTAGCCACATGGAAATCAGTAAGTCTTGCTTGGATTATTTTACAGACAACTAATCCAGAAGGAAGCATCCACCATTCACTTTCATCCCTGCATACCCACATACCATAATATAATATAAACACTTCATCCATTATCACCCCTACACCACACCACACCACACCACACCAGTAAAAATACTAATAATAAATTTAACTAGAGTTAAACCACAGCCATAATAACAGATAAAACATACTTACATGCTAAAATTCCATGACTGAATGTTCATATGTTTTCTGCTTGAATGGCTCCAGTAATGTAGAAATCCACACACAAAGGCAGTTATCTGTCGCAAATTACAGAAATAATCAGGATGACAAATGCTTGAAAGTAACTTGTGAATTTGAGCAATATTGACTGTCTATAAAATAAACCCTTTAATTTGTCTCATAAATCAACTATAGCAGTGTGAACAAGCACTTGCAATACTAGTCATTCATTCAACTTTCCTGACATTTCCTCCCAAGAATCAGGAGATTATGACATCACTCCCACTAACCGCACCATGTGCAAAGTAACATGAAAAATTATACTAGTTGCAAAATGTTCTTAATGGCACTCATTATCAATCTGATATTAACAGCAAAAACAGCATAACCTTCTCGAATTGCTGGATGCACAACTATTTCGCTACTAGCATTTACATGCACCTTCATCAAATATTATTTTTCAAGCCATGCATCAAAGAACATTAAGAAATAGCCTAAAATAACCTCGAAACAACTTACAACATTGATCAACGATGTGATATTCCATAGGGCATATACACGTGCGAGGCCAGCTGATTGTCTTCGTCCATGACTGAACAAGGCACTGATACCAGCCGGGAACGGAAGAAATATTGCAAAAGGAAGGATGAAAAAAACTAAAACGAAGTCTAACAGTGATATAGAATACATCTGTAGCAAAGTAAGCAAAACTAAGCTAAAATCTCCCAAAAGTAATATAGAGACAAGCAAACCGACAAGATCCTGCCAATAATAAGGAAGACGAGTCAGGATTTTCTCCAAAAATTTCAACCAAATGTGTGTGAGAGAAAGGAAAGATAATTATTTGTCTGCAATGAAGAAAAATGAACCTGATGACCAACAGGCTTGGTATTGCAAACTATAAGTGAAAAGGGATAACAAATCGCCCTCCTCATTTTAAGTGTTTGTAAGTTTTTTGCATGCAATATCCCTCCAAATATCCTTAAATATTCACTAGCTCCTGGACGACCAACTGAGTCTCCCCTACTAGCACCAGACCAACTGCAAATAGCTCCCTCTCCATTAGAAAAAGAACAATGAAAGTTAACCCAAATTTTATACTTGAACTTAAAGGCAGAAAAACACTATCAAACAGTTGATACCTTAACTGCTCCATAGAAGGAAAATATCTATCTTGACCTTCAGTCCAGTACTGCACATTCTCATTGCTGGTGGCAGATACCACGAGTCCGTACTGACAATAACCAGAAGATGTTGGCTGAAACCATGCAAGATCAACACGTACACCATATGCAATTATGGTAGGGTTTACATGTGTTTCAAGCCAGCTAATAACATGGCCAAAAGTTAGTTTCAAATGTCCATAGCGAACTAGGCGCAACTGAGAATTTAAACCAGCCACTAGTCGATACCACATGGTTGGTGGAACACACTGCAAAACAGAAAGAGGCAAAATAGGCACCAACAACAGCACTCAACCACTAAAAGAAACTATCAAAAACTTTTCACAAAACAACCATTTAATGACAAACCTGATTCATTAAGCTCGTAAGAATGTTATCACTTTGAAGAGAAAAAGGAGCCATGTAACTTCCATCTCCACCAAAAACCAAAGAAATTGGAAATCTTTGATAAAGACGAGGAGGAAGGACACCTATCTTTTCATCTCCACCAAGGAAAAAGTCCACATACGCAAGCATCAGATCAGCAGTTGCAGCAACCTGCAGAGTAACACCACAGGGACCAGTGTTAAAACCTTCAGTTCCATTGGCATGAAACAAAAGGACACAGCACTTCTTAAGCTTAAAGAAAAAAAAGATTCCAACAGGAAAGATCAAATCTCAATCAATAGAAATTCTTGTCTAATTTTCCATCAGCTTCATCCAGTTACTGCATCCATAAACATACAACAGCAAAAGCATATGTTTTTATTTTAAACCCCAAAACCAGACTACGCCAACATATAACAAGCCAAAAATATCCATAAGGAAAATTATACAGTAATTTAAGAATATAATGGAACAAGGTACCTTAAGTCCTTCATACAATGCGCGTGAACGGCAAGAACGAAGGCAAGAATGATCATATTCAGATCGAACAAATTCACGTAGCTGTTGCAATTTCCTTTTCCGGCATTGCTGTAGCCAGGACCATGCAAGTGGATATGCAAGAATAGAAAGAATGCTGTAGATTGATCCTTCCCACCACTGATACGCAGCTAAATCATTAATCTCATCCACAAATCTCTCAAAGGCATCCTCATATCTGCCATGCAAATGACATTCAAAAAACTCTTTTACATAAATTAATTTCCTACAATGCTTTGGAAATAGTTAGCTCACTACACAGCTGCTCATACAGAAGAACAAAAACTGTAATTATAGATTATCATTAAAGTGAAATTTGACCAAGAAGTTATCACACATGGAGGCAAAAATAAGAACTTACACAATTTCAATTAATTGTGTGGGCGGAACATGAGGAAGATGCCAAGGTTCAGTAAATGTATTTGATCCCATAAAATACATTCTGTGCACATGACTCTGGGATTCCTCAGTTCTATTTGTCTCCAAAACCTGATGGATATAACAATTAGATACTTGAGAATACTATTTAGTAAGTGGTTTGTATTTTGATCAACATGATAGATAAAACATCAAGTGTACATGGAAGAAACTAAGGAACAAAACCTCATTCAATGACTCTAGGAAAGGGAACGAGTGATCTATTTGAGAGCCACGATGAACAGGCATGAGAGCTGGTAATTCATCTCCACCAACATATTTCATCCTTGCAACACTAAGAACTAGTGCTAAAAGGATGAGAAGGCCTAAAAGAATAAGACCAAAAAACCATGGCCCGCCAAAGGTATATACCAACTCTTCAAGTGCCGTGTAACAGTGTGGCATATGATATCTTTCAGAAATGCACTTGTAAGGGCAGGGGCGATCAGTGACACCACCTATTGAGAAACATAAGGTTGGGACCAATAACAAAAGTTATTATCCAGGTGAAGAAAAAAGAATCATAAACTTTGCAAGGATCAAAATGCCATGTATTATTGACAGCAATGCAAGAAGAAAAACCGAAACCCGGCAAAAGCACAATTAAATTTTCAGAGTAATATGTGGAAAAGCCCACATTAACGCAGGCAATGAGAGATGCTCATCCTTCCACATGTAGAAGCAGCTAAAGTTAAACGTACCCCGAATATCAACATATATGGCTCGACTTGGAAGCTCATCAGCTGGGCAACTATGACAAAGGACTCTATCAGATCCACTGACATTCTTAAACGTCCCAAGAGGGCATTCCTGCAGCAGACAATCTAAAATTGTGAAGAAAACCAGATGAAAAGTGACAACAAATAACCAATTCTACCATTGATCATTGGAAGATATGTATGCGAGGAGAAATTTAACACCATCCAGGTGACCAGATAACATTTAGAAATAGTTGCAAAGCTCTGAACAAGTCAATTTTCCAAAACCTGGAAATATACATTTCATGAAGAAAATTGTAATATGGTAAACCAGATAAAGCGTTATGTCAACTGAAAGTTCTCTCAAGCAAACCGATCTTTGTACCCTTCGAAAATGAAGGCAAGGTAACTTCGTTAGAAACTAAAACAAGTCCAAACTCCAAATAAAGTGACATAAATTTGCAAATCTACCTCACAAAAGATACCATAAAGCCCTTTAGGACAGGCCTTTCCGGTGATAGTGCCATTTTCTCCAGTGTGACCCTGACCTCTGCCAAAGCCTCCCCTGCAAACAGCACTAGCAATCTGAATAATTTCACCAAGTATCCACAACCTAGCACAGTTAATCACCTATCGGCAAGCAAGGAACTGAAAGCCTTGCCAGTTTATTACAGCATCAAATGGAAAATTCTGTCACTGATGACAAGAAATGCTTTCCTATCATTTAATGAACATAACAGCCGAGGAAGAGGTCCTTTTGTAACAACATAAAAACTAGGAGGTCCCTTAATTATAAAAAGGTTCAGAAGTGCCTCTGTGACTAGTACTCATCGAGATGTGATCACAAAAGTTCAAAGTTGCCAGCAAAACGTAACTACCCCTTGATTCCTCCTTGTTTCTTCTGCCTCCAGCATTCCATGATATACTTCATAACACTAAAGCTCACATGTCCAAACACACTTTTAAAGACCTGTATTTTCTGGGCCATCTGAAGGACAATATAAGCTAGCAACCTATCTACCTTTGCTCAGTGCTTAGTTAAACTAAGAACAGAACAAGAATTAAGGAACATTTTTGCTTTGCAGGTCACATACCAAAGCAAATGAATTTGGGAATGATCACCACCTATTAGCATCCAGATTTTCAAAGAATATAAATATAAAATAAGTTGTTTCCAGCCTAATTAGATAATAAATTTAGATTTTCTTCACTCTATTACCAAATTAATTTCAACAATGGTAAACAATTATTATGTGACTTAAGTCACGAGAAGAAGACCTCCAGGGTGGGTGGTGTTGGGTAGGAGAGCTGGCTTAATCATTCATCAGATGCAAAACATAAGAAGCAAGCCACATGTCTCAGATACAAACCTGGTATTAATGCTTCCTTTCACACTTGCTATGGGTTGGTAAGCATCCCCGGTTGGGATATCTGACCAATGAAAGTGAACTCGTCCACCACCTCCACCACCAGCACCACTTGGGCTGCCATGTCCTCCAGCAGTTGAGATAACAGAAGAATCAGCAAGCATGATTGAATGAACAAATAAAAGGATGGTTCCACCAGATCCACCACCAGGACCAATGTTTGAAATGGTACTATGATCTTGCTTTCTGATAACTTCTCCAAAGCTTTCTCCATCAGCTCTAAGGGAACCATATACAGACAAACTTGAGAGTGAGTGCTCCAGCGAACCCATCACTGTTCAGGCAAAAAATGAGCAAAATATTAATAGAAGCATCATCACTGGACCAAACTTACATCAGTAAAAGTCGCCACAGCATAGCAGCAAAACAATTTCCCAAGTTCAATGATGTGCGAAAAAACTGACAGAAATAACTCACCATTACTTCGTTGTAAAGAGGGGGGGAGGGGAAACTCGACCATTTTCTGTAAAATTACTTAAATTCAACTTATCCCAACATATCCACCACTCAGAATATGATTTGGACAGAGCAAAGAACTGAATCAAACTAAGGTTGCTAATCATAGTAATTGAAAGGAAAACTTCAGAGTCAGTGATTGATGTATATATATATATATGTTTTGTCTTAAAAAAGGACTGTTAAGGTTTATTTGAATACAATTTCTCATAATGAATCGAAGTTGATGTAAAGAAATTTTTGCTTTTGGTCACTTTATGCAAGTCAAAATGAAATGGGTAGCCCATCTACAGAGAACAAAAAAATAAAACTACAACGAATATGTTATGTTAATAGATAAAAAATTGAAGTTTATGATATTAGAAGTGATGCAAAATTTTCCTTAGAAAAGGTATATAGGTGTTAAATAATGAGGAATAATTGTGTCCGGATGTTGATTAAATAACTGTAGAACAATGTACCAAGGAGCCGTAAAATATACAATAGCCTCACAACAGAAGATACATATGCCACTGGGAGCAATTCAAACCTCAAGCCTCTGGAATCAACCCCTATGGCTAAAACATAGGTGAAAATTATGTATTTGGACAACTCACCAAGGTCATCTAAAATATAAAAGCAACAACCAACTAAGCCTTTTTCCATGCTCTATCACATCTAAAGAACAACAAAAGTAACTAATAACAATAGTGGAACCTCAATAGATTCAGAAGCTTACCTATTATTCCACCACCAGCAGTTGCACCAGCAAGACTATCATTTCCACTACCACTACCAAGTTCACAAGGCAACTCAGCATCTCCGTAAGAAACACCACCTTCGATAAAACTGCCATCATAATATCCCTTCCCACCTCTGCCACCATGCCCTCCACCTCCAGCAAGACCATTATTGAGTACTGTTCCCCTACCCACCCCAACAGTGCATCCTAGAGCAGTCCAAATCAGAATGCGTGGGCAAATAATTGAATCTTTAACAGTATTCCTCATTAAAATAACCAACTATCCACATTGAAATTTAAAACAGAAATTAGGTATAATCCATACCCAAAGCTGACGTGGTAATTTCACCAGAAGTATGGACGACAACAGTTCTAACCCAGTGAAAATGAACAACAGATCCTGTTACAATGCCCTCAATTATAATATCTTCAACACGACATATCTGCAATACCATTCCAATCCAACAATTCATTAACAAGTTGAACACACAAAATCTTCACAGCCGAATTTACTATAATCTGACAAAGATGACTTGGATTTCAAACTGGCTAACTGAAGACCTGAAGGGTGAAGGATAAGGAAGAATTCACGTTGCAGTCCTCAGGTGGGTGAAGCAATTCAATAGGGCAATCTTGAAATTCACAGTAAAGCCGTGGTGCCCTGCCAGATACCAAAATTAAATACCTAACAAGATAATGGCGGAAGCATTAAATTCTTTTAGATCAATAACTTACATATCATTGTCACTGGCATTTTCCAGGGGACCTCGCAGAATAGACCCAGGTCCAACCTTCATATTAGGAAGGAAGAATTAGCACATGAATAAGTAATGCAAATGGAAAGATTAAATGCCAATGTAGAAATTAACTGCCACGTCAATTAACACATTTCCAATTCTCAAATTTCATTAATCAAAAGAGGGAAAATATCTCAAATATTAGCAGTCGCTAGTTTTCCGCAAATTATGCCCAAACTTGGGTCCCACAGCTGTCAATTTTGTAGAACACTTTGTTTTATGCACTCTCCATCTACCTATATGTAACCAAAATGACTAGCCAGACCCAACCTGAACTGGGAAAGTATGATTCTAAAAGGCTATGCATGTATCAAACTAAAGTAAGCATTCAGCTTACTTTAATACTAAAAAATAATGAGAGGATCAGACGCTGTGCTTCAATTGTATCCCCTGGTCCAGATAAATTCAAAAATCCTTGTCCATGAACTCCCAAATTTGCATTAGAATGTATTACAGAAGATTCCTGAAAACCAGAAATCACCATATCTCACCTCGAAGCAATATAATCATGGTTTTTTGTTAAATGAAAAAACATTATCAGTTAATTACCCTTAGAACTACCAAATTGCTGGCCTCAAGCAAGGATGTTGCCACAATAGCATCAGCACCACCATCTATAAGCATTTTCGAATTCCACATCAAGTGCATTTTGACAGACATACGAAGAGCCCCATATATCTATCATTTTGAATTCAAAGAAGGAACGGTGAAGACTATCACCAAGACTATAAGAACACAGTGGTTAATGACAGACTATATTGTAGCTATTTTACATGGCAAATAGACAAGGCAGATCCCAGTATTATTGCCTTAAGCAATGCTTTCAATTAGAGTAGATAAGTAATAATTACTTGCCTTGAGAATTGAATCACTCATCAAAAGTTCTTCCGCCATCAACTCAAACTCAGACGAAGCAAAATGTGCAAGACCAAAGCTTAGCACTGCACCGCACGATAAGCGAATTTGTCCCCTAACCTATATGACCAATTACAAAGTCAAAATTATGAAATACAGCACACTCTGATCTCTGTGAGTGTAACTCTCAACTTTTGTTACACTAACTTGGATTGGATCTAGTGTCACGGGATGCAGGTTTAGTGTCCACTCCAATGTTTGACAAGTATTCTTACTATCTGTTTAGGATCTAAGTTTCATACCCATAAGAATTAAGATTTTCCACTTGTTTCCAACATGGTACATCAGGATCGGGTGATGTAATCTGATTCCTACACCATTTTAATCATTTAATTTTCAAAATTTGACTCAAGCTACCACAGCCAATTCAACCTTTATTTTGGGATAAATCATCTAGTTTATTTAAATTTAATTCTAATTTAACCTTTTAGAGATGAGATAAACAGAAACCAATTTTAAATTAGATGACATGACTCCTGATAGAGAACAACTGCATCAATGCATGCTTTCAAAGGATATAAGCCAACGAAACATGGTTATCTGGGAACAAATATCATGTATCAACTAAAAAAGGCAATAAACATAGAGTATATTCAAATAGAAAAACAAGATTTAGCTCTTCAATGACCTGAACACGGCTCCAAAGCAAAGGAACAGAAGCCTTGGCATGATCTCGCACATGCACATTTGTCCAAAGTGGTTGTTTAGGGAACTCCATTAGAAGTGTGTCAGTATTTGTGGACATGTTGTGGTTGCTAACAATTAGACTCTGAGGAACAGCATCATAATATGTACCTGCAGCACCTGAGTTATCAGGACAGCCAAAACTTTTTCCTCCTGCAAAAAAGATGACATAGTGGAGATAACAAGATATTAGACTACATCTTCTGGTCAGAGCAAATATTACAGACAGGATTTGAGTTTTGTAGACAAGGATACTAGAAGAAAACCCAAGCTCACATTACTGCATTTTAAACAATAACCATTTAGCAAAATTCACCAAGTAACTTCTCCTTAAAATCATCGAATAGGCACATAGTTTACTAAGCAATTTATTTAAGGATATGAAATTTACATAGAAACTGAACCTACCATGAATAAAGAATTCTGTATCATCATGCCTACTAAAAACATTAATCGAAATTCTTCCACCACCACCTCCAGCAAATCCATTCCCCCCAGACGCACTTAACCAGCCGCTTCCAGTCCTGTCTTCAGATAAGAAGGTTGTCATTAGGAAACCCATAATCCATTTACTTACGAAAAGTTTAGGCATAGCGTTTCAGATATGCACTACAAATACCCCAAAGAAGAAAACTGCAGGAAGATACAAGTATTAAACATGAGATGGAGCAAAATTGGACATACAATCATCTTTTTCCTCTTGAAGAGAGATGAAAGTACATTAACGGATAGAAGAGGAATCACAACCACAAAGAGTTTAACAAGAATTTAATAATAGAGTAAATGAGAACATGACCTTTACATTTGCTAGAAAATCGATTTTATGTGCTGATCATACAGTAACAGATGAAGATCTGATTCTCCAGATACAAGTGATAAAATTATTAAGTTATGCACAGAAAACATATTTCAATAATAAAACAACAGTAAAGGAAACTGAATTAAGTGACATTCTAAGAAACAAACTCTACCATCAATTTCAAAATAAGGAGCATACAATAACTTCAAAACCACAAGTATGGGAGAAAAAGCATAGGATTTCTCAACATGTTGGTCCACATATAAATTTCATCTAATTTCTAGAAACTGCAGGCTTGAAAATCCCAGCAAAGGTATTCCAACTGTAACTTAAATCATCACTGAACTTTGTAGCCAAATTCTGAAAGTCCTTATCTTAGACATCCACTCACACTCTCTCTTTTCTAAAAATGCCATAAGTTCCTCCAGAGCCTTATGCATCTTCTTTCTTTAAACTTTGAATTTACTTTGACTTCCTCTCAATTTTTTTTTTTTTTTTTTGCTTTCATCCTCACTCTTTTTCTCAGATGATGCATACTGACCTCCCAATTTATAACTATAACATCCTTGACGACAAAAATAAATACAATGTCATATTTGCAATAAATGCATAATTGTATCAGTGTTGACTATGCTTAGAAAGTTCAGTCTACACTTAAGGAAAGGGGACCATTTGGCAAAGTTATTTACGGCAATTGAAGACAACCAGTATCAAGACGAACTAAAGCATCATAAACCAATCAACTACACAAAACAATTATATCATCATAGCAGTTAAAGTTCAACTCACGTGAAACCTACAAAACTGATGAGCAGGGGAAAACAAATTAAATTACATTCTATGAGCCTTGATATAAATGCTTCCACCTGAGCCTCCACCGCCTTTTACACCACCATCACCTCCATTTGCCAACAAACTCCCTCCAACTTCAATGGCCTCCTCCACCTCTAACCTTATCCTCCCACCACCTTCCCCTCCATAATCCTCTTCTTTACTAGTCGTCCCTCCTTTACTCCCATAACTCCAAGGCTTATCCAAAGATGACCAAGAGTAAGCATCTCCTCCCCACACATCGTCCGGCAGTTTCATATTATCCGACACGCAACTTGCGCCTCTTCCACCATGGCCCCCGCCCGCACCTTGAATCCCCGAAGGGGTTCCACTCGTCTGAGCCGGGGGTTGACCGGCTAAGCCGCTTACATTTACCACTGAACCTTTAGAGAAACTCGCATTCCTCGCCGAAACAAACAATGTCCCGGTAAATACGCCGGCGTTGTGGCCCAAACTGAATTCCCCACGACTCACATTGATGGAAATTGAGCAACCCTTCATAGGGCAACTCAAAATGACATTAGGAAGCACGTGGAAGCTTCCGTTTCCTGCTATATACACATCGCTGTCAAAACTGAAGCTGGAATTGAGCTCACATACAGTGTCTAGTGAGCCAATTCCGTTTAAATCTTCCTCACACGAGAGAGACGGAGGAAGCGGCGGCAAGGAAGGCGGCGGCGGAGAAGGTGGAGAGTAGTCACCGTGAGAAGAGAGGAGGTCCGAGTCGATAATCGAGAATTCATCAATTTGAACAACGGCGAGACAAGGGTTTATGGTGAAAATGAAGAGTAAAAGGAAAAAATAACAAGAAAATCGAGCCATTTAAAGGATGGCAGACTCATTACAGAGAGAAAAATCAAATTGGGCTTGCTAGAAACAATCTTAATTGTGAAAATGTGTAGTAAATTGCAATGGAATCATCACTTATGAGTAGAAGAGTGTGGATTGAAGTGGAACGAAGGGTAGAACTGAAAACATGTAAAAGTTGTGAGGTTATTTCTGGAATTATGTATACGGAAAAGGAAATGACAATAGGGAAAGTAGAACAATTAGACACGTGGTGGCACGTGTCAGTTCAGTGGTTTCTTGAGGCCGTTATGGGCCTGAACCTATGGCCCAATATTCATGTTTGAGTAATCGTTCGCCAGGTGGTAAAGGTTTTCAGTAATTTTATTTATTAATTGATTGGAACGGTCTTTCATCACTAGATAAGATCATTTCATTTTATTTTTTCAAATTTTGTTAGCTGTTCCCACTTCACCGTTGCCACGTAACATTTGAGTTTCAACTTCATTCAATATTGTTATTTAAGCTACTTTTCTCATTTAAATACGTATGTCCATTTCAATTTTTTGTCCAATTCATTAAAAAAATTCACTAAATGAATTTATTTTCTCTCCTTCTTCGCTTTTTCTTTTTCACCATCTCTCATTAGATCTATTTACAGACTAGATTATTTGTCTAATTTTAGAGACTCGTTCGAAATTTAAGAGGATTTAGACAAAAATATTAGGCTTGAAAAATGAGTTTAGACAAAAAAATTAAGCCCGTTTTTAAGTTTATAATATTTTTTTATGCAAATTCCCTAGAATTACCCATAGTCTCTCCCCAACCCTTCAATAGGAGGATAAATATACTTCAACGCGCTCAAACCCACATCCTCTTGCTTAAAGTAACAATATTGATGCCAACTGAACTAGAACTGAATCAGCTAAGTTACTTTTATATATTATATAATTTATAGCATATTAAAAAATAAACATATATTAAATATATAATACTATTCTAATATAAACATTAAAATAATAATAAATGACTATATAAAAAATTTCAATAAAAATATATAAAATTATTAAATATTAATTAAAATAATATAAATATTTTAAAAAATAAAAATAATGTAGGCCAACCTAAAATGAGCTTAAGTTAATCTTTTGCAAATATAAATGGACTTGGACAAAATTTTATTTCCATATTTTAAGTCAAGCCAAAATTAAATAAAGCATAAAATATGTTAATATTAAGCCCAAGCTCACCTCAACCCATGAGCATATCTCTCTTTTTTTCTTTCGCTCTATTCTTGAGTGTTCAAAGCTTGAAACACTTCCTAATGAAGGGTTACCAAGAGCAATTGAATGTTAGTTATTAGCTCATATTTGTATATGATATTCATCGAGTAACGAAGAAACAATGATATTCATCGAGTAACGAAGAAACAAGCTTGAATGTAATGGAGAACTTAATTGGGCTAACAGTAAAGATTGCCTAGGGTGAGATTCCTCAAGAGAAAAGCTGGAGCGTAAAAACCATTTGTAGTTTCACCAATAATGGTCAGTCTCATAATGGGAGGCTCATCTTTCAAAATCCCTCCTTGCTATAGGGGCTCCTCTGGTTGTGCTTTATTTATTTGAACCCCGACAAGGTGGGGCATGTTTTGTGTAACTTAGAAACTCACTACGTTCATTCGAACTTATAAGAGTATTAGAAACTCACTACGTTCATTCGAACTTACAAGAATATGACTTGTGGTTGCAAGATTCATTGGATAAAGAGTTCGAGAATGGACCAAGCTAGACCATGTGAGATCAAGGAAATTCATCTGGAAAGTGTTATGCACATAGGGAAGGGATACCTTTGAGACTTCGTCAAAAGGCAAATATGTTGTAACAGAATGGTTTCATTAGGGTTTGAAGTTGAGACAACGAACTTTATTTAATAATTTGGTCTCTTTTGCAAGTTTTTTATAAATAGGTAATACAGTTTGATTTTAAAATAATGTCTAAATATGTACATTAACCCGATTCAGTGGTGACACTTGTACTTGGATCTAGCAAAAAGGTCGGGTAAGGGTGTTACATCAATCATTTAACAAAATTATAAGTAGAATCAGTGCTAAAATGAAAGCATAGAGTGTGCACTATCTTCCCCAGGGTGGAAAACAAGTGTTTATAAAACTAGTTCTTCAAGTTATTCCCATATATAATATGGATTATTTTGCTTACCAATTATAGTTTCTAATTTGATTAATAGATTGCTCTGCAACTACCGGTGGAAATGGATAAAAGGTATACATTGGTAAAGGTGGTTTGCCTTATGCATCCCCGAGGGTTGGAGTGGTGTTGATTTCAAGGACATGATGGCTTTCAACTTAGAATGCTAAGCAAATATGGATGGAGCTTATTTACAACTCCAATTCCCTTTTTAGTAAGATATTAAAGCTAAATATTATTGTGAAAATGAATATTTTTTACCAAAAAATATTGGATCCAACCTTTCTTACACATGGTATAACTTATGGGGCACAAGAAACTCATTACAAGATAGTGTTCGATGGTGGTAGGTAATGCTTCTACCATTAGAGTGTGAGGGGATAAATGGATCCCGAATTCCCACTTGTAGGGTTCAATCTAATAATCAGAGCAACTCATTTGTGGTATGGGTTAGTAACTTAATTAATTAGGAAACGATGTGTAGGACTTTTGACCTTGTCACACACGGCTGAGACACACCCCAGTGTCTTTGCCCGTGTGGAAAAAAATAGGCCATTTGAAAAGCCAAATTTGCCACCCTAAAACATAAGCATTTACATTCATATTTGACCACATTTATGCAACTTAATTGGCAACTAAAACAACCAATCCAATACACATTATAAGCTATATCCAAACTTACCATTTACATATCCAAATACCTATATTATCACATATACAACTCATTCATCTAACATCTATATATCAAGACTTCTTTTGCATAATTTCATTCAAATATTACCATACCAAAACTTACCATCATTAAGCACATATATGCAATCCAAATATAATACTAAAATAAGCCAAATCACATGGCTTAACTTATATACAAATTTATTCTCAAACTATATTACCAAACATAACTATTACTATCAAACTAGCCTATACATGCCATATTTACATAAGTTTATAAGTTCAAAATACCAATCGGAAATTGGATAGTGTGACATGTAACTCCGACTTGTCCAAAACGAGCCAGCTAATGAACCCTATAAGACATAGAAAACGAAATAGAGTAAGCTTATAGCTTAATAAGCCCATATAATTCAGAATTTAACTTACCATTTAAATATAATCAAAGCAATAATAAAATGCCTACAATTCAATTAACCATCAGCTAATCACACATAATCATCACATGTTAGTCATTTAACTAATACATAAACCATCTACTAAAATAATACTTCATATCTTTCCAAACTCATACATCATATATATAACTTTAGTAACATTTATAAACCGTAATTTGTCCTGTAACACCCCATACCCATATTCTAGACCGAAATAAGGTACGGAGCATTACCATTCACGAAAACATGAATTCACACATTAACCTGACCTTACTCAATTTACTTACTTTAGCTTAGACTAAAGTTGATAGCATTAACAGATATACATAGATACATGTAGATTTTAAAATTTAGAAAAGTGATACTTTAAAACAAATTAATTATGACATATAACAAAATGATTCGTCTCTCTCTATACATGCCATAATTCCAAAGTAGTGATTACAAAATACCAAAAAGTATTGATAGCGTAGATGAGTCTCCGACGATCTCCAAAATCCCGAGCTGGCTTAATAATTCTATAAAACAAGAAAAAGAAAAGATGGTAAGCATATAGCTTAGTAAATAAGTACTAAATTGATATATAATTTATCAAAGTAAAACAATCATACTAGTATATGGTTACATATATTGATGACAGGCTGTTTTCTAGAGTCTCGGTTAAAAGAAAAATCATATCTTGAGCTACATATTTCGAAATTCAATTCTGTAAATTTTCCTTGAAACTAGACTCATAATTCTATTTACTAATTTTTTTATAGAATTTTTGGTCGGGCCAATTAGTACAGTTTATTAGTTAAAGTCTCCCCTGTTTCAGGGTATGACTACTCTGACACCTATGCATTACGAACAAAATTTCTCCCTGTACAAGATTCCAACGACCATGCCATTTGTTTCCCTTAAAAATAGACTCAATAAGGAATCCATGCATGTATGGTATGACTCTTAATAATTTTTGTACAATTTATGGTGA
Organism: Gossypium anomalum; assembly: GCA_025698475.1. NCBI lineage: Eukaryota > Viridiplantae > Streptophyta > Magnoliopsida > Malvales > Malvaceae > Gossypium > Gossypium anomalum. The sequence goes on from CM046961.1 coordinate 16,676,922, forward strand.
ATTTCTAAAGTCAGAACAGGGGATCTTAAATTCATTCAGAACCTGTTTCACAAGAATTCAATTATCACATAATATAGAAGTCTTTTGTTTCCCCTATTTCTTTTATATGAAATTAGACCCATTAATCTTTAATTCCATAATTTATTTGAGATTTAATTCTACTTCCATGATTTTTGGTGAATTTTCAAAATTATGCAACTGCTGCTGTCCAACATTGTTTTACTACAAAAATTCACTCTTACATAATTCGCTCAATCCTTTCCATTTTACCGAGGTTCGCTCACATATCGAGCATATTGCTCATAAATTCAAATAAACATATACTTGCACTTATTCATCACATAATCACTTTCACATGTATCTTCATTTAATCGATTGCCCGTTGAACTCATCGGAATAACAACAGATACACAACTACCTAACATTTTCCCATTTCCACACTTGTAGCCGAAGCTATATGATACGCATAGTAGCCTGCACTTAGTACTACACATGCGACCAATAATCTGGTACACGTAGTAGCCTGCACTTAGTACTACACACGTGACCACACAATAGTTCATTTGTATCGTTTTTATTCCGAAGGTTCAACAGGAAATTTCTCACTTTTCCAACATTTTACTAAATTGTCAGAAATCAATTTAAATTCATAACTTACATCAAATAACCATTTGATAGGCAGCCATATTCCACATGTTATCAAAATACAATAACATAAAAGAAATCGATGATTTATTTACGTACAAACTTACCTCGGTGCAAAATATAGAAATTTTGCAGTTTAGTCCAAAGCTTTTTCTTTCCCCCGTTCGAGGTCGATTCCACGTCTTTCTTGATCTATAACAACACATTTAGTTTTAACACTCGAACTATTTGTTTCAATCCAAAAATCACATTATGCAAAAATTACATTTTTGCCCCCTAACTTTTACAAAATTACAATTTTGCCCCAAGGGTCGGAAATTTAATTTCAGCCCTTATTCTTATGTTTAATGACATGCTGATCATTTTTCTCTTCTATGGTATCATCAAATTCTCATTCTAACACATAATTATGAACAATAGGTATTTTTATCGATTATGCGGTTTTGCTCGTTTTATTAAAAATCGCTTAGAAAAGATCGTTCTCCTAACTTCAAACATTCATATTCTACCATCAAACATCAAAATACATGTCTATCATTCATGGGTAAATTTTTAAACATAAACCCTAACTCGAAATAATAGTAGAAATAGGTAAACCGAGCTACGAAGATTTCAAAAATGTAAAGAACATTAAAAACGGGGCTTGAAATCACTTACTATGAAGCTTGAAAGTTGAAGAAACCCTAGCTATGGAGGAGAGCAAATTTTGGCAGCAACTAATGATGAAGATGACCAAATTTTGTGTTATTTTTCCCATTTTATTTCATTTAATATACAAATGACCAAAATGCCCTTATTACTAAACTTTCTAAAAATTCCCTCCATGTCCAACTTTTGTCCATAACTTAGGAATTGGTCAAATTGCTATTTAAGACCTCCTAATTAATATTCCAAAGCAATTTCATACTAAAAACTTCTAGAACACAAGTTTTGCAATTTATTCGGTTTAGTCCCTAATCTCAACTTAAGCGCTTAATGCATAGAATTTCATTACGGAATTTTCACGAAATCATGAAATCATATCATAAACCTCAAAATAATTATAAAATAATTATAAAATAATTATTTCTATCTCAGATTTGTGGTCACGAAACCACTATTCCGATTAGGCCCTAATTCGGGTTGTCACATGTCCGTATAACATTATTTAAGCTCGTTGAACCTATTAGAACTTCAAAGGATAATCGAGTGAACAATGTCAGAAATCTGTCAATTCATCATCATACATGCTCTTTCGAGTCATGGTCGGTAAGCTCTTCTCGAGTGATAAACAAATAAGCTCTATTGAAATAAAAGCGATAAACTCTATTGAGTCAAGCAAAGAAGCTCTTTCGAGCTGAATCGGTAAGATCCAATGAGCTGAAACAGTAAGCTCATACGAGCTATGGTGAGTCCATAACAAATGCAAGAGCTCGACCATTACAGTAATTTCAATAAAATGTCACTCGTATCCAATGAATTCAAATAGTTCAAACGGTCTCGGTAACACATATAATATAGCAATAAGACATTTATACTTCAAATATTTCAATTATACACATTCTTTTCAATAATCATAAGTATAGAAAAGTTCAATTCTAATTATACAAACTTACCTCGTATTTGCTCGTATAACCGTCGTCTACTCGTCTATATTTCGTTTCCCCCGATCTAATTTCGGTATTTGCTTATCTTGATCTATATGATATCAAATTAACTCATTCAAACTTTCATTCAATTCAATTTAGCCTAAAACATTCATTTTGGCTAAATTACAAATTTATCCCTAGAATTTTGACTACTTTGAAATTTAGTCCTTTTTACACAAAATGACAAATTTATGCAATTTACCCTTAACCCATATATAGCCTAATTTCACATAATCTCATAGCAGCCCATATTTTTATTTTATTCACACTTTTAACCACAAAATTTTACAATTTCACAATTTAATCCCTATTTGACATTTTTGTCAAAAATCACTTTATAAAACTAGTTCATCTAATACCAAGCTTTCATAATATATCATTAAACATCAAAGAACTCAAATATTCAACAATGACACTTTACAAAATCATGAACAAATTCAAAAATTAAGGTACGGGCTAGCTAGAATACGAAGCAACGAGCTCAAAAAAGTAGAAATTATTAAAAACGAATCAAAAACCGTACCTTAATCAAATATTCAAGATTGACCGAATGGAAAACCTAACTATGGCTTTTTCTCCTTGCAAGAATCGGTTAAGGAAGATGAATATAGAGCCTTTATTTGATTTATTTGATTTATCTTATAATAATAACCATTTTACATATTTACCCTTATTATAATAACTTATAAATCACTAAAATTATGGATATAATTGTTAATCTTGGCATAATAACATTATAAGGACTTCCATATTAATAAACCATATCTATTTAATACATTTAAACAATAGAACTCAAATTTCACGCATTACGTGATTTAGTCCTTTTTTTACCAAATTAACCATTTAAACGGTAAAATTTCTGTACGAAACTTTCACGTAATTAATCTATCATGCTGTAAACCTTAGTAAAATAATAAAATAAATATTTTAACTTTGACTTTGTGGTCCCGAAACCACTGTTCCGATTTGACCTAAAAATGGGCTGTTACATAATGAGTATTTTATGACCGGAAGTGCTGATGGAAAAATATCCTCAGTGGTGGGTGTACATGCTTCGAGGTCGAGGTCTGGGTGGTATGAGGACAATCTGGACTGTGTCGAATGTTGAGGCTCGAGGTCGTCACCAAAAATATCCTCGAACGATAAAGGAATTTGTTGCTCGGACTCAGGCTCCAGGTGGTTTGATGATGAGCTGGATACTTCATATTCGGGCTCAAGATCAGGGTTCGAGGCAGTATCGGACTCAATATTCCCGAATGGCAAAACTCGGTTACGACGTGGTTGTGCGTTCCTTTGTTGCCAAATGGAAGATTTCGGTTGTGAGTCTCTTTGGATCAACATGTAACGACCTTGGAATATAAAAGGTTTCCCGTGTGCTATATACCATGCTGCGTATGTGGGCGTAGGAGAGAATCCTCCTTCTAAGACATACAAGGGAGGGCACCTCGAATATTGATCATTCCATAGAAAGATATACAATTCATATTTTTGAGCCCAATTTAAAGCGTTCCGACCCGAACCCTTTTTGTCCATTTCGTGGACTTCTTTGATGTCGACAGGAGGGTTTAGGATAGGTTGTGCGCAACTAAACTGCCTCAAAACCCGACCTCCATCGTGCCACTCCACCATATGGAAATGAATTAGCAGCACATTTGACATGAACAATTGTTGCTGCTCGATAACCCATGATGGTATAAGCGCCGTGGTATCTTCCTTAACATATGACATCCATATAAACTGCATAATATAGACAACACGTTATTCTTTAATTTTTTCTTGTGCAAGTATTGTATTTAAAAAAGAAATATTCGAAATCGTATTTTACACCATCCCCGAAATGAGTCTCTATCATCATACGGTACATAGGTACGGTGAACGATCACCCGATTCCCGGTACAATTGCCCATCTAAAAAAATGAATAAATTATCATATTATTTTTTCTATGCAAAAAATGAGTATATTATACTATACAATTAAAAAATAGATGGCAAAATTGAACTATATATTTACCTATTAACGAGTGGCCACACATACGGTTGGTGGCTCACTGATTCCAGAAATGGCATTTGGTATAATGCCTAAGACTACAGTAGAAGGCAGCAACTGCCTATTGTTTTCGTAGACGACTTTGTCGCTCGAAAAAGCTCGCGGTATAAGCATGCCAACACTGTAGAGCCCCAACTAAATTTTTCGGCAAGCTCGAGATCCTCTAATAAGGGGAGATACATTATTTAGACTTTATTTTGATTGATGTCCGGCAATAGTATCCCACCTATAAGTCGAAGAATGAACGCTCTTGTAGTGTAGATAATGTCCATCTGCGTTGGACTGCTTAGAAGATGCTGGAAGTTTTCTTTTAACCAAGTAAATTTAATATTGGCTAATCATCCTTCCTCGTCGTTGGGGGGCACCCTTTTAAGTAACCGCTCGCAAGTGCCCCACGGATCAGGCACTCTTTCAAGCCCGACCACTGCTTTGTCGTTTATAAATAGCCCTAGTTAGACTGTTACGTCTTGCAGTGTAATAATTACCTCCCCACATAGGAGGTGGAACGTATGTGTCTCTGGACGCCATCTTTCAACTAAGGCCGATATTAAATTGGCCCGTAGCTCAGATATCTGAATGTATGTGGCTACCCCAAAATCCGCGACATTCAAATACGGTAAAACTCTTCGATCGGAAAGATAATCATGATTATGCAACCGGGGTCTCACAATTCAGTACAGATCCTGTGTTTATAGTAAATATATAATTTTATATTTCTCATTTAAAAAAATTTAAATAATATTTAAAATTAAATAAGATATTTTATTTCTCGTTTACCTTATGCACATTGGCTGCAATGTGGTTGTTGTCCTTTAAAATAATATTAGGATTATGATCCACGGAGTGATTGGTGGTCGTCTGTGACAGCTCTAATTTGACCCTAGTCGGGAAGTGGTTTCAGGACCACAAAACTGAGTCACAAAATTATTTAAATGCTCTTTTCTATGTTTATTATATGTGAAGTATCATGTGTGAAAATATCATGTTTAAATTTTGTAATACCTCCTAACCCCAAACCGTCGCCGGAACAGGGTTACGAGGCATTACCGGACATATCAGACAACTTACGAACAACTCACAATTATTATAACATTAATAGTAAAATTTAAGAATTAAGTCCCTATATTTGACTCTCGAAGCCCAACACATGTATTAAAATAGAACGGAACGGGACTTGTTCGAATATTCCGGAAATATATATATAGATTTTTTTTTTTAAATTTCGACAGCATATCCCTTTATTTTTACATAAACCCCCCAGCAAATTCCAACCAAAAACCAACTAATTCAAACCAATGACATAGTCAAAAACAATTAAACCTAAATATTCAAATATCATAACCAATTCATTAACATAATCATTTAATAACTAAACATTCATGATATTAATCAAAAATTAACTAATCACTTCATTCATTTTCCATTCTAATTAAATACCAAATTATATAATATAATCTTTACTATTTTATCAAACTAATAACAAAATATGATATAACCTTCTTACAACCAACATTATAAGCATATTTATATAAACTATACAACACCTAGTACATGCCACTTTAAATTAAGAGAGAAAACGTCACCAAAAATTTGCTGGAGTCGAGATCGTTCAGATGCTGTACCAGGACACTAGACTCCTATTAACCTGCGCACGGAAACAACCGCACGCTGAGTATTTCATACTCAGTGGTATTACCATAATTCAAATTATAATAGCAATAAAGAATCACAATTACCAAACATGTAGCTATTTAATTTCTCAAATATCAATTCGTTCTTAAACTTTCATTAATTAATAATATCAATAAAATTTCTTTAACTATTCTTCAATTTCCATCACATATCACATGTAACAATTTCAATCACTACATGAACATTAAGTTCATTGCCTTCCATTTACAATCTCAATTTCAATCCATAACTCAACTTTCTCATTTCTTTCAATATTTCAATAACATAATCAATCAATTTATTTTAATTCTCACTTTAGATGTTCACCCTATTAACAAACCCGGACTTTGACGGATACATGGATTCCAACCCAAACACACCAGTACAGCACATTGTGCCTAAAACGGTACATAGTACCTGATCAGTATACGACACATAAAGTGCCTAAAACGACACACGAGGTGCCTGATACGACACACGAGGTGCCTGAAATACGACACATAAAGTGCCTGATCGATAATGCCGTCAAATCCCGTACACTTCCAAATCCTATGGCATGCCAATTATATCCGACTTAGCCCTGACTAGTTAATAGGGTATTTCAATTCTCAATTCACTTTCATTTCCAATCCAAGATTATTTTTCAATTATAATTTTCACATTCAAATCAATTGACAATTCAATTATGCATACACATTCACCATTCAATTCAATTCTTATTCAGCTCAATATCAATACTTACCTAAAACTCTCTTATTAAGTATTGAATTTATATAAAACATTTAATAAAAAGAAATTTGAATTATAGTAATACAAACCGTGAGTTTCTCGTTTTAATCCTCGGTCGTTTTCTCCTTTCCTTTGTGCGCCGATGTCTTTGGTTCTTTGTTAACTACGAAAATAATAATAATTTATAACCATCAATACAACACAATTTAATTTAATCGATGAGTCTAAACATGCAATTTTAACCATTTTGTACATATAATTCTACTATTTACTTATATGTTCATTCAAAACTGTCTACTTGAGTCATTGTTACTAAATCATTTATATCTTAAGCTAAGAAACTCCAATTTAAGATCCGTTAATTTTCCTTGAAACTATACTCACATATCTTCTTACCATAAAATTTTTAGAATTTTTGGTTTAGCCAATAAGTACAGTTTATTCATTAAATACTCCCCTGTTACACCATTCGACAGTTCTGACCTCTCTATACTAAAAATCAATTATCTCATTGTACAGAGCTCGAATAAGGTTCTTATTTATTTATTTTAAAACTAGATTCATTAAGGAGTTCACACATATAAATTACACTCCATAATAATTTTTTTACAATTTTTAATGGTTTTCCAAATTCAAAACAGAGTGTCTCAAAATCACCCTGAACCATTCTTACAAAATTTCAAATATCTCTTGATTCATAAATTCATTGCTTACACTGTTTCCACTATAAGAAACTAGATCCAATAAGTTTTAATTTCATATCTTATTCATCCTCTAATTAAATTCCTACAATTTTTAGTGAATTTTCAAAATCAGACCATTGCTACTTCCCAAAACTGTTTTGATGTAAAATGCTAATAACCAAGTTTATAACACCAATTCACACCTTATTTCTATTCAATTTCCATCAAAATATTCATATAACTATCAAATTTTCATCATTTTTCTATAATTCCAAATTTCTTTCAATTTAATTCCTAAAACTCAAAACTTATGGCTTGTTTTACAATTAAGTCCCTAATTCAATTCAAATTCAAAATTCTATCAAATTAATCCCTAATTTCATCATTTCTTCAACATAAACCCTAATCAAACCTTCATTAATTTTCAATATTTTCTCATGAATTTAAGAAAATCTTTCTCTAAAGCTTCAAAAATACCAAAATTAGAAAGGAAAGGGCTTAATTAACTTACCAATTTAACTTCCAAGCTTCAATTCTCCAATTCTCCAATTTTTCCTTTTTCTTTCTTCCTTTCCTTTCTTTCTCTGTTTCGTGAGCTTCTCTGTTCTTTTTTTTTCTATCTTTCTTTTTCTTTTATTTCCTTTTTATTTACTTTACTTTTAATAATAATAATTTAGTATATATTTTAACACATAAAAATCTCAGATTTTTATGTTTATGCTGCCTCACTTAGGACAAATGGCATAATTGCCATTTTGGTCCTTTTTATTTTCTTTTAATCTATAATTAGACTTTTACCCCTTATTCAATTTAGTCCTTTTTTACTAATTACCCTAAATTAAGCTAAATTCACCTAATTTAAACTTAATTTAACACATAGCTAAACTCATAAATATTTCTAACAATTATATTCGAACTCAATTTACTAAGACGAAGGCCCGTTAATGAACTTTTCTGATGCCCGTGAATTTTGGATCATTACAAATTTTGTCATTTGAATGTGAAATAATGAAAAATGACTCATGTGATAAAATTGAAGAATGTGTTAGGAAGAAATGAGGTGACCGAATAATGCATGGCTTATTAAAAGGAGGACTTGCATGTCAAATTGTCCAATTTAAAGTTAGTGGCCGGCCATGATGATGATGATTTGTAATATATGTATTTTATATATATAAGAAATATAATTATTAAATGTTTTATAATAAACATAAGAAATTAATAAAAGAAAAAGAAAAAAAAAAAGCCATACATCCTTGCCTTGTTCTTGCTGAATGTTTGAGAAAGAAAGAAGAAATATGCTTTGAGGATTTCGGCAATGTAGCAAGCTAAAAATTTAAGGTAAATTTCATGCAGTTTTTGTTAATTTTTAATAGATGTGTGATCCTTGTTTAATTAGTGTTAAACCCCATGTTGAAATTTTGATTTCGGTTGAAGTATGTGCATTCGGTCATAGAGGAAATTGAATCAAATTTGGTTGTTGTCCTTAGGTTTTAATGAGAAAGTAAAATCGGCTTGTGTGTATGTGTGGTTGTCGAATGTGAATTTAGATAACATCGAGTAATGTTGCGTTTTAAAATGATGAAATGGAGATATAAGCTTGTTAAATTTGCCCTTATTATTTCCGGATAAGTTACTTAGATAAGTTTGTTAAATTTGCCCTTATTATTTCCGGATAAGTTACTTAGATGAGCTTGTTTAATTTGCCCTTATTATTTCCGGATAAGTTACTTAGATGAGTTAAATTTGCCCTTATTATTTCCGGATAAGTTACTTAGTTAAAGAAAATTTTTAAAGTACTTAGTTAATTGATACTAGGTTAATGGTGTGTGTATAAAATGTTTGAATGTTAAATAGGTTATTGCTTCAATGACCGAATGTGCCAAAGGCTAATGCATGGTCTAGTTGAACAATATGTGTTAAGGGAACGTGAATAAATATCTATTTGATGAACTATATATTCGAATATATGGTTGAGATATGTAACGCCCCCTTACCCGAGACTGTCGCCGGAGTCGAACACGAGGCATTACTAAACTTATTTGAGCACATAAACAAATTCAGACAATTTATATTACCTTTTCCAGATAAGCTGTCCAACTGCATAACAGTCACTAAAAAAATCATATCTCGAGTTAAGAAACTCGAAATCCAAATCCGTAAATTTTCCCTGAATCTAGACTCATATATCTACTTACTAATTTTTTTCTAGAATTTTTGGTTGGGCCAATTAGTACAGTTTATTAGTTAAAGTCTCCCCTGTTTCAGAGTTCGACTACTCTGACCCCTGTGTACTACGAACCAAATTTCTCCCTGTACAGAATTTAAATAACTATGAAGTTTGTTTCTATTAAAAATAGATTCAATAAGGAATCCATACATGTATAGTATGATTCCTAACTATTTTTTTACAATTTTTAATGATTTTTACAAATCAGAACAGGGGAGCTTGAAATCACTCTGACCTTATCTCACAAAAGTTATTATATCTCATGATTTACAATTCCATTGCTTACATAATTTCTTTTATAAGAAACTAGACTCAATAAGCTTTAATTTCATATTTTATTCAACCCCTAATTAGATTTTCATAATTTATGGTGAACTTTCAAAGTCAAACTACTGCTACTAACTAAAAACTGTTTTAGTACAAAATATTGTTAACTAGTTTATAACATCTTTACTTTAATTCATTCAAACTCTATACATGCCATATAAATCTTTAAACATAAAACAAAAGCTACCGGAATTGATCTGGATAGTGTGCCTTGTTGTGTTGATCCGATCTACCAACTTCACTTTAATTCAATCTACATAAAAATATCAAACACATACAAGTAAGCTTATTGAAGCTTAGTAAGTTCATAGGTTTAAAAGTAATGATTACCAAACATAATGTTTCCAAACAATACCAAAACATTTACTAAAATTTCCTGCCATTCGCAATTCTCGTTATAATAATTCACATAGTTGAGCTCAACAATAAATAACTACTCAATCTCTTTCATTTGGTTCACTTCTCTTGTATTTCTTATTATCAAATCAGAAACGACTTACGAAATTGAGTACGTCGTTGTTCAATGCCACGATTCACAACTCGGTATGGTTTTCCTTATTGAAATACCATACCTACATTTTACAACTCGGTATGGGAAATGCCATACCTCGTTTCTTAACTCGGTATGGATAATACCATACCTACGTTTCAAAACTCGGTATGGTTAATACCATACCTACATTTCTCAACTCAAGGTATGGATGATACCATACCTACGTTTCACAACCTTGCCATGGATCAACCATGGTCTTATCCATCAATTCATCACTTGTCATGATACTAACGTACTCAATCCTGCGTTTTTCCTAATTTGCATTTCCACATTTATTCTTTCATTAACAAAATTTACACAATTCCACAACAAATTCATATATAATAACACATTATATACTTCAATCATTCACAAATAAACATCTAAATTCAACCATATGAACTTATCCGGCTAATTTGTAGAAGATATTGAAATTTAGGGACTATTCCGCAACTTTTTCTTTTCCTCGCTCCTCTTTGGATTGTTGATTTGATGTAAAAATATGAAAAACCAGCTTTCTCCAGACCTTCTATGGTGTTTTGGCTGAGAAAATATGAAGAGATGTTTAGACCTTTCAATTTTGTCCTTATTTTTATATGTTAAAATTGTAAAATTTCCAATTTTGCCCTTATTTCCCTTATTTTTCTGCTGACTTCTTGCCTTTGCCGTCCAGCCTATTCACTTTTAGGCTTAATTGCTCTTTAAATCCTCTTTCTTTTAACACTTGAGCTATTTAATCCTTCTAGCAAATTTTATTTTTATTACAATTTAGTCCTTTTTATTTAATTGACGACCCATACGTTAAAATTTCTCAACCAAACTTTAATACTAGCTAAATGACACTCCATAAGTATTTATAAAAATATTTATAGCTCAGTTTTCAAATTTGAGGTCTCGATACCTCAGTTTTGACCCGTTTGACCTAATAAATTCTTTTAATTCACCAAACTCGCCAATTCAAAAATTCTTCCAAATTCTTACTTGACTCATAAATATTAAATTACTACCTTGTTCAATCTTACTTGTCAGATTTAGTGATCTCAAATCACTATTTCCGACACCACTGAAAATTTGGCCGTTACAAGATATGTATATGGAAATATGATAAATCATATGAGTTTTGTGTGTGTATGTGAACTAAGTATACAATGAATATTCGGCTATGAAAGTCATAGGAATTTTTGGTAATGTACATATTTGGTCATTAGGGTTTTATGTACTATGGATATGTGAGATATGTGTTAAGGTAAGTTACTTATTTGATATAAGCCTTCGGTTATAAAGGTGTACATGAGGAAATGTTAAATAAATTGTATTAAATTGCTTAATGTGATTAAAAATGTGTATGACCATTTTGTAATTGAGCTAAAAGTAGCTATATGGCCTATTAAATTTCTTGTCATATTCGACCATAAGCTAGCATGATAGGACTTTAATAAGTTAAATTTTGTTTGAATTAGCACAAGAGCATAAGGAGCCAATTTTGGATAAAGGGAAAGCGAAACTAGTCGATTAGTCAATCCGTAGTTATTCAATAAAATCCAAGGTAAGTTCTTAAGTGTTTGTGTTTGATCATGTTATATGCTTAAGAGTTGAATAATAATAATTAAGAAGATGTTTGATTGTATATATATATATATATATATATATACATAGGTTCTTTGTGTTGAATAAATATTAAATTAAAGTTATGAGCCGTATGTGACTAGCATATCTAGTCGACTTTGATACTATCAAATGATGTACTAAGATATGTGTTCCAATGTGGAAATTAAACCTTATGTGGTTGAAAGGATGAAAATCTTTGTTCATAAATATGTGTTTCAGTTATACGTAATTGAAGTATAAGTTATGAAAGTATGAAAGAATAGGTGAATTGTTTATCGAAATGTGATATTCGGGCCTCGGCCTAGCAAGCTTTAAGCTGGTGAATAATATTATTGGGCTTCGGGCCTAGCAGGCTATAATGCCGGTGAGATAATATCGGGCTTCGGGCCTAGCAGGCTATAATGCCGGTGAAATGATATCGGGCTTCAAGCCTAGCAGGTGAAATGCTGGTGAATGAGTTCAGACTTAAAGTCTAGCAGGCTTCATGCCGGTGATGAATTCGGGTTTAAAACCTAGCAGGCTAAATGCCGATGATTTGATAAAAGTCTAAGACTATGAGACCTTGTGTTAAATCGACAATTGAATTCGTTCAATACATTAAGTTGGCCAGGCATGTGATATATACTTATACATGTTAGATCGATTGGAATTGAATCATGAATGTGAAATGAGAAGCATAGGTGAAGATGTCATATGTGTATGTGTGTATTCGGTCATGGTGAAAGGTTATGTGAATTATGTGAAATACCATTTAGATATGAATGATGAAAGTAACTGTGGTTATGAAATGGTACAATGGTTGAATTCGGTTGAATTAAAGTTGACATAGAAGTATTTAAATACCTATGTCATATATGTGAGTATGGGTAAAACCATCGTAAATTATCGATAAGGGTGGGCTATGTGCGGAACCATCTTATAATTGCTAATTTGAACGGTTGTGTGCGAATCATTGAGCATGATGTATTGTATTGAGATTATGCTTAAGTGAAATTATAGATATGTGATGAAATTGATTGGTGATATACATGTTTAAATAATATGAATGCAAAGAATGTGTGAAAGAGTAAATTTGTAATAAATTTGCTTGGGACAGCAGCAGTAACGTGATTTTGGAAAATCACCATAGATTGTGGGAGTTGAGTTTGAAGCTAAATAAATTATGTAATTAAAGCTTAATGAGTCTAGTTTCTTATAAAAGAGACCATGTAATCAAAAGAATTGCTGATAATGAGATATTTGAAATGGCGTGGGACAGAATCAAATGACTTCGGGGTCCCCTATTCTATTTTTAGAAAATCATTATAATTTGTAAAAAATGTTTATAAGATAAAATTTATATTCTTAGACTCCTTAGTGAGTCTAGTTTCAAATGAAATCAACGAGAACATATTTTGAATTTTGTCAATGAGAAATTTGATTTGCAGTGAAGAGTGGTCAGATTAGTCAAATAGTGAAACAGGGGAAACTTTAAGAAAAATATGGTATTGATTGGCCAAATCAAAAATTCTGAAAATTTTATGGATAGAAGATACTTGAGTCTATTTTCAGGAAAAATTAACGGCAATTTATTTGGAGTTTTGTAGCTCCAGTTATAAATAATTTAGTGACTGTTGCTCAGGAAGACAACTTGTAATGAATTTGTGATTATGTTGTAAACATTGATAAAACTCGTTAATGAGATGTTTATTGTTTTCTTATGAACTTACTAAGCGTAAATATTACTCTCCTTTTCTTTCCCATATTCCCTAGGGTTTCCAGGTTAGCTCGAGTGGAGGCCATCAGAGGTATCATCACATTGTCGAGTCTACGCTATTGGCATAAGTAAATCTTAGTGTATCGAGTCTATGGCATGTATAGAGTTGTAAAGTTGAGTATGTAATATTATGATTAAGCCAAAGACTTTGGTTTGTTATTAAGGTAGTTTGATTATTCATATGCTTGTATATTATTATCTCCTGTGATGTGGTTTATAGCATGTATATTTAGAATTTGAATTGTGATTTATTGTTTAGTAAGTAAATGATACAAGACTAAGATATCGGTAAATTTTTTTATAATGCCTCATAAATATTTTGGGGCCTTGTAAGCCCGATTAAAGGATAATATACGCGTGTATGAAAAGTTTAAAATTGATCAAAAAATTTTACGGCCTGGTTTTATATAAATGGTTGAGTTTAAATCTGGTAGCACCTCGAACCCTGTTCCGGCAAGGATACGGGCGAACGGTGTTACATCGTCGGTGGTGGTTGACGATGAATAGCGGTTGTCAGAGGTGTTTAGAGGTGCTCGGTGGTCGTTGGTAGCTGTCGGTAGTCGTCGGAGGGCACATATATAGTGGGGGACCATTTGGCTAAAATAAGGGCAAAATTGGAAAAAATAAATTTAAAAAAAAAAGCTGACGAATGTAAAACCGGCCATTGGAAGGCCAAATTAGCCTTGTGCCATTGACACAGGCCTGACGTAGGAACGGTCATTTCACCCTTCTTTTTTTTTCTTTTTTTTTTTTTTCACTTCAATCCAATTTCATTTGCATTTCATTTACATTTCCATTTCATTTAAATTATCTATCTTTCCATTTAAATTTAATTTTTTCCTCATTTCAAAATTTTTATTTTCATTTCAGTATTTCTTTTTATTTAAAATTATAATTTTTTTTAAAAAAAATTTCATTCCATTTCATAATCATCATTTCATTTTATATTTCATTTAATTTCATATTTATTACAAACTACATTTCATTTCATATTCATATGTCATTTAACATTTCATTTCATTAATTTTTTTCATTTAAATTTATTACTTTTCCTAATATAATTTTTTTGTTCATATTAGTTTTCTTTTCAAGTTATTTCATATTTTTTCATATTAATTAGAAGTAGTCTCAATATCAGAGTCATTTAAATGTTTTCATATTTTATTTAAATTTTTTCATATTTTATTTTTGTTAATTTAAATTTTAAATTTGAAAAAAAATTATCTCATTTCATTTTTTTATTTCCGGTTTTACTCCTGCTACAGCCAGCCATTGCCAGGCCATTTCTCAAGCCTAGGCCTAGGCCTCACGCAGGCCAGGTCTGCTGCAACAGTCACATCTTCTTTTTTTTTTTTCATTTCAATTTTATTTCCATTTCATTTCATTTCATTTCCATTCTCATTTTCATTTCATTCAAATTATATTTTTTTCAATTTAATTTTGTTTCTCATTTCATTTATATTTTTTTATTTAAATTAAATTTTTTCCTCATTTCATTTAAATTATCTATTTTTTCATGCAAATTTAATTTCTTTCTCATTTAATTTAAATTATCTATCTTTCCATGCAAATTTAATTTTTTTCTCATTTCATTTAAATTAAATTTTTTTTTCTCATTTCATTCTTTCTTTCAATTTTAATTTAAATTTTTGCTCATTTCTTTTAAATTAAAAGTTTTCCTCATTTCATTTAAATTTATCTTTCTTTCCTTGTAAATTTAAATTTTTCCTCAATTCATTTATATTATTTTTGTTCATTTCGATTTATTTTTTCCTTATTTCATTTAAATTATCTATCTTTCCATGTAATTTTCATTTTTTTCTCAGACCATTTATCTAATTTTTCATATATTTACAATGTTTTTACAAGAACATGCTCTAAATAATATATCACTCATCATCTTGGAGTTCTGCATTACGAGACGATTAACTGGAAACATAGACATGATGTGGGCATGTTGATCGATTGTGTCCGGATGTTTGACACACAATGCACAGTTTGGGTTCACCCTCTCATTGACATCCATGTCATTTCAAATTCTCGTCGATTGTGGTCGACCTTTGGGATGTCTACGGAGACTACGGTCAGACACCATCTCGAAAGTAGGCAGTGGAACTTCCCAGTTTGAGACATTGAGCATTATAGGAAATTCGTTCCCCCATATACGAAATGTGCGTTGCAACGTGTAAATCTCGTCTATGAATTGTTCAACATTTAAGTTTGCTCTCGCACACGTTGTATGAACATGTGCACACGGATATCAAAGAGTCTGAAATATCCCGCACTCGTATCGTATGTTTCGTAGATCAACTGCGTACGACCTAGGTGGAAGACCCGAACGACGACCGATGTACTCTTGAACTTGGAAAGTCTCCAAGTCACGCGAATACAATTCTGCTTTCATTGTTTCTGCCCTTTGACTCTTTACTGCCATGGCCTTTCAGATGACCTCAATGTACACGTGCCCGACCTCGATCTACTTAGCTTGTCTCAACCCCATCCTAAGCATCAATGTGGCCAACCTATAGAATGTTGCTGAGAAAACAACAAAAACCGGGAGATGGCGTGTGCGCCTCAATACAGAGTTAACTGCCTCTACCAGGTTGGTCGTCATCTGCCCATAACGAAACCCCTCATCGTAACTTTGAGTCCATTTCCAGTTCTCCATACTACCCAACCATGTCTGGAGACTTGTTGGTAAATATGACATCTGAGATTCAAGCCTTGCGAACCTCTGTCTAAATCTTCACAGTTCTAACTCATGAGCTGCATATTTAATTTGAAATCATCATTTTAAAAACAACAAAAAATTTGAAAAGTAATTTTTGAAACAAATACAACCAAATTTTTTTTACCTATATTTACGAGTTTTGTTTCTTTTCCAATTTTTATTCTTATAATTTTTGTGGAAGTTTGCTGCGATGTGCTGAATGTAATAAACAGACCTCCACGGAACCCCTGATCGTCTTATCGTAGCAAGTAATCCTTTCGATCTATCTGATATAAGGCAAATGTTGTCTTCTCTGACAACGTGCCTCTGCAGATTTCTGAGGAAAAATTCCTAAGACTTGAAGCACTTACGCTCTACGATGGTGAAAGCGATCGAAACTACATTTCAATTGTCGTCTTATGCAACAGTAAGCAGGAGTATTTACGTGTATTTGTCGTATAACCATGTCCCGTCCACCTGCACCATCGGTTTGCAGTAAGGTAATGCCCTAACACACGACTTGAATGTCTAAAACAATCGGTGAAAAACTCATTTCCTCGATTGTATCTTTCCGTCCGGGCCTTTATACAGCAGTGTTTGCAAATCAGTCACTGTCCCTGGCACATACTCCTGCATCCTAGCTATCCACCCTTGAAGCTTGTTGTATGACGCATCCCAGCCATTATACAACTCTCGCATCACCATTTGCTTTACCCACCATGCCTTTCGGTACGACACTTTATACTTGAATCAAGCTTGGATGTCCGCAATAAGGACCGGCACCTGAATGGTGGGCGACTCTTTCACCAAAGGGATGATGCAGTTGGATATAGTTTTTGCATCTAACTTTATATGGTCTTGCGACATACGAGCGGACGTGCATGTGTGTGGACATTCTAGTTTCCTTATCATCCACATCTTTTTTCGCTGTATCAATGCGGCTCGGACACGCCATTTACAACCACTTGACGTTTTCCAACAGTCTCCTATGTACAAAGACTGCGTCAACTTTATTACTTTATAATCCACACCCAACTTCAAGCTAAGTTGTTTTATAGCATGTAAACAGTCTTTTTTGTTATCGAATTGTTATCCTACAAACAACTCTTCATCGCCGAATTCATTATCAAGTAGGTGAGCCAGTACAATATTTGTATATTCCAGGAACTTGCGTGCAAGAGCCACATTAGGATCCATGTCGGTCATGAAGGACCCTAGATTATTTCTTATAACTATACCAGGGCCCGTGTTCCCAGCCGAATGAGGGTTTGCATTTTCATCTTCTATCGGCCCTTCCTCGTCTATGTCTTCAGGGATGTCATCCAAATCGGGGTCACTGAAATTATCATTGGGATTACGATAGGACTGATCATTATTATCGGACCCTTCATAACCATCTTCTATGGTGGCCAACACCTCTGGGTGGATCTCTAGACGAGGACACGAGTTTGGGATGTTATACGAACATCAACCGGTGTTTGGATTTTCGGGAGTTGGCGTTGACCATCCAAAACCCGACTGATCTTCCTAGGAGATGTTAAGATCAAAATCAATTCCAAAGTGCTGGCTTGCTGGATTTACAACTTGAATGGGATCCGGTTCAGCCATCTCCGCGAACAACTCAACTGGGCTAGGATTTTCTATCTCAGAGGGGCAATAAATTGCTATCATTGTCCCTAAATCATCATCATCTTCAAGCTCCATTCCTGAAAACTTTAGCGGATCACTTGAAACCGAAAATTTGTAAAACAGTCTCAACATTTGCTTTCCGCAACGGGTTACTATTTTTGTACTGATTTTTCGTTTTAAATCCACCAGGACAACTTATTTTTGTACTGATTTTGTACTAATTTGTAAAATAGCTGTGATTTCTTGATAACAAGTGTTGAATGTATGTGATCCTTTCATTGTTGAAGCATTTGCATGTCTAGAAGTGATTTGATTGGTGGCGGATATAGGTTACAGACACACAGACATGCTTTTTTTTAAAGAGAGGCATTGACAATCATTAGGAAGCTTACAAGCTATATAACTGATCTATTTTGGATAAGAGCCATTGTTGTTGATATACACCAAGAATTTGCTACTTTTTGCTAATATTGTGAGTTATGCCATACATGTAGAAATGGAAATGTTGTTGCACATATCTTAACCACACAACTTATCTTTAGTGAATCAATGCCTTTGGTTAGATCAACCTTCCGTTGTCGTTTCAACGATTGGAGTTATGTAACCCAAATTCTTGTTAAAAAAAAAAGTTACAAGATAGGTGGATTTGTGGAGGCGAAGGCCGAGGGCTGAAGTGGAATCTGTATAGAAGCACACTTCTTCTATTTGATATTGATTTGAATAAGGTGTCTGAACCTTACTGTATTGTTTTTATTAGACTTTGATTAGAATAAGGTTTTTAAACCTATAAATAAATATAGTTGCCTCTTCTCTTTGTATCAGTCGAATTAAACAGATAGTTTTTTCCGAAAGGGTTTCCACGTAAAATTGGTGTGTTCTATTTTTCTCTTCTTTTTTTTTTTTTCGATTCATTATCATTATCGACATTCAATTTTCACATTGATAAAGAAGTATGCATTGTACATTATTTCAATAATAATAATAATATGTATTGCGCATCGTTAAGTTGCAATGAATGCATTTTGATGTTTTATTTTTAAAACAACTAAAAAACATGTGGTCCTAATTATATAGATTGAATTTTTGCTTTTCATTATCAGTGTAGATGATAATAATCAATTTCAAATATAGTACGAAAATATATTAAAATTATGCAAATATGTGAGAAGATTAAAACACAACTAAACTTAATTTTTAAAATTATGTGAATAAAATATGGAAATAAAAAAATATATATAGTTGTGGAAGAATTGGAAAATAAGAGGAAATTTGAATTATATAAGCGAAACAATAACAAATACAAGCATAATAATAGAAGCAAATTAAAAAAACCAAACTAATGAAAAATATAAAAACAATCAAATAGAATTATGGAACAGCCGATCAACATTGAAAGCTAACTCTAATGCATCAAAATCAATATTTTTTATAGTTTTGATAAATCATTCTCAAAGAGAAAAAACATGTTTGATTTTGATACGATTTTATTGGGGCCAACCACAAACCCTGAATTGAATGGTAAAATTAATATGAAAGATATAAAAAAAATTTTAGGGAAGTTACATTATTAGTCACTAAACTATAGGTAAATTTTTGTTTTGGCCATTTAACTAAAATAAGTTATAATTTGATTGCTAACGTTTTAGAAATTGTCAATTTGACCCTAATTATATATAAAATGATAAAAAATTGAAATCCTTTTTAAAAGTTTAGAAAATTTTAAATATTAAAAATAATATAAAAATAGATAAAAATTTCAAAAATAAATAAAGTGAGAGAGAATGAGTGATTTTTTTTTAAACCCTGCAATTTTTTTTCTCTTATAATCTCTCTTTATAATCTGTAAAATAACATAGAAAAATAAAAATATTAAGCAAAATAATTTTTACCTCTCTTGCTGTTTTAAGAAAAGAAAAAAATTTAGAATATAATTTAATTTTTAGAAAAATAATTTAAATGAAATGAAAATATGAATTTAGTCTGAAAAAGAATATCTTGTTGTATCTTTTGTATTTTTGGCTAAAAAAATGAAATCAGAGTTAATTTCACAAGCCTCTATAATATCAATCATGGATATTCTTCAAGGGCATGAAACTCGACTTGAAGATATTATTAATTTCGTTTCAAGAAACACTAGGATGCATGTAACGATGTAACTATTTTTTTTTTTTGGTTATGTTTTTAATTTGTTATTGGATTTTATTGAATGATAATTTTGTTTATGTCCCATAAATAGTAGTTCTTCAACAACAACAACATATTCGATATTTTATCTAAATGTAACACCCCACACTCGACTCGATCATTAAACCCGAATGTGTAATGTCACATTACATTGCCAAAGCAACTCAGGCTAACTCAATACATTTCCACTACTTTAACTTATAAACATCATACATTTCAAATAATTCATCATTACCATCCATGTAAATGTATTATAGACGTCAAATATATTTAATTATCAAATCTCAATGTTACATGAGGTCAAGATCAGAATCAAAATTTGAATCCAGATTCAAACTATCAAATTTGTATAGTATGTCTCGAGACATTGACCTTTATGTCTCAATACTAGTACAATTTTTATAAAGAAATTTCTATTTTCTAAATAATTTTGACTTTTAAATAAATTTTATATAAAATTAGGGTTAAATTGACAAAATATAAAAATAAGGAAAAAAAATTTATTATACAAACTAAAAACTGACACTTAATAGTTGGGTGATAAAAAATAAATTTGAGAACATTAATGATTAAATTGTAACTTTTATTTGATTAAATGATCAAAATGAAAATTTAACCATAATTTAGTAATTAGTGATATAATTTACATAGTTGAAGCTTTAAAATTAGAAATTAAACTAAATGGAGAGTGATTAAAGCAAACTTAATTGTAAGTTATTTATAGAACAAAGCCAAAAAAATGTATAATTAATTCATGACATTTTTTACATTAAATTTATTGAATATGGAATGAATAGAAGTAATTGAAATTTATTTATATAAGGTAAGAATAATAAATATTTAAATAATTTGTGCGATTCTTTTTAACTAAAAATAAACAAGTATAATAAATTATTTTTTAAATCGATTATGAAAAATCAGTAATTAAAGTGAAATCAAGAATCAAAGCAAATAAAAAAAAATATTCTTAATTGGGAGAAATTACGCTTCATAATTACTTAGAGTTGGGAGTAATTAGTATGATGAGAACCCAAATTAAATAAAATTAATAGAGATTATTTCGATGGAACAATATTTATATTTTCTCCATTTATATATAAATGTATACAAAAGGAGGAAAGAATTTTCAATTTATTTTTTACATAATTAGATCAAACATAGAAAATGAAGAGCACCAAGCCGCCCGCCGTTTATTTCTTTCATTTCCTTAACCCATCACCACTTGAGCTTCGCCGGAAAATACTGAAACAAAAACATATATATATATATATATATATATATATTTCAGAGATAAAAAATAATTTTCAACACAAATTTATTTTACTCACTTTCTCAATAAGCGAAAGATAATATGGCTTCACTTTTCCAACGTCCACAGCGACCTTGCTCTTGCTGTACAGGTCATACTTGCTGCGAAATTATAATTATTAAATATAGGTTTTCATAAAATTATTAAATGTAAAATATATAAGTTAAAATAAAATTGAAACTCACTTGAATATTCTAAGCCACTTCAGATTCTCCTTATCCTCATCATTAAGAAACTGCATGTACGCTTCCTCCTTATGTAAAGCTTCATAATTTATTATTGAAATCTAATTTAGATTATAGAATAAATTGCATATTATAAAATAAAATAAAAATAAAACGATATACTTACGATAAAGTGAATGATATCGGATAATGAACAGCCCTGCTGAAGGTAGAGTAGTTCCATTTTCCTTGGCTACCTGCAAAACCATTAATTAATTTTTTTTTTATAATTAGGAGAGGGAAATAAATTTGCTTAATTGTATTGTATTATTATTATTATTATTATTATTATTATTGTAAGAAAACGTACCAAATACATGTAATCATCATGCCCCCATGAAATTGTAACATTTTCAAGGCCACAGCCATCCCAGTAAATTCCATTCTTAGTGTTATAACAGGGATTGTTGTAATCTGGGTTTTCCTTGAAATACTGAAAAAAAGAAAAAAAAAAACACGAGATTTATTTCATTTTTAGTTGATTGTTTATATCTTAATAACTTTTTTTTTTTTTTTAAATTTATGACATAATTCTTACCTTGTGATGAATATTGGCCTCATCAAAAGCACACCCAAGAGGAAATGTGTCGCCTACAAATATTGACATTAATACACAAAAGAAAGAGAGAAAAAAAGCCATCATAATTATATAAATTAATTTGCTTGATTATAAATAATATAAACTCACCAACAACAGCCCATTGTGGAAGCCCTCCAAATTTAGGTAGAAGAAGAACCTTCCCAAGATCTAGCATATCCACAAATCATTTTATATTTTTTTCTGTAGACATTTCCAAGTACAATGCAATATGATAAAAAAATATAACGATATACCATGAATGAGGGCAGTCAAATGCAGCCAGTCTTCATGAGGATAATCTTTTCTAATAGCTTCAGCCGACTGCAAGAGGTGCTGAATTTGAGGTTCATCCAGGTCAGGGTCACTGTCATCCACCACCTCATTCAGCAATTCACAGCATTCCCATATGCTCATTTCCATTCTATTCAGCTTCGAATATTCTTCCCTCATCTTTTGCACCTGCATGCATTATTCAAATTTCCCCATCAAACAAATCTGCCCATTCACTTGGTGGTGTAATATATATGTTTAAGTCTTTTGGCTTACAAAGTCGTATGTCTGGTTAACATGCTGCTGCTTGTAGAATTCCTCCACGCTCTTTTGCCTTTCACTTTCTCCATTGTAATCCCTAAAGGAGTTGCCAAATGAATTGATATCTGGTGCCAAAAATCCTTCTCCTGACAAAGATTTCGGCACTGGGAATCCACCATCCAACACCAACTCCTTACTTTCATCCACATGAATCTGGCAGTCTGATTGAGACACTGTTAAACATTAAAGAAAAAAAAAAAGTGAATGCAATCACTGATTGTTTTCTCAAAAAAAAAAAAAAAAAAAAAACAATGAATGGTATATTGGTACCTAGCTCAGGCTTCTCGATAAGGATAGTCATTTTCCTCCCAAGAAAATACTGTCTGAAAACCCAAAAAAGAACCAATAGAAAGGGCTCAAGTTGTTGTGGTTGGTGATGTTGCAAAGCAGGGGTGGTTTTTATAGTAAAATTGGAAAAGCCCTTCCTTGTCAATTGGAATGTTTTATGTCCTCAACTGAAAATCTTTGTTATGCTCAAAATAAGAAGAAGAAGTTCTTCCTTGTCAATTGGAGTGTTTTATGTCCTCAATTGAAAACTTTTTTATGCTCAAAATCAGAGAAAAGAAAGTCCTTCCTTGTCAATTGGAATGTTTTATGTCCTCAACTGAAAAAATAAATCTTCCCTTTATTTCCTCCTCTCCAGCAGTCCAGCTATTTTAACTTTATCCCAAAAAAAAAACGTTGACAATAATCCAAAAGGACTCACTCTCTTTCAGTGAGCGTGAACCTCACTTTCCAACCGTTTTATTCCGCGTGTACAATACTGTATTACGCGGTTTTTATCCAACTTTGAAATGTCTGGCTTTGGTCCGATAAGATCACACGTAAACCGGCTCAAAATCTTATCTAAAAAAATGTTATCTTTCTTTAATAATACATTTGGTAATTAACTTATTATTATTTTAATATTTTAATGCTTAAATTTAGCGGTTAGGATGGGAAGTTGTAAGGTAATAAGAATGAGAACGTGGTTACCTTAAGATTACTCCAATATATATCCTAACATTAAAGGGAAAAAAAGAATGGAATTAGGAACCTGACTCAGCACTACGTGGATAACGTATCTTATAATAAGTAGGGTCAAACTGACGCAGCATCTAGTCATGCCCAACGAGTTTATTTGACCCTTTTTTATCTGCGGTGCGAAAATCGGAGTGGTTTTATATATCAACGGTTGAGCTGTGTTTATGGATGCATTTCTATCAATAAAATTAAAAACACATGTGATTGAAAATATGATCGACGTTTCAGATTAAGCCACGTCATCAACCGACAAAACATCACTCGGATTGAGTCAGACAGGATGCAATCAGAGATCTTTCGCTTGCTAATTTTATTGCCCGCTGTGCTTCCCCACAATAATATTTTTCAAATAGATTAATCAATATTTACAAAATTAAAATATATTTAATTTTTAATTTAAATGACTAATTTACTTAAAACGTCTCATTTCCAAGTATATTTATGGAAATGGGCCGATTTCAGCATTATTTACTGGAAAGGGCTGGTTTTGGCAAAATGCGTCCATGTAGTAACGTTTTAGGGAGAAATTTCCAGCAAATCGCGGCCTTGGGGAAGCGTTTTTGCCATGTCAGCACAAAACGAGCTGACATGGACGCACTTTGCTAGCGTAGCAAAAATGCTCCCCCAGGGGCACGTTTTGCTCCGTGTTTTTTTATAGGTTAAGGATTTTTGCATGTTTAGTTCCTAGGATTTTTTAGGGATTTTATGTTTAAGGTTTTGCTAAAATAATTTAGGTTTAAGGTTTAGTGTTTAGTGTTTTGTTAAAATAAGTTATGATTTAGGGTTTTAGTAGATTTTAAAAATAAATCAAGATTTAGTATTATTTTATAAAAATTAATTAAATTAGGGTTTAAAGGTTTTAAATAAATAAATTAAACTATGGTTTAGGGTTAAAATTAATTAAATTAGGGTTTAGTTTTTTAAAAAATAATATAGTGTTTATTTTTTTAACAAAATTGACTATTTTTACCCTACAAAAATAATTTTGAGAAGACGTTTCTAAACAAATAGTGTCAAAAACGCTTCAAGCAGAATGCACTGTGTGAAAAATTACTGAAAAAAGCTCACACGTGGACGCTCTTTTTCTACAATAGTTCCTAAAAAATTAATTTTGAGAAGACATTTCTGAACAAATAATGTCAAAAACGCTTCAAGCAAGATGCAATGTCAGCAAAATTTTTGAAAAAAGCTCTCACGTCGACGCTCTTTTTCTACAATAGTTCATGTTTGGCCTTAGGCTATAAACGAGGCAAATTTCATTCTCAGTTTGCATAAGTTTAAACAAGAAAAATTAGAGAGGCTAAGCAAAATAGAAATTGAAGATGAGTAAACGTATTAGTGTTGTTATTTACTATGATGGTAATGTCTGTGAC
Organism: Gossypium anomalum; assembly: GCA_025698475.1. Taxonomy (NCBI): domain Eukaryota; kingdom Viridiplantae; phylum Streptophyta; class Magnoliopsida; order Malvales; family Malvaceae; genus Gossypium; species Gossypium anomalum. Next base: position 16,702,401 of record CM046961.1, read on the forward strand.
ACCGAGAACGGCGTTATTTTTTTATCAGAGAATACAACACAAATGGTTTTTAACTAGAGTATAGATTTTGTAAAAGAATTAGGTGCAAAATCTTCGGAATGACGCCAAGTAGGGTTTCTTTTATTAAGTATCGATTTTGTGCTTTGATTGATCCTGTGACATATGACTAATTTGATATCAAAGGTAGTCGTAGCTTTGAGGCGATGATGCAGATTCATCTCGATAGTGGATCACCTTATCTTGAGTCATATGTTCAATTTTCATCTCTAAATGAAACATTTACGACTTCAACATCAACTGTTGTTCTAGAGGAATAAACGACCCCTACCCGACACTCTATTAGTAGGAGGCAGAATACGAAAGTGCCCGCGTTTGGTGGATGGGACATGTACATCGATGGGTCGATGTTCAATGCTGTAAATACGTATTCGGGAATGACATCAACTTCTAGTGGTTGGCAATCCATATCTGAATGGGGACGTTACGAAACGTCCACAAGAAGGGATGATGTACTCCCTACGACGTCCACCGGCGAGGGGACCTCGTACATTGCAGATGATGGTAGGTTGGATGATGAGTCCAATGTGGATCTACCTCAATAGCCCGACCCCGATGGTGCAGAAGTTGCATTAATTTCTGAACCGAAACCTGTTCTATCCGAACCTAAAGACGTTGAAGGGGGTTCAGATGAAGAAGAAGATCCGCGATTCAGGGCGTACTCGCCTCCAGCCCACATGCATAATGTTGATATATCAGCAGATGATGTGTTGGAGTTTCCAGATATACCACACAGAACACGTAACCGTATAGGGTCGTCATTGAATTTGAGTGAATTGGAAGTTGGTAAGGAGTTTTCCAGTCAGGATAGTTTTCTTGGTGCTTTGAAACAACATAGCATCAATCACAAGGTTAACTACGATGTGGTTAAATCCAAATCCGAGAAGTTCAAGGCCAAGTGTGTAGTGCAAGACGATACATGTTCATAGAAAATCATGACTTCTTTTAGGAAAAATACAGGCTTGTAGGAGATAAAAAAATGTACAAAGGTCCACATACTTGTGTTGTCGGAACAATATCACTGGGTGTTTAGGGTTTTTGAATAATAATGTTATTACTTAATGTTGCATTATTTAACGTACTTTGTTGAAAAATGTTTTACAAGATTATCCTAATATAGATTCACTTATGATAGCTAGCTTAATACTATTAATGTTGAAGGAAGATTCCAATACTTCTGTATCATGCATAATTGCCAGTATTTATAGCCAATTGAAGTACACACCCTTTTACCACAAGGCTTGGATAGCTAAGCAGAAGGAGTTGGAGAAGATGCATAATGGGTGGGACACTTCATATAATGAGGTTTGACAGTGGTGTCAGATGCTGGAGAGGTACGTATCAGGTTACATAACAAACCTTAAAACAATCCCTGCGTACTACAACGACCGATTGCTCCCTGGATGCTAAATGTTCAAGCGTCTGTTCTGGAGCTTTAAGCAATATCGGGACGCATTTGTGTAATGCAAGTCATTGATACAAATTTACGGTACCTTTATGTATGGTAGATATACCGATCGGCTATTGCTAGCTGTGGCACAAGATGGCGGTGGGACAATCCTTCCAATTATGTTTGCAATAACATTGGGGGGGTCAACTGATGACTGAGATTTCTTTCTTTTTAGGTTAAAGAGGCATGTATGCCCCCAACCTGATATCTGCGTTATATCGGATTGGGACATTAGAATACCAGCCACAATTAAGTGACAGGGAAACCTATGGGATCGCACACACCATTAGTATTGTCTAAGGCACATTGCGTCCAACTATTACGAGTAATATCGGTCTACGACTGAATGACGACAAGTGACCAAATAGATATTTAATCTCTATTAGTATACTTTCGTTTGTAATATTCAATTTATTTTGAATGGAATATTGGTATGTAATTTTTGCTATCAACTTATATTGGCAGGGTACGAGATTAATAAGGACTATTTTCATGAGATGTTGGGGATTTTGTGTTTAGTTAACGATCAAGGCACAAACTACTTCTGTAATATACCTTTCGAAAAATAAACATAAGCATACGACGACGGCCTACGATATGGTCATATGACCACAAACCTGGCTGAATGCATAAATTCTGTTCTAAAAAGAACGCGTTATTTGCCGATAACTTCAGTAATGCGAGAGATATATTTTCGTTTGATGGTACTATTTTTAAAGCGAGTTATAAAGGTCAAATGTAGGGAGGCAATGTATGGTTCCGAAAGGTATTACAAGAATTTAACAAGGTGAAGGTGCGGGCCAACATGATACACACAGTATGTCACAATCGCGATAAACTATGGTTTCGTGTGACGGAGTTTGACAAACCGAGCCAATGTATTACCGGCGGGTAATATCGTGTACACCTAATAAATAAGACTTGCTACCGTGGGACGTTCGACGCACTTCGTTGTCTATGTGCTCATGCAATTGCAGCTTGTCAGAATCTCCATTTGGATCCCATGAGATATGTCGACGAAGTGTACAAAATAGAATACATGTACAATGTGTGGAGACACGTATTCCCACCGGTCCTAGATGAACTTAAGTGGCCGTCTGTATCACTTGCTCCGTTTAAGTTGTTATCGGATAGAGAATTGGGTCGCAAACCAAAAGGTCGACCTTGCTTGAGTAGAATACGTAATAATATGGATATCCAGGAAAGAACGAACCAATAGAAGTTGTGTGGATGGTGTTGGAACCCAGGTCATACAATTCGATCATATCAAAACTAAAATAGTTAATAATTGCTGTAATAAAATTATGTTGCAATTTCTATTTCGCCTTATTCAAAAGAACTTCTATTTTATTAAAAATATAAAATTAATTTAATATTAAAATATTAAAAACAAATTTTATTTTATTAAATAAAATAATATGGAAACAGTTTGTACAAATATATTAAAGAAATCAATGCATATGCCGGTCAGAATCAGTGCCACATGGGAATGGTCAACGACTATGCGCTGGATTCCTTCTTGGTTGTACTTCTGGTGGGGGTTGTGGTTGCTCCTGTTGTGGGTGTTGGGAGGATGACTTACCTTGGTAGAATAAAGAATGTTGAGGTGTTTGCATCACCCACGCCGAAGGTGTTTGAATCCTATAAGGTGATGGGGATTAGTAATGAGATGAGCTCACCGACGGTGCCTCATGTGATCTCTCCGGTCATGATGGCCTATATCATCGGTTGAGTCGGAGTTATCAAGAAAAGAGATGCATTAGGCCATGCATTCTAACCTGGCATAGGACTGAGAAAATGAAACATATAAGGGTTAGGATACATATAAGGGCTGGATACGCACCTGACATAATCTGAAGGGGCTGTGCTATGGGTGTCGTCGGTTGAGGCGTTGGGCCCGGTGATTGTGTAGGCGCTATTGATGGGCCCGTGCTGTTATCCTTTCTCATTGGATTTAAAGGGTCCCGTCATTCTTTTTCGACACGAATTTGCCGACGCCTTTGCTCTTCTGACAGCAAATATGGTTTGTCATAGATCCTAAATTATGACATGTAATCCGACGCGCACGCTAACTTTGAGATGATAATCGGTTCGCAATCAGGTATATGATCATACTGGTTTTCTCAAATTTTAATATATTCCGAAAAGAATACCTCTCAATTCGTATTCGTTTGCCATAAGTCGATTTGGTGTTAGTCATCGAGCATCTCAGGTTCCTTAGGAATTGGTTGTCAAAATTTAAATTGTCGCAACACTTTATCCGTTTGGTGCATCTTGACAGTAACATAGTTGACCAATGGGATCTTAACATGCCAAATGTTCGAATTTTGAAAGAATTCTTCCGGAATTACTGCCCGTGTTGCCAGATTTTCATATGGTGTCTATTGAAACTATATGAACGTGATAAAAATATTAGTTATATACATAATACATAATACTAAATATGAAACGACTATTTTATGTATATATATTATTTAATACTTACTTGCGTTTCCGACCGTTGGTTTAATAGAAGTTGTATATCTTCAAGAGCGGTAGGTATTCCAAGATAACTCGCCGGATGATTCCACCCAACTAAATAAATTTTCAGCATACAATTTTATTTTAAATTTAAAGAATAATTATAAAATCAAATAAAAATTTTATCTCGTTATGAGTGAGAAAGTATATGGGTGGTTCACTCGAAAACGTAAAAATGGAAAGTGAAACTGAGCCCATGATTGTAATAGTGATAGGCAACCTCCGATTTTGACTTTATTTGGTGGCGTCGTCCCGCACATCTCTCGATACAATGTTGCCAACACGGCAGACCCCTTACTTAATTCGCCAGCTGCTCTAAAATCAACGAGTTTCAGCACCACTTCAGATGTATAAGGTTTCGTAAAAATCTGACATCAAATAACCTCCAATCATATCAAGGATGTATGCTTGAGCATATCGTATTCTTTCTACTTCAGTCGAATCATTCCCCGGCTCCAAGAATGTGTCTTGTAACCAGTTCATCTCGATTCGATCTCCGTAAATACTATCCGGAATCGCACCCAAAAGATTGTAGCATATGGTTCCCTAATCAGCAGATTGAACGGACTTGATGAGTGCGGTCTCAACCATCGGCAATCTTAATTGTAGTTGGATGTCCTCCAAAGTGATAGTACACTCTCTGCATGGAAGATGAAATGTGTGCGTATCGAGTCTCCACCTCTCTATTAACGCACTGATGAGTTTCGGCTCTAACTTGCACCCCAGGCTTATAGTGGCCGCGTGCCAAAAACTCGCTTCCCTTAAGTAATTTTCTATCAATGGTGATGAAGGGTCAGATATATTACGAATATAACATTATAACACCCGATCTACAGACTGTTATGAAAAATTATAAAATACAAATGAATTAAAATTACATAAATGAAAAAAATATTAAATAATATTCAAAAATTAAAATTAATTAAAATTACATAAATGAAAAAAATATTAAATAATATTCAAAATTTAAAATTAACCCTTACCATTTTCATTTGTTCGACGGAGATTTGTTTATGATTGAGACGAATTAATTCCCTGGTCATTGCTAACATGATCAAATATTTTTGAAATTATAAAAAAAAGTAATACTAATTTAGAAAAAAAATTAAATTGAATAACTAATTAAAGAGAGCTTTGAGAAATTTAATGAAAAATTTGAGAGCTTTAGGGAGAAATTTTAGAGTTTTTTTGCTAAAATTTAAAGAAATATTGTGTGAAATAATAGGTTTGACCATTGGACCCCCCCAACGGTCAAAAAAATTAGCCGTTGGGGTAAAAAAACACGGAGCAAAACGTGCCCGTAGGGGAGTGTTTTTGGCATGTCAGCAAAGCGCGTCCACGTCAGCGCGTTTTGTGCTAATATAACAAAAATGCTCCCCCAGGGTCACAATTTGTTAGAAATTTCTCCTTAAAACGCTTCTACGTGGATACATTTTACCAAAAACAATCCGTTCCGGTAAATAATGCTGAAATCGGCCAATTTCTGTAAATATACTTAAAAATAGGTTTTTTTAAATTAAATTAGTCAATTTAAATAGAATTTACGCATAATAAATATATATATTTGGCAACGACGGTCGTTGATGTGCCGTTGCAACAAGCTAGTTGGTGCTTTAGGAAAAGTGAAAAGATATTTAACGCAAATGCGAGATGAACCTATGACTAAGTGTGGGATTGCTCTTTTTAAAAACGATTGGATATTGACTTTTCATTTATTTAACATTTACTGTTTTATGAAATATTGGAATAAGGATAAACATAATAAAATTTATTAAATATTAATTTTATTTTTGAAAAATGAATTAAATAAACAGAATTTTATAGTACGCATACGAGATGGGTGAAAAAATTATATAAGAAATACATTTATTAAAAAGTAATATAAAAAAGTAATTGATGTTTTAGTTATAATTGTAAAATTAAATGTTAGATGTTTTGAATTCAAATCCCATTATAATTAAATTTTTATTGATTTATTATATATATAAAGTTGTCGCAAAAATATTATTTAATTTGTATATGAGAGGATAATTTAACAATTTTATAATTAAGTAACTGAGTTGATGTCATTGGTCAGACTTAACCTAAATTAGATTTTGTCACATCCACGATATATTTTATATGGGGTGATAACGAAGTTGTATTTTAATACTATTCAACACATGTTGATATTGAATTTGTATTTTTTAATTTTTTTATTTAAAAATTATAAAAAAATATGTAAATGCTATCCTAATAATCTTAATTATAAATAAATTGATGACGTAATTGAAGATGACATTAAAATACTTAGATAGAATCCATATATTAAATATGTAAAGATGAATTTTCAAAACTCAACAATTAAATAATTACAGCTATATGTGGAGTTGAAACTTAAAAGTCAAATGTTTCGATTATATGATGATTGGTGAGCTTGTTCCCCACTAAAAATATCTTACGTACTAAAGAAATTTCATATCCATGTTTAAGATTCCTGTTTTTCCCCTGGATCACTTGATTTGGTCATGTGTTGTAAAAATGGATCCCTTTCTCCTGGAAATACGAGGTGAAGTGAGTTGTGACTCGGAATACAGTATAGAGCGCACTAACCAGTTGGATGTTAATTGGAACTGGTAAACTTCATTGATTATATCTTAAATTTTAAAAATCAAATCATATTAAAAAGGTTAAAATTCTACTATTGGTTTATTCATCTTATAAAAGTGGTGAATTTAATACATGTATTTTAATTTCGTTTTTTTAATTATTATTATTTTTTATTTTAAAATTTCAGTTAACGATTAAATTCATCAATTTTTGCTATTTTTAAAATCTAATATGGTCAATATATTGTCATATGTGCAATATCAAATCAGTTTCTTATTTTCATATATTATTCATTAAAAATTCACTTAATAGATTAACAATTGTCATTTGCATTAAAATTGAAATTTCAAAATTCAAGGAATATATGAACTGTACGTGTAGTACAAGATTAGTAATTGAATATAACCAAACAAATTTAATTGTTATTGTTTGGGTCAATACTAAAATTTTCCAATTCGAAAAGTACGAAGAATAAAATTGATCAAGAGGATCAATTTTATTAATCTTAGCTCATATAATAAACTTTTCACATATTACCAATTACAAGTTAGAGTGTAAGTTAAGAGTGTAATAACATAAATGTATTTGTTGAATATATCTAATCTATATTATTTATCTTTAATAAATATAGTCTATATCTTGTTATTCTGTGGTTATTTATCTTAAAACCCATACATCTATTATTTTGTCTTGATTTTGCCTGTTTAAGTCTAGGAGAGAGACGTTAGGCCCTTGTATTTAAGACAAAATAATAACAGAAGGTTTTAGGTACCGAAGATGAATAACATGGAAGAAATAGATTGTTTATATAAAGATAAAACCTACAGTCATATTATGCATATAGATTCTAAACAAGAAAATAATATTTCGGCCCTTAGTAAAGGATTTAATAGTCTAATAGATATAACCTCTATATATTTTAATAAAATATATAATAAGGTCAATAATATAGAAGAAAAAGTAAATAATCTAGGAAATATTAAAGAATTAGATTTGAACAACAAATCTAAAGAAATATTGTCAGAAGTTAATAATAAATTAGAACAAGCTATAAATAATAATATAGAGTCAGACATAGATCTAGGTCCTTTATATTATGGTAATAGTAATATAATTTTAACTTTATCAGATGAAGAAGAAGAAACTTCTTCAGAAGAATCATCTACTACTATAAAAAGAAATAAAAATTCTGAAAAAAGAAAATCTATAACTCAACAAAAATATGATTTCCAATCCTATAAAGAACTTATAGAATATTGGAAAAGAAGATTTACTAACAGTAAAGATAAAAATGAAAGAGTAGAATATCTAAAATTAATAGAAGAACTTTATGAAAAACATAAAGATCTATTTGCTATGTTTAATTATCATTATATGTTAAATTACGACTCTACAGAAAGTAGTAGTTCTAGTAATTCTGATAATCAAGAAGATTTAAAAGTCACTAGTTATAAATCTGATGAAGAAGACACTTCAACAGATAAGGAAGAAAACATAGAAATACCAGAACCCATGGATATTGAAAAAACAGATCCTTATGGTAAAAGAAAAATAGAATCAGATACTCAAAAAGATGATTATCTGAGAACTTTAAACAAAGATTTTGAAACAATAGATAATACAATTAGGATTTTTGGTAATCAAACCGAAGATATAGCTACTAATGAAATTAAAACCGAATATACGGGAAAATCTTCTAATCAACAACCTAGTCAAACTATACCTATACCACATAGGATAGATGACTTAAATAAAATAAATGTGGCCCAAGGAGGAATATATTTAGACTTAACTAATATTCAAATAGCAGACTATGAAAAAACCATAGATGATTGGGCACAGTCAATGACAATTGTTGTAAACAACAACAATGATTTAGTCAAAAGAAAAATTTTTAAACTATTTTGTTGGAACTTTTCAAGGTGATGTTTTACAATTTTTAAGAAGATGGGAAGAATCTGATATAGGAAAAATCCAAAAAGGACAATTAATTAATCAGATAGGTACCCCTAAAGATCTTTTAAAAGGATTAACAAATATTCTAAAAACAGAATTTTGTGGTTATTTTGATAAAAAAGATCAAGATACTATAGCTAGTTATGTTTTATCAAAAATAAAATTATGTGATATAAGATACTTAGAAGAATTTTCTAACAAATTTCTTCATGAATATCAAAAGCTTAAAAACGAAAATATAGAATTTTGGAAAAACCAATATTTTCATAAATTACCTCCACCATGGGATGAGATATGTATAAAGAAATATGTATCTTATTTAGATAAACATAGTAAAGAAGCAGGAATAGCAAAAGAAAATATAGATTCTATAGGTAATAGGATAAATTTTGCAAAAGAAAGAATAACTTTGCATTGCTTACAAACCAAAGCTACTAAACAAGTAAAAAATAAATTAAGTTATAGTCATTGTACAAAAATTCTAGAAAATGAATGGGAATTTGGATGTAAAACAATACGTCCTAGTACTTATAAAAAACATAGAAAGAAAAATAGAAAATATAAATTTGTTAGATGGAAGCCAGGAAATAAAAAATATACTGGAAATAATAATAAGAAAAAGAAAAAATTTATTAGAAGAAAAACTTCTAAAAAATCTAAAAAACAAACATGTAAATGTTTTATATGTGATGAAGAAGGTCATATAGCAACAAACTGTCCTAATAAAGGCAAAAGTGCTAAAAATGTAATTAAAAGTCTTGAAGAACAAGATTTAGAAATATGTTTTGAAGAGGAAATAAATCCCGAAGAAATATTATATGAGCTAATATCGAAAATGTATTCTCATTCGGATGAAGAAGAATATATATTTATGTTTAATATAGGAAGTAGTTCTAAAAATCAATTAGAAGAAATTCTCAAAAAGAATAAAGAAGATATTAAATTAGGAAATTTAATTGGAGAAGAAAAAGACTTTTATGATGAAATGATAGAAAAAATTAATAAAAATCATATTTCTAAAGAAGAAATATATAAAATATCTAAATTTAAAATTTGGAGTCAAAGACATATAGAGAAAATTAGTGGCAATACAGTCGCTAAAGATACTAGAGGAGGATTAACAGAAATCCCATTATTTACTAAAGAAAAAATCATGAGGATTAAGAAGAAATACCCTCAAGTTAGATATATACATTTAGGTATAATTATGATAACAATAAGAGCTTTGTTTAGAAGAGGTCATGATATACCTATAATAGCAGTATTATTAGATAAAAGATTTGAAAATCCAATAAAAGCACTTATTGGAGGTATTCAGTCTAATTTACATAATGGAGTAATAGGATTTAAAGTAAAACTAAATTATTTTATATCTATTACAGATCCTCTAATAGAAGAATGTTTATGTTTAAGAATTCAGACAAAAAATTCTGAAATTAAAGATTTAGCAGAAGATCTAGCAATAAGTTGGACTTCTATCAATGAATATACCAACACGGCAGAAGTAGAAATTAAAGAAATTAATAATAAAATAATTGAGTTATTTGAGCCTAATAAATTTACTACAGAAATTCAGCCTAAATTATTACATTTAAAAGATTTATCAATACCAAGATATTGGATGATAGATAGAATAAGTGGAGCCAGTACTTCAAAACCAGTAAGTACAATAGAATATGTGTCATCAGGAGATAGACTATATTTTAAAAATAATGCTATAACAAATACGAATGACAATTTAGTTTTACCTCTAATTCTCAAACAGAAGAAGATGATGATAATATAAGTACAAATTCAACACCAATAGGTATGAAAACAGTTCAGATATACCTATTTTCCTACAGAACCTAGTAGAAATTCTAGAAATACTAGAATGGAAGAGATACAATCAGCTACTATTATTCAACAAATGAAAATGGGAAAAATGATATTATTACATTTTCAAACTTTCAACCTAGAAAGTATTATACATATATAGAAATTACATTTCAATTTAGAGAATATAAAACATATTCTTTACATGCTTTGTTAGATACAGGAGCTACCACCAGTAGTTGCAGAGAAAATGCGATACCTGTAAAAAATGGGAATTAATGAAAAACCCAATTAGAGCTATAGGAATAGATGGTAAAGAAACCATAATTCAATTTAAGGCTAGAAATATACCAATCTACATACATAATGTAAGATTTGTAATTCCTAAAATATTATGTTTTCCTGAAATGCATGGAGATATATTATTAGGAAATAATTTTATATATCATCATTTACCATTTTCTATAGATAGAAATTTAGTTATATTATCAACAGAAAAAACTTCTGTAGAAATACCTTTAATAAAAAAGCATAAATTTATATGTGATAAAGGTTTTAGACCAACAAGAAAAGAACAAATTAAACAACTAGAAACAAATCATTGGTTGTTTAAAATTTTAGAAAATAATTTTAGTGAAGAACCATTAAAACTATGGGAAAATAGTCCAAGATATTGCGAGATAAAATTAAAAAATCCTAATAAAACTATTAGAATCAAACCCATGATCTATACTAAACAAGATATAGATGAATTTGATATACAAATTAAGGAATTATTAGAAAAAGGATTAATAGAAAAAACTAATAGTTCACACTCAAGTCTAGCCTTTATGGTAAGAAACCATGCTGAAATAAAAAGAGGAAAAGCTAGAATGGTAATTAATTATAAAAGACTAAACCAAAATACTATTTTTGATGGATACTTTATACCAAGAAAAGATGTTTTAATTAATCAAGCTAAACAAGCAAAATATTTTAGTAAATTTGACTGTAAATCAGGATTTTGGAAAATAATGCTAACTGATGAATCTAAACCATTAACAGCCTTTAGTGCACCCAATGGTCATTATCAATGGAAAGTAATGCCATTTGGATTATGTAATGCACCTCAAATCTTCCAAAGATGGATGGCTTCTATATTTAATAAATATAAAAATTTTTGTATAGTTTATATAGATGATATTTTAATATTTTCAGAAACACTAGAAAAGCATAGAAAACATTTAAATATTATCTCTCAAGAATTCATAAAACATGGAATTATTTTGAGTCCTAAGAAAATAGAATTAGAAAAAACAGAAATAGAATTTTTAGGTTTAAATTTATCTGCTGATGGTCTTAAACTATAAGATCATATTATAGTAAAAATAAAAGAATTTCCTGAAGAAATTAAAAATAAAAAATAACTTCAACAATTTTTAGGAATAGTTAATTATGGAAGAAACTTCTTTCCTAATTTGTCCCAAAAAATAGGCGACTTATATGAAAAATTAAAAAAAAGGAATAACTTTTAGCTGGTCTAAAGAAGACTCAGAAGTTATTAAAAATATAAAATCAGAAATAAATTATACCCCAAAAGTCTATTTACCTAAACAAGGTGATAAATTAATTTTAGAAACTGATGCATCACAAAATTATTGGGGATGTATTTTAAAAGCTAAAACAGCAAAAAATAAAGAAGAACTAATATGCGGATATAGTTCTGGAAAATTTAAACCAAACGAAATTAATTATGCTATATATGAAAAGAATTATTAGCCATTAAAAAGCAATAAAACCTTTCTTATATATCCGCATCCGAAAATTTTATTATCAAAATCGACAATCAGCAGTTAAACAATTTCTTACTAATAATAGTTTAGAAGATGTACCTAGAAGAATTAGATGGTACAATGAATTATGTAGTTTTAATTTTGAAGTTTTATATGTTAAAGGCGCTGACAATATTATTGCTGATTATCTTAGCAGGCCTTATGGATAGAGGTAAAAACCTCTAGAACAAGTCGGAGAATGGACTACGGTTCATAAGAAACCCAACAAAGGGAAGCAAACAAGTCCTAATCAAGGATTTACTCCGTTATTAACATCATATTATGCTAATCAAGGATATTATGTTCCTTATCCAATGGTAAGACAACCAATTGGATCTTCTCCATCTTATGCCTCAAAAATGGTAAACCAATACCCACCAAGAACAATAAGTCAATACCCTTGGTCTCAGGATCCGAACTCAGCATTTCAAGCTAGTTTTTCCGAGGTCATAAAAGGAGCAGAAGAATTGTTGAAACAACAACAAATTTTTCCTGAAGTAAAAGACTTCTATAACCCAGGTTTACCAATGAATTTATATAATCTTATAAATGAAATATGGAAAATCCATATTACAGATCAAAGAGCAAATTTTAGAAGAGCTCTTACAAAACTCTCCCAATTTTTAGTTGAAAAAAAAACTAAAGAAAATGAAGCACATGATTTATTATTAAAATCCATTTTATACAGAGATTGGGAAGAATTCGAGATAGAGTTTAAAAATATCAAAGAGATAAATAATCTTATTGATATATTTCAATATTTTATTCATAAAGGAACAAATAGTTCCATTATGAATAAAATGTTTAGAATATGCTTATATAATAAAGCTAAGAATATATTACCATTTGAAGTTTTTGAAAAAATCAATAGAGCTATTTGCAACCAGCGAGCTCAATTTAAAAAGTCTTTTAGTACTTTTTACAATCCTTTATTTACATAAATGAAATAGGAGAAGAATTTCCTACAATAAAATTTAGGCTAGATCATGAACCATTTGATATAAGCGATGATTGAATGGGGTTTTGTTAGAGAAATAGTAGTACAAAATTTTTCCTTTCATCTTCTAAAAAATTTCCCTGCTATTATAAAAGCTATATTATCACTATTAGTATATGCAGATGATTTTTTCTATTATTTTTATATCCAAATAAGTAGTCTAATTGGTATTGCTGAAAAAGAACGTTTTTATCAACCCTATCAAATATGGATTATTCAAAAAATGATTGATAGTCCTTATTTATCAGCAGCCAAAGGAAGACAAAAACACTTGACAAAAACTATTGACAAGTGTTACAATGATCCAAAATATCTTCAAATCCAAGCAGGAATTGATTTAATGTCAACAGCTCGACATGTACTTCAAGATCGGACATATACACTATATACCGATGGAAGAAGAATAATAGCTGATAAAAATAGTGTAATGCAGAAGTCGAGAGATGAAGAATCCATACAACTGCTAAAGAAAATAGCAGATATGGAAATAGATGATTTTCCTTCTGACATAACAGAAGAAATCAAACACACGTGGAAGGCTTGGAATTCACCAGAGCCATCACCAGAATCTTTACATCTGGATGAAATTGAGACGCTAAATCTTGACAACATCCAAGAAGGATAAAGACAAAACAAACACCACGTGGAAAGTCAAGAAGACTTTCAAGAAGATTTTCAAGATTGGCAGTAAATAAAAATCCAAGGCATCCATGTATGGACAAAGACATGACAAGACAACTGACAACATACGTGGAAGCAACAATAAATTCATCATTATCAAAAACACTGTTCGGGATTGAAGAAGAAATTAAATAGAATTTGTAAATTCTACTATAAATAAGAATGTAAAGAGCCCAGAAGAGACATCGAAGAATAGTTTAGAAATCTTTTCTTTTTACTTTCAGTATTCTCTCTTTGTAAACAATCTTTCCTCATCTATTTCCATATCTGCTATTTTCTTTAGCAATTGTATGGATTATTCATCTCTCGACTTCTGCATTACACTATTTTTATCAGCTATTATTCTTCTTCCATCGGTATACAGTGTATATGTCCGATCTTGAAGTACATGTCGAGCTGTTGACATTAAATCAATTCCTGCTTGGATTTGAAGATATTTTGGATCATTGTAACACTTGTCAATAGTTTTTGTCAAGTGTTTTTTTGTCTTCTTTGGCTGCTGATAAATAAGGACTATCAATCATTTTTTAAATAATCCATATTTGATAGGGTTGATAATAACGTTCTTTTTTCAAAGAATACCGATTAGACTACTTATTTGGATATAAAAATAATAGAAAAATCATCCGCATATACTAATAGTGATAATATAGCTTTTATAATAGCAGGGAAATTTTTTAGAAGATGAAAGGAAAAATTTTGTACTACTATTTCTCTAACAAAACCCCATTCAATACTGCTTATATCAAATGGTTCATGATCTAGCCTAAATTTTATAGTAGGAAATTCTTCTCCTATTTCATTTATGTAAATAAAAGATTGTAAAAAGTACTCAGAAAAAACTTTTTTAAATTGAGCTCGCTGGTTGCAAATAGCTCTATTGATTTTTTCAAAAACTTCAAATGGTAATATATTCTTAGCTTTATTATATAAGCATATTCTAAACATTTTATTCATAATGGGACTATTTGTTCCTTTATGAATAAAATATTGAAATATATGCAGATGATTTTTTTCTATTATTTTTATATCATAATAAGTAGTCTAATTGGTATTGCTGAAAAAGAACGTTTTTATCAACCCTATCAAATATGGATTATTCAAAAAATGATTGATAGTCTTATTTTGCTGCCAAAGAAGACAAAAAACACTTGACAAAAACTATTGACAAGTGTTAGAATGATCCAAAATATCTTCAAATCCAAGCAGGAATTGATTTAATTTCAACAGCTCGACATGTACTTCAAGATCGGACATATACACTATATACCGATGGAAGAAGAATAATAGCTGATAAAAATAGTGTAATGCAGAAGTCGAGAGATGAAGAATCCATACAACTACTAAAGAAAATAGCATATATGGAAATAGATGATTTTCCTTCTGACATAACAGAAGAAATCAAAAACACGCGGAAGGCTTGGAATTCACCAGAGCCATCACCAGAATCTTTACATCTGGATGAAATTGAGATGCTAAATCTTAACAACATCCAAGAAGGATAAAGACAAAACAAAGACCACGTGGAAAGTCAAGAAGACTTTCAAGAAGATTTTCAAGATTGGCAGTAAATAAAAATCCAAGGCATCCATGTATGGACAAAGACATGACAAGACAACTGACAACATACGTGGAAGTAACAATAAATTCATCCTTATCAGAAACACTGTTCGGGATTGAAGAAGAAATTAAATAGAATTTGTAAATTCTACTATAAATAAGAATGTAAAGAGCCCAGAAGAGGCATCGAAAAATAGTTTAGAAATCTTTTCTTTTTACTTTCAGTATTCTCTCTTTGTAAACAATCTTTCCTCATCTATTTCCATATCTGCTATTTTCTTTAGTAATTGTATGGATTATTCATCTCTCGACTTCTGCATTACACTATTTTTATCAGCTATTATTCTTCTTCCATCGGTATACAGTGTATATGTCCGATCTTGAAGTACATGTCGAGCTGTTGACATTAAATCAATTCCTGCTTGGATTTGAAGATATTTTGGATCATTGTAACACTTGTCAATAGTTTTTGTCAAGTGTTTTTTTTGTCTTCTTTGGCTGCTGATAAATAAGGACTATCAATCATTTTTGAATAATCCATATTTGATAGGGTTGATAAAAACGTTCTTTTCAAAGCATACCAATTAGACTACTTATTTGGATATAAAAATAATAGAAAAATCATCTGCATATACTAATAGTGATAATATAGCTTTTATAATAGCAGGAAATTTTTAGAAGATGAAAGGAAAAATTTTGTACTACTATTTCTCTAACAAAACCCCATTCAATATATGCTTATATCAAATGGTTCATGATCTAGCCTAAATTTTATAGTAGGAAATTCTTCTCCTATTTCATTTATGTAAATAAAGGATTGTAAAAAGTACTTTAAAAGACTTTTTTAATTGAGCTCATTGGTTGCAAATAGCTCTATTGATTTTTCAAAAACTTCAAATGGTAATATATTCTTAGCTTTATTATATAAGCATATTCTAAACATTTTATTCATAATGGGACTATTTGTTCCTTTATGAATAAAATATTGAAATATATCAATAAGATTATTTATCTCATTGATATTTTTAAACTCTATTTCAATTCTTCCCAATCTCTGTATAAAAATGGATTTTAATAATAAATCATGTGCTTCATTTTCTTTAGTTGTTTTTTCAACTAAAAATTGGGAGAGTTTTGTAAGAGCTCTTCTAAAATTTGCTCTTTGATCTGTAATACGGGTTTTCCATATTTCATTTATAAGATTATATAAATTCATTGGTAAACCTGGGTTATAGAAGTCTTTTACTTCAGGAAAAATTTGTTGTTGTTTCAACAATTCTTCTCTCCTTTTATGACCTCGGAAAAACTAGCTTGAAATGCTTTGAGTTCGGATCCTGAGACCAAGGGTATTGACTTATTGTTTTTGGTGGGTATTGGTTTACCATTTTTGAGGCATAAGATGGAGAAGATCCAATTGGTTGTCTTACCATTGGATAAAGAACATAATATCCTTGATTAGCATAATATGATGTTAATATCGGAGCAAATCCTTGATTAGGACTTGTTTGCTTCCCTTTGTTGGGTTTCTTATGAACCGTAGTCCATTCTCCGACTTGTTCTAGAGGTTTTTTACCTCTATCCATAAGGCCTGCTAAGATAATCAGCAATAATATTATGTCGCTTTTAACATATAAAACTTCAAAATTAAAACTACATAATTCATTATACCATCTAATTCTTCTAGGTACATCTTCTAAACTATTATTAGTAAGAAATTGTTTAACTGCCTGATTGTCAGTTTTGATAATAAAATTTTCAGATGCCAGATATATAAGAAAGGTTTTTATTGCTTTTTTAATGTCTAATAATTCTTTTTCATATATAGCATAATTAATTTCGTTTGGTTTAAATTTTCCAGAACTATATCCGCATATTAGTTCTTCTTTATTTTTTGCTGTTTTAGCTTTTAAAATACATCCCCAATAATTTTGTGATGCATCAGTTTCTAAAATTAATTTATCACCTTGTTTAGGTAAATAGACTTTTGGGGTATAATTTATTTTTGATTTTATATTTTTAATAACTTCTGAGTCTTCTTTAGACCAGCTAAAAGTTATTCCTTTTTTTAATTTTTCATATAAGTCACCTATTTTTTGGGACAAATTAGGAAAGAAGTTTCTTCCATAATTAACTATTCCTAAAAATTGTTGAAGTTGTTTTTTATCTTTAATTTTTTCAGGAAATTCTTTTTATTTTACTATAATATGATCTTGTAGTTTAAGACCATCAGCAGATAAATTTAAACCTAAAAATTCTATTTCTGTTTTTTCTAATTATATTTTCTTAGGACTCAAAATAATTCCATGTTTTATGAATTCTTGAGGGATAATATTTAAATGTTTTCTATGTTTTTCTAATGTTTCTGAAAATATTAAAATATCATCTATATAAACTACACAAAATTTTTTACATTTATTAAATATAGAATCCATCCATCTTTAGAAGATTTGAGGTGCATTACATAATCCAAATGGCATTACTCTCCATTGATAATGACCATTGGTTGCACTAAAGGCTGTTAATGGTTTAGATTCATCAGTTAGCATTATTTTCCAAAATCCTGATTTACAGTCAAATTTACTAAAATATTTTGCTTGTTTAGCTTGATTAATCAAAACATCTTTTCTTGGTATAAAGTATCCATCAAAAATAGTATTTTGGTTTAGTCTTTTATAATTAATTACCATTCTAGCTTTTCCTCTTTTTATTTCAGCATGGTTTCTTACCATAAAGGCTGGACTTGAGTGTGGACCATTAGTTTTTTCTATTAATCCTTTTTCTAATAATTCCTCAATATTTCCTAGATTATTTACTTTTTCTTCTATATTATTGACCTTATTATATATTTTATAAAAATATATAGAGGTTATATCTATTAGACTATTAAATCCTTTACTAAGGGCTGAAATATTATTTTCTTCTTTAGAATCTATATGCATAATATGACTGTAGGTTTTATCTTTATATAAACAATCTGTTTCTTCCATGTTATTCATCTTCGGTACCTAAAACCTTCTGTTATTATTTTGTCTTAAACACAAGGGCCTAACGTCTCTCTCCTAGACTTAAACAGGCAAAATCAAGACAAAATAACAGATGTATGGGTTTTAAGATAAATAACCACAGAATTAACGTAATTGTAGATTAAAGATAAGAACTTACAGTGGTTGAGATAGGTGCGGAAGATCGTTATTTTATTAAAGATAAGGAAAGGTTTTTACAAGGAAAGATTGTTTACTGTAGCGACGTAAAAATTTTGGTTGCGGGGTCGCTAATTGTGGCGATTTATTGAAAACTTGAAGTTTGATTTTAAAATAAAGAGGGAGTCGCCACCGATCCTTTTTCCTAGGTGTGATCGGACACCTATTAGATTCATTTTTTAAAACAAAAGGAAGGCTGAATTTAGGTCTACGTTAAAAGCCAGAGAAAAATTAGGGTTCGGGAGTCGGTTACACGCGAGGAAGGTATTAGCACCCTCGCGACGCCCAAAAATTGGTATCTCATAAACACGTGTTGTCTTGATTTTCAAAAATTCGAGTTCAATGAAAATTTTAATCATAATCTGACTAAAAGAACGAGAAATTTTTGGCTTATTCCGTTTTTTTTTAGAAGGGTATATCGCTTTAACACGAGTCAATTGACGTTCACCCAACATAGCGATGAACTCGGTGACTTAATGTTAAATCGGTATATTGCTTTGATTATTGAAATTAATTAGCAAAACAATAATATGATTTTCGAAATAATATGAAACAAAATTGATATGAAATATGAATAAATAAGTGAAAGAACTAGAAACATATTTGAAACAAATAACAAATATTACAATAATGTTGAAGGAAGACACTAATAATACATGCAAGATTAAATGTGATAACAGTATTGAATTAAAGAACACAAAGAGAAAACAATGAATATATACACACGAAGATAATTAAGAGTATATATGTAAAATATGCATATATATAAAAATAGCATTAGTGTTAGAATATACTATGTAAGGTATTTGAAGTATATACGTGAAATAGTAAAAATACATAATTAGTAAGGATAAAATATCTACATAATGTATACATATATATAAAAATGCAATATATTTTAAAAAATGGTATACATATACATATACATATGATAATGCTAAGGTCACAAGTGACAATATGGAAAGTAATAAATATAATAACATATGAAAACAAAACTATATATATATAATGTGTATACAAGAATAAAATATATGTGCAAATATTAATAATAAATGAATTAGGAATAAAACAAGTATGATAATAATATATATACAATATAGTATAAAAATAAACATATATATATAATAGAATTTTAAAATATATATATATATATATATATACACGGGATAATGTGGAAATATGTACATAAGATTGTACGAAAATATATAATTATGATATTAAAATATACATAATATATATGTAAACATATGATATTAAGAACATATATACATAACGTATAATAATACGAATAAATCTATGTACATAGCTAAAATTATAATAACACTAATAATAAATATAAAAATAATTTTGAAATACAATAACAAATACAATAAAGGCAATACAATAATGAAATAAACCTACATGTGAAAGCATATTTATACATATTAAGGCACATATATAACAATAACAACATTAATAATAATAACAATAATATTGAAGTGCACAAACAAATAGCATAAAAAATCAAAATAAAATAACTAAAAAACTAAATACAAATACATACATACATGCATTTAATAAGAGTATCTATACTAAAAATAATATTAATAATAATAATAAAATTAATAATACAAAAATAATAAGAATATTTAATAAGGAAATAGGAATAACGAAAAAAAGGACTAAAACTAAATTAAAAGCGGTTGTGGGCGAATTTTAAAATAAAAAAAAAGAAAAAGGGACTTAATTGTAACACGCGTGCAACTTGGAGGGTCAAAAGCGCAATAAACCTGTGTATTAAACGCTGCGCGCGTGGGGACCAGAAATGAATCCGGGCAAAACCACGGGGCCAAATTAAAAATAAAAAAACCTTGATTGTAAACTCCCAGAAAAGCGGAAGGGCTAGAAGTGCAATTAGCCCTTCCTAAGAAAAACACGCGGATCCTCCTCAGTGCGGGGTTCGGCCGACCCGACCGCCTCAAAAACGACGCTGTTTTTAAGTATAACAGAGGGTCCAAAACGGTGCGTTTTGGACCCGTATATAAGTCAAAAAATTTTAAAAAATTTCATTTTTTGTCTGGAGAGAAAAAAAAAAGGAAGAGAAAGGGAGAGGGAAGAAAAGAGAGCAGTTGTATGGATTCTTCATCTCTCGACTTCTGCATTACACTATTTTTATCAGCTATTATTCTTCTTCCATTTCGGTATATAGTGTATATGTCCGATCTTGAAGTACATGTCGAGCTGTTGACATTAAATCAATTCCTGCTTGGATTTGAAGATATTTTGGATCATTGTAACACTTGTCAATAGTTTTTGTCAAGTGTTTTTTGTCTTCTTTGGCTGCTGATAAATAAGGACTATCAATCATTTTTTGAATAATCCATATTTGATAGGGTTGATAAAAACGTTCTTTTTCAGCAGTACCAATTAGACTACTTATTTGGATATAAAAATAATAGAAAAAATCATCTGCATATACTAATAGTGATAATATAGCTTTTATAATAGCAGGGAAATTTTTTAGAAGATGAAAGGAAAAATTTTGTACTACTATTTCTCTAACAAAACCCCATTCAATACTGCTTATATCAAATGGTTCATGATCTAGCCTAAATTTTATAGTAGGAAATTCTTCTCCTATTTCATTTATGTAAATAAAGGATTGTAAAAAGTACTCAGAAAAGACTTTTTTAAATTGAGCTCGCTGGTTGCAAATAGCTCTATTGATTTTTTCAAAAACTTCAAATGGTAATATATTCTTAGCTTTATTATATAAGCATATTCTAAACATTTTATTCATAATGGGACTATTTGTTCCTTTATGAATAAAATATTGAAATATATCAATAAGATTATTTATCTCATTGATATTTTTAAACTCTATTTCGAATTCTTCCCAATCTCTGTATAAAATGGATTTTAATAATAAATCATGTGCTTCATTTTCTTTAGTTGTTTTTTCAACTAAAAATTGGGAGAGTTTTGTAAGAGCTCTTCTAAAATTTGCTCTTTGATCTGTAATATGGGTTTTCCATATTTCATTTATAAGATTATATAAATTCATTGGTAAACCTGGGTTATAGAAGTCTTTTACTTCAGGAAAAAGTTGTTGTTGTTTCAACAATTCTTCTGCTCCTTTTATGACCTCGGAAAAACTAGCTTGAAATGCTGAGTTCGGATCCTGAGACCAAGGGTATTGACTTATTGTTCTTGGTGGGTATTGGTTTACCATTTTTGAGGCATAAGATGGAGAAGATCCAATTGGTTGTCTTACCATTGGATAAGGAACATAATATCCTTGATTAGCATAATATGATGTTAATATCGGAGCAAATCCTTGATTAGGACTTGTTTGCTTCCCTTTGTTGGGTTTCTTATGAACCGTAGTCCATTCTCCGACTTGTTCTAGAGGTTTTTTACCTCTATCCATAAGGCCCTGCTAAGATAATCAAAATAATATTGTCAGTGCCTTTAACATATAAAACTTCAAAATTAAAACTACATAATTCATTGTACCATCTAATTTTTCTAGGTACATCTTCTAAACTATTATTAGTAAGAAATTGTTTAACCGCTGATTGTCGATTTTGATAATAAAATTTTCAGATGCCAGATATATAAGAAAGGTTTTTATTGCTTTTTTAATGGCTAATAATTCTTTTCATATATAGCATAATTAATTTCGTTTGGTTTAAATTTTCCGTAACTATATCCGCATATTAGTTCTTCTTTATTTTTTTTCGTTTTAGCTTTTAAAATACATCCCCAATAATTTTGTGATGCATCGCTTTCTAAAATTAATTTATCACCTTGTTTAGGTAAATAGACTTTTGGGGTATAATTTATTTCGATTTTATATTTTTAATAACTTCGAGTCTTCTTTAGACCAAATTAAAAGTTATTCCTTTTTTTAATTTTTCATATAAGTCACCTATTTTTTGGGACAAATTAGGAAAGAAGTTTCTTCCATAATTAACTATTCCTAAAAATTGTTGAAGTTGTTTTTTATCTTTAATTTCTTCAGGAAATTCTTTTATTTTTACTATAATATGATCTTGTAGTTTAAGACCATCAATGAGATAAATTTAAACCTAAAAATTCTATTTCTATTTTTCTAATTCTATTTTCTTAGGACTCAAAATAATTCCATGTTTTATGAATTCTTGAGAGATAATATTTAAATGTTTTCTATGTTTTTCTAGTGTTTCTGAAAATATTAAAATATCATCTATATAAACTACACAAAATTTTTTATATTTATTAAATATAGAATCCATCCATCTTTGGGAGATTTGAGGTGCATTACATAATCCAAATGGCATTACTCTCCATTGATAATGACCATTGGGTGCACTAAAGGCTGTTAATGGTTTAGATTCATCAGTTAGCATTATTTGCCAAAATCCTGATTTACAGTCAAATTTACTAAAATATTTTGCTTGTTTAGCTTGATTAATCAAAACATCTTTTCTTGGTATAAAGTATCCATCAAAAATAGTATTTTGGTTTAGTCTTTTATAATTAATTACCATTCTAGCTTTTCCTCTTTTTATTTCAGCATGGTTTCTTACCATAAAGGCTGGACTTGAGTGTGAACTATTAGTTTTTTCTATTAATCCTTTTTCTAATAATTCCTTAATTTGTATATCAAATTCATCTATATCTTGTTTAGTATAGATCATGGGTTTTGGTAAAAGAAAAATAGAATCAGATAGTCAAAAAGATGATTATCTGAGAACTTTAAACAAAGATTTTGAAACAATAGATAATACAATTAGGATTTTTGGTAATCAAACCGAAGATATAGCTACTAATGAAATTAAAACCGAATATACGGGAGAATCTTCTAATCAACAACCTAGTCAAACTATACCTATACCACATAGGATAGATGACTTAAATAAAATAAATGTGGCCCAAGGAGGAATATATTTAGACTTAACTAATATTCAAATAGCAGACTATGAAAAAACCATAGATGATTGGGCACAGTCAATGACAATTGTTGTAAACAACAACAGTACTTGGTCAAAAGAAAAATTTTTAAACTATTTTGTTGGAACTTTTCAAGGTGATGTTTTACAATTTTTAAGAAGATGGGAAGAATCTGATATAGGAAAAATCCAAAAAGGACAATTAATTAATCAGATAGGTACCCTTAAAGATCTTTTAAAAGGATTAACAAATATTCTAAAAACAGAATTTTGTGGTTATTTTGATAAAAAAGATCAAGATAGTATAGCTAGTTATGTTTTATCAAAAATAAAATTATGTGATATAAGATATTTAGAAGAATTTTCTAAAAAATTTCTTCATGAATATCAAAAGCTTAAAAACGAAAATATAGAATTTTGAAAAAACCAATATTTTCATAAATTACCTCCACCATGGGATGAGATATGTATAAAGAAATATGTATCTTATTTAGATAAACATAGTAAAGAAGCATGAATAGCAAAAGAAAATATAGATTCTATAGGTAATAGGATAAATTTTGCAAAAGAAAGAATAACTTTGCATTGCTTACAAACCAAACTGCTAAACAAGTAAAAAAATAAATTAAGTTATAGTCATTGTACAAAAATTCTAGAAAATGAATGGGAATTTAGATGTAAAATAATACGTCCTAGTACTTATAAAAAACATAGAAAGAAAAATAGAAAATATAAATTCGTTAGATGGAAGCCAGGAAATAAAAAATATACTGGAAATAATAATAAGAAAAAGAAAAAATTTATTAGAAGAAAAACTTCTAAAAAATCTAAAAAACAAACATGTAAATGTTTTATATGTGATGAAGAAGGTCATATAGCAACAAACTGTCCTAATAAAGGCAAAAGTGCTAAAAATGTAATTAAAAGTCTTGAAGAACAAGATTTAGAAATATATTTTGAAGAGGAAATAAATCAGAAAAATATTATATGAGCTAATATCGTAAAAGCATTACGATTCGGATGAAGAAGAATATATATTTATGTTTAATATAGGAAGTAGTTCTAAAAATCAATTAGAAGAAATTCCTCAAAAAGAACAGCAAGATATTAAATTAGGAAATTTAATTGGAGAAGAAAAAGACTTTTCTGATGAAATGATAGAAAAAATTAATAAAAATCATATTTCTAAAGAAGAAATATATAAAATATCTAAATTTAAAATTTGGAGTCAAAGACATATAGAGAAAATTAGTGGCAATACAGTCGCTAAAGATACTAGAGGAGGATTAACAGAAATCCCATTATTTACTAAAGAAAAAATCATGAGGATTAAGAAGAAATACCCTCAAGTTAGATATATACATTTAGGTATAATTATGATAACAATAAGAGCTTTGTTTAGAAGAGGTCATGATATACCTATAATAGCAGTATTATTAGATAAAAGATTTGAAAATCCAATAAAAGCACTTATTGGAGGTATTCAGTCTAATTTACATAATGGAGTAATAGGATTTAAAGTAAAACCAAATTATTTTATATCTATTACAGATCCTCTAATAGAAGAATGTTTATGTTTAAGAATCTGCACAAAAAATTCTGAAATTAAAGATTTAGTGAGAAGATCTAGCAATAAGTTGGACTTCTATCAATGAATATACTAACACTATGAAGTAGAAATTAAAGAAATTAATAATAAAATAATTGAGTTATTTGAGCCTAATAAATTTACTACAGAAATTCAGCCTAAATTATTACACTTAAAAGATTTATCAATACCAAGAGATTGGATGATAGATAGAATAAGTGGAGCCAGTACTTCAAAACCAGTAAGTACAATAGAATATGTGTCATCAGGAGATAGACTATATTTTAAAAATAATGCTATAACAAATACGAATGACAATTTAGTTTTACCCTCTAATTCTCAAACAGAAGAAGATGAGGATAATATAAGTACAAATTCAACACCAATAGGTATGAAAACAGTTCAGATACCTATTTTTCCTACAGAACCTAGTAGAAATTCTAGAAATACTAGAATGAAAGAGATACAATCAGCTACTATTATTCAACAAATGAAAATGGGAAAAAATGATATTATTACATTTTCAAACTTTCAACCTAGAAAGTATTATACATATATAGAAATTACATTTCAATTTAGAGAATATAAAACATATTCTTTACATGCTTTGTTAGATACAGAGCTACCACCAGGTGAGTTGCAGAAAAATGCGATACCTGTAGAAAAATAGGAATTAATGAAAAACCCAATTAGAGCTATAGGAATAGATGGTAAAGAAACCATAATTTAATTTAAGGCTAGAAATATACCAATCTACATAAATAATGTAAGATTTGTAATTCCTAAAATATTATGTTTTCCTGAAATGCATGGAGATATATTATTAGGAAATAATTTTATATATCATCATTTACCGTTTTCTATAGATAGAAATTTAGTTATATTATCAACAGAAAAAACTTCTGTAGAAATACCTTTAATAGAAAAGCATAAATTTATATGTGATAAAGGTTTTAGGCCAACAAGAAAAGAACAAATTAAACAACTAGAAATAAATCATTGGTTGTTTAAAATTTTAGAAAATAATTTTAGTGAAGAACCATTAAAACTATGGGAAAATAGTCCAAGATATTGCGAGATAAAATTAAAAAATCCTAATAAAATTATTAGAATCAAACCCATGATCTATACTAAACAAGATATAGATGAATTTGATATACAAATTAGGGAATTATTAGAAAAAGGATTAATAGAAAAAACTAATAGTTCACACTCAAGTCCAGCCTTTATGGTAAAAAACCATGCTGAAATAAAAAGAGGAAAAGCTAGAATGGTAATTAATTATAAAAGACTAAACCAAAATACTATTTTTGATGGATACTTTATACCAAGAAAAGATGTTTTGATTAATCAAGCTAAACAAGCAAAATATTTTAGTAAATTTGACTGTAAATCAGGATTTTGGCAAATAATGCTAACTGATGAATCTAAACCATTAACAGCCTTTAGTGCACCCAATGGTCATTATCAATGGAGAGTAATACCATTTGGATTATGTAATGCACCTCAAATCTTCCAAACATGGATGGATTCTATATTTAATAAATATAAAAAATTTTGTGTAGTTTATATAGATGATATTTTAATATTTTCAGAAACACTAGAAAAACAAAGAAAACATTTAAATATTATCTATCAAGAATTCATAAAACATGGAATTATTTTGAGTCCTAAGAAAATAGAATTAGAAAAAATAGAAATAGAATTTTTAGGTTTAAATTTATCTGCTGATGGTCTTAAACTACAAGATCATATTATAGTAAAAATAAAAGAATTTCCTGAAGAAATTAAAGATAAAAAACAACTTCAACAATTTTTAGGAATAGTTAATTATGGAAGAAACTTCTTTCCTAATTTGTCCCAAAAAATAGGTGACTTATATGAAAAATTAAAAAAAGGAATAACTTTTAGCTGGTCTAAAGAAGACTCAGAAGTTATTAAAAATATAAAATCAGAAATAAATTATACCCCAAAAGTCTATTTACCTAAACAAGGTGGTAAATTAATTTTAGAAACTGATGCATCACAAAATTATTGGGGATGTATTTTAAAAGCTAAAACAGTAAAAAATAAAGAAGAACTAATATGCGGATATAGTTCTGGAAAATTTAAACCAAACGAAATTAATTATGCTATATATGAAAAAGAATTATTAGCCATTAAAAAAGCAATAAAAACCTTTCTTATATATCTGGCATCTGAAAATTTTATTATCAAAACTGACAATCAGGCAGTTAAACAATTTCTTACTAATAATAGTTTAGAAGATGTACCTAGAAGAATTAGATGGTACAATGAATTATGTAGTTTTAATTTTGAAGTTTTATATGTTAAAGGCGCTGACAATATTATTGCTGATTATCTTAGCAGGCCTTATGGATAGAGGTAAAAAACCTCTAGAACAAGTCGGAGAATGGACTACGGTTCATAAGAAACCCAACAAAGGGAAGCAAACAAGTCCTAATCAAGGATTTACTCCGATATTAACATCATATTTTGCTAATCAAGGATATTATGTTCCTTATCCAATGGTAAGACAACCAATTGGATCTTCTCCATCTTATGCCTCAAAAATGGTAAACCAATACCTACCAAGAACAATAAGTCAATACCCTTGGTCTTAGGATCCGAACTCAGCATTTCAAGCTAGTTTTTCCGAGGTCATAAAAGGAGCAGAAGAATTGTTGAAACAACAACAAATTTTTCCTGAAGTAAAAGACTTCTATAACCCAGGTTTACCAATGAATTTATATAATCTTATAAAGGAAATATGGAAAACCTATATTACAGATCAAAGAGCAAATTTTAGAAGAGCTCTTACAAATCTCTCCCAATTTTTAGTTGAAAAAACAACTAAAGAAAATGAAGCACATGATTTATTATTAAAATCCATTTTATACAGAGATTGGGAAGAATTCGAAATAGAGTTTAAAAATATCAATGAGATAAATAATCTTATTGATATATTTCAATATTTTATTCATAAAGGAACAAATAGTCCCATTATGAATAAAATGTTTAGAATATGCTTATATAATAAAGCTAAGAATATATTACCATTTGAAGTTTTGAAAAAATCAATAGAGCTATTTGCAAACAAATGAGCTCAATTTAAAAAGTCTTTTAAAGTACTTTTTACAATCCTTTATTTACATAAATGAAGTAGGAGAAGAATTTCCTACTATAAAATTTAGGCTAGATCATGAACCATTTGATATAAGCGAGTATTGAATGGGGTTTTGTTAGAGAAATAGTAGTACAAAATTTTTCCTTTCATCTTCTAAAAAATTTCCCTGCTATTATAAAAGCTATATTATCACTATTAGTATATGCGGATGATTTTTTCTATTATTTTTATATCCAAATAAGTAGTCTAATGGGTATTGCTTTGAAAAGAGAACGTTTTTATCAACCCTATCAAATATGGATTATTCAAAAAATGATTGATAGTCCTTATTTAT
This sequence comes from Gossypium anomalum, assembly GCA_025698475.1. Lineage (NCBI taxonomy): Eukaryota > Viridiplantae > Streptophyta > Magnoliopsida > Malvales > Malvaceae > Gossypium > Gossypium anomalum. The sequence continues at coordinate 16,730,999 of CM046961.1, forward strand.
CAGCAGCCAAAGAAGACAAAAAACACTTGACAAAAACTATTGACAAATGTTACAATGATCCAAAATATCTTCAAATCCAAATAGGAATTGATTTAATGTCAACAGCTCGACATGTACTTCAAGATCAGACATATACACTATATACCGATGGAAGAAGAATAATAGCTGATAAAAATAGTGTAATGCGTGATCGAGAGATGAAGAATCCATACAACTACTAAAGAAAATAGCGGATATGGAAATAGATGATTTTCGTTCTGACATAACAGAAGAAATAAAAAACACGTGGAAGGCTTGGAATTCACCAGAGCCATCACCAGAATCTTTACATCTGGATGAAATTGAGAAGCTAAATCTTGACAACATCCAAGAAAGATAAAGACAAAACAAAGACCACGTGGAAAGTCAAGAAGACTTTCAAGAAGATTTTCAAGATTGGCAGTAAATAAAAATTCAAGGCATCCATGTATGGACAAAGACATGACAAGACAACTAACAACATACGTGGAAGCAACAATAAATTCATCCTTATCAGAAACACTGTTCGGGATTGAAGAAGAAATTAAATAGAATTTGTAAATTCTACTATAAATAAGAATGTAAAGAGCCCAGAAGAGGCATTGAAAAATAGTTTAGAAATCTTTTCCTTTTAGTTTCAGTATTCTCTCTTCGTAAACAATCTTTCCTTGTAAAAACCTTTCCTTATCTTTAATAAAATAACGATCTTCCGCACCTAATTGTATTAAAGATAATGGAGTAAATTATTTTATTAAAGTAAATAATATCTTATTTAGATAACTGGTTTGACTAGTTATAATAGAAACTTTTGTAAGGTAAATAGACTAATAACATTAAAAAAATATATCTTATACACCTCAAGAGGATCTAAAACATTAACGAACTTGCGACCCATTTTCGAGTGGGATATGGGCATTTTTGAACATTTTTTAATTTTATATTTTTTGTTTATTCATTTACTCAAGAGTTTGATTTTATAAAACTTATCAAATTGAATATTTAATTAATTTTTAGAGTTTTTAAATTCTTTATTTATTAAATAGAGTTGAAGTAGATTAAATTGTTAGCGTTGAATTTTGTAATATTTTCTTAGGAGTTTATATTTCTTTTAAACATTATTATGCAAAGAAAGTTTGGCCACTCAAATTAGAGATAAATGAATAAAATTATCCTTTTCCTTAGTGAAAATATTGGTTTTTTTTTTTTTTTTTTTTTTTTGTGAGATGCAAATGAGTGTTTTGATGAATAAAATTATCATTTTCCCTAGTGAAAATATTGTTTTTTATTTGTGAGATGTAGAGAGTGTTTTGAGTGTTTCGGCTCTTCCTTTTCTTTTGCAATTTGTTACTTTCAAGCCTTCCGGAGTTGTAAAATTTACAACCTTCAAATCCCAATCATCCTTCTTCTAGGGGTTTTGTAGGATTATTGGAATTTTTAATCTGTTCCATGGGACAAAATATCTCTTTCATTATTTTAACAAGTTATCAAGGAATCATGGGTTTTCGCATCAATATCAAAATATGAATAAAAGTTAAACTAACCAAACCAAATTTAATTAACTTAGTTGAGTTATTGTCTATGCTATATATTAAGTTTCTAATTAAGTTGGTATCGAGTCAATCGGATATCAACTCAATTTAAAAATGATTAAATTACCTTTCTACAATGTAAGTTACATTATTATAAGGATACTTTTGTCCTTTTAAATTATTTTTATATAAAATAAACAATTTACACATAATGAAATTTTAACCTAAGACAACGAATTTTATCATTTTATTAAAAACTTCATTTAATTTTTATATAAACTTTTAATAAATATATTTATTATATACTTCTTCTCTTTTTATTTTTTTTCTCAAATCAAGTTACTTAATGCGAAAATTCTCAGAGCAGAAGTTAATAGAACCAAAACAGAAGTAATATAAATTTTCATGGGTTGTTTGTTGGATCTATTCAATGAAAAGTTATTAATTTTTCTTTTGATCACATAAGCCTATTAATTTAAGACATTGAAATTGAGATTTCTATCTCCATATAAGTAGCAAGGAGACTATTATATAAAGAGAAATGATTGTATGAAACATAGATATTATCTCCTTTTAATAGTTTAATGTCACATTAATAATTTCATCTTAAATTTTAGAATTTTCATTTAGATTTGATTTTTTTTCAAGATAAAAATACAAAAAAAAATTTGAATCATAGCTAAATTATTTCCTAAAACAAAGCTCCTAATGTTGCAGGCCGCGTAAAGGAGCCTGCAACTGATGCACGCGTTTATTGATCCTTTATGTTCTCTTAAGTTCATTTGGTCTGACAGAACTATGCCCTTTCTTGGAAGAGACTTAAAGTCTATCTATTTCAATCCTGGTTAAAATGTAAATACTCTAGTAAATTATATTTTACCAGGATAATTGTTGTAAATCTTAAAGGTTAAAGATGTATAAAGTTTAAATCCCTTAGGACTCTCTTATTATAGATGAGAACTAATCTCGATTATTGATGTAATTCAATTTGCACCATTGGATCTGAGAGAGCTCAATTATAAATAAAGGCATTCCCTTCATTTGTAATCACTTAGTTGTAATCCTTCAAAATAATAAAATACTTTTGAGAGAAGTTACTCAAGCACTTAGTGTACGCTATTTTTTAGACTAATGTTCTATCGACATTCTACACCCTGATGAATAAGGTACTTCAACCCTTTTTAGATCGTTTTATGGTTGTTTATCTTAATGACATTGTAGTGTATAGTAAGTCACTTGAGGAGCATGTGGAGCACTTGAGGGAAGTGTTCCAAACCTTATGAGAGAATGAGCTTTATGTCAAAGAGGAGAAATGCTCATTTGCTCAACATGATGTACCTTTCTTAGGCTATATTGTGGGAGGTGACAAAATCCAGATGGATGGGGGGAAATTCGAGTGATTGTCGATTGAGAGCCACTAACCAAGGTAACATAATTGCGATCTTTCCTTGGGTTGGCAAACTACTACCGATGTTTCATTGAATGCTACTCCAGAATCACCACACCTCTAACAAATCTATTGAAAAAGAGTAAGGTGTGGGATTGGAATGAGTAATTTCAGAAAGCCTTTGATTAGGTGAAACAAGTAACGGCCAAAGAGTCAGTGTTTGTCTTGTTAGATTATATTAAATCATATGAGGTGCATACAGACGCATCAAACTATAGATCGGGAGAGTAATGATACAGGATGGGCATCCGATAACTTTCGAGAGTCAAAAGCTTAATGATAATGAGCGGTGATATACAATTCAGAAGAAAAAGATGGCTATAGTGGTGCATTGTTTGCGTACTGGAGACACTTTTTGATGGGTTCCAAGTTCGTGGTATTTACGAATAATGTTGCAAGTAGTTATTTCCTAACCTAAAAAAACTTGTCTACCAAGTAGGCTCGTTGGTAGGTTTTATTGGAAAATTTGATTTCAGCATGAATTATAAGCCGGGGAAAACCAATGTAGTAGCTAATGCGCTAAGTTGAAAGCTAGAATTTGTAGCAATCAGTCAGCCTGATAATTCCCTAATGGAGCACATTAGAGAGGGGTTGTCCCATGATCCCATAGTCAAAACGTTGATTGAACTTGTCAGAGAAGGGAAAATGAGGCGATTTTGGCTTGAGTGAGATTTTTTGTATGCTCAAAGGCATCGTTTTTATGTGCCTCAATATGGGAAATTGCGTAAAGAGATCACGAAAGAGTGTCATGACTCGAGATGGGCTGGCTATCCAAGTATGCACCGTACATTGGCTCTTTTAGAGAACTGTTATTATTGGCCTCACTATATAATCTGGTGCCCTGAGTGTAGTATATTTGTTTGTATACTTGTAATTTTTTTGAAGATATTGGTTAATAAAATTATTCATGAATTACATTAATACCCTTTTTATATTGTCCTCACATGGTTTTTGCATGAAAAGTAAAATAAAAGCAAAATAGAAGCAAATATTAACTCACTGGTCACCTAATATTTAACTAATACTAAGCGGTATTAAGTGGTCGGATTGTAAAACATAATGAAAACTTATTTTAGTAGACGAACATACACGCGCCCTTAGTCTAATCGGAAATGAGCAAACTAATTGAAAGATTAATATACTGTCTATCAAGTTCAATTGGGGAGATGCTTTGTCTTAGCCATTGGAGCAGATGACTCTCAAAAGATAGAGACATAGATGGACTGGCTGGATTGAAAGTACATCAGACATGACCCAAGTATTATAGATCCTGAATTTGTTTGTGGATTTATTCACTTGTGATGTTCATAATGTGGCATACCTTAATCCTAAGTGGATGATGGACTATGTATGCATGACTCGTATACTTTGATGTAGGTAAAATATTGAGTTCGAATAGATAAAGAACCGAAATCTGGTGCATTAGGTATACAATTTCTGTAGTATGTAACATCATTCACAATAGTTGAATTCATAGCCCAAGATATGGGTAAATGATATCCTCTAATTGGCATTATATGATAGGTGAAAAGTAAATATGACCACAGGTCGTTCGTCTTTATGATGAGTGACCTAATTACTATTTGATAGTAATTGACATTTCATGAAAGAAAATGTAATGATTACCATGAAATAAAATATAATTATATTGGGAGAACAAATTTATCCCAAAAAGATTATTGATGTATTATGAGGGTAACACACTTATGATCGAATAGCTTTTGTAATGATATGTAATTGGGGAGAGCTTAGTCACGATACTATAGTGGAATGACTTCGTAACTAAATGAATTTATAATTAATGATTTTTTAAAAATCGTTTTAATTATTTTATTCTTTTAATTTTTTAAAAAAAATTTACATTTTTTTATATTTTTATTGAAAATATGAAAAAGATGTTAATTTTAAAAACATTTTTTATTTTTTTTGTACTTTTAAAGAGTAAAAATAAAATTGAAAAAAATGTAAATGTTAAAGGCTAAAAAAGTTAATTTATCTTTTTTTTTTATAACCATTACATCAACAATTCTAACAAAAAAAATTGATGGAGGGACCAAAATTTTAAAATAAAATAGTAGAAGGACTTAATGTTTCAAAACTAAAGTATAGAGACTAAATTTTAAAAGAGTATAAAAACTTTTGACATATTTAAACCTATGACTAAATTCAAAGTTAGAATACATAAATTTGAGGTGAGATATATTTGAAAACTCTTTCAAAGCAAAATAAGAGGGGAAACAAAGATAATTTAGTATGATACATTTGATTTGCTAATTTACTTGTTTAAGGCTTGAAATTTATTGTACAGCCAATTTTGGGCCCTAATACTAAAACCCGAATGGCCCAACATTTACAAAACATTTACCTTAAAACCCTAATTACATCAGCCCAATTTCTTCTACAAACCTACCTAAACCCAAACCCCATCACAAACCCAATACCCTCAGCCCAATACATTAAACCCACAAGCCTACCCAATGACTCAAAACCCAAACTTAAACCCATTTACAAATTTAGCCCAAATACCCACCTCAATAAACCCTAATGACCCATCGACCCATCGCTCCAGTGCGACAACGGCCACTTGCCCCTGACACCCCTGTGCACCGGCCACCAACTCGGTCAAATCCACTGTCCATGCCCATTCCCTGCACGCAGTAGAGAGATAAGACAGAAACAATAAACAATGAATGTAAAGGGTATATAAACCCGAATGCAATTTTTGAAAAGGGGATTTTTTTTTTTTTGCAATTCAGAAAATACGAAAGAAACAAGGAAATTATCTGGCCTATAAACAGCAATCATTTGAGCATAGAGATTCAATAACAACGTTCAAAAAATGTAGATAAAAGGGATATCAAAAATCAAAGGATCGGAAGTTAAAAACCGAGAGGTGACTTTCTTATTATTTTCATCTTCCATTTCGTTCTTAAACTCATTTTTTCATATATATCTATATTTAAATACATAAAAAGATAAATATAAAAATATAAAAAAAAGAAAAAAATAGCACCTTACGGATTTTCGGCATGCCAGTGCGGGTGGCGGAGCGAGCCAACGCAGCGAGCCTCGGCGCCCGTCCGTGACCAGCACCACAGCCGGATTCCCTCTCCCCTTCTTTTTCTCTCCTTCCTCTCTTTTTTTCTTCACTCCCTTACAAATGATTTTTTTAAAATTTTTGTCTTATATAGGGACCAAAACGCACCGTTTTGGTCCCCTCCCTACCCATAAACGACGCTGCAGTTTTGATGCGGGTCGGGTTGACCCGACCCGCCTCACCCGAGATCCGCGTGTTTTTTAGGCGGAAGGGCTATTTGCGCAATCGGCCCTTCCGCATTTTTGCTATTCCACAATCAGGTTTTTATTTTTCGATTTGGCCCCGAGAGTTGTTGCGTGTTTCAATTTGATCCCTTACGCTGTTATGTAATGCATTTTAGCAATGGGAAAATTGTCTTTATTTGGGCCCCCAACGTTTAGTGCGCGTTCGAATTAATCCCCCTATTCTGTTTTCATTCTAAATTCGCCCCAAAAGTTTCGATTTTAATTCTATTTCGTCCTTTATCTTATTTTTTCTTATTTTCTTCATTTTAATATTATTTGTATTAATCATTATTTGTATTATTATTATTATTTCGCCATTTTATTATATTATTGTTGTTTTTATTATACTATTATTATACTTATTAATAACATTATTAGAATAAATATATATACTTTCACTTAATATTTATGTATGTATCTACATTTATATATGGTACTAATAAATTTTTTTTTGTGTTGTTATATCTAATATATGTATATATATATTGTACATGTTTATATTATATATGTATTATTTCTTCATTATTCCATGTACATACTTTCTATATTATCCTTATTATTAGTATTAATATTAGCGCGTATTTTATGTTTATACTCTCAATATTATTCTTATAGGTATATTTTTTAATACGGTATTATCCTTACTATTTCCATTATTATTTTTGTTTTTTAATATTATCGTTATTATTTACATATGTATAGATAATTTCATGCACTTATCTTAAATGTACCATCTTCTTATTTTTATATTCTTTTTTTCTTTTTTTTCAATACTTATTTTATACGAATATTATGTATATATTTTAGCATTACAAATTATGTTTTACTATCTTAAGTGTTATTTCAAATATATTATACGGTATATCTTTAGCATTATCATTATCTACGTATATATGTTTTATGTAACTCACCCAAATTATCATTTTCTGCGTACGTATATTCATTGTGTTGCGGCCTTGTATTTAATACTATAATTTTATTCAATCTTGCATGTATTGTCTTTGTTTTACTGTCATATTCGTTACTTGCTTCCATATGTTCCTGGTTCTGTCATTTATTTATTTTTTTTTACTTTGCGTTGTTTTAGAAAATTATTATTTTTGTTCTTTTTTAACACATAAGGCAACGTATTGGTTTAATACAAGGTCACCGATTTCATCGCTATGTTGGGTGAATATCAATCGACTTGTGTTAAAATAATATGTCCTTCTCAAAAATTAAAATTTAAAACTTCTCATCATCTTTTTAATCGGATCACAACTAAATTTTACATTGAACTCGTATCTTTGAAAATCAAGACAACACGTGTTTATGAGATACCAATTTTTGGGCGTCGCGAGGGTGCTAATACCTTCCTCGCGCGTAACCGACTCCCGAACCCTAATTTTTCTCTGGTTTTTAACGTAGACCTAAATTCAGCCTTCCTTTTATAAAGAAAAATAAATCTAATAGGTGACCGATCACACCTAGAAAAAAGATCGGTGGCGACTCCCTTCTTTATTTTAAAATCAAACTTCAATTTTCAATCTCTCAATAAATCGCCATAATTTAGCGAACTAAAGCAAATTTTTACGTCGCTACATTTATCATTTTGATTTTTAAAAAAAAAATATAATTTGAAATTTTATATAATTTAAATATTTTTAATAATTTTTCTTTATATTTTAATATAATTTTGTAATTTGTGTTGAGAGAGTCAATTTGTTTATTTTCAAAATTGAAAAGGACCTAAGGGATATTTACAAAAAAATATTTTTCGAGTTAAAATTCAACTTTATTCAAACTTGAAAATTTGAATTAAGTAAAAAAAATTGAATAGCCTAATTTAGTTAACTCAAGATTTGCATGCCTCAAGTACTGCCAAGAATGTGGACCTATAAAAAGTTAGAAATGGAGGCTCATGCTTGTGCTCACTAGCTGCATTACCTTTTCTTTGCTTAGCTTAGCTATGCGTTTCCTCTCCGGTCATTGATGGTGTTACATTCTGTGTCTCAACCAATGATGTGCTTTTCCCCACATATTTTGCTTTTCAGACCTTCAGCTCAGTTCTCGCATACGTTTTGTAAGATTTTGTTATGATGTTAAAAGGTCTAATCCATGTTTCTCTCCCTATTCTTCCGACCAGAGCCAGTTATCATAACATGTTCAAGATTATCATAAAATGATTACTTTTTTCTTAATTATTTTAACTGGATAGTTGGGAACCCACCATCAACTTATGAGGGCTCTATCAGAGTTGAGTTGGGATGTAGCAATACCCGCAAATCATCATACCTAGAAAGAAATCTAAGCCGAACTATATATTCTATGCTAATGCAACCATCAAAATTTCCTCCTTCGGGTTAAGTGACCAGCCCATGCTTAAATAAAAGGGTCCACTGTACCACCGCAAGCCCATGGATTTTGTTTTGAGCGACGCCTAAGCCCACTCCTTGGACTTAGTCAGGCTGAGGTAGGCTAGTTCATGACTTAGTTGGGAACCAACTATACATCCCACATTAATTAGGAACATAGCAGCGAAAGTGTTTATATAAACGCAGCAGCCGGCTTAGGTTGTCCCTTCGGCGACATCTGATAAAATTGGAACGATACAGAGAAGATTAGCATGGCCCCTGCGCAAGGATGACACGCACAAATTGAGGAATGGTCCAAATTTTTTTTATTTTTTCCCAGAGTTCTTTTTTTTTTTTGTTGCCTTTTCCAGTTATTTTTCTCTGTTTCCTTTGCATCTTAGTTCTTAGTTTGATGTTCAGCTTCATGGGTTTTGCTCAGATCAGATTATAATTTGGAGTTTTAATCTGGGTTTGGTCTCGATATTCATTTCATAGAGATTTGAGAAAGTTTGCTGAATTAGCTTCTGGGTTTTTCCTTGTAAGTTCACTTTGATAGCTGGTAATTGTTGATAGTAAAGATTAACTACTTGTATTTTAGCTATGTTTAACTACTTGTATTTTAGCTATGTTTAACTACTTGTATTTTAGCTATGTTTAAACTTTAAGTTTTGAGGGTTGAAGTTTGTTCATAGTTGGTGTAATGTAATTTATCAAATAATTTCCCCTTTGGCCGATGAGAAATAATGGGTTTTGACAAAGAGAAAGAGGTCCTTTTTTATGATGAAATTACAAGGGGTCTAACATTATTCATTTTGTTTTATGTTCAATAACGTTGCCACAATGGGTTGTTGTTGGTAAACTTCGATCTTTTGCTTTACGATAAATCAATGAGATAGTTTTTTCCTTGATTGATTTATGTTTCTAATTGGTAAGTGATTGTGCAGCACCATGTAAATTTATCTCCTTACTCAGAATCTAATGTTCTGTTTCAGATTGAAAACCAGCTTCAAGTTCAACCAATTTGTTTTCTGGTCTCCACTATCAGAACCCAGCTCTCAATACAAAGCTGGGAGTCTACACACTTAACTGTGGGCTTGAAATTGTTACAATGTCATGGGGCCATGATGAGTACATGTATCTGGTGATCACTCACCTTATAACACCAACTCTAACCTTCGTTTTTCATCTTATTAATTCAAATGGCATGGCAACATTTTTCATCAGGTTCCATAAGGTTATATATTATAAATTTTATTTACTTAATTTACATATTATAAAAATTGATATAATCTAATATAAATCTTTTTCCAAATTAAATTTGTATAAGCTTTTATAATTGAAAGTACAAATTATTTGGACTGTGAATCCAAATATTATAAGATCAATGCTAATTATGCAAATAAAAAAGATCTTGTTACACCATATTGTGAGGGTATATTACTATTTGAGAGAATGGTGTTAAACACAAGCATTATAGACCGTTCACAAACTTTTTAATTTGAAACATTTAAGGCTTCAAAATGTGATTCAGAAGGCGTTTGTTGTTATAAAAAAATATTTTTCATGTTAACATCAGTATAACATAAAAAAAATGAAAACAAAGTTAGATCATCTTAGTATGTTGCAAATTTCATAATTTTATTGATAGGTAGAATTGAAATGATCTATACTTCAAAGAGTGTATGGAAGAAGGAAATCTTGATGATCTTAATTATGCAAATTCAAATTTAGCTGATGATAAACTTGGTCAAAGATCAACAAATGATGATAAAAGAGCATATATTAAATATTAAAGAGGGAATAACCCAACAAATATGCATTAGAACAATTAGATAAAAATAGCTAGGGGTGAGTGCTCGATCAAATCGAATGAAAAATTTTGAGTTAATCGAATTGACGAATCTTATTTTATCATCCTAACTCGATTTGAAATTTTCTTTTCAAATCAAGTCGAATGAGATGGAATTCGAATCAAATAGAATATATTTGTTCGAGTTAAATTAAAAAAATGATTTTGGGTTCTTATAGCTAGAGGTGTGCATGGGCCGGGCCAAGTCGGGTTCAGGCCAGACCCATAAAAAATTTTCGGCCCGTTTTCAAGGCCCGGGCCCGGCTCGAAATATGGGCCTAGAATTTTGTCCAAGCCGGGCCCGAGAAAAAAATGATAGGCCCGAGCCCGGCCCGGACCGGCCCGACCATATTAAAAAAAAATTTTCTTACTTTTTTTTATTAAATAAAAAACTTTAAAATATAATAAATCAAATGCATTTAAAACATAAAAACAAATATTAAAAAAAAATGGGACTAAAATAATTCTTAAAATAATATATAAATTAAAAATATAATAAAAAATAATTATATTAAAATTAAAAAATTGAAACAAATTAGAACTAAATTAAGAACTAAATTATATTAATAACAAAAATTTTACAATATCAAAATAACATTAAAAACAATAAAAAAAACTAAAGTTACTTAAAATTTAAAATAAAAAAATTTTAAAAAAAATTTAATATTAAAATTGGTGGGTGGTAGGGCGGGCCCACCCGCAAAAAAATCTTGCTCGAGGCCCGCCCGCTTTCTAAACGGGCCTCTTTTTGCCCAAGCCCATTTTTCGGCCTATATTTTTACCCAAACCCTCCCATTTTTCCGGCGGGCCTTGGTGGCAATCACTTGCCTACCCATGCACACCTCTACTTATAGCCACTATCACCCACTGTAATCAAATTTATTATTAACTTTCATTTTGTCATAATTTATTTATTAATATTTTGTATATAGGTTAGCTTATTTGCTTATTTAGTTGCTTCACTTATCTTCTAATTTTTGTCACAATGTATTTTGAAATTAAAAAATATATATTAAATGTAAAAAATGTGATTTTTTAATAAAAAGTTATTTTAAAGATAAAATATGAAATTGATATGAACAGAAAATTTTAACATGAATATTTTATGACATTATCAATAATTCAATTTTAACAAAAATTGATAAAAATTTAACGTGATTAAACAATTCAATAATATAAACAGTGCAAAATATGAAATTTAATTCAATAATATAAATAGTAGATATAAATTCGGAAAATATAATTTTTGGGGAAAGCAAAAGGAAAAAAGTTTTGGGGGGCTTTGGAGGAATTAAAAGTTTTTGGGGAAAGTAAAAGAGTTTGAGGAGGAGTTTGGGGTAGAGAAGTAAAATGGTTTATTTGAATTTGAAATTTTAACTTGATTTGAAATTTAAAAAAAAAAAGAATCCGAGTTGATTCAATTAACTCGATTAATTCGATTTGAATAATTTGAATTTCAAATTTTTTTCAATTTTTTAGAATCGAATTGAATTTTATTCACCCCTAAAAGTAGCATGTGATGTTTATTTTTCTTACTATTTTTATCAATAATCGTACCATTCGCTACTTTTTAGACGAACATAATACATATGATTTGATTTTAATTTTTGTTACTTGTTTAGAAATTATTTTCATCATACTAATAATTTTTTTTATAGTAATTAACATTTTTTAAAATTATAAATTATGTAATAGTATAATTACAATGTGTACTACCAAACATGACATAATGAATTACGATGTAATTATACTCTATTAGCCAAACATGTTTAAGAAATTATAAATTTTTTTATAATTACGAGAGAGTGTAATTACTACCCTAACAATTACACTACTATATGCTATCTAAACCGATGGTAAATAAAATAATTTAATTTGTGTTAAAAAAAATTACAAATTTTCTGTGATCCTTTCTCTTACGAAATCTTGTAAGGGTGTATTTACTTTTTTTTTTTTTTTTTTTCAAATAAACCAGCTTTATTCAACATGAAAATAATGAGTTGCAATAAAAAAAATTGTTAGAAAATCCCAGCCCCAAAACGAAAGAAACAGCCCAACATAGACAAAGGTAGTGAAAATCCATAATCCATCCATCATTGATGGACGAAAGAAGAAGCATGCTGTAAATCTTTTGAGATGATGGATGAAGCTGGCCGGCAATATGACAAGTCTAAACTTGAAGCATCAGAGATGGGTATGTTGATGCAATACAAGAGTGGTATTTTCTCGAATGAACACATTTAATTTTTAGATAAGATAGAAAAGATAATCAAAGGCAGACTTTATTGAAGAGAAAGTTGACATATGATGTGATTTAAAGTTTAATGATTTGATGTGTTGAAGGATGAAATAAAACAAGCACCAACTTTTGAGTTTCTTTAATTCCATCCAAACTCTATATCCATTCCATTAAAATGCTCAATCATTTTCATTTCACCATCATCATACAAAGCGGTTTAGTAATATTTGAGTAAGGGATTTCAACTTAAAATATGCTATCTTTTTAATTTTGAAATTTATTTCTTAAATTTTTATTTTCAGGAATTTGGTTACTCTATTTTTTAGATTTCAAAATTTAAGTTCAATTGTTAATATTATTTTTTTTAATAAAATCTGTTGCTGTGACATTTTAAACTTTTTAAAAAATAAAACTCATTTAGCAGCCATATAACTAAAAAAATAATGTTGTAATGAACATGAATTTAATAAATAATAATATTAATAGTTGAATACGTATTTTAAAATTTGAAAAATAAAGAGACTAAATTTCGAAAAATAAAATTACAAATTTTAAAAAATACAAAGACTTATGATATATTTTATCCCGAATTTAAATGTTAAATTTCAAATTTTCAACAAATTTTAGATTTCATTTTTTTTAAAGGAACATTGATATCTGGCCATGCCCGTGAATCAATTATTTGTATGTGAACAAAAAATTGTAAAAACAAACTAAACAAGAGTAGTCCTCAAATTATCTATATTATATACTGAGTTGATGTCATGAATTAATTAAATTTTAAAATAAAATAGATGAAACAATACTAATCGTCAAATTTTAATATATCCATAATATTATATTTTAATATGATTTGGTCACTTAACTTTAAAAAGTTACAAAATGGTTATAGAACAATTCCAAACTTTTCATTTAAGTCACTAGACTATTCAAAAGTTTTTATACAAGTCACTGGGCTTTTAAGCTTTTTTTAGAAAAAAAAAAGGTCCGGTTAGTTAGCTACAAGCAATGATTCGACAATTGGTATAGTGGACCAGTATCCATCAACAAGTAGAGAAATAGATGTGAGCAAAATTTGGTTTGAATCGAAATTTTTTTGAATTTTGAATTATCCAAATCAAATTAATTGAGTTAATCAAATCAATTCGATTTTTTTTTGAATTTCGAATTCGAATAACTTGAATAATTCAAATAAACTAAATACCAAACTATTTTACTTTACTTCACCCCAACCCTCCCTCAAACCATTCTACTTTCCCCCAACAAATTTACTTCCCCCAAAATCCTCAAAACTTTTTTCATTTTATTCCCCTCCAAACTTTTACTTCCCCCTATAAACTCCCAAAACTTTTTCTTTTTACGTTCTCCCCAAAACTTTTATTTCCCCCAAACCCCAAAAATATTTTTCTTTTTTACTTTTCCCCAAAACTTTTACTTCCACCAAACCTCAAAAACTTTTTTTTTTTGAAGTAACTAAGTAAGTAAAGAAGCTAAACCGTATATAAAATATTAATAAATAAATTATGAAGAGATGAAAATTAATAACAAATTTGATTATGGTGGGTGACAGTAGCTACAAGGACCCAAAGTCATTTTTTTAATTTAATTCGAAAAAATATATTTGAATCGATTCGAATTCCATCTCACTCGACTGGATTCGAGAAAATTTTAAATTTAGAATGATAAAATATGATTCGTCAACTTGATTAGCTCGAAATTTTTTCATTTGATCGAACGCTCACTCCTAGGTAGAAGAATATAACTTAGATTCAAGTTAATTTGACAATCAATGCTAGGGATTGGAGAGGAAAGCTATTTGGATTTTAGTTTGCATAATTATAGTGTTTAAAATTGTTTCATAAAAAAAAGACAGAATTGTAGAAGGAGAGGGGAAGGAGAGTTTTTAATTGGTGCAGGTGGTATGAACAGATAAGGCCATACAATAATGATTATAATAACCTAGTGACTTTATCATTTTGTAACTTTTTGAAATTAAGTGACCGAACCATAAACTTACGAATATTATAGTGACATTAGGTGTAATTTATCCTTAACTAAAACCTTTTTTTTTTTTTTTTTTTTTTGGGTCATAAAAGAGTAGTTCAACCATAACTTAAATAGCAGTTCTAAAAATAGCAATGCCAGCCATATCGACTTTAACAAAATGGAGCATCAAAGCTTGGCATCTGAAAATAAACAACAAAGTCTTTGGAAGAGTACCTAGAACTAAAATTACAAAGCAAACAAGGATTACTTTCCTGTGCAACAATTTCCCTCCCTGAAAATGTGGAGCAGTCGGGTCTCCAATAAAATCCTGCAATCATTCACCAGGGTATGAAAGAAGTAAATTTGAGCAAACTGGATTAATGAGACTAATGACAAAAGTAGCATCAACTTCCACAATTAGATTAGCAATGTTGAAGTTTCTTGTGACAACCAGCCATCCATCTTCCTTTGGAATCACGACAGTAACTCCAGCGCTTGTTGAACCAAGGTTTCCGATCGAAGGTTGAACTGAAGCCACCTTATGTTTGGTGGAGTTCATTTCATTGAGATGAATCTTGGCAGATTAATGGGTTTGATTTCATTGGAAGGTAAACATCTCAGTTGCATTAGCTTAGCCTTTGGACTAATAATTTCGGCCCAACTTGTTGTGGTTCAAAATTTTGATTTTATAATGTCATAATTAATTTATGAAGCACTTGAAAATCGTTTTGTGAGAATGTAAATTTGAAGTTGATGAGAATAATTATAAATTCCGACCATGAACAATAAAAAACGGATATAAAAGTTAAAAAAAAAATGTTTATTATCATTATCAAATATAATACAATGCACTGAGATGTAAGATTTTTGTGCAAGTAATAGATTACTCACATACATGCAATGCAAAGGCTACCAAATATAAAATTAGTTTTTTAAAAAATGGGGAACATGGTGAAGCAGAAACCGCGTGAAAGTTGAAGAAAGATAAAAGAGTTTGAGTCTTCTGAATGATATCTGCATATGTAAGAAAAAAACCTGCCAACGAGTCTGTACTGCAGCTGACAACAATTGCATGAAATCTCCGTGCTCTCTCATGCACCCGCTTTCACTTCCCTTCATCTCCAACAAACCAAATTTGTTTTGTACGGAGAAAAATATCCTATTGGTTTCTTTTCATTTTTTATATGTATGAACAAGTCAATAAGTCAAGTTCCCTAAAGTTCTTTACCTTGCTAGCTTTAAGACCTTGTCTTCTCTCATACCAAGCACCTCAGCCCTTTTCCCAATCTCTCACTCACTCTCCCTCTCTCTAAGTTTCTCTTTGTGCTTTGCTTGAATTTGTGTGGTCACAACACTAGGTGGCTTCCATGGGAAGAGCTCCATGCTGTGACAAAGCCAACGTGAAAAGGGGGCCATGGTCACCTGATGAAGATGATACCCTCAGAAACTACCTTGCCAAACATGGCACTGGTGGCAATTGGATTGCCCTTCCCCGCAAAGCAGGTCTTTTTCTTCTTTTAACTTTGGGGCTTGGGGTATTTAACGCCAATCATGATTTTTCTGCATGGATTAATTTTACTTGTGGTGATTTGAATCAGTTAGTATTAGTGTGATTATACTTTGTAGCTCTTTTCAAAGTATACACTATCCTTTTAGACATAAAGTATGTGCTTTTTTTTTTTTTTTTTCATGTGATAATTAATTTCTATATTTTAGGCCTTAAACGCTGTGGGAAGAGTTGCCGCCTAAGGTGGCTTAACTATCTAAGACCAGACATCAAGCATGGAGGATTTACGGACGAAGAAGACAACATTATATGCTCCCTCTATGGTAGCATAGGAAGCAGGCAAGTGTCAATTCAACACCTAATTTTGATGGGGGATTTGTTTATATCTGAAAATAACCCAATACTGCAATATTCTTGGTTTAGGTGGTCTTTGATAGCAGCACAACTGCCAGGCAGAACTGACAATGATATAAAGAACCATTGGAACACCAAGCTGAAGAAAAAACTATTTGCAGCAAAGAGTGGAGTCGACCAAAACAGCAACAATCATGAATTAACAATCACCGACAGCTCTACCACTTCGGTTCCTATTGAAGCTGAGGCCCTTGTTAATGGCAGTACTACAACTACTACATCGTCTTCTTACATGATAAACATGAAATACCAGCAAAATTATGATTATCCAGGGCTTGTTTTGGACCAGATTGATCAGTTTACTCTGCCAGGGCTTATGGAATATAGCATCACCAGTACTGCAAATGACAATTACAGTATGTCATCATCTTCTCAAGAAGTTTCAATTCTTTGCAATTCGTCTTCCTTTGCCCCGGAGAACAATTCCACGGCTTGGTTTATTGATGGAGGTGCTGAAGATCAAGGAATCTTATTGGACCAGCTTGATTTTGAGGGCCCTCACTATCTTTTCACTGCCTTTGGTCAACAAATATAGTGAAAAGTAGCGAAACTTGCTCCATGCTCAACCTATAAAGCTGGCTAACAGTACTTTATAATATTAACCCAATTGTAGTGATCCATGCATATCAATATAGCCGAGAGTTCATCCAAAATGAAGCCGGGAAATTATTTTTAAGAAAAGAAGGGAAATTGAGTAGAACTTTTAGGATATATCTAATGGAGAAAGTAACTCTTAATGAATTATACTTGGATGTTTCCAATGTTATGTAAAGTTTAATGAAACACATTGTGAATAATTAGTAGTGTGGGTTGTGCTATTTCCTAAGTTTTATATTTGATGTAAGTAAACATGAATTATCATATAAAATTATTATTTTAGTCGACATTTACATTGAATAAAATCGATTTGACTCTTTATGAAAGGTCCATGATCAAATCCAACTAAAAATGTTAAAAATCAAGAAGAAATATCTGATTTATTATTCTTATATTGGAAATGGATTTAGAATTATAATTTCATATTGTCCTTTTTATTTAAAAATAATAATGAATAAAGGGTAAATTTAGAAAAAGTTGTAAACATTAATAAAGTTTGGTTGATGGTTAAGGTGAAGTGTTGATGAAGTTGAGGGAAGGCAGTCAGCAAATTTAATTGCCTCATGAGAAATCACGAAACTTGCATTGGTTGAGCTTGACCCAATTCAACGTTGAAGCAAAACGTCTCCATCCGACACATGAATGCATGCATGTATGACATTCTTACACCCTTCTTCTTAATGTACCTATTTAAAATTCCATTTTCTAGTTTAGGATAATTAATTTTCTATTTAACTAGTCTTTTCAGAGTCTTTGAAATCAGGTTTAGATCCACATCAGGCAAGTTCCAGCAGTCAAGTGTTGAACCATGGGCGTCATTAAGGATCCCAAATCTTATATTCTTATATTACCAATCACCCCCCGTGAATATTCGTCAGGGTGAAAATCAACCCTAAGTCAAAGTTGTTCTTATCATGTTTGTCTAGTGTTTTATGAAGAAGCATGTGTTCTATCTAACCTAACCTAACCTAACCTGAGTTGATTTGTTTATATATTAATGGCCACAAATCTTCAAACTCCTGTTCTGAATTTCATAACCATAGTGGAGAAACTTTATTTTTGCGTTTTGGAAACGGTCAGTCTGAACGAAAACCCAAGCCTGGTGGGGTCTAAATGGTTCACATAAAGTTTCTTATCTATTTGGACAAGTTTTCACCATTGGTTTGTTAGGAGAGAAAAAAATATTATAAAAAGTGTTAATTATAAAGAATTCATATTGCTCAATAAATAAATAATAATGGTTAGACATATATCTAGGTTAATTTGTGCAATTGGCTTATAATTGACGTTAGACCGAAACATGGAGGCAATGTGGTGTGGACAACAAAGGGAAGCTTGATTATGGAGATTATTTTGGGATAAATGCTTTTGTATTTAATTATTTAGAAAATCCTTATTGATAATTTTATCATTTTCTGATTTTATTTTGTATTATCTTTATCATTTTTAGAGAGAAAGTTAGGGATAAAACTCTTCTTTATAAAGGAAGAATTCAGCATCTCCCAAAGAAAATAAGAAGACCCTTTCTAAAAGTGAATATTTTAATTTCGGTATTCATGATTAATTTTCTTATTTTCTAGTCAGATATTTCAATTTTTCTAAGATTATTAGATTAAAGCACTCTTCATGTTTTTTTCAATGGATACTTACTCACCCTCTGTTTATAGGATTGGGTTTTTACCATCTATTATTATTCTTAGTATTGTTTCTAGTTTGAGTTTATTGGTCGGTATTTAAGATGAATCGTTAGTTAAAATGAATAGATATGTAATTGTCTTTTTGTTCTAACAAATAGTAACAAATTGACATAATTTTATTGAAATAATGAGATCGAGTTGTGCTATAAAAATGAATAATCTAATTTAAATGAAAATTTGAGTTTATTGATTAGAGTTAGTTCTTTTTAATTCATAAGGCTATCGGTGAATTAAACTCTAGAAGCATCTCACGATTGTTTGATTGGAAATGGTTAATTGTTTGAGTTGTTCTATGAGTTAATTGATCATCTAAGGAAAGATTGGTGACTTGAAATTATTCTTTGATTGCTATAATTGACTTTCAATGAGTAAGAAAACATTATACAATCCAAGATCAATACTGAAATCAATATTGTACTTAAAGTTGGAGTTTGTCATCGTATTGGTTCTTTCTTCACTATTTTGATTTTTTATTATTTAATATTATGTGCATTGATATTATATTCTGACAACTTAATTATAAGTACGATTGTGACCCTGGGGCTCCACCCCTAGGTCGCCCCATTGTATGCATTTTACATCTAAGGATCATGTTCGTTTGAGCATGGCAGATTTTAGCCTGGTCCCTCCTCGTACTATCGAGTTTCCTTTTGTACTTGCAATTCATAACAACACATGTTAGTTCTAATGAACTTAGTGAGTTTTCATACTTTATTATCCAACGCTATTACACTTGTATTTCATGGCTCAGAATTCACGTTTGATATGTCTAAATTAGGACGGAACGCCAATCTCATTGGCGTAGTATTTATATAACATGAATTCGCTTACTTGTACTTGGCACATCATCTTCAATGATATCATTGCTTATTTATTCACACACCCCGAAGAACAATTCATCTTACTTGATTGTAGTTGATCTACTATTGATGACTTGAAAACAGAAGATTTCATGTACGGCTATGCGAAGCCTTGCGCATATAAAGCTTCAACTGGTGAGATTTCATAGATGTAATACTAGAATACAAATTTAATTGCAATTGATCTCTTGGTGGATTATCCTTACGAATTCTAACTTCACTAGTTGCTTTTGTAAACTCTTATGTATTTATTTCCTTAAGAGGAAATCCTTACGGATTCTTACTTGTGAACTTGCAAAAGATAACTCATAGATAATTCCCATAGTACGCCTTGCACCAATAATTATAGAATCAAATAAGATCGATCTTGGCGAATAGTCTCTGTTGCGACTGCTATTAGCAGCTTGTCCTCACAGACTCAGATTCGTATTACGATCTTCATGGATTCATATTTTAGAATCAATTATGTGGATTCATGCTTTATGAAACATACCAGCAGATTCATAAGGAAGACCCTATTACTGATTAATAAAGTCTACTTATCTCAATCTAGTAGACAGATCTGGCTGTCTGTCTCATCCTGCCTTTGTTTCGCAATAATAGAACCCATTCTTAGTAATCTTCTCTTTAAATAGATAACATGTAGATAGATTCTTAAGAGCGAATCCCCTATTTGTGGAATCATACATATGAGATAGTCATGACAGACTTTCATATTTTTCATATACGGTCTTACACATACAGATAACTCGTACCTTTAGTTTTGCACATAATAATATATTACAAGAGAACAAGCTCATTCGTGGCGGACTTATTATGCGGATCCCATATTTGTAGAGACATAGATGCAAACACACACACACACACACACACACACACACACACACACACACACACACACACATATATATATATATATATATATATATATATGGATTATTTATGCGATTTTATCTCGCGAATCTCCATTGGATTATGCCATCTTGGCAAGTTTGGAAAATTCATAAATGTGAGCTATTTCATGGACCTTCTTGGATCTTGTCATGGCCATGGACTCGGATTCATTCGTACGTCTCAAAAGGGCTCTCATATACTGGTGCGTATCTTTCTCCGTACAGTCCGTCAAACCTCTGCAAAGCCACATATTAATAATATACATTTTCTATATAGTCCGCCTGAACCTCCGCAAATCATCTTTGTTAATTCAAACACAAGTGCTCCTTCGCAAGGTCGAAGTCATTCGCCTATTCCAGTTTACATTTACATGCCCTACTGGAGACAAATCACATATCATAATCCCTTCTTCGTCTCCTGTCTCAATCACACATCGCCAGACCTCCACAACTCTACATATCATTCATACACATATATTTCATACACAAACATTCAACCAATACTAAAGTTCATGTATGACACACATTACGCCAAACATTTCTTATTCTTGAACAAGTAATTTATCATAGTCATTTGTTGACAGTGATCATATTAATTATTAAGAAGAAATAATGGTGACAATGAGGTAAAATATGATTGTATTGAGTGAAAGGATTTAATTCAAAGGAATTAATGATATCATATGAGGGTAACACAAATAGGACGAGATCATTAGACAAAGCAGTTGGATGATTTACTTTCATAAAGAGTATACAATAAGGAGTTTTCAATCATTGTACTTCTTGTGGACTAACTCCATGATTAAGTAATTGTGAATTATCGGAACGCTGTTTCTAGATATAATTGCAATTACTAGAGCCTAATTGAATATGTCTGATTGGTCTCCCCGCTTGTAACACCCCTAACCCATATCCGTTGCTTGAACATGGTTATAGAGCATTACTGGAATTTACAGATCAAAACAGATATTTAATATCATTTAAATATTTATATTAGAAAACTAATCATAATCAATCATTTTGTCCATTATATGAGTCATCGAGGCCCAAAATATGCACTAGAAACAAGTCGGGACTAAACCGGGTACTCTATTTTTTCTTTGCAAAATTTTAAAAATTTTCCAAAGTACAGAGGACGCATGCCCATGTGGCCAGGCCGTGTGGACATTCAAAGTAGGGCACACGGTCGTGTCCCGACCTGTGTCCAAATTAAGGTGCTCACTGACTTGGGTCA
The DNA here is from genome assembly GCA_025698475.1 of Gossypium anomalum. Taxonomy (NCBI): domain Eukaryota; kingdom Viridiplantae; phylum Streptophyta; class Magnoliopsida; order Malvales; family Malvaceae; genus Gossypium; species Gossypium anomalum. The sequence continues at coordinate 16,752,923 of CM046961.1, forward strand.
CACGGCCAAGCCACACGCCCATGTGCTAGGCCGTGTGAGCATACTGACTTGCATTAATAAGGTGCAAGGGTCACACGGCCAAGTCACACTCTCGTGTGCTAGGCCGTGTAAAAATTTTTGGGTATTCTATTTTGAAATTTTAAAGATACAGGAGAAACATGGCTAAACTACATACCCATGTGCTAGGCCGTATGTCACACACGACTGAGACACACGCTCGTGACTCTGCTTGTGTAGACGAAAATAGGCAATTTTTGAGGTCATATTTCTCACCCAAATTGTCATCCACCTACATTAACACATTCACAAGCCAATACAAAACATCCAAATCAAGCCAAAACTAAGTCTTATGCATGACATATCATCACATATATTCAAGTATCTAATCTTATCAAATTACCATACACACACACACATATATATATATGCTTATTTATAGCAAACTTACTACTTCAAAACCAACATCAACATACCTATGTGATTTTCTTCATTCAATCATTTCAAACACATATCAACCATGTCCATCACAAGCCATTCCAATGGCTATTTACAATAAAATACTTATAAGCTTACATTGGTCAAATTTCCCTATACATGCCATTATAACCGAAATTAGTTTTCTATATGTACCGAAATGGGCCAATGGATAGTGTGATGATATCTCCGCCAAGCTTCCAACCCAACGAGCTTCTAAATTACTATAAAACAGAGAAAAATAAAACAAAGTAAGCTTTAAAGCTTGGTAAGTTCATATAACGGGAAATTAACTTACCATTCATTTACATTTAAGTTAAGCATACAAAATACATCCAAAGTAATTTGGCTAATAGCTTATACACATATCCTTAGCAAACATGTTAGTCATGTATTTCACATGAATTTCAAGAAACATGTATGAGCTCATCAAATATCAAATTTCCATGTTCATAAACTTTTCACATCTTGTGTTCATACATCAATTCCATATATTTTGGGTATATACTGTTATTATTCATTTTAATTTCATGTTATCTCATGTCAGAACTTTGCCCGTTGAATCATTTAAAATATCGATGGATACACGGGTAGTACACACGAAGTGTACAAATCTATAATTCGTCAATTCATACTCGGGAATACTCATAGGAGCACTTAAACGGGAAGCTTTGTCGAGCCATATAATGGGAAGCTCATATGAGCCAATATCGGGAAGTTCAAGCGAGCTAATATCGGGAAACTTTGGAGAGCCATTAATAGGGAAACTCATAATAGCTAGTTATCGAGAAGCTCCGAAGAGCCAAATATTAGGAAGCTCATAAGAGCCATAATGGGAAGCTCGCAAAAACCATATAATGGGAAACTCTGAAGAGCCATACATCGGAAGCTCATAAGAGCTGCGGTGTGTCCACGACACATGCAAGATCAAAACTAATCGGGAAGCTCGTGAGAGCCAAATATCGAGGTGCTCGTAAGAGTTATGGTGTGTCCGCGACACATGTAGGATCACAACCAATCGAGAACCCCACATCCATTGAATTTCATTTATTCAAATGTGACTTAATACCTGTCGATCATTGTTGGTTATGTGATTAATAAATACACATAGCAATTTATACAAATTTCATATATGGCATTTACACCATTCACATACACAACATTTAATTCAAACATATATAAATACAATTTAGTTACACGAACTAACCTCAACAAGTGTTCGTGTACGCAAAATCTACTAATCCAATATTTTTTCTTTTTCTCGATCCAACTCCGTATTCGGTCTATTTAGATATAATTAAGCCAAAATAGTTTGCTTGAACTCAATACCCATAACTAGGGTTTCTATGCATTTTTATTTGGGAAAGATGATATAAAATGATGATATTTTATTATTTAATTAATTTATCATCTTTATTTTTTTATCTTTCCAATTTCATCCTTTTCTTTATTAAATTTTCCAAGGATGAATCATCATACTTATCTACTAACTCTTCTTAATGGTCTATTTGTAAGGATCTCCAATTTTAAATTCTATAGCTATTTGATCGCTTAAGCTACTAGAATTTAACTTTTGCACTTTATGCAATTTGATCTTTTTCATCAAATTAAATATGTAATCGGTAAAAAATTTTTTACGAAATTTTTCATACGAAATTTCTATCATAATGCAGGTCATGAAATAATATTAAAATAATTTTCCTTCCGGACTCGAATTTGTGGTCTCGAACTGTTTCGATTTCATTGAAAACGGGCTATTACAACTCACCCCTTTAAAAAATTTTCGTCCTCGAAAATCTTACCAGTAAAGAGGTTTGGATATTGCTTTCTCATAGTTTCTTTAGGTTCCTAGGTAGCTTTTTCTATACCGTGTCGTTGCCAGAGAACTTTCACTAAAGCTGCCTTTTTATTTCTCAATTCTTTTGTCTCACGTGCCAGAATTTTGATTGGTCCTTCACTGCAAGTCATGTCAGGCTGAATTTTAATATCTGTCGGAGAAATAACGTGTGAAGGATCTGACTGATACCGTCGTAACATAAACACATGAAAAACATTATGAATCTTTTTTAATTCTGATGGTAAAGCTAGACGATACGCAACAGGTCCAATTCTTTCAGTAATCTCATATGGCTCTATAAATTGTGGACTCAGTTTTTCTATACTGCCAAATCGAAGAACTTTCTTCCAAGGCGAAACTTTTAAGAATACCTTGTTGCCAACTTGAAATTCTATTTATTTTCGTTTAAGATCCGCATACGATTTCTGACGATCAGATGCTGCTTTGAAACTATCCCAGATTACTTTCACCTTCTCTTCGGTTTCACAGATCAGATCAACTCCATGTATCCTTTTTTCATTGAGCTCAATCTAATACAAAGGAGTTTTACATTTACGACCATACAGAGCTTCATACGATGCCATCTTGATGCTTGACTGATAACCATTATTATATGCGAATTCGACTAACGGTAGATATTTCTCCCGATTGCCTTCGAAATCTAATACACAACACCGAAACATATCTTCAAGAATCTGAATTACACACTCTGACTAACCATCGGTCTGAGAATAAAATGCAATACTGAAATGTAATTGTGTACCCAGAGCCTCTTGTAACTTATTCTATAATCGGGATGTAAACCGTGGATCTCTATATAAAATAATAGATACTGGCACTCTACGTAGCCTGGCAATCTCAAAAACATATAGTTTTGCTAATCTGTTCAGGGAGAAATCTATACGTACCAAAATAAAATGTGCAGACTTCGTCAAACGATCGACGATTACCCAAATGATATCTTTCTTTTTCAGAGATAAGGGTAACCCTGATGTCAGGTGCATTTTATCGTGTGAACCTAACAGAAGGGACTTGTGATTGTGGGAGATTCCAAGCACTTCGGTTCTCATGTGCACATGCAATTGTCGCATATGGGAATGTACAGATTGAATACGACATTTACATCAACGATGTTTACCGGCTAAAATACATTTACAGTGTGTGGAGTTTTTAATTCCTGCACGCCCCAGATACGAGTATGTGGCCACCAGTGTCCAGCACATCGTTCGAGTTGGTGCCAAACAAGGACCTGCCTCATGTCCCAAAAGGTCACCCGAATTTCACCCAGATAAGAAATAACATGGATATATGGGAGAGAGACGATCAATAGAATTATGCGGGTATTGTAGAAACCCAGGGCATACGAATACAGCATGTTCTCTATATAGGGATACGTTGGGGCCTCAGTGTCGATAACATTACTTTGTACCAAATTTCATATTCTTTAGCGTACTTAACGTATTCCCTTTGGTTTAATTTGTTAATTATTGTTAAATTACGCATAACCTCAATTTTTATTTATTTATGACATATTTATATTTACATCACAATATTTATAACAAAAAATGTACTCAATCATGTTGTTGGGGAGAATGTGTACCGCAAGGCTATAGACGATGATCGCGTGGAGGATTTCTGCATGGAACCGGGCGTACAATTGAAGGTACATATTGAGGTACGGGCCTATAAACTTACCTGTCATCATTATCATCTCCAAAATAGTTACCTAGCACTGCCCCCTAGGCAATCGTTTCTTCGGGTTTGGCAACATTATCATCTTTCTTCGTGGTCGATTGCAGTGTTGCCCTTACCTGCCATCATGTATCTATCACTCTCACATTTGGTGGTTGCGACGATAAGCCACACTGGTAAAATAGTGATGCACATGTGTTTAGGTCAATATAAGCATGTAACCATAAGGTGCCCAAATCCCAGGTACGTCAGCATCAACTCGGGTATCGACATCAATATTGACTATTGCATAGGCTTCTACATTGGTATCGTCATTGGTAGTGGTGCATACATTAACGTTTGTCTCGACACTAGGTTTGACATTAAATTCGGCATGGGGATAGAATATGCGAGGGACGTTGGTGCCTCAAAATATGTACCTGTAGGAACAAAAGAATTGACCACGTGTGGCGGTGGTCCGTAGTGCGATGGTATTTGTGAAAAAAACATGTAGCTAGTGAATTAGATGGGAATAAGTGGAGTAAACTGTCTTGGATATTGTATAGCCACAAATGGCGGATCTTCTATTGGAGTCGATTATGAACCCATTGTGCAATCGTGTCCCCTCCTACGTTGTTGTAGCGGTCAACGTTGCTTCTTCGATCGAATTTGCCTATTCTTTGCCTTCAGTGGTAGTAGATATGACTTACCGATGGCTCTGAACCATGTCAAGTAATCATCAGTTGTCGTCGTGTCCGTTAAGAAAAATGGTTCGCGGGTAGGTATTGATTCCATCCTACGATCCCAAGCATGGATGTGTTCTTTGTGCTTCTTTGTACAATCCCCGTCATTTTTCCCCGCATGTCCACCTTGTGCAGTTCCTTCATGTCTCGTGGTGGCAGTGGAATTCGTTGCCTATACCCGAACTGCCGTAGAACTCGATCCAATTCATGTATTTCCACCATCGTGTTCACTATCAATGGCACATTCGCGTTCCACATCTCCTGATTGTCTAACACTTCTTGTGAGATGTAAGATATGATCTCAAGGTTGACATATGACACCTATTCAAACTGAAAAGTAAAACTGTAAATATCGTTACGTATGGATTTTTTGACAAATTATTGTGTAATTAATATAGGTTCAAAAAAGGACAGGTAATTAACCTCGATTTTCGAGCGTTGATCTAGCAACAGCCTAACGTCTTCTAACTCATTGGGCAATCTTACGCAACTCAGCTCATGGTTCCACATATACAAGCGATATATTAGTCGAAACATATAATAAATAAAAACATTTACTGCACAAACTACGTATTTATTGATAAATGATGTTTACCTCATCACCTTCGGAAACATGTATGGGACGGTCACTCTAGAAAATAGAAATGGTATTCGCCACCAAGCCCACAATAGCAGTAGCAGGCAATTACCGATCGACATCTTATCCGGTTGTGTTGCCCGACAATGCTCCTAGTATAACGTGGACAACACGACAGATCCCTAACTTAGTTTTGTGTATTCATTGAAGTCCGATAAATGTAAAAGCCACCTTACATGCACCAAATTTCTAGATTTATCGGGTATTAAAATGCCCCTGATTAACCTCATGATGATTACTCAGTCGTATTTTTGTATGGCCTCCTTCGTTGCGTCGTCGGGAAGCTTATCCAAATTTATATCCAACCAGTTGATTAATATTCGACCACCTTCGAACCTGTTCGGGATCTTCCCCAACATTCTCATACAGAGGTCCACTTTCCTCTAAACTACCACTGATCCTGTGATGATTGGCCGATCCACCGACAGACCGAACTATAACGTTACGTCTTCAAGTGTAATTGTATACTCACCGCAGGGAAGGTGGAAAGTGTGTGTTTCAGGACTCCATCTTTCCACCAACGCGCTAGTTAGTGTGAGATCGAGTTTGCAGCCCTTTTGCATGCGTTTCGCATGCAAGAATCCAACCTCTTGCAAGTACCCATGAATTTTAGGGAACGGAGGCTCCTCTGTATTATGTATGAATATCTCCAACACACAATCGTCTGCCTATTTATAACATAAAAAAATATTTAGATTTATAAAAAAATAAATTTTAACTTAATTAAAAATAATGAAATTTTAAATTTCGTTTTACTATTGCTAATTAAGCGGTGAAAATATGGTTGTCATCAAAAAAGATTAGAGAGGCATCCATTTTTGAGAAATTGATCCTAACGAATAAAATACCATATAAATAAAAATAATAATATTTTTAAATAAAAATATAAATAAATATTGAATAAAAGCCTTGAGAGAGTTGAGAGAGTTTGAGAGAAGGATGTGAATAAAAAAAATAAAATTTGGGGGGTATTTATAGGTTAAAAAATTACCATTGGAATTTTAATTTTTTGTTACAATTTAGCGAGGCAACGATTAAAAAGCCATTGCATTTGACTGTTGAGGGAAAGCTTGTCCAGTTGGGCGCGCTTTCCCGCCATCTATACAGAAAATGCACCCAGCTAAACACACTTTCACTTTCTTTCTCTTAAAAGTGACCTATTTCCCTAATTTAGCCCGAAAATACAATGATTGTTGATTAGTTTTGCCATATGTTTGATTTCTAACATTTAAGTTAGACTTTTACTAGAAAAAAGAAAAGGGGGAAGGGATTTGCCTTGAGTCTTGCTCCAACTCCGGTCAAGCCTTGGTTCCCTCACTTGGACTTTGATCCCCAACTTTGCTTCAAACTTACTATTTGCTCCAATTTTTACTATAAACTACAGAGAGGTTGAACAATGAACAAAATTCAAAAACCAAAAAAAAATAGAAAGAAAAAACCTTTCTTTATTTCAATTAAATGATTTGACATTCAAATTTAAAATACATTTATAATCTTTTTTTTTATAATCACACATCATTAATAGTAATAATCACTCTCACATACATAATAACTCAAAGAAGTGAAATAAGCACTCGTAATCAATAGATTAAACACTAACGACACATTTAGCTTACTAGAATGGAATAAAGTTATAATAGAATTGAATAAGCATAACAATGTTTTGATTGGATAGAATGAAATGAGTATTATAATAGTATTCATGAATTTAGTTGAGAGGAATAGATATATAATAATAATAATAATAATAATAATAATAACTCGAATGACAAATATGTCATTTAATAAATTAAATATTTGTTAAATATTAATTACACATATTATTTATTAATAATTGCCTTATTTATAAAATACAATAATTCCAATTTCTCTCTCCTCATTATCTTTTATCATATCCCCCCTCTTTTTTTTCCGCCAGCAGTATGTTTCTTTTTTCCCTTTTCACATCTTATTCTTTTCTCTTTTCAGAAATTTTTACAAACCTAGTTTTACGATCAATTTTCCGACAAGTTTACCATTATTTGTTGTTGCCGACCAACTTCTTTCACTCTCCAAAAACTACTAGAAATAAAAATCCCAAGTTTTGACTTCTATGTCTGTACTGGAGATCATTGACCGTTTTTAGATGATTGCATGTTTGTGTTTTGAGGAAGATGCTAATTTTATGGTCTATTTAAGTTTTTTTTTTTTTTTAAATTTCCGGCGAGTTGTGCTCTAGCATTACTATTTCCGGTGTTAGAGTTAGTTCCTTCTCCCTTGTCCCTTCTTTTATTTCTAGTTCCCTCCATGGTTTTCTGTTGGGTTCGTCCACTGTTTTAAGTGGGGATAAAATTGTACATAACTTTTCTGTGTTATTCGGTGACACCCGTAATAACCATTCTTAAGGTCCATTGAAGAATAGCTATTACAACCTTGCATGTAATAAGGGAGGAATGAGATTCATTCCAACCAAACATTTGCTTCACTGCAGAGTATAGAATGAGGACTGAATAAGAATCGTATTCAGGTGAACCAAACACCTTTAAGATTCAAATTAAAATTTTAACATTTATATATACTATTTAAAATTATTTGAAATGAATTTTTTATAAATATTTTTGTTTTTAAAATCTCAAAATTTTTATATTTTTACCCAAAATATGAAAAAAATTAATTTAAAAAAATGTAATAGTGTATATAATTTTTAAGAGTAAAGACTAAATTGATAAAAAGAAAATTATAAATATTGAGGGCTAAAAAATTTTAATGAAAAATTAGACGGAGATGTCTCGAAACTAAAATATAAGGACTAAATATTAAATTTCAGAATGAGTATAGGGACTTTTGACAGAATTAAACTTTTTTCATTTCTTCTCTTCTATAACCCAGAATCCTCAAAAAAAAAAAAAAAAAAATCTGGTGTAGGAATTTAAAAAACTGTTAAAGGTTATATTATATTGGTAAAAAGAAATAAAATTTTTTCATACTACTTTAGTGAAAAAAACCCAATTTCAGCATTCACTTTGTTATTTTCACGATTAAGAAAATATTTGTTATATAATTCTCAAAATTATATATAAATATGAAGTCTGAGTGGTCAGTTCACATAAAAGAATGTCAAAAGGCATTACACTGATTCTCAGCTTATAATTCAAATCCTTTATCACTTCAATTATTTAATTAATAGGTCCACAGATATGGAGTTAATTCAGGGGATTCTCCTTCTATGACTCCAACTCAACTAATCATGTCTTAATTTTTTTTTTTGTCTGCTTCCATGATTTTCTCTTCTCCCTTTAACCCATCAATTTTGCCTTCTCCCCCACTTTGAAATTTTCAAAAACTTTCTTCTAAAATCAAAATGATTTAGTCGAAAAAAAAAAATGATATTAAATATTGTAGTGTGAAAAAAAAAAAAGAAAATTAAACACATCTCACTAAAAATAAACATCCATCCAAAAGGGCCATTGGGCCTGTTGTTGATTGTTACTAAAAAGGTAATGAACACCACTATCATAAGTTGAAAATTCTAGTGGAAAAGTGTTTTTTCAAGTATTTTTGACTTTTATGTAGGGGTGAGTAAAATTCGATTCGATTTAAAAAAATCAAATTTTAAGTTAATTAAATGAAGTTATTCGAATTATTTCAATTTTTTCGAGTCAATTTGAATAAATAATTCAAGTTTCAAGTTCGAATAGAGTTGAATTTTACAATTTGAATAACTCGAATAGTTTGAATAACAGATTAGTGTAAATACTCTTTTGATCCCTTTCAATTTTGAAAATAAGCAAATTATCTCTCTATAAAAATTACAAAAAAAATTTAAAATAAATTTCAAAATATTTATTAAAATTTCAAAATTTATCTTTATTAAAAAAATTATAAAAAAGATATAAAGATAGTTAAAATTTAAATTTTTTTTTTAAAAATAATAACTTTGAATACCTAAATAAGTTAATTAATTATTCAAGTTTATCATATTAAAGTATCTGTGTTTTGTTTTCTTATTTTGCTTTGAAAAAACTTTTAAGGACAAAATAGCACTCGTCAACTTGATTAACTTAAAAATTTTCACTCGATTCAACTTGATTCAATTGAATGCTCACCCTTACTTTTATGTTTAAAAGTAAAAATGATCAAAATACCTTTATTTATATTAACTATTTAAAAGGTATATAAAAAGTTAGATTAATTTATATTGTATGTATCCTTATATTAAATTATTTAAATGTCATTTATTATTATATTTAAATTTTTAAAATGTTTTATGCATCATTAGTTTTACAAATAATTACTTAAAACGAATTTAAAATTTATATATATCATGTATCATTATATTAAATTATTTAAATATCATATAATTTAACATTATCAAATCCAAAAAAATACATTTTTATTTTCAATAACAATTTTTAACCGGAATGGACCACACTTTTTTCTCGGTTTTCAACTGCAAGGAAAAAGTAATGGAAGAATTTGTGGTCTAAATTTAATGCTATTTTCTAAAACAAACTTTTTCCACCACGTGGTTATCCAAGTTTGAATCCGAGGTTTGTCACTGTAATGGTGGCTGATTGACTTGCTTGAAACAAGATATTATGCTAAAGTTGAATGATTTTTTTTTTCATGAATGTTACCTTGCAAATGGTCTAGTAATGGAGTAAGACGCAGTGCTAGTGGAACAGACTTCAGATGAATTATATGATCCGATATAAATCTCTTCACTGAACCTTTCCTTTGTTTCCCTATTGTGAGACAACTCCATGGCCAAGCACTGGTTTAACTCAGTTAACACGGTGCTCATTGTAGCTCTATGCAAGGACTTAGGTCTAGTGCAAGCCATTGCCACTTCTAAAGCTTTCCAGGCAGAGCTCACATCGAATTCCCCATGCAGTCTTTGATCAACAATGCTTCCTATATCCTCTCTTTCAATCAGAGGGCTAACCCAATTAACTATGTGGATTGATTCATCCTTCTTTATGACTGCATTTTGTCCCGTGATCAGCTCCAACAACACTATCCCAAAACTAAACACATCACTTTTCTCGTTTAGCTTTCGAGAATTGTAGTACCTGAAGAACAAATGGAAAAACATCAAAAAATAAACTTTGATCTAAAACTTTAACAAATTCTTTGTTTTGCTTTGGAATTAGGAAGTTGGCATTAAACAGGTGAGTCATACTCTGGGTCTAGATAACCTGGGGTGCCCATAACTGTAGTTATTATTACATCACTGTGGTCGTCACTGGGAATGGCTCTTGAGAGACCAAAATCTGCTATCTTTGCATCCATGGTTTCACTTAAGAGGATATTGGCTGTTTTCACATCTCTGTGAATTATAGGTGGTTTGCATCCATGATGTAAGTATTCCAAACCTGCAAATCAAAACAAGGAACTTTGATTGATAAAAATTTATCATGGGGGCAAACACATATTTTGAAACTGTACACACCTTGTGCTGCATGTATTGCTATGCGGAGTCTCATTTCCCAACTCAATGGATTTGAACTTTTGTCTGCAAGCATTAAGTTGTAACATGATGTGAATCATCTTCATGAGGATGCATTTAAAATGCAGGGTGATGAACCTGGAACTTATGTCAGTTGGTTCAAGCAGCAGCCACTAGCAGGTCTGGGGTTTGAATTCGAGCATTTGCAATCCCTTCCATATTCCCAGACTTGAGCCGCTTTGTTAGATTTAAAAAAAGGAACTGCAGGATGATAAATAGCAATTTTACATGCAGATAATGACATGAAATAAGGATACATGAGAGATAATCCTTCAAATTTCCATTAGCCATATACTCGTAGATGAGTGCCATATTGCTGCCCTCATCACAATATCCTATGAAGGAAGCCAGATTCCTATGATGAACTCTCATCAGAAGCTCAGCCTGCAGATTCAGAAGAACACATAGGACTAGTATCCATTAATGGTAAAGGCATTTTTATCAGATTGGTTTTCTCATTCTAGAAATCAGTTTAATCAGATTCCTTGGCCAACCATTAAAAGAAAACAAGCTATGAATTATTACATCACATACCTCAGCTTGAAACTCTTTTGACCCTTGTTTTGATGAAGTAGAAAGTATCTTTACTGCAACTTGGGTGCCATCTTTCATGTCTCCACGAAACACAGTCCCAAATCCTCCCTTCCCAATAACATCTTGAAAGTTGTTAGTAATGTTTAAAACCTCGGCATAAGTAAACTGCCGATTCTTTGATGGAAGTGGTCTTCCTTCCCCATTGGAGGTATCAGCCTCTGCCAGGAAAGTACAAACGCAAACATTGCTTCAAATGCGCAGTATGGAATTCCCTAGAAATTCTTTAGTAGAAAGATACATCTTAAAGAAATTCATATCTGCGTAACAAACATATTTTTGTGAAAAGAAATCTAAAATTACCCCATTTTTGCTTCCTTCGGAGTCTCCACAGCATAATCAAAGCAATGCACAGCACCAAAGCCGATAACAATAATGCAACAACTGGAACAACAACGTTCTTTTTGTTTTTGCATGAACCTGAGCTACAAAGATTCTGTTCATCCACTCTGGGATCAAGAAAAATCTGGTTAGAGTATGTTCTGTAGGTGTCATATCTTCCTTCACTATATTGCTTGTCCTAAAAGACAAGCACTTATAAATCAAATAAGAACAAAGGCATAAATATCTTTTTGTAGGTATTGAAATGCAGACCTCAGAGTAAGTAGTCCAGCCTTTGATCTATCTACAAGCTCCGTAGGAACAGAACCTGACAGTTGGTTGCCTTCTAGGTTCCTACAAAGGTACAATGTAATTACTGTTACAGCTTTAAAATTGTTCTTCATCATTTTGGTATCACATTCTTAAAGCTCCATAACTTACAAGAACTTCAGAGACTTAAGTTCTTTCAGAAACTCGGGAACTGGTCCACTTAAGTGATTGTTTGACAAATCCCTGGCAGAAAATGGAGCATTACAAACATGGGGTGTTCTGAGAAAGTCTTGTTTAGGATCAGAAATATGATTCAACAATATGAGTGCTATACTATGTGTACTTACAGGGACTCCATTGATGAGATGTTTGCAAATGAAGCAGATATAATGCCACTTAATCCACTTGAAGTCAAGTTGCTGTCCTCATTGAAAATTAACGAACTCTTTATCTTCTTAGCAAACAATGTATTTCAACGAAGAGGAGACTCTATTGCAAGATAACTTACAGAGAAATGATCCGAGGGGGCAGTGAAACACTGTAGTTGCATTCCAGACCTTCCCAGGTATAATTCTTTGGTCCACATGGATCCCCCACCCATCCTTTATTTACTTGATATGCTGTTTTGATATTTAGAACAGCAGCAACTGTGGGAATGAAATCACAAGGGTGTGAACCTCAGCTTTTCAATTTGATCAAATGAAAATCAAGAGTAGTTGAACTTTTGAGGAATCCTAACAGACTAGTGAAAGTTTAATCAGTCTATACATCCGAGCTAATCCCTGTTTTGTAACAAAAACTACCCTATGGTAAGCTAGCATTTCATGCAGCTAATGAAATTCAAGAAAGCTTACCATCTTCAGAAAATGTTGGCAATTCATCCAGTTGTTTGGCCATGTAAATCTCAATGGCATTCAGAATAGGTGGAAGGTTTGCATCAGCCATTTTATAAATTGAAATATGATGTTCTTTCCCCGTAAAGGCTTCTGAGTTCGATATTGTGGCTGCAAACAGGTAGCGAGGAACTAAAGGTCCAAACATTAGGGACCCATTCCAGGAGATATTGAATTTTCTTGTTCGGTTTTTTGCAAGTTGCTGCACTTCAGCAAAGTACATGTAAACATAAAATTTGCTAGCATCATCATCAGCTGTCCACGAAAATTCCAGTCGATCACTACCGTTACGTGGCACAGCAGCAGTTCTAATGACTTCTAATGGAGCTCTGTATCCATTTTCATTACTGTTAATTTCTGAAGACGTGCTAACTATGTTCCATGAAGGAGAGTTGTAGGGAGACCAAATGCGATCGTAAATATCATCATTGTATCGACCACTTCCGTTTGTATACCCGATGTCGAATCTTTCAAAGAGTACTAATGACACAGGGCTCCCTAGTTCTGTACCATAAATTGAATTATTTAGTAGCCTCAGCTCTAATGCTGATATAAAAGGAATTCCAAGACCTTTATTTACAAGGCAAACACTTATAGTATCTGAAACTGAAGCACCGATTATCTCCGTCGTTATGACATCAGAGGCATTACCGAATTTGATAGACGACCACAGATTAACATCGAGATAAAGATCAAATTCTGGGAGCTTATCTTCACCATCATAATTTCCATACAAGAAAGAGGCTCTAAGCAAATATAAGCTGCCCTTTGCTGCTGCAGGTGTTAAGGTGTAACAATTCTTGTTACCATCTGGAAAACTCCTAAGATCCGAAAGTGGATAAGCTAGATTCGGATTGTTTGGGTAAGCATACTCAGAAGAAATGTTGTTGTTGATCCCAGTGCTTACGTAAGCTCCGTCTGGTGTATAACTTATACCCGTGTCAACGTCTACGAAGTTGAAATTCACAGGTGACCCACAATCAATGCTTATGAATCCTGGAGAAGAAAAGAATAAAAGAAGCACCATCTAAGATTCTTCAAACTGTGATTGATTACAGTTTTAATTAAATCATTATGAATCATATTTAGAGTGTTCAATCTAGTTCTAAATTTGGTGTTTATATATAACCAGATACATATTAAAAACAACCCTATTGCAGATATAGTTAAACAGGAATAAAGTTACACTAACCTGTTTGGAGTTGTCCATGAATAAGAACAGCAAGGGAAAGCAACAATGGAGTAAGGTACCCAACAAACATTTTGCTCTGGTTTTTCTTGAGTTCAATAACGCAAAAAAGCTTTAGAGAATATTAGTAGAGAAGCAAGCCGTCCGTAGATATCCATCAAATTGTTAGACTATTGTTAGTAAACTTTTAATAGTTTAATATTATAAGTGCAGGGAAGGATTCAGTCATTTCGACTGATACACTTCCCATAGTATTACATTAAAATAACTTATAGAGTTGTTGAATGTTGAACTTTCCACCCTTTTCAACAGGAAAATGAAAAAGCAAAAATGAACTGAATTAGTGTTATAATATCCGCTTTGATCAGATTAATGGAATTAATGAATTTGTCGATAGTATCCACTTTTTCAAGATTAATTAATGATAATATTTTTATGAGTCAATTACATCAACAGTGATTCAATTTTAATGCAGTTGATAAAACAGTCACTCTAATTTCAATTCAGTCACTAAACTTTTAAAAATGACAAATTAGTCACTAACGTTATCGAAAAGTAACAAATCAGTCACCTATTAACATTTTCCATTACAGGCCTAACGGAATAGGTGACGTGGACAATTAACTAGCTGATGTGGCCAATTAACTTGCCACATTGGACAAGGTGAAGTTTCAATTCAGTTATTTAATTTTTAAAAATAAAAAATCAGTCACTAACATTATCGAAAAGTGACAAATCAGTTACCTATTAACATTGTTACCGAAAAGTTACAAATCAATCACTTATTAACATTTTCTGCTACAGGCCTAATAGGACAGGTGACGTGGCCAGTAAACTACCTGATGTGGCCAGTTAACTTGCCACGTTAGACGAGGCAAAGTTGAGTGCCTATTTTTTTTGTCCTTCATTTTCTGCTTTTTAATAAATGGCCCAATATTTTTACTTTTTACGTAAATGACCCAATATATTTATACTTATTCTACTCCATCCCAACAATCTCTTCGTAGCCGCTTTCGCCATAACCATATTTGGCGTCACCATCATTGACCTTCAAACCACCATCTTATCCTTTTTTTTTCTTTTTCAACCCCTCAATAGAGGAGCCACCACGGTTAGGATTTGACTATCTTTTTCTACTGTCCAAAGCCATTAACTCTAAAAAAACCAAATCAAGAGGGGATTGGAGACAATTTTGGGTCAAACTATCAGAGAGAAAATCCTTCAAAGCAAAATTCAAGCGATTCAAGAACCAAAATGACTTGGATTTGTCGAGATCTTCATAGGATATGATGATATAAAGAAAAGGGTTGTCAATTAAGCTAAACAATACTAACTCCATTGCCAACATTATCAAGTTGCATAAAGTAAAATCAGAAGCAAAACAAGGGGAACATCTAGACAAACCAAACAATCGATTGAACCCATGATTTTTGGGCATAAAGGAAGCGGTTCTTCCAAAGGGATAGCCAAATGCCGACAAGTGAAATTCTGGGTCGGGTTAGTGATTAGCAAGACCCCAAAGTCGAAATTGAATTGGGTATTGTAGCAAAGGAGGATGAGAGATAGATCAGAAGAAGAGCGACGGAGATGGTCCGGTAAGGAAGGTTGGGGTCGAGGTGAAGTAAGCCCAATCCTTGGAAAGAGATTTGAATCGGGTCACAGACTTAAGGGGTGATCTAGAAAAGATATCGAAAATGGTATTTTGGGATAGTGACAATGAGGAAGCCATGGTTCTTAGCTTTCTTCCTGAACAAGAAGAATTCATTCAAGAGTTTTATTTGTTCTTCCTTTTGGCTGTTTGGTTATTTGAAAGTTAGTAGGACTGATTTGTTACTTTTTGAAAGTTAAGCGACTGAATTGAAAGTTGAGTGGCTGTTTTGTCATTGAGATCAAAGTTGAGTGACTGTTGGTGTAATTTACCCTTATATATATTTTGGGTTGGAAATAACGTGGTGACTTGTTAAATGGCAGGCCACTTTGTTTTTACATCTGTAATGGAAAATGGTTAGTAGGATTGATTTGTTATTTCTTAAAAATTGAGTGATTGAAATGAAATCAGAGTGACTGTTTTGTCAGCTGCATCACAGTTGAGTGGCTGTTGGTGTAATTTACCTTATTTTTATTTAAGAAAGACAGAATTTAATCCAATTCAACCTTTACAATTTTAAATTATAATTTTTTTTAAAAAATAAGTTAAAACTCTTCAATAAAAATAAAAAAATCAATTGAGTTATTATGAAAAAAGTGCATCTAATTGAGTCCTTAATAACTAAAAAAAACAATTGACCCCTTTCATTAACGGAAACAGTTAATTAACTGGTGTGATTGTTAATTGCGATGACGTGGATGACGGAAGCCACCAAAAGTTTCCATGTGGTTGTATGCTAACGTTGACATGCCACATGTGCAAAAATAAAAAATAAAAAATATCATTTTAAAAAACAATTAAATGTGCATATGAGATTAATCTAGACAATCACATATCCAGATTCATTTTAAATGATTGTAAAATAAAAAAAATTTAAAAAATATTAAAAATTTAATATATATATATAAACAATTTATCAAATTTTTTTTATCTTTATTTGAGATAAAATGGACTGAGATCTCATTGGAAGAATGGTGGAATAATAAATAGTTTTGATTGATCCAAAACCAGTTTCCATTTCATTGCATGTATTCAAGATCTTTTGAAAGTGATTGCAAGTATTGAAATCTTATTTTCATTAACATCAAAATCAGCAGGTGAAGATGAAGATGATATATATGCAATTTATACATAGTCAAAATCATTGATGATCCCACCGATTGTTATCGCCATGGTCAACATCATTCCTTTTATTATAGCTTTCGCGAGGACACTCTTCGGCTATTGACAATGGAACATGTTCCTTAGAGGAGGTTGCTTTGAATTTGGGTGTAAGTTTATTTGTATAGGTAACAATCTGATTTTTAATGGTGTCAAAAAATATAATTTCGTAATTTCATTGTTGTAAATCAAGACTATAAAGGTAAAAAGGGAATATTACAAAGTTATTATAAAACTATGTCAAAGATCAATTAAGTAATTTAACTGAGAAAATAATTAATTAAAATTCAGGGGCTAAATTCTAAAAGTCTAATCTCTATTTAGTTTTAATTTAGAAAATGCTTAAAATCCAAAAGACCAAAATAATTATTAAATAATTATTCTTTATATTGATAGTTCACTTAGTTTTAAATTATAGTTAATTAAATATTAAATTAGATTAATTATTAATAAGCTAGATTAATTAAGTTTAACTAATACACTAATTATCATATATATTCTAAATTAAGTGAGAAGAAAGATGAAAAACATTTCATCTTCTTCAACCTAGGGGCGTATTTAGGGGTTGGAAAATTTTCAATTTAAGCTCTTTAAAGTTTTTAAAATTTCAAATTAGTAAAGGTATATTGCACTTTGGCACCCTAAAAAGGATAAAAATTTGATTTAATCCTTTAAAAATTATAAAAATACAAGCTATTCAAATGGTGAAATTTCATTTTTATTATAGTAAAAATTACAATTTAATTTCAGTCTTGTCTCAGTCTGTGTCTGTGCCCGTGTAACTCTCTAAGAAGGGTACACAGCCTGGCACACGCACAGCCGTGTGGGCATTCGTCGTGTGTCCCTACTTCGAGTGCCTACACGACCGTGTGAACCCTGCAGTTAAAATTTTTCTAACTTTATCTTAAAATTTTCAAATGTTCCCAATTTAATCTCAAATCGTTTCTAAAGTGTTTTCAAACTCTCAAAGGCTTAATAAGAGACTCTATGCATGTTAATGATGAATCACTTTATGATTTTTGAAATGTTTGAAATGAATGATTAAATTACTATTATTTGGTAATGCTTCGAAACCCTATTCTGGCGACAGATAAGGGTTAAGGGTGTTACAGTTCTCCCTTGAAAAAAAGTTCTACCTTCGCCCCTGCTTCCACCGTCTACAAAAGAACAAAAGAAATGAAGAAAACTTCATGGTTGAAATAATATTTGACTATCCATTTAAGTAAATCCTTAAGCTATTTTTTTTTATTTTTATAGAAATTGTATCATGGGAACTTAGTTTATCTAGCCTATATATCAAATTGTTCAATTGCTAAATTTTTAACAAGTAGTTATTATAGAGAAATTGATAAATTAAACTTGAGTTTGATAGCTAATGAGCTTAGATCATGATAAGAACTAAATTAGAAAGTAAATTGAACTTGCAAGATTGCTTTGTAACATTAGGGAATAAATTGAATAAATTGAAAAATGTCATGAGATTATACTATGAATAAGAAGTAAAGTGTCCCTAATGAAAGCATGTGAAATCGAATTTTGATCTGATGCTAAATATCGAAAAATATGCATATCCCAAGTATAGAGACTAAATTGAATATAATGTAAAATATAAGTGGTTATGTATTTAGATGGGAATTGAATGTAACTTGATATTGTTTTTATTATTGAATTATCAAACGTAGTTAAAGACAATGTCGGACAGTCTCAAGAAAAGGGTAAGGTGAGAGACCTACTGACAAGTAGTGAATAATCTCAATTTGTACTTTTATAATTCGAGTTCAATATATTAATGTGTGTGTGTGCGCGCATACGCATGCACGCGTGAATGTTACAAATCTATCTATTGAGGTAAATGTATTACTCTCGTATAATTTGATTAATACTTGATGATATTGAATGTCGAGAAATTGGACTGAAATGAATATAGTAGAAAAGAGTATGATATAAATGATATATGATATGTGATATGATTATGGTGTGAACCATGCCATGTGATACTGGACATATATGATTTGATGATGAAATGAAATGAAATGAAATGAGATTATGATATATGAATTGGTATATTTAATGTGATTGGATCATTAGTACCCTATTAATTGTTCGAGTGGAGTCGAATATAGTGGGCATGCCATAGAATAAGATTGAGTAAGAGTTTATGCACTTTGTGTGTCAATATGCACTTTGTGTACTAGTATATTTGCTTCACTTGTCTGATGATGCACTATGTGTTCCAGTATATTTGTTTCGGTTTATTCAATGATGTACTATGTGTATCAGTATGCACTTCATGTGTTAATATGCACTGTGGTGCCAGATTGGTGTATTGGTTGGATGATTCGTGTATTCGTCTTGAGCTCGAGTTTGGTAATGGGGGTTATAAAGTATAAACTCGATAAATGATATTGAATTGAAATGATACCACATGTGCATATATATGTGAAATGTGATTAAAGATAATAAGTGAAAGATCATGCAAATCGATTATTACGAGCCCCAAGGGCCGACATGGAAATGAAATGAAATTAATCAATTGATTTGATAAAGATTGAATAGAAAGAGATGAATAGATAGTATGAGATGGAATGCAATGAATAAGTTATGTTATTGTCATATATGACTTAATAAATGTGTATACACTTGGCTAAATGAATTTGTACATCATCTTGATATTTGGCATGATTATTACATGAATTAGTTGAACCTAGAATATGTGTTGAATGTGTTCATATTGCTAATGCTATTGAATTATTAACTTGAGTCATGAAAGTACCATTGAGCATTATTATTCAGCGTATGATTTGTTTATTCCCGTGCGTAGGTATTTTTAGATCTCGAAGTCCCGATACATGACTTCAACATCCAATCCACAATATCAACTCAGCAATGCTTGTTAGTCTCCCTACATTTTCGATAAATGGTATGTACCTATGTTTTCAGTCAATTTTGTATTAAAAAAAAGTCAATTAGAAGATTGTATAACTAATGCCCATTTTGAATTATGCACATGGTTGTGAAATATGAATGTAAATGGTATTATATGGCAAGAATGGTAGAAATGTTGCATTTGATAGTTTGATTCAGGTGATGTGAATTGGTGTATATGAACATTATGAAAATAGCCAGTCACGTCGCAACGTCGCCCCATTAACATCACGACAGGAGTAATCAGTGAGTGACATTACGACCAGGAACCCTCAAAGTCGAAAGTCAACCCGATAGTTTGAAAATTTTACAATATGATCATTATTCGACCTTAAGTTATCTAAAGAGATTTCTTAAGCTTGTATATGATTGTAAATCATGTCGTAATGATGTTTTGAACTTAATAATATGTTTTAGTTATTCAATTGAATTGTAATTGATCGTATTTGCTCTAACAATCAAATAGGGTATGGGGTGTTACAGTATCTTTTCATTAAAGGGTTGATGGGTTGACGAAGAAAAACACCTACCATCGTCTTCGTTTGGGTCGATCTCATCGCTGTCAACCCAAGAGCCCTCTGAGCCCTTCAGTGTCATTGTTGCTAGTGTTGCTTTTGCATTCCCTTAAATGTAAAATGCTTCACAATTTTCATGTTTTGCAATTTTTATATTTTTTGTATACATTTTTTTCTAGACAAGAACGCATCATCGGTGATCTCTAGTGGTATAAATATTGCTGGGTTTTTTTATTTGGGACATTTTTATAATAAACGTTGATAATCACGGTAGAACAATCACAAAGCAATAAGAAAAGAAAAATAAGAACACACAAATTTTACGTGAAAACTCTTTCAAGAAAAAACCACGGACAGAGAAGAAGAAATTCACTAATGTTGAAAAATGAATGATACAATAAGAATTTCGACTACATCTATTTAAGGGTTGAAAAACCGTACTCTAATCAAAGTAAAATAGTATAAGTATAGTTTTATATGAACTCAACTTGTGCTACAAATCCCTTTATTTTGCCACTATATTTATTTCTTCAACAAGTGACGGGATTTAGGTGTCACAAACTTTAATAATCTCCACCTTGACACAAATTCTCAACAAAAAATTTCTCCACCTCTTCCATAAAACCCCTAAAGGGGCATTCTTTAACAATGAATACCAATCAAGTCCAAGAAATGCTTAAACTTGGTTATTTGAAGTGATTTAGTCATTATATCCGCAATATTATCATGAGTACTAACCTTGCTCACAATAATATCACCACGAGCAATAGTATCATGCACAAAATGATACTGAACATCAATGTGATTTGTTCTTTCATAAAATATTTAATCCTTTATAAGGAAGATGGCACTCTGACTATAAAAAAAAATGTTGTACTGATTTGAAGGTATTTATTAAGTTTACCAAAGAGTCCCTTTAACCAAATAGCTTCTTTACAAGCCTCAGTAATTGACATGTACTCAACTTTAGTAGTAGACAAAGTAATTATAGTATGCAAAGTGGCTTTCCAGCTGATGGCGTAACCCCCAATAGTAAAGACATACTCTGTGAGTGACCTTTTTTTATCAAGGTCTCCAGCAAAATCAGAATCAACATACCCAATAACTCCATATATA
This sequence comes from Gossypium anomalum, assembly GCA_025698475.1. NCBI lineage: Eukaryota > Viridiplantae > Streptophyta > Magnoliopsida > Malvales > Malvaceae > Gossypium > Gossypium anomalum. Next base: position 16,774,402 of record CM046961.1, read on the forward strand.
GTTCTTCCAAACTATAAACAAATATCAGTAGTACCTTGTAAGTATCTAAAAATCTATTGAACTACTTTTTAGTGTTTTTTATCGGGATTCGCCATGTATCTACTAGCTACACTAACTGCATATGATAAATCTAGACGTCAACAAATCATAGCATACATGAGAGATCCCACTGTGCTAGAATATGGAACATGTGACATGTAGTCAATCTCATCATCTAATTGTGGAGGCAAAACCGATGAAAGTCTGAAGTGGGCTGCTAATGGAGTACTAATAAGCTTGGCACTCTGCATATTGAACCTGCAAAGAACTTTTTCAATGTACCTTTTCTGATTTAGGTACAATTAGCATGTTTTTCTATCTATGAGAATCTTCATCACAAGTATCTTCTTTGTTGCTCCCAAATCTTTCATCTCAAATTCTTTATTGAGCTAGGCTTTGACCTTTCTTATCTCTTTTTTATCTTTGGCTACTATCAACATGTTATCAACATAAAGGAGTAGATATATAGATGAACCATCACAATTTTTTCTTAAAATAAACACAACTGTCAAAATTGCTTCTTTTGAAATCATGAGTAGTCATAAATGGATCAAACCTCTTGTACACTGCCTTGGTGATTGTTTCAGGCCATAAAGAGATTTTTTCAACAAGCAAACATAGTCCTCCTTTTCTGAGACTATAAAGTCCTCTCATTTTTGCATGTAAATGTCTTCCTCAAGTTCTCTATGCATGAATGTTGTTTTCATATCTAACTACTCAAGCTCTAAATCATACATGGCCACAATACCAAACAAGGCTTAAATCGAACTATGTTTAACAACTGGAGAAAACACATCTGTGAAGTTTACACTTGAAACCTAATTGTAACCTTTTGCAACTAGCCTTACTTTATACCTGGGTTCTTCAACTTTTGGAGTCCCTTTTTTTTCTTCTTTAATACCCATTTACAACGAACAACCTTTTTACCCTTAAGAAGCTTTACTAAGTCCCACATTCTATTCTTATGGAGTGATTTCATCTATTTTTGCGTGGTGAAGATGTTCGAGATGTGATGCCTGCAGAGATACATTAGAAGTTACCATTTAAGAGAAAAGTGAATCATAGAATCGAGTTGATACCCAATGCTGAGTTGCTGACTAAGGCCTCATATTGACTTTATCCGCTAAAGTTAAAATAACTGTAAAAATAATTGAATGAGCTTTTAGATGCAAGTTTTATTAGACCATTTAAAGCCTCATTTAACGTGCCAGTATTATTTCAAAAGAAACATGATGGGTCTATGAGATTGTGCATTGATTATTGAACATTGAACAAAATCACTGTGAGGAATAGATACCCGATTCCCCTTATTTCAGATTTGTTTGATTAGTTTGGTAGTGCAAGATGGTTTACCAAGTTGGATTTGCAATAGATGTATCATCAAGTTAGAATAGCCAAAGAGGATGAACCAAATGCCATGTGTGTTACTCGTCATGGTTTTTATGAGTTCCTTGTGATACCCGTCGGGCTGACGAATGCTCGAGCCATATTCTGTACCCTAATGATTAAGTTACTTCAACCATTTCTAGATTATTTTATAGTTATTTATCTTGAAGATATTATAGTGTACAATAAGTTACTTAGGGAGCATGTGAAACATTTGAGGGGAGTGTTCCAAACCTTGCAAGAAAATAAATGTTATGTCAAAGTAGATAAATGCTCATTTGCTCAACGCGAGGTACCATTTCTAGGTCACATTGTGAAAGGTGGAAAAATCTAGATGGATGAAGACAAAATTTGGGCTATTGTTGATTGGAAGGTACCAATCAAAGTAACAGAGTTATGGTCTTTCCTTGGGTTAACCAACTATTACTGATGCTTCATTAAAGGTTACTCCAAAATCACTGCACCCTTAACAGACTTGTTGAAGAAGGGTAAGGTGTGGGATTGAGATCTTTAGTGTGAGAACGCCTTTAATTGAGTGAAACAATTTATGACGAGAGAGCCCATACTTGTTTTGCTAAATTATTCAAAATTGTACGAGGTATGCACAAATGCATCAAACTATGTAATTGAGGGGATGCAAGATGGGCATCTGGTTGCTTTCAAGAGTCAAAAGCTTAATGAGACGGAGTAGTGATATACAGTCCAAGAGAAAAAGATGACCGCAGTGGTGCATTGTTTGAGCATATAGAGACACTATTTGCTGGGCTCTAAGTTTCTGGTATTTACGACTAACATTGTAAATAGTTATTTTCTAACTCGGAAAAAGTTGTCTCCTAAGTAAGCTTGTTGGCAACTTTTCTTAGAAAAATTTGATGTCAACATGGAGTATAAGTAGGAGAGGGCCAACATAGTGGTTGGTGCACTTAGCCAAAAAATAGAGTTAGCAGCAATCAGCCAGCCGGATAACTCTTTATTAGAGCGCATCTAAGAAGGATTGTCCCATGATCCCACAACCAAAAATTTGATCGAGCTTGCCAGGGAGGGGAAAACGAGGGGATTTTGGCTTGAGTGAAAGTTATTGTACACTCAGGGGCATTGTCTTTATGTGCTTCAATATGAGAAATTGTACAAAGAAGACATAAAGGAATGTCATGATTCGAGATGGGCTAGTCATCTAGGCACGCATCACACGTTAACTCTTTTAGAGGGTCGTTGTTATTGGCCTCATATGGGTGATGATGTTGAGACCTATATGAAAATTTGTCTGGTGTGCCAACAAGAGAAGGTAGAGTTGAAGACTCCGATCTGATTATTACAACCTCTGTCTATTCTGTAGTGCCCATGGGAGAGTGTACCTATGGACTTTATTGTTGGTTTGCCTAAATCTAATGGGTTTGTGAGTGTTTTTATTGTAGTGGACAAGTTTTCCAAGTATGGAACCTTTATTCCAGCAACCAAAGAGTGCCATATGAAAGAGGTAACTCGTTTATTCCTTAGACATGTGGTGAAATAATGGGGAGTGCCACAGTCTATTACTAGTGATCGAGATAGATGGTTTATAGGGATTGGCCAAAATTTTTGGATGTGGCCCAATTTTCTTATAACTTACAATGAAGTAGGGCCACGGTTCAAAGTCCGTTCGATATAGTGACGGATTAACAACCACTCACACCCAAAGTTGTTGCGACCCGCTATGTAAGACCAAATCCAATAGTTTATTGATTTGCGAAAGATTGGTAAGAGAAAAATGATTTAGCCAGAGCTTTCCTACACAAGGCAAGTAAGTGCAATAAGAAGTGGGCTGATCAAAATCGTAGGGATATGCAATTTCAGGTTGGTGATTTAGTCAATGCGAAATTACGCTTGATTTTGTGCTATAATGGCTTGCACAAGGGGTTTGTACAACGATATGAGAGACCCTTTCGAGTTTTTAAGAGAGTAGGCAAGGTGGTGGCCTACAAACTTGAGTTGCCAGCAAAACTCAAGGTTCATCCGGTGTTTCATGTTAGTATGCTTAAGCCACTCTATAAGGATCAAAAAGACCCAAATCGAGGCAAGTTTGAACAAGCTCCAATGGGGGTAAAGGTTTCCTATGATCGTGAAGTTGAATGCAGCATGGCAGACCGGGTGATTTGATGAAAGTACCATAGGCCGTGACATGAATACTTAGTTCGGTGGAAGTGACTTCCCGATAGTGAAGCTAGTTGGGAGCTTGTTGAGGCCTTGTGACAGTTCCAGGACAAGAAAGACAAGTTTCATTCGGAGGATGCGACGAGGGCATCGCAAGAACATGTGGGGGAGAATGTCATGGGCTGCTCAAGAAAGCTGTAACTATGGCACAATTAAATGATCCATCTTGTTCGCGGTAGGTCACATGGCTCAATAGGATTGACCTGTTACTTGAAGAGATTTAATGCTCATCTACATAGCATGGCAAGTATAGGAAGTAATCTTGAAAGTTATGCAATCTTGGAAGATTTGTAATTTTAGAAGATCTGATTCTGTAAATCTTAGATATTTGGTTTGTAGATTGTTTTTAATCTTGGCCATTGATGTACTTCAATTTATACCGTTGGATCTGGGAGAGCTCAACTATAAATAGAGACCTCTCCCTCTTATTTGTAATCACTTCATTCTTGAGTAATTAAATTCTTTGAGAGCATTCACTCAAACTTTTGTGCTTTTGCTTTTTTGTGGCTTTTCTCTTCTTTCAAGTTCTTTTTCTCTTTTGAGTTGCTTCCACTTTGCTTCGGTGCCTTAAAGAGTTCCAAAAGGATTCTCAATTTTGAGAGTTAAGTTGACTTAGGCGCATTTGAAGTAAAGAAGTCATCTAAGGCCACATAGATTACAGGATGGAAGATCTAGCCCTGCGACACTAACATAACATCATTTGTCTTATATCTCACATTAACAAATAATTCAAAAATTATAAAAATAAAATAAATCAAAATTAAGATTAAAAAAATAAAAATAAAAATATCATAAAAATTCAAAAAAAAAATTAGTATGGAGTACACGTAAATTGTCATGCAAGTTGTCGTGTTTAAAAAATTAATATTCTAGTTAGCATTTTTATTTAAAAAAATCATTTAGACTTTTTTTTAAAAGTTTGATGGTCAATTTGACTTTTGTAAAAGATTGAGGACTAAATTTAACTTGAAAAAAGAATAAAAACTAAATTGACAAAAGATATAAACATTAAGGATTAAATTTGAGATTATAACAATCAAAATCCTCTAGACAACTTTGAAAACCACAAGCTGACATACAGCCATATGTAACTAAACCAACAAATATTTGGTTAAAACCCAATCATTTCTGCATGTGGCTAGCTAATTGGGAAGTAAAAGAAAAGGCACTTCATTCATTGGATGATTCCATGGAATACAGCTAAACAACACCAGGACTCTGAACGTGCAGCCGCCATTGGTCCTACACGTGGCACCAATCAACACCGAAAAGTGGGGATTTTCTCAACATTGTTAATTCTGTCACGGCATTGGAAGCCAGAGTGGCGGCTTCCTCCTTAAGATTCTCAGTTTCGGGTCTCTTTTTAAACCCTCCTCAACTCTCCAAGTTGATAAAACAAAATACAGAAGGAAGAAAGGGTAGAAAGAATGGAGAGGCTAAGAGTTGGGTTCGCAGTAATGTTGATTTTTGGATTTGTATTGAATATGGTACATTCCAGCAATGCTCAAAGCCTTGCTCCTGCATCTCCTCCTATGAGCGATGGTATGCTTTTCCTCTTACTCTGCACTTCGGTTGGGTTTGTTTTCTTTTATGGGGGCAAGCATGAGACAGTTTAGATTTTGATTTGCAGGGGTAACAGTTGATCAGGGAATCGCTTACGTTTTAATGCTGCTTGCTTTGGTGCTCACATATATCATTCACTGACATTACCTGTGACGGAATTAAACAACCAAGTCGTGTTTGTAATTTTTAAAATTCTTTATTTTTTCCTCGATTTAAATTTTTGTTTTCTTCTTCAATCTCAGCTTGTAATTATTTTTATTTCTTCAGTATTTACTTACAAAATGAGAAAAGCGATGGCTAGTTTTATTCTTGCCTTAATTATCTCGTTCGGGATGACAACTAGGGTGTGGATTCAAATACTTGAAAATATCTAATTTGTTTGTTTTGAGTTCAACACTGCAAAATGATATCTACCTTACTTTTGTGTATTTATTATACCTTTACTTTTTTATAGAAATTGGTCAGTTCCGACTGCCATTCCTGACAAAACCACCTTAGTTAGCACGACTATTTGGGACTTAAAACATTGGTCTTTTCGACACAATTTTAACTTCCTTCAAAGACATGGACTGCTCGAATAGAATATAAATATTTTATTGAACGAACAAAAGATAAGGGGGAGCTTCATTTAGTTCATGCAAATCTCTATGTACATTGTCAAATCTTAAATCCACACAAATCTTGAAGTAGAAGATTCAATAATACAACACGGCCTCTCTTCATGTTTTGCAACATGACCTGCGGTACTCCCATCAACAAAATCACTTCTCTGCTACATGCCTGCATAGCAAATATTAAATTAAATCAAATCAAATCAATTACCCATGTTTTAAGCTTCCCACGTAATTCTCGGAACTGAAAAAAAATGAATTACCTTAAAGTGCCATCTCAGCCTGCAATGCAGCAAGTTCATCTTCCTCAGCAGTGCGCTTTTGAGGAATAGGACGAGCTGGTTGCCTACCAGCAGGCACCTGCACTGGAGCTGCAGGAGCAGTTGTTGCAGGCTGGAGAAGTTGTTCTTCCAAGTCAGCACCTTCAAGTTCTTCAAGTTCTGCCTCCAATTCATCCTACAGCATCAAAAGTTTTCATGAGCATCAATGCTAGACATGATATTTGTAAATATAGAAAAATAACAGGAAAAAAACAGAACACAAACAAGCGCATCAGAAAGTTACTAACCTCGTCAAAATCAGCTGCAGCTCCAATAGGAGTTGACAGTGCGTCCTGAATCTGTTTCATGTTTTCAGTTTGTTCATTGATCTCGTCCATTGTTTTGTCAACATCATCTATATTCCTGCAAAGAAAGCCATTTTCAGTATAACATTGAGAATTAACCACTGCCTGTTCTTCATGAAGATAAGTGCTAATGTAGATTAGCATAAATTGCAAGCCAGCAAACTTCAATGATATGGTAATCATTCTGCAAAGGGATAAATACAATGAAGAAAAACCTAAAGGAAATTCTTGTCTAACAATAAAAATATATAGAATACATACGTTGCTTTCTGCATTGCCTTCATTGCAGCTGCTCCAGTTCTCAATGCATCTACAGTTTCAGTTGTGGCTTTAGCACCTTCTAACATTATCATCTGTGGAAGAGATACATACAAACTAGTATTATCAGAAACAGCAAAAAAAAAAAGGCTCCAAGGCATTGTTAAAGCACTAAAAATAACAAAATTCCAAGCTCACTTGATCATGAATACGAAGCTGGAAGTTTCCAAGCTGCTCTATTTGCTGTTCATATAGTCTCTTCCTCTTCAAGCACTGTATAGCCGCTGCATAAGATAGCATCAATGAAGACATATTTCACTATAAATGTAACCAGCATGGTTCTGAACAAAGTCATAAATCAGATGATAAATGATACATAACTAAACTACTTCATCCTTTTTTTTTCTACACGAGGTTGAGATCTTTGAATGTCAAAGTTCACACAAGGAGCACATTACACACCAGAAATTCAGAATTATATAATAGCATGTTAATGTTAATCTGGCATTAGAGCATCACTCAATGTCCAAAGAACATTAATCACTCACAGTTAAAGGGAAAGTTACCCCCAAAGATGAAACTTGCAATGCTTTGAGTTTGAGAGTATCATTTTTTTTTCTCTTTTTAGGGTATCTTTGCTCTAATATGTTCTATCTTGGAATAAGCAAAAATTGCGTCGGGATTATAATGAAAAAGAACCATATAAATACTAAAGAAATAAGAATAATTATCGTCTGATTACCAAATGTACCAAAAAATAAAAGAATAATTATCATGAGATCTCGTGTCAGTAAGTTAGCAGTCATCACATGGTACTGCTGCAAACGAGTTTAATACACTACTTAACTTATTTATGCACAACCAAACAAACAGGAGAACCACTATAGCTTATAAATTGAAAATCCAACAGTCCCACCAAAAATTGATTTGTATCATTCAACATAGAAAATCATGGAAAACTATGAAAAATATTGAGCAGAAGAATTGCATCCATACCTCTCTTGTTTCTCCCTTTGGCAAATTCCTTGGCCTTTTCAACCTCAGCAGCAGCCTTTTTCACAAGTACTTTCTCCTTCTTCTCAAGCATTTCAAGGGTCTGTATGATGGAAATAAATATAGGGTACAAATTAAGCAAAATCTAAAATAGAAACAATGTAATTAGGGCTCCATTATTTTTTGGATAAGTAAAAGATTTTATTTATCCAAAAAGAAAGCAAAGTTTGCTGCAAATCAAAACTGAAGGCAGTAACAATGCCTATATTCATTTAACCAATTATGTCCAATCCCCAAATTCTACTTTCATCAAGATTATGACAAAATTTGCTGATATTTCACAATCTATATCGAACAGAACTAGTAATCTGTTGCAGAAGTGCCTCCATTGTCTAAATTCACACAATTCTCCTATTAAGTTCCTGCTAAAGGGTGTAAAAACACGCATTCCACGATAATCTAGGAGCCACTGATCAAGGGATTTCCCCCTAAGATGATCGACAGCCCATGTCAGCAAGGGTTCCATTACTACTTTTGTATGTAAGTGTATTACTTTTTTTTTTTTTCCACTTCAGCTATTATTATTTTTCGTCGATCGAAAACAAACCTTCCAAAAATGTAATCAAACAATTTAATAATTCACCAAAAGCTATCACGTAATATTGTTCCATTAATCCGTTAGCCAGTAACTCAGTTATTTCATGCAAATCCCAAAGTCCTGACCACTTATTGTCACTAAATTCAACCCACCCTAAATTCACCAAACGCAAATTTCGAATTCAGAGCAAAAAAACGATCCGCACAACGCAAAAGAAATCCAAAGCAAATAAGTGATTTCTTAATTAGAGAAGAAAAAAAAGAAGATAAAATTCTGAGAATATACCTCATTTAATTTGTCTAACGTGGTTAGAGCATTTGCTTCCTGCTTGGGTTTCCCGAAAAGCCTGTCAAACATGGTTGATTCTCCGCGATTAAACCCCCGATCTTCTGTTTAACGATAATAACCAATAAGATCCGATCAAAAGAAACAATAATCAATCACTCGGAAACACGAAAAAAAGAAACAGAATTCCATCAAATAAAAAAAGCGTTATAAAGAAAATGATTTGTAACCTGTAAAAACTAAGGAATTAGGGTTTGAGACGTAGAGAAAGAGGGACAGAGATCTGTAGATTCCTTGAGGGTAGTGGTATTTTATTTGGCTATTTTTCCTTAAGCGTGTTGTATTAGAATAAAAGCTGCCTTTGCTTCGTTTCTTCTTCTGTTCTTCACGACGTTGTCGTTATCGGCTTTCCACGTGGCCTCATTGATCGGCTTTTAAGGACCTCGGCTCCATCCATACCATATTTATTAGCATTTAACTGGCCACTGGGTGGCTCATACGATGTCGTCTTAAGTGAATATATATACGTCTTATATTTTATGAAAACCGAAAAGTTAGTCCAGTCTTCTTTAATTTGTCATAATTTGATCTTTATACTTTATAAACATTAAGAAGTTAGCACAATTGTTGTTAAAACATGATGTAAACAACTTACTTTTTACTTGTTTTGGTGGTTGTGCAAATGTGCATCGACTCAAGGAGAAACAAACATTGTAAACTGATGCACAGAAGGTAGATTCACCAAAAGATAGTGCATTGATGACAAGAATAATTTTATTTATGCTGGAGTTGGTGACTTTGCTAGAATTGGCAACTACGCTGGTATGTTTAGGGGAATCCTTTTACTTGGTGGCTTTAGTGGGATTGGGAAATATGGTGGAATTGATGGTGTCACTGGAATAGATGCTTATATGGGTATTGGCGGCCTAGGAGGCTTACATGGTGTTGTAGGTTTTGGCCGTGGCGTCGGCCTTGGAAGTGGAAGTGGTCTTGGTGGTGCAAGTAACAATGGCTTTTATGTTTTAGTGATTTGGGCTCTGTTTTTGTTTTTGGGCAAAAAAGTGCTTCTGCAAAGATTTTTTTTAAAAAATACTTTTTAAAAGCTCAAAAGCATTGCATTTTATTTAACAATATTTTTATCTCAGAAGTGTTTTTTTATTTCAAAAGTGTGAGAAATAATGATTTTTGGCATTGTGATGTTGGATGTTTGCCTTAAATTGTTTATGTTTTCTTTAGTGGTCTCTTCAAAGATAATATTATATGTTGGCGATTATTCTTCTTTTGTTGCAGTGTTATTTTTCAAAAAATTATTGAATTTCCATATAAATAATTTAACAAAAAGGTTTAATTATATTCTAAATTAAAGATATATATATATATATATATATATATATATATATATATATAAAACAACTCAAAGAATTTTGCAAATTATTTTTGTTAATCACAATTTTTTGTATAGATTTTTATTATAGAATGATAATATGTAAATTATTTAATTTTGGTTTTTTTTTTTTTTTTGATAAAGTCGATAAGGGTGGCTAAACCCAACACCTTTTGCAACCAATACTTCATTTCAAGAAAAATCCTTTTATTATTGTGATGTGGTTCAGTTGACAAATGTAATTTGTTTTTATTGTTAATAAAATGTAAAATACTAATATTTGATAGAATTTCAATAAATTTGATTAAATATCATTTAAATCACATCATCAATAACAATAAACTAAATGCGAAAATATACTTGAATATGTGGGTATATTGCAATTCTTGAGTCCTATAGTTTTATCTTTTAAATTAGCATACAAATTTTTCAAAGAAGAAATTCTTATTTTCTTTCCTCAAGATGGAATGCTGAACAAGTTAGGTACATATCATTTAAGACTATAACCCTAATATGTAAGTTTTATACAAGTACCTTAATTTTTTATTAGATCGTTATAAATAAGAAAAATTAATTATTTGAGTATATACACATATTTAACCCATACTTTATTAGTTCATTATATCATTTTTAGTTTGGACTAACCTTTTATAATCTCCTCCATCAATTATGTTAACATGGAATTAGTATAATTTTTGTTACATATATCGCAATTAATCCATTCATGATCGTGTATATAATACAATCAGACGACACAGATCAAATATGGATGTGTAAAATGAGAATTACAAGAAATGTGATCAAAAAATGATTATTTCCAACTGGTACTCTTGAAATATTAGTCTATACTAAAATCAAAGTGTGAAAAAAAAAACAAAAGAAATTTTCTTTTTGTTGAAAATAATACTAAAATATACTTAACTAAAATATTGAAAAATGTATCTATGAAATAAAATTATTTGAAATTACAAAATCCTGACAAAGTTGAAAATCCTCAAATGACATGACACTCATATGACTAATGTGCTCATGAAAAATCTTAAAGGTAGTCCCTTAGTAAACAAACCCGCAATCATAAAGTTTGTATCAATATGCTCTATAAATAATTGACTACTCTAAACTCTTTCATTAACAACAAAGAATTTAATGTCTATGTTATTCTACTTTGAACTTATTGTTATTGAAATAAATTATTGCAGATTTATCCTTACAAAATAATTTAAGTGGTCTTTCTATTCCATTCACAATTTGCAACATAGTGAAGATATTTTAAATTCATATTTCATGATTAGATGCCTGATTGTCACTCGCGATAAGTTTTAAAATTTATAATTGATCATACTTGAAACTAATTATTATCACGACGAAGGCAAGCGTACCTATCGAACAGTAGTATAGTTTTAGCAAGATCGGATGTCGAACCCAAAGGAACTAAAAGTACTAGTATTAACTTTCTTTTTATTATCTAGCCTAAGAATAATAGGGGTTGTTTTATCTAAACTAATTAACTAACCTAAGAATGCACAGAAAGTAAATTGGGGAAATACTTTTGGAAAACTGATTGATTTGGACAATACTCAAAGAAGAATCCACCTAGACTTCACTTGTTATTTGACTCTGAACCAGACGATTTTTTCACTTGACTTGATCCGTAGAAATCCCTAAGTTATGTTATTATCCCTATTCAAGACTAATAACATCTAACCCTAGGTTGATTAATTGAAATCTCTTTCTAATTAAAACTCCTAGTTTTGTATTAACTCGATCTATGGATTCCCTTATTAGATTTGACTTTAATCTGGCAGATTTATGTCGTCTTATCTCTAGGATTGCATGCAACTCCGCTTAATTATGAATGATCTACTCTTAGACAGGGACTATTCATCCTCCGAATAAGTACATCAATACTTGAATCAATATCCTGGAATATTAAACAAGAGTTAAAATCATAATTAAGAACAACTCAAGTATTTATCATATAGTTCAGAAAATATTAACAAGATCCGCCTTAGGTTTCATCCCTTTTAGGTATTTAGGGGTTAGTTCATAATGGTAAAAGAAAACATCTCAGAAGAATAATGACAAAACATAAAGAAAACCCAAAAACCCTGAAGGAAATTGAAGGGAGATCTTCAGTCTTGAAGGTGAATCCGGCTTTTGAGATGAATCAATTGGCTTTCTTCGAGTAATTCCTTACTTCCTACTCTGCGTGTCTCTTCAATCCTCTTTTAGGGTCTTTTAAATAGGCTTTAGAATGCTTTCAAATCCTCAAAATTGCCCTTTTCTGAATAGAACTCACTTTGGGCTCGACAGGGCCACGGCCGTGTGCCATTTCTTCAAACCGTGTTCAAGGCTGTTAAATAGACACGGGCGTGTGATCTACCTGTGTGAGGAAGTCCAGGCAGTGTTGATTTCCCACGTTGGCCCATTTTCTCCATTTTTGGCCTGTTTCTTATTCTTTTTACTTTCCTATGCTCACCTAGGTATAAGACATAAATTTAAAATATTAGGAGCATCAAATTCCACAAATCTAATGATAATTCATCCAAAAATGTGCTAAGCATGGGATAAAAATATGTATAAATTATGACTTATCGTGTAACACCCCCTAACCCTTCGTGTAACACCCCCTAACCCCGAACCGTCGTCAGAACAGAGTTACGAGGCATTACCGGACTTATCAGACAACTTATGAATAATTCACAAATAAAATAACATTCATAACATAATTTAATTACTAAATTCCTATAATGAACTCTCAAAGTTTAAAACATACGTTTAAGTGAAACGGGACTCGTTTAAGTACTCTAATTTTTTATTATTATAAATTTCGACAGCATTTCTGCTTATTTTTACATAAAACCCCCTGCAATTAAAACCATATCCATTTCAAACATAACCAATTCAACCAATTCATTTCACACATTCATTTTCTTTTCTAAATACCCTCTAATCAATATAATATCAATTTAAATTTATCATTGTACTAATTAAATTGAAATGGATAAACTTTTTCATTATAATTCTTACACTTGTAATACTAACATTTTTAACCATTTATATTCAAAACATAATAACCTTTATACATATCCTATGTGCATGCCACATTACCAAAAGAAAATATACATCACCAAAAGTTTGCTAAAGTCGAGTCCGCTTTTTTGGATGTTTGTTCAAGATGCTTGACTTATACAACTCGCGCATCGAAAACAACTGCGTGACACGAGTATGCATATACTCAGTGGTATCACTATAATTCAGTTTATAATTAAATACATTAAATCACACATAATTTTACATTACAATTATCATCACTTAATGAATAATTCAATCTTTGTATGTTATCATTCAATTATATATATATCATTCTTATTTATTTATTTCAATTCTTAACTTTCACATATGCCATAGCATTCAAATTTAGTTTTATTAGTAGATTTATTTCATTTGTCCCTATTAACTTGACTCGGACTCGACGGATACACGGATTCCAACCAACACTCTAGTATGGCACATAGTGCCTCATCGGTCGGCAGGAGCGATGTGATAGCGATGCGGTACACGAGTAGTACCTCATCCGGAACAAATCGATATAGTAATAGTAATGATAATAAGATATGTGATGTCCGACACTCAAAGTGCCGAATCGGTATGATAAGATAACGATATGATGAGAATGAGTCGGCACATAAGTGCTTGATTAGTAAGCCGGCAAAAACCCGTACTCTTTCATATCCTATGGCATGCCAACTATATCCGACTAGCCCGACTAGTTAATAGGGTATTTAAATCATTTTTCAGTACAATTTCCATTTCGATTCACTATTAATTATAATTTATTGTTTTGATAAATTTTCACAGTAATACAGTAATTTGCTTCATTAGAAATTTTACAGTTCAATGCAATATACGTAACATTATTTAGTAATTTCACAGTTCAATTCGATATTCAAAATAATATTCAATATCCCATAATTCAGTTCAGTATCAATCTCAATTTTAATACCCAATCACAAATTTTATCAGTTTATTAAATACTTACCTTAAAATACTTACCACACATTCATATTAAATTAAACACGTATTAATTATAAAGCTTAAGTTATAGTGATACAAACTAGAATTCTCTTCGAATTTAATCCTCGACGATCTTTTCTTTTCCTTTTTGGGCTGATGCTTCTGGCTCGATATTAGCTATGAACAATTAAAATAATTTCACAATTATTAGCATAACACAATTTAAATACTGAAATTTTTATCTAACTTTTACTTTAATTTCAATTTATTCCTAACTAAACCTATATATTTTTCTTTCTCAATTCATACCTTTTTGCTACTCAATTTCTTGTCAAACTCACATCTAACTATTTAATTTTTATCATGTTTTCATAATTTCAAATTTGTTTCAATTTAATCCCTAAAACTCAAAACTTATAGCTTAGTTTACAATTCAATCCTTTATTCAATTCTAATCAAAATTTCTATCAAATAAACCCCCAGTTCCATCATTTGTTCAACATAAACCCTACTCAAAAATCTATTAACTTTCAAAATTTCAACTTAAATTCAAGAGTCTTTCACTCTAGGATTCTAAAAACATCAAATTTATAAGAAAAAGACTTGATTAAACTTACCAATTAAACTCAAGCTTTAAAACTTTAATTTCCCTTTTTTCTTTCTTTCTTTTTTCTTCCTTGCTCTGTTTCGAAATGTTCTCTGTTCTTTCTTTTCTTTGTTTCTTTTTATTTCATTCTTTTATTTGCTTTGTTTATTTAATTAACAAATATCTTTTACTTTAATATTAAGTAAATTAATTCTTTTATTACAAGTGTACATATATCTATTTATTACAAATGTACCAATATTTTTATTACAATTGTCATTATTCAATTTGTTTGTCAAATAAAAATCTCATAAATTAATTATTTAATTAATAAATATCTTAACTTAATATAAAAAAAATAATAATAAATATCTATTTTAATATCAATTACATATATTACATTTGTACACATACATATTATTACACATGTATATTTTGTTACCATACAATTGTCTACTATTTAATTTATTTAATAATAATACCAATTAAATAATTATAACTTAATATAAAACCATAATAATAATAAAAATAATAATTTAATATAAAATCATACTAATAATTAATAATAATGATAATAAAATCTTAGAATTTTTTTAACACATATGCCGCCTCATCTTTTGTAAATGGTTTAATTACCATTTTAATCCTTTTTATTTTCTTTTAATCTATAATTAGACTTTCACTTTTTATTCAATTTAATTCTTTTTTCTAAATACTTTAAATTAAGCTAAATTTACCTAATTAAAACCTAATTAGACACACCACTAGGCTCATAAATATTTTTAATAAATATTTTTGAACTTATTTCACTAAGACGGAGGCCCGATAACACACTTTTCCAGTGCCTACGGATTTTGGGTCATTACATATCAAATACCCCACACTTAAGCGTTTGCTTGTCCTCAAGCAAAATTCTCAATTCATAATTAAGAATTCATTTTTCTCAACTAATAATTGCTATCAATAATATCTCAAAATAATCAATAAGTAATCACACATTGAGAATTCAACTAGAAGAACATTAAAGTTTCAAACATTCCAAGTTGAGCTTTTTATCACGAAAAACATAGGCATCTCCCCTCATCTAATAGTTACCTTTGATTCAAAATATCACAGAGTTTAATATCCTCACTAAAGATTCACTCAAATCACTCGAAGTGTTTAAGGACAATAAATTGAGCACTCAACAGTCAATATGAAAAGTTATTACCATAAGCTTGCGTGAAAATCAAATCTCCACCATTATATATTGAGATGATACATCAATCAAAAAGTCTTTAGAAGGTTGTAACGTGGCTATGGTTGGGGGGTGTGGTCACAAGCTAAAAGAGAAGGTTAGAATCGAGATTGAATTGAAAAATTGCCTAACTAGAAAAATATTAAAAATGACAAATTATCTTCCTAATTGAGCTTTTCTTCATGGATAACATCGTTTAAACCCAAGCATTACGTAATTTTGTTTTTTTTTTTAAGAACAAATCAAGTAACATAGCTAACTATCAGAAATAAAACATAGCTAAACAATTTATTCAAATCAAATCTCGACAAAAATAGGGATCAAATTAATTTAGGGGATTTCAACAATAATGGGTTATGGGTTAATATTGGGGGTAAATCAATGAATGGCTTGTTAGGTTCAAGGGGGTTCACTAAGGGTTAATTATGAAGGTAGGCTTTTATGGAGTAAGTGGGTTAAACCTAAATGCCTTTATCATCTTGACATATTAAATAAATGGTGTGGTTTTGACATGCATAATCGAAGCAAGTTCTAGAATAACAGTTCAATATTGACTTACTCATAGCAACAATAAAAGTGAGCATGAAAGAAATAATATATGCTCTAAAGGCTCAAGATCTCACAAAAATTATGGCTTTTTGATGTTAACCCTGTGAATTTCAACTCTAAGATAATACTTAAACTTGGGGAAATAGCCTAAAATTTGAATACTCAAAAATCAACTTATCATGCTTGATTCTCTATCTAGTTAAAGTTGAAACCATCAATGCATAAATACTTATGTTTTGATTCAAGATATATAAAAAAAACCATAAATTAATCAAAATTTCATTCTAATAGTGATATGAGTGATTCACAAGAGAATAAGACAAAATTCAGGGATTTTTCTAATAGTGATATAAATGACCCCCCCACACTTAAAATGTACATTGCCCTCAATGTACAAAGATAAAGTTAGTGGAAAATATAGATATAAGACCATGAGATAGGGAGAGAAGTGAAACTTCCTGAATGTTAAATGGATTCCTTTAATAGTAGTTATGGAAAGTGATCGGCGAAGGCAAGGAGGAGGATACTCCAGTGGTGGTAGAGGTTGGGTTCCACAACCACAGTGTCCAGCGAAAAGGTTATTGTGGTGGTCAGACAGGACATGGCAGTCGTGGAGGACCTTTTCCAGTGGAGTTGTAAATTCCTAAGTAATAGTGAGCTTCAGAGCTCTTTATAACTGCGATAAATCAATAATTCTTGAGGAATATAGAGAAGCATGATTACTTATAAAGAGATAGTAGAAAACATCAATTAAGTAATATAAATTGTAATACCTAAAAATGAAATAAAAATAATTTTAAATAAAAATAAAAATAAAAATATAGATATTTGGGCACACGGCCATGGGGCAAGCCCGTGTGCCTTTATTTCAGCCCGTGTTTATCGTGGTTTTCAGTTTTGGGCGTGTTGGTGCACACGGCCGTGTCGCACGGCCGTGTCGCACGGCCGTGTTCCACTTCGTTCGCATCTCCTACGCCCGTGTATATATGCGCACGCCTGTGTTAATTTGACAGGTTTGACCACGGGTGGTGAGCACGGGCTTGTCGCACACCCGTGTTGATTTGGCAAGATTGCCCACGGCCATGTCGCACGGCCGTGGCAACTTATCGCATCCCGTGTTTTGGGAAAAAAGTTTGCTCTGTTTTCACACGGCCTAAGGCGCGCCCGTGTGCCTGGCCGTGTGGGTCTAGAGAACCTGTGTTCGAGGATTCAGTTAGTGAATTAGATGTTAAACACTAAAATTAAAAGAAATTAATACTGTTAGTGTTCTGGTTGCCTCCCGAGAAACGCTTAATTATAGTCTAAGCTCGACTTACCTCGATTTCACGCGGTCATGGTGGTTCGAGGAGTTTACACTCCTCATTCCTACTATCAGTTTTATCAAAATAAGATTTTAGAAGAGTACTATTTACCTTGAACGTACCAAATTTAGAATGAGTTACCTCGACTGTACCGTGTGGAAAGATGTTAAGTACCATAAGAAGGATTTCTCCATTCGGTTCAGAAGTGGCAATACGAGGGTCTACTGCATCTAATAGTACCTTGTCTCCAACCTTAAGTTGATTTGGTGAAAAATCGAGTTCGTCATGGCGTGGTTTCAGTTTATCATATTTTTTCAGTTTCTGTGTCCGCCATTCATCTAGTTCCTCGATCTGTAGCCTTCGTTCTTCATAGATAGGTCCTTTATTGTTACGTAAAAATGGCTTATTTACGCTCTTCGAGCGTGTTTCCTGCGAAGAAGGTTGCACCACATGATCAGTATTAGTAACATAATTTATACCACCACCCTCATTACTCGAATTACGAGCTTGAAGAGTGATTGTTTCATCACCCACACGAAGTGTGATTTCACCTGTACCAACATCAATAATGGTTCTGGCAGTCGCTAAAAAGGGCCTTCCTAAAATTAAAGGCACGTCACTGTCCTCTTCTATATCTAGAACAACAAAATCAACAAGGAATATAAATTTATCAATTTTTACTAGTACATCTTCAATGATACCCCTAGGAAATCTAATAGTTTTATCTGCCAATTAAATGCTCATCCTAGTTTGTTTGGGTTTCCCAAGACCTAGTTGTTTAAATATTTTATAAGGCATGACATTAATACTAGCCTCTAAATCAGCCAAAGCATTTTTAACGTCTAAACTACCAATTAAACAAGGAACTGTAAAACTCCCTGGGTCTTTCAACTTGTTGGGTAGCTTATTCTGTTGAATGGCTGAGCAAACTGCGTTCGATTCCACATGCAACGTCTTATCCAACTTCCGCTTATTCGCTAAAAGCTCCTTTAAAAACTTCATTTTGTTCGGCATCTGCGAAAGAGCTTCAATAAACGGTAAGTTAATATGTAATTTCTTTAGCAATTTAAGAAATTTACCAAATTATTCGTCAGTGAGGTCTTTTCTTGTCGTATTAGGGTATGGTACTCGAAGTTTGTATTCTTCACTTACCAGTTTTTGCTTACTGTGTTCTACCTCATCCTTACCTTTACTTACCACAACTCCTTGCTTCAGTTCTGATTTAGGTTCAACTAACCCTTCTTCATTTCGAACGTTAATTGCGTTGAGCTGTTCCCTTGGGTTAGGTTCAGTATTACTTGGTAAGCTACCTTGTGGTCGTTCAGAAATTAATTTGGAAAGCTAGCCTATCTGAGTTTCGAGCCCTTGGATCAACGCTTATTGGTTTTTAAGTGCTATCTCGGTATTCTGGAAACGAGTTTCTGACACCGAGATAAATTTTGTTATCATCTCCTCAAGGTTCGACTTCTTTTACTGCTGATTAGGTGGTTGTTAAAAACTCGGAGGATTTTGTGGCCTTTGATTTTCTTGGCCACCCCACGAGAAATTGGGATGGTTCCTCCAACCTGCATTATAAGTATTACTGTATGGGTTATTTTGAAGTCTAGAGTTATTATTACCCATATAGTGGATTTGTTCCTCCTCAGTGCTAGGATTGAAGGATTGATATTCTGTGTGTACGCCTCCTCCACTTGAATCACACCTCATCACTAAATTTTCTTGCGTGGAACCAAGTAAACCGTTAATCTTTTTATTCAAGAGTTCCACCTGATTTGTCAGCATATTAACCTAGTTGATGTTATAAACGCTTACTGTTTTGGTTGGCTTAGTCCTCATGACTTGCCACTGATAGTTATTCAGTGACATTTCTTCGATAAATTCGTAAGCCTCTTCAGGTGTTTTATTGTTGATGGTTCCACCAGCGGCTGCATCAATTATCTGTCTCGTCGAGGGGTTCACACCATTGTAAAACGTTTGAACTTGCAGCCACAGGGGTAATCCATGGTGAGGGCACCTTCGCAGTAGGTCCTTATATCTCTCCTATGCATCGTAGAGAGTTTCTAAATCCATCTGCACAAAAGAAGATATATCATTTCTTAGTTTAGCTATTTTAACAGGTGGAAAATATTTGTGTAAAAATTTTTCGGTCATTTGTTCCTAAGTAGTGATTGACCCTCGTGGTAATGAGTTCAACTACTGTTTAGCCTTATTCCTCAACGAAAAGGGAAATAACCGAAGGAGAATGACATCATCAGAAACGCCGTTGATTTTAAATGTGTCGCAGACTTTCCAAAAATTGGCTAAATGAGTATTTGGGTTCTCGTCCTGCAAACCATCAAACTGAACAAATTGTTGTATCATTTGAATTGTGTTAGGTTTCAGTTCAAAATTATTTGCAGCAATAGCAGGCCTAACTATACTCGATTCAGTTCTTGTTAAAGTAGGTTTAGCATAATCATACATAGTACGAGGAGCAGGATTCTGATTTACTGGATCAGCAGCAATCGCAGGAGGTAGCGGATTATTCTAATTATCAGCCATCTCCTCGGTTGTAGTTAGAGTATCTTCCTCTTTCCCTTCCTCTATGTATTGTAAGCTTCTCCTAATTTCTCTTTGATTTCTGCGATCTGTACTTTCAATCTCACTATCAAAGAGTAATGGTCCTGACGGGTTTCTTCTAGTCATAAACTATGAAAACCTGTCAGAAGAAAATAAAAGAAAATTTAGTAAAACTAAAAATAAAACAAAATTAAATAAAATAAGAAAATAATGGCTAAAGTAATAAAAATTGAGTGTTCCTAATATCTTAGTTCCCCGGCAACGGTGCCAAAAACTTGATTGTCACTCGCGTTAAGTTTTAAAATTTATAATTGATCGTACTTGAAACTAACTATTATCACGATGAAGGCAAGCATACCTATCGAACAGTAGTATAGTTTTAGCAAGACCGGATGTCGAACCCAAAGGAACTAAAAATACTAGTATTAACTTTCTTTTTATTATTTAGCCTAAGAATAATGGGGGTTGTTTTATCTAAACTAATTAACTAACCTAAGAATGCACAGAAAGTAAATTGGGGAAATACTTTTGGAAAACTGATTGATTTGGACAATACCCAAGGAAGAATCCACCTAGACTTCAGTTGTTATTCGACTCTAAACTGATTTATTTATTCACTTGACTTGATCCGTAGAAATCCCTAAGTTATGTTATTATCCCTATTCAAGACTAATAACGTCTAACCCTAGGTTGATTAATTGAAATCTTTTTCTAATTAAAACCCCTAGTTTTGCATTAACTCGATCTATGGGTTCCCTTATTAGATTTGACTCTAATCTGACAAATTTATGTCGTCCTATCTCTAGGATTGCATGCAACTCCGCTTAATTATGAATGATCTACTCTTAGACAGGGACTATTCATACTCCAAATAAGCACATTAATACTTGAATCAATATCCTGGAATATTAAAACAAGAGTTAAAATCATAATTAAGAACAAATCAAGTATTTATCATATAGTTCAAAAAATATTAACAAGATTCGTCTTAGGTTTCATCCCCCTTAGGTATTTAGGGGGTTTAGTTCATAATGGTAAAAGAAAACATCTCAGAAGAATAATGACAAAATATAAAGAAAACCCAAAAACCCCTAAAGGAAATTGAAGGGAGATCTTCAGTCTTGAAGGTGAATCCGGCTTCTAAGATGGATCAATCGACTTTCTTCGAGTTATTCCTTGCTTCCTACTTTGTGTGTCTCTTCAATCCTCCTTTAGGGTCTTTTAAATAGGCTTTAGAATGCTTTCAAACCCTTAAAATTGCCCTTTTTCGAATAAAACTCACTTTGGGCTCGACAGGGCCACGACCGTGTGCCACGCCCGTGTGCAATTTCTTCAAACCATGTTTAAGGCTGTTAAATAGACACGGGCGTGTGATCTACCCGTGTGAGGAAGTCCAAGCTGTGTTGATTTCCCTCGTTGGCCCATTTTCTCCATTTTTGGCCCGATTCTTGTTCTTTTTACTTTCCTATGCTCACCTAGGTATAAGACATGAATTTAAAAGATTATGAGCATCAAATTCCACAAATCTAATGATAATTCATCCAAAAATGTGCTAAGCATGGGATAAAAATATGTATAAATTACGACTTATCAATGCCTCATAATAGGCTGTAAATGTAACACCCCAAACTCGACCTAGAAGTTTAAGCTGAATTTAGAAAAGTCATATCAATGTATTGAAAACTAATTTTAGTAAGTATTCATAAAACATTCAAAACCTTACTTGATTTGTAACGGAAATCTTTTCGGAGTTTTAACTTTGAAAACCAAAAATCCATTTTAGTTGACTTAAGTGATTTTGTAGTTTCGTGTTAGAAATTATCAATTATTGACATGGTTAGAAAAAAGCAAGACGAGTTCAGATGCAGATTACTGATCATGATTTTCCGTGATAAGTTTTCTAAATTTATAATTAATCGTTCTTGAAACTAACTATTATCACGATGTAGGCAAGTGTACCTATCGAACAGTAGTATAGCTTTAACAAGACCAGATTGTCGAACCCAAAGGAACTAAAAGTATTAGTAATGACTGTCTTTTTATTATCTAGCCTAAGAATAATAAGGTTTGTTTTAATTAACTAATTACTAAACTAAGAAATCATAGAAAATAGAATTTGGAAATTACTTTTGGAAAAACGATTGATTTAAGACAATACCTAAGGAAAAATCCACCTAGACTTCACTTGTTGTTTTGGCTCCGAACGCCCGTGTGCAATTACTTCAGGCCGTGGTCGAGGCTGAGATATCAACACGCTCGTGCTGGGTTGATTTGGGCAGTGGTCGAGCCTGTTAGAATGGCACGGGCGTGTTCTGCCCGTATGAGGAAGTCCAGGCTGTGTTGTTTTCCCCCTTCGGCCCATTTTCTCCATTTTAGGCCCGTTTCTTGTTCTTTTCACTCTCCTATGCTCATCTAAGTATAAAACAAGAAATTAAAGGATTACGAGCATCAAATTCACCAAATCTAAGGAAAAATTATTCATAAACGTGTTAAGCAAGGGATAAAAATATGTATAAATTACGGTTTATCAAATACCCCCACACTTAAGCGTTTGCTTGTCCTCAAGCAAAATCCTCAATTCACAATTAAGACTTCCCTTTTCTCAACTTATAATTCCTATCAATAATATCTCAAACTAATCCATAAGTAATCATACATTGAGAATTCAACTAAAATAACATTAAAGATTCAAACATTCCAAGTTGAGTATTTAATCACGAAAACTTAGGCATCTCCCCTCATCTAAGTAGTTACCATCGATTCGAAATCTCACAGATTTTAAAATCCTCACTAAGGATTCACTCAAATCACTCAAAGTGTTTAAGGACAATGAAATTAGCACTCATTAGTCAATATGAAAAGTTATTACCATAGGCTTGCATGAAAATCAAATCTCCACCACTATAAATTGATATGATACATCAATCAAAAAGTCTTTAGATGGTTGTAACGAGGCTTGGTTAGGGGGTGGTCACAAGCTGAAAGAAAATGTTAGAATCGAGATTGAGTTGAAAAATTACTTAACTAGAAAAATATTTAATCATCACTTGCGTACAACAAAGCTTCTTCTCAAAATATAGAATTTAAATACTTAAGCTCAAAAACAAAAGATTACTACGAATATGTATACATGTATATATATATATATATATATATTTTTTTTAAGAACAAGTCAAATGACAAAGACTAACTATTACGAACAAAACATAGCTAAGTAATTCATTCAAATCAAATCTCAACAAAAATAGGGATCAAATTAATTGAGGGTATTTCAACAATAATGGGTTAAGGGTTAATATTAAGGGTAATACAAGGAATGACTTGTTAGGCTCAAAGGGGTTTACCAAGGGTTAATCGTGGAGGTAGGCTTTTCATGGCATGAGTGAGTTAATCCTAAGTGCCTCTATCATCTTGACATATCAAATCAAATGGTGTGGTCTTGACATGCATAATCAAGCAAGTTCTAGAATAACAATTCGATATTGACGCACTCAAAGCAATAATAAAAGTGAGCATGAAAGAATTAATAGATGCTCTTGAAGGCTCAAGATCTCACAAAAAAAAATTGCTCTTGAAGGCTCAAGATCCCACAAAAAAAAATTATGGCTTTTTGATGTTTAAACTTGTGGATTTCAATTCAAGATAATACCTAAACTTGGGGAAACAACCTAAAATTTTAAATTCTTAAAAATCAACTTATCATGCTTAATTTTCTAATGCCTTAAAGTTTAAATAATCAATGCATGAATGCCTATGTTTTAATTCAATATATATCAATAAAAATCATAAATCAATCAAAATTCATTTTACACATGATATGAGAGATTTACAAGAGAACAAGGCAACATTCAGGGATTTTTCTGATAATGAAATGAATACCCCCCACACTTAAGATGTACATTGCCCTTAATGTACAAAGATAGAGTTCGTGGCAATTATAGATATAATATCATAAGATAGGGAGAGAAATGAAACTTCCTGAGTTATGAATTGATGGGATCCCTGGATTAGCGAGAGCGAGAATTGAGAATAGAGCTGGAGGTAAGGCATGATTCTGAGAAAGAAATAATCTGATAATAATCATAAAGATAAGCCGCGTTTAAAGAATACGTGAATCTTTTAAAAAATAACTAAAAATAAAAGTAAAAATAAGAGGAATAATCTAATTTTGTAAGTGGCACAACCGTCTCACATGCCTGTGGGGTTCGTGTCCAGCCCTTGTTTGTCACGAATTGAGAGTTCGTCACACGGCCTGAAGACACACCCGTGTGTCTTGGCCGTGTGGTTGCATGATCGTAACGCATGACCGTGTGTGATGTGGTTTGCTTTTTCCACGCCCATGTACCTATGCGCACACCTGTGTTATTTTGGCAGTGTCGACCACGGGTGCTAGGCACGGGCGTGTCACACACCCGTGTCATTTTGGCAGGTTTGCCCACGGCCCATTCACACGGTCGTGGTAATTTATTGCATCCCGTGTTTTGGGAAAATTTTTACTCTGTTTTAACATGGCTGTATCGCACGGTCGTGTCAATTCTCGTGTTACGGGCATGGCTTAAGGCACGCCCGTGTGAATGGCCGTGTGGATTTTGTGGGCCTGTGTTCAAAAATTCAGTTAGTGATCTAAATATTAAAAATTTTGAAATTTAAATAAAATTTAAGTAAATAAAAACTGTTAGTACTCGGGTTGCCCCCCTAGAAGCACTTATTTATAGTCTAAGCTCGACTTACCTCTCCATTGAATGGTCATGGTGGTTAAAGGAGTTTATGCTCCTCATTCCTGCTATCAATCTCATCAAAATAAAGTTTTAGACAGGTGTTGTTTACCTTAAAAGTGCCGAACTTGGGATGACTTACCTCGACTGTACCGAATAGAAAAATGCTAAGTACCGTAAGAGGAATTTCTTTATTCGGTTTAACAGTGACAATGTGAGGATCTGCGACATCTAGTAACACTTTATCTCCAACTTTAAGTTGATTTGGGGAGGTATTGAGCTCGTTCTGGCGTAGTTTTGGTTTATCGTGTGTTCTAGTTTTATGTGTCCGCCATTCATCTAGCTCCTCTATTTGTAGCCTTCGTTCTTCATGAATAGGTCATTTATTGTTTCTGGAACATGGTTCGTGTACGTCCTTCGAACTCATTTCCTGTAAAGTAGGTTGCACCATATTGTTAGTTTTAGTAGACTGATTTAGACAATCACCTTCAATTTTTGATGTGTTGCCAGAATTGCGGGCTTGAAGGGTGATTGTTTCGTCTCCTACACGACCTGTGCCAACATCAATAATTATTCTAGCAGTTGCTAAAAAGGGCCTTCCTAAAATTAAAGGAGTGTTGCTATCCTCTTCTATGTTTAGAACAACGAAGTCAATGGGAAATATAAATTTATCAATTTTAACTAGCACATCTTCAATAATACCCCTAGGAAATCTTATAGTTTTATCTGCTAACTGAATGCTTATCCTAGTCTGTTTGGGTTTCCCAAGACCTAGTTGTTTAAACATTTTGTAAGGCATGATATTAATACTAGCCCCTAAATCAGCTAATGCATTATTAACATCTAGACTACCACTTAAGTAAGGAACTATAAAACTCCTTTGATCTTTTAATTTGTTGGGTAGCTTATTCTGCAGAATAGCTGAACAAACTGCGTTTAGTTCCACATGCGACGCCTCGTCCAACTTCCGCTTATTTGCTAAAAGCTCCTTTAAAAATTTCATTGCGTTCGGCATCTGCGATAGAGCTTCAATAAACGGTAAGTTAATATGTAGTTTTTTTAAGAGTTTAAGGAATTTGCCAAATTGTTCATCTGAGCGGTTTTTCCTTGTCGCACTAGGGTATGGCACACAAGGTTTATATTCTACACTCATCGTTTTGTTTTCATTATGATCTACCTCACCTTTACCTTTGCTCACCACAGTTTCTTGCCTCAGTTCTAGCTCAGGCTCAATGAATCCTTCTTCTCCTTGAACATTAATTGCGTTGAGTTGTTCCCTTAGTTAGGTTTAGTATTACTTGACAAGCTATCTTGTGGTCGTTCGGAGATTAGTTTGGACAGCTGGCCTATCTGAGTTTCGAGCCCTTGGATCAACGCTCGTTGATTTTTAAGTGCTGTCTCGGTATTCTGGAAACGAGTTTCTGACATCGGGATGAATTTGGATAGCATCTCCTCAAGGTTCGACTTTTTCTCTTTTTAGTAAAGTGGTTGTTGGAAACCTGGAGGATTTTGTGGCCTTTGATTCCCTTGACCACCCAGGAGAAATTTGGGTGGTTCCTCCAACCTGCATTATAAGTATTACTGTAAGGATTATTTTGAGATCGAGGATTATAACCCATGTAATTTAATTGCTTGTTCTCCATGTTGTAGCCATAGGGTTGATATTCTGGATTACTCGATCCACCTCCACTTGCTTCACATTGCATTACTGGGTAAACCTGCGTAGAACCGAGTAAACCATCAATCTTTTTATTTAGAAGTTCTACCTGATTTGACAGCATAGTAACCGAATCGACTTTATAAACGCTTGCTGTTTTAGTTGGCTTAGTCCTCATAACTTGCCACCGATAGTTATTCAGTGACATCTATTCAATAAATTCGTAAGCCTCTTCAGGTGTAAGCCTCTTCAGGTGTTTTGTTATTAATGGTTCCACCAGCTACTGCATCAATCATCTGTCTTGTCGAGGGGTTCACACCATTGTAGAATGTTTGAACTTGCAGCCATAGAGGTAATCCATGGTGAGGGCACCTTCGCAGTAGGTCATTGTATCTCTCCCATGCATTGTAAAGAGTTTCTAAGTCTATCTGCACAAAAGAAGAGATATCATTACGTAATTTAGTCGTTTTAGCCAGCGAAAAATACTTCAATAAAAATTTTTCGGTCATTTGTTCCCAAGTAGTTATTGACCCTCGTGGTAATGAGTTCAACCACTGTTTACCTTTGTTCTTCAATGAAAAAGGGAATAACCAAAGACGAATGGCTTCATCAGAAACGCCATTAATTTTAAAAGTGTTGATATTTCCAGAAAATTTGCCAAGTGAGTGTTGGGATTCTCATCCTGCAAACCATCAAACTGAACAAATTGTTGTATCATTTGAATCGTGTTAGGTTTCAGTTCAAAATTATTCGCAGCAATAGCAGGCCTAACTATACTTGACTCAGTTCCTATTAAATTAGGTTTAGCATAATCATATATAGTACGAGGAGCAGGATTTTGATTTGCTAATTCAGCGGGTATCGCAGAAGGTAGCTGATTGTCCTTATTTCTCTTCGGTTTCTGCGAGTTAGGTGATCAATTTCTTCGTCAAAAAGTAGTGGTCCCGACGGGTTTCTTCTAGTCATAAACTATAAGAACCTGCCATAAGAAAGAAAAAGTAAATTAGTAAATAAATAAATAAGTAAATATAAAATTAAATTGCAAGAAAAATAAATGGCTAGAGTAATTAAAATTAAGTGTTCCTAATATCCTAGTTCCTAGGCAACGGTGCCAAAAACTTGATCGTGATTTTCTGTGATAAGTTTTATAAATTTATAATTAATCGTTCTTGAAACTAACTATTATCACGATGTAGGCAAGTGTACCTATCGAACAGTAGTATAGCTTTAGCAAGACCGGATTGTCAAACCCAAAGGAACTAAAAGTACTAGTAATGACTGTCTTTTTATTATCTAGCCTAAGAATAATGAGGTTTGTTTTAATTAACTAATTACTAAACTAAGAAATCACAGAAAATAGAATTTGGAAATTACTTTTGGAAAAATGATTGATTTAAGACAATACCTAAGGAAAAATCCACCTAGACTTCACTTGTTATTTTGGCTCCGAATCGAACGATTTATTCATTTAACTTGTTTCATAGAAATCCCTAAGTTATGTTATTATCCCTATTCAAGACTAATAACGTTTAACCCTAGATTGAATAATTGAGACTTTTCTCTAATTAACACCCTAAGGTTGCATTAACTCGATCTATGGATCCCCTTATTAGGTTTCACCCTAATCTGGCAAAATCTTGTCACCCTATCTCTAAGCGCATAATCAACTCCGCTTAATTATGCCCAGGGACTATTCATCCTCCAACTAAGAGCGTTAACTTGAATCGATATCCTGAAATACCAAAACAAGAATTAAGAACACATAATTAAGAACAAGTCAAATATTTATCATACAATTCAGAAAATAATAACAAGATTTGTCTTAGGTTTCATCCCCTTTAGGTATTTAGGGGTTTTAGTTCATAACTAAATAGGAAAACATCTCAGAAGAATAAAGAATAGAAAACATAAAGAAAACCCAAAACTCCTGAAGGTAAATTAAGGAGAAATATTCAGTATTGATGATGAATCCAGCTTCTGGGATGGATCAATTGGCTTTCTTGGAGTAATTCCTTGCTCCCTACTCTCCGTCTCTCTTCTAGTCTTCCTCTAGGGTGTTTAAATAGGCTTTAGAATGCCTAAAAGCCCTCAAACTTGCCCTTTTCCAAATGAAACTTAACTAGGGCTCGGCAAGGACACGCCCGTGTGCGATTACTTCAGGCCGTGGTCGAGGCTGAGATATCAATACGCCCGTGCTGAGGTTGATTTGGGCCGTGGTCGAGCCTGTTAAAATGCCACGGGCTTGTGTTCTGCCCATGTGAGGAAGTCCAGGCCGTGTTGTCAGCCCATTTTCTCCATATTAGGCCCATTTCTTGTTCTTTTTGCTCTCCTATGCCCACCTAAGTATAAAACATGAAATTAAAGGATTAGGAGCATCAAATTCACCAAATCTAAGGAAAAATCATTGATAAACGTGTTAAGAAAGGGATAAAAATATGTATAAATTACAGTTTATCAGTTACAAACCCAAAACATCAAATCATAGTTACATCAATGTAAAAACAATCCGAGCTCCCGTACGTTGTCCGATCCTAAGTCAGATGTTTACTTAAACAAATAAATATAAGACAAAGAGGTGAGCTACAAAGCACAATATATAACCAAATGCAAATACAAATAAATGGATCACAACATATAAATCGTAGTAATGCAGAGAACTTAATAGCGACCATATAACTAGCTCAGAACAAATCTAGAGTATCACCGAGATTACAAAAATTGTAGTACAACATAATAAAACAGAGCAGAACAGAACAAAAAAAATGTATGTCTATGTCATATTTTTTCAAAACCAATCAGAGTGCAGATTTATCAGAAAACATCCTACCCAACTCCGCTACACACCAAAATAGAGTTCCCTAGAACTCGTCCAACCAAATCACACCAACAAATAACTATGGACAGTGCTACCTGAATTTGCAATTAAAAATGCTAGATCAGATACATGTGGTCAAGCCACAATATTGCAATCAAGCTGCCAAAACTGGATTGTGGATAAACCACCAAATAATACAAATCATTAAACTGCTAGAAACTTCCTCCTTACACATCATCCCAAATCCCCTGCAATATGTCATGGCTAGGATATACAAAGTCATATTAATAAGCATGTAGGTCATGCTATCGTACAATAACAAAATCAGTAGGCATGGGATTCCATGTTTTGTAAAACAGATTTATCAAACTTCAATAGATCACATCAGATTGCCATAAAGTCACATGCATGGTTATAAATCAGAATCAATACCAATCAATTCAACATATTTGGATATCACATATTCTTAATTAACAGAGTAACACAGGGGCATACCATCAGACTTAGTAGAATACGGATTGTACCTGGATAATTCACATACCTCAACGCATCCAAACAGGGGTACATTATACATTAGCAATCATCTTTACTTATCTTAAATCAAAACAGACATACATATAAATAGCAGATTATTCACTAACATATCAACAATTCCTGAGTTTTGTAGCTTAATACAGATCATACAGACCTTACGGAAGGCTTACCTTCGATCCATACGATATTTTTAAGAATTTTAACCTATACGCTCGTGTGGATCCATACAGCTTGGGTATCTGGCCCGTATGGCCCACACTGCCTAGCACACGCCTGAGTGAACCTCTCAGTCACTTATATGGCCAGTCACAAGGCCTCGCACACGGCCGTCTGGTCCCAAACAATGACTTACACGGCCTGAACACACGTCTGTGTCCCTAGTCCGTGAAACCCTAAATAGTGCCTCACACGGTTTACCGTACGACCTGACACACGGTCGTCTTGCGCACACGGCCTGACACTCGACCGTTTGGTGTCGAAAGCCATGTTTTTCGATGTTCATAAATTGTAGAAATTAGGGTTTTTGTTACCTACCTTGTAACAACCCAATTTTAGCTAAATCGGAACAGTGGTTTCGGGACCACAAATTTGATATCGTAAAATTATTTTAATATTATTTTTGGTGTTTACAGTATATAAATATATGTGTGTGAAAATTTTGTGAGCTAATTTTATCATTTAATAGCTCAATTTGAGAAAAGGTCTTTATGTTGTAATTAGACCATTGATAGTGGAAATTGACATAAATGGGCATATATTATGGTGATTTTAAATGGTTTAGTAAAGGTTATAAAGGTAATTTATGAATTAATTAGTAAATAAATAAGGCCAACTATCATATTTTTCTCTTTATTTTTCAACTGAATACTCAAAGGAAGAAAACATTTTTGTACATTTAAGGTTTGACACTTGCAAGGCTTGATTGGTAAGTGTTTTGAGCTCAGTTTTTTATGATTTCTACGTTTTTGTGATCGTTGCTTTGAGTACTAGCTAGCCCATGCCTAAATTGTTGAAAGTATTGATGATTTGAAAGTTTCTATTGATGAATTCATGTGTTTTATGATGTTTGATGATGAATTATGAAAGCTTAGTGCTTGATATGCATGTTTTGTAAAGTGATTTTGAGTAAAAATGCATATTAGGGATTAAATTGAGAAAAGTGTAAATTGAGGGGTGAAATTATGAAATAAATGAAAGTTTTGAGCTGCTAGCGATCCCTAGGAAATTCGGCTAGCTTGGGTCTTATGGAATTTTGAGTAATTTTTGTTTTTATGAAATAGAGGCTAAATTGAATAAATGTTAAACTTTAGGGGCTAAAGTGCAAAAATGCCCAAATAGGTGTTTGTGGATTAAATTGAATGAATTGATGATTAAATGAGTTAATTTTTAATACATATAGATCAAGAAAGAAAAAACTCGGACCTAGATTGGGGAAAATCGAAGATTATTGAGTAATCGATCCGATTCGTCAATTCCAAGTACGAGGTAAGTTCATACATGAGAAACATTGTTACAATTATGTTTTTAATGCTTTGATAATGCATAAATTGTATATATGCGACTACGACTGTGTACAATGACAAATCTATTATGTTTGGCACTTACTGCGCGTTTTGAGATAGCTTCGGCTATATACAGCACTTAATGTGCGAATTGAAATAGCTTTAGCAATGTATGGCACTAAGTGTGTGATACCAAGATAGCTTCGGCTTAATGTGATGGCACTAAGTGTGCGATATTGTTATAGCTTCGGCTAATCATTTATCCACTAAGTGTGCGAGTTCTTAAAGCATTGAAAGATTTCTGAACGATTTAACGTATTGAACAAAGAGGTGCGAATGAAATAAATAAATACGGAAAAGTACATGTACGTACGATACCTATGTGGTAGTTGATACTATGTGTATGAAGATTGATGAATTTGTATATACATGATAAAAGGTCATGAATTATAATTGAATGATGATATGAGAACTACCAAGTGTTTATTAATTGATGATTTGTATATTTGAACTATTGAGCTTGTTTGGTACGAACTTACTAAGCTATGAAGCTTACTGTGTGTTATTTGTCTCTGTTTTATAGATAATCAAAGCTAGCTCGGGCTCGGGGATTGTTAGGAAACGTCGTCACACTATCGATCATTTTGTTGGTACTTTGGAAACCTTGTATTTATGTTATATGGCGTGTATAGGCTAGTATTACTATGGTATATTTTGTGTTATGGAATTACCCATGTAATTTGGCTTGATTATGATAAAGTTGTGGCATGTGAATTTTGCTTATATAATGTGTATAAATATGCTATGTGGTGTGAATTGTATGCCTTGTGAATTTGGCATAGTATGGTATTGAATTAGTGATATTTTGAGATTTGAGTTAGTTATTTTCATAGATGTATTAATGCTTGAGGAATGGTATAAATTGGTATGATTTTGGTTGTGAATTTGAGTAGTGAAATGGTTGTCTATGTATTGGCATGAAATGTGTGGAAATTGGTATGTTTTAGCTGCTTATATAAGTGTTGAAACGTTACCATTTTGATGGCTAGGTGAGTATGGGAAAAAGGGTGGCAAATTGGCTTTGCAAATTGGCTTATTTTTGTCCACATGGGCAGAGACATGAGCGTGTGTCTCAGCCATGTATGACACACGGTCATGTTACACAGCCGTGTGTCCTCTAGGGTACCCTTTCGAATTAAGGCAGTATACTCTACTGTTTTGACACGGTCTAGACACACGGGCACGTCTATTGGCCGTATGGGGCATACGAGCGGGCACATAGGCTTGTGGTCGGCCGTGTGACCCAAGTCAGTAATCTCTCTAGTTTTCCCACGGCCATGGCACACGGGCGTGTCCTCAGCCGTGTGGTACAAGTCAGTATGTATGTCCTATTTTCACACGGCTTGTGACATGGGCATATCTGGTGGCCGTGTGAGGCACATGGCTTGTTCACACAGGCGTGTGGCCCTGTAATTAAAGAAAATTTTATAAGTTTCTTAAAGTTTGTAAATGTTATTGGTTTAGTCCCGAACCTCGTTTAAGCATGTTTTAAGGTCTCCTAGGACCTTATAAGAGACAAAATGATTGAAATGAATGGATTATAATTATGATTTCACGAATATATGATTTATGTTATGGTTGTTTGATAATGCCTCGTAACCCTATTCCGGAGACGGATACGGGTTAAAGATGTGTTACATACCAGTTACGAATTTGATGTAGAAGCAACAATGATGAATTCTCGTCCCTTAAAACGACATTATAGCGACAAATCAGATGACTTATTCATAAATAAATTGTTAAGATTAGCATCCAAAACTGAAGTTATGTCGAAGAACTTTCGACACAAAACCTTAAATCGAAACTTACAGGCAACCGAATTGAACTAGGTAAGAGAAGTCAAACCCCGTACTGAATCAATTTGATGTAACATAGAAAAAATAAGGGTAATTCGAAGAGAAGAAATCAAAACGAAGAAAAACAAAGAACAGAGGAGGAATGGCAAAAAAGACATGAAAGAAGAAAGAAAGAAAAGAAAAAAAAAAGGTGAAACCATACAGGAGGTTTCTGGGAAGTTTAATTAACTAACAAAAAATAACTACCACACGGAGCAATTCAAAATAAAACATTTCCCAATTGCTTTCATAGTGATTCAAACACAAGACCAAAAGGTACACAAAAGCTTAACCATTGAACCACTAGGCTCATTGTAGTCATCAATTGATCGAAATTAACTTATAACTCACATGTCCAAAGATATGGTTTTAATTAAAAATAGCAAAATTTCAAGAGACAAGAATTGAACATAGAACCTCTCATTCATAACTAGAACACTTAACCACTGAACGAAATCAATTTACTTATAAATTTTTTTTCCAAAATCTAGACTCAAAATCGAGAGATAACCACTCTTGATTTCAAAACTCAATTTCTTTTAACCCGATTTTTGGGATGTTATAGTAAACAAATAAACATAACTTGATGTAGATTTCAAAGAATCTTGATATCCAAAAAAAATTAATTTTGTATACTAAAAACTTTGTAACTTATTAGAACTCATTTAGATGAGAATTGACCAAAATGCCTTTTTGGGTAAAAATTACCATTTTATCTTTTTTATACTACTTAGCACAATTTCTTCCCAAAATTAAAAACTTCATTCAATCCATGTCATAACTTATAATAAAACTTTCTTAAAAATCTTTTGGTGGTAAAACTTGGACTTTTACCCATTTCCAGGTAAAAATGAGAAATTTTTAATTTAGTCCCTATACTTTTGAATCTTTTTCAGTTTGGTCCCAAATGTAATTTTCATCATACCAATACATATTTTAACTTATAATTACGTCTATTAATCAATATTAACTTACTTTTCACATTTTGGGCAAATTACACTTCAATCCTCAAACTTTTTAAAATTTGTGATTTGGTCTTTTCATCACTTTCTCACTTGTAAAATTCTTTTCATTAATTTTCATATCCAAAATCACTTTATTATCATAATATTTCTTTTTATCTGATGATTTTTTTAATTTTCTTGAAAATTCACTATATATGTTATCGAAATAGTGTCACATGTCTAGTCAAAAATTTTGGGATGTTATAATCTAATTTACTAATGTTGAGTATAAAACTCTTTAGTTTTACCAATATTTTAAGTTTTTGTCTTTTAAAATTGCATCTGATTTCGTTATTTACACTTTTTTATTTAGTTTTTAACTAATTCACTTTACTTGTTTTATGCCTAGGAAAGATTGAGAACTTACTTGTTTTATGCTTATGAAAGATTGAGAACTAATCCCATTTTATCCAGCGATTGAAAGGAATACTCGAAACCAAAGGAGATCCAAATTAATGCATGATATTATTGGTTTACATACTTTTTGAGATCAAGGAGCTTCGGACTGATGTTAGATAGGAGTTTAGTTCGTTTAGCTCTTATCCTCGCAGTTTTGGTATCAAACACAGAGTTCCATACCCTCACTCTTTGAAATAGAAATGGGTTATTGGATCCTAAACACAAAAAATTTGTTGCATGTGGTCTGACTTTCTTAGCACAGGCCTCCCTACCATTACCTCATTTGTATGATGCATTTTCCACTAAAGCATTAAGTGGGATGTCTCCTTTTGAATGTTTACACAAAAGGAAACTAGATTACAAGTTTCTGAATTTATTTAGCTACATATGTTCCCTTTCTCCCACTCCCTATAACAAGAGTAAGTTGGCTTATATGTCTACCCATATACGTTCTTCGGTTATAGTGAGCATCATTATAGTTACAAGTTTATGGATTCCTCTAGTCAAATATACATCTCTCAACATATTTGATTTCAAAAGCGTATGTTTCCATTTCATCCCACTAAAGATGTTACCAGACTGTTCTCTAATTCTTGTCCTATGGTCACTACACAGCTTCTACTTGTTTCATCATCCACTACTGCTACATTTGAGACTTTTCTTACCAAACAAGTTTATCATTCTCCAGCTAGTACACTCAAACTCTAGTTTTTCAATTTCTTCTATGGTTGGTGACTTCTCTTATCCCTCTAGTGGCTCCATTTCTCCTTTGGTTTATAATATCACTAATACTTTATCTGTGGTTAGTAATCATCATCATATGATTACCTATACCAAGGCTTGTATATTTAAGCCAAAAGTTTTCTTAGCAACTAAAATTTTTGAAAAACCACCTAATGTGCACATCACTATGCAACATCAACAATGGCACTCTATGGCTTGTGCCAAGCCCCACAAGCTTAGTTTCAAAAACTTTACACTTTTTTTCTTACTAATCTTGGATTTAAAGCTTCAATTGTTGACTTTTCCTTATTTTTTTCTTCTTCTAAAAACAACAACTTTATGTGTTACTGTTTGCTTATGTCAATGCCATAATTGTTACTGGTGATAGTTCTCAAGATGTGGAATTGGCTATTCAACATCTTAATCATAAGTTTTGTCTTAAGGATCTTGGAAAACTTAGTTACTTTTTGGGCATTGATGTAACACCTCAAAATATATAGGGTTAGATGAATTAATTAACTAAAAAATGATCTTCAATTTTGATGGTTAAGAGCTTAGTATACTACCTAGAAAACCAAGGTTTGAGCCACACTCTTTTCATTTTTCCTTTTTTTAGCAACCAAGGTACAAAATCATACCAGGATATATATTAGTTTTGGTAAAAACATGTCAAGTGTGGGTAAGAGCCCAAATGGTAAGGCCTTTGCATATCTCTCTTTGCTTTTAGGGTTCAAATCACGCTACTTGCCCTTTATTTCCCTTTTATTTTCAGCAAAAGGGGGAAATTTGTCAACCAACCCCTCTAATTTTGAAACCCTAGATATTGAACTTCTTTTCTAATTACAATAGAACTATAACTTTTTTCTCCAAATAAGAGTGAATTTTTACTCTTCTTTTTCTTATTTCTTTTCCTTATTCTTCTTCATCTTTTTCTTTGCAATTATTTCCTTTACATTGTTGAAATTATTTTTGCAATCCCGAATCTAAAATTGGTCATAGTTCAACCATTTTCCATATCAATTTAGTGAAAAATTGACAATCTCATCTCTAATCCTAGCCAAGAATCAGTAAGTACGTTTTAATTCCGATACTCGATCTCAAAATTCTACAAAATACCCGCCTATTGATAATCTTGCAATCGTTAAAACAATCCTTCCCAGCTTTTATCAAATCTTTCATTAACCTGGGAAAATCTTGAAAATCGTTATTAATTCTCGTGTATTTTCCCGTTGAAAGACTCGTTGTAGGTATCCCGAATCAGATTTAGACGTGAGGATAATCGTTCGAGACCCCAGTGACAGGTGTGTATTCTTTTATGAGAAAATCGAGGTAAAATAGAGCCTAGAATAGACCACACGGCCAGCCACACGGGCATATGGGCCATCTATGTGGACCACACAGCCTCTGCACATGGCTATGTCCTCCTTGAAACACTAGGGAATTCACTTCTCACACAGTTTAAGACCCTCCACAGCCTGCCACACGCTCGTGTCTCCCCTGTAAATTGAATTTTCAAATACCACACGATCTCAGTCTATTACAGGCCTAGCCACACAGTTGTGTACCCCTTCCACACGGTCCAAAGCTTCCCACACGGCCTTGTGTCCCCTGCTTCTAAGAAATTATAGTTTCGCCAAGAACTTTTATGATTTATGCAGATTAGTCCCTAAATGTTTCCTAAACTATTTTTAGTAATTTATATTATTTAATTGAGTCCTCGATTTTAGGATTAATGATGATTGATTAGATTACTACTATATAAGTATGCTATGTGATTTATATATGCCTTCTATGACTGAATTACCAATAAATTACTATTGATAATCATTAAACCAAATTACTGATTGCATGAATCAAATGCTCACTATATTGATAACCAAATACATGTAAACCATGTATACTGCTACTGATGATATAAATGCATGTTAAGCGTGTTTACTGTTACAGTATTGTATTAATGCTCGTATGACATATTGCATTCTATACGGTGGGACACATGGAAAGGAGGAAGCACTAGCAATTTAACTACAAAAATTGGTTGTTTATCCACAAATTACTGGCAACTTTTATCAGCAAAGTCATTGTGTTTTCATAACTACTGGCAACGTATTAACCTATAAGCACTCATGGCTTATCCACAACTTATACTGACAACTATTATCTGCAAACTCGTTGTGTATTTACAACTACAGGTAACGTATTAACCATTAACACTGGTGGATTATCCACAAACTGGAGTATCTGGGATATAAGAATTCTAGGGAATTCTTACTGTGGAGTGTAGTGGTTGGGTAGGACCTATTTATACTTTTAAACTGAAATTGCTAATTATATTATATCATCACAACTAAAATTGCTAATTATATTGCATCATCACGCATTAACATGCTTGAATGAACTGTCACCTTCTGCGAGGCTATACGATTACTAATGTACTAAGAACTATTATTATTTATGCTTGGATTACTGTTTGGCACTGATTTACTTGTGATGGAACTCACACTAAGCGTGATAACTCACCCCACTTTTAATTTCATCCTTATAGATAACCCATTAGGTTAAAACTCGGACATGACATCCGAAGGGTCTCGACTCGATTTTTAATTACAAAATTATTTTGGGTTTATTATATTATTCAGAGATTGTATTATTATATTATATTGAATTATGGTATAGGACTTAGGATTATGAATTTTTTTATGCATGGCACTTAATTTTATTTTATTTAAAAATAACCACATATCACTTTTTCGCTGTTATACCTTGATGAAGGTTTTGAATATTTATAAATTGGTATTGAACTAAGTTTTATACTAAATTAAACAAGGGTTTTAAAATGATTGTTTTCAAAACCGCAATAACTCACTTGGTCACTTTGGTGGCTAATGTAATCTTTCGAATTCGGGTTTAATGTCTAAGCCGGGTTGGGTAGGTTATAATTGAAGTGACAATAGGCCACGACGGTTTGCACTTGAATCGATGGAAATATATATCGAGACATTTGTAAGTGACATGTATGATGAGTGCTACTCTTGTTCTAACTCCTATGGTTACTTTTCCACCATTATCATCTTCTAATGAGAATGTATTTGATGATCCCAAGACTTATAAGAGTGTAGTAGGTGCATTGTAGTACATTTGTATTACATAACTTGATCTTAATTTTAGTGTTAATAAGGTCAGTTAGTATATGCAGTCGCCCATTAACAAACATCGGCAAGCTCTCTGGTACTTGAAAGGCAGTCTTTATCATGGCTTGATTTTTTGAGTTCTTGATTTTTTTCACATTAATGGGCTAGTCAAACTCTAACTAGGGTAGTTCATTAAAAGATATGATATCCACATTTAGCTTCATATTTACTTAGGCGATAACCTAGTTGGATAGTCATCTAAAAAGAAGCTTGTTGTAACTAGGTCTACTTCTAATGCAAAATATAGAAGTCTTGCAGAAATAGTTGTTGAGTTGGTATGGTTTCAAAATTCATTGAATGGAATTGGTGTTGAACTTTCTTAGCCTCTAAATTTATAATGTGATACTCTTAATGTAGTTAACATTGCTTCCAATCTAGTTCTTCATGTTTGCATGAAACATGTAAAGTTGGATATCTACTTTGTTCAAGAGAAAATTGTGGCTAGTCATCTCCAAGTCAATCACATTTTTGCCATTGAATAGGTTGCATACTTGCTTACTAAGCCCTTAT
This sequence comes from Gossypium anomalum, assembly GCA_025698475.1. NCBI lineage: Eukaryota > Viridiplantae > Streptophyta > Magnoliopsida > Malvales > Malvaceae > Gossypium > Gossypium anomalum. The sequence goes on from CM046961.1 coordinate 16,813,528, forward strand.
CAGTAGCTTCTTTTTTCAAATTATGCTCTTAACTTCATGTTCGTCCCATTGATGATGTTGTGTCAAAAGAAGTCTAGAGTGGAAGAGGAATGTTAAAGTATTTAATATATTCTCGTGCTAGTTAAATATAGCTGGTTGTAGTTAATTAGTGGTATTGTTAATATTTTTACAAGTTGCTAGTATTGTTGTAATTAGTTGTACTTGCTGTAACCATCTAGTAAATTAGTTGTAACCATAACCATTTAGCACACGCATCATGAGTAGTTGTTAACTAAGTTAGCATAAATAAGGGTGAAGGATTTAACCATCCATTCCCACTTTGGTTCTAATTCCATGACATTCATTAAGTTTAATTAAGCTTGATTAATTTGTTAATCTTTAGTATATATATAAAAGTGACTGGGAGAGAGAAAAAATTCATCATCATCCCATGCAATTGTTGGCCATAACATAGGAAAGAAAAAAAATGAAAGCTTTCCAAGCTTTTGTAGATCCAAAATTCATAAGGTAAGAGTGATCTTTTGTTGAATTTTTTATGGATTTTAGATCATGTGAGCTTGGCTTAGTTGACCCAACTTTTAGATTTTTCAATTAGAAAGATTTGTTCAAGTTTCCATTAATGAGTTTTTGTGAATTGAAGCTTGGATGTGATAGATTAATGAGTGTTGGATTTGGACTATGTTAATAACATGTCAGAAATTAGTAAGAAGTAATGAATTTAGTTTAAATTAAGCTAAGACATTTAGTTGATTTATGACATTAGGGACTAAATTGAATAAATTAAAAGATGTTAAAAAATTTTGTCATGGATTGGAAGCTAGAGGTCTCTAGTAAATAAATATGAAATTATATTTTGATTTAATATTGAATAACAAATGATACAAGCATTCCAGATATTAAGGCCTATAGGGACTAAAATGAATAAAATTTAAATCATATTTAATTTATGTGTTTGTGTGAAACTAATATAGTTTCTACAATGAATTTATCGTACATAGCTAAAGATGACAACGAGACGTCGCAGGATAAGGGAAAGGCAAAGGTCGTAAATGAATAACTCTATCCCGATTTGTGCTTTCATGAATTTGAATTCAATATATAACTTGTTAAGTAATAACTTCATTAAGGTAACACAACAACTTGTCTTGTGTATTATGGTGAATGGCTATAATGTGATGAAAGTTTGTGTATTTGTATGTATATGGTGTTTTGAAGTAAAAATATGTGTAACACCCTGGTTTGGCGGGTCCTAAGTTTTGGCGTATAGACTGAGAGTAATCTATGAGACACCGTTCTACCCACCCAATTGTTGCTTTAGCGTATAAATCAGGCGCATAGTAGACGTTAGAATATTACGTAAAGATCTACCTCGAAACATGTTGAGTTGTAAAGAATGAGAGTTTGGCAAGAGTATTGAGGATTTTTGGGTAAACTGGGTTATCGCCGAAGGTAGTATACGCCAAGTTCATTGGGTTACTGTGCTAGTTACGCTGTAAATGATTTGGTTAGGAACTAATGGAACAGTCAGAGGTATATAAAAATATTAGATTTTCTTTTATGTTTTCTCTACAGTTGTAAACCACTATTGGGGTAATTTTGAAAGTGGGCAACATGTGTCAAGTTCCAATAAGAACTTAGGTTGTACAAATAGATACTTAGGTAAGAGAAAGGGGGAGTTTTTCTTGTTCCTTTTTCAAGAAGTACTACTATTTGAACCTTAAGGAACCTAAAATATTCCTTTCTCCTTTAAGCTAGAATTGTAGATCTGGATCTTTATCAGTGATTACTCTACGTCAAATTTATGACTTTGCATGTTATGTTATGAAAGGTTAAGTCAATAAGAGAGCATAAATACTAAAATAAAGAAATAAGGCTTTGTTTGAGGGCAATTTGGGTTTGAGATGATTGTAAAAGTCACACGAATGAGTTTAATGGTGCTATTATGTTTTATAAGTAGTGGTTGTTGCAATTTCTTGTTGGATGTTGAATCTGGAATTAAAGTTGCTATCTGTGGTTGTTAGGTGAGTCTTTATAGTAACTATTGCATGTGTACTATTCATACCATATCTATAGGAAGCTTATCAAGAAATGTATAGTATGCGACTCTATGGGTGATTATTGAAGGATATCTATGATCGTATAAACATGTGTTGAGGATAGTATGTAAATTTGGTATGGAATCTAATAAGCTCAAGTATGTGATGAAATATTGATATGAATCTATGTCTGGACAGTAGTTATGTAATGTGAGTACTTTTGTTATGTAGCGGTGTTTAGAATGATTATGCTTAGTTTGTGTCAGTGCATGAAAGGTCTGTAAAGGAAGTATAGTTGAGATTGAGCACCAACATTTGTTGCGGACTTGAAGGTACATGTGACACAGATTTAGTCTGCACTAGTAATCTATTGTCATTTTAAAAGTTTAGCTTGGATTGGTAACTTTACATGTATGGTACCCTTTGAAAAGGAATTATGAATGATGATTACCCAATGGGGTTCTCTACGTGTCCCAAGACGATGATAGGAAAATCCCACGTAATGTGAGTTTAGAAAAATCCATATCATAAACATGTTAGAAAAGAATAGCCTTCGTGGCGAAGCCTAAAAGAATAACCTTTGTGGCGAAGTTTAAAAGAATAGCCTTTGTGGCGTATTACGAAAGAATAGCATTTTTAGAAAATTATGAAAGAATAGTCTTTGTGGCAAATCCTGTAAGAATCACCTTTTTTGTGAATTATGAAAGAATTACCTATGTGGCGAATCTTGCAATGGAAGCCTTTATGGCGCACTCCGATTGGACTGCCTTATGGTAAGTCCTAATAAGGCTCTTAGTGAAGAACTTTGAAGGACGTTCTTTATGGCGAGCTCTACACTGAGTAATTGGCATATTTAGCATGACTCTTAAATGTAATATGTGAAACTAGTAAGGATAATGTACCCATGGATTATATGGTAAAGTATCACACAATACTAAGATTCGTTTGGAAATAAAGAATTAAGAACACATGGAGAAGTAATGAGTTAGTATCGAAAATGTATTCTGATTAAGGACAAGAATTTATATGTTCAAAGGAAGCATCTGTGATCAGTGTATGTGTTTCTTCTTGAATCGGAATGAGGTGATGGCTTAAAGATTAAAGGATGTAAGTGATTTAATGAAAACATTTTGTTGACAAAAAGAAATAGTTTCTGACTAAGGTATAGTAACAGATGAGTGTAAAGGAATAGAACTTGAGGAATCACTCACCACAGACAAGGTTGAAGGTTAAGAAAGATGAAACCATCTATATATATTAATTATCATGTGTAACATGCAAATATGACTAATGTAAATGATGTTTTACTCACTAAGTTCTTATGAACTTATCTGGGTGTGTTACGTTACAAATGAGTTGATGTGGGACTGCACCAGGGGGGACGATGTCAGGACTATGCCAAGAAATGACGTATCAAGTTATTATGCATATAGAACGAGCCTGGCAGTGAGTTTGAAGTCTGAATTGTTACATAGAAATCCATACTTTGGGATATCTACAATAGATTAGGATTTCAATTTGGATATCTTTGTAATTTAATTACCATGTGTGGTAATTTTATTTTCTTATTGTATATACTTAGGTAATTTAGTTTGAAATCTGTAACAAAGAAGGTGCAATTTGATTGTAACTTGTTTAAGTAGATTAAGTTTTTGTATGTATTCGTTTGGTACTACCCAAGATCTAGATCGAACATAACGGATCGAGTTGAGGGTGTTACAATATGGCTATGAGATAAATGTGATAATGGTAAGTGAAAGTATGAATACATATGTAAAAGATATGCAAAAGCATGGAATTGATATGTAAATGATATGTGAATGATGTAAATTGTCATACTGATTGTATATAAAATGTGGAAACATAATAATGACATGTAATGGTATACAAATGATTTGAGAATGATATGAATTTGCTATGTAATAGTTTATAACATGTGAAACATATATATTTTGAAACACTGAATACCCTATTAACAATTTCGGATAAAGTCAAGTATAGTTGACATGCTATAGAATTAGTGTATGGGATTTACTTCGATTTATACTAATGAGGCGCGGAGCGCACATTACTTCAAATGTATTGATGAGGTGCAAGGCATATTTATATATATTACTTCTGTTTATACTGATGAGGCACGAAGCGCACATTACTTCAGACATACTGATGATGAAGTAGGTGCAAATTATATTGGTGTAATGGTTGGTTGACCTGTGTATCCGTCTTGAGTCTGTGTCCAGTTAATAGAGATTATACATCATGTGATATGCTAAATGACATTAGATATTGAATGTTAAATTTTGATTGAGAAATTGCATATGAATATTAATACATTGAAAGGTAGCATGTGAAAGATCAAGCGATTCTAGAATTAAGAGCCCTAAGGGTCGATAAAGTTATCAAAATGAATCAATGGATTTGATTGTGAAATGAGAAATGAATATGTATATATTCATGTAATTGAAATGGTATTAAAATCGTATGATGGTTAAGTTCAAAATGTTAATATGTGATATATTATAACAAGCATGAAAGCATGGTAATAAAGGCATGAGACAAGAAATGTTGACATGGTTTAATTATATTTGAATTACATAATTAATGTATGTATTTGATTGGATGATACTTGTTTATATTGTTTTCAATATGCTCTATTACTCAATGTATGTTTTCTTTTTTGTGCACAAGTATTGATTAGATCACGAGGGTTTGTGAAGTCGACAACATCCAAGACTCAATTCTCGGCTCGACAAAGTTTGTATAGCTTTTGGTAAATTTTGTAGCAAGTTGGCATGTACATAGTGTCATAACTTGAATTTGGAGACCTTGTTATCATTTTGGTATTTACTATGCTAGGAATTTTTATATGGTATATGATTATATATGTAAATGGTGTGTAAATAAGTTATTCATGGTTATGTTGGTATATTAGTCTTAAATTCAATAGATATGTCATAACTTAGGTGCTATTTATATGCTAAGTAAAAGAATTTGATGCTTCAAGTTGGTAATGTTGTGTTTATGGTTGAAAGCATGTGTGCAAACATGTTTAAGTATGCTTAAATGGTGTTTAAATATGATTTTGATGTCCCATAATGTTTGGAAATTATTTGATTTTATTTTGGATCAAACTAGGTGTGTTTTGGGGTTATTTTTGGGTCTTAGTAAACTTCTACTAGTACAAATGGTTAGATGTATCGAAACAAGTCATTAGCCAAAAATGAACAGTAGCATGGACTTCTACTGATAGAAGTCCAAACTTATACCAATACAAGTGTGGCAAAACAAGCCCCCTAAAAAACCTGAACTTGATTTCGATCATCCCCGAACACTTATAACTCTATTAAAAATGTTTTTAAAGTGTTTAAAATGACTTGAATTTGTTTTTAATTAAAAATGTGATAAATGTTTGATGTTTATGCAGGGGCAAAGCCAGAACAATCAAATTTTAGGGGGGCCAAAATACAATTTTAACCTTACTAATTTAAATTTTTTAAAAAATTAAGGGCTTAAATAATAATTTTACATTTTAGGGGGGTCGGGGCTCATTCAGGCCCTTCTCTAGATTCGCCACTATGCTTATGTTGTTGTTTTTTAAAGAGAAGTTAATCTAAGTTGCTGCAACAATGAATATGGTGTCACACATCTGGACCCGACAATCGGGTTGGGTGTGAAGTGCTACAAACAACGCCTTAAAACTTGAGTAACTATTGACAATTTACCCATTATTTTTCTAGATACATAATGATAATACTCTAGAATGAGATATTTTTATGTATTAATTACATATTTATTTTAAGAGTGATCCTACTAATTTGAGCTATTTATGATTTTTATCTTGTAAGGACTAAATTGAAGCCAAAAACGAAATTTGGGGGCAAAAAGCGTGAATTTGAAGATAAAATGGGTCATCATGCAAAATAGGAAAGAAGTGGCGTCGAAAATGCAAAGTGTAGAAGACTTGGGGGCAAAACTGCAAAGAAGAGATTTTATAAACACAAAACTCTATTTAAATTTTAATTATATTAGGATAATTGTTAAAGATTATTATTTAGATTTAATTTTAGCTTTTATCTTTATTTATTTTTATTTATCTTTTAGAATTTAATTAGGAATAGACTAGGTTTCCTAGAACTATAAATAAAGGATGGAGTGACACAAATCTCACTCATTTTTTCTGTAAACACTCCCTCTCCCAAAAAGCTTAGCCTTTGTTCCTTTCATATTATTCAATAAAAATTCCATTTTATTTACGTTTATTTATTTTTCCCCAAAAAGCATGAGCCACTAAATTCCCCAAAAATGGTTCATGAGGCTTAGAATCCGCGCTTAGCTTTCTCAACGAGTATTCATTGTTTTTTCGCATTACGGGGCTGACGCTTCCGTCCATGTCCCTTCAAAGGTGATCTTTTTAACTTGTGTAAAGAACGACTGCTTTGTATGTTTTGGGAAGGTTGCACAGTCGATTAGTTAGCTTACTGCGTCAGTGGTTGTCCAGCCCAAGAGACAAAAAGGCGTGGCATTCGCCATTGAGAAGTGATGATCTAGTGTAAGACGGTCCCACAAAAGCGACGGTTGGCTAGAGTTAGGTTCCCCTAAATCGTAAGTCTAAAATCTAAGTGGAGCTGGTGGTCGTAGGCATCCTCTTCCACTATAACTGGCTTATTATGTTCGAGAAGGATAACCTAAAAGCCTAGGATTGAACCCAAGGCAGATCGAGACAACTGGAGGTTGGAATCTCTCCATAAAAACTCTTTTTCCTCAATTTTGTTTATCTCTACAATTTTAATTTTAATTTTTACAATTTCAATTCAATCAAACTTTTAATTCTATTTTTTATTTTTTTCCCAGGTACGCAGGTTTTCTTGGCCACGACTCTGTCCGGGACCTCGAGGAATAGGAACTTGTACAAATCTAGTCCCTGAGGATTTGACCCTACTTCCCTTATACTATTCTTTTTATCATTTTATAGGGATAGGATATTTTTTATGCTTTCAATGACACATCAAATTTTGGCACCGTTACCAGGGATTGGTAACGTGCTAATCTTATTTCTTTGTTTCTAATGACCAGATCTGCTCTAGGTATTCTTGCGTTTGATTCAGAAATAGAGAAGATTGCGAGAGCCAATCGTAAGGAAACGAAGTTATGGAAAAAGCAGTTAGGGGTGGTTGGGACTCAGAGTAACCCACCGCCAAAAATTAAAGTAAACGATGAAGTTGAATCTAGGCTTAACAAAAACCCTACTCAAACACTTGAAAGTGAAAAAGCAGAAGTCGATTCACCAGAAGAAGTGCTTAACACTCGGGTTAACGAAAACCCGAATCTAGCACATCAACCTATGGCTCAAACGATTCGCCAATTGGCCAAAGCTCCGGCAGAACAATCGCTATTATGCATTGTGTATCCTACCATGTATACTGATTTTGAACTGAAGTCAGGATCAATCCAGTTACTATCAACTTTTCGTGGGTTGCAAAATGAAAACCTACACAAACACCTAAAAGAGTTTCATATGGTTTGTCTTAGTATGAAACCTCATGGCGTAACTGAGGATCAAATCAAATTGCATGCTTTCCCTTTTTCCCTAGCAGATTCAGCTAGGGAATGATTATTTTATCTACCCTATGGGTCTATTACAACTTGGGCTGATCTTTCTCATTTGTTTCTTAACAGGTTTTTTCCAGCATCTTGTGCAGCTGAGTTAAGAAAGGAGATAGTTAGGATAAGGTAAAAAGAAGTAGAGTCTCTTTATGACTATTGGGAGCGATTTAAGGAGTTGTGTACCAGTTGCCCACAACATGGTATAACGGAATAGTCTCTACTCCAATACTTCTATGAAGGCTTGAAACCCATAGAGATGAATATGGTAGATGCCACCATTGGAGGAGCGTTGATCAACATGACTCCCTAACAAGCAAGGGACTTGAAATCCATGATGGCTACAAATACTGAACAATTTTGAGCCAATCCTGAGCCCCTTAGAAGGGTTCACCAGCTAAGTAATTCAACCTTAGAAGATAAAGTTGATAGACTTACTAATATTGTGAATTCTCTTATTGTAGAAAAAACAAAACCAGCCCGACTATGCGGAATATGTGCTACACTTGAACATACAACCGATGCATGTCCTAGTTTGTATGATGATACTATGGCTCATTTGGATGCTGTGGGAAATTTCCCTAGACCACCACAAAAATGATATGACCCTTACGCAAATACCTACAACCCAAGATGGAGAGGCCATCCTAACTTGAGTTATGGGGCCAACCCATAATATAATCAGCCATACCAAAATTAGTTTCTACAACAGCCACGAGATTTAGGCATTTCTCTAGAAACCATGGTCAATAAATTAGCAGCTAATATACTTGATTTTCAACAGAAAATCGAGGCATCTATAAGAGAATTGACCACATCAATTGAGAAAATGAATTCTCAAGGGAAGTTGCCATCACAAACGGAATTGAACCTAAGACAAAACACAAATTTAGTGACGTTGTGAGGTGGAAGAGAACTGGAACCAATTCCTGGTAAGAATCTTGGCCAAGATTCTACTTAAGAAAAGCCCGAAAATGATGAACAGGTCCAAACGAAATCTTCGTTGCCTAAACTTCAACCTCCATTTCCAGGACGATTGAACCAATATCGGAAAGGTAAAGAGGACAAGGAGATCCTCGAAATATTCAGAAATATCGAGATTAACATACCACTGTTGGATGCTATCAAACAAATTCCGCGTTATGCCAAATTCCTCAAAAAACTCTTCACCAACAAGTGAAAATTAACTGGTAATGAAAGGGTAAGCGTTAGTGAGAATGTATCCGCAGTGTTACAGTGGAAGATGCCAGCGAAATGCAAAGATAGGGGCATGTTCGCAATACCATGCAAAATAGGCCACTTAGGAATTAAAAAAACTATGTGTGATTTAGAGGCCTCCATAAATGTAATGCATTTTTCTTATGAGTCACTTAACGCGGGTTTTTTGACGAAAACAGGTGTTATCATTCAGTTAGCAGATAGGTCTATTATACATCCTGAACGAGTCCTCGAGGACATATTAGTGAAAGTCAACGGGCTTATTTTCCCTGCAGATTTTTATGTGATAAAAATGGAGAAGGATAACACTCTTGGATCTTCAGACATTTTACTAGGCCGACCTTTCCTTAGTACCACTAGCACTAAGATTGATGTACGAAGTGGAACTCTCACGATAGAATTTGATGGGAAGATCATGAAGTTTAATGTTTACGATGCTATTAGTCATCCAAGTGAAATCTTGAACGTAAACTATGTCGACATAATTGACTCATTAGTAGAAGAAACTTTTGAGTCGATTTATGAAGATAAATCTGAATTTATATTTGATGATTATGAATCTGTTAATGAATTATTGTCTCTATCGAACATTAAATTTTTACCTTCTGTTGTGCAGGCTCCAAATTTAGAATTGAAACCATTTCTCGAGCATCTTAAGTATGTGTTTTTGAGGAAAGATAATACCCTACCGATCATAGTCTCAAATGGACTTTCCAAGCTCGAAGAAGAAAGTTTGATCCAGGTACTAAAAAATCATAAGGAGGCGATTGGCTGGACCATTGCCGACTTAAAAGGGATAAGCCCTTTGACATGGACACACAAGATCTACTTGGAGGAAAACACGAAACCAAAGCGAGAGGCCCAAAAATGGTTGAACCCAAATATGATGGAGGTGGTAAAAAAGGAAATAATCAAACTGCTGGATGCTGACGTAATCTACCCCATTTCTGACAGCAAATGGGTAAGTCTGATGTAACTCGTGCCCAAGAAAATGGGCATGACAGTAAAGAAAAATACTGTGGGTGACTTGGTACCAACCCGAGTGCGAAATGGGTGGCATGTCTGCATTGATTACAGGAAGTTGAATTATTATACTAGAAAATATCATTTCCCTCTTCCTTTTATAGATCAAATGCTTGAGCATTTAGATGGTAAGACTCACTTTTGTTGTCTTAATGGATACTCAGGTTTCTTCCAAATCCCAGTTGCACCAGAGGACCAAGAAAAGACCACTTTTACATGCCCATTCGGCATATTTGCGTACAGAAGGATGCCATTCGGACTTTGCAACGCACTGGCCACCTTTTAGAGATACATGATGAATATATTTTCTGAATATGTGGAAAATATTATCGAAGTTTTTATGGATGATTTTACTGTGTATGGGAATTCTTTTGATGAATGCCTTAAGAACCTCACAATAATTTTAAATAGATGCATAGAATTTAATCTTGTCTTGAATTATGAAAAGTGTCATTTTATGGTAGACAAAGGTTTGATTCTAGGTCATATAGTTTCAGCAAAAGGAATAAAGGTCGATAAGGCTAAAACTGACATTATAAATTCTTTTCCATATCCCTCTATTGTAAGGGAAATACGTTCTTTCCTTGGCCATACAAGGTTTTACAGGTGCTTTATAAAGAACTTCTCAAAAGTAGCTGAACCATTGTGTGAATTATTACAGAAAGATAATGAATTTGAGTTCGGCCAAAAATATAAAGAGACTTTTGACACACTCAAACAGAAGTTGGTTTTCGCTCCTATAGTATAAGCACTAGATTGGAACTACCTTTTGAAATTATGTGCGGTGCAAGCGAGCACAGTGTGGGGATCATGTTGGGCCAAAAGCTAGACAAAGAGCCCCATGTCATTTGTTATGCCTCAAAAACCCTAGATGCTGTACAAAACAACTACACCACCACAGAAAAAGAACTTTTAGCTATTGTATTTGCTTTGGATAAATTTTGGTATTATTCGTTGGTATCTAAAGTAATTATTTTTTCTAACCAGGCAGCTCTTAGGTACTTGATCACAACAAAGGAAGCGAAGCCAAAGCTCATTAGATGGATTTTACTGCTCCAAGAATTTGACATCGAGATTCGAGATAAAAAAGGATGTGAAAACTTGGCGGCAGACTACTTGAATAGGTTAAAAACACCTTATTATGACTTTCCTATAAAGGATGAGTTCCCTGATGAAAGCCTGTTTTCGACCAAGGCACATTTCCCATGGTATGCGGATATGGTAAATCTTCAAGCCACAGGTTCATTGCCCACTGGGTTAGCACGTTCTGTGAATGACAAGCTTAGACTAGAAGCTCGATATTACATTTGGGATGACCCATACTTGTGGAAACATTGTTCAGACCAGATAATAAGACGATGTATTCCAGAAACTGAGGTAATCTTTATCTTTACTTGTTTTCATACAGAAGCTTGTGGAGGTCACTTTGGCCCTAAACATACTGCTCATAAGGTATTTGAGTGTGGGCTATATTGGCCCACAATTTTTTGAGACGCATATAATTTTTGTAAGTCTTGTGATAAATGCCAACATACAGGTAACATCACTAAACAAAATCAAATGCCCCTATCCCTAATTCATGTATGTGAGATTTTTGATGTATGGGGCATTGACTTCATAGGTCCATTTATTTCCTTATTTAGAAATATATATATGATTCTTGCAGTAGACTATGTTTCTAAGTGGATAAAAGCAAAGCCTACTTGCAATCATAATGTTAAAACTGTTGTGGAGTTTCTAAAACGAATTGTTTTTTCTAGGTTTGGCACACATCGAGCTTTGATCAGCGACCGTGGAGCCCACTTTTGTAATAAAGTCATGGAGGCACTTATGAAAAAATACGGAGCTCACCACCGTATAGCTACAGCCTACCATCCCCAAATGAACGACCAAGTAGAAATCTCGAACAAGGAAATCAAGACTATTTTAGAGAAAGCAGTTCGGCCTAATCAAAAGGATTGGAGTCTTCGACTAAATAACGCACTTTGGGCTTATCGGACAACGTATAAGGGACCAATTGGCATGATAAAATTTTGGTTGCTTGGTACCACACATAGTTTATCCCTTACTGATTTTAATATTGCATTGGCTTTTGTGACAGAGGAGTATACTATGTCCACTGATTATGAGAACAATTTGTGTACTTTTCCAGCAGACTTCAAGGCTGTTGAGGCCTTTTCCTTATTAATAGATAATGTCGAAATCATGTATAGCCCTAAAACATCGAAAGATTTATGGTTTCGTAACCCTACCTTATGTTACATACATCGTTATTTGGCTTATAATTTCTAAGGCCGGCGAGATGCTTCAGGTACCGTCTCGAAGACGGAATTATTCTTATTATGGTGTATGTACACCGGTCGTCCGGTAAATTTGGGCTATTGGTATGTGCTTCAGTTTGAACATGTTATAAATGCAAAGCGTCCTCTCATTTTAGGCTCTTTTATTACACAACTATTATTTTCTTTGCATGGCTCTAAAGCTACTATTTCAAACTTACATGTTGCTTGCCAAGCCGATCCATTAGACGCTCGCTGCCTTGACTCGATTGGATTGCTTCTTGGCACTCCTTCTTCCTTTCGCTTTGTCCCTTTAGGTGTTCGATCTTCACCAGCTGAACGAATCTTTCGGCAGCAAAATCAGCACGACGTACGCAATCAAGAACGACTTTAAAATTTTTTGATATAATATTAAAATTTTGTATTTAAATAAAATTTTAATATCTTAAATATTTGGCTCTAAAATTCTATATCTTAAACTTAAAAATCCTATATTTTTAAACCTTAAATTTTAACCACTAATATTAAATATTAAACTCTAAACCTTAAATATTAAATACTAAATACAATTACTAAATCTTAAATGTATCTAACTTTACACTTTTAAAAAGTATAAACAACATAAAAAAAATGATCCGACTTCAAAAAATTATAAAATGATGATTTTTATTTTTCTAAGTACTGTGGTATGATTTATTTTTATTCAACATCATTTCTATGTAATATTATAATTAAAAAAATTAACCCAAAAGTACAATATGGGTAAATAAAAGAGGTTTGAATAGGTTAAAAAAATTGTGATAAGTTCAAAACCGTGGTAACCGTTCTGCTCACTCTGTTGTGTCAATTCAAAGGGAAGGGATGATAGTGGGTTTTGGGAAATTTTATGTTTTTTTAAAACAGAAATGTTGAAATTTCTAGGAGAAGTTGTTTTATTTGTTGGAATCAGGACAAATTTGGGAATTTTTTAGGTTCATTTCAAGGTTTAGGAAGGAATTTTTTTGGGTTTTCCCCAAATTTGAACTTGATCGGTGATTGAAAACACTCTTGGAAGCTCCATTCTCCGTTCATTGTTGTTGCTTCCCTTCTATACTTCAGCTTTGCCCTTTCTTTATGATGGAAGAACATTGACATGAAGAAGAATTGTATCAGTTTTTTGCGTTTTAAATAATCCAAAACGGTGTATCGTAGTTTTGAGTTAATTTTTTTAAAATTATAATAGGACATGAAAATGATGTGGAATCAAAATAATGGTTAAAAATATACAAGAAAACATTTCCCATTGACACTCTCTTTTTAAAATTTTGTACTTAATTTTTTTTTTAATTTGGTACACAAATTTGATATTTTTTTCTAGTTTAGTACTTAAACTTAATATATATTTTTTAAGTTGGTACTTAATATTTTTGGGGTTTAATTTGGTACCTAAACTCTTTTTTTCTAATTTGATACCTAATCTTTTTTTTTTGTTTGATTTGGTACTTGTTAAATATTTTACAAATTACTCCAATATAGTAAAAATATTTTTTTATATGGTAGTAAGAATAATCAATGTATGATTGATATGTGATAAATGATACAAACTAATTCTATATTAGAACACATGAATTTGAAACCATATATATTTGAAAATATTTTCAAAGCAAAATAATAAAAAATAAAATATTTTAATATGATAAACTTGAAACATTAATTAACTTATTTAGGTCACAAAATTATTATTTTAAATTTTTTAAAAAAAATAACTTTCTTTAGAATTTTTTTAATTTGTATAATTTTAAAAAAATATAAATTTTAGAATTTTTATAAATATTTTAAATTTTAAAAAAATAATTTAAATTTTTAAATTTTTATTTTATTTATTTTTAAAATTTATAGAAACTAAATAGGGCAATTTACTAATAAAAGCCCTTTTTTCGTTATTTAACGAAATGGTCTGACTTTTTTATTATTTACGGAAAAAGACCATTTTCCCCGAAAGCGCGTCCACATCAACGTGAAGTCAGTATCCACATGGCAAAATGCACCCCTAGGGGAGCATTTTGCCCGTGTTTAAATTTTCAAAAAAAGGCTATTTTTTAAATATTATAAAAATAGACCAAATTTTTTGGAATTTTACAAAAATAAACCTTAAAAAAGGCTTAAAGTGATAACACCACTTTTTTTAATGCGTCACCAATTAATATAAAAACAATACTTACAAAGCAAATCTTTATATAGACTCAAAGTCTCATTTCTCTTGCTTTCTTAAGCAATGTGGGATATGAGATATGTGTATATATAGACTCAGGAATATGTTGGCAGCTTGTTCCTAAACAATGTGGGATTCCTTCGTCTTTTAACTAATAACATGAGATTAAAAGCTACACTATATTTTATATTTTTTTACTTTGAGTTTAAATTTTTTTACAAAAAGTTAACATTTGTTATATTATAAATAAAAATTTTAAACTCTATAAGTAAAAAAATTATAAAATATAAAATGAGTATGGTAAAATATTAAAAAATAAATATTTAAAAAATTACTAATAGTTGAGTGATCATTTTGTAAGTTTTTATAATTCGATAGCTAAAAAATCATAGTTACGTGACTACTAATGTAATTTAATCTAGACATAAAAATATGAAAAATAATTATTATATTTTATGTATATTATATATTTCTAAAAAAAAACTTATTTAACATAATTATATACTATGTTTAAATAGATTATCTATCTAGTCAAAATACATCTGAAATAAATTTATCAGCAATTATTAGGTGATGAAAATTAAATTAAAATTAGAATTAAAAAAATTAATTAGTATAGTAAAATATTAAAAATAAGTAAATATTTAAAAAAGATATATCAATTTTTTAAAATTACAAAAAAATACTATTTGAGTGCCAAATACTCACCATTTATTTATTAATCAAGCATTCATAATATAAAATAAAAATTAAAATTAAAAAATTAAAAGTATAACTTCTAAATTTAAATAATGGAAAATTATTTTAAAAATTAGAATTGCATTGATATTAACTTCGAACATTTAAAGTTGAATAGAAAATTATTGCATGTACAAATTTTATATGTGCAATTTGTTCTCTTTTTTTAATAGTTTTTTTGTATGTTAACAATTCTAAAATGCAATAAGAATAAATATCTCAAAAGGTAATTTTATAATATGAAAAAATGTTAACAAAATATAAATAAAATAGAAATTGTTTTGTAAAAGAATTATAAAATATAGTGTAACATTTAGTCTCATGTTGTTAGTTAAAAGATGAATGAATCCTACATTGTTTAAGAACAAGCTACAAACCTATTCATGAGTCTATATATACACATATCTCATATCCCACATTGCTTAAGAAAACAAGAGAAATGTGACTTTGAGTCTATATAAAGATTTGCTTTGTAAGTATTGTTTTTATATTAATTGGTGACACCTTAAAAAAAGTAGTGTTATCACTTTAAGCCTTTTTTAAGGTTTATTTTGGTAAAATTCCAAAAAATTTGGTCTATTTTTATAATATTTAAAAAATGACATTTTTTGAAAATTTAAACACAGGCTAAAACGTGCCCCTGGGGGAGGGTTTTGCCATGTGAATATTGACCTTGTGCTGATGTGGACGCGCTTTCGGGGAAAATAGTCATTTCCCGTGAATGATAAAAAAGTCGGATAATTTTCGTAAATAACAAAAAAAAGGGCTTTTATTAGTAAATTGCCCAAGTAAATAAGTATTTACATTAATTTATTATAAAATTTACTTTTTAAAAAAAAAAAGTGATACAGTTTTAACTGTAGGTTGACCCGATAAGTTAACCAAAAGGCCGAAAATCCATCCGAACCTCTTTCTTTTTCATGTGACATGCTTTCATGTCTTAAGTACTTACTAGTTCCCTTTTATGCTCTTCTACTTTCTGTTCCCAAGCAAAAGCCATTGTTTCTTCACACCTTTTGTTTTCTAAGTACCAACCTAAGTTTCTTCTAATCCGTAATCTTTTTCTTTTTCATGGCTTTCCTCAAGTGGGTTTTACTGATTTTCACTCTTCATTCGTTTATGCCTACACCCATTTCTTCAAATCTTTCATTAAACAAGGAAGCCTTAGCGCAAATCCCACTCAACTTTCTCGAATTTTCCAAGAAACCAGAGATTATGGATTGGATGGTTAATATTAGAAGAAAAATACATGAAAACCGGGAGCTTGGTTATGAAGAATTTGAGACTAGTAAGCTTATACGAGCTGAGCTTGATCTTATGGGCATCCCTTACAAGTACCCGATTGCTGTTACCGGTGTTGTCGGCTATATTGGCACCGGCAAGCCTCCTTTTGTCGCACTCAGAGCAGATATGGATGCTCTTGCCATGGAGGTAGTCTTTTACAATATTGACTAGTTTAGGCAATCACATCACTTTCATCAACTAGCATATTTTGTAGGGTTTATGAGCTTAGATCTAAGTTGAAAAAATTATCAGTACCTTCAATATTACCATAGTTTCTTTTTATATAAAATTCCTGTGAGAAGGTATTTTTGGGTTTTGATTGTTAAAGGAACTGGTGGAGTGGGAGCATAAGAGCAAGGTTCCTGGAAAGATGCATGCTTGTGGACATGATGCTCATGTTGCTATGCTTCTTGGTGCTGCAAAGATGCTTCAACATAATCAAAATGATTTGCAGGTTCCTTGCTATATTTTCCCTTCCTTGTTTTATAGGTTTGACCTCGCAAGTAGCAATTGAATTCTTAATTGAACTTAGGTTGCTTGATTTGGTACATCGCCGTACATATGAACTTCAAAATCGTTGTTTAATAGGGAACAGTTGTTCTTATTTTTCAACCGGCAGAGGAAGGGGGTGGGGGAGCCAAAATAATGTTAGATGAAGGGGCTTTAGACAATGTTGACGCCATCTTTGCACTCCATGTTACAGCTAGACTCCCCATCGGTATGGTGGCCTCTCGACCTGGTCCGATTTCAGCTGCAATGGGTTTCTTTGAGGCTGTAATTAATGGAAAAGGGGGACATGCTGCAATTCCTCAGCATACAGTTGACCCCATTTTAGCAGCTTCCAATGTGATTGTTAGCTTGCAACATCTAGTTTCACGTGAAGCTGATCCCTTGGATTCTCAGGTAATATTTCTCTGTATTGCGCTCATGCTCTACTTAGTTTCCATGGTTCCTTTTGCTCCCTGTTAATTAGAAATGCTCCTAAGGTTTCACCTTGGAGAACCTGCCTGAAACCCATTCATGTATTTAATCTTCCCCATCCTTGTTTTTGTCAAGTAAGAACTTATGCAAATTGCATCTATTGATTTTCAGTTTACATAACCTGTATAGCTTTTGGTTTTGAAACTAATCCATTTCATTTATAGCATTATGCTGTTCATGTTTTATCGGTTTCTTTGACTCTTTTTTTATAGATTTCACTTGTGTTAAAGTATTATCTGGTTGCAATTCAAGATATTTGTATAGGTTCCAGATACTTTGTTTACATATATGCTCATTTAAACATAAATTTGACAGGTGGTCAGCATTGCGAAATTCCAAGGGGGTGGTGCGTTCAATGTCATTCCGGATTCTGTCACCATTGGTGGCACTTTCAGGGCATTTTCAAAAGAAAGCTTTCTTCAACTCAGACAAAGGATTGAGGAGGTGCACTTGTCTCTTACTTCTAATGTACATAGCTTTATTTATTTATTGATGTAATCACACAAAGCAAACTTACAGGTTATATCGAAACAAGCAAGCGTACAAAGATGCATTGCAACAGTGATCTTCGACGAAAGGTCCATGTACCCTGTGAACTCAAACAACAAAGAGTTGCATGAGCATTTCAGAAAGGTTGCAGGGGAGATTTTGGGCTTTGAGAACATTATAGAAATGCAACCGCAGATGGGAGGAGAGGATTTTGCATTCTTTTCAGAGTCGATCCCTGGACTTTTTTTCTTTCTTGGAATGAAGGAGACGGAAGGAGCAGTTCACTCGGGACATTCACCCTACTTCAGAGTAAATGAAGATGTTTTTCCATACGGTGCAGCTTTACATGCATCGTTGGCGACAACATACCTCTTGCAAAATCCGACCACATATACTTCACCTCCAGAAGTAAGTTATCGTGATGAACTCTAATAGTATCTAGTTGCATGTCTCATCCGAACTATTATGAATAATGTCTGTAGTTTTGAAAAGTTTAGTTTAAGATTTGACTATTTAGTATTGCTGTAAAAAAAGTATTTTTGAGAAATAAAATGTATATTTTAAACATGTTATTATAAAATAACAAATATACATTTAAATAATATTCAAATTAGTTAATATTATGAAATTTTAGTAAGAATAAAAAATAATTTATTATAACTTGGTGCTAATATTTTAATATATGAAATATAAATTTTAAATATTTTTAAGCAATTAATATTAATTATTTATAAAATTTAATTAGAATATATAAACTATATTTTAAATATCTAAATATAACCATGAGATATTAATATATTTGTATTATTCTAAAAAATATTTTTTTAATTAATGATTTTAACACATTTGTATTATTTAAATATCTTCCTTCTCCCTTTCATCATCACCGCTGAAATTGTCAATCATACTCATCACCTATGAACAAATTTTATATCCAAAATCAAACATAAACAACTATTGATAAAACTAAATTATACATAAATAAGTAGAACATAAATTCAATATCCAAAAACCAAACATAAATAACCCGTAAACTATCTGTTTAAAGCTTCTCAGAGAGGATACTGCCCAATCAAGAAACAGGATATCATTACTTTAAGGTCTCTAAGTTCATTATTCACTAAAGAAGTGCGTATCAAACACGCAAGGATTTAACAAAATAAAGCCAGGGTAGCATAATTTGAAATCAAAACAAGTTACAGTCTTCTTATTCTTACTTGAACCTCAAAGAGTATCCTGTGCAACACGATATAGATACATGAATGTAACCATCCATTTTATTAGAAAGTTCATATTGGTATTAGCAAAGGATGTCACATATAGGCTAAAGAAAGGTGTTTATGAGATTTTCTTACTGAGCCTAGCAAAACTTGAGTCGTACAGTTTTAAATTTGAAACAACATTTTATCATCACAATATCCAATATATTAGATATAAAGAGTATCCACAGTGGTAATTTACCAAATAACAATCACGTCATAAAGAGAACATCAAAGCTAACCAAACAAAAAGTTAACCTGAGAAACATAGATCAGCAGAAAAAGAATTATCTTTCTAGTACATACACACAGATATATAAAATACTAAGTTGGCTGAGAAAAAAAGATTTCAACTTTAGATTTCCTTTGAAGGAAAGGTGTTTTTGCCAATTAAGTTATGATTTAGCCACGTCATACAAACATGAGATCTGAGGATATGCTAATTAAGTTGAAAAAAGAACAATTTTTTTGTGAACCAGTGCTAAGTTTTCAAGACTGATCTTTCAAGTCCCAACATCTAAATTCAGTTAAAACAAGCTTGAAAATTTTCTTTGTAAACGTACCCACAAATTAGAACAGCAGGAAAAGAAAAGAAAAGGCAGCTGAAATCAAATGAACCTAGCAAAATTAGATATTCTTCCTAACCAAATACACCTAAAAATGTATCAAGATTTCCATTAGCATGAAATCCCAAGCTATAAATATTTCCCAAAATCCCCTTTAACCATGAAAAAAAAAAAATGAAAAAGTTCGTGTCTTGGAATAACTTAGCGCCATTTCAAGCCAACAACCTTAATCGAGCTTTAATCACAATTATTAATGAAACAAAAAAGAGAAAAAAAACCAAAAAGACAACTATGGAATTGAACATTCAAAGAACACAAAGAAAAGCTCATTCCTTTCCAAGAGAAAAAAAAAAAAGGGACATACTTGGAACCAAAACGGGGATTTTCAATCTGGATTTTCCTTGAAAGAAAGAGATCATGAAAGTTTTTGATCCTTGAAGCCAAACAAATTTGGCAGCCAAAAACTAATAAGCAGCCAGAAAAGAACTAGTCCCAAGGATAGCGACTACCCTTTTTTTTTTTTTCAATCTTTAAAAACATAGTATAGTAACTAATGAAGGCTTCATTGTTAAAGACTTTGTCAAGTTCTGTTATCTTTTATTTCTCAATAAATTCTTTCTATTCGTCTAATTGATATTGTAAAAGAGAATTCCCATTTTTCACCATTTCTCTTTTATTAGGGGTTAATTGTTGTGTGTGTTTGCCATTTAAGGACTCTTTTAATAGCTTCATTGTAAGTCCCAAGAAAATTAAACTCAGCAAAATAATCAAACTCAACAACCAAACAGAAAACTCAAGAAAATCAAAGGTGAAATGAGAAAGTTAACCTGAAATGGAGAGCAACCAATCTCAGCAGTGACCAAAAAGAGTTTAACCTGAAAAGAGGGAAAATGAGAAAGTTAAATGGGGATTTTAAATGAGAAGATGGGATTAGGGGAGTAGAAAGAGAGAGAGAGGGAGAGAGCAACAAAAACCTTGGAGAAAATGAAAAGAGAAGCGAGAAGCAGAGAAGGGAAAGTATTACTAAACATTTAAAGCAGTTGTCGATTCATCAACTTTGAATGTCAATCCATGTTATTCTATTAAGACAAGATTGTGAGCTAATTGAACATCATTTAATAGTTTCTTAAATCATTGCTTTTATATCAGCTAAAATTATAAGCATCATATTTCATACAACTTTGAAAAAGAAAACTCATCTTTTAACATAAATCATCTTTCTTGTTTTTTTTTTACCACCCTATACTTAAAAAAGGTCAAAGTTATTTTTTTATTTAAAAATTTTAGTTCAATTATTGACATCACTCATATTTTTCGTCAATTTTTTTAACTTGGTATATTTATTTTCTGTCAATCATTTGTGATCGGTTGTCAAATTTTAATTAGTAATTTTATTTTTTGTCAATCATATGTCATCTGATCAACATGTTAAATTGATAAATTTTAATAGAAAATACTAATGATGTTAATGATTGGACTAAGATTTTAAATAAAAAAATAAGAATATTTAATTTTTAGTTGTTTTATTGAAGAATGGGATAGACATTACATTTTAACTTTTTTTTAGATTTGTTAAAGAACCTAGCCACATGCTTAAGCTTGAAGGTGGGTATGATATCTAGGGGTTTAAAAAATATTAGACCAAAAAAAATACTAATTTAGAGTATGGGCTAGACTTGGGTAAATTCATGGCTTGGCTCATATTTTTAATTTTTTCATGTATTATTTTTTAATTTTATATTATATAATTTATATCATATTAAAATTAAATATATAATTTAGAATAAAAATATAAAAAAATCATGAGTGAAGGTAGAAAAAAAAGCTTAAAGAGACTAAAATTGAATTATAAAATTTGTGAGTTTAAAAGACAATTTTACCATTATTTTAATTTATAATATTATATTTTTTAATCAACCTTATATCATTTGGAGAACAAGGTCCTTGTCTTTCCTCTTATACTTACCCCCGTTAAAAACATAGATATTAAGTTGTTTATCATTACAATTCAAAATAAAAGAATATATATAATTACTAAATATTAAATAATATATATAACTAAATAATAATATGGATATATTTAAATCGATTTAGTTTAGTCATTTATAAATATGGATGAATTTAGACAAAATTTAATTTCATATTTCGAGTTAGATTGAGCTTAAACAATTATGTATGATATTAGTATTATACATGAACCCAACCAACACAACCCATAAGCATCATAAAAAGTATAATATAATAAAATTCTCACTTACAACCATGAAAAACTAATGAAGCTTAAAAATTTACCAAGGTTGAAGATAAGTGGGTCATAAGCCTTGGGTTGGTGGTTCGAGTCACCCTGCACTCAAGTAATTTCATAATATTCTCACGTCCTATACTGACACCTTTTCCTTTGGTTTTGCAAGTCCATCAACTTAGGTGCTTTTAGTTTTGTGAACCAGGCCTTTCGGGTAACCGCTCATGGCATTCTTGCTCTTGATAGAATATAGGAGACAAAACTCAAACAGAGGGACAATACCTTCTATTGTTGGGGGACCAGTCAACAGCTCGGTAGATGACACTTCGAAGACTTCTCCCAAAGGAGTTGACCCCCTTCAGTAAGGCTTAATTTTAGGGTCGTAAGTATTTATGTGTAAAGGGTAGTTTGAGTTTTAGCAAATAGTTTGTTCGAATGAATTGCTTAATAAAATTATTATCTGAGTAAGGCTCTAAAGAGTAGGATTGTTATTTGAATTGCATTAACAAATATTGTGTGTTATTTCTCTCCTTATTTTACTTCTTGCTTTACCCTATTATAAATTGATCTATCTCAACATTTATTCTAACAAAGGTTCAAATAACAAAGTTGAAATGGATGCAAACCGAAGACTTTTTCAGAATCAACAAAGAAAATATAAAAAGAAACTTGCAAATCATTTCGATATCCATTGAGAAATCGGTCGAAACCCAAACAATGGTCGATATTGTCCTTAGGTCGAACTAGGATTTTATCTTCCAACTCTAATGAGAGCTTGAGCTTGAGGCAAAGCTCACAGAGTAGGAATTAGATCAAGTGGTACCATACCTCTTGACAATGACTTATATGCTATAGGTTGAGAGTTTGAATCCTACCAAGCGCGAGACATGCACATCCCTTAGTAAATGGTTGTGTGTCATGCAAGGCCCGATCCAATGCCTTAAGCTTGAGCTCGACTTGACACAGAGACAATACCAACTAGTGTTGGGGGTTTGGTTGGGTACCTGATTAACAATACTTCCAAGTCAAGCATGCATCTTTCCAAAAACTTTGCTCTTATGCTCTCACCCCACCAGTTACTTTAACAATCCAAAATTCCCTCTCAAAGAAATTTAATATAAAAAAACTCTCTTAACAGATAAGGTATTGAATTTTTTTAATTTAAATCTAAGCTCATAAACCCTACAAAATATGCTACTTGTTGAAAGTGATGCTATTACCTAACAAAGTCAATATTGACAAAGACTACCTCCATGGCCAGAGCATTCATCTCTGCTTTGAGTGAAACAAAAGGAGGCTTGCAATGCCAATTTAGTTGACAATGTTGGTAACAACAATCAAGTATTTATAAGAGATGCCCATCAGATAAAGCTCAACCCTTAAAGCTTACTAGTCTCAAATGTTGGGAAAAAAATCTACTGCAAAACAAATATGTTAGCACTAACTGGAAAGAATAAATAATTAAATATGAAATCAAAAATTATTGCGCCGTGGTAAATCTACTGCCTTAGAAAAGAATTTGCTTTGATTGGTGTAAACGTGTAGTGGACGTCGTCCCCCAAGGTTAAGACAGTCCTTCGATACCCGTACACCCGAATATGGAAGATGGAACTCGATTGGTGTTTCTCTTTTCAAGAAATCATAGTAGGAAAAATTCCCAGGAAAGTTTAAGGAGTCACAATCGATCCTGCTTAAAACCCAAACTTCTAGGCATAATTTTCTCTAAAGTGATTAGGAAAAAAACAACAAAGTTTATAAAGAAATCGCAGACAGAGCGTAGAGAAGAGGAATGATTTTCAAATAGGGTTGTGTTACTGTTTAGTGTGAAAAATGAGGAAATTAACCATTTATTTGTACTAATAACAGAAGGGTAAAACTGTAAAAAGGTAGGGGCGCAGAAGTAAAAAATGCACTGAAACTACCCTCACTATTTCCGCCCCAATAGCCAAAAATCCCAGATTTTTTTATCAGTAACGGGAAAAAATAAGATTGTTGAAAATATTATTTTCTAAAAAAATAATAAATTTTTTATCCAAAATAAATATACACACAATACGTGTTGAGGACACAAGCATAAGTAAGCAATAGCATCACACATGTGTAATAGGCCTATAACCCAATTGCTCAATGAAAGTAAGAAGTAAAGCTATACAAAAACACTGTTAATAGCTTGTACTTAATAAATGTGGGATATACCCACTAACACCAACCCTTTGCATTACCAACATCAAATTCTTCATAACCAAGTTATGGATTTTCATGTTTGTTTCTTCTAGTACCAATCATCCAAACCATAATCTCTGGCTTCTTGGAAAATTCAAGAAACTTGAGTGGGATTTGCCTTAAGGCTTCCTTGTTTAATAAAGGGTTTAAAGAAATGGTTGTTAACACAAACGAATGAAAGTCGAGGAAAGCCATGAAAGAGATATCCACGTATTTGGATTTGGATAAGAAAGAAATTTAGGTTGAAAAACAATGACTTTTGTTGAGGGAACAAATGGAACTAATAACTACTTAGGTTTCTTTTGGATAGGCGGTGAGTTTGCCCTTGGTAAGGTTAAAAACAGTAGTAGCAATGAGATTAATTACTTTTAGCTGTGAGATTGAAAATAATGGTGGGATGTGTGTTTGAATTCAAATGCAATTGTATCGATGAGGTGAGAAAGGGAAGTAACTATTAAGGACGTTAGATTAAGAATGAAATATAGTAAAAGTTTTAAATTATTTTGTTTTTATGAAATTATTAAAAGTATGTGAAATTATAATTTTATTTAATAAAATAATAATGTGTAACATAATATTTTTTATAAATATTTTAATTAATTATTTCATATTCATTTAAAAATATCTATAATATTAAATGATAAATATGATTTATTTATAATTAATTAATTTCTTTTAAAATGTCCAATATTATTTTCACAAATAAGAACACCACCAAAATAATAATATTAATAATAACACCATACTTATAAATTTTTAAAGAATCTACTTGACTATTTTTAAATACAATAAAATATATTAATATTGGAAAATAAATTAAGTTAACATAATACATAACAACTTACATTAATATAAGAATTTAAATTAAGATATAAAGTTTCTTTAGGAAGATGAACTCATTGAAATAGTTTCCCTTAACATCATAATTTCCATGATAAAAGAACTCAATTCACCTTAATCAAAATGACTTCAAGAGGCTAGTATGTTGGGCATTTTTTTTTTTTTTTTGACTAAAAGATTCACCTGGAATTTTATTAATAAAATAAACAAGCTAAACAGAAATGGGTTAAGTCCATAAATAAAAGCCCAAATAAAATGCAAAGCCTGCACATAAAACAAAGCCGGCCTAATAAAATTAAATGGTCCATGAATCCGAAAAAAAAAAAAAAAAACAAAACAGGAAACCTAATAAGTCTTGTACAGTCAAATTGACAGCTGGATCTTCAGTGTGTCGTCTTTTCACGTCCTCTCCTACATTATGACGGTAGCAGTTTCTAAGGGAAGCAGTTAATTTTTCCTACTACCTCTTCCAAACGGTCATTCATCTTCATTTTCTTTCAATCCGATTCTCTAGGCCTCCATTCCTCCGATGCTTAACGAGTAAATTTTGGAAGTCCTCCTACCAGGTAATGGCTATCTCCTCTCTTTAGCGCCTCTTTCGCCAGAGTATGAGCGTAGAAATTTTCTGTTTTAGGTATGAAATGAAACTTTATCTCTTGAAATCTGCCTTTCTTATGCTAAATATCTCTGATGATCGCACCGATATTCGATTTGTCTATCTCTGTGTTCTGGCATTTTTAATTACAGTCTTTAAATTTCCTAAAATTTCCATTTTATTAAGACCTATGAATAACCCTAATTTGATTGCTTGTAACCCTGCATACGCCTCTGCTACAAATGGATTTGCGATTTTGGAGTGGATGGTCGTCTTTGATGCTAGAATTCTTCCTTCTGCGTCTTGTACTAACAGTCCTGAGGCCGATCTCAAAGCTTGTTTGTCAAAGGCCGCGTCGAAATAAATTGTGACCCCTGATCTTCTTCTTTCTGTATAGCACCTCCATTAGACTAAACAATAAGTCTCTTCCCTTTGATCCCGTTCAACTCAGAAATATAACTATAAGTTTGCTTCGTAGTGTCCCTCCATGACACATTTATTTTATCATATATTAACTGATTCCTATTGAACCAGACTAGCCAAAGTCCGCAGCAAAAACAACGAATCTGTTCAGTCGTTCCCTGATTAAAAACCCAGGTAAGCCATTCTCATACATTCTGGTAATTACAATTAAGTACCCATGAGAGCTTTAAATGATTCCAAACCTCTCTTGTCGTAGGACATTGCTGAAAAATATGATAATTGTCTTCCTCATTTTGTCGGCATTGAGGGCAAAGAGCGTTATCTACTGCTTGCTTCTGCTTGAGATTGACTAATGAAGGGATGAAATTCCAAGATATTCTCCATATTGTTAATGTAACTTTTGAAGGGATGTATAGCTTCCACAATTTTCTATAAAAGTTATTAGTCTCGGTCTGTAAATTAAGATTACTAGGATCCTCGCTAGTCTCTTGTAATAGTTTATAGGCACTGCTTACTGAGAACTCACCACACAACTCCCCCTCCAAACTTGAAAGTCCTCGTGTGCTAACTCTGCCAGTGGGATCTGCAAAATTTTCCTCGCAATTTCTGGCTGAAAGGTAGTCATTACAACATCTGTGTTCCAAGTTCTATTATTGGTTTCTATTAGATCCGATACTAACTTGATGTTTTCTTGATTTCCATGATGTTGCAAACGATCTGTTTCGTTTCTTAATATCTACAAATCTCTTAATACGGAAATTTTATCACCTGTTCTAACCCTCCAGCATAAGCCTTTCTCCAAGAGACCTCTTGCCGCCCAAATGCATTTCCAAGTAAGCGAAGGTAAATTCCCTAATCAAGCTTTATAAAAATCTGAGTTGGGATAATATTTTGCTTTTAAGACACGCGCTAATAATGAATCTGGAAAATTAACAAGACGCCAACCTTGTTTTGCTAACAACGTTATATTAAAATTTGCAAGATCACGAAAACCAAGTCCACCATCTTCTTTTAAAGAACATAATTCCTTCCAAATGCACCAATGAATGCCTTTTTTATTTCGACCTCTTTGCCATCAGAATTTAGCTATAATTCTCTCTAACTCGGTACACAAGGATTTAGGGAGTAAAAAACAAGCCATAGTGTAGGTAGGGATAGACTGTAGAATGGCTTTAATGAAAATTTCTTTTTCTCCTTGTGAAAGATGTCTTATAATCTAATTGTCGATCCTTTGTTTGAATCTATCTTTCAAAGCTTGAAAAGACGATCTTTTCTTCCTTCCCACCAAATTCGGAAGCCCTAAATACTGTTTTGGATCTGTTGATCTTCATACCCTAAGGATGCTTGAGACTGATGTTTTGACCCCATCTTGTGTATTTAAACTGAAGAACATCGTTGACTTTTCATAATTAACACACTGTCTTAAGCATATTTCATATTCTTTTAAAATCGATTTGAGATATTGCACTCCTCCTTCAGTAGCTTCTGTAAACAGAATGCAATCGTCCGCAAAGAGTAAGTGAGAAATAGATGGCCCACTTCGACTTGCTTTTACGCCTTTAAGAATTTTCCTCTTAGTCGCTATCCTCATCAGGCTAGAAAGACCCTCCCCACAGAGTAGAAACAAAAACGGACTTAAGGGATCTCTTTGCTGTAAACCTCTAGAAGGATAAAAAGTCTCCCATGTATTTCCATTAAGAACAACAAAATACGAAACGGTGGACACACTTTTTATTAGAGACTCGACCCATCTACATCAAACCCCATTTTCTTCATAATCTCTTCCAAAAATCCATTCAACTCTGTTATATGCCTTGCTCATATCTAACTTTACCGCCATTAGACCCTTTCTTCCCAACTTCTTTTGCTTTAAGGTATGCAGTATTTCATATGAAAGTAATACATTGTCAAAAATCGGCCTCCCTAGTACAAAAGCACTTTGTGCTAAATCAATACATTTTCCAACCACTACTCGAAGCCGATTGGCAATCACCTTAGCTATCAATTTATACAGCACACAACATAGACTTATAGGTTTAAATTGAGTAATATTGGTAAGGTTAGAAATTTTTGGTATGAGTACAATGTTTGTTTTATTGATCAAGCCTAAGTCAATATCTCGGTTCAATTTCTGAAGGCAAAATTCTGAAACATCCTCATCAATAATGGGCCAACACTTTTGATAAAATAAGGCTGGAAATCCATCCTTTCCTGGTGCTTTTGTGGGACCTAATTCTAATAAAGTTTTTCATATCTCCCCCTTTGTATACCTTGATGTTAATCTTTGATTGTCTTCTTCGGAAACATAGCAATCAATGCCAGACAGAATTTGATCCAAATTTTTTTGCACAACTGTCGAGAATAATTTCTGAATATACGCTCTCGCGATTTCCTCATCTCTTTATCTTCTTCTGTTATCCTACCATCTTCAAATTGTATTTTCTGAATTAGATTTCTCCTTTTCCTCTGAGTTCCTTGTTTATGAAAAAATACAATATTTCTGTCTCCAAGTTTCAACCAATTAATCTGAGCCCTCTGTTCCCAGTAACATTCATCTTTCTCAATTTCAAAATTCAACTGAATTTTAGTATCTATTATGTCTGCCAGATTTTCATCGTTTCTATCAGCTTCCAATAAAGTTGACAATTTAGAGGTTAACACCTCCTTTTTAAACTTTCTACTTCTTCCAATCTGCTTTTTCCATCCCTCTAAATCTTTCTTCATATTCTCCAGCTTGCGTAAAAGATCTCTAGTTGAATTTTCCCAAATATTTCAGACTTCCTTTAAAAACGTATCTTCCAAAATCCACCAAGCTTCAAACTTAAAACTCTTCGCAATTTGTCTTCTTTTTCCCCTATCTGTAGAGATGAGTAAAGGGCAATGATCTGAAAAGGAATGAGTGAGGTGTTGAATTGACGATTCAGGAAACAAAGACATCCATTTTTCAGTCGCTACACCCCTATCTAATCTCTCCTGAATATTCGTTTATGGCAAATTACCCCTCTCCCAAGTAAACTATCTTCCTGAGTATCTTACATCAATCAAGTTACAGTCTTATAACACTTTTCGAAAAGCTTCCATCCTTCTCTCATCTCTAGGTAATCCACATTTCTTTTCAAACCCATATAGAATCTCATTAAAGTACCCACAAACCAGTCAAGGGTAATCACCATTATTCCTTAAACGTCTCAAAAGATGTCATGATTCATCCTATCATATATGTAAGGAGAGCCATAAAACCCTGTAAATCTCTATTTTTTCCTATCATCTGTATCTTCAATTAACACATCAATATGTCAAATTGAATAACTTTGAAGCGTTATATCAACCGCCCCTCGCCATGCTAAACACAATCCTCTTTTGGAACCAACAACATCCACTTCCACTCCATAATAAAAACCACAACTACGTCGAACTTTCTCCATCTGACTACTATTTAATTTTGTCTCCATAAAGAAGACTATATGGGGACTTTGTAACCTCAACGTATACCGAAGTCTTCGAATTATTCGTGGATTCCCCAGTCCACAGACATTCTAACTCAATATTTTCATTGCATCCGGCCGACTTGCCTTTTGGCAGTCGCCGATAATAAGTGGTTGATTTCTGGTATCCTCCTATTTCTGTTTGCCATAGTGCTAGTCTCTTCAGTTTCTCCTCTAGTTTTTTTTTTTTTTTTGCTTCTTCCCCCATTAACACATTATCTTCTAAGTCATGATCTATAACGTTTTGGATTCGACTAGATACGAAGTTCCCCCTAAGTTGTGGAGATGACATTTTTCCTTCTAAACTGAAACCCAGTATAGGGTCAATTGCCTTTATGCTTTCATCTACTTTAGCGATTCCCCCCACTGTAAATCCTTAGTGTTTTCCTCCACCATTTACCCTACCAAACACTCTTCATTCCTCTCTTAGCCAACTACTATTCATTGCTTGAGCTCTCTTTGATTAGGTACGTAGAGTTAGGTCCCAACCCATCTCAGTAACTTCCACCCTTAACATCATCTTTGCTTCACAAAAGGAATCACTATGCCCTAACTTGCCACAATAAAAACAAAATAAAGACAATCTTTCATATTTAAATCTGACATAAGAACATTTACCACGAACCATGATTTGTTTCTTTCTTTTAAAAGGCCTTCGAACATCAACTTGAACACGTATCCTCATAAAATTTCTATTTTCCTTTCCCAAACTTGAATGCTCGTATTTCATTAAGTTTCCTATGAAATTTCCTAATTGCACGGCCAAATTTTCAAAATAAAATCCTATGAGAAAGTCATAAACTTGTACCCAAAAGGGTGTAAAAATTAAATGGTCTGTTAATGGATCCTCCCCCCATTTCAACTTGTGTAAAATCAATAAATGATTATTAAAAGACCATGATGATCCTTTTAAAACCCTTTCCATATCCATGATATAAAATTGGAATAAACATCTTTTCTCCCCCAGATCACGAATCTGAACCCCTCAAATGGCATGCCATAAATTAGCCATGGTGCTCTTCATTGCTGGAAAATGTATCATATTGGCTGTTAAAAAACACTCCACCATAAATCTTCCTCTTCCCTTCTCGAAATCGAATCTACTTGTAATTGCAAAACTGCTTCTTCCTCTTCATCAAGTGATAGTCCAGCAAACTCCTTTTCCATTGATTCGAATAAACAATCTATGCCTTGATAACTTTTGCTAATAACTCCAATAAATCTGCACCAACTATCGCTACCAACATAAGAGAAATGAAATGAAATAACAAAGAAAAACCTAGAAAAAATCGTGCCAAGAGGGTAGACAAAAGCGTGCTAGGGTAGAAGACTATTATTTTAAAGGTAACTTATGTCGGGCATATTTTTAAATTCTCTAAAATCTTCATAATTTGGTGCAACTTGTCTTGAAATGTAATTATGCAAAATCATTATTGCATTAACAATTAAAACTTGTTTCTCAAATGAGTAACTTGGAATATCTCTTAATATTGACAATTTTTTCTTCCACACTTCAAATGTTTGTTCAAGCACAGAGCGTAAAGAAGAATACTCATGATCAAATATATTTTTTTTCATGATACCAACAGTTACCTCAATGAAAAATTAGGTAAACGACATCATTCTCACTTATATGGTCCTAAAAAACCTGTCATTTATAGATATCTTGAAGCTACAAGATAATATTTTCCTCTGTAAAAGGTAAAAATTATATTAATCTCAAAAATATTAAAACTAAATTAAAGATATAATATTGTTTTTATGTAATTATTAACTAAAATAAATAAGCTTCAACTTGGTGGAGGGTGTAGAAAATTTAACTCTTGCCTTCCAAGTGCTTGGAAAAAAATTTACTATTAATGTGTTGTTCCTTCCCAACCAAGAAATGAAAAAATAAAGTACATATTGAAATCACAAACTGCAATGTTTCCTTCCAGTAAAAGTTATTTGATGAGAAGGCGAAATGCATGTTTTTATCATTTATGGTTCCAATACAATCCTTTAAAATAAATATATGTAATGTGATACAAATTAGTATTCAATTTTATTCAAGAAATAAAAAATTTTATGTAAATCTTGTTTAAAATATACAATTGCAAAACAAAATTGTTGGCACTTATTGGAAAATAAACCAAGCTTAAATAAAAGAAAGAATCACTGTGTCGTGGAAGAACCATTCCCTTAGAAGCAAATTTGCCCTGATTGATGTAATCATGTAGTGGACATTATCCCCCAATGTTAACACACAAAAAAGAAGAATGAGAGAAGCAACAAGCCTAACCCACCATTTTAGCAATAGTAAAAATAACGCGCATGTGTTAGAACTTTAGCCCAATTACTCAATAAAAGTAATAGAGAAGACTATATATAAACTCATTTAGTAGCATATACTCAATCAATGTGGGATACACCCACTTTCCATTACCAATAAATTTTACCTTAAATTGAGGCCAATATCTTGGATCATGTTGAATTTGACTTGGTACTCCCTCGAATTGACCTTCAATGGGTTTAATTGTGTCTATTCTCATTTAAGAAATTATAAATTAAAAATTCAACTAACAATTCCTTTGATTGTTGAAATCGCTCTGCTGCATTCGAATTTGATTCTCTATTTCTTAGAATGTACAATGTTATTGCTAACTTCTCCATTGTTGATACTTTCTCATGTTTTAAGCCATGATTTGTTTGCAAATCATGCAACAAACAATAAAAAGATATTTTTTGGCATCCTAAAACTATTCACACAATGATCTTCATGCCCAATTAATACTTCTTCCACCCACTTTTAACTTGCATAATTTGAATCCATACATGGTTGTTTAGTGAAATAAGTTTTATAATGTATCAATATAATTTGAATCCAACACATGATCTTCATTGTTTCAACTTGTGTAACAATCGTGGCTATTCTTCGTTGAACTTCTTCATTTAATTCAATATTATCATAATTCATATAAAAACTCCCGTACATAAAATCATCCATAACCTGAAAAAGTAAACAAATAAAAAAAAACCCATATTTTATGACATTCTATACAATACAAAGATACTTTAATAAAAAAATACCATAAAAAACATCATACATAAAAAAATATCATACATTAGTTTTACACAAATGGGTGGAGCCAAGGGGCTAGCAAGGGTTCCGACCCTCCCTAAAATGGAAAATTTTTTATTTGGGCCCCTTTATAATTTATAAAATTTTAAATTAGTAGTGGTAAAATTACACTTTGACGCTCCAAAAATGATAAAATTTTAATTTAATCCTTTAAAAATTATAATTCTAGCATTTTACTATCATAAAAATATATAATTTAATTCCAACCCTCTAAAAATTTTTTATGGCTTCACCCCTATTTACACATCAAGTTTTGGCTAAAGTTAGCTAATACAACCCCAAAAACCATAACAAAGTTTGCAAGTACAATCTGAAATATCATAACAAAGTTATACTAAGACAAAATGATAGCATATCATATCACATCAGGGGCGAATCCAGGGGGGCTGGCATGGGCCCCGGCCCCCCTAAAATGTAAATTTTCTCTTTTGGCCCTTAAATTTTTTTAAAAATTTTAAATTAGTAAAGGTAAAATTGCATTTTGGCCCCCCCTAAAATTATAAAAATTCGATTTAATCCTTTATAAATTATAAAGATATATACTACAAAAAATTTAAATTTTATCTGGTCCCCCCTAAAAATTTGTTCTGGCTTTGCCCCTGTATCACATTAATAATCTTAAGGACCTTGTGGTAGAGACGGCTGTTGAAATGGTTAAAAGCCATATGAGGATGCTACTAGCAAGGATGAAAAATATGTATTAACATTTTGATCATCATACTCACGTTAAAGCTACCAAACCCTAACATTAGGATCTAAGTTAAAAAATATCTCTCGTTTTATTAGGGTTTAGAATATTTTGGTGATAAAAAGTAAAAATCATTCTTTTTTGGAATTTCATCTTCTAAGTTCTAAAGCACATAATGCATCCATTGCATCTGAAATAGTATATTGGAAACGAGGGAAAATAATTTCATTCATTGACTTCCTTTGAGTAGCCACACTCTCACACAACTTCTCAATTTGAGTAGTTAGTATCTTTTGTGATGATTTTCTACTTGAAGTTGATTTTTTACCTTTATCATGTACAACCTCAAGTGTCTACTTACCCCGATTATAAGTTTTAAGAAAAGGGTTTAGGATGTCTCATTATTGAGAAAATCCTCTTTCCCATGACTATGTTCATTTGAATTATCAAATCCTTCAATAAGTGTAGCATCTCCCATAAAAGCCTTACTTGGAAAAACACTAAATGAAGGCATTAAGTTATTATCATCATCCACAGAATTTCATGTCTTCACCATTTATAGAAACAATTTAAATTCAAAGGGTAATGAATTATTTTATATAAATTTGACTACTTTATCATCTCATGTCACTCATCATTGCACAATAATTTAAATTACAATAAAATAAGCAAACATCGGTCTTAATAAAGTAATTTGAAAATATTAAAGTATACAACCAATCAAGGGTATGGTTGATAGCCCTTTGTTACATTTTGCATGTTTTAATTTCTTTGGCCAATAAAAGACGAAAATTGTGATATCAAAAAATAGGAATGTAAAAAAGATTATTTATTGCTAACTCAAATAAGCTTACAATCGTTGGTTTATATACATTATTTTATTAACTGCTTATTAAACAAACTTAGTAATTATCTAAACTGCCTAAGCATATTTGCAACTGCTACACTCCCTCTCGAGTTGGTGGATGAGGGTGAAATAAAACAGCTTGCCAACTAAGTGTTCATGTTGTTGAATTCCAAGTCTTTTTGTTAGGATATCTGCAAGTTGATTTTTTTGTTGACATATACTCAGTCTAAATCGGCCCTCTTTGTATTTTTTTCTCTCACAAAGTGGCAATTGATTTCTATATGTTTTGTTCTCTTGTAGGAGATAGGATTATTTGCTATTTGAATTACTGCTTTATTATCACAAAATAACGTGTTGAAATATGTATATATTTTAAATTTATTTAGGTAGATAAGTTTTATTCATATTCTAGGAATATTTTATTTTATCTTTTGCAGTTTATTAGAATAAGGGAATTATTTTCCCAATTAGGATTAGGATTCTTTTCTCTATTTAAGTTCAGTTCTTTAGTTAATAATAATATAACAGTTTTATTAAAAGCTCTCTTGAAAACTTTCATGGCATCTGAGCTAGGTTGAATCTCTATTAACATCATGGTTAAAACAACATTCACTGGAGATAAGAGATCCAGTAATCAAACAGAGGAAGAAAGTTTTACCGTTGAAATAACTACCTAGAGTACAATGACTCAAGGGGCAGAGGCGTCTCACCTTTCTTTTCAACTGACATCTCACAAGCTAAATGGCAAGAATTATCTAGAATGGTCGCAGCCCGTAAAATTAGCAATTGATGGGCGCGGCAAGCTAGGTCATTTAAATGGAGAAGTCAAGCAACCACAGGTGGGCGATCCAAATATAAGCAAGTGGAGGTCAGAAAATTCTAGGATAATTGCGTGGCTTATTAATTCCATAGAAGCATCTGTAGGTAAACCTTTTATTTTTCTCCCAACTACTAAAGATGTTTGGGACGCTGTAAAAGACACCTATTCAGATTTAGAAAACGCTTCACAGATCTTTGAGTTAAAAATAAAATTTTGGAAAGCTAAGCAAGGGGAAAAAGAAGTTACTTTTTATTATAACGAGATGATGTCTCTTTGGCAAGAACTGGATCAGTGTTATAATGATGAATAGGAGTGTCCCAGAGATGGTGTAAAAGCTATGGAAAAAGAAGAGAATGAAAAAGCTTATTTGTTTCTGGCTGGTTTAAATAAAGAATTTGATGAACTGAGAACTCGAATCTTAGGGAAAAAATGGCTTCCAAAATTTTGTGAGATTTTTCTGAGTTTAGAAGAGAAGAGACAATGAGAAAAGTAATGTTAAGGCCAGGTTTGAAGCTAATGATGATAATTTTGCTCTTGTAACTATTAAAAATAATGATGATAGTGAAAAAGGAAAAAAAACCTTGATGCGATCACTGCAAAAAATATTGGCACACTCGAGAAACGTGTTGGAAACTCCATGGGAAACTGACAAATGGAAGAAAAAAGAGTGACAATGGTCGTGGTTCACAATTAGGGGATAGCAGAGCTTTCCAAATAACTAATGGAAATTATGAGGGCTAAAGTTCTCTGGAAGGGTCTCCATTCACTAAGGAACAATTAGAACGTCTACACAAGTTTTTTCAATCACCACAGTTTCGGATGAATTCTTCTATTCCTAACTCATCCAATAATCCTTCTTCCTCTTTTTCCCAATCAGGTACTGATTTTTCTGTTTTTTTGTGTCAAACCTTGTAAAACAAATACATGGATCTTTAATTTTGAAGCTAGTGACCACATGACTAGTAGTCATTTTCTTTTTTCAACTTACGTATCTTGCGCAGGAAACAAAAAGATCAAAGTAGCAGATGGGTCCTTCTCGACAATAGTCGGGAAAGGCACTGTTAAAATTTCGTCTTCCTTGGTTTTACATGATGTTTTACATGTGTCAAATCTAGCTTGTAATCTCATATCGATCAGTAAATTATCCCAATCCTCGAATTTTCATGTTATATTTTACTCCTCTATGTGCAATTCCAGGAGATGGTCTTGGGGAGGATGATTGGCAATGCTAAAGAATTTGGTGGAATTTACTTTCTTGAAGACGACCATCTAAGTCAACCAACAACTACTTTATGTTTAAATTCTATTTCTGATTTTGATAAGGTTATGATTTGGCATTATAGGCTTGGACATCCTAATTTTTACTATTTAAGATATTTGTTACCTAATCTATTTAAAAATAAAAGTCCTTCTTCATATCATTGTGAATTTTGTGAATTGGCTAAACATCATCGGTCATTATTTCCACCTCAAAAATATAAAGCCTCCAAACCTTTTTCCTTAATTCATAGTGATGTTTGGGGACCTTCAAGAGTCTTGACTTTTTCAGGAAAACGTTGGTTTGTCACATTTATTGATGATCATACTTGTATTTGTTGGGTGTTTTTATTAAAAGATAAGTCTGAAGTTAAAAATCTGTTTCAGTCTTTTTATGCTATGGTGAAAACACAATTTGGTGTGAAAATAGAAGTATTTTGAAGTGACAATGGTAATGAATTTTTTAGTGACCAATTATGTGTTTTCTTAACCAAACATGGAATAGTCCACCAAAGTTCTTGTACAAATACACCAAAAAACAGACATCTTTTGGAAGTAACTAGAACCTTGATGTTCACTAGTCAGGTACCACGTTATCTTTAGGGCGAAGCCTTGTTAACAGCTACATATCTTATTAATAAAATGCCCAGTAAAACTCTAAACTATAGAACTTATTTTCGTCTCTTTAAAGATGACTTTCCTAACTCTAACTTGATCACAGATTTATCCCTCAGAGTTTTTGGGTGTAGTGTTTTTGTTCATCTTCACAACAAGGTCAACTAGATCTTAGAGTAAAAAAATGTGTCTTTGTTGGCTATTCTTCTAATAAAAAGAGTTACAAATGTTATGATCCAATTGATAGGAAGATTATTGTTACCATGGATGTTACATTTGTTGAAACGCAATCTTATTTTGATTCTGATCTTCAGAGAGGGAATTATAGTAAGGAAGATTCTATAATTGATCAAGAAAAGACTAGGAATATACAACATAGGGATTTTAATGATGGGGATGGCAAATTTATGATTAACACAAAAATTAATAATATTAATGTTAATGAAAAGGAGTATGAAAGTGTAGAGTCTAATCATTAGAATAAAGAACAAACAAAGGAGTTAATTGTTTACTCAAGAAGAAATTGAAATAAAAAAAGTGGAATCCACGAGATTCATCACCAAGAATCCGACCCACAAGATCTTGTCAAAAGTCCAGGTAAAGCTCATAATCCAGCTAATGAATTTTCTGATTTAGATATTCCAATTGCCAAAAGAAAAGGTGTTAGAAATATTGTCAAATATCTCATGTCTAACTTTGTATCCTATAAAGCCTTGTCTTCGACATTCTCAACCTTTGTTTTGTGTCTCGACACTGTAAAAATACCCAAAAATGTGAAAGATGCTTTACAGGTTCCTGAGTGAAAGGAGGCTATTTTAGAGGAGATGCGTGTTATTGAAAAAATAGGTACATGGAAAATAATAGAATTACCTGTAGGGAAAAAATAGTGGGCAGTAAATGGGTTTTCACAACCAAATTCAAACCAAATGGATCTTTAGATAGATACAAAGCCCGATTGGTGGCTAAGGGCACACTCAAACATACGGGATAGATTATCTTGAAACATTTGCACCAGTAGCTAAATTAAATTCCGTTAGAGTTCTTTTATCAATTGATGTTAATCTTGATTGGTCTTTACAGCATCTAGATGTGAATAATGCTTTCTTATATGGAAAACTTGAAGAAGAAATTTACATGGATCGTTCTCCAGGTTTTGAAGAAAAGTTTGGAACTCGAGTATGAAACTCAAAAAATTTTTGTATGGTCTAAAGAAATCTCCTCGAGCTTGGTTTGAACGGTTCACTCAAGTTGTTAAAAAAGAAGTAAATACTGACTTGCTTGAAGTGGAGAGGAAGAAGCCGAATGAGAGGAGCAAGCATAGTCTGTATCCAGGTTGGAGGCTTAGATAATCGTGGAGTATGACGTAATGGAATGGAAAACACAGTGGGTAATGGAAGGAGTGAAGGTACGATGAGCAGGCCTGCAACGACCGATTGAAGAAAATATAAGGTCATGTGACAATGCAGAGGTCAAAGAAGACGCATGTGGGGTCGGTGGAGCTAATATATTTTGATCAAGAGGAGCGAAGGTAAGAAACTCATTGTCCAAGCAAGGATGGGACGTGTTAGGAGGAAATAAGGATTGATGAGACAGATCAAATTTAAAGGGAAACGCAACCTCATAAAATAGTACATATCAACTTCCAAAAAAAATTATTTCCAAATTATACAAAATATAACCCTCCTAAACCATTGAATAACTTATGAAAACCAATGGTAATGACCGAGGGGAAAATTATCCGATGGGACTAAATTTTTTTCATATCAAAGACAACCAAACACCTGTTAATGAGATAAAGAAAGTGGTTTATGATAATTTTTTTCAAAAGGAGTTTTCCAATCAAGAAAAAAAAGTTGCAATTGATTTATTAAGTAACAAGCTGCCAACACACACTCACACCAGAATTTAGTTGGTACATTTGACTGAAATTTGAGAGCTCGAGCTATTTTCAAAAGGTGACGATGTTTACGTTCAACAAATTCATTTTGTTATGGTGTTTGGACACATGAGCTTTGATCCACAATCCCATTAAGCAAACAACGGCTTACACTTGGAATTAAAAAATTTTGTCTCATTATCACTGCCAAAAGCTTTAATAGACAAAGAAAATTGAGTATTAACAAGAGCAATAAACTGTTTTAAGATAACAATAGTATCACTTTTAAGCTTGAGAATAAAAGTCCAGGTCATTCTCGAAAAATCATCAACAATAGCAAGAAAGAATCGATGTCCCAAATGGGTTGGAATTTTGTAAGGAACCCATAAATTGAGATATACCAAATCAAAAGGTGCAATAGCTCGTGTATGAATTATAGTAAATGGAAGTCGTGTTTGTTTAGCTAAAGGGAAAATATGACATTGAGAAATACACTTTTTGTTCGAAACATTACATGGAACATTATCTAATTTATTGATTTTGGAAATGGAAGCATGTCCAAGACGAGCATGCCAAAGAAATGAAGAATCTTGTGTGGCCAAAGATGAAAGCTGTGGTGTAATAGAAGGTTTATGTTGTTGAGGAGAATTTGGAGAAAGTGGTGGAAAGAGAATGTAGAGACCATGTTGCTCAACCAATTGCTTTCACCTGTCTACTGTAGAGGTCTTGAAGAAGGCAAAAATGAGGGGAAAAAGAAACGAAACAATGTAAGTATCAGGTTAAATTTGAAATAGAAAGCAAATTAAAATTGAAATCTAGGACATGAAAAACATTAGTAAGCTTGGCAAAGGGAAATAAAGTGTATAAACCATTGTTAACAATTGGTACCGACTTTCTATTAGGCAATTGAACAAACAATGAGATTTAAGCACATGAAATCAGAGATTCCAGGTACCGTTCATCAGATATCATATGGTTTGTAGCTCCAATATCCAAAATCCACTAGAAGGAAGATGGTGTAGAAACCATACCTGCCATATGTGTAGCACCTCCAATCGAATTATCTACTGGCTTCGAATCATTACTTAAGAGATTTAAAATTTGCTGGTACTACTCTTAAGTGAATATCGGGGCTGAAGGTAGAGAATTTGTAGCAATAGAAGTTTCAGTTGACGATTCGTTCGAGCCAACCTGATTAGCCATTGAAGTATTTGACTTGCGTTTAGTGAATTTGAAGCCCGGAGGAAATCCAATCAACTAGTAGCAAGATTCTTGTTTACGCCCATTTACCTTACAATGATAACATATTCCATTAAACTTTTTTTTTCTGAGATTGTTGTTGAGTGTTTGAAGAATGCAAGACTGTTGGGTCATTAAAGGAAACTCCTGAAGTATGCTGCCGTTGGGATTCTTCTTGAATCATCATAGAGTATGCAAGATTTACCGTAGGTAATGGCTGCATAAGAAAAATGTGACTACATATAGCAGCATAAGGATCATTCAAGCTCATGAGAAATTGAAACAATCTCTGTTGTTGAACATGCTTTAAAATCTTAAGGACATTTCACAATTATATGAAGAAACTGGCACCACGGCATTATACTCATCCCAAAGCAACTTTAATCGAGTAAAGAAATCAGAGATGGAAGTAGTACCTTAAATATGCGGAGCAATCTCCCAGTGAAGAAAGAAGATACGTGACCCATTGGCCTTATCGTAACATTCCTTAAGGTCTTTCTATACTTGGGCAACATTGGTTGCAAACACGACTCCAATGGACAGATCGATATTAACATTGTTCAATATCTATGAAAGAACAATTGCATTGCAACGATCACATTGTGACTGAAAAATTGGTTGCACCAATTCTCTATCAATAAAATGAAGCTTATTCTTGGCCAGCAATGCAGTTCGCATGGACCGGCTCCAAATGGCATAATTTTCATGACCCATTAACTTATGCGGAACCAACTATGTGTCTGCTGTATTTGAAGGATACAGGTACATTGAATTATTGTAGTCCATGGTGACAGGCTCTCCACCTCTTCCATTGAAATCTATAATGGTCATTGCAATAGAGAAACCCAAGAACCGTATAGAAAAACAAGTAATTAAAAAAAATTGAAGCAAATAGCAAAGCAAATAGAAGCAAACTGAATTTGTCGACGAGAGAGAGGTAACAAGACATGAGAACAATAAAAGATGAAAATAGTGATATTAACAAATTGGAATGTAAAAAAGATTAGTCATTACTAACTCAAATAAGCTTACAATATAAATGTATACGTATATAATAAGATTTCTAATATTTTATGATTGCTAACACAGTTAAAACTCAAGAAAGCATTCTCTCTAATGCATTATAACTCAAGAAAACATTCTATGGATCATTACATTACATCTCATTGTTGTCACTAAACTTAGAATTTAACATAATTGAATAAACTAACATATCAAATTTTATATATAATATTAACTCATGCATGCGCAGATCAATAAACTAATGAAAAAATAATTTATGAGACAAGCAAATTGTTTAGTTTTACATTTTACTATAAAGAAGTTAAATCTGGTTTTTTTTTTTTTTTTTTTTTTTTTTATAATAAAGAATTAAAAATGAAATTAATTAAAAAAACATGTTTTTGGACGAAGTATGATTGTAGCAGCGCCAGCATGAAAACAAGATTCCCCCTTAAAATAACGTGCTCTCTGAATCCTTGGTAGTTTTTTTGTCAGTTTCAGACGCAAAAGAAATCAAAGATTCCGTGGGACTCATTATGCACCAATTAAAAAGACACACGTGTACGAAAAAGACAATGTGACCCTGCCCCATTGGAGTACATTGAAATTAATGTAGTCTTGGCTGCAACAGATCGCTCCTGATTACATATAAAGTCTAGTTTTAGGGTTTATATCACTTAAGTTTCTCTAAGGCCTTCATTTTCCCCGTTCCTTTCTGTCACGCTCAAAAAATCCAATGGCGGAAACAGATCAGGCGCCGCCGCCGTCGGACCAACTCGCCGCGCTGAACTTGACCGACACCGTTGAGAAACACGCATTTTCTGACCGTGTCCTGATCCGTTCCATCGTGGGCCGGCCAGATGGCGGGGCTGGCCTTGCTGGGCAACGAGTCCGGGCCGGTGGTTGGGTAAAGACAGGGAGAGAGCAAGGGAAAGGAACTTTCGCCTTCTTGGAATTGAATGATGGGTCGTGCCCGGCGAACTTGCAGGTGATTGTGGACGCCGGACTGGCTGTTCTGAGCAAGCTGGTGGCGACCGGCACCTGCGTAGTGGTGGATGGGATATTGAAGGTGCCACCTGAAGGCACGAGGCAGAAGATTGAGCTTCGGGTCGAAAAAGTGGTTTCTGTAGGCGAGGTAGATCCTGCTAAGTACCCGATTCCAAAAACGAAGCTCACGCTTGAATTTTTGAGAGATCATCTTCATCTTCGAGCTAGGACCAACACGGTATGAATCATTACTCAAATTGAATGCTCATCCCTTCTTTTTATGGAACGTTGAAAAATAATACTATTTCCCTGAAAAAAAGCTTAAAATTTTATTACTACTAAACAATATTGAAGGTATAGTTATTAATATTCCTGACAAGTGAACAGTGCTGAGTTCAATTGGAAACCAAATTTTGTAAATTTAGGAACCTTTTAATGCTGTGCAATAGGTATTTTGCTACTTGTTTTTTTTTTTTGTAATTCTTGGTAATTATATGTGGATTCAGATTGCAGCCATTGCTCGAATTAGGAACGCACTTGCCTTTGCTACGCATTCATTCTTCCAAGAGCATAATTTCCTTTATGTGCACACTCCAATTTTAACTACTAGTGATTGTGAGGGTGCTGGTGAGATGTTTCAAGTCACAACTTTGATTAGTGAATCTGAAAAGCTGGAGAAGGAACTGATTAAAAACCCTCCTCCATCGGAGGTTGACATACAAGCAGCTAGGCAAGTTGTGAGCGAGAGAGGAGAGGCTGTTAAACAGCTTAAAGCTGCCAAAGCAAGCAAATCGGAAATCACTGCTTCTGTGGCTGAACTTAACAAAGCAAAGGAGAATCTCTCTAAGCTGGAGGAGAGATCTAAATTGAAACCTGGGATTCCCAAGAAGGATGGGAAGATTGACTACACTCAAGACTTCTTTGCCCGCCAAGCTTTTTTGACAGTTTCTGGGCAACTGCAGGTTGAAACATATGCTTGTGCTGTTAGTAACGTGTATACATTTGGGCCAACTTTTCGGGCTGAACACTCTCACACTTCAAGGCATTTGGCAGAATTTTGGATGGTAGAGCCTGAAATAGCATTTGCAGATCTTCAGGTATGGCTGGCGTTTATAGTACTCCTTTACTTTCATCTATGTAGAAATTTAAGTCAAAAGATTTGATGCTTTTACAGGATGACATGAATTGTGCCGAGGCTTATGTGAAGTATATGTGCAATTGGTTGCTTGATAAATGCCTTGACGATATGCAATTCATGGCTAAAAGTTATGATAAAGGTTGCATTGATCGGTTGAGAATGGTTGCTTCAATTCCCTTTGTACGGATATCATACACAGAAGCGGTGGAGCTTTTAGAGGAAGCTGTGAAAGGTGGTAAGAAATTTGAGAATGAAGTGAAGTGGGGGATTGATTTGGCTTCTGAGCATGAAAGGTATGCAAGTCTTTTTAATTATTTCTTCTACCTGCTTTAAATGTTGAGCATGAAAGGTATGCAAGTCTTTCTAATTG
Source organism: Gossypium anomalum (assembly GCA_025698475.1). Lineage (NCBI taxonomy): Eukaryota > Viridiplantae > Streptophyta > Magnoliopsida > Malvales > Malvaceae > Gossypium > Gossypium anomalum. The sequence goes on from CM046961.1 coordinate 16,856,961, forward strand.
TTTCTTCTACCTGCTTTATGTGTATGCTAAAATCCTATTTTGCGTTGGCCTTGCAGATACTTGACTGAAGTTAAATTTCAGAAGCCCGTTATTGTTTATAACTACCCAAAGGGAATAAAAGCATTCTACATGAGGCTCAATGATGACTTGAAGACTGTTGCTGCTATGGATGTCCTTGTGCCCAAGGTCGGCATTTACTTCCTATTCTGTCTTTACATATTCATTTACAATCTTACCTTTTTGCTTTGTCATGTTTTCGAGTTAATATTTTTCAAATGTTTCAGGTTGGAGAACTAATCGGGGGAAGCCAAAGGGAAGAACGTTATGAGGTCATTCGGGAAAGGTATGTGGGAGTGTTTCCCTGGTTCATGCCATGATGGTATTTTTGTTTTGTACTGCTGAGCTGTCATGGTTTTATCATTGGCATTGGATATTGAAAATAATAATGAACATGAGTTTGTTGCCATTCCTCGCAGAATTTTGGAGGTGGGGTTGCCTCTTGAGCCATATGAGTGGTATCTTGACCTGCGGCGATACGGAACTGTTAAACATTGTGGATTCGGGCTAGGCTTTGAAAGAATGATTCTCTTTGCCACTGGCATCGAGAACATTAGAGATGTTATTCCCTTCCCAAGATATCCAGGAAGAGCTGATCTCTGATTGGATTTTTCTAAGATGACCTGAGAAAATGGTCTTGATTTTCAGTTTGATACTCATGGGTTTTAGTAATTTTTGCGCATTGGCAATCATATTACGTACTTTGAAAAGAATTGTAAAAGTAAAACTGTTTCTTAATTTTTGTTCTTTCTCTGTTCATCCTTAACAGCACCACATGTTTGTTATATATGGATGTTAGTGTTATCATCTAATGCAATAATATATACGTCTTCTTTACCTCATGTCTAAAATCTACAGTTTTATCTTAGTAACAAATTAAATGATAAAACTACTGTCTCGAGTAATATATGAAGCCTGAGTTAGAAACAAGACAATGTCTGATTTCCATGGGAAGTAGTATGTTTTCTTTTGTAGTTCTTACAAAGATCAGAAAAAAAACAAAAAGCAGGAATTAAATAGAAGCAATACTCGCTTTCTTACTAATGGAGATATTTACACATCTTATATATGCTCAATTTAAGCAGCATTTCAGCTCATCTAGGCTCATTTTTTAGCAGAATTTATCTTGTTTAGCATGATTAGAATTAGAAGCAACTTTAGCTCTGCTCTTCAAAGACCTGTTAACCAGTAATTCTCAGTGGAACGAAAATCACTACTTGACACCTCTTCTAGCTCTTCATTTCTCTTCTCAGCCCATTTTTCAGTTTTCTTTTTTTTTTGGGTAATCTACAAACGAAACATAGTAGTTCTAAGTTACGTTGACCATTGCTTTGAGAACCCGGAGTGTGCTGCTCGATACGCCAACCTGTTAACCAGTGCCCGGAGTGGATGAGGTTCCTCATGTACGTGTGTTTGGATCCCTTTTTGCAAGTGTATTATATCTGTTGGGGAGTCTTCCAATGGACTTGACATTGGCCAAGGAAATACTTGCGCCGTTTCCTGTTGGGGAGATAAATAACACATGTTGAAATTCTGAAATTCGGAGCCGTTGGAGTGGGCATAGAATTTGACCGATGAATGTTAATTTGCTGTGGGTTTGGTCGAGATGTTGTAGGGAGATAGCAAAGATTAGTGGAGGAGGGCTTTCAACGGTGAGGGCTGCTGTTGCGCCCTATATTGAGTATTGGTGATTGTAGGTGAACGATAATGTTAGGTGATAGGCAGAAGTAGACCTCTCTTGAATTGATGTATTGGGGTTCCAAATATTTGTTGTTTCAACCCTTGTTTTGCCCTTTGTTTGCAAGGCCCCATTGTATTCACTATGATTAGTTATTACACGGTAAATTACTCCCATAGGGTTTCGTTGTATCTTGTGTGGGACATTAATGCGCCATAGAGCCTCCCATTTTATATGAAACTGGCTGTTATTGGGTTCAGGGTTGTTTTCCTCGATTAGCATATTGTAGGCAGCTTTTACTGAGAACTCACCTGAGAAGCTATGTTTCCATACATACCTGTCCTCATTTTCGGTTAAAGAGAAACTTCTCTAATGTAGTTCATTGGTCCAGTTGTCTCTCTGTCGATCTTGTATAAACTGGGAACGCCAATGTTTGTTTTCTGTATCTTGCATGTCTGTTAATGGAATTCTCGGTATTTGCTGTGATTGGTATTGCCGAAGTGCTAGACCGTTGCAGCAGATAGAGACATTGCGGCTAGACCAGATTTAGATATTAAGTCCTCGTAAACATATGTCACGGCCTTTTAGGATACTCTTCCATGTCCAAGAATCCACTGGTTTCGGTCCAACCTCAAGGAAGTTGATGTTGGTGCAGTATTTTGATAGTAGTGCCTAGCCGAAGGAGTGTGGTTATGCGAGAATACGCCATGCTTGCTTACATGGAAGCGCTTCGTTCAAAAGCTCCGTTTGGGGTATAGCTAGCTAGTCCACTTCCTCTTTTCGGACGACATATAAGTTTCCAGCTACGTAGTTGTAGGTTTTTTTGTATTGGAATTGTGACCCCAACAAAAAATTTTGATAACTCGGTGTATTTTGTCTATGATATTTTGTGGGGCCTTGATACATGAAGAATAAATTGGTATGAAAGTCAAAGTAGCTTTTATCAGTACCAACTTACGGGGTACCTCCCAGCGATAGTAGTTTGGCTTTCCATCCTGCGAGTTTGATTTGAATGCGTTCAAGGGTGGATTGAAAGAACTGTTTCCGTTAAGGATTTTTCCCATCTGACATCCCAGGTATTTGTGAGGTCTTTCCGTCATGGTTACACCTAAAATGCCAGTTAATCGAAAAGCCCGAGTGTAAGGAATATGTTCTGATCATGATTTAAAGACAAGGGTACAGTCTAGGGATAAAGACAAGGGTCGTAGATGACATCACGATTTAGAATAAAAAAAAGGGGTTTATGCATACAAGAAATCAAATTCTAAACCTACATATGCAATCTAAGAACAGAAGCTCCAAATTTAAGACTTAACATGCCAGGTTTGTTTTTATTTAATCTACCGTTGTACATACAATTGAGAATGGTGACAAGGCTTTGACAATATTCATGCAAAGACCTAGACTTGGTAATTTTGTTCTTATCATCAAAAAGCTGGGAACCCAACAGCGTCCTGTAATGGCCAAATGAAAACAGGGTTTACCTGGCCTACTTCATAACAATATAATAGTAGCTTAAGCTTCAATACCACGATACTCTAAAATCAGCCGGAAATTTCAATTGCACAAGGAACAAGCTTAAATAGTCTTGACAACAATAAACCAAATATATGAGTAGAATGATGTCTCACAGGTCACAAATATAACACTAGCCAAAACTCGGGTAAATTTCTTGGTGAACAAATGCAAGTTTTTCAGAAAACTAAACATCAATAAATTACTCATCATCATCGTCGATGACCTTAGTGCCCAAACCCTTCAGTCCTTCAGCTGGGATTTCAGCAACAGTTACTAGAGAGTAGAGCTCTTCCTTCGCATCTTCATCATCATTTCTCTTGCGAGCAATGCGGACCCTAATCCTTCTAGGAACACTTCGGATCCCTCGGCTCCAGATGTGTTTGTTCAGCTTGACATCAACTCTCACATCCTTTGTCCCCATTGCTTTTTCTGCAAACTTCCTAATCTCCTTTATAGCCTTGGGAGCCTTCTTCTTGAATGTGCTGTTTTACAAGATAACCATAAAGTTAAAAAAAAAAAAAACTACCATAAGGTTAAACATATTCCCAGAAAAAAGTGATACACAGCTGCAGAAATAACTTAAAATTCCACCCAATCCAAAGACAGAATCATAGTTAGATTATCCATAAAGCTATGGCTGCCAAAAGAACAAGAAGCCATATATTAAAATATGTAATATTTGGCATTCAATCTAGCATTATTTTCCTGTAACCAAATTCCATTCATACAACTTCCAAGCACAATTAACTTAATCGCAGTGGTGCCACCTTAAGCTATCCGTTTTCACTTGAAGGCATGTACCCAACATTGGAAAAACAATGAGAACCATGAACCTCACTATCATTTACAAGCTCAACCCTATAGCGCCATTTCTTATACCCATGAAAATCATTATTTAACCAACTAAATCCATTGGTATAATAGTTTAAACTACTTTTTCACTAACAATGTGAATAAAGCAAACAATTGAAGTCAAATTAACATTAGGAAATATAGAAAAGAGTAATAAGTAAAGCAAATAACTTTCAAAGCAAGAGGCAAAATTTACAACAAAAATAAAAAAATAACCGCCAAGCAAAGATCAAAATAGTAAGAATAGAAAGGGAAAAAATAAACAAAGAAAAGAAATTCATTTTTGCTTGTGAGGGAAAGACCAGTTACCAGCCATGGAGGCGCTTGTGAAGGTTGATGGTGTACTCCCTGGTCACCACCTCTTCTTTTCTTCCTCTTGTTTTCTCAACCATTTTCACTCCCTCTTGCTTTAGCCCTTACCTGCATTCAGTTCAAAATCAAAAAGTATTAGAGATCTTTCTTAAGTTCAGAGTACCTCGTTGGGTTTTCTAGGGAACCTGATGGAGGGAAACGGCGAGACAGAGACAGAGAGAGAGAGAGACCTGGATTGGATTGAAGGAAAGCAGAAGCGTTCCAAAGAGAGGCTCCAGAATGGAAGAGCTCAAGTTAAAATAAACACAAATAAGAAAACCCTAGTTTGCATACGGCTCTACAAAGCGGTGCCGTTTGTCCGAATATTAATGGACCATGTTATCGGCCCTTCATTGTGACACTTAAATCCATGGTCTCGCGGCCTAAAAATAAATGGGTAAACTGCACTCATGGTCACTCTAAAATAGGGTATATTCTATTTTGGTTATTTTAATTTATTTTTTCAATTTAACCACTCTGAATAAGATAAGTCTGCGAATCACTGCAGTTAAAATTTATGTTTTTTTTTTAACAGATTTCTAATGTGGCATATCAACACATTTAGTGACTAACATTTAGTGACTAACACGTGGTATTTTTGTTGACTTTTGACTAAAGATTAGGGGCCTCCCTGTAATAAGTCTAAAATATGTTCCTCCTAAACTTTATAGAAATATCTCTAAACTTTAGTCAAAATTGAATAAAAATTTTTCATGTTATTCAATGTGCTAATGTGCCACATTAGAAATCCATTAAAACAAAATGTAAATTTTAACTACAGTGACTAATTCGCACAATTCTTTTATTTAAAATGACTAAATTGAGAAAAAAAATTGAACTAACCAAAATAAAACAAACTCTATTTTACAGTGCTCATAGGTGTAGTTTACCCAAAATAAATAAAATCCAACTTCGAATTCGATTTGTTTCATTCATTTACATACCAAACATATAATCTAACACTAAAGCTAAGCCCAAACTCGAAAGCTTGTTCATGTCGATCCAAGTCGGTAACAGTTTTCGAATACAAAAAAAAAAATCTAATTTATTAACTATTAGAGCCCGAAAAGAAATTAGAGCTCGAGAAAATTCAAACTTAAATAATTCTAGCTCGAGGTCTATTTGAGGAAATTTGATAATTTTGGTAAGGAATATCAATAATATATTAAAAAATTATTAAATTTTGTAAAGAATATAAGGGTACGTTTGGTTCATTATAATAGAATATGGCTGTAATGAAATAAAGTTGTAATAAAATAGAGCTGTAATCAGTAATTCAATTGTTTGGTTGAATGAAATGAAATAGAGCTGTAATAGCATTCTTATGTTTGGTTAAATAGAATAGATGTTGTAATAATATAAAGAAAAAGATTTAAATGACCAAAGTACCCTTAGTAGAATTTTTTTAGGTAGATAATTATTGTTATTATTATTAAATTTTAATAAAATTATTGTTAATATATTTTAATAAAAATAATAATAAATAATTTAATTATATTTTAACATAATTATTATTAAATGCAATTTAATAAAATATATATATAATTTAATAATATTTTTAATATAATTATTATAATATGAATTAAAAAATCATAATATATAATATTACAAAAACAATATATAATCTACTTTATTATTTTTTAAACTGCAAAACACATTTAATGTGTTAAAATATCACTAGTGAAACAAATAATTTAATTATTCTAAAATAAAAAAAAAAACAATTTATTAGAAGTAATAAACACCTTGAGAATTATATTTCACATCCAAACATAATATTCATATATTAACAAAAACTTACATGATTCCATTAGCTTATATGTCATAATCTATATGTTAAATTTTTCAACATCAAAAAGTTACAACATTGTAATGACATTCTATCATGTCATTATACCATACAAATATTACAAACACAAAAAGTTACCAAAACATCACCAACACAACCATGATTTTTAATGGTCAGCAAGAACTCTTTTCACCCATTCCAATCGCACAGAAAAAGGTAAACTAAAGAAAATGAGCATTTGCGTTTGGAATTTTACTCAACGCGCAATAGTGCTCATCCTCAATTAAACCTTGTACTTCACATAAGGTTGGATATAATTTTAGAGCACTTTCTTAAATGACCATTTCTAACTTTTGTTGAATTAGCACTTTGGAAGCAATGCTACTACTAATTTCAAGGCCAACGGTCCGTATGTTTTTGGCCAATAAAGTGGCAGCATTAATAAATGAAGTAGAAGAAATATGATCACTTGCATCAGAAATCTTTTTTTTTTTTTTTGAAAATGTGGAATCACCTTGGTTTCTAAGTGGTTGCGGTTATGTAGCTGAAAGATCCATGTCATCCAAAGAAACATCAGCTTCACATCCATGGAAATCATATATTTCTTCATGAATATTTGTAGTAGCTACATCCTTAACATCTATTTCTTCAATAATATCAACAGTTGTTTGAGCATCTTTTCCAGTAGCTCGATCTTTTACGTAAATGGCAGTAAGTTGGTCATAATAAAGGAAACTACGATGTTTAAATTGACCGACTTCTTTATGACTATAAAAAATGAGGAATCCATATTAGATATAAGTTTGGTCAAAACAAGATAATAAAGACTTGAAATAATTCTTACATTTATATATGAGTTTCACACAGCATATTTAGCAACAGGTTGCTTATGGTCGTCCCAACCAAAGTCTTTATTGTTTTTTCCACTAAGCATGTCATAAACAATTGCCCAATCCCTTTTTAATATCATAATCCTCGATTCAAGATTACGTTTAGCCTTTAACATAGAATTGGGTAAAACTTTTTCTAACATTTTTTTCCAACTCATTTAAATAACCGGCTTTGAATCTGTATCTACATTAAGGTTCCAACATTGTGCAAGTCAACCATATAGACAACCAACGCAGCTTCTTCTGGAACCTATTTCCTTTTGGTTCCTTGAGAATTTTGGGAAGAAACACTTGATCGTGAAAAACCTGACATAATTATCTTAAGAAAAAATGCAAATTAAAATTAAATTAAATATGATGAATCAAAAGGTCGACACTTTATAAAATTATAACACATGATGAATCAAAAGAAAATAGATTATAATTCAACAAGTCTAGTACAATATAGAAAAACATTTCAAACACCACCAAAGTTTCATAAACTAGATACATGAAATAACATAAACAAATTAATGTTTACTATTTTTACCCTAAACCTAACTAATTTCTAGATGCTTGCCATTCATCGAACATTTGATTGGCTAGTTCCATCCTCCAAGTGGCTCATGCATTCGATGGATGAATATTTACGATATTCGTTTCATCATCATCTATCACATTACTAGGTAATCTTTCTCAGAACTTTGCTTCAATAGGATCAAGACTCATATAAGTTCGAATAAAATTATGGAGTAAACAACATGCAATAATGATTCTATTATGCACCCTCATAGACTAAAATGATGGACTCACAAGTATTTCCCATCTAAGTTTTAATAACCCAAAGCATCTTTCAATAATATTACGCGCTGAAGTATGTTTCATATTGAAAAATTCTTCCGGAGTACTTGGCTAGTAACCCTGACGCCACTCATTCAAATGATATCTTTATCCTCTAAAAGGCGCAAGAAATCCCTCACAGCTTGTACATCCAGCATCAACTAGATAATAAAAACCTATAAAAAAAAACTATTTATCATGGTTAATTTCTCAAAAAAAAAAAGTATGATCTTAAAAATTAATTCAAATCTCTCTAATTATGCACTTTACCATGATGAACTTTTAGTCCATGTCTCCTACTAATGGCATCTCAAAGAACCCATCCATTAGCAACAAAACCTTTCAAACTAGGAAGAACATAAACAAAATGCATATCAGGTGTACAAACACCTAACATATTTGTTGCTATGTCACCTTTTCGCGTTTGATATCTAAGTTTATCAACTGTTGGAACCCTAATCTTGATGTGGGTTTCAACTAAAGCACCTAAGCAATTCTACATCACATGCATAAAACTTCGAGTTAGGATACTATATTTAAATCTAAATAAACTAAATTATGTACAAGCTATATATGGAACTCACTTCAATACCTTGAACCATTTCTACCTTGGGTCTGTAGAATTAGCTGTAATTGACTCTGCCTTTTTAAATAACATATCTTGTAAGCGTATGATAGCATTTAAAACATTGTGAAATGATCTACTAACGGTTTTCCCGGACCTATTAAAGTGATGCTTGATAACTCAGTTTTTAAGATGATGAGCAATAATATGTAAGAACATTGTCACTTGCTCATCAACAAACATGTTTCTTGACGACTTCAGTCCTCCTAAAGTTTGTAACATCTCACATAATTTAAAAAAAGTAACTCTATTCATCCTAAATTTTTCAATACAGGTCTAGTCACTAGCATGTACAAGTCTTTTAAAGCAAGAAAATTAAAGATCCATGGTTTTAAAACTATCTTTTACATAAAAATGGTGAATCTTATAATAAAGAGCTAAGAGATGTTTTTAAAATGATTTGCAGCATATTTAACGAGATTAAGAGGCTTACAAATTCAATTTATCAAAATCTTTAAGTAATTGCATGAATTAAATGGTTGTCTTTTGAGAATGAGGATGAACAATGTTTTTCCGAAGAAAATATTAATTAAAGAAATTGAGCAAAGTTAGAGATCTAGATCTATAATTAGGCATAAGTTAGGGGGTCAGGAGGTAGGAATTAAGGATTTAATTAAGTTAAAAAGAAGAAATTAAGCAAAATAGATTGTACAAAATAAGTCGAATAAGTATGTGTGAGTGGAGAGCTGTTGTATGAAAATAAAGAGAGTAAGCTAGATTGTTTTTGAATGCTTAGTAATATGTATATCTTTGTGTGAAGCTGAAAACGTTAGTGGAGCCTCAACAAATCAGGATAAAGGTAAGCATGAAGTTGTCTAGTTTGACGAGCCGTGATGAGATATAGGTGAGTGCATTTGTATGTTGTATTTTAGCATGAATTACGAGATCTAGAGAGTCGAAGTGACACTTACGAATCCCCATTTATGGTATGCAAACCTTGACTTCTTCCTTGTGCAAATCCTTGCAATTTTGGTTGAACCGCTATGTATATACACTGTGTGATTTTAATAATCAAAATGCATGAACTTATAATATATATACTTGGCCTTTATTTTGTATACAATATATATTAGTGGGTGTTATATATATAATATATAAATGGGAGAGTTGGCAATATACATATATATATATATATATGCGTGTTGTATTTATAATATATAAATGGGGGAGTTGGGAATATACATATATATATATGCGTGTTATATATATATAAAATATGAGTGCGGGTATATATATATTATGTGTGGGTTTTATTATATAATATATATGTTATAGGTTTTGTTTTATTGAGTATATATACATTTATAAGACTTTTAATGCATGCTAAAATTTGAAGTGACAAATGTCACTAAATAGGTACATTTATATATGTAATATATATTCATATATGGTTATGTAATGCTTGCAAACAAATATAAAAATAAATAATATAATATGGATTTTTATAACATGTAAAATTTATTGATAATGCACATTTATGCATGAACGAACCAGTAAGTGAATCATGAGATTTATGATATTGTTAGTTTTGATTAGTGCAAAATTATATTATTTTGAAATGCTAAGTGTGAGCTCAACAGTAATGCGAGCCAGTTATATTGTGTAATAAAATGTGATTAAATAGATATGTTGGGAATGTACACTTGAAACAATTGGATATCATTGGCATGCCATAGGATTGTGAGTATTCACCCCTTTTTATTATGTGTTGGGCATTGTGACCCAAAGATAACATTGGAGAGATAGAGGAATTTCGAGCATAACTCCATTCATTGCAGATAGTGTGGTGTGTTTGGAGAGCGTGAGCATACATGCTAAACTTACATGGAGATAGCGTATGACTTTATGAGTCATGTAGTGCGTTTTAGAGATCCGTTTATCCAATGAGCATTAATTTGACTATGTTTCATATTTATGAATTGCCAATATATATCACTGTGTTGAGTGTGAAAGTTGTGTTATATGTGTATTTTTAAGGTATGTTTAAATCCTAACATGTGTTACTGTGTTTACTTGCGTTGTATGCATGTGAACTCACTGAGTTTTTCCAAGCTCACACTCCTTACTTTACATTGCAGATAAATAGTTTGTAGGTTAGCAGGGAGGGTGGCAATCGGTGATTCATCGTAAGGTATTTTTTCTAGAGTATATATGTTGAGATTTTAAACTCCGAAGTGAAGGCAATATGGGTTGTTCCAAGGTTTTAGTACTAAAATTAGACTTAGAATTTTTAAATAAAATTTTCAACGGGTTGTAAATGGACATTACGGACTATTTTTTTTTTGGATTTTTGAACGTTATAATTCCTTGCTTGATTTCTTATTTAGATGGTTTTATTACTTGTTCCATGTGATGATAATTAAATGAACTAACAAAATTTTGCAACTAAGGGAGACTGTTGAGTATTAAGGTATGCCTTATACATTCTGATTGTGTGAATGAAATAATTAATTTAGGAAAGCATGCACTTAGGTTTAATTTCCTATATGAAATATTCTGCAAATGTGTGGTGTGTAGGGTTGATTAGTGTGGTTCGTAAAGTTTTAAATAAAGAGTCACTTCGGTGGTTAATATGACGTTCGAAATTTAGGTCGGACCATTCCACCCGGGTTTGGGGCATCACGGTTCACGTACAAGATTTGAACACATTATTTTAAAAACAGACTATATTATCTATTTATTTAAAAACCTTTACAACAAAGACAATAATTTAGGATAAGTGTTCACTGTCTCAACTCCGAATTCTAAGGGAACTATTTAGTTACAACTCATTTGACCATAAGGCGTAGCCTCTAATGGTTTCCCGTCCTATGTGCATGACACCGATCAATGATCATTCCTCGATCTTCAACTGTTTAGCTTGGTCCCTTCTCAAGGTCTTTTCCCATCCAACAAGTCCTACATACATAAGCTGAAATTCCGTAAGTTCAAAAGAACTTTGCGAGTTTCGTTACTATATTATGCAAATTATCTCCAACCTTGCCGAGGCATTTAAAAAGAGTAAAAAGACATATTTAAATCCCTAATCATCTTGGAAAATTTCCATTCAATCTGGGTTGATGGTATTTGGTTCATTCCCCAAGTTTACCTATAGGCGGATAGACCGCTAACCGATCTTTCCCTAGTTAAACTTATAGCCATTCGGCAAGTCTCGACAGCTTCTCAGGTATCCCGCCATAATGGCGAACTCTATTTATTTCTTTCATCCCTATTTCCTTTGATTTTCTTCCTTAACGGATACACTTGTACCAATAGTTTTTAATCCCTAACCACATGGTTGGGAGGTCAGCTACTAGTATCAGATCATTTTCTCCCCTTTCGCTTGTCTTGCTTGGCAGGCATAGCAAATTCGAATCGTCCATGGAGGACTTTATATTCTTTCTTCAGTCCTGCAAAACTTACTGACCCTCCACATGTGGGTTTAGCTAATGAGGATCCATGCCACCCTAGCAGTTCAAATCTCATTCCACCCTACGTTTGTGTTGTAATGTTGTTTGGGTTATTCCCTTGGGAACCACCCTAACAACGATTCTTTGCTCTTAAGGTGCATGTTCATCTGTTATGGACCCCTTTGGGTTTATAGTATTCGCCAGTCTGGCATCTGAGAAACTACTCGAGTTTACTCATTCTCTCATACAAGGATTATCTGTGGAACTGGCCTTTTCGCGGTTACTTCGCTATAGATTTCCCTTTTAAAGAGGAATAGTCTTGAAAGATAAATTTGTCACCTGGTCTATCCTTTTTAATACCTCTTTCAGTCATTAGGTTCTAACTAACCCCTATTTACCAAACAGTCTACTCAAAGTTCTGAAAATCAACCCTTCCTACATAACATTAGCTTCCACAAGCTTGACACAACTCCACCTTCAACTAGATTATGTAGAGAGCAACGAATCATCACCCTTGTCCTTGGCCACATCAGCTACCTCTAAAATTATTTGAAACCGCCAGAAACTAAAATTTGTGATCTGTCAAACTTCTCGATATCCAAAATCATTGTTGTGTCACCGAACGAATCGATATGCAAAATCTGAATCGCAACTTTGATACCAGTTTGTAAGGGATAAACCCGATTAAGCAATGAACAAGTAAAATAACAAAGAAATTGAAAAGATCAAACACAAATATTTTAAGTGGAAAAATCCCTCCGAAAAGGATAAAAAATCATGGGCAAAGATAATTTCATTATAACAGCAAAAAAGAAAAGTACAAAGATGGAGATAAAACTAAACCCTGAAACCCAAAAATAAGAACCCTTAAAATGTAAACATAAAATTCTCTGAAAGCTTGAAAAAACTAGTACCTAAATGTGCAATGGGTTGATCTTTCTAAGTTTGTAAAAGGCCTATTGATAGTTTAAATTCATAGATCAAATAATATTAAAATAATCTACACTAATTAGAGTTTAATTAAAACAAATAATCAAAGTTTAACTAGGAGAAGAAAACTGAGAAAATTGCATGGCACGTTGCCACGTTGTGACATGGAATTTGTGTCACTGGGACAAAGTGGCGTCACATCGTCGAGATGATGGTCTTCCCCTTATTGTGACGTCGGCAGCTCGTTGGGATAAAGAGCTCCTCCTCGTTGCAAAGTCACTCTTTGATCATGTCTTAATTTGACCGAAATGCGAGGCATACTCCATAAATTTTCACATTGACTCGTATTTCCATAATGTCTTCTTTACCAAAGCCCGCCACTGGCCTATCTCAAATTTTGCAAGATATTAATTGAGTCGAAACTGTGCTTTGAAGCGGGAATACTTCTAGCCTTCGACTTGTGCACTGCCAAATCAAAACTGACCCGAGTATGATTTTCACCCTATCTTTTCTAAACATGCATCCAAAAGAGAACATCTCTTATACGAAACGGTCATACCTTTTTACCTCATATGGCTAAGTTGTCTCCACTTCAAACGACTCGACTTCAACTCCTTAACAGACGAAGGACGTTCTGTTTCACCGGTCACCGTTGATCCTTCCAAAACATAAAGACTACCAATCTTTTTACCTTTCATCAAAATGAGAGCCCCATGGGATACCTTAATATCGCTTGACTCGATTAATTCTACAACCCTTTGAGTCTAAATTTCCCAAGGAGATGAGATTTCTCTTTGAATCAAGTATGACGTTTGATAGTGTCCCGATTGTCCCATCGTGCATCCTAATTTGAACAGTACCAATACTGATTATCTTACTGGGTGAATCATTCCCCATACGCACAACTCTACCTTCAACTAAACTGTATGTAGAGAATCAATCCTTGTTGGGACACATGTTGTAACACCCCCTAACCCTTATCAGTTGCCAAAACAGGGTTACAAAGCATTATCAGACTTTTCAGAACAAATATAAACATTACACAGTTCAATTAGCATACACTTTATAAATTAATCATATAGTCCCTTTTATGGGTCCTCGAGGTCCAATTCACATGTTAGAAATAAATCGGGACTTAATCGTGTGCTTCAAAAATTTTTTGTGAAATTTTCAAAAATTTTCCTAAGTGCAGGGGTCACACGCCGGTGTAATCAAAGGACACGCCCGTGTGGTCTTGAGACATGCCCATGTCTCAAGCCTTGTCCGTCCCCGTGTACCTCCTGACTTACCTCACACAGGTAAGTCACACGCCCGTATGCTAGGCCATGTTCCTCACACGGCTGAGACATACGCCCATGTGCTAGGTCGTATTCCTCACATGGCTGAGACACACGCCCGTGTCTCTGCCCGAGTGGTAATACCTGAGCATTCTGTTTTTAAAATTAAAAGTTGCAGGGGGCACACGGCCAAACCACACGCCCATATGATAGCCACTTGTCTCACACTATAACACCCCCTAACCTTAAAGTCATCGGAACAGGGTTATGAGGTATTCCCTGACATATCAAATCAAATACAAAATTTAAACAGATAATTTATATACATTTCATAAATATATCATATGTATTATTCAAAACAAATCAATTGATTTCATTCGATCCAATTCAAATACCATACCAAAATAACCCAAACATGCCATTTCACAATCTTAACATTTAATTTATATTGTATATAACCATCCAAGGTTAACTTATAATACCATTCACAAAAATATTTCAAAATGACCTATACAATCAACCTAGGTACATGCCATTTTACAAAAGAGAATATACATCACCACTTTACTGAGTTCGGGATTGGCTTGGATGCTAATCCGGAACTTCTGGCTTCAACTTACCTCTGCCCGAGTGGTAATACCTGACCATTCTGTTTTTAAAATTAAAAGTTGCAGGGGGCACACTACCAAACCACACGCCTATGTGATAGCCACGTGTCTCACACTACAACACCCCCTAACCTTAAAGTCGTCGAAACAGGGTTATGAGGTATTACCTGACATATCAAATCAAATACAAAATTTAAACAGATAATTTATATACATTTCATAAATATATCATATGTATTATCCAAATCAAATCAATTGATTTCATTCAATCCAATTCAAATACCATACCAAAATAACCCAAACATGCCATTTCACAATCTTAACATTTAATTTATATTGTATATAACCATCCAAGGTTAATTTATAATACCATTCACAAAAATATTTCAAAATTACCTATACAAATCAACCTAGGTACATGCCATTTTACAAAAGAGAATATACTTCACCACTTTACTGAGTTCGGGATTGGCTTGGATGCTAATCCGGAACTTTTGGCTTCAACTTACTTGCGCACGGAAACAACCGTACGCTGAGTATATACACTCAGTGGTATTACTATAATTCAAATTTTAAAAGCAAAACAAATAAATAAATATGCACTAAACTTTCATTTCTTAACAATAGCTATTTCAAATAACTTTTCTCCATTTTGATTCACAAATTATTTCACCATATCAAACACCCATTCCATGAACCCATGGTTTAAACATTTTGTTTTCATATCTCAATTCAATATCTCATTCCAATTCATATACAAAATCATACGGTTTATCAATTCATTTAATACCAATTCTAATTTCCAATTCGTTCACTTACCCATATTAACTTGACACGAACTTTGATGGATGCACAGATCCAACCAAGCACCCCAGTACGGCACCTTATGCCTCATCGGCCTTGCCGAAGTGGATCGGTACTTAGTACCTCATCGGATTTAGTCCGAAGCAATAATACAACACATAATGCCTCATCAGAATTATCCGAAGCAATATTACGACACATATAGTGCCTCATCAACTCGAGGTCGAAGTATCCCTGAACACTTCCAATCCCATGGCATTCCAACTATATCCAACTTAGCCCGACTAGTTGATAGGGTTTCCAATTCGCTTTCTCAATTCAATTTCAATCAAATTCATACAAATCACAAATTCTCATATTTTCAATTCAATATCACAATAACTTATTTAATTCAATTCAAATCACTTTCAATTTCCAATCAATATACATTCAAATATTTACATAATTCACAATTCAATATCATTTCTTACCTCAATTCCACTTACCACACACATTAATTAAAGTTCAAAAATAAATAATAACTAAATTCGAATTATAGTAATACAAACCGTAATTTCGAATCACTCCTCGTCGACTTTTCCTTTCCTTTCTTCGTCGATGTCTCCGGCACGATGTTAGCTACGAATATTATATAAGTTAAAATTATCAATACAACATCAATTCACATCAAATATTTAAATTTTCTATTCAATTTTTACCTTAATTTCAATTTAATCCTAACCAAAAATTATTTTCATTTCTATCACAATCTATACCTTATTTTCACTTAATTTCTACTAATAACTTAACTAAACCCTCAAATTTTTATCACAAAACCCTAAATTTGAATTTCTTACAATTTAGTCCCTATTACACAAAACTTATAACTTATTCCACAATTTAATCCTTTTCCCAATTCTAATTTGAATTTTTTATCAATTAAATCCCTAGTTCATCAATTAATTCAACATAAACTATATCAAAAAATCTACTAACTTTTAAAATTTCAACATATACCTAATAGTATTTTGTTCTAGGATCATAAAAACTCAAAAATTACAAGAAAAAGAATTAAATTGACTTACCGTATTAGCTTGGAACCCTAATTTCCCCTCTTTTTTTTCTCCTTTCTTTTTCTCCCTATTCTTCTCTGTTTTCGTTTGCTGTTCTGTTTATGTTTCTTTTCTTTCTTTTGTTTATTATATATATAATAATATAATAACATAATATAATAATATAAATTAATATATATTACTTATTTATTAAGTTATTATAATATAATATATTATATTTTAATAAAAAATATCTTTGATATTTCTATCGTAAACCTCCTCAACATTTGAAAATGGTATAATTGCCTATTTGGTCCTTTTAACTTTCTTTAATCTATAATTAAACTTTCACCTCTATTGCAATTTAGTCCTTTTTCCTAGTTACTCTTATTTTAAGCTAATTTACCTAACCAAAACCTAATTAAACTTACAACTAACTTCGTAAATATTTATTATTTGTTTTACTAAAATGACGACCCGACAACTCACTTTTTCGATGCCCGTAAATTTTGAGTCGTTACATTTCTCCCCCTTAATAAATTTCGTCCTCGAAATTTACCCGAAAAGAGGTGGGGGTATTGAGATCTCATAGTTTCCTCCGGTTCCCAAGTTGCTTCTTCTACAGTATGACTTCTCCACAATACTTTCACTAAGGGAACCCGTTTATTTCTTAATTCTTTAATCTCTCATGCTAATAACTTAACCGGTTCTTCTTCATATGTCAAAACAGGTCAGATTTCAATATCTTTGGTTGTAAGAACATGAGAAGGGTTTGATATATATCTCCGTAGCATGGAAACATGAAAACACATCATGGATTTTCTGTAATTCCGGAGGCAATGCTAAACGGTAGGCAACTGGCCCTGTGACAGCCCTAATTTGACCCTAGTCGAAAAGTAGTTTTGAGACCACAAAACCGAGTCAAAAAAAATAATTAACCGTTATATTATATGCTTAGTATATATGTAAATGCATGTGTGAAAGTTTCATGCTTTGATTTTGTCATTTGTATGTGAAATTTATTATATAGGACTTATGTGAGACATTTTGAAATGTGATTGGTTAAATTATAATGGTCTATTAATACATGTTATAAAAAGAATGGACTTGCATGTCAAATTATCCATTTGTAGATAGTGGCCGGCCATGTTGTTGTGTAATATATAATATATGTATTTTCTATTAGCATTATTTCAATTAAATGGCTTTATATTATAGAATAATGATTATTAAAAATAGAAAATGAGTGAAGAAAACAAGGTGTTCATCTTTGTTTTCTTCTAAGCCGAATGTAAAGAGAGAAAAGAAGAGAAAATGAAGCTAAGGCATTCGGCTATGCGGAATGTATAGATTAAGGTATGTTTAATGCTCCTTCATTGAAATCTTTGTATATTTGGAGTGGTCATCAAGTATAGAAGTTAGCTCATGACAAATTTTTTGTAAATTGATGAAGATGACATTCGGTCATGGATGTTTATATTTCTTTGATGTTATTTTTGATGTTTTGTGTATTGAGGGTTGATAATAGATGGAAGTTGAATGGTTGTTGTATGTAGATAGCATGCATGCTAATAATGTTTTTATTTTCTACTTAATACCTTATTGATAATTGAAAAGTTCATGTAACATAATTATGTATGTTAATTTGCTTGAAGTGAATTATGTAATTGTAAGGATATGATGTTGATGATAAATGCTAAATCATATGTATGTATTTATGAGAGTCCAGTTAGAGGCTTTACGACCTCACCCCTTATCAATGTGGTATTTTATAACGAAAAATTCACGAGAATTATGTTGAATAGTTCACAAGTGTGAAACTAAAGAGTACAGTAGTGAAATAATTAATAATGCAAACGGAGTTAAAAATAGTTTGACAAGTGAATACAGTTTTGAAAAAGATATCAGATTATTCTAAAGATCATGCAGATTACGTAATGTCACGGTTAAAGAAAAAGTTAACCTTGGCTAATCGACTTATTCCGATATGATGTCTAAAGTATATGTTTGCTGAAGTTTTTCCCGAATTGGTTTTCGTTAGTGAATGGAATGATGCAGGGTTCGTGATGATAGAATTAGTCAGAGAAATGATAATTGAATAGTAAAGATGTCTGTGTGTGTGACAATTACAGTTGAAATGAATATGATGATCTTTTCTGGGTATTATATATATTCTTTTATCCTCAAATATATGTGTTTGGTTGTTTAGTTTTTGATGGAGTTCTTATGTTGTGAGAATGCTAGCTAACTATGATGTTAGACGAAAGCCCTGTTGGTCTGGTCTATTTATGATCAGTATTTCTTCATCTCTTTGGAATTTTATTCTAATATGTTGGAATGAAGTCGATGGTAAAAATTTATATGAGACTATTCTTATGTTTCTACTGATTATGATTTTATTTTATACATGCGGAAAATATATTATCTTTGTTATGATGAAGTCCAGAGTCGGTAAGCAGTGTTTTTCTTTTGGCTTTCTCTGAGGAATTATCAAGATCTTTATTATCTTCTTGTGTGTTAGATGTGCTAGTGATTGCAAGAGCGCTACATAATATTTTTGAGTTCAAGTTCAGATGTCTATTTGTTAGCAAGTAAGCCGAATATCAAGAGCATTCGTGATTATTGCGATCGATGTTAATACTTGTGTGATATGAGATAGAATGGCTATAGATTTGAATTGGGATTGTCATTAACATCGAAAGGAAAATGTTATTTAGTTTACACAGTTAATCGGTTGACAAAGAAAGATCTGTATGATCATTTCAAAGAGGTACATAATTTTTTTATTTGTGACAGATCACCAAGTATATGTGTTCCTAAGAGGGTAATTTAGAATTTTGACAATAAGTTCCAACATTTATTCCAGTTCAAAGGTGACTGGAAAAAAAATATTCGAGGTTAAACCGAATTGTGATTTTGAGAAGTTAGTAAAAGTGTTTCATGAATGTTGAAAGCAACTTTTTCTAATAAGATTTTCGAGGACGAAAATCCCTAAAGGGGAGGAGAGTTGTAACACCTAATTTTCAGGTGGTGTCGGAACAGTGATTCGAGATCACTAAATCCGACAAATAAGTAGGAAATATTATTAATTTAGTGAGTATAAGTTAAATGTGAAGTTAGGAAAAAAAATTTTGAAATAGTGAATAGTGTACTAAAAATAAATATTAAAATAATTAGAATAAAAAAAACGAGGTATTGAGACCTCAAGAATTTTAAATCGAGCCATAAATATTTTTATAAATATTTATGGAGCGTTAATAAGTTAGTATTAAAGTTTCATCAAGAAATTTTAAAGTTCTGATAGTTAATTGAACAAAAAGGACAAAATTGTATCAAATGCAAAATTGTGGGAAATAATTAAATAGCTTAAATGATAAAAGAAAGAGGGTTTAAAAGGCAAATAGACCCAAAGTCTCTTGGGGCTGGACGGCAAGGCATGAAATCAGCAAGAAAATAAGGAGAATTAAGGGCAAAATTGGAAAATTGTAAAATTTACATAATAAAGCTAGGACTAAAGTGGAATTATCTAGATTCCTCTTTATTTTTCTGCATTCTCATCAGCAAAAACACCATGGAAGAGTTCCTTCAAGCTGGTTTTTCATATTTTTACTTCAAGTAAGTTCAATTCTTGATTATTTCTTGAAATTTTTGTGTTTTTGTGACTTTTACAACTAGGTCCACTTGTTGAATTCATTAGTTTTTAATTCTATGAGAGAATTTGAAAGTTTCTATGAATATGTGCTGGAACTATATGATGATTTGGCATGGAATTAGAGCTTTAAATTGTTTATATGCTGATTTTATTGAAAGAATTGAATAGAAAGTGAATGTTTAGGACCTAATTGTAAAAGAGTTTGAAGTTAAAGTTTCATGTAGAAATTCTGAATTCCAATAGTTATGAAATAACTTCTAATGTATAGGAAAAGAATTAATTGAGAAAATTATCTTAATTGAGGGGTTAATTGACCAAGGACTGAATTGTATGAATTGTGAAATTTGGGACAAAATGGAAATCAACATTTTGCACTGAAACAGTTTGGACAGCAGCAGTAGTCTAACTTTGAAAAATCACCAAAAATTTTAGAAATAGAATTAGAGGATGAATAAAATATGAAATTAAAGCTTATTGAGTCTAGTTTCTTATAGAATAAATTATATAAGCAATGGAATTGTAAATCATGAGATATGATAAATTTTGTGAGACAAGGTCATAATGATTTCGGGTTCCCCTGTTCTGACTTTGAAAAATCATAAAAAATTGAAGAAAAATAATTAGGGACTTAAATTTATATTTCTAGAATCCTGAATGAGTCTATTTTCAAAATAAACAAACGGGAACATCATTCGAATCTAGTAGGAGGAGATAATTAATTTTTAGTGAAGAAGGGTCGGAACTGTCAGATAGCAGAACAGGGGAGACTTCAATGAATAAACTGTATTAATTGGCCCAACCAAAAATTATGAAATTTTTATGGTAAGAAAACATATGAGTCTAGTTTCTGGGAAAATTTATGGATCTTAATTTGGAGTTCTATAGCTCAAGATAAAAATAATTTAGTGACTATGACACAGATGAACATCTTGAATATTCACATAAGTAAATAGTGAAAATTATGGATGATGTTACTTGCAAGTGTGTTGTTTATATTAAGGATGTGGATGGAGAGGAGGAGGAGGAAAAATATACATATATATATGAATGACTCGTGTATAAATTGATCACATGCCCGATTGTAATCGATAAATGTTGAATTAGAAATGATATAATGTTTTATTTGGAATATATTTATTATGAAATTATGAATATCGTTATAATACAAAAATCGTACTTGTGAGTTTGTATAACTAAATTTTAGTGACCATTTGTTAATTTTATGAATTTCATTATGTGTTATTTTATATGTATTGATGATAAAATCGCGAATAATGTAAAAACATGAAAATTGAATAAATGATCAAATTGAGCATTACAATTCAATGACAAGATGAATTGAAGGAAAAGACCATGGTTGGACCATGGCAACAAGTGATAAGTGATAGCTTCCGCTACACTTATCGATCAATGACAAATAAAAGTGATAAGTGATAGCTTCGACTACACTTATCGATCAAGATAAATGAAAGTGATAAGTGATAGCTTCGGCTACACTTATCCGATCAGAGATAAGTGAAAGTGATAAGTGATAGCTTCAAATTACACACTTATCGATCAAGACAAATGAAAGTGATAAGTGATAGCTTTGGCTACACTTATCCGATCAGAGACAAATGGCAAGTAAAAAGTGGTAACCGGCTACACGATCATCGGCTACTTGACCGGTGAAAAATGGTAGCTCGGCTACTTGATCGATGAATAGTGATAGCTTCGCTACAAGTGACAAGTGATTTACGTGTAAGACCATATCCGGGATATGACATCGGTGTGATATGTGTATAAGATGTAAGACCATAGCGTGAGCTATGGCATTCTAGTGAAAAGACCATAGCTATGCTATGGCATCGATGATTATCGGTGAAATTCGGTGTATACCGGTGCACCAATTCCATAAGATGTTCACTAATTTGAAGAAGTTTGATAAGTATTACATAGAATTATGTGACATAAGAAATACGAGTTGATGAGACATGAGCATAAAACTTGGTTGATGAATGAGTTCATTTGTAATTATATATTTCTACACCTTGAGTGTATTATCCGTATGAATTGGAATTCCAAATGAGTTAATGAGAAAACTTCTAGTATGAAATAATCTGAGTTCAAATGAAATATCATGAAAACGTGCTGAAATACATTGGTATGTCTTGTATATGCTAATTGAATTCATAAATGTGGAAAGTAAATGTATGTGGAAATAAGAGATGATGATATATCAGTACATTGAATTTATTGATGAATACGTACATCCAAATTTATATGATAGATCTTAGTGTACACTGAAATTGGGCTCATTAAGTGATTTGGCAATTTAAATCGTAATTGGCAGGAAAAGTTAGTGAATTGCATATTTATGAATTGTTACACGTATTTGTCTGAAATACGAGGAAGTGATGGTAATTGATACATGTAAATTTGAGACTATGATATACATAAGAACATGGAATATGTTTGATAAAAGTGTTCATTTATAACTACGGAATTATGTACCTCATGTGAGTCGAAATATTGAAGGTGAAAAGCTGGAAAATTTCAGGTTGAAATGTTGTCCAAATGCTGGAAATTTAGCATGCATATTCTTTTATTTAAATGCTTTGATCGAATGTTGGAAGTTAACTTGCATGCTGTACGGTTATTGCATGAGAGAGTAAATATTGAACTTAAGATAGTTTATTACTAATTAATTTGCTGCTGTAATGCTGTAAATTATTGGCTGTCCAAATTAGGACAAATTTATGGTGCTTAGCTAATTAATGTGCTGCTGTAATACTGTAAATTTATAGACAAAATCATGGTGTTATGTGCTAGCATGATATGTATGTGTGATTTAAGTGAAAAATGTTTAGATGATTTATAGTAATCGGCTAATGTGTTTTTTGTGGATATAGATGTCGAATGTGGACTTAAGAAATTAATTGGAAAATTTGTTGTTTATTTAGGTGATAAAAATTTATATGAATGGTCTTATGTGATACGTGTATATAAGTAGATAGAAATGAAGTGTCGTATATTTTTATGTATGGGATTAATTGCACTTTGATTTTAATATGCATGATTATTACTATGTTTAATATGTGTGAAAGCCGAATATACTCATGATACAATGCTTGATTAGTAATTAAATAAATCTATTTGTTTTGAAATAAGCTCAAGAGCAAAGAGGGTCGAAGTTGGATAGGGGAAAAGAGAAAGTAATTGAGTAGCCTTTCCGCAACCGTTCAAGTATATCCGAGGTAAGTTTTGAATAGTCACATTTAGTACGTAATTGATAATATCTTGATATGTGTATGATAACTGTACTGCGATCTATTGATTCTATTTGAATATAGTTGTGTGACAAATAATTTATGTTTAAGGCTTAAAGCCGAATAGACATTAGAAGTTAAGCTTGGAAATTAAAATGGACATATATTCTTATGTATGTTATTGAGCCAAAAGCTATATGAATGGTGCCCATGTCATGCTATTATTCGAATGGAATAAATGAACTATCGATCTTTTCTTTTTTTGGTACAGTTATATTTTGGGACTCGATATGGCATGTATAGGTTAGGCTGATGATAACGATGTTTTGAAATTGTAAATATTTTGGCCATACGAAAATGGCGTATAACTTAAATATCAGTATGTATTTTAGCTCGATCCCTGTTTATGTTTATTGATAATGTGAATGAGATAATTAAAATGTTTAGTTCGGTAATACCTCTTAGCCTTAATTCAGCGATCGGATTCAGGTTAGGGGTGTTACAGGCCCAACTCTTTCCACAATCTCATACGGCCTAATAAAACGAGGACTCAATTTTCCTTTCCGGCCAAATCTCAATATTTTCTTCCAAGGAGACACCTTGAGAAATACCTTATCACTGACAGAATATTCAATATCACGATGTTTCAAATCTACATATGACTTCTGTCTGTCAAAAGCTGCCTTTACTCTTTCTCGAATCTTCTTAACAATTTCCTCTGTTTCTTGGATTAACTCCTGTCCAATCATTTTTCTTTCATTCAATTCCACCTAACACACAGGTGATCAACATCTATGACCATATAAAGCTTCATATGGAGCCATTTGAATACTCGATTGAAAACTATTATTATACACAAATTCAACCAATGGTAAATAACGTTCCCAACCTAATTCAAAATCAATGACACAAGCTCGAAGCATATCTTCTAATATCTAAATACCTCGTTCCGACTGTCCATCAATCTGTGAATGAAAAGCTGTACTGAAATTGAGCTGTGTACCATGAGATTCATGCAACTATCTCCAAAACCTTGAAGTGAACCGTCGATCCCGATTAGAAATTATCGATACAAAAATACTGTGCAATCTTACAATTTCTTGATTGTAAACCTCAGCAAGTTTCTGAAGTGACCAATCAGTTCTGACTACTATAAAATGAGCTAACTTTGTAAGCCGATCGACAATCACCCAAATAGCATTTTTCTTACTTGCCGACAATGGTAACCCAATTACAAAATCCATCGCAATACAGTCCCATTTCTATTCAGGAATATTAATAGGCTGAAGTAATCCAGTAGGAACCTGATGCTCTACCTTTACTTGCTGACAAGTCAAACATTTACCCACATACTCAATTATATCTCTCTTCATACTCAGCCACCAATACAATTCTCGTAAATTTCAGTACATTTTCGTTCCTCCATGGTGTAAAGTAAATGGACCATCACGAGCTTCATGAAATATCAACTCTTTTAGCTCAGAAACAGTTGGAACACAGATCCGATCACGATATCTCAAGCAACGATGCTCACCAACACTGAAATTCTCTATCATGCCATTCTGAACCATTTCTCTTTTCTTCACCAACTTGTCATATTCTATTTGTGTTGCCTTGATCTAATCGAACATTACTGGTTTAACTCTCAACTAAGCCAATAAGTTTCCATCTTTATTGATACTGAGCTGTGCAAACATTGCTCGTAACTCAATTACGACTTTTCTACTCAATGCGTCGGCTACAACATTAGCTATACTAGGATGATAGTCTATAACACAATCATAATCTTTTAAAAGTTCAATCCACCGACGTTGTCTCAAATTTAACTCCTTTTGAGATAAGAGATACTTAAGACTCTTATGATCTGTATAAATATAGCATTTCTCACCATATAGATAATGTCTCCAATCTTCAGTGCAAAAATCACAACAGCCAATTCCAGATCATACGTCGGGTAATTACGTTCGTGCGATTTCAGCTGACGAAATGGATAAGCTATTACCTTTCTATCTTGCATCAGTACACAACCCAAACCACTTAAAGAAGCATAACTATACACAATAAAATCTTTTCTCGACTCTAGCAAAGTCGAAACCAGTGCCTCAGTTAATATTTGTTTCAACTTCTCAAAACTGTCTTGACACTGATCATCCCAAACAAAAAGAACATTCTTTTGCAATAGTTTTGTCATCGGCAATACTATCTTTGAAAATCCATGTACAAATCTTCTGTAGTACCCAACCAATCAAAGAAAACTACGTGCCTCTGACACATTCCTCAGTGCTTTCCACTGAACAGTTGCTTCAATCTTCTTCGGATCAACTCTAACTCCATCTGCTGATACAACATGTCCCAGAAATACAACCTCTGACAACCAAAATTCACATTTACTAAGCTTCTCATATAGTTGTTTTTCCCGTAATATTTTGCAACAGCCTGTTTTTAGGGTTAATTGGAACAGTGGTTTCGGGGCCACCAAATCTGACGAGTAGGTTTGTAAATATTATATTTAATATTTATGAGTTAATTTTGAGTTTAAAAAAAGGTTTTTGATATTATGATTTTTGTTTTATAAGTGATTTATTAAGCTCAAGTGGTATGACCCTAAGGTCAAGTGAGTTTAGAAAATGAGGTATCAAGACCTCGTTTCTATAAAACGAGTCGTAAATATTTTTATAAATATTTACGGAGTGGCAATAAGATGGTATTAAAGTTTCGTTGAAAAATTTTATCATTTTGATAGTTAATTAAGCAAAAAGGACTAAATCGCGCAAAGCGTAAAAGTTGTGTTCTATAAGTTAAAAATATTAAATAGCTATGGAATTAAATAGTGGGAGTCCTTAAGTGGTAATTATTCTATAATTGTTGATAGTGGAATTCCATGGCTTGGTATAATGGAAATTATTAATGTATATTAAGGTTAAATATGGTATTTGGTAATTATAATAAAATAAAATAAAACAAAAGCCAAATTACATGCTATCATCTTCATCAATAGCTGAATGTGAGAAAGAAAATAATTTTCTCAAAGCTTTGAATGTTCGGCCATGGTTGTTCATGCATGTAAGTCCATTTCGGCTCGGTTTTTAATAATTTTTACGTTTTTGAGATCGTTGCTTTGTGTTCTAGCTAGCCCGTACCTCTGAATTCAAAATTGTTAAAGTATTTGGATGATGCCATTGTTGAATCTTTGAGTATCTTGATATTTAATGATAGAAAATAAATCTTTGATGGTAGATTATTGAGTTTTGTTAAGTGAATTTTAGCAAAAATGTCAATTTTGGACTAAATTGTGAAATATAATAAATTATGTGGTAAAAGTGTGAATAAATGAAAAATATGGGCTGATATGAGCATGTATGAAATTCGGATAGCTTGGGCTATGATGAAATTGACTTAATTTGCATTTTACGAGCTTAGGGACTAATTTGTAAAAAGGTCAAAAGTGTAGGGGTAAAATAGTAATTTTACCAAAATATGAAATTGAGTTAAAATGAATAGAATGTGAATTGAAATAGCTGAATTTGATTGATTAGATCAAGTTAAGCCTCGTACGAGTCTATATCGAGGGAAAAACAGAGTTTCGAACTAGTCGATCTATTTCAACGTTTTGACGATCGAGGTAAGTTCGTGTGTATTAAGCATTGTTAAATTTATGCTTTCAATGCTTGATATTGTATAAATTTTCTATACGTGATTATTTTTATGATTAACGACTTATCGGCTAAAATGGCACTTAGTGTGCGGTTCGAAATAGCTCCGGCTAAAAGTGGCACTTGGTGTGCAATTTGAGATAGCTTCGGCTATATATATATAAATGGCATTTAGGGTGAAAAGTATCGAGGATGGCACTTAGTGTGCGAAACATCCAGAATAGCACTTAGCGTGCGAGTTATCGAGTATGATACATAGTGTGCGAGACATCGAAAATGCAACGGCATTATATATATATGTATGAAATGGTAAGGATCGGTACAGGTATGTACAGAAACTCAACTTAATATGAAATCCATGAATGGTAAGTCCATGAGCATTGTGAAATGATGTTGTATTAATTTGGTGAATAATAATATATGTTTATAAATATATGGATTTCTAATTGAAAGAAAGGAAGGTGTGGTAAATTTAGTTATTATCATTTTCTTACTAAAATAGTTTTAGACAGCAGTAGCAGTCTAACTTTGAAAATACACCAAAAATAGTATAAAGTGAGTTAGATATTGAATAAAATATGTAATTGAATTTTACTGAGTATAATTTCTTATAAAAGAAACGGTGTAAGCAAAAGAATTTCATATTATGAGATATTTGAAGTTCTTGAGATAGAGTCAGAACGGTTTCGAAATCCCCTGCTCTGATTCTAGAAAATCATTAAAAATTGTAAAAAAATATTTATGGGTTATAATTTATATTCCTATAATTTTTAATGAGTATATTTTCAATAAAAATAGACGGGAACATCATCTGAATCCCGTACTATGAGATAATTAATTTTTAGTGAAGAAAGGTCGAAGCTGTCGGCAGTAAAACATGGGTGACTTTAAAGAATAAACTGTACTTATTGGCTAAACCAAAAATTCTGAAATTTTTATGGTAAGAATATATGTGAGTCTAGTTTCAAGGAAAATTAGCGGAACTTAATTTGGATTCCTGTAGCTCTAGATATAAATAAATTACTAACTGTGACTCGAGAAAACAGCTTGACCTGAACATAAGTAAAAATGCAAATATGGTTGTATTACCTTGAAAAGCAAGTTAATAAATTGCTTATTATTTTCATATGAACTTACTAAGCTTTATAGCTTACTCCCTTTCCTTTTCATCTCTTATAGGTTTATTTAGCTAGCTCGGGTTGGAGATCGCCGGAGATTCAATCATATTATCAAGCTACCATTTTGGGTATAAGTATTCAAATACTTAAGTCTATGGCATGTGTAGGAGCTTTATCTTTTGTAATTATGTCATTACTAATGTGGCCAAATGTGTTGGCCTATAATGGTTATAGTTCAATTTGTGTATAGCCATGAATGGTGGCTTATGTTGATTATATGATTATGCATGTGCCTATGTCATGGAGATGAGGCTTGTGATCGTGTGTATGTAATAAGTTATATTGTTGATGGTGAATGCTTGATGGTTTAATTGAGATGAAATGATGTGTTGATAACTAAGGCTTAAATGTGTGATATGGGAGTAATCTTATAAACTTTGATGCATGAGAATTAGTAAATTTGAGCTTGACTAAGCATGATGTTTTAAGTATGTAAAATATTGTATGAGGTTAGCATGATCTTGTATTGTTTGTGGATGATTGAATGTTCAAATGTACCATGTTAATGGTCAATAAAAGTAAGCATGTGAGTTTGTTATTGAAGGTGGCAATTGGCTTGGAAAATAGCCTAAAAATTGTCCACATGGGTCGTGTGACCCCTACATCATGTACTTTAGTTTCGAATTGGCCACACGGGCTGTGACACGGCCATGTGTCTCAGCTGTGTGAGAGACACGACCTGGAGGCACGGGCGTGTGCCTTGGCCATGTGCCCTTATTTTTGTGATCACGTTATAAACAGAGAGTTACATGGAATGAAGACAAGGACGTGTCCCGACCCACACGGGCGTGTGATCCTGTTTCATGATGAAATTTTTTAAGTTTTCCAAAAGTTTTCAAAGTTCTCAGTTTAGTCTCGAACCATCCCCGATGTATGTTTTGGGCCTTGTAGACCCGTATAAGGGATGTTATGCATGTGTATAAAAAGTTTTAATTTGGATGAAATTTTATGGTCTGGTTTTGTATGAATGTTTTGATGTAAGTCCGGTAATGCCTCGAACCCTGTTCCGACGTTGGATATGGGTAAGGGGTGTTACATATTTACAGAACAATTCTAAGATGCTGATCATGATCTGATTTAGACTTTGAATAAACCAAAATGTCATCAATAAAAGCCACCACAAATCGATCCAAATACGATTGGAAAATACGGTTCATAAGATCCGTAAAAGCAGCTGGAGCATTAATTAATCAAAAAGGCATTACCAGAAATTCATAATATTCATACCTTGTGCGGAAAGCTGTCTTTGGTACATCGCTTTCTTTCACCTTCAATTGATAATAGCCTAATCTCAAGTCTACCTTTGAAAACATAGAAGCTCCTTTCAACTGATCAAATAAGTCTTCAATGCAAGGTAATGGATATCGATTCTTAATTGTTACCTTAATCAACTGCTGATAGTCAAAACAGATTCACATCGAACCATCTTTCTTTTTAACAAATAATACTGGAGCTCCCCAATGTGAAGTACTAGGTCGAATATAACCTCGATCCAGTAAATCTTGCAGCTGTACCTTCAGTTCTTTTAATTCTGTAAGTGAGATTCGATACGAAGGTATTGATATCAGAGCTATACCAGAATAAACCTCAATTACGAACTCCACTTCCCGATCAGGTGGTAATCCCGACAATTCTTTAGGAAAAAAATTAGGAAATTCACAAACAGTTTAGATTTTACTGTTACCACATATGTGTATACGCCCTCTTCTCGGGTCCATACAACATATGCTCGAACTGATACTCTAGCCTCTGATTGTTGGGTAACAACATCACTTCCTCTTCTCGCATCTACTCTGAAAATTGAACCACCTCTGCCTGATCCTCGACCTCTAGCAGTAGATACAAATCTCTCACTTTTATTTTTCGAACAATCTTTAACAAAATGCTCAATAGATCTGCAACGAAAACAACTTCCAGTCATTTTCCAACACTCACCTAGTGTTTCTTTCCACAGTGTTCACATTTCGGTATTTCAATATCCCGTGATGGACCTTTTACACTATCGGTAGAGATGGTCATCTCTTTCCCACTATTTCTGTCACCTCTATTTGATTTGAAACTTAGTCTCTTACCACCGCTAAATTCTTTTGATCTTTTGAGTTGTGGATTCGTACTAACAGCTCCAGATCGTTTCCCAGTCGAACGTGTAATTTTAGGCTTTTTATCAATGCCCAAAACTTGTTCCACCATTTAGCTCTTTCAACCAGATCTACAAACTCAATTATTCTATAAGATACCAATTGTACCCTTAATTCATCGCGCAAGCCCCGTAGAAAACATTTACAACTATCAGCTTCAATAGGTACAAATTCAGATGCATACCTACTAAGTATCGAGAATTCTCGTTTGTAGTCTGCCACTGACATCTCACCTTGTTTAAGCATAAAAAATTCTTGCTTTTTGTCTTCTATATACAGTTCTCCAATATACTTTTGCTCAAAATTATTTCTGAAAAAAACCCTAACCTACTTGCTCTGCCAGTATATGCCGAATCATTGACTCCCACCATACATAGGCTTCCCCTTGTAATAATGAAACAACGCATAATAAACTCTCACTAGGAGTACATTCAAGCTATTGTAGGATTCTTTTCGTTAATTCCATCCAATTTTCAATAGTTGATGGATCAACTCCTTTTAGACCCAAATATTCTGTGGCACCATACTTACGTAATTCTTTGATTGGAGCTCGTCGGGTAGTAGGAACAGATGTTGTGGCACATGCAGTACCTGCCACTCTCTGAAGGGCATCGGCTATGACTCTGAATAATTGGGAATCATCTCTTTCTCTAAAGTTTTTCCGTCCCACATTAGGGGGTTGATTACTTACCGAATTTACACTAGGGGTAGCCGACTCTGTTTCATCTATTTCATGATCTCCCGTATACATTTCTTGATTTACGTCATCTATACATTCATCTGACATCTTAACTATAAAACAAAATCAAACAGATATATCAGCATCCAAATCCCGACTCAATTTTGACTCAATTATGGCATGTATATTTAGACTCATTTTTGAGCTCGATTTAGTCCGAGAATCGACTAAACTTGAATAGCTCTGATACCAATAAATGTAACACCCTAACCTTAAATTATCGCCAGAATAGGGTTATGAGGTATTACCTGACATATCAAATCAAATACGAAATTTAAACAGATAATTTATATACATTTCAAAAATATATCATATGCATTATTCAAATCAATTCAATTTATTTCATTCAATCCAGTTCAAATACCATATCAAAATAACCTAAACATGCCATTTCATAATCGTAACATTTAATTTATATTGTATATAACCATCCATGGTTAATTTATAATACCATTCACAAACATATTTCAAAATGACTTATAAAATCAACCTAGGTATATGCCATTTTACAAAAGAGAATATACTTCACCACTTTGCTGAGTTCGGGATTGGCTTGGATGCTAATCCAGAACTTCTGACTTCAACTTAACTGCGTACAGAAACAACCGTACACTGAGTATATACACTCAGTGGTATTACTATAATTCAAATTTTAAAAGCAAATTAAATAAATAAATATGCACTAAACTTTCATTT
The DNA here is from genome assembly GCA_025698475.1 of Gossypium anomalum. Taxonomy (NCBI): domain Eukaryota; kingdom Viridiplantae; phylum Streptophyta; class Magnoliopsida; order Malvales; family Malvaceae; genus Gossypium; species Gossypium anomalum. Next base: position 16,888,883 of record CM046961.1, read on the forward strand.
CTTAACAATAGTTATTCCAAATAACTTTTCTCCATTTTGATTCACACATTATTTCACTATATCAAAAATCCATTCCATAAACCCATGGTTTAAACATTTTGTTTTCACATCTCAATTCAATATCTCATTCCAATTCATATACAAAATCATACGGTTTATCAATTCATTTAATATCATTCTAATTTCCAATTCATTCATTTACCCTTATTAACTTGACTCGGACTTTGACGGATGCACGGATCCAACCAAGCACACCAATACGGCACCTTGTGCCTCGTTGTCCTTGCCGAAGTGAATCGGTACTTATTACCTCATCGGATTTAATCCGAAGCAATAATACGACACATGGTGCCTTATTGGAATTATCCGAAGCAATATTACGACACATATAGTGCCTCATCGACTCGAGTCAAAGTATCCCTAAACACTTCCAATCCTATGGCATGCCAACTATATTCGGCTTAGCCCGACTAGTTAATAGGTTTTCCAATTCACTTTCTCAATTCAATTTCAATCAAATTCATACCAATCACAAATTCTCATATTTTCAATTCAATATCACAATAACTTATTTAATTCAATTCAAATCACTTTCAATTTCCAACCAATATACATTCAAATATTTACATAATTCATAATTCAATATCATTTCTTACCTCAATTCCACTTACCACACACATTAATTAAAGTTCAAAAATAAATAATAACTAAATTTGAATTATAGTAATACAAATCGTAATTTCGAATCACTCCTCGTTGACTTTTCCTTTCCTTTCTTTGTTGATGTCTCCGGCACGATGTTAGCTACGAATATTATATAAGTTAAAATTATCAATACAACATCAATTCACATCAAATATTTAAATTTTCTATTCAATTTTTACCTTAATTTCAATTTAATCCCTAACCAAAAATTATTTTCATTTCTATCACAATCTATACCTTATTTTCACTTAATTTCTATTTATAACTTAACTTAACCCTCAAATTTTCATCACAGAACCCTAAATTTAAATTTCTTACAATTTAGTCCCTATTACGCAAAACTTATAACTTATTCCACAATTTAATCTGTTTCCCAATTCTAATTTGAAATTTTTATCAATTAAATCCCTAGTTCATCAATTAATTCAACATAAACTATATCAAAAAATCTACTAACTTTCAAATTTTCAACATATACCTAATAGTATTTTGTTCTAGGATCATAAAAACTCAAAAATCACAAGAAAAAGAATTAAATTGACTTACCAAATTAGCTTGGAATCCTAATTTCCCCTCTCTTTTTTTCTCCTTTCTTTTTCTCTCTATTCTTCTCTGTTTCTTTTCTTTCTTTTGTTTATTATATATATAATAATATAATTGCCTATTTGGTCTTTTTAACTTTCTTTAATCTATAATTAAACTTTCACCTCTATTGCAATTTAGTCATTTTTCCTAGTTACTCTTATTTTAAGCTAATTTACCTAACCAAAACCTAATTAAACTCACAACTAACTTCGTAAATATTTATTATCCGTTTTACTAAAATGACGACCCGACAACTCACTTTTTCGATGCCCGAAAATTTTGGGTCGTTACACACACAATTTGGTCACATGCCCGTGTGTCAGGCCGTGTGGACTCAAAATGAGCCTTACACATCAAGTATACCAACCCTACAAACCTTGAGCACCAAGCAATTCAAATATCAATCATTCAACCAATCCAAAACACATTCAAATACATCTAAAACATATGAAAATCATTAATTTAATGACTTAACCAATGTACTTTCATAGGTACTTCACATATATTATTCAAATGAATCTAATTGAACACCATTCATACCAACTCTAATTTCATACAAATTTTCTACTAAAACTTATCATTTGATAACCTTAACTTATCATATATAACCAACCATTATCATATTACAGCATCATTTACTACATTCCCCAGAATGACAAACACATCATCCTAGGTACATGCCATTACCAAAAAGAAACATACTTCACCACTTTGAGTTCGGGATCGACCTTGGATGCTGATTCGACAAATCGACTTGAACTTAACCTGCGCACGAAAACAAACCGTATGCTGAGTATAAAACTCAGTGGTATTTCTATAATCCGAATACTTAATAAACAAGAATTTATAATATTTATATATTTAAATACACACAACGAAAATCATTCAACTAATAATCAATTTCATAAACAATCATTTATAACATTTTCAATACTCATCTCTTACTACTTCAATCTCATAATTGTTATTCAATAACATTTCTCAATGGAATACATATCATCTCACTATATCAATAACCATTTCATGAACTCATAAATTCATGCATTTTATATGCATATTTCAATTCACTATCTCATTTCAATTCACATATAATACCATCCAATATCAATCATAGTACCATTCCATTTAATTACCCCTATTAACAAGACTCGGACTTTGGCGGATACACGAATCCAACCAAAACACACCAGTATGACACCCAATGCCTCATCGGATAATTTGAAGTAATAATTTAACACACAGTGTCTCATCGGCCTTGCTGAAGTAAGTTGGTACCCAGTACCTCATCGAATTTATCCGAAGTAATAGTTTGCCATCCAGTGTCTCATCGACTCAAAGTCAAAGTAATCCCTAAACACTTCTAATCCTATGGCATGCCAACTATATCCAACTCAGCCCGATACAGTTAATAGGGTTTCAAATCACTTTACAATTTCCAATCAATATACATTTCAATTCAAATAATCACATATACTTATAAATCAATTCAATTCAATTCAATTCAATTCCACTTATCATACATATAAATAATAAATATAACAAATAATTATTAGATTCGAATTATAGAAATACAAACCGTAATTTTCGAGTCACTCCTCGTCGACTTTCTCTTTTCCTTTCTTAGCCGAAGTCTCCGACACAATGTTAGCTACGAAAATTAAAACAATTTAAAATTATCAATACACACAATTTCACATTGAATTTTTCAATTTATACTCATCTTTTGCCTAAATTTTAATTTAATCCTTAAATTAAGACTAACTTATTTCTTCCAAAACAATTTCATATTTTCATTCAATTTCCACTTTACACTAATTTCAATTTTCAAATTTCACCATAAACCCTAATTTTGAAATTCTCTAAATTTAGTCCCTATTACTTAAATTTTATAATTTATTTTACAATTCAATCCATTTCTCTATTCTAACTTGAAATTCTATCAATTTAACCCCTAATACTTCAATTTATTCAACATGAAAAATTTCTAAAAATTCACTTACTTTCAAAATTTCTACTTAAATCAAGTAATATTTTGTTCTAGGATTCTAAAAACATCAAAATTACAAGAAAATGAATTAAATTGACTTACCAATCAATCTTTAAACCTTAAACCCTAATTTTTCTTTTTCTTTTTTCTTTTTCTTTCTTCTTTCCCCCTTCTTTGTTTCGTTTGATTTGTTTCTCTTAATTCCTTTTTCTTTCTTTTATTTCTTTTATTTAATATAACAATATAATATAATATAATATTTATTACTTAAATAATAAGTAAATATATTTTAATATATGTATTTTATTTTACCACATGTCATCATATATACCAAACACTTGTTATAATTTGGTGTAATTGCTTAATTAGTCCTTTAACTTTTCTCTATTCTATAATTCAACTTTTACCCTTTATGCAATCTAGTCCTTATACCTAATTACTCTTAATTTAGACAAATTTACCTAACCAAAACCTAATTAACCTCCCCGCTATCTTCGTAAATATTTTTAATAAATATTTACAAATCCTTTTTTCGAAAACGGAGACCCACAAATACATTTTCCAATTACCGTAAATTTTGGGTCGTTACACATGTGAAAAGAACACCTCAAATCCAAGATCCACTCGGACTTAAGCTTGGAGCTTTCACTTGTTGACAACAATAAGAAATCATCACCCTTGTCATCGACCAAATTAGCACCAGCTAAATCTTCCTCGTTACTCTCAGCAGCCCTTTTATTTCGTAGTTTGTAACAATCTACCTTGACATGACCTAACTTCTTACAATGGCAACATCTCGTATCTTACTTCTTTGATGCTACCAAAATCAAGGCTTGTCTATCTGACTTGTTATCCGAACCAAACTCATTGTCGAGTTTTTCTTTTCTCAACAGATGACCTTTCACACCCTCAAATGAGAGATTATCTCTGCCATAAATTAGGGTCTCCTTGAAAGACTTGTATGAAGGGGCTAAAAAGCAAAATAATAGTATTTCTTGATCTTCGTCGTCAATCTAAACCTCAACATTCTTTAAATCATTCAAAAGAGTAATAAACTTACTGATGTGACCTTTAAGGTGCTCACCTTCATTCATGTGGAACGTGTACAACCGTTGTTTCAACATCAATTGGGTAGCCATAAACTTTGTCACGTAAAGGGTTTCTAACATTTTCCACAAGGTGTATGTCGTTTTCTCCATCAACATATGCTACAATACATTATTTGTGAGGCACAGCTGAATTACAGATAGGACATTCTCATCAAACTCTTCCCGCTACACATTTAGGTATTAGCTTTTTCAAGCTTTCACAGAATTTTATTTTTACATTTTGAGGGTTCTTATTTTCAGGTTTCGAGGTTTAGTTTTATCTCTATCTTTATACTATTCGGTTTTACCATTATAGTGAAATTATCTTTACTCGTGGTTTTTTATCCACCTATTTTTTTAAATTTTTTTAAAGTAACATTATACTCTACTTTCTTGTATAGTTCAAAATTTGTATATTTTTTGAAAACTAAGAGAAATTATCATTATTATGATAGGTAACAATAATTAAAAATACGTTTAAAATTAAAGGTGTAAAATTACATGCAACACATGTGAGATTAGAAACTAGTAATGTGTAAAATTATTATTATTTTTTCTTCTCTATTTTTTTTTTTTGTATTCTTCATGTCCATTTTTACGGTCCATATTTGAGGCTTCCTCTTCCAACAATGTTGTCTCGAAGATTCGAACTTTTGTCTCCCTTTAAAAATGTAATGTGCCTTACCATTACACCCAACACTTATTGATAAAAATATTGAGGTCAAAAAAAGAAAATATCTTTTTAATTAAACAATGTTTAATTAAAAAAAAAATCTGTGGTACAGGTGAGCACGGCTTTGGCAATAAAAACTATTTAATGTTCTATTAAATATTATATTTATAATATAAAAAAAAATTTTAAAAAAATATTTTATTTTATTTTATTTTTATTTTCATCTTTAACATTTGCCTTTTTTAAAGTCGTATCTTAAATAATTTATTTAAAACCTAAATTCATATACGATAATAAAATAATATATTTTAAATTTAAATACTATTTGTTCAAAGCTCAAAAAATATTTCTAAAAAATTAAAATTGCTTCAAATAAAGAAATTTTAAAATATTTTAATCAAATAAACTAATATTGGACTAAAAAACAAATCATTTAGAATTTTACCCAGAAAAAAATTAAAATTTAACATGCAAAATATGATCAAATTAACTCAATTATACAATAAATCGAGTCTTCATGCAATGACATAAATAAATAATCAAAATAATATCTATACTATTATTTAAACTCTGATTGAGTTAATATCATGAGTTAATCGAGCATCAATTCGGTTAGAAAAATTATTAAAATATTTTTTTATATTTAAAATAAGTTATATTTTTCGACTATTTTGTCTTTTTTAATTAAAATAATAATAATAATGGATATAGCAAAATTTGAACCCATAGTAATTACATTAGTAAAATCTTAAATTTACTACAACCAAAATTTTATTTTTTATACATTTTAATTTTACTCACTATTTAATCTATTTTTTATTTTAATATTTTACATATTTCATATTTGTAGTAGCTATATTTTGTCTGGTCACAATCGATTCAAGCTCGGATTGAGATCAAATTATATATTTTCTAAATATTATTATTTAGTTTATTTTTTTATTATAGTTATAGTTAGTAATTAACAAAACAATCAAAAGAAAAGAAAAAAAAATCAAAAGTGAAAATTCTAAATTGTTTTGACAACTTTATACTTAAATATTGGACTAAAACTTTATACTTATATGATATTTTATGTATATATATATATGGATATATATATATATATATGTGTGTGTGTATGTATAAGAATTTATTGGTGCATTTAGTTGAAAAACAACACGTGGACTGTATATTTGGGATGGGAATTGCTATATGTTTGATTTACTTTCACTTTAGTCCCTACTTGCTATTTTGTGATGGGAATAAAATTATTATTATAGACTATGACATGGGGTGATTGTTGTGCTATCAAGCAATATATATATATATATATATTGTCCTAAAGTAAATTGCCCTTTTATTGTGGATAGTTAATGAGGTGTTTATTAGTGCTGTTGATGCAATTTTCTTTATTAAACTTAGAAAGTTTGAAATATATGGAAAATGATTTGGAAAATCCCAGGTCCGCATCGAGTGAAACATTTTCTTTGGTTAATTCTCAATCAAATACTTTTAACTAATTCGGAGAAAGTTAGAAGGGGTATTGAACATGACGCGTCGTGTCATTCTTGTGGTCACTTCATGGAGGATACTTTGCATATTTTCAGAGACTGTCCTTGTGCGAAGGAAATTTGGCATCAACTTATTCCTGCTTCACAGCTTAGGAATTTTTTTTCTGCTACTTTGTCTGTTTGGCTTATCTCGAATTTGCAACTTCACTCTCTCAACAGGCAGAGTGATTATTCTTGGCCGTGCCTTTTCGGAATTATTCTTTGGCGCCTTTGGAAGAATCGGAACTCGATTATGTTCCAAGGGAATGGCCTGTGTCCAAGGGATATTATTAATGCTTCTTATAGTTGGGCGAAACATTTTCTTTACACTTCTACTGAAGAGATGGATTCGCAGCCAATACAACATTCTTTTCGACAAGACCCAGGTATGTATGTGTTTTTCAATACTGATGGTGCTGTTCACTCTGTGTCTGGTCTTTCTGCTGCAGGTGGCGTGCTGCGTAACAACAAAGGGGAGTGGATCCTAGGCTTTAATTGTTTTTTGGGGAAATGCTTTACAGCGAATGTTGAGTTATGGGGTTTGTTGGATGGATTGCGCATCGCTCAGAAACAAGGTTATAATAAGGTCATCATTCGATCGGATAACCTCGAAAACGTTATGTTGATCTGTGAGAGCAAGGCTGCGATTTTAAAGAATGCACTCATTAAGAGGATACAACAAATCCTGGCCTCGGAAGATCATTGGTACTTGAATTATGTCCCCAGGGAAACCAATCGGGTCGCTAATGCTTTGGCTAAAATGGCTCTGTCAAGTGGCAACCCCTTGCGTATTATCGAGTCTCCTCCTTTCAGGATTAAAGATATTTTACAGGAAGAAAATTTTGTTGATAATTCCCTCATGATTTGTCCTATGTAATCGCTGTTTCATTTTACCAATATATATATATAATTTTTGCTTTAAATTAACTCAAATAATAAAATGTATATCCTATTTTTTTCAGGGTCTGAATTTAAATTTATATTTCTCAAATCTTAAAAACAACACATAATTAGTGAAGGTATCAATTTTTGGGCATCGACTCCAAATTTTTTCTAGATTTCAATGTAGACCAAAAATTATCCTTTTAAAAGGTAAATTATAGGTGACCAATCACACCTAGCCAAAAAGATCGGTGGCGACTTCTATGTTCTTAACTAAAAACCTAGTGTTTTAAAAATTAAATTTTTCATTTTGTTTAAAAATGGTTTGGGCAATGTGCTATTATTAATTAGTTTCAAAGTTTCAAAGTTTACAGTTCATTATTTATTGTATACTATCTTTAAATATAAATTTATGGTTTTTTTATATATTCTTTATGTCTATTTTACGATCCATATTCGGGGTTCGTAGTTGTCCCTCCCAACAATATCGTCTTCAAAGTTCGAACATAACCTAATAGAATTTTTAATACATATTTATGTTGTAAATACATGATTGTAATAGAATTTTTAGTAAAAAATAATCTAAATACAATAGCAAAAATAAATTAAACTAAAAACATGGACTAAACCACGTAGCATTAAGAAAAAAAGCTAAGCATAAAAAAAAAACATAATTTAATAAACGTTATTTGTAAAATCTTAAAAAAAATTATACAACAAATTTTATTAACATTTAATTATTAAAGACAAATTATCTATTTATTGCATATAAAATCAAAGGAAATACACACCATAAATAAACAAATTAACTTGAGATTTCATAGGATAATTATCTTAATTTTTTTTAGCCTAAAATTATTCATAGTCCCCCTCCAACATCTTTAAATAGGAGGATAATACGTTTTAACACACTCGAATCAACGGCCTTCTACACTGGCCAATCGAATTAAGAATCAATCAGAAATAAATTCTTAATTTTAAGCATAATTTTGGTACAATTTTAAAGCTAATTTATTTATTTCCATATTGTGCTGTACATTATGAATATATATAACATATACCACAGGGTGCTGTAGAAAATCATCGGTCCTTTTAAGAAAAGAAAGCAAAAGGAAAATGAGGAGAAGAGCAATAATAATGGTAATTTTGATGGTGTTACAATTTGGGTGCATTCATTCAAAGCCAACTACTTATATGGTTGGAGACGAAGATGGCTGGGACTCAGGCCTTGACATGGAAGGTTGGACTAAAGGAAAAAACTTCCATGCCGGTGATTTTCTGGGTACGCATACAGTTTTCTCTATGATTTATGTTTCTTCATATTATTTTATTTACATTGTTTTTTTGAAACATGATTTTATGTAGTTTTCACATATGATAGTCAGCTGTTCAATGTAGCGGTTGTAAATCAAACCGGGCATGATTCATGCACCCTTAATGACGGAGCCAAAGTGTTTCACTCCGGGAACGATAAAATTCAACTTGCCTTCGGAGCTAATTATTTCATCGACACCGTTGCCGATCTTTGTGCCGCCGGAATGAAAATGGCCATCAACGCCACCGCACCTCCCCCATCTGTTTAATCTTTTTATGACAGTGATTATAGAGTTTCGGTCGTTGGATACGTAATAAAATCTTTTTTTTTTATACTAAATCATTTGCTTATCTACAGTTTTTAATATAATAATATCTTAAATCTAAAATGCTATGAATGATAGTGTTTTTTTCTTTTTAATATTAATTTAATTAAAGATTAACATTGAGATGTTTTTTCTTTATTTATATGCTTTCATATTTTATTTTAATTTTCATTAAAATGTTCTAAATAATGGTTGTTAATTTAAGAATAATAATCTAATCTATAATTAAATTAAATTTAAGTTTTAAAATACTTAATTTTACTTCAACCTAGAGCTAATCATGGGCTGGGCGGGTCGGCCCGGCCCGAAGACCTCCCAAAAAATGGGAGGGTTTGAGTAAAAATATAGGCCCGAAAAATGGGCTTGGGCAAAAAAAGGAGGCCCATTTAGAAAACGGGCCAGGCCTTGGGTAAGAGTTTTTTGGCCCGGGCCTAGCTCGGCCCGAATTATATATTAATATATTTTTTTATTTTATTTTAAATTATTTTAAATTTTTAATATAACTATTTTTTATTAAATTGTTAATTTGTGTATTGTTTTAAGAATTGTTTTAGTATTGTTTTTATTTGTTTTAATATTTGTTTTTATGTTTTTAAATATATTTGATTTATTATATTTTTAATTTTTTTATTTAATGAAATAAGAAAAAATTTTAATATGGGCTGGGCCGGGCTCGGGCTTAGTAATTTTATTTTGGGCCGGGCTTGGGCAAAATTTTAGTCCCATATTTTAGCTCGGGCCTAGTAGACAGGCCTAAAATTTTGTTTGGGCCCGACCCGGCCCATGATCACCTCTACTTCAACCTGAATATAATTTAATTTTAATTATTTTTAGGGTTTTTATTTGGTATATATACATTAAAAAAAATTTAGCTCCTAGCAGAGTTGTGAATTTGCCACTGGTCTTGGTTTTTTTTTTTTTTAAACATCCACTTGTCTTGTTTATACTTAAACAATTTTAATTCAAAATTTTCTTTATCAATGTATAAAATTAGTAACCCTTATTTTTATAGTAATTCAGTATGATTTTAAAGTAATTATATTTTTATTATTTTATAGTTAAAAATAAAAATTAAATAATAACAAGGATATAATTGTTTTTCTATTTAAAATTAATTTAGTAAATAAATTATTAGTCCATTTATGTGATTTTCTTGGTATGAATTTTCCTAAAACATTGTGGACCATCCAACAAAAATGAAAATTGTTTTCTATAAAAAAAAAAAACTGCACTGGTATGGATGTTTTCACGTTTCGTGTTAAGATTAATTATTTTTTGAGTTAAAAAATATTCATTTAGTAATTATGTGACAAAAAGATGTCATTACAATGGACTTAAATTTAACAAGTAACGTGACATCAACATTTTAATCATATTTGGGCTAATTGATGTTACTTTAAAAAATTAAGGTATCATATTATATCAAAATGTTAAAATTGTAAAGATTGAATCTTAAATCTAGTGTAGCACATGGATCAAATTTGAAATTTGAGTATAACTTAGGGACTAAAACTAAAATTTGACCATTTTGTTATATATTTTAAAATTATGATTGTTATATTTAAAATTATTTTTTATATATAAATAAAAATATTTTTATTAGGAGAAAATTTTTAAAATGGTATTAAAAAAAAACAATATATTCTTTGTGTGTGCCCTACGTTTTTATAATCAATATATTCTTTGTTCATTAATAACTTGGGTGTTTTTCATGAAACTTTTTTTTTTCATTTTTTGAACTATTTCATTTTGAAGTCATAATTACTATTATTACCACTTTTAGACTTATATTTAAGTATGTTTTAGATTTATTTTTAAAATACTACTTGATTTATTTTATTTTTTAACTCATATCAATTATTCTTTTCTTTTAATTTGTAATTTAAGCTCTTAATTTATTTGATTTATTAAAGTTCAATTCTATTTTTTAATAATTAGGTCCTTACCATTTTAGTTTTAATTTCTATAACTTCATTACTTTAATTTATTTTTTAACACACAAATTTGTTATTAATATAATTTTCATTTATTAATATTTTACATGTTTATTTTTTTAAAAACTATTCATGTACAACATATGTAACACCCTTACCTGACCCGTTCGCCGAATCCGGGCATGGAGCGTCGCAAATGATTGGAATTCATTATTTTAAAGTTAGATTGTATTACCTATTTATAAAAACAAACTTACAACAGAAACGAAAGTTTTAAATAAAAGTTCATTGTCCAAATTTCGGACTCTAAAGGAACTACATAGATACAATATAGTCACCCCCATGGTGAAGTTTCTAAAGGTATCCCCCTTTCCTATGTGCGTTACACCTTACTACGGAGTTCCATGATCCAATACGATTTGGCTTGGTCATTCCTTAAGTTATTTATTTTGCAAATCCTGCACAACACAGGCCAACATCTTGGTAAGTTCAATGAACTTAATGAGATTCTTCACTACCAAATTTCATATCTCGCCCTTCTTTAATGGGGTAAAATTTTAAAGGAAAATAAAATACTTTAACTCCCTGTTTTTACCCAGACTTTAATGCCCAGTCTAGACTGGCAGACTCTCATACACCTTCCTCTATTTTAATGGCGATTTGACCACTAATACCTTAAGTTCTTGGTCGAACCTATGTCCCGACGATAGAGTTTTAGCAGTTTCTAACTTTACCCTACACACCTTGTCAGGAATACTCCTTTCTATTTTGTTCTAAATCGTAAGCGCCATAGTCTTGGCGGATACACAGTTATCCCACTCATAAGGCCTACTTATTCATAAGGCCTACGAGAAAAGACCATGCCCATTGGCGAACTTTCCAAATCTGTTTAGTCAATGGTGGATTTCCCCTCCTTGCCATAATCTCGAAGGACTTGTTGACATTCCCTCCGTTGGGATAACTAATGAGGTTCCCCGTCACTCTGGCAAACTAAGTTCCACTTGGTATGAATAGCGGTTGGATTACTTGTAATCCACCTTATTTAAGATACCAGGCTCGTGAGTGTGTTATGTCCATTTGTTGTGGACCATTTTGGCATTCAGTACCCAGCAGACTATCGTCGGAGTGATCATCTGTGTTCACAATTTCTCCTGTATGTTGGTTCCCTACGAAACTAGCCATTTGGTTGATACTTTCTTAATGGTTTTCCCTTTAAAGAGGAATATTCTTGACAGACATATCTATCACCCGATGTATCCTTCTTTGTCAATGGGTTCTAACCAACCCTTCTTTTTCTTGTAGACCAACCCGCGTACTTTGAGTCACATCTCTAGCTTACAGGGCTTCTTCAGGCACACTCTGGCGGTTCTGAATGGCGGATCCTTAACTACGATCCTTATTCAAACCCTATTTTGTTAACCTGTATACTAGGCACCACTAGTGCATCAACTCTTGTGACTATTTCTTGTTGGGTTACCACTCATATACCCTACTAGCTTTCACAACTACTACTCTAACAGTCTTTTCTAACTTTCATTTCATTCCCTATTCATTGGCGGATTCCTTCTACTCGTTGGCCAACTATTTCGCCTCATACTTCCACTTTCCTTTTAAATCTTTTTTTACTTTATTCGCAAAGTTTCTCCCACGATTTCCATCTTGGTTGGCCACCCGTGTGTATTGTCTTGGTAGACTACCCTGTATTTAGTGTCTTGATAGACTACTCGTGTTTTGTGTCCGGACGAACTATACTAGTTGTTATAGCCGAGTCATGGTATTACACCTTATGCCTCTTTGAGGTGTCGCCCCGAAGGACCTTACCGTCATCGCGATATCACCCCATAGAGCCTACTGACTGCCATCACGGTGTTGCTCTAAAGAACCTAATAGCTATCAATATCGTCTTATCATATATCCACCTTGATGCTCGAACACCGACGTGTCCCCTCCGCAAGGCCCAAGGCTTCGCACATCTCAGTTTGTTCCTAGCAATCCCGGATGGCGGAGTCAAAACGAAATTCTAATTTTTCTTTTTCCCTATTCCTATGCCTATTCCTCCATTTGTCGCACTATACATTGATGCTTGAACACCGCAATATCCCTTCAACAAAATCCCCAGAGCTTTGCACATAACGGGTGCACTCAACAATACCATATGGCGGTATTTAATAGAATCACCCATTTCTCAATCCTAACTGCGTCTAACCCGTCGATATTTCCCACCGTGTTTTACAATTTGGAATACACACGCACTTGTATGAGATCACATAAGCATAGTAACGTGGAACACACCAACTTATACATGCATCACCTTAACCATTCTACTCAAATTCATGCTATTCAAACAATATCCCAAAAATGGGGTATAAAACTCACCTAATTATTTTTTGCCCTATCGACTTAGCTTTTCCAAACGCCAGAACTTTCATTTTCCTGGCAGCTAAGCATGATAACCAAAAATCATAAGTTAATCTTAGTATTCACAACTTAAAACTTGATTTTCCATAACCATGCAAAACCCCTTGAAAGGTTTTCTAAAAATCCTATCTTCGTTTTCTTAATCTAACTGTTACAGAGGGACTAAACACCTTACTAGTTTATTGGATTTTCTACTTTTTCAATTCAAACCTCATGATCACCACTCCATGTAGAGCTTTCCATAACCATCTCTTTTTTTAAACAACCAAGGAAAAAGATGAAAAAGAGAGGAAAATGAAACAGAATGGAGTTAAATTCTCCTCGAGAAGTTATTTACCAACTGTTTATAGCCCTTCAAGCGCGGTCTTTCACCGTATGACAACCATTCATCCATAATCATTTTGTCTCTCACTAAAGAAACCGTTGGTTCTAATCCAACCGAACCAGAATCGAATTTCAACCTTGTCCAATTTCAATTACTATCTTCTCCTAGCTTTCTAGTAGAGACCGCTAACTTATGGTTTCTTTCAATTCAACCCCTCAATTATTTCTTAATTCTCAGACTTTGTGAAAAACAAGTGTGACAACATATATCCTAAAGACTATAATATAATGATTCATTTATATTAAATTATAAAAAAGTGTGGAACAACATTAACATAAATTAATTCTACAATGATTATTATTTAATTTTATGATTTAATTTCTAAACATGCTATTTTTCAAATGGTATAATTTTTATAATATTTTTTAAAGAAATAGTCTAATATATTTTAATACATAAATATAATCTTTTTAAAAAATATATTTTTAATATTATTTATATCTTAGTAAAGTTTTCCACAATATTTATGTATGTAATTACATTCAAATATTACAAATATATTATATTTTAAATAATTTATATACATAATAAATTTGTGCATCACACGGGTAGAAAACTAGTTACTTTATATATAGGTATATAGATGAGAAAAAAGGGAATGACTCTTTGTTTTTTAATAATTAATTAATCTTTGCTGACATGACGTGGATTGCCACATGGATGATATGTTAACATTTAATTAATTTTTTTCAATTTTAAAAATATTTTTATACTTTTTAAATAATTTTAATGATTTTTAAAAATAATTTTTATATATTTTAAATTTTAAAAATTTTAAAAATTAATTAAATATTGATGTGTCATCCATGTCTGCAATATTAAAAAATTTTAATTTTTCTATCAATTTTAGGGTGATTTGACAAAAAACACAAGTTTAAGAGCTAAAAATATGAAAAATTAATGAAGAGCTAAAATAATTTTTTTTGTAAAGTTGAAGGACTAAATAAATTATTACACCTTCTTGTAATTGAGTTGGTGTTAGATAAGCTAAGGACCCAAATTCAGTCAGGAAATATAAGTTAAGTGTCGTTTGATAAATTAAAAAATTAAGTGTTGAAAATTGAAGTATAGCACGTAATTTTATAAGTGCTAAATTCACATTATAAAGTTAGTTGATTTGTTTGTAAAAATTAGTGTTGAATATAATTATATCGTTTGATAATAATATATTTTTAAAAAGGGATAATAATAGATATTAATTATTGAAAATTAATTATTTCATGATTTTAATCTTATTAATATAATATTTTATATTATTTTACATAATTTTGAATAAAAATTAAATGGAATAATTTGAACATTTGAGATAATTTATTGTGAATATATGTTTTAAAAATAAAATTAATTTATTTTTTAAAAATTTAAATAATAAATAGTTATCTATGTACTTATTCTATTCAAATTATTTTGTTAAAAAAATTTGAAATAAGTAAATTGATTAGAGTTATCAAACACAATTTAAAAATTAAATTAAACACTTTTTTTTTTGTAAACTAAACACACCCTTAGTATGTGTTTTAGTTCATTTTTTCTCTTAAAAGAAATTATTAAAAATAAATTTTATATCAAATATTATTTTGATGTTTGCAAATATAGATTTAAATTAAAATTAAGAAAGTGGTTATTTAATATATAATAATAAAATATATTCACCTTCTTTACCACAGGTCAGTAGTGATGCAAAAAGGTGACAAATTACGTACCAAAGAAAGTAAAATTTGTTAAATGTGCCATTTCCATACCAAAGGCCACCCTTTTCTCGCACCACTGGCTATCAATCATTGCACATTTTGAATACTGCTGGAGTTTCATTCTCCACCATTGTGTTTAAACTACAAAAACAATAGCCAAGTGCATACTAATAGCACAGCACAGAATATAGCTTTTTATTTTCTCTTATTCAGTAAGAATAATAAATGGTTAAATGAATGATTAGTAGGGTACACTCTTTTTTTTTGGGGGGGGGGGGGGGGTGGGGGGTTATCAGCTGCTATAATATATCAACAACCAGACATGCCGTCAATATTCATAATGCAAAATGGGGAAAAAAAAAAATTCAGCTAGCAAGCATTCAACATTCAAGGGAATATTGGAATTAACATGTGTTAAAAAGTTATCACATTGACTATATCGTCTGCTAATATTCTAAGATAAGCTTAAATTAAAGTAGTGCTCAAAAATTTTACAGAACAAGCCTCAAATTTACTAATCCTACAACAGTGCTAGCTTC
Organism: Gossypium anomalum; assembly: GCA_025698475.1. Taxonomy (NCBI): domain Eukaryota; kingdom Viridiplantae; phylum Streptophyta; class Magnoliopsida; order Malvales; family Malvaceae; genus Gossypium; species Gossypium anomalum. Next base: position 16,904,942 of record CM046961.1, read on the forward strand.
ACTAGAAATTATCAGTAATATGCTTATAACCAGGTCAATGCATCATGCCAAGAAAGTGGAACCCTTCATACATGTTTGTGAGACACCTTTTGTGCAATTAACTTCACCTCCTTGATTCTCTCGTCGACCAACTGCTGCAGCTGCTGTTCTTGGGTTTTTGTCTGATCTTCATCCATTTGAATACCCCCAGCCTTGCTGTTCTGCAACCTGAACATGACAAATGATGTCTCCTCGTCATGAACACTTGGGACCTCAATTACTTCCTTTCCTGCTGTCTCAGAATCTTTACCTAGTATATCAGCCTTCACCCTATTGCAAATTATTGTTACATAGTCTTCCATGTGCTTCTCTATAGGATCAAGGCCAAGATATATTAAAATCTCCCAACACTGAAGAAACTGTTTCTTGTTAATTTTCAAAGTTTTCCTGACTTCATCAACAACATCGGTGGATGGCAAGAATCTAGGAACCTGGGTTTTTTTTGACAATTTCCCTTGCTTAAGATGCAAGACAGCTGATTTAACAGCACTCTGGGCTGGTTCAAAAGCTAGCAGTCGTTTTACATCAAAACTGGTGCGCACATGTTGGAAGTACTCTTGAGGCTCTTCAACTGTCAAGTCATAGACGTTTTCAGATATTGCAACATTGCTCAGCACCTCCACAAGGTAGCTGCCATAACCCTTGTGCTGGTAAGGAGGCAATACCAAAATCTGCCAACAGGGAGAATAATTTCATAAAAATGCTATTTGTGATAAATAAAATATTAGCAACGTGTAACAGTTGTTGAAGAGTGACGCTGGCAATACTTTGGCTTCCATTCAGTCTACCTTAGATGCTAACATGAATAATGACAATGAAAGAGATTAACCTGGCTGAGTCGCAAGCGTGAACCATCAGGGTAACGATAAAAACGATAGAGCGCTGCAAAACCAAGCAATATATGCTGAGCGTTCGCGGGCTGATCAGTTTTCTTCCGAGTCAAGAGATATAACTCCCAGCTTGGATCAGTTACATCAATAGGATTGCTACCTAATCAAGAAAACATAATTATTTGGAGACTACATTAAAAATGAGATACAAATTGTCATTAATATTCGGTGAAGAGTGACAGCTACCATCAACAAGAAGAAGAACAAGAGGTACCAAGCGACTATAAAGATGACCAGCAGCCAAATTGCTCATCATCAGGCGAACAACCTAATGCAGAAAGAAAACAAATCAATCATAGCTAACATTTGAATACATGCAACTCAACACCATTGCTTACATAATAATGTAAACTACCAGCAAGTTAACATCAAGGTACCTTAAATCTATTAAAATATTTTCCCTACAATATACTTCATTGGACTTTCCATGGTGGTTTGAACTGTTAAGGAGCAGTATCATTACAACTAACCTCCTAAGCATGTAAATTATCATAAAACAGACAACCCCTTCACTGTCCAAAGGGGCCTACATAAAAAAAGGAAATGATTGTTGGAAAGGAATGGTAAAAAAAACCCTTTCTATTATGGATACTTGAAAATTTCATGAAATGTAAAAAAACCCCACAAAAGGTGGCATCTCACAAAGATGAGACCAAAACAAGACTGAAACTTGTATGAAGACGGGAAACAACAAAGAAGAATCTAACAAAAAGATACTAGCAAAAGACCAGAGAGTCAGAGAATGCTGCCAGGTCCAGTGCAAAATTTAGAAACCGAATGAAAGTGTTTGGCCAGAGGTTTCAGGTTGGGAGATGGAACTTAGAATAGATAGCTATAACAGTGACATTTAAGCAACAAAACAAACACTTACTTTCATGCATAGATAGTAAGATTACCTCCAGATCAGAAAACGCTGCTTCTGAACTGCCATTAAAATGAGTTGTATGGCCATTGGAGGCTTTGGTTTGCAACTTCTCTTCATTGGAAACAACAAAACTGAAAAAGGTATACATATTGAATTTGCAAAACCATAAGAAAAAGAAAATAGAATGCAAACATTGCAAAGGTAAAAGAGAAATACATTTTTACATGCGTACAAGATTTTCATGGCATAATACCTAATGAAATTATTCTCAGTTGAAAAGGTTTGCAGGAAGTCATCTTTGTTCTCCAAAAGAGTCTCACCAAAAATTTTCTGTACAAAAAGGACAATCAGAAAAGCCTCAAGATATAAGAGATTTAAGTTAAGGGTAAACATGGTAACTAATGTATACCTCAAGAGCAGATTTCAGGTCTGTGATCCCTTTGCCCCCCTGAATAAACAACAGTGAAAATCATTAAAATACCATGAAAAGGCAAAAAAAAATGCTTCACTGACTCAATATAAGATAAAAAGAAGACTAAAACCATTTATAGTAGTTCAGGGTTGCTGATTTCAACTTACATCAGATGTGCTTTGGAAGGTAATATCAGCATACGCATGAAAAGAAATGCTGCTTATCCAGATGGTTATCTGGCAAAAATGAAATAATACATCAACATAAACCATCAACAAGATCAAAATACTATTTGAAGGCCATTATGCTGTAATTATGAAGGCATATTACCTTTAACCCTTGGTAACCGTATATCTTCTCATCTTCTTCAAAAAAGCTGTTCAAATCAACAGGGCTGATACGGTAACCATCTGAAGTTCCGACTTCCTCTTTCTTAGAAACTAAATCAATATCAATTAAGCAAATAAGTAATGCAGAAGAATGTTCTCACACAAAAAGTAGCAGAATTTAAATACAAAACTAAAAATTCACCAAATACAGCTTCTTGTTATTATCAGGAACCAACCATTTGACAGCAATCAAGAAGCACCTCTACTCCCATGCCATATATAACAAATTCTTTTAAATCAATTGAGAAGCCAACTTGAATATTGACAGGTCATGCAGCAAAGCTACTTTCAAAATGTTATAAGCGAATTATTGTATATATTATGCCTGCCTCTACTCACGCAAGAGAAAAGTTAAGTCTCATAAATACCATTCATGTCGAGACTAAATCAAAATATTGTCTTTGTCGTCACTTAACACAGTTAATTAGAGCTTTCAATTGACGAAGTCAGGAAATTCAACTTTCTGTTTTAAACCTTTTTTCTCCGTCAGCATATAGCAAAACCAAAAAGAGTTTAGATTATAAAGTAGAATTAACAAAAACTAAAACAAGATATAAAAATATTTTAAAAAAGAAAAAGAAACTCACCCAAGTAAATCTTAATGCAGTCATTGGGCTCAACTCCAGCATCTGCTTCAAGGCCAAAAAAATAAGAAACAACAGTGAGCCAAATCAGAAACCAACTCTTTGAAAAGTAAATAAAATGGAATTTACAGCGAAGTGAGGGGAAGTGAAGTGGGAAAAAAAGGAAAATGTAATTTGGATGGAAAAGCTAAAAACGTAAAATGATGAAATCGGAGAAGAGGGGACTGACCGATGTTGGAAAAACCGACGCGTCGCTTTTTCTTGGGTTCGGGGAGAGGATCGGCGTTGGGATGTTGTTGCTTCTGGCCCATTTGGCGTAGAGTTAGGGTTTTGCAGAGCGGGAAATGAAGAACGGTGAGGCGGGAAACTATGTTGTACAAATTGAGGGGATTATTTAGGTTATTTATAATAAATCAAAGTGAAGTCGCAAAGAGAGAGAAGGGTACTCACCACGTGACGTAGACAGAAAGGAAGGTTATTTAAATTTTTATTTGAGCCTTCTACTACCTTATTCTGAGCCCATAAATGATGGGCTTTTTAGAAAACTAAAGGCCACCATAACCTCATTCTTCCATTATTTTTCTTTCTTTTTTTAAATATAAAATATATATCAATATATATTTGTATTTTTAAAAAATAGCTGTGATATAAAAATTAATAGCAACACCGACCCAATATAAAACTTCAAAAAAAATTAGCCCTTACTCTTTTATTAGGTCAGTATTGTTATTTTTAATAATTTTATTTATAACTCTTTTAAAAAGATTTATTTGATTTTTTCTAATTTGTTACGAGATCTTTTTTACCCTTTAACTTTATTACTTTTAAAGGTTTCTAATTTACTTCCAATAAGAAAATAGATATCAAATTGAATAAATATGTTAAAAATGAAAACTAAATTTATTATTATTACTTATATATAAACACCAAAACAAACATTTAACGACTCGCTCATTTGTCAATAGAAAAGGAACAACGGTACACACATAAATCTACTCGAACACAAGGGATGTTACCAGTACTTAGACCAAGTCCTCTGAAAAAAATGACAGGATTTTTTTTTTTTCTAATTTAACTAGCCAGAAGATATCCACCCATAATCCGGCAATTAGCAAAAATAGCAAGATGCCAATCACAACCTTATTCTTTTGTTCATGAAAATAGGCCACTTTAAGGAAGTTGATAATCCGGTTATTGAAGTAATTTTTTCAACCAACAATCCAAAACAAAATCAACATGCAATAGTCTCGTACAAATGTAATTGAAATTCCCATTAGCGCATAACTTAATACTCAAAATGCAATTATCAAATCCAAGGCTTAACCATCTCTAGCAGAGGTGACAAATTTTCCAATACATTAACACGAAATGACAAATTAACCTACTGTCTGCAACTTTTGTAACCAAAGAAAACAATCACCAATTCAGGCGCGTCAGTTTCCCTAACTATCTATGTTTCACTTCCTGCCACGGATCCTAACTGCCTGTCTGTTCCTCTTCTTGACCCCAGATTTGACTACCTTAAGGCTCCTGTTGACAGCACCAAGTCTTGCAAGGGCTGCCTTCTTCAAGTCCGGTCGGTAGTGATTATCTACAACCTGAAACCATCATCAAACAAACAGCAGTAAGTAAAAGGCTCATATTCCTCAATTCTTCATCCATGGATATAGGTATATTAGCCATAAAATATGTGCGTGTTTTTTTTTTTTTTTTTTTTTTTTAGTTGATTCAACCTGAAAATCTATTGATGACATTAGGACTAGAATGCTAATAGAAAATTTCCCTAATTGCAAAACGAGTAGCATTTGCAACCAACACAATAAAGAAAGAAAAAGATTAATTCAAGCCATTCAACAAGGAATACAGCGCTTGATAGTTGATAGCAGTAATTATTGTTAGCTAGTGGCCAACAGCTAAACAAACAAAGTATAGAATGTCAAGCAAAACAACAAAGATAGAACAGACTACAGAGAATTACGAAAAAAGCCAATCAATGGTTGAGGATGCAAGCTCAGAAGCCAAGCGTAACAGGTATATTTCATTGAAAACCCCTCAATAAGATGGGATCTTCTTACATGTTAGCTTCTCATCACTGCAACTATGATAAAACCAAATTTAAAAGTATGGTTGCAGGCAATTATTCAAACCTAAAAGTAACTTAAAAACCCAAACAATGATCACCAAACAGAAGATTACACAGATATTTGAATGCCAGCTTTTGTTATCATGGAGTCCACAGGTAATTGTTCCAAGATAAAAGTAGCTTTACCAACAACGATCATCAAAACAGAAGATTAAAGAGATATTTAAAGGCTGGCTTAGGTTGGCATGGGTTCTTTGGATAGACATTACTGAATATTATCATTAGAGCTAAACATAAGAACTTAAAGACTTCCAACTAATGCTTGTCAAGCACATAGATTGAATAGAAGCTAAAACTACACATTAGCGCATTTACTAGTAAAACAAATTCGGGGAATACCTGATTGACAACAGCCTTAGCCATCCTAGGAAACTCTTTTCTCATAACAGATTTATGAAGCACACTAGCAGGTTTGTTCTGCTTCTTAGTCTTTGAGGTGGCAAGCAACACTGATTGATCCTTCCCACCAGGCTGAATAGTTACAGTCTTCTTGTTAGCAAGACCTATAACAACATAAAAATTAACATCTTTGGGTTTTTTTTTTTTTTTTTTTTCATTTTAGGAGTAGGGAAACAAATGCAAACCAAAAATGGAGGATGAGATTACCAGAGTGCTTGTAAGAGTTAAGATTGTAGAGATTGTTGCTCTCCTTACTGAACTGAATGCCGGCGGTGCCTCGACCGAACTCCTTCACCAAGAAACAGTTGTTTCTCTTCACGATCTCCCAAATCAACTGTCCTGGAACCGTCGCCATTTTACTTACCTGAGAACAATGGATAGATATCAGATCGTTGCGAAACAAAAATAGGGAATTGGGGAAACGATTTCAAGATCGTAGAAAAGTAAATTTCAGCCGAAATCAAAGTTTGGGAAACAAGCAATGGAATTATTTGAATGACAAGGAGAAGAAGTTACCACAATGGAGTAAGGGAGGAGGGCGGCAGAGAGGGTTTAGTGTCGCCTAATTGATTATGGATACACTATATGTAACTTCAGTTGTGTGCCCTTATAGCCAAAAACCCTAATCAATTTGAAAGATTGCAATAGATATTTTAAGTTGCCAAATGAAAATCAAGTGGGCGTTTGGTCTAGTGGTATGATTCTCGCTTTGGGTGCGAGAGGTCCCGAGTTCGATTCTCGGAACGCCCCGAATTTACGAAATGCACATTTTTTATGTGAAAAGTGGTCTTGCTTTCGGCAGTTCTGTTTTCCATCTACATCCGTACAGATTTAACCATTCAACGCCAGACCACATACATCAGGCTAGGAATTAACATCATTGGAACAAATAAAACACAAGCTTTGCCAATGTTAACATCAGCACTATATTCTGTACTTTTTTGTGCTTAGCAGGAAAAAAAAATACAACCAAAGAAATACTCCTGAAAGAAAACATAAAAATACACCATCAACAACCAGACATCAACTTCGTGCTAATGCTTGGTATTCTCTTCTCCTTTCCCTCTACTGGAAGGCGTTATGTTGTGGTGCTTGGTGGGTGAACTGCCTTGTTCGTCATCTATAATTCGTTATGCTTTCACCTTCCAAGCAACTATATTCATTTGTACAGGTCATGTAGTTACTGATGCCTTTATACCATACCAGTCACCTATAATCCTATATGTATTTACAAGAAAAAGAAGAAAAATCTTTATTCTAAGCTTTTGAGATTTACTGAAAAACCTTCACCATCTTCACTCAGGAAGGTTAATTTAAACCAGAGAAACAACACACAGAACATAAAAGATTAAGCATTCCTATTTCCTTTTGAGGAAAGAGAACCAAATTACATTCCAACAGAGACCCAGGTGTCTTTTGGCCCTTCCCGTATTCCCCATCTCCATTTTACTCTTGGACAATAAGCTGTACACCTAGGGATGAGACTTCTAGCAAGTTTATAATCTCCTTTAGGGTGGAAGAGTAATGCCATGTCTGATAACTTGGTGCATTTATCCAAGATAGAGAATATAAACGAAAGGGTAACTTCAATATCATACACAACTAAATTTGCCACTATCTCTCTCAACTCCTTCAATGCATTCCTATCTTCCAAACCTCCTTTCCGAAAGCAATTCTCGGCTTCACACCAAGCCCCAGGGCCTATATTAAGATATGTTGCATTCGGAAACACATCAAACACTGCCTCCAAGCGAAATTTAATTGTTGCAGTCCATTTGAGAGAATTCACTGTCAGCTTCCTAACTGATTTACCAGATGGAAACATGCCAAGGAGGCAACAAAGACTCGAAGATTCAAGGTGAAGGTTTCCCAAATTATGGAACTCTTTCACTCTAAAATCAGATGCTTCCTCGACCGAAAGATGGAAATCTGACAACAATGGGGTGTCGAGAACAAGAGATTTCGGCTTGATACATTTTAGCCTGAGCTTCACGAGGTTGGGAGCAAAGATAGTCAGAGACAGAGGAGCATTTGACACCGTCCACAAGCATGATTTAAGATGCAAGAGATGAATCTTGGGATCTTTAAGTCCTCCAACGCCAACCAAATTTAGAACTTGAAGAGAAGGAAAACATTCATTAACTTTGTTTAGGTCCTCATCTTCAAGTCTAATAAATTCAAGTGTCAAACTTGTTAGCGTAGTCATTGGATTTAATCCATCAACCGAGAGCCAAGCATTCTTCACCTCTAGCTCCATAAGACCATTGCCTACATACACAAAAAAACAAAGGCAATGGCCTTTGCATAAGCAACAATATAACTTAAAGAATAAGAGAAAAGCTTTAATCTTTTATGCAACCAAAACAAAACTGACACTGAATTCATTTCCTATGTTATCAAGAATGCGGACCGGACTGGTTCAGTACGAGTAACCCAACTCACTACATTAGATTGTTTACCATTTTTGTATATATAATTTTTGTGTTTATGTATATATGTTAACGGGATAATTGCTCTTACTGAATTGGAACACAAGCGATTCAAAATGGCCGAGAGATAGTAATAACAGAGTTCATTTCTAAAGGTATGCTTAACCATCATTCACTATCCTATCTCTCAAAATTTTAACACAATTTAAGCTTCACAAATACAATTTACCTTAAAACGACTCCATTAAGTTCAATTTCAAACTAATTATAGTGTATCCAAATACCAAATAAGAAATAAAATGAAATTGCAAGTGCCAAGAAACTCACAACAAGAAGAAATCAAGCTCAAAATCTGAGATTTCCTCCAGCAAGACTGTATCCAAAAATCCGAAATCGACAGCTTCCCAAGGTCGCCGCAAACCTTGGGCAACCACTCCTTGACGAACCCCACATCAGTCAAATACAAATCATCCGACTCGTCATCCACGTCGTCATACGAGATATTCCTGAGCGATTTATCGACTCCAATTGAGATTGAGTTTAGACAGGGAGCCTGGCCGACAAGGTTATTAAAGATTGCCTTGAAAGGAGTGACGTGGTCCTTGGTCTCCGGCGAGCGGGATTTGAGGTAGCGAGACAAGGTGCAGAGGAGGTTAAGGGAACGGACCTCGCGGGTGAGAGAGTTGAGTGTTTTGGAGGCGACTCGGCAACGAGCAACGTCGGCAGAATCAGTGAGTCGACTGAGGATATCAACGACAAGAGATGGGGGAAGATCATCCATTGAGAAAAATTGAAGAGGAAAAGGGAAAATAAGACAAGACAGCTGAATGGAAGGTGTTCGAATTGTTTCAAACGGTATTACTACCATTCAGAATCTGACCAACTTACATAATGGTCATGTTTTTCATTTTAATATCTAAAATGCCATTTTCAGGTTGTATCCAAAATTACGATAACATCTCCAATGATTGTTGCAAATGTCTAAAAAGCCATACAAGCGATTAAAACGACAACTGAATGCTATGCTAGTTATTTGTTTTTAGGCATGTTTTACTTGTCACCCAATAATTAATTAATTTTTAAAATTTAAAAATATTTTTTTAAAATTTTAAATATTAAAAAATTAATTAAATACTTTTTTGAGTAATTTAACAAACAATTTTAAATTTAAGTGTTAAGAAAAATTAAATAGAAGAAAATTGGAGGACGAATCTAACCAAACCATTACCATCCTAAACTAGAAGCAGCCGAAAGCCCAAGACCAAACATATGAATGAAAATGGTGGCCTTTGTGACTCTTTGTTTAACTTCATTATTCCTTGACTGATACAGTAATTGAACAGGGAACCCCCACAAACATGTTTAAAATGGTTTAAGCTTTGGATAATAAGTTCAGTGCATACGCCTACAGATTGTGATCCCATCACCTAATGGAGCAAGCGAAATTTCGACACGAGGATCCGCTGCCAGCAACTTGTTAAATTCCAGTGTTCTTTGTCTGCCCTCTCTCAGTATCTCTGGAGTGCACTCTTCCGGCATTGCAACTGATCCCGCCCACAGTGTGTTATCATACACAACAATCCCACCAACCTTCACCAATTTCATCAACCTCTCGTGGTACTTCCAGTAATTGATCTTGTCGGCATCGATAAAAGCAAAGTCGAAGCCGTTTTCATTTCCAGGCTGAAACAGGAAATAATGACAAATGTAAGGACGATGAATGAAAACTAAGAACAAGGATTTTAAAATACTTCATCCTTACATCTTGAAGGAGTCAAGGACCGGCAAAGCTTCCGACTCTATGAATTCGATTTTGCTCTCGACACCGGCTTTTCTGATAACTGGTAACCCTATTTCATATGCCTCTCGATTCATATCTATGGCTACAATCTACACAAAAACAAATGGTAAAAAAACAACATCGAGTAAATAGCCTTCAAACCTCCACGGGTCAATTCTACAGATTGCTTACTTGCGGGCTAAGGTATTAGTCTTGGTGGAAGAGATGTATTATATACCTTGCCATCCTCTGGGATTGTAAGAGCAGTAAGGAGAAGGGAGTATCCGGTGAAAACTCCGACTTCAATTGTCCTTTTCGCATTTATAAGCTTCAAGAGCATGGCAATTAGCTGCCCTGCATCAGGTGCAGTAGCCATTATAGCCCTGTAAAATAACAAGTACAAATCAATTCATTTCATTTCATAAGCTAACACAGTAATTTTACAAGGTAATCTACTACCTTGGGTGGGTAGCAGTCATATCCCTTAGCTCTTTCAACAGATCCCGTTCACGTGGATACACATTAGTCTCTGGTACATACTGTCACATTGTTGAAAAATGTCTTAAGAAACTAAACAAGATAAAAAGAAATGAAATGATTTAAGTGAGAGTAGAGGTGTGCATGGGTAGCCCGGCCCGAAAGCCCGCCCAAAAAATGGGAGAGTTTGAGTAAAAATATAGGCCTGAAATATGGGTTTAAGTAAAAAAACGAGGCCCGTTTAAAAAAAAAGGCCAAGCTCGGGTAAAACTTTTTTGGCCCGGGCCGGCCCGAATTATATACTAAATATATATTTTTTTTATTTCTAATCATATTTACATTTTACTTTTAATTTTAATATAATCAATTTTTATTATATTTTAAATTTGTGTATTGTTTTAAGAATTGTTTTAATATCATTTTTTATTTGTTTCTTGTTTTAATATTTGTTTTAAATGTATTTGATGATTTATTATATTTTAAAAAATTTTATTTAATGAAATAAGTTAAAAAATTTTATTATGGGCCGGGATGGGCTCGGGCTTAACAATTTTATTTCGGGCAGGACTTGGACAAAATTTAGGCCCATATTTCGGGCCAGGCCGGACCCGGGCCTAAAATTTTGTCTGGGCCCGACCCGGCCCATGCACACCTCTAAGTGAGAGCAATACCTGATACAGTTCTCCACTTTGCAATAACCCCTTGCTGAAACTTGCTGATCTTTTCTTTTCATCATCCATACCTCTCAAATTGTTCCTAACAATAACTTCACATTATATAATGTAAAAACAATTTCTACAAAACTGGTTCTGTAGTTCATAATGGAAACTAATTGTGACTTGAAAATAGAGACATGGAAAAAAAAAAAAAAAAAGGCATGGTTTCAAACTCTGGAGCCATGTCCACCATTAACATTTCATGATCCAAATGATCAATAGAGCAACTAAGATCGACAGTGAAGAGCTTAATTCGCAGAATGGCAACCCAAAAAAGGAGAAATGGAAAAGTTGAGTCATGGATGGAAGATCGATCCTAAACATTTAATCAATGAACAGTCTGAATAAATTAACACAAAGTTGATAATTCAAAGGATGATTAAATCCGATGGTCCTGTTAGTGTAACACCCCTTACCTTGTTTCACAAGAAACTTATCTTGCCATGGAGTTATTCTCTTGTTTTCACTAAAAATCCATGGAAGAATTTAGAAATTTGAGCTTGAAAGGTTGAAAAATGGTAGAGAAGGACCTAAATGAATGAAAAGGAAAGCTTGGCTAAAATTGCCTATGAGAAAAGTTGGAGAGAGAACGAAATGATGATGGATGATTCTACATCTTTCTACACAAATATCTTCAAATATTCAAACGAATATTTTTAAAATTCCGGGTCTTATTCAATATCACAAACATTAATTTCCGGGTCTTATTCAAACGAATTAAATAGAGATTTTTTTGTAACATTTTTAAAATTTCTGATCAAGTATACCATAAACAAGTCATTCAAATATTCAACCATGTCATAAATACCTAGATATTAAGATGCACAACTAAATTCGAGCCTTAATTGAGCTTATGAAAGCTCTTTTGTAGACCCGAGCATGAACAAAAACTAAGTTGTAACCTTTTCAAAAGTTAAAAGATAATCATGTAAAACAGGAATCACACAACCGTATGACCCAGCCGTGTAACTCACTGAAGCCATGTGGACCAAAATGTGTATTTTTGTGCAAGTTACCAAAACCAATCTTCCAAACAAAACAAACATATATATCTATCAACTTTTAGACTTGTCCAAAACATATCATATAACAATCTCTAATCAACTAGCCAATATGCCTCATTGGCACCATTTCACGACAAAGTTATATAAGTACTATCAACCATTCAAGTCAATTAATACAATTTCATACCATTTATATCACACTAATCCAACCCTTTTCACAATCAAATATGACCCTTTAAAAGCTTCAACCATTTGTGAACCATAATACTATTCTGTACATTTTAAGCACTTTAATAAGACGTTTAAAACCAACCACATTCATAATTCAAACACATGAAAACTCCCAATTACAAACATATACACTCCAAGCCTTATATACCTATTATACACACATTCAAAATAAGGACAATTTCATCATCTTACAAAATTAATACTTAACCATATTGAAACCTATTTACATGCCACAAAACCAAGCTTTAAACAATAGAAAGACTACTGAAATAATAACAGGATAGTGTAAGCACCTCGACAATCTGCTAGACACGTTCGGCAGATCGAAATAGTTGCTCTTTAGTCTCTATATTCAAAACTAACCACTTTCATTTTACAAACTAATCATTTTTCAGATCTAGGTTTTAAATCTAACCATTTAATATCAAAAGTTCAACAGTAGCACTATTTATAAACTTTAAAATTTTTAAAAATTAACACACCCGTCAACTAAATCAAACTCCCAAAATTTCTAAAACATAAAAATTATAAGAAAATAAACTAAATAGAACCTACCAGGTTTAAGCTTCCAGCGCTCCTTTATGTTTTTCTTTTTCTTTGTTTCGGCCTCGGGACATATAATATACATTAAAATATTTAAGTTATAAAATAAATATACTTTTTCGTAATAAATCTAAGATTCCTTTCAACCTAACCGCCCACTGTGCATATTAAAATGGTACAATTTCCATTTTAATCCTTGATCCTAGATTCTAATTAAAAATTCACTAGCTTAATTAACTACTAATTTATCAAATATCTATATAGTAATTCCTTAAATATTTTATAAAAGTATTTGTGAGTTCGGTTTACGAATACCCCATTTTCTAATATCACTAATTTTAGAGTAAACACACTTGTACCTTAACCAATTATCCAATTAACAAATCCATCAGACCAAAGTTCAATATAACATTATAATTGACTCGTAAATATTAATTAATAACATTTACGAACTCAATCATTGGAGAACGGGATTCTAAAACCACCATTTCTGACACAATTATCTTTTGGATCGTTACAACTCTCACACTTTTACAATTTGATCAATACCTTAAGTTAATTTCTCTAAATCCAAAAGACTTTTTGATTCTTATAATCTCCAACTACCTTTTTCACTAATATTAAAAATTCTATTTTCTCTAATTCAAAAATTCTAACACGTGTAAGATTCATACTAGCACTATTTTCATCTTCGAGATGTCAAGGATGTTACACTTAAATTTTTCTACTTTATTTAATTTACTCCATACCATTATTTTCCAATTCCGCGTATCAATATGTTTTCTCATGTCATGTTTAAAAATTTTTTATTTATATGTGACTCCACATTTTCTTCTTACAGTTTATTTTCACTTTTAGTTCTCTAACTTCCACCAAGTTCTAAATTATTTTATTTTATTTTATTGTAAAACCAAATTTTAATGCACTCAATCTATTTTTTGTATATTACTGAAACAATACCATTTTTTGTACCGAAAATTTTGGGTAAATATTACTAATATGCCGAAGTTTGAATTATTACCCACTAAGTATGGGAAGAAGGTGTTGCTACCTTTTACCCTAATTCCTGTTAAAGAAAAGGAATTGATAACTCTCAATTGCATTTGACTGCTTCCGCAAAACTTGGTTGGATTTAAAAATAATATTTTTTTTTTAATTTCGAATTAATCAATTTGAATTATTTGAGTTATTCGATTTTTTTTAAGTCAATTCGAATAAATAATTCGAATTTCGAGTTCAAGTCGAGTTGAATTTTATGATTCAAATAATTCGAATAATTCAAATAATAAATTAGTGTAAATACCCCTTTGGTCTCTCTCAATAAAAATTACAAAAAATTTTAAAATATTTAAAAATTCTCATATATATAAATATATATATATAAATTTTAAAAGAAATTTTAAAAATATTTTAAAGAATATATAATGAAAGTTAAAAATAATAATTTTGGAGATCTAAATAACTTAATTAATGGTTAAAGTTTATCATACTGAAGTCTCTCTTTTTTTTCCTTATTTTGCTTTGAAATTTTTTTCAAATATTTATGGTTTCAAATTTTTATGCTTTAACATGGAATTAGTTATATTGTAACAAAATTTTAATTTAACTCGAACAATTTCACTCAATTCGATTCAACTTAAATTTCATTTCACTCAATTCGATTTGAAAAATTTCCAAATTGAGTTAGGATGATAAAATAAGACTCACTAACTTAAAAATTTTCTACTCAATTCGGTCAAACACTCACCTAACCCTACCCCTACCTCTAACTCTCTTATCTCCCAATCATAGCCTACCTACCAACTTTCTAAGGTTAAATTATATTATTATTCTCTATATTTCATGAAAGGTGAGGGTTTAGTCTATAAACTTTAATTTGATCAATTTTAGTCTTTGTATTTTTGAATTGTTCAATTTTAGTTCTTATACTTTTCGAATTTTGAAATTTTAATCTGTCCCAAACAATAGCAATTAAATCTATTTAGTTAAATTCAATTCCTAGTCCTATACTACACATATAATTGTAGATTTAGTCCATATTATCTAATTGGATCATTCTAAATCCTTATGTTTTTCAAACTTTGGAATTTCAATCTTGACGCGAAGATAGTCATTAATCCTTTTATTGGATTTTTAGTGAATAATATGTAGAAATGACAAGTTGATACTTGATATGACATTACACATGTGATCATATGTTTTCCACATTAGATTTTGAAAATAGTAAAACTTAATTAATGAATTTAACCGCTATCATTTAGTAAGGACTGAAATTTTAAAAATTAAAAAGTACAGAAATTAAAAATAACCAAATTAAAATATAAAAACTAAATTCACAACTTTCACAAATAGACAAATTACTTTCAAAAGTATACGTTGATATGTGTTTTGGGGAAATTTTTAAATTTTTAAAAATTCAAATTAAACTAAATTGAATACCAAACATAATCAAACCAAAGTAGATTGAATTTTACAAGTTTGGATTGGTTTGGTTTATCAATTTTAATTTTTTTTCAAAAAAAAATTATATAGCATTTTACAATTATTTTCACTAATTTAATATATAAAATATTTATTTTATATTATAAAAATAGTTATAAATTAAATAAAAATTTAAATTCGATTCAAATAATTGTAGATTTTTTTAAAAATTTTGTGAAGAAAAAACAAATTAAACCAAATGTATATCAAACCAAATTAGATTGAATTTTACAAGTTTGGATTGGTTTGGTTTATCAATTTTAATTTTTTTTCAAAAAAAAATTATATAGCATTTTACAATTATTTTCACTAATTTAATATATAAAATATTTATTTTATATTATAAAAATAGTTATAAATTAAATAAAAATTTAAATTCGATTCAAATAATTGTAGATTTTTTTAAAAATTTTGTGAAGAAAAAACAAATTAAACCAAATGTATTTAAATAATAATTGAACCAAAACCGAATTAAATTTAAAAAAAAAGAGTAAAAAACAAACCAAAATTGAACTAAATACTACAGTTTGAATTGCCTGATTTCCTTATTTAACCCTGTTTATTATTATTTATTCTTATATATTTGGACAAATATGTAAATGACACCGAATGTGAATGTGAAATAATATCCTATTTAAGTTGAACATGTACAAAAATTTATCATTGTATTCAAAACATAAATTTCAACGGTTTTAAATATATCATCTGAACCAAAAAAATATAAATACATGGTGGAACCAGAATGTTAACTTTGCGAGTGCTAACCTAAAATTACAGGTGCTACATAAAAAAGAAATTCCAATAACATATATTATATATGTTAATTATACTACAAAAAATTAAATAAAAATTTTGCTCCACGTTATATTTTCAAATACATATATATATATATATATATATATATATATATATATATATATATAAAAAGTAAAAAAAATAGCATGAATACATATTTAAAAAGAACAATTAGGAAGAAATAGCATATCATTACTTAAAATTGTGCACCACATTCTTTTAAAGAAATAAAATCAATAAATATAGAGTCTGAATCAAAAATTTCAGCAATCTTTCTTTTAATATAAACAACAAGAATATCTATAAGAAACTCTCCAAATTTGGCTTCTTCAAGAGATTTTTTTTCTGTTTTCTTTCAAAAATAATTTTTTTTAATATTATTTCTAATATTGGAGGAACTTACTTTTATATTTGGGAGGGTCATAGTATATGTATATCAAAGAGAAAATTGAAAAATCTTAAGCCTGGGGGCCAAGGCCCCTGAGTCTCTTAGTGGCTCCTTCATTACATAAATAAACCCGATTTGATTTGATGGCAGCTTTGGATTATCTACATCAGTAGCTTATTAACTGACTCATATTACATATATATGTGAAAAAAATAAAATAAAATAAAAAATAAAGAACACAAAATTTTACGTGGAAACCCTTTCGGGAAAAAACCACGGGCAGAGGAGAAGAAAATTCACTATGTCGAAAATTTGAATCTATACAAAAGGAATAGACTATGTCTATTTATAGGCTTGTAAAGCCATATTCTAGTAGGATTGAAACACCTTATCCTAGTAAATATAAAATAGATTTGAGTTTAATAAGGTTTAAAAAACCTTATTCTAAAATAAAATAAAAGAAGTCTAGTTCTATATGGATTTTACTTTTATTTTATTTTCCATCGTATTTTATTTAAATAAGAATTAGGGTCACTTAATTCTAACAATCTCCACCTTGACACAAATTCTCAATGAACAAGTTCTTTATCGCGAACAAGTTCTTCACCTCTTCCATAAAACCCCTTAAGGGTTTAACTTCAACAATGAACACCAACCAAGTCTAAGCAATGCTCAAACTTGGTTATAGGAAGTGACTTGGTCATCATATCTGCAGGATTTTTCATGAGTACTTGATTTTGCTCACAACAATATCACCACGAGCAATAATATCACGAACAAAATGATACCGAACATCAATGTGTTTTGTTCTCTCATGAAACATTTGATCTTTTGTAAGAAAGATGGCACTCATTGTCACAAAATCTTGTCTTGATTTGAAGGTCTTCATTTAGTTCATTAAAGAGTCCTTCAACCAAATAGCTTCTTTACAAGCCTCGATGTCGCTATGTACTCGGCTTGATGGTAGACAAAGCGATCGTAGTTTGCAAAGTGGCTTTCCAACTTATTGCACAACCTCCGATTGTAAAGACATAACTTTGTGAGAGATCTTCTTCTATCAAGGTCTCCAAAGAAAATCAGCATCGACATACCCAATAACTCCATCTTGATTCTTCCAAACTGTAAGCAAACATCGAGTAGTACCTCGTAAGTATCTTAAAATCCACTTTGAATCGCTTTCCAGTGTTCTTTCACGGATTCGCCATATATCCGCTAATCGCACTTGATCGCATATGATAAATCGGGCGTGAACAAACCATAGCATACATGAGAGATCCCACTTTGCACTAGAGTATGGAACATGTGACATGTACTCAATCTCATCATCGATTGTGGAGACAAAGTCGATGAAAGTCTAAAATAGATTTGCTAAAGGAGTACTAACAGGCTTAGCACTCGCATATTGAACTCGCAAAGAAGTTTCTCAATGTACCCCTTCGACTTAGGTACAATTTACTTGTTTTTCTATCTCTAAGAATCTCCATACCAAGTATCTTCTTTGTTGGTCCCAAATCTTTCATCTCAAATTCTTCACTTAGTTGGGCTTTGACCTTTCTTATCTCTCCTTTGTCTTTTCTTTGCTATCAACATGTCATCAACGTAAAGAAGTAGATACACAAAAGAACCATCATTGTTTTTCTTAAAGTAAACACAATCATCAAAACTACTTCTTTTGAAATCGTGAGAAGTCATAAAGGAATCAAACCTCTTGTACCACTTTGCCTTGGTGATTGTTTTTTCAAACCGTAAAGGGACTTTTTCAAACAAGCAAACATAATCCTCTTTTACGAGACCAGAAACCCTCTGGTTGTTGCATGTAAATATCTTCCTCAAGTTCTCCATGCAAAAATGCGGTTTTACATCTAATCGCTCAAGCTCTAAATCATGCATGGCCATAATACCAAGCAAAGCTCGAATCGAACTATGCTTCACAACCGGGAGAACACATCTGTGAAGTCCACTCCTGGAACTTGATCAGAACCCTTTGCAACAAGCCTTGCTTTATATTTAGGTTCTTCAACTCCTGAGTCCCTTCTTTCTTTTAAAACACCCATTTACAACGAGCAGTCTTCTTACTTACTTTAGGAAGTTTCACAAGATCCCATGTTTTGTTTTTGTGGAGTGATTCCATCTCCTCTTGCATAGCAAACATCCATTTTTCTCGAGTCTTCACAAATAATCGCCTCTCGAATAATTTGATGGCTCTTGATTCGCATCTATATCTTCACCACATTTTAAAGCATAAGCAACTAGATCAGCCTCAGCATACTTCTTTGGAGGTTTAATTTCTCTTTTAGTTCTGTTTTTGGCGATAGAGTATTGAGGCGAAGAAGCAACTCTATTCTCAATTTTTGTACTGGACTTGAGGAGTCGACTCTGTATTAATCTGAGCTCCACCTGCTTTTGATTTTCTTTATTGGAAGAGTCTTTAAGAGATAAGTTAGGAAGCATAGCAGTTTCATCAAAAACAACATCTCTGCTAATCACAACTTTCCTATTTTCAGGACACCATAACTTATACCCTTTTACACCAGCTTTATAACCAAGAAAAACACATTTAATGGATCTCGGTTCCAATTTTCCATTATTAACATGAGCATACGCAGACACCCAAAGATCTTTAAATCGTAATAATTAGCGGGATTACGGACCATACCTCTTGTGGAGTCTTTTTCTCAATGGCAACGGATGGAGATCGGTTGATCAAAAAACATGCAAAGATGAGGTCGCTACGCCCAAAATGACTTCGGTAAGTTGGCATTTGACAAAGATACATCGAACCTTCTCCATGATCGTTCTGTTCATTCGTTCGCAACGCGCCGTTTTTTGTGTGGAGTATGACGAATCGCACAAGTGTCTCACGATCCCTTCGACTTGCACAATCTATTAAACTCATCGAACGTAACTCTAAGCCATTGTCTGCATGCGGAGGTATTTTATCTGCTTTTCGTCTGCTTTTCAATAATAATTTTCCAAGAATTAAATGCGAGAAAACACATCGCTTTTACTCGCTTGGGAAGAAACCCAAACTTTTCTAGAAAAATCATCAATAAAGGTTAGCATATAATTAGCTCCACCTCTCGAAGGCACTCTGGATGGTCCCCACAGATCAAAATGAATATACTCCAACGTTTCCTTCGTGTTATGGATTCCTCTAGTGAATCGAACTCTCTTTTGCTTCCCAAAAACACGTTGCTCACAGAAATTCAGTTTGCAAATTCCTTGCCCATCAAGAAGTCCTCTTTGCTCAATTCTACCATGCCATTCTCACTCATATGCCCTAGGCGCATATGCCAAAGTTTAGTAATATCATCATCCGACAAGGAAGAGGAAGCGGCAATTGCATCACGATAACATAGAACCACGCAAAACATATAACTTGGCGGTTTTTCTTTGCCTTTCATCACAACAAGGACCCTTTGGAAATCTTTAAAACCCCACTTTCAATTTGTGTATCTGTACCTTTTTGAATCAAGAGTACTCAACGAAATTAAATTTCTTTTCAATTCGGAACATACCGTGCGTCACTAAGTGTTACGACAACTCCATCAAACATCTTAACTTTAATTGTTCCAACACTGCGATCTTACACGAAGCATTATTTCCCATTAAAACAACATCTTGATTAAACTGTTTCGTAAGTTGTAAACCAATCCCGATTGGGACTCATATGGAAGGTGCAATTGAATCAAGTATCCACTCCTCACTTACTTTAGAATCATTGTGAAAGCGACTAGAAGTTCACCATCATTGTAGTCTTCTACAACATCGCCTTCACCGAATTTTTCTCGTTGTTTTCCTTTTGATTCGCAGACCTCCCTTTTAATCTTATTTTGTAGCTTATAGCACTCAGATTTAATGTGCCCTTTCTTCTTACAGAAGTTACAAGTTTTACCTCTATTTGAAGACTTGATCTACCCTTAGATTTACCACGATGATTTCTTTCTGTGTCCTACCACGATCATCATCAGTGATTCCGATCTTGTCTCCCACGAACAATGAGATCCTCTCCCGAGAGTCGGGTTTAACCACAAGATGTTTCATCTTATCATACGAGGTTAAAGAATCATAAACCTCATCAATCTGTGAGAGACTCGCGGCTATATAAAATCGTGTCTCTAAAGGTTGAATAAGACGGAGGCAACGAACAAAGTAGAATCAACCCTAGATCTTCCTTATCATACTTTGAACCTCCATGGCCTCCAAGTTTGAGAGAATTTCTTTAAACAACTGTTAAGTGTTCGTGTCTGACGCACCTTCCTCCAAACGATGAGTATAAAGACGCTTGCTTCATATGCAACTTGCTTGTTAGAGTTTTCGACATACATATTTGTTCTAGCCTCTTCCATAATGCAATGGCGAGTCTTCTCTTTCATCACATCCTGCAAAATTTCATTAGACAAATGCGGATGCAATTGTGTTAATGCCTTTCGATCCTTACGATTCTTCTCTTCATCTGTTAATGTCAAAGGCATCTTATCTATCCCTAGCAGGGCATCCTCCGAGATCCATCTGCAAGAAGAACTACTTGCATCTTAATCGCCACAACGCAAATCGGTGTTGCGATCCAACAAATGAATTTCATATTTCAAAGACGCCATTACCGTGATCGAGATGAACAACCCTAAGCTCGGATACCAATTGTGAAAAAAAAAAATAAAATAAAAAAATTTACGTGAAACCCTTTCGGAAAAAAACACGGGCGAGGAGAGAAGAAAAAATTCACTATGTCGAAAATTTGAATCTATACAAAAGGAATAGACTATGTCTATTTATAGGCTTGTAAAGCCATATTCTAGTAGGATTGAAACACCTTATCCTAGTAAATATAAAATAGATGGAGTTTAATAAGGTTTAAAAAACCTTATTCTAAAATAAAATAAAAGAAGTCTAGTTCTATATGGATTTTACTTTTATTTTATTTTCCATCGTATTTTATTTAAATAAGAATTAGGGTCACTTAATTCTAACAATATACATTTACAAGAATGGATGATATTGCAGGCTAATATAAATCGAAAACACGAGACCGAATCACAAAAGACTTGAACATTTTATTGCAGTACTACAAGTCACAAATCAAATCAGTAAACAAATAAAGTTGGATTCCTATAAACCTCGAAAAGAACATGTATAAACATGCACATCGAAATCAGTAGTAATATTGGTAAACTGCATATCAGAATGCAAATACAATACATATTCATTGGTGGTTCTGCCTGAGAGAATTTAAGTGTGCGGCCAAAGTATCATAATCTGGAAGTTTGGGGTGAACATAACTTGGCCTCCCTTCGGTTGAATTTTGAGCCTTCGAACTTTCTGCGCTACCTGATGATACAATCATTGGGACAGAAGTAGATGGCTGTTCATTTTCTGATGACTTCGAAGATCCATCAGACGAATTCATTTTGGTCTCTGGTGCCAACTGGGAGTTTTGAAAGCTTTCCCTGTTATCTGAGTTCCTTTTATGAGACTGAAGCTCCGGTAGTGCTTCATCAGCACTACAACTCCTTGAGGAGGAATTCTTCTCCCCACCATAATCGGAAACTACCGCTGGCTCAAAGGACACTGTAGTTTTAAGAGTGGAACCTCTTCGTGAATTTGAAGGAGAGTCCTTTGTCTTATGAGAAAAACCAGTGCTTGAATGAGCCTTTGAACTTGTTTCCGGAAGATCTTCATCAGAACCACTGTTTCCTGGACCTAAATATGGCATGGGGTCAGAAACTACCTTTGATTCAGAGGAAACTGTAGTTTTAATAGTGGAACCTCTTCGTGCATTTGGAGAGGCAGTTGTCCCATGAGAAAAAATCATGCTTGAACGAGCCTTTGAACTTGTTTTAGGAAGATCTTCATCAGAATCACTATTTCCTGGACCAAAATGCGGCATGGGGTCAAAAACTAGCTTCGATTCAGAGGAAACTGTAGTTTTAAGAGTGGAACCTCTTCGTGCATTTGGAGAGGCAGTTGTCCTATGAGAAAAAATTGTGCTTGAACGAGCCTTTGAACTTGTTTTAGGAAGATCTTCATCAGAATCACTATTTCCTGGACCAAAATATGGTATGGGGTTAGAAACTAGCGTCGATTCGGAGGAAACTGTAGCTTTAAGAGTGGAACCTTTTCCTGAATTCGGGGAGGCAGTTGTCTTGTGAGAAAAACCAATGCTTGAATGAACCTTTGAACCTGTTTTAGGAAGATCTTCATCGGAATCACTATTTCCTGAATCAAAATATGGCATGGGGACCCTTGAGGTTGATCTTTTATTTTCTTCAGAGCTTGGCAGTATGTTGTATAGGTCTCGAGTGCTACTAAAAGTCTGTTTTGGTCTTTCCTCCTCAAAGTCATCATCACTAGAATCAACATGAGTAACTGATATTGTCTTGTTGAGTTTTTGACTCACTTTACCACTCCCTTTCCTACTGCACCATTCTTGATTGTAAAAACCAGGACTAATTGAATCCTCCACAGCTAGGGGTGGGGATGTTTGTTTAATTCTAGCAGATGTATCATTCTCTGCCTCTCCAGAGGATAAAGCACTCCCTTGAGGAATCTTTAAATATGGTGGATGCCTATAGCCCTTATTTCGAAGGCCACCTATCAACTTCCCAAAGTTCAATTCCTTACTTTCTTCCGGACTAGAATCATTAGAAAGTTCAGTATCTTCCATGCCCCCAGCCAACCGTTGATTGAAAACACTGTTTTCAGCTTGGTGGGAATCCATATTCCTTTTCTGACTCCCTATACTAGGATTGTTGTTCCTATCAGACTTGTCTACTTCATCTTCACTTTCTGAGCTAGGGCCATACTTATCAAAAGTTGGAGGCAAGTCATTTCCATGTGAAGGAACTGCCGAGCTTGTTGAACTTTCAAAGAAGACAGGAGTAGACCGCTGCTCTGAGAAAATATGCGATTGTGAATAGGGCTCTTTTTGTGATTCAACCTTCTGCTTAAAGCCCAAAGAATTTGTACATGGACATGGATGAGCCGGTGATCTTTGAAATGGATATGAAAGGTTCATATTGTCTTCATGTACCTTGTGCTCCTCAAAATCAAAAGTACCTTCATCATTATATGATCCATAATCATCAAAAACTGCTGAGGCATTATCATAAGTATATGTTGTTTCAATTGTGTTTCTTTGAAGGCTTCCTTTATCATTGAGAAGAACAGAATTCTCAACAGAAAAATTTCCCAACTTTTGATGATTGAAATTTGATACAACATCAACATCATCATTAAAAGTACTTGAACTAGAAGATGAAGAAAAGCTTGATTGCTTCCCAATCCTTTCTTCCTGATAATCAGTAACATCATATTTCTTTCTATCATGCAGTTCATTCACAAATTGCATCTTTTCACCTGAGTTTCTATTATCATTTTCTGACTTTTGACAATCTAAATTAGAGGCGACATCACAATCATTGATGAAAGTGTTTGATCGAGAATGAGAAGAATAGCTTGACTGTTCACAGTCCCTCACATCATAATCATCAACATTCTGCGGATTCTTAATACCATGCAATTCGTTCACAAACTGCATCTCATTGCCTGAGTTTCTCTTCATAGTCATTTCAGAAAAATGCTCCATTTCCCTGCCTACAGATGAGTTTATTTGAGAATATGCATCTGGAATTTGATTATTCACTGATGGTTTTTCATTGAAGGAATCCGCAGTCGACTTAGAAGAACAGTGAGTAGATTTACCATCATTCTTCACAAAGTTAGTAAAACCATTTTCAGTCTCTCCTGTTCGATTATGTTGTTCGTTTCTGTCAGTTTGTTCATACTTCGTAGAATTCCTTTCATGAAAGGAAGTATCAACAGGATGTCCGGCAAGATATTCATACTGAGAGGCCAAGCCAATATATTTTCTTGGTTCCTCGTCTCTCATACGATGACCTGATATGTTGGATTCCATTGAGTACTGAGGGGCGATATTTCCATGACTTGAAAGTTCAGCAGTAGCTCGAGCAGCCATACTCGCTCGCTCTGCAGATTCTGCAGCTACCTGAGCAGCAGCAGTAGCATCCTTGAATTCCATATTCCCATGTTCCCTAGGTGAAGCACTCTCATTCCTATAAGATGAATTCCTGAATTTCATCCCTCGATTTTCAGTTTCTGCAAAGAAAAGTACTCAAATATGTAATTATAAGTCAAAAAAAAAAAAAAAAAGATGGAAAGAATTGAATGATATGCAAGTTTTAATTTAATCAACATTGGTTGAGGTTTTGATCTTGGAGGATAAGCTCTGAAAAAAAGATCAAAAGAATTGAATCATATGCAAGTTCTAATCTAATTAACATACGTTGAGGTTTTGATCTTGGATGATTAGCTCCAGAGGAGATTGAATTATTGGCACTAGTATTTGAATAATCAAAGTTTTTAAGATGAGGAGATAATCTTGATTTGTCCTCATAGAAGCTTGAGGGCACATCACTTTTAGCAATGTGTTTTGGATCTTGAACACTAGGAGGTCTCTGTACATAATAACTTGTTGAAGCTTGGGTAGTATGAGGACCTGCCGAAATTTTGGTGGCCTCTGGTAAAGTACTTGGTCCATTCTGCACAAGCAAATTCATATGGAAAGAAATCAGTTTTCAAGCAAACCATTCCATCTCTAACAAACAAATAACATTCGACCATATTTCTCCAAGAATGATCCTAAGCATTGATTGTATGTTGGCACGTCAAACCAAAAAAAAAAAAAAAAACCTAATTTGCACTATTCTACTCTTACCATCAAGTTGTCATAAACCTTTGACTCTTTTGCTCCAAATGATTCAGGGTCCCACTTAATGTTGTGTTCCTCAGCAATTGCAGTCAAAATTTTGAGTTTGGTTGGGCCATCTGGTGCTTTGACAGATAACTTGTCAACCAACTAAAAGGAAAGGATCAATCAATAGTAGTATTATAGAACTTTAAGTTACATTCAATAAATGTTTGTTAACCCGTTTATGTTCATGAAAACTCACCATTCGACCAACATCAGAATCAGGATGCAGTTCAAGAGCGGAAGTAGTAAAATCTTTGCCGTATTTTGTTGTAAGATGTTTGGTGACATCCTTGAGTTCTGGTATCTCCTCACACCTTGCAGATGCGAAAATGACACTTGAAATTGCTTCTTTCAAGTCAATTGGGCAGTTTCTGAATGATCAAGTTTGTTAGCGATTGACATAATTTAATCTGGTCGAAAAACTAAAACTCCTATAAAATCATCCTCCCTATTAACTAGCCATAATGCATTTATCCATGATTAGTTTTCCGTACATTTAAGCACACATATCCAGCCAATTAAATAAACAGGCATTCAAAACTCTTGCAGGAGGATAGAAATCAAACTAGTTTTTGGCAGCTCAATCAAATGTCCGGTAAAGAGTTTTAAAGACCAAGGGTAAAGGTTTATTCTCCGCATTTAACTTCCTAATTTCACATTACCCAAGCTTGAAGTAAATACTAGACAAAAGTATGCTAAAGGTTTTTTTTTAACATTAATCTCTTTATAAGTTCGTATCATATTTTATACAATGTCTAGAACTACCCGTAGCCCATCCCCAATCCTTAAATAAGAAGATAACATAACATAATTCAATATAAATCTCAAGTTAAAAGTCAATAAAATCGAAATATGAAATACTAAAGGAAGTACTTTTACACACTTTTGAGACTCAATGCTCGGCATACGTGCCACAATGAGTTCACAATATATCTCAAGAAGATCATATGCTACCATGGTTTTTTCTTCCCTAACCACATGCTCCACCTGAAAAACAAAATAAACACCACCACCACCACCACATTACAAAAAAAAAAAATCATGTTTATCAACTTTTTAAATAAAAAAAAAAATCAGTACCCGAATTCGGGCAGTTTGATCCTGCCCTGACTCCAGTAATTGAGCCAATTCCCTCTTGAACTGCTTAAACTGTGCTTCCCTCTTGTTCCTTATTACCTTTATTCGCGGTATGGCTAGCTTTAAAGCTATCTTGCTGCATAAATTCAAGGGGAAAAACCATATGATCACATCCTCTTCAATCCAAAAACCACTTCAAGGAAACAATTACTAAAATAGAATTAAGAAAATAATTTACCATTTTTCTGGCTTGAAGCGCCTGCGAAGCATTTTGATTATTTAGGGAGCGAGATAAGGAGAGAATGGTTTTCTTTTTAAATCTTTTTCGAAGACACCATGAAAACAAACTGAGTTTTGATTTTGATTTAAGGAAATTAAGATGTTAGAGCTGAATACAAAAAATGTTAATAGGAAATTGAAAATGTAGGTTTTTCTTTCTTCATTTTTTTTCCCAACCTTTTTTTTCTATCTTTAAATTTTATCCTGAGTGTTAAGTCTGTAAACGAATTCCATTACAACACTTGCTCAAATTAGGGAATGGCGCAATATAAGGAAGACGTAGAGTTGTGGCGTCAAATAAACGATTTAGGGGTTGGAAATTATTTCCATACATTTGCTTACCCATTGCGGTGTGTCTTCTTTTTTCTTCCAAATGCCATTTTAGTATTACGTTAAAGGTAGATCAGGGTTCAGCGCCATGCAAGACCAGCACGAGTGTAACATCAAAGGTTCCACCATGTACATTGCTTAATGATAGATAGGTCAACTTTAGGCAGTGGTGGAGCCAATTGACCCACAAAATTTTTCGAGTTACAAAAAAATTTAATTGAAGAATCAAGAAAATTTAGAATAATAATACCCATAATTATTTTAAAACAAACTAATTTATATGAAAAAAAGTTAATTTCTCTTCAAGCAATAAAATTCAAAAGACTTAAATAAAAAATTAACTATAAGTTATTATTTTTTGATAAAAATGACACTCAAACTTTGATTCCGGCAACACTTTTGGTCCAACCATTAACTCCATTAAAAAATGTCTATTGATAGATTATAATTAAAATAAAATAATAAATTCATTATTAAATAAAAATATATCTTTTTCCAATCCCTCTATTTTATCTTATTTTCCAACCACCTGTCTTCCTACCCATTGCTTCCAAGATATTCACTTCTTCATCATCAAAAAAGTACACTAGAAAATAGACTCCAAAAATTCTATTAACGACATGTTCAACAGCCGCAAACTCCACCTTAGTTATTAGAAGAAACAACAAAGCTAACTGAAACTGTTGAAAGAACACCGATGAGTTAACCCATAAGCTGCGATGAAAAATGCTTTGGCTTTGTTCATCCTGCTTGGAAGACTTGGAATTCAACTTTTAGTTGTGCATTATTGAGTAGGAAACGCGTCACTATCCGCACCAATTTTGCCTTCTAACAATTGTAAAAAAGATACCAACCCTTGAAACCTTTTCATTTAGTTTTTTAATAATTTTGTAATAATCCTACATTTAATTATATTATACATTGATTTATTGAATATTAATGCATTAATTTATATGATTTTTTAAGATATTTTAATTTCTTAAAATTTGACCCATAATCCAAATTTCATGGCTGCGGATAGACCAATTGGCAGTTCAGCTAACACCCTGCTATAACACCAATCAGTGGCATGAAATAATTGGAATAATCAAAGAAAGAAGAAGAATGGGGTGCAGTACATTATGCTGACATATCCAGAAACACAACAGTAAGGCTTACCAAGCTTAAGCCATTTCGACTATAAAAATTATTCAGGCTAGCAAGTTAACCACTGATTTCTCAGCTTCAAAAATTTCACCGAAACAAGAAAAATGTGCATCTAAAGTGGCTGCAATTCAATCATGCAAACGATGATAAAAGGCATACACATCCATCAGACTCCCTGCCTTCTACTAGCTGATTTTCCTTAGGGATAGTAACCAGTAAAAGTAAAACCCCTTCCCACTATCTCACCAGCACAAAACCATGCAAAGCATTCCAGTCCAAACAATGCAGCAATACCAGCATCTTCAACCTTCAGTTCTTGCCTATTCTTCCACAGATTCTTGACATAATCAAGCTCCTTCCAGAATGCCTCGTTACGGCCAGGGATACTGCAAAATTTACACCAATAAGAGTTATTCTGATACGTCCTCGGTTTCTGATTTTTAGACGGTATATACACAGCAAGAAGGTACAAGGAGCCATATGATTAACTCTTTGTAACATGCCCAATCATAAACAAACCAGCCAAGTTGTTTTGTTCCTTAATTCTTTTCTGTTCAGAAGTTCATAGGATGTCACTAGCAAAGTCCCAGAAATTCCCATGATGTTGAAGAGAATGCACAATCGCATTAGTAGGTTCTCGTCAACTCAATAGTTGACATATTTATTAATAAGCTGCACGGCAGCTTTCAACTGCAAACCACAAGCCACAAACGGAGACAGGAGTAACAAAATGACATTTTTCCGGGGAATTCTCTAAACAATGGTTTCCCCATTCTTCCCCAAAGAAATGAATTCTGCTACTAGTAGAAGAAAATCCAAGGTCTTTCATTTTAGTCTAACAAGCCAATAAATTCAATTCTCCTTTAACAATCACATATAGTTTTAGCAGATACTGATAAAAAGCACCATAATCATTAGCTTAGCAATAGTGTGGAGCCATGAACAGATACAACTACATGACAAAGTTGTTACCACTGCATGATTTCACTTTACAGCTGAAATTGCATATAAAACAACCCGAGACATTGTCACCTCTATCAAAGACAACTCCTACACTTGATTCATGCCTAAGAAGTACTGCTAGATTCAACTTGATTGATATATGGACTAGTTATAGCATATTTCCTTCACTGCAGTTTTTAATAACTGAATTAAAAGCATTTTGTTATTTCAGACCTCAAATCTTAGAGCTCTACAACAAAACTTTGACATGTCAACACAATATAAGTCATGTATCACTTTCACTTTCTTCATTGCTCAAAACTTTTGGCACTAGAATTGAAAAACATAAAGTCATAAACTTACCCTCCGTGCTCTATTTGTGAGAGACTAGTATTTGCATATAGATCGAGGGTATGATCCTCCCAAAAAATTTACACAAGTTTAAGCATACCTGTATCTAATACTCATCCTCAAGTCCGGTTAACATAGATAGTCAAGCGCTGACACACATCAATTCTAGTTTATATGATAATGTAGGTGCAATACATAAATAAAATACTAGCATTTAGTAGTAATTCCGATGCAGGTAGATCCAGTAACTCGGAAAGCAAAATATATGGACACATAGCAACATCAGAGGAAAAGATACTAAAACAACAAATTGCTATCAGTTTCTCAAAAATTGAAAGTCTTCATAACCAAAGGCAAGTAACAATTACCTGGCAAGTCGAGTGTAAAACAGCTGCTTAGACAGCTCATTGCACTTCTCCACTGTTGGTGGCTCCTGAATATATTGCTTATTCTGCTCCAACAATTGCTTGTAGTAAGCAGTTCCATTCTTTGCCACAAACTTCGACGCTTGACGCGCCTTAGATTGCAACTGCTGCAATTTTGACGCCATCAAAACCTGCACCGTATAAAAAATAAAATAATTAAAAACATACACATTCCTTTTCCTTTTTTCTGAAATGGCAGGCAAAGCCTAAGTTAACAACATAAATGGTGAAATTGAAAAGAACATGAAATTAGCTAATTAAAATAACATAAAAAAAAAAGCAATCAAAATGGAAAAATAAAATAACTGTGGACAGTGACTGAACTTTAAAATCAATAGATCTGATAATAATAATAACAATAATAAAGAGAGAATACTGGACTCTAGGAGAAAGTTTGAAATAAAATAAATTGCAGATCTAAGAGAAGGAAGTGAATTTTACCTTCGATGAGGGAAAAAGAAAGCGCGTTATCGATTGAAGGCAAAGACGATAGATAGGTGAGTGGAGGACTGCTCTTGGCTTCTAACGCCGCTTTACCTTAGAAAGAAGACCCACGCCTTTTGGGATCGGTGGACTCGTTTGCTAATGACCCCTTTTAGGGTTTTAATTTAGGGTCTATTTTTTCTTTCATGTAATTTATAGGGATCATTTTGCAATTTCACTGAATTAATTTTAATTTTTGTTCCGTTGTTTAGTATAAAAACAACTATGTGAGATTAAATATTATAATTATATTATAATTTAAGACAAAAAAATTAAATAAGCTGTACATTTTTCGAATATTATTTTTAATTAATATCATATTAGTGTAAAACAATATTTAATATTATTATAATAATAAAATTTTAAACCATAAACATTTTTTATCAATTCAATCAGTGGCGAATACAGGGCCTGGCCCCCCTAAATTAGAAAATTTATGTTTAGGCCCTTAAATTTTTTTAAAAATTTTAAATTAATAAAGGTAAAATTATATTTTGGTCTTTTAAAATTATAAAAATTCTATTTAATCCTTTAAAAATTATAAATATATAGACTATAAAAAATTAAAATTTCATTCGACCCCCTAAAAATTTGTTCTGGCTTCGCCCTTGAATTCAATATACAAATATCGTTTCACTTCATCTAATCAATAATAAAAAACTAATATCAATTAATTTAAAACTTTCTTTATGATTTATGCATATGTCACTCTAAATTTAAGACTATTTATCATTATTTTTAAATGAGCATATTTTAATTATTTAGTCTATTGTACGGGTAATTTACTAAAAAAAGGCCCATTTTTAAAATTATTTACGGAAATGGGCCAATTTTTTTTTATTTACCGGAAAGGTCCAAATTCCCCAAAAGCGCGTCCACGTCAGCGCGAAGGCAGGGGATGTGTCAGCAAAACGAGTCCCTAGGGGAGCGTTTTGCCCCGTTCTTTTAGGGTTAGGGTTTTTTGTGCTTGATTTGGGGTTTTAGAGTTTAAAGTTAGGGTTTTAAGAGTTTAGAATTTTATTGTGTTTAGGGTTTTAAGGTTAATTAAAATAGGGTTTAAGGTTAATTAATTAAATTAACTATTAATTTAAAAAAATTAATTAAATTAAAGTTTTTAGGTTTAATTAATTAAATTAAGGTTTTGGGTTTTATTGTGTTTAAGATTTTAGGGTTAATTAAATTAGGGTTTAAGGTTAATAAATCAAATTAATTATTAATTTTAAAAAATCAATTAAATTAGGGTTTAGGATTTTTAGTATTAATTAATTAAATTAAGATGCACTATTAGCAAAATTACTTAAAAAGTTTCCACGTGGACACTCTTTTGCTACAGTAGTATCTGAAAAAATAATTTTGAGAAGACATTTCTGAGCAACAGTGTCCAAAACGCTTCAATCAGGATGCACTGTCAGCAAAATTACTTAAAAAAGCTCCCACGTGGACGCTCATTTGCTACAGTAGTTCCTATTTGGCCTTAGACTATAAATAAGTTAAATTTCATTCTCAGGTTGCATAAGTTATAGCAAGAGAAATTGAGGCTAAAGTAGAATAGAAACTGAATATGAGTGAACGTATTAGTGTTGTTATTTACTATGATGGTGAGGTCTGTGACACGGAGAACGGCGTTGTTTTTTTATCGGAGAGCACAGCGCGACTGGTTTTTAACCAAAACATAGATTTGACAGAACTTCGTAAAAGAACTAGGCGTAAAATCTTCGGAACGACATCAATGAAAGTTTTGTCTATTAAATATCAGTTTTGTGCTTCAGTTGATCCCGTGAGATATGACTCATTCGACATCAAAGGTTCTCATAGCTTAGAGGTAATAGTGCAGACTCATATTGCTAGTTGATCACTTTATCTTGAGTTATATGTACAATTTTTATCACCAAATGATGCATTTGCGACTCCAACATCTATTGTTGTTCGAGAGGAATACACGACCCATGCCCGATACTTTGTTAGTGGGTGGCAAAACACAGAAGTGCCCGTGTTTGGTATCAGTATGTAATACACAACCTCTACACGACACTTCGTTGGTGGATAGGATATGCACCTCGGTGGGTCGATGTTTGATACTAGAAATATGTACTAGGGAATGACATCAACTTCTAGTGGTTGGCAATCTACATCTGATTGGAGACGTTATGAAACATCCACAAGAAGGGATGATGTACTCCCTACGACATCTATCGGCGAGGGGACCTCGTTCGTTACAGATGATGGTGGGTCGAATGATGAGTCCGATGTGGATCCACCTCAAGAGCCCCGCCCCGATGGTGCAGAAGTTGCATTATTTTCTGAACTGGAGCCTGTTCTAACCAACCTGAAGATGTTGAAGGGGGTTCAGATAAAGAAAAAGAATATTCGCGATTCAGGGCGTACTCACCTCCAGCCTACATGCATAATGTCAATCTATCTCAAGATGATGCGTTGGAGTTTCCAGATCTACCACACAGAAGGCGTGACTGTACAAGTTCGTCATTGGATTTGGCTGAATTGGAAGTTGGTAGGGAGTTTTTCAATGAGAATAGTTTTCTTGGTGCATTAAAACAACATAGCATCATAAACGGAGTTAACTACAACGTGGTTAAATCCAAATCTGATAAGTTTGAGGCCAACTGTGCAATGCAAGACAGTACATGTTCATGGAAAATCATGGCCTCGTTGAGGAAAAGGACAGACTTGTGGGAGATAAAAAAGTACAAAGGTATGCATACATGTGTTGGCGGTATAGTATCACTAGGTGTTTAGGGTTTTTGAATAATACTGTTATTACGTAATGTTGAATTATTTAACATACTTCGTTGATAGGTGTTTCACAAGATCATCCCAAGATGGATTCAGATATGTTAGCTAGCTTAATACTACTGACGATGAAGGTGGATCCCAAGACTTCAGTGCCGGTCTTAATTGTCATATTCGTAGCCAATTGAGGTACACGCCCTCTTACCACTATGTTTGGATAACTAAGCAGAAGGCGTTAGAAAAAATGCATGGTAAGTAGGACGCCTCATATAATGAAGTGTGGTAGTGGTGTCAGGTGCTGGAGAGATATGTCTTAGGTTGCATAACAGACCTTGAAACGACACCTGCGTACTACAACGACCGATTGCTCCGTGGATGCCAAGTGTTCAAACGTCTGTTCTGGAGCTTTAAGCAATGTCGGGACGCATTTCTATACTGCAAGCCATTGGTACAAATTGACGGTACATTTATGTATGGTAAATATACCCATCGGCTATTGCTAGCTGTGGCACAGGATGACAGTGAGAGAATTCTTCCAATTGTGTTTGCAATAATACTGGGGGAGTCAGCTGATGATTGAGATTTCTTTCTTTATAGGTTAAGGAGGCATGTTTGCCTCCAACTTGATATCTGCGTTATATCGGATCGGAGCACTGGAATACTAGCCGCAATTGAGCGACAGAGAAGCCAATGGCATCTCACACACCATCGGTATTGCCTAAGGCACGTTGCGTCTAACTACTACAGGCAATATCAATCTACAACTGAACGACGGTAAGTGATCAACATGGGTATTTAATCTCTATTAATATAATTTTGTTTATAATATTCAATTTATTCTGAATGGAAGAGTGGTATGTAATTTTCGCTATCAACTTATATTGGTAGGGTATGAGATAAGTAATGACCGTTTTCATGAGATGTTGGTGGTTTTGCGTTCAGTTAACGAAGAAGGCGCAGACTACCTCTGTAACATACCTTTCAAATAGTGGACACAAGTATATGACGGCGGCCTAGATATGGTCATATGACCTCAAACCTGGCTGAATGCATAAATTTTGTTCTAAAAGGAACGTGTCATTTGCCAATAATATCGGTTGTGTGAGAGACATATTTTAGTTTAACGACACTATTTCCAAAGCGAGTTACGAGTTATAAAGGCCAAATGCAGGGAAGCCATGTATGGTACGCGAAAGTATTGTAAGAAATTAACAAGGCGAATGTGCCAACACCATGCACACAATATGTCATGATCGCGACAACCTATGGTTTCGCATGACGAAGTTTGGCAGATCGAACCAAGGTATTATTGGTGTGCAATATCATGTACACTTGAGAAATAAGACATGTGACTGTGGGACTTTTGATGCACTATGTTATCCATGCGCTCATGTAATTATAGCTTGTCAGAATCTCCGTATGGATCCCATGAGTTATGTCTACGAAGTGTACAAAATAGAATACATATACAACGTGTTGAGACACGTATTGCCACTGATCCCAGAAGAACGTAAGTGGTCGTCTGTATCGTTTGTTCTGTTTAAGCTATTACCAGATAGAGAATTGCATCGTAAACCAAAAGTTCGACCTTACTCGACTAGAATATTTAACAATATGGATATTCGAGAAACAACGAACCAACAGAAGTTGTGCAGATGGTGTAGGAACCCAGGCCATACAACTCGATCATGTCCAAATCGAAATAGCTGATAGTTGTTGTGATAAAATTATGTTGCATTATTTATATTTTATTAAAAATATTAAAAATATTGTCTTATTCAAAAGAACATTTATTTTATTAGAATTATAAAAAGTAAATTACAATTAAAATATTAAAAACAACTTTTATTTTATTAAATGAAACAATATAAAAAAATTTATACAAATATATTAAAAAAATCAATGTTGGTGCCGGTCGGAATCAGTGCCACATGGGGGTCGTCATCGGTTATGCACTGGATTCCTCCTTGGTTCAACTTCTAGTGGGGTTGTGGTTGCTCCGGCGGGAATTGTGGTTCCTCTGGCAGGGGATCTGGTTGTAGGTGTTGGGAGGATGACCTACCTTGATAGAATAATGAATGCAGAGGTGTTTGTATCACTCATGGCTGAGGTGTTTGAATCCCATAAGGCGATGGGGATTGGTAAAAAGAATGGCTCCCCGAAGACGCCTCGTGTGATCCCTCATGCGACGACAGCCTATTGATCGACAGTTAACTCAGAGTAATCGAGAACGGAGATGAACCGGGCCATACATTCCAACCTGTCATAGGACTGCGAAAAGAAAACATATAAGGGTTAGGATAAATATAAGAGCTAGGATACGCTCCTGGCATAATCTAAAAAGGTTGTGATATGGGTGTCGTCGGTTAAAGTGTTGGGCCTGGTGACTGTGTGGGCATTGTTGATGGGTCCGGTGATTGTGTGGGTGCTTTTGATGAGCCCGGGTCGTCATCCCTTCTTCTTGAATTTAAAGGGCCCGTCGTTCCTTTTGGACACGAATTTGTCTTCGCCTCTCCTCTTCCGATAGTAAATATAGCTTGCCATAGATCCTAAACCATGACATGTATTCCGACACGCACGCTAACTCAAGAACAATGGTCGGTTCCCGAGTAGGTATATAATCATACCAATTTTCCCATATTTCGTTATTTTCTGACTAGTATCTTGGTCAATCCGTTTTCAATAGCCGTAAGTCAACTTTGCGCTCATTATCGAGCACCTCAGGTTTTACGGGAATCAATTGTCGGAATCTAAATTGTCACAATACTCTATCTGACTGGTGCATCACCATGATAGCATAGTTGACCAATGGGACCTTTACATGCCAAATGTTTGAATTTTGAAAAAATTTATCCAGAATTAGTGCCCGAATTGCCAGATCCTCATAGGGTGTCCATTGAAACCATATGAACATGATAAAAATATTGGTTATATACATAATACTAAATACTAAATACGAAACAACTATTTTATTATTTATATATTTTATTTAATACTTACTTGTGCTTCCGACAGTTGGTCTAATAGAAGCCTTATATCTTCAAGAGAGGTGGGTATTCCAACATAACTCGCCAAATGGTTCTACCTAATTAAATAAATTTTTAGCATACAATTATATTATAAATCTATGTAATAATTGTAAAATCTAATATAAAATTTACCTCATTATCAGTGGGAATGTATATGGGTGGTTCACTCGAGGACGTAAAAATGGAAAGCAAAATCGTGCCTGTGATTGCAGTAGTGATAGGCAACCTCCGATTTTGGCTTTATTCGGTCGCGTAGCCCTGCACATCTCCCGGTACAATGTTGCTAACACGACAGACCCCCAACTAAATTCACCAAGTGCTCTAAAATCAACGAGTTTCAGCAGCCATCTCAGATGTACGCGGTTTCGTGACAAGTCCGTCATTAGATAACCTCCAATCATCTCAAGAATGTATGCTCGAGCATATCGTATTCATTCTAGTTCAGTTGAATCATTATCCGGCTTTGGGAATGTGTCTCGTAACCAGCCCATCTCGATCCGACCTCCGTTAATATTATCTGAAATAGCACCCAAAGGCTCATAGCATACGGCTCCCCAATCAGCAGATTGAGCAGACTCGGTGATTGCGTACCCATCTATCAGCAATCCCAATTGCAATTGCACGTCTTCCAGAGTGATAGTAAACTCTCCGTATGGAAGATGGAAAGTGTGCGTCTCAGGTCTCCACTTCTCTATCAACGCACTGATTAGCTATGGGTCCAACTTGCACCCCCGGCCTATCGTGGCCACGTGCCATAAACCCACATCCTGCAGGTAATTCTCTATCAATAGCGGTGGAGGACCAGACATATTACGGATATAGCATTGCAACACTCGATCTACAGACTGTTATAAAAAATTATAAAATAAAAATTAATTAAAATTGCATAAATGAAAAAACATTAAATAGTATTGAAAAATTAATTAAAATTATCACTTACCATTGTCATTTGATCGAAGAAGATGTGTTTATTATCGAGACGAATTAATTCTCCGGCCATTGCTAACACGATCGAATATTTTTTAATTTAAAAAAAATCTAATTCAAAAAAATTTAAAAGAGCTTTTTTGCAAAAATTAAAGAGAGCTTTGAGAAAATTTGAGAGAAATTTGAGAGAATTTGAAGAGAATTATGAGAGGACTTTTGTGTGAAAAAATGAAAGGGAGGGCCATTTATAGTTTTTTTTTTTTTGACCGTTGGAGGTCAAACGGTCAAGTAACCGTTAGAGCGGGACAAAACGCTCCCCCAAGGACGCGTTTTGCTGACACATCCCCTGACTTCGCGTTGACGTGGACGCGTTTTCGGGGAATTCGGACCTTTCCGATAAATAACTAAAAAATTGACCCATTTCCATAAATAATTTTAGAAATGAGCTTTTTTAGTAAACTACCCCTATTGTACATATTTATGCAAGTAATGTATTTAGAATATTACAAATCATATATAATTCTAAATAATTTATATACTCACTAAGAAAATTAATTCAATATACAATATAATTTCACATTATCTAATTAATGAAAAGAAATATTATCTAAAATAATAACTAAAAAGATAATTAATATATACTAATTATTTTGATAATTCAAATATAATGCTAATAACAAATTTCTAATCACTATTAAAACATTTGTAAAAATTACAAAAAAAATTGATAAATTGTTTCTATTCAATTTTTTTTAATGTTCAATAAACTGAAAATAATGAATTGTAGATAATATATAAATAATGTAAATATAATATATTATTTATAAAATATTATATATGAAATATAAAATTAGTTAGTAAATAAATAATTAAAATTTGCTATAAAAAATGTAATATATATTTCTTTTCTTTTCACCTTTTTGGCTAATGGAAACATAATAATTTAAATATAAATTAATTTAATAAAATTTTAAATTTACAAGTAATAGGTTTTTAATAAATTATTGTGAAAATAGAATAAAATAAAATAAAATAAAAAACATATAGATTTTATGTGGAAACCTTTTCGGGGAAAAACCACGAGCAAAGGAGAAGAAAATTCACTATGTCGAAATTCGAATAATTATAAGAGGAATAGACTGTGTCTATTTATAGGCTTGTAAAACCATATTCTAATAGGAGTGTAGTAAGATTGAAACACCTTATTCTAATCAATATCAAATAGGTGGAGTTTAATAATGTTTAAAAAACCTTATTCTAAAATAAAATAAAATAAGTGTAGTTCTATAGGGATTTTTCTTTTCTTTTATTTTACCACTGTATTTTATTTAAAATAAGGATTCGAGTCACTTAATTCTAACAATATCCACTTTGACACAAATTCTAAATGAACAAGTTCTTCATCGCGAACTCTCAACAAACAAGTTCTCCACCTCTTCCATAAAATCCTTTAAGGGTTTCATTTCAACAATAAACACCAACCAAGTCTAAGCAATGCTCAAACTTGGTTATAGGAAGGATTTTCATGAGTACTAATTTTGCTCACAACAATATCACCGCGAGCAATAATATCACGAACAAAATGATACCGAACATCAATGTGTTTTGTTCTCTCATGAAACATTTGATCTTTTGTAAGGAAGATTGCACTCTGACTGTCACAAAATACTGTACTGATTTGAAGATCTTCATTGAGTTCACTAAAGAGTTCTTTCAACCAAATAGCTTCTTTACAAGCCTCGAATCGCTATGTACTACTCACTTTCAGTGGTAGACAAAGCGATCAGAGTTTACAAAATGGCTTTCCAACTGATTGCACAACCTCCGATTGTAAAGACATAACCTGTGAGAGATCTTATTCTATCAAGGTCTCCAGCAAAATCAGCATCAACATACCCAATAACTCCATCTTTAGTTTTTCCAAATTGTAAGCAAAAATCAGTAGTACCTCGTAAGTATATTAAAATCCACTGAACTACTTTCCAATGTTCTTTACCGGGATTCGCCATGTATCTGCTAACTGTATATGATAAATCTAGACGTGAACAAACCATATCATACATGAGAGATCCCACTGTACTAGAGTATAGAACATGTGATATGTACTTAACCTCATCATCTGATTGTGGAGACAAAGCCGATGAAAGTCAGAAATGGGTTGCTAAAAGAGTACTAACAGGCTTAGCACTCTCCATATTGAACCTGCAAAGAACTTTCTCAATGTACCCCTTCTAACTTAGGTACAATTTACTTGCTTTTCTATCTCTGAGAATCTCCATACCAAGTATCTTCTTTGCTGATTCCAAATCTTTCATCTCAAATTCTTCACTTAGTTAGGCTTTGACCTTTCTTATCTCTCATTTATCTTTTGCTGCTATCAATATCTCATCAACATAAAGAAGTAGATACACAAAATAACCATCATTATTTTTCTTAAAGTAAACACAACTGTCAAAACTACTTCTTTTGAAATCATGAAAAGTCATAAAGGAATCAAACCTCTTGTACCACTGTCTTGGTCACTGTTTCAAACCGTAAAAGGGACTTTTTCAGCAAGCAAACATAGTCCTCTTTTTCTGATATTGTAAATCCCTCTGGTTATTGCATGTAAATATACTTTTCAAGTTCTCCATACAAAAATGCAGTTTTTACATCTAATTGCTCAAGTTCCAAATCATGTATGGCCACAATACCAAGCAAAGCTCGAATCGAACTATGCTTAACAATTGGAGAGAACACATCTGTGAAGTCCACTCCTGGAATTTGACTGTAACCCTTTGTAATAAGCCTTGCTTTATATCTGGATTATTCAACTCTTGAAATACCTTCTTTATTTTTAAACATCCATTTACAACGATCAGCCTTTTTACCTTTAGGAAGTTTTACAAGATCCCATGTTCTATTCTTGTGGAGTGATTCCATCTCCTTTTGCATAGCAAACACCCACTTTTCTGAGTCTTTACAACTAACCGCCTTAGAATAATTAGATGGCTCGTGGTTCGCATCTATATCTTCAGCCACATTTAAAGCATAAGCAACTAGATCAGCCTCGACATACTTTTTTAGAGGTTTAATTTCTATTTTTGGCGATAGGGTATTGTGGTGAAGAAGCAACTCTATTCTCAATTTTTGTACTAGCTTGAGGAGTCAACTCTATTGTAGATTTTGTATTAAACTGATGCTCCACCTACTTTTGATTTTCTTTATTAGAAGAGTCCTTAAGAGATAAGTTAGGTAGCATAGCAGTTTCATCAAAAACAACATCTCTACTAATTACAACTTTTCTATTTTCAGGACACCATAACTTATACCTTTTTACACTAGCTTTTTAACCAAGAAAAACACATTTAATAGATATCGGTTCTAATTTTCCATTATCAACATGAGCATACACATGACACCCAATGATCTTTAAATCAAAATAATTAGCAGAATTACCAGACCATACCTCTTGTGGAGTCTTTTTCTCAATGGAAATGGATGGAGATCGGTTGATAAAAAATATGCAGTAGAGGCTGCTTTGGCCTAAAACGACTTTGGTAAGTTGGCATTTGACAACATACATCGAACCTTCTCCATGATCGTTTTGTTCATTCGTTCTGCAACGCCGTTTTGTTGTGGAGTATGACGAACTGTCAAGTGTTTCACGATCCCTTCTGACTTGCACAATTTATTAAACTCATCAGAATAAAACTCTAAGTCATTATCTGTGCGAAGGTATTTTATTTTTTTCAGTCTATTTTTCAATTATAGTTTTCCAAGATTTAAATGCGGGAAACGCATCACTTTTCTGCTTCAGGAAGAATGCCCAAACTTTTCTGAAAAAATCATCAATAAAAGTTAGCATTTAATTAACTCCACCTCTCGAAGGCACTCTGGATGGCCCCCACAGATCAGAATGAATATACTCCAATGTTTTCTTTGTGTTATGGATTCCTATGATGAATCGAACTCTCTTTTGCTTCCCAAAAACGCAATGCTCATAGAACTTCAGTTTGCAAATTCCTTGCCCATCAAGAAGTCATATTTTGCTCAATTCTGCCATGTCATGCTACTCATATGCCCTAAGTGCGTATGCCAAAGTTTAGTAATATCATCATCTGACAAGGAAGAGGAAACGACAGCTGTATCTCCAGTAACAGTAGAACACTGCAAAACATATAACTTGGCAGTCTTTCTCTGTCCTTTCATCACAACAAGAGAACCTTTGAAAATCTTTAAAACCCACTTTTAGCTATGTATCTGTACCCTTTTGAATCAAGAGTACTCAACGAAATTAAATTTCTCTTCAATTCTGAAACATGTCGTACGTCACTAAGTGTTCTGACAACTCCATCAAACATTTTAACTTTAATTGTTCTAATACTTGAGATTTTACACGAAGTATTATTTCCCATAAAAAAAACACCTTCAGACACTATTTCGTAAGTTGTAAACCAATCTCGATTGGGACTCATGTGGAAGGTGCAGCCCAATCAATGATGCACTCCTCGTTCACTTTAGAATTATTGATAGAAGTGACTAGAAGTTCACCATCGCTGTAGTCTTCTACAACATCAGCTTTACCGAAATTTTTTGGTTGTTTTCCCTTTTGATTCGCAGCCTCCCTTTTGATCTTGTTCTATAGATTATAGCACTCAGATTTAATGTGTCATTTCTTCTTACAGAAGTTACAAGTTTTACATCTGTTTGAAGACTTCAATTTACCCTTAGATTTACCGTGAGGATTTCGTTCCTGTGTCCTTCCACAATCATCAGTAGTATTCCAATCTTGTCTCCCATGAACAATGAGACCCTCTCCTTGAGAGTCGGTTTTAACTATAAGATGCTTCATCTTATCATACAAGGTCAAAGAATCATAAACCTTATCAACTGTGAGAGACTCGCGGCTATATAAAATCGTGTCTCTAAAGGTTGAATAAGACGGGGGCAACGAACAAAGTAGAGTCAACCCTAGATCTTCCTTATCATACTGAACCTCAATGACCTCCAAGTTTGAGAGAATTTCTTTAAACACTGTTAAGTGTTCGTGCACAGACGCACCTTCCTCCAAACGATGAGCATAAAGACGTTACTTCATATACAACTTGTTAGTTAAAGTTTTCAACATA
Organism: Gossypium anomalum; assembly: GCA_025698475.1. Lineage (NCBI taxonomy): Eukaryota > Viridiplantae > Streptophyta > Magnoliopsida > Malvales > Malvaceae > Gossypium > Gossypium anomalum. The sequence goes on from CM046961.1 coordinate 16,947,125, forward strand.
CATATTTGTTCAAACCTCTTCCATAATGCAGTAGTGGTCTTCTCCTTCATCACGTCCTGCAAAATTTCGTTGGAAAAATACAGATGTAATAGTGTTAACGCCTTTCGATCCTTACGCTTCTTTTCTTCATCTGTTAATGTCGAAGGCATCTTATCTATCCCTAGCAGGGCAGCCTCTAGATCCATCTGCGCAAGAACTGCTTGCATATTAATCTGCCACAACGCGAATCTGGTGTTGCGATCCAATAGCGGAATTACATACTTTAAAGATGCCATTACCGTGATCGAGATGAAAAACCCAGAAGCTCTAATACCAATTTGTGAAAATAGAATAAAATAAAATAAAAAATAAAGAACACATAGATTTTACGTGAAACCCTTTCGGGAAAAAAACCACGGGCAGAGGAGAAGAAAATTCACTATGTTGAAATTTGAATAATTACAAGAGGAATAGCCTATGTCTATTTATAGGCTTGTAAAACCATATTCTAATAGGAGTGTAGTAAGATTGAAACACCTTATTCTAATCAATATCAAATAGATGGAGTTTAATAAGATTTAAAAAATCTTATTCTAAATAAAATAAAAAAAGTGTAGTTCTATAGGAATTTTTCTTTTATTTTATTTTACCACTGTATTTTATTCAACTAAGGATCCGGGTCACTTAATTCTAACAATTATTTTAGTAAAATTATTATTTTTTATTTATAAACATAATAACTTTTATAAATAAAAAAAATTAAAATGAAAAATTCAATAATATAATGAAGAACAAAGATTATATTGGTAATTCAAAAGTTTCTTGCAACTCGTACTTTTATATATATTAGTTTTTAATGTCATATGTGTTACGTGTAAAAACATGAAATGTCCCAATCCATCATTGAAGTAGAAAGTGCATCTTCTGATGAAGACGTTTTCATGGCATATGTGTTTAACATCATATGTGTTGTGTGTAAGAACATGAAATATCCCAATCTATCATTAAAGTAGAAAATGCATCCTCTGATGAAAACATTTCTATGGCATACTCGAAGAACCTCTAGAAGGAGCAAAAAACAAAAGACATTGATATGGATGATATGGAGTTGAGCCACTACCTAATGGTTTAAGCCATGAGCCAGGGCATTATGTAGTGGTGCAAATCAAAATCTTCTTTGCATTGCAAGTTAATCATTCAAAAGGAGTATGGTGAGTGTATGGGTAGGAAAATAAGAAAAAAAGAAGATACACGCGATTGAAAAATATGCAATCCTTTGGGTAGAGCTTACTAAAGACTCTTTCAAGCCATCACAAGATCCTATTGTGGGTTTTAACACTAATAGATGATCCTGATAAGGTTACACGTTAAAGGTTAGGAAGGCCACTTCGTTTAAGAGATCAACAAAGTTGCATTTCTTTCTAATGAGCCTTCTGATATGGTAAACCCTTTTGCCTCCATTCCTTACTTTGAAACGGGTGGTATGCTTGATCTTGAGTAAGTTGTTTGATCCATTTGCTTTTCCTTTAATCTTATTTTTCTATTTAATGGTAATTGATAATAGATTTGTGTTGGATCTAATATCTGAAGTGTAGTATATTCATTTTGTATACTTGTATTTTTCAAACAAATTAATTTAATAATAACATTTATTAATTACATTAATAGTCTTTGTATATTATCCTTAATATTTTTGCATGTAAAGTAAAATGGAAATGGAAGCACATATTGGCTCACTAGTTATATAATGTTTAACTAATACTAAGCGATATTATGTGGTTGGATTGTAATACGGAATGACATCTTGTATTAGCAGATGAACTTAAACATGTCCTAAATCTAATCGAAAATGAGCAAACCTGTTAAGACTAATAGTCATCTATAAGGTCCAATTGGGGAGATGTTTTATCTTGAGCATCGGAGCGGATGACTCCTAAAAGATAGAGACATAAATGTAACTAGCTGGACTGATAAAACATTGGACATGACTCAAGTAGAATAGATCCTATATCCGTTTATAGATTTATTCACTTGTGACGTTCATAGTGTGACATACATTAATCCTAAGTAGATGATGAACTATGTATGTGTGACTCGTATACTGTAATGTAAGTAAAAGCCCAAGTTCAAATAGATAAGGAAACGAAAGCTGATGCGTTGGATATACGACTTTTGCAGTATGTAGCATCATTCACAATAGTGGAATTCATAACCCAACTAATGAGTAAATGTCATCCTCTCGTCAGTATTACATGATAGATGAAAAACAAACGTGGTCACAGGTCATTTGTCTTTGGGGTAATGACTTAATTACTATTTTACAGTAATTGACTTGTCATAAAGGAAGATATATTGATTATCATGAGATAAAATAGGATCATATTAGAAAGAATTTATCCCTAAGAGATTAAAGATATCCTATGATGGTAACACATTGATGATAAGGTCATTGGATTCATATTGATTAAGTAGTTTTCGTAATGGTATGTAATTAGGGAGAGCTCAATCATGATATTATAGTGGAATGACTTCGTGACTAAATAAGTTTATAATTAATAGAGAAAAAGTTGAAACTTAATTATAAATTATTCGCTCCTTAATTACATATATCCAATTGGCTCATCCGCTAGCTTGTTAAAACCAGAAATAAACTGCATGTAAAACCAAATGAACTTAAATGAATAGAAATGATGAAGTTAGATAAATGGGTCACATTCACAAATGAATGCGTTTTCTCACCGAGTATAGAAATGACTTAAGAATTAATTTAAAACTTTTAAATTATTATTTAATTAATTGTAGTTCAAAAATATAATTAAATTAATTAATCATTATAAATCAATTGAATATGGAAATTGAACATATTTCCTTATAGATTTTTTATAGTAAAGTCGTCAAAACTTTAATGGAATTAAAATTGAGTTAAGAAAATTATTTAATTGAGAAATTAATTTAGTTAATTAAATTAAATAAATAATAATTATTTTGGGAATATAAATCAATTTGGGTTGGATTAAATTATAAAATGTTGGGTTAAATATCCAAAGAAGCACATATCATTGGGCCTAATATATGAGAGACTTATTTTCCTTCACTTTACATGTGAGGGGCGGCAACACTAGTGTTTTTATCTATGGTGTGTCGCCCCCCTTCCCCTCTTCTAGTTAGACTAGGAGAGTGCTTTTCTATTAAATAAATATTATTTGTGTTATACTTATTCAACCAGGACTTTCTTATCTTTCATTCTAAATAGATGGCATTGGTAAAGCTATTAACACTGGTGAGAACTTATTTTCTAAGAATAAACTTTAATTTATGGGAATTCCAATTTCTATCACTTTCTATTGAGAGAATTACTTTCCTACTAAAAGTGATTAAGTCATTTTTTGTTCTACATTTGGTTCATGTCGCTCGAGCCTACACTCGACACAATTCGGGATACGAGGATAGCGGAGAAGGTCATTTGGTTGAAAGCCAAGAACAATATAGATCCATCTAACACAAAGCACAAGTACTTTTTGAGAAAAGACTTATTACTATAAATATCATAAATCAACTCGTTTTTCAAAATTTTTAGACTTTCGTTGTAACATAAAATCATTTTCTTAATAAAAATTTTCCAACAATTTGGTAGGGTTGTTGAGAGCTAAAAAGTCATTGGTTTTCATTGGTCACTTGTTCGATGTAAAAATTTTAGGTAACAGGTCAAAGAGTTCTTCCTTTTTCAGATGCCACAATTTTGGGGTTATTTTTGGATTTAGGTAATTAAGACAAGCTCGATGGCCCATTGGGTCTTTTCATGGATGAGCCTTGCATTGAGCCTAATACAGGTCTGACCTATAACATTATGCCTTTTGTGAGATTGATATAGGCTTGTCTTGTGAGTATCTATAGTGAGGCTTGTCTTGTGAGTATTAACTCAAATAGTTAAGAATAATAGAACATCAATAACCTAATACTTAGTTGTGTTATGATCTGCTTTAACAAGTTGGAGAAGTTTATTTGCAATTTAACTCAAGCTATTTGTAAGGAATTGCACTCCTTTACGGAAATGATCATATTTCAAGCTACAAAGCTCAAAATCAAGTGATTTAAAAAACATTTCGAGGAGAACCCAAAGATATATGATTTGAGAATAATAATTGCCTAAAAAGGTGGTTAGAAGGTCTTAAAAAGTCAAGTATAAGCTATCTTTGTAAAACCCAGTGATTAATTTTGAACTTTCCATTATGAATTATACTGCTTTACGAAAATGACCATATCTCGAGCTACAAACCTCGAAATTAGGTAATTTAAAAATCGTTTCAAAGAGGGCTCAAATATCTACAATTCAGGACAATAATCACTAGAAAAGCTAGTCAAAGAATCTCAAAAAGTTTAGTCAAAATTGACCTTACAAAATCTTACGAGATTGTTTTTAGATTCTCACTTAACTTCAATCTTTGCTTTCAACCAATTGGATCTTCTCTGCTATTCTCTAACTCACATATCACACGATGTGTGGGAATCGTTCTAAACATAAACATAAGTATTGAATCGTAACTCTTTAAAGAAAAATGATTCCTAAGCAAACTCTCTCTTTTAGCCTAATGAGTGAATTAACAACTAAGGAATTTTAGTTCTCATGAACTCGAGGATTTTCATCAATCTCCTCTCTTCAGCCGATTTGAGACATTTATAGAGAGCTGATTAAAGTTCTAATTATTTAGAATTACTAATAAAATAAAGAGTCGTAGGTTGAGTATAACAACACTGGGTCGCAAACTGAGTCCCAAAAGGACTTCTAATGCCACATTCTTACTTGCTTGGACAACAATGTTTCTTTTTATATATGGCCAACCACCTATTAACCCTTGTCGGGTCACTTTAAGGTTCACATATGTATTTTAGACTCTTAATTAATTTTGAATCAAAATTAATTGTCCAATTAAATATTTACACAAGTCTTATTTTAATTTTGTTAAAATCACGATGATTTCTACGTATTAAAATACATGTGTAACTTTATTTAATTAATTTTATTTCATTTCAAACAATTAGAAAACAACCTCTTTTAGTTTAGCTACATGGCATTAAAATTATTTTCTTTGTATGGTAATCTTAAAATCAAGCCTTGTGAACTCAAAATCGAGCAACAAGACAACTTTTATTTATTGGTATAGACATGGATAATAATTATACATTCTATTGTCACAAACGCATAAATATTTGATAGATCTATTGTTATATTCTTTTATCAAATCCAACACGTAATATGCATACAAGAGCCACTTTTGTAATATTTTCATATATGGTTTGTAATGAACAAATATTTATTTTTGAGAACTAGTTCAACAAATATTTATAATTTAAAATTTTAGGTAAAAATTAAGGTTTTAACACTTCAAGTATTTCAGTTTGAATTTTATCGTGCGTAAATGTTTTATAAATTTTCAGTTAGTTTAAATTTTAATATTGTTTGTGGATTATGTCTAAATTTATTTTAATATAGGTTGGATTTTCAATTCATTATGGTGTGTATTGAATTAATTTTAATTATGATTGATGGAAGATGCACATTTTGTAATCTCTTAAAATAAGTGTTAACGAGGTTCCTCTTGCTGCCGCGTCATGGAGGAAGATACCGCTTGGGTGGACCAATTGTAATGTTGATGCTTATAGGTCCATTGAATGCGGATCGGTTGGATATGCAACAATACTTCAAGATGACGGGGTCATGTGGTTAAATGCTTCACAGGTTCGACAACGGTCTTGCTTGATCCATGGATGGTTGAAGGCTTTTTTGTGGATATAATTGTTGAACCCAACTGTTTATTGCTGGTGAATGCATTGTTGGGTAATTGTACTTCTATATCTGAATTTGGGATGCTTATATCTTGTTCGGTGTTAATTTTTTTTGGACACATATTTTTTTGTTGTACACGTAGAGATGTTAAAAAATTGTCTCGCTTGCTTCGGTGGTTTTATAACAAGCAAACCACAATGAGTGAGATATTTCTTCTATTAATATCATTTTTATTTTGTCTTTTAATTATTTAGTGAAATGATAAGATATAGAATCGAATGTATAAAGTAATCCTATTAGTATGGATCAGTTTTATTTTTTCCATCATAATTTGTTTTGTCTTGATTTTGGTTCTGTTATTTTTATAAAATCTCTTTTGTTTGTTTAATAAGAAAACACGGAAATTTATTTTTAATTGGGCTAAATTTATATTAAAAATTATTTGATAAGCTAGTAATACTTAATATAATTACGTTTTTGAAGTAAAGTAAACACTGAATTTTAAAAGATTATTTATTTTTTAATTTTAATCTTATTAATATAATATTTGATATTTTTTTTAGATAGTTTTGGATGAAAGATAAATATAATAATTTGAATATATATTTCTTTAAAAATATTTTATTTTAAAGTTTAATAAAATAAAATAAAATAAATTCAGTAGCTACCTAATTATTTATCTTATTCAATTTTTTTATTAAATAAAAAATTAAAATAATTATCAAGAAAGATCCATTATCAAACAAAAACTATACTAAATTACTTTATTTAAATCATATTATTTTAATTTTTAAATAAAATAAATTGAAGTTTGACAAAAAGGCACCAATCGGGTCAGGCCAAGCATACCTAAGCTCTCACATTGGCACTTGTCCGTAGTTCTAAAATGGGAAAATCCCAAATAATTTGAAGTACTGTTGCTCTTCAGTCTTCAGCTTAGTTGCTTGAAAATGGCGAAACCATCGAGAGAAGCCATTTCCATGGCTTCAACCTCGCCGTCGTCTCTCTCTCCTCCGAAGGTACCCATGGAGCTCCACGTATCCAACCGTCAAAAGCTCCTCAAATCTCTTCGCCAACACCTCTCCAACTCCTCTCGCCCCCATCATGGCTTCGTTCTCCTCCAGGTACTCTTATTTAAGTAATATTTCAATAACTTCCATCCACAAACGCCTTCATCGAAGTTAATTTTTATTGGATTAATCGATCAAACAGGGTGGCGAAGAGCAAACGCGCTATTGCACCGATCACATCGAGCTCTTCAGGTACCTCGACTTTGCCTTTCTCGACTTTGCCTTTCTCTTTTAAACTTCCAATTACATTACAATTCAGTTCAATTTGAATAAAATAATTGACATTAATGACAATTGATCGGTTTTTAGGCAAGAGAGTTACTTCGCTTACCTGTTTGGTGTGAGGGAGCCTGGTTTCTATGGTGCTATTGTAAGTTCTTTGTATGACCTTTTTTTAAATTTCAAATTTTTTAACTTCTGAATCCTTTCTTAAACGGTAGAGTTTAAAGAATTTATAAACTGTTGAAGACTTGAAGTTGATAAATTCTCCTTTTTTACCCATTAAAGGACATTGCAACTGGGAAATCCATTCTTTTTGCGCCTAGGTTACCAGCTGATTATGCTGTTTGGTTGGGGGAAATAAAGCCAGTTTCCTACTTTCAGGTGACTATTGTATCTATGTTCTCTGTTTTGTTATGCCTGCGATTGTGTTTGTTTAGTATATTTTATGTTTACATTCCTGTTGGCAGGAAAGGTATATGGTTAGCATGGTCTACTACACTGATGAGATTATTCAACTCTTGGTTGACCAATACAAGGGATCTGGAAAACCTTTATTGTTCCTCCTACATGGGCTTAACACCGATAGCAATAATTTCTCAAAACCTGCCGAGTTTGAGGTTTTACATTATGTCCTCTATTCTACTTTCATTTGCCTTTTTCCTTTTACTTTTAGAACAATGTGATATTATATCTTGAGTTCTAGTGTACTTTTCTTATGCCAGAGTTACTGAATTAATGCATACCTTTGACTCAAAGTTATGATGTTATGTAAATGTATCATTTTGTTTGTTATAGGGTTATGTAGTTTTTTCTCCTTATCTTGATTTTAGGGAATAGAAAAATTTGAGAGAGATTTGACAACTCTGCATCCTGTATTGACCGAGTGCCGAGTTTGCAAGTCAGATTTGGAGCTTGCTCTTATCCAATTTGCAAACAATATAAGTTCTGAAGCTCATGTTGAGGTAATCACTTTATTTCATAGCTTGGACAACAACTGTATTTTTTTTTTTTTTTTTGCATATTTAAGTAAATGATTATCAGATATAATCTGTCATTCTTCATGTTATAGCATTTAGTTTATAGCCAGTTACTTGGTTCTTCTTCTTTCCTTTCTTCATTGTTTACTTTGCCTGCATCATTAATTTCTTTGCAGATTCGTTTTTCTTAGTGTAATGTTGAGAATGATAATTTAACATGTACTTGCTTTTCTATTTAACTAGGTTATGAGAAAAACTAAAGCAGGTATGAAAGAATATCAGTTGGAAAGCATGTTTCTTCATCATACCTACATGTATGGTGGCTGTAGGCACTGTTCATATACGTGTATTTGTGCTACTGGTGAAAACAGGTTAGGATTATCTCAGGTCCTGATTGTTTCTTGTTTAGTACGTTCCATGTAGTAATAACTGCACATTAATAATGTTTCATGCCTATTTTCTCAGCATTTACCTTTTAAGTAAAGCATCAATAGAATAAAACCCAGGATAGCTACAGTTGTTATAAATTCCACTACAATACCTCGTTATTATGAAAAATTTTCAATGTCAACAGCTGGTACTCTGCTTGTCATTCTGTATAATTTGTGAATTCTGCTATTCTTTTGGAACGTTTTACTTGTTCTATGATTAATATTTGCGTATGAGATGTTGATATTGGATCAAAATAATAATCCTTTTCTATGGTGCAGTGCTGTTCTACATTATGGACATGCTGCAGCTCCTAATGACAGGGTATAATTTTCAATATTTGTCCTATAATGTTTGAAATATATGATAGTTTCATCTGCACGAAAAACACAATCCCATTGAGTTGTTAATGATGTGAATAGCAATAAGAGTTTCAAATTGATCCATTTAAGTTAATCTGATTAAATGGAAGTAGTTCGTAAGGTTTCAACATTGTATATGTCTTTCCTGCAGATCTTAGAAGATGGAGATATGGCCTTACTTGACATGGGAGCTGAGTACAGTTTCTATGGATCTGATATTACTTGCACATTCCCTGTGAGTATGTCTATTTATGTTGCAATCAATGTCTTTATTGATGTGCTCAATGCTGGATATGGGCTGCTCACTTTTCAATCGAAGCATTTAATGCAGCTGCACAAAAGAAACTCAATATTCTGACATGTTTGACTCCTTTCCTAGTTCTCTGGTCTAATTTTTCAAAGCCATTGAGACTGGTTCCCCCCAAAAAATAGCATTTACCATTGGCATTTGTCCTAAGATTTGGAGCAGAAATTGTAGGGTTTTGCATGTCCAAATCATGTGTCACTTGTATGGGTTTACGAATAAGAATCTTTGTGACCTTTGGGGCTGAGTCTTTCCTTAGCAGCAGACTATTAGGATAACTAATATTTCTAAACCTTGTAGAAAATACTGATATATCTTCGGAAAATAAAAAAAATCTACCACACTACAAGGACTCTGAGTAAGAGGCTTGTTTGTTCTCTAGTATATGGTGATATAAGTTTCCTCTCTAAAGTACATCCTACTATGTATGCAGGTGAATGGGAAGTTTACAAGTGACCAGAGCCTTATATATAACGTAAGTATTTATTCTTTGATCAATGAGTGATGGGTATATCAAGTTTCCTCCTATAAGAATCAATATTGAGTTGACTATTGAATAAAAAAAAGAAAAGAAAAAATAATCCTTTCGATTTAAGTTGTCATTATTTGATCTTCCTTTTCTTACATGCTATGTTCTGCAGGCTGTCCTTGATGCTCACAATGCTGTTATAGCTGCAATGAAGCCTGGTGTGAGCTGGGTGGATATGCACAAGTAAGGGCAAAGAAAAGTAATACTTATGAGATTATTTTTCTTACAATATTTTTCTTTTATCTTTAATATGTATTTTCTTGTTTCCTTTTTCTCTGTTGCAGATTAGCCGAGAAAATCATTCTAGAGTCGCTGGAAAAGGGCAACATCCTTGTTGGGTAAATTCTATCTTCTTAATGATGTACTTGTTCCTTTGATTCACTTCTTGTTAGTACCATTAGAAGTAAATCTTTTTAGTAGCTGGCTTCATTTTTTTTTTTATTGTAGAAACCTTGATGATATGATGGTTGAACGAGTGGGTGCTGTTTTTATGCCTCATGGTCTGGGCCATTTATTGGGTATTGATACTCATGATCCTGGTGGTTATCCAAAGGTCTTTGTAGCTAACTTATCTGCTTATAGTTTTTTTCTCTATGTTAGTCTTACTTTGCTCAGTTTGTTGGTAGCTACAATTTTCAAATTTTCATTTCACTTATGGGTTTGGAAGTTAAACTCTTGCAGGGCATAGAAAGACCAAAAGAACCTGGTTTGAAGTCTTTGCGTACTGCTAGACAACTCCTGGAGGGAATGGTAAGTGTTATTTCTTTCCCTTTTTTTTTCTTGTCAGAGGAGGGTTCTAATATGTTGTACAATACACTGGTTAAACATTTCATTATTTTTGTAGTCAAATGAAATCAGAATATTGATCAAGTATGTTCTAAATTTATATTTGTTTCATTTGCAAAACCATCACTTATGTTTAAATTTGAAAACTATTTTTGTATGGTATGTTTTATTCAAATTACAACATAAACCATTTTTGTAAAATTAATGGCTGCCCCCTTCCAAGGACTACAATTCAAGGTCCTAATACCAATTGTTCTTGTTGATTATTGTTTCTCTGCTCATAGTTAAGCTTAGACAGCTGAACCTCTTGATGTGCTTTGGTATAACATAACGTATGACATATCAACTATTTTTCTTAAGAAACCTGTGGTAACATCCCTTTAATTTTCAATTAGTTATTCCTAGTTTAAGTCTATGACATCATGGTAGTGCATGAAGCCCTTAAATTGTTTTAAAAAGGAACCAGTTTGCATTAATTATATCACTATGAAGGTTCAAAGAAGTGATCATTTGTTCTTTCTTATAAAAGTTCTAAACATGGAATTCAAGTATTGCTTTAGAGATGTATTAAAGCTTGCGTCTTCTTGTTGTAGGTGATAACAGTGGAGCCTGGATGCTATTTCATTGATGCATTGTTGGTTCCAGCTATGGAAAGCGCAAACACTTCAAAGTTCTTCAACCGTGAAGTAGTGGACAAATTTAAAAATTTTGGTGGAGTTCGAATAGAAAGTGATGTGGTATATATTTACTTAATCTTACAGTCATTGAAGTCCAAAATTTCCTGCCTTACTTATATTACATATATAAGTAGTCGGTCTGTGTGTCAATCATAGTTTAAAAACAAATCAACTCTATCACTTATTAACGTCAACATGCATGTAGAAATAGGTATTACATTTCCCTATGCTGTTAATAAAATGGGTCACAGCGACAAAACTAGGTATTGGCTATAAAAGAACTGAAGAAGAGTTTTGGTTGAGAATCTTCAGTGTTCTAAGTTATAACAATTCAGTTTATGAATTTGCTTCTTGGTGTTCGAGCGTCTAGGAGTATGGATAAAGTACTGCAAGATTTGTGGGATGCTAACCCTTGCTGAATACATGCAATCCTTATAAAACCCATGAATACTTTACAGCTAGCTCATGTGCAAAGAATTTAGTCATAGGGACTTTCGTGTATTGTGCTACATTTGTTTAAAATACATTTAGGATAGGCTCTGCGTTTTTATCTGTTTGTGTCATTGTTCTTAATCATACAGTTCCTTTCTTCGATTGTAGCTTGTAACGGCCAACGGTAGCAAGAACATGACAAAAGTTCCTCGAGAAACATGGGAGATTGAAGCTGTCATGGCAGGGGGACCATGGCCACTCAACAAGGCCTCTGGTTAATCCCAAAGTGGTGGGGAAGCTTTAGTCAAGTTTTTTCAACATTGTTATGTACCTGAGAATGTGGGGACCGGAAGATCTCTCCCTATCAGCCAATAAAAGTTGACTTGTTTGTATTATTGATATTTATATCTTATCAATCTTACTAAATTAAATAGTTAAACATTTGTTTATGCACTGGATGTTTTAGTATCATATGCCTAATATATGGATAGTAAACGGGAATAATACACTCAAATAAAAAATAAAAAAATCAATGGATTTACCTGAGATCAGTCGCTGGTAAAACGACGTCATTTGAAATATTGCACATTTATTTTAGAATATTTTCTTTTGAAAAAACTTTCGACATTCGTCCCTCTAAAAATCTACCGGGACGTGACAGTGCACCAACCAATATTTAAACGCAAGCAAATTGCAATATAGCTCGCAAGTGGACCTAACCTTTCTCACCAGTACAAAGCGGAAAAGCCTTAACAAAAACCCTAACCTTCGCCCACTTCCTCCGCTAAACCCTAATCACTGTCATTAAGAAAATGGGTCGCCGCAAAGGAAGCAACACGGCCCAAACCTCGACGAACTCTTCGAACCAATTCGAAGGAACGAAGATTCGCTTCGAAGACGCCGACGACGATGGAGTCGCTACTGACAGCTCCAATCTTGACGAATCAATCCTTGCCGTTGATAAAGCTACTGAAGATGTTTCCATGGGAGAACCTGATGTCTCCTTTGTAGATAGCGATGCCGGTGATGATAAAACCAGTGCTGATTATTACTTCGATTCTTACTCTCACTTTGGTATATTTTCTTATTCCTCATATTTTGTAGCTTTGATTTTTTACTGTTATTTTTCTTGTCGATTAGAAAACTGGGGGAAACTATGAGATTTTTTAGTGTTGGCTTTAACTTTGCTTATGAGGAAGCTTCGAATGAGGGAAGAAACTTTCAGTCTTTGCAAAATTTAGAGGTCTTTCAGTTCTATAGTTTGCTTATGTCTAATTTAATGAAGCTCTAGCAATTTCTGGTTATATCTTACACGTCTAATAAATGGCAATTTAGCAGTATACATTTGGCGCTGCATTGGGTTGACTAATATTTGTCCTTTAAATAGTATCATTTATGTGCAGATAGCACATTCTTTTGAAGCTTATTTTGAATTTTCCTTTTTGGTATGCAGGAATTCACGAAGTAAGTGTGCTGGACTTGGACTATTGAATGCAGGGCATTTTCTTGTTTGGATATTTTTGAGTTCTTTATAGAATAGTTTTGCTTTGGTACCATTACTTTCTGAATATTGGTTGCTGAATATTTGTGAATGAAGGTTCAGCTGTAATCGTTCAATTTATTTAAGCTGACCCACGACCCACGACTTAATGTGTTGTGCTTGCTTTCCGGAAACAATTATCATTTTCACTTAAGCATGTTGGTTGTAGTGGAAAAGCTTCGGAGAATTGAATAATTTTTTACTTAAACTTGTTTCTATGCTAACCTGCTAGTCACTGCATTTCAGGAAATGCTCAAGGATGTAGTGCGAACTAAGACATATCAAAACGTTATTTATCAGAATAAGTTTCTATTCCAGAACAAAGTAGTTCTTGATGTGGGAGCTGGAACTGGAATCTTGTCCTTGTTTTGTGCGAAGGCAGGGGCTGCACATGTTTATGCAGTAAGTGGTCCTGTTCCTTTTTGCTTTTTATTTCTGTTTTATCTGTTGGTTATATTTCTCTGATCAGTATATTTATTTCATTCCTAGTGCCCATCCCAAGTTTGCTTAATGTGGTTAATATTTTCCCATCCCTAGGTCGAGTGCTCTCACATGGCTGATATGGCTAAACAAATTGTTGAAACAAATGGATTGTCTGATGGTGGGGTTTACTAAAGTTTGTTGTGTCGTATTGTATTGATTCTCTATTTCATTCCATAGTTTACACAAGAATTATTTTGTGTTACAGTGGTTACAGTTTTGAAGGGAAAAATTGAAGAAATTGAGCTTCCTGTTGCCAAAGTAGACATCATTATATCAGAGTGGATGGGTTACTTTTTGTTGTTTGAGAATATGTTAAATACAGTGTTATATGCGCGTGATAAATGGCTGGTTAGTTGCTTCTACTATTGATACTTCTAACGTCTTCTGGTTGATATATTTTCATGGTTGCTGGTATAGGAATATGCTTGTGTGTATATATTATGTACTCAGAAGTTCCTTCATGATTCATTATGTGTATGCTGTGTTAAACTGATATTCAACCTGGGATACATGCTTTGCATATACAGGTCGGTAAGTCAGCATAATGTGTTAGGTTTGCCTTGGGTTAGGTTGGGTTGTTGTCAACTGACTGTGAAAGCAGGTTGCCTTCTATTGGTTGTTTCCTATGATATTTATATCCAGTGCACTCTCATGCTACTGATCTGAAAATTTACTATAACAAACAGTGATGTTGCATGGTCATGTTATCCTTGTTTTCTTGACATTTCCTATATTCCACTTGGCCTTTTTTTTACTTCTCTCTGTGGATTACAATATGTAACATGATTGCTTACATCCTCTGCTGGATGGTATGATGTGCACAAGGTGGGCTGTAAATGAGGTCTAAATATAACTGTTTATGATTGAGACTTTAACTACATCTTTGTTTAATCTTCTCTTTGAGCAATATTTTGCTTGTTCTTTTATATGGTGGCTAAGTGGCCTTTTAAGTTTATTGTTTTGCTCTTGAATGCAAATTTTTGTTGGTTCCTTATATGCTGTATTTTTTCAATCAAATTTCTTATATGGTTGCCCGTGCCAGGTCAATGATGGTGTTGTGCTACCAGATAAGGCTTCCCTTTACTTGACAGCAATTGAGGATGCAGAGTACAAAGATGACAAGATCGAATGTGAGCGTCGTAGACTGATACTTTGATATTGTTCTTTGTATTTGAGTTCATCTGTAGTTACGGGCTTTCAATCAGTTTTTCTATTGTGGTTCTTTGCAATTGAGTTCTTGTGTTCTTATATTTCACATCTTTTCTCCATTGCATCATCTTGCTACAGTTTGGAATAATGTTTACGGGTTTGACATGAGTTGCATCAAAAAGCAAGCTATGATGGAACCTCTTGTGGACACAGTTGACCAGAATCAAATTGTGACGAATAGCCACCTTCTCAAGGTGAGAATAAATAGCACAAGCGTAACTTATGTATATGTATATATCATTGTGTATCTATTTAAGCATATACTCGCTGAAAATTCTTGATTTATTGTCCTTGGAATTTAACTGCTATATTTATTTTGCTTTTCTTTATTCAGACAATGGATATCTCCAAGATGGCTCCGGGTGATGCTTCTTTCACTGCATCTTTTAAGCTTGTTGCACAACGTGATGATTACATCCATGCTTTTGTTGCGTACTTTGATGTATCATTTACCAAGTGCCACAAATTGATGGGCTTCTCTACAGGTTTATCTCTTCTTTCTTCCTTGTTTCCTTGTTTCCATTTCACTCCAGCCAATAGATTACAAAATTTTATATATCCTATGTCCTTCCCATCGTATCTATGTTTAAAGCAGCAAGCTTTGTCTATAATTATTTTGCCCTAGCAATACAATAATGCATCTCTGCTCAAGTCTTATGTTTCATACAATTAATCCATGTTTCTGAGTTTTATAAAAAAAGAAGAAAGAATCGATGTTTCTGACTTGTTCAAATAAAAAACAAAATATAGGGCCAAAATCGCGAGCTACACATTGGAAGCAAACGGTGTTGTACCTAGAGGATGTGCTAACCATATGTGAAGGGGAGGCAATAGTTGGTAGCATGACTGTTGCACCAAACAAGAAGAATCCCCGAGATGTTGATATAATGGTAAAATATTCATTGAGTGGTCGACGTTGTGTGGTTTCAAGAGTTCAATTCTACAAGATGCGCTGATGTTTCTCACTACTATTTTTATCAGCCACCAGCATAAATTTATGGCCTAGCCTAAAGCATGAAGATGCTGCTCCTATTTTAATGCATTTGTATTCTAACATTCCTCAACTGCTTGAGAATATTGGTTCTTTCATATGGAATGTAACATTTGTTGCCCTTTAATTTTCATTGATTCTTTACCATGTTTGCATGAGTAAATTAGGATT
Organism: Gossypium anomalum; assembly: GCA_025698475.1. Lineage (NCBI taxonomy): Eukaryota > Viridiplantae > Streptophyta > Magnoliopsida > Malvales > Malvaceae > Gossypium > Gossypium anomalum. The sequence goes on from CM046961.1 coordinate 16,963,071, forward strand.
ATAAGTTTTTGTCTCGTGTTTTTAGATCTTTAACTTGGAAGTCTTGAAACCTCAATATTGCTGTTTTTTGTTTGAATCATCTTCCGATTGAGAAATGAAGATGGTGGTTATGATGACTCTTATAGATCTAGGCCGATCTACAATAGAAAGTGTGAGGCAAGTGGACAAAATATGGGAGCAATTAAAAAACAGATGTATCAACAGATTGTGTATCGACTGACCCACCCAAACTCAAATGGTAGTGAGCTTCCCGCGTAATCGAACATCATTTTTTATATTTGAGCTCAACTCAAGATTTGATTGAGTTACTTGAGTTTGATTAGATTTGTCTATCAATTTTCATGCTAAGATCAAATAAGTTTTTTTTATATAAAAATGGTTTAAATGTAACACTAATTTTATGATATAAGAACATATAAAAATGGAAAGTTTGATTAGGCTTATGAGTAGTTCTAGTTGAGTATTACGGTGCTCAAATTTGACTGAATTGATAGCTTGAGTTTAACTTGAAAATTATTGAATTTAATTCATGTTTTTTAGTCAAACTTAAATAAATTGAGAAAAATAAAAAATCAAACTAGTAGTATTTAGATAGTTTCGGTTCATAAGTTAAAAAAATCACATTAATTGAATCAAATCAAATTTTATTTTTATTTAATGTATAATTATTTTTAATTTTCTATGATGTAAAAATAAATATTTTATATTTAAGACTTAAAATGTTTGTATAAAAAATTATTATAAAAAACACTATATACCATATGGAGTATTGGTAATTTTTTATTTACTTGAAAAATTAATTTATTTTAAAATATTTAATGAATTTTTTTTGGAACTTATCAAATAAACTATCCAAAAGTTATACAAAGTAATTTTATCCAAATAAAGTACAAAAACTCAAAATTCAAATTTAATATAGAAATAAAAAACAAAAATCAAATTAAACTATAACGAAGTTTAAATAATCCAAAAAATAAAGTTCAATCAAACCTAATCACCAATCTAAACTTGTTGAGGGAGATCGGCTCCTCTGGAAGAATTCTTTGAAGTGTTGTCCTCGAGTATGTTGATCTGGTCCCTCAACGATGGAAAGAATTGTCCCCCTCGAGAGGGTCTTGTCTCTCACTTCGTGAAAAGCTGTGTACGGTTCATAGAGGGGAGTGCCTCAACCGTACATGGATATACAACCACCACTAAGAGGCAACATGAGCGTCTCACCTTTTGTTGGGATCCGAATCCTTAACCTATCAAATATAGGTCAATTGTTGGGGTATATGGTACCACTTAGTCAAAGTGGTACTCCTTTTATTATTGTGGGGTCAGCTCCTTCGAAAGAAGTCTTCAAAGTGTCGTCTTCGAAGAACCTCTTAACAATGGAAGATATTGTCCCTCGGAGGAGAGTTTTGTCTCCCATTCACGGAGAACCGTGCACGATTCACGGAGGGGAATGCCTTGACTATACATATATGTATGACCACCCACCAAAAGGCGACGTGAGCAGCTTACCCTTTGTGGGATCCAAACCCTTGGCCTATTAAATACAGGTAAAATGTTGGGGTATATAGTAAATACCTTCTGTTGTTGAGGGATCGGATCAGCATCCCCAAGGATATAACACTTCGAAGATTTCTCCCAAAAGAATCGATCCCCCCCTCAACAAAACTTATCAACAAGGGTATACAATTTGTATGGCCCTAGTTTCTATAATTATTAAATTTAAGCTTATATTAATAATATATTTAAATTTTGTAAAGCCAACTTTCATTATATATATAAACCCAACAAGAACTCGTAAATTAGGATGCATAAAAAAATAAAATTAAGGTTTATTTGTTTCATTGAAAATGGCTTCCGGAAAATAATTTATGGAAAATGACTTACCTCCCTAGAAAAGTAAATATTTTCTGGTGTTTAGATAAATCTGTATAAAATAATTTTTGTTGTTTGACAGATTTTTAAAAAATATTTTATAAAATTTGTTTTCAATAAAACAAACATACAGTTGATGTTTTCTTATTTTTTCATTATTTAATTGAGTTTATTTTATATCTATAAATTTATATTTTACATTGTTTTTACATATATTAAAAATATTATTAAATTCAGATTCATTACAATGTTATTTTTTAGTTACATGATGAGTATTTATTATTTAAAGATCTGACATCAACAAAATTGACAAAAAAAAATAATGTCAACAATTAGACTTGATTTTCAAATCTGAAAAGTAGAGGGACTAAATTCTTGAAAATAAAAGTACAAAGACTAAATTACAAATTTGTGAAGAGTACATAGGCATAATTAAATATTTATGTTTAATAATATTGAAAAATACAATTGTAACGACTCAAAAATTTACGGGCATCGGAAAAGTGTATTGTCGGGTCTCCGTTTTAGTAAAACGGTTTCGTAAATATTTATTAAAAATATTTACAAAGTTAGTTGTGTGATAAATTAGGTTTTGGTTAGAAGAATTTGTTTAAATTAAGGTTAATTAGGTATAAGGATTAAATTAAATAAAGTGTGAAAGTTTAATTATAGATTAAAGAAAAATTAAAGGGGCTAAATGAGAAATTTGCCTATTTCTAAAATTGAGGCGGTTTACATGTGAAATATCAAAGATATTTTTAATAATAAATATGTGATTATATTCTATTATTATTGTTAATAAATAAACTAAATAGTGAAAAATGTATGGTAATGAAATCGTGTGTAATAATATATATATACACTTGTAATATATTTATATATTTATTTATTATTTAAGTAAAAGATATTTAATATTATTATATTATATATATTATATTATTATATAAAATAAACAAATAAAAGAAATGAAACAGAATAGAAATTGAAACGAAAACAGAGAAGAAAAGAAGGAAAGAAAGGGAAAGAAAGAAAAAGAGAAAAATTAGGGTTCTAAGGATTCAAATTCAAATTGGTAAGTTTATTTAGTTTCTTTTCTTGTAATTTTTGAGTTTTTATGATCCTAGAACAAAATACTACTAGGTATATATTGAAAATTTGAAAGTTAGTAGATTTTTTGGATATAGTTTATGTTGAAATAATTGATGAATTAGGGTTTGAGTTGATAGAAATTCAAATTACAATTGGGAAAATGATTAAATTGTAGAATAAGTTATAAGTTTTGTGTAATAGGGATTAAGTTGTAAGAAATTTGAAATTAGGGTTTTGTGATGAAAATTTGAGGGTTAAGTTGTAAGTAGAAATTAAGTGACAATAAAGTATAAATTGTGATAGAAATTAAAAATAATTTTAGTTAGGGATTAAATTGAAATTAAGGTAAAAATTGAATAGAAAGTTTAAATATTTTATGTGAATTGATATTGTATTGATGATTGTAAATTATTTTAAATTTTCGTAGCTAATATTGTGCCGGAGACATCGGCCAAGAAAGGAAAGGAAAATATTGACGAGGAGTAAATTGAGAAATCACGGTTTGTATTACTATAATTCGAATTTAGTTATTATTTATTTTTGAATTTTAATTAATGTGTGTGGTAAGTTAAATTGAGGTAAGAAATGATATTGAATTATGAATTATGTGAATATTTGAATGTATATTGATTGGAAATTGAAAGTGATTTGAATTGAATTAAATAAGTTATTGTGATATTGAATTGAAATATGAGAACTTGAGATTGGTGTGAATTTGATTGAAATTGAATTGGAAACCTATTAACTAGTCGGGCTAAGTCGGATATAATTGGCATGGCATAGGATTGGAAGTGTTCAGGGATATTTTGACCTCGAGTCGATAAGGCACTATGTGTGTCGTAATATTGCTTCGGATAATTTCGATGAGGCACTATGTGTCATATTATTGCTTCGGATTAAATTTGATGAGGTACTAGGTACCAATTCACTTCGGCAAGGCCGATGAGGCACAATGTGCCATATTGGTGTGTTTGGTTGGATCCGTGTATCTGTCAAAGTTCGAGTCAAGTTAATAGGGGTAAATGAACGAATTGGAAATTAGAATTGGCATTGAATGAATTGATAAACCAAATGATTATGTATATGAAATGGATTGAGATATCAGAATGAGAAGTGAGAATGAAATGAATTGAAATTAATGAAATAGTATATGAGTTTAATTGAATACAACTTATGAAATGCTTATTGAAAGATTAACTGTGTAAATTGAATATGCATAATTTACTATATTATTTATAAATTTGAATTATATTAATACCATTGAGTGTATATACTCAGCGTACGGTTTGTTTCCGTGCGCAGGTTAGTTGAAGTCAAAAGTTTCGGTTCAGCATCCAAACAAATCCCGAACTCAGCAAAGTGGTGATGTATATTCTCTTTTGTAAAATGGCATGTACCTAAGTTGATTGTATAGGTCATTTTGAAATATGATTGTAAATGGTGTTATAAATTGAATTTGGAAGATTATATACAATATAAATGAAATACTAAGATTATGAAATGGCATGTTTGGGTTATTTTAATATAGTATTTGAATTGGATTAAATAAAATCAATTGAATTGATTTGGATAATACATATGATAATGTTTATGAATAAACATTGATTAAGTCCTTAGGCTGTGGTTTTTGACATAATTTAGGTGTATTTGAACTTATATTGGATTGGTTGAAAGATTTGTTTATGAGTTACTTGTGGTTTAAGAATTGCGGGGTTGGGTTACTTGATGTAAAAGGCTCATTTTGAGTCCACACGGGTTGGTACACGGGCATGTGAGCCCTGCACTTATTTGAAATTTCACGAAAAATTCTCTGAGCTTCCAATTAAGTCCCGATTTGTTTCTAATATATGTTTTGGACCTCGACAGCTCATTAAAGGGACGTTATAAATAAATTGCGATATGTATGTAGAATAATTATGTGATTGCTCATATTGTTTTGAATTTTTTGGTAATGCCTCGTAACCCTATTTAGGCGACGGATAAGGGTTAGAGGGTGTTACAACAATATTTTAATATTTTTAAAAATAAAAAGAAAATTTATTAATAATAATATTAAGCTTGATTTAAGTAAATTTTTATATGAAAATAAAATTACCTATAGAGAAGCTCTTTTCCAGAAAATGACTTGCGCTCTTCAAAAGGGTAAGTCATTTTACAATAAAATGGCTTATTTTATGTTAATCTGTAAGTCATTTTTCTTTGACCAAATTGTTTTCTGTGAAACAAACACAGGAAAATGTAAAAAATATTTTTCATAAAACCTTTTTCATGTAAACAAACAGAGCCTAAATGAAAAACAAATCAATGTTGAAGTGGTAACAAACATTTCTAACTAATGTAGCTTTTTTTTTCATAGGCATGTTATCTTTCAGTTAAAAGAAGAGGTGCAATGAGTTTAGAAAATTAAACTTGCACCATTTTCTATCCAAAGAAAACACTAGTGCTATGAGAAAAGAATATTTAGTTCTTTTAAATCTAAAGGGAACTTTAAACTGCAACTCTTAATCAACGCAGAGTTCAATGCATAAAGTTGAAAATTATTCATAATCTTGTTTTATTTGAGAGCTAATTGCATCAGATATCCTAAAAATATGATGCTCATTTTAAATTAGTCCTTAAAATTTAAAATATTTTAATTACATCCTCAATCTATTGATGTTTGTTATTGCATTTCTTTGGAAATTAAAGACAAATAATAGTCTCCTATGCAATGATGAAATTGATAAGAGACTGGAGGGTTTTGATATAGGTGATTTTTTTCATGTTAAAAATGAGTCCTTGAATCACTTATTTCTTATGGAAGTTTAATTTTGAGGTACATCATAAAACAAATTTCTTAACCATTCTGCTTCTTCTTTAGATACAGCGACTAATGCAATAAATTCTACTGCCATGGTGGAATCAATAATTTATGTTTGTATCTTGGAACCCCAAGAAATGACTCATTCACCAAGAATGAAGATCCATACACTAGTAGATGCATGATCTTCCAAAGCTTTCCAATGCAAACTACTTGGATTAATTGTGTACCTACTTAATGTCCCAACAACATATGCAATATCTAGTTTTATACAAGTCATTATGTACATAAGACAACCAATTAGACTTGCATATTTCAACTGATCAAGTTTCTATCATGAATGACTAATTAATGGGCTTGTGCCCTATCCTTTTTGGGGTCTTGTTGACTACATCTCTAGCAAGGCTTTTTGTCAAATGATCCGCCAAATTTTCACTTGACCTCACATAATTAGTAGTGATTACTTCATTAGAGATTAATTGTCAGACATAAATATGTCTTAACCCAATGTGTCTAGACTTTCCATTATATACTTAGCTATATGTCTTTGCTAGATTAGCCTCACTATCACAATGAATAGAAATAGATGAAATTGGTTAAGGCCATAGAGGTACATCATAAAGCAAATTTCTTAACTATTCTAGTTTTTTAGATGCAGCAGCTAATGCAATAAATTCTACTACCATGGTGGAATTAGTAATATATGTTTGTTTCTTGGAACCCCAAGAAATGACTCATCCACCAAGAATGAAGATTCATCCACTAGTAGATGCATGATCTTCCAAACTTGTAATCCAACTAGCATCCGAATACCCTTCTAAAACTGAAAGATATCCCTTACAACACAATTCATAGTTAATAGGTTTCTTTAAGTACCTAAGTACTATATTCAAAGCTTGCCAATGTAAACTACTTCGATTAATTGTGTACCTACTTAGTTTCCCAATAGTATATGCAATATCTAGTTTTATACAAGTCATTATGTACATAAGACAACTAATTAGACTTGCATATTTCAATTGATCAAGTTTTTATCATGGGTGACTCTAATTAATGGGATTGTGTCCCTTCCTTTTTGAGGTATTGTTGACTACATCTCTAGCAAGGCTTTTTGTCAAATGATCTGCCAATTTTTCACTTGACCTCACATAATTAATAGTGATCACTTCATCAGGGATTAATTGTCAGACATAAATATGTCTTAACCCAATGTGTCTAGATGATAAACCGTAATTTATACATATTTTTACCCCATGCTTAACGCATTTTATGGATGATTTTTCCTTAGAATTAGTGAATCCGATGCTCCTAATGCCTTAAATTCATGTTTTATACTTAGGTAAGCATAGGAGAGCGAAAGGAACGAGAAACGGGCCAAAAACGGAGAAAATGGGCCAAAGTACGAAATCAACACAGCCTGGACCTCCTTACACGGGCAGCTCACACGGCCGTGTCAATTTGGCAGTATCAAAGCACGACTCACACGGGTAGAACACACGTTTGTGCAAATCTCTCAGCCTCGACCACGGCCTGAAGTAATCGCACACGGGCGTGTCACATAGGTGTGTCCCTGCCGAGCCTAAGTTGAGTCCAATTCGGAAAAGGCCACTTTTGAGGGTTCTTAGGCATTCCAAAGCCTATAAATACACCCCAAAGGAGAAAGAAAAGGGGGACGGAGAATAGGGAGCAAGGAATTACTCCAAGGAAGTCGATTGATCCATCTCTAGGGTGTTAATGCAACCCTAGGGTGTTAATTAGAGAAAAGTCTCGGTTATTCAACCTAGGGATTAGACGTTATTAGTCTTGACTAGGGATAATAACATAACTTAGGGATTTCTACGGAACAAGTTAAATGAATAAATCGTCCAGTTCGGAGCCAGAATAACAAGTAAAAGTTTAGGTGGATTTTTCCTTAGGTATTGTCCTAAATCAATCGTTTTTTCCCAAAAGTAATCTCCCAATTCTATTTTCTGCAAGTTCTTAGTTTAATTAATTAGTTAGTTAAAACAAACCCCTTTATTCCTTAAGCTAGATAATAAAAAGATAGTCATTACTAGTACTTTTAGTCCTTTGGGTTCGACAATCCGGTCTTGCTAAAGCTGTACTACTGTTCGATAGGTACACTTGCCTACGTCGTAATAATATTTAGTTTCAAGAACGATTAATTATAAATTTATAAAACTTATCACGAAAAATCACGATCAAGTTTTTGGCGCCGTTGCCGGAGACAAAATATTAGGAACACTCAATTTTTATTACTTTAGCCGTTTATTTTTCTTGAAATTTATTTTTATTTTTATTTTAATTTACTAACTTTCTTTTTCTTTCTTCTGGCAGGTTCTTATAGTTTATGACTAGAAGAAATCCGTCAGGACCATTGCTTTTTGACGAAGAAATTGATCGTACAGCTCGTAGAAATAGACGAGAAATCAGGCGAAGCCTAAGATACACAGAAGAAGAACAGGAGGATGATATCTCAACTACAACCGAGGAGATGGTTGAAAATCAAGACAATCGGCTACCTCCATCAATACCCGCCGAATTAGCAAATCAGAATCTTGCTCCTCTTACTATGTATGATTATGCTAAACCTAATTTAACAAGAACTGAGTCAAGTATAGTTAGGCCTGCTATTGCTACAAATAATTTTGAACTAAAACCTAACACGATTCAAATGATACAACAATTTGTTCAGTTTGATGGTTTGCAGGATGAGAATCCCAACACTCACTTGGCGAATTTTTTAGAAATCTGCGACACTTTTAAAATGAATGGCGTCTCTGATGAAGCCATTCGTCTTTGGTTATTCCCTTTTTCACTGAGGAACAAGGCTAAATAGTGGTTGAACTCGTTACCACGAGGGTCCATCACTACTTGGGAACAAATGACCGAAAATTTTTTATTAAAGTATTTTCCACCGGCTAAAACGGCTAAGTTACGTAATGATATCTCTTCTTTTGTGCAGATGGACTTAGAAACTCTTTACGATGCATGGGAGAGATACAAAGACCTACTGCGAAGGTGCCCTCACCATGGGTTACCTCTATGGCTGCAAGTTCAAACGTTCTACAATGGTGTGAATCCCTCGACAAGACAGATGATTGATGCAGCCGCGAGTGGAACCATCAACAATAAAACACCTGAAGAAGCTTACGAATTTATTGAGGAGATGCCACTGAATAACTATCAGTGGCAAGTCATGAGGACCAAGCCAACCAAAACAGAAGGCGTTTATAACGTCGATTCGGTTACTATGTTGTCAAATCAGGTAGAACTTCTGAATAAAAAAATTGATGGTTTACTTGGTTCTACGCAGGTACATCCAGTGATGAGGTGTGATTCAAGTGGAGGAGGTGTGCATACAGAATATCAACCATTCAATCCTACAACCGAAGAGGAACAAGTCAACTATATGGGTAACAATAACGTTAGATCGTAAAATAACCCATACAGTAACACTTATAATGCAGGTTGGAAGAACCACCCAAATTTCTCTTAGGGTGGTCAAGGGAATCAGAGGCCACAAAATCCTCAGGGTTTTCAACAGCCACCTTATCAATAGGAAAAAAAATCGAACCTTGAGGAGATGCTATCCAAATTCATATCGGTGTCAGAAACCCGTTTCTAGAATACTGAGACAGCATTTAAAAATCAACAAGCATCAATCCAAGGACTCGAAACTCAGATAGGCCAGCTATCCAAACTAATTTCCAAACGACCACAAGGTAGCTTGCCAAGTAATACTGAACCTAACCCCAGGAAACAGTTTAACGCAATTAATGTTCAAGATAAAGAAGGATTCGTTGAGCCTTCTGGCTGTAAGAAACTGTGGTGAGCAAAGGTAAAAGTGAGATAAGTCATAATGAAAACAAAACGGTGAGTGTAGAATATAAACCTAGTGTGCCATACCCTAACGCGATGAGGAAAGACCGCTCAGATGAACAATTCGGTAAATTCCTTAAACCTTTGAAAAAATTACATATTAACTTACCGTTTATTGAAGCTCTGTCGCAGATGCCAAATGCAATGAAATTTTTAAAAGAGCTTTTAGCAAACAAGCGGAAGTTGGACGAGGTGTCGCATGTAGAACTAAACGCAGTTTGTTCAGCTATTCTACAGAATAAGCTACCCAACAAATTAAAAGATTCAGGGAGTTAAGTTTTACAATTCCTTGCTTAATTGGTAGTTTAGATGTTAATAATGCATTAGCTGATTTAGGGGCAAGCATTAACGTCATGCATTACAAAATGTTTAAGCAACTAGGTCTTGGGAAACCCAAACAAACTAGGATGAGCATTCAATTAGTAGATAAAACTATAAGATTTCCTAGGGGTATTATTGAAGATGTATTAGTTAAAATAGATAAATTTATATTTCCCGTTGACTTCGTTGTTCTAGACATAAAGGAGGATAACAACACCCCTTTGATTTTAAGGAGGCCCTTTTTAGCAACTGCTAAAACAATTATTGATGTTGGCACAGGTGAGCTCACACTTCGTGTGGGAGACGAAACAATCACCCTTCAAGCCTGAAACTCTGGCATCACATCGAACATTGAAGGTAATTATCCACACCATTCTACTAAAATTGATAATATGACGCAACCTACTTTGCAGAAATTGAGTCTGAAAGAAGTACATGAGCCATGTTCAAACAATAATAGAGGACCCATTCATGAAGAACAAAGGCTACAAATTGAGGAGCTAGATGAATGGTGAGCACATAACCCGAGAAAACACGATAAACCAAAACTACATCAGAGTGGGTTCGATACCTCCTCAAATCTACTTAAGGTAGGAGATAAAGTCTTACTAGATGCCGCAGATCCTCACATTGTCACTGCCAAACCGAATGAAGAAATCCCTCTTACGATACTTAGTATTTTCCCATTCGGTACAGTCGAGGTAAATCATTCCAAGTTCGACACTTTTAAGGTAAACAACACCCGTCCAAAACCTTATTTTAATGAGATTGATAGGAAGAATGAGGAGTATGAACTCCTTAAACTACCATGACCATTCAAAGGAGAGGTAAGTCAAGCTTAGACTATAAATAAGCGCTTCTCGGGAGGCAACCCGAGCACTAATTGTATTAACTTCTTTAAATTTTAATGTTTAAACAACTAACCTACTAATGAAGCTCTTGAAAACAGGTTCACCACAGAGACACGACCAAGCACACGGGCGTGCTTATGACCGTATAGAAACAAGGCAAAGATTTCCCTAAAACACGGGCTATGATAAATCGCCACGGCCATGCGACATGGCCGTGGGCGAACTTGTCAAAGCAATACATGCATGCGACACGCCCGTGCCCTCGGACCGTGGTTGAAACTGAGAAACTAGCACGGGCGTGCGACACACCCGTGTCTAACACTCATGGTCGAACCTGTCGAATTAACACGGGTGTGAGATGTGCATATACGGGCGTGGGAGAAGCGAACAAAGCTAAACAGGGTCGTGCGACACGGCCATGTACACCAACACACCCGAGGTACACGGGCGTGTGTCCAATTTCAGACATGCCAAAATAGGAAAAACGCGAAACACACGGGCTAGAATTGGGGAACACAAGCGTGTCCCCTGGCCGTGTGGCCCAAAATCTATAAATGGGATGCACTATTCATTGTCTTCCCCACTTAAAAACCCTAACCCTAGCCACTGCAAGTCTACACGGCCTCCTTGCCACACTCGTGCGCCGCCTCTAACTCCATTTTTGATGCCCATTCTCCCCTTTTTAGCATTCACTATGTCGTCTTCGCAAGGGAAGAAAACCGCCATGCCCGCCTCAAAGAAAAGGAATGGAGCATCATCTTCCTCGGGCCCTACAACGGAAATTTGCCATCCTTTCCTACAGTTCCCCAACAGGCCCCAAGAAGAACGTTTTCAAATACGACGGGCTCGACCTTTAACAGCGGGCCGCTGCATCAACTGGGCTGCTGTTGAACAAGTTTAGTTGGCTGATGCGATCCGGGCCTTCCTTACCACCGATCCTTGGGAGCTATTCTTTGGGATCATCGAGTCAACATACTTAGAGCTAATAATGGATCTATGTTCCCCGTTTTATCTTCAAACGGTAATGACGAACTACGATGATCCCAGCATAGTCTAGTTTCACTTAGGCGGATTAGTCCGCCAACTAAGCGTCCTAGAATTCGGCACTGCATTGGGTTTATATACCGAGGAGTTCAGAGAGGAGAATGACTTACATGCTCTCGACCGCCACATCTATCGTTCTCCCTCACGTTACTGGGATGCCCTCGTCTCACGTTCGACCAACTACGACCCCAGGCATCATCTCTCCCTCCGTCTTTAAAGTATCTCTATTCTATTCTATCACACACTTTAACAGGGTGGAGAGAGAGCACCGGCGTCGTCACTATCCACGACCTCTACTACTTATGGTGTATGTCAAACGGGCATGTTGTCGATCTCGCATTCTTTATAGCCCTTTGCATCTGCCATCAGACGGAGTGACATCGGAGGGGAGTCATCTCCACTGGCCCCTACGTGACTTGTCTGGCCCAACACTTCGGACTCCTCGACACCGCGACCCAAGAATCATTCCTGACCGTCATTGGCCAGATGTCTCCACAAGGTATCTCGAGCATGCTTAGTATGAGGATGATTGAAAGGCACCGAGGAACCTACCCTCCCCAATATCGTCTTGCCCGATCCACCGAGGAGGAGGCTCTAGAGGACATTACTGATGATGTCCCTACCCAGCACGAGGACCCACCTTCCCAGCCACCACCACCCTCTCGTCCAGTTCATGCAGCGGCTTCATATGCTGACATCTCTGAGCGGTTCACTTGATTCGGGTAGTAGTGTTTTCAACGATTTGACAACATTGATGCTACTCTATAACAGATTTGTCAGCACCTCCACATCTCATCGCCAGTCCCACCTTGCGAACCATCCAGCGATGAAGATGTTTAAAAACTTTTATTTATTATTTTATGTTTCTACTTTTATTTTCATTTAAGACTACTTTTTATTTTTCTTTCATCTTATTTTTATTAGGATTTATAATTTTTATTTAACAAATTTGAGTCTCGGCTATTTCTTTATGAGTAATTATTCTTCCTAATATTCCCTAAACAGTTCCTGCTTTTATCATAGTTATAAAGAGCTCCAAAGCTCACAATTACTTAGGAACGTCAAACTCCATTGGAAAAGGTTCTCCATGACTACCATGCATTGCTCAATGACGAGATATAATATTCTTTTGGCACAACACTTGTGGTGCCCAACCTTTACCACCACCGGAGTATCCTCCTCCACCTCCATAAATCCAAACTAAGGAATTCATTCATTCAACACTCAGGAAGTTTCAATTCTCTCCCTATCTTATGATTTTCTATTGTTCCATATATCCATCTTTGTATATTGAGGGCAATGTACATATTAAGTGTGGGGGATAATCATTTCATTATCTGAAAAATCCCTGAATATTGTTTTATTCTATTGTAAATCTCTCATATCATGTTTAGGATAAATTTTGATTGACTGATGATTTTTATTGATATATCTTGAATTAAAACATAGGCATTCAGGCATTGATTATTTTAACTTTAAGACATTAGAAAATTAAGCATGATAAGTTGATTTTTAAGAATTTAAAATTTTAGGCTGTTTCCCCAAGTTTTGGTATTATCTTGAATTGAATTCCATAGCTTTAAACATCAAAAAGCCATAATTTTTGTGAGATTTTTGAGCCTTTTGAGCATATATTAATTCTTTCATGGTCACTTTTATTATTGCTTTGAGTGCGTCCGTATTGAACTGTTATTCTAGAACTTACCTGATTATGCATGTCAAGACCACACTATTTGATTTGATATGTCAAGATGATAGAGGCACTTAAGATTACCCCACTCATGCCATGAAAAACCCACCTCCACGATTAACCCTTAGTAAACCCCTTTGAGCCTAACAAGCCATTCCTTGTATCACCCTCAATATTAACCCTTAACCTATTATTGTTGAAATCCCCTAAATCAATTTGATCCCTATTCTTTTTGAGATTTGAGTTGAATAAATTGCTTAGCTATGTCTTGTTCTTAATAATTAGTCTATGTTATTTGACTTGTTCTTAAAAAAAAATGTATACATATTAGTAGTTATCTTTTGTTTGTAAGCTTTATTATTCAAATTCCATAATCAGAGAAGAAGCTATGTTGTACGCAAGTGATGATTAAATATTTTTCTAGTTAAGTAGTTTTTCAAGTCAATCTCGATTCTAACCTTTCTTTCAGCTTATGACCATACCCCCTAACCAAGCCTCTTTACAACCCTCTAAAGACCTTTTGATTGATGTATCATCTCAATTTATAGTGGTGGAGATTTGATTTTCATGCAAGCCTATGGTAATAACTTTTCATATTGACTGATGAGTGTTAATTTCATTGTCCTTAAACACTTCGAGTGACTTGAGTGAATCCTTAGTGAGGATGTTAAACTCTGTGCAATTTTGAATCAATGGTAACTACTTAGATGAAGGGAGATGCCTAAGTTTTTCATGATTAAATATTCAACTTGGAATGTTTGAAGCTTTAATGTTCTTTTAGTTGAATTTTCAATGTATGATTACTTATGAGTTAGTTCGAGATATTATTGATAGGAATTATAAGTTGAGAAAAAAAAATTTTTAATTATGTTTTGAGGATTTTGCTTGAGGACAAGCAAATGCTTAAGTGTGGGGGTATTTGATAAATCGTAATTTGTACATATTTTTACCCCATGCTTAATGCATTTTATGGATAATTTTTCCTTAGAATTAGTGAATTCGATACTCCTAATGCCTTAAATTCATGTTTTATACTTAGGTAAGCATAGGAGAGCGAAAGAAACGAGAAACGGGCTAAAAACGGAGAAAATGAGCCAAAGTACGAATTCAACACGGCCTGGACCTCCTTACACGAGCAGCTCACATGGCCTTGTCAATTTGGCAGTATGGAAACACGACTCACACGGGTAGAACACATGCCCATGCCAATTTCTCAGCCTCGACCACGGCCTGAAGTAATCACACACGGGCGTGTCTCTGCCGAGCCTAAGTTGAGTCCAATTCAGAAAAGGCCACTTTTGAAGGTTCTTAGGCATTCCAAAGCCTATAAATACAACCCAGGGGAGAAAGAAAAGGGGGACGGAATAGGGAGTAAGAAATTACTCCAAGGAAGCCGATTGATCCATCTCAGAAGCCGGATTCACCATTAAGACTGCAGATCTCTCCTCAATTTCCCTTCAGGAGTTTTTAGTTTTCTTTATGTTTTGTATTCTTTATTATTCTGAGATGTTTTCTTATTTAGTTATGAGCTAAAACCCCTAAATACCTAAGGGGGATGAAACCTAAGACGAATCTTGTTATTAATTTCTAAATCGTATGATAAATATTTAACTTGTTCTTAATTATGTGTTCTTAATTCTTGTTTTGGTATTTCAGGATATCACTTCAAGTTAATGCTCTTAGTTGGAGGAGGAATAAACCCTGGCTAAGAGTGAATTTTTCGTAATTAGGCGGAATTGATTGCGCGCCTAGAGATAGGGTGACAATATTTTGCCGGATTAGGGTGAAACCTAATAAGGGAGTCCATAGATCGAGTTAATGCAACCCTAGGGTGTTAATTAAAGAAAAGTCTCGGTTATTCAACCTAGGGATTAGACATTATTAGTCTTGAATAGGGATAATAACATAGCTTAGAGATTTCTACGGAATAAGTTAAATGAATTAATGATCCGGTTCGGAGCCAGAATAACAAGTAAAAGTCTAGGTGGATTTTTCCTTAGGTATTGTCCGAAATCAATCGTTTTTTCCCAAAAGTAATCTCCCAATTCTATTTTCTACAACTTCTTAGTTTAATTAATTAGTTAGTTAAAACAAACCCCTGTATTCCTTAGGCTAGATAATAAAAATACATTCATTACTAGTACCTTTAGTCCTTTGGGTTCGACAATCTGGTCTTGTTAAAGCTATACTACTGTTCGATAGGTACACTTGCTTACGTCGTAATAATAGTTAGTTTCAAGAACGATTAATTATAAATTTATAAAACTTATCACGGAAAATCACGACACTAGACTTTCCATTATAAACTTAGTTATATGTCTTTGCTAGAGTAGCCTCACTATCACAATGAATAGAAATAGGTGAAATTGGCTAAGGCCATAGAGGTACAACATAAAGCAAATTTCTTAACCATTATGCATCTTTAGACGCAGCGGCTAATGCAATAAATTCTACTGTCATGGTGGAATTAGTAATACATGCTTGTTTCTTGGAACCCCAAGAAATTACTCATCCACCAAGAATGAAGATCCATCCACTAGTAGATGCATGATCTTCCAAACTTGTAATCCAACTAGCATCCGATTACCCTTCTAAAACTGAAAGATATCCATTATAACACAATCCATAGTTAATAGGTTTCTTTAAGTACCTAAGTACTATATTCAAATGCAAACTACTTGGATTAATTGTGTACCTATTTAATTTCCCAACAGCATATGCAATATCTAGTTTTATACAAGTCATTATGTAACAGCCCTATTTCGGTGAAATCGAAACAGTGGTTCGAGACCAGAATCCGAGTTGAAAATAAAATTTATTTTTATTTTATTATATGATCCATAATATGATAGAAATGTCATGTGAAAATTTTGATAAGAAAATTTTATCGATTATGTGCTTAATTACGGAAAGGACCAAATTGCATAAAATGAAAATGTTGAATTCTAGTAGCTATAAGGATTAAATAGCTGTGGAATTCAAAAATTGAGGTCCTTATATGGTAATTATACCATTAAAGAAAATATTTAGATATTTTGGTGACTTATGCATGGAAATTTAGAAAAAGGGCAACGACTATATTGGAAAGTGAAATAATTTAATTAATTAAAAGTTGTTAAAAAGAAATATCATCTTATTTTCTCATCTTCTTCCCCAGAAATACATGGAAACCCTGGAGGAGAGAGAGGAAACTTTCATGGCCAAATTGGGTAAGTTTCCTTGGCCCGTTTTTAGTAATTTTGATATTTTTGAAACCGGGATAGATTAATCTATCTATTTGGGGAATCAATTTGAAAATTTATCAAGGTATACAATTTGGGTCATGGATGAATATGCTGAAAATTAGAAATTTATGGTAGAAAATGAAAGGTTGTTTGTAACAGCCCGATTTATGGCCTAGTCAGAACAGTGGTTTTAAAACCACTATTCCGAGGTCAGATAAATTATTTCTAATATTATTTTATGTGTTATAGCATGATTATATGAATGCATGAAAATTTTGGTGAATTAATTTTAGCGTTTGTGAGCTTAATTGCGAAAAAGGACTAAATCGCATAAAGGGTAAAAGTTTTGTTTTACTACCCAAATATGTTAAATAGGTAGAGAACCAAAATAGGAGGTCTTTGAAGAGAAAATAGACATTTAAGAAAGGTTTGGCCGGCCATACTGACAAAGAAGAATAGAAAAGTCAAAATTAGGTGGAGTTAGTAGCTTATTTTGACTAGAAATAAAATAAAATAAAGAAAAAAGAGATATCATCTTTTCTTCTTCCTTCCGCCATAGAAAATACCAGAAAAATAGGGGTTTTGGGAGCTCAAAATTTTAGCAACTTCCATCCCTTGCAAATAAGTGATTGTGATGATCATTTTTGTTGATTTTTGTGTTTTTGGGACCCTTGTAGCATGAGCTAACTAAAAGGGGGACTATTTTGCAAAATGGTTGAAAGTATAGGGTTCTTGCATGAGAGAATTTATGTTTTTTGCTGAATTTTTATGGAAGCAAATGAGTCTTGGTTGTGTAATAAACAACTTTTTTGAAAGGATTTTCATGAAAACACCTAAATGGACCTTTTCGTGAAGTTTATAAAATAGGTTGTAAATGGGTGAAATAATTGGAATTGTGGGTTACTTCTAGAATAAAAATAATTTGGCTAGGCTTGGTTAGTGATAAAATTCGATGAAAATAGATTTATGAGCCTAGGGGTAAAATCATAATTTTGTGAAAGTCTAGGGGCAAAACGATCATTTGGCCAAAGTATAAATTATGGAATGTATTGGTTAATATGATTATTAAAGGAGTGAATTTTATCATTATAGATCAATAAAATAAAGATTCGGGCTAAATCTGAAAGTACGAGGTTATGGACTAAAATGGAGTAATTAGCCGAAATTGCATTCGAGGTAAGTCTGTGTGACTAAATAAGCATGTTATTCATGTTATTGTTAATATACTTGAAAATTATTTTGCTATGATTGTATTGAATTATATGTTAATGATATCGTGTATGAGAAAGTGATGCCAAATGTTAATAATATTTATGAGATGATTGAATACATTAGAAATTTGATGGAATATGATATTCCATTGAAAAGAGTAAGTTGTGTGCAAATAACGCAACTGCATTGTTATCATATGCGATTGAATTGTTATAGCATAAATTGTTTGATTGTGAATATGAATATGTATGAACAGAATTGATGTAGTAGAAGCTCTTGGTTGAACCTTAGGAATAGATCGGATATTCATGCCATGACATTTGGGATGGTATGTGTGCTAGTGTAAGACATGTCTAGGACATGCATCAGCCACATTATGAGAGCCAGTGTAAGACCATGTCTAGGACATGGCATCGACATTGAGACGAGAGCTAGTGTAAGACCATATCTGGGACATGGCATCGGCTATGAGATGTGTCAGTGTAAAACCATGTCTGGGACATGACATCGGCATGAATATGTGAGAGCCAGTGTAAGACCATGTCTGGGACATGGCATCGGCCTTGATCGCGATAGTTAGTGTAAGGCCATGTCTGGGACATGGCATCGACTTGATGTATGAGCCAGTGTAAAACCATGTCTAGGACATGGCATCGGCATCCTACCCTATGTTTGGGGCTTATTGAATATCCTTTAGTATTCCGAACGGTTCAAGGGAGAGATTTACGGTTTAAGCTAAATGAGAAAGGTTATGACCATGTTGTGAATGGTACAGATACCTACTTGAAACGTATGAGATATGAGCTCGATATATGCTATATGAATTGTATTGGATAGTGATGAGTATGTTGTGCTTATGTCCATTTATGTATTATGAACAAACTATGAAATGTTATGAGCATGTTGAAAAGGTACAAGTATGTACTCGAAGCTCAAATATTATTATGACCATGAAATGATGCATATTTGGTAAGGATACAAATAAGTAAGCTATGCCTATGAGAATGGAATATTGATGACCTTGTGATTATGGTTCTATGCTTATGATGTACCAATATGTATTTTTACCATGATGTTTAAATTGGTTTGTAAAGGTGTTATAAGCTTAGTTACCATTATTTTACACTAAACAATTTTGGACAGCAACAGTTCGACTTTGGAAATACACCAAAAATAGTATAAATTGAGTTAGGGACTGAATAAAATATGAAATTGAAGTTTATCGAGTCTAGTTTCTTGTAAAGGAAACAGTGTAAGCAAAAAAATTTCATATTATGAGATATTTGGATTTGTGTGACACAGAGTCAGAATAATTTTGAAATCCTCTATTCTGATTTGAGAAAATCATTAAAATATTGTTAAAAAATATTTATGGGTTATAATTTATATTATTAGAATTCTTAATGAGTGTATTTTCAAGAGAAATAGACGAGAACATCATCCAGGTCTCGTACTATGAGATAATTACTTTTTAGTGAAGAGGGGTCGGAACTGTCAGACAACAAAATAGGGGTGATTTTAAAGAATAAACTGTACTTATTGGCTAGACCAAAAGTTCTAAAAATTTTATGGTAAGAGGATATGTGTGCCTAGTTTCAGGGAAAATTAGTGGATCTTAATTTGTAGTTCCGTAGCTCCAGAGATAAATAATTTAGTGACTATGACTCGAGAAAATAACTTGACCTGAACATAAATAAAAGTACAAATATGGTTGTATTAACTTGATAAGCAAGTTAATAAATTGCTTTTTATTTTCATACGATTTTAATAAGCTATAAAGCTTACTTCCTTTCTTTCCTTTTATTTAGTGTTGAAAGGTTAGCTCGGGGTTGGAGATTGTCGGAGGCAGCATCACACTATCAAGCCATCGCCTTTGAAGTATTGACCTATATATGTTAAGCGTTTTCGTGTGAGTGGCATGTATAGGGACTTCGTTTTTATGTTAGCCGTTATTATGATTAGCCAAAGGTATTGGCTTACATTGAGTTACTTATATATGGCCATGAGGTGTGGCTCATAGTGATTATGGTTTGTAAATCTATCTATCCATGTTAAGTTCTAGTGCTTGTGATGTGATTATGCTTGTAAGGCATGCATGATTGGTATTAAGACATATGTGCATGATGAATGTTTTATGACCAAATCTAAATGGTCATGGCCATGAATTAATTGTATAATATGTAAATAAAGATGTGAATGATTAAGGGTAACTTAAAGGCTTGGAAAATAGCCTAAGTGTTGGCCACACGGGCTGAGACACGGCCTTAGCGCACGGGCTTGTGGTTTGACCATGCGGTTCAATTCATTCGCTGACGTCATAGTCGGAGAGTTACACGACCTGAGGACACGTGCGTGTCGAAGGCACACGGGCGTGTCCCTATGTCCACACGGGCGTGTGACCTTGTGTCATGGAAAATTTTTTCTAAGTTTTCCCAAAACTTTCTAAGGTTCTGGGTTTAGTCCCTAACTACTTTCAATGCATGTTTAGGGCTTCATAGGCCCGTGTGTGGGACATTATGCATGTGTATGAAAATTTTTTATACGAATGAAATTTTGTAGCCCGATTTTGCATGTTTATGAACGATTAAGTCTGGTAATGCCTCGTACCCTGTTCCGGCATCGAACACGGGTAAGAGGTGTTACATTGTTGATAGATAAACAACTTTATAAAGTGCTTTTTGATGAGAACATGATTTAGGGACTAAAATGTACAGTTGTGAAATTTGGTGAAAAATGCTAAATTTTTATGAATACATGTGCTATAAATTTTGTAATGGGATTTTGGTTGGGCTTGTAATAGGAAGTAAATTGCACAAATTTTATTTTCCGAGCCTAGGGACGAAATGGGAATTTATGGAAAAGTTTGGGGCAAAATGATAATTTTGCCTAAGATGTAAATTGAGTCCACTGGAATATGAAATGTGATAAGTTGATGTTAAATTTACTAGTATAGATCCATATATACCAAATTCGGAGCTAGAACGAGGAAAAGAGGAAAATGTCAGATTAGTAGAATTTATGTACATGAACATTGACGAGGTAAGTTTGTGTAACTAAATTGTGTTTAATTACATGATTGCATTGATTGTGTTTATGTAAATTGTATAAATGTCATAAATATGTGAAATGATTACTTATCCGATCAATATCGATAAATAAAAATGTTTAAATTAAATGATAATACTCGATAGATGATAATGGATAAATGATAAACGATGAAAATGTTACTTATATGCTTTAAATGAATGTGGAATGTGTTTATTTGAATTATATGAATGTTGGGGATGTATGAAATAATCACATGCCCAATAATGCTTGAGAAAAATGTTTAAATCTCGGTTGAGTAAAATGGAAAATCGATGGATATGTGATTTCCCGAAATAAATGAGGTCATGCATTTGTTGCTGATGAGATTTATCTCGGACGAGTAATCCTATTAACCTCATTACAGAAAGGATTTAGCTCAGACAAGTAATCCTGATAGAAGTCCTCTCAAGCATATGTTATAGATTGGATTTAGCCCGAACGGGTAATCCAGATCAAGCTCCTTAGAGCATATGTCATAAAAATGATTTAGCCTGAACTGGTAATCCTGTTGTATACATGTGTGGCTTGAGAGTGTACTCTCTGATATAGTACCTTTTGGGTACCATTGGACATGATTTGACAGATCTTGATTTGTACACCTCGAGTGTATTACCTGCGTATCCATTGATATTTCGAATAAATTCAATGAGTGAAAATTCCAGACATGAGAAGATATGAATGATAAAATGAGTTATTACACGTTTCCGCCGAAATACAAGAAAATGATGACACATGACAAATGATATATAAAAACATGAGATGATGATATTTATACATGGACTTTATTTGATGAATATATGTTCATTCTTGATTATGGACTTGTACACCTTGAGTGTACTAATCGTGACCTTAATATTCCGAGTAATATGAGTAAAGTTCTGATATGAAATGATCTGAATTTGAAATGAACTAGTATGAAATTATACTTGTAATAATGAGATGAATTATGAATGTTAAATGAATACATGTTGTGGAAAGCTTGGAAACTTGATTGTTGTTGTGCCCATATATGTTTTGACGTTATTATGGAATATATGACTAACAAGGGCAATGAGGATATGTGTAGGGCTTGAGGTCAAATTGATTGAATATTCCTTACATAGTTACCTCAATAGAATGAATGGTAAGTTAAGTACCATGTTATGCGAACTTGCTAAGCATTTTATGCTTACTTAGTTTTATTTCCTTGTTTTAGAGTAAATCAGAAACTCGTTGGATTGGAAGCTTGGCGGAGATCACTCACACTATCAATCGGTCCATGCCGGTACAATATGGTAAAAAAATTATGGTTATAATGGCATGTATAGGTTATATTGGCCTTATTGGCCTTATTGGCATGTAAATGATAATGATGTTTGTAACCTAACCATTGGAATGGCTAGTAATGACATGTTTTGATATACTTGTAATGTCATACTATAGTAGTTTCAAAATGTTAAGTAGTTGATCAAATTATGTCTAACATGTGGACTAAACTAAGGTAAGATTGTGAACATGTATGCATGTAATGATGTGTCATATGAATGACAGAATTTGCCAAATTTGAATGCTTGAATTGGTTGGTTTATAGATGTGAGTTTAAGTGCAGGTCATTGGTGTGAATTTGGGTGAAGAATGAAGCTAGAAATAGCTTTATTTTGTCCACACGGGCAAACACATGGGCATGTGTCTAGACCGTGTGTGACACAAGGTCGGGTACATGGGCGTGTAGTTAGGCCATGTGTCCCCTGCACCTTGAATTCGAGAAAATAGAATGCTCAGAATTAAGCACACGGGCAGAAACACGGGCGTGTGTCTCAGTCGTGTGTGTTACACGGCCTAGAACACGGGCGTGTGTCTTGGCCATATGAAACCTGCACCTAATTTTGAATTTAATTAACCATACGGCCTAGCACACGAGCGCGTGGCATGGCCGTGTGTATAAGTTAGAGAGTCACACGGGGTAAGACAAGGCCTGAGGCACGGGTGTGTCCCAGGGTCACATAGGCGTGTCCCTTGAACCACACGGACATGTGAGTCTTGTAACTTAGAAAATTTTTGAAATGTTGCGAAATTTTTTTAGAGTTTCCAATTAAGTCCTGACTTGATTCTAATGCTCGTTTTAGACCTTGAGGGTTATATGAATAATCTCGGTTAATGAATAGAAATTTCGTGAATTATTTGAGAAATATTCTGGAAGTTTCGGTAATGCTCCGTAATCCTGTTCCGGCAACGGATACGAGTTAAGGGGTGTTACACATTATGTACATAGGACAACCAATTAGACTTACTTATTTCAATTGATCAAGTTTCTATCATGGGTGACTGTAATTAATGGGCTTGTGTCCCATCCTTTTTGAGGTCTTGCTGACTACATCTCTAGCAAGGCTTTTTGTCAAATGATCCACCAAATTTTCACTTGACCTCACATAATTAATAGTGATCACTTCATCAGAGATTAATTGTTAGACATAAATATGTCTTAACCCAATGTGTCTAGACTTTCCATTATATACTTAGTTATATGTCTTTGCTAGAGTAGCGTCCACAACGAATAAAAATAGGTGAAATTGGCTAAGGCATAGAGGTACATCATAAAGCAAATTTCTTAACCATTTTGCTTCTTTAGATGCAGCGGCCAATGCAATAAATTCTACTGCCATGGTGGAATTAGTAATATATGTTTGTTTCTTGGAACCCCAAGAAATGACTCAACCACCAAGAATGAAGATCCATCCACTAGTGGATGCATAATCTTCCAAACTTGTAATCCAACTAGCATTCGAATACCCTTCTAAAATTGAAAGATATCCATTAATTGTGTACCTATTTAATTTCCCAACAGCATATGCAATATCTAGTTTTATACAAGTCATTATGTACCTAAGACAACCAATTAGACTTGCATATTTCAATTGATCAAGTTTTCTACCAGCATTAGATACTAGTTTTATTTAAGGATCCATGGGTGTAGATGCTGGTATACAATTGAAAAGATCAAACTTTTTAAGTACCTTTTCAATGTAATGTAGTTGTGGTAAAGCTAAAACAACCTTGTTAAACTTTTAGTGCCATTGTCTTGGTGCTTGTTTAAGTCCATATAGAGATTTAACAAACTTACATATCTTATGCTCCTGTCTGGAAATAACAAATCCTTCCGATTATTCCACGTACACTTCTTCTTCCAATTCACCATTTAAAAATGCCATTTTAACAACCATTTGGTGAACAACCAAACTATATATTAAGGTAAGTGATATTAAGAGTGTAATCTTAACAATTCTTGCTACTAGAGCATAGGTATCAAAGTAATCAATACCTTATTTTTGTGTAAAACCTTTCGCTACCAAACTTGCTTTAAATTTACCAATGCTTCCATCGACCTTCATTTTTTTTTTTTGAAGATCCATTTACAACCTATTGGTTTGGAACCCGGTGGAAGATCAACTACGATCCAAGTTTGATTTCCCATTATTAAATCCATCTCATCATTTATTACTTCTTTCCAAAAAGTAGAGTATTGAGATTTTATTGTCTCTTCAAATGTAATAGAATCAAATTCCATAGTATAACAATAAGGTATATTATTGCATATACTTTCACATTTTCCTTCTACAAGGAACATAATGAAATCTGGTCCAAAATCTTTGACCTTTTTAATTCTTTTACTTCTTTTTAATTCTTGACAAGTTTCATCATTATTATCAACTTGTTCCAATGGAATCTCATTCTCATTTGAAGAATGAATAAATTGTTGTGACCG
Organism: Gossypium anomalum; assembly: GCA_025698475.1. Classification (NCBI taxonomy): domain Eukaryota; kingdom Viridiplantae; phylum Streptophyta; class Magnoliopsida; order Malvales; family Malvaceae; genus Gossypium; species Gossypium anomalum. Next base: position 16,987,882 of record CM046961.1, read on the forward strand.
TAATTGTCTTGAAATATAATTAAATCTATTTTCATCAAAACTAGCGTCTCTTGATTCAATAATAGTATTAATTGAAATTGAATCATTTGGTTCAATTAACATGAACCTATATGCCTTGCTATTATGTACATATAATATAAATACGCATTCAATTTCTCCTTCACCTAACTTTTTACGTTTAGGTGTTGGAACTTTGACAATAACTTTATAACCCCAAACCTTCAAATAATTAAGGTTTGGTTTCCTTTTATTCGATTGTTCATAGGGGGTTGTTTTAGTTTCATTATTAATAACTCTATTCAATATATGACAAGCTGCTAAAACAGTTTCTCCTAAAACCCTTGTCCAAGACCTGAATATGATAACATTGAATTTACCATTTTCGTCTAGACTCTATTTTTCCTTTCATCTACAACATTTTGTTGTGGTGTGTAAGGGGCTAAAACTTGATGGATAACCCTAGTGGATTTAAAATAACTTGGATTATAGTGTTCTCCACCTCTATCAGATCTTAAACACTTGATAAATGATTCGCTGAAGTTCAACTTCAGATTTATAAACTTTAAATTTATCAATCGCTTCGTCTTTTGAATGCAATAAATATACATAAAAATATCTAGAACAATCATCAATAAAAGTAACAAAATATTTCTTTCCACCTAATGTAGGAGTATTATGCATGTCACATAAATCATTATGTATCAAATCAAGCAACTTTGTTTTACTTTTAACCTTAGGAAAAGAGTTTCTTGTAATTTTAGTCAACATATATGTATTTTATTTTTTAATGTTATTATTAAAAATAGGAATTAAATCTAACTTATGCATGTCATTCAATTTTCTATAATTCAAATGACATAATCTATAATGCCATAAACAAGAGGATTCAACCATATAAGCAGAAATAATATTTTTATTCTTATTAATAATATTGAGTTTGAAGTTGCTCTCATACATATACCTTTTCCCTATAAAAATTCTTCCCTTAAACAGAACAAACTTATCTGCCTCAAAAACAAGTTTGAAACCAAACTTATTCAACAGACTTTTAGACACTAGATTCTTCCTAACTTCCGGTATATAATATAAATCATTCAAGGTTAAAACCTTTTCAGAAGTGAATTGTAGTTCAACAGACCCTTTGCCTTTGATTGTTGTGGTGGAAGAATTTTCCATGTACAAGACATTGTCATATTCACATTGTCTGAACTTTGTGATCATGCTTTTGTCTTTACACACATGTTTGGTTGCTCCATTATCAATTTACCATTTATTATCATCTTGTGCCATATTAATTTCAGAAATCATGGCAACAAACTTTTCGTTATTATCAGTCTTAGAAGATGATTTCTTTTTTTTAAAAATCAACATTCATTCTTGGATTGTCCCAGCTTACCACAATGATAGCATGAGCCTTTTTGTTTCTTTTTTAATTCAGGTGCTTTATCAGTCTGTATGAACTTTCTCTTAGATGGTTTAGTAGTCTGTACTTTTGTTGTAACATGCACTTTGGCATTTTCAGAATTTAGGTTTTGATCTTTCTTTCAATATTCTTCTTCAATACGAAGATGGTTTGCCAAAGCCTCAAGAGATATTTCCTCTTTCTTATGGCCTCAAGAGATATTTCCTCTTTCTTATGTTTTAGACTTTTTTTTAAAGTCTTTCCAAGATGGAGAAAGTTTGTCTATAATGGAGGATATATGTAACGCCCCTAACCCGAATCCGTCACCGGAATAGAGTTACGGAGCATTACCGGAGTTACCGATTTATTTATCAGATATTTCACTTCATCTAACGATCATATTTAGAACCAATTAAAATCAAACATATTGTCCCTTAACGTACTTGTTTTTCTCGATATGTTTTACTTGAATTTATTACTCATCTCAATTTAATTAATTTCCTTGTGTCAACGTATCAAAGATAATCACCTATTTACATGTCATGATAAATATCATTTTCTTGCCATTTCTTCATAAACATAAATAAGGTAATTCATTATATCGATATTTCATGCATTTAAAAATACAATTCAAATTACACTAACTTACCTCGTTGCTTGTTCATGTTTATAATTTCATTAATCCGATATCCTTTCTTTTCCACGTTCAAGTCTCGTATTCGAGTCATCTGGATCTTTATAAAGAAATTTGATCGTCGTTTTCATTTATTTCATGTTGTAATACATTCAATTAATGCTCTAAACAAAATTATCATTTTACCCCTAAACTTTTAATTAATGACGGTTTCATCCTTAGGCTAAAAAAATAAAATAAAATAAAATTCTTGCAATTTAATCCTTATTTCCAGCTGTTATTCTCATAGAAATTGATAACAACCCATGAATTCTATAAAATATCAGAAATTTCCATAATTTCAACATTTTTCAATTTAATCCTTAAAACATGTTTTTCCCTGATCTTGAGCTAAATTAATAATTTCATTCAATTTTGTAATTTTAAATAATAAAATAATCCATTTCATGCAAATTGGTCATTTCTAATATTTTTACAAAATTGCCCATAAAATTTTACTTTTATTCAATTTAGTCCCTGAGCCTAAAACATGCAAATTAGCAATGCTACCTGAATATTCATACATATTTTTCCTCCTCCTCCTCTCCATTCCACATCCTTAATTTATATAACATGCTACAAGTAACATTATCAATAATTTCACTATTTACTTATATGTATATTCAAAACTGTCCATTTGCGTCAAAGTCACTAAATTATTTTTATCTTGAGCTACAGAACTCGAAATTAATATCTGCTAATTTTCCATGAAACTAGACTTACGTATGTTTTTACCATAAAATTTTTAGAATTTTTGGTTTAGCAAATAAGTACAGTTTATTCTTTAAAGTCACCCTTATTCTGCTGTCTAACAGTTTCGACCCTTCTTTACTAAAAATTAATTATCTCATTGTACAGGATTCGGATGATGTTATCGTTTGTTTCTATTGAAAATAGACTCATTCATGATTTTAAACATATAACTTTAAGAACCTAATTATTTTTCTCCAATTTTTGATGGTTTTCCAAAGTCAGAATGGGAGAACCCAAAATCATTCTGACTTTGTCTCACAAAATTTATTATATCTCATGATTCAGAATTCCATTGCCTATAAGAAACTAGACTCAATAAGCTTTAATTCCATATTTTGTTTCATACTCTAATTTGATTTTCAAAATTTATGGTGATTTTTCAAAGTTAGCCTACTGCTGCTGTCCAAAGCTGTTTTAGTGCAAGATGTTTATTTATCATGTTTATAACACCCTTATTTTCTTTCTTTACACTATTTCTCATTACTTTCTCTTATTTTCTCTTCACTAACATATTAAGAATATAAGAACATATATAAGGAAGCTCTACATTAACATTAATCCCATACTTTTTCAATAATATCAAACTTAAAAATATATTAAAACCTTGATGTACTTACCTTGTTCTATTGATTCCCATCTTTAATTTGATTTTCTCTCTCCTCCAGCTTCTATTCCTTGAATCCAATTTGATATTCTAACTCCCCATACTCTCCTTAACATTTTTCTCTCTTGGTAGCTATGAAAATTCTTTTGATTTTTGAGTGAAAATGGTGAATTTTTGGTAGAAAGACCAAATTGTAAAGAAAGCAAACTTTCTTTCTTTCTCTCTTCCTCTCACGTTAGTGCATGGAAAAGATGGATGATGGTGTGTATATTTTTTTTTCCACACACACACATATATATAGGCTAAATAAAATAATAAAATAATAAAATATCTTATTAAAATATTAAATAAATAATAATTATCTAATTAAATAATTATAAAATATCACCAACATCATCATTACTTTCTAGATTTCTTTCTCTTCCAATTGACCATTTTTCCCTTGTGATATTTTAAAATTCCATTATTGAGTCATCACTTAATTTGGTAAAATTATAATTTAGTCCCTCATAATTCTTCACCTATTCAATTTGGTCCTAATTCATCAATTTTCCTTGGTTTCTAGATTATTCCATCCTTAATATATTTGCACTATTAGCCCTTCAAATTTTTCATATTTACACTTTAATCCCTTAAATTTTGAGTATTTACTCTTGGGCAACAAAACTTTTCTCACTTTTACAATTTAGTCCTTTCTTGAATTAATATGTCATAATATACTTCCCAATGACATAACTCAATTTTCCTCTTCTTGTCACTTTATTTCCTTATTTTACTATATCAAGGATAATATCTTACTGTAAAAATTTTCGGGGTGTTACAATATAACAATCATTTCATCCATTTTCATATCAGATTGCTTAAATTGATTCAACATTTTTTTAATATCACGAAATTATTCCATAACAAAATGACCATTAATCATTTGATAGTTATTGAAATGGTTAACAAGAAATTTCTTACTTGTAGCATCTTTGGTCACGAATCTTGTCTCTAATTTGTCCCATAATTCCTTAGAGGTGACTTCATTTTGGTAGGGGTTGAACAAACCATTGAATAAACCATTCATATGTGGCCTACGCACAAATAATCAGCATTGTCCCATTTTTGCCTTTCTCGGGTTGCAACAACAGCTTCGTTTTTATTCTCTTTTAGTCTTGGAGTATCCAAAACATAGGCAATATTCAAAGTTGGCAATAAGAAGTGCATCTTTTTCTACTATCGTCGACAATTGCCACCATCAAACTAATTAAGTTTGACAAAGTTGGAAGTGAACTCCCTTAGTGATCCACTTTCATGTGTTGTAGTAGTCATCATGATAATAGAACTTTAAAATTGTTAGTACAAATCTTAAGTGAGGAAAATCTTGAAGGAACACGAAGAACAACTCGAACAGAAAACAAAAAAATAGTACAATTCTCCAAGGCGTGTATCAAGCCACTATCTTTAAGGTTCTATTCGCCCCCACTTATATTCGGTGTGCAAAAGAGTTTCAAGCAAATTAACCTCAACGATACAATGAAGCCAATGACTATTTGTGTTTTTTGCATTGACAAGAATAGTCCACTAAGCACTGAGCAATTTATCACAAGAAACTTAATTTCTACAAAGAATTACTGTAGAAACTCTTTATAGAACAATCTAATAATTTTAGAAAATTAGGAATGATAGAAAGAACTTTAGAACTTCTTGGTGTGATTTCCAAATGAAATCTCATTCCTATTTATATGAATTTTCATGTCTCTTCATAGAGACATCTTCCAATATGTAACGCCCCTAACCCGTATCCGTCACTAGAATAGGGTTACGAGGTATTACCAATCGATACACAACATATAGCATACATTTATCAACCATAAAGCATTCATTCTAATAAATTATTCAATATAATCACATTGTCCTTTACAAGGGCCTACGAGGCCTTAAACTTGCTTTAGAAGTGGTTCGGGAGTAAACTGATATCATACGAAGATTTTGGAAACTTAGAAAAATTTCAATCATACAGAGGTCACACGCCCGTGTGCCTCACATGGCTCTAGACACGCCCGTGTCTCAGGCCGTTGCGAAACAGGGCATACATATTGACTTGGGTCACACGGCCAACCACATGCCCGTGTGTCTACCTCGTGTGCCCTTCGAAGTGGCTACACACGCCTGTGTACCAGGCCGTGCCAAAACTGTAGGGTATACTGACTTATGCAACACAGCCAAGTCACACGCCCGTGTGCTAGGTCGTGTGGCAATTAGTGGGTATATTGACTTGTACCACACGGCCAGTCACACGTCCGTGTGTGAGACCGTGTGAAGTATACTGGCTTCACTTTAATAACAACACTAGGGGACACACTGTAATGCCCCCACGCCCGAAACCGTCACCGGAGTAAAGCTTTAGGTGTTACTAAACTTACCTTACCTTTTAAACAACTCTAAACCACTTATTTTAATTTTTGGAATAAATTGTTTTTCTGCATCATGGTTGCTTTAAAATTCATTTATCGAGTTTCAAAACTCAAAATTAAGATCTGTAAATTTTTCTTAAAACTAGACTCATATATCTATCTACTAATTTTTTTCTAGAATTTTTGACTTAGCCAATTAGTACAGTTTATTAGTTAAAATTACCCCTGTTTTAGAATTCGACTGCACTGACCTCCACTTACTACGAACCAATTTTCTCCTTGTAAAGAATTCATATGACTATACTGTTTATTTTTATTAAAACTATATTCAATAAGGACTCTAACCATATAAAGTACACCATCTAATTATTTTTTTAAAATTTATGGTGAATTTCTAAAGTTGAAACAGGGGATCCAGAAATTGCTCTAGCCCTATTTCACTAAAACTCATATATCTTATAAAATACAAAACCTTTAACTATTTTTCTTATTCCATATGAAAATAGACACAATGAGGTTTAATTTAATATATTATTCACCATAAAACCAAGTCTCTACGATTTTTAGTGATTTTTCAAAGTCACGTTATTTCTGATACTTGAATCCGTTTTTAAGTTACTTTCACATTTTTAATAGTTTTCATGTGATAGTTACTTCTTAATCATACATACTATTAAACATGTATATCATCAGCCATTCTATTAGCTAATCATTAGCAAGTATTTACACATCATTCATCGATTATATCATATCAAAAGAAACCAAGTTCCTATACATGCCATACACAAAACGAAACGTCTAACTATATCAATGTGATTCCTTCGATAGTGTGATCGGGTCTCCGACGTTTCCTTCGATCCCCGAGTGGCTTGATAAGAACTATAAGAAAAAGAAAATAAAGAGAGTAAGCACTAGTCTTAGTAAGCTTACAAGCAAATAAATTACAACATTCAACATAATGAATAATTATAAATAATATCACCTAGCCTCATAAACTTTCTTTACTTCTCATTTTTTACCTTCTTCTTTACTCACTTACCTTCTTTCTTACCTGACCTTTCACTATTCATAAATATAATTTACCTTCCCTTTTGCTGATAATTCACTGTAATTTAACATGTACAATGATCCGTTGAACCACTCGGAATACTAAGGATACTAGGGTCGTTCCTGTCTATCAATATCCTGCCAATGCTATGTCTTCGACATGCTCTTACATGAATTATTCTTGTCTCCAATGCCATATATATATCTAATATGGGCTTACATGGCTCATTCCTGTCTCCAAAGCCATATATCTGATATGGACTTACATGGCTCATTTCTGTCTGTTACATCTCCACAACCCCAATATCCTAATATTCCTAAGGTTCAAACGGGGCTTCCTAATGCTTTTTCTCTGTCACTTCGCCTTTAATTCGACTTTAAATATTCTCATAAAATAAGTATATAAACGCTGGAAATTGAGAATAGTAATGTAAAATAAAAGAATATTGCATTTATTTACTATAAACTTACCTCGATACAAAATGTGACTAAACATTACAATTTAGTCCTTTACTTTTTTTTCCCCGATCTACTCCCGAATTTCGCTCTTCTTGATCTATAATAGCAAATTTAACTTATTTAATATTCACATTTATCAAAACAGTCCTTTACTCAAACTTTGAAAAAATTACATTTTTGCCCCTAAACTTTTGCATATTTACACTTTTTCCCCAAATCTCGTAAATTAAACTTCAGCCTATTTTCTTATGTTTTATGACATGCTGATCGTTTTTCTCTTCTATAGAAAAATCAAATTCTCACTGTAACATATGCTTATGACTATTAGGTATTTTTACCGATTAAGCCCTTTTACTCGTTTTTACCTAAAACCGAGTAGCACAAGTTGTCTAACATAATCTAAGACCTCATATTCTATCATAAAACATCAAAATAAACATTTTTAAGCTATGGGTATTTTTCCAAATATGAACCCTAACTTAAATTATTGCTAGCATAAGCTTTATCGAGCTACCGGGACTCCGAAAACGTAAAGAACATTAAAAACAGGGCTTGGAATCACTTACTATGGAGCTTGAAAGCTTGAAACAAACCCTAGCTATGAAGAACCCTTGAAATTTCGTGCTAATGAAGAAGATGATGAATTTTGTGTTATTTTTCCCTTTTTATTTCATTTAATATCCAAATGACCAAAATGCCCTTCCTTATTAAACTTTCAAAAATTCCATCCATGTCCTATTTTGTCCATGAACTTAAAAATTGGTCAAATTTTATTTAAACCCTCCTAATTAATATTCCAAAGCAATCTCATACTAAAAACTTCTAGAATGCAAGTTTTGCAAATTATTCGATTTAGTCCCTAATCTCAACTTAAGCACTTTATGCATAGAATTTCATCACGAAATTTTCACACAATCATGCAATCATATCATGAACCTCAAAATAATATTTATGGTTTCGCAACCACTGTTCCGTTTAGGCCCTATTTCGGGATGTTAGACACACGACTGTGTAACATGACCGTGTGTCACACACGACTGAGACACACGCCCGTGTGGACAAAAATAGGCCATTTGCAAGGCCAATTAGCCACCCTTATTCATGCACACCTAAATAATCAAAATGGTACCATTTCATCATTCAATTAGGCAGCCAAAATCATCAACCAAATGCACAATTCATACCATATCCATTTCAACCAAATTCAATACCAATTACCTATTCAAATACTTATCAACTCAATTTTAAAAATCATACTTCATCAAAGCATTTCTCAAGCATTATACACCATAAATCAATTAACCATTTGCCACTATAAAACTATAACGATATTCATACCAAACATGCCAAAATAAGTCATCATTCATGGCTATATATACAAACCAAAACATATATATTTATAAGCCATTTCTAATTGCCAAACACACATAAACTTTAACATCATTTACAAGCCAACTCTCATGGCTATAATCACAACCAAAATACCACAAGTAGCCTATACATGACATATACCATATTTATACAACTCAAAAGTACCAATTAGATGTCCGATAGTGCGATGATGTTCCTGACGACTCTCGGATTCGAGCTAGCCTTGATTCACTATAAAACATAGAAAAATAACATGAACTAAGCTTTATAGCTTAGTAAGCTCGTATGTAATTAACTTAATTCATCAAATAAATGTAAATCAACCAATTTTACATTATCTACAGACCTTTCTCATGTCTTAAAACATGATTAAATACCAACTCATAGAACTTTCTCTATTTAATACTTAATAGGTTCTGTACATACATGTATTGCCTCGTACTAACCTCTTTCACAACCATATCATTCGTTTACCCGTTGAACCATTCGAAATAAAAATTAGATACTCATGAGTCTCGTACAATAAGTAATTATAGCATTACCCGTAGCTAAATCAAGGTAACTTATCCGAAGAACTATTTTCATGCCCGAAGCCAAAAATCTAATATGCATGGCCCGAAGGCAAATCGGTATAACTCGCACCCGAAGTGTTAATATCATGGCCCGAAGCCAACTCATCTAATATGCATGGCCCAAAGCCAAATCGGTATATAATCTTATAACATGTCACAAGTATCCAAATCTATTCCTTAGGTTCAACCGGGATTTCTAGCTCGACAATTCCATCTTTGAAATAATTTCGTAGAGTCGTATTTACAATTTATGCATTAATGAAAATCTCATAATCACAGTTTAGGCAATATCAAAGCATTTCACATACATTTATAATGAAATCGTCACATACGAACTTACCTCGAGTATGAAAATGGTGAAATAAGTCAATTAATCGATAATTTTGCCTTTCCCTTGATCTAATTCTGGATTCCTCTTTTCTTGAACAATTGAGGTACCAAGTAAGCGAACCTTAAAAGCTTTTCATGGATTTTTTCTTCACTTATTTTCGGCTAGAACAAAGAAGATGACTAAAATTATGGTTTTTATTTTATTTAATTAACCTTTTAATTATCATTTACCATTTTAACCATAGTATTAAACCATTAAAGTTACATAATGGTTGGCCAAAATTGTCCACTCATGTTATTAATGATATAATTACAACATAAGGACCTTTAATTTATTAAATCATAGAAATTAATCACTTTAAACAAATAGTATGCAACTTTTGCATTTTACGCGATTAAGTCATTTTTCTCAAATTAACTATTCAAACGATAAAATTTCATCACGAAACTTTCACAGATACATACTATCATGCTTTAAATCATGCTTTAAACACATAAAATAATATTAAAATAATTTTCTAACATTGAATTTGTGGTTTCAAAACTGCTGTTTTGATTTAGTTAAAACCGGGCTGTTACAACTCTCCCCCTTTTAGGGATTTTCGTCCCCGAAAATTCTTACCAGTGAATAGGTTCGGGTATTGTTTTCTCATAGTATCCTTGGGTTCCCATGTAGCTTCTTCAACCCTGTATCAATGCCATAACACTTTCACTAATGCAATTTTCTTATTTCTTAGCTCTTTGATCTCACGAGCTAAAATTCGAATCGATTCTTCAATATATGATATATCAGACTAAATTTCAACCTCAATCGGGGAAATAACACGTAAAGGGTCGGATCGGTATCGTCGAAGCATCGATACATGAAACACATTATGTATTTTCTCTAACTCAGACGGTAAAGATAACCGATATGCCACTGGCTCAACTCGCTCGATAATCTCGTACGGTCCGATGAATTGCAGACTCAATTTTCCTTTCCAACCGAACCATAATATTTTTTTCCACGGTGAAAATTTCAAAAACACTTTATCCCCAATCTGAAACTCAATATCTTTCTATTTTAAATTCGAGTACGATTTCTGTCGATCTGATGTCGCTTTCAAACTAGCACGAATTACTTTTACTTTTTCTTCAGTCTCTCTGATTAGATCAACCCCGTGAATCTTAATCTCGCTAAGTTCAGTCTAGTACAACGGTGTTCTACATTTACGACCATATAAAGCTTCGTACGGTGCCATCTTAATACTCAATTGGAAGATATTATTGTAAGCAAATTCAATCAGCGATAGATATTTCTCCTAGTTGCCTTCAAACTCAAGAATGCAACATCATAACATATCTTCAAGTATTTGAATAACTCGTTCGGATTGACCATCCGTTTGCGGGTGAAATGCAGTGCTAAAATGTAGTTTTGTACCTAAAGCTTCTTGCAATTTCTTCCAAAATCATAAAGAGAATCTCGGATCCCTATCCGAAACAATGGATAGTGGCACTCCGTGCAATCGAATAATCTCTGAGATATACAACTCAGCCAATTTATCAAGTGAATAATCCGTACGTACAAGAATGAAATGAGCTAATTTCATTAATTTGTCAACAACAACCCAGATCGCATCTTTCTTTCTCAAAGATAAAGGCAAACCCAATACAAAATCCATTTTTACTCTATCCCACTTCTACTCAGGAATCATTATAGGCTGTAATAAACCTGACAACACTTGATGCTCAGCTTTGACTTGCTAACATATCAAATTTTTCAAAATAAATTCTAAGATATCTCATTTCATGCCGTGCCACCAATAATGCTATTTCAAATCATTATACATTTTTGTACTTCCCTAATGTACTGATAAAAAACTACTGTGTTTCGTTTAGAATCTTCCGAATGAGCTCAGAATTTCTTGGTACACATATTCTATCACGAAACATCAAACAGTCATCAGGCCCTATTTGAAACTCTGAATCAAAGTCAACTCACACTGAGCTCGTTTTGCTTGCAATTCATCATCAAATTTTTTAGCCTTACAAATCTGCTGTAAAAATAATGGTCTCGCTTCCAATTCAACTACTATCAAACCTTCATCAGACAAAGCTAATTGTGTGTTCAAAACACGTAAAGCAAATAAGGACTTTCGACTCAACGCATCAGCAACTACGTTCGCTTTCCCCGGATGATAGTCAATCACTAATTCATAGTCTTTTATCAATTCTAACCATCTCGGCTATCGCAAATTCAAATCTTTTTGAGTCATCAGATATTTCAAGCTTTTGTGGTCAGTATAAATATGACATTTCTCACCAAACAAGTAATGACGCCAAATTTTCAATATGAACACTACAGCGGCTAACTCTAGATCATGCATCAAATAATTCTTTTCGTGTGGCTTCAATTGTCTTGAGGCATAAGTTACAATTTTGCCTTCCTACATCAAAACAAAACCCAGACCATTTAACGATGCATCACTGAAAACTACAAATTCTTTACTCGACTCAAGCTAAACTAACACTGGTGCCTCTGTCAATAATGCTTTCAACTTCTCGAAACTCTGCTGACCTTTACTTTTTTCATCCAGCTAAGAGCAATCTCGGATGAAATGATCTAACGAACCACATTTGTAACAAGCTTTATTATTTTTATTCTAGCATTCTCTGAAATGTTGTCTCCTACACTACTGACATTCGATTTTGTTGTCTCGCACATTGCCAACATTCGACACTGATGTAGTTTGAGCTTTAGAACCGGAGTAATGTTTTCTACGATCTCAACTCGAATATTCGTTTGAAGCATTTGGGCGAGCATACGAATCTCTAAATTTCTTTGATGAAGATTGATACGACTTACTCATCGATCTTTTTCTCGAGTCTCTAGCTTCTGAATCTTCTTTTCTCTTTTTCTTTGCTAAGATCCTCGACTTTACAAGCCCTTTCAACCAGAACGACAAATTTTTTCAACTCTAGAATTCCAACTAAAAGTTTTATATCTTCGTTCAGCTCATTAACAAACTGCTTACACATTCTTTCTTCAGTAGACAAATACTCTTGAGCATACTTGCTTAATCGTACGAATTCTCTTTTATACTTAGTAACAGTCATTCTGCCTTATTTTAACTCTAGAAAATCTTTATACTTTTGATCAAGGAATCGCTGACTTATATATTTCTTTCGAAACTCCATCTAAAAGAATTCCCAGGTAAATCGTTCTTTCTGAACTATAGATATCAACGTGTTCCACCCTTGATACGTGGTGTCTCTCAACAAAGATACAACACATTTAATATATTCATCAGGAGTACAAGACAATTCATCAAATACTCAAATCGTATTCTTGAGCCAGAACTCAGCTCTCTTAGCATCATTATCAACAGTAGCCTAAAACTCTTCAGCCCCATGTTTACGAATTTTATCTACTACTGGCTTATTCGACCGTATCGGATCTACAAATTGAGGAACAACGGGGATTTGTTGAGGAATAGGTGGGGGTGGAGGTTGTTAAGTAGCCAGATTTATTCGAACGAACTCCGTGAACCACTCGCTCATCATTTGGAAAAAGGCTTGTTTAGCCTCTCCCTCGTGGCTACTCGTTACAGGTCTAAAATCTGATGGCGCTGCCCCTTGAGCGAGAACGGGCGCATTACTCTCTACATCATCGGCTATAGCTCGTTTGAGATCCATTACTATACAAAAATACAATTTAAGCTGTCAGGAATCATCACACTATCGTAGGGTATATATGGCATGTATAGCTAGACTCTCACACATGCTACGTTAGTCCTAGAATCGACTAAATCGTAGATCTAATACCAATAAAATGTAACGCCCCTAACCCGTATCCGTTGCCAGAGTAGGGTTACGAGGTATTACCAATCAATACACAACGTATAGCATACATTTATCAACCATAAAACATTCATTCTAATAAATTATTCAATACAATCACATTGTCCTTTATAAGGGCCTACGAGGCCTTAAATATGCTTTAGAAGTGGTTCGGGACTAAACCGATATCATACGAAGATTTTGGGAACTTAGAAAATTTTCAATCATACAGGGGTCACACGCCCGTGTGAACAGGCCGTGTGCCTCACACGGCTCCAGACACGTCCGTGTCTCAAGCCGTGTGGAAACAGGGCATACATACTGACTTGGGTCACACAGCCAACCACACGCTCGTGTGTCTAGCCCGTGTGCCCTTTGAAGTGGCCACACATGCCCGTGTGCCAGGCTGTGTACTTGGCCATGCCAAAACTGTAGGGTATACTAACTTATGCAATACGGCCAAGTCACACGCTGTGTGCTAGGCCATGTGCCAATTAGGGGGTATACTGACTTGTACCACACGGCCAGTCACACGCCTGTGTGTGAGACCATGTGGAGCATACTGACTTCATTTTAATAACAACACCATGGGATACACGGCCGTGTAACATGATTGTGTGTCACACACGGCTGAGACACACGCTCGTGTGGACAAAAATAAGCCATTTGCAAGGCCAATTAGCTACCCTTATTCATGCACACCTAAACAATCAAAATGGTACCATTTCATCATTCAATTAGGCAGCCGAAATCATCAACCAAATGCACAATACATACCATATCCATTTCAACCAATTCAATATCAATTACCTATTCAAATACTTATCAACTCAATTTTAAAAATCATACTTCATCAAAGCATTTCTCAAGAATTATACATCATAAATAAATTAACCATTTGCAACTATAAGACCATAACCATATTCATGCCAAACATGCCAAAATAAATCATCATTCATGGCTATATATACAAACCAAAACATATACATTTACAAGCCATTTCTAATGGCCAAACACACATCAACTTTAACATCATTTACAAGCCAACTCTCATGGCTATAATCACAACCAAAATACCACAAGTAGCCTATACATGCCATATACCATATTTATACAACTCAAAAGTACCAATTAGATGTCCAATAGTGCGATGATGTTCCCGATGACTCCCGGATCCGAGCTAGCCTTGATTCACTATAAAACATAGAAAAATAACACGAAGTAAGCTTCATAGCTTAGTAAGCTCGTATGTAATTAACTTAATTCATCAAATAAATGTAAATCAACCAATTTCATATTATCTACAGACCTTTCTCATGTCTTAAAACATGATTAAATACCAACTCATAGAACTTTCTCTATTTAATACTCGAATAGAATCTGTACAGATCTGTATTGCCTCGTACTAACCTCTTTCACAACCACATCATTCGTTTACCCGTTGAACCATTCAGAATAAAAATTAGATACTTATGAGTCCCGTACGATAAGTACCTAGAGCATGGCCCGTAACCAAATCAAGGTAACTTAACCGAAGAACTATTTTCATGGCCCGAAGCCAAAACATCCAATATGCATGGCCTGAAGCCAAATCGGTATAACTCACACCCGAAGTGCTAATATCATGGCCTGAAGCCAACTCATCTGATATGCATAGCCCGAAGACAGATTGATATATCATCTTATAACATGTCACAAGTATCCAAATCTATTTCTAAGGTTCAACTGAGATTTCCAGCTCGATGATTCCATCTTTGAAATAATTTCGTAGAGTCGTATTTACAATTTATACATTAATGAAAATCTCATAATCACAGTTTAGGCAATATCAAAGCATTTGACATACATTTATAATGAAATCGTCACATACGAACTTACCTCGAGTATGAAAATGGCGAAATGAGTCAATTACTCGATAATCTTGCCTTTCCCTCGATCTAATTTTGGATTCCTTTTTTCTTGATCAATTGAGCTACCAAGTGAGTGAACCCTAAAAACTTTTCATGATTGTTTTTCTTCACTTATTTTCGGCTAGAACAAAGAAGATGACTAAAATTATGGTTTTTATTTTATTTAATTAACCTTTTAATTATCATTTACCATTTTAACCATAATATTAAACCATTAAATTCACATAATGGTTGTCCAAAATTGTCCACTCATGCTATTAATGGTATACTTACAACATAAGGACCTTTAATTTATTAAATCATAGAAATTAAGCACTTTAAACAAATAGTATGCAACTTTTAGATTTTACGCGATTAAGTCATTTTTCTCAAATTGACTATTCAAACGATAAAATTTATTCACGAAACTTTCACACTTACATACTATCATGCGGTAAACACATAAAATAATATTAAAATAATTTTCTAACATCGAATTTGTAGTTTCGAAACCAGTGTTCTGATTTAGCTAAAACCGGGTTGTTACACAATATGTGTCTTTTTTGAATAATAATATCTTTTGAAAAACATATATTTATTCATCTAATATTATAACTATTCAAGTAATATTGTTTGAATAGTTATAATTCTTTTTCAAAAATCAAGTGATGTAACTATTGACCAATGAACAAAAGATTTATCTTTTAATTAATTACACCCATTCATTTAGAGTTAATGGAGCACTATAAATATTTGAAGATGTTTCAACATTGCGGTGACCTACCTCAACATAAAATTGTCCAAATAGATGCCAATAGTGTCTTTCTTAATAACTTCTTGAAGGAAGAGGTATATGTGGACCAATTAAAAGACTTCGAAGACCTTACAAGCTCTAATCATGTGTATAAATTGAGCAAAGCCTTATACGGTGAGGCTATCACAATTCTTGGTTAGTCAAAGTTCCCAAAGAGGATCAGTTGACAAAATCTTTTTTATTAGAAGACACAAGGGCATAACTACACTAGAACAAATATATATGGTTGACATGATTTTTTTTTGTGCAACTTCAATAGCTACAAAAGACAACTTTGCGAAGATGAAGCAGAGTGAATTTTGGGTGAGTATGATTGGTGAATTGCCATATTTTCTTAGGTTCCAAATTAAGAAAATATAGGACGGTACATTCTTTTCACAAGAGAAGTATGCTAGAAACCTTGTAAAGAAGTTTGGATTAGAGAATTCCAAGCCTGCTAGAACACCTATGTTACAGGTGAGAAAATTTTCGAAGATGCAGCGGAAGTGCCCACTTCCGAGACCATTTATAGGAGCATGATTGAAAGTTTGTTATTCCTCACTACTAGTCGACTAGATTTGTGTTTCAGTGTTGGGGTATGCGCTAGATATCAAGCAAATCCTAAAGAATCACATGTCTAGGTTGTCAAAAGAAGCTTTAGATATGTCCATGGAACATCAGACTTGGGAATTTGGTTTTCCAAAGATATTTTAATGAGCCTTATTGGTTACCGTGATATTGACCGAGTTAGAAACAATAATGATTAGAAAGACACATCAGGAGAATGCTTCTACCTAGGATCAAACCTAGTGTCATGGTGCAACAAGAAGCAAAAGTCAATGCCACTCTCACCAATAGAAGAAGAGTACATAGCTACTAGGAGCTACTATGCTTAGTTGCTATGGATGAAGCAAATGATGGAGGATTTTGAAGTGACATTGTTAGTGGCTACTATTTACTATTATAACACAATAGCTATCAACATCTGCAGGAATCTAATTATGCACTTAAGGACTAAACACATTAAGATCAGTCATAATTTCATTTAAGAGCTTGTTGAAAATGGTTCAGTAGAGTTGAAGTTTGTGGCTACTCACAATCAGTTGATTGACTTGTTTACCAAGGCACTGGACTTGATCAAGTTCGAAAGCTTGAGGAATTTGATTGGTGTGTCTCAAGCTTGAAGACTCAACTGATTGGAAGAAGGCATCCAACCACCTATCAATGATGTTTTGGTTATCTTGGTAAATAAAAATTTTGGCACGAAATCTTTTTAATTTCTGTGAGTAAAATTTGAGGATATTTCTCTCCAAATTTGGGAGGGAAGTGAACAATTTTGGTTATTCTTCAATTTTATTGTTTTGATTTTTGTAAAATTTATGCAAATAAAAGAAATTGTTATTAATATATTAAATAATATTATTTTCAATTTTAAAATAAATGTGTTTTGTATGTATTTTTTATAGTAACACGTGGAAAATTACTGCATTAGCCTTTAATAATGAATAAAGGAAAAAAAAATCTCAACATTCTACCTATTTAAGGTAAATAAAAATTGGTTGTTAAGTCCACCAATTGCTCCATAATCACATTATTTTAGAAGGGTTACACAAATTCACATCTTGGTTCCAAGTGCCTTTTTAATTGAATTGCGTCTTTGTGCAGACAGAGTGGCAAAGTTGGGTCTTGCACTTGAAGTTGGACTAAATGTTTTCACACAGCCTCCTAATGTTGTGCTACTTTGCTTCCAATATTTTTGCTGGCTTTGAAGCTTAGAGCCTGATGAGGCTGTTTATTATTTACAAAAAAAGAAAGTAGAAAACTATATTTTTTAATACCTTTATCTATTCAAGATAGGTATAATATCAAAATTAGCCTTTAAAGTTTATATTTTTCTTGACAATTTAGCCGTTTTTTTCTTTTTTTGAGTTAAGTTTGACCCTCAATCTTTCAAAAAAGAATTAAATTATTTAAAAAAGAGTTGAAATGATTTTTTTAACAAAAATACTAATTAAAATATTAAATTTTTAAACACGACACTCTGCATGACAATCCACATACACTCAATGCTATTTTTTTTAAAATTCTAATTTTATAAAATTTAAATTATTTGTTGATATAAAGCGTACACATGAACTACCATACAGATTATCATACCAATAAAATTAAAAATTAATATTTTAATCATAAATTTTTCGTTAAAAAAACCGATTTAACTCTTCTATATTAATAACTAAATTTAATTTAAAAAAAATAAAAATCAAATTCACAGTTTAAATCATAACAAATTAGTAGGGAGCCAATCAGTCACTCTATTTTAAATCAACCTGCCATGGCTCACGGGCCATGCTTTTAAAGCTGAAAATAATCGTCAATTCTAACGGTGTCGTTTAAAAGCAGTGCCTTTTTTCTGATTATTCGTCAGAGGAGGGTTATGATTTGATCGTAAGTCAGGGAGTCAAAAAAATCGTTGAGCTTGAAATTTAAACAGACAAACAAAGAAAAGTTATTTAAGCTAAAAAAGGGGGAAAATAAAATAAATAAATAAACAAGAGAGGGAAGGAGCGAGCGAGGTTTCGAAGAAAGAAAATGGCTTGATTTATATTTTGCAAGCCATAAAAGCCGGAGACTTATATTTATCCAAGGGAGAAACAAGGGACAGAGAAAAGCCGTTTTGTTTCGAGAAAAAAAAGAAAGAAAATAAGCTTTTTGTGTCTTTCTTTCTTTGTTCTGTAGATAACAGAGAAAGAGCCACAGCCATGGCTGACTCAAACGATTCCATTCCTCTTCACTGAAAAGATCTATTTTGGTGGAAAGGTTTCTTTTTTCTTATCGTTTTTCTACATCTCCATTTTTAATTGTTTTTCATTCTTTATTTTTTGTTATCGGTTTATTATTTTGCATTTTCATTACTGCATTGGTTTTTTAGTTTTATGGGAAGAGAACCCATTTTTCTGGTTATTTTTATTCCAATTTATGTTAAATTTAATTCTGCGATATCCAGAAATTATCTGGTATCAACATATCTATACATTTCTTATTTGGTCAAGTATGCTCTTTTATCCACTTTCTTTTTTAAAAATATACATAACAGTCAATTTTTTGGATTTTTCTCAACCTTCTTTGTCATTTTACGGTAAATGAGTTATCTTGGTTTGTATATAATTTGTGTTTATTTTAGCTGTTAAAAATTACAAAGTTAGACTCCATTTTGTTCGTGTATTTATTCATGTATTTGATTGTTTTGCTAATATCGTGTAATTCTCTTACGTTATTTCATGTTGCTACTGCCTTTGGGTTTATATCTGCTTTAACTTTTCATTTTCGATTAGTTGGAGATTTTTTCATTCTTAGTTTGTTACTTCTAATGGCAAAAGAAGTTGGATGATGGATTCCTCGGGATTATTCACCTGTCTTTGCAGTTCATTGAAGAAACATTGGCTCTATTTCTTATTTTATTTTGTTTTTATTATATTAAAGTTGGCTGCCTGCAAATTTACCTTTTCTTTTATATATATATATATATATATATATATATATATATATATATTTGTGTGTTTAATGTCATGGTCGTCTTTAATTTGAGAGATTCTTGCTCTCCTTTTAGACTGTCATCTCCTTTTTGAAGAATTTAATGATTGATATCAGGAATCACTCATTTGATTTTTCTCTCTTTTTTGGATTTCCCTAAAAAAAGGTGACTGTGCGCATGGGAATTGCTTTTGATGAATAATTTAGGTGTTTCTTTTCTTTTTTAAGGGTCATCTAAAATAAATTACTTAACTGAAAAGCTATTCTTGTTAAATAGCTATTTCCGTATATAGAAGACATATGGTATCTAAGTTCCAAATATATCTATTTCTATGATTGTTTTATAATAAGCTTAACTATTTCTATTTTGATTGGTATAAATCTTAATCTGTGCTGATGTAAATAACTTCCAGGAACATCATGTACGAACGCGCTGTGGTTCTGTATCTGTTATAGTTTATGGGGACCAACACAAGCCAGCATTAATTACATATCCTGATCTGGCTTTGAATCGTATGTATAATGCTGTTCATATCATAACCTCTTTTGTATTTGTCATACTAAATTTGGGAAAAACCTCCTTTTGCTAATTCTGCAATATACATGCTATTTCAGTCATGGTTTATTCTGTTAACCTGATCAAATTTTCTATTCATGCACATCTAGAGGGTACTCTTAGTTGGAGTATATCTCCAAATCTGCTTTCTATCAAGTTTAGTGTTCTTTTATAATTTCCTTCAGATGTATCTTGTTTCCAAGGATTGTTCTTTTGTCCCGAAGCGGCCTCCTTGCTGCTCCACAATTTCTGCATTTACCATATTAGTCCTCCTGGACACGAGGTCTGTAAATTAGTTGGCATATGCCTATTTGCCTTATTTCTGTTGTATATGGTCTATTTTATCTTCTGGTAGCATGCTAAATCAATTATTGGTTTCTATATTCACATAGTTTCCTTTCTGGCACTTTCACAAGAGTTCTTGCAGTTGGGAGCTGCTCCAATTTGTCCAAGTGCTTCTGCACGTTGTGTTGACGACTTAGCTGATCAGATCCTTGAGGTTCTCAACTTTTTCGGGTAATTTTACATTAGTTGGCATCTTAGTAAAAGCTATTAGATATAGCCAGTATTAGTGGTTTGGTTGAAAAGGGGTTTCTTTTCCCATTAAGAGCACTAGATTGTATTTATTAAAAGTTTTATAGTTAGGATGACTTCATTTCTGATTGCATCAGGCTTGGTGCAGTGATGTGCATGGGAGTGACAGCGGGTGCTTACATTCTTACTCTATTTGCTGTAGGTTTCCTTATGAATCTTAAGAGTAGTATTATTTAAATGCTTTTTATGTTAGTTCTTTTGACCAAGCTTTTCCATTTCAGATGAAATACAAAAAACGTGTTATTGGGTTGATACTTATATCCCCTCTTTTAAGAGCACCCTCTTGGACTGAATGGTTTTATAACAAGGTTCCTTCCTAAGACTCTTGGGTTTTATGCATAAATTTCATTTATATGGCTAAAATGATATAATCTGTAGGTGATGTCAAATTTGTTATATTTTTATGGAATGTGTGGACTTCTTAAAGAGCTTTTGCTTCAACGTTACTTTAGCAAGGTACCTAGCATTTCCATCCTAGTAATATATCTTTGAAGTTCTTTTTTTGGGTTATATCCTCACTTATTGAGGAGGTTGTATGATGAGGTTTCTTTAAATTGTAGCAGGAAGTTTGCGGTAATACAGAAGTTCCTGAGTCGGACATAGTTCAAGCGTGCAGAAGATTTAGTGCTTAAGCATTTCTTTTTTCTTCTTTACTGAATAACATTAATACATTATACTAGATTTGCATTCTGTTTCCGTTTCTTTTCTTAAACCAGTGAATTTCTTTTGAAGTCAACATGACCTATTCCTTTGGTATGTTTGTTTCCTTAGTTGCTAGATGAGAGGCATGGATCAAATGTGATGCAATTTCTTCAAGCAATTAATGGGTACATTACAAAATAATGGAACTAGATTGGATTGTCACTTCATGTTTTGCATGTTACTTCTCTTTATACATTAAGATATTTCAAGTGCTCAAAACTTTGTTTCACTAACATGCAGGAGACCTGACCTTACCAGTGGGCTAAAGAGGCTCAGATGTCGAACCTTAATATTTGTTGGCGATAGCTCACCGTTTCATTCTGAGGCCCTACACATGACATCCAAGTTGGATAGAAGATTTAGTGCCTTAGTTGAGGTAAGTAGCAGAGTTTTCAATTACCTATGTAACAGGGATTGCTGTGTTTGATTTCTAGTATGATGTTGAATGATTCTTGTCTAGTCTGCTACTCTTATCTAGTACTCTACTTTCCTAATAATTTGCAAACCTGGAGTATCTAGTGGTCTATCACCTGCTCAAAAAATACCATTAAAGGTGGGCCAGCCTGCCTGTTGGATGATTTTTTGTCTCTTTTTCTTTAGTAGCTAATGCTTTGTGTTATTAAAATTAGTGTCAAAATTATGCCTAATTGGGGTAGGATGCTTGTTTGTGCAGGTTCAGGCTTGTGGATCCATGGTGACAGAAGAACAACCACATGCAATGTTGATACCTATGGAGTACTTCTTCATGGGATATGGATTGTATAGACCCTGCCATTTGAGTGACAGCCCAAGGGGCCCCTTAAGTCCATCTTGCATCTCACCCGAGCTTCTCTCTCCTGAAAGCTCGGGTTTGAATTTAAAACCTATAAAAACCCGTGTTTCACATTATACTTGAGAAAGTTGGGGGGTTAAGAAAGATGGACTTATTTAGTTAATTTTTTTAGACTTTTTGGTTCTATTTTTTGTCTTTGGAAAAAACAAAATGTACAAGAGTAGAAGCAGATGTGGAGGTGGGGGTTGTAGATATAAGGGAAGAAATGAAGGAATATAGGGAAGGGTAACATACATATGCCCTCAAAGCTTGTAGTTTTAAGGGTGCACAGGTTTGGAATTCCTATACAAACAAGAGGCTAGTGCGCCATGGTTTTCTCATAATCTATTCTTTTGTAGTCAGTAACTAAGGAGTCCTTCAATTATGTATGTAATATAAAGAGGATTTGTATTTATTTATGATGATGAGGACGAGCAATCAATAATGGAGAAAAACTTCTCTGAATATTGTAATACCACATTTCAGGATCTGATACACTTCCATTTAGTGGGGGGAAGGGTGTTTGTTCCACATGGCATGGGATGAACCAATTCAATCCTTGTTATGAGATGTTTAGTCAGAATTCACATGTGTATGAATGCCTGCATTTACTTTTGGTTCAACATGCATTAATTATGCCATGAGATATTTCTTGACCTGTTCAGAGTTCAGAAGAAACCCTTCAATGAGCACTAATAAGACTCCTTTTCCATGACAATCAATAATTCAATGAATGAATAAAAAGGCTTATGACAGTACTTAAGAATTCAGAGCTGCTTGTGTAAATATTCACAGCACTATTAATGCATTTGAAATCCTTGAAGTCCATTCCAATTTAAGAATTTGTCTAAAACCTTAAGCCCAATTTTCTTAAAAGGAAAAGCCTTAATCCAACCTTCTCGTTTCACAATACCTATTTTTGGGTATGGATTAATATCAAAATTGTACATTAATTTTAATAGAATTTGTAATGTTATTTATCAATTTTAATTCGGTATATTTGTATACATCAAAATACACGTTATCTATGTGGCACATTTTTTGGTTTAATCATTTTTAAATTATTGACATGCCATTTTATTAGATTAAAAAAATAAATTTAAATTATTTTTACCTATATTAAAAAAATAGATTTCTTTGGAGAAATAAGAAACCCTTTTCTTAAGATTTTTTTCCTTTTAATCTAAGTAGAAAGAAATTAAAGTTATTTGTTTGTTTTTTAACCTAATAAAATACTATATCCTCAATTTTCACATGGCTTAATGGAAAATTGTATTACATAGATAACGGGGTTAGTAAAATGTGAAAATTGAATCAAAATTAAAGTGATGTATACAAATGCACCAAATTAAAGTTAATATATAACATTACAAATTGTATCAAAGTTGATGTATAATTTTAATATTTATCGCTATAGTTATCTGCCTTATTTCCCTTTATAAGTCTTAATTACCATAGCAATGGTTTCTTAATTTAGTAATTTCTTAAACACGCCCTGGTTTTTCTGTATGCAAAAAATCAAATATTACAATGAAAGTTGATTGTAGTTTGGACACAGTAATAAGTGGTAACTGACTTTACCTTTACCACAACTGCTAGTATAAAAAAGTTTTCTCCTTGGCTTTGCCAAACTCAAGCTCAAGAACCTTAACCATTTAGGGCTAAATCTTAGCTTGGCAAATGGAAATATCAACTTACAAGTTCAACAATATGTTGGTGCATAATCACTGTTGTTGTTCATAAATGCATTAACATTTGGGGGATTTGTGTGAATGTTTATCCAAAGTAACAAAACTATTTAACATACAAATATGCTTCCTGCCAAAACAGAATCTAGCTTAGCAAGCAAAAGATAAAAAGAAAGCATCTTCATCATTGTTTAACTGTTGCAGCCAACAATCATATATGTTTGTAACCTTCTTATGTGATTGTGAAATTAAGATTGTCTTTTTTTGCTGCATTCATTGTCAAAAGCTAAATCATTTAGCACCAAAGTTGTTTAAGTTGATGATCTCAAAAAGTTTCATTGAGTGAATTAGAATATATATAAATATTTGTCTTTAAATTTTGATTCTTTTCCTGTTTGTAGAAGAATAGATTTGGAGCAAAGCTTTGTATAAAAAAAGATGAGGGAATATCTTAAAGTTTCTCTTTCATTATTATTTATCTTTAGTAAAGGTAGTCATCTATTGCGTCTAGCTATCTAACTTTAGGTCCCACTGTTCATAAAGAATGATATAATTGGGAGCTTTTTGGATGCCAAATTCTAACCTACCTCTCAATTTATCTGCTTCATTTCTTCATAGTTTATACTACCAGATTTCAATGTTTGCATGTGAAATTACAGTCCTTAATATAAATTATCTTCACCATTAAGTACACCCTGTCTGCTGTAAACTGTCATGTAATATCCCATTGAATTTAGCTGTGTTGCATTTTTTCTTTTCAATTGTAGATCTCTAGTTGACTATTTGTCCTTCAATTTTTCGGTGCAAAGGAGGACATACGAAAAATTAAAAATGTTGGAATCATAGACCTTGTGAATATGTTCTCTTACAAGTGGTTCTGTAATTTAATTTTTTTTATGAATTTTAATTAGTTATTTAATGATTGTTTAACTGTTAATTGAATTGAGAACTAATAATTATTTCATCGATTCAATCACTAATTCGATTATTAAATCATTATAAATCAACAACATTCATTTCTAGAAGAGAGATAAAACTATAAGCTGAAGTTTTGCTGTCTACAAATTGACAATTCCTTTGAATTCAAATGGCATCAAGTTGCTAATTGATGTTGCCATGACCTACCACAAGCTCTTTGTCTTCATTTGTCAGTATGTAGGGTTCATATATTATGTCCTACCACACTACTAATCTGCCATGCTGTGTCGTATTAGAACTACACAAAACAAAAGAAAATTTAATTGATGTTCCTGCACTAATTTAAGTGCCACATTTTAAAGAAAAGAAGCATTAGTTTATCTGTGTATATTTTTAAGACAGAAAATAATTGATTACTGTCTCAAGTCCCAAGAGACAGTTGCCTTAAAAAAAACTGTAGATCAAATAATGATGACTTCAATGTGCAAGAAATAGGAAATCCCAAGATCTTAAAGTACATTTTTGTTGCTTTTCATAGGAAATATTTTAGTGTTAAAACAAAATGGAAGGTAAGCCACATGACCAAACACTAGTAAACAGATTGAAAACTGTACACAATTAGCCTCCCTCCATTACCAACTCTCAACTTTCATAGCTTATAAAAGTCCAGATTGAGGGAGATAAAAAAAAGGGAGTAAGAAAAAGCTTTCCTCCAATCATGCAACTGATTACTTACATAATTACATGTGGTTTGGTATTAAATTGTCGTCTTGTCTTTAACCATGCCCTGTTTTCTTTTTGTCGCCTGTTAATTATATGATAATATATTAATATATAATTGCCTATTAAGCTTTGTTGTAATTTTGTAGAAAGCTGGAGGATATATATGTATGAACATTAACAAAGTTGACAAGACAAACAAAAGAAAAGCTTCTAAAATTAGGCCAACCGCTTTTGTAGCACAAGAATCGTTTTTCTTTTTGTAAAGAAGGCTCACGCAGTTTACATGATCTTAAAGAAAAGGCAGCCTCAGTTTCTGTGAAAGAAAGCTGACCTTGTTCTTTCAAGTTACAATAACGGATACAAGTTCCTTTATTGCATCCAAACCAGGCAAAGCTGTCTTTTAATACAGTGAGAGAAAGAGAGAAAGAGAGAAAGAGGGGTTTTGCAGCTTGGTAACTAGAGTTTTTGACACGTCCTTTTTATGAGAAAGAGCTTATTACTTGATTTGATAAAGTTACCTTGAAGTGCACGTCCCTGTCTGCTACTCCCTCTTTTTTCAAATCAAGCTTTTCTGCCGAGCACTTCAAAGAAGGGGTAATAAAAAAAAGGCATCTTGGGTATTGTGAATCAGAGAAAAATACAGTCTTTTTTGATCGAGAGTTTTGTTTATGATGGAGAAAGGGGGGTGGGTGGATTTTGATTATGGGGTTTGTGTGGAAAGTGTTTAGGGGTTTAGTTTCTAGCTTGGTTTTGGAGATGAAACAGAAGGGTAGCTCAGATTTGGCTAGTAAAGTAGTGGTGGTGGCTGTTAAAGCAGCAAGGGAGATCCCAAGGACTGCTCTGGTCTGGGCTTTGACTCATGTTGCCCAGCCTGGGGATTGCATTAAGCTGCTCGTGGTTATTCCTGTCCACTCCTCAAGTAACTTACTTTTTCCTCTTAAACACATTTCACTTTTATTTGTTTTCTCTTTACTTTTTGTATGATGATAAAATCATTGAGCACATTGGGTTCTGCTTTTCATATGTTTGATAACGAATATGTTCTACTTCTACATCACTTGCTTATGTTTAAGGAAAGAATTATCACCAGATGATCTAAAGCATAAAATGTAATAGTCGGCGTATAGAGATTTTGCCTGGTTGGCAGGTTTGGATCTTGAAACCTTGAAGTCTTACAAGTGGCAAGATGCAGTCATTGCAGCAAAATATGTTGCCTTTTTATCCAATAGGAAGAAAAGTTTTGGAGGAACTTATTTCGTCCTTGTTCTTTACCTATGTACATGTTGAAGTGGAAAATGAAATTCTTTATGTTTCTGAAGTTAATGATGCTTTTTAACGTCACTTAGTATGAGTAAATGATAGTGAGCTTGTGGTGAAATTGCAGAATGTTCCTTTAATCCTTTGTTGAACATTGGCTGTTGGTTGGTTCATAACTGCTAATCTCAGCTTCTTCATTCTATGTTTGATACAGTCGCTTTACAAATTATAAATGGCGACTAAAAAAGAACGTTATCGAAATTAATTGATCTATTATCAGGTCGAAATGCTCAAAGCCTAGGCTAAGATAATGTTCATTGCAATTTCTTATCATCTTAATATGCAATTATCAGGTTCAGTTATATATCAAATTGAGGTTTAAGCATTCTGCTACTTTATTCACTTCAAACTATTTGCTGTTAATAACTTCACTGATTCTCAGGTAGAAGGATATGGGGTATTTCAAGATTTACCAGTGATTGCGCCACTGGTCATTGGAAGTCTCTCTCAGCCTCAGGAGCTAATTCAGATGCAAAACAAGATATTGCAGATTCATGCTCCCAAATGATTTTCCAGTTAAAAGATGTTTATGACCCCGACAAGGTTTCTGGATTTATTATTTTCTGATGTTTCTCCAGTTAGTACATTATTTGTTCCTGGAATTGAATTTTGAAGTTATGTTTGCAGGTAAAAGTGAGGATAAAAATTGTTCCTGGATCACCATACGGAATAGTCGCAACTGAAGCCAAGAAAGCCCAATCCAACTGGGTTATATTGGACAAGTAATATATACAATGTAAACTTTGTTCTCTTGCATGATGTATCACATTTTGTTAGCTTAAGGCATGCTTGTAGCTAGGGTGACTGTGCAAATTACACAAGGTCTTAGTTAACTCATTTGTGTAGTGGACAGCATTCTCATGTTCAATAAGTTCTTCGTTTACTTCAGTTTCCTTTTAACTCTTCTATTTTGTTCAATTAATTATGGTTATTATTGCTTTTGAATCCTTGCACAGACACTTAAAACATGAGAAGAAACACTGCCTGGAAGAGCTGCAATGCAATCTTGTGGTCATGAAGCGATCTCAGCCAAAGGTTCTTCGATTGAATTTGGTTGGATCACCGAACATGGCACCTCAATTGGCTTGGCCATTATCATTTGAATCCGGAACATATCCTAAACGTAAGAAAAGCAAGCATGATTTGTTAGATGAAACAAAAGGGCCATTTGTGACTCCAGTCAGTAGTCCTGAGCGTGAATCATCCCTGACTGCTACTGATATTGGAACTTCATCAATATCAGGCTCTGATCCAGGGGCCTCACCATTGATTCTCCCTGCGTTATATGAGAGTTTGAAGAAAGAGTATTCATTTATTACTGAGGAAAGCCAAAATCTGTTCGAATCTGATTCAGACACTGACTGTGAGCTAGATCCTCCTAAAGCAAGATCTTATTTCCCTCCATGGATGTCTGGCATTTGTAATTCTAGCGCTGACTCTAAGCATCTTGGGAAGGATTTACAGAGACTGAATGATTCATCGCTTACTTCAACATATAACATTTTGTTGGAGAAATTATCTAAATTGAACAGAGAACCTGATGTTGGGGTACTTAATTATAGGCTTGATCTGAAGGTCAGCAAAAGTGTGAGGGAAGCTATCTCACTGTCAAGAAATGCTCCTCCTGGACCTCCTCCATTATGTTCAATATGTCAGCACAAAGCTCCTGTGTTTGGGCACCCTCCAAGGTGGTTCACTTATGCTGAACTAGAACATGCTACAAATGGCTTTTCACAATTGAATTTCTTGGCTGAAGGTGGATTTGGTTCTGTTCATAGAGGGATCTTACCAGATGGTCAGGTGATAGCTGTGAAGCTACATAAGTTGGCTAGTTCTCAAGGTGACCGAGAATTTTGCTCGGAAGTTGAGGTTTTAAGTTGTGCACAGCATCGGAACGTTGTAATGCTGATTGGCTTCTGCATTGAGGATGGAAAAAGATTGCTAGTTTATGAGTACGTTTGCAATGGCTCTTTGGATTCTCATCTTTATGGTAAGTTCACTTCTACCCTAATTCATGTTATCACTTGCTGAACATGATCATGAAACTGCTAGAAAGCATGTAGCCAGAACATCCAGGGAGATTTTCCTCTCCACTTATGTATTGAAAACGAAATGTTTATCTCAGTTTTTCAGTTTGACCAACTTTGGAACCATAGTTCCATTGACTAACTAACATGATTTCACAGGAATGTCCTTAAGTCATGACATTGATACAACATTTAATTGGTAGATAAATATGGTTGAAGTGTAAGTAATTGTTCACGATCATGGGTTTGAACTGACTTTAATGAAAAATGCTGCTTGGTAGTTGTACTGGAGCAAGCTGTCTACAAGTCTAATATTGTCCCTTTTCCTTCATAATCATTGATAATTTCTCTAAGCTGGTAACTTAATCATAATATGGGAAATTTTCAGGGCATAATCATGATACATTGCAATGGTCAGCACGACAAAAGATTGCCGTTGGAGCAGCCAGAGGATTGAGATACCTTCATGAAGAGTGCAGAGTTGGTTGTATTGTACACCGTGATATGCGGCCTAATAATATCCTTCTTACCCACGATTTTGAACCATTAGTATGTCACATCTTCTAAGCTCAATCTGAACAAAATTTCAAATTTCTCAAACCAGCTGTTTGTTCTTCTTAATGCTCGTCTCATTCAAGTGTGAATAGTCTTCTTTTTGTATCAAACCTTAGGCACATATAGCATAAGACAGAGACTGTAAACTGACTACTTCTGGACTCTTTAGGTTGGGGATTTTGGGTTGGCAAGGTGGCAGCCCGATGGAGACAGGGGAGTGGAAACTAGAGTGATTGGACGATTCGGGTACATACTGGCTTGTTTATTCCTTGTTACTTATATTATCTAGTAAGGACAAATTTATTCAGGAAAACACTCTTCTTGGTAGGTATTTAGCTCCAGAATATGCCCAAAGCGGCCAAATCACAGAAAAAGCTGATGTCTATTCCTTTGGGGTGGTAATGGTAGAGCTCATCACTGGACGAAAAGCTATGGACATCAGTCGGCCAAAGGGACAGCAGTGCCTCACAGAATGGGTATTAATCTTGACTTATTTTAGGTTATGAACTTATACATCTGTGTTTGCTGAAAATCTATAATAATTTAGATTTACTTTTCGTCATAAGAACATCAACGGATCACCTTCTGTTACTTCTAGAATTTATCTAAATGGATTTTCTCACTGGTTCGAATATGGATTAGGCACGCCCTTTACTAGAAAGTCATGCCATACGGGAACTTGTTGACCCCCGCTTGGGGAACAGCTATGTGGAGCAAGAGGTTTATGGCATGCTGCAATGTGCTTCCTTTTGCATCAGGCGGGATCCTCATACAAGGCCTCGCATGTCTCAGGTTAGGAAAATGAAATTTACATAACAAATATCCCTTCGAAAAATGAATTGTGTATATATCGGCTCATCATTGTTTCAATGATCATAGCAAATAAATGTGAACAATAGCTAAAAGAGAACTTCTAGGTCTGCTGTATATGCATGTGAAGTTTATCTTCTGCGAGACACTGTTGGTTCTTTCTGCAGTGTTTCCACTTTGCAACAAAAGCGATCCATATTCCAAAATTACAAGCCTATCAAACAGCACCCTGTCACCTCTATGATTCTTATAGAACTTTATATGTAAGCCTTCCTCAGTTTACAGTTAACTCAGTGGTGTTTACACTGTGAAGGTACTTCGGATGTTGGAGGGCGATGTCATCACAAATTCGACTTTCGATGCATAAATTCTAGGGATCCTGGAAGTGCATTCGCCGATCTGCTGAAGCAGCTAGAATGAATATCAGCATCATCAGCAATGGCCTACCATTGCATGATCAAGACAGAAAGCAGAGGTACCTACACCATACAAAGAGTTGATAGCTCAGTCTTGAAGACTGAAGATGGCCTGAGGCAAATATTATTTGGAAATAATGTCACCCTTTAATTTTAACTATAGTATAGAATTTTATTTTATTGTCATACTCATATAACTGTAAAAAAAAAAATGAGTGAATATTTTGTAAATTACATAGTTTTTCCTGTTTGGCACTTTGCACAATAGTTATATTGTTTTATTTTTAATTAGAAATAGGTGCATTCAAAAATTAAATGACAGTAACAATATCCGGAGGTTGATTTCAAACCAAAGCAGACAAATTTAACCTTTCAAATCGTGTTATCATCGTCTCTCACCCAATATTATATAAACAATAGAAAAACAAAACAATTTCTTATCATCCTATTATACTATTTCATGTTCCATCAATGTATTATCGCTGCCTCAACATTTTATCAACAAAAATATTTTATTTTATGTGATACATGCTACGTGACGACCCTTTATTGTATGCATACTCATATATTTTCCTCCGATTGCTGACAGAGACAAGAATTAGTATCTACACAATGCAATGTTGTTTATTTATAGAACTAACAAAAACAAAGGAACAAAAGGGAAAAAGAATATTAATAAAGAAATATAAGGGAAAGAGAAGATCCCAAGTATTTCCCAAGCTCTTCAGCAGGTCTGATTCCAATTTTGCGATGCACCCCTTCCCTTTGACTCTACTCATCAGTCTTTGTGGAAAAAAAACATATCAGCTGCAAAGTTTAATTAAGATAACTCATGGTATTTTTTTTAGTGTTTAAATGAATTAAATTTGAATAAATGCATCTTTTGTTTATTTTTAAGTTCGTTCATGTTTATTAATAATTTTAATATTGTGTTCGTATTTGTTTATTTAATATTATGTGGATTCATGTTCATTTATTTAAGTTAAACAAACTTGTTTATGAACATATAATTAACAAACAAAGACTAAATACTATTTATCTTATATTTTAGATATAAAATAATCAAATATAAATATCAATAATTGTACTATAAATAAATAAAATAAGCAGCACAAGCAATCATAATATTATTAATTATATAATAATCAAACAATAAGCAAGTTTTAAACTGAACCGAATAAGCTTTATTCATGTTTGGTTCATTTATTAAACGAGCATTTAAATTTTGTTCATATTTATTTATTTAGCTTGATAAATGAACAAAAATTGAATTGTACACTTTGTTCTTTCACAACCCTACTTTTTGCAGTTGAGATCATGTGCCACTTTGCACTTTTAAAAATTTGGTGTACTGCCATTTTCGAGTTTGAATAGAAACATATTTAGGATGTTTTCTATTGCCCTTTCAATGCCCACTAAGTCAAGAAAGAACTTGCTTCTTCCCCCTAAATATATTCCCAAAAGCATTTTCCTGGTTCCAATCCTTCAAGTAAGCCATTAAAGCTTCAATGGTGGTGGCAATCCAAATGCATCTTCCTCCTAAACATATTAGTGTTTGACTAAAAGTGATTGAGGATTGGTTGGGAAGTCTGAATGTTGCATCCACATATTTCTGAAAGCAAAAGGGCCTGTTGTAGGCCTTGTTCTTGAGGGTGAACGGGTTAAAAGTAGGGGCAATGATAGGATCTTAGTGCTAGGAAGATAAGCGACATATGCATCTTTGTATGAAATTAGTCATCATTGTGGATTTGATAAAACATAACATGATCTTTCTTGAACGAGGTTTACGGGGTCACGTAAGTTTGACCATGTGTACTACTTATCATTTTACAAAAGTTTAGACATTCATTGAAATCTCTAAGTAGGAGACACCAGAAGTCCCCTTCTCTTTCTCTTCTTAAGAAAGAAAATCATTAAAATCATCAACTAAAATCCAAGGGTAATTATGTTTATTAGCCACGGTCCAAAGGTTTTTTTTAATAATATTTAACTTTAACTAAACCTAAAACAAGAGTGTAACTTGATCACTACGTGAATCTCCTACTTGGTATTACGCAGTAGATATAGAGGTGTAGATGGGCGGGTAGGAGACTTGACCCCTTAAAAATAAAAAAAATTATTTTGACCCTTTAATTTAGTAAAAGATAAAATTATAATTCGGCCTCCCTCAAAATGATAAAATTTTGATTTAATCTTTTAAAAGTTATAAATATATAAACTATTAAAATTGTAAAATTACATTTTAGCTCTTATAAGAATATACAACTTAATTTTGCCATCAAGAAAAATTTCTTGACTTCGTCCTTGAGTAGATCCACTAAGACTATATCCGATCTTCATAATAACATATCACATATTGTCATGGGGATGGTTGCACTGTTGGAACATTTTCAACAATATTTATAGTGTTCCAATAACTATAAATGAAAGGGTGTAATTAATCAAAAATATATCTTTTTGGTTATTGACAAAGAATTATGACTATTCAAACAATATTATTTGAATAATTATGTTTAATCAAGAGATATTAGATGAATAATTATGTCTCTTTTAAAGATATTATTATTTAGAAAAGACACCTATTGAAATATGTCTTTAGAAGAGACATGAAATTCCTATAAATAGGAATGAGACTTCATTTGGAAATATACCAATAAGTTCTAAAATTTCTTTCTATCTTTCCTCTATTTTCTAATATTACTAGATTGTTCTATAAAGAGTTACTGCAAATTTTTTTTATAGAAATTGATTTTCTTATTATACATTGCTCAGTGCTTAGAGGACTTTTTTCGTCAGTGCAAAATGCAAATAGTCATCGAACTTTACTGTATCATCGATGTTCATTTGCTTACAACTCATTTGTACAGGTGAGGGTGAATAGAACCTTAAAGATAGTGGCTTGATATACTGTAACACCCCTTACCTGTATCCCAAGCCGGAACAGGGTTCGAGGCATTACCAGACTTACTTCATAACATTTAAACACTTTCAAGTCATAAATTTTGCATACAATTTAAAAATTTTATCAATCACAATTATATTGTCCCTTACTAGGCTCATCACAACCTTAAAACATGCTCGGAAGAGGTTCGGGACTAAACCGATGACATTTTAAAGCTTTTGGAAACTTAGAAAATTTTCATCTCTGCAAGGGTTACACGCCTGGTCCCAGGCCGTGTGGACACTCGAATTGGGATCACATGGCTATGTCCCGTCTGTGCTCAACCCCGTGGAGCTCACTGACATACCTCATATGGCCAGGCCACACGCCCGTGTGTCTAGCCCGTGTCAAGACTGTAGGGTATACTGACTTAATTCGAAGGGTTACCCCAGGGGACACACGGCTGTGTACCAAGGCCATGTGTCACACACGATCGAGCCACACGCCCGTGTGCTCGACCGTGTGGAGTGAAAATAGGCTTGGTTTAAGCCAGATTTCTCACCCTCCACAAGCATACCTAAACTACATCATTTCATACCATTTCAATGCATTCAAAGGCAGCTAAAGCATATTAATCCATAGACATATCATGCTATCTAACCACAACCATTTCAACTACTAAGTTCTATAATCAAACATGCCAAGTCATTATACCAAAATCATCAAAACTTACATAACTTCTAATTACATTTTCTCACCTTTCCATCAACTAAATCATGCTTCTCAAACATACCAATTCATCATCTATACTTTATACCAAAATATGCCAACACCAAAGCATTATATACATCACATATATCATTTGTCAAACACATACCTTAAGCCAACTTAAATGGCCAATACACATCAACATTTACAAGCCAAATAACATGAATAAAATCACAACTCAAGACATATCCTCTTAACACTAGCCTATACATGCCATATATCCAAGCCCAAAGCATAAAAATACTGAAAAATAATAGCCAGATAGTGTGACTGCAATTTCTGATGCCTTCCAACCCGAACGAGCTTCCGATATCTAAACACATAGAGAAATTAAAAACAAAGTAAGCATAAAATGCTTAGTAAGTTCGTAATTCAAAGAAATAAAGCTTATAAATTCAATTTATAAGCATAATCTAGTTAAGTCAATCCAACATGTCTTGGTCTTAGCCTAAACAACATTAGCTTTTCAATTTTAAACATCATATACTAGCAAATTATTATAAAGCTTTATAACATAAGTTTACATTACCTATGTCAATTCACATATCAAGCATATGGCTAAATATCCTTAAATCATCCAAAAACTCATTCTTTTCCATGCTTTCAATAGCAATTCAAATCTAAGAATTTGCCAATCTCTACCTTTTTCTCATATCCGTTGAGCCACAATTTAAATGAGTAAAATGGAGCATATTACAACTCATTTTGACTCAAAAGTCTAACACATAATCATCAACCAAGTTTACTATTCAATCACCATTCAAGTCATATAACATAATATATTATCAAACCATTAATCACATTATTATTACATATTCATTTCCACAATGACCATGAACTCACAATTTTCATGGATTCAATACTCAATTGAATTTCCATACATACCTGTACCATATTGTACCAATTTTCGTACATACATGTACCATCTCGTACCAATCTCATACTCAACATATCTTTCATTTACCCGTTGAATATTCAATGTCTCGCACACTAGATGCAATACACGATACCTCGCACACTAAGTGCCATTCTGGATGTTTCGCACACTAAGTGCCATCCTCGTTACTTCGCACACTAAGTGCCATTCTGGATGTATCGCACACTAAGTGCCATCCCCGATACTTCCACGTTAAGTGACATATAAATATTCAATATGTTATCCAACATAGTAATAGTCATGAATATATCATTTGTACAATTTCAACGCATTAAATATTCAAATATAATAATACTTAATGCATACGAACTTACTTCAATCGTCAAAACGTTGAAATGGATAGACTAGTCTGAAACTTTATTTTTCCCTCGATATAGAGTCGTACAAGGCTTAACTTGATCTAATCAATCAAATTCAACTATTACAATTCATATTCTATTCATTTTAACTCAATTTCATATTTTGGTAAAATTATTATTTTACCCCTAAAGTTTCACACTTTTACAATTTAGTCCCTAAGCTCGTAAAATAAAATTCATTCAATTTTGGCCAAACCCAAGCCTAGCCGAATTTAATACAACTTCATAGCAGCCCATATTTTCATTTACTTCACACTTTTAACCAGAACATTTCATATTTTCTCAATTTAATACCTAATTGACATTTTTGTCAAAAATCACTTTATAAAACTCATTAATCTAACATCAAAGATTTATTTTCTATCATTAATCATCAAGATACTCAAACATTAAACAATGGCATCATCCAAATACTTTAACAATTTTGAAATCGGAGGTACGGGCTAGCTAGAACACAAAGCAACAATCTCAAAAACATAAAAATTATTAAAAACCGAGACGAAATGGACTTACAAGCATGAACAACCATTGCCAAACCTTCAAATCTTTGAGAACATTATTTTCTTTCTCACATTCGACTATTGATGAAGATGATAGCATGTAATTTGGCTTTTGTTTTATTTTATTTTATTATAATTACCAAATACCATATTTAACCTTAATATACATTAATAATTTCCATTATACCAAGTCATGGAATTCCACTATCAACAATTATGGAATAATTACCACTTAAGGACTCCCACTATTTAATTCTATATCCATTTAATACTTTTAACTTATAGAACACAACATTTACTCTTTGCACGATTTAGTCCTTTTTGTTTAATTAACTATCGAAATGCTAAAATCTTTCAACGAAACTTTAATACCATCTTATTTCCACTTCGTAAATATTTATAAAAATATTTATGACTCGGTTTATAAAAACGAGGTCTCGATACCTCATTTTCTAAACCCACTTGACCTTAGGGTCAAACCACTTGAACTTAATAAATCGCTTATAAAACAAAAACCATAATATCATAAACCTTTTTTAAACTCACAATTAACTTGTAAATATTAAATATAATATTTACAAGCCTAACCATCGAATTTGGTGGCCCCGAAATAACTGTTTCGATTAACCCTAAAAACGGGCTGTTACATATACGCTCTAGAGCCTTGTCCTATTTCTTCATTTTCTACTCGAGTTATTGTTTGTGTTCTATTCGTGTGTTCAAGATTTTCCTCACCGAAGATTTGTACTAACAATTTTAAGGTTCTATTATCATGATGAATACTACAACACATGAAAGTGGGACACTAAAGGAGTTGGCTTCCAACTTTGTCAAACTTGATCGATTTGGTGGTGGCAATTTCCAACGATGGTAGAAAAAGATGCACTTCTTATTATCACCTTTAAATATTGTCTATGTTTTGGATACTCCAAGACCAGAAGAGAATGAAAATGAACTTGTTGTTGTAACCTGAGAAAGACAAAAATGGGACAATGCTGATTACTTGTGCAGAGACCATATATTGAATGGTTTATCCAATGTTTTGTTCGACACCTACCAAAATGAGGTCACAACTAAGGAATTATGAGACAAATTGGAGATAAGATACATGACCGAAGATGCTACAAGTAAGAAATTTCTTATTAGTCGTTTCAATAATTATCAAATGATTGATGGTTGTTCTATTATGGAACAATTTCGTGATATTGAAAAAATGTTGAATCAATTTAAGCAATATGATATGAAAATGGATAAAATGATTGTTATATCTTCCATTATAGACAAACTTTCTCCATTCTAGAAAGACTTTAAAAGAAGTCTAAAACATAAGAAAAAGAAAATCTCTTGAGGCTTTGGCAAACCATCTTTGTATTGAAGAAGAATATTGAAAGTAAGATAAACACCTAGATTCTAAAAATGCCAATGCATGTTACGAAGGAAGTACAAACTACTAAACCATCTAAGAGAAAGTTCAAACAAATTAATAAAGCACCTAAGTTTTAAAAGAAACAAAAGGGCTCATGCTATCATTGTGGTAAGTCAGGACGTTTCAAGAATGAATGTCCATTTTTAAAGAAGAAATCATCTTCTAAGGCTGATAATTACAAAAAGTTCATTGCCATGATTTTTGAAATTAATATGGCACAAGATGATAATGCATCGTGGATTGATACTGGAGTAACCAAACATGTGTGCAAAGTCAAAAACATGTTCACAAAGTTCACACAATGTGAATATGACAATATTTTGTACATGGGAAATTCTTCCACTACAGCAATCAACGGCAATGGGTCTGTTGGACTACCATTCACTTTTGTAAAGGTTTTAACCTTGAATGATGTATATTATATACTAGAAGTTAGGAAGAATTTATTGTTTGAAAGTCCATGAAATAAGTTTGTTTTCAAACTTGTTTTTGTGACAGATAAGTTTATTCTATCTAAGAGAGGAATTTTTGTAGGGGAAGGGTATAAGTATAAGGGCATGTTCAAACTCAAAATTATTAATAAGAATAAAAATACTTTTTCTGCTTATATGGTTGAATCTTCTTGTTTACAACATTATAGACTAGGTAATTTGAATTATAGAAAATTGAATGATATGCATAAGTTAGATTTAATTCATGTTTTTAATAATAATATTGAAAAATGCAATATATGTATGTTGACTAAAATTACTATAAACCCTTTCCTTAAGGTTAAAAGGAAAACAAAATTGCTTGATTTGATACATAGTGATTTATGTGACATGTATAGTATTCCTACATTAGGTGGAAATAAATATTTTGTTACTTTTATTGATGATTATTCTAAATATTTCTATGTATATTTATTGCATTCAAAAGATGAAACACTTGATAAATTAAAAGTTTATAAATCTGAAGTTGAACTTCAATGTGAATCATTTATCAAGTGCTTAAGATCAAATAAAGGTGGAAAATACTATAACCCAAGTTATTTTGAATCCACTGGAATTATCCATCAAGTTTCAGTCCCTTACACACCACAATAAAGTGGAGTAGCTGAAAGGAAAAATAGAGTCTTAACTGAAATGGTAAATTCAATGTTATCATATTTAGGTTTTGGACAAGGTTTTTGGGGAGAAGTTATTCTAATAGCTTGTCATATATTAATAGAGTTCCTAATAGGAAAACTAAAATAACCCCCTATGAACAATGGGAGAAAAGGAAACCAAACCTTAATTATTTGAAGATTTGAGGCTGTAAAGATATTGTCAAAGTTCTAACACCTAAACATAAAAAGTTAGGTGAAAGAGGAATTGAATTCATATTTATAGAATGTGCACATAATAGCAAGGCGTATAGGTTCATGGTAATCGAACCAAATGATTCAATTTCAATTAATACTATTATTGAATTAAGAGATGTTATTTTTGATGAAAATATATTTAATTTTATTTCAAGACAATTATAGCCACAACAATTAATTCATTCTTCAAACGAGAATGAGACTCCATTGGAATAAATTGATAATAATGATGAACTTTTTCAAGAATTAATAAGAAGTAAAAGGATTAAACAAGTCAAAGATTTTAGACAAATTTTATTATGTTCCTTGTAGAAAGAAAATGTTAAAGTATAGGCAATAAGATACATTATTTTTATAATACGGAATATGTTCTTATTACATTTGAAGAGACAATAAAACCTCAAGACTTTGCTTTTTGGAAAGAAGCAATAAATAATGAGATAGATTCAATAATGAGAAATCAAACTTGGATGTTAGTTGATCTTCCACCGGGTTCCAAACCAATAGGTTGTAAATGGATCTTCAAAAATAAAAAAAAGGTCAATGGAACCATTGATAAATTTAAAGCAAAGTTGGTAGCCAAAGATTTTATACAAAAACAAGGTGTTGATTACTTTGATACTTATGCTCCATTAGCAAGAATTTCTACGATTAGTCTCTTAATATCACTTACCTCAATGTATAATTTGGTTGTTCACCAAATATATGTTAAAACTACATTTTTAAATGATGAATTAGAAGAGGAAGCGTACATGGAACAGCTGGAAGGACTTGTTGTTCCAGGATAGGAGCATAAGATATGTAAACTTGTAAAATGTCTATATGGACTTAAACAAACACCAAAGCAATGACACTAGAAGTTTTACAAAGTTGTTCTAACTAATGGCTATAAAATAAATGAATTCGATGCATATATAGAAAATCTGAAAATGGAAAAGGTTTCATAATTTGCTTATATGCAGATGACATGTTCATATTTGGCACAAATAGAAAACACAAAGAAATTCTTATTAAACAACTTTGCTATAAAGGATATAGATGTAGTAGATGTTATTCTTTGGATTAAAAAACCCGAAAGGAAAGCACTATAGCTTTATCACAATCACATCATATT
Source organism: Gossypium anomalum (assembly GCA_025698475.1). Classification (NCBI taxonomy): domain Eukaryota; kingdom Viridiplantae; phylum Streptophyta; class Magnoliopsida; order Malvales; family Malvaceae; genus Gossypium; species Gossypium anomalum. Next base: position 17,027,968 of record CM046961.1, read on the forward strand.
GAAAATGTGCTTAAAAAAATTGATCTTTTCAATTGTATACCAACATCTACACCCATGGGCCCTCAAATAAAATTAGTATCTAATGCTAGTAGGAAAAATAACCAATTGAAATACGAAAGTCTAATTTTTTGTTTTATGTATATAGTGACTTGCACAAAACCAAATATTGCATATACTGTTGGGAAATTGGGTAGGTATAAAAGTAATCCAAGTAGTTTGCATTGACAAGCTTTGAATAGAGTACTTAGGTACTTAAAAAAACTATTAACAGTGGGTTGTGCTATAATGGATATCCTTCAGTTTCAAAAGGGTATTCGGATGCTAGTTGGATTACAAGTTTGGAAGATCACGCTTCTACTAGTGGATGGATCTTCATTCTTGGTGGAGGCTCCATTTCTTGAGGTTCCAAGAAACAAACATGTATTATTGATTCCACTATGGCAACCGAATTTATTGCATTAGTCGCTGCATCTAAAAAAGCAGAATGGTTAATAAATTTGCTTTGTGATGTACATGTTGGAAAAATGGGTTTGGAAAGTGCAACAAAAAATAAATTTAGGGAAAAATTAGAGTTTTAAAAAATTTTCTAAAACAAAATCTTGATTATGATATCTAAAGTAATAAACACTTAATCAGAATTGTACCTTTTCGATTCGTCTAGGATGAGCGCTTTGATCTAGTAGTCTTCTCTACTATCCTCAAGCTCATGTCTGCCGAGTGTGGGCTCGCTTTGAATTAGAAAATTTTTCACAAAAATTACCAGTGAGGTAGTTTTGTAATTTCTCTAAACTTTTGGGTCACTGTAAATGAGAAAAATATGATATAAGGAGAGTTTAGAAAGTTCAACTATGATTAAACTTAATCACTTTAATATTAAACCTTATTAAAATAATATAATGTTTATCTACAAGATAAATATTAAATTAAATTTAATATTAAGATAATCACTTCAATATTAAATTAATAAAATAAGTATTAAATTTAATTTAATATTAAACCATTAAAATAATATTATTTTTAGAACAATTAATTTGAAATCAAATTCTCTGGTAGGGTCCTAGTGGGAGTATAACTCTTCCACTACTCAACCACTGACAACCAACTACCGCCGGCTACTGGGATGTCGTCGTTGCAGCCACTGGCACCGCTGTGTTTGATGATGTAGGTGCGACACCCTTACGACACCTTGAACTGGTTTGGTTGCTGCCGGTTCGATTCGGGTCAATGACGACCCAAGTGGTCCGGTCTAGCCATTGGTTGGACCGTCGGCCCGGTTTCACATACCGGGCTCGGTTCGACCAGTTTTTGGGTCTTAGCCTTGGTTTTGTGCTCTTGGGACCAATTTACTATCTCATGTCTAATTTTCAAGTTTAATTACCCTTCGAGTCAATTGTCTGACTTGAAAATTAACTTCCAAAAATATCATATTAATTTTAACTTATTTGATTAATTTAATTTTACTTTATCAAAATTAATTTTCTAAAAATCACTTAGATTTTCCAAATTAATTTTTCAAGAAATTTCTTTAATCAAATTCTTTAGTTAAACAATTCTCACAACCACCTAATTTAATTCCACATCGAATAAATTGACTCAATTAAATTATTCCCAAAGTCGTAGAATTTTCTTCTGATTGAAATGTAGAATGATTAAGCTTTTGTTGAGCTAGCAGAGAGACCAATCGGACATATACAATTAGGCTTTAGTGATTGCAATTATGCCGAAAAGCATCGTTCCGATAATTTGCAATTACTTAATCATGGAGTCAATCCACAAGAAGTACCATGATTGAAAACTCCTTATTGTATACTTTTTACGAAATCAATTCATCCAACTACTTTGTCCAATGAACTCGTCATGTGTGTGTTACCCTCATATGATATCTTTGATTCTTTTTGAGTTAAATCCGTTCACTCAATGCAATCCTATTTTATCTCATTGTCACCATTGTGTTTTCTTAATGATTAATATGATCACTGTCAACAAATGACTGTGATAAATTGCTCGTTTGAGAACAAGCAACATGTGATCACGTTCCATATTTATCAATCCACACAATGCTAATGAGAGGATATCATTAACTCTTTAATTGGACTATGAATTCTACTGTTGCTAGTAAAGCCATACCATACACAAGTCATGTACCCAACATACCAGCTATGAGCTCGATCATCTTTAGAGCATAAGCCTCCACTTATATCAAAGCACATGAGTTGCATACGCATGGTCAGTGACTAATTCAGGATTTAGGTAAATCACACTATGAACGTCACAAGTGAACTAATTCACAAATGGATTTAGAATTAATTCATCAATATGAATAAAATAATCTCAATGTCTCTTTATTAGAAAAAAAGCGAATTGATTTTGTAATGGGAATGAACATGTCTAGGATTGGATTGTTGAGAAAGACTTGGTATTTAAGCAGTCTTTATGACTCACCTCTCTTTCTTGCTTTTCTACCTGGTGTTCAGTTTTCATTCATTGCTTCTTTTTAAAGGGGGTAAGGTAATATTTGCATAAATTTTTAAATTTTCAAGTATGTTTCAATCTTTTCCATATAAGTATGTTGAAATAAATGAATGTTCAGAAAGAGTTTTTGTTCATAAGTTAGTCTAAATACAAGCATGATTTATGATTTTATCTGAGTTTTTTTTATGTTATCTTGAGTTATAGAATGCTTGTGTATTCTTAGGTCTTATGTAGCCTTTTACCATGAAAATTTAACTTCTTTTGAAATAAATATGCATGAAGGTTTAAGTTATTAGAATTGGCTTAGTAACTTTCTTGAGGCGAAATCCTAGGAGGCATAGGAATTTAAACATGATTTAGGCACATTTTCTGTGGATTTTTTGAGCCTTTCAAGCCTACCTTATATAAATTTGACCCTTGAAACCTTAATTTGAACCTCAAAGACTACTTTATTGTTATTTACCTACATCATAAGCCATGCTACCATCTTTTTAAATTTTATCTTATTTTTACACCTATCTTAACTATACTTGTCTTGGTGAGCAAAGATCGAAGAAAAATACAAATAGATGTACATGTTCTTCATATGTTTCAAAAAAGAAGCTCTATTTAAATGTCAAGCAAAAAGAGCAAAATAAATACTCATCATATTAAGAAATATTAGGCATATGTTTCAAAATTAAGTTTGGAAGGGTAAAAACTCATTAGCATGAAGGATGTACCTTGAATTGATCCAAGGCAAAGATAGGGTTAAGATTACTGAACCAAAAATTCTCTTTTCTTTATCTTTACCTTAAGCCTATCCCTTATTACAACCTTATAAAAGGCCTATTGATTTGGATGATTATGCCAACTACATTAGTGATGAGTAAGTGCTAAGTTCAACATATAAGGACCATTAATTAGACCTTGTGATTGTTTTGTTTGATTGATAAGGAAACTTTTATCGAATGGTGAATGTTATGTATGATCTTGAAAAGCATGCACTCTATAACTTATGTTAGCATTTTCCCACATATAGAATAATTTTTTTTTAAATAATGTTTGCATATGAGTGACTTATCAATGATAAGAGTTTGTGAGCATGATTTTGTTGATGCATGGTTATGTGTAAAAATTAATGCTACTTAATCTTACTGCAAAATTGCTTTAGCAAAAGTTGTACTCTATATGAAACATTACTCGGGACGAGTAATGGATTAAGTTTGGGGGTGTGTAAACTCTAAATTGTATAGGATTTTCCTCATCGTTTTTACCACCTTTTTACTTAAAAATAACACTAATCTCGAGCATTTGTTATTGAATTTAGTGAATTTTGCTTAAATTTCAATCTTGGACATGAATTTATGAAATATGCAAATCTGTGCTTTATTATATGAATTTTGTGCATAAATTAAATTATTTTCATGTTATTTATTAATGTGTTATATTTTAATAATACAGTAGGACCATGAGATGATATAATATGGAGCTCAGTACAATTTTTGCATGGACATGAATAAATCCACCCTACTTGGACGGTAAAACCATGCAAAATTGGGTCATAAGGATGTTAATTTGATCCAATTTAAGTGATGATACATGGTGGACATGTCTGGTTATTTATTGGGTCATGAAACTTTCCAACAAAAGGAAGTCAAGCCCAAATTCGGCACAAGCCTGTGGCTGCCCAAAAATCAGCTTTGGGACAAGTATTTGGAGGTTCATACACTTTGAAAATCATTAAAAATTAGCACATGAATATTGCTCAAGAAACCATCCACTCCATGGCTAAATTTAGCATGATTCCATGCTTAAATCAAACAACCAACTCACCCTCATTTCCACTTGTTATGCCTGGCCATTAATGGAAGAGAACCAAGGGATCTTTGATGCCATTTTTAGTAAATTCAGTCACCAACCTTAAGTATCAATACGACACTCCTCTCATATTTTCATTCATCCCTTAATCCCAAAAATCATCCATCATTCCTTCATTCATAACTCATCCATTCATTTTTTCATTCTCTCATTTTCTTCTTTCTTTCTATTCATATCACTTTAGCCATCAAAACTGTGATAAGGTTTTCTCTTGGCTGGCCACCTGAGGATCCATTAGCAAAGGAGCAACATGAGGATCAGAGAAAAACATCTTCATTCGGAGTTCACGAGACTACCGATTTGAACAGAGTTTATTATTCCTTTACTTTGTTATTTTGATTTAAATATGTTTGCAATGTTTTATGATATTGTCATCAATAATGGTAGCTTAAATCTGTTGAGCTAGGATGATTGCATTTATTCAATGAATTTTGTTAAATCATGTTTATAGTGTTTGTGCCTCAGTCGATCACGTTTTCAGTTAAATTCAAGTATGTATTTCATTCATACGTGATTGGATGCATTTGAATTAGCTAAGTGATCCTGAATTGCAAAGTGCATGCTTAATTCAGATCTTGATCTGACTAAATTAAAGGTTCATAATAACTTTGACGAGCTCTATTATCTTGTATAGTTTTTAGATTTACGTGATTAAATTGTTTCAAACATGATCCCTCGTTATTACTTCACATGAATTCTAAGAAACCCTTAGTTTAATACGGTCAATAAAATGCATATTTCAGTAAGTAAAAGATTCCAAAAGGACTTAATTTTGTTTCCAGACTCATGAAAGATCGAGTTGCCATGGAATGTTTTTCGAACACTGTTAAGCATGAGAAAAAAAAACTAAGTTGAATAGTGCAATTATCCTAGCATATTCACGTTCTTGATTGTTGAATTTTGTGTTTTTGCTGCTAAACTCATTTCATACATATCATCTCATACTTTTCATTTAGATTAAATTGCATTAGGGACCACCTTGCATTTAGATAATTCAAGTTAGCTTAACTATCATCACTCAAAATATTTTTATCACCAAATTGTTAACTTTAATTATATAATTACTTGATTATCATACATAGTCCCTGTAGAGACGATAACTCTTTTAATTACTTTATTACTTGGTAATGACTGTGTACGCTTGCACAAACTTAAGCGTTACATGCCCACAACTTTAACCCATCCATAATTGAGACGTCTTTTTCTCACCCAAATCGAAAATCTAGAGCATGAGTTCGCTAAACTCCCGCACATACTCCCTTACTGTGAGTTATTGCATAAGCTGACGCAATTTAGCCCGAGTCTCATCCTTGGCATTCTCTGGGTAAATTGTGCCTCGAATTTTCTATGGAACTCATCTCAAGTCCCAATAGCGGTACCACTTCGTCTCTCTTTTGTAGACCTACGACGCCACCATAACAAAGCAACATCAATATAATACATGGAAAAAATATTTACTTTAGTAGCATCATTCATGATTCCTTTGGCACTAAAGTATTGGCTCATTTGTAACAGCCCGTTTTAAGGTCAAGTCAGTATAGTGGTTTCGGGACCACAAATTTGAAGTAGAAATATTAATTTTATTATTTATTTAAGGTCTATAATATGCTTGAATGATTGTGTGAAAATTTTGTTAAAAAAATTTATCGATAGAGTGTCTATTTTGACTAATAGGACTAAATTGCAATAAGTGCAAAATGTGTGTTCTAGACGCTGGAGGTGTCTAATTGAAATGAAATTTTAAATTGGAGGCCCTTAAATGGTAATTAGACCATTATACTTCTTGGTGGACAAATATGGACATGGTTAAGTATGTTTTAATGTTTTTCATTAAGGGTATTTTAGTAAATTGGTTATAAAATGGACTAATAAGTAAAGAAAGACAAAATTTTTGTCCATCTTCTTCCTCCATAGTCGAAATTTAGGAGAATCCATAGCTAGGGTTTCTGGCCAAGCTTCCAAGCTCAATTGTAAGTTCGTTCTTGTCCCTTTTTAATGATTTTTATGTTTTTGAGATCGGTGTAACCTAATCTAGCTATTTCAAGGACTAATTTGAAAGAAAATAAAAGTCTAAAATTTTAACCATGTAGAATATTTGTGTATTTTGATGTCTAATGGTAGAAAATGTATGTTTGATATTAGGTAAACAACATTTACCAAGTGATTTTTGATGAAAATGTCAAATAGGGACCTATTTGTAAAAGTTGTAAAATGTGTGTTAAAATTATGAATAAATGAAAAATATGGGCTGTTATGAGTACCATTAATATTCGAACGGGCTTGGGTAAAAAAGAAATCGAATGAAAATCATTTTACAAGCTTAGGGACTAAAATGTAAAAAGTTGAAAAGTTAGAGGCAAAAATGTAATTTTTGTCATAAGGTGTTTTTGGGATTAAAATGAATAATATGATAATTGAATGAGTTAAATTTGATATTATAGATCAAGAAAGTAAAGGTTCTGACCTAGACTGGGGAAAGAATAAAGTTGTGGACTAAATCAAACAATTAGCCATTTTGTACCGAGGTGAGTTCTTATATTAAAAATAAACTTTAATATGATTGTATTTTATTTCTTTAATATTGCATGAATTGTATGTTTGATAAATGTGAATGAGCTTAATCCTATGAACGAGTCTGAAGATGAATCGATAAGCAAGAAATCCCGTTTGAACCTTAGGAATAGGTTAAGATACAAGTGACATGTCACTAGGGTTAGTATGTGTTATGTGATCATGTGATCCTGGTGCTGGTCTTGTACGTCCTATCGGCGGCTGAGTATATCGGCATACGTTGCAGATACTTGACAGCTTGTGTGAGCAGCACCGCGTTGTCACGTCTTGACTGACTGCTTGTGTGAGCAGGCCCGATGATAGCTCGAGAGCGAGCAACTATGTGATATGAGATTGAGGTAGCATTGGCTATATATGTGGCACTCAGTGTGCAAGAATCCCGAGTATCCGACATTATTATTCCGAGTGGTTCAAGGGTATGTCAAAGATGAGAATATGTGTAAATTCATTTCGAGATGGCTCAGGTTTGTACATAAAAGTCGTGCTTATTAAATGTGTGACATGGTGAATATGAGGTAAGTTTTGTGATAGAATAGATTATGATCATGAAATTATGGTAGGTTTACATTAATTATGTTATATTATTTGAATGTTATGTGCATGGTAAGGATTGTGTAACAGCCCGATTTTAGCTAAATCGGAACAGTGATTTTAGAACCATAAATCTGAGATCGTAAAATTATTTTAATATTATTTTGTGGTGTTTACAGCATGTTATGTGATATGTGTGAAAATTTCGTGATTTAATTTTATCGATTGGTTGTTTAATTTGATAAAAAGAACTTAATCGCGTAAAATGTAAAAGTAGCATGCTATAAGTTAAAGTGCCTATTTGCTTTGATTAATTAAATGTGAGGTCCTTATGTTGTGATTTGACCACTGAATATTTGAGTGGACAAAGATGGACAACCATTATGTGTTTTGTCATTTAATTTTTAAGGTTAATAAGGTAATTATGTTAATAAGCTTAATAAAATAAAACAAAACATAAAACTTTAGTCCATCATCATCTGTATTACCCAAATTGAAGAAGAAAGAAAAGCATCCATGGCTATTTAGGGCTCGACTAGAAAGAACAGCATCCATGGCTATTTAGGGTTTGACTACTATCAAGCTCAATTGTTAAGAAAGGAAGAAATCGGATTTGGATCGCGGGATGTCGAAAGTTGTTGAATAATTGTTTCAGTCCATTCGTTTTCGTACGAGGTAAGTTTATATGCAAATAAATGTCTTTGAATTGAATTATATATGTTTTATTATCATTGAATTGCTATAAATTTCAAATGAGTAAATATGAACATGAATCGATAAAGTTACGACATCCGAAAGTCCCGTACGAACCTTAGGAATAGTATAGGATACGAATGTCATTACATTAGGTTATTGAGATGTGATTACATGTAATACCATGTCTAGGACATTGGCATTGTATTGAGATTACGTATAAGACCATATCTGGGACATTGACATCGTTAATCAATTTCGTTTAAGACCCTGTCTGGAACAGTGGCATCAATATGTGTTAACATGTAAGACCATATTTGGGATATGGCATTGTATGAGCTTATGTGATTTCCGAGTATCCTTAACGATTTCGAATGGTTCAACGGGCAAAGTCAAGTCAAGAAAGAATGTGTGTATGAGTTAAATGACTCAAGTACGTATGAGTATCGAAAGGTGAAGTAAATGATGAATTTGATTAAGATGTAGAATATGTGTTCAAGGTGAAAGGTTTGTGAATTTGTATATGATTTGTTATGCTTAACATATCTGAATTGATATGCAAATGTTCATATGATGGATTTATTTGTATATGGCTTACTAAGCTTTTAAAGCTTACTTTGTATGTTCTTTCTATGTTTTATAGATCATTGAAGCTACCTCGGATATCAGGGATTATCGGGAATCATCATCACACTATCGACTACTTGTTGGCACTTTTGGAGCTTTGTATATATGGTATATGGCATGTATAGGCTAGTGTCATCTTGGTATGTTTTGAGTTGTGATTTTAGCCGTGAGATTTGGCTTGTAAATGTTGGTGTGTATGGCCATTAAAGTTGGCTTGAACTATGTGTTTAATATGTGATACATGTAATGTATATAATGCCTTATGTGATGACTTGTTTGGCATATTACTTGTGGTGTTGTGATGGTCATAAGTTTGCTTAAGTAATTAGTTGTTATATGGTAAGCTAATGGTAAAATTGATGATATGTTGTGGCTTGGTTTTAAGGTATGAAATAAGGGATAAGTTGATGAGTAAATGCATTTAGAAGATAAACAAGTTTAATGATTTTAACATATTGGCATGGTATGTTATAGTTGTGGAATTGAGTAGTTGAATTGGTTGTGAATAAATGACATGATATGAGTATGAATTGGCATGTTTTTGGTTGCTTAAAGATGTATAAAAACGATGTTATTTTGGTTGCTATGTGTGCTTGAGAAAAGGGTGGCAAATTGGCTTTTCAAATGGCCTATTTTTGTCCACATGGGCAGAGACACAGACGTGTGTCTCAGTCGTGTGCGACACACGGTCATATTACACGGCCATGTGTCCCCTAGAGAATAATTAGAAATTCAAGTTAGTCTCGAGCACGGCCTAGATACACGAGCGTGTTTGGTGGCCGTGTGAGGCACACAGCCTTGGCACATAGGCGTGTATGGCCATTTCGAAGGGTACACGGACTAGACACATGGGCGTGTGGTCGACTATGTGACCCAAATCAATATGTATGCCCTGTTTTCACACGGCCTATGACACAGGCGTGTCTAGTAACCGTGTGAGGCACACGGCCTGTTCACATGGGCATGTGACCTATGATTTCATGAAATTTTTCTAAGTGTTCAGAAACTTTTATATGTGATCGGTTTAGTCCCGAACCACTCTTAAACATGTTTTAAGGTCTCGTAGAGCTTTATAAAGGACAATGTGAATGATTTGAATAGATTTTTCTTATGAATGCATAAATGTATGGAAATGAGATGTATTGTCCAGTAATACCTCGTAACCCTATTTCGGCGACGGATACAGTTTAGGGGTGTTACAGATTGCTTATTTCTTACATACGAGCTTACTAAGCTATACAGCTTACTTCATTTATTTTCCATGTTTTTATAGTGTCACCAAGCTAGCTCAGAACCGGAGATCATCGGAGATTCGCCTCACACTATCAAAACTGTTATTTTGGGTATTTGATGATCTTAGTATTTTGAAAGTATGGCATGTATAGAGACTTGGTCATTTTGTTATGTGTGTCATTTGATTTGGCCAAATGTATTGGCTCATATTTGTTTAAGTTGATTTGGTATTTAGCCATGTAATTCACTTATTTTGGCTAAAATTGTTGTAAGCACATTTATTTATGTATATGTACTAATGTCTTTGGTGTTATGGTCATGGCATGCTTGGTCTATGATGGAGTGTGATTTTTAGCATGAACGTGAAATGTTTGGAAATGTGCTTTATTAGTGAGATGATATTCTTATGCACAAATAGGTGGTATGTAAGTAGTTTAATATACCTTGTATATGTGAAATTAGCATGGTTAATTTGGGACATGATAAATGTTGTGAGTATGATAGTGGATGGTATTGTATTGATATGATTTAGCCATGATTGTGGATGTTTATTTGTTTAAGTATGCCATGTTTTGTGCCTTTGAATTGGTGTAAGTGCATGTGTGAAAAAGGGTGGTAAATGGCTTGGTAAATAACCCTTATTTTGTCCACATGGGTAGACACACGGGCGTGTGTCTAGGCCGTGTGTGACACACGGTCTGCCCCATGGGCATGTGTTCTGGCTATGTGTTCCCTGCACATTAATTTTGAGAAATAGAATGCTCAGAATTGAGCACACGGGCTGAGACACGGGCGTATGTCTCAGTCATGTGGACGACACGGCCTTGAACACAGGTGTGTGCCCTGGTCGTGTGAATTCTGCACTTATATTATGAAAATTAATTTTCCACACGACCTAGCACACGGGTGTGTGACTTGGCCGTGTGACTTCAATTTGTTCATGGGTTACAAGTTGGTGAGTTACACGGGATCGGGACACGGGCGTGTGTAGCCACATGGCCTGCCGACACGGATGTGTGACCCCTGTTTAGGGCAAAAATTTTCTAAGTTTTGTAAAAATTCCCTAAGTGCTTGGTTTAGTCCCGGACCACTTCCAAAGCATGTTTCGGGCCTCGTAAGCTCGTACTAGGGACTTTATGATTGAATGTGAATAGTTTTAATTTGGACGCAAATTTATGACTTGGAATTGTATGCTCGTTTGTGTGGTTCAAGTAGATGGGTTTCTCCATGGGTTCTACAAATCGGGCCAATTCATATGGGTCAAATGAGCCTCATTTAATAAGTTGAACTCTATGGTGCGTTCTATGCGTATTAGTCTCGAGGTTTGACCCATAGTTCATGACATGTCACAGGTGAACTAATCCTCCTGTCACCTCTAATTTTTCCTTATCTCCTTCCTTATTGAAACTCTCTATTAACAAAGCACAAATTCCACCTTAAAGTTTGAAAAGAAAATTTAAATAATAAAAAATACTTCTTTTAAATGAAAATTTAAAAATTCTAATATTTATTTTTCCAAATGAAAATTCACCTTAAAATTATGAAAATCACTTTACAAATAAATTTCTCTCATAAAATTTATGGACCCAACACATCTTACCACACCTTTAATATTTCATGAAGTATATTATTTGACTTAGAATCTCAAAGACAAACTAATGTTTCTAGAACTAAAGCAATAGTTAAATTAGTCAGATTATTGGTTCGTTGGTTCAATCGGGTCTAACTAGTTTAATAAAAAAATTATAAAAAAAATAATAAAAATATTTAAAAAATAATAAAACTCAATTCAGTTGTCAGTTCAAACGACATACTGATTCTCGATCCAAACGGTTCAATGTCATTCTTCGGACCGACACCTAACTAATTCCTGATCTTCGGTCGATTTCGAAGATCATTGATGCAAATTCACCATTTTATATCATAAAAAAATACAGAACATAATAAAATCATATTTTTGGTAGAATTTAATGAATCGAATATTATCAATTACTGGGCCTCGTGTGGGCCTTAGTTAGAGAATTTCTGGGCCTCAATAACCGAGTTCTTTGAGGTCAAATGTGGATATCCTTCATACATCAAGCGTCCAGTCGGACAAACGAACCGTGTAGTTTTAATGCGAGTAAAATAGTACGCTACAAAGGGATAAAATCTGGGATGAAGAAGACAAGACAGGTCAAACCTATTTCACAAAGCAGGCAACAACATAGCGGCTGAAGCCTAAACATTCTTTCAACTCTGTTAGAAGTTCAGAAAATAGAAAAGGTCGGGAAAATATCAGCTATTGCCAAAGACTGAGAGCGACAATCTATGAATTCACTGCTCAAGTTTCGAAGGCCTTTAAGTTCTTCTCTCACTTCACTATCTTTGCAACGCCTCTCTTCAACTCTCCACTGTAAACCCTTCCTCTCTCTTTAATATATCATAATATGAAGATTGAACAACTTGTTAAGTGGGCTTCTTCTCTCTATGTGATTGTGAAACAGATGTTTTCGAAGAGAAAAAGGAGGGGACGAGCTTTATACACCCAACTGCAATTGTTCATCCCAATGCTGTGATTGGCCAGGTGCTTTGTTTTCTACTCTCTCTTCTTTGTTTAATAGCAGCCGCTTTCTTTTCCCTTAAGAGGCACTGGTGTTCATGTATCAGAAACCTGTGATTTGTTTTGACTGTTAAAGCTAAGTTCTTTGTTGGCTTTTCCCTCTCCTTTACCAATGGTTCTTGTTGAATTGTCTTTTGATACCAAGATTAAATCAACCCAGAAGAATAAATAAGGGTAAAACTTACAAAGCTTTTTTTTTTTTTTTTTTTACTTCAAAGCAGCTTAATTTATTGGTGTAATAAAGATATATAGTTCTCTAATTGCCTTTTCATTTAGCTATAGTCTATAGATTCACTAAAATTTCGAAATTGATGGCACAGGGTGTTTCAGTAGGTCCATTATGTACAATTGGTCCTTCGGCAAAACTAGGAAATGGGTGTCAAATGCATCCTTCCAGCCATATTTTTGGGAATACAAAATTGGGGAGCCACTGCGTTTTGATGACGTGAGTTTTATTTGGCTGCTTTTTCATCTTCTTTATAAGGTTCTGTTAGAAATATATATTTTATGTTGTAATTTATGTAAGTACTAAACTTTATCAGGCAGTGGTGCGGTGGTTGGTGATGAGCTTCCTGGGCGTACTGTAATAGGATGCAATAACATCATCGGGCATCATGCCGTGGTTGGTATTCAATGCCAAGACATGAAGTACAAGGTAACTTATCTTATTATGCTTTTGGTGCATAATCAATTGCATGCTGCTAATGACTAGAAGTATCTCAAATGTACATATTGACAGCATTGATGCACTATGCTTCAAATGTTAAACTTTTGCAAAAAATATGATCTTGTCCTTGTATTTCTGTGGTATTAGTTAGGGGATGAATGTTTTCTTGATATTGGGGACAACAATGAGATCAGAGAATTTACTTCAATCCACCGATCTTCAAAGTCATGCGATAGAACGGTAAATAAGAATATAAAATAACCACATATTTGTTTTCTTATATCATAGTAAGAAACATGTGTATATTCTCTAGTCCTTTTCATCCCTTTCTTAACTAGCTGTCTTATCAGGTTATTGGTGATAACAATCTCATCATGGGGTCTTGTCATATTGCACATGACTGCAAAATTGGTAACAATAATATATTTGCTAATACCAGTCTCCTGGCAGGACATGTCATCGTTGAGGTAAGTCTTCTTAATGTTTGTTGGAGTCGTTCTGCGTGCTTCTCTTGTAGACAACAGTCTCTGCTTAGAACTTGATTCAAGTACTACAATGTAGGACTATGTGCACACTGGAGGAGCAACTGTTGTTCATCAATTTTGTCATATTGGCTCATTTTCTTTCATTGGTGGTGGATCTGTGGTATGATTGCATAAATGACCTACACTGCAAAAAGATGCTAATTAAGCCCACTAGTAGCATAGTCCACCTGTAGGACAGTTCAATCATTGTGCCGAAGACTTTTACACATTTTTTTTTTTTTCATTTACAAAAAAAAAATTGAACCATGTTTCCTATTCATTTCTATGCATGAAGGTTTCGCAAGATGTCCCAAAGTACATGATGGTTTCTGGAGACAGAGCTGAGCTTCGTGGTTTGAATTTCGAGGGTCTTCGGCGTTGTGGATTCCAACTCACAGAGGTTGTTGGAAAAATTCAACTTTTATTATGATGGCTTATAGTTTAGTTCTATCATAATATTAGTGTAAGATAGATAGACGTTAGTTGAAAAGGTTCCTTTATTTGTTGATGTAGTCTTCCACCAATTAAAATCTCATATCATTATCATCTGGATTTTGCTTGAGGTTTTTAGCTACCTGCATTTTGTGCAGCCTGATTTTCTGAAAACTATTCTAAGTTGCATTTACTTCGGTTTGTATTCCTGCCTTCATTTCTTGAGTTGTGTATGTTTTCACCGTCCTATGAAGATGTTTGATATTTGCCACAAGACTGACTGCTGTAGGCCAGAAGGCAATATTATGGTATGCCTTTCTCCAAAGTGTATCTTATGGAGTTGACAGTCCAAGGCAAACATTTGGAGTAATGACAGAAATTGTAAGATAACTTATTCATAAATTGATGAATGATATTAAGAGGGAACTCATTAAATTTGGAGTAATGCTACAATTTTTCAAGATTAGAAGATGCTAGTTTCTACTTTACACTTGCTTCCTTTGCTGTTAAAATCAACGTGTTTAAGTTTTTAAACATCGTTCGTGCTAGTATCTTTTGACCTCTTACTGCTTCGGGGATGTCAGTGGCAGCCTTTTGGAATTATATTTTAGCACAATTTTATTAATGCTATTGGGTAGTCATTTTTCTATATCTGTTTTAGATTGTTCATCATTTATATTCCATACCCTTGATGATCATACATGGAAATGAATTTTCTACCCATTTTTGTAGTTCCATTTAATTTGCTCACCTGTTTAAAGTGCTATACTTTTTTTTTTTTTTTTTTCTTTTTGTGCAAGGTTCTAGATTAAGAGTTTGAGAACAGCTTATAGAAAAATTTTCATGCCCAGCAACACAAATTCTATGGGTTTTGATGAGCGTCTTTCTGAAGTGGTATTACCTCTCTCTTCCTGTGACAGACATGCACACAAATAAAAACAAACTCAAATTCATGTCTAGCAAAATACTCAAGCTATATGTATTATCTTTATAGGAACATAATGAAGATTTGGGCAGCGTTCCTGCTGTATGTTCCATGCTCCAGTCCATTCGTGATTCTTTTACTGAAAATCGTCGTGGAATATGCAAATTCAGACAATGGAGCAGTTCTTGAAAGCATTGCTGGAGTGAGTTTCAGTTTAGCTTTGCCCTTTGTCTGTTTGTTTATGTGTTTTTTATTCACTATATTTAGTTTACAAATGATTCGGACATTTGGTTATTGTGTTTAAATGGATGCAGTTGGACTTATTTTTTGGTGTGCTTATGCAGATTTTTTATATGACAACTGTAGCATTTTTAAGCTTTGTACTCTATCTGTGGCATGTACCAGCGTGAGCCAATCCAAGAAGCTTTAGCTTGTTTCATAAAGGTTCGATTTGTAGTTATATGATATATAAAATATGTATACAAATATTGATTGAGGCTGCTATTGATTTAACCTATGTTACCCGGACTGGGGAGCGAGTGGCATATATAAATGTGTCCAACACATGTAAACTCTTTATCTAGTATTTTCATATATTTAGAGGATCATCACCTCTTACTCATGTCTGAATGTGTTGGACATGAGTATTACAAGGGAAATGAAGATTCCGGGTGAGATAAGGTTTAATCGCATTCAACAACACATTTGTCTGTCTATTGGCTGATACAATCCTTATTCTTATCAAGCAGAGATTTGAGAAACCATACTACGTAGATTTTGGAAATTTTCCCAGTTTGTAGTTTATGTACTATATGGCCAAAGTTGCCTGGTTTAAGCTCGATAAGTTTGCTCGTTTCATGTCACCTTTATTTCTTTGTTTAAAATACTACGTGTAGATGGATGAAGAGGCTTCTGCATATTCTGACATTGTTATATTCATGTATTCTATGCAATTTGGTTTGTGGATAAATTATTCAAAGCAATTCGTTAAAATGCTTAGATTGATGATTGATGATGAAATTGTAGCTTGAGGGAATAACTTCGCAAACGTGGCCCTTTTTGTTTATGGTTTCCAGCATTACATGCCATTTTCATTGTTAATGCAAAGCTTGGTAAAGAATGATTCAGCTCTGTAACATCACAGGTTTCCCTTTTTTTTTTTTTCAAGGAAACAACCCACTTTTTCTTATCTTTCTTTTTTTCTTTCACCCACTCACACTAAAGTTACCCTGATTTGGGGTGATTATTTAATATGATTGTGTCTGTCATAATTATAGTCAATCTTTTATGAAGTATATATGTTCCCAAATAAACTAGAAACTACCATGCAAGGGCTGTGTGTATATATATATTATTTTAAATGTAAATGAATCACTCTATGCTTCAAAGAAACAAAGATATGAAGGGGCTTTGCACATTAAACATGCCACCACAGCTGTAGCTCTGACTTGGATTGTGATGGAAGTCCTTTTCATGTCTTTTCTTTCTTGTACTAAAGATATATGTCTAATGATTTTTTTGGTCTCAATGTGAGATTAAAGAAACAAGGTGCATGCGTTGCATCCATTCCAATGTTGTTAGCTATAGCTAGTGCTTGTATGTGACATTTTATGATTCCCACGTCCCCGTTGATTGCTTTTTTTTTTCTTCTTCTTACAGATTTTATTATTATCCCACATAGTCAAATTAAAATTGAATTTGATTTCTTTTTCTATATTAATAATCATTGCGAAAACTAGCCAGGAATCATATGATAAGACAAAAGGAGGTAGAGGGTTTTTTTTTTTTTTTAATATATATATACAAAATAAAGGTTGCAATTTGAGATGAAGAAGAAGGTGCAAGTATCTGAGTTGATTGAATGCTACTATTTAAAGTGATTACATGAAACAAATCTAATTAAACAAAGAAATCAGAACGAAGATATTTAAAGCAAGTCCTTTGCTTTTTTAAATTTTTTTCTTAAGTACAGTCATTAAAATTTCCCAGTGCCCTTAGTACGTCCTTAATTTGTTTTCTATAACTTCTTTATTACAGCCGAGAAATATCCAACAGGTTTCTGGATTTTGTAAGGAAAGAAGCAAAGTATAAGATAAGAATCTCAAAGGAAACCATACGTACCATCAAATCTCAGTACAAATCCTTAGCTAATACATGCTTTAGTACAATTTTTCCTTTTTTTTTTTATTTTATAAAAAGGGGGCATATTTGGAGATTCGCCTTGCAAGTTGATTGATTATTTTCATGTGTTCCAATTTTTTATTGAAAATTAAGTTAGGATTATATATTTTTTTGTAAAGCAGTCAAATTGGTTCATGGAATTTTAGCATGTACCCTTTGTTAGTAATTGGATTATTGAGGGCACCTCATGAAATCCAAAACCTTTATGAAATTTAGGATTATCATATAAGAAATGTAATGGTTCTTGTTGAGGCGTTTTCTTCATATTTATTAGACACGACTCCTTGCATAACGACACGTTAACCCCCCTAGGCTCAACACGTGTTCTTAGAGTTACCTTCTTAGGCTCAACATTTATCCTTAGAGTTACCCCTGCTGAGATCCCCCAAGCTTGTGAGCTAGCGAGGAGGTGAGCTAGCAGAGTGACGAGCTAATAGAATGGTGAGCTAGCAGAGTGGGGAGCTAGCAGAGTGGTGAGCCAGTAAGGAGATGCCGTCCCTTCTTTGATCGGGTTAGATTCCGGGTCACTTGGATGGATCGCATTTATTGATATATTTGATGGTCACAGAACTAATTATAAATAAGACAAAGGCAAGCGCATTTATCAAACAATAGTATAACTACGGTGAGTAGAGATATCGTATCCACGAGGACTAAAAGTATTAGTAATTACCGTTTTCTTATTATTTAGCCGAAAATTTGGAGTGATGAGTTTTAATCTAAAATTACTAAACTAATTTAACTAAGAACACAACAGAGAACGAATTAGGAAAATAATCAAAAGATAACCAACGAGAGAGACAATACCCAGGAAAGAATCCACCTAGACTCCTTCTATTATTATTAATCTGATCTAAATGATATATTCACTCGATGTCTTGATCCGTAGAAATCCCTAAATTATGTTAATATCTATTATGAAAGTAAGAACAACTGACTCTAAGTTGATTAATTAAAATCTCTTTCCAATTAAAACCTCTATTATCGCATTAACTCGATCTATGGATTCCCTTATTAGATTTGACTCTAATCCAGTAGATTTATGTCGTCTTATTTCTAGGATTGCATGCAACTCCACTCAATTATGCTAGATCTACTCTTAGACAGGGACTTTTCCTCCACTGAATTAAGCACGTTAAACATGAATTAATATCCCAAAAATATTAAAACAAGAAATAAGCACACATAATTGAGAATAAGAATTAAGTATTTATCATGTAAATCAGAAATTAAATAATAGAATTCGTCATAGGTTTAAATCAGAAATTAAATAATAGAATTCGTCATAGGTTTCATATTCCCTAAGTATCTAGGGAATTAGTTCATAATAGTAAATAGAAACATCTCAAAGTCAGAATAAACACAAGACATAAATAAACTCATAAAAACTTCGAAAGAAATTAAAAGGAAATATTCGATCTTGATGGAGATTCGCTTCCGAGTTGGCTCTAATGGTGTTCTTCGAGTGTTTTCTTCGATCTTCTCTAATGGCTCCTTTATGTCTTCTTCTAATTGGTATTTATAGACTTTAGAATACTCAGAAAGCCTAAAAATTGTGTTTTTCTGCGTATTTGGAAAGCAGGGTGCGAAATCGACATGGGCTGGCACATGGGCGTGTGTCCAGCCCGTGTGGCACACATAGGCATGTATCCATCCCGTGTGGCTCCTGAAAAAAACTCTATTTGTATGATTTTTGCTCATTTCACTCCCAAATGCTCTCCTAAGTATAGAAACATAAATTTAAAGGATTAGGAGCATCAAATTCACTAATTTGCATAATTAATCATCCAAAAACGCATTAAGAATGAGATTAAAATATGTTACTTTTATAGCTTATCAAATATCCCCACACTTAAGTGTTTGCTTGTCCTTAAGCAAAATCCTCAACTGATATTTAAGTTAATATTTCTCAACTTGTAATTCCCATCAATAATGTCTCAAAATAATTTACAAATAATCATGCATTGGAAATTCAACTAAAAGAGCACTAAAGTTTCAAACAATCCAAGCTAAAATTTGTAAGCACGAAAACATAGGTGTCTCCCTTTATTTAAGTAGTTACCTTTTATTCAAAATCAATAAGAATTGACATCCTCACTAAAGATTCACTCAAGCACTAAAAGTGTTTAAGGCTCAATAATATGAACTTAATAGTCGAATAAGGAATGTCATTACCATAGGCTTACAAGAAAATCAAATCTCCACCACAATAAAATGATATGATACACAAATCAAAAGGTCTTTAAGAGGTTGTAGTTGGCTTATGTTAAGGGTATGGAAAAAGGCCAAAAAAGTTGGTTATAATCGAGATCAAATTGATAACTTACCAAACTAGAAAAAAAAAAAATGTTGAATTAAAAACAAGTGCATAAATCAAGAACTATTCAAGAAAAAAAAATTAGCTTCTTCTCAAAATGAATTTAACCGTTCAAGCTCAATCAACATAGAACTAAATAATAATCATTATTATTTTTTAATTTTTTAACTCTCTTTGTTCATCTAGAGCTATCAAAAATAATTCAGCAAATCAAACAGAAGAGCATAGTTAAGTAACTAACCAGAAAAAATCTAAAAAAAAAGGGAGTTAATAAAACGAGAAAAAGTCTCAACAAACAAAAAATGAGTTATGGGTTAACATTAATAGGTAAATCAAGAAACGGTGTGTTAGGCTCAATGGGGTTCACTAAGGGTTAATTAAAAAGGTAGGCTTTTTATAGGATAAGTGGGTTAAAACCTTAGTGCCTTTATCATCTCGGTATATCAAATCAAAGATGTGGTCTTGATGTGTATAATCGAAGCAAATTCTAGAATAACAAACCAAGTTGACACACTCATAACCAATAATAAAATGAACATGAAAAAAATGTATGATCTAAAGGTTCAAAATCTCACAAAAATTATGGTTTTGATGTCAAACTTGCAAATCTCAAACTTCAAGATAAAACTTTAATGTAGAGAAATAACCTAAGATTTTAAATTTCTAAAAAATAACTTATCATGCTTGATTCTCTCATGTCTTAAAGTTTAAATCAACCAATGCACAAATATCTACAAATTAATCCAAAAAGCATCAACAAAAATTCCAACTCGAAATTTATTAACTCTAATGGAACTATGAGAAGATTACTTAAATACAAGATATAATTTAGGAATTTTCTAATAATTATATGAAGAACCTCCCCACACTTAATATGTATATTGTCCTCAATGTACAAACATGTATAATCACAATATAAGCAGAATATCATAAGAGAAGGAGAAAACTGAAACTGCTCTGAATATTGGATGAAATCGTCAAGATGGTGAAAAGCGGAATTGTAGGTAATTCTAAATGTAGTGCATGAGTTCGAGTAAACTAATAAGAAAATAAACTCAAATAGTGAAGAAGATTAAGGAGTTACAATTTAATTAGAAACAACAATAAAAAATAAAAATATAGTTTAAAAGTTAATAAATGAAAAAAGTCAAATAAAATAAAAATTAAACAACTAAAAATAAAAATAAACATAAACATAAAATAAAAATAAAAATAAAAACTAAAAAGAAAACAAATAAAATCAATGATCATCATTATCAGAGGCATTAGTATCGTGAGTCGCCGGTGCTGAAGAGGACATATGGAGGTGCTGACAGATCTGCTGCAATGTCCTATTAATATTGTCGAACCTTTGAAAGCAGTGCTGCTGGAAGCGAGTGAACCACTCGGAGAGGTCCGCTAAGGTAGTAGGCAAAAATATAATCAAACAATAATAATAAAATTACTAAATGGAATAAATAAAATAAATAAAAATAAGCAGAATAATAAAATAAATAAATAATAAAATAAATTAAAAAAATAATAAAATAATAAAATGATAAAATAATAAAGAATTAAAAATAAGGGAAATAGGGAGGACCAACGGTGAGACGGTGGTCAGAGGTTCACGCAGCGGTCGACGGGCGGGAAAGATGGGGCTCATTGTGGTGCGATGCGGAAGAGGATAAGGGAGGATGGGGTGGGGGTTAGTCGAGGGGGGAGAAGGGAGGTTGCACAATGGTGCAGGGTGCGAAGGAGGGGCTGGTCGTATGGCTGGTAGTCGGAGGGTTTGGTGGTTAGTCAACATTGAAGGGTGGAGCAGCGGCTAGGTTGAAAAAGTGAGGAAAGAGACAAAGTGAAGAGAAAAGAAAATTAGGGTTTAGGGGTTAAAAGGGTGACACGATCGTGTAAGGGACTGTGTTGGGCCACACAGTTGTGTCACACGCCCGTGTGGGGCTTTGCCAGCTCGTGTGCAATTTAAAAATCAAGCCCAGTTTTCACACGGCCTCTGACACGCCCGTGTGTCCAGGTTGTGAGTGATTTCCTTCGCTTCTCCCACGCTCGTGTGTGAGTCCGTGTGACCCACACGCTCGTGTGGTCCGACTATGTCTTGTACATGGTCGTGTCTCTTGCCCATGTAACTCTCTAACTTGAAAAAAATTGAAAAAATTAACTCCAGTACTCACACGGCCTGGGACACGCCCATGTGTCCATGTCGTGTGTGCCACATGTCCGTGTCTCCAGGCCATGTAACCTTCAAATTTTTGAAAAATTAAGTTCCAGGACTCACACGACCAAGAACATGCCTGTGTGTCTAGGCCGTGTGTGTCACACGGCCATGTAACTCACTGTCGAATGCCCCATTGTGGACGCGGCCTAGGACACACCGTGTGGGTCAATTTTTTTTAAATTTAATTTGATTAATTTGAAAATAATCATGAGATAAAGTTAAAAGAATTAGCAAAATGTTAGACACTCAGGTTGCCTTTTGAGAAGTGCTTATTTAGAGTCTAAGCTCGACTTACCTTGTACGCAAGATTACGGTGGTTCGCGGAGTCGAGACTCCTCTTTCTCGCTATCAAAATTAATACCAAGATAATATTTAAGTCGAGTATTGTTAATCTTAAATGTGTCGAATTTAGAATGAGTTACCTTGACTGTACCGTAGGGGAAGATGTTCAGTACCGTGAATGGGTTTAATCCATTTGCATCAAGCTTAAATGGGGCAATTCGTGGATCTATTTTGTCTAGTAGTAATTTTTCCCTAACCTTAAATTGGTTCATTCCATTCACATGCTCATCATGGCATCGCTTTGGCTCTTCATCGTACTTTTTTGGTTTCTCCTTGACATGTGTCCGCCATTCATCTAGTTCATCGATTTGAACCATTCGCTCTTCATAGGTTGTTTTGTTTCTGTCACATTGACTAAAACATGGCTCTATTATGCTTTTCGAGGGGTTTCTTGCAAAGAAGGTTGAGCCACATGGTCACTAACATTAAAAGGAGATTTAAAATCATCTCAATCACTAGATGTTCTTACAAAATCACGAGCTTGGAGAGTAATCATTTCGTTACCTACATGAAGTACTAATTCACTTGTACCAACATCTATTATAGCCCTGGCAGTGGCTAAAAAGAGTTGTCCTAAAATTAAAGGTATCTCACTACCCTCATCCATGTCCAATACAAAAAAGTCAACAGAAATATGAATTCATCGATTTTAAAAAGCACATCCTTAATAACACCCTTAAGATATCTAATGGTTCTATCCGCTGATTAAATACTCATATTAGTTTGTTTGAGTTTCCCAAGACGTAGTTGTTTAAAAAATTTTTAGGGCATGACATTAATACTAGCCCTAAATCAGCCAAAGCATTATCAATATTTAAACTACCAATTAAACAATGAATAGTAAAACTCTCTAGATCTTTCAGTTTGTTAGGTAGTTTATTTTGTAAGATGGCCGAGTAAACTACATTGAGTTCCAAAGTAGACGAATCATCTAACTTTCGTTTGTTTGCCAATAGCTCCTTTAAAAATTTGACATAATTGGGCATCTTCGAAAGGACTTCAAAAAATGGTAAGTTAATATGTAATTTTTTTAAAGGGTTTAAGAAATTTACCAAACTATTCGTTCGTGTGGTTTCTCTTCGTCACGTTAGAATATGAAACTCGAGGTTTATATTCTTTGGCAATCGAATTTTGCTCTTTTTGGCTTACCTCAACTTATCGTTATCACCACAATTTCTTGCTTCGATTCTTGATTAGATTCAACTAACCCTTCTTCATCTCGAAAAATAATTGCATGAAGTTGCTCCATTGGGTTAGTTTCAGTATTGCTAGGTAAACTACCTTGTGGTCTTTCTGAGATTAATTTACCAAGTTGACCGATTTGATTCTTAGGTCCTTCAATCAATGCTTGCTGATTTTTCAGTTCTACCTCAGTGTTTTGAAAATAGGTTTCTAATATTGAGATAAACTTCGTCAATATCTCCTCAAGGTTCAGCTTCTTCTCTTGCTATAAGGTGTTTGTTGGAAGCCTGAAGGGGGTTGTGCTTTCTGATTTCCTTGACCACCCCAAGAAAAATTGGGATGTTCCTCCAACCTGCATTATAGATGTTACTATAAGGGTTATTTTGAGGCCTAGAATTATTACCAATATAATTGACTTGCTCATTCTCTATGCTAGGATCAAAGGGTAAACATTCTCTATTGTTCATTCCACCTTCATTTGTATCGCATTGCATCACTGGATGTACTTGCGTAGATAGATATAAACCATCAATTTTCTTATTAAGCAAATCTACTTGGTTTGATAACATGGTGACTGCATCTAAATTATAAACACTGGCTGCTTTCATCGACTTTGTCCTCATAACTTGCCACTGATAATTATTCAGTGCCATCTCCTCTATAAACTCATAAGCCGCTTCGGGTGTCTTATTGTTTAGTGTACCACTGGCTGCTGCATCAATCAACTACCTCGTCGAAGGGTTCAAACCATTGTAGAAGGTTTGAACTTGTAACCATAAAGGTAACCTATGGTGAAGGCATCGTTTCAATAAGACCTTATACCTCTCCCATGCATCATATAGAGTCTCTAAATCGATTGGAACAAAAGAAGAGATATCATTCCTCAACTGGGCTATTTTAGCCGATGGGAAGTACTTTAGAAGGAACTTCTCAGTCATTTGAGTCCATGTAGTGATTGAACCTCGTAGTAAAGAGTTCAACCACTGTTTAGCTTTGTTCTTCAACGAGAAAGGGAATAACCGTAAGCAAATGGTGTCGTCAGTGGCACCATTAATCTTAAAAGTATCGCAGATTTCCAGAAAATTGGCCAAATGAGTTTTTGGATATTCGTCTTGCAAACCATCAAACTGAAAAAATTATTGTACCATTTGAATAGTGTTCAGCTTCAATTCAAAATAATTTGCAGTAATGGTGGGTCGCACAATACTCGATTCAGCCCCAGTCAGAGTGGGCTTAGCATAATCGTACATAGTACGAGGCACAAGAGCTATTGCAACTATAGGAGGTTGCTGAATATTCTGATTATCGTCTATCTCCTCAGTAATAATAATGTCCTCTTGTCGACTCTGCCTTACGTCTCTACGATTTCTACGGGATGTACTTTCAATTTCGCTATCAAACAGTAATGGTCCTGACGGGTTTCTTCTAGTCATAAACCAAAAGAACCCGCTAGAAGCAAATAAAAGAAAAAAATAGAATGTAAAAATTAAACTAAAAATAATAATAAAATAAAAAATGACTTAATTAATAAAAATAAAGTGTTCCTAATATTTTAGTCCCCGACAACAGCGCCAAAAACTTAATGGTCACAAAACTAACTATAAATACGCCAAAGGCAAGCACACTTATTGAACAATAGTATAGCTACGGTGAGTAGAGATATCGTATCCACGAGGACTCAAAGTATTAATAATTACTGTTTTCTTATTATTTAGCTGACAATTTGGTGTGATGAGTTTTAATCTAAAATTACTAAACTAATTTAACTAAGAACGTAACAAAGAACGAATCAGGAAAATAATCGAAAGATAACCAATGAGAGAGACAATACCTAAGAAATAATCCACCTAGACTCATTATATTATTATTAATATGATTTAAAAGATTTATTCACTCGATGTCTTGATTCGTAGAAATCCCTAAATTATGTTATTATCTCTTTCAAAAGTAAGAACAACTAACTTTAGGTTAATTAATTGAAATCTCTTTCCAATTAAAACCCCTATTGTCGCATTAACTCGATCTATGTATTCTCCTATTAGATTTGACTCTAATCCTGTAGATTTATATCGTCCTATTTCTAGGATTGCATGCAACTCCACTAATTATGCTAGATTTACTATTAAACAGGGACTTTTCCTCCACTGAATTAAGCACATTAAACATGAATTAATATCCCGGAGATATTAAAACAAGGAATAAGAACACATAATTGAGAACAAGAATCAAGTATTTATCATGTAAATCAGAAATTAAATAATAGAATTCGTTATAGGTTTCATCTTCCCTAGGTGTCTAAGGAATTAGTTCATAATCATAAATAGAAACATCTCAAAGTCAGAAAAACCACAAGACATAAATAAACTCATAAAAACTTCGAAAGAAATTAAAAGGAGATATTCGGTCTTGATGAAGATTTGCTTTCGAGTTGGCTCTGATGGTGTTCTTTGAGTGTTTTCTTCGATCTTCTCTGATGGCTCCTTTATAACTTCTTCTAATTGGTATTTATAGACTTTAGAATGCTCAGAAAGCCTAAAAATTGTGTTTTTCCGTGTATTTGGGAAACAGGCTACAAAATCGAGATGGGCTGGCACATAAGTGTGTGTCCAGCCCATGTGGCACACATGGGCGTTTGTCCAGCTTGTGTGGAAATGCCTAGGCGATGTGGCTCCTGAGAACAGCTCTATTTGTTTGATTTTGGCTCATTTGTCGCTCCTTTCGCTCCTAAATGCTCTTCTAAGTATAGAAACATTTTAAAGGATTAGAGGCATCAAATTCACTAATTTGCATAATTAATCATCCACAAACACATTAAAAATGAGATTAAAAGATGTTACTTTTATAGCTTATCAATATTCTAAAACAATTCTTTTTTTAATTTGATTTTTGGTAATGTTTAATTGAGCAGTAGAAATATTTGTAGAGTTAAGGATGTCTAAAAGGAAAAATAAACAAAATTAATTGATGTTATTCAAGAACAAGAAAAATTCTTTAGGGAAGTAGACGAAGAACAGAGAAAATTTGTATTGATTAATCCAAAAAAAAACTGGTCCAAGTGTGATTACATTATTAGTTCTTATAGTTGGAGCTGTGACCTTTGTTACTATTTAAAAATAGACAATAGATAATTTAACAAACTAACTTCAAAGTCTCTAGCTCTTTAGAACAAATTAATCAACAAGTTGTTGATTGATTTGACTATGCTATGATATTCTCTTTGCTCTTTCCTTATTCTAAACACATCTTTAGTCATCATTGAATTACTATCGAATGCCTCTTGAGGGGAGTGGATTCTCAGTTTTTGTTGAAAACTAATGTTTTAGTCACTTTAAAATGAATTGAGTTTGGAGATGGACTCGAATGCTCTCGGCTTCCTGCAATATAAAGGTAAATTATAAGGGAGGTAGAGCTTGTGCTTTAGGATGCTTCCCGATGTTTAAGTTAGTAAGGGGAGCTTGTAATAGAGAAAGGTAAAAATGAGGGTAAAGATGATGGAGATATGAAAGATGATAGGAAAAAGATGATCCCCCTGTAAGGGATAATACCTATTGTCATTGTGCTTGGTCCCCAAGCTTGTTTCTTATTGATTGTTGGCATAACGAGTGATCCCACATTACGCTGAGTTGAGTTGCTAGAGCTTGACAATTAACACATTTGTCCTTATTTGTATTACAGTAGAACATTATATGTAACAACCTAATTTTGGGCCTAGTCGGAATAATGGTTTCGGGGCCACAAATTTGACGTAATAAAATTTATTTTTATTATATTTTTATGGTCTACAATTTCATGAAATGATATCGTGAAAATTTCGTTCGAAAATTTCGACATTTGGACACTCAATTTGGTCAAAAGGACTAAATTATAAAAAGTGCAAAAGTTGAGTTCTACATGCTAGAGGTGTCCAATTGTTATGAAATTTTAAATTGGATGTCCTTATATGGTAATTAAACCATTGGTTAAGTTGGTGGGCAAAAATGGGCATGGTTAGGCATGTTTCCAAAGTTTTTCATTAAGGGCATTTTGGTCATTTAGTTATTAGAATGAATTAAAAGCAAAATTAAAAGCCAATTTTTGTCCATCTTCAACCCCTTGGCCGAAACTTGCATGGCGAAAACATGGCTAGGGTTTTAAAGCTTCCAAGCTCGATTATCAAGAAAGTGAGGTTCGGACCTAAATCGGGAAAAAATAAGTATTTGACGAATAAGTCCTTTTTCACTGATTTTGCTTCTGAGGTAAGTTTTTATGTAAATAATGCATCATTTTTACTTACATTATCACATTTTATTATGTTTTATGAAATGTGGCTGAATATTGAATGAAATTGACAAGTATCGAAAAGTGAGAAATTTCCCGATTGAACATTAGGAACAAAATAGGATACAAGTGACATGTCATTAGAGACTCAAGTGTGGTACTATATGAAGGCCACTTTGTGAAGAGATAGCTTGGTCGCAAGTGTGGTACTATGTGAAGGCCACTTTGTGAAGAAAGATAGCTTTGGTCACAAGTGTGGTACTATGTAAAGGCCACTTTGTGAAGAAGGTAGCTTTGATTACAAGGGTGGTACTATGTGCAGGCCACCGGGTATTTGTTATTATTCCGATGTGTTCAACGGGAAATGACTAAGTGTAATTGAATATGAATATGTGATGAATAAATGCAGGTACGTGTGTGTAAACTTATGAGCAATGTGCTTGATATGTGATCGAACTTTGGTAAGATTGATATAGAGTAAGTGTTACAATGAAAGTTACTACAAAGAAAACATGAAAGAGTAAAATTTAGTAATAAAACAGTTTTGGACAACAACAGTTGTGTGACTTTAATAAATCACCAAAATTGATGGAAATAAAATTAGATGTTGAATAAGATATGAAATTAAATATTATTGAGTCTATTTTCATATAAAGGAAACGGTATAAGCAAAAGAATTTCATATTATGAGATATTTAAAATTTTGTGAGACAGAGTCAGAATGATTTCGGAATCCCTTATTCTAATTTGGGAAAATCATTAAAATTTTTTAAAAAATAATTATGGGTTATAATTTACATTCTTAAAATACTTAATGAGTCTATTTTCAAAAGAAACAAACGAGAATATCATCTGAATCCCGTATGACGAGATAATTAATTTTTAGTGAGAAGGGGTCGGAACTATCAGACAGCAAAATAGGGGTGACTTTAAAGAATAAAATGTACTTATTGGCTAAACCAAAAATTCTGAAAATTTTATAGTAAGAATATATGTGAGTCTAGTTTCTGGAAAAATTAGCGGATCTTAATTTCAAATTCCATAGCTCTAGATATAAATAATTTAGTTACTATGACTCGAATAGATAGTTTATTTTGA
This sequence comes from Gossypium anomalum, assembly GCA_025698475.1. Taxonomy (NCBI): domain Eukaryota; kingdom Viridiplantae; phylum Streptophyta; class Magnoliopsida; order Malvales; family Malvaceae; genus Gossypium; species Gossypium anomalum. Next base: position 17,056,691 of record CM046961.1, read on the forward strand.
ACTTGAGTAAATAGTGAAATTATGTGCAATTATGATTGTATTACCTTGAGAACATATTGTGAGAATTGGTGAAAACATGTTAATAAATTGCTTATTATTTTCATACGGACTTACTAAGCTATATAGCTTACCCTCTCCCTTTTCCTCATTTTATAGGGTCACTAAGCTAGCTTAGGTTGGAGATCGTCGGAGATCGTCGGAGATCGTCGGAGATTCTATCACACTATCAAGCTATCATTTGGGTATAAGTGAATGCATGTATTTTAAGTCTATGACATGTATAGAGACTTAGTTATTTTGTGTATGTGTTATTATGTTTTGGCCAAATTTATTGGCTTGTAATGGTTAAAGGTTAATGTAGTATGTAGCCATGCTAATTGGCTTATATTGGTTAATTGATTGTAAGCCTATATATTTATTCATATGCATATGCCAATGTCTTATGATGTGAGTCATGTTTGCATGATACATGATGAATTGTGGTTTATGGCCCAAATACCTAATGGTTGAATGTGCTAGTAGTCTTGATGTTGAATGTCTAAGTTTGGCTCAATGGTATGGTATGATAATTAGATATAACTATACATGTATAAGAGTTGTTGATGATGCATATTGAATGTGGCTAAGTGTGACTATGTGTGATAGTTTTTAAATGACAAGTCTAAGGCTAAATTGTTGATGTATTGGTAGCTTATTTATGCCATGAAATGTACAATTAGAGTTGTGTTTAAGTATGTGCAATTGAGGGTGACAAATGGCTTGGTAAATAGCCATTTTCTTGGCCACACGAGCAGAGACACGGCCGTGTGTCTCAGCCGTGTGCAAGACATGACCCCGGGACATGGGTGTGTGCTTAGGCCGTGTGAAGTCTGCACTTAATTTTTGAGAATTTAATTCACCACACGGCCTACTCACACGGGTGTGTGACCCTCCAAAACTTGAAAATTTTCTAAGTGTTGAAAAAATTCTGAAAGTTCTCGGTTTAGTCCCGAACCACTCCCAATGTATGTTTTAGGCTTCGTAGGCCCCTATAAGGGATAATATGCATGTTTATGAATAGTTTTAAATTGAATGAAATTTTGTGACCCGATTTTGTATGAATGTTTATGTTTAAGTTCAGTAATGCCTTGAACCCTGTCCCGGTATCAGACACAGGTAAAGGGTGTTACATTATGTCTTCCCTTTGGTTTAAGTTTAATTATAAAGTCCTAGTAAAGATGTAACACCCCTAACCCGTATCTGTTGCCAGACTAGGGTTAAAGGCATTACCGGACAAATCTAAACATTTCGCATTCATTTCTCAATCATCATGGGATCATCGCCACACATTATTACAAAGTTCCTTACATAGGTCAACAAGATCATAAACATGTATTAGAAGGGGGTCGGGACTAAACAGAGCATATACAAATTTTCTCAGAAACTTAACAAAATTTCCAAAGTTTCACAGGTCACACGCCCGTGTGAACAGGCCGTGTGCCTCACACAGCTTTAGACACGCCCGTGTATGTAAACCGTGGCAAAACAGGGCATACATATTGACTTAACCACACGACCACAAGACATGCCCATGTGCCTTGGCCGTGGTTGAAACTGACTTGGGTCAGACGGCCGACCACACGCCCGTGTGTCTAGCCCGTGTAGCCTTCGAAATGTTTTGGGCCTCGTAGGCCCCTATAAGGGACAATATGCATGTTTATAAATGGTTTTAAATTGAATGAAATTTTATGGACCGATTTTGTATGAATGTTTATGTTAAGTTCGGTAATGTCTTGAACCCTGTCTCGGCATTAGACACGGGTAAGGGGTGTTACATTATGTCTTCCTTTTGGTTTAAGTTTGATTATAAAGTCTTAGTAAAGATGTAACACCCCTAACTCGTATCCATTGCCAGACTAGGGTTAAAGGTGTTACCGGACAAATCTAAACATTTTGCATTCATTTCTCAATCATCATGGGATCATCGTCAACATTATTACAAAGTTCCTTGCATAGGTCAACGAGACTATAAACATGTATTAGAAGGGGGTCAGGACTAAACTGAGCATATACAAATTTTCTCAGAAACTTAACAAAATTTCCAAAGTTTCACAGGTCACACGCCAGTGTGAACAGGCCGTGTGCCTCACACAGCTTTAGACACGCCCGTATGTCTAAACCATGGCAAAACAGGGCATACATACTGACTTAACCACATAACCACCAGACACGCCCGTGTGCCTTGGCCGTGGTCGAAACTGACTTAGGTCATACAGCCGACCACACGCCTGTGTGTCTAGCTCGTGTACCCCTCGAAATGGCCACACATGCCCATGTACCAAGGCTGTGTGCCTTGTACTGCCACTAGACACACCCGTGTGTCTAGGCCGTGCTCGAGACTGACTTGAATAGCTAAATTACAATAGACACACAATCGAGACACACGCCCGTGTGCTCAACCGCGTAAGGTGAAATTAGGCTTGGTTTAAGCCACAATTTCCACCTAACTCAAGCACCCCAAAACGACAACATTTTAGCATCATTTGCATACATTCATAGCCAACCAAATCAACCAATTTGTATATATTCATACCATTCAATTACCATCCAATTCATTACTCAATTTTTTAACTAAGACATACCTGGTCAATGTACCAAAATCATCACAACTCACATAAGTTTCAAATACATAAACTCATCATTTTATCACATACTTCATACCATAAAACTTGCCAATTCAACATTCCAAAATCAAACCATCACATGAACATTATATACATCATATGACTTGTTTAGTAAACATACTATTTAGGCCAAATTAAGAGACCATGCATATCATCTACTACAAGCCAAAACTCATGGCTAATATTCACAACAAAAAACATACCACAATGACACTAGCCTATACATGCCATATACCATAGATACAACTCTTAAAATGGTACCAAAATAGATGTCCGATAGTGTGAATAAGTCGCTGAAGATCCCCAGATCCGAGCTAGCTTTATGAAACTGTAAAACAGAGAACATTTCACACAGTAAGCTTTTAAAGCTTAGTAAGTTCGTACTAAATATAATCAACAATTTATATAATACAAAACATCATCTAATAAACACTTAGTAGTTCTCAAATCATCCATCACTTCTATTTCATCACAATTAATATGTTCATACTAATTCATCAAGCTTTGTACACACAGTGTCATCTACCACATAGGTTTCGTACATACTTGAATTTTCCCGTATTTATTCATTTTCATTTTCACTTCCGGTTCGAATACATTAATTCTTTCCGAAGTCTATCCATGCTTTAAGAATCCGCACACTTAGTGCTTTAATTGTTAGCCGAAGCTAGAACGATCTCGCACACTTAGTGCCGTCTCAAATAACCGAAGCTATCTCGGTATCGCACACTTAGTGCCTCATATAGCCGAAGCTATTCCATTTCGTACACTTAGTGCTATTTATAACCGAAACTATTTCAAATCGCACACTTAGTGCCGAACATAGTCGATTTATCACCTTACTCAAACCATAGTCAAATATATATACAATTTATGAATTATCAAAGCATTGAAAAATACTTGTAACATCATTTATCACATACGAACTTACCTAGTACTCGGAGTTGATGATTCGAATCGTTTACTTGATAATCTTCGATTTCCCTCGATCTAAATCCGGATTCCTCTTTTCTTGATCTATATGTATTCAAAATTAACCTTTTTATCCAAAAACTTAATCAATTCAATCCATATACACATAATTAGGGTATTTTGCAAATTAGCCCTCACATTTTTACATTTTAACATTTTAGTCCCTATTTCACAGAAACACAAAATATACATAATTTCAATGAATCCATGCATAGCTGAATATTATAAGGACTTCTAGGAGTCCAAAAATTTCATTTATTTCACAATTTAACCCCTCAATTTACACTTTTCTAAATTAAATCCTTAATATGCATTTTTACTCAAAATCACTTTACAAAACATGTATATCAAGTACTAAGCTTTCATAATTCATCATTAAACATCATAGAACACATGAATTCATCAGTGGCATCTTTCAAAATCATCAACCAATTCAAAAATTAGGGCATGGGCTTGATATATTACTAAGCAACGATCTCAAAAACGTAAAAATCATCAAAAATCGAGCTCGAATGCTTACCTAATTGAACTTAAATAAGGACGAACCCTAGTTGAGCTTCAACCTTTCTTTTTCTTTGATATTTTTAGCAAGAATAAGATCAACACATTCATCTTTTACTTTATTTTATTTAATCATAACTTAATACATAAATTACAAAATTAACCTTAGCTATTTCATTAAATTCCACTAACTATTGTCCATACTTGTCCATACATTAAACCAGTGGTCCATTTGCATCATAAAGACCTCTCATTTAAAGAGACATAGCAATTAAATAATTTAACAATTAACTAGTCACTTTTACATTTTCCACGATTAGGTCCTTTTTGCAAATTAAGCACACAAATGATAAAATTTTCATATGAAACTTTCACACATGCTAATTCACATATTATAAGATGGAAAATAATATTAAAATATTTTTTGACTTGAATTTGTGGTCCCGAAACCACTATTCTGACTAGGGTCTAGATCAGGCTATTACAACTCTTCCCCCTTAAGGATTTTTGTCCCCGAAAAGCTTACCATTGAACAGATTTGGATATTGCTGTTTCGTAGCATCTTTATGCTCCAGCGTAGCCTCTTCCATGCTGTGTCGATGCCACAGTACTTTTACCAACGAAATTTTTTAATTTTTCAATATTTTAACTTCACGAGCTAAGATACGGATTGGTTCCTCTTCATAAGTCATATTAGACTGTATTTCAATCTCAGACGGAGAAATCACATGCGAAGGATCTGATCTGTATAGCATCGATACATGAAATACGTTATGAATCTTTTCCAATTCTGGTGGCAACAATAATTTATAAGCAACTAGCCCGATTCGCTCAATAATCTCATACGGCCCGATGAACCTCGGACTCAATTTGCCTTTTCTACCGAATCGGAGTACTTTCTTCCACGGAGAGACTTTCAAAAATACTTTGTCACCGATCTGAAACTCAATATCTTTTCTTTTTAAAACCACACACGATTTCTGACGATCCGCAGCTGCTTTAAACTATTTCGTATTACTTTCACTTTTTCTTCTATTTCTCTGACCAAATCAACCCCGTAGATCTTATTCTCACTAAGCTCTGTCCAGTACAAAGGTGTTTGACATTTTTAACCGTATAAAGCTTCATAAGGAGCCATTTTGATACTCGATTGAAAGCTATTATTATATGCAAATTCAATCAATGGCAAGTATCGTTCCCACGTACCTTCAAACTCAAGAATACAACATCTCAACATATCTTCGAGTGTCTGAATAATTCACTCGGATTGACCATCCATATGCGGGTGAAAAGCGGTACTAAAATGCAATTTCGTACCTAAAGCCTCTTACAATTTCTTCCAAAACCGTAATGTGAATTTCGGATCTCTATCTGATACAATGGATAAAGGCACTCCGTGGAATCTCACAATCTGAGAAATGTACAACTCAGCAAGCTTTTCAAGTGAATAATCTCTACGAACTGGAATGAAATGAGTCGATTTAGTCAATCCATCAACAACAACCCAGATTGCATCTTTCTTACTTGGTGAAAGAGGTAAACCCAATACAAAATCCATTGTAATTCTATCCCATTTCCACTCTAGAATCATAATCGGTTGTAACAAACCGGATGGCACTTGTTGTTCAGCTTTAACTTGCTGACAGATCAAACATTTTGTAACAAATTCAGAGATGTCATGCTTCATACAAGGCCACCAATAAAGTTATTTTAGATCGTTATACATTTCAGTACTACTCGGATGAACAGATAACCGACTGCTATGAGCTTCATTCAAAATCATCTGAATTAACTTGGAATTTCTCAGAACACAAACCCGACCTTGAAATTTCAAACAATCATCATTATCAACTCAAAATTCAGAATCAGAATTCAAATCACACTGAGCTCGTTTTGCTAAAATCTCATTATCAATCTTCTGAGCATCAATAATTTGCTGTAAGAACAAAGGTCTCGCTTTTAATTCCGCTAAAACTGAACCATCATCAAACAAAGTTAAATGAGCATTTATGGCACGTAATGCAAACAATGATTTCTGACTTAAAGCATTAGCAACAACATTTGCTTTTCTCGGATGGTAGTCAATAATAAGCTCGTAGTCTTTTAGCAATTCTAACCATATTCTCTATCACAAATTCAAATCTTTCTAAGTCATCAAATATTTTAAACTCTTATGATCTAAATATACGTGACATTTCTCATCAAATATATAGTGGCGCCAAATCTTCAAAGCGAACACAATCGCAGCTAATTCAAGGTCATGCATTGAATAATTCTTTTCGTGCGGTTTTAGCTATTTCGAGGCATAAGTTATAAGTTTGCCTCCCTGCATCAAAACACAACCCAGACTGTTCAACGAAGCATCACTGTAGACTACAAATTATTTACCCGATTCTATTTGTACTAATATTAGAGCTTCAGTCAATACGGTTTTTAACTGATCAAAGATTTTCTGACACTTTTCAAACCAATCAAATTTCACATCTTTCTGAAGCAATTTCGTCAATGGGCGATCATAGAAAAGCCTTTTACAAATCGCCGATAATAACCAGCAAGTTCCAGAAAACTACGGACTTCAGAAACATTTCTCGGAGGCTTCCAATCTAAAATAGCCGAAACCTTGCTCGAATCAACTCGGATACCAGATGCTGGCACAACATGTCCCAAAAAACCAACTTCTCATAACCAAAATTCACATTTGCTAAACTTTGCATATAATTGCTTATGTCGCAAAGTCTGTAGTACTATTCTCAGATGTTTGGATTGTTCAGTTTAATCACGCGAATAAATCAAAATGTCATCAATGAATACAACGACAAATCGATTGAAATACGGTCTGAAAATCCTGTTCATCAAATCCATAAAAACAGTAGGTGCATTTGTTAATTCGAAAGGCATAACCAAAAGCTTATAATATTCGTACCTCGTTCGGAAAGTAATTTTCAGAATTTCTGAATCTTTTACTCGTAACTGATAATAACCCCATCTCAAATCTGTCTTTGAAAATACAGTAGCTCCTTTTAACTGATCAAACAGATCATTAATTCGGGGCAGAGGATATTTGTTCTTGATAGTCACTTTGTTCAACTGACGATAATCAATACACATTCTCATCCTGCCGTTTTTCTTTTTCACAAGCAGAACAGGTGCACCCCAAGGTGAAAAACTTGGTCTTGCGAATCTTCTATCTGTCAATTCTTGCAACTGAGACTTTAATTCTTTTAACTCAGTCGGAGCCACTCTATACGGAGTTATCGAAATTGGAGTAGTTCCCGGTATTAACTCAATGCCAAATTTAACTTCTCGAATTGGAGGTAAACCCGGTAACTCATTAGGAAACACATCTGGATATTCACAAACAACTGGCGCTGATTCAATCTTCTTTTAAGTTATTTTCATGTTAAGCACATAAGCTAAATAAGCTTTGCAACCCTTTCTCACATATTTCTTAGCTACCATCCCTGAAATCATTGCTGGTATTCCATTCAAATCATCTGATTCAATACGGATAATCTCATTATTCTGACATCTCAAATCAATCATCTTCCGTTTGCAATTCACAACAGTATCATGCATCGTTAGCCAATCCATACCCAGGATTATGTCAAACTCGTCAAATGGTAACAATATCAAATCAGCCAGAAAGTAATTATCCCGAATCACAGACGGATAATTCTTGCATACTTTATCAACCAATACACACTTGCCTAAGGTGTTCGATACTCTAATTACAAATTCAGTAGACTCTATAGGAAAAGTCTTACTAGATACTAAATTCACACATATACACGAATGAGTAGACCCTGGATCTATCAATGCAATTACTTTAGTATCATAAAGAGTAAAAGTACCAGTAATAACTTCTAGAGATGACGCTTCTTCGCGAGCACGAATAGCGTAAGCTCGTGTAGGTGCTCTAGCATCAGATCTCACTACAGTGTCTCGTGTCGCACCTTTACCACCACTCAAATTTCCTATGTTTCTCGGTGGTCTACCTCTAGCTGCAGTGTTACTCGGCCTCATGTTTTGAGCATTATCTTTTTCAGCTATCTCTAGGCAGTCTTTTATAAAGTGATCTCCTGAACCACAACTGTAATAAGCTCAGTTATTACTTTTTCCCTTGTAATCTCCAAAATGCAGTCTTCCAAATTGTTTACACTCAGGTTTTACATCCTTTGCATTACCAACACTCGATACTAAGGTAGTTTGAGCTTTAGGGTTAGTATATTGCTTTCCACGATCTCTATTCTGATTTCCCACTGAAGCTATCAATCGATCATTAAAATCTCTAAATTTCTTTGACGAGGAATGATAAGATTTATTCATTAATCTCTTTCTCAAATCTCTAGCCTCTGAATCAGCTTTTCTCTTTTCTTTGCTGAGATCCTCAGCTTTACAGGCCCTCTCAACCAATACTACGAATTCTTTCAGTTCAAGTATCCCGACTAACAATTTTATATCTTCGTTCAATCCATCAACAAATCTTTTGCACATAATCTCTTCAGTAGACACGTATTCTCGAGCATACTTGCTCAAACGTACAAATTCTCTTTGGTATTCTGTTACAGTTATCTGGCCCTGTTTCAACTCCAGAAACTCTTTATTTTTCTGATCGAGGAATCTCTGGCTTATGTCCTTCTTCTGTAACTCGGTCTGAAAGAATTCCCACGTAACTCATTCTCTAGGAACCACCAATGCCAATGTTTTCCACCAGTGATATGCATTATCTCTAAGCAAGGATACGACGCATTTAATACATTCGTTTGGAGTACAAGACAACTCATCGAATACTCGGATAGTGTTCTCAAGCCAAAGCTGAGCCCTCTAAGCATCATCATCAAGTGCAGCCTAAAACTCTTCAACCCCGTGTTTACGAATCTTATCAACAGGTGGCTTACTCAGTCGAATCAGATATATTACTTGTGGCACAATCGAGACTTGTTGAGCAGCCGAATTCGTTCGTACAAATTTCGTGAACCACTCAGTCATCATTTGGAAGAAGGCTTGCTTGGCTTTTCCTCCCTGACTACTAAATATCGGCCTAGATTTGGCCGGCGTTAACCTTGAGCGAGAGCGCTCGAGTGCATTGCTCTCAGCATCATCAGCTATTGCTCGTTTGAGATCAATTAGCTATATGAAAAACTCATTTTAACTGTCAGGAACCATCACACTATCGCAATTCATATATATGGCATGTATAGCTAGATTTTCACACGCTACGTTAGTCCTAGAATCGACTAAATCGTAGCTTTGATACCAATAAAATGTAACACCCCAAACTCGTATCCATCACCGGACTACGGTTAAAGGCGTTACCAGACAAATCTAAACATTTTGCATTCATTTCTCAATCATCATGTCATCATCGTCACACATTATTATAAAGTTCCTTACATAGGTTAATGAGACCTTAAACTTGTATTAGAAAGGGGTTAGGACTAAACTGAGCATATACAAATTTTCTCAGAAACTTAACAAATTTTCCAAAGTTTCACAGGTCACACGCCCGTGTGAACAGGCCGTGTGCCTCACATGCTTTAGACACGCGTCTAAACCGTGGCAAAACAGGGCATACATACTGACTTAAACACACGACCACAAGACATACCCGTGTGCCTTGGCCGTGGTCGAAACTGACTTAATGTCACATGGTTGACCACACGTCCGTGTGTCTAGCCCGTGTACCCTTTGAAATGGCCACACACGCCTATGTACCAAGGCTGTGTGCCTTGCACAGTCACCAGACACACCCGTGTGTCTAGGCCGTGCTCGAAACTGACTTGAATAGCTAAATTACAACAGAAACACGGTCGAGACACACGCCCGTGTGCTTAACCGTGTAAGGTGAAATTAGGCTTAGTTTAAGCCACAATTTCCACCTAACTCAAGCACTTCAAAACCACAACATTTTAGCATCATTTGCATACATTCATAGGCAACCAAATCAACCAATTTTTATATATTCATACCATTCAATTACCATCCAATTCATTACTCAATTTCTCAACCAAAACATACCTGGTCAATGTACCAAAATCATCACAACTTACATAAGTTTGAAATACATAAACTCATCATTTTATCATATACTTCATAACACAAAACTTGCCAATTCAACATTCCAAAATCAAACCATCACATGAACATTATATACATCATATGACTTGTTTAGTAAACATACCATTTAGGCCAAATTATGATACCATACATATCATCTACTATAAGCCAAAACTCATGGATAATATTCACAACACAAAACATACCACAATGACACTAGTCTATACATGCCATATACCATATATACAACTCTCAAAATGGTACCAAAATAGATGATCGATAGTGTGAATGAGTCGTTGAAGACCCCCAGATCCGAGCTAGCTTTATGACAATGTAAAACAGAGAACATTTCACACAGTAAGTTTTTAAAGCTTAGTAAGTTCGTACTAAATATAATCAACAATTTATATAATACAAAACATCATCTAATAAACACTTAGTAGTTCTTAAATCATCCATCACTTCTATTTCATCACAATTAATATGTTCATACTAATTCATCAAGCTTTGTACACACAGTATCATCTACCACATAGGTTTCATACATACCTGAATTTTCCCGTATTTAATCATTTTCATTCTCACCTCCGGTTCGAATACATTAATTCTTTTCGAAGTCTATCCATGCTTTAAGAATTCACATACTTAGTGCTTTAATGGTTAGCCGAAGCTAGAACAATCCGCACACTTAGTGCCATCTCAAAGAACCGAAGCTATCTCGGTATCGCACACTTAGTGCCTCATATAGCCGAAGCTATTCCATTTCACACACTTAGTGCTATTTATAACCGAAACTATTTCAAACCGCACACTTAGTGCCGAACATAGTCGATTTATCATCTTACTCAAACCATAGTCAAATATTTATACAATTTATGCATTATCAAAGCATTAAAACATACTTGTAACATCATTTATCAAGTACGAACTTACCTAGCACTCAGAATTGACAATTCAGATCGTTTACTTGATAATCTTCGATTTCCCTCGATCTAAATCCGAATTCCTCTTTTCTTGATCTATATGTATTGAAAATTAACCCTTTTATCCAAAAACTTAATCAATTCAATCCATATACACATAATTAGGGTATTTTACAAATTAGCCCTCACATTTTTACATTTTAACACTTTAGTCCCTATTTCACAAAAACACAAAATACACATAATTTCAATGAGCCCATGCATAGCTAAATATTATAAGGACTTCTAGGAGTCCAAAAATTTCATTTATTTTACAATTTAACCCTCAATTTACACTTTTCTAAATTAAATCCTTAATATGCATTTTTACTCAAAATCACTTTACAAAACATGTATATCAAGCACTAAGCTTTCACAATTCATCATTAAACATCATAGAACACATGAATTCATCAATGGCATCTTTCAAAATCATCAACCAATTCAAAAATTAGGGCATGGGCTTGATATATTACTAAGCAACAATCTCAAAAACGTAAAAATCATTAAAAATTGAGCTCAAATGCTTACCTAATTGAACTTAAATATGGCCGAACCCTAGTTGAGCTTCAACCTTTCTTTTTCTTTGATGTTTTCAGCAAGAATAGGATCAACACATTCATTTTTTACTTTGTTTTATTTAATCATAACTTAATACATAAATTACAAAATTAACCTTAGCTATTAGGTCGTTTTTGCAAATTAAGCACACAAATGATAAAATTTTCATACGAAACTTTCACACATTCTAATTCACATATTATAAGCACAAAAAATAATATTAAAATATTTTTTTACTCGAATTTGTGGTCCTAAAACATCTATTCCGATTGGGATCTAGACCGGGCTGTTACAAAAGACCTGTGTTAAGGTTTTTGTAAGATGTGATACTTTGATATTGAGAGATTTGGATTTATTGATCATATGAGGATAAATATGTGAATGTCAAACCGTTTAACTTGGTTGTATCCTCTGAGGTATTGGCTATAAGAAATTTTTTGTTGCTTAAGATATTTTCTATGTTGGCGAGGCTGTGTATTGTTATCCTTCATGTTTGTTGCTTTCACACATGGTTTCTAGGAATAAGGTTCTGCTTGAGTAGATATAATTGATTAGTGATTTTTGGTCTAAGGATCATTGGTTTGATCATGTTGATGAAGTAGTAATAATAGTAATATTGCATTTGTTGAGAAGTTGAGGAGAGCTCGTAAGGCATCTGAGTTGTGTTGACGAAATTGGATTAATGGTATTGAGATTATACAATGCGATTTCTTAGCTCCCGAAGAGCTTGTAGAAAAGACAAAGTTGATTATTGAGATTATATCCCTTGAAGCATTATTTCCTTTTAATCACTTGGGAGTTTTTCCATAGAAACTAAAGTAATAGACTTAAGATAATTCCTTAAAGGGGATTTAAGGGCTAAAATCATATCTCTTCTAGGGCTCAAGTTTTGCTTGTTAAATGTGAGTGAACATGTGAGCTCAATGTTTTTTTATGTGAATATATCCTGTTAGGGAATGATAATGTATCCCCTGAGAGAGTGAGAATTTGTACCTTAAGGGAGTGAGAATGGATCTCCTAAATGACTGAGAATGTATCCCCCAAGGGAATGGTGACACATCTCATAAAAGTTTAGGAAAAAATCCCCTAAAATAATGAGAACATGAGAATGTATCCCTTAAGGGAATGAGATTGAATCCCATAAGGGAATGTTGATGTATCCTCTAAGATATTAAAAAATGACTCCTTAAGGGAACGAGAATGTGAGAACGTATAACAATGGAATGAATAAGACAGGAGGCGGTCCGCAAATTTTCACTTATTCTATTTCTATGGTTTTATATATGAGAATGGATCTCTTGAGGGATTAAGACCAAATCCTCCAAGGGTATAAGAATGTGAGGATGTATCCGTTGATATTAATGACTATATAGTAGAGTAAATAATGCACTTTTGTAGTTTGCATCGAATTTGTTCTCGAGAATTAGAGGACATGTCATATTTGTTTTGAAAAAGGTCCTCATTGTAGGATCTTATTTTTGCATGGAAATAGATTTCGTATTGTCAGGTACTTATAACGGAGGTTCTAATGAAGGTGTCATGCATTGATGAGTAAACTGCAGAGAGAAAGAGATGCACTTGTGAAGTGCATGTTGTTATTAAGTAACATTTTTTGATCATGTAGAAAGAAGGATTGCTAATGACTTTTTAGTTACCCCATTGGTTTGTAAAAATGTGAAAGAGACTATTAAGGAAGACTCAAATATTGTTTTTAATCAAGGTGAATGGATAACCCCTATCAATAGATTAATTATTTACCTTTTTTCTACTTTAGAGGGTGTAGGGCTTATTCAGAGGCCAAGGCTAAGGGAAAAAGTAAAGGGAAAGTTATTAATGCTTCAACTTTGGGTGATAGTGTTGTTGCATAAGGGCCGAGCATAATCATGAATCTAGATTGGACCACAAGATGATGGCCACAATACAATATTAATGAGATAGGGCAGTTGGGCGCCATAATTAGCGTTAGAGACATTCTTAAAGGATATGTAAGATGTTTTACAAGAATAGAATAGCCATTATTTAGAGACCTGAGTTATTCTTGGAGTACAATATGAAAGATAAGTTGTAGCTTGGTTTTCTATCATTTTTGGCTGGCATCATTACTACTTGACAGGTAATATAATTAGTATCTTAGGATAACACTTGTCCCACAAATTATGCCAATTGATTTAGTCACTTTTAGACATATTGGGTTTGGAGATAGATTTAAATGCTATTGAGTTCTTACAAGATAAATGTGAACTACTAGAGAATTAGAGCTTGTGCTCTAGGATACTCTCTGATGCTTAAATTAGTGAGGGATCTTGGTAATAGAGAAAGGAAGGTAAAAATGAGGTTAAAGATAATAGAGATATGAAAAGATGGTAACATAAAAATGATCTTTTGTAAGGGATAATATTTATTATCCTTGTGCTTTGTCCCCTACCTTGCTTCTTATTGGTTGTTGGTTAAAGGAGTGATCTTACATTGTACCGAGTTGAATTTTTTTAATAACTAGCATATTTATTCTTATTCATATTACGATATAAGCAACTAATAAAGAAATCAAGAGTAAGTGGCTTTGTGAGGGCAACTGCCACTTAATTAGTAGTTGGGATGTAGTTGAAATACATTTCTCATTCCATAACCTTTTCTCTAACAAAATAGAGATCATGCTTTACAAGCTTTATTCAGGCATGTTGAACTAGGTTTGCGAAGTGGGCCACAACACTTGTGTGATAACAGCATAATTGGTACAATAGATAAGAAAACTCCTAGTAGAAAGGACTTCATCATTCTACATCACACATGCCATTGGCCAAGCTCTTGTATTTTGCCTTTGCATAGGATTGAACAATGACATTCAGCCTCTTCAAACCCCAAGAAGTATGGTTTCCTCCAAGGAACAAGCATTGGCTAGTAGTGGAGTGCTTGCACAAAAGTTACAACCCCAAACAAAATTGAAATAGTCGATTATTATTACTTTTTGATAATTGGGGGAGGGGATGAGGTTGCTTGGGATCGAACCAAGGCTTTTTGACTGTGTCCCAGCTTGCGTGCACCAAGGCTTAGGAATATGCAATTAAATATATGAATGAAGTGCGGTATTTGCAACCAAACATGTCAAATTGTAATATAGTTATGTTTACAACAAAACACTGAAAAGTATTCCAAGGATCGTACCTAAGGAAGGGTTGTTTTAACTAACTTATCATCAACAAAAAATAGATACTCATGTACTAATCATATTACGACAAAGCTAAATGGATGAATTGCAAAATAAAACTAAAGTGCATAAAAGCTAAATACCAAAATCTCAATCAATTTAAGCAGGAATACGGGTGACTAGCTTTTATGTTCATGATTAAGTTAGATTCTAGAGTTTGTACTAATTAGCTAACAGTTAACCTAATTAATACCTTTCGACCTATAACTAGATTAATTGATCGACTAAAGTTACTTATCTTTCGACCTAAAAAATTAACCTGAGGTAGCTTGACTTGGTGCTAAGTAGACTATCCTTTCGGCCTCCTCTACCTAAGTTACTTCCTAAAGTCATCAATTTTAGGGTTTAATTTCACTAACCTAATCCAACTAATTAGCTTTGAAACCTTAAACCCAAGCCAATCACTCCTACCTCAGTTTGTCAACCTTCCTCAGGTTGTAGTTTATGGCCATTCTAGATGCAATCGTTGTTACCTAGTTATCAAACATTTGATTAAATGTAAAAGTAAAATAAAAGGGAAAGAATGCTCTAAAATCCAAAAATCTTGAATTGATGGTTGGAATGTTGAACCCACAAATTTTGTTTGATCTTTGAAACGACGAGGAGCGTAATAAAAAAAACACAGTAATTGAAATAAAACTAAAAAGAAAATTCTATTAAAAATCACCAAGTAATTAACAGTTGAGAGAAAAATTCTAAATTTGCCAAAACCCTAAATAATTTTATACAAAGAACTTAAGAAACAAATTCAGAACTCCCTAACTAGTTCTCGTGAGCTGATATATATAGTGTGTAACACCCCTATACCTAACTCAGCTATCGGATCAAATATAGGAATGCTACATTAAATATCAGAGTATTGACCAATCAAAATTTAATAAGCAAAGTTTCATTTGTAACTTATTGTGACAACCCGAATTAGGGCCTAATCGGAATAGTGATATTTTGACCATAAATCAGGGATAGAAATAATTGTTTTATAATTATTTTGAGGATTATGATATGATTACGTGATTGTGTGATAATTTCGTGATAAAATTCTATGCCTAAAGTGCTTAAATTGAAAGTAGGGACTAAATTGAATAAGTTGCAAAATTTGCATTCTAGAAGTTTTTAGTATGAAATTGCTTTGGAATATTAATTAGGAGGTCTTAAATGGCAATTTGACCAATTTTAAGTTTATGGACAAAATTTAGGACATGGATGGAATTTTTAGGAAGTTTAGTAGTAAGGGCATTTTGGTCATTTGCATATTAAATGAAATAAAATGGGAAAAATAACACAAAATTGGTCATCTTCTTCATTAGTTGCTGCCAAATTTTCCTCTCCTCCATAGCTAGGGTTTCTTCAACTTTCAAGCTTCATAGTAAGTGAATTCGAGCCCGCTTTTTAATGTTCTTTACATTTTTGAAATCCTCGTAGCTCTCGGTTTACCTATTTCCACCATTATTTCGAGTTAGGGTTTATGTTTAAAAATTTACCCATGGATGATATGCATGGATTTTGATGTTTTATGGTAGAATATGAAGTTTGAGATTGTGTTAAACATCTTTTGCTAAGTGATTTTTCGTAAAAACGAGTAAAACGACATATAATCGGTAAAAATACTTATTGTTCATAAATATATGTTAGAGTGAGAATTTGATGTTGTTGTAGAAGAGAAAATGTTCAGTATGTCATAAAACATAGGAATAAGGGCTGAAATTAAATTTCCGAGCCTTGGGGCAAAAGTGCAAATATGCAAAAGTTTAGGGGTCAAAATGCAAATTCGTAAAAATATGATTTTGGACTCATATGAATAGTGTGATTAATTATTGGGCTAAATGTGATATTATAGATCAAGAAAGGCGTGGAATCGATCTCGAACGGGGAAAGAAAAGGCTTTGGACTAAATTGCAAAATTCCACATTTTGTACCGAGGTAAGTTTGTACGTAAATATTACATTAATTTCATGTATATTCTTACATTTCAGTTTATTATGTGAATATATTAGCGAATGTTAAAATATAAATAGATCATTGGAAGAATGGAAATAAGTAATAGAGGAGAGATCCCGTTGAACATTCTAAAGAGTTCAATAATATTGATGGAATGTAGCTAGGTCACATGTATGATGCCGAGTGCACATCATGTGTACAAGAAAGCTACACGATGCTATGTAGTAGCTAGGTCACATGTGTGATACGGGGAAGTATCCCATGTAGACAAGAGAGCTACTGAAGAGATAAATGTAGCTAGGTCACATGTGTGATACAGAAGTATCCCATGTAGACAAGAGAGCTACGGAAGAGATAAATGTAGCTAGGTCGCATGTGTGGTTCCAAGTGAAGGACACCATGTAGACAAGAGAGCTACGGGACAAATTGGCTAGGTCACATGAGTGGTACTGAGTGTTCACTCTGTGTACAAGAGAGCCGAATTAAATGAAGTATGATGGTGGAGCTGTGTGCTGAGACCATTAAAATCGAGGATTGATCCGAATTGTTCAACGGGATGACTTAGTGGTGAGATTGTAGTCATGGACCTACATTTGTGATGTATGAAATGTGATGAAATTGATTTGTAGCATATATATGTAAGTTAAAAATGAGGTTGGTGCAAAGAATGGGTGAAAGAATGAAAGTAGCATTAAATCTGTTTTGGACAGTAACAGTGATGTGATTTTGAAAAATCACCAAAAATAGAAGGAATTTAATTAGAGGTTGAATGAGATTTGGAATTAAATCTTAATGAGTCTATTTTTATATAAAAGAAACAGGGCAAGCAAAAGAATTCTATATTTTGAGATATTTACAATTGTGTGTGACTGGCTCAGAATGACTACGTGGTCCCCTGTTCCAACTTTGAAAAATCATTAAAAATTGTACAAAACAAATTAAGAAATATATTTTATATGCCTAAACTCCTTATTGAATCTAGTTTTAAATGAAACAGATTTCATGGTTATTCGAATTGTGTACTGGGAGAAATTCAATTCGTAGTGAACTGAGGTCAGATCAGTTGAGCTGTGTAACAGGGGAAACTTTAAATAATAAACTGTACTAATTGGCTTGACCAAAAATTCTAGAAAAAAATTAGTGAATAGATATATGAGTCTATTTTCAAGGAAAATTTACGGAATTGGATTTCGAGTTTCGTAACTCGAGTTATGATTTATTTAGCGAACATGATGCACAGAGACAGCATTAATCAAATTGGAGTGAATATTGAAATTGAAGTAGATATACTTGAATTGTTGTATAAACATATTTAGATTCTCTCATTAATATTTACTTACCTACTTACTAAGCTATAAGCTTACTTTGTTTTCTCTCTTCTGTTTTATAGTGTCATTCAGCTGCTCAGGAGTTAAGGATCGAGAAGATCTGCCACACTATCAATACTTTAGGGTAATTGAACTAAATATTTTGAATTATGGCATGTATAGTAGACTTAATTATTTTGTTAGGTGTCATAATTGCCTAGGTTTAAAATATTGGCTACAGTATTCGATCAACTATGTTGTATAAGCCATTAAAGTTGGCTAATATTGTTCAAGACATATGTTATGACAATACACTATTAAATTAGATGACATATTTCTATTTCGGTTTTTTTTGTTTAATGATATGTGCTATGTTTTAGTAATACCTTGTACCCTATTCCGGCGACAATAACGGGTAAGGGGTGTTACACTTATCAAGTCATTAATTAACCAATATCAATGATAGGGAGGAGCCCGATAAGTTTCTTAAATATTTTAGTATTTAAAACAGTGTTTTAAAGTAAAATGTGAATTTTTGTGAAAAACAGGGCACATGGTCATGAGGCCATGCTATGTTTACCACATGGCCATGTGGTTCCAAAATTGACAAATTCTAGCACTCACACGGCTGTGTGGGTCACACGTCCATGTGGCTAGCCTGTGTAAGTCTCTCACCCCGTGTGAGCCAAAATTGAAGGGAATTTGAAATTTTTTAAACTTTTACACCTTAGTCCCTACATATCAAATTTCAATAGCAAACCAATCAATTGATAATTTAAACATTTAAAACCACCATAAAACCATCTTACCATTATACCACTAAAACATTTAGATTAAGTTCTTATACTATATAAAGTTTATAAAGTTTATATTTTAGTCCTTCCTAATAGAAACACAGACTAAATACCTACGTAATGCCATTCTAACCTAAAATTTAGAAGTCGTACTCTCTTAGCCTTGAGATGTGATGGGACGAGAAGATCTCAAACCACTTCTACCTTATCTTTGATCTTAGCCAATTCATATTACACTTACAAGCCCCAAAGTAGAATGACTAGAATAATTAGGACATATTGAAACGAGTTGAACATCACCGTAGCAGATAACTGAACACCGCTAAAGCGGAAGTGAATAAACACTAAGCACGTAATACATACCTGAACAGAATGCCATTAATATCCAAATAATTCATGTCCATCTACTTGGGCTTAGTATCAATTATAACAACATTCAATTTCTTTCAATTTAGCCTTTAATCTTATAATTTCACATATAACTTCCATTTAATTTCACATCCTTTTCACACACATACCATAATCTTAATACATTTAACTTACTTTACCACTTTAATTCTCATTTACATTCTTGTATCATAGTTTACTATCTTTATAATTTAGTCATTTATATTACTACTATACATAAATCTAAAATTAAACACTTAATTTATAATTCTTACAATAGATATCTAAAGAAATATGGTTAAATCCTTGTATTACTCATTGGCTTGATTGTATTACTTACAATAGAGTTTCCTTTGTCTATAACTTAGTCCTATTCTTTCTTCTTTTTCTCTTTATTTCCATGATAAACATATAATATTTACTTGTTAATACCATAAACATATAACATATTTATGCTCAAATAATAGAAAATAACATGAATGTCATGAAAACTTTTCATCTCTTACCTTGAATCCTTGTTAATACAAACTAACCCTAACATTCTCTCTCCTTTCAAGTAACTTTGAACTCCTTTTCATGAAGCTAAAGTAACTAACTTGCTCTACTCTTGATTTGGTTAAGAAATCATGAAAGAAGAATAAAGAAACAAGCTTGAAGGACTCAAAAATGGTGAAAATAACTTAGATGGAATAAGAACAAAAGATGAAGATAGAGAGAGTAGGTGGGAGACATTGGCTTGTTTGAGAAGGAAGAGAGCTTTCATCTTTTCTTCCAATTTCTACACACTTCATTAAAAATATATCATGGGTTAAATTGCTACCTAGTCCTTTATCCTCTCATCTTTGCACCTTGGCCCAATCATTACACATTAATATCTTCTTTTACTAATTACCATTTTAACCTTTATCATCTTTACAATTCCCATGCATGAATCACATTTTATTTGGTAAATTCGTTTTCCTATTCCTTAATTGTTTTCCATCTATTCCTATGTTTTTAACTTAACTTTTTAATTTTCACTTTTTAGCCCTACTACTTTTTATTTTCCTACAATTTAGTCATTACCTCAAATCAAATTTTACTATCCCAAAATTATTTCTAATTTCTATAAACTCTAGTTACTTTATATACTTTTACTCTAAATTTCCTATTTAATCTATTTCCAAAAATTTTCTAATTTTCCTAGCCCTACACGCCACTATACCAAACACTTCATACTATGAGGATGTTACATAGTGTTTATGTAGTATGACTAATTTAGGTCACTTACAAGTTGTTTAACAAGTTAAGTAATATTGTATGAACAAAAACACTATTGCAATACTTTGGGTGTAACACCCCATACTTGATCCGATTGTCAGATCCGAGTTACAAGGTGCCACATTCATTGTTGGAGCAACTACGACCAAATTAAGTACAGTTCAGATCATTAATCATGCAAATAAAAGAAACATAAGAAAATAATACGATAAATTATCAATCTCAAGTCTTATACATATAATAGCCGTTTTTAGTAATATAAATAGTGGTTTCAAAACCCTATTTCCTAACGATCGAGTCAATAAATATTATTTATTAATATTTTCAAGTCTATTATAACATTATATTAAATTTTGGCCCGATAATTTTAGTGATTTGATGGTTAATTAAGGTACAAGGACTAAATCGTAAAAATTATAAAACTTGATCACTATTAATTTCTATTAGCTAAATTGCTTATATAGTAAATGTTTCAGGTGAAAAATGGAAATTATGCCATATTCTATTACAGTGGATAGTTTTTGTAACACCCTATACCCAACCCGAATTGTCAGATCCGGATATCGAATGTTACCGAACTTAAACACTTAGTAAAAATATTGGAATGGGCGTAAAGTCATTCTAAAACATACTTCTTATTCCTTTATTTACTGTTCTTAAAAAAAAGATTAATAAAAATTAGGTTTCAGGAAAACAACATATGACATTTCAACTTAAAACTTTGTTAAAGGTAAACTCCTTCATGGTGTAGAGTACTAAGCTTCATATTCCTATGGTGCCCTCTGAATGCATAATATTGAAACTTGAACTACCATCTTGGCGCATTCTTAGCTTGGTCCTTCCTAGTGCACCAACTCATTAATCAGAAGTTGCATCATAAACAAACGCTTGTAAGTTCAAACAAACTTAATGACTTTTAATCCAGGTTATCTTTGAACATTAATGGTTGAATTCCTCAACTTGAAGATTCTAGATTTCTTTTCAGTCTTTGGCGAATACTTATCTAATATCGGGTGTATACATATACGTTAATTTCCATACTTGACTACTATATACATACTTTTCTTCCCATACCATATTTTATGCCATTTTTGAGCCTATTGACTCATTAATACACAATCGACTCTTGGGGCTTGTTTTCGATTCAAATCGCACTTTGTATTTCCATAACATATATCATATAACTTGTTGTTTAAATAATCTATTTGTTTATAACCCTATTAACCAACATGAAGTCCAAACGAATATATAGATCTGTCACCCCAGGTTGTCCGACAACGATAACGCTATAATGTTGCATAATACCAGCCCAGATTACTCGACAATAATGATTTTCTCAACTCAACCAATCTGTCACCCTGAGTTGCTGGACAATAATGATTTTCTCAACTCAACCAATCTGTCACCCTGAGTTGCTGGACAACAATGATTTTCTCAACTCAACCAATCTGTCACCCCGAGTTACTCCACAATAATGACTCAATGCATAATATCTACCACCCCCTCTGACCCTATGGCACGCCAACTATATCCAACTCAATTTGAACAACTAATAGGGTATTCCATTTCTGATTCATTATCTACAGTTTAATTTACAATTCAAAAATCAGAAATCAATCAACATATCACAATTCCATACCTTACATAACATATTTCAACACAATTACATGCCAATGATCAAACATCAATTAAATTCTAAGTTTTGTACTTTATTCAATTTAGTCCTTGTCTCGAAAATCAAGCTCAAACACATCAAATTAGTTCAATTAATCCTCAATAACTCACCTTAACACTATATTATGTAAAATGACATGAAAATGCAAAAATTTAATTGGTATTGAATCATAGAAATATAAACCAAAAATTCTGAGCTATACGTCGACGGTCTTGGATTTTTCTTTCCCTTTCAATGAATCTGAGTTGACTTTTGTAACACCCTAGTTTTGGTGAATTTAAAGTTTTGGGCGTATAGTAGTAAATAGTCTATTTGGCTTGGTGTTGTCTACCCAAATGCTCATTTTGTTGTATACGTGTGGGTGTATAGTAATTGTCATTTGAGTTAGTAAGAATTTGATTTCATGATATTCTGCTATATTAAGGAGTTCGTGTTAAGGGACAAAAATGAAATATGGAATGAATATTCGCCAAAGGTATAGTATGCCTGGTTTGTATGGAATATTATACTAGTTAGACTTTAAGTAATCTAGTTAGAAACCAACTATATAGCTTAGCCTGATAAGTTTGATGAAGGGAACTTATTTATATTTTTCTCTAAAACTATAGGCCAATAAGAAAGAAAGTTCTGATATGTATGATATTTGTTAAATTCCACTAAGTAAGTTGAGTCATATTTATATCTAAGAGATGAGATTTGAAAGGCTTCTTCTTTCTTCTTCCCTTTCTTTAAGTGGTATTTACTGATACCTTCCTTAATCTTCAATGTATTTACATCGATGATTTAGAAGCTATGGTTCTTTTATGATCAGTGGTTACTTCACACCAGGGTGAGTATTTCAATTCTGCATGTTAAGTTCTAAATGAGTAAATCTATATGTGGTGATTGAATAGTAAGACTGTAAGAATAAGATTTTTGCATTAGGTTGTCAACAATTGATATGATATGTAATTTGTATGTACAAAAGTAGTAATAGTGAAATTTTATTTCTAAGCAGTGGTTGCTGATGGTTTGAAATGTAACACCCCTAACCCGTATCCATCGCCGGACTAGGATTAAAGGCATTACCTGACAAATTAGAACACTTTACACACAATTCATATACATCATCCACAAACATAGTCAATTATTACCATAGAGTCCCTTATATAGATCATCGAGACCTTAAACATGCATTAGAAAGGGGTCGGTACTAAACCCAGATCATACAAAAATTTTCAAAACTTAAACATTTTTTTCAAAGTTGTACAGGTCATACACCCGTGTGCCTCACA
The DNA here is from genome assembly GCA_025698475.1 of Gossypium anomalum. Lineage (NCBI taxonomy): Eukaryota > Viridiplantae > Streptophyta > Magnoliopsida > Malvales > Malvaceae > Gossypium > Gossypium anomalum. Next base: position 17,080,247 of record CM046961.1, read on the forward strand.
CGGCTTTAGACACACCTGTGTGTCTAGGCAGTGGCAAAACAGGGCATACATACTGACTTATCCACACGGCACATGACACGCCCGTGTGCCAAGCCGTAGTTGAAACTGACTTAGGTCACACGGCTAACCACACGCTCGTTTGTCTAGCACGTATACCTTTCAAAATGGCTACACACGCCCATGTACCAAGGCTATGTGCCTCACACGGCCACCAGACACACCTGTGTGTCTAGGCTGTGCTTGAGACTGACTTGAATAACCAAATTACAACAAACACACGGTTGAGACACACACGGTTGAGACACACGCCCATGTGCTCAACCTTGCGGGGTAAAATTAGGCTTGGTTTAAGCCACATTTCCCACCTATCTCAAGCACTCCAAAACCATAACATTTTAGTATTATTTGCATACAATCATAGGCAACCAAATCAACCATTTTGTATATATTTCATGCCGTTCAAATACCATCCAATTCACTACTATATTTCACAACCAAACATATCAAATCAATGTACCAAAATCATCACAACTTACATAAGCTCCAGATACATAAACTCATCATTTTATCACATACTTCATACCACAAAAACTTACCAATTCAACATTCCATATTCAAACCATCACATGAACATTATATACATCATATGACTTACCTATCAAACACATCATTTAGGCCAACTTAAAAGGCCATACATACCAACATTTACAAGCCAAATCTCATGGCTAGATATTCACATCACAAAACATACTAAAATACTTCTAGCCTATACATGCCATATACCATATATACAAATCTCAAAATGATACCAAAATAGATTTCTGATAGTGTGAGTGAGTCACTGATGATCCTGGAACCGAGCTAGCTTTATAATACTGTAAAACAGATAACATTTCACACAGTAAGCTTTAATGCTTAGTAAGTTCGTACCATAAATAATCAAAGTTAATATAATACGAAACAACAAATAATAAACACCTAGTAGTTCACAATTCATCCATCAATTGTCTTCCATTTCATTTAATATGTTCATCAGACTTCATACACATAGTATCATCTACCACATAGGTATCGAACATACCTAAACTTTCCCGTATTTAATCATTTCATTCTCACCTCTCGTTCAAATACATTAATTCATTCTGAAGTCTTTCTATGCTTTAATAATTCGCACACTTAGTGCATTAATGATTAGCCAAAGCTATAAAGATCTCGCACACTTAGTGCCATATCAACTAACCGAAGTTATCACAGTATCGCACACTTAGTGCCTCATATAGCCAAAGCTTTTCCAACTCGCACACTTAGTGCTATTTATAACCGAAGCTATTTGAATCGCACACTTAGTGCCGTACATAGTCAATTTATCATCGTATTCAAACCAAGCTCAAATATATACAATTTATATATTATCAAAACATTAAAATACAAATTGTAACATCATTTATCACGTACGAACTTACCTCGTACTCGGAATTGACCATTCAGATTTTTTACTTGATAACCTTCGATTTCCCTCGATCTAAATCTAAATTCCTCTTTTCTTGATCCATATGTATTCAAAATTAACCCTTTTATTCAAAAATCATTCAATTTAATCCATATACACATATTTAGGGTATTTTACAAATTACTCCTCACATTTTCACATTTTAACACTTTAGTCCCAATTTCACAAAATTACAAAATACACATAATTTCTTTGCACACATGCCTAGCCAAATTTTCATAATGTTCATGTAAGCCCACATATTTATTTATTTTACATTTTAGTCCCTCAATTTACAAATTTTACAATTTAGCCCATTTTACTCAAATTCATCAAAAATTCAAGATAAAACATATTAACCCAATACATATCTTTCATTTACCAACATAAAAATTCATAAAACTCATAATTTCATCAATGGCTCAACTCAAAATCATCAAAAATTTCAGAAATTCAAACATGGCCTTGATAGAACACTAAGCAACAATCACAAAAACGTAGAAATTATCAAAAACCGAGTCAAAACCATACCTTAATCAAGTAATGTGAATGTCGAATGCTTGAACCCTAGAAATGGTGTTCTTATTCTCTTATTTTCGGTGGAAGAAGACTTAAAATGAATTAATTTAAGCTTTTATTTTATTTAATATATCATTTATAACTAGTTTACCATTTTGGCCTTGCATCATATCATTAATAGACCATTATTTAATGCCCATTTAAGTGATTTAATGCATGCCATGGTTAAATAACCACATAAGGACCTCACATTTAAAGAGACACATCAAATAGGCACTTTAACAAACAGTAGGCAACTTTTAAATTTTACGTGATTAGGTCCTTTTATCAAATGAAACACACAAATGATAAAATTTTCATACCAAACTTTTACACATGCTTAATCACATATTGTAAACATAGAAAATAATATTAAAATATTTTTCTAAGATTTTTGGTCCCGAAACCACTATTCTGACTAGGTTCTAAACTGGGTTGTTACATGAAATGGATATCTGAATCTGGAGTTTTGAATTGTAGTTAGTGAGAATCAGGTGAGTCTCTACTCTGACTCTTTCATGTATATTGTTCATGCTGAAGTATATCTATATGAAAGTAAGTAATCTGGAATCTGGAAATCATGGGTGGTATAGTATGAATATGATACATATACAACTATAGGAATAAAGTTATGATTAGATTAAGATATAAGTCAGTCTACTTGAAAATAAGATATATGGGACTTATGAAGAGCGTCATGAACTTATGAAATCTTGGGTCTGGGATGTGTCTAGTTTGTAAAATTTCTAAAGTGAGTCGAGTCACCACGATGGTAAGTAAAAAAGTCTGTCAGGATTGTAAACATAAACTCTGATATGGAACTCTGAAGGAAAAAGACCACGGCCATGGCATACTCTAAAAATAGATCTATTGAATGACATTCTAATGGGGTTCTCTTTGTGTCCTAGGGCGATGATGGGAAAACCTCAGTTAATGTGAGTTTAGGCAAATTCATATCACAAACATGATAGTTTTAGGATGCTTATGTGGCATCATGTCAACCTTTGTAGCATACTTTGTATGGATTACCTTTGTGGCGTATTCTATAATAAGGACTCATGACGTGTCTAGTATATCATTTGTTTGCCTCTGATGTGTTCTGTAAAGTCTGTCGAGACAATAAACAAAAGACTCTGTATGATTGCTTGTATGGCATGCTCTATTAGGTTTATGTGGCATAAATTGTCATGAGTGCCTGGTAAGATATGGATCTGAATGTCTATCTCTATTGTAAAATATGATGAAATTCTTTTAGTTCTATGATAAGTAAAGCTATGTTAAGGTATCGATATGTTCTGAGTTAAAAGTGAATAAGTCTTAAGGGTTTCCATGAAAAAGAGATGTGTATCTGTGTGTTAAAAAAGGTATATGTTATGATGATCTGAAAATGTGGAAAGTGAGGGGTATTGAATCTTCTTCAATAATTATTCTGAATTTGAATCAGTGTTATCTTCGGTTATGTATTTCGATATAAACATATATGGAATTCGACAGAATGGTCTATGTAGTGATTTATCAATATGGATGTGTGTGATACTGAATTAGGGTATGTCTGAGTATGAATTGATGGTATTATATATGCGTAAGTATTTGCCAAACATATATGTATCCGCCTGTGATAAATGTCAGTAAACAATTGTTTAAGATAAGAGTATGAGTTAAGGTAATGATTATTGAAAGTGGTTTATAAGGGTATGTACTGTTAAGAAATTACTATGGGACTAGAGATTTATGAAACACTTGGAAGGATTTCTCAGTTAGATAGATAAGAAAGATAGAGTATGACAAGAGTAGGATAGCTAGAGTTTAAGAGAATGGTGAACTGTGGTGGCATCCGCCGAAATAAATGATGCTAAATAATTGGTACCTAAAAGTTCATATAAGAGTGCAAATAATCCATCAAGGTAATGTTATAATGAGCTTACTAAGTACTCCTATACTTACAAGATTTGTTATTTCCTTTTAAGTATCTAAGAAGAGACTTCGCTTGGAGAGATGATGCTAGGACTACGTCAATGTGGTGGCGGAGTGGGCTATATTATGCATAAAATGGAGTTGAGGCGTAGTCTAAGAATGCGCCATTCGAGTCTGTAATAAATAAACTTCCATTTATAAGGATTTGATTCAAGTTTGTCGTAACCAAATATATCTTAAACTCGTCCCTTATTTTCTTGTAATAATTATTTAATTAAAATGCCACAGTACCTATTTAAAGAAATAGGTAATTGTAAATTGTTTTTGTTAATAGATGAATTTTGTGTAGTAACACCCAAATTCAGACTCGGAGAAGTGGGTTGGGTTTGGGGCATTATAACTATAATTATGGATTAACATAAAATATATCACACTATCAATAATCAACCAATTCCCAATCAATTGTCAGTTTATACAAATTTGACAATTTATTCAATTTAGTCCTTAAAACCGAGACTAACATAACTTTCAATTTAAAGCTCCAAATTAAATCAAATTTCATTATTATCCATTAGGGACCTTCTATTTCTTATTTCCATAGACAATTTTACATTTTATTCAATTATTTTTCCTAATGTACGGAACTATCAATTAAGCTTTACAATTTAGTTATTTTTTACATCAAAGCTTAAAATATATCAATTTAACACCTAAAACTTCAACAAATCAACAATGAAAACTTTCTAAAACTTTAACAGTTTTACAAATTGGTACATGGGCTAGCTAAATGAAGCTTCCATGTAATAGCCCGTTTTTAGTCAAATCGGAACAGTGGTTTTGGGACCATAAATTTGAAGTCAAAATAATTATTTTATTATTATTTTAATATATTCAGTATGATAATATGTTTTTGTGAAAGTTTCATTCAAGAATTTTATCGTTTGAAGGGTTAATTTGATAAAAAGGGCTAAATCGCGTAAAGTGCAAAAGTGATGTTCTAATACCTAAAGGTATTAAATAGCTATAGAACCTTAAAGTAAGAGTATTTAAGTGTTAATTAGACCATTAAGAGTCCTTAAGTGGTAATTACACCATTATAATGGTGAGTGGACATTTATGGACACATTATTAGGTGTTTTAATGGTTTATTAGTAAGGTTAATTTGGTAATTTAGTAATTAAGGTAAATTGAAATTAAAAAAAAAGTTAAATTTCTTCTCCATTTCATTTTATCTAGCCAAAAATTACAAGAGAGAACACCATTTTAGGGCTTGAAGCATTTCGCACATTCATTAGCTCAATTGTAAGTCTATTTTTATCCCGTTTATAATGTTTTCTATATTTTTGAGATCATTGCAGCTAGGTATAGTTAGCCCAGAGACTATTTTGCAAAACTGTTAAAGGTTTAAGGTTTTGTCATTTTTGAATCTATATGATTTTTGAGGTTTCTTGATAGATTATGAATGGTTTATGTGAATTATACAAGTTTTGTTAAGTGATTTATATTAAAATGCTCAATTAAGGATTAAATTGAGAAATGTTGAAAATTTATGGTAAAAATGTGAAATAAATGAAAATTATGGGCTGATATGAGTATTAGGAAAATTTGGCTATCATGGGTTTGGGTGAAATTGCATGAATTTATAATTTTATGAAATAAGGATTAAATTGGAAAAATGTGAAACATTAAAGGTAAATGTGTAAAAGTACCTTAATTTGAATTTTGGACTAAATTGAATAAAGAGGTAATTAAATAAGTTAATTTTGATTATATTTAGATTAAGAACAATGAAATACAGACTTAGATTAGGGAAAGAACAAGGTTTTGAAATAGTTGACTCGTGTCGTCACTTTTGCATCTGAGGTAAGTTCGTATGTAATAAGTTTTGTTATAAACATAATTTAAATGCTTTGATATTGCATAAACTGTTAATACAAGACTTCAGACATGTTCAATGATGATTCGACAAGCGTGAAAATCCTAGTTGAACCTTAGGAATAGATTAGGATATAAATGATATGCCATCAGGGTTGTTGTGATATTGTGATCCGGGTGTTGGTCCTATACATCTTGTCGGTGGCTGAGTATACCGGCATGTGTTGTGGTTACTTGATAGCTTGTGTGAGCAGCACCGTGTAGCTACGATTTAACCCACAGTTTATGTGAGCAAGCCCGTTGATAGCTCGAGAGTGAGAATTATTCAGATATGATATTGTGATAGCTTCGACTATATATGTTTATTGGCACTTTAGGTGCGAGATTCCTGAGTATCCTGTATTATTCCAAATGGTTCAACGGGTAAATGAAAGACGTGGTTGAGTATGAGATTGATACGAGATGGTACAAGTATGCACATGAACCGTATAAGCTTTAAATCGAAGAAATTATGAAGTTTCCATATAATCTTATGACTAAAGGTGTGAAAGGTTTGTTAGTTATTATGAGCTACATGTTGATATATTCAATTTATTGAATTGTGTATTTATGGTTAAATTGAGTTTATTTCATACAAGCTTACTAAGATATAAAGCTTACTTTGTTTATTTTACCGTGTTTTATAGTGATTTCAAAGCTAGCTCAAATTCGGGGATCGTTAGAGACTTCGTCACACTATCCTACTATCACTTTGGTACTTTTAAACTTAAGTATTTTGAGTATATGACATGTATAGGGATTTTGGGTTATTTTGGTTAAGTGTTGGTAATGAATTTAGCCATTTGGATTTGCTTGTATATGTTTAAATTTTTGTTTTGTATATGGCCATGAAAGTTGGCTTAACTTAGTTGGTTTGATTGTATATATTTGTGCATATGGCTCTTATAATGTGCTTGAATATGGTTATGTGATAATAGATGGTATTTAGTATTTAGAAGTACTAAATGATTGAATAATGAACTTGGCATGTTTATGAAATTAGGTAAAATAATGCTTGATCAGAAAATGACCATATTGATAATTTGATAAAGTGAAATAAGTCATGAAATTGAATGGCACATTGTGGTATTTGTGTTTTGTATTTGTTGGTAATGAAATGGTATGGATTATGCTTGGTTGAAGTTTATTTAAATGCTCATTTATGCTATGTTTTGGTACCATTGAGTTTGGTGTAGGTGTACACAAGTTTGGGTGGCAAATTGGCTTGGTAAATAGCCTATTTTTATCCACACGGACAGAGGCACAAGTGTGTGTCTCAGCCGTGTGTGATACACGGTCATGAACACTGCCGTGTGTCCCCTGGTATTGAGATTAAAATCAAGTCAGTATGCTCCACATGGCCTCACACACGGGTGTGTGACTTGGTCGTATGGCATAAGTCAGTATACCCTACAGGTTTGGCACGGCCTAGCACACGTTTTGACACACAGCGTGTGTGACCATTTTTAGGGCACATGGGCTAGTCACATAGAATTGTGTGTTGGCTGTGTGATCCAAGTTAGAGAGTTACATGAGGTAGGACTTGGGCTAAGACACAGCCATGTGCTTCCATTTTGAATGTCCACATGACTTGCGACACAGGCGTGTCTTTGGCTGTGTGAGAGACGCGGCCGAGCCACACAGGCGTGTATCCCCTATTTTGGGAAAAATTTTCTAAGTGTTTGAAATGTTTCTAAAGTTATCAGTTTAATCATGCACCGCCCCAAATGCATGCTTTGGGCCTCGTAGGCTCGTATTAGGGACAATATAATTGGTTGTGAATGAATTGTATTTGAATTGACTAATTGTATGAAAGATGTATGTTTAAATTTGTGATAAGTTTGGTAATGCTCCGTAACCCTATTTCGGTCTTGAATATAGGTGAGGGGTGTTACATTTATTGGTATCAAAGCTATGGTTTAGTCGATTCTAGGACTAATGTTGCATATGCGAGAGTCTAACTATACATGCCATATATAACCTGTGATAGTGTGATGACTCCTGACAATTTAAACTACATTTTCATATAGTAAATGGATCCCAATCGAGCTGTAGCTGACGATTGCCTCTGTTTACAGAGTAGCGCAGTCAGAGTCAAGACTGGGTAGCCAGGGAGGAGAGGCTAAAGAAGCCTTCTTCTAGATGATGAATAAGTGGTTTTTGGAGTATGTTAGAACAAATCCGGCTGCTCAACAACCTTTACCCTCACCTAATCCCCAATCAGTTCCCGTAGTTCCTCAAGGTATGGAATTTCTACGAATGAATAAGCCATCGGTTGATAAGATTAGAAAATACGAAGCTAAAGAGTTTAGAGCTAATATGGATAATGATCCCGAAAGAGCTGAATTTTGGCTTGAAAATACTATTCGGGTGTTTGATAAACTTTTGTGCACACCAGTTGAGTGTTTAAAATGTGTCGTTTCACTTTCGAGGGACACTGCGTATCAGTGGTGGAATACCCTAGTGTCAGTGGTGCCGAGAGAAAGAGTTACCTGGGATTTCTTTCAAGCTAAGTTCAAGAAGAAATACATCAGTCAACGGTTCATTGATCAAAAGCGAAAAGAGTTCCTAGAATTGAAACAGGGCCTTATGTTTGTGACTGAATATGAGCGAGAGTTTGTTAGACTCAATAAATATGCTCGAGAGTGTGTTTCCACCGAGGCAATCATGTGTAAAAGATTTGAAGATGGGTTAAACGAAGACATCAAATTGCTAGTCGGGATTCTAGAGTTAAAAGAATTTGTTGTACTTATTGGCAGAGCCTGTAAAGCCAAAGAACTTGGCAAAGAAAATAGAAAAGCTAACTTTGAGGCTAGAAATTTGAGGAAAAGATCGATGGATAAGCCATATCAATATTCATCAAAGAAATCAAGAGATTTGTACATTCGTTCAAATGCTTCAATCGGATATTCGAGCAGAGATCGTGGAAAACAATACTTAAGTCCTAAAGCTCAAGCTACATCAGTATCGAGTGTTGGCAGTGTGAGAAATAATAGACCTGAATGTCAACGATATGGAAGACGGCATCATGGTAAATGTAGAATGAATGACCGGGCCTGTTTCAGATGTGGCTCCAAAGATCATTTTATTCGAGATTGTCCCAAATTAGGTGAGAAAGAAAAATTCCAGAATGCAAGAGCGAGCAACACAATTACTAAAAGGAGGCCACCTAGAAATGCGGGGAATGTGACTAGTAGTAAGGAGTGACTAAGGACTCTGCTATGAGATCCGAGGCCAGAGCACCTGCTAGAGCTTACGCTATTCGCGCTCTCGAAGATGCGTCATCACCAGATGTTATTGCTGGTACATTCTCTCTTTACGAAACTAATGTGATTGCTTTGATTGATCTTGGATAAACTCATTCGTATATTTGTATGAATTTGGTGTCTAGTAAGAGTTTGCCTGTTGAGTCTACAGAGTCTGTGATTAAAGTATCGAGCCCTTTTGGCAAGTATGTTCTAGTTGATAAAGTTTGCAATAACTGTCCTTTAATGATTTGGGGTTACTGTTTTTTAGCTAATTTGATGCTATTACCTTTTGATGAATTCGATGTAATTCTGGGTATGGATTGGTTGACGTACATGATGCCATTGTAAATTGTAGACGAAAGACAATTGAATTGAAATGTCAGAACAATGAAATTCTTCGAATTGAATCAAATGAGTCAAGTGGGTTGCCTGTTGTGATTTCATCTATGTCAGCTCAGAGATATGTGAGAAAAGGTTGCAAAGCTTATCTTGCTTATGTTTTAGATACAAAAGTGTCTGAATCTAAGATTGAATCTGTGCCAGTTGTTTGTGAGTATCCGAATGTGTTTCCTAAAGAATTATTAGGGTTACCACCGATCAGAGAGGTTGAATTTGCTATTGAATTAGTGCAGGGAACATCACTGATATCTATAGCTCTGTACAAAATGGCTTCGACAGAATTGAAAGAGTTGAAAGCTCAGTTGCAAGAGTTAACTGATAGAGGTTTCTGCATGACTTAGTTTTTTGCCCTGGGGTGCGCCAGTGTTTTTTGTAAAGAAGAAAGATGGGTCAATGAGAATGTGTATTGATTATTGACAACTCAACAAAGTTACGATGAAGAACAAGTATCCTTTTCCGGGAATATATGACTTGTTTGATTAGTTGAAAGGGGCAACAGTATTCTTGAAGATTGATTTGAGATCGGGTTATTATCAGTTGAGGGTTAAAGATTTAGATGTGTCGAAAACTGCGTTCAGAAGGGCACTATGAATTTCTTGTTATGCCTTTTGGATTGACTAATGCTCCTGCATTTTTGATGGATTTGATGAATCAGATTTTTAGACCGTATTTAGGCCAATTTGTTTTTGTATTCATTAATGACATTTTGATCTATTCTCGAGATGAGTCTTAGCATGCCAAGCATTTGAGGATTGTGCTACAAACCTTGAGAGATAAGCAACTGTTCGCTAAGTTCAGTAAATGTGAGTTTTGGCTCCGAGAAGTCAGATTCTTGGGACATATTATTTCAGCTGAAGGCATACAAGTTGATCCGAGCAAGATTTCAGTCGTTGTTGATTGGAAACCACCTAAAAATGTATTCGAAGTCAGAAGCTTTCTGGGGTTAGCTGGTTATTATAGACATTTTGTTAAAGAATTCTTGATAATTGCTACACCAATAACTAGATTGCTACAAAAAGATGTGAAGTTTGAATGGTCCGAGAAGTGTCAACAATGTTTTAAACAGTTGAAAGCATTGTTAACAGAGACACCAGTTTTGGTTCAACCTGAGTCGGGTAAAGAGTTTGTGATTTACAGCGATGCGTCATTGAACAGTTTGGGTTGCGTTTTGATGCAAGAAAGAAAAGTTATAGCTTATGTCTTCAGACAGTTGAAGCCGCATGAAAAGAATTATCCGGCGCATGATTTAGATTTGGTCGTTATTATTTTTTCATTGAAAATTTTGGCATCATCATTTGTACGGTGAAAAGTGTCACATCTTTACCGATCACAAGAGCTTGAAATATATAATGACTCAGAAAGATTTGAATTTGCGACAAAGAAGATGGCTAGAGTTGCTAAAAGATTATGAATTAGTGATTGATTATCATTCGCGTAAAGCGAACGTAGTAGCAGATGGTCTGAGTAGAAAATCTTTATTTGTTTTGAGAGCGACGAATACACAATTATGTTTATCTGATAATGGTTCGATTTTAGCAGAGTTAAAAGTTAAACTGTTTTTCTTTAGTAAATTTGTGAAGCTCAAAAGTTAGATAACGAGTTACAAGCTAAAAGATTGCAATGTGAGTCGACTAGTGATTTAGACTATCAGATTAGATCAGATGATTGCTTATTGTTCCGAGGTAGAGTTTGCATACCGAGAGATCCAGAACTTATACAGAAAATTCTGAATGAAGCACACAATGGATGTTTATCTATTCATCCGGGAAGTACTAAAATATACAATGATTTGAAACTGTTGTATTCGTGGTCGGGCATGAAACGAGACATTTCAAAGTTTATTGAGGTGTTTAGTTTGTCAACAAGTAAAAGTTGAACATCAAGTGCCTTCGGGATTGCTACAACCGGTGATGATACCAGAATGGAAATGGGATAGAGTTATAATGGATTTTGTATCGAAATTACCTGTCTCTAAGGAAGAAAGATGTTATTTGGGTTGTTGTTGATCGACTAAAGAAATCTGCACATTTCATTCCGGTACGTACAGACTATTCACTTGATAAATTGACTAAATTGTACATTTCAGAGATTGTTAGATTGCACGGGGTACTAGTTTCAATTATTTCGAATAGAGATCCGAGATTTACATCGTGATTTCAGAAGAAACTGCAAGAAGCTTTGGGTACAAGGTTTGAATTTTAGTATAGCATTTCATCCACAAACTGACAGTCAGTCTGAGAGAGTAATTTAGATTCTCGAAGATATGCTTCATTGTTGTGTTTTAGAGTTCGAAGGCAACTGGGAGAAATATTTGCCATTGGTTGAATTTGCGTATAATAACAAATTTCAATCGAGCATAAAAATGGCACCGTATGAAGCATTGTATGGTCGTAAATGTCGAACTCTATTGTACTGGACCGAGCTTTGTGAGAAAAAGATTCACGATGTTGATTTGATTAAAGAGAATGAAGAGAAAGTGAAAGTAATTCCCGACAGTATAAAAGCAGCTTTAGATCGACAGAAATCGTACGCGGATTTGAAACTAAAAGACATTAAATTTTAGATTGGCGATAAAGTATTTCTGAAAGTATCTCCGTGGAAGAAAATTCTTCGATTTGGTCGCAAAAGCAAGCTGAGTCCATGATTTATCGGACCGTATGAGATTATTAAACAAATAGGGCCAGTAGCATATCGGTTAGCGTTACCGTTAGAATTAAAGAGAATTCACAATGTGTTACATGTGTCAATGTTGAGCCGATATAGATTAGATCCATCGCTTGTAATTTCCCCGTCAGATATTGAAATTCAACCCGACATGACATATAATGAAGAACCGATCAGAATTTTAGCTCGAGAGGTTAAACAGTTGAGAAATAAAAGTATAGATTTAGTGAAAGTACTTTGGTAACGACACGGTGTCGAAGAAGCGACGTAGGAGCCTAAGGAAGCTATGAGAAAACAGTATCCTAATCTCTTTTCTGGTAAGATTTTCGAGGACGAAAATCCTTAAGGGGGGAGAGTTGTAACAGCCTGTTTGTAGTCAACTCAGAATAGTAGTTTCGGGACCACAAATATGGAGTCAAAATAATTATTTTATTATTATTTTAATGTTTACAGTATGTTTGTGTAAAAGTTTCGTTAAAGAATTTTATCTTTTGAATGGTTAATTTGATAAAAAGGACTAAATCGCGTAAAGTGCAAAAGTGATGTTCTAATAGCTAAAGGCATTAAATAGCTATAGAACCTTAAAGTAAGAGTCCTTAAGTGGTAATTAGACCATTATAATGGTGAGTGGACATTTATGAACACATTTTTAGGTGTTTTAATGGTTTATTAGTAAGGTTAATTTGGTAATTTAGTAATTAAGGTAAATTAAATAAAAACAAGTTAAATTTCTTCTCCATTTAATATTCTCTAGCCGAAAATTACAAGGGATAACACCAGTTTAGGGCTTGAAGCATTTGACACCTTCATTAGCTCAATTGTAAGTCCGTTTTTCTCCCATTTTTAATGTTTTCTATGTTTTTGATATCGTTGCAGCTAGGTCTAGCTAGCCCAGGGACTATTTTACAAAATTGTTAAAGGTTTAGGGTTTTGCCATTGTTGAATCTATATGTGTTTTGATGTTTCTTGATAGATTATGAATGGCTGATGTGAATTATACAAGTTTTGTTAAGTGATTTTTAGTAAAATGCTCAATTAGGGATTAAATTGAGAAATGTTAAAAATTTGTGGTCAAAATATGAAATAAATGAAAATTATGGGCTGATATGAGTACTAGGAAAATTCAGCTATCATGGGTTTGGTGAAATTGCATGATTTATAATTTTATGAAATAAGGACTAAATTGTAAAAATGTGAAACATTAGGGGTAAATGTGTAAAAGTGACTTAATGTGAATTTTGGACTAAATTGAATAGAGAGGTAATTAAATAAGTTAATTTTGATTATATTTAGATCAAGTAAGGCGAAATGCAGACTTAGACCGGGGAAAGAACAAGGTTTTAGAATAGTTGACTCGTGTAGTCGCTTTTGCATCCGAGGTAAGTTCGTATGTAATAAGTTTTGTTATAAACGTAATTTAAATGCTTTGATATTGTATAAAATGTGAATACAAGACTACCAACATGTTCAACGATGATACGAAAAACGTGAAAATCCCTGTTGAACTTTAGGAATAGATTAGGATACAAATGACATGTCATTAGGGGTTATTGCGATATTGTGATCAGGGTGCTGGTCCTGTACGTCCTACCGGTGGTTGAGTATATCGGCATGTGTTGCGGTTACCTGACAGCTTGTGTGAGCAGCACCGTGTAGCTACGACTTGACCCACAGCTTATGTGAGCAGGTAAGTTGATAGCTCGAGAGTGGGCATTATTGAGATATGATATTGTGATAGCTTCGGCTATATATGTTTATTGGCACTTTAGGTGTGAGATTCTCGAGTATCCTGTATTATTCCAAATGGTTCAACAGGTAAATGAAAGACGTGGTTGAGTATGAGATTGATACGAGATGGTACAGGTATGCATATGAACCGTATAAGCTTTAAATTGAAGAAATTGTGAAGTTTGCATATAATTTTATGATTAAAGATGTGAAAGGTTTGTTAGTTATTATGACCTACATGTTGATATATTCAATTTGTTGAATTGTGTATTTATGGTTAAATTGAGTTTATTTCATACGAGCTTACTAAGCTATAAAGCTTACTTTGTTTATTTTACCGTGTTTTATAGTGATTTCAAAGCTAGCTCAGATTCAGAGATCGTCGGAGACTTCGTCACACTATCCTACTATCACTTTGGTACTTTTAAACTTAAGTATTTTGAGTATATGGCATGTATAGGGATTTTGGGTTATTTTGGTTAAGTGTTGGTAATGAATTTAGCCATTTGAATTGGCTTGTATATGTTTAAATTTTTGTTTTGTATATGGCTATGAAAGTTGGCTTAACTTGGTTGGTTCGATTGTATATATTTGTGCATATGGCTCTTATAATGTGCTTGAATATGGTTATGTGATAATAGATGGTATTTAGTATTTATAAGTACTAAATGATTGAATAATGAACTTGGCATGTTTATGAAATTAGGTAAAATAATGCTTGATCAGAAAATGACCATATTGATGATTTGACAAAGTGAAATAAAGCATGAAATTGAATGGCACATTGTGGTATTTGTGTTTTGTATTGGTTGGTATTGAAATGGTATGGATTATGCTTGGTTGAAGTTTATTTAAATGCTCATTTATGCTATGTTTTGGTACCATTGAGTTTGGTGTAAGTGTGCACAAGTTTGGGTGGCAAATTGGCTTGGTAAATAGCCTATTTTTATCCACACGGGCATAGACACGGACGTGTGTCTCAACCATGTGTGATACACGGTCATGTATAAGGCCGTGTGTCCCTTGGTGTTGAGATTAAAATCAAGTCAGTATGCTCTACACAGCTTCACACACGGGTGTGTGACTTGGCCGTGTGACATGAGTCAGTATACCCTACAGGTTTGGCACGGCCTAGCACACGACTTGGCACACGAGCGTGTGTGGCTATTTTTAGGGCACACGGGCGTGCGTGTTGGCCGTGTGACCCAAGTTAGAGAGTTACATGAGGTACGACACGAGCTAGGACACGACCATGTGCTCCCATTTCGGATGTCCACACGACTGCGACACGGGCGTGTCTTTGGCAGTGTGAGAGACACAGCTGGGCCACACAGGCGTATGTCTCTTGTTTTTGAAAAATTTTTCTAAGTGTTCGAAAAGTTTCTAAAGTTATCGTTTAGTCCCGAACCACCCCGAATGCTTGTTTTTGGCTTCGTAGGCTCATATTAGGGATAATATGATTGGTTGTGAATGAATTGTATTTGAATTGACTAATTATATGAAAGATGTATGTTTAAATGTATGATAAGTTTGGTAATGCTCCGTAACCCTATTCTGGCGTTGAATATGGCTGAGGGGTGTTACATTCCATGACGTCAAAAACATAAAAATTACAAGAAAAAAGACTAATTTGAACATACCAATTAAAGCCAAAAGTTTCAAGCTTCCTTAAGTTTTGCCAAAAGTTTCAAGCTTCCTTAAGTTTTCTTCTTTATTATTTTCGGTGTTTAGAAGAAGAATATGATGACATTCATCTTTTTCCTCCACTTTCTCTCTCTCATATATATAAATGTTATTAAATTAATTAAACATACTTTAATTAATCAAATCTTAAATTTATTAAGCTAATGGCCCTTTAATTAACTGTCCACTAACACAATTTTGGCATGGTCCAATTTTTATTTTAGATCTTTATTTAATTGCAATTTAATTCCTTAAGTCATTTTCTAATTAAAAATCTATATCCATTGAACTTTACAATTTAGTTCTTAAACTTTAATTATTCACTAATTTGGCTAAATTACTTATCCAAAATGTAATCACCTATATAATGACTCCATAAATAATTTTTATTAAATATTTATGGGCTCAGTTTATGGAAATTGGGTGTTAAAATCTCATTTTTTCGACACTACTGGAAATCGGATCATTACATTGGGCCTTGTCGAACTGGTATTGCAACTTTCTAAAAGAATGCTTGGCCTTCAGATCTAGATGGAATGTTACGACTTTGTCTTCTTGATGTCGCGACATCACCTCAAGTACCTTACCTCTTAGATTTGAGTTGGAAAAGTGTTGAGGCTTGCTTCAATGTCACGACTTTCTCCTTGAATGTTGCGACATCCATGGCAGTCTACTGACTTCTTAGGTAGAATGTTGTTCTACACACTTAATCAACTTGTTAATTCTTCCTTAGGCCTAGATCGACCTAAAAGGTCGTAGAACAACACTAAAAGCTCAATTTATTTAACTTAACTTCAAAACTAAATAATTCTAAAAATGGACTTAAAAAGACAGAAAAATTAGTTAAATACAAGCTCCTTTAAGTAGTGAAAAGAGCTTAACTTACCACAACAAATTGTGGCAAATCACTTTCATGCCTACAACATCATCCCTGTTAAGTACTGTAGGTTGCACTTAACTGCTCTCCAATGTTTTAGAAATGGTTGATGCATAAACAGATTGTCTTTGTTAATTATCTTTTTCAATGAATATATATTATTAATGAGATTGATTTAAATAATAAAGATTAAATAATCCCTTACAAACATAAGGTTTAAATCTAATTATCATTATAAGTAAGTTTAAATTTAATCCTCATTATCAGGAATCATTCTTTGGTGAGTAATCTATAAATTCAATGTAAGTTGTAGGTAAAAGCTTGCAAATAACTTATTGAAATTTACAAACTTTTTAGGGCTAAAATATGTCATTGACATAATTTGAGATTTAATCAATGTACTTAAGAAGCTAAAGAATTAAGTCCTTTTTTCTTTAAAAATTTAGCCCAATCATCAAATTTATAAATCTTTTTTGTCAAAATTTGTCAATTTGCAATCTTGATTAAGCTGTCATCATATCACATAATTTATGATTGATAGAAAATAAATATGTTAAATAAAAAAATTTTGACAGAAACTACCAACAATGATATGATTGAACTAAAACTTTTAAAGTAAAAAGAGTAAGAAGATTGAATTTTTAAGTTTTTAAAATAAAGAGATGTATATAAATAGAGGGATTAACAGAAAATTTTAACCATTTTTAACTCGACTCTAAAATAGAGTAACTTGGGCACCTATTAAATTTCCTAGTTTAATATATACTTAGGCAGCAGAGTGGTCTCATTCGCGATAAACGAATAAAAAAATTAAATTAAATGCAAAACAATCCAATCAAATAAAATTAATTAATGATGAGTCACAGTTATCATAACATTATGCACTTGCTATAAGAAGTTATTTAATGTGTAGTCAAACAAGATTAGAAATATTATATATAATACTGATAACGTTATCATATCTTTTACGAGGAGATAATGCCAAATAAGTGTATTTGGAAATATTTAAACGGAGATGTCAATCAGAGAGGGCTAATAAATTCTTCAACTTGGCCTATTGATGTTACCCATTTATTAACTTAATATACTTTAAACAATTTGGTCCATCACATAATAGACATATGATAGTTGGGAAAGATATCTGCCCAATCTTTTATATAATGGGTTTTTCCTATAACTTTATATTACATAATTTATAAATGCTTAAAATTGGTTGGCAAAGGTGAAATTTCGGTCGAGATCTATCATACATGATTATATGCATAGATTTTTAAGTTCTATGAGAGTTTTAATGTAGTTAGTTAATTAGTTTTAGTCTTGATTGTATAAATATTTAGTCCGTTTATTCTATAATAATTTGATTCTACTTAGTGACAAATTATTTGTGCTATAATAGGTTAATTCTACATGGTGATTATTTAGACGATTTGTTTAATACTTATAATTATTTATACTTGTATTTGGAATTATAATGTACTTGTTACACTTTAAAGTAATTAGTAAAGTAGGATTTATAGTATAAGTGTATTTCTATAAAAAGTAACTTAACTAAAAGCAATAGACATTGTAGATATATTATGTTTAGGGATGAAATAAGATAATTTTAATTAGGAGACAGATTGCTGAGAGAGTAACAATTTTATCCAAGAGAAGTCAATGTCCTTTCGATTTAAGTTTTTTTTAACATTTAATTAAATAAAAAATTGCATATTTTACCTTCTCAAATATTTATAATTTAATCAAAACCTTTTTTTTTTATTTATAAAAATTCTTAAATAAAATTCATGATATCAATGATAAGCATCAAAGTGTTAATTAATTAATAACAAAGGTAGCTTTACTTAAATGGGAAAGGGAATATACTATTCTTTCCCTTTCCATCCCATTAGTGCCAAATGGCATCTTTGCCAAAGTATATGGCTGCAATTTGCACACTAAAATATTTATCAAATTTTAAATATAACAGATATATGTGAGATTGTCCTGTTTTCTTTTTTCCTGTCTGCTGCCAGTTTCATTGAACCATAGTTTTAAATCTTTTTTTTAAAGTAAGAATAATTAGGTGAGACTTTTTTAGGAAAATATTAATTAACTTTTTTGACAGTAATTAAGGTAGGTGATGTTTTTTTTTTCTTTAAAATTAATTAAAAATATAATTAAATAATCTATATCATCATGACATCACTAAGTAGTGAAATTATAAATAAAAACAAAATTCTAATTACTTATTAAATAAGGATAAATATATTATTTAATTTGAAATAACTATCAACGATGATTTTTTTTTTTTTTTACTAAAGATTAAACTTAAGCTCTCGTATTAAGATAAAAATATTTTTGCTATTAGATTTCAGAATAATATTGGTTTCTTTTTATCTATAATAATAAAAATTACAGTTAAAAATATTTTTAATTTTTTTAAAATATAAAAAATAGTAAATATTATTATATTTTAAAAATATATATTTCTTTTCACCCACGTGCTAGTAAAAAGAAATGTGACCATGAGGGTTAAATAAGGCTTATATGCATTTTTTTTTTAGACTTTAGGTCGTTTTAATTTTATTTAAGGAAATAGATCGTTTTTGAAGAGAATGTGTAAAAGCGCTTCTAACTGGGTGCGCTTTCTATATAGTTGGCAGAAAAACGCGCCCAGTTGGATGCGCTTTCCCTTTAAGTTGTAATTTTTGACTTTTTTAATGAAATTAATTTCTTTGGTTGAATGGTTAAATATTAATAATTTTGTCCTTAAGTCTCAAGTTCGAATCCTTTCCCACTCACATTTATATTTTTTATTTCATGTTTTAAGCTTCTTTTCCATTTTTTAATGAATATTTTTAATATATTAGTTTCCTTAGTTAATGGTTAAATAATAATGGTTCCATCCTTAAGCCCCAGATTCAATTTCCCTTATCTAAACACATTTGTAATTTTTATTTCATATTTTTTCAAGTTTTTTTAATTAATAACTATATTATTTTCAATTTTTTATTTTAATTCATTTTTTAATTAATAACTCTTTTATTCATAAAATCAAATAATAAATGTGTAATTATAAAATAAAAAAATATATTTTACATATATCATTATATTAAAAATATTTGAAATTAGTAACTCCTTTATATATATTATAAACATCAACTAATTTTTTTGATATATTTTTCTTTATATATAATATTTATCTATCAAATATTTATTTCTCCACATATATTGTGGGTATGCTAATTTCAATGAAATGATTATTTCGAATATAATTATTATTTTTATATATAAAATATTTCAAATATCATTGTTTTTTCATCTACATTGTGAGTATGATATTTCAAATATTTTTATATGTGAAATATTTCAATTAATTAATTGAAATATCATTATGTTTATATGTGAAATATTTTAAATACACATACAAAAATATTTACTACACTCATGATATGGATTGAAAAATAAATATTACACATATAAAAATTATATTTACTAAAAATAATCATATTTGTAATAATTATTTGATTTTATGAATAAAATATTTATTAATTAAAAAGATGACTTAAAATAAAAAATTTGAAAACAATATATTTATGAATTAAAAGTAAAAATAAAAACTTGAAACAATATGAAATAAAAATTACAAATGTGTTTAGAAAAGAGGAATTGAGTTTGGGTCAAAAGGATGAAATCATTATTATTTAACCATTTAACTAAGAAAGCTAATATGTTAAAAACATTCATTAAAAAAGAAGAAGAAGAAGAAGAAACTTAAAACAATATGAAATACAAAATATAAATATGAGTCAGAGAAGAATCAAACTTGAGACTCAAGGACTAAATAACCAATATTTAACCATCCAACCAAAGAAATTGATTATATTAAAAAAGTCAAAGTTTACAACTTAAAAGGAAAACACGCTCAGCTGAACGCACTTTTACACACTTTTTCTAAAAACAACCTATTTTCCTAAATAAAATTAAAAAAGCGCTAATGGGTTTAATTAAAAAAAATGGACATATTCGTCAAATTTAGCCAATCATAAGACTATATTAATTAATTTAATTTCTTTTAGAATAATCATGAGACTGTTGAATCACCCAATAAGCACGACCGCTAGACAATTTGAAGGAATTTCAACTTTCAACTCTCAATTAATTGAATCAATCCAAAATAAACGACAATAACTATTTAAAAATAATAATCTCAAAACTATTTGTAAAACTTTAGTTTAATGTGTAATTCTATATATGAATTTAGATTTTGTATAATTTTATACATGAAATTTTAATTTGATTCAATTCTCATAAATTATTAATACAATTATTGATATAATATATCATTTTATGTTTATATATTACATATACTAGTAATTATATTTATCCAATATAAAATAATTTGATGTATTTATTTCTTTAAATATATATAATTAAATTAAAATGAAAGTGTTATTTATATATTTGAACCACAATCAAAATTTATATATTAAATTGAACATCGAATCAAAATTCATGTATAATTTAAAAAAATTTTCAAAAAAGGAAAAAATTTATTGTATTATGAAAGTTGCAAATATTCTTTTTCTATGTTTTGACTTATGAAAAATTCATAGTGTTTTCCCAAAATTTAATTTGGTAAAATAAGGAACACAAACATCAAAAGGAGAGCAAAATTTTAAAATGAGTTGTTGGGGATCGACCTGATTAAGCAATAAAAAAGTAAAATAATAGAAGAAATTGAGAAATTGAACACATAAATTTAACGTGGAAAAAACCCTCTAAAGAGGATAAAAAATTATGGATAAAAATAAATTTACTATAATGGCAAAAGAATGAAGAGTACAAAAGATGGAGATAAAAACTAAACTCCGAAACCCGAAAACAAAGAACCTCAAAATGTAAACACAAAATTCTTTAAAAGTGTTATGAGTTCTAATATTTTAATAGGTGTGTTTTTTAAGGTTGTAAAAGAGCCTATTTATAAGCTATTATACTAATAAATACTAAATCTGGTAGAAAGAAATATTTTTTATTTAACTTGACTTCAAGCAATCTGTTATTTTATTTAACAGGAATTTGAGTCACACAACTCTAACATGAGTCAACTTTAGCGATAATATTATTGAAAGGGATAACCATGAACATTAAATATGAAGCTTAAAATAAACATGAAAAATATCCAAAACATCTTAAAATAGGTTTTAATTTAATCTTATCATATTTATTATCCATTGCCATTGACAAACATGATTCACTTTTATAGAAATTCTCAAAAAAAAAAAAAAAAAAATCTATAAAAACAATTAGAATGAATAAATGAGAAATAGAATCATAAAGCACAATAGATTAAAACATACATTCAAAATCTCAATACTTCTACCTTACCAACATAGCCTCAAGGTGCATGATTGGTATATGTTGGTCGTTGATCAACCTAAAACTTTGAAAGAAGAGATTTTCTCTGACATTTCTTATCCCTTACCGGTCACCTCCATACTATTGGAGGATCTTCTCTCTCCCTTGATTAATATTTTATCCTATTTTGTTCTTGTTAGTTTTTATAAATAAACAAGATTGGATAGAGTAGATACTAATTTTTGTCTGTGTCAGCAATTATTATACGTATATGAGTATGTATAGAATGAGGGGTTGTCATGATAATATTTTTGTCGATAAAATGTTGAGGCAGTGATAATACATTGACGGAAACATGAAATAGTATAATAGGAAGATAAAGAAAATGGTTTTGTTTTTGTTTTTGTTTTATTTAGAAGGCAAGTTGGAGAAATATCCAACAAATAATAACAATAAAGAAAGTCCATCCAATCATGTGCTCTAGGTATGCCTCCATTTTCATCAACCCCACCTTAAATCCATCATCATATGTACCACCAAACCAACATATCGGCTATAATTTTTCTCTTTCTTTCTATTTCGCTCATTGAGTTTGTTATCAGAGGGTTGTTGGTCTGAGGATTGGGTGAAAGCTTTGTCAGGAAGGAAATGGGCAGGAAGTGCTCACATTGTGGAAACATAGGCCATAATTCAAGGACCTGCACCACTTTCAGATCTGCTGCTGCAGGAATGGGATCAGGTGTTAGGCTTTTCGGTGTTCAACTACAACTGGATGTATCTTCACCTTCTGTAGTTTCCAATCATATGATGAAGAAGAGTTTCAGCATGGATTGCTTGTCTTCCTCTCCCTCTCCCTCTCCCTCTTCTTTGTCATCTTCTAGAGTTTCCATCGATGAAAATTCTGATAAAACTTCCATGGGTTATCTATCTGATGGTCTCATGGGCCGATCTCCTGACAGAAAAAAAGGTACCTTCCATATCAATTGTTTACATGTGACGAAAAGAAAGCACATATACGCTTCTTATATTCTGTTTGATAAGATTTATCCTACTAGTGAGGTGATATGGTTTGTGTATATATATATATATATATATATATATATATATGTGTGTGTGTCTAAAATTTCAGGAGTTCCATGGACAGAAGAAGAACACAGAATCTTTCTAATAGGGCTGGAGAAGCTAGGGAAAGGAGACTGGAGAGGCATCTCTAGAAACTTTGTGACAACAAGGACTCCAACCCAAGTTGCAAGCCATGCTCAAAAGTATTTTCTTCGACAGGCAACTCTCAACAAGAAGAACCGACGTTCCAGCCTGTTTGACATGGTACCTTCTTTCTTCAACTCCGTGGTATTAAATGAAACCATCTGTTTGAGATTAATTTCTTGTTCCAAAACCATGGCAGGTTAGAAGCAATAGCATGGGTGGACCACCTAGTCTTACTACAATCCCTCAACTCGATTTGCATCATCGTCGTCATCATCGTCATCCCATGCCTGTTGATTGCAGTGATTCGCAGACAAATGTGGCGCCTGATTTGGAGCTTACACTTGCCGGCCCAAGGCCTGCTTTAGAAGAAAACAAGTCATCCCCAACAACAACTCTCCTTATTAGACCCATTAGTGTTACTTGACAACTTTTCAGTTCATGCTGATAAAGATGAACACAGTACTATAGTAATCAGTAGTAATTATTTAATTAATTAATCCTTGTTAATCATAATTAGAAATATTCCTTTCATTCATCGTACATGATTGAAGAGAATGCGAATTAGCTTATATTATATACTCAGTTAATTATAAAGTCACAAATGGCAGCAAGTGGTGAGTTTTAGACATTATTGTATTACTGATATGATAACAAATTAGCGCATCTTTTACTCCATCATCTCCTTCAATGAAAAGCCAGAAATTTTGTATCATTTTCCAATGTCCATAGCCCAATTTTTTGTTCATTCTAAAAGGTGATGATTTGCAGTTTGTGACAACTTTCTTCTCACTTTCATTTTTTTAGTGCTAGCTGTATTAACAGCGACAGTTGTGGAAATGAACCAAAGTGAAATGATCATTGAAGATAAAGGCCCTTTACCTCCCTCTCTTTTAGTTAACATTATATTAATGTGTAAGTTCGCGTAGCTAAGGGGAATAAGGATAAAAACAAAAACAAAAGGCAATGGAATCTCACCATTTGCTATTTTAATGGTGATGCTATGACCCTTTTAAGGTTGAGTTTATCATTGTTTCTAATAAACATTTTTGGGTCAATTTTTAGGGTTTGAGAAGCATTTTTTTCTCAAAAAAAAATATATTGTTTAACAATATTTTTATCTCAAAAATATTTTAGTCTCAAAAGTGCTTCTTAAAAGTAATGTTAAACTGGTCCTAAGTGCTTAGCTAATAAATAATCTTTACCATTAATCACGCTTTTCAACTTAGAGTTTAATCTCCTAAAAAAATGATGTTGAATATATTACATACACAAGAGATGTTATTTAATATGATCGACATTGGTTGCCTACATTCATGTATGAGAGAAAAGTTCACTATAAACTATAGAATGTCTTGCATTTTTTTTATTCAATCAGAGTTAAAGTGAAAACGACGTTGTGACAAGGAATCACGCGACGTCGCAACGACGCAACAATGTTCGAAACAGAAGCAAAACAAAGGCGACATGACGAGGAGCCTAGGATGTCACAGCGACGCAACAAATTCCAAACTTAAACTAGTTATGTTAGACTCTCAACAGTGTTACTTTTCCCAATTAAACTCTGATAGTATTTGAGATATTATAGTCATACTAGAATTCTAATCTTAACCTATTTAAAAAAGGCCTTAGTAACCCTAGAAAAAGTGGAGAGAATAACACAATATTAGAGAGAAAAATCAAGAGAGAGAGCCCACTTTATAACTTGATCACCAAGAAATCCTTATTCCCCAAATATCTTAACATGAACTTAATCAACAAGCAATCCTAAACCAGTAGAATTACACCAGAATCAAACTAATTACTAATTTAGTGGCCAGCCCTATGCTAGCTTCTTAATTTCCATTACATGTAATGTAATGCTAGCTTCTTAATTTCCATTACATGTAATGTAATATTTTTGGGGCTTTTTAATCTTTACAGCTGGTCCATATCCTTCCTCTTCAAGATCTCTACAAATTTATGAACACATGTTGATGAAGAGACTGCACTTTTTCATGAAAGGTATATTCATGGCACATGATAAATGACGTTGGTGAATGAATACATAAGAAAAGACAAGGTATTTTTTGTCCCTTACCATGAAATCGGGACCATGCTATTGGCTTTCTCCCTAAATTCGAAAATTCAGCCTGTTATTGGGTCCTTCTCTCCAAGACAAAAAAAAAAAAAAAAAAAAAACTTTCATCGCATTAAAAGCAAAGGAATTAAAAACTTAAAAGATCCTCATATATGTCACTATGTGTGTGGCCTCTGCTAATTAACAAATCCTGAGAACGAAATTTTATAATACAGACTCTTTTTATAGTGCTAGTTAATGAATTTTTTACAGTTCCAGTAATCAAGTAAAAGAGACTTTAACATTGTTAAAATATAAAATGTTTTTTTTTTTTTAAAGTGAATGAAGTGTAAGATTTGAAGAGCTTTGACATCATTAAAACATTTATTTTGATTGAAGGTGGGACCAAACCTTGGGTTGTCTTATAAGGATATTATTATTAGATGAAATGACTCAATAAAATCTGTGCAAAAAGTTTTAGCAACGAAACAAAAACAAAAAGCTATGTGACTAGAAACATGACACATTTCTAAAACTATTATTATTATCATCATTATTCATATTTATTGTGGACTGATTCTCGTATTTTTAGATACTTTTAGATAATCTATATCGTGACACAAGAATTTTAATATCGCAACACCAAAGTCAGTCGACGACATCATGGCGAGAAGAAATTGACATCGTGATGACGGGCGATGTCGTGACAATGTGAATGGGAACTCTAAAATGTGACGACGTGTTTCCCACAACCTAGTTTCTTCTTCTAGTTGAACTCTACTATTTTCTCTCAATTAAATTCTGATTACTTTAGGGATATTTTAGTGTAATTATACCTCAATTTTATCTTATTTAAATGGGTCATTGTATCCCTGCTTTGAGAGGCCAATTAAAAAGGCAATTAAAGATGTAGTAATACAATATTTTTCTTTTGGGGCAATAAGATGTAGTCACAAATGAATTTTGGTAAGAGTTTTCGTGGTAATTATGGACAGAATTTTGTATCATTTTGAGAGAACTCTATAAGAGTTAGGGTTATGTTTTTGGGGTTTGAGTTTGTATATTTAGTACATTTAGGTTTTTTTTTTTTATATTGTACTCTCATTTGTTTACTTATTTAGTGAAAAATCGAAGCCTCCTTTACTCGTTGTTTTTATTCTATTTAGAGGAGTATTCCATGTAATATTTGTGTATTCGATCTTCTCTACATTTTTTATTTCATTGTTTATACGAGTCGATCCCCAACATTTGCAACTCAACATTTACAACTAACTCAATTTTTTTTTATAAAAACAATTCATTACTTACTCATATACCATAAATATAACTATTCTTCCAACCTGCATCATCTAATACCATTAGACAAAAAATTGGGGGTCTTATATAAATATTGACATATTAATTTTGTATTATTATTTTAGTATGGGTTGTATTTTAATTTTGTTTTTGCAGCTGGAGCAAATTTTGACTCAGCTTCCCAAAACTTTGAAGATAAGGAAATGAAGCATGTCCACAAGCTTAAAAAATAATAATTTGGAATAGTATATAACATTAATGACCATATTGGAACAATATTAGCATTGATTTTTGCCATTTTGTTGCCGAATGGGAAACCATTGAAAGGGGTGGGGGACCTCTCTATGCTGGAATCTAGCTCTATAATAACTTCTCTCATGGCGGTATTGTATGGCAAAGAAATAATATATAAATAGTATAATACATATAATACATAGGAAAATCCAAAGGCAACTGAGATTCTACAAGGATTTGTATATATACGTAGCTTCCCTGGCTCCCACTCACACTCAATCTTGTTTGTCTGTCTGTGTGTCTGATGGATTAGATTTGTCCAAAATTGAAAAATCATACGATTCATCACAATTATGATCATCACTTTTAACACACAGTGTGACCTTTCAACAACCAAGGACATGTTTTAATTACTGGCTTCCTGTACATATCAATGAGGTGTCATCTTCTTTGGAAGCTTTTGTTTTGTTTTGGCTGCCAAGCAACCAACCTTTTTATCTGTATCCACATCCTTTCCCATCTCTTTTCAAAGATGCAACCTTAGATTTGTTTTTCTTTTGGAATATGGATGAGTTTCTAAAAAAAAAAAAGTTAAAATATTTTTATTTATTTTTAAGGAAAATTATAAAAACAATTATTTTTGTTTGTCTTACATTACATTTTAGTCACTTATGTTTTAAATGTTATGTTTTAGTCACTTACATTATCGTTTTTTTACGAAGTGGTCACTTTGTAGTTAAGCTCTATTACCTCCCTAATGACAATCCCACGTGGCAGTTCAAATGAGTTTTAAATTTCAACTTAGATGTCCAACTGGGATGAGAATAAATTTTTAATTAAATAAATTCTGTGGGGAAGTAGAAATTGTTCTAGGTGTGTTACATTTACTGAGGTCACGAGCTTTCGTTTCTTTCTATTTCTTGTTGTTGTATACCTATTCCATTTTATGAGATCGATTTGACAAAACTACGAAATCTCAAATTTCCATCACACCAACCAACAACTTGATCTTGTCGTTTAAACTATCTTCAAAGCGAGTACACATTTCTTCCTCAGTTGATACAATTTCACAGACATATTTACTGAGCTGAACAACTCATGCTCATAATTCGAAATTGATCTATTTCTCTGTTTCAATTCAAGGAATTTGTTTTTCTTCTTATCAAGATATTGTTTGCGGACGTATTTCTTTCAAAACTCAATTTTGAAGAATTCCTAGTTAGACTTTCCTTTCGGTACAACCATAACTAGATTTGATCACCAATGAAAAGCCTTCTCTTTTAACAGTGACACTACACATCTCAAACAATCTTAGGAGGACACAACATTTCATCCAGAACTCTTTGTGTGTGTTCTAACCAATACTCGACTCTAGCTGGATCATCACTCACTTTACCGCGAAACTCTTCAGCTCTGCATTTTTGGACTTTATCAATAGAAATGTTGTGAGTATTATGTTGTATAGGACTTTAAGGACAAGGGGGTGGAGGTCATTGAGCCGAGGAATTGACTCTCACATACACGTTAAACATATCACTCATCATATTAAGAAAGGTACTATGAGCCTCTTCTTTAGGCTTTTGAAATTCGGTCACATTATGAGCAGCTTATTGATCGGCGGTTGGAACTTAACTCAAAACTCCATCGGAATCTGCTTGATTGGATTTAGTTGACATCTTTAATTTATAAGAAAACAAGTCAAACTGATTGGAAGTCATCACACTATCACAGGTTATAAAATGTCATGTATTTCTAGACTCAATACATGCTGTAACTCTGATACCACTAAATGTAACACCCTAACCCATTTTTGCTGTCGAATTAAGGTTATGGGATATTACAACAATTAACAAGACCGATAATACAATAACACAATTCAAAGATTAATTTAAACATTATAAATTAATAAACAATCATCATTCATAGCATACATTCAGAAATTAGACTTAAATCGAGCATTCGGAACCTTAAAATCAGTTTAGAAACGAATATGGACTAATCTGAAACAAAACAAAAAAATATCGCAAAAACTGCAAACAGGGGTCACACGACCATGTTGCCATGCCGTATAACTCTTTGAGACTATGTGGGCAATCCTGCACCAAAAATCAAATAGGCCATATGGCTGTGTGGGGTGATCGTGTATGGCACACGGTTGTGCAGCAAACCGTGTCCTAGGTCGTGTGCACCTAAAATAACTTCAAAACTAAGCCATTTTAACTACCATTTCTTAGGTTCCAAGCCATACTATTTCCATCCATTTTTATCTATTCAAAACACATTTAAACATGCCAAAACATACTAAAAAATCCAACCTAAGTGTCTAACCAATGTGTCCTTATTGGCACTCCAATTCAAGTATTAAACCATTACACATTCTTCAATCACAATCATATACTTAACATTCATACCATTGTAGCTTACCATATTTCAAACCAATCACACAAAGCATTAATCAGTTTACTCATAAGCACATATATATACCATCAATTACCAAACCAATCAAAATGCCATTAAGGATTTACATCAATACACATATTTCATAATTCAAATGGAACAAAACATGACCGCATGATTACCAACTTGCATATACCAAAGCCCAATTTACATGCCACTTATAACCGGCCAAAATAAACGTATAACTACCAAAAAAGTTGACAGATAATGCGATCTCTAAAAGCAATCCAATTGATAGCTCATATCCGATATCTACAAAGAAGAAAAACCAAATAGATAATGAGATTTGTGTTGTGTAGGAAATAAATGAACTCATGACCTTGTTTATAAAGTTAATTTGTGAAATGTTTTAGTTATAACAATTACAGTAAGTTAAAGTTTAAGTTTAATACGAACTTAATATTTACTATGCAAGCAAACCTAAATTCAACATACTTAGATATTTAATAATTCAAAAAACAACAACTAAGTCAATTCGTTTATTATATGAACTTACCTAATCACAATATCTACAAACACTTTCACGACGACTACTCGACAACTTTTCTTTTCCCGTGATTATCAGCTAACTTATCCGTTTCTTGATCTAAATATAATATTTTCATTCAGTTAATCAATTCAAATACTTTGAAACACTTAAATTCACATATAACCATTTATCAATATTTTATACTTTTACACTAAACTTTTACCTTTTATTTAATTTAGTCCATAACCCCGAAGCTTTTACAATTATCACAATTAAGCCCAAAACCAAGCTAGCCTAATTTTCCCCTATGCAATTACAACCCATATTTATTAAAATATCCCAAGAATTTCATGCCAAGTTTATTATTTTATCAATTTAGTCCTATTTAACCAAAGAAAACAAGAAAGATTAAGCTACACTGATTTAACAGTTTACAATATAATCCTATTTAACTATCAAGCTTAATAATCTATCATCAAATTTCAAAAACATCACAAATCCATCAATGGCATAAATCAAAACATTTAACATGTAACACCCTAAAACCTGGCCCAGAAGTTTCGACCGGATCTCGGAGGTTACATTGATCATCGAAGTGATCTTAAAGCAATTTACAAAAAGAGTTGTTTTAAAACTTATTTCGAATATAGTTTGCTAAAATCAAACTAAATCATTTAACAATTATGCTTTGAAACAGTAATTAAGTGGCGTTAAAACAATTAGGAATAAAAAAATTTAACGTTTCTTATACAGTTTCAAAATGTATCAATTTTACCAAATGTAACTCGAAATTTTTAGATTAGAAATTGTGCGAAAAATATGTTGTTTTCTCAAATGTGTGAAAACTTTGAAACAATAGCAGAAAACCCAATTAAAACCCACACGTGAAACTTTCAAAATGTTGTTCAAAACCGAAATCATGTAGTTTAACGAAAAGTTCAAACATTAACCCATACCACAATTTATATAATTGCTTTACAAACAGTCTTAAAATCAACTGTATAAAACTTATGAAAATTTTATTTAAATCGAATCAAACCATATCATTCTGAGACCTCCGACTGTCGAATCCAACTTCAAAACATGAGAATTACCTGAAAGAAAGAAACTAAGATCAAAACAAAAAGTAGTTGACAAAGTAGCTAAACGAATAATTCTAATACGTGCACACAGTCAGAGAATGAACAGCTTAATCAAATAATCATTCTTACGAGTAGTCCAATAACAAATGTAACATAGAGTTATTATTCCAAAACACACCAGTACAGAAACACGTCGAACTATTCAAATTATTACGCAATTAATCCCACAATCATACAGACAGACTTATACACAAATGTAAAATGAATGCATCCGAATAAAATCCTGCCCAACCAACCAAATGCCTCTCTAACTACCCTGCACACCACAAATGAGCTATAGCAAGCCCAACCACCCTGCACACCACATAGGACCTTGATAGGCCAATCCACCCTGCACACCACATATGTGGAACTAAGCCACTTGAATTAAGATATGCAGCGGAGCTAATATATGTATAAAATAATGCGATAAATCACTATACAGAAATATTACAGTTGGACTGCCGAATCAGTATTCCTTCTCTTCGCAACCAAAATCCTAATTTTATGCAAATGTATGAATGTACACCAAACACTAACAGTCTCAGAGGTACAGAAACTCATATTCAGTTGGTTAATTTCAGAACCAGTGTTACTTGCATTACAATTATTATGTACCGATAACAAAAATACTTCAAATTCATTTATCACATCACCTAAACACATGAACAAACAATTAACTTATATCCTGTAATTGTAAATACATACTTAAATCTAAGTGGAAAATAGAGTCCTAACATATTTAAAGAGGCCTAACCGAGAGTCAAAACATACAAAAATACAAAATGTTCCAAATTACTGGACAAAAAAAAATTTGCGAAACAAAGCCACACGACCGTGTGCCCCGGCCATGTGGAAGGGTCTAGGCCGTGTGCAACTCAACATGGCTATGTGAAAGGGGGCACACACCTGTGTGGAGGAGACATACGCTCGTGTGTCCGAGTTACATGACTGTGTGAGTAGCCCGCGTAACTCACTGTCCAAAAGTGCCAAGTTAAGTAGCAGAGGAGACACAACCGTCTAAAAAGCTCGCACACCCGTGTCACTAAGGGACAAGGCCGTGTGTCCAAGGCACATGCCCGTGTGAAAAATTGACAAAATCTCCAAACTGTAGCCACACGGTCATGTGAACCACTAGTGTGCAGCACACGCCCGTGTGGCTACCCGTGTAGTCACGAAACCACATCGAAACTGCCTAAAACCGATAATTTGCAACAACAAAGCAGGCCTTAATCACTAATGGTTTAGAAACACATCTTAAATCGAGATCTCAAGCACAATAAATTGACTGATTCGCCTCCACAACACAATTCTAAAAACTCATTTACACAAACACACCAATGTATTATTATCATACCAAAATAACACAAAGAACTAACCAAAAATTGTTCTAAAAGAATCAGATAACACTACTTACTCTACTTTCGCTTCAATTCCTTGAATTACTCGAACACCAATCAATGAAATCAAATGAAACCCAATGATTTCAAACAAAACTTCAAAGGAAAACAGAACAGAAGTGATGATAAATAGAATTCAATGGCAAAGAAATGTCAAATTTCAAAAATCTAGGAGAAAAGAAAAAAAACTGACATGAGAAAGAGGGAGAGAAAATAGGAACGTGAAAATAATTTTTTTGGGATAACTCCCTATTCCAAATAAAAAATTAAAATTAAATAAATAAAATAAATAAAAATATGTAACACCTCTTACCCGTATTCTACACCGGAATAGGGTACGAGGCGTTATCAAGCATAACATTAACATTCATTCAAAGCCAAGCCATAAAAATTCATTAAATTTTAAATCAATTAATCGTATGTCTAACATTTTTTTCAGGCCCATGACACCCAAAACATGTATCGGAAATGACTCAGGATTAAATTGGAAACTTTCGAAATTCATACAAAACTTAGTAAATTTTCCATGTTTTGAAGGGCCACACGCCCTTGTGGCTAGGCCATTTGGATTTCACACGCCCTTGTGGTTTGGGACACGCCTATGCCCCTTACCCGTTTGAATTTATTTTTCATTTCGAACCTACAGGGGTTTTCACACGGCCTAGCACACGCCCCTATCTGTAGACCGTTTCCTTCACACGGCCATGGTACGCCAGTGTCTCAGCCCATGTACAAAAACCTTAGTATTTTGTTTATGGCGTCATCAACCATTTAGGGTTACACAGCCAAGTCACACGCCCGTGTTCTTAGGCCGTGGGACGAATTTAATTTTTGTAATTAAGATGCAGACTTTACACGGCCTGGGCACACGTCCATGTCCCATGGCCGTGTCTCTCACACGGCCGTGTGGCCAATTTGAAGCTAAATTTAAGATGTAGGGGACACATGGTCGGACTACATGCCCATGTGGCTGTCCATGTGTCACACACGGCATAGACACACTCCCGTGTGTCTTACCCGTGTGGACTAAATAAGGCCATTCCTAACCTTATTTCTCACCCCAAACATAACCATTTTCCTGCACGGAAACTTACAAGTATATATCAACCAATTCAATCAATCCCCAATATTCAAATTGTTATGTTCCTATCTTTAACCATGCTTTTAAACTGAACTTGATTAACTAAAACAACTCATGATACAATACCATACTATATCATCATTAAAACATATTACTAGCCATTCCAATGGCTAGATTACAAAATCAACATTTTAAGTAAATACTTATCTACATTAGTCTATACATGCCATTATATCAAAATGAGTCTAACATTTATACCAAGATCAAGAGATTGATAGTGTGATGAAAACTCCATCCCCAAATCCAACCTTCACGAGCTTTGAGCACTATAAAACAGATAAAGTAAACCTAATAAGTAATAATGCTTAGTAAGTTCATATAACCAAACTACACTTACCATTCATGCTCAACAAATAATTCATACAATAAGAAATATGTCCATTAATTTAGCCATTTAGCAAATAAGGCCTATACACAATCATTCAACCAAATTGATTAGTTCTAAAAAAAAACAATATTGGAATGCATAGATGAGCTCATCATACCGTTTCTCTTTATATCACTATGTATATCGTTATCGCTGAATTATTGAATTTTCGATGGACATTTCCTTTTCAATTGTACACTCGAGGTGTACATTCCTTTTCAAGTTGTACACACAAAGTATACCTTTCCTTTTCAATTGGCATACACAAAGTATACCTAACATTTCCAAGTGTACACACAAAGTGTACGTAACCTTTTCAGGTTGTACCATTTAGGTACATAAATCCTTTTCAAGTATTACCCTTTCAGTTACATTCCTTTTTATAATGAGATCAAAAGATTATCCTTTCGGGACAACCTTCACTGCAACATATGCATGATCTCATATATATACGGCAATTGCCTGTCCAATCGGAAATCAATATTCAACGGACTCGTGTACCATTTCATCATTTATATTTAAACTACAAGTCAACATTTGTTTATTTCATGTACATACCAAATACAAGTCATGATGCACATAACTCAACAATCAATTTAACACATTTATAAGCTTAATTTAGTTATACAAACTTACCTTGACAATTGATCATATCAACTAATCCGAGACTTTTTCTTTCCCTCGATCTTTTTCTTTGTTCGATACTTCCAGATCTATATAAATAAATTTAATCATCAATTCTATAATTTTTACATTCAATCAAGCCTTTTTCACATTTTAGGCAAAAGTACCATTTTGCCCCTAAACTTTTAATTAATTCTAATTTCGTCTCTAGGCTCGGAAATTAAAATTCATGCAATTTACTCCTTGTTCCAAGCTTATTCAAAATTCCAATATAACTTTTACAGCACATGTATTTCATAAATTTTAGAATTTTTCCAAGAATTTCACTACTTTGCAATTTAGTCCCTACACATGTTTTCACTAAAAATCACTTTGTAAAAGTGGTTTATCTATCAATAATCTTTTATTTTCTATCAAAAACTTTCAATTTACAGCATATTCATCCATAGCTAATTTTCTAAACTTTAATTTCTTTTTAATTTAATCCCCCAAATAAAGAGATTAATCTTTCTCGATCTCAAAAATATAAAAATTACTAAAAACGGGACATAGAACTTACCAATTCAAGCTTGAGAAACTTTCTTTCTCTCTCCTAGGGTTTCCATGTATTTTATGGAGAAGATGATGATATAAAATAAGTCTTTTTCTATTTAATCTTTTATCATATATTAATTTATTCACTTTCCAATTTAGTCCTTGCATTTTTTTCAATTTTCCATGGATGAGTCACTAAAAATATCTACATGTTTTTCATAAATGGTCTAATTTCCATATAAGGACCTCACATTTTAAATTCTCTAGCTATTTAATCCTTATAGCTACTAGTATACAACTTTAACATTTTATTCAATTCAGTCATTTTTGCAATTAGACACATAATTGAGAAAATTTTTCTATAAAAATTTTCATGCAATATTCTTATCATAATACCTATCATTTTATAAAATTTAAATAATTTCATTTTTCGGACTCAAAATTGTGGTCCCGAAACCACTATTCTGATTTCACTAAAATTGGGATGTTACAAAACAAATATGTATTTAAACTGAAAAACAAATCTAAAACAAAATTAACTCCTTTAAACACACATGAGGACTTGAACCCGGGACCCAAAGGTAAACTAGCACACCCACTACCACGAACCAGTAAACTCATTCAGACAATAAAATGCGATAATAAACTCAAC
This sequence comes from Gossypium anomalum, assembly GCA_025698475.1. NCBI lineage: Eukaryota > Viridiplantae > Streptophyta > Magnoliopsida > Malvales > Malvaceae > Gossypium > Gossypium anomalum. The sequence continues at coordinate 17,115,618 of CM046961.1, forward strand.
TGCTTGCCCTACTCAGAGACCCTAAGTACAAACCTCAAAACTTCTAACCCTAAATTCTGGGGTGTTACATAACAATTTTATGAATTAGCCCCAGGGTTAGCTAGATTAAGCTACAACGATTTCAAAAACATAAAAATAATTAAAAACGAATGAAAAATACATAACATGCATGCAATATAAAGCTTGTTCAAAACTTCTCTTATTCATCCATGGAGTATTCAGTTTTGAACAAAGTAAAACAAAAAAGAATATTATGTTTTCATCTTTTATTTAATTTTTACTTATTTACCAAATTACCATTTTAACCATTGAATTAACAAAAAATTACTATTATGTCAAGCCAAATCGTCAAACCACAAAAAAAGATGGCTAATTTCTAAATAAAACCATCTAACCATGCTTATATAATCATTTAACTCCTATAGATTAATATCGATTAACTTTTGTAGCTTTTACAATTTAGTCCTTTTTATTTAATTAACTATTTAAACGTCAAAATTTTTGGACCAAATTTAAATACACCTATATACTCACTCTGTAAATATTTGAGCTTAGGTTACAGAAACGAGGTCCCGATATCTCATTTTCCAAAACCACTTGACTTTAGGGTTAACCACTTGAACTTAACTATTTGTTCAATTATAAAAAAATTATTTGATAAAAACTCTATATAATACTATATTAAACTTGTACATATTAAATAATAGTATTTATGGACCCACTCGTCAAATTTGTGGTCCCGAAACTACTGTTTTCAACACCACTGAAAAACGAGCTGTTACATTTCATTTTTTTACAAATTTTAAAATTTGCTTGGTTCATACCTAGTTTGCTTTAGTAATCCCTTTCTTCTTGTATAAAATGAGTTGAGTTGTGTTTGTTAGCTACATCAGTATTGCTTAAAATTTCTAGGTGGCTTGAGTATCCATTTCTTCTTTTATATAATGAGTTGAGTTTTATTTGTAGTCTGAAAAGAATGAACTTCGTGATGAGAAGTATAGGCTAAAGGTGGAGAAACATATTCTTGAGTGGCAAGACATTAGGTTTTCAGCCAGGATTCGTACCTCAAGCTCTTACTATTCCTACTTTATTTTCTACCCAAGCCAAGTTGTTGGCAGGAAAATGGTACCTTTTGTTGGCTATCCCGGAGTTTCCATGTGGCAATTCTTGCCTCATCCTACTGTCGATACATCACAGGATCATACTATTTTACTGCTTATTTACTATTGTATCTGTCATCTCATCAGGTGTTGATCTTTTTGATCTATACTATTTACTATTTTACTCCCCTTTGAAAAAGTATGTGAAGTAAGAATTGAAAACAATGTTTGAAGCTATATTGATTGGTCGAGTATTCTAACTTTTGTATCCCTAAAAGTTGGAAAGTATTGATTACATTGCAGTTAAAGCAGTTTTGTGTAACTTGTACCTGTAATAAAGTGAAACCAACTTATTTGCTTCTTCTTTTTTTTATTACCTATTTGATTCTTTTGTTACAATCATTTGATAGCTTCAACCATTTGATGAAGTTTCCCTTTGATAGTCCTTGAAAATGTTTTTATCTCTAAATGGGAAATTGAGTGAAGAGAATTGGAAACATCAGTTTATTTCAAAAGTTTTTATCTCTAAATGAAAAATGTTTTTAATCATTTCTCAAGTAGCTAGAAGTTTATTTCAAATAATCATTTCAATAGTTTAATATTTCAAAAAACATATTGTTTGCATACCCTAAATTAAGACAAAATGTATCATCCTGACTATTATTGACATAGTTCAACAACCCTTCCAAAAAGATATAGTCTTTGTCCATAAAACAGATTTCCCCAAACAAAATATATTCCTAACTGTGCAACAAAATGAAATCCAATTCAGTTAAAGAAATTGATCCATCCTTGGGCTTTTTCATATTGTGATAATTGTGCTGGAGTGGAGTCATTAATATGTTAAGTTGGCATCCATCTAACTATTGTTCATTGACCAAGTGGATCCTTCATTTGTAAGGTAATTTGGCCCTAAAATTTGTTGTATGGTTTGAGCTTTTCTGGGTTAAAGGTGGTTGGCTTAAAGTGTTATCTATTGAAGTGGCTTGATCAAAATTTACAAGCTCAATGATTGGTTTGTCATTTGGTTTCCCCTAACAATCCATTTGTTAGTCCTTGTATTATGGCCTAGTTTGCCACATTTGGTGCAGTTAGCTTGTTGTCATGTCTTGCTTAGTTTTGGTCCACTCTTTCTTGCTTCATCAACTTCCTTCCTCTTTGTTTGTTTAGGTCTTCCTGGGGGCCTTCTAATCATGGCAGGAAGAATGGGTTCCATGTCCCTCACATGTTCCCATTGCATAAGACCTATACAAGAAAATTTAAAGATGTCAAACACATTGTATAAAAAATTTATATGTTATAAATGTTTAGGGTTTTAAGGCTATTACCTTTTACAAGGTTAATCAAATGGTTGTAAATATTCAACCTGGTAGTGACAGTATAACAAGTATTGGCATAAGTTTCAGGGTTCACAGTAAGTAGTTGCATGCAAGAAATAGCATGCTTACAGGGGATTCCTATCAAGTACCATCAAACAAAGTAATATTTTAAAGTAAAAACTTTTGCATCCAAGTAACATAATTCAAGTTAAGTAAAAAAGAGTTAGTCAAACTTACTTATTAGACTAACTAACAATTTTAGACAACTTCTATATCCTTGGAAACAAAGGTCCAGGATGCTTCTCAGTAGCCTCTCTCATAGAAACCAACCTAGTCATAACTTTCCTTCTAAGTATTTCCAACATTGTTAGGATAGGTTTATCTCTTGCTTCTAAAATGATCTGCAAGGAGAGAAAGTCTTTAAATAACTCCAATAGCAATTATACAACATGAAGTGAGAAATAATCAGATTAAAAAATAAATTTTAACCTTGTTGAAACATTCACTGTTGTTGTTCAGTAGTATATCTGACTTACATCTGGTAGAGAAGTGAGCTATTGACCAAGTTCTTGTCACTCAGCCAAGCATCAACAGATTTTGACAGTGGTCTTACTTTAGACATTGCTTTTTCAAATTGTCTTGGAAAATTTATTTTAGTAGCTTTCTAGTAAGTGAGACGCATAGCTTGACCTCTAAATCCTTCTATGTTTTTGAAATTGTTGCAAAGATGCTTGCATAATTTCTTGCTTTAGCATTAGGGAACAACACAGAAGTAGCTTCTATTAGGCCCTATAAAACAGTTTAAAAAACATGATAAATAACAAGTTTTATATAAACATTTTAGGGAACAGTACAATTTGACCTACCTTTTGTTTGTCAAACATGAAGCATATATTATAGGAGTTGTTGATCTCCAAGTCCCTATGTAATAGCTCAAGAAACCAAAACCATGATTTTTTTGTTTTCGCTCTCAATTGCAACAAAGGCCACTGGATATATACAATCGTTGGCATCAACCCCAATAGCAGTAAGCAAATGTCCACCATAATATCCTTTCAGCCAACACCCACTAACCCTATAATTCTCCAACAACCAGTTAACCAACCTGATTTGCATGCTTCAAGGCATATATAAAGCCTCTGAAATAGTCTACATTCTAATTTACAGATGGTTGTTGTACCAGGGTTGCTTCTCCTTAACTCAAGTAAATAATCGTATATACTTACATTTTGGGCTTTTTGATTCCCTTGAACTAGTTCTAAGGCCCTAATCTTAGCCCTTATACATTTAGTCTGAGACACTATTGTTCAAAAATTCACCCTAATATCATTCTATAAAGATGTTAAGAAATAGTTGAGATCAACTTGAAATTTGTGTAGATAGTGTCTAGCTATCCACTTTGAAGTAATATTCCTATTTTTCATTACGTTGCAACACTTATGGTGGTTGACTAAGGTCTTAATTTGCCAACTCCCATCCATTGGATCCTTAGGACATAATTTGGATGCCTACAACGTCCATGGACAACCAAGTACATAGGCTGCTTTCACCTTAACCTTGTCATTCCTAGTAAGTTTGGTTACCACCCCATTTATCCTCCCATACTATTTAATTGCATCTTTTAAAATGTCTTTACCAGGGAAAACCAAACCCTTTATCAATATAGGGTTCCTCATATCATCTTGAGGATTGAACAAATGGTACTTTTCATTCCCATCTTCATCGAAATCCAAGTCATTGTTCAAATCCTCATCACTATTACTATTAAAATCATCTTCTAAACCCCAAAAATCCAAGCACAGGAAATTGTCTAACTCATTTTGTATCATTTCACCTACTAGTTCAACCTTTGGTCCATCAACCTTATCACCATCAGACTCAAAAGAATCAGAATAAGAAGCATCTGACTCATATATATGAACTATCATCTGAGTTAGATGCTTCTCCTCCAAAATCTCCCTCTAAAGTATTTTGTTCAACATCAAACCTAAACTAGAAAAGGAGAATAAAACAATATATTAGTACCAACAAATTCCACAAGAATTCAAAAATGAAAACAACATTATATCAACTCCAGTTTAATTATAAACACCGCTGATGAATTCATGAATATTTTAGGACATTCAGATAGTAGCTGGTATTCACGTTTGGGCAGCATTAAAATACACAATCTAGGACATCAAAATAGTAGACATTATTCACATTTTGACAACATAAATATACGCATTAAGAGACATTATGACAACAGCTATAAATTACATTTAGACAACATAAATATGCATATTAAGAGACATTTTGACAGCAACTATAAATTATATTAAGACAACATAAATGTAGAAATAATGCAGCAAACAAAATTGGTAGGAAAATTTCAAGCTGTATAATGTTAACACAATTACACACAATTAAGCTAGAAAATTTCAAGTATAAAGGATATACGAGCAGCATATAAAACGATACAACTTAGGACATTTAATTAAAATTTTAACCATTTATTTTCTCCAAGAACAACCAGTCCTTACCAGGTTAATTTGAACATAACCTTACTTAAACACCACCTAAATAATAAAGCCTTTGAACATAAATTTGGTTACAATATAGATTGTCGAACCATGCATGTCATTTTATTCATTCAAAAATTCAAAAGAAGTCTAAGAGAACTTACAGAATTCCCCCATAACAATGTTATATGAATATAATATAATTAACCTTTATGACTTATTTTCATGTAGCTTTACTTATTTAGTTAGTCTTTATGACTTCTATTTACATCTTTATTAACTTAATTAATCGAATATTTCTAGAAGACAAATTTTTAAAAATCATTCTTAAATAATTAAACAATTAAAGGCCCTAAGATTGATATCACGTAAATTAAATCCGTAAAAAAATTATCATATTTTTTTAAGAAATCAACCCATCAACTTTGAGCGAAGGTAGGAAAATTTAACCAATAAAAAATGGTGAATTGGTCTTTGCCAAAGCTAAATTAAGTACACCAAATCTAAAGACCAAACTAACCCACATAAATTTGCTTCCCACGTCAGTGACCAGACCAAACCATACCATCCTTTAATATTGTGCAACTTTTACCTTTATGCGTTTGAAGAACCCTATGTTTTTTTATTCTTATTTACACCATTAAAAGGCAAGGGATATTTTCAAAGTGACCCTCTAATATGACATATTTTCCAGAAAAAAAAACACCTGCAAAGTTGAAAACAGAATGAGAGGGAAAAGGGAACGAAATTGTAGAAAAAGCTAAAAAACTCAAAACCAAAAAATAAATTTAAAAAAGAGCTTTTTCTTTCCTTTTAGAATCGGTTTGATAAGAAACAAAGTCAATTAAGACACTAAGTTTTGCAGTATTTAAACCAAATGGATATTTATTAAAGATTGGATCTTTTGGGGTTGTTTTTAAGGTTTCTTTTGTGAAGAAAATATCAAAAGGGAGGATGAATGGATGTAAAGGAAGAAAATATGAAGGTTTTTAATTTAAGGCTGTCATTAAACATTATGTTGTTTTAGAGTAAAGTTACTTATTCAATAAAAAACATAAAAGGATGCAAAAAAGATATACTTAGACCTTCTATTGAATTTATCCTTTATTTTTCCATGTTAAATAAAAAATCTAATTTATACTCAATTTGATTTCTACTGTTCTAATTCAACAAAGATGATAACTGTTTTTTAGTCAAATGGAAAGAAAACTAAAAAAAAAAAGATACGAACGATTTTTTTTTCTAGTTCAAAATGTATAATTAATTTAAAATTTTTAATTAATTAAATTTATTTAATCAAAACTTTATTCTCATCCTAGTTGGACATCCAAATTGAAAATTAAAACTCTTTTGGACTGCCACGTAAGATTGCTGTTAGGGAGGTAATATAGCTTAACGACAGAGTGATCACTTCGTAACAAAACGATAATATAAGTAACTAAAACATAACATTTTAAATATAAGTGACTAAAATATAATTTGAGATAAATAAAAATAACTATTTTTATAATTTACCTTTATTTTTAAAATTAAATGTTGAATATTTATGGAAGGGAAAATTATCGAATTTTTATTTTTAATTTTTTCACTTGGGATGAGGTTGTCGTGTCAAGTCTTACTTAACCATTAACAGTAAAACCCCAATCAGGCCCATTTCTTATGGGCATTTATACTTCTTTTGGATGTATGATTTTATTATACCGTGGTGTTTTTTTTTTATGTTAAAATATATAGTTGATTATGGGTTGGGTGGGTTAAATGCATAATTTTAGGTTTATTTTTTAGATTTGGATTCAATTTAGTTTGGAAATAGATTTAAAATTTTGTTTAAGCTCAGTCTAAATAAAAAATATTAAATTTGAATTTAGCTCAACTCATATTTAAAAAATTATATCATTTTTTATATAAAAATAATTTTAAAAAATATAATACATCAAATTCACTAAAAACATTAAAATAAATGTTTCCTAACAAATTGAAAATACATTTAAAAAAAGTCTTTATACTTAAATAATACTAAAATAATTACAACTTACCAAGTAAATGCCTTTAAAATAGTAAAAAAAAATTAATAATAAAATAAAAATTATAGAATATCCAAGTAATAGCAACAAAATACTAACAATATGATAAGAAAATGGAAGCAAAACAACATTAAGATGACAACAAACAATAGTGAAAAAAATTAGACAAATTCGGATGGATTGGGCAAAAAGCACTTACCAAGACCTAACTTATTTAGAAAACGAGCCTTATTTTTTGTCCAAACCTATTTTTCTAACTTAAATTTTTACCTAAAAATTTCTACTTTTCAGGCTAACTTTCGAACCTAAACAAATGATCCAGTCCATCATCAAATATAACAACAACATTGTATGTAAAAAAAAAAAAAAAAAAAAATTAGCATACAAATAAATAAATCATTAATTTAATATTCAAAATCCGATGATGACATTTATACAAATCTTCCCAATGTTTAATTCCAAATTATTTTAGAGTTAATTTTATTATATTTTTTGTTCATTCATTTTTTATCATATATTTCTTTTAAAATAACACAGTTTTAGAAAAGGGCAAAGGATATATTTGCTTCATGTTTCAAAGACGAATGCCATATATTACTTATTTATTTATCTTTATTCATTTATTTTTTGTGTTGCTTATATATATTTTATGTTAAATCTCTAATTAACTTGATATCACAAATGAATTAAATATTAATTTAACTGGATAATTTTTTTTTACAAAATATATTATTATATTATTATGAATGTATTTTTAACTTCTTTTATGTTTTTATATTAAATTAATAAAAACTTACAAATAATAGAATTTACAGTTTTATTTATTTTTAAATAATTCTTTATATATATATATATATATATATATATATATATATTACATTATATTTTTACTTACATCGTAACTTTATAGTAATCTAATCTAATATATAATTTATGTATTTATTTATAAATTTAGATTATGATAGATGCTTGCACGAAATCTTAAAATAAACTTGACCTCAGCAAATATAGGCAGTAGGTCAAGCTTGTCGGTCAATATTCCTCGTTAATCAATGGAAGCCCGGAGATTGCTAAAAACACTAGCACATTTTGGGAAATTTTTAGCAACTTCGTTTTAGAAAATCTTAAAAAGAATATCTTCTTGGCGTAATGTGGGCCCTTAGAAAAAAATTTATTTAAAATTTTTAAAAATTATAAAAATATAAATTATTAAAATTAATATTTTTATTATCATAAAATTTAATTTTGATTTCCTCAAAAAATTTATGGAAGAGGAAACATCCTCAACACTGTAGATATGTGTGATTGTATCTACAACACCTGTCCTTTTATTATTTTATTTCTATTTCAGCCGAATGTAAAAAAATGGGAAGAAAACGAAAACTAAGGAAATAAAGGGATTAAGAAAAATTTTGATATTTTCGATTTAGCACTTTTTAAGGTATTTAACATTTTTCTATGTTATACTAATTTTTATGTATTAATAATTTATTATTGATAGGGTTGATATTATGTCTCATTTTGTGTTATGCTGAATTATTTTTTGAGTTCTTTTAAGGATCATATATAAATTTATCCCAAATTGTTTAATGAAAACATTAAATATATAAAAATTAGTTTAATATATAATTTGGTACTTAAGTTTGATATTTTTTAATGTGATTGTAATACTCCATACCCGGTCCGAGCGTTAGACCCGAGTTATAAGGTGCTACAAGCCAATACAGAACATTTGATTACTTTTCATAGTCCAAATATCAATTCAATATCACTTTGTTCATATAGTATCAAATACAACATGCAATTCAATTTCGGGTTTATATCGAGCTTAGGGAAGCTTAAAACTAATCTGGTATCAATCAAGGATCAAATCGAAACAAGAACAAAAAGATAAGAAAATTTTACAAACAGGGGTCACACGACCATGTTCTTTGATCGCGTGAAAGGCTAAGGCTGTGTGGGTCAAAATTGCAAATACTCAAAATATGTTACACGGCCGTGTTGTTGGCTCATGTAACAGACTGTGGCTGTGTGCACTAAAATCACCTTAAACGTGCAGACCACACAGTCTTGCCATATGCCCGTGTATGACATACGATCGTGTATCAGACTGTGTCTATTTGTTGAGATATTCCAAAACAAGTTTTCTAACCCTAAATCACTTATACCACAAACAACATTTTATACCAAGTTTCAACCAATTCAAAAGCATCAATGTTATACAGAAAAATATCACTTATAACAATCAACCTAAGTGCCTAACCAATATGCCACATTTGACACTTCAATCCAACAATTCAAGTCCAAACATAACATTATATTCAAACAAATCCAATATGCCATCCAATACACCTCAAAACAATTATTATAGCATACATCATTTGACCATTTTAAGCACCTTATAATAATAGTTCCATTCAACTATTCAAATATGCACAAACCTTACCAAATCCATTCAAACTTAGCATACACATACCATTTATTTGCTAGCGTGTTTATAGCATATTATTTTATCACCACATAAGCATTATAACATACATACCTATACCCAACAAGGATTACCCAATACCAAGATCATTATCAACTTATAATTATATACTTATTCACATAACATTTAAAATGTTAAATTCATCCAACACATAACATATTCAACAACAAAACTCTCCTAGGTACATACCATGACTAAACCAAAATTATCCCAACTCTTTAGTTTGGGATTGCCACTGAATGTGAAGTCAATATACAAGATCACGTACTTAACCTAACCATTGCATGGAAATAATTGAATGTTGAGTAATCCATACAAAGACATCACTATAAACAATATCAATATGAGAAGATTTTTAAGAGAACTTTCAAGGTTTCATTAAAACATAATATTATACCAAATGTGTTAATTATACCGTAATGACATACCATACGCCAATTTCATACCAGTCTTTCGAAGTAAAGAATTTACTCTTGACACTCATCGATACGACTTACACCCAGTGCCTCATCAGACAAATCGAAGTAATCCAATTGCGCCCAGCGCTCATCAATTTAATTGGCACCTAGTGCCTCATCGAGTAAACCAAAGCATTACTTGTACATTCACTAAGTAACGAATTTTTCCATAGAATTTTCAATTATATCCCAATAACCAAAATTCATAACTCAATTCAACAAGTCATCTAATAACATAAAATTTTTCAATCTAATACAATTTAGTCCTTCATCACAATAATCAACTTTTCACAACAACTTGATTCCATCAATTATTTTCAACTTGCTTTTACCTTTGATCATGCTAAGCAATGAAAGTATATAAAAATTTAAATGAATTAATTTATGAAGTTACAAACCATAAGCTCCAAGTTATGCATATACATTTAAATAATGTAATATCATTATATACATATCAATTTCATAATCAAGTTCAACATCCACTAATTTCCATTCAACTAAATCAATTTACCTCAATATAGTACCTAAATTATACCAATTCAATTTGTACAAATCTAACCTATATTATATAACATTCATCCTTTTATAATCCATTCAATTACATATTATTTACTCCATACTATTAATTAATTTCTACCTAGTCAATATCTATTTCGCAAATAGATATTTTATATTTTTTGATTTAATCTTTTTTATGCAAAAAACATTATATAACAACAATTCAACTATAAAGCAAATCAATATAATACAAATATATCATCAATTAATAAAACTATATGAACTTACCTAACCAACCCAACAACAAATATAACACCAAGGACTATTTTGCAAATTTTTTCATCTTTCTGCGATTAAGCTCCGATTGATTAAATCCTTGATCTATATGATAATTAAGTTCAATTTATCAATTCAAATACTTTACAACACTCAAATACATGCATATGACCGAATAATTTCATTTTATAAAATTTTCTTAAATTTTTACATTTTATTCAATTTAGTCTTTCAAATCGAAACTAGCATAACTTTCATGTTTGAGCTCCAATTTTAAACCCATTTCAAATTCATCCATCTACAGCCCTTTATTATCAATAATTACAAAAATTTCATGCCAATTTTGAATTATTTACACTTTAGTCCTTATACTCAAAATTTAACAAATTTCACTTTACAAATTAGTCCATAATCAAATCTAAGCTTATACACAATCTATTTAACAGCAAAAACATCAAAAACCATCGATGAAAACATTTCAAAACTTTAACGGTTTTAAGATTTAGTATTTGGATTAGCTAGATTAAGCTACAACGACATCAAAAACATAAAATTTACGAAAAATGGGCTTAGAATAATTACCATGCAAGGAGAAGAAGATTTCCAAATGTTTCCTTGGTTCATCCATGGTGAATTCGGTTGGGAGAAGAAAAATGAGAAAAGATGATGACCTGTTTGTTTTTCTTTTATGTTTTATCTTATTTTATTATTTATTAAATATTATAATTAACATATTTCCACCTAAAACCATGCTATGACGGTCCAATATAATAGAATATGACATAATTTCCATTTAAATCTATTCAATAATATTATTTGACAGATTTAGCTAATAAAAATTAATAGTGATTAACTTTTTATGGTTTTTATGATTTAGTCTTTATACTTTAATTAGTCATTCAATTTCTAAAATCTCTGAACCAAAATTCAATTCACCTATAAAACAGCTTCATAAATATTTAAGAAAAATATTTACGAGCTCAGTTTAAAGAAATGAGGTCCCGGTATCTCATTTTCTAAAACTACTGACTTTTGAACCAATACACTTGTACCTTGAATAACTTTCTAAATAACCAAAATTAATAAACCAGAATTCAATACAATATTATAGCGATCTCATAAATATTAATAAATAATATTTTCAGACTCGACCATCAGAGAATAGAGTTCTGAAACCACTATTTCCGACATCACTGGAAACCGGGTCGTTACAACGATACTTGCATTTGACAAAAATTATATATTTAGGTACTTAAAAGTAAGGGTTTTAATTTTTAATATTTAATTCGAGTTTTAGAATTGATTTGAGGAAACCATCGGACTATATTTGATATATTAAACGTAAAAGTAAACAAATTCAGAATTAACACTAAATATATTCTATTAACAAAATCATGAAAAATTTAAACCTAATAATATTAGAAATTAACTTTCACCAAATCAACTTTAAAATCCAAATTAAGCACTAAAAAGTTAACACCGTTATCTTTAGTTAACGAAATATATAACTTTTGTCAAATACAAGTACTAAATTGGACAAAAGAATAATACATATATCACTTACAAAAAAGTGCCAAACTTGTATAACAAATAAGATAGAATAGTGAATTTTGAGAAAATTATGTTATTACTTATTTATATATTAATTTTTATATTTGAAGTGATTAGTCTTAACATTGATTCTTAAATCAATTTATAATTCACAAGAGAGCGATTAAAAGAAGTTTAGAAAGGAAATTTGTTTAAATATGATTTATTTTTAATTTCAAATAATATTTTTAAATGGTTGATGTGCACATGTCGATTTAAGATTTTGTACTCATCCCATAGAAAATTACTTTTTTATAGATTTTCAAATGCATCTAAAAGAGTTGATACATATTTTTACTTAGGGTTGAATGAGGATATGTGTCCGATCCAAGAGATAAAATATTTTTTAAAATTTTAAATAATTAATTTAAATGCTAATTTAATCGATAGAGTTTTAACTCGGTTAACATCAATATTATTATCCGCGTAAAAAGACATAGATTTAAGTATATTAAAGCACACTTATTCTTTTATTTAAAGTTTAAAAAAATAGTTATGAATAATTTTAAGTATTGTATTATAAAAATATCCATGTTAACTAAAAAATTACTTTAAAATTTGCATCTAATTATAAATAATTATAATGAATTTAATTTTGATAATTAATAAAAAATAAGATAAAACTGATTTAATAAATTCAATATTTAATTTAATGATAATTAAGTAAATTAAAATTTTTGAAATACCTTGGCGATAGCGGGGCGTTGATGCTAGTTAATATTTTTTTGTAAAATCTTCAATCCTATGGATCATAATGTATATATTAGCTTTGGTAAAATATATTATGCAGACGATATTATCACATATAATATTTTTTTATAAAATATAATCAAAATAATCTTTATTATAGTATAGTAATATAAAATTTTAAGTTTAAATTCAAATTATAATTAAATATAACAAAAATTTAAAGCTTAATATTAATGGAAAATAAAATATAATCTATATTAAATTTTTGTGAGTTTACACTTCAATTATTTTAAAATAAGAATATTATAATAAAATTTTATTAATTAATTTGATGTAATAATTTTAAATATATGTAAGTGATAATTTAATTATGAGTTATTTTTAAAAAAATTATAATCTTTACTAAAAAAATACAACTATAAAGATAAAGATATTTATAGATGGATTGAAGTATAAGTAAGTAGCTCTGATGTAAACTTTCATATGTGAAAGCGTTGTTTTGGAGTTCTATGCCCACTTGAGGAAATACATCACCAACAAAGAATTCAAGAATTATATGAAAGTCTACATGAGAGGTAGTTACTTTGACTTCAATTCATCTATTATATGCGACTTTTTGGGAGTAATTAAATAGGAAGATGAGTTCAAATATGATTGGGACAAGATCTCCATTATTTTGACTAGAGAGTTAGAATAACCTAGGGCAAAATTACTAGAATACTTAGCTCAAACTTTAACAAAGTTTTACGTTGTTCCTCACAAGCTTGCAACTTGCAATTGGATGACATCATATGATGCTTCAATTGGAAAGGCTGTTGGTCTCATATTCAATAAAGCTGGTAATTCTACAAAGCTTATTTTGGGCACACGATTTTTAACTAGAAGATTAAACATGTTGAGACTGATGATGTTCGAACTGGACTTCTATTCCTTCTTTGATTTATCAGGAAAAAGAATGTAAAACAAGCGAGAAATTCTCTAGATACTCTTCCACATGAGCTGAAGTACAACATATAAAGTTTGACACTAGGAGCCATTTTGATGATACTATTCGGTTGTTGCTCAACCAATAGAATATACTGGGGAGGAACATAATGTTGAGGATGTTGACATGACTACCTCAAATACCGCATCTTTTTTGGCTTATGCAAGGAGAGCTTAAATTTAGAAGAATTTGAAGGTTGTACTTGAATTTTTTAACTCCCTTATTTTGGGCATTAACAAAAAGAGGATAAGAATGAAACACCCCTTACTCGATTTGATCACAAGATTTGAGCTCCAGGATGGCACATTCATTGCCGAAACACCTACAAATGAAAACACTGAAATAAATCATTTAAACATACAAATATTTCATAATTCCAATCGTTATATGATAAACAAACTTTTCTAAGACTTAATCTAACGTATGAAAACTTAATTGTTAAACTGAACATGAAATAGGGTCAACTTGCAAAATTCCAAAATTATTGGATAGGTATCGGTACCCCTAAAAGGTACTAATACCAAATTTAACTTTGATGTTTGAAAAATTCATCTTAAAAAAACAAGTATTGATACTTGACTTATGGTACTGATATTCTCTTACAAGTATCAATACCATGTTTTAGTATCGATACCGTTTTATGATTTTGTTTCTTTTGTAAAAAACCAAACAAGATAAAAATGTATCAATACCCTTGTAAAGTATCGATACCCTTGTAAAGTATCGATACCCTGATATAGAGTACGATACTTTAATACGGTATCGATACCATTTTGGCATTCTGTTTGTTTGAGAAATTGATTGAAAAATGCTAAGTATCAATATCATTATTAGGGTATTGATACCTTAATACCAAAAATGTCAAATTCATTTTGGTGACCATTTCATGCTCAAATCAAATTCTATCTAATTGACATTTTAAAGTACATCTCAAACCTACATAAAATGCCTAAGACACATATACCATTTCATCATTTAACCATTACCACAACCTAACAATTCAACATGTCTATTTAAAGTACTAAACACATCTAACAACTTAGTAAAAACACAACCTATCTTTAATGATTTCAAGCCATTGAAACCACATATAAGCATACCATCTCATGATCAAAATCATACCATTATGTATTCAAAGTTTACCATTCAACTAGACATATATATAGTGCCTACCATATTACCACAACACACTTTATACATATGGACATTAACTTTTCAAAATTCAAGCAGTAGATAAGGATTCAATCAAACTATTCATTCACTAATTACTACATAAATATAAGCACCTAAGTACATGCCACAATACCGAGCTTAAAATGAGTAGAAGCTTACCGAATTGATAGAAGGGTAGTGTGAGCTTCGTGAAGTCCAATCGACGAGTTTCGCAAACAGACTATCTATAGGGGAGGAAAAGCACTAGGTAAGCATTTTAAATGATTAGTAAGTTCAAAGGTATTAAAAAGGTAAACTTACCTCGATTTATAAATAACATTTCAACTAAATAAAGATTGTCTAACATGGCAAATCACAATAATAAGGTGAGTTTAATACCAAAATCCATCATAAATGTACCAATTCATAATACATCAATACCTAAATTTCAAGTGCTTAAGCATGAATACCAAAGTTTAATATTCATCTCACACATTAACAGTTTAATTGATCATCAAATATATTATTGAATCATTTATACTTCGCATTTCGTATTACCAGTATTACCCGATGAAACTCATTAAACAAACTTAAATATACAAGTGTGAGTCACATCAGAGGCTCTTTTAAGTGAAACATATAATTGTGTTAGGTTAACCATCCAAGCTAAACCTTTATATCGACACATCAAAAAGCTTGGCCAAAGTTATACATATACATGTTAGGTTACCTGTAACAACTTGTTTTCTAATGGTGTCTGAAACATTGATTTCGGGACCACAATTTCGATGAGTGAGTCCATAAATGTTATTATTAATATTTATGAGTTAAATATGATTTTATTGTAAATTTTTATTTTATAGATTTTATTAATTGGTCAGTTAGTCAATGTACAAGTGGTTCGTATTGAAAGTCAGTAGTTTTGGAAAAAAAAGGTTTTGGGACCTCATTTCCATAGAACGAGCCCATAAATTATATTATTGAATATTTATGGAGTTATTATATGGGTGAATTAAATTTTGGTTAGATAATTTTGCTGAAATAGGGACTAATTAAGGTACAAGGACTAAATCGTAAAAGTGGTAAAAACTAATTGCTATAGATTATTAATTGCTAAAGGAATTTATTAGTCTTTAAACTAAAGTTAACATGGCAAGTATGGATTTGAGTGGATGGTTAGTGGATTACTGTAACTGCTCGATTTTAGTGATGTTAGAAACAGTGCTTACAGGACCACAAATTTAACGAGCGAGTCATTAATTTATTATTATAATGTCTATGGTATTATATTAAGGTCGTATTAAAATTTATTTAAGAAATTTTAGATTTTACATAGTTATTAAGTGAAAAGGACCAAATTGTAAAAAATGTAAAAGTTGAATTCTAGTAGTTAAAGGGGTCTAATGGCTATGAAATCTTAAAATAAAGGACTTGTATGATAAATAGACCATTTAAGGAGATAGTGGATGTGCATGGATAAGATTTTAATGAAATTACGATAGTTTTTAAAGGTTAAAATGGTAATTTAAAAATTTAAACTTATAACAAAGGAAATTAAAGCATGTATCATCTTTTGTTTTCATCTTTAACCGATTCTAAGAGAAAGAAAACTCCATGGATGAGTGCTTGGTTCAGCTAAACTTATTCCAGTGCATGGTATGTGTTTTTCAACCTTTTTTTAATAATTTTTATGTTTTTGAGCGTTTTTGTAATACCCCGAAAACTTTTACAGTAATATATTATCCTTGATATAGTAAAATAAGGAAATAAATTGACAAAAAGGGAAATTTTGAGTTATGTCAAAATTGAGAAGTATATTATGATATATTAATTCAAGAAAGGACTAAATTGTAAAAGTAAGAAAAGTTTTGTTGCACAAGAGTAAATACTCAAAATTTGAGGGGTTAAAGTGTAAATATGAAAAAGTTGAAGGACCAATAGTGTAAATATTTTAAGAGTGGAATGATCTAGAAACTAAGAAAAATGGATGAATTAGGACCAAATTGAATAGGTGAAGAACTATGAGGGACTAAATTGCAATTTTACCAAATTAAATGATGACTCAAGGATGGAATTTTAAAAGATAACAAAAGGCAAAATGGTCAATTGGAAGAGAGAGAAATCTAGAAAGCAATGATGATGTTGGAGATATTTTAGATTAAATAAATAAATAATAGTTTATTAATATTTTAATTTAATTTTTTTAAATGATATTTTATTATTTTATTATTATTTTACATAGTATATATATAAGGAAAGAAAGATGAAGAATCATCATCTTTTTTCCATGCACCAACGTATGAAGAGAAAAAGGAAGAAAGAAACTTTCTTTTCTTTACAATTTGGTCCTTCTACCAAAAATTCACCATTTTCACCCAAAAATAAAAAGAATTTCCTTAGCTACCAAGAGAGAAAAATGTTAAGGAGGCTATGGGAAGTTAAAATATGAAGTTGGATTCAAGAAAAGAAGGCTGATGGAGAGAGAAAATCAAGATGAAGGTTGGAATTAATGGAACAAGGTAAGAACATCATGATTTCAATATATTTTAAAGTTTGATATTATTGAAAAAGCTTGGGATTGATGTTAATGTAGAGTTTCCTTACATATGGTTCTATGTTTTTGATATGTTAGTGAAGAGAAAATAAGAGAAAGTGATGAGAAATAGTATAGAGAAAGAAAATAAGGGTGTTATAAACATGGTAATTAATATCTTGTACTAAAACAGTTCTAGACAGCAGCAGTATTTTAACTTTGAAAAATCACCATAAATTGTAGAAATTGAAATTGAAGATTAAAAAAATATGCAATTAAAGCTTATTGAGTCTAGTTTCTCATAGAATAAACAGTGTAAGCAATGGATTTGTAAATTTTGAGATACAATAAATTTTGTGAGACAAGGTCAGAATGAATTCGGGTTACCCTGTTCAGACTTTGAAAAATCATAAAAAAATGAAGGAAAATAATTATGGGCTTAAATTTATATGTATAGAATCCTGAATGAGTCTAGTTTTATTAGAAACAAACTATAACATCATTTGAATTCTGTACAAGGAGATAAATATTTTTTAGTGAAGAAGGGTCAGAACTGTCAGACAGCAGAACAGGGGTGACTTTAATGAATAAACTGTACTAATTGGCTAAACCAAAAATTCTGAAAATTTTATGGTAAGAATATATGTGAGTCTAGTTTCAGATAAAATTTACATATCTTAATTTGGAGTTCTGTAACTCAATAAATAAATAATTTAGTAACTATGACTCAAATGGACAGCTTTGAATATACATTAAGTAAATAGTGAAATTATTGATAATGTTACTTATAAGCATATTATATAAATTTAAGGATGTGGAATGGAGAGGAGGAGGAGGAAAATATATATATATATGAATATTCAGCAAGCATGGCTAATTTGCATGTTTTAGGCTTAAGGACTAAATTGAATATAAGTAAAACTTTATGGGCAATTTTGTAAAAATATCAAAAATGACCAAATTGCATGAAATGGATTAATTTTATTATTTAAATTACAAAATTGAATGAAATCATTAATTTAATTCAAGATAGGGGGAAAACATGTTTTAGGGATTAAATTGAAAAGTGTTGAAATTATGGAAAAATTCTGATATTTTACAGAATTCATGGATTGTTATCAATATGTATGAGAATAATAGCTAGAAATAAGGATTAAATTGCAAGAATTATATTTTCCAAATTCTAAGGATGAAATTGTCATTAATTAAAAGTTTAGGAGCAAAATGGTAACTTTTCCTAGAGCATTAATTAAATGCATTAGAAAATGAAATGAATGAAAATGATGATCAAATTTATTTATAAAGATTCGAGACGACTCAAATATGAAACTTGATCGTGGAAAGAAAAGATATCGGATTAATGAAATTATAAACACAAACAAGAAATGAGGTAAGTTCATGTAACTTGAATTATATTCTTAAATACTTGAAATGTAAGTTATTGATGTGAATATGATTTGAATGTTCATTATATGAAATTTGATGAAACATTGATATATTTGATATAAAGGGAAGAAATCCCGTTGTATGAAAGGAAAATTCGATGGATCTCTGAAAAGAAATTGACGGTAAAAGGATCTAGCCCTACAGTGATCCTATCCCGATATAGCCCTCCCGAAGAATATGTGGAAAATGGATTTAGCCCGGACGGGTAATCCGAATTAGGTCTGAATTTAGCTCGGACTGTAATTCGATCCAAGCTCATTAGAGTAATTGTCGTTGCGAGGGATTTAGCTTTGGATGGTAATCCCGACAATACTCTATGAGTTTATATTACTGAGATTTAGCTTTGGACTGGTAATCCCACTTTGTAAGGATGAGGTTCGCGAGTGTGCTCTCGATATGAAATGTGTAAGACCATGGTTGAAAGATACCATGGCAACTGATATGAAACGTGTAAGACCATGGTTGAAAGATACCATGGCAACTTTGATATGAAATGTGTAAGACCATGGTTGAAAGATACCATGGCAACTTTGACATGAAATGTGTAAGACCATGGTTGAAAGATACCATGGCAACATGACGGAAATGAATAAGACCATGGTTGAAAGATACCATGGCAACATGACAGAAAAAATGAGTAAGACCATAGTTGAAAGATACTATGGCATCATGTCAAAGATAAATAAGACCGTGGATGGGAGACGCTATGATATCTATTGAACAATTGATATTCGTGTAATACGTATTAGATGACGAATGGTTACGTGAAATGGTTGTGTGAAATGTTTACAAGAACTGGTCATATGGAAATATATGTACAAAATAGTTGTATGAAATAATTATGAAGATAGATAAACAAAATAAGAGTAAGCACATGGAATATAATTTATGTTAAGTTTGATATAAACTTTACCGGAATAAATATACTTAAAATATATGGAAATGATGAAACATGAAATATTGATATAATGAAACGATTGATATATACTTATAAAGAAAAGGTAATAGAATTAATATGTTTCATGTCATGAACATATATGATTATCTTTGATACGTTGATACAAGGAAATTATGTAAGTGAAGACAATTATTAAACTCAAATGTGACATGTCGAGAAAATAAGTATATCAATGTTGAATTTATATGAAATATATTGAAGTATACTAACAATAATGTGGCTTGACACTTAGACAAAGGACAAGCTATTGATTGAATGGTAATATATTTAATTACAAGAAGCATTGAAATGGTAAGTACTTAGATGAAAATAAAAATTTAAGATTTTGCGAAATTTTTTTTATATAATCTCGATTTAATTCCATTTGGTTTCTAGTGTATGTTTGGGGCTTCGAGGGCCCAATAAAGAGACGTTATGATTATTTTCAAAATCTGAATAATAAATGACTCAGAATTATCTGAAAATGTTCAGTAAACTCCGGTAATGCCTCGTACCCTATTCTGGCAATGGATACAGGTAGGGGGTGTTACAGTTTTAGCTTAATCTAGCTAGCCCGGAGGTTAATTTGCAAAAATTTTAAAATTTGAGGGCTTGCCATGGATGTTTTTGAACGAGTTTTGATTTTATTTGATAGATTATGAAACTTTGTTGAAAAATAAACATATTTTGTTAAGTAATTTTTGATGAAATTTAGAATTAGGGATTAAATGGTTAAAAGTGAAAATCTATGGGTTTTAGTGTGAATTGTTGATAAATATGAGTTGATCTAAGTTCCCTTACAACATGGGCTAAGTTTGGATTAATTTGAAATGGTTAGATTCTAAGTTATGAGCTTAAAGACTAATTTGTGAAAAGTTAAAATGTTAGGGGTAAATTTGTAATTTTTCATGAATATGATTTTTGGATTAAATTGAACTATATAAATAATGAATTGAAAGAAAATATTTATTTAGATCAAGATAAACCACATACAGACTTAGATCAAGGAAAAGCAAAAGCTTAGGATTAGCTCGACTAAACTACTACGTCCTAACTATTGAGGTAAGTTCGTATGAACTGTAATCATTTTACTGTTATCTAAATTGAATGTTGATTATGTTGTTTTAATATAAATTAATCAATATATAAATTTATCAATGCTATGATGAATTGACAAATAACGAGTCCCAATTGAACCTTAAGAATTTTTAGGATACAAATGACATGTCATTAGGGATTTCATGTTTCGAGTGTTGGTCTTGAATGTCCTACCGATTGCTGAGGTCCTACATTTGTTGTAGATTCTCCATAGCTTGTGTGAGCATTGATGTAAAGGAAAGGTTACGGTTATATGTAAAGGCACACTTGTGTGAGCTTTTCCCGAATATCCGATGTGATTCTAGATGGTTCAACGGGTAAGAAAAGGGAACGAAATAATAAGTATGCAAATGGATTAAATCATGACCTTATGAAAGGATTTATGAATTAAATGATGTTATTACATATGGAAATTTACATATCACATGGTTGATTTCATTTGTATCATGGTCAAGTATACTAACTTGTGAGTTGGTGATGTTGCTTAGGCTTTTATTAAGCTTATGACATTGGTGATGAATTATGTTTAATTTTTGAAATGTATAAATAACATGGTAAGTTATGTTTTAGTTTATACAAGCATACTAAGCACTCGTTGCTTACATAGTTATTTTCCTTTGTTTTATAGATCATCAGAAGCTTGATTTGGTTGGAAGTTCGTCGGAGATCTATCGCACTATTCAACAATCATTTTGGTAGTTTTTGAGCATTTTGTCCAAGGTTAATAATGGCATATATAGGTTATTTTGAATGGTATTTAGTGAGTGTGTAATTGATATTTTAGTATGTTTGTGCTTTGAAGTTATGTATGGATTTGTAATGCTTGTTAAGTTATGTCATCTTGACCACTTTTACCTAATTGAAATGCATGGTATATTGGTATGCTTGTGATGGCTTGAGAATGGTCAATTGTGATATGCATGTTTAGGTAATTGATGTTTTGATGCATTTGCGGTACCTTAAAATGACATATTGGTTAGGTGATTTAGGATGTTTGAAATGGTATGTTATGTGTGTTTGGATGGTGTTTAAGTCCCTTGAAAGTGTGCACAAATGGATTGAGTATTTATGCATGAATTGGTTATGAAATGACTTGATTTTAGGTAAAATTTTGGGTTCATACGGCCTGAAAAATGGGCCTTCACACAGCCATGTGTCATTTGTGAGTTTCTTAGTGTTCAAGTCAGTGAGTTACACAGCCTAGCACATGGCCTAGCACACAGGCATGTGTGACAACTCAGAGAGTTACACGGCCTAACACACAGGCATGTGAGGCATCTCAGTGAGTTACACGGGTGAGGACGAGGGCTGAGACACGGTTGTGTGTCCCTTGTTTGAAAGTTACATAGCCTGGGGTGATTTCACACGGCCTGGGGTGATGTCACACGGCTTGGCCACTTGGCCATGTGACCTCTGTTTCCAATTTTTGTAACTTTTTCCTAAACTTTCTATTCTGTTTCAAATTAGTCTTGAATTGCCTCAAAGTTATTTTTAGGGCCTCAAGGGCTCGATTTAGGGACAAAATGCATGTGATTGAATGAATTCTAATATGTTTAGTTTATTTAAATGTTAAGATGTTAAATGTTTTTAAATTGTACGGTAATGCTCCGTAACCCTAATCCGACGATGGAGACGGGTTAAGGGTGTTATAATATTACGTTATTTAAACATTAGTAAAATAAATAAAATATGTAAAGTTTATGGAAAGAAAATTTGGTAATGGAAAGAAAAAGAAAGGTATTGTCTTTATCATTTCTTCAAGCACCGATTCGAGCATGGAGAAGAAGCCATAGAATCGGCCAAGGTTTATAAAGCTCAAACTCTTCAATTGGTTAGTATAATTTAGTCATTTTCTTATAACTTTTATGTTTTTGAAATCTCAGGAGCTTAATCTAGCTGACTCGTGTGTTAATTTTCAAAACTGTGAAAGTTTATAAATATTTCCATTGTTGAATCTTGAAGCTTTTGGTGTTATTTGGTGAGATTCTAAGCTTAGATATAAAAAAAAAGTTCTAATTTGTAAACTAAAAATTGTTAATTTTGAACATAGGGACTAAAGTGTAAGTATTTTGAAATTGATATGAAATTTCTATAATTATGGATAGTAGTGGGCTATAGAAGGATGAAATTGAGATTAGTTTTGAAATCGAGTTTCAAATTTGAAAGTTATAACTATTTCAGTTTTAGGGACTAAATTGAATAAAATATGAGCATTCAAAAAATACAATTGAGTTGATATATGGTTATAATTTGATGAAATATTAGGGTTGGAATTGACTATTGGAATTGAATAATTGTATGGATCCGAAATTGGACAAAATTAGAATTAATCGAGGAAAAAGGTAAATTTTCTAATTAGTCCTTAGAGAATTGACATTTGGTGATTTAATCCGGTAAATTCACATATTAAGATTTTATTTAAATTTTTTTACATTTTATTGTAAGTTTATATTTGTTTTATAGTAGTTTGAATTGTTCACAATTTGGTACAATAGGTGAGTTGTGGACTAAATCGTAGAGAAATGATAAATTGATAGATAAAATTTAATATGATGAATTGGAGTTTAAGACAAGAATGAATTGATAGTTGGTTGTAACTAATCGAATCGTACTGGAAAGAAATTAATCAATTGTTTACGGTTAGGACTAAATTGAATTTATTGAGATTATTGTATATTGATGTAAATACAAAATTGATTTGGCATTGAGAAGAATTATCCCGATATATTGATATGTATTGATGATTGGCTATTGAACATATATTATTGAATTGAGAAATTGGATTATAGTGGAAATTGAGAATGATTACCCTATTAACTGTTCGGGTAGAATTAAATATAGTTGGCACAATTACCATTTTTGTATCATTCAAACCTTGTAGTCATATGCACACTTTTCATATTTTTTAATAGCAATCCTTTTAAACCTTGTAACATCATCACATACATACTATTCAATTACATAACTATTCACATCTATTCAATACAATGTACTTAATCAAACTTATCATTTAATTCGTATTTTACAATTTAGTCCATTTGATGCCAAAAACATCATATTCACAGAAATTCAACTATAAAATTAAACAATATAACACAAACATATTATGAATTAATAAAATAAGTCTCGTATGAACTTACCTGGAAAAACAAAGATATGCATAAACCAAAACACATCCATTAAACTATTTTCCATCAAGATAATCAATACACAAGCTTTCATGCATAATTTATTAACAACCTTATCGTTTATCCATCAGACTTGTAAACATAACTTAAACTAATACAAAACATATATGATTTCTTAAACACCTATTTACATATTTAAAACACTCTTATTACATTTCACAAAACAAAGTATAACAATTTCAAGGTCTACCAAAATAAAGCTGGATAGTGTAATCTTTAATTTGATTCGATCACCTTGTTTCGCTAAACGATATTTACAAGAAAACAAGAAAGTAACACGAGTAAAATTTTACGAGCTTAGTAAGCTCATAGGTTGAAACGTTACAATTCTAATAAATGTCAAAAGAGAAAAATGTTAGTTAAATTGTGAGAATGTTTATAAAAATAAATAAAATAAGCAATTAAATTTTTGGATTAAATTTAAATCCATTACCATCATCTATATTTTGAAGTTCCTTCAGATACCCCTCAAGGTTGATAGGATCTTTTGATCTTCGAAACTAATCTTGTGTGTAAATCAAAGCCTCAGCTATAGAAGGAGTCAAAGAAATTCTAAAATTATCTAGAACACATCCACTCGTGTTGAAAGCACTTTCAGGTGCAACAGTGGAGATAGGAACGGATAACACATCCCAAGCCATTTACACAAAAAGTGGGAATCTTGGACTATTAACTTTCCACCACACTTACAAATAAATGTATCTGAATTATTTTCACAATCTTCTCCCAAACATCTATCCAACTCAGATTTACTTTCCAAGCCAACATGTTACTTTTTCTTACATATATTATTGCATGACTAAGCCTATCTTCGGCTTTACTTGATCTATTTCATTTTCACTTGAACTTGGAGCTCTAGTAGGAAAATTAAATTCAACTTCAGTATTCATGTGATGGTTTCCCTCAACAATTGCAGAATATTTATCAAACAAACAATGCAATTCTCTATTGACCATCCTTATAATTTCATCTACAATAGTAGGAAAAAAAACTTAACTCCAAATGCAAGAAAACCCATTTTGCGTCATGGGTCAAAGATAACTGGTAGAAAAGTAAGCAAGTTCATCACTTTTGAATCACCCCAATGCTTCTTGTACTTGTCATTCTTTTTTGAAGCCATAAACATTATGTCTCAATCCCCACAATGTTTCCACCCATCGAAAAGACAATGCACATTTGTGACTACTTCAAAAAATGAATTAGAGGTGACATGTAATGATCCAAACACCTTCAATGTAAGTTCATGAAAAGACTTGAGCACTTTCGTAACTCTTCGAACATTTTCCAAATCATTACATATGTGGAGTCCATATCCAACACTAAGGTTTAGAAAAATTTTATGATCATAATGAACTTAAGCTTCAAACATACATTCATATTTTTCAGCCATATTTAACATCATATAAGACATAAATAAGTCTTAGTACCTACCATTTCTTCTTCTGCCGAATGGTTGAATTTGGACAACTATGATGATGATGCTTTAATATATCTCACCTCTTCTAACTCGATCCATAGATATAAAATCGTTTTTAACCCCTTCTTGAACAATGAGATTAATAATGTGTGTCCCACATATCATATGTAGATATTTTGTAACACCCCTAGCTCGAATCTGTCGCCGGAACAGGGTTACACAGTATTATCAAAGTTTACAATTTAAACAGACAAAAAATTCAAACATTTCATAACATATAGCATTCATGTCAGAAACCAATCATAATCATGCATATTGTCCCTCATACGAGCCCTTGAAGCCCAAAATACATCTTACAAATAAATCGGGACTAAATAAAAAATTTAGAGAATTTTCAGAAACTTATAAAATTTTCAAAACTACAGGGGTCACATGGGCAAGATACATGCCCGTGTCTCAGGCTGTGTGGGCATTCGAAATAGGGACACATGGCCGTGTCCCAGCCTATGTAACTTACTAACTTGGGCCACACGGCCAAGCCACATGCCCATGTGCCAGGCCGTGTGAGCATACTGACCGTGTGCCACACATGGTTGAGACACACGTCCGTGTGGACAAAAATAGGTTATTTTCCAAGTCACATTTCTCACCAAGTTTGGTACCAACCTAAACACAACAATTTGCATATAACCAAGTCATAAATAGGCATCCAAAACCGGCCAAAATCAAGCTTAAAACATGTAATATCATCACATAAAACCAATATGCCCTTAGGCACCTCAAATGACAACTTATAATATGAATATTCATGTATTCAGTATATCCAAATGTATAACTCACTTATATGCATATTTGCATCCAAATTTTATCAAGCAAATTTACATAATTTCTTACCAAATTACTTACCTTCCAAAACATATCATTTGATGCCAAAATGTATTTCACATACCAACATATTTAACTTATATGCCTTACATATCAAGACACCAATTCATGATCAATTCTTTACATTCCAAAACACATATATGAAATGCACATTAGGCTACCTTTTTACCACTCTTCATTCAATCATAAACCAAACCACACATCAACCATAATAAGCAAAATATGTGTAACATTCCAAACCCGGCCTGAACGTTATGGCCGGATCTGGCAACTCAAATGTGAGTGCTTTTGGAAAACCTTAGCAAATTACAAATCAAGCAGTTTATTATATTTACTTAAGTCGTGAAATCCTTATTCCAATTACTACTAGAAAATAATTCTTTTATGCGGAAGCAAAATTGTCATTCATTTTTAGTAAAAACCATAACCTTAACAGTTTAAACTCCCAAAACCCAAAATAAATAGTTCAAGTCCAAAAATAAATCCCAAAACAAATAAAAATAAAACTGATGTAATAAATGTTACTCAAAATCCATAAGTGTTTAACAGTGGTCACCATAGAGCCCTCCGTCACACTGATCCATCTACTGTTGAGGATTACTTGACATAAAATAAATAAAGGGGTGAGTTTTCACAAACTCAGTGTGTACATCCCCACAAACAACATGCATACAACAGATAACAGTTAACAGAAAAAAGAAATCATGCCCACCAACCCTGTACACCATCTCCGACCAACCCAACACACCATGTGGGGATAAAATCGACCCATCCAGCCCTACAATCCAAGTATGGGGATACAATCACTCATCTAGCCCTACACACCAGAAGGTACCGTAAAATAGTACATAATAGGTAAAGGCAGCGTAGCTGCCAGATAACAGGCTAATCGCCTTCCAGACTTCCTTTTCTCCACAACAATCCCAACCCAATGCAATGCAACATAAATATCATGGTAGGCTTATATGCAGATACCAGAACACATCAACATCATGGCAGAACAGATATACAGATTCAGACAGATATACATGTTTATAATAACATGTCGTTGCATACATTTCGTTAATCATTCAGAGTATGGGGTCCAAGTAACGCTTACCGAGCCTATAGTCAGGTCACAGTCGACTTGGGCAACCCGTGCAACCTTACAGAACATTTCAAATTAATTGGGCTCACACGCTCGTATGCCCTACCCGTGTGGGCCCAAATGCCCATGTGGCCCACACGGCCTACATAGACTTTGCCTGTGTGGATGACACGGCCTGGCCCAAAATACCACACGCCCGTGTGGCTCACCTGTATGACCCACACACCCGTGCGACCTACACAGCCCAAATGGTCGAGCCCGTGCCTCGTACACGGCCTCGCCAGCCTCACACACCCGTGTCCGTCGCCCCCATGTGGCGCGTGCACGGCCTGGCTCATCTGTTACATACCCGTGTCTCGCGACACAAGCTGCCACACGAGCAGATCACACGCCCGCGTGGCGTCGACAGTCAGCTTTTCGACTTTCGCTGAAGCTCGTTTTCTATGTAATCGAAGTATACACCTGGTTCGTTTTTGCTACTAATCCAACCAAGAGTACTCCAAAGCCTAAGATTGACAAAACTGAATCCATATAAATCACTTAAATTGATTTACTTAAGAACGGACAAAACCCGAAACACGAGATCTACTTACCTTCGACGAATAACGATGTTTCTTTGCTATTTAGAACCCCAATTAGTGATCCGCAGATCCTTGAACACTCTCTAAACAGCAACCAAAATCTCTCTTAACAAAATCCCACATAAAACACTTAACTTGATTAAAGCGATACTTACCGAATCGATGAAACCACTAGCAAAACACCAAGCCAAACGAGAAGGAAAGGAAAACGAAGGAGAGGAGAGGGAAAAGTATGTTTTTCGGCAGCAAAGGAGGTTTTGAAAAAATGGTAGAGACAACTTTTGTCAAAAAGGAGAAAATAAAAAAAACCTAGGTTTTCCCTAAAGCCCAAACACAGAATTTTACTAAAGCCCAATGCTTACAGGAACTTGCAGCAAAATAATCCCTTAGCCACTGCAAGGATTTGAACTCAGGACCTTGAGCAGACTGACACTCCTCTTAACCATTAGACCAGCAGGCTCATTCTGTTAAGTTTTTACCAACAATTCCATATAAGTCCGCTGACCTCAAGTCAGGCTTTATTCAAATAAAACCCAAAATTAGCCCAGGTTAACGCTTAAACTTGGAACCTCCCAAACACACCCCAGAGCATATAATCACTTAACCCTACATATAATTAAGCCAAATAACACGAATCACAAATTCAGACACTTCTAAGCCCAATACTCACAAAAGCTGAAAATAAAAAATTTAGGGCGTTACAACTCTACCTCCTTAAAAAAAATTCGTCCTCGAATTTTGCCTGATCAGAAAAGGTGAGGATACTACTGATGCATCGAATCCTCTGGCTCCCAAGTAGCCTCCTCCGTGCTATGATTCTGCCACAACACCTTCACTAAAGGAATAGACTTCCTACGTAAAACCTTGATGTCGTGATCAAAAATCTGAACCGGCTCCTCCTCAAACGTCAAATTTGACCTAACCTTAATCTCCTCCACAGGCACAATGTGAGTAGGATCAGAGCGATACCGTCTCAACATCGATACGTGGAATACGTCATGTATACGATCCAATTCTGGAGGTAACTCTAACTAATAAACGACTGGCCCCACTCGTGTAACGCCCCCACGCCCGAAACCATCACCGGAGTCAAGCTTGAGGTGTTACTAAACTTATCTTACCTTTTAAACAACTCTAAACCACTTATTTTAATTTTCGGAATAAACTATTTTTCTGCGTCATAGCTGCTTAAAAATTCATTTCTCGAGTTTCAGAACTCGAAATTAAGATCCGTAAATTTTTCCTGAAACTAGACTCATATATCTATATACTAATTTTTTTCTGGAATTTTTGACTTATCCAATTAGTACAGTTTATTAGTTAAAGTTACCCCTGTTTCAGAATTCGACTGCACTGACCTCTACTTACTACGAACCACTTTTCTCCCTATACAAAATTAATATAACAATACCGTTTGTTTCTATTAAAACTAGATTCAATAAGGATTCTAACAATATAAATTAAACCACTTAATTATTTTTGTACAATTTATGGTGAATTTCCAAATTTGAAATAGGGGATCTAGAATTTTCTCTGACCCTGTTTCACTAAAACTCAGATATCTCATAAAATATAATACCTTTACCTGTTTTGCTTATTCCATAAGAAAATAGACATAATAATATTTAATTTAATATACTATTCACCATCAAACCATGTCTCTACGATTTTTAGTGATTTTTCAAAATCACATTATTTCTGATACTTGAATCTGTTTTTAAGTTACTTTCACATTTTTCTTAGTTTTCATGTGATAGTTACTACTTTTTCATACATACAATTAAACATGTATATCATCAGCCATTCTATTAGCTAATCACTAGCAAGTATTTACACATCATTCATTAATCATATCATATCAAAAGAAACCAAGTTCCTATACATGCCATACACAAAACGAAACGTCTAACTATACCAATGTGATTCCTTCGATAGTGTGATCGGGTCTCCGACGTTTCCTTCGATCCCCGAGTGGCTAGATAAAAACTATAAGAAAAAGAAAATAAAGAGAGTAAGCACTAGGCTTAGTAAGCTTACAAGCAAATAAATTACAACATTCAACATAATGAATAATTATACATAATGTCACCTAGCCTCATAAACTTTCTTTACTTCTCATTTTCTACCTTCTTCTTTACTTACTTACCTTCTTTCTTACGACCTTTCACTATTCATAAATATAATCTACCTTCCCTTTTGCTGATAATTCACTGTAATTTAACGTGTACAATGACCCATTGAACCACTCGGAATACTAAGGATACCGGGTCGTTCTGTCTATCAATATCTCACTTATGCCATGTCTTCGACATGGACTTACATGAATTATTCCTGTCTCCAATGCCATATATATATATCTAATATGGGCTTACATGGCTCATTCCTGTCTCCAAAGCCATATATCTGATATGGACTCACATGGCTCATTCCCGTCTGTCTGTCTGTCAACCTCAATATCCTAACATTCCTAAGGTTCAAACGGGGCTTCCTAATGCTTTTTCTCTCACTTCTTTAATTCGACTTCAAATATTCTCATAAAATAAGTATATAAATGCTGGAAATTTACAATAATAATGTAAAATAAAAGAATATTGCATTTATTTATCAGAAACTTACCTCGTATGCAAAAATAGCTACTTTTACCATTTCGTCCACAACTTGGTATTTTCTCCATTTTAGCTTGAATTTCAGTTTTCCTTGCTCTATCATTTAAAATATAGTCTAATTAGGACTCACATTATTCAAATTGACTCAAAATCATATTTTGGCAAAATTACAATTTTGCCCATAAACTTTTGCATATTTACACTTTTGCCCCAAAGCTCGTAAATTAAACTTCAGCCTATTTTCTTATGTTTCATGACATGCTGGTCATTTTTCCTTTCTATGGCAGCATCAAATTCATACTCTAACAAGCACTTATGACTATTAGGTATTTTTACCAATTAAGTCCTTTTACTCGTTTTTGCTTAAAACCGAGTAGTACAAATTGTCTAACATAATTTAAAACCTCATATTCTATCATAAAACACCAAAATACACAAATTTCACCTATGGGTATTTTTCCAAATATGAACTCTAGGTTGAATTATTACTAGCATAAGCTTAATCGAGCTACCGGGATTTCAAAAACGTAAAGAACATTAAAAACGGCGCTTGGAATCACTTACTATTGAGCTTGGAAAGCTGAAAACCCTAGCCATGGCTTCCCCCATGCTAATTTCGGCCTCCATGAAGAAGATGGACAAAAATTGGCTTTTAATTTTGTTTTTAATTCATTTTAATAACTAAATGACCAAAATGCCCTTACTACTAAACTTTCAAAAATTCCTTCCATGTCCTAATTTTTGTCCATAGACTTAGAAATTGGTAAAATTACTCTTTAAGGACCTCTAATTAATAATCTAATTCAATTTTATGCAAAATACTTCTAGAACACAAGTTTTGCAATTTATTCAATTTAGTCCCTAATTTCAAATTAAGTACTTTATGCATAGAATTTCTTCACGAACTTTTCACACAATCATGCAAACATATCATAGACCTCAAAATAATAATAAAATAAATTTTTCTACCTCAGATTTGTGGTTTCGCAACCACTATTCCGTTTAGGCCCTATTTCGGGATGTTACATTTCTCCCCCCCTTTAGGGATTCTCGTCCCCGAAAATCTTACCTGTGAAGAGATTTGGGTATTGTTTTCGCATAGCCTCTTCGAGTTCCCATGTAGCCTCGTCTACCCCATGTAGTCTGACTATCTCTAAAATATACAACTCGGCCAACTTGTCAAGTGAAAAATCCATACGAACTGGGATAAAATGAGCCGACTTCGTTAACTTATCAATCACAACCCATACTGCATCTTTCTTTCTCGATGTAAATGGCAATCCTGCTGACAGATCAAGCATCTAGAAACAAACTCTGAATTGTCCCTTTTTCATTCCTACCCACCAGTACATTTCTTCAAATCATTATACATCTTTGTACTACCTGGATGAATAGACAAAAAACTACTATGTGCTTCCTGTAAGATCTTTCGAATAAGCTCATCATTCTTTGGTACACATACCCTGGGTGATAATCAATCACTAGCTCATAATCTTTAATCAACTCTAGCCATCTTCTTTGCTTCAATTTCAAACTTTTGTGATCAGTGAATATGTGGCACTTCTCACCGTGCAAATGATGTCTCCAAATCTTCAACGCAAAAATAATGGCAGCTAGCTCTAAATCATGTATCGGATAGTTCTTCTCATGTGGCTTTAGTTGTCTAAAGGCATAAGCAATTACCTTCCCTTCTGCATAAGTACACAACCAAGTCCATTCATGGACGCATCACTTTAAAAATCACAAACTCCTTACACTGTTCTAGTTGTACTAAAATAGGAGCTTTAGTCAATAATGCTTTTAACTTGTCAAAACTCTGTTCACACTTCTCACCCATTCAAACTTGATATCCTTTCGCAGCAATTTTATTAGTGGGGTAGCTATCATGGAAAATCCCTCTACAAATCGCCTATAATATCCTAAGCAAGACCAAGAAAACTTCTAACTTCGATACATTTCTAGGAGGCTTCCAATTAACAATGGCTGAAATCTTGCTCGAATCAACCTTAATACCTTCACCGAGACAATATGTCCTAGAAAACCAACTTCTCGTAACTGAATTCACTTTTCTTGAACTTGGCATACAACCGATTATCTCTCGAATATGTAAAATCGTTTCTCAAATGCTCTGCATGCTCAGTCTCATCATGAGAATAAATCAAGATATCATCAATGAACACAACTACAAACTTATCCAAGTACGGTCTAAAAATTCGGTTCATTAAGTCCATGAAAATGGCAGGAGCATTAGTTAAGTCAAATGGCATCACAAGGAACTCATAATGACCATACCTAGTCCGGAAAGCAGTCTTCAGGACATCTAACTCTTTAACTCGCAACTGATAGTATCCGGATCTCAAATCTATCTTGGAGAACACAGTAGCTCCCTTCAATTGATCAAACAGATCATCAATTCTAGGCAATGGATACTTGTTCTTTACTGTTACCTTGTTAAGTTGCTGATAATTTATGCACAATCTCATCGATTCGTCATATTACCTTGTTTCAATTCCAGGAATTCCTTTCTCTTCTGGTCAATAAACCCCTGACTGATGTACTTTTTACGAAATTCCTCCTGAAAGAAATCCCAAGTGATCCTCTCCTTTGGTACAACTGATACAAGTGTCTTCCACCAGTAGTAGGCTGAGTCTCTAAGAAGTGATATTACACATTTCATACATTCCTCGGGTGTACAAGATAATTCATCAAAGACTCTGATAGTATTTTCTAACCAAAATTTTGCTCTTTCTGCATCATCATGTTTTGTTGCTCGGAACTCTTCTGCCCCTTGTTTCCCGATTCTATCAACTGGTGGCTTTTCTCTTATCATTGTACCTGTGACTGGGGAAGCTTGAGCTACATGGGTAGCCTGAGAGTCATGAGGGGGTGGAGGTCTAACTACCGGATTCGTACGAACGAACTCGGCAAACCAATTATTCAAAGCTTGGAAGAGAGCTTCTCGAGTCACTCATCCCTGATTAACTGTTACTGGCCTATTCTCAGATGGCGCTACCCCTTCCGCGGGAGCAGGCGCATTACTATCTACATCATCATCACCAGCTCGCTCGGGATCCATTACAATAAAACAAAATATTTAAAAATCGTCAGGAGTTGTCACACTATCAAAATACAGGTATGGCATGTATAGCTAGACATTTACTCACACTAACTGTTCCGAGAACCGACTAAACCTGCTCTGATACCAATAAATGTAACGCCCCACGCCCGAAACCGTCACCGGAGTCAAGCTTGAGGTGTTACTAAACTTATCTTACCTTTTAAACAACTCTAAACCACTTATTTTAATTTTCGGAATAAACTGTTTTTCTGCGTCATAGCTGCTTAAAAATTCATTTCTCGAGTTTCAAAACTCGAAATTAAGATCCGTAAATTTTTCCTGAAACTAGACTCATATATCTATCTACTAATTTTTTTCTAGAATTTTTTACTTAGCCAATTAGTACAGTTTATTAGTTAAAGTTACCCCTGTTTCAGAATTCGACTGCACTGACCTCTACTTACTACGAACCACTTTTCTCCCTATACAAAATTAATATAACTATACCGTTTGTTGTTATTAAAACTAGATTCAATAATTATTCTAACCATATAAATTAAACCACTTAAATATTTTTGTACAATTTATGGTGAATTTCCAAATTTGAAACAGGGGATCTAGAATTTTCTCTGACCCTGTTTCACTAAAACTCAGATATCTCATAAAATATAATACCTTTACCTGTTTTGCTTATTCCATAAGAAAATAGACATAATAATATTTAATTTCATATACTATTCACCATCAAACCATGTCTCTAAGATTTTTAGTGATTTTTCAAAATCACATTATTTCTGATACTTGAATCTGTTTTTAAGTTACTTTCACATTTTTCTTAGTTTTCATGTGATAGTTACTACTTTTTCATACATACAATTAAACATGTATATCATCAGCCATTCTATTAGCTAATTACTAGCAAGTATTTACACATCATTCGTTGATCATATCATATCAAAAAAAACCAAGTTCCTATACATGCCATACACAAAACGAAACGTCTAACTATACCAATGTGATTCCTTCGATAGTGTGATCGGGTCTCCGACGTTTCCTTCGATCCCCGAGTGGCTAGATAAAAACTATAAGAAAAAGAAAATAAAGAGAGTAAGCACTAGGCTTAGTAAGCTTACAAGCAAATAAATTACAACATTCAACATAATGAATAATTATACATAATGTCACCTAGCCTCATAAACTTTCTTTACTTCTCATTTTCTACCTTCTTCTTTACTTACTTACCTTCTTTCTTACCTGACCTTTCACTATTCATAAATATAATCTACCTTCCCTTTTGCTGATAATTCACTATAATTTAACGTGTACAATGACCCATTGAACCACTCGGAATACTAAGGATACTGGGGTCGCTCTGTCTATCAATATCTCGCCAATGCCATGTCTTCGACATGGACTTACATGAATTATTCTGTCTCCAATGCCATATATATATCTAATATGGGCTTACATGGCTCATTCCTGTCTCCAAAGCCATATATCTGATATGGACTCACATGGCTCATTCTGTCTGTCTGTCTGTCAACCCCAATATCCTAACATTCCTAAGGTTCAAACGGGGCTTCCTAATGCTTTTTCTCTGTCACTTACTTTTTAATTCGACTTCAAATATTCTCATAAAATAAGTATATAAATGCTGGAAATTTACAATAATAATGTAAAATAAAAGAATATTGCATTTATTTCTTCAGAACTTACCTCGTATGCAAAAATAGCTACTTTTACCATTTCGTCCACA
Organism: Gossypium anomalum; assembly: GCA_025698475.1. NCBI lineage: Eukaryota > Viridiplantae > Streptophyta > Magnoliopsida > Malvales > Malvaceae > Gossypium > Gossypium anomalum. The sequence goes on from CM046961.1 coordinate 17,151,291, forward strand.
ACTTGGTATTTTCTCCATTTTAGCTTGAATTTCAGTTTTCCTTGCTCTATCATTTAAAATATAGTCTAATTAGGACTCACATTATTCAAATTGACTCAAAATCATATTTTGGCAAAATTACAATTTTGCCCATAAACTTTGCATATTTACACTTTTGCCCCAAAGCTCAGTAAATTAAACTTCAGCCTATTTTCTTATGTTTCATGACATGCTGGTCATTTTTCCTTTCTATGGCAGCATCAAATTCATACTCTAACAAGCACTTATGACTATTAGGTATTTTTACCAATTAAGTCCTTTTACTCGTTTTTGCTTAAAACCGAGTAGTACAAATTGTCTAACATAATTTAAAACCTCATATTCTATCATAAAACACCAAAATACACAAATTTCACCTATGGGTATTTTTCCAAATATGAACTCTAGGTTGAATTATTACTAGCATAAGCTTAATCGAAAGCTGGGATTTCAAAAACGTAAAGAACATTAAAAACGGCGCTTGGAATCACTTACTATTGAGCTTGGAAAGCTGAAAACCCTAGCCATGGCTTCCCCCATGCTAATTTCGGCCTCCATGAAGAAGATGGACAAAAATTGGCTTTTAATTTTGTTTTTAATTCATTTTAATAACTAAATGACCAAAATGCCCTTACTACTAAACTTTCAAAAATTCCTTCCATGTCCTAATTTTTGTCCATAGACTTAGAAATTGGTAAAATTACTCTTTAAGGACCTCTAATTAATAATCTAATTCAATTTTATGCAAAATACTTCTAGAACACAAGTTTTGCAATTTATTCAATTTAGTCCCTAATTTCAAATTAAGTACTTTATGCATAGAATTTCTTCACGAACTTTTCACACAATCATGCAAACATATCATAGACCTCAAAATAATAATAAAATAAATTTTTCTACCTCAGATTTGTGGTTTCGCAACCACTGTTCCGTTTAGGCCCTATTTCGGGATGTTACAACTCGCTTCAGAATTCGGTACGATCCAATAAATCGAGGACTCAGCTTACCCTTACTACCGAATCTCAGAACCTTATTCCATGGCGAAACCTTAAGAAAAACCATGTCTCCCACAGAATACTCGATGTCCTTCTTTTTCAAATTCGCATAGGACTTCTGTCTATCAGAAGCCACTTTCAGTCGATCTCGAATCAAGCGAACCTTATCCTCAGTCTTTGAAACCAACTCCGGACCCAGAATACGCCGCTCACCCAACTCAGTCCAACACAAAGGGGTGCGACACTTACGACCATAAAGTGCCTCATATGGTGCCATTTGAATCCTAGACTGATAGTTGTTATTGTAAGCGAATTCTGCCAAAGGCAAGAACTCCTCCCAACTACCTTGGAAATCCATGACACAAGCCCTCAACATATCCTCCAATATCTAAATCACCCTCTCTCACTGACCATCTGTTTGAGGATGGAAAACAGTACTGAAGTCAAGTCGAGAACCCAAAGCCTCATAAAGTTTCTGCCAGAATTGAGACGTAAAACGAGGATCCCTATCGGAGGTGATTGAAACAGGAACCCCATGCAACCTCACTATCTCAAAAATGTAGAGTTTAGGCAGCTTTTGCAAGGAAAAGTCCATCCTAACTGGAATGAAATGTGTAGACTTGGTCAATCGATCCACGATGACCCAGACAGAATCCTTCTTAGTGGGTGTCAGAGGTAACCCACTAACGAAGTCCATCGTCACTTGCTCCCACTTCCACATCGGTATCTTTACTGGCTATAGCAAACTCGAAGGTAACTGATGCTCAGCCTTAACTTGCTGGCAAGTCAAACAATGAGCAACAAAGCCTGTTACCTCACTCTTCAACCCTGGCCACCAATACAACTCTCGGAGATCCTTATACATTTTTTTGCCACCAGGATGCATAGCGTAAGGACTACTATGTGCTTCCCTCAGAATCGACAGTCTCAGATCCTCATCATTAGGTACACAGATCCTATCTCGGAAATGCAATACTCCATTACTGTTAACCCTAAAATTAGAAGTAGTTCTAGCCTCAACCTGACGGAATCGTAACTCAAGAAACTTATCTCCTAACTGCTTATCCTTAATCTGATCCAACCACGTCGTTCTAACCCACAACTCAGCCAGAAGACTCCCATCATCATAAAGACTCAGTCGAGCGAACATCGTTCTCAAATCGGTCATAACCCTATGACTTAACGCGTCTACCACCATATTAGCTTTACCTGGATGATACTCGATAACGCAGCCATAGTCCTTAAGCAGCTCAACCCAATGACATTGCCTAAGATTTAACTCTTTCTGAGTGAGGAGATACTTGAGGCTCTTGTGATCAGTGTAGATGATACACTTCTCACCGTACAAATAATGCCTCCAGATCTTAAGAGCAAAAACCACCACTGCCAACTCCAAACCATGCGTCAGATAATTAGCCTCGTGAGTCTTGAGTTGACGAGATACATACGCGACCACTTTACCATCCTGCATCAAGACGCAACCCAAACCCACATATGACGCATCACTGTAAACCACGAAATCCTTGCCGGACTCAAGTTGTATCAGAATTGGAGCCTGAGTGAAAACTGTCTTGAGCTTCTCAAAGCTCTCTTGTTGAGCTTCAGTCCAAATGAAGGGGACTCCCTTACGCATCAACTTAGTCAATGGCGCTGCTATCAACGAGAACCCTTCTACAAACCGTCGGTAATATCCTGCCAGTCCTAGAAAATTACGGACCTCCGACACACTCTTCGGCTATTTCCAATCCAATACAACCTCAATCTTACGAAGGTCAACACAAATTCCCCTAGACAACACCACATGTCCCAAAAAGGTTACTTCCTTAAGCCAAAACTCACACTTAGAGAACTTTGCGTAAAGCTGTTTCTCATAAAGAATCTACAAAACAACCCTGAGATGCCTATCATGTTCGTCCTCAGTCTTAGAATACACCAGAATGTTATCGATAAACTCCAGAACGAACTGATCCAAATAGGGCTGGAACACACGGTTCATCAGATCCATGAACGCTGCTAGTGTATTAGTCAAGCCAAAAGGCATAACTAGGAACTTATAATGTCCATACCTAGTCCTAAATGCCGTCTTATGCACATCGGCCTCCTTTACTCTCAATTGATGATAACCTGACCGCAGATCGATCTTAGAGAACACAGAAGCTCCCCTGAACTGATCGAATAAATCGTCTATCCTCAGAAGTGGGTATTTATTCGTGATCGTCAACTTATTCAACTGACGATAATCGATGCACATCCTCAACGTACCGTCCTTCTTCTTCACAAATAGAACCGGTGCTCCCCATGGAGACACACTAGGACGAATAAACCCACGATCTAACAGCTCCTGAATTTGAGCCTTCAATTCTGCCAGCTCATTCGGTGCCATTCGATAAGGGGCGATAGACACCGGAACTGTACCAGGAACCAACTCAATCCCAAAATCCACTCACGACTCAGAGGTAACCCTGGTAATTCCTCTAGAAAGACATCTAGAAAGTCCCTCACAGTACGGATGTCCTTAACCGAAGAGTCCACAGAATCAGAAACACTGATGTAGGCCAAGTACGCCTCACATCCTTTCCTCACAAGCTTCTCTGCTACCAATGTAGATATCATATTACTCAGATAATTCCGTCGTTCTTCAATCACGACTACCTCATTATCCTCCTCGGTCTTCAAAACCACTCTCTTTCCAGCACAATCCAGACTTACACGATGCTTCACCAACCAATCCATACTTAGAATTAAGTCGAACTCCCCAAACGGAAGTTCCATCAGATCAGCCAAAAATATTGTCCCTTGGACTTCCAACGGAACGTCCCTGAATAGCTTATTAACCCTAATGGACTACCCCAACGGACTCACCACAGAAATCTCACTAGAAGTGCTCTCACACGAAATCCCCAAGGTCTCAGACACAGAACATGCAACTTAAGAATGCGTAGAGCTTACGTCTATCAGTGCAACATAAGGTATATTAAGAATAAAAAACATACCCGTGATGACATCCAGAGCATCTCCATCCTCATGACGACGTACAGCATAGACAAGTGTAGGCTGCCTCGCCTTAGTCGGCCTAGCACCCCTACCAGGTGATCTCTGACCTCGACCCATACCGTTACCACCCCTAGCCTGTCCTCGGCCCCCCTAGGTGGTCATGTACCCCCCCTTCTTGGCTGCGCACGTCTCATCAACGAGCAGCTCGCACTGATTATCCCTTAGTGGGCAATCTTTAACTCAGTGCTCAGTCGATCCACACTTCAAACAAGCACCAGTAGACCTCCAACACTCGCCTGGATGACGTCTATTACACAGCTGATAGATCGCCACCCCGGTAGGCGCAACAGTAGGCCCAACTCTTATGGGCCCATCAATCCTGGCTTTTTCTTAGACCTCATTGATCGTGATTTTCCGTGATAAGTTTTATAAATTTATAATTCATCGCTCTTGAAACTAACTATTATCACGACGTAGGCAAGTGTACCTATCGAACAGTAGTATAGCTTTAGCAAGACCAGATTGTCGAACCCAAACGACTAAAAGTACTAGTAATGACTATCTTTTATTTATCTAGCCTAAGAATTAAAGGGGTTTGTTTTAACTAACTAATTAAACTAAGAAATTGCAGAAAATAGGATTGGGAAATTACTTTTGGGAAAACGATTGATTAAGGACAATACCTAAGGAAAAAATCCACCTAGACTTTTACTAGTTATTCTGGCTCCGAACTGGACGATTTATTCATTTAACCTATTCCGTAGAAATCCCTAAGTTATGTTATTATCCCTATTCAAGACTAATAAAGTCTAATCCCTAAGTTGAATAACTGAGACTTTTCTCTAATTAACATCCTAGGGTTGCATTAAGTCGATCTATGGATTCCCGTATTAGGTTTCAACCTAATCTGGCAAAATCTTGCCACCCTATCTCTAGGAATGCAATCAACTCCGCTTAATTATGACAAAGTTACTCTTAGTCAAGGTCTATTCCTCCTCCAACTAAGAGTAGTAACTTGAAGTGATATCCTGAAATACCAAAACAAGAATTAAGAACACACAATTAAGAACAAGTTAAATATTCATTATACGATTTAGAAAATAATAACAAGATTCGTCTTAGGTTTTATCCCCCTTAGGTATTTAGGGGTTTAGTTCATAACTAAACAAGAAAACATCTCAAAATAATAAATAATACAAAACATAAAGAAAACCCAAAACTCCTGAAGGGGAAATTGAGGAGAGATATTCAGTCTTGATGGTGAATCCGGCTTCTAAGATGGATTAATCAGCTTCCTGAGAGTGATTTCTTACTCCCTATTCTCCGTACCCCTTTTCTTTCTCCTCTGGGGTGTATTTATAGGCTTTGGAATGCCTAAGAACCCTCAAAAGTGGCCTTTTTCGAATTGGACTCAACTTAGGCTCGACAGGAACATGCCTGTGTGCGATTACTACAGGCTGTGTTCGAGCCTGTTAGATTGGCACGGGCGTGTGGTCTACCCGTGTGAGTTGTGTTTCGATTCTGCCAAATTGACACGGCCGTGTGAGCTGCCCGTGTAAGGAGGTCCAGGCTATGTTGATTTCGTGCTTTGGCCCATTTTCTCCGTTTTTGGCCCGTTTCTTGTTCCTTTCACTCTCCTATGCTTAGCTAAGTGTAAAACATGAAATTAAGGCATTAGGAGTATCGAATTCACCAAATCTAGGGAAAAATTATTCATAAAATGCACTAAGCATGGGGTAAAGATATGTATAAATTAAGGTTTATCAAATACCCCCACGCTTAAGCGTTTGCTTGTCCTTAAGCAAAATCCTCATTTCATAATTAAGAATTCCTTTTTCTCAACTTATAATTCCTATTAATAATATCACAAACTAACTCATAAGTAATCATACATTGAGAATTTAACTACAATACTAAAGCTTCAAACTTTCCAGGTTGAGTATTTAATCATGAAAAACTTAGACATCTCCCCTTCATCTAAGTAGTTATCATTGATTCATAACCTCACAGAGTTTAACATCCTTACTAAAGATTCACTCAAATCACTTGAAGTGTTTAAGGACAATGAAATTAGCACTCATTAGTCAATATGAAAAGTTATTACCATAGGCTTGCATGAAAATCAAATCTCCACCACTATAAATCGAGATGATACATCAATCAAAAGGTCTTTAAAAGGTTGTAATGAGGCTTGGTTAGGGGGTGTAGTTACAAGCTGAAAAAAAAGGTTAGAATTGAGATTGACTTGAAAAATTACTTAACTAGAAAAATATTTAATCATCACTTGTGTACAACAAAGCTTTCTTCTTTAACTATGGAATGAAACTTATAAGCAAAAGATAACTACTGATATGTATACATGTTTTTTTTTTAAGAGCAAGTCAAATAATCATAAATTAACTATTAATAACAAGACATAGTTAAGCAATTTATTCAAGTCAACTCTCGACAAAAATAGGGATCAAATTAATTTAGGGGATTTGAACAATAATGGGTTAGAGGTTAATATTGAGGGTAGTACAAGGAATGGCTTGTTAGGCTCAAAGGGGTTTACTAAGTGTTAATCGTGGAGGTAGGCTTTTCATGGCATGAGTGGGTTAATCCTAAGTGCCTCTATCATCTTGATATATCAAATCAAATGGTGTGGTCTTGACATGAATAATTAGGCAAGTTCTAGAATAACAATTCAATATTGGCACATTCAAAGCAATAACAAAAGTGAGTATGAAAAAATTAATATATGCTCAAAAGGCTAAAAAATCTCACAAAAATTATGGCTTTTTTATGTTTAAATCTGTAGGATTCAATTTAAGATAATACCTAAATTTGGGGAAACAACCTAAAATTTTAAATTCTTAAAAATCAATTTATCATGCTTGATTTTCTAACATCTTAAAGTTTAACAATCAATGCATGAATGCCTATGTTTTAATTCACGATATATCAATCAAAATTATCAGTCAATCAAAATTCATCTTAAACATGATATGAGAGATGTACAAGAGGACAAAGCAATATTCAGAGATTTTTAGATAATGAAATGATTACCCCCCACACTTAAGACGTACATTGCCCTCAATGTACAAGGTTGATATATGGAAAAATATAAAATCATAAGAGAGGGAGAGAATTGAAACTTCCTGAGTGTTGGAATGAATGAATTCCCTAGTTTAGCGAAAGCGAGAATTGACAATAGAACTGAAGGTAAGGCTTGATTCGGAGGAAGAAATAACCTGATAATAATCATAAAGGTAAGCCGCGTGAATCAATTAAAAAAGAACTAAGAATAACAATAAAAATAAGGGAAATAGTTTAATTTTGTAGGTGGTACGATCACCTCACACGCCCATATAGGTCGTGTCCAGCCTGTGTTTGTCGCGAGTTGAAAGTTCGTCACACGGCCTTGAGACACGTCCGTGTGTCTTGGCTGTGTGGCTTTATGATCGTAACGCACGATCGTGTGTGATGTGGCTCGCTTCACCCACGCCTGTGTACCTATACGCATGCCCATGTTGTTTTGGCAGTGTCGACCACGAGTGATAGGCACGGGCGTGCCGCACACCCGTGTTGATTGGACAGGTTGGCCCACGGCCTGCTCACACGATCGTGGGAATTTGTCGTATCCTGTGTTTTGTTAAAATTTGTACTCTGTTTTCACACGGCCGTATCACACGGCCGTGTCTATTCTCATGTCACGAGTACAACCTAAAGCACGCCCGTATAGATGGCCGTGTGAGTTTTGTGGACCTGTGTTCAAAGATTCAGTTAGTGGTCTAAATATTCAGAATTTTGAAATTTAAATAAAATTTAAATAAATGAAAACTGTTAGCACTCGAGTGCCTCCCGAGAAGCGCTTGTTTATAGTCTCAGCTCGACTTTCCCTTGCAGATGTATGGTCAAGGTGGTTTAAGGAGTTCGTACTCTTTATTCCTGCTATCATTCTTATCAAAATAAAGCTTTAGCCGAGAATTGTTTACTTTAAAAGTGCCGAACTTGGGATGATTTACCTCCACTGTACCGAATGGGAAAATACTAGGTACTGTAAGAGGGGTTTCTTCATCCGGGTTGGGAGTGACAATGTGAGGGTCTGTGGCATCTAATAAGACTTGATCTCCAACCTTAAGTTGATTTGGAGAGGTATCAAGCTTGTTTTGGCGTAGTTTCAATTTATCGGGTGTTCTCGGTTTATGTGCTCGCCATTCGTCTAGCTCCTCTATCTATAACCTTCGTTCTTCATGAATGGGTCCTCTATTATTGTTGTAACATGGCTCATGTACTTCTTTCAAACTTAATTTCTGCACAGTGGATTGTGTCATATTATCAATTTTAGTAGGATGGTGTGGATCATTACCTTCTATGTTCGATGCGATGCTAGAATTACGAGCTTGAAGGGTGATCGTTTCGTCTCCCACGCAAAGTGTAAGTTCATCTGTGCCAACATCAATAATTGTTTTAGCAGTTGCTAAAAAGAGCCTCCCTAAAATCAAAGGGGTATTGGTCTCCTCATCTATTTCTAAAACAAAAAAATCAACAGGAAATATGAATTTATCCACTTTCACTAGTACATCTTCAATGATACTAGTTTGTTTAGGTTTCCTAAGACCTAGTTGCTTAAACATTTTGTAAGGCATGACATTGATACTCGTCCCTAAATCAGCTAATGCATTATTCAGATCTAAACTACCAATTAAGCAAGGAATTGTAAAACTCCTTGGATCTTTCAATTTGTTGGGTAGCTTATTCTGTAGAATAGCTGAGCAAACTGCGTTTAGCTCTACATGCGATGCTTCTTCCAACTTCCGCTTGTTTGCTAAAAGCTCTCTTAAAAATTCCGTTGCATTTGGCATCTGTGACAGAGCTTCAATAAACGATAAGTTGATATGTAATTTTTTCAAAAGTTTAAGGAATTTACCGAATTGTTCATCTGAGCGGTCTTTTCTTGTTGCGTTAGGGTATGGCACACGAGGTTTGTATTCTACATTCACCGTTTTATTATGACTTACCTCACCATCACCTTTGCTTTACACATTTTCTTGCATTTTCCATCTCCTCTGAGATGGATTAATCGACTTCTTTAGAGTGATTTCTTACTCCCTATTCTCCGTCCCCCCTTTTCTTTCTCCTCTGGAGTGTATTTATAGGCTTTGGAACGCCTAAGAACCTTCAAAAGTGGCCTTTTTCTAATTGGGCTCAACTTAAGCTCGACAGGGACACGCCCGTATGACACACCTGTGTGCGATTACTACAAGCCGTGTTTGAGCCTATTACATTGGCACGGGTGTGTGGTCTACCCCTGTGAGTTGTGATTCGATTCTACCAAATTGACACGGCCGTGTGAGCTACCCGTGTGAGGAGGACCAGGCCGTGTTGATTTCGTGCTTTAGCCCATTTTCTCTGTTTTTGGCCCATTTCTCGTTCCTTTCGCTCTCCTATGCTTACCTAAGTGTAAAACATGAAATTAAGGCATTAGGAGCATCGAATTCACCAAATCTAGGGAAAAATTATTCATAAAATGTACTAAGCATGGGGTAAAGATATGTATAAATTAAGGTTTATCACTCATCCCAGAACCAGTAGACTCAGAATTCCTCTTAACCTTTCCTTTTTCACAGTTTTGGCGCTCAGAGTGCTTCACCTCGTCTTCAATCTTGGCCTTCTCGACCAACACAGCAAACTTACGCTCTCTGCGGAGCTATCAGAACCCTTAAGTTATCCCTCAGGCCGTCTTCAAAATAGACACAGTGCTCATACTCAGTCGCCACCATGCCTTGAGCATAACGGTTCAGCCTCAGAAAGTCGGCCTCATACTCGGCCACCGAATGCTCCCCCTGAGTGAATTCAGAAACTCATGTCGCCTAGCGTCAGTGTAGCTAGCCCCCACGTACTTACTCTAGTAGGTGGTCTTAAAGAAATCCCAAGTCAACCTATCAGGCTGAGTACCCTCCTTAACGGTCAACCACCACTGATATGCCTCATCGCGAAGCAAAGACACAGCTCCCTTAAGTTTCTGCTCATCAAAAAAGTCCAGATCATCCATAACGTGCTCTGTGACCTCTATCCAATACTCGGCCACACTCGGAGCAACTTTAGCGATGCCCCTAAATATCTCAGCCCCATTCGACCGGAGTCATTCCGTAACTGACCCACGGCCTCCAGATCCAACATTATCCGCAGCGACCCTCTCCAGAATTCGCTGCATAGCCTAGGACAGTGCATCGTCCCCAACTGCACGGTCAGCAGACTCAACACCAGTCTCAGTAGTAGGTGATATTGGTGTCCCACTAGAGTCCAAATTAGGGATCGTATCAAATGCGAAGGACTCAGCTCGAATCCCTCCACGGCCTCTAATACCCCTTCCACAAGTACCACGTGTATTTTAAATTAATCTGTATTTTAAAAGTTTTATGCACATCAGTGTACAGTTTTGATAATTATTAGTAGATATTTTATGCAGAACAGTATCAGAGTTTCAGAGTCAGTTATCGTGAGTAATACATCTCACTATAGTTTTAGTTTACACTACCTAAAATGTTTCAGTAAAGTACTACCAATAGTAGTCTCACAATTCATACACAGTATTCCAGACAAACTCAGACAATATTTCTGTATAAACATGCTTTCAACAATACATATTAGAGTTTTAGAGTACTTACAGGATCAGCGTCGGAGACTCGGTGAACCACTTATTTTTCGGAACATTCCAAATTACTTTACTACTGATTTTTAAAATCACTTTTTTTACTGCCCTAAACCATAGTCGAGTTTTCGCAAACCTGGCTCTGATACCACTAAATGTAACACCCCAAACTAGGCCTAGACGTTATGGCCTGATCTGGCGACGGCACATGTGAGTGATTTTGGAAAACTTTAGCAAATTATAAATTGAGCAGTTTATTATCTTTACTTAAGTCGTGACATCCTTATTCCAATTAATACTAGAAAATAATTCTTTTACCCGACAGTAAAATTATCATTCATTTTTACTAAAAACCATAACCTTAACAGTTTAAACTCCCAAAACCCAAAATAAATAGTTCAAATCCAAAAATAAATCCCAAAACAAATAAAAATAAAATTTATGTAATACATGTTACTCAAAATCCATAAGTGTTTAATAGTGGTCACCATCGAGCCTTCCGTCACACCGATCCATCTACTGCTGAGGATTACCTGACATAAAATAAACAAAGGGGTGAGTTTTCACAAACTCAGTGTGTACATCCCCACAAACAGCATGCATACAAACAGATAATAGATAACAGAAAACAAAAATCATGCCCGCTAACCCTGCACACCATCTCCGACCAACCCAACACACCATGTGGGGATAAAATCGACCCACCTAGCCCTACACACCAAGTATAGGGATACAATCACCCATCCAGCCCTACACACCAGAAGGTACCGTAAAACAGTACATAATAGGTAAAGGCAGCGTAGCTCCTAGATACTAGGCTAATCACCTTTCAGACTTCCTTCTCTCCACAACAATCCGAACCCAATGCAATGCAACATAAATATTATGGCAGGCTTATATGTAGATACCAGTACACATCAACATCATGGCAGAACAGATATACAGATTCAGACAGATATACATGCTTATAATAACTTGTTATTGCATACATTTCAGTAATCATTCAGAGTATGGGGTCCAAGTAACGCTTACCGACCCTACAGTCAGGTTACAATTGACTTGGCGACCCGTGCAACCTTACAGAACATTTCAAATTAATTGGGCTCACATGCCCGTGTGCCCTGGCCGTGTGGGCCTACACGCCCGTGTGGATTACATGGCCTGGCCCAAAATACCACACACCCGTGTGGCTCACCCGTGTGACCCACCTGCTCGTGCGGCCTACACGGCCCAATGATCGAGCCCGTGCCTCACACGCCCGTGTCTTAGCACCTGTTTGGTGTGCGCACAGCCTGGCTCGTCTGCCACATGCCCTTGTCTCACGACACAAGCTACCACACGGGCAGACCACACGCCCATGTGGCGTCGACAGTCAGCTTTTCAGCTTTCACTGAAGCTCAATTTCTACGTAATCGGAGTACACACCTGGTTCGTTTTCGCTGTTAATCCAACCAAGAGCATTCCAAAGCCTAAGATTGACAAAACTGAATCCAAATCAATCACTTAAATCGATTTACTTAAGAATAGACAAAACCCGAAACGCGAGATCTACTTACCTTCGACAAAGAACGATGTTTCTTTACTGTTTAGAAACCCAATTAGTGATCCATGGATCTTTGAACACTCCCTAAACAGCAACCAAAATATCTCTTAACAAACTCCCACATAAAACACTTAACTTGATTAAAGCGATACTTACCGAATCGACGATACCACCAGCAAAACACCAAGCCAAACGAGAAGGAAAGGAAAACAAAAGAGATGAGAGGGAAAAGTATGTTTTTCGACAGCAAAGGAGGTTTTGGAAAAATAGAAGAGAGAACTTTTGTCAAAAAGGAGAAAATAAAAGAAACCCTAGGTTTTCCCTAAAGCCCAAACACAGAATTTTACTAAAGCCCAATGCTTACAAGAACTTGCAGCAAAATAATCACTTAGCCACTGCAAGGATTCGAACTCAAGACCTTGAGCAGACTGACACTCCTCTTAGCCATTAGACCAGCAGGCCCATTCTGTTAAGTTTTTACCAACAATTCCATATAAGCCCACTGACTTCAAGTCAGGCTTTATTCAAATAAAACCCAAAATTAGCCCAGGTTAACGCTTAAACTTGGAACCTCCCAAACACACCCCAGAGCATATAATCATTTAACCCCACATATAATTAAGCTAAAATAACACGAATCATAAATTCAGACACTGCCAAGCCTAATACTCACAAAAGCCAAAAATAAAAAATTTGGGGCGTTACAATATGTACATATCCAAAATTCCATAACACAAACCAAACATGTGGCTAATTTCAACAAAGCTCATATAAGCCAACATTGACCAAATTAACCTATACATACATTATAATCGAAATTAAACAACCGAATGTACCAAAAGAGCCGATGGATAGTGTGATCTAGCTACAACAAGCTTCCAACCCGAACGAGCTTTCGAATCACTAAAAACATGAAAAATAACACAGAGTAAGCATTTAAGCTTAGTAAGTTCGATAACATAGAAATTAACTTACCACTTCGTCACATTTAAGGTAAGCATACAAAGCATACCCAAACTCAATTTGGCCAAAAGCCTAAACACATATCCTCATCAACCATGTTAGTCATGTATTTCATATAAATATCAAGAAACATATATGAGCTCAACAATAATCAAACTTCCATCATGTACAAATCATTTTCATATATCTCATGTAAATACCTGTTGTAGTTCGTATCGAACTAGTGTAATCTCTAACAAAAAAGTGTCCATTGAACCATTTAGAATATTGTTGGATATGCGGGTAGCACACACGAGGTGTACTAAACTGTAATTCGTCAATTCTTGTACATGCATGCTCATACGAGCCCCAAATTGGTATGCTCTTACAAGCTGTAATTGGTAAGCTCTTCTAAGCTGATAAATGGTAAGCTACTCCGAGCAGAATAATGGTAAGCTCATGCAAGCTAAGTATCGGTAAGCTCATACGGTCTGAAATCGGTAACCCTAATGACATGTCATTTGTATCCTATAAATTCCTACAATTCAAACGGGGCTCGGTAATTAGGGTACGTCGTCAGATATACGATCGATATTCATATTTGATGATAATGCAAATAACATACATCTAATTCAATCAAAGCATATAATTACACAATTTGATTACACGAACTTATCTCGACGAGTGTACGTAAATACGAAGGCGACTAATTCAATATTTTTCCTTTGCCCCGATCTAACTCCGTACAAAGCCTAATCGGATTTATATGAATGGATTTAACTCAATCCAATATCATTCACATTCAATGCAGTCCAACACATATTTTTGGCAAAATTACCATTTTGCCTCTATACTTTTAATTTTAGTCCCTAGGCTCTGAAAATGAAATTCATTCAATTTTATCCCTACCCAAGCCTAGCCAAATTACAAACATATTTATAGCAGCCCATATATTTCACAAATTTACAATTTTACCACACAATTTAATCACATTTTTCAATTTAATCCCTAATTGATAATTTCATCAAAAATTCCTTTACTAAAATTGCTTATCTAACAACAACCATTCATTTTCTACCATTAAACTTTAAAACCCTAACATGTTCATCAATGGAAAAACTCAAATACTTTAACACTTTCACAAATTAGTCCCCGGGTTAGCTAGATTAAGCTACAACGATCCCGAAAACATAGAAATTATCAAAAACGGGACAAAACACATACCTAATTGAAGGAAATATGGTTGCTGAATGTTTTGAAGCTTCCATGGCTATCTTCTCTTTTAATTTTGGTTCCAAGATGATAATGGAAGATGATGATTCATTTTATTTTAATTTTACATATCATTTATTTATTAATTACTTAATTAACCTTTATAATCTTTAATAATTACACACAAATTGCCAAGCCATTATCATCCACTAACATACTAATGGTCTAATTACCATATAAGGACCTACACTTTAAAGTTCTATAGCTATTTAATACTTTTAGCTATTAGAACTCAACTTTTTCACTTTAGGCGATTTAGTCTTTTTTATAAAATTAAGCATGTAAATGATAAAATTTCTTAACGAAATATTTATACGATAATGCTATCATACTGTAGACCATAAAATAATAATAAAATAATTTTTCCAACTTTGGATTTGAGATCTCGAAACCACTATTCTGATTTCACTCAAAATGGGCTGTTACATATTTACCATTCGCAACGCAAGCTTTTCGATGAACAAAATTATTTCTCAAATAATCAATAGCAACATTGTTAGAAGATGGACTATCAATAGTAATAGGGAAGACCTTCTCAATCCCCTAATCCTGAATACATTTCTCAAAAGCTTGACCAATGCTCTCACCTTTATGAGCAGAAATTGGGTAAAAGTTTATAATTATCTTTTGTAACCTCCACTCATCATCTATCCAATGAGCTGTTAGAACCATGTGGGGTATCCTTTGTAATGAAGTCCAAGTGTCTGTTGTCAAAAAATTCTGCTTGTCTATTCTTGAAAAGATTGCTTTCATACATTCTTCATGGAATTAAACAAATCAAGACAACCCTTTCTAATTTTCCGAAGAGATGGAAGATGAAACCTTGGGCATGCTATAGAAATAAAAAAACTTAAAACCCCCATTCCACAAATTTAAAAGGTAATTCATCCACAATAATAATATGAATCAGTGCATTTCTAATAACATTTTGATTAAACACCCAAGTTGAAAAAAATACATTTTCTTAGCTAGATTTTGCAAATCCAAGTTCTGCTTGCTTCAGATCAAATGTAGCAGCCCATTTTTAGTGGTGTCGGAAACATTGGTTTTGAGACCACGACTCTGGAAAGTGAGTTATTATTTTAAAATTTATTTAATGTTTATAGTTTTAATTTAAGGTATTATTAAATTTTTGTTAAGAAATTTTGAAGTTTAAATGGTTAATTAGGTAAAAAGGACTAAATCATAAAAGTTGCAAAAGTGGGTTTCTATTAGTTAAAAGGGCTAAATGGATATGGAAAGGAAAGCTAATGAAATTAGATGGTAATTATACCATAATTAAGTTAGTGGATAGTTATGGACAAGTTTTAATTGAAATTTTTAATTAATAATAAGGGCAAGATGGTAAATTAGTAAATAAACATAAATTTAATTAAGTTAAAGTAATCATCTTCCTCGTTTGGTTGTTTCACAACTGATTCTACCATGGATTCTTAAGCTGGGTTTTAGTTAAGCTTTATTTCACATTGCATGGTATGTATTCAAGCCCCGTTTTTAGTGATTTTTATGTTTTTGAGCTCGTGTTATCTTAAACTACTTAGCCCGAGGGTTAATTTCCAAATCTGTTAAAGGTTGAGGGACTTTTTATAGTTCTGTTTGAATGTTTTTTGAAGTTAAATGATAGATTATTAATCTTGGTTGTTAAACAAACTTGTTTTGTTAAGTGGTTTTTGGTAAATTTAGGGTTTAAGGACTTATTCATGAAAATAGTAAAATTTCATGGTAACATTATGAAATTATGATTTAAGTGGGTTGATATGAGTCCCTAAGAAGTTTGGCTAGCATGTAAGGAGGGCAAAAAAAAGTATTTTCACAAGTTTCGAGCTTAAAGACTAATTTGTGAAAAAGTTTTAATAGGTGGGGTAAATTCATAATGTTATGATAATGTGAATTATTGATTAAATTGAATGTTTGAATTTATTTTAAGTACCTAATTGAATGAAACTATTCATTTAGATTAAGATAAACAACAACCGGACTTAAATCGAGGAAAAACGAAAGCTTTGGATTAGTCTCCAACTCTTATTCTACGACTATAGTTATCTAGGTAAGTTCATATAAATTATAATCTTATTAATGGTAGTTTGATTGATTATCGGTTATATTGCGTTAGTTATAAACTGGCTTGAAAATGTATGTATATTGATTTTTTGAGTAATTGTCAGATAAATAATCACGTTTGAACCTTAAGAATTCTTAGGATACGAATGACATGTCATTAAGGATTTCTTGTTTTGGGTGCTGGTCTTGAATGTCCTAATGATGGCTGAGATCCTGCATTTGTTGCAGATTCTCCATAGCTTGTGTAAGTAGCATCATGTAGCTAACATTCCAACCCACAGCTCGTGTGAGCACTATTTAAAAGGAAAGGTTACAGTTATATGGAAAGGCACACTATGTGTGAGCATTCCCGAGTATCCAATATAATTCTAGATGGTTCAACAGGTAAGCAAATGTTAATGGCATGACATGTGTTCAAATGGATAATTGTTCATAATCCCATGAAAGGTAAATTTTGATGAATGCAAATGAATTGAAGGGAACTATATGATTATGTGATGAATGTTATGTTCATAAAGATTCATTTATGAAATGGTTGATTTTCTATATGCATTATACATGAGCCTACTAATTTGTGAGTTTGGTGATGCTTATAAGATTGTATTAGGCTTATGATTATGGTAAAGATGTTATGCACATTTTATAATTTGAGCTTAAGAATGGTAAGTTATGTTTAAGTTTATACGAGCTTACTAAGCACTAGTTGCTTACATGAATATTTTCCTTTGTTTCCTAGATTATTGGAAGCTCGATCGGTTGGAAGCTTGTCGGAGATCTATCACTCTATCCAACAACCACTTCGGTAGTTTTTAAGTTAGTTTTTCCAAGGATATAAATGGCACTTATAGGACCTTTTTATAATGGCACTCATTGAATGTGTTAATGATCAATTTGGTATGTATATGCTTTTGGAGTATATATTTTGTTTAATGGACTTTTAATGCCTTAGTAAATTTATGTTCTTTGGTCACTTTAGGTACTTGTAATATATGACCCTTTTGGTATGTTTGTGATGACAAGTGAATAGTTATAATTAATGTCATTAGGAAGTTAAAGTGACTATGTTTTGTGCTTGATATGTGGCATTATAGCCTTGTTTTATTAAAGTTGTTTTGGTATAAATGTGGTGCCTTTGAATGGCATATTGGTTAGATGAAATAAGTTGTCTGAATTGGCATATCCTTAAAACTCTTATTTGAAGAGTTGTGGTTCTCATAAATAATTAAAAGAAACAAAGTTTATAATAAATAATATAAAAATAAATCAATAATAAAATATTAAAGAAGCTATTACAAAGTTGAGCTATAAATAAATCAATAAATGTGTCCTTTTTTTCTATAGACACCAAAAATTCACATATATCATTGGCAAACTATGTAACACGAGAAACAAATGAATATATCAAAAGTTATAATAATTAAAAATTTTAAAAATGAATTAAAGGTGATAATTCATAAGAAGCAAAGGATACAGTAGCATTGTTTGTCAAAATTTTAGGATTTCTACATTTATTATTCATTTTAATGTGCAAAATTATTGTAGAATTTAATATGATGAAACAAGCTATTTACAAGTCTAATAATATCTCTGCTTACAAGAGAGTTTATAGGTATTTTGGTATTGCCAAGCAAGTTACAAATTGCCAGATTAACAGGAAATTGCCTTTCTCTTTTACTCAAGACCAATTCATGCATCTCTTATAGTAATTAACAAGAAAAAAGGCTCTAAGCCAACTTGATTCAAGTAAGTTTAAAGTTGGATCTTTTACCATTATAAAGCATCATCTAAAGTAAATAAATGATATGTAAATATAAAAAGGGTATGTCTACATGTAAAGTGCCAAACAAAAAAGAAGGATATTCTTAAACTGGTAAGTAAAAGTTGAAGTCTATGTGATGAGAATCTCAACATTTGTAAGCTTTAGTCAAATATATTTTCAAGCTATGGATAAATAAATAAATAAACTCAAAAAAACATAGCAGAGACCTAATTGAAGGTGAGCTTTTATATTGAAAGGTCAAGCTATATGTTATGATATGTTGCAAATTTCAATTCTCATCTTCCCTGATGAAGCAGTTTGATATGCATAAAGGCATAGGTGGTTTGCTGAAAAAACAATGTAAAGGCAAAGAAAACATTGAAAACAATAAAGAGCTTTATGCTTAAAATTTTGAAAATTATTGTTCGTTCTAAAAAGAAAAGGTTTTTAGATTATCTAATAACAAAAATTGAAATATCATAAGAACCAAATAGAGAACTAAGGATAGAATAAAACTTTCCATGTTCTTGGCACAAAGCCATTATAGAACCAAACATGAAAACACTCACTCACTCATAAGTAGAAAGCCAAAAAAAATTACAATCTCACCTGAAATAATTGATGGTGGTTGTAGCCTGTGGGACCATGGTTGTAGGACTAAACAAGAAGCCAAAAATGGGTAAACAATTGAAAGTAGGAGGCGTCAGGCCTGGGGAAGGAATCAAAGCTTTTGAGTAAAGGAGAAAGAGAAAGTAATGGGGGATTTGGAACGACAAGAAGGAAAGTAAGGCTGGTGGATTAAAAATCTTAATTTAAGATTTATCAAAACCACATAGTTTTTCCTTTTCTTATTTGGATTTTCAAGTAACACGAATTATGTAATTCATATTCGAATTAAATAAAAAATTTTGACTTTTTATTCAATTTTATCCGAATAAATCAATTAACTAGAATAACTTGAACTATTTAACTCAAAATTTGAATTTTTTATCAAGTTTTTCGAATTGGATCGGATTTTGCTCACCCCTAGCCATTAAGGTTACAAAAAAGGAAAATGGGTGTCGTGATCAGGGATTAATACGATGGCTTGAAATCCAACATAAGTTGTGGATTCTTTGAAGCTAGTGTTAACGGTATTGTACTAAGCTAGTGTTAGCAATCTGAATATGCCAACTTGTATAAAAAAATGGGTGTTGTGATCGGGATTTAATTCGATGACTGGAGATCCAACATATGTTGTAGATCCTCTGAAGATAGTGTTAGCATATTCGAACTAAGCTAGTGTTAGCATCCCAGACCCGAAACTAGTTTTAGTGGCTCAATAATGTCAACATATGTAATCAGATCAGTGTTGTGTATCCCAATTCAATTTACTTTAGTTCTTCAGGTGAAAAACAGAAATGGAAATGATACTAAATGGAATCAATATGATTGAAATGAATATATATGTATATGAATGAAATTATATATGTGTTCCAAATTGAATATGATTTGGTAACTATATGCGATATGATGGATTGGTATTTCACTATATGAATGCATTTTAAGCTTATGGCACGTAATGAAACTAACCTATTTGATGTATTTGTAAAAGTATATGAATGTGAAAGACGCCAAAGGATTGCTATGTTTGTACCAATGCATTTTAATTTCTAAATTAGTGTAATGCCAAGTTAAGTAAACTTTCATATAGACTTACTAAGCATCCAAAATTTTTACCCATTGTCTCACTTTGCCTTGTAGATTTTCAGATTGTGAAACCAACTGAATCAACTTGAAGATCACACTATTCCATAATCGCCTCGATAGTATTTTGGGTCATTTTAATCTTGGTTATGTGGCATGTATGTAGGGTTAATATATGTTTTTACTTGAGATGATAGTGATTGGATCTATGGTTGATCCTTGAATATGAATTGGTTAATGTTTAAGTATATAAGTGAATGTTTGATAACATGTTCAAATTTTGTTAAAGTTTGTGAATGGCCAAGTTGGAAATGGAATGATTTGTTTGAGTTTTGAAAATGGTTATATGAAAATGAGTATATGATGGTAGTTTGCTAATTGGCATAAGTTTCACTTGAATTGTAAATTTGTTGGTAATTTGGCATGTACTAGGAGTTGTTAGGTTACCTTATAATGTTAAGATGGTTTGAAACCTTAATTGTTAATAAACTTAAGTTGTAAATGACAATTGATATATATATGTACATGTATTTAGTTTATGAAGTGTTATGTGTGAATGATAAATGAAGATGTGAGCTTGAATGAAATTTGACTTGAGAAATGAATAGTTGGAAGTGTAACACCCTTAGCCCGTATCCGTCGCCGAAGTAGGGTTACGAGGTATTACCAATCAATTCACAACATATGGCATGCATTTATCAAACATAAATCATTCAATATCATAAATTATTCAACATAATCACATTGTCCCTTATAAGGGCCTACAAGGCCTTAAACATGCTTTAGAAGTGGTTTAGGACTAAACCGATAACATATGAAAATTTTGGAAACCTAGAAAAATTTCAACCATACAGAGGTCACACGCCCGTGTGAACAGGCCATGTGCCCCACACGGCTCCAGACACGCCTCTGTCTCAGGCCGTGTGGAAACAAGGCATACATACTAACTTGTATCACACGGCCGAAGACACATCCATGTGCCAAGCCTTGTGAAAACTGGAGGGTATACTGACTTATGCAACACGGCCAAGTCACACGCCCGTGTGGGAGGCTGCGTGCCAATTAAGCGATATACTAACTTGTATCACACGGCTAGTCACACGCCCGTGTGTGAGATCGTGTGGAGCATACTACATTCAATCCAAATTCATCACCAGGGGACACACGGCTGTGTAACATGACCGTGTGTCACACAAGGCTGAGACACACGCCCTTGTGGACAAAAATAGGCCATTTGCAAGGCCAATTTGCCACCCCAACTTCTATGTACCTACACAAGGCAAAATGGTACCATTTTATCATACAATTAGGTAGCCAAAATCATCAACCAAATGCACAATTCATACCATTATAATTTCATCTATTCCAATTCTCAAATTACTACCATTTATATAGCCAAAACAATATCAAAATAATATGGTTCATTTACCATAAATCACACAACCATTTGAGCATCTATAAACCATAACCATATTCATACCAAAACATACCAAAATAAGCCATCACTCATGGCTATATATGTACAAACCAAAAAATATATATTTACAAGCCCTTTCTAATAGCCAAACACACATCAATATTAACATCATTTACAAGCCAAATCTCATGGCTATGATTAAAAGCAAACTATCACATCTAGTCTATACATGCCATGTGCCAAAAATGTATAATCCAAAAGTACCAACTTAGATGTTTGATAGTGTGATGATGTTCCTGACGACTCCCAGATCTAAGCTAGCCTTGATTCACTATAAAACATAGAAAAATAACACGAAGTAAGCTTCATAGCTTAGTAAGCTCGTATGATATAAACTTTACTAATCACAAATACATTATTCATCAATCTAAACATATTATCATGTGCTTTATGATTACTAACAATCCTTTCACCTACTTAATCATAAGCTTATATACAAACTTTATAAATTCTTCGATTTTAAGCTCATAATATGCATATACATACTTGTACCAATCCATAACAAGTTCATATGTATACGGAATGCCGTTGAATACTCAATGCCATGCACACTAAGTGCCATACTCGATATCTCCCACACTAAGTGCAACACTTGATATCTCACACACTAAGTGCCGTACATAGCCGAAGCTATCTCAAATCGCACACTAAGTGCCATTTATAGCTGAAGCTATGTCGAATCGCACACTAAGTGCCACAAATAGTCGATTTGTCATCGAACATAACTGTAGTCCCATATATACAATTTATGCAATATCAAAGCACTAAAAGCATAATTATTGCAATGCTTAATACATACGACCTTACCTCAGATGCTAGAACAGCGAATTGAGTCAATTAGTCGATAACTTTATCTTTTCCTTGATCCAAGTCCGTATTCCATTTTTCTTGATCTAATTATATTCAAAATTAACTTATTCAATCATCTATTCATTCAAATTAATCCAAAACATACTTTAAAACACATTTATACTTTTGCCCTATAAATTTCACATTTTTATAGTTTAGTCCTTATTTCACAAAATCACATATTAATGAAATTCAAAACTAACCCATGCTAGCTGAATTACTATAGTTCCCTCTAGAAACCCATAATTTTCATTTATTCACACTTTTACCCACATAATTTTACTATTTAACAAATTAATCCCTTTTTGGCATTTTTGTCAAAAATCACTTTACAAAACTAGTTTAACTATCAACAACTATTCAAAATCCATCATCAACCATCAAATTACTCAAGCATTCAACAATGGCAACATGTTAAATCTTTAACAATTTTGAAATCTAAGGTACGGGCTAGCTAGAATATGAAGCAACGATCTAAACAACATAAAAATCATTAAAAACTGACTAAAACCATACCTTAATCAACTAGGAAAGCTTGGCCGAGTGAACCTAACAATGGATTCTTCTTTCTTTTATTTTTTTACGGTGGATGAATTGAAGAAGAAAGATGGTGGCTTTTGTTGTTTTATTAATATTAACATTATTTATCAAATACCAAAATTAACCTTGAATTATAACATTTAAAATCACTTAAATGATGTCCATAAAAGTCCACTAACATTTAAATTGGTCTAATTATCATTTAAGGCCACCATAATTAACAATAAAAGTTATTTGACACCTTTAACTAATAGAACATCCACTTTACATTTTACGCGATTTAGTCATTTTTACTGAATTGAGTACTGAAACAGTAAAATTTCTTTATGAAACTTTCACATAATAATTCTATCATGCTGTAGACCTTATTAAAATAATAAAATAAATATTTTGACTTTGGATTTGTGGTTCCAAAACCACTGTTCTGATTTAACTAAAAAAACGGGTTGTTACAACTCTCCTCCTTAGGGATTTTCGTCCTCGAAAATCTTACCAGTGAATAGATTCAGGTATTGTTTTCTCATAGAATCCTCGGGTTCCCATGTAGCTTCTTCAACTCCGTGTCGGTTCCATAATGCTTTCACTAATGTGATTCTCTTATTTCTCAGCTCTTTGATCTCATGAGCTAAAATTCGAATCGGTTCTTTAGCATATGACATATCAGACTGAATTTCAACCTCGGTCGGGGAAATGACATGTGAAGGGTCGGATCGATATCGTCGAAGCATCTACACATTAAACACATTATGTCTCTTTTCTAACTCAAACGGTAAGGACAGCCAATATGCTACTTGCCCAACTCGCTCAGTAATCTCATACGGTCCGATGAATCGCAGACTCAATTTCCCTTTCCGACCAAACCACAATATCTTTTTCCACGATGACACTTTCAAAAACACTTTATCTCCAATCTGGAACTCAATATCTTTCCGTTTCAAGTTTGCATATGATTTATGTTGATCTGAAGCAGCTTTCAAACTATCGCGAATTACTTTCACTTTTTCTTCAGTCTCTCTAATCAGATCAACCCCGTGAATCTTATTTTTGCTAAGCTCACTCTAGTACAACGGTGTTCGACATTTATGACCATATAGAGCTTCGTACGGTGCCATATTTATACTCGATTGGAAGCTATTATTGTAAGCAAATTCAATCAGTGGTGGATATTTCTCCCAGCTACCTTCAAACTCAAGAATGCAACAACGTAACATATCCTCAAGTATTTAAATAACTCGTTCAGATTGACCATCCATTTGTGGGTGAAATGTAGTGCTAAAATACAGCTTTGAACCCAAAGCTTCTTGCAATTTCTTCCAAAATCGCGAAGTAAATCTTGGATCTCTATCCGAAACAATAGATAGAGGAACACCATGTAATGTTACAATTTTAAAAATATACAACTCAACTAATTTATCAAGCGAGAAATCTGTACATACTAGAATGAAATGGGCTGATTTCGTCAATCTGTCAACAACAACCCAAATTGTATCTTTCCTTTTCAGAGATAAGGGCAAACCCGAAACGAAATCCATTATTACTCTATCCCACTTCCACTCAGGAATCATAATAGGTTGTAATAAACCTGACGGCACTTGATTCTCAGCTTTAACTTGCTGACAAATCAAACATTTCGAAACAAATTTCGAGATATCTCGTTTCATGCTGTGCCACTAATAAAGTTGTTTCAAATCGTTATACATTTTCGTGCTTCCCGGATGTACTGATAAACAACTACAATGTGCCTCATTTAGAATCTTTCGAATGAGTTCAGAATTTCTTGGTACACATATTCTATCACGAAACATTAAATAATCATCAGGCCCTATTTGAAACTCTGAATCAGAAGTCGACTCACACTGAGCTCGTTTTGCTTGCAATTCATTATCAAATTTTTAAGCCTCACAAATCTGCTGTAGAAATAACGGCCTCGCTTTTAACTTGGCTACTATCGAACCGTCATCAGAAAAAGCTAATTGTGTGTTCAAAGCACGTAAAGCAAATAAGGACTTTCGGCTCAAAGCATCAGCAACTACGTTCGCTTTCCCCGGATGATAGTCAATCACTAATTCATAGTCTTTTAGCAATTCTAACCATCTCTGTTGTCGCAAATTCAAATCTTTTTGAGTCATCAGATATTTCAATCTTTTGTGGTCGGTATAAATATGGCATCTCTCACCAAACAAGTAATGACGCCAAATTTTCAACATGAACACTATCGCAGCTAACTCTAGATCGTGCGTCGGATAATTCTTTTTATGCGACTTCAACTGTCTCGAGGCATAAGCTACAAATTTTCCTTCCTGCATCAGAACACAACGCAGGCCATTTAACTATGCATCAATGAAAACTACGAATTCTTTACCTGACTCAGGCTGAACTAATACTGGTGCCTCTGTTAATAATGCTTTCAACTGCTCGAAGCTCTGCTGACACTTTTCTGACCACTAAAACTTAACATCCTTTTGAAGTCGCAATTATCAAGAAGCCTTTCACAAATCGTCTATCATAGCCAGCTAGTCCCAAAAAACTACAGACTTTGGATACATTTCTTGAAGGCTTCCAATCTATAATCGCAGAAATTTTGCTCGGGACAACTTGAATACCCGCCGCTGAAACTATATGTCCCAGAAAACTAACCTCTCGTATCCTAAACTCACATTTCCTGAACTTTACAAATAATTGTTTATCTCTCAAAATTTGTAACATGATTCTCAAATACTCGGCATGCTCAGATTCATCACGAGAGTAAATCAAAATGTCATCAATAAACACAACTACAAATCGGTCTAAGTACGGCCTAAAAATCCGGTTCATCAAGTTCATAAAAATAGCAGGTGCATTTGTTAGTCCGAAAGGCATAACAAGAAATTCGTTGTGTCCGTACCTTGTTCTAAATGCAGTCTTTGGCACATCTGAGTCTTTAACTCGCAACTGGTAATAACACGATCTCAAATCAATTTTTGAAAACACTGTTGCCCCTTTTAACTGATCAAACAAATCATCTATTCGTGGCAAAGGGTATTTATTCTTGATCATCACTTTGTTGAACTGTTGATAGTCTATACGCATTCTCATCGTGCCATCTTTCTTTTTCACAAATAACACCGGTGCACCCCAGGGAGAGGAACTCGGTTTAGAAAAACCTCTATCTATCAACTCTTGCAACTGAGCTTTCAATTCTTTTAACTCTTTCAGAGCCATTTTGTACAGAGTTATTGATATCGATGTTGTTCTCGGTACTAATTCAATACCAAACTCAACCTCTCTGATAGGTGGTAAACCCGGTAACTCTTTGGGAAATACATCTGGATACTCGCATAAAACTGGTACTAATTCAATCTTTGCTTCTGTCACTTTCGTATCAAGTACATAAGCAAGATAAGCTTCACACCCATTTCTCACAAATCTCTGAGCTAACATAGACGAGATCACAACTGACAAACTATTCAGATCATCAAATTTAATTCTAATAGTCTCATTATTCTGACATTTCAGTTCAATTATCTTTCGTCTACAATTCACTATAGCATCATGCATCGTTAGCCAATCCGTACCCAAAATCACATCAAATTCATCGAATGAAAAAAACATCAGATTAGCTAGAAAACAGAAATCCCTATTCATTAACGAACAAATTGGTCGTATATTAGCGGACAATATATATATGGGTCCGCGGTGCATTGCCATTCGAAATCAAGATATTGCGCTTGGGCTTGTCGATCGATTTAAAGCCTTTCGAACACAACTAATATCTATTCGAACTCCCTTTACTTGTAGGAGTACATCTTGGATTTGTCGATTATGTTATGGTCGGAGCCCCACTCATAGTGACCTGGTTGAATTGGGAGAAGCTATAGGTATTATTGCGGGGCAATCCATTGGAGAACCGGGAACGCAACTAACATTAAGAACTTTTCATACCGGCAGAGTATTTACAGGGGATTCTTCTTGCAGACTTTGTCAACAAAAACACATTTTCCTAAGGGCTTCGATACTCTAATCACAAACTCAATAGACTCTATAGGCAAAGTCTTACTAGATACTAAATTCATACATATATAAGAATGAGTTGATCCTGGATCTATCAGTGCAATCACATTAGTATCATAGAGAGTGAAAGTAGTAGTGATAACATCTGGAGATGACGCTTCTTCGTGAGCGCGAATAGCATAAGCTCGGACAGGTGCTCGTGCCTCAGATCTCATAGAAAAATCTCTTATCACACCTCTACCACTGGATACATTCCCTGTATTTCTTGGGGCCTCCCTCTCATTGTCGTATTGCTCGATCTTGCATGCTGACATTTATCTTTTTCATTTAACTTAGGACAATCTCAGATAAAATGATCTTGCGAACCACAACTGTAACAAGCTCTATTATTATTTTTCTCCCAGCAATCTCTAAAATGTCATCTTCCATACTGTTGACATTCAAGTTTAACATCTTTCACATTGCCAACACTCGATACCGATGTAGCTTTAGCTTTAGGACTAGTTTATTGCTTTCCACGATCTCTATTAGAATATCCCACTAAAGCTGTCAATCAGTTAAAATAGTTTCTGGATTTCTTCAACGAGGATTGATAAGCTTTAGTCATCGATCTCTTCCTTGAATCTCTTGCCTCTGAATCAGCCTTTCTCTTTTCTTTGCTAAGTTCCTCAACTTTGCAAGCTCTGTCTACTAAAACAAAAAATTTCTTCAGTTCTAAAATTCCAATGAGAAGTTTAATATCCTCATTCAATCCATCTACAAATTGTTTGCACATGATTTCTTCAGTGGAAACATATTCCCCAGCATACTTGCTCAACCGTACAAATTCTCTTTCATACTTTGTCACGGTCATTCGACCCTGTTTCAAATCTAGAAACTCTTTATGCTTTTGATCAAGGAACCGCTGACTTATATATTTCTTTCGAAACTTCATCTGAAAGAATTCCCAAGTCACTCACTCTCTCGGTACTACAGACACCAAGGTATTCAAGCATTGATATGTTGTATCTCTCAACAGTGAAACGACACACTTTAAACATTCAACTGGCATGCACGAAAGTTCATCAAACACTCAGATCATATTTTCAAGCCAAAACTTGGCTCTCTCAAGATCAACATCAACATTAGCTCTGAACTCTTCAGCCCTGTGTTTGCGGATCTTGTCAACAGAATGCTTATTTAATCTTAAAAGTTTGACTTTTTAAGGAGCTACAGGTACGGATTGGGGATTAGGAGGGGTAGAGATTGTTAAGCAGCCGGGTTTGTTCGAATATATTGAGTGAACCATTCGTTCATCATTTGGAAGAAGGCTTCTTTAGCCTCTCCTCCTTGGCTACCAGTTACGGGCCTAGAATCAGATGGTGCTATCCTTTGCGCGGGAGCAGGCGCATTACTCTAAACCTCATCGGCTAGAGCTCAATTGGGATCCATTACAATATGAAAACAAAGTTTAAAACGTCAGGGGTCATCACACTATCTCAATTTATATATGTGGCATGTATAACTAGACTCACATACGCTACGTTAGTCCTAGAATTGACTAAATCGTAGCTCTGATACCAAAAAAATATAGCAACCCTAACCCATATTTGTCGCCGGAGTAGGGTTACGAGGTTTTACCGATCAATTCACAACATATGGCATATATTTATCAAACATAAATCATTCAATCTCATAAATCATTCAGCACAATCACATTGTCCCTTATAAGGGCCTACGAGGCCTTAAACATGCTTTAGAAGTGGTTCAGGACTAAACCGATAACATATGAAAATTTTGGAAACTTAGAAAAATTTCAACCATATAGGGGTCAAACGCCTGTGTGAACAGGCCGTGTGCCTCACACGGCTCCAGACACACCTCTGTCTCAGGCCGTATGGAAACAGGGCATACATACTGACTTGTATGACACAACCGAAGACACGCCCGTGTAAAAACTAGAGGGTATACTGACTTATGCAACACGGCCAAGTCACACCCCCGTGTGCTAGGCCGTGTGCCAATCAGGGGATATACTGACTTGTACCACACGGCCAGTCATACACCTGTGTGTAAGACCGTGTGGAGCATACTGACTTCAATTCAATTTCATCACCAAGGGACACACGACCGTGTAACATGATCGTGTGTCACACACGGGTGATACACATGCTCGTGTCTCTGCCCGTGTGGACAAAACTAGGCATTTGCAAGGCCAATTTGCCACCCCAACTTCTATGTACCTACACGAGGCAAAATGGTACCATTTCATCATAATATTAAGCAGCCAAAATCATCAACCAAATGCACAATCCATACCATTATAATTTCATCTATTATAATTCTTAAATTACTACCATTTACTTAGCCAAAACAATATCAAATTAATATGGTTCATTTACCATAATTCACACAACCATTTGAGCATCTATAAACCATAACCACATTCATATCAAAACATACCAAAATAAGCCATCACTCATGGCTATATATGTACAAACCAAAATAAATATATTTACAAGCCCTTTCTAATAGCCAAACACACATCAATATTAACATCATTTACAAGCCAAATCTCATGGCTATGATCACAACCAAACTACCACATCTAGTCTATGCATGCCATATGCCAAAAATGTAAATCCAAAAGTACCAACTTAGATGTTTGATAGTGTGATGATGTTCCCGATGACTCCCGGATCTGAGCTAGCCTTGATTCACTATAAAACATAGAAAAATAACACGAAGTAAGCTTCATAGCTTAGTAAGCTCGTATGATATAAACTTAACTAATCACAAATACATTATTCATCAATCTAAACTATTATCATGTGCTTTATGATTACTAATAAACCTTTCACCTGCTTAATCATGAGCGTATATACAAGCTTTATAACTTCTTCGATTTTAAGCTCATAATATGCATATACATACCTGTACCAATCCATAACAAGTTCATACATACACGGAATGTCGTTGAATACTCAATGCCTTGCACACTAAGTGACATACTCGATATCTCGCACACTAAGTGCCACACTTGATATCTCACACACTAAGTGCCGTACATAGCCAAAGCTATCTCAAATCGCACACTAAGTGCCATGTATAGCCAAAGCTATGTCGAATCGCACACTAAGTGCCACAAATAGCCGATTTGTCGTTGAACATAACTGTAGTCCCGTATATAAAATTTATGCAATATCAAAGCACTAAAAGCATAATTATTACAATGCTTAATACATACGACCTTACCTCGGATGCTAGAACAGCGAATCGAGTTGATTAGTCGATAACTTTATATTTTCCTTGATCCAAGTCCATATTCCACTTTTCTTGATCTAATTATATTCAAGATTTAACTTACTCAATCATCTATTCACTCAACTTAATCCAAAACATACTTTAAAACACATTTATACTTTTGCCCCACAAATTCCACATTTTTTTACAATTTAGTCGTTATTTCACAAAACCACAAATTAATGAAATTCAAGACTAACCCATGCTAGTTGAATTACTATAGTGCCCCCTAGCAACCCATAATTTTCATTTATTCACACTTTTACCCACATAATTTTACTTTTTCACAAATTAATCCATTTTTGACATTTTTGTCAAAAATCACTTTACAAAACTAGTTTAACTATCAACAACTAATCAAAATCCATCATCAACCATCAAATTACTCAAGCATATGGCAACATGTTAAATCTTTAACAATTTCAAAATCTAAGGTACGAGCTAGCTAGAATACGAAGCAACGATCTAAAAAAATAAAAATCATTAAAAACTGAGCTAAAACCATACCTTAATCAACCAGGAAAGCTTGGCCGAATGAACCTAACAATGGCTTCCTCTTTCTTTTATTTTTTTGGTGGATGAATTGGAGAAGAAAGATGGTGGCTTTTGTTGTTTTATTAAAATTAACATTATTTATCAAATACCAAAATTAACCTTGAATTATAACATTTAAAATCACTTAAATGATGTCCATAAAAGTCCACTAACATTTAAATCGGTCTAATTATCATTTAAGGCCATCATAATTAACAATCAAAGCTATTTGACACTTTTAACTAATAGAACATGCACTTTACATTTTACACGATTTAGTCCTTTTTACTAAATTGAGCACTCAAACAGTAAAATTTCTTTACGAAACTTTCACACAATAATTCTATCATGCTATAGACCTTATTAAAATAATAAAATAAATATTTTAAATTTGTATTTGTGGTTCCAAAACCACTGTTCTGATTTAACTAAAAAAACGGGCTGTTACAGGTATCTTGTAATGGTATTAGTAGTTTTGATGTGAAAATGGTGTCGTTTGAAGCATATTGGATGTTTGG
Organism: Gossypium anomalum; assembly: GCA_025698475.1. Lineage (NCBI taxonomy): Eukaryota > Viridiplantae > Streptophyta > Magnoliopsida > Malvales > Malvaceae > Gossypium > Gossypium anomalum. The sequence goes on from CM046961.1 coordinate 17,182,388, forward strand.
ATGATAATGTGTTTTAATATTATGTTTGGAAAGTGTTTGGACTTGAATCTATGCAAGTGATGTGGTACATTGAACATTAAATGGTTTGTGGAATGTTTAGCTAAGTGAAATTAATGTTAAATGGCTTATTTTTTATTGAAGTAGGTTCATCGTCTCAATATTGATTTACCTTTGTTGCAACATTGGCCAATCGTTTGCGACGTCCCGATGTCAAGTGGTACGACATCGTGACATGACATACTGCTTTGACAATGTCACAATGTGGAGGAAGTCACATCACGACGTTGATCCTGTATTTTTTGAAGCTCGTACAAAGCTTGGAAAAGGTTTAAAATTGTACAGATTGACTTAAATGATTGAATTTAATGATATTTGACTTGATTTATCTGTTCAAATATATGTACCTATTCCGTTTTGTATTGTATCATCTTGTAGCTCAATTTTAGTGATTGAGACGGAGAAGGGTGTGACAATTCTTCCCCCAAGAATAGGGGTATTCTAATTATACTCAGTTCAATGGACCCACTAATCACATTGGTTACTTAAACATGCCATACATGTGCATTACACTCAAATCTAGTTACTAGGTAGCTCTCTATATGAATCTTAAATAAGGTTGCTAAATATTAAAATGTCACATATTTAAATGGCACAATGACTTATTTGACCCTCTAACTTTACAAAAAATTTATTTTAACCCTTCATTTAGTTTTTCGCCTCTTTTAGCCCTTAAACTTGCATTGTTTGTCACATCACCCAAAATGAATGAAAAAATTCACATCTATTAACAATGTCTGATGTGAAATAACATGAAAATGTAGTAATTAAATAGGTCCTGAATCATAGAAATAGAAACCGAAAATTTCGAGCTATTCGTCGACAGCTTTGGATTTTCATTTCCTTCTCGATGAATCCAAGTCGGCATTAGCTACTGATTAACATAAAACATATAACACTATCAATAACAAGCCAATTCACGTTTAATTATTAATTTATAAAATTTTTGTAATTTATTCAATTTTGTCCTTAAAATCGGGACTAACCTAACTTTCAATTAAAAGCTCCAATTTGAAATCTGATTTACTATTATTCTTTAGGGACCTTCTATTTACTATTGCTATTGTCAATTTTATAATTTATTTAGTTTAGTCCCTAATGTACGAAACTATCAATTAAGCTTTACAATTTAGTCATTTTTCACATCTAAGCTTAAAACCTATCAATTTAAAACATAAAACGTCAAGAAATCAACAATGGAAACTTCCTAAAACTTTAAAAGTTTTACAAATTGGTACATGGGCTAGCTAAATCAAGCTCTCATGACCTAAAAAACGTAAAAATTACAAGAAAAGGACTAGAATGCACATACCAAATTAGGGCCGAAAGCTTCAAATGTTTACTAGGTTTTCTCTCTTTTTGGTTTTGGTATTTAAAGAAGAAGAAGATGAATTTCATCTAATTCTTCCACTTTCTTTTATATGTATATAATATTAGTTTATTTACTTTAATTGTAATTAAACTAAATTTAATTTTTATTCAATTTAATAAGCACTTGTTTCTTACCGTCCAATAGTGTATATATATATATATTAGTGTAGTCTAACTGCTATTTTAAACCTTGGGTTAATTACAATTTAGGTCCTCAAGCCATTTTTTAATTAAAAATACATAACGATTCAATTTTACAATTTAGTCCCTAAGCCCTAATTAAACACAATTTCGACTAAATTATTTATCCAAGACTCAATTCACATATATAATAACTACGTAAATATTTACGAGCTTGATTTATGGCAATGGGGTCTCGAAACCGTAGTTTTCAACATCACTGGAAATCGAGTCGTTATACTATCTCATTCAATTGTTCAATCTCTGTAATTACTAACCCAAGATTCAATGGCATTAACTAGACCCTTCCAGTATCTAGTTAAACTAATCCCCCTTCACCACTAACTATATTCCTAAGCTAGACAAGTTGGGCGAAGTCACTATGAACAAACCTATTGAATTTATTATAGCATCAGGTATATTCCTATCCTAGCCAAAAAATAACTCGTTCGTTGGAGCTATTAAAGTTAATCTTAATCTATTCAGTCGAGATATAAACCTTATCTTTCTCTTCCAAGACAAATCAAGATTATCAAATTAATACAACTTGATGGCCAAATAAGCATACTAAATAAGCACAGGACTAAATAAAATAATTAACAAAGATTGAAACAATTGAAGATAAAATTAATTAACTAACTAAAAATAAGATTCATCATTATTCCAAGAAAATCGAGTTTATTTCATGTTGAGTTGAGAAAACATCACAAGAAGAAATTCAAAACTAACTCGCATTAAGAAAAAGTAAAAAGAAATAATCTAGAGATAAAAATAATTATCAAACTAATGTTGAATGTTTCGAGTCTATTTTTCTTCTCGTCGTTGAAAGCTTGAAGTTCCCTTTGGTGGGAGAGAATTCTTCATTAGCCTTCAACTTGCTCTCTCCCTCTGTTTCCCATTTTTTTCTTTTTTAATCATGCCATCCTTATTTTTTTAGAGTATTAATCGTTCTACTCCATCGAATGTAGAAATTACAGTGGAGCAGACTGCTTACTACCTAAAATTCTATATTGAAGATTGTACTCCACAACAGTGAATCAAGTCTAATGAAGTGAAGTACTTCTTTTTATTGGGATATAGTGCCTTTAATGTAGTATTTTTGTCTAAGTATACTTGTATTTTTTTGAACAAATTGGTTTAATAAAAATATCAATTAATTACATTAATACCCTTTGTATATTATCCTCAATGTTATTGCGCACAAATCAAAATGGAAGCAAATATTGGCTCACTGGTTATCTGACGTTTAACTAATACTAAGAAATATTACGTAGTTGAGTCGTAATGTGAAAAGACAACTTGTATTAGCAGATAAACCTAAACATGTCCTCAGTCTAATCGAAAATGAGTAAACCGATTCAAAGACTAATATGTTGTCTATCAAGTTCGATTGGGGAGATTATTTGCCTTGATGTGATTGACTGGAATGACAGTACATTAGGCATGACCCTAGTAGAATAAGTCCTAGACCCGTTTATGAATTTATTCACTTGTGATATTCATAGTGTGGTATACCTTAATCCTGAGCGAATGATGAACTATGTATGCGTGACTCATATACTTTTATGTAAGTAAAAACTTGAGTTCAAATCGATAAGGAATCGAAAACCGGTGTGTTGGGTATACTAGCTCTATAGTATGTAGAATCATTCATAATAGTGGAATTCATAGCCTAACTAATGGGTAAATGATATCCTCTTATTGGTATTACATGATAAATGAAAAGTAAACATGGCCACAAGTTGTTTGTATTTGTGATAAATGACTTGATTACTATTCGATAGTAATTGAATTTTCATGAAGGAAGATGTAATTGTTACCATGAGATGAAATAGGATCATATTGGGAGAATAGATTTATCCCAAAGAGATTAAGGATACCCTATAAGGGTAACACACTTATGACAAGGTCATTGGACGAACATTGATTGAGTAGCTTTCATAATGATATGTAATTAATGAGAGCTTAGTCACAATACTATAGTAGAATAATTTTGTGACTAAATAAGTTTATAATTAATAGTGTAACACCCTATACTCGGCTTGGTCGCCAAGCCCAAATATCAGGATGTCATACAACTATCTCTTGTCATACACATAGTAAATTGTCACATTATTAAGAAATCATCCTCTTTATTAGTGATCTTATAAATTTTTAGTCAAACATATATCAATCATCATTAGAACATGCCAAACATACTTTAAATAAACTTATAGTAATAATTGAACATGCATTAGGATCACTTAGCAAAATCTCTAAGACAATTAGGTAGGTATCGATAAAATTACCCAAGTACCGATACTTGTGATAGGGTATCGATACCAAATTACAATACTGACTTCCTGCACATCAAAAAATCGTGAGGTATCATTTTTATAACCCGAATTTTGATACTTCTACTCCATACCACAAAAATACATTAAATAAAAGCATATAATCCATTCCAACTTAAGTCTAATCATCATGCATCATTTACCATATCAAATAAACGTCAAAACAAATATAGTAATAGTTTAAAGCATCGAGAATCAGTTAAAACAATAATCAACATAATATGAAACAAATCTCATAAACGTAGGAACAAATAAGCTATGGATACATCCAAAATATCATGGAAAATATTAGAAAAAGTCCACCACATTTCTTTATTCCCAAAATGAAAAGAAATAACAATAACACCAATGAAAAGAAAAATGGACTTGCTTAGATCACCCCTCGGAACCACACCACTCACACCAACACTTAACTACTCTACAAGGGTTAAAAGGAGTGGGTGAGCTTAACAAGCTTAGTGCGTGCCTAGAACAACTATCAAGCATTAACAAAAACAACCATATAGAACAACTTCAATAGTTCCAACTCTAGTGTCATATTATACTTACTCGTGCATTATTTACTAGTTCATTTACACGGTAATCATATTCACTTTTAAGCATATGTCACATTACACATATAACTACATAACATTTAAACATATATCACAATACTCATATAATCACATAACATTCAAGCATATATCACAACATTCATATAATCACATAACATTCAAGCATATATCACAACACTCATATAATCACATAACACTCAAGCATATATCACAATACTCAAAGACATGTTTATAGATAAATTGGTAGTTGAGCTATGAAACGTAAAAGTGGGTACTATCACCACTCATCGGGTACACAAATTTCCAACACACCACATAGACTTATAGAGTCAAACATGTCCCAAAAGTGAAGCATAAAACTAATAGTCTCCTTATTTCCCCTCACATATTTCGTTGAATGGAGCTTTGCTCACATTTCCTTATCCCTCCAACATGTCCTAAGGGTTTAACGCCCAAATCACATAACATATAAGTGAGGACTCACAATCCTATAGCGTGCCAACTATATCCAACAGTTTCAAGTATCACAAGGCCAAAATATCTGTCATTAAGCACACATATATTACTTACCATTTTACCGTTCACTATCACTGCATAATTATCATTGTCACTTGGTATGTTTGACATGCTTACATATAAGTGAGGACTCGCAATCCTATAGTGTGCCAACTATATCCAATAGTTTCAAGAATCATAAGGCCAAAATATCTATCATTAAGTACACATATATTACTTAGCGATTTACCGTTCACTATCATTGCATAATTATCATTGTCACTTGGCATGTTTGACATGCCTACATATGCAGTTTCACAACAATAATCATGAACACATGTCACATGTAATTGCTTCTCATCTCAATTCACATTTTTATAATAACACAAGCACATATTTCACAAGATAACATGGGTATGAGAAAGCTTGCACTTGGAATTTAGAGTAGGGATTTAGGCTACAACTAAATTCCCAAATAACACATCGAATCATGTCCACAAGCAATTATTTCAAACACTCACCAATAAGCTTTTGTCGAAAAGACGAAAGCTTAATCTAGCCTTTCCTAACTCGTAGATGGTCCTAGCGAATCTGAAGCTTTAACACAATAAATTCACACAACAATACATTCAAAAATCAACCAATAACTCACCACAAGGAATCAAAAACATAAGCCTAAACTAAGTTCTCATGTAACTAAAACATTTAACATAGCAAGCTTTAAATTCAAATATCTCAATCTATACTCAGTCTTTTTTGCCTAAAGCCAATTTCATTCATCTTATAGTTCACCTACAACTAATTCCCAACCTTTAAACTACACTAAAATACTCAGTTCATAGTATCGACTTTTTTGACATGTTTTATGATTACCAAAAATTCATTAAAACTTGAGAAATACTTAACAAAACTTTAAAAAAAGTTTAAAAATATCTTAATCATGTCAAAACTAATTGAAAAATACTTTGAAACCATATTTTTACTCAAAATTCTGAAATTCACCATTAACGACTCTATTTTCAGCTTTTAATCAAAACATGTGATTTAATGGCTAACATTTCAGTTTTAAAGACTAAGTAACATTAAAAACTAATTAGAAGTTGAATCGTTACCTTAGACGATGAAAATCAAAGCGTTTGATCAAAAACTCGAAAAAACCTGAAAGCTTGACAATGGAGAAAACTATGATGTTTTTGGGTGTTTCTCTTAACTTCGATGGAGGTTCATGTTGCTCAAGCCCACACTTGATGTAGTTCAAGGTATGATGATAGAGGACGTCCAATTAAAAGTCAGGAACAATTTAAATCCGCCTAGCTCAAAGCATAAGTATTTTCAGGGGAAAATTTATTGCTATAAATATCACAAGTCAGCTCAGTTTTCAAAAAATTTAAATTTCCACAGTAACTGAAAATTATTTTCTTAACCGAAAATTGAAAATTATTTTCTTAACCGAAATTTTCCAACACTCTTCAGTACACTTTACTCCATGCTCAAGCCTTCTATTCTTTATCTGAAACCTACGATATAGAGAGGAAAAATGCAAGTAAATCTGAACTAACTTTCAAAATGATAAAAAAGAACAAATAAAATATAATTAATCTAAAAAACTATAAAAGTAATAAAAACTAACTTAAACTTTAAAATTACCTTATAAGTTACTATAAAAACTATACTAACATAACTTTAAATATGAGAGTTATCACCTTACAACACAGGTATTAATATCTCCAAAGAATGTATTGATACATTTTATAAAAGTAGTTGTTAGATGATCCTTACGAAGACCTAGGTATCAATACTTTGAGGCATGTATAAATACCTCTAGAGCATGTATCAATACCTCATAAACAAGTAGTGGTACAATGCCCCTCATGATCGTTCTGTGACTACTAACTTTCAATGTATCGGTACCTTAACCTTTGGTATCGATACTTAGCCACCAAATCGGTTTAAAAACATTTTGAACATTTTAAAACAACTTGGAATTGTCCCAAAAATATTTGGAATATGCATTTGAGTATTTTAAGGCTTTGGAAATGTATAATGAAATTTTCAACTATATTATCACCAAATGAATTATGAATAAAATATATAAAATTTATCTTAAATATTGTTATATTAAAAGCTTAAAAATTTAAAGCTTGCTAATGTTTATTTATTGTTTCACGTGAACTAACCATTACTACTAATAAATGTTACTAAAGTTTGTTTTCTTTTCTATTGCAATCCTATACTATAAATAGGATTCATACATTGATAAGAAGAGTATCCATTTCTAAAGCAAAAACAAGTCTTCCTAAGTTTTAAGACTGTTAATTAAATTAGGTGAAGAAAGTTTCAATTTTGGTGAAGCCTCTGCATTTTAACAACGCGTACATTGGATGACTACACTGGATGCCATACAATAAAACATCTTTGCACCAGTTATTATCATTAAGAGAGGATGCATCATTTCCAGGGAGTGATCTAATTTGTGCCTCAATTTCAACCACTCTATTTTAACTATAGGAGTTATGATAATTCAACAATAATAAATTAATCATATACTCTTATTTAAAAATATTAATTGCATAACATTATCCAAGAATCATATCTCCCCATCAAAATAAGTTTTTTATTATATATATCCAAACATATGTAAATTGATATTTTTAATGAGGGTTTTGAATATATTGTGAAAGGAAAAAATAAGCATTATGAGATTTTTTTTTTTTTCATTTGAAATCTGACTCACTCCATTTTAGAGTAACTAAAATTCAATGTTATTTTTAAAACTGGAGAATCTTAAACCTATAAAAAATTATAAATTTATTGTTGTTGTTGTTTAAACTTATAACTCAAGCAATGAGAAATCCTAAAATAGACTTTGACCACCCAATTCTAAGTTTAAAAACTACTATTTAATGATCAAAGACTGAATTCTTTACTACTAATCCATATAAAATTCACCCACCCTTCAAACATAGAAAACTGCCTGAAATTAGTACCACTAGTTGACGCTACTTGTGTCTCATTCCTTTGAGAAAATGTTTAATAAATGAGCAATGGACCTATAATGACATACATGTACCCCTAAAGACCAATAATGAAACTAGTGTCCAAAAGGAAAATACTATAATTATAGACCTAACATGACTTAGGTAAAAAGAGGGTGATCAAATTAAGAAACTATTGGAAAAAAAAAAAAAAAGCTATTGGCTTATGGTTATATAGGCCATAGAAAGTAGCAATATAGGTTTGGTGGGTTCACTTGTAAACGAAACAAGTGGCTGTCTCGAAAGTGAGTATATGTATATCTGAATCTGTTTGATACTAAATAATATTTACTAGTTGAACCTACCAAAAGAGTGATAATTTAATGAATATTTATTTCAGAAATCAGCATTCCCCTCTTTCAACAGTAAAAATAGAGCTTTGATATCCCATGACCAATCTTCTTTGTTGATGGGTTGTTAAATCTTTCATGTTCCGTACAAAGTTAGGTCACAAATTAAAATGTTTTAATTTCCCAATTTTCTTAAATTACATTCTTTTAACAATTATTAACACGTGTATTTAAGAGGTTGATGCTATTAATAACAAATAAACTATTCACCTAACCTTAAACTCCATCTAATATTTAGAGTGTTGGGACAAAAATATTAAGTCTAGAAAAAAGATTTGAGTAAATTTAAACTCAAATGTTCAAAGTCCAAATTTAATCTAGTCTAATTCATTTTCAAGTTTGTAATACTTTTTTTTATTTCAAATATATTATGTAACTTATATCATGTAAAAAAATTTATTAGATTATAAAATAAATATTAAAAAGTATGTTATTTATATTTAAGAATTTAATAAAAGAAAATATTAAACAATCTAATAGATATTTTAATAAATATATAAGTTTGGGTTAATCATTTAAAAATAAAACTGGAGTTGAATAAAATTTGAAACTTTATTTTAAATCATGTCAAACTTGAACAATTATATATGATATTCATACTATACATAAATCCAACCTCTCCCATAAACACGAAAACAACTTTGTTTTTATTTAGTATATGAAGGCTTTCTTTTTCTTTTCTTTTTTTCTTTTTTCAGTTCATGTTTTTATTTAATATCATGAATATAACACTCCTTACCCGTACCCAAGACCGGGACAAGGTACGAAGCATTATCGTACATAAACAGGGCATTTTCAGAAAATACGGATCATAAAATTTCAATACAAATTAAAACTGACCAATTAAAATCCTATTGTCCCTCTTATGGACCTACGAGGTCTAAAACATGCATTTAAAGCGGTCCGGGACTAAACGTAGAACTTAAGAAAATTTCAGAAAAAGTTTCATGTTTAAGCCTCACATGCTCGTGTGGAGGAAATGCACACGCCCGTGTGCTTGGGACACACCCGTGTCCGTTACCCGTGTAGAATTATTGGAATTTATTTTTCATTTCGAACCTACAGGGGTTTTCACACAGCCAAGCACACGTCAGTGTCCCTGGCCCGTGTCTCTCACACGGCCTAAACACGCCCGTGTCTAAACCCGTGTCCAAAAACCTAGGTATTCTTTTTATGACGTCATCATTCATTTGGGAACACACGGCTAAGGCATACGCCCGTGTGCTAGGCCGTGTCCTTCATACGGTTGAGACACACGGCCGTGTCTCCACCCGTGTGTTTACTACCATGCATACTGACCTAAAAATTTTAGGTGCAGGGGACACACGGTTGAGCAACACGCCCAAAGGCTGACACATGGCCTAGACACATACCTGTGTGTCTACCAGTGTGGACTATTTTAGAGGCTATTTTCCAAGCCTTTGGTCACCCTCAACATCCGCACACATTTATAAACTTCAATGACATTTAACATGACCTAAATATGCCCAATGACTACCTTCACATAGTCTATTGCATGTTAACCTCATCTCATTGGTTTTTCACATGCTAGGTTATCCTTTTCGAATTAAGGATTACCATTTCTTCAAACACATTTTAGACTTGGCTCATTTTTATAACTCATTGCCCATTTGTGACCTTACCATCTTCAAGTGATTTGGCCACATTTCACATGTCCATTCATGATATAACACATTTAGCCATCACATGAAGCATTTATCATAAACATGCACCATTAGTAGGTTACCACCTACATCAAAATAAGTCATGTTTCATGGCCATATACAAAATGAATAGGTATATTATTCATACCCTTACATTGGCTAGCCAAATGACATATATAACAAAATGACCAAGAAATCCTATACATGCCATTACAACAAAATAAAAGTTTCTATATACCAAAGCAAGACAAATTGATAGTGTTGACAATACTCCAACTGTCTTCCAATCTTCACAAGTCTGCGAGCTCTGTAAGACAAGGGAAATGAAAGGGGGTAAGCATTGACATGCTTAGTAAGTCCGGATAACAGGAAGGTAAACTTACCGATTATTTAGCATATAACCACATTAGACATTCATTCAAACAACATAGAATAATTTCCTTATCACATGCATCCAATCATCAAGTTAGTTTCATCTCAAAGCAATATAGCATTAGTCTTAGACGAGCTCATCAATTCAAACATTTCTAATCTCATTTCTCATTTTAATCTCATTGAAATTTTAGGATTCTCAATGGATATCTCATTTATCGTCAAATCATGCAAGTGATTGTTTCAGATATTCACTCCCACGAAGCTCGCTCTCACGGTGAGATTACCAGTCTAAGTTAAATCCCCCGTAAAATAAATTCAAGGAGTATTGTCGGGATTACCATTCCAAGCTAAATCCCTTACAACGAAAATTACTACAATAAGCTCAGATCTGAATTACCAGTCCAGGCTAATTTCAGTTCTTAATCGTATTACCCGTCCGGGCTAAATCCATAATGCACACATATTCGTCGAGAAGTTCAATCACTTAAGGAACACCCGTCTGGGTTGGATCCTTACTATAATGAGATCATTGGATTACCCGTCCAGGCTAAATCCTTTACTGCAACACATACAGGATCTCATGTCATGTAACGAATAATTTATCCATCGGATCTCCCTTTTTATTCAACCGGGACAACTATCATCCTTTTTATTTTACACTACCACATTTCGTGGATTATCATGTAATCAATATCTAAATTAACATACATTTAAGAATATGTATTTCAAGTATATTTAAAGTTTACTTCGAGTTATACGAACTTACCTGGTAATTGCTTCGGGTTCGTATTTCGGTTATTCTGAAACCTTCCGTTTTCCACGGTCGACCTCCGGAATTGGTTCTTCGGGGTCTATATCAGAAAAAATAAATTATTAATACCTCACATTGTTCATTTCCGGCCTAAAACTCACCTTAGGAAAAATGACCATTTTGCCCCTAATATTTCACATTTTTTACAAATTAGTCCCTAGGCTCGTATAATGAAATGCATGAAATTTCTCGACTACCCAAGCCTAGCCGAATGTTTTTCATACTTATAAAAGCCCACATTTCCTTTCATTTCACAATTTTCTACCCATTTTTACAACTTTTACAAATTGGTCCCTTAGGCCATTTCCATGAAAACTACTTAGTAAAAGTTGTTTACCATCTTTTAAACTCTCATATTCCTTCATAAATCATCAAAATACAAGCTTCTCATGCATGGGTAATTTTCCAAACATGAACCCTAGCTTGAAATATGGGTAGAATTAGAGAGAACATGTTACGAGGATCTCAAAAATACAAATAACATAAAAAACGGGGCTAATGAGCACTTACTATTGAGCATGAAAATGTTGAAAACCCTAGCTATGGAGAACATGAAAATTTCGGCAGCATGAGGGAGAAGAATGGCTGATTTTTTCCTTCATTTTCCCTTTTTATTAATTTTATTACCAAATGACTAAAATGCCCTTCCTTACTATCCTTTCAAAATTTCTCATGCATGCCCATTTTTTTTCCAAAAACTTAGAAATTGGACAAATTTCTATTTAAGAGCTTCTAATTAATAATCCAAAGCAATTTCATACAAATTGCTTCTAGAACCCAAGTTTTACAATTTATTCAATTTGGTCCCTAATTTCCAATTGGACACCTTATACTTAGAATTTCTTCATGAAACTTTAACACATGCTTATTTTCATATCCTAGACCTCATAATAATCACAAAACAAATATTTTAACATCGAATTTGTGGTCCCAAAACTACTATTCCGACTAGGCCCAATTTTAGGATGTTATAATGAATGGTGAGAGCCATAGACCATGGGAGTAAAAAATGCTCAGCACTACTCATCGGGAGACCATCTCCTGTAAAGCCAACTGAGAGGAGAATTCATATTCAACATAATCTCAAAAACTTTGTCTCCACAAGAATCTAGCAAGTGTTCAAAGCATGCCAACACTCTCTTCAGTGATATGTTGTCAAAATAATACCATTAAGTAATTTAATAGAACGTAAGTAGGGACGAGCAAAATTCGATTCGACTCGAAAAAATAAAATAAAATTCAAAATTATTTGAATTGAATTGATCAAGTTAATCGAGTTAAATTTTTAAATTTGAATAACTTAATTAATTCAAATAGACTAAATATCAAACTTTTCTACTTTCTTTCTCCCAAACCCTTTTACTTTCAGCTCAACAATTTTACTTCCCCTCAAACCCCCAAACTTTTTTGCCTTTTACTTTTCCCTAAAAACTTTTACTTTTCTCAATCTCCCTAAAAAAAATTTCCTTTTGTTTTCCCCAAAACTTCTACTTCCTTCTAAACCTCAAAAAAATTTTTCCCAAATTTATGTCTACTATTTATATTTATATTTATATTATTGAATTAAATTTCACATTTTGTAATATTTATTTTGTTCAATCATACTAAATCTTTATCAATTTCTCTTAAAATTGAATTATTAATGATACCATCAAATATTCGTGTTAAAATTTTCTATTGGTATCAATTTCACATTATTTTTAAAATAACTTTTATTAAAAAATAGCTAACCAGTATATAAAATATTAATAAACAAATTATGAGAGGATTAAAATTAATAACAAATTTGATCACGGTGAACAAATTTGATTACGATAAATGACAGTAACCATAAGGAGCAAAGTCATTTTTTTAATTTAGCTCGAACAAATATATTTGATTCAATTCGAATCCTATCTCACTCAACTCGATTCGAGAAAATTTCAAATCGAGTTAGGATGATAGAATAAGATTCTTCAACTCGATTAACTCAAAATTTCTTCATTCGATTCAATTCGATTGAACACTCACCCCTAGGCGTGAGTGAGAATCAAGACGGGAGGCCCTTCTGTGGGGACAAAGAGGCAAAAGACCCTCAATGTCCTAATCCAGAGCTTACTAGAGGCACATCAATGGGGGAGGGATGGTAGTGGTACTCATGCTGCACTATGACCAGGTCCCTAGCCTTGAATTCCTGAAAGATTGAGAACAGATAAACAGTCCTCCATCCAACACCACCACTATCTCTGACCAAGTGGAGGCATTGAGAAATGGAAGGTATAAAAGTGTTCTGCATAGCAGAAAATAATGGAATTGCAGACTTTCCATCCTGCTGCTGATTGTATTATTTCCACCAAGAAAATGGCTAATAGGCATCATAATCTCCATGTCTAAAACTATCAAATACCTGGGCTTACACTGTATTGCTCAAAAGTGGTTTATATTTTGTTTTTTGTTACTATGTTTCCTACATTAGAACATGCTATTACTTTCTTTTTCTCCTGCAAGCAAAGAAGATTCTGGTTTTATAATTCCATTAGAAGAAAACATAAACCAATGCTTCATTCTTTGGTTTTTCTCATTTCAAGCAGTTTTCTAGATGTCAGCACCATTGCAGTTTAATAATGATAGATGATATCAGTACGCCAAACAGCCATTAAGATATATACTACAAATTATAAAGAAAGTTCATGAACTAATAATTATATCTATACCTACTATTAGAAAAGTTCAGCTTGTATCGATCAATATTTCAAATTTCAGCTAGAATAAATATTAAAAAGAAAAAGAGATTAAACACAATAATTATAAGCTAGCTATTCTTAATAATATGGATTTCGTAACAAGAGTATTCGTGCACTCAACCGCTTCAGTCAGTACGTTCTTATGTGAATTAAGTAGTGAAGAACATTTAGTGACCAGACATAATACGAAGTTTCCAAATTTCAAAGATTTGGAAAATCTTTCGGCTATGTTCCTAACATGGTACACAAGACGATCAACTGAATCCTGAGTTAAATGAACATTATGATTTAAAATGTTGTGTAAGAGGTTAAACAATGAATCCGTCCATACCAATTCCTTCGAGACATGGTATTCATGACATGGGAGTAAAATGAATCTCCTCTCCTCTCCTCCGCAAAGAAGTGTCTGGCAGAAGGCAGAAACATGAGCCGGGTGCAGGCATTCCCTCAGAATCCTAGTAATCACATCACAGATGGGGTTATTGACACCTTCCTTTCGTAGTACAAGTGGAAACAATAACGCCTGCACCGCAGCCCTCTGATGGAGCTTGCAGTACTCAATAGTTGAAGTCAGTAGCAGACGTGAGGCTGGCTCTTCTAGAACCAAGAACTTGGGAAGCACAATTGAGCAGAGAACCTGACTTGGCCAAGCAAGCTCATCTTCAACCCCACTTGAAAGATGAGAAATTAGCACCGAAGCAGCCTCATCCTCGGCTTTCCAAGGCTCAATCGGACACAGAACTTGAAAAGGATCCATTCCTTTATCCAAGCAAAGTTCACGAATTTCATTTGCTAATGCTACAGCTTTGAAACTAGATTCTAATTTTATAACCCTGTCTCTCAAACTAGCAGCCATATTTTCAATTTCAGGTTCTAAAGGCACATTCAGAACCCGATCCATCTCAATTTCGTCCCCAACTTCTTTCAAACCATTTTCTCCATTTTCCTCAACTTGACTGAACAAACTCTCATCATTTTCCAAACTATCATCATAAAAACGAGGACCACAATCAGCTGCAGGTAAAGGAAGCCAATAGAGAAGTGGATCATTACCAGCAGCCATGTCCTTGAGCCAATCCGGTAAGGACTCAAACTCTTGGCCGACTACTTCTTCGCCAGATTCCAGACTAAACCCAGAAATCCACTTATTAACATGATTTGGTTCAGACACTCTGTCGAGCAGATCCCGTGCTGCTTTCTTGACCCAAAAATCAAGCCCTTGACTTTCACTCAACAAACTGAGTGCCAGCTTAGATAATTCCTTCCCATTAAACCTCTCATTCTCCAAAGCAAGAAATGAAAGTACCCTTGACTGAACCATACCTGGTAGAGTCCCTACAAACATTATCCTTAAGCAAAATAAAAATATATATATCAAACTCATCAGTCCCTAAATCTGAAAAGAAAAAAACAAAGAAAGTTTCTTTCCTGCCATAAGTTTATGGGTTTACCTTTTTGGTGTGAGAGGTGAAGAAAAAGATGAGTCATCGACAAAGAGATTGCAGGGTTTGGTAAGCAAAGAAAGGAAAGAGCTTGCGGTGATTGGAGTTGTTGTTGAAGATGATAATGTTGTCGCATTGAAACATTGTTGCAGCCAAAGAGATGCTTCGATTTCAGGTGTAGGGCTATTCATGAAAATGTCGAACAACGGAACCCATGCCTCCATTTTTTGCTGGCTTCCTTCGTCTTCTAGGAGGGAAAGCGCGGGAAAACCTCTTCTGGTTTCATCTGAAAATAAAATAGATAGATAGAAAGTCTATGAGACGTGGCATAGAGTAACTGGGTACATGCAGGCCGGGTGGGCTTTTCGTTTTTGTAGGCGTGGACTGAGACCCAAAGGCAACAGGTTACATGGCGACGCCATGGGAAGAGCCTCGAAAGCACAAATGCGAAGCATGTGCTATACGCTAACCTTTCATGATAGTGGGTTTGAGTAAGAATTATTGAAATTTCGGTTAAAATTAAATTAATCGATTAAATTAATTTAATTTAGTTAATTGGTTGGTTAATCGATTTAATTTGGTTAGAAGTTGGTTAATGATTTTTTTTGAATTTTAGTTATTGATTAATTCAATTCGAAATCGGGTAATTAATCAAATTAATCGAATTAATCGAACTTAATAATTAATAATACAAATTATGTGTAGTTCTAATTCGGTTAATTCAGTCAAATGAATATATATTTTTATATGTTTTATACTTATTTTAACCAAAAAAGTAAAAACATATAAATTTCGGTTAATTCGATTAACCGACTGAATTAACCGAAATATTTCGATTTGGTTAATTTTATTTTGAAAAATTTTTAGTTCAGTTAATTGTTAAAGGATTAAAAAAATTCGATTAACCTTTTGAACACTCTTAATTTAAGTTACAAATTTCAACTTTACTTAACATTGAAATGGAAGATAGAAAAGATCGTTAATTTCTAGGCAAAACTTTTTTGAGGTAAGTGTTTACCATCAATAAATAATATAATACATTATCAGTAAATTAAATATAATATATAATATATAAATAAATATTAATAATTCTATTTAAATATAATTAAATATTAAATGTAATTATTATAAATAAATATTAATAACTCTCAAATTTAAGATCTTGAATTTAAGGGATTAATATTTAGTGTCTCGTGTATAGGGTTTAGGGTCTCCGATTCAGAGTGTTAGTATTTCTTTATAATTAATTATTTAATAATATTTAAATAAAGTTATTCGTGTTTATTTATAAGTCTTCAATTTTTTTTATTTTATTTAATGATGAAATGTCATATTATTATTCAGTGATGGTATGTAACACCCCTAACCCTTATCGATTGCCAGAGCAGGGTTACGGAGCATTACTGGACTTTTCAAATCAAATACAAATATCTCATATCATTTAACATACATAATAGAAACTATTCATAAATCATTCATGTTGTCCCCTGTATGAGCCCTTGAGGCTCAAAATACGGGTTAGAAATAAATCGGGACTAAATCATAAACTCAGATAATTTTTCACAAAATTTCAAAAATTTTCTTAGTTGCAGGGGACACACGCCTGTGTGGCCAGGCCGTACATGCTATGTCTTAGACCATGTGGGCATTCGATGTGAGGCACACGGTTGTGTCCCAACCCGTGTAACTCTCTGAATTGGGTCACACGGCCAAGCCACACGCCAGTGTGCTAAGCCATGTGAACATACTAACTTGTAGAATTAAGGTGCACGGGTCACACAGCCAAACCACACGCCCGTGTGCTAGACCGTGTGCAAAAACCTGGACATTTTGTTTCTCAATTTTAAAAATGCAGGGGACATACGGTGGGAACTCACGCCCATGTGTTAGGCCATGTGTGCTGAGACACATGTCCGTGTCTCTACCCGTGTGGATGAACATAGGCCATTTCACAGCCACTTTTCTTACCCATTTTGATGTCAACCTATACACAACATTTTAATACATCAATACATCCCAAACAAGCAATCAACACAAGCCAAAATCATGTTTTAAGCATGACATAACATCACAAATACTCAAATACTCAAATAGTTAAACTTACTTATTTAATCCATCTCATTGATTTATCAAAATCTACTACTAATTACATACATACAAGCATATATCACTCACAACTATGTCTAAAATTATTTAATTTCCAAATCAACCCTATACATGCCATATAAACCATAATATACATTGCAAAAACTACCGGAGTAAGTTGGATAGTGTGGTTTGATGTGTTGATCTGATCTCCCGACCTCACGTTAATCTACAAGAACATTAAACAATACAAGTAAGCTTAATGAAGCTTAGTAAGTTTTATAGGTTAAACATAAATCTTATCAAACTTAATATAATAAATTAAATAGTAAATTATTCATAAACTCTCATTGTAACTCACAACAGAACTCAATGAACACACTTCTTTCAAATCAATATAAATACTAAACGATAAATCTTTCAATTTTAAACACATAAATCATTTACCAAATCTTGATGAATCGGAGAACGGCTTACGGATATGGGTACATCATTTTCAGAAGCCCGAAGGCTAAATAGAAGCACATAAGTGCTAAACAGAAACCCGTAAGGGTTGAACAGAAGCTCATAAGAGTTGAACGGAAACCCATAAGGCTTAAACAAAAGCTTAAAAGAGCTGAACGGAAACCTATAAGGGTTGAATGAGAACTCATATGAGTTAAACAGAAGCTCGTGAGACCTAAATGGAAAGTAAACACAAAAGTTCGCAACAAATGCTGAATTTTGGTTTACTTAGGTAATCTGCCGTCAATTCTTCATTTGCTATCTTTCGCCACAGAACGATTGTACTTAATCCCGCATTGCACTTGTTTTGAGTATTTAATTCAATTTCATAATTTTAACAATAATTTTATTTTCAATAATAGGTATGAATAAATACATAATATCATTCATCAATTTAATATATAAACATTAACTTTTAACCATACGAACTTACCTGGGTTAAATTATAAGATTTGTAGTAGTTTAGGGACTATTCTGCTAATTTCCCTTTTTCACGATTGTCTACTGGCTCTTGATCTAAAATATAAAATTATCCATTAATTAGCATATATTTCAGTTTCAATTCACTTCACAATTAATACCCCTTAATTTATGAAATTACACAATTACCATAAATTTTACAATTTTTGCAATTTAATCCCTTACTAATTAGTCTATCAATTGAGAATTTTTTTTTGAATTGACAATTTATCTAAGTATTCTAGGTTATCTTACAGCCCTTGATACATAAAAATTTAATAGAAAACCCTAATTCTTTAATTCTTCACAATTTAGTCCTAAAACAAATATATATCAAATTCACTTTATAAAATCATCATACAACAAAATTAAAGCTCTATATCCATGTTAATTCATCAAAAACATTCAGTGTTCATCAATGGTAACTTTCAAAATTACCAATAAAATAAAAAATTAATGAAATAGTTAGTTGGACCTAATTATAAAAGTCTTAAAAACACAAGAATTACAAGAAAAATGAAAGAATTAAACTTACATGGAGCTAAAATAGAAAACCAGCTTCTTAAGGGTTCTTCAATGGTGTTTTTAGGCTGAAGATTGATGAAGAATTGCCTAGAAACTTTTAAATCTCATTTTTAGCTATTTTTATTTTATTTCATTTTCCAATTTTACCCCTTAATCACCTAATTTCATTGTTTTTTCTGCTTATTTACCATGTGTGTCTAATTGCCTTTTTAGTCCTCCCTTATTTGCCATATAGGCTATTTAATTATTATTTCTTTAATTAGCAAGTTTTGCATCTTTTTCAATTTAGTCCTTTTTAATTAATTAACTATCAAAACGTTAAAATTTCCTAACGAAACTTTAACACTATCTTAATAACACTCTGTAAATATTTATAAAAATATGTACAGCTCGATTTATAAAATTAAGGTCTCGATATCTCGTTTTCCAAACCACTTAACCAAATAAATCTTTATAAAACCCAATTTACTAATTCAGAAATCTTTCTAAAATCACATTTGACTCGTAAATACTAAATAATAAAATTTATGAGCTTACTCGTCTGATTTGGTGGCCTCGAACCACTGTTTTTGACACCACTAAAAATCGACCTATTACAACTCTCCCTCTTTAGGAAATTTTGTACTCGAAATTTGTTACCTGAGAATAGGTACGGATATTGTGATCTCATCGATTCTTCAGTTTCCCAAGTAGCCTCCTCTGAACCATGACAATGCCATGATATTTTTACTAATGGTACTCATTTATTTTGCAATTATTTAACCTCTCGAGCCAAAATTCTTACCGATTATTCCGAATATGTCATCTGGTCGCAGCTCAACCTTGCTATGAGGAATCACATGTGAAGGATCAGATTTGTACTGCCTCAGCATCGATACGTGAAGCACATTATGAATTTTCTCAAGTTATGGAGGTGGAGCTAATCGATAAGCCACAGGGTCGATTCTTTCAACAATTTCATATGGTCCGATAAATCTTGGGCTCAATTTTCCTTTCCTACCGAACCGTAACACTTTCTTCCACGGAGAAACTTTTAAAAATACCCAATCACCAACTGCAAATTCTATATCTCTTCATTTCAAATCTGCATACGATTTTTGAGGGTCAGAAGCAGTTTTCAAACTGTCCCAAATAATATGAACTTTATCTTCAGTCTTTGGGATCAAGTCGACCCCTACTAGTTTGGATTCATTCAATTCAAACCAATACAATGGTGTATTACATTTCCTCCCATAAAGAGCTTCAAAAGGTGCCATTTTTATACTGGATTGATAATTTTTATTATACGCAAATTCAGCCAACGGTAAATACCTTTCCCAACTACCTCTAAATTCGAGTATACAACATCTTAACATATCTTCCAAAATCTGAATCACTTGTTCTGATTGCCCATCAATTTAAGGATGAAACGCTATGCTGAAATTTAGCTTTGTACCCACAAAAACTTGATTAGCTCTCATGATAAGTCTTAAATTTATAATTGATCGTACTTGAAACTAACTATTATCACGATGAAGGCAAGCGTACCTATCGAACAGTAGTATAGTTTATAGCAAGACCGGATGTCGAACCCACAGGAACTAAAAGTACTAGTATTAACTTTCTTTTTATTATCTAGCCTAGGAATAATGAGGGTTGTTTTATCTAAACTAATTAACTAAACTAAGAATGCACAGAAAGTAAATTGGGGAAATACTTTGGGAAAACTGATTGATTTAGACAATACCAAAGAAAGAATCCACCTAGACTTCAGTTGTTATTTGACTCTGAATCAGATGATTTATTCACTTGACTTGATCTGTAGAAATCCTTAAATTATATTATTATCCCTCTCGGGACTAATAACGTCTAACCCTAGGTTGATTAATTGAAATCTTTTTCTAATTAAAACCCCTAGTTTTGCATTAACTCGATCTATGGAGTCCCTTATTAGATTTGACTCTAATCTGGCAGATTTATGTCTTCCTATCTCTAAGATTGCATGCAACTCTGTTTTTTTATGAATGATCTACTCTTAGACAGGGACTATTCATCCTGGAATATTCAAACAAGAGTTAAAAACATAATTAAGAACAAATCAAGTATTTATCATATAGTTCAGAAAATATTAACAAGATCCGTCTTAGGTTTCATCCCCCTTAGGTATCTAGGAGATTTAGTTCATAATGATAAAAGACAACATCTCAGAAGAATAATAATGACAAAACATAAAGAAAAACCAAAAACCCCTGAAGGAAATTGAAGGGAGATCTTCAGTCTTGAAGTAGAATCCGGCTTCTGAGATGGATCAATCGGCTTTCTTCCAGTAATTCCTTGCTTCGTACTCTGTGTGTCTTTTTAATCTTCCTCTAGGGTCTTTTAAATAGGCTTTAGAATGCTTTCAAACCCTCAAAATTTCCCTTTTGTAAATAGAACTCAACTTGGGCTCGACAGGGTCAGGGTCGTGTGCCACGCCTGTGTGCAAATGCTTCAAACCGTGTTCAAGGCTATGAAATAGACACGGGCATGTGATCTACTCGTGTGAGGAAGTCCAAGCCGTGTTGATTTCCCATGTTGGCCTATTTTCTCCATTTTTTGGCCCGTTTCTCGTTCTTTTTACTTTCCTATGCTCACCTAAGTATAAGATATGAAATTAAAGGATTAGGAGCATTAAATTTCATAAATCTAATAATAATTCAGCCAAAAAATGTGCTAAGCATGAGAGAAAAATATGTATAAAATATGACTTATCAAATACCCCCCACTTAAGCGTTTGCTTGTCCTCAAGCAAAATCCTCAATTCACAATTAAGAAATCATTTTTCTCAACTTATAATTCCTATCAATAATATCTCAAAATAATCCATAAGTAATCATACATTGAGAATTCAACTAGAAGAACATTAAAGTTTCAAACATTCCAAGTTGAGCATTTTATCATGTAAAACATAGGTGTCTCCCCTCATCTAAGTAATCACCTTTTGATTCAAAATATCATAGAGTTTAACATCCTCACTAATGATTCACTCAAATCACTAAAGGTGTTTAAGGACAATAAATTTAGCACTCAACAGTCAATATGTAAAGTTATTACCATAGGCTTGCATGAAACTCAAATCTCCACCACTATATATTGAATTGATACATCAATCAAAAGGTCTTTAAAGGGTTGTAACGTGGCTTTGGTTAGGGGGTGTGGTCACAAGCTGAAAGAGAAGGTTAGAATCGAGATTGAATTGAAAAATTAATTAACTAGAAAAATATTAAAACTAACAAATTACATTCCTAATCAGATAACCTAGTATTGAGGCTTTCTTTATGGATAACATCGTTTAAACCCAAGCATTACATAATTTCATTTTTTTTAAAAACAAATCAAGTAATATAGAATGTTGCTAACTATCAAAAATAAAACATAGCTAAGCAATTTATTCAAATCAAATCTCGACAAAAATATGGATCAAATTAATTTAGGGAATTTCAACAATAATGGGTTATGGGTTACTATTAGGGGTAAATCAATGAATGGTTTGTTAGGCTCAAGGGGGTTCACTAAGGGTTAATTATGAAGGTAGCCTTTTATGGAGTGAGTGGGTTAAACCTAAGTGCCTTTATCATTTTGACATATCAAATCAATGGTGTGGTCTTGACATGCATAATCGAAGCAAGTTCTAGAATAACAAATCAATATTGACTTGCTCATAGTAACAATAAAAGTGAGCATGAAAGAAATAATATATGTTCTAAAGGCTCAAGATCTCACAAAAATTATGGCTTTTTTATGTTAACCATGTGAATTTCAATTCCAAGATAATACTTAAACTTGGGGACATAACCTAAAATTTTAATACTCAAAAATCAACTTATCATGCTTGATTCTCTAATTACTTAAAGTTTGAACCATCAATGCATAAATACCTATGTTTTAATTCAAGACATATCAATAAAAATCATAAATTAATCAAAATTCATTCTAATAGTGGTATGAGTGATTCACATGAGAATAAAACAAAATTCAGGGATTTTTTTGATAGTGATATAAATAACCCCCATACACTTAAGATGTACATTGCCCTTAATGTACAAAGATAAAGTTAGTGGAAAATATAGATATAAGATCATAAGATAGGGAGAGAAGTGAAACTTCCAGAATGTTAAATGGATTCCTTGAATTGCAGTTATGGAAAGTAATCGGCTAAGGCAAAGAGGAGGATACTCCGGTGGTGGCAGAGGTTGGGTTCCACAACCACAGTGTCCAACGAAGAGGTTATCGTGGTGGTCGAGTATGACATGACAGTCGTGGAGGACCTTTTCCAGTGGAGTTGTAAATTCCTAAGTAATAGTGAGCTTTAGAGCTCTTTATAACTGCGATAAAATCAATAATTCTTTAGGAATATAGAGAAGCATGGTTACCCAGAAAGAAATAGCCAAAAACATAAATTACTTAATAAAAATTGTAAAACCTGAAATGAAATAAAATTAGTCTTAAAGAAAAATAAGATTAAAAGAAAGTTAAACAAATAAATAAAAATAAAAGTAAAAATAATAAATAAAAAGTCTTTAAAAATCGTCATCGCTAGATGGTTCGCGAGGTGGTAGTGGCAATGAGATGTGAAAATGCTGACAGATCTGATGTAGGGTCGCATCAATGTGATCAAAGTGCTAAAAACATTGCTACTCGATTCGAGTAAGGCGCTCAGAAATATCAGAAAGTGAAGCAGCCGCATGAATTGGGCGATGAGTAGGTGGTGGCTGAGATGGTGGAAGGACATCATCAGTAATGTCCTCGGGGTTCTCTTACTCAACTAATTGGGCGAGCTGGTACTGAGGAGGGTTAAAGCCACGTCGTCACTCGATCATCCTCATATGCAGCATACTAGAGATGCCCTGTGGGGACATCTGACCAATGAGAGTGAGGGAGGATGATTGTCTCGCCGTGTTGAGAAGACCGAAGTACCTCGCCAGGCGAGTCACATAAGGGCCGATAGAGATGACCTCCTTCCTGTGCCACTCCGTCTGATGGCAAATGGTTAAGGCAATGAAATAGGCGAGGTCGAATATGTGCCCATGTGCCATGTTCCATAAAAAGTAGGCGTCGTGAATGTTGACGACCCCAGTGCTCTCTCGCCTTCTTGTCAGGGTGTGGGCTAGGATGGCGTATAAGTACTTCAAGGATGGGGAGAGAGCCGATGCCTTGGAGCGGCTAGGGTTATAGGTGGTCGAGACAGGGACTAAGGCACTCCAGCATCGTGAAGGGGAATAGTGGATGTGGCGATGGAGAGTGTCGAGGTTGTTCTCATCCATGAACTCCTCTGTATATAGGCCCAATGCAGTACCGAACTCGGGGACGCTCAACTGGCGGACTAAACTGCCAAGACGAAACTGGACCGTTCCAAGATCATCGAATTTGGTCATAACGGTCTGAAGATGAAACATCGAGCAAAGTTTCAATGTAAGCTCGAGATATGTCAGCTCGACGATCTCAAAGAAGAGCCCCTATGGGTCAGTCACCAGGAGGGCCCGGACCGCGTCATCAAGATAGATTTGTTCCAGTGCAGCCCAATCGATACATTGGCCCACTTCTAAGGGTTGGGCCCCTATTATTTGAAAAAGTTCCTCCTAATTTCCTAATGGAAATTGGAGGAATGGGTGTCGGATCTTCGAAGTAGGACCCGAAGAGGATGATGCTCCTTTTCTCTTCTTTGATGCTGGAACCGCAGCCTTCTTGCCTCGTGGGTTTGACATGGTATCTGCAATTGCAGCACGAAGTTATAAAAATACCCCCTAAGAATAGCATGGAAAAGTAGGCAAGCATGTTATAACTAAATAAAAATACTTCATGGGGATCACAGGCGAAAGGAAAGATGTATTGAAAAATAACCAAATCCTAATAGAAAGATATATCAAATCATTATTAGCATTAGGAACATGAGAATAGTGCTAAATGGAATACCTAGTGAATGAATGCATGTGGGAATGATAATATGAAATATGGTGTGGGTAAGCATGAGATCCATGGAAACAAAATAATAGAGGAATGTATCATAATGCATTGGCTAAAATGGCAAATTTCTAACAAAGAGCATAAGCATGACTATCATTAGAACCATGAATATTAGTCAAATAAAACAAGAAAAATCATAAAATTAGTAAGAGCAATTAAGAGAATAGAGAGAAAAGAATGGACAAACGCAATAGCTTGGTAGAGGGAGGAGGTTGGTCATCGATGGTGGTGCTGTGGGTCGGCCACAGGCGTGGGCAGTGAAGCCGTGTGAAGATATTTTGGCGGCTAGGGTTAGGGTATTGGGGAAAGGGATGATGAATAGTGGGGGGTTTATATAGATTTTAGGGCACACGACTGTGGGGCACGCCCGTGTACCCTGATTTTAGCCTGTGTTTTTTATGATTTTTGAATTTGGGCGCGTCTAAAATTCAGCCCACGCCTATGTCCTTTGGGCGTGTTGGTGCACACGGTCGTGTTACACAGCTGTGTGCTGTATCGTTTTCTTCTCCCACGCCCATGTATATGTGCGCACGCCGGTGTTAATTTGATGGGATCGACCACAGGTGTTGGGCACGAGCGTGAGACACGCCTGTGCTGATTCCTCAGTTTCTACCACGGCTTCTAGGCACGGGCGTGTCACACACTCGTGTTAATTTAGCAGGATTGACCACGACCATGTCGCACGGCCGTGGCAACGTATCGCATCCTGTGTTGGTGAAAGTTTTTACTCTGTTTTCACACGGCCTAAGGCACGCTCATGTGCCTGGCCATGTGGATTTGGAAAACCTGTATCCAAGGACTCAGTTAGTGATTTAGATGTTAAACACTAAAATTTAAAAAAATTAATACTGTTAGTGCTCGGGTTGCCTCTCGAGTAGCGTTTATTTATAGTCTAAGCTCGACTTACGTAGATTTCACGCGGTCATGATGGTTCGAGGAGTTTACACTCCTCATTCCTACTATCAATTTTATCAAAATAAGGTTTTAAATGAGTACTATTTACCTTAAACATGCCAAATTTAGAATGAGTTACCTCGATTGTACCGTATGGGAAGATGTTAAGCATCGTAAGAGGGATTGCTCCATTCGGTTCAGAAGTGGCAATATGATGGTCTGCTGCATCTAATAGTTACTTATCTCTAACCTTAAGTTGATTAGGTGAAAAATCGAGTTCGTCATGGCGTGGTTCCGGTTTACCATGTGTTCTCAATTTCTGTGTCTGCCATTCATCTAGTTCCTTGATCAGTAGCCTTCGTTCTTCATAGATAGGTCCTTTGTTGTTACGTAAACATGGCTCATTCATGTTCTTCGAATGTTTTTCCTGCAAAGAAAGTTGCACCACATGATCAGTATTAGTAGCATGATTTATACAACCACCCTTGTTACTCGAATTACGAGCTTGAAGAGTGATTGTTTCATCACCCACACGAAGTGTGAGTTTACCTGTACCAACATCAATAATGGTTCTAGCAGTTGCTAAAAAGGGCCTTCCTAAGATTAAAGGCACGTCATTGTCCTCTTCTATGTCTAGAACAACAAAATCAATTGGGAATATAAATTTATCGATTTTTACTAGCATATCTTCATTGATACCCCTAGGAAATCTAATGGTTTTATCTGCCAATTGAATGCTCATCCTAATTTGGGGTTTTCTAAGACCTAGTTGTTTAAACATTTTATAGGGCATGACATTAATACTAGCCCCTAAATCAGCCAAAGTATTTTTAACGGTTAAACTACCAATTAAACAAGGAATCGTAAAACTCCTTGGATCTTTCAGCTTGTTGGGTAGCTTATTTTGTAGAATGGTTGAGCAAACAGCGTTCAACTCCACATGCGACGCCTCATCTAACTTTCGCTTATTTGCTAAGAGTTCCTTTAAAAACTTCATTACGTTCGGCATCCGCGAAAGAGCTTCAATAAATGGTAAGTTAATATGTAATTTCTTTAATAGTTTAAGAAATTTACCAAATTGTTCGTCAGTGCGGTCTTTCCTTGTCGCATTGGGGTATGGTATTCGAGGTTTATATTCTTCACTTACCAGTTGTCACTTACTATGGTCTACCTCACCTTTTTCTTCACTTACCACAATTCTTTGCCTTGGTTCTGGTGTATCTTCAACTAACCCTTCTTCATCTCAAACTATTCCCTTAGGGTAGATTCAGTATTACTCGACAAGCTACCTTGTGGTCGTTCAGAAATTAATTTGGTAAGCTGGCCTATCTAAGTTTTGAGCCCTTAGATCGACGCTTGTTGATTCTTAAGTGCTGTCTTGGTATTCTGGAAATGAGTTTTTAACACCGAGATGAACTTTGTTAGAATCTCCTCAAGGTCCGGCTTCTTTTCCTGCTGGTAAGGTGGTTGTTGAA
This sequence comes from Gossypium anomalum, assembly GCA_025698475.1. NCBI lineage: Eukaryota > Viridiplantae > Streptophyta > Magnoliopsida > Malvales > Malvaceae > Gossypium > Gossypium anomalum. Next base: position 17,209,702 of record CM046961.1, read on the forward strand.
AACCTGAAGAATTTTGTGGCCTTTGATTTCCTCGGCCACCCCACGAGAAATTGGGGTGGTTCTTCCAACCTGTATTATAATTGTTACTATACGAGTTATTTTGAGGTCTAGAGTTATTATTACCCATATAGTGGACTTGTTCCTCCTCGGTGCTAGGGTTGAAGGATTGATATTCAGTGTGTACTCCTCCTCCACTTGAATCACACCTCATCACTAGATGTACCTGCATAGAACCAAGTAAACCATCAATCTTTTTATTCAATAGTTCTACCTGATTTGACAGCATAGTAACAGAGTCGACGTTATAAACGCCTGCTGCTTTGGTTGGCTTAGTCCTCATGACTGGCCACTGATAGTTATTCAGTGACATTTCTTCAATAAATTCATAAGCCTCTTTAGGTGTTTTATTGTTGATGGTTCCACCAACGGCTGCATCAATCATTTGTCTCGTCGAGGGGTTCACACCATTGTAAAACATTTGAAATTGCAACCATAGAGGTAACTCATGGTGAGGGCACCTTCTCAATAGATCCTTATATCTCTCCCATGCATTGTAGAGTGTTTCTAAATCCATCTGCACAAAAGAAGATATATCATTCCTTAGTTTAGCTTTTTTAGCAGGTGGAAAATATTTAAGTAACAATTTTTCGATCATTTATTCCCAAGTAGTGATTGACCCTCGTGGTAACGAGTTCAATCACTATTTAGTCTTAGTCTTCAGTGAAAAGGGAAATAACTGAAGGCGGATGGCATCATCAGAAATTCCATTGATTTTAAACGTGTCGCAGAGTTCCAGAAAATTCACCAAATGAGTATTTGGGTCCTCGTCCTGCAAACCATCAAACTGAACAAACTATTGTATCATTTGAATTATGCTAGGTTTCAATTCAAAAGTATTTGCAACAACAGCAGGCCTAACTATACTCGATTCAGTTCCTATTAACGTAAGTTTAGCATAATCATACATAGTACGAGGAGCAAGATTCTAATTTACTGGATCGCAACAATCGCAAGAGGTAGTGAATTATTCTGATTATCAACCATCTCCTCGGTTGTAGTGGGAATACCGTCCTCTTGCCCTTCCTCTATGTATTGTAGGCTTCTCTTAATTTCTTTTCGGTTTCTGCGAGCTGTACTTTCGATCTCACTATCAAAAAGTAATGGTCTCGACGTGTTTCTTCTAGTCATAAACTATGAAAACCTGACAGAAGAAAATAAAAGAAAATTTAGTAAGTATAAAAAGAAAAACAAAATTAAATAAAAATAAGAAAATAATGGCTAAAGTAATAAAAATTGAGTGTTCCTAATATATTCGATCCCCGGCAACAGTGCCAAAAACTTGATTAGCTCTCATGATAAGTCTTAAATTTATAATTGATCGTACTTGAAACTAACTATTATCACAATGAAGGCAAGCGTACCTATCGAACAGTAGTATAGTTTATTGCAAGACCGGATGTCGAACCCACAGGAACTAAAAGTACTAGTATTAACTTTCTTTTTATTATCTAGCCTAAGAATAATGAGGGTTGTTTTATCTAAACTAATTAACTAAACTAAGAATGCACAAAAAGTAAATTAGGGAAATACTTTGGGAAAATTGATTGATTTAGACAATACCCAAGGAAGAATCCACCTAGATTTCACTTGTTATTCAACTCTGAACCAGACGATTTATTCACTTGACTTGATCCATAGAAATCCCTAAATTATATTATTATCCCTCTCAAGACTAATAACGTCTAACCCTAGGTTGATTAATTGAAATCTCTTTCTAATTAAAACCCCTAGTTTTGCATTAACTCGATCTATGGATTCCCTTATTAGATTTGACTCTAATCCGACAGATTTATGTTGTCTTATCTCTAGAATTGCATGTAGCTCCGCTTAATTATGAATGATCTACTCTTAGACAGGGACTATTCATCCTCTGAATAAGCACATCAATACTTGAGTTAATATCCCGGAATATTCAAACAAGAGTTAAAAACATAATTAAGAACAAATCAAGTATTTATCATATAGTTCAGAAAATATTAACAAGATCCATCTTAGGTTTCATCCCCCTTAAGTATCTAGGGGATTTAGTTCATAATGATAAAAGACAACATCTCAGAAGAATAATAATGACAAAACATAAAGAAAACCCAAAAACCCCTAAAGGAAATTGAAGGGAGATCTTCAGTCTTGAAGTAGAATTCGGCTTCTGAGATGGATCAATTAGCTTTCTTCCAGTAATTTCTTACTTCCTACTCAGTGTGTCTTTTCAATCCTCCTCTAGGGTCTTTTAAATAGGCTTTAGAGTGCTTTCAAACCCTCAAAATTGCCCTCTTCCAAATAGAACTCAACTTGGGCTCGACAGGGCCACGGCCGTGTGCCACGCCCGTGTGCAAATGCTTCAAACCGTGTTCAAGGCTGTGAAATAGACACAGGCGTGTGATCTACTCGTGTGAGAAAGTCCAGGCCGTGTTGATTTCCTATGTTGGCCCATTTTCTCTATTTTTTAGCCTCTTTCTCGTTCTTTTTACTTTCCTATGCTCACCTAAGTATAAGATGTGAAATTAAAGGATTAGGAGCATCAAATTCCACAAATCTAATAATAATTCATCCAAAAAATGTTCTAAGCATGGGATAAAAATATGTATAAAATATGACTTATCAGTACCCAAATCCTCTTGCAATTTACTTCAAAATCTCAATGAAAACTTCAGATCTCGATCTGAAATAATGGATGTTAGGATCCCATGTAACTTCACAATCTTTGCTATATACAATTTCGCTAACTTCTAAGGTGAAAAGTCTATTCTGACTGGGATAAAATGTGCCGACTTAGCCAATCTGTTAACAATCACCCAAATCGAATCTTTCTTTCTCGGAGTCATAGGTAGACCAGATACAAAATCCATCGTGACATGCTCCCACTTCTATTAAGGTATCATGACAGGTTGTAATAAACCCATTGGTACTTGATGTTCTGTTTTCACTTGTTGACAGATCAAACATTTTACTACAAATTCACAAATTTCTTGTTTCATACCCGGCCACCAATACAACCGTTTCAAATCACAATACATTTTCGTACTACCCGGATGAATAGAATACATGCTACTGTAAGCTTCAGAAAGAATATCATTTTTCAAATCCAGATTATTCGGAACACAAATTCTATTGCAATAACATAACATACCACTATCATCAATGCTATATTTTGAACTTACATTGTTCTAAACCATCTGTTGTTTCAACACCAATTTTGAATCATCATCTTGTAATTCTCAAATACGTTGAAGGAACAAAGGTTTCGTTCTTAACTCTCCTATTACAGAACCATCTTCATTAAGAGATAAATGAGCGTTCAACGCTCGAAGTGCAAACAATGACGACTTTCGACTAAGTGCATCTGCAACTACATTAGCTTTTTCTGGATGGTAGTCAATAACCAGATCATAATCTTTCAGTAATTCTAGCTACCGCATTTGTCTCAAATTTAGCTCTTTTTGAGTCATCAAATACTTTAAACTTTTGTGATTCGTAAGCAGATAACATTTCTCACCGTATAAATAATGTCTCTAGATCTTTAAAGCAAATACGATTGTAGCCAACTCAAAATCATGTGTAGGATAATTCTTCTCGTGTGGCTTTAACTGTCGAGAAGCATAGGCCACTACTTTTCTTTACTGCATCAATACACAACCCCATCCATTTAGAGATGCATCACTATAGACAACATACAAAACACCCGATTTTGGCAGAGTCAAGACTGAAGCTTCTGTCAACATTTTCTTCAACTAATCAAAGCTCTGCTGACACTCATCGGACCAAACAAATTCAACATTTTTCTATAACAATATGGTTAACGACAAAGCAATCATCGAAAAGTTCTTAACAAAACATCGGTAATAACCTGCTAGACCCAGAAAACTTCGCACTTTTGAAACATTCCTTGAATTTTTCCAATTCACCACTGCAGTTACTTTGCTCAGATTAACTCAAATTCCATTGGCTGATACAATGTAACCCAGAAATCCAACCTTGTGAAGCAAAAATTCACATTTGCTAAACTTTGCATACAACTGCTTTTCTCTTAAAGTTTATAGCACAATCCTCAAGTGTTGCACATGCTTAGATTCTGTCTTGGAATAAATCAATATATCATTGATAAACACAACTACAAATCTATCCAAATAAGGTTGAAAAATTCGATTCATTAAACCCATGAAAGCAGCAGGGGCATTAGTTAAGCCACATGGCATTACCAAAAACTCATAATGACCGTATCGAGTTCTGAAAGTAATCTTTGGCACATCACACTCTTTAACCTTTAACTGATAATACCCAGATCTAAGGTCTATCTTTGAAAACACTATAGCATCTTTCAGTTGATCAAAGAAGTCATCGATATATGGCAACTGTCTATAGTCTATACACAGTCTCAAAGAACTGTCTTTCTTTTTCACAAATAAAATAGGTGCACCCAGGGAGACATGCTCGGTCTGATAAACCCTCAATCTAATAACTCTTGCAACTGTGCCTTTAATTTCTTTAATTCAGATGGTGCCATATGATATGGTGTTATTGATATTGGAGCCGTTCTAGATATTACATCAATTACAAACTCAACTTCACGATCAGGTGGTAGACCCGACAATTCTTTGGGAAAGACATCAGCAAATTCATTAACAAATGGTAATTGTTCTAGCTTCAATTTAGAATCCTGAATATCAGACTGTAGGCCAAAAATGCCTTATTACCTTTTTGCATCAATCTCTGAGCAGAAAAAGCTAAAATAATTCTAACAATTTCTTTTGAATTCTCAGACTCAATTGAAATCATTTCTCCTGTCTGACATTTCAAATCAATTCATTTTTTTTTTGTAATTTACCATAGCATCATGCAAAGATAAACAATCCATTCCCAGAATAATATCAAATTCTCAAAAGGGTAGCAACATCAAATCAGTAGAGAATTCATAGCCTCTTACTTTTAGTGGATATTTACGATACACTAAATTAACTATCACAATCAGTAGATTTGTACCTTGAATATCATAATCAGTAGATTCAACAGACAATTTCTTTTATGCTACTAATGCAGTGCAAATATAAGAATGAGTGGACCTAGGGTCAATCAATACATATACCGTAACATCAAAGAGATAGAATGTACCATCAATCACATCTGGAGCTGTAGCTTATTCTCTTGCTCAAATAGTATAAGTACGTGCAGGTGCTCTAGTTTCTGATCGAGCAGCAGTATCTTTCATAATCGAACGAGCAGTTCCAGTGGCACTATTTTGGCCCAAACATCTATTTATTTGGGAATTAGCAACTTGCTTTTCTTTCTGCTATTCCTCTTCTTTTTACAATTAAGGACAATTTCAAATAAAATGATCAGTTGCTCCACATTTGTAACAAGCCCCCACTTAGTTCTGCACTCACCAGGATGGTATTTCTTACAACACTTGTATTTGGGCTTAGGAGCATTCTGTACACTTCCCACACTAATAGCTAGTTTAGCAGATACCCCATAATCAGGTTGAGTCATCTTATTTTTATTTGATCGTTCAGGAATTTAGGTGGTTCGACTAGAGTCATCTCTAGGCTTTTTCACGGGTAATGCTGAAAATTATTTGGAGGAACTTCTTTTATACGACTCATTATTCCGTCTATCTCGCTATATTTTTCTGTTGTACACCTCTTCCATCTTTTGTGCATGATCTGACAAAATGACAAATTCTCGTATTTCAGTGCCCCCAATCATCATTCGAATTTCATCATTCAACCTTTCTTCCAACCGAATGCGCATTTCTTATTCGATTGGTATAATTTACTGGGCGTATTTACTGAGGTATACAAATTTCCTATCATACTTGGCTGCCGATCTGTTTCCTTGGCACAGGTAAAGAAATTCCCTCTTTTTCTTGTCTAGGTACCTCTTGTCGACATATTTCTTTTTAAATTCATTTTAAAAGAATTCTCAAGAGATTTTCTCTTTAGGCAAAACAACCACTATAGTCAACTACCAATTATATGTTTCCTCTTTCAGTAAGGAAACACCATATCTCAGATAATCATCGGGGAAACAAGCCATTTCTTCAAAAACTCTTATTGTATTTTGAAGCCAATATTCAGCTTTGACTGGGTCATCATCTGACTTACCCTGAATTTCTTCGACCCCACACTTTTTGAGTTTTTCTATTGGGAATACGTTTACTGGATTCAATCACTGGAGGAGGTAGAGATGCAACTGGAGGCTCTACAGATAGTACAGTAAGGGGAGGAGGTTGTTGAGCCAAATTTCTCTCTTGCATGAATTCACTAAACCATTGATTCATAAATCCAAAGAACATGTTTTGAAGTTCTTGTTCTTGAGCCAGAGGAATTGGGACATTACTACTTATCCCATGTTCAGATGTCTATGCTCTACTATTGACTTCATCATTCTCAGCACGTTCAGATCTTTCTGATATCTTTACAATCTACAAGAAAACAAAGGTTAGATCGAATCATACACATCACACTATCACAGATTTATATGGCATGTATTTCTAAAAAATTCACACACTATGTACAATCTGAGAACTGGCTAAACCGTGGCTCTAATACCACTAAATGTAACACCCCTAACCCTTATCCGTTGTCCAAATAGGGTTACAGAGCATTACTAGACTTTTAGATCAAATACAAATATCTCATATCATTTAACATACATAATAGAAACTATTCATAAACCATTCATGTTGTCCCTTGTATGAGCCTTCGAGGCCCAAAATACGCTTTAGAAATAAATCGAGACTAAACTAGAAACTTAGAGAATTTTTCGCAAAATTTCAAAAATTTTCTTAGGTGCAGAGGACACACGTCTGTGTGGCTCACACGGCCAAGAGACATGTCTATATCTTAGGCCATGTGGGCATTCGATGAGAGCCACACGACTGTCTCTCAGCTCATGTAACTCTATGAATTGGGTCACACGGCCAAGCAACACACCCATGTGCTAGGCCATGTGAACATACTAACTTGTAAAATTAAGGCGCAAGGGTCACAAAGCCAAACCACATGCCTGTGTGCTAGACTGTGTGCAAAAACCTGGGCATTCTATTTCTCAATTTTAAAGATGCAAGGGACTCACGGCCAGAACACATGCCCATGTGTTAGGCCGTGTGTCACACACGGCTGAGACACACGCCCGTGTCTCTGCCCGTGTGAACAAAAATAGGCCATTTCACAGCCATTTTTCTTACCCATTTTGATGTCAACATGTAACAACATTTTAATACATCAATACATCCCAAACAAGCAATCAACACAAGCCAAAATCATGTTTTAAGCATGACATAACATCACAAATACTCAAATACTCAAATACTTAAACTTACTTATTTAATCTATCTCATTGATTTATCAAAATCTACTACTAATTACATACATACAAGCATATATCACTCACAACCACGTCTCAAATTATTTAATTTCCAAATCAACCCTATACATGCCATATAAACCATAATATACATTACAAAAACTACCGGAATGAGTTGGATAGTGTGGTTTGATGTATTGATCCGATCTCCCGGCCTCATGTTAATCTACAAGAACATTAAACAATACAAGTAAGCTTAATGAAGCTTAGTACGTTTGATAGGTTAAACATAAATCTTATCGAACTTAACATAATAAATTAAATAGTAAATTATTCATGAACTCTTGTAACGCCCCAATTTTCGGGAATTCTGAAAATGTTGGTAAAATTTAATATTCTGTGTTTTGTCTGCTTGGCATAAGATTAATTATGTTAGTGGGCCTCTAGAAGGCCCAAGCTTAAGTTAAAACCCGGTAATTTTAATTAATTTTAAATTCATAAGAAAGTGGGGTTCTGGTTAACTGGGCTTTTAAGTATTAATTGTGTAAAATAAAACACAAGGAAGCAAGTGGCATAGTGGCAGGTGATGCCACTGGGAAGGCTATAAGTGGCGTGTGGATGTTAGGGAGGACCCAGGCTCAAGTCACAATGACAGAAAATTAAGGGAATTAATTTTTATGTATAGAAAAGGGAAGTGATGGAACTCAAGTAAAAGTCTAGCAGGAGGAGTTTGAGTTGCTCAGGAGATTGAGCAAGGAGGGGATAAGGGAGAGAATTTAGGAGCTGATTAGGGAGAGCAGTGTTGGCCGAATGGTGGACTCTTGAGGTGCAAGAGTTGGCCAGCCAAGGGGAGCTTTAGGGAGGCAAAATTCGGCTAGGGTTAGTGCCAGTATAAATTCGGCATTAGGGGGTAAGTGAGTCATTTTCTGATCATCCTTCCCCTCTCTTTTTCTTTTCTTTTTCTCTCCATTTGCTATTCTTTTCTTCTTCTTTCCCTCATAGCCGAATCCTCATATCACCCTACTCAACATCACTTTCCTTCCATTATTTTTAAGCCTATAGTCGATTGCCTTAAATCCCAAAATCCCGAAAATTTGATTCCTCTTGTGTCGATTTCTTATAACCAAAACCTTACCTCTTTTCATCATTCCTGACCGATTCTCTCATCCTCTAAACCCAAGTTTTTGTCGACAACTCCACAGCAAAAACCCTGCTATTCCATCTTCTCTTCACTGTTACAAAAAAAGCCGAAAACACATAGCCATAAGGACATAGCCGAATTCTAAAAATCACTAAAGGCTCGACTTTTGTTATCATCTGAGGGCTTAGATCTACATCAGAATCGAGTAGAAACTCATTAGAATCATTGACCAAAGGAACCAGTGGTAAGTCTTTCCAACTTAGTCTTTCTTTCGTAGTTTAGAAAAGTCGAAACCCCTAAAGGTTAGGGAGGCCGTCGATTTGGACTTGTAGCCCTAAGGGGTTGTGGTAACTGTTTTACTTTGATAATGGTGTGATTTAGAGGCTGCTTTTCAAGGGCTTGGACAAGTGGAACGATCGGATCTTGATCTAGTCGCTACTTACGGCAAAGGTAGGATCGCTAGTGCCTAAGGTGTGGTAGGCCGAATATGGTAAGTGGTTAATATGTAGTTCATGTCGGTAGTTAGAATAAACATAGTAGTAATAAAATTTTAGGTAGTTCGTGCGTGGATCTCATCAGCGAATCTTCATAAAATAGGTGTGTAACTGACACCCTCTTATAGACTAGATCGGTAAAAGCCGAAAAGCTGAAATGCAGAAAAGCTGAAATGCAGAAAAGCTGAAATGCCGAAAAGCTGGTATTTTGGGAACTTACGAGTGTGCGAATGCTCGTAAGATAAATGGGTTAATAATTCTGGTAACCTGAAGTGATAAAACTGCAGTACGCGCGATTTCGTGCATTATTGATATTTTGGGCTTAATGGGCCAAAAATCGATTAATGGGCCAACGGGCCCAATTCGCTAAGTATGCGCGATAAGTGTTTCTGATTGCACGTAAATGGTAGAAATATGCATGAAAACCCTAACATAGCTAAATTACTAGAATACCCCTTTGTATGGAAAATTACCATTATACCCCTAGGTGTAAAATGACCTTTATACCCCTAGGGTTAATTTTGTTTGAAAAGCATGATGATTTAAATCTGTATGATGTATGCCATGAATGAATATCTGTTGCATGGGGACATGGTTTATATTATGGAGGAAGCGTCCTGGTGGCTATGCCACAAATTATCTATTCGGTGGCTCGCCACATATATCTATTCGGTGGCTCGCCACGATTATCTGCTTCTGGTGACTCATTCACACTATTCGCTTTAGCGACCATGCTTTGCATATTTACGTAGTGTGTAGTGGTTGGGTGGGTCGAGTAGTCTCCCACGTGGTGAAAGGTTGGTATGGGGTGCATATGGTTGGATATGGGTTGGGTTTTGCATAAGCATGTAATATCTGCTCGATCATTATGGGCCCATGGGCTTTATTCTCAGATCTCGCTCAGGCTAAGGCCAATTTATTCTGCTTTACGTGGTTTGAACCGATTTAGGCTATGGTTGGGTTAATTTACACACACCGAGTTTCCCAAAACTCACCCCTTTGTTTTATCCATGCAGTGATCCCCAACCATAGTGAGCTTGGAGCCGTGAGGGATTCGGAGTGGCCACATGTTTCTACAAACTTGGTTTCTTTCTGGTGAACTGGACGTCCTTTTATTTTCGTTTACGGTTTTGGGTTTTTAAATGTAATAAGGCCGCTTATTTATTTTTATGGTTTTGATTTATATTTTATTATGATGAAAATGATTTACTTTAACTATCGAAATGGATTAGTTCTAGGGCGTGTTTTCCAAAAGAATAATTGAATTCAAAATAACACGATTACAAGTAAGGCTTCCGCTAAGCAAATGATTTTCAAAAATTAATCACTTTTCTAAGATGGACTTAATCAAATGGGTTTCTTAAAAATATACGTGATGTTAGAGTGTGGCAATGGTGGTGTGCATGTCTAGGATTGGATCCGAAGGGAGCTTGGTACTTAAGCAGTCTGACGGACTCACCTCCTCTTTTTCGGTTTCCTACCTGGTGCACAGCTTCCTTTCACTTTAATCTATTTAAAAGGTATCTTTTAAAACACCAACTAAGTTTTCTAAAGTAAGTAATACGGAATGTTTTGAACGCTTCGATGTGGCACGTCAAATCCGGTCATAACGTCTAGGCCGGGTTTGGGGTGTTACAACTCTCCTTGTAAATCACAACATAACTCGATGAACACACTTCTTTCAAATCAATATCAATATTAAACTATAAATCTCTCAATTTTAAACACATAAATCATTTACCAAATCTTACTGAATCGAAGAATAGCTTACGGATATGAGTACATCGTTTTCAGAATCCCGAAGGCTAAACAGAAGAACATAAGTGCTAAAAAGAAGCCTGTAAGGGTTGAACAGAAGCTCATAAGAGTTCAACGGAAACCCATAAGGCTTACACAAAAGCTTAGAAGAGCTAAACGGAAACTCATAAGGGTTGAATGGGAACTCATATGAGTTAAACAGAAGCTCGTGAGAGCTAAACAGAAAGTAAACACGAAAGTTCACAAAAAATGTTGAACTTTGGTTTACTTAGGTAATCTGCTGTCAATTCTTCCTTTGCTATCTTTCGCCATAGAACGATTGTACTCACTCCCGCGTTCCACTTATTGAGTATTTAATTCAATTTCATAATTTTAACAATAATTTTATTTCCAATAATAGGTATGAATAAATACATGATATCATTCATCAATTTAATATATAAACATTAAATTTTAACCATACGAACTTACCTGGGTTAAATTATAAGAGTTGTAGTAGTTTAGGGACTATTCTGCTAATTTTCCCTTTTCATGATTGTCTACTAGCTCTTGATCTAAAATATAAAATTATCCATTCATTAGCATATATTTCAATTTCAATTCACTTCACAATTAATACCCCTTAATTTATGAAATTACACAATTCCCCAACCTTTACAATTTTTACAATTTAGTCCCTTGCTAATTAGTCTATCAATTGAGAAACTTTTTTTTGAATTGACAATTTATCTAAGTATTCTAGGCTATCTTACAGCCCTTGATACATAAAAATTTAATAGAAAACCCTAATTCTTTAATTCTTCACAATTTAGTCCTAAAATAAATATTTATCAAGTTCACTTTATAAAATAATCATACAACAAAATTAAAGCTCTATATCCATGTTAATTCATCAAAAACATTCAGTATTCATCAATGGTAACTTTCAAAATTACCAATAAAATAAAAAATTAATGAAATAGTTAGTTGGACCTAATTATAAAAGTCTTAAAAACACAAGAATTACAAGAAAAATGAAAGAATTAAACTTACCTGGAGAATAGAAAACCAGCTTCTTAAGGGTTCGTCAATGGTGTTTTTAGGCTGTAGATTGATGAAGAATTGCCTAAAAACTTTTAAATACCATTTTTAGCTATTTTTATTTTATTTCATTTTCCAATTTTACCCATTAATCACCTAATTTCATTGTTTTTTTTTTTCTGCTTATGCAGCTTGAGCCTTCCCATGTGTGTCTAATTGCCTTTTTAGTCCTCCCTTATTACCATTTAGGCTATTTAATCATTATTTCTTTAATTAGCAAGTTTTGCACCTTTTTCAATTTAGTCTTTTTTAATTAATTAACTATCAAAACGTTAAAATTTCCTAACGAAACTTTAATACTACCTTAATAATACTCTATAAATATTTATAAAAATATTTACGGCTCGATTTATAAAATCAAGGTGTCGATACCTCGTTTTCCAAACCACTTAACCTAATAAATCCTTATAAAACCCAATTTACTAATTCAGAAATCTTTCTAAAATCACATTTGACTCGTAAATACTAAATAATAAAATTTACGAGCTTACTCGTCGAATTTGGTGGTCTCGAACCACTGTTTCCGAAACTATTGAAAATCAGACTGTTACATGGTATAGGACTTGTGCAGAGATAGTGCATTAAAATATTAACTTTTTTTAGCTTTGTATAAAAGCAAAGCTGGGAATGGAATAAAATCTTACAATTTTAAAAAGAACTAAAATAAAAAAAATGTTATAGAAAAATTAATAAAACAATAATAAGAAGTAAAAAGTGGATGAAAAATACGACAGAATTTTCATTGTTTAATTTTCGCTTACAATGTGCTATTTTAAATAAAAATGTGCCTCATTAAAACCTTAATTTGGAAAAACCCTGTGGGATAAAAAACCTAATGAAGGAAAAAGAGTACACAATCTTCTATTACAAGTTGCCTCATTAAAAACCTTTACCAGAAAAATCTAGTGGGTCAAAACCTTGGTTAAAGGAAAAGAGTACAACGTGTTTTAGACTCCCCCTAATGGCAACATCACATTATATCTTTGAGTCGACGCATTCCAATCTTGTTTCGTAGTCTGTCAAATGTTGAAGTTGGCAATACCTTGGTAAAAAAATCTATTAAATTATCACTAGAACAAATTTGTTGAACTTTTATGTCAGCTTTATCTCAAGATCATGAGTGAAGAATAATTTTGGTGAAATATGTTTCGTTCTGTCACCGTTGATATAACCACCCTTTAATTAAGCTATACATGGTCATTTTCTTCTTATAAGATAGTTAGAATATTTTCCTATAAAGGAAAATTACATATCTTCTGGATATGTTGGGTTAATAACCTTAGCCAAACACACTCTTAGTTTGCCACATGCATTTCAATTATTTTAGCATGATTTGAAGAGGCAACAACTAATGTCTGCTTTGTCAAATTCCATGATATGGCAGTATCTCCACATGTAAATAAATATCCCGTTTGACATTTATATGGATTCAATAAATATCCAGCATTAGCATAACCAACTAATAGGGATTTTGAATCATTTGAATAAAATAACCCCTTATCAATGGTCCCTCTGAGATATTTAAATACATTTTTAATTCCATTCCAATGTCTACGTGTTGGAGAAGAACTAAATCTTACTAACAAGTTTACAGCAAAAGCTATATCAGGTCTTATGTTGTTTGCAAGATACATTAATGCTCCTATGGCACTTATATATGGTACTTCAGGACCAAGAAACTCTTCATCATTCTCGCAAGGATGAAATTGATCTTTATTCACATCTAACCATCGTACAACTATCGGGGTACTCAATGGATGTGTTTTTTCCACATAAAATTTCTTTAAGATCTTTTTCGTATAAGTTGACTGATGGACATGAATTTCATCTTTTAAATAGTCAATCTGTAGGCCAAGACAAAATTTTATTTTTACAAGATCTTTCATCTCAAATTCTTTCTTTAAATAATTTATTGCATTTTGAAGCTCTTTAGGAGTTCCAATAATATTTAGATCATCAACATAAATAGAAATTATCATAAAATTGATTCAGACCTTTTTATAAAAACACATGGGAAGATTGGATTATTTTTTAATCATTCTTTTAACAAATATTTACTAAGACGATTGTACCACATACATCCAGATTGTTTTAATCCATATAAACTTTTCTTTAATTTGGTTGAGCAATTTTCCCGGGAAACTCTGTATCCTTTAGGGATTTTAAATCCTTCTGGGATTTTCATATAAATTTCACTATCAAGTGTACCATACAAATAGGCTGTAACAACATCCATTAGACGCATGTCAAGTTTTTCACGTACTGCCAGACTAATAATGTATCTAAACGTGATTGCATCCACCACAAGAGAATATGTCTCTTCATAATCAATGCCGGGCCTTTGTGAAAATCCTTTTGCTACAAGTCGTGCTTTATATGTTACGAATTCATTTTTCTCATTTTTTTTCGCACAAATATTCATTTATATCCTACCAGCTTTACATATTTAGATGTTTGGACTATAGGTCCAAAACCCTCACGTTTAGAAAGTAAATTTAATTTTGCTTGAATTACGTCTTTCCATTTTAGCCAATCTTTTCTATTTCTACATTCCTCAATAGATTTAGACTCAGGATCCTCATTTTCTTTTGCTATTTCAATAGCAACATTATAAGAAAAATTGTTGTCGAAAATTATATTTTTTCGGTTCCATCTTTTTCCTGAAGTAACATAACTTATTGAGATTTATTTGTTATTACATTTTCAAGTACTGGACCTCTTCTGGGGTTTTTTGATTAGTTATATCTTTGGCCTCTCCTTGGGCACTTGCCTCCACAATATTATCATCTTGAATAATTGCTTCTATCCTTTTATGAGGATTTTTATCTTTGGAACCGATTGGCTTTCCACGTTTCAGGCGTGTATTACTTTCTTTTGCATTAAAAATTTTCCCTATTGGGATATCAATTCATATTGGAGCATTTTCAGCTGGTATGTGAGATTTTGTAATTCTCTTTGGGTCAATAAATGAATTTGGCAGTTAATTGGCAATGTTTTGTAAATGTATGATCCTTTGAACTTCTTGTTCACATTAACTTGTGTGAGGATCTAATTGAGATAATGATGATTCATTCCATATAATTTCTTTTACCAGTTGTATTTTCTCTCCCCCTAATGTTGGGAATGTTGTTTCATCAAAATGATAATCAATAAATCGTGCAGTAAATAAATCTCCAGTTAATGGTTCAACATATTTAATTATAGATGGAGATTCATAACCAACATATATTCCCAACCTCCTTTGAGGACCCATCTTTGTGCGTTGTAGTGGAGCAATTAGAACATACACTGCACATCCAGATTCTAAGATGGGAAATATTTGGCTCTTGACCAAAAGCCAATTATAATGGGGAGTACTTATTATAACTTGTTGGCCCTAAGCGCACAAGTGCTGCTGCATGCAAAATAGCATATCCCCAAGCTGTAACAGGGGGTTTTATTCTCATAAGCAATGGTCGAGCTATTAGTTGGAGGCGTTTGATAAACGATTCAACTAAATTGTTTTGTGTGTGAACATTAGCTACATGATGTTCAAGTTTTATCCCAATTGACATACAATAATCATTAAAAACTTGCGATGTAAACTCAACAACATTATCAAGATGAATAGTTTTGATTGCATAACCTGAAAATTGTGCTCTTAATCAAAATATTTGAGCAAGTAGTCTCGCAAACGCCATGTTGCGAGTCGATAATAAACACACATATGACCACCTACTAGATGCATCTATTAATACCATAAAATATCTAAATGGTCCACATGGTGGATAAATGGGCCCACATATATCACCTTGAATACATTCCATAAATGTGGGAGATTCAATCCCAACTTTAGCTAGTGATGGTCTAATAATCAAATTTCCTTGAGAACAAGCGACACAAGATAAATCCTTGAATTCAAGAATCTTTTGGTTCTTTAATAGATGTCCAATTGAATTCTTAATGATTTTTTGCATCATAATAGATCCGGGATGGCCTAATCGGTCATGCCAAATAGTAAAAGTATGTGGTTCTACAAACTTCTGGTTTGTAGTAACATGTAACTCAATTGCACTAATATGTGTATAATATAAACCTGATGAAAGAGCAGGTAGCCTTTCCAAAACATATTTCTTTCCACATTCAACATTTGTAATATATAGGTATTCAATGTTTGTCTCATTCATAGTCTCAATATGATATCTATTAAGACAAATATCTTTAAAACTTAATAAATTTTTTTGAAACTTAGTGGAATATAAAACATCATTAATGACAAATTGTACCTTTAGGTAATAATATAATAGCTCGTCCAGAGCCTTCAATAAGTTTTGAACTACTCGATATTGTATTAACATGGGCATTACTTATTGTCAAATGAGAAAAATATTTTTTTTATTTTTGAGTATCGTATGTGTTGTAGCACTATTTGCAAAACACATGTCTCCATTGATTTTGGGTCTATTGAAATTTTGTTGAATATTCATATTCTTCATAAAAACAAACAAAATATAATATGAGAAACATTGAAAATATTTATTGAATATATAAATTATTCTTTATGCAAGAAAATAAAACATACTTAAAACAACATAAAAATGTCAAAATAACATCAATTTTTCTAATGATTATCAAAGAAATCTGCCACATCTCGGTGAGTTATATTATTAAGGTCATTAAATTTACCACCCTCGTAGGCATGGTCAGTTTTAGTATTATTGTGAATATCTTCATCTTTTTCCTCCATTTCATCATTTTAGGATATAAAATTTGTCTCCATATGCTTTCCCTTATTTTTTATGGATGCTTGATAAAGTTTCACTAAATGCTCAAACGTACGAGAGGTACATGACCAATGCCCCTTCTTACCATTCTTACCTGAGATGTCTAAGGTCGCAAATTCAAGTTTGACAAGATTTGACATTATAATCATTTGAATCAAAATAAAAAAATATTAGTAAAATAATAAGTATTCTCAATCGTAAAATAATTCAATTATATATACCAAATTTGCTAAATAATAATATGTATGTCAAATATTGGCACAGAGAGGAATAGCCATAATAATAACTTAACACAAATTACATTAATTGAAATTTCTTTTAATAAAAAAAACATGTATATATAATTATCATTATTAGATTTTAGTTGTGAAAATAAATGTGCAAATGTTACCCAAAGCAAATATTTCATCTAGAAAATAAAATAAAAGAATTATGAAAATACGTATACCGTATATAATTTAACAATAGTTATACGGGTAAATTATATAAAGTCGAAATGACGTGAACTTCACTATGAACTCGTAGAAGCTCATACCGATAATGTGTTATAGAAAAATTAATAAAACAATAATAATAAGTAAAAAGTGGATGAAAAATATGGGAGAATTTTTATTGTTTAATTTTCACTTATAAGGTGTTATATATAAGCTCCTTTACATTCAATTAGTAAATGTATTACATTCAATGAATTAAGTTTTCTTAATTACTCTATTTAATGATCTCCTGATTATAAATGAAGTAAAGAGTTTTATCTCATTACTTTAATATGTTTAAAGAGGTTATAGATATCCATTTAATGTATTTACAACACAAAATAATTATTTAATACAATAGTGGTGTAAAATTTTAATTACATTAAAGATTTTGTTATGTATCCTAAATTTGTTTTTAATTTTTTTTTTAAAAAGGAACATACGACAAAATCTTAACCAAACTTGTGGAGTTAAAAATTTTCACCATCAATGTACAAATAATTACCCATAAAATTTTCTCAAAATGGAAAATAGAAAAGATAAATATCGAAACTTTATTTCCAAAATTTGTACATAATTAAATTTAAGGTTAGTAAATTCATTTTTATACAAGGTTTGAAATTCTAATTTAAAGAAATTTCTTTCGTAACGATTAATGAAAAAAGTTTAGAGTTCAAAATTCTCTCATTTAAAAATTATTTTAGTTAATTTAAAGGGTTTTATTTAAGAAAAGAAATTTTTATCAAATTTATCTTAAAGTTAATTATTCCTACCTTCACAATTAGTTATCATTTTTCAATGGTTTATGAAAAGGAAAGTAATAATATTTTATGAAAAAAGTTTAGGGTTTTTTCCATTGATTATCATTCCCCCATCTTTTTCCTTTAACCTACTTAAGAAAAAAATTTAATTCCCCACATCTCTTTCCTATCTCTTGCAATAATGAATCATCTGAAGAAGAAGAAGAAGTTTTGCTTTGTTCTTTTGTAGGCATAAAACTAGCATATATATTTTCATGGCATGAGTGTGCTCCTCTAATTATTGGAGTTATGAAAAGCCTTTACAAATCGTTTATATCTAAGAATGATTTAGTAGAAGTCTTCAGAAGTTTTGAAAACACAAATTATGAGAAAACTAAAGCTCAAATGTTGTAGTTCATTCATCCTTTATCACAATTCCATTTATTATGAAGGATGCTACGTAGAACTCTTGAAGTCATCCAAATGTTATGATGATGATGATGATGAAGTTTTTGCTCATTTGATGTATGCTTTCATTGTAGGTTTTAGTGTTAATTTGAGTATTTGTAAAAAATGTTAATGATTTATAATTATTGACATTTATATTTTGTTGTTTGAGATCTTTTGAAAGTTCAAAATTTTATTTTTTGTTCAAGAAAGGGTTTTTTTCTTTTAATAAGAAAATGGGTAATGAAAATTGTTATATATTTATGATCACCAACCTGAAAACCAGATAAGGTTCAGGTCACCTACTCGCGACTCGGTTGGGCCCTACCAGATGGATACATGCAAGCCTTATAGTGGGGGGTTAGCAATGGGAGTTCGCAGTCCTAGTTCACACATACGAGGAAGTCCTCACATAGAGAGTTAACAATCCCAGTTCGTATATGCTAAGTAGGGCTTGCAAAAGGCCTAGCAAGGAGAGTTCGTGGTCCTAGTGCGCATATAACCAAGGAGTTCGCATGTAGGAGGCCATAAAGTCCAGCAGGCAAACCAGAATATTACACGTGTCTAGCCTTCATAGACTCTACTAAGAACGTCAATTTCATGAACAGTAACCATGTGTATAAATATTCGATTTTCTCATTCAATGAGATACAATAGAAAAACACTCAATAATTGGTGCGGTGAGCGTAGACATAGTTCAGACCAACAAATTTCTTTCAATCAAAAAAAAAATTTCTTGCAAAAGTTACAATGACTCACTCAAATGAGAATTCCCTCATTCAATCTTTCGTCTAGGCAGACTGGAGCCTCAGGTTCTAGTAGTCAACCCAATAAAGTAGACCTATTTGCTAGTTGGTTTACCGGTTGACTAAAGAACCTTAGTAATGCGACTTATCCAGGAGTCTCACATCCTTTGGACTTATATCCAGGAGTCTCACATCCTTTGGACTTGAACCTATCCTCCAATTAGGGGCTAATGCTTTCTTCTAACCAAGAAGTGTCGCCACAGTAGTTTCTTGCTCTTTAGGAGCAAATGAGGTTAATGAGAGAACAAATGGCTGCATAGAATATGCGGTCTGAGCAACAACAGACTTTCTAGCAGGAGTTACTAAAGCATAATGAACAGCTTAAAAAGAAAGTACAGTATGACAATTTGATTTCCATGATAATGTGAATATGTAGGAAGAAGGTCTAGGCTTACATGTGAAGGAATGGCAGAATGAGAAGGATGAGTTACGGCAAAACTTGGCGGTGTTGCATCCTAAGTCTCCGGATATGGACTGACTTTTTTGTTCTAACAATCCGTTGACCCCAGAGATAGTAGTAGCGAACTTTCCACGTGATTTTAAGGTCCTGAAGGACATGTTCAAAGGGAGAAGAGACCCATAAGCTCACCTGATGTAGTATAATAATTATAGGAATGTATTGGGAATGTCAGACTTTTCTATGACACTTAAAGGAAGCGCGAAAGATTGGTACTTATCCCTTCCTTAGGACTCAGCTTGAAGTTTTTCCCAGTTAGGCCAATTTTTTCTAGGAAGATTCAGGGTTCACATGACGATCATGAGCACACCTATGGGGTTGATGTCCGTAAAACAGAGAGAAGGCGAGTCTCTTGAAGACTATGTGAAGCGGTTTCATACGACAACTTTGAATATGAATAACCTAGAAGACCATTGGGCTATCAATTCTCTCATCATAGGACTGTAGAATGAGCATGTACTCATTTATTGACAACAAGCCCTAAAGTTTGGCAGCTTGTATTAGCAAGCCCACAAGTTCACGAGGTAGAAGAGATTAAGAAGGCAACGTGTGGCACATTTCATGAAGAGGGCGGATAGTTTAGGGAAATGGAAAGAGCTCGCAATAGGTAAGGATTTCACAATCAAGCTTTGCGTGCCAGAGGTGATAGGCAGCAAAAAGTGCAGACTCAAGGTAATTCTCCTAGGGCCCCTTAGGGTTCTCAGCCCGAGTAGACACGAAAGTACATCCCTCAAGGTAGGTTTGAATGCTACTCATGCTTGCATTCTAAACTAGGTGAAAAGTTTAGGTATCCTCTGCAAACCATCTCCCATGGGGCACAGTACGAGGAGGTCAAATTCAAAGGATAGGTATGCTTTCCACGATGATGTGAGGCACAAGATTGAATACTATTTTACCCTAAAGTATACCATTGAAGAGGCAATGATGAATGGGGAGCTCACCAAATTTGTGGACCAAGGCACTTCCCTATAGGTTCAGAGTTCACGAGGTGATCCCAAGGGTAAGCAAAAGGTCAGGGGCACCATTCATGTAATCGTGGGCACTAATAAGGACTGGGTAAATTCCAATGCGAAGAGGAATGCCTATATGAGGAGTGTTATATCAGTAAATGTGCCTAAGAGGCAGTATCAGTGAGGTAGATAGAGCCTTGAGTTTGGTAATGATAATAATGAGCTGGTATGTGACAAATAAGGCAACGACCTGATGGTTGTGTCAACAATGATCGTGAGTTTTGAAGTTAGAAGGATATTGGTTGACGGTGAAAGTACCGTGAAGGTTCTAACCTAGGAAGCGTATCAAAATATGGGTTTGAAAGAACAAGTTTTGACCAAGGCTAGCCCGTTGTATGGTTTTGCAAACCATCCAATTGCGGTGGAAGGTTCCATCACTCTACCAGTCACCTTAGAGGACTGCGAGCATACTACTACGAAGTGTTTCCAGTTTTTTGTCATGGACCACTGTATGGCATATAAAGCCATTTTTGGGCGTCCGATAATGAGAGCAACAAAGATGGTGGTGGCAATGTTTTGTATGAAGATCAAATTCTCGACAAGTACATGGATTGGGTTCATGCATTCTGACCAACGAATAGTGAGGTAATGCCATATGTTCTCTATGAAGCAAGCGTGATAGCCCGTGGCTAAGGGACAAAGTTGGCTACTCAAGCCTTAGACTTGGATAGCTTAGATGTAAGAGATGAAGAGAGAGGCAAGAAGCTTGAAGTAGAAGAACACACCGAGACTTTACAGCTATTCTACGACAATGAATAAAAGACTGTAAAAATTTCATTAGTGCTAAAACCTGAAGAAAAGAGAATTTTGGTTAAGTGTCTAAAGGAAAATTTGTATATGTTTTCCTGGTCAGCAGTAGATATGCTAGGGTTGGACCCTCAGGTGATTGTCCACAAATGTAATATATTCTCAAAAGTAAAATTGGTTAAGCAGAAGAAGAGGAAGTTCACGCTACAAGTGGTAGAAGTTATAAGGCAAGAGGTAGCTAAACTATTGTCGGCAAGTTTTATTAGGGAGGTTGAGTATCCAAATTGGGTCTTGAATGTCGTTATGGTATAAAAAGCAAATCAAAAATGGAGAATGTGTATTGAATTCACCAACCTCAACAAACCATGCCTTAAAGATAGTTTCCCTTTGCCTTTTATTGACCGTTTGGTTTATGCTTCTGCGGGTCACAAATTTATGAACTTCATAGAGCTCTTTCAGGTTATAACCAGATTTTGTTAAATCAAGATGACTAGAAGAAAACAACTTTCATCAGTGAGGAATGACTTTTCTGTTGTCGAATCATGCCCTTTGGCCTCAAGAACGTCAGGAGCAACCTATCTGAGATTGGTGAACAGAATTTTTAGAGAACAAATAAGACGTGGACTTGAGGTCTATGTAGATGATATGTTGGTGAAAAGTGAGACTATGGAGTAGCATGTGAGAAAATTATCCAAGGCATTCACAGTTTTGAGGGTCCACAACATAAAGTTGAATCCTAAGAAGTGTGCTTTCAATGTAAGAGATGGAAGATTCTTGGGTTTCATAATCTCGGAGAGGGGTATAGAAGCAAACCTAGAGAAGATCTGTGCTATCTTAGAAATGCCTCCCCCGTGAAGTATCAAGGATATTTAATGTCTTACAGGAAGAATAGTGGCACTCAACAGGTTCATCTCCAGTATGGCCGACAAATGCCTCCCTTTCTTCAAAGCCTTGATAACGACTTTTTTGTGGACTAAGGAGTGCCATGTAGCCTTTGAGTAATTGAAGTTGTACCTTACCTTCCCAATGCTTCAGAAGTCACCATGAGTAGGAGAAACCCTCTATTTGTATCTAGCTGCCTCAAAGGAAACAGTTGCAGCAGTTTTGGTCAGGGCAAAAGATGTTCGACAATTCCCAATGTACTACATTACCAAGGTACTCCAGAACGACAAATTGAGGTATTCAAAAATAGAAAAATGCATCTTTGCTTTTTTGCATCTCGCAAGTTGCATTCCAGGCTCATCTTGTTGTCTTTAAGACCAATCAACCTATTAAGGAAGTATTATCTAAAGTTGATACCTCAGAAAGGGTAACAAAATAAAGTATTGAACTGGCTGAGTTCGGCATGGAGTTTGCCCCTAAAATGGTGGTAAAGGGGCAAATATTGGCTGACTTCATGGTAAAGTGCTCTTTTGAAAAGTCTATTAATCCATCAGGTAATATAGTTTATAACTTCAAATATTGGATAATGGACATTTAATGAAGTTAAAAGTATATGTTATTTATAACCTCTTTTGAACATTGGCAAACACCAGTAATTTAATTCGTTATTTCTATAATAATATATGATGAGTTTACGTTTCACTCTAAGATCTCTTTTCCATCTATTGTATGCAACCTAATAGTTAGCTCACCTGAAGAGGGTGTACATACAACTGATAGTTCGAAAAGCTGGTTAGTATATGTTGATGGCTCTGCAGCCAAGACAAGGTTGGGAGCAGGAGTAATCCTAATTGATCCTACCAGAAATGAATGGCATGATGGGCTATCCTTTGGGTTCCAAACATCCAACAACGGAACAAAGTATGAATCTTTGATATCAGAACTACAACTAGCACGCCAACTAGGAGTGAAGGACCTGGTCATCCATACAGATTCACAATTGATGGTGAAACAAATGAATGGTGAGTATGAGGTGAATGAGGCAATGTTGAAAAAATATCATTCAGTCACAACCCAACTGCTCACAGGATATGAGAAAGTTTAGATAAAGTAGTTGTTAAGGAATGACAACAGACGTGCAAATGCTCTATCTAAACTAGCGTCCTTTATCATCATTGAGCAAAGAGGAAACATTCTGCTAGAACATAGAGATACCCCAAGCTACGACATGTCGCAAGTTTTTAAGTATAGATTAGGAGGAAACATGGATGAATACTATAGTCCGTACGCTACAAGGTACATATGATAATCTAGATAAGAAAGAGCTCGCAAAGTTATAGTGCAAAGCTGCAAGCTATGTCATTATCACAAGCTACAAATGTCTAAAAAATTCTAAATTGATAAATCAAATATTTGAAATTTTTATAGTTAGTTGTTAAATCACTTAATTATATGGTAAATTAAAACAATTCATTATGTCCTATAATTGTTAGGTATACCCTTCTAGAGGGTGTACTGTATAAAAAGGGTTTCTTTCATCCGCTGCTACGATGTCTGACACCATCTGAGGCTAAGTACGTGATGCGAGATATTCACGAAGGCATCTGTGATGACCATTTGGGAGGAAGCCTAGTTACCTAGAAAGTTTTCAAACAAGGGTATTATTGGCTTACATTTCGAAAGGATGCACATCAATTAGCTCGTACATGTGACTCTTGTCAGAGATATGCCAAGGTACAACGACAGCCAACAGAGCCCTTGGCCATTTGCAACCTGGGGAATTGATATCCTCGGTCCATTTCCAATAGCCACGACACAAAAGAAATTTATAGTAGTGGCTATGAATTATTTTAATAAATGGATTGAAGCTAAAGCTTTAGCAACTATTATAGAGAGACAGATGGAATTATTTCTATGGAAGTCAATTGTTTACAGGTTTGGTGTACCTCGCTTGATCATTACGGAAAATGGCATGCACTTCCAAGGTAAGTTTAAAATTTTCTATATGAATCTTCATATTGCTTTGGCTCAAAGTTATGTTAAAATGCCACAAACAAATTGGTAGGTACAGGTGATGAAAAAGAAAATCCTAATAGCCCTAAAAAAGAAAGTGAGTGAGGTCAAGGGTTCTTGGTTGAAGGAGTTGCCAAGAATTTTATGGGCCCTGCGAACTTCACCTCATACTTCAATAGGGAAAACAACTTTTTCCTTTGTTTATGGCGTGAAGGCAATAATTCCCGCTGAAATTGGCATGCGATCACACATAACCATACATTTTGATGAAGGTGCCAACCAAGAGGCTATCATGCTTAACCTTGATCTTGTTTATAAATTTAAAGAAGTAGCTACAACTCTAAGGTTAAGAATAAACAATTTCAAGTAGGCGATCTTGTCCTAAGAAATACTGAGGCTAGTTTTCCAGCTTCAGAGCAGGGGAAAATGGCTCCGAGTTGGGAAGGGCCAAACAAGGTCATAGAAAAAATTGGTTATGGAGTGTATAAGTTAGCAAAGATGAAGGGCACGGTTCTACCACGAACATGGAATGCCCATCACCTCAAAAACTACTATGTGTAATTTCTTACTCCTTGAATAAAATGTTCTCCTTATAAACACTTGTACTTGATATTATGTAAAGGTTTACCGGTTTATGATCGCAACCTCCAAAATAGCTAGCAGACCTACACTCCCAACTAATTCTCGAAGAGCTTGTAGAGTTAAGCTTGGAACTCCAACACGACTAGCGGACCTGCACTCCCAAATGATGTTACAAAGGTTTGTTAGTTTATGATCACAATATCCAAAACAGCTAACAGACCTACGCTCCCAGTTGGTGTTACAAAGGTTTCCCAGTTTATTATCGCAACCTCCAAAACAACTAGCGGACCTACGCTCCCAACTGATACTCTAAGAGCTTGTAGAGTTAAGCTCACAACTCCAATACAGCTAGCGGACCTATGCTTCCAGTTGATACTCTAAGAGCTCACAGAGTTAAGCTTGTAGCTCCAACACAACTAGTGGACCTACGCTCTCAGCTGATACTCTAAGAGCTCGCGGAGCGAAGCTCGCAAATCCAACACATCTAGATAATTGATTTGAGATCGTAACTTAAATGGCAACTATAGTCTCGGCTTTATTGCGATGAGAGAAATAATAAAAGCTCGACAAATTCCCCCAATTTTGGGCCTTTAACAGATATAAGCTTTGAAAAACCGTGAGCTATGGCATTTCATTACGTCGGCAACAATCGATGAAGTAAGCTACCGTGATCCATTAGGAAAACCTACAAATTTGACTAGAAGCAATCTGGTACTCTTGAAAAAGATGACAAAATAATGAATGTAGGGGCAAATGGAATTCGACTTCTAGAGTGTGGAGGGGGAGCAAGAAGCTTCCATCACTGGTATCACTAAGCCTGTGTGGCCCCTCAGGAATGAAGAAGTCATAAGCAAAGTTGGGGGTTTGAATCCCCCGCGCACCCAAAGCTTGACTCATCTCTTCTTCTTTTATAGTGCAGATGAAGAAATTGTCCTCTACAAGGACCCTCGAAGCAGTTCTAGTTTGCACATACGAGGGAGTCCTCGCATGGGGAGTTTGCGGTCCCAGTTTACATATGCTAAGGAGGGCTTGCAAGGGACCCAGGAAGGAGAGTTCTTGATCCCACTTCCTATATACCCAAGGAGTTCGCATGTAGGGGGCCACGAAGTCCAACAAGTAGACCAAAATAGTACACGTGTCCAGCATGCATAGAGTACATTAAGAACATCAATTCTTTGAAGAGTAACCATGTGTATAAATATTCGATTGTCCCCTTCAATGAGACATAACGTTTAACAACCCTAACCTATATCCGTCGTTGAAACAGGGAACTTTCAGAACATTTTACAATAATTTATGAAAATTACTATTCATTAACCAAGTCATACAAAATGTCCCTTACTTGGACCCTCGAGGCCCAATACGAGCATTAAAATCGAGTGGGTACTTAATCGGGAGCTCTAAGAATTTTTCACGAAATTACAAAAATTTTCTAAGGTGCAGGGCTCACACGCTCGTGTGGTCCAAGGGACATGCCTGTGTGACCCTGGGACACGCCCGTGCTATAAGCCATCTTCAACCTTGTGTAACTCTCTGACTTGTACACACGACCGTGCCACATGCCCATGTGCTAGGTCGTGTGGTTAATTAATTTAATTTGAAATTAGGTACAGGTTTCACACGGCCAAGACAGACGCCCGTGTTCTAGGTCGTGTAGCACACACGGCTGAGACAAACGCCCGTGTCTCTGCCCATGTGCTCAATTCTGAGCATTCTGTTTCTCAAAATTAAGGTGCAGGGGACACAAGGCCTAACTACACGCCAATTTTACCAAGCCGTGTGTCATACACGGTCTAGACACACGCCCGTGTGTTTGCTCGTGTGGACAAAATAAAGTCATTTCCTAGCCTCATTTGTCACCCAAATTTACCATTTTTCTGCACTAAAACACACATCCAAATACCAACCAATTCAAGTATTCAAATTAAGCAAATTCCATCATTCAACAAGGCATATCATTACATGCATATATGTTTATAATCTTACCTTGGTATATCCCATATTTTAGGCATAATTTGAACAAGCACTTAACATGTATTTAACTACCATAGCATGACATTACAAGTATATCAAAACAACCATTAGGCTAGATTACAAACATCATTTTCAAGCCACAAATGGTCAAGTTGTCCTATACATGCCATTATACCAAAACGATTCTACTATATGTATACCCCAAAATAACTAGTTGATAGTGTGACGATGCTCCAATGATCTCCAACCTTCGCGAGCTTCTGAGCACTATAAAACAGGGAAAATAAAACAGAGTAAGCATTATATGCTTAGTAAGTTCGTATAACGGAAACTAAACTTACCAATCCCGTTTATTAAATCTAAGCATACAATATCATGTTTTTCCATCCATTAGCAAAATTGCCAAAACACATGCATTCAATCAAATATGTTAGTCATCAAAATCTTCATATCAATCAAGTAAACCTAGATGAGCTCATCATGCAATATTCTTTCAAGTCATTATCATTTCATCTCATAATTCTCATACCATGTCAAGATTTGTGTCCGTTGAATCATTGAAATTTCCAATGGATGCTCAAGTAGTACACTCGAGGCGTACGATTCAATAATCTATCAATTCTTATTCAAGGGTACCCATTAGGGCACTAAATCAAGGAACATACTCTCAAGCCACATATCGTATAACAGGATTGCCAGTCCATGCTAAATCCTTTATATACGTATGCTCAAAAGGGCTCAATTAGGATTACCAGTCTAGGCTAAACCCTAATCATAACGTATACTCGAGAGGTATTATATCAAGATTACCCATCCGAGCTAAATCCTTTCTATAATAAGGTCAATAGGATTACTCGTCTGAGCTAAATCCCGTCCGCAACAAATGCAGGACCTCATCCATTTCGGGAAAGCACATATATTCATCGGAATTTAATATTCAATCGGGACTTAACCCTTTTTCACCATTTCAAGC
The DNA here is from genome assembly GCA_025698475.1 of Gossypium anomalum. NCBI lineage: Eukaryota > Viridiplantae > Streptophyta > Magnoliopsida > Malvales > Malvaceae > Gossypium > Gossypium anomalum. The sequence continues at coordinate 17,237,404 of CM046961.1, forward strand.
ATGTATTAAATTTTCCATTATAGCATTCAAGTAATACATTTCAATATAAGTCACCTTACATACAAACATAACATTCAATTAACATAATTACATGCTCGATTAAGTTACACGAACTTACCTCGACACTTGTTCGCGTATAAAATCTACTAATCCAAAACCTTTTTTTCCTCGATCTAACCTCCAATTTGTGTTGTCCGAATCTATATAAATAGCTTTAATCATCAATTTCTCATATTTCATACTTATTTGAACTCAACTTACGCACTAGGCAAAATTACCATTTTGCCCCTAATTTTTCCATAAATTCCAATTTCATCCCTAGGCTCGGAAAATGAAATTTGTGTAATTTACTCTCTATTCCAAGCCTAACCAAAATCTCATTACAAAATTTGCAGCACATGTATTCATAAAAATTCAAAATTTTTCTTCAATTTCACAAGTTTACATTTTAGTCCCTAAACATGTTTTCATCAAAAATCACTTTGTAAAAGTTATTGATCTATCAAGAACCTTTCATTTTCTACCTTAAATTTCTAATTTTCAGCATATACATCCATGACCCATTTTCCATAATTTGATAAATTTTAAAGTTAATTCCTCAAATAGATAGACTAAGCTATCCCGGTTTCAAAAATATCAAAATTACTAAAAACGGGACAAGGAAACTTACCCAATTAAGCCTTGAAAGTTTATTCTCTCTCTCCTAGGGTTTCCATATAATTTTTCGGTTGAAGATGACAAATAATAAGATGATATCTTTTTTCATCATTTTAATTAATTAATTATTCAATTTCCAATTTAGTCCCGACTCCTTTCTAATTTTTCCATGGATGAGTCACTAAAAATCTGCATACTTTTCTTTAATGGTCTAATTCCATATAAGGACCTCTTTTTTTTTTTAATTCCATATCTATTTAATCCTTATAACTACTAGAATTCAACTTTCGCATTTTATGTGATTTAGTCCTTCTCGTAATTAAACACTTAATCGATAGAATTTTCGTATCAAAATTTTCACACGGCATGTCTATCATAATACAGACCATATTATAAAATAAAAATAAAATTTATTTTTGGATCGGATTTGTGGTCCCCAAACCATTGTTCTGATTTCACTAAAAAATGGGCTATTACACAATGAAAAAACACTTAACAAAAATAAAGAAAATTTGAATCCTTGATTAATTGTACATTTTTTATTAAAGTTTTTACATGTTTTTGACCATATTCATATGATTAAGAATAAAATCATATTTTTTTATTATTTCTATTTGATATTAGGGTTTAATGTTAACATGTTAGTGATAATATTTGATTTTATGGCTCATTAATTTTTGAACAATTTTGAGTTTGTTTAAGCTTTAAAACAATATCAACCCGTCAAATGAAAAAATGAAGATTAAAATAAAAATTAACTAGTAAGGGCAAATAACCATACTTGTACTCCATTTTATTTAAAAGTTAATTTTTAACATTTCAAGCCTGTCAAGCTTTAAACTTAAAAAAGAAACAAACAATAATAGTACTAAGCATGATCAATCATTTATCAAAAGATTTTTTTTCAAATTTGGATGTATCGCCCTTTGACAAAAATGAAGAATCATCAAATGATAATAAGCTTTTTAGATGCAACATTCTAGAAATATCACTTGGCATTGCCTTTCATCCAACCCCATGGCTAGTTTTAACTGATGCCTCAACTTCGACATCTTTTTTGTCTAATTACATACTAATAACTTTAAATTAGATAGACATTTACAATACCTTCTTACTAGTAATTCATGCAAAGTCTGAGTATTTTCATAGCAAATTTTGTGCTTTTATTAAAATTTTGCAAAGTAGGACAAAATTAAAGATAAATATGCAATCTTACTTATTTACATGCTAATTTTACATACTTTTGCCAATTCGACGTAGTTTGGTGCAACAGAAGAAAAGTTAGTCTTGAAGCTCACCTATTTGATGTTAGATGTTGTAGCATTCAGTAGAGGCCATGCAGACGTAGGTTGATGGATGATCAGCATGGGACGTCATAAATTCATCTCTTGGACTCTCAAATTAATTTTGACCCAACTCATAATTGGATCACTGAAGTGGACAAGCGTACTGCCAAATTTGAAGCCCAAATAGTCCACTAAGGAGGAAAGAGCCCAATTAGGCTATGGAAAATTGAACCTTCCATAAAAATTAGGCACCTAAGATGCAACACCCTTCACCCGTCTTCATCACCATCTTAGGGTTACGAAATGATACAGCACATAACAGAACAATATCATGCTTTGTCAATTCAAATTTCTCTAAACGATCATTAATCAACAATCATATAGTCAAAAACATGTTATTCATAAAATATCGAGTTAAATCGAACTTACTAAAGCTTTAAAAAAAATTCAGAACAAAATAAGGACTAATTTGAAATATTTCAGAAAAATGTGGCAAAAGTACAAAACAGGGGTCACACGGCCATGTGGACCTAATTGTAAAACTTTGCAATCATTTACACGACCGTGTGGCTATGCCAAGTGAGAGGCTAAAGTCGTGTCAATCAACCTGAACCTAAATCATTAAGGGCACACGGTCGTGCTACATGCCCATGTGAGGCACATGACCATGTGCTAGACCGTGTTCACCCATGTATACCTTACAAGGCAAGCTACAAACCACCAACATCCACCTACTATATATGCACTTCATACCCATATCTTAACCCAATCAAAATACACCAAAATATACCAAAAACACCATTTAAAACATCATCCCTAAATGTCTAACCAACATGTCATTTTGGCACCATCACAATAAATTATAAACCATTATAAAAAAATTCGACAAATATAATACTATCATGATTCAATTATAACTTTCAACCATACATATAAGCACATGATACCATTGTGCATCTTGCCATAAATTTCTATCAAACCTTACTATTAAACTAAGCCTTATTGGATAATATGTTTTGATATAACAAATTAAAGTGTTTTTCAATAAAAGTAAAGTTGAGCAATTTCATAACATCAAGTTAAAATGGTTTCAATTGAGTCAAACATTTACAAATATATTTTAATATTTTTTAAACAAGTTAGAATTACTTAAGGACAAAACAATATCGAGATTTTTTGTCTAAGTATCGATATTCTACAAGATATCCATACCCTCTGTTAATTGATACCAAATTAACATTCTAAAATTTGTAACCTCTGTTAGGTATCAATCTGGTATCAATAGTTTTCATAAAAGTATAGATCTGGTATTGATAATTTTCATAAAAGTATCGATAATTCTTTCAGGTATCGATATTCCTGCTCCAACGGTCAATAAAATCAACATTAATTACAAAAAAATATCGATAACCTTTTAGTAGGTATGGATACTTGTTGCTGCAGGTGAAGTTAATGATGTAGTATTTCATCCCCAACGGCTATCTTCACTTCTACAACAACCACAACAGTTGAAAATCAATTAGAAGGTATAAATATCATATTCTAAAGGTTTAGCAACATGTAGAGAAATATGCAAGGCTTAAAGATAAATCAAAACAAACTAGAGCTTAATTCTTTCACACCTTTTCTTGTAAACACTTGTGAGCTTTTATTGTTTTCATTTATCTCAAGTGTTCTTCTTTTTATTTGTTTCTAATTGGCAAACATCCTGATCTTGTAAGGATTGTTTCTTTTTTTGCTTATTTGTTTCTCTTTAAGAGAGGGTTAATTCTTAAGGTTTGGGTAGAAATCTTAAGGGAGTTGTATCTTAAGATTTTTGGGTATAAATCTTAAGTGAGATTGTAAGGTTAAATCCTGTCCTCAAAGATTTCCAAATTAGTAAATTTGAGAAAATCCTTAGTTATGGTAAACTAAGGCAGTGGAGTAGGTAATTGGGGCTGAACCACTATAAATCCTTGTGTTTTTTGTTGCACAATTTTTATTGCTTCCATCATAGCATCTTAAAGGCCAATTCAACTTCCTATCGGAGTTCTCGAGTTAATCCTTTCGAGCTAACACTTACTTTGTAAATTAACCTAAAACATGCGATAACATCTAATAGAATTGACCATATCTATACCATGCATAATCACATATACCTATTAATCAACCATTTTTGAAAGCATTTTTATACCATAATTCTACATAATTCAAAAGTAAATCTACATCAACAAGGAGCACTTAAATCATTCATTCTATCAACCAAGCCAAATAACCTTATAAACATATTACATAATATCCATTTTAACTACATAGTCACATCCAATTCATAATCCTCTAAATGACCTATATACATAACATATAATCATTCAAAACTCAAACCTCAATCAAGAACCAAAGTACCAATATTTAATATTGACAAAAAATGAATCGCCTATATACATGCCACAAAATAAAGTTTTAAACAATTAAAAGACTACTGAATCACTATCAGGATAGTGTAAGCTTTGAACAATCTGCTTGATGTGTTCCGCAAGTTGGAAATCTATAGGGAAAGGGAAAACAAATGAGGTAAGCGTATACAATGTTTAGTAAGTTCACAGGTACAAAACCAAGTAACTTACCTTAGGTTATAAATGTATACTACATGCTACTTAGCTTGGTAAAGTTTGTCTATCATGGAAAATCAAATATTAAAAAGGTAAGTTCAACATTTATCATACCATATAGTAACTCAATCATATAACATTTCAATTCACTTATTCAAAATTTTATTACCATTCACAAAACAAATAATCATTTAAATCAATTCATTATCTTAACATATCATACAATCTATTTATCTACAATGCATCCCATTTCAAATTAATATCAAACATTATTTTCATTTCATAATTTGAATTCTCAATCCAAATCATATTATACCATATGAACTTCATTCCCATATCATATCAATTCATCTTTATACCAAATGGATATTGGATGTCAATTAAATATCAATCACTACTTTATTTCATAGTACTAATTCTGAATCACATTCATCGATTTATCACAGTTTCATATTGGCCCTATGAGCTTGTATAACTGATTCTCAATATGTATATATATAATTCGATCAACATATCAACTCATTTCACAAATAGACATTTCATTTCACATTTTTCTTCCATTTCTTATTCATTTTTTATCTCAATATCAAATACTACATCTCATATTCAATTTTCAAATTTCATGGATTTCAAATGCTTATTCATTATCATCATTTCAATTATGAACATTTTTTTTATCTTTTATCTCCCTATTAACATGACTCAGACTGTAATAATTCATTTTTAGTGGTGTCAAAAATAATGATTTTAGGACCACAATTTTGACCAGTGAATCAGTAATTATTATTTATTTAATAATTAAAAGGTTATTAAAGTGTCAACTTAAAATTTGATTAGGTAATTTTAACGTTTGGATAGTTAATTAAGGAAAAAGGACTAAATCGTAAAAACTTTAAAAGTTAATCGTTATTAGTTTATATGGGATAAATTGGTTTAAATGAATAGTTGGATGGTTTTAAATGGAAAATATGTCATAATTATTGATGTTGGATGGTTAGTGGTGAATTATGGACTAAAATAATGTTTAAATTATATTAATTAAACTAAAGTAAAAACATTATAATATTAGTAAAACATAACAAAATTATCATCTTCATTATTTCCTATATTCCTCCCACTGAAACACCATTGTTAAAGAACACCAAGCTTCGGGCAAAGTTATTCTCCCTTGTATGGTATGAAATTAAAGCCGGTTTTTAGTAATTTTTATATTTTTGAGATCGTTGTAACTTAATTCATCTAGCCCAGAGACTAATTTGTGATTTTGTCAGAGTTTTGAAAACTTTCCATTGTTATTCTTGAATCTATTTAGCTCTTAATGGTTTAGTTTGAAGTTTGATGGTGAGTTTAGATTAATCTGTAAAGTGATTTTGAATAGTTTTAAGTTTAATGACTGAATTGATAAAATAGTAAATGTAACATGAAATTATTGTGAAATTTTAGTGGTTATGGGCTGTATATGTATAGATGAAAATTTGGCTAGCTCGATTTTGGGCTTAGTTGTGATAATTGTATAAGTTTTGGGTTTAGGGACTAAATTGAATAAAAGGAGAAGGTTTAGGGTAAAAATGTAAAATGTCATTAAATTTTCAAATATAAGAATTTAGATGTTTTAAGGTATTGAATTGGTTAATTGAATTAAATTATTATAAATAGATCAAGAAACAGAACAACCGGTTGATAACCGTGGAAAAGGAAAAGTTGTTGAGTAATCCTCATCGTGGTGTTGGTAGCTGCTATGTTTTGGTAAGTTCGTATTCGATATGTTATCTTTATTGATGGTTTGATTTGTAATCATTTATGTGTGTGTAATTATTATGTTTAATTGAGGTAAGTTAAAAAGTGGAAATAAAGTTTTGAATGGTAAAGTATGGGCAATAGTACATATATGAGTTGAATCTTGTTATTCTACGATATGCATATGAACAACCTAATCATGGTGCAAGGTTATAAACATAAAAAGATTATGGAATATGAATTAAGGTCCGTGTGAGCTTAGTGAATGATGAGGATACAAATGACATGTCATTAGAGTGTTCCAAGCACTAGGTTTTAGTGATTACAGTTTCCAGGTACTATGTACCAGTGTTACAGTTCCAGTCACTCTGTGCCGGTGATATATTTCTAGGTACTATGTAATGGTGGTGGATACCATACCAATGGGTGGAATATACCATTTGTTGCAGATTCTCGTCAGCTTGTGTGAACAACATCGTGTAATGGTTAATGTCCTGATGGTCAGATCATGTGAGCATTTATTTCCCATGTGTATCCAAAGTTAATTTACTATAGTTCTTCAAGCAAAATAGTTAATGACATGTTTCGAATTGAAATTCATGGCATGAATGGTTAAATACTTATTGGTTGTGGATTGGCATATGAAACATGTATCTTGAGATCTTGCTAATGTTATATGTACATGTCTAACCATTTGGTATATTAGGAAAGATGAAATAAGGCATGGAATTCTAGTTTTATGTTAAATTAAAATAGTATGCTTAAAATGATAAGTATGTGATGTTTAATTTTTACGAACTTACTAAGATTTAAGTAAGCTTATCTCATTTCATTTTCTTTATAGATTGTAGAATTTGAGCTGTCGGTTGGGTCATTTCTAGAGATCACACTATCCGTCAACTCTTGCAGTAGCTATTTACTTACTTTAGCCCTAAGTGGTATGTAAATAAGGTTTGGCAATATGTGTTATAAGTTTTTGGTTATGTTTGTGTCATGTGGTAAATGTATTAATGTAAAAGTTTGAAAGCTATTTTGGTTGTTTTGTTGGCTTGTGATGGTATAAATATATTTGGTATTGTTCATGTTACCTTAGCTATAAAATGTTACATAAGTTTTAGTTTTTTGGTGAACTTGGCTTCAAGAATGTGAACATGAGAAAATGATGTTAGTTTGAAGATTGTATTGGCATGGGATGTTAGGTTGTTATGCTTGAATGGTTAATGCTTAATGTTTGAATTGTAGTGTCATTGATGACATATTGGTTAGGCACTTAGGTTAGATGTTTTTAGTATGTTTTGGCAAGTTTTTAATGCATTTTATGTAGGTTTAATTGATATTAATTGCATTACTTGTGGCCTAAGTGATTATAGGTATGATGGCTTGGTTTTGAAGGTATGTTTAGGTGCACATGGCGTGTGACATGGTCTACAAAGCACAACCATGTGGTATGTTTGATTTAGGTGCATGTTAATCCACAAGACCATAGTATGTTACACAGCCTGGTGACATGGCTTAAACCTGTTACGTAATTAGGCAACACAGCCATGTTATGGGACTATACAGTCTCAGCCTTGCCACACGGTCGTGTGATCCCTGCCTACACTTTTTACCTGATTTTTTTGTAAAATTTTCAATTTAGTTTTAATTTAATTCTGAGTTGGTTTAAGGGTCACGTCACACTTGTGCTAATGTTTTTTAACAGATTTGTTGATTATTTATGCTGAATTTTTATATGATAGTAATGTTTAACAACTATAATACCTTGTAGCTCGAGTCAAGTGATCGGACTGGGTATAGGGTGTTACACAGACTCGGACCGATATATAGATCCAACTAACCCACCAGTTTGGCACCTAGTGCCTCATCGGATAAATCCGAAGCAAATAGTTGCGCTCAGCTCTTATCAAATAGTTTGACACCTAGTGTCTCATCAGTACAAACAAAGCAATTTGACACCCAGTACCTCATCGACTTGTAGTCGAAGTAACCCTGAACTCTTCTCATCCTATAAAATGCCAACTAAATCCGATTTTGCCTAAACAGTTAATAAGGTATTCATTACTCAATTTATTATCAATCAACATCTTAATTCATATATATTTTCATCATTAAATCATTAATCCATACTCATGACAACATCAATCATCTCTATATGCATTCAATTACACATTTATATATACATACACATTTTTAACATATATTCAATTCGGTCATTATCACTATAAATCTGTCTAAATTGAATCAATTCAGCTCATTACATCAAATCTTAACTTTATCATATAAAAAATCCTATTTTATTCCAATTTAAGGTCAATTCTTTAATTATTCCAATTTTTAATTCATCATATTCAATTTAATCCTCTATCTCCCATTTTTATATCAAATCATAAACAATCAAAATGTCAATTAAAAAAACTTAAAATTATAATTCTAAGTGCATAAAAATTTAACTCAAACATACTGTATGAACTTACCTGGTCAAGACAACAAATAAATTTTCTCATTTCGCTGATTATCTTCAATTTGGTCCAATTTCCATCTATTCAATAATTCAATTCAATTAATCAATTCCAACTCTATTATTTCATCCAAGTATAAGCATATATCAACTCAATTTCATTATTCATTTCCCCCTTAGAGTTTTGTATTTTTATTCAATTTAGTCCCTAATACCGAACTTATTATATCTTCCAAATTTGAACTCCAAATTTTAAACTCACTTCAATTATGTTCATATACAACCTCCTATTATCACAATTTACAAAAATTTCATATCAATTTTAATATATTCACAATTTAGTCTCTAACTTAAAACTAATAAAATTTACTTAACAAATTAATCATATTTCATTTCTAAGCTTCAAAATCTACCTTAAACATTCAAAAGGTTCAATTAACATCAATGAAAACTTTAGAAATCTTTAACAATTTTTAAAACGGAAATACAAATTAGTTGGACCTAATTATAACGATCTCAAAAACATAAAATTTACGAAAAACAGGATTAGAAAATATTACCATGCAAGAGAAACAAATTGGACGAACCATGAAACTTCTCCCATGGTGTTTTTTAGTTCTTGTTCGGTGAGAAAGCCAAATGAAAGTGATAACTTTCATTTTTATTATGTTTTAACCATTATAATATTAACATTAAAATTAAATAAAAAATAAATTATAAAATCAAATAAGACATTTAACAACCGGCCACCAACAAATAAAAGGGAAATTTGCAACTTAAAACCCTTAATATTAATTAATTTAGCCTTTTAACTAATAAAAACCAATACTAATTAATTTTTACTATTTTTACAATTTAGTTCTTTTTCCTTAATTAACCATTCAATCATTAAAATTTTTGAATCAAATTTCAATTCACCTATATAATAGCTCTGTAAATATTTAATAAAAAATATTCACGGGCTTAGTTTACAAAAACGAGGTCCTGAAACCTTATTTTTCAAAGCCACTTGACTTTTGGTATACACTACTTGTACCTTGACTAACTAACCAATTAATAAAATGTATTAAATAACGATTCAATATTACACTATATTTAACTCATAAATATTAATTAAATATATCTATAGATTCTCTTGTCGGGATTGTGGTCCCAACACAACTGTTTCTAACACCACTGGAAAACAGGTTGCTATACAAGACTTGGTAAAATATCACAAATAAGCCACAACAATTTTCCTATGTGACCGTTCAACTCCTTCCTATTTATCAAGCATGAGCTAGCTAAATTTAGCAAAGTCATCCACCTTTCTTCCTTCACACAAGGGGCCGATCATGTATGAGAGAAAAAAAAAGGGGATTATCATGCTAAAAATAGCAAACTCAAAGGGCCCTCACTAGTATAAATAAAGAGGCATTTGCTTTCCGTTTCATTTATCCCTCACTCACCATCTCTTCTCCTTTTTCTCTCTTCTTTCACTTCCCAATTTCTATTCTTTAAAGAGTGTTTGTAAGGCTTGGAGAGCAGCCCCATTCGACAATATTAAGAGCTTTTAAGCTTGGTAGTCACGACAAGAAGGAAAGAATGAAGGAGGAGCAAAGTGAGTTGTGCCTCGGAGAACCACCAAAAACGACTTAGTAATTCTTTTTCCCTTCAACATTTTATTTTTGTTCAATTCAAGAAGCATGATTGCAACTAAGTTTTTTTGCTTTTAATATAATCATGGTTGCTTAATTTTGCTGGTGTTAGAATGATTTAAATTCCGTAACTTAAATTATTTAACTTTGTTAGAGATATTATGTGCATCATACAAGTAAAATTATGAATAAGTTTCTTATGCGTTATGAATGAAGGGAAACAACTGAATTAATTAATTAATCCGATCAAGATTTTAATTAATTGAAAAAGTACTTGTATGGTGTATGTTTAATCATTTAGGGATTAAATTAGTAATAATATAAAAAATATTATTACCTTACATAACCTTTTTTTGATGTTTGCTTATGTAATTGTAAGTTTATTAAACATAGAAATATGTTAGATAGACTTAGTAATTAAATAACATTGTGGCTTAATTAAATAAGGTTAGTAAATTATCAACTTGCCACGAAATTTTCATACTATCTTTTAACATTTTTTAAATAATTCTAAGTTAGGAAGGAAAATTATTCTAACACATGCATGCTATTGTGATTAATTCTTAAAACTTGAATATTTAATTCTTCTATGTTTAATTTAATTTTGAGCATACTTAGGTTAGTTTTAGTGTAATTAGGAAATCATCACTTTAATTTATCTCATCACCAACCAATTCGCTAAGTGTTAATTTTGCAATTATTGATTTACATAAACAGCCCCTGTGGAGACGAGAACTCTTAATTATTACTTTATTACACATCAATCGAATATTTTTGAGACACATACTTTGACCGAGAAACATGTCTTATATTTTAATCAACAAATATTCCTGAAGCATAATAGATCTCACATATTCATCACCCATGTCTTTGATGATTCTTTGCATGAAGTTTATGGCTTCATCCTTGAAGGCATTAAAGTTTTCCTTACTATTGTTATAAAGAGTCTTTAGAGTTGTCAGAGAAGATGAAAGGCATAATTCATAGTTCACCTCTATTGTTAGTAATGTTTTTGTTGTTTGGTGTTCTACCATATTCATTATTTTGTTTCAAAATGTATTAGTTGAAAATGGGGATGTTAGGTTTTTTATTCTCGTTATATAAAAGCTTAATCCAAGGTTATTAATGATTTGGAAGTTGGATAATATTTTATTGAAATGTAATTAAATAATAAAGAGATTAATAGTTTATTTGTCGTTTGAATTGATATAGAAGCATATTCCAAAGTTATTAATGATGTCGAAGTTGGATAATATTTTTATTGAATGACAATTAAATACGAGAGGGATTAATAATTCACTTGTCGTTTTAATTGTTATGCTATATAGGGCACTAAAAATTAATGACAACTTTTAATGACTAAATTAAATGAGGGTATATCAACAATGGTCAATACATAAAGGAAGAGCCAACAAACTTTCATTTAGTATTGTAAGAAGAAAAGAACTTAAATATAGTTGGCGAAGATTAGAATTTAAAATTAAAGTGTTTAGGGTTGTTGTGCCCCTTCAATCAAAATAATTTAATTAAGTTGCAACCATTTGTATGTTGTATGAACTCTATGTTGTATAGCACATCACGTTATTTTTAAAGAAACCTATAATATCATAAACTTAATTTTGTTTCTTATAATATTATATGCATGCAAGTTACAAGTTTATTTATAATGTGTATTACACCATACAGTATAGGTTATATAACTATCATTAATTTTATATCTGATTGTCACTTATAATCTAATTATTTCATATAATTATTATTAAAATATCATATGCAAACAATATGTTTGAAGTTTAAGGAGTGATAATTATGAATAATGATCATATGTGCATGTTCACACATTATAAAGATTTGTAATGATTATTTTTAATTTTGAAAGTTATTCCATTTGTATACATACACACATAAACATATATTTTGAAACATTATGTTTAGGGTTTAGAGAGTGGCCGAAGTAGTGATCGTATACATATATATTAGTAACTTATTTAATGTAACATTATAAATATTTGTATCGATTATCGGTAAAATTGAAAAAAAATCTATACATATGTACATTTACATATATTGAAACATTATGTTTAAGGTTTAACATGTAGTTACTACAAAGTAGTGATTATATTTATACATATAGTAATAAATTTTTTAATAATGATTATATGAAAACATGTATAGTTATTATACTTCAGAAAAATATAGTGGACGTTATATATAAAGACAAACTATGTTGATGGTAGGATAGTTCGAAAATTTATTTTGAAAACAGTGTTCGTAAGTATTGGAAGTTTAAAATTTTTTATTTAAATAGATCGGTTGTAATATTTATAAAAATAAACTATTATATGAATTATACTTGTGTTTTCAAATTAGGTGGACTATGTTGTTTTTTGTTTTTTACTGCTCGATCTTCTCTATTAATCTCGATCTCGATTTGTTAAAATATGGACCCTATTTTCAAATCGATGAAAATTATATGAACTTTCAAAGATTAGAAACCAAAAGGCGAAATCTATCAAAATATATAATTTATTTTGAAAAAATAACTTGACTATATTTAGACAGAACATCTATGCAAGAGATGTGTATATTGACCGAGTCATTGGTCTCTATTTATAGAGAAAATAATAAAAGTCTCAGTTGAAAAAGGTGTAATCAAATAATAATATTTTAATAGAAAAACACACTCCTACTAGGAGTGTATACAAGGGGCGAGGACACCACCCTCTCTAGGACTAGGGTTTGTCGCCCCTAGCTCTTAACCTGGCCTAGTTGGGTCTCATCATGTATCGGGTCAATTATATGTGTTATTTGATCTTTAAATCAACTCATATAATTTATCCAACCAAATAAATATATTTCTCATGCTCAAAATATTATTTATTCATTAAATAAATAAATTAAACTTAATTAAATTATTTTCTCAACCTATTTCTGATCCTGTTAAAGTCATGACGACATTACTGTACAAAAATCTCCAAGCGAATTAATTTAATTAACTTGTTCTCGTGAAATTACGATAACTTAATTTATTTAATTTCCACTTAAAATTTTAATTATTTGATTACAAATTAATTAAATAGCAATTAGAAGAAACTAATTTAGTTACCAAATCATCCCTTGTTTATAGCAAGAAAACATATTTATTGCACGTAGTGATACACGCAATCTATTTTTCTAGTTTGTTGTTTCACATTCACATATCATCAATTCTTTTGTCATCCATTATGCTATCATCATCAAATAATTCAAACAAATCATTCAAGGTATGTCTTACATCACGGTTTTCATTTTTGTTTGGATTTTTTATCTCTTTGTGTTTTTTTCTTTTACGATTTGATAGTCATGGAGGGAAAAATTAATTTGATAGAGAACAAGGAAGAGTTTGAATTGTCATAATTATATTATTCATATTCTTGCAAAGATAATCATGTGTTCTAAAAAGTGAAAATTAATTATGGACAATTAATTTACATTAGAAACTATATTAGTGTTAATTACCTTATGGATATTACGTTGGAAAACATGTTACATAAATTGCATAACTAGACAGAGATTACAAAGGAAAAGAAAAAAAGGTAAACTATATCATTAGTCACTAAACTATTATGGGTAAGTTTTTGTTTTAGTCGCTTAATTAGAAAAGTTACAATTTGCTCACTGAACCATTCAAAACTTTTCATTTAAGTTATTGGGTTGTTAAAATCGATGCTATATGGCTTTCTCTGTTCACATTGCATGAACTAGTTGAAAGCTCTCTTTCCCCTTCTTTTCTACAGTTCAGTTTTTTTTTTGTGAAAAGCTTTGGACATCAGGAATTTGTGAACCAAAATTCAAACAAATTTTTTCTCCAATCTTCGACACTGACCATCAAATCGAATTGGATCTAAGGTATGTACTTCTACTCGTCAATAGGTATTGATCCACCATACCGATCGTCAAATCATCACTTATTGCTCGTTGGCGGAACTTTTTTTTAAAAAATTCAACAACCGAGTGACTTAAATAAAAACTTTTGAATAGTTTAGTGACTTGAATAAAAAATTTCGAATAGTTTGGTGACCAAATTGTAACTTTATTTAGTTAAGTTACCAAAACAAAAACTTACCTATAGTTTAGTGACTAATGGTGTAGTTTACCTAAAAAATTAAATAAGATGAAACAACAATTCCCTCCGTAAGGTAATAGTGTAATTGTACACTTCCTGCATAATTTCTAAATGTTTGTATAAATTTAACTATCGACTACAGTATATAACCTCTAATTCACTAGCTCGTTGAAACAAAAAATGAAATACATGTTTAATCAAATGAACAAAAATGAATAGATGGTGAAATGGAGAAATAGAGAAATAGGAAACATTTGGAAATGATTAAGGTTTTCTCCAAAATGAAAATGAAAATGAAAATAGAGAAATGAAATAATTTGGAAATGAACGTAGTTTTCTCCAAAATGAAAATGAAAAATGAAAATATCATGAAAAATGAATTTGTGTTTTTTGAATAAATGGAGTTCAAAAATGGAAATAAATCATTTGGTCAAAGTGAACCATTAAATGCGAAAATATTAAATATATTCTCTCATAGATTCTTTTACAGTAAAGTCGTCATGATTTTAATGGGATTAGAATTGGATTGAAAAAATTATTTCATTGGAAATATATTGAAGTTTATTTTTAGAAAATAGCAAAACAAATATTAGGTTAGATCAAATTATAAATTATTGGGTTAAAAGCCTGGGAAGTACTTATAATTTGACTCGATATAGAAGAGGTCCAAAAGCCTCTTATGTATAAGGGGGGATGGCAAACCCTTGTATAATTAACTAGGGTTGTCGCCCCTACATCCTAGTAGAACTAGGATTTTTTTTTATTTGAAATAAACTTCTCTAATTCAACAAGGGTTCTACCTTCTTTCCCTATAAATGATGGCACCGGTAGAGCTATTAACACAACTTTAAGATATCATTATTCTACCCGAAAATAGAGAGACTTTTATTCTCTAAGAATTAAATATATCTTCCGGAATAACGATTTTGCTGGTTTTTATTTAAGAAGAGAATTTTCGTTTTTACCCCAAAAGAAAAGAAAACTATTTCCAGTTTCTATGTTTGATTCGTTTTGTTCGAACCCATACTCGAAGCAATTCGTGGTATGAGAATAGAGACGAAGATCGTTTGGTTAAAAGCTGGGAATGACAAAGATCTATTTATTTGAAAACACAGGTACGATTTCGGTCTAGGGTTCATTGCTATAAATATCACAAACAGGGTCAATTTTCAAAAATTTTCTTTTCCGCTGTGCAAGAAAATCATTTTTGAACCAGATTTTTTCCAACAATATGATCTTCCATAATGGGCTAGATATCATCCATATAATCAACATAGCCAAAAAAAATAAGTTCAATAAATTGCCAACACCTTAAATATAAGAATGGACTTCATATAGATTTGGTGGGCAAGAGAGTGGGCACTCCCTCTAGCACCAAATTGCCAGATTCATATTTTTCAACAATCTCCCCGTTTGGCAATTTGTTGAACAAAAGCATGCACAAAGCAGGAAGCTATAACATCATGTAACATCAACTCCTCCTTAGCATATTCTCATTAACTCAATAGACTTAACTTAGAAAAAAATTAAGTAAATTAATAATAAAATACTTAGTGGACTTTTCATTAATAATCAACCATAATTATAACTAATTAAGCTAACCAAGTAATGAGATAATGCATCAAAGTAAATGAAATCTATAAGTAGAATCAATTCTCTTGAAGTTTAGAATCAGTTCACCAGCAGCAGCAACAAATGGAAGTAGCAGCACTAGAAACAAATAAATTGAAAATCCAAAAACTAAAAACTTCTTATTTCAATGCAATAGCAAAATTTTGATCTGCCATAATTTGATATGGGAAATTAGGTTTTCCTGGTATACTTAAGGATCTTATTCGCAAGCAAAATAGCGTATTTTTCGTAGTTTTTCATAATTTTTAAATTTTCAGTTAATTAGCGTAAACACCTCACTTTACTCATTTTGAGACCCAAATTGGCCAATAATTTCATTGGGGGCCCTAACATATGGTTGAGTGGTGTAGGGACGTGTTAGAGGTTGAAAACGAGTGAGAACAGCACCAAAGGAGAGGGTATTGCGATATCCAAACCTTGGAATCATGATACCTCCAATAGACTCGAGATTAGAGCCCACCCCTTCAGTGGTATCATGATATCCACTTTGGGTATCATGATATCCATTATTCAAGAAAACCCTAACTTTGAAACTATTAAAGGTATCATGATATCCTCTTCTTTGGTATCATGATACCAGTATCGTGAGGGGACAAAATTGGACAAAAAGAGTAGTCTTTGTCCACCCGAGTAGCAATCATTGAAGACATGTTCAAGGGTATTTTAGGCACACAAATTGAGTCAAAATAGCTGTTATATCAGCCAAAATTTGGCTAAGAGAGAGAATGCCATAGTAGAGTAGTTTTATCTTAAGGTTTCCTTTAGTTTTCTCTTAGCTTTTCTTTCTCTTTTCCTAGGACTTTTTATTTTCATATCCTTAGTTGTAGATTTTACATTTCCCAGCAACTTTTGTTCTTGTTCTAGTTGTTCTTAGTGTTAGTTAAGTTAGTTATTACTGTAACTTAGGTTTATTTTCATTTTTAGTCCTTCTACCTTGGTTGTAAGATAGTTTTAGATTTAGTTTAATGTATTTTAGTTTCTTTTACTTTGTACTTGTTAAAGTTTGTTCCTTTCATGTTTATTACTTTATATTTTCTTGTTGAACGCTTCTCTATACATGCTCTTTTAGATTTTATTGCATAAAACTCTTAAATTTTATATTTTTCTCAAGTTGTGCTTTAATAACTTCTTTGATTTTTATTTCCATAGTTGTTAGTTTTGTTTTCAACATGAGTAGCTAAACTTTTAAAGGGGTTGGTTGATGGATATGTGGTGAGCTAATTTTTGGATGAAAGATTAAATTGTAATAAATTGGACTAATTTGAATGAACTTAAAAACTTAGGATTGATGACCCTAAGAGAACATTTAGGCAAATTAGACCGAGAGGAGATCTTATTGGGCACCAATTCATTGGCCTTGGGTTAACTGGTGAGATCAATAGATAATCTGGATTAATTTGTCTAACTTGGTAAACTGGAGACCGAGAGGTAAAATAGATTCATTTTGGGATTTTAAGTGATTTGGATCCCTAATTCAAGGATTAATGAATCACATCAACGTCAACCAACCATCCTTTGTTATTTAATTGCTAATTTCGTAAATTTGCATATTTTACTATTTAGTCATTTTTAGCAAGATAGTAAAGTAGATTTATTTCTTTCAATTTTATGATTTGTTGTAATATACCTTTTTGCAATTAGTTGGTTAGACTCTTTATTTTACACGCACGTTATTTAGAAATTATTCAATCCATGATTCTCATGGGTTCGATCCTTGGAATACTCTAGTGTTCCATTGTAACACTACAAATATTAAAACTGACCTATCACACTTGCAGTAAAGCTGCGATAATTGTATCTTATTTTATTTCCTGAGTGTTGATTTCATATCTCTATCTCTCGTCGATTCAGAGAGAGGCGGTCAAATTTTCCCAAAAAAATCTCCCCCTTTCAGTACTCTTTCTCAAAAGAAGGCTTCCAAAATTATCAAACATCCATTCTTTTCTGCCCTTTTTTTATCAACAAAATGCGAAACTAATCTTCATCGGGACAAGCTAGAAGATCAACAAGTAGGGTTTTTTTTTCTCTATCAATCTTCTTATCTGCTTTGGCTTCAACCCTCAGTTTATCACAATGTCTTTGATAAAATTCGACTGAGGCATAGAGATCAATAATAGTTCTAGCCTTTATACCCTTTAGGAACAAAATTGGTGCCAATGACAGTGGGCACTTCCTGGATTTAAGATACTTCCTGCTGCTCAACATCATTATAACAAAGTTACTCCTCCTCAATAGTAAAGCAAACAAACAACTCATCTCCCCATCAATGGTAGCTTTCTAGCATTTTTTTTTCTCCCTCTAAACAACAAAAAAGAAGTCTTTATTATTCATCTTCAACATTATGCCTAGGTGGCACTTGAGGCAATGGACACTCCTCTAGTGATCACAATGTCAAAAACTAAGGCATTAGATTTAGCATCCTTCTCAACTTGGGCGATAGGATTTTTTTCAACATTCTTTCGCTCAAACTAAGAAGTGTAACATGTCAAATGAACCATGTCTCTGTAGATTTGTCTAGGTCTATCCATTGTCTTGATTTTATCATGAACATCACCAATTATATCAGTAGGTGGGTGATTCTTCCTAACTCTTACTAAAGGTTGAAATGGCTCATCATATTTAGATTAATCATTGATCTCATTAATAACTTAAATATCTTACCTTTCTACACCTGACAGTTCTTTAGGCTTAGCAATGCCAAGGAGAGTGGGAACTCTTTCAGACACTAAAACTAGAGTCTTATCATCATCATTATCATCATCGTCATCTATGCATCTCATGGACTCCAGTATCAACAACCACCACATCAATTTACTCCATGACCTTATCATCGATCTTTCTTTGCTTTATAATGGGTTTTTGAATGTTGGTGGTTGAAAATCTTACATCAATAAGGCTACCAAAAAATTATGGTTCAGTAAAGGCAACAACGACATTCACTAATATGTTGTCAATAATTGAGACTTGTACACTCTGATTTAAAGATTTATTGAATAAGAGCTTTGATTCTCTGCTCAAGATTGTTAGTAAGCTTAGATATCGATGGAATGTTCAACAAGGCATTAATTTCCTTTAGTGCTTATTGGATAGCTTAAGATGACCTAACAATTTGTGTCTTCATGGTAGATAAGATGCCTTTTTCACCCCTTGGTGTGAAGTGCTTGGGAAGTGGGCACTCCCTTGGTTGCCTCATCAGTTTTCTCAACAGGGGGATTGAATATCCCCTCACCAATAGTTTGTTGTGATTGTTGTTACTTCTTATAATCTTTAGCAGATATGATCTTTACATGGGTCCTAATCATAGGAAAAGGATTTGTTTGGTCATTTATAGCAAAAAAAGTTGTCATTTTACAAAAAAAATCAAGTTTTCTCTAAGATATGAAAAGATAAATATCTCTAAAAATTTATTCCCACCAAAAACAAAATGGTGCCATAAATTATTTCACAAACCCCAAAAAATCTGAGTAAATCAATTAGTAGCATAATTACCCCAAATACATCAAAATGACATCAAGCATTATTGTGTAGATGCCTTCTATAATTAGTTAACACACCTCATGCTTAGCAAATTTCAACTGAACTTCTCAAGCCCTTAAACTTGTTGGAATCCAAGGTTTTTGGGAACAAATCATCTAACAGGATTTGAGTAGGCACATACTTCTTTCTATCTGTGCTCTTATGATCATTCATACTGTAACCTACTAAACACATTGAGTTGTCTTTAGTAAATGACCGCCCGCCCCGTGCACACATGCACCAAGACCCAGAATCAACACTAATACAAAAATCAAATTTGACTAATTATGTACAGTGTCTACAAGTGTGACAAGGCAGTTTTAATATAATTTGTACAATGGGGTACAAGAGTACTCCGAGGATTAAACCCACAAGAGTCGGCAATCAAGTGAATCTTAGCTAAAAAAATGCAAATAAAGAGTCTAGCTAACTACTCACTAAATATCATAGAACAACAAACTATAAATATGAGTTTCATTAAACTAATTAACGAACTAATCAATAAAAGGACTAAACCATATAGCATGAAAAGTTATAAAACTATCCAATCAATAATGAATGAAGGTTGGTTGACTTCAATATGGTTCATTAATCATCAAATTAGGGATTTAAATTGCTTAAACTCTTAAAATGACTCCATTTTACCTCTCTGTCTCAATTTTACCAAATTAGACAAATTAGTTCGACTTATCTCTTGATCTCACCCAACTAACCCGAGACTAATGAATTGGTGCCTAATAAGATTACCTCTTAGTCTCACTTATCCTATTTTTCCCTTAGGGGTGTCAATCCTAAGTTTCGAGGCTCACTCAGTTTAGTCCAATTTATTGCAATTTAACCTCTGACCCAAAAATCAGTTTACCCATATCTCCATCAACCAACCCCTATAGGGTTTAGTTACCCATTACCATTTCTAAGCTAATAAACATCAAGGAAGCAACCATGAAAGACATTGACATAAAACTCAATAAAAAAAATGAAAGTTTTGATTTTTACTTGGAAAAATGTGTAAAAACAGACAACTAGAAACAATATAAATAACCAAGAACACTAAAATTAATATTTTTGACAGATGAAAAGAAGGTAAACTGAAATAACATTAAACTAGAGATTAAAATGTGATTACAACTATGTTTAAGGTACTAAACATGTAAATAAACCTAAGCTACGGTGTTAACTAACTTAACTAACACTAAGAATGCAAAGAAAGAACAAGTAAATTGCAAAAAATTAAAATACTAAGCTATGAAGAAGAACTAAAACCCTAAAAATAAGAGAAAACTAAGAAGATGAACTAAAATTGTGTCTAATGCCTCCCCTCTCTCTTCAGCCAAATTTGACTCTTTTTTAGTAGCTATTTTGACCCCTTTTTCTTAACCAAAATGCCCCTCAACGTGTTTTTTTATCGGTGCTTCAGTTGGAAAAAAGATTACCCCTGATGTCAATTTTTTTCCCTCACAACATTAATATTGCGATACTTAGGTCTGGATATCACGATATTGTTTGCAGATTCAAGATGAGGGTTCTCTTGAAGGTTGGGTATTGCAATACCCAATATGGATATCACGATACCACTGTAGGTGGTCTTCATTCTCCTCTTCATTTCAGGGCTATTGAGGGTATCAAGATACCCAGACTTCGATATCATGATACCTCCTCCTTGGTGATGTTTTCTCTCCAACCACCATTAAGTTCCTACAACACTCAATCAATCTTTAGGGTCCAAATGGCGTATTTGGCCAATTTGGGTCTCAAAATGAGTACAAAAACACATTAAACACTTATTGAATCAAAAATCTAAAAACTACACTAAACTACAAAAAATACACTAATTTGCTCAAAAACAAACTCCTTAAGTATAACAGGGAAGCCTAGTTTGACATATCAAGTTACGGCAGATTAGTAAACCAAATGGAAAAATCAGGACTACCATGAATGTACCTAATTACTCAATTGACTGTCTTGACATGAGATTATTTAGGATCGACCTAGTATCTAGCGCAAACACCAACGTTAAATCCCAAATTAGGATAACTAGTTGCGAGATAAAATAGACTATTGATCATGCTTCTATGGGTGGTTTGGGGAGTAGGCACTCCCTAAATGTTTGTATACAATTTCCCATTAATAGGAATAGGTGTTCTGGTTGACTTCGAGTTCTCAAGCCCAACTTTCTTATACTATAGATCCAATTCTGAAGTTGCAACACTATTGCATTTGTTAGACAATATCACCTTGTAGCAATTATCAAAAGTATGACCTCCTTCCATGATCACTTCATCATAATAATTATTAGTAATACACTTGCTTTTAGTGAAATTCACAAGAATACCTTAGTTATATAATTGATTGATGCTTACCAAGTTGGTTTTAAGATCATCCACCAACAGAAATGAGGCATGCTAGAAACATTCAAAGTGCCTTTACCAAGTATCTGGAATTTCTTCCCATCTCTAAAGGTTACCTTTTTAGTAAAGGAGTCTTCAAATAAGTCAAATAGGATTGGTTACCTGTCATGTGGTGAGAACAACCACTGTCTAAATGCCAAATCCCATCACCAATGGACATTAACGAACAATGAGCAACCAACAGACATTTGGTTTCTTTCTTCACCCAAACTTTCTTTGCACTCTACTAGTAGTGGTGCCATAGACAGTGGGCACTCTTTGGGAACCAAATTTCTCCATATCAAATTATGGAGCATTTTGAATCAACGTGGTCATATATGGCTTGCGGCACCATAATAGTGACATATTACCTTGTGAGTGTGAAAATCCTTCTTGAATGACTTAACTATCATAGGCTTAAAGCAATCATTGTCTTCTTTTTATCCCGAAGCTGTTACAAACACTATGGGGCTTTCTTCAATAGTTTTACCTTTATTTACAAAGCCTAAGTCTCCCCTACCTTGATCTCTTCTCCTAACAATCAATATTTCATCGAGCTTGTATGTAACACCCCACACCCGTACCCTACGTCGGGACAGAATACGAGGCGTTACTAAACTTAAACACATGCATCCAAACATTTCCAAGTCACCAAGACTCGATCAAATTTAAAACTTTTCTGAACTTTGTCTAAACTTCTCTAACATGGGCTTACGAGACCCCCAAACTTCTATTGGAAACCATACGGGACCTACTCGGGTCCATTAACCAACTATATAAAAATGTCCCTGGGAACAGGGCACACGCCCGTGAGGCCAATATGACATGGCCGTGCTAAAGGCCCATGTGGTTCACACGGCCTAAGCATAAGGGGGCACGCCCGTGTCCCGAACCCGTGTGAATTTAATTCTAAATTCAAACCTACAGCGGTTTTCAAACGGCCTGACACACTCCCGTGCTCATGGCTCGTGTCCCTCACACGGCCATGACACGCTTGTGTCCTTGTCCGTGTCTAAAAACCTTGACATTCTATTTCTGACGTCAGCATCCAATGAGGGGCACACAGTCAAGGCACACGCCCGTGGCCAGAGGCCGTGTGCTCCACACGACTGAGGCACACAGCCATGTCTCTGCCTGTGTGTTTACTACCATGCATACTGACTTGAAATTTTTACTTGCAGGGGACACACGGCCAATCAACACACCCATGGGGCTGGCCGTGTCTCACACACGGCCTAGACACACACCCTTGTGTCTACCCGTGTGGACAATATAGGGCTATCACCAAGCCTTTGCCACCCTGAAACAAAATCTAACACTAACCAACATACCAAAGCCTAAAATTAATATGATTTCACAACCAAACAACCATAGCTAAGGCCTATATACAATTCATGTATTCAACCATTCCAACAATTTAACATTTATAAAAGACTACTTTGCATTCATATAATAACTTTCAATGTTAGCCATTTCCATGGCCTTATACAAAATGAGTCAAATATTATAACAAGCCAACACATTTGGCCCCAAAATAATGTGACACTAAAACAAAATCAAAGAGTCCTATACATGCCATAATCAAAATTTAAGAACTAATTATACCAAGTGCTTTGATTGATAGTGTGATCGATGCCTTCGACGTCCGTTGATCCTCGAGCTAGTTAGGCGGCATTATAAGAAAATGGAAATGAAATAGAGTAAGCATAAAGCTTAGTAAGTTGCATGAAAATAAACATCAACTAATTATTATAAAACAATATGCTCATGACCTTTCATGGCTTATTCATGAATATCATAAATGGATGTAAGTACAACTTACTCATCGTCATCCCATACATTTCATATTTCATATATTGAGCCCACATCTCATACATTTCAAATAGGTATCTGTACCACTCATCACATGATCATAACTTTCCTCAACCATTTGGAACCCTACCGGATATTCAATAGCCCTAACATGGGTTAAGATGCCAACGCCATGTCCCAGACATGGTCTTACACTGGCTCTTATCTATCGGTGTCGATGCCATGTCCCAGATAGGTCTTACACTGACACAAAACAAGCTGACACCATGTCCCAGACAGGTCTTACACTAGCTTGTATGTCGCAAGGCCACTGCATGTCCCAGACATGTCTTACACTAGCTCTCGTCTCATTGCCGATACATGTCCCAGACATGTCTTACACTGGCTTAAATATCTCGAGGCTGATGCATGTCCCAGACATGTCTTACACTAGTTCTCATGCTGTGGCTGATGCATGTCCCAGACATGTCTTACACTAGCACACATATCACCCATTATCACGGTACAAATATCCGAGTCTATTCCAAATGTTCAACGAAAGTCTTTACTACGTAAATTTCTCAACATGTATTCTCATATTAAAAATCAAGACAATTTATGTCATATCAACTCAATTATACATCATAAAATTATAGTTGCATTATTTGTAACAGCCTAATTTTCAGTGGTATCGGGAATAGAGACTGGAGATCACTAAATCCGACAAGTGAGTTGAAAATTTAATGAATTAATATCTATGAGTCAAATGTGAATATAAAAGCATTTTTGAATTAGTGAATTTGGTGATTAATTAGGTAAATTAGGTCGAGAATGAGGTATCGAGACCTCGACTTCATAAACCGAGCCATAAATATTTTTAGAAATATTTATGGAGTGTTGGTGAGGTAGTATTAAAATTTAGTTAGAAAATTTTGACGTTTGGGTGGTTAATTAAATAAAAAGGACTAAATTGAAAAAGGTGTAAAAGTTGCTAAAATGATTAAATAGCTCAATTGTCAAATGAGGAAGGACCTAAAGTGCAAATAAGCCCAAAGGAGATATTTTGGGCGGCAATAGCTGAAAAATCAGAAAATGGGTGAAATAAGGGTAAAATTGGAAAATTGCCAAAATTAACTAAATAAAAATGGGACTAAATTGGAATATCTAGAATTCTCTTCATTTCTCTTCACATTTATCAGCTGAAAAACAGCCATGGAGGAGGGTTCAAGCTGGTTTTCATACTCTAGCTTCATGTAAGTTTAATTCCTGCTTTCTCCTTGAAATTTTTATATTTTTGGACTTTTACAATTGGGTCCAACTTACTATTTCATTAGTTTTTGATTCCATGGCTAATTTTTGAAGTTGTTATGAATGAGTACTGGAAGAATATGATGAAAAAAAAATAGAATTGAAGCTTTAATTTTGATATATAGTGATTTTATCAAGTGAAATTGATGAAAATTGGTTTAGGACCTAATTGTGAAAGAGTTTGGAATTAATGTCTAGTATTAAAGTTCTGGTTTTCAAGGGTTATGAAGTAGTTTAAAATGATAGAATAAAGTATTAAATGAGAAAAATTAACTCAATTGAGGAGTTAATTGAGCAAGGATTGAATTGTATGAATTATGAAATTTGGGGCAAAATGGAAATCAATGTTTTGCACTAAAACTGTTTTGGGCAGCAGCAGTAGTCTAACTTTGAAAAATCACCAAAAATCGTAGAAATAGAATTAGAGGATGAATGAAATATGAAATTAAAGCTTATTGAGTCTAGTTTCTTATAAAAGAAATTATGTAAGCAATGAAATTATAAATCATGAGATACAACAATTTTTGTGAGACAAGGTCAGAATGGTTTCGGGTTCCCCTGTTCTGAATTTGAAAAATCATCAAAAATTGGATAAAAACAATTAGGGGCTTAAATTTATATGTTTAGAATCCTGAATGAGTCTATTTTCAAAATAAACAAACGATAATATCATTCGAATTCTGTACGAGAAGATAATTAATTTTTAGTGAAGAAGGGTCGGAACGGTCAGACAGCAGAACAGGGGAGACTTCAATGAATAAACTGTATTAATTGGCCCAACCAAAAATTATGAAATTTTTATGGTAAGAAGGAATATGAGTCTAGTTTCTGAGAAAATTTATGGATATTAATTTGGAGTTTTGTAGCTCAAGATAAAAATAATTTAGTGACTATGACACGGATGGACAGCTTGAATTATTCACATAAGTAAATAGTAAAAATTATGGATGATGTTACTTACAAGTGTGTTATTTATACTAAGGATGTGGATGGAGAGGAGGAGGAGGAAAATATACATATGTGTATGAATGACTTGTGTATAAATTGATCACGTGCCCGATTTTAATAGATAAATGTTGAAATGGAAATGATATAATGTTTTATTTGGAATATTTATTATGAAATTATGATTATCGCTATAATACAAAAATCGAACTTGTGAATTTATATAACTAAATTTTAGTGACCATTTGTTAATATTATTAAATTTCAATATTATCTTATGAATGGTGATTAATATTTATGTATGTTAATTGTTATGAAAATATATTTAAATTATTTGTAAATGTTTCGTACTTCTTGGTAATGCCTCGTACTCTATTCCGGTGATAGATACGGGTAGAGGGTGTTACATTATTAATATACAACTTACCTCGAAAATTAAAATGTAGGTGACTAGTCGGTTTTAGTCCGCTAGCTTTGCTTTTCCCCGGTCTAGGCTCGGATTTTGCAATTCTTGATCTAAAATGATAAAAATTCACAATTTTAATTATTTCATCGATCTAGGTACTCAACAATTCATAATTCATTTTGCCCCTAAACTTTCACAAAATGACCATTTTACCCCTCGGCCTGAAAATCAATTTTTATCGAATTTCATCATTAGCCAAGCCTAACTGACCATTTATTACTCTTATGAAAACCTCAAATTTCCAACATTTCACAACATTACTATCTATTTTATAAACTTTACAAAATGGTCCTATTAGGGTTTTCATGAGAAGTCCTTTCACAAAGTTGTTCACTCTTCAACTAAGACTCACTTTCTTCCATAAAAACTCAGCAAACATTACAAATCCTTTCATGGTAAGTCCCATACTATCAACCATTTCACAAAATAGTCCCCTCAATAGCTAGATTAAGCTTTAGGGGTTTCAAAAACACAAAAATTATCAAGAAAACTTCCAAGAAGACTTACTTGCAAGAGCTTAAGGTTGCTGAAAATTTTTAAGCTTCCATGGCTGATTTCTTGGAGAAAAATAAATGGAGGAAGAAAGATAAAGATGAGAAAAATGACAACTTTCCTATTTGTTTTATTTTATTCAATTTTTCACCTAATTTCACCAAATTTTTTACTTTTTGACCACCTTTGTCTCCTATGCCCGGCCATGCTTTTCTATAGGGTCTAATTTCCCTTTAAAGACCTCTAATTTAGTTTCTCTAGCTATTTGACACCCTTAGCTATCAAAATAGGACTTTTGCACTTTATGCGATTTAGTCCTTTTTTGCAATTAAGGTCACAAACGCTAAAATTAATTCACCAAAATTTTCATGTACCTTTATAAACATTCCGTCATACATAAAATAATATCAAAAATAGTTTCTCCAACCTTGGGTTAGTGATTCCAAAGCCACTATTTCGACTAGGCCCAAAATTGGGCTGTTACATTGTAGCTATTGGTTGTGAAATTTTTTAGCATCAACTTAGTATCAACAAGCCCTTCTTTAATCTTCACCATTTGTTCAATTCTTCTTCCAATAAAGCTTCTTTAGCAACCACTTGTTTAATCAAAAAAAATTTGTCCTTTAACTGTTTGTTCTTATTAGACAGTTGAGTGTTGATTTCACAAACCTATCTCAATTTTCCTAATATCTCTTTATATGTCTTCAAGAATTCTTCATCAGAGCCAAATTTTGAATCACTATCAGAATCACAATCATCAACAGTACTGGCAACGAAAGCAACAAAATTGTGTTGATCCTCTTCTGAGTTATATCCAGTGAATCAGTCCTCATCACTCCAAGATATATAAAGTGACTTCTTCTTCTTTTGAGTGTTAGTACACTCAGATTGGATATGACCAAATCCTTGACACTCATAGCATTTGACTCATTTCTCCTCATCTTTCTCGGATTCCTTTTTGATTACCTCCCGTATGGATCCACTTCTGGGAGCGTTTGTGTTGATTTTGTACTTTTTTATTCTGCTTGATTACTTCTTGAATGCTTTGTTTAAGTTCTGTGTAAGTAAGGCAACCTATTCCTACAATTTCTCAATTATAGTGTTTTGGGAAGTTGGCACTCCCTCACCCACTTGGAAAGCAATGTTTCTATCACCTTTTGTCTTGTTGTGTTTCACATCCTTAAAGTTCATCTCGAAAGTTTGCAAAAAGCCATTAAGTTCATCGATTTCCAAACTTTCAATATCTTTAGCCTCCTCAATAACAGTGACCTTAATAGAAAATCTCTTAAGGAGAAACCTCATCAACTTGCTAACTAACTTGGCGTTTGAATATTCCTCTCCTAATGCAAATGTCTGATTTGAAAGATTCATAACTTTGCATAGTACTCTCCAATAGTTTCTGATTTCTACATTCTCAGGCTCTGAAATTTGGATGTTATCGTTTGCATTTTCTACTTTTTAATAGTAAAGGTACCTTCATGAGCAATCTCCAATATATCTCGGGCAACCTTTGCAATTGTGCATTTAACAATTCTCTTAAAGCCCTACATATCCACTTCAAAAAATATTGCATATAAGGTCTTAGAGTTTGCGTTTGCAAGCCTTTCTTCAACAGTAGTCCACTGTACTTCTGGCTTGATAATTCTACCATCTCAGTATACATTTTGAGTTATCCTCATCTAGTCAGTACAACTCTCCATGCCTTCTCATCAATGGACTTAATGTATGCTTTCATACGTGCTTTCTAATAAGCATAATTGTCAACCTCTAGCATAGAGAGTTTTGATGTAGAATAACATTCCATAGCTTGAATCTAGCAACACCACAGGTCTTCATTAGCTACTTTAAGTGGGAGGCTCTGATACCAATTGAAATAATTAAAACGTTGTTGAGAATCAAATTGCTCAAGTGAAGTGGTGCCTAAGGTAGTGGACACTCATTCAACCATTAAACGAAAACAATAAAAAAACAAAACACAAGAAAGTTGTTTACACAGTTCAGTTTTCCTACGTCCTCAGAGTCTAGCTCAGTGAGAAATATTCATTCTTTATTAATGACACAAAGTAAACCTACTCAATTACACCCCATAATAATTTCCTTCACCCTTGCACTTTGAAGACTCAATACTCTCACCACTCAATTCACCCAACAATTAAAATCACAACACAAATGTTTTACTATCAATAAGCCCTCATAAAATAAAGTTTCTTATAATAGATTAAGTGCTCAACTCTCTCTATACATAAACATATATAAGTCTCTCAATTCTATAGAGTTCGAGACTTGCTTACATAAGAAGACCTATCACAACCACTATAAAACAACCACTATATAAGCTAAATACAATATAATATTAATAAAAAAAAGATAAATAAGGATTCATGACAGCTATGTCTTTCGTGAATCAATCTGATACATCTTTCTCGATTTAAGATATTAGATAAAGGCAATCTTGTTCAACCTCATCACCAATATATGATTCTTCAAGTGATATGATATCCTAATAAGCTAGATATTGTCTATATAATCAACATAATCAAAATAAACTATCAGCACCTTAAATATGATAATAGACTCCATACATAGTTGGTGGGCACTTATACCAAATTACCAATTTCATATTTTTTAACCGTTTTTAATAACTTGGAACTTAAGGAAGAGACTTCGTAAGATGATTAAAGTTTAATCAATGGGAGCCAGATTAGATGAAACCGTGATTCATGAGAATCCACGACTTAAAAAAAGAGGAAATCATACTTTTCTCTTTACCAAAAACATCGAATGACCTTTTAGTAACTCAGCCTCAATTTTCCCTTACCATTTTGACTTCTTAAAACGTTTCCCTGTTAAAACCAAATCAAATATCACATGGTAACCTTATAGATTTGTTGGGAATGTAAGTAATCAAGATTAAGATGTTTACTGGTTCTAACATATGAGCCGTTAAAAGAGCTTTCCAACTTCAAACACAGTCTCAAAATTCTCTCCTAAACTCTTCTCTCCCTTGAACCTATCATGGGAGTAGCCAATAACATAACAGCAGTTCTCAACTTCGTAGCCTTCCTCTGCTCCATCCCCATCATAGCAGTTGGCATCTGGCTCGCCCAACAGCCTGACAACGGCTGCATCCACCTTTTGCGATGGCCAGTCGTTCTCCTTGGTTTCCTCATCCTCCTTGTCTCTCTTGCTGGCTTTTTCGGTGCCTACCGCAAAGGAAACACTGTTGGCCTTCTATCTTTGCTGCATGGCCATCGTCATTGGTCTCCTCCTCATCTTGCTGGTATTTGCCTTCATCATTACCAGACCTGATGGGAGCTACGGTGTGCATGGAAGGGGTTACCAGGAGTATAGGCTTGATGGCTACTCTAGCTGGCTTACAAACCATGTAGTTGACTCCAAGAGCTGGAATAATATCAGGGCTTGTTTGGCTGACACCGATGTCTGTCCTAAGTTGACTCAACAGTTCATCACCGCTGATCAGTTTTTTGCTACTCATCTCTCTCCTCTTCAGGTAAATCGTTTCAATTATGGCCATATTTCTTATTCTTTGATGAAAATACGAGTACCCTTTTAAAATTTCCATGTGTTATTGTATAGTAAAGCCATTAAACAGATTTAGTTCATTGCTATTTACCTGAAATATCAGAGGAATTACTTCTAACCAAACTGGTTTTTGGATCTTAACTTTCCTCACTGTAACTATAAAGCTTTTTTCTTTTTCTTTTTTTATCTTCAACGACCTCCTATGACATTGTTTTTCTTTGCCCCATTTTTTAACTGGTTTTCCCAGTGAAGATAGATCCTTTTGTTGATGGTTATTTGATGTTGATTGAATGTACGTTGATCAGACACGCCGAAGTTGGTGGAACAGGGCACGATTTGATGTCCTAAAGCAGGGCCCACTCACATTACTAAGACCATAAAGTAGGACCCACTATTATGGGCTTAATGTTTAATTTTAGGGAAAATAATGACACCAGAGTTTATCGGCCCCCTCATGGATGGATCGGTTTGATCCACAAGATTATTAGTGTTCATCATGGTTCAAATCATAGAAAATGTACCAGAAAGAATCAAACACATGTTGTGTGCTGTGGGGCAACCAAGCAACGCCAAATGAAGTTTATAAACAATTACCAGCTTTGGCAACATATGGTGACTATGTGGGCATTGTTTAGAGAGGAGGTGTTACTTTATCCTTTTTCCTTTTTGTTGTTGTTTTGTTATTGGTTTAAGTCTTTCATTTTTGTTACGTTTGATAGTCAGGGTGTTGTAAGCCTCCAACAATATGTGGCTACACTTTTGGGAACCCAACGATGTGGACGAACCCGGTGAACCCGGCAGGGGACCCTGACTGCAACCTATGGAGCAATGACCTGACCCAACTCTGCTATAACAGCAACTCATGCAAAGCTGATCTGCTGGGGAACTTTAAGGAGAGAATGGAGGAAAGCCAACGTAATTCTCATTGTCGAAGTGGTGGTACTAATATAGGTCTATATCATTGCTTGCAGTGCCTTCAAGAATGCCCAAACGGAGGACCTCTTCAACCGCTACAAACAGGGTTGGACTTAAAAAAAACAAAAACCTTTGGTTCAATGTGTCTGCTCTCTGTTGTATGTATTCCAATGTTATGGTTCTTATATCTAGAAAATGCATGGACAGTGAGGAAGGGTGCTTATTACACTGTAATTAATGAAAACGAGAATACAATTTCAAATTATCAACTCCTTCACGACTATAAGGTTCTTGGATTTGTGCAAAAAAGAAAACTCATTGATAGGAAGAAAATCCTCATAATCTTCAGACTGATAGTGATAGCTTCTTAAGCAGTAGAAAGCTTCCTAGAGTAAACAATGTACATAGGATCTGAGCGTCCTGGATTAGGAGATATATCAACAGCCTGTAGACAAAAATGAATTTCTTTTAGGCTCAGATTAGTGTCCACCATAAACTTGGGTGCTTTTAAATTGGATATATTCATAATGCACGTATTCACATCAATGCAGACTGGCAACACCTAGTTTCCATTTGGAAACTTTGGGGCTTATCTTAAAATATTTGCAACAGCGTATATAGAGTTAAGAGATTGCCGGCTAATGGTTGTCCAAGAAAAACTTGAGGGGTGAAGATCCTATTATGAAACAAAATATTAAATATTGTTTACCTGAGGTGGTTCAAATCCGCCAGCATAATGGAAATATGACCCAACAATCAAAGCATGATCGGTGTCACCAGTGGATGTCCATATAGAGATTGCTTTTGTCCAAAAGCAGCGATTTGAAAAACTGCTTTGGAAATGAGTCACGTTTAAGTTCAAAGAAGTGTATAAAATAAAAATGGTTGAACAAAGAAATGGAAGATGTAATAGGAATGAGAACCATAAGCCGAGGAAAAAAAATAATCATGCAGGTTATAGAGTCAACAAGGAATAGAAAGAAAAGTAGAACGAAGTTTGATCTTAAGCTTGGATGCAACGATTAGTTAGAAGTAGATGAAAAGTTCACCTCATTATAGCCAATCCACCAGGCTTAAGAATCCGGCACATCTCTTTGAAAACATCAAGAGGCTTTGTTAGATAATCAACACTGACCTACAAGATTACATTCTTAAAACGCCATCCTTAACTCAGAGATAGGTCATTAAAGCATAGCTTTCAGAAAGGAACTACAAAAATATCCTCAAGTATCTTTCATTTCATCTAAAATGGAAAACCAAGGAGAAGAGGGAAAGGAATAACTAATGCAAAAGGAGAGGAGTTATGGAAGAGAGGAGAAAAAACACCCACCACATTGGTAATGATATCAAAGGAATTATCTTCAAAGGGAAGCTTAGGTTTCAAATTTAAGTCTTGCACAACGTATTCTGTTAGAACCTACAAGGACAATTATTTAAGGTAATAATGTCATGAACAGCTGCAGTGTCATACTTCAGTTGTACTCATGAACTCACACAGATAATGATTTCTAGAACTTAATACTATTATTTTAGTAGAACTCATTAATAGATTAAATTAACTATATCATTCAAGTTGTTGCTAAAATCACCCTTGTGTAGCAGCATTTTGATGACCAGCTTATAATCCAACCAGTAAAAAAGTGAGAAGAAATATTGTACTCACAGGGTTCCGCTTAAGCTCTTCCTCATTCAAACCCATTCCAACTACCCGTTCTTGCTTGTATCCTTTTGGAAAATGACTGATCTAAACATAAAACCGAGAACAGCATCATAAGAATGCGATAGAGAAAGAAGGTGATCTCAACATCAAGAATGTCTTACCCAACTACTGCACATATCCAACATGCTCACTCCAGGTGTATTGCTGGGAGGGAAAACCTCTGCGTAGTATTTGGTAAGTGCGGCAATGGCTGCATCATCAATATGTGTAACAAAGCGTGGAGCTTCATAGAACAATGAATCTGGTGTTCTGAAAGGTGAATTAAAGCTATGAAAATCTGAAACTCATCAATATGCTTAACATTGAGGATAAAACTTGGAAATTATTGAAGCAAAGTGTAAACTTTCAGCTAAACGATATCTGCTAGATTGAACCACTCGCTGAAGCATTAAATCCTTTAATCAGTATAATATTGGATGATTTATGCAAGGATGAGGTATGGAGCTGAGAGATTTCCTGTTTGTTTAGCGGTACTAATCAACTTCTTTTTTCCTATTTTATATGGCAAAATCTAGAGGAAATTATATGAGATACAGGTAACAAGTTTGGACTGCTTGATTGAAACATAAAGCCCCTAGTCTTTGAGAAATAATAGATTCCACAGACTTGTGTTTTAATCTTGTTACTTTGTTTAAGTTAGAACAAAGAGTTTTGCCTATCATCTTGCACTTTCCCAACTCTCGTTCTTCTATAACTGACGAAAGATGCTTGAAAATTTATTTCTCCAAATTCCGACCAGAAATCCTAAATGTGAATAATCATCAAGAAGATGGTCAGTACAAAGCAGCAACAAGGATATTAATAAAAGGAAGAACCAAAGCAGGAACAAAATGAGATGAACAACCTCAAGGAAAGCCGAAATTTAACATAAGAGTTCAATTTAAACAGCAAGATGTAGTTTGGATTATTTACTCATCGAAGCGTTGGAAATCCTCGTCCTTGAAGGGGAACTGCTCTGGCCATTCCACATTCTGCAATGCCTGTGAAGCCAAGCAAGGAAATTTGGTGAACTATAGAATTAGGACAATGGTAGAATGATGAGAACTCAAGAAAGTAACTAAAAGCATACATGAACTGAACTGAAAAGCAAGAAACAGAAGAGGCTATTAAACTCCACCAAGCACTTCGATTCATAGATTAGCTGTTTTTACTTGTGAATGCGAGCGCGTGAAACCATTCACTACTACCAATTGCATTGCACAACCTAATTGGGGTTCGGGAACTCAGCTCAAAGTCATCTCTGATTTAAGAACTTGTATGCATCATTAAGTTCATTCTCACTGAATCCGACGCAATTGTTTCATATCAAAGTATATACCTTTTAAGCCTTTGGTGCTGAACTGAAGAACTAAAGGGCTATAAGATTTGTTGCCTACCCTCTTATACAATTTTCATGAAGAAAAATAAATAAATGAAGTGCAAAATTTTATTTTATTATAGGCCAAGAATTGATCAACTATACAATCCAATGAACTTAATCTTTATTATGGTCAAGCATCAACTAATGAGTTAGCAGGTTCTTTTCTTCCATTTTGATACAAACCCATTTTCAAAAGCTTATAAATTGCCTATAAAATTTAAATAACCCACAAGCTATTAATGAAAAAAAAACCCAGGAAACAAATGGAAGAAAGAAGAAATAATAATCAACTGGAAAATAAACCTGTTCAACAGCACCCTTTAGCCTTGCAGAAGCAATAAAAGATTTGCTATTGCTGGCCATGTTCATGTACTGAGCCCAAAATGAAGCCCCTAAGCCTACCACCAGTCTACGTGGCAGCCTACCACCATTGTTCAATTTTTTTAGCTTACACGAAAGACTAGAGACAGAAGCAACAGCCGGAGCATGAATTGTAGCGGAAATTAAGCGAGAATAACAAACACCAGTCAAGACGGGAAACCTTTGCTGCAGTTGAAGTCCGAGGATTGCCATGTTTGACGTCACCTCATCGTATATATAGGTTTGTACTTTTATATGATGCTACCTGGGATATGATATCAGGCACGTGGGGCATTGACAACCGTCTGATCAGTTGTGGGTGTAGTCTGTATACTTTGATGTCTTATCTTAATATTAGTGATTCAGATTGGGTTTACGTGGATATCTTACTCGTCATCTATTGTTTCCAAGGTCCACGATTTCATCATTTCATTACAATGGCTGCTAGGTTTGATCTACTTTGTGAAAGCCGCATACATCTCATTTTAAGACATCGAATTTCTTATATTGTACGGATAGGGTTCGGGGAAAAAAAAGGTAAGTATGGCTCAGGTTTCAGAAACATGGGAGTTTGATTTCCACTTGACTTTGGAGGTTACATATATAACAGGCAGAATAAGAATGAGAAAGAATGCTGCAAAGCTACGATTTTCTACTTGAGTATTCTTTTACACAGAAAAATGCCAATATACAGGAATACTATTAAGATAAGCTGAAAATGAGTGTCGACTGGATGTGCAATATACATGGAAATGCACATGTGGAGACACATGCTTTATAAAGAATCGCTTGTTTGGGTTGACACGGCTGGCTTCTCAATTGGTACAGATACGGATTCGAGATTCAAGTCTCTGACCGCCTTTGACGGACCAATGTTGCAATGCGGTTGTCTGTGAGTTTTGATAGCATCCTTTATTTTCTGAAACTGCAGATGATAAGGAAAAGTAGCTAATCATTTTACTTTGAATATTTCTTTAAATGATGCAGTTGCATAAGAAAATTGGTCATCTATACATGCAAGTCAGAAGCCTAAATATGCATAAAGAAGAGTCTTCTAGTACGAATCCCCTTACGGTTGTCCTTCCACCTTGAATATTTCTCTTCCTATTCACTTAACCAAATAACCACCACCAAAAAGAGGGAAAAAAGGAATCATTATTCTAACATGCAGCATTTCAAGCAAGTTACAGTATGCTGAAAGATTCTTCTGATGGTGCACCTATGGTCGAGCAAGCAAGGTATTCTAGAACCAGATTTCAATGCATCAACTTCTTTTCAAGGACAGTGCTCTAATGTTGGGCTATATTTTCCTATGATTATTCTTGGCTAACTTCTTTTTTTCCCCCTTCCTATTCCATTTCCCAGCAGCCAAGTGGAGAACAGTTAACTTATACAAGTGCAACCATGACCATGGGCTCGGAGGGGATAAAATACAAACCTTGGCTAGCGAACAAGAAAATGATTCCAGTTGACCATGTGCACCACGGTAGAAGTGGAAATAAGGAAGCACCTTCACATTCAAACTTTTACACATAGGCTTATTCTCATCAAAATTGACTTTGAGGAACAAAATTTCAGGGTTTTCTTGGGCTGTCCTGCAGAGCTGCCAGATTCATCAAAAGGCAACATCAGGAAAAACTCACCATAGTTCAGAAACAACATCAGCTATTTCAAAAAGTGGATAACATTAAATGCTTCAAACATTAATTACTTAAAGAGCACAGCTATTAGCCTGATTTGAGAAACTGTTATCAGATGCATTCTAGAGTAGGTGCATGCAATGAACTGAAAAGCTTTTGCTCTGTCAAACAAGATGAGTAGATAGTGCAAGCATCAGTTTTATTATTTGGTTACATGGAAATGACTAAATTATATTAGTCTCAACAAGCAGTAGTTGCTGGAAAGCATGCTCCCACCGCACATGCCCCCTCTTTTCCAGTTATTTAATCTGAAGATCCATTGCATTTCATGGATATCTCACACTAAGATATTATGAATTTCATCGAAGGCTTTATGCTGCTCCAGTAAGCTTTTTGATTGCATATTTTCATTTCATAAAGAAAGACCCTGTGCCAATATTTCCTGATAAAGAAGGATGGCCGTTATATCAGAGAACAACTGAACCCTCCATTGATCATCATGTCATCTAGACCACCTTAACAAATGTCAACTTCTATACAAATTGCCAAGACCAGGTGAAACTCAGCATAACCAAGATCCACTTGGCAACTCAGAGTCATTATCTATTTTTCATCATGTTATTGGAATAAGAATAACACTATATTTATACAAGATATACCTAAAGCATTTCCAACGCAAAAATCAAATAGAATTAATAGGGACTAAAAATTGATTTTGATCTTTCAAGTATTACAAAACCTGAATAGAGGTCAAGAAAGGCATTAGTTACCTTAGGAAATAGAGCTTTGCAAGAAGCACACCAAGTTCCATAAAATTCAACAATAACTAATCTGTCTCCAGCTTCACTTAAGGCACTCAAAAACTCTTGAGTGGAGTGAATGTCAATCATATTTGGTCCTGCATTCCTTTCCCACCATTTCGGCTGGTTTGTTTCAGTGATAGTTGCATGAACCTGCAATAAGAAACCTGGTTAATGGTTCTAAATCTCATCTGTAGGAAACAAATCAATAGTTTCTCCAAATAGTATCAAGAAATCCAGTAAAGTCCAGTGCAGGACAATATTTCATAAATAATTAACAGTAAGACTGACTCAAGTCACCACAAGTTAATGCTATCAGCCATGAATGACAAGAAGAAGCCATAAATGCTGGAGAAGTTTTCGTGCTTAAATCTTTTAACATGTTTCACCCTCATGCAATTCATAATAACAATAAATAAGTGAGAATGCTATCAGCCATAAGTGATAAGAAGTCCAAATCAAGTGAAACTGTGTAACTAAATTGCAAGAGATTTCAGCACAGAACTTCGGAATTCAACATACTTACCCCCATAAAATGGTAGATACTAATCACTACCAAGTTAATGTGCCAGAAAATATCATCATCCCGAAAACCATGTTCTGGTAAAAAAGGAACTGACAATAAATAGAATACACAGGGATGATGAAATGAATTTAGAAAACTCCCAACTTAGTGACCCACAAAAACCAGGTGTATAAGCATCAGTAAGCTGATAGATCTTAAGGCATGTAATATGGCACAGATGAGAACTGGTAAACAAAACTCTATGTCTTGATCCAATTGAGACAGGATTTAAAGAAATCATTGTAAGAAAGTTTAGGCGCTCTGTAGGCTGTACACAAGCCCTAAGCTGAAAATTGTAGTTGCAGTAGAGCATAGAGTTTGTTAATCTATAATAGCCTAGAGAAAGGGCCAATAGGTTAGCCCAAACTCATTAAAGAACAGTGGTAAGCAAGAAATAAATAAATAAAAGAACAAGATCCAAATTCAAAATAAAGCTTCTATGACCAATAGAATCAAAACGAATAGGTTCTCATAAAAAAAAAAAAAAAAGGCAAAACTCAAATGAGGGAAACGGTGCATCATTCTCCTAATTTTCATACAAAAAAAGCAAAAACAAACAAATGGGTACTCATAATTTGACTGATGAATAGAAATAAAACCAAAAAAAAAAAAAAACCAGAACAAAAAAGCAAATCCCTTTACCTTGAAAGACAGTAATTGTTTCCTGGAAGTCGAAGGAAGGCTAGAAACACCGGCAACCGAAGGAGAAGAAGAAGAAGACAAAGAACAGCTTTTCCTTTCGGGATTAAAATTGGGTGGAAGACCCAGTTGTCGAGAGTTCAAGGTGGATGCAAAGGATGTGAGCAACGAAGCTGAAGAAGAACGAAACGATAATGCTGATAATCTATTAACATCTGCCATCTAATCTAAAGAGATTCTTTAAGGAAAGCAGGGAAAGACTGAAAGGAAGAAAGATTCGATGTACTTTATAATGTTTTCAGGTTACTAAAGTTTATGAAACTTCTCGTGGGATTTATTTATTTATTTGGGTTAAAAGCATGGAGATTGATAAAGAGAAGGTCAAACTGTCTAAGGCAAAAAGTCAAAGGGAAAGACAGCCTCATATATTTTGGGGTAGTTTACAAAACAAGGGTTTTAGTTGCATTTTCGTTGATAATTTCCTTGGTTTCGGCTTCAGGACCTTTAACTGGTGGGCCTGTTAAGCTGTCAATTAAAATTTAGAATAAGAAAGAGAAGAAAAGTTAGGCTAAGGCATTTTTAATGGATTCCATTTTCCTTACACCTTTGAGTTAGAGATACAATTAGCCATCATAATTTTATTTTTCACTCATAATTTGAATAGTTTATTCATAATATAATTTTAAGAATAATTAATGTTCTTTTATAAAATATACACCCTATACTTTAATTTTTAAACATTAATTTTGTGTTAAATATGTCTCTGGTAATATATCTCATTATACGTTAGCTAACATTAATCACTTGTTTATTCAAAAAAAAAAAAGAAGAGAACATTGTAATATATCTCATAGTACTTTATTTTTAAAAATATATAATTTGGGGATTTTTATATAAGACTTTTTAACAAATAATTTTCTTTTTCAAATATATTATTCCTAAAAAGAATTACATGTCAATTTTTGTTTGAAATGATATAGACATGTATAAAAGAATCTATAGTGTATTTATCAGCAAAACTAGAGTAAAACAAAACTATAAATATTATGAAGTTTTTCTCATCATACCTCAGAAGGATTCGAAAATATCAAGCTTTGACGAGATTAATGTGGGAACTTGCTAGGATGGAAAGCGTGGAACAGTCCCTTTTTCAAGGGATTTTTTAGGCCAGATTTCATTGCACCACCACAATCTCTTTGATTTTTTTTTTTTTCTAAGAAATGTGACAAAATAAAATGCA
The DNA here is from genome assembly GCA_025698475.1 of Gossypium anomalum. Taxonomy (NCBI): domain Eukaryota; kingdom Viridiplantae; phylum Streptophyta; class Magnoliopsida; order Malvales; family Malvaceae; genus Gossypium; species Gossypium anomalum. The sequence goes on from CM046961.1 coordinate 17,277,191, forward strand.
TGGCCTCCAGTCCCAGGTAATGCTGGATGGCGGGGACTCAGCTTTGGTGTAAAAGTAGGTACCAGCTGAGGTCGACCGACCTTGTCATAATGTCATAAATTGGCACCAGCTTATAACCAATATTAATACTTGGGGAATTTTAAATAGGTTAGTTATTAATATTACGTACACCAAAATCAACTTTCTTTTACAACTAAGGCAATGTTAGCTAACCTGTCCTCTTCACCTGTGATTTTAAATAGGTTAGTTATTAATATTACATTAATTTACAGTTGGTTTCAACTTGTAAAGAACTTGTCACGTTTGGAGATGTGCTGGGCTTATTATAACTAGTTCGCTTGAACATCCAAAGACATAGGAAAGAAAGCCCACTCGACAAAACACGAAGAAGGTTCGATGCTGCTCAAGCACCTACCACCTATGACCCTAACTATAGAAGTAGAATTGGATCCCTTGGAGATAGCTAGGTATTACATGCAGAGACACTTTACCCTTCCACGTTGGGACTCATGTGCGAGTCTTTAGCAGGAAAATGCATCCTCCAATCACATCTAAATACACATGCTGAGAGCCCTCCATGACTCAGCTAGCAGCTCTCCCACATACGACACCTTTATGGTGAGGATCCCACCATGAAGGGTATAAATAACCCTTCATCCTCAAGACACTTAACCTACTGTTACTTTGCCAAATCATGCTCAAGGCCCCCCGTGTGAACCTTTACCTCTCTTCCACACTCAAACCTTACCTCAAGCTGCCATGAATAAGCTCGACATTTCTTTAAGCTCATAAACTATCCAAGAAAATTATCAACAAACCGACTAGTTTATTTCTAAGCGTGACTCAGATTCATGCTATGCTTTCAACAAAAATATATATAGATAAAAAGAGAAATTATCTTATTTTATTTGGGTTAAGAAGAATATCATTAAAAGCACAAATGCACCTAAAAGTACCAGAAAAAGAAATGCCATGAACATATGCTAAAAGCATGTAAGTGGAACCAGGACTGCTCTAAGAAAACTTACTCTCAAACTCTTTAATCTTATGCTAAACCGGCATTTCTCTGATATCTTCCATAAGTTCTGATGAGAGTGTATCGATAGTAAAGACCTAAGCCTACAGAGTGTAACTAAGTCATTCTACTTATGCAGTGTGGGTAACAATGATCAAGTGAATAGAAAAACTGAAAATTTTATCAAACTTTGGTTTCATGAATCTCTGAACTTAACAATAAATCATAGAACATTATAAATGTCCCTGACCAACTATGCTAGGACCTTCATGGACAAAAATCAGTACCCCAACCCTTCTTCATTCTTCCCAAGAATGGCAGAGTCAACCATGCAGGATAAACACATTGCATTCCATAAGAATCAAAGATTCCAATATTTGCCTTTGAAAAATCTTAAGAAACCACTTCTATGTCAAATAATATGTACTCCTTGTTTGCATGATTCCAAATATCTTACAGTCCAATGCTCCCTTTTGTTCCTCAACAAGAATGAATAAAGCAAATCATCCCTAAGCCCGAAACCCTAAAAACCTTATCCATTTGCTATATAAGAATCTTAGACAAACTTAATTCACAAAACATAAATGTACGATGCAATTTTTTATCCAGGTAAGAAAGCATATACTGAAAAACTATCTTCAAATAACAAGTCTTCAATTTATTATAAATACCAAGATCCAAAGCAGGTGCTAGAAAAAGACACCAAATTGGATGAGCAACCTACGCCTTGTCTAAGGAGGGAGCAGAAGCAGAGAGAACAATGCCAGAATATTTTGGTTTTTAACAATGTAGTTTGATTTTACTTCTAAAACATCATACAAGCATTGCACAAAATAGTAATATGAATTTCAGATGACATGCTGCAGTTCAGGTAAGCGCAAAGTTGTAGCCAAGGATTTAGAGGAGATACAAACTACAAACATCTGTAACTCATTGCTATCAACTGGTCCAAATTTCACTAACATCATTTGCAATTATCTGCATTGATGAACAGATAATCATTTGGCTTTGCAGCTGACATCTTGCCCACTTCTACTCCCATATTTCAGCAGCTAAGATCACTCTGAACATGCTTACGAGATAAAATTACTGACTAGGCAAAAGAACAGACTCAGCAACTGCTGAAGAACCATTATTAGGAGCACCCTCTAGCTTGAGAATTGAAGTTACCAAGTTATATATCTGAACATTCTCAAAAGACGGCACCTTCTTTCCCCTTGCAAATTGAGGACCATGACCAATAAAAATGGTCCTCATGGAGAAAAATGCATTGTCATACCCATGTGCCCCTCCACACTCTTTATGCTTAGTCCTTTTCTTCTCTACTGTAAAACCCTCGTCAACCAGCCCTATTATGGGAGGAATCCGATCACTTTCTGCGTAATGCAGTCGACTAGGTAGCTCCTCCTTAAGATAAACCCTCAAATGCTTCCCATTATCAACTCTCCCAGATTCCAATCCTTCTTTCATCTTTGCAACAACATCAGATGGTGCATAACCAGGAGGTGGTCGAATTGAAAGCACTGGACTATAATACTGGACCCAATCCGCTGGAATGTTAATCCAAGGGGCCAAATCATCAAGGAAAATCAGCTTTTTATCACATGTACCAACCATCCCATGGTCTCCAACCATAATTATGGTAACATCCTCAAAAATCCCTCTTTTTTCTAGACCATCAACCAACCTCCCAATCAAACCATCAATTCTAGCAACAGCCTCAGTAATCTCGGGATCATCAGGTCCAACCTGGTGACCCTGATGATCAGGATCCTCAAAATACATTGTCATAAACACAGGAATCTCACTACTAGGCAAATCAAAATAGCTTAAAACAGTATCAACTCTATCCTCAAAAGGAACAGAACCATTATAGAACATGCAGAAGTTTTTAGGACAATCCCAAGAACCCTTTTTTACCTCACTTCCAGGCCAAAAGTAGGTAGAAGCCTTTAACCCATGATTGGCCACAGTCTCCCAAAGTGGCTCACCTAACCACCACTTGGGCTCATGACTTTGCATATTGAAAACCTCACCAGTCTTAGGATCCACAAAATGGTTATTTACAATACCATGATAAGCAGGATACAGGCCAGTCACGATAGAGTAATGATTAGGAAAAGTAAGAGTCGGGTAAACAGGAATCAGACCCGTCTCAGCTTCAGTCCCATTAGCAATCAAACGGTGGATGTTTGGTGTTGAGGTCTTGAACTGGTACCCAAATCGAAACCCATCAGAGGAAATCAAAATGACCACCGGCTTTTCCAGTTTCTTCAGAGGACGAGAAATGTTGTGAAGTGTAGCTGAAAAGGAAGATGATGGAGAGGAGGAAGAGTAAAAGAGGAAAGCAAAGGCCAAGGCAGCGGAAAGAGCAATGCAAGCGAGGAGTGTTAAAGCAATGAAGATGATGGTGGTGCTGGGCCTGGAAGGGGATGCTTTAGTTGAAGGATCTAAACAAGAATCAGTGTTGAAAGAAAGGAGAGCTGTGGATTGGCTTGAAGGATCTTCTTCTTGGGTTGGGATTGGCTTTGTTTGACTTAACAAATCAGAACCCATACTTTCTTTCTTCTCCCTCCTTCACGGTTTGGGTAAATTCAAAGGTGAAATGGACTTATGGAGTCAAGCTGAATGAAGATAAAACACGAGGCTTTGTGAAAACCAAACCACTTCGACGCCTTTTATTGAGAATATATTCCGGTCACGTGGTAATCATCTAACGGTAGCCAGTAGTACCTAACTCAACACGTGTGTGGTTCTGATGCATTAGAATTTATATAAGTCCAATAAACCCTGCTCGGTGTGGACCCCTTGTAAAGTTTGACAGAACCACATTTAAAACTTTGCCCAAATCCTAGTAGATCAAGGACAAGTATTGAGGCTATATTTAAATTATCATTTTGGTTTAAATCATCCAATTACGGGCTATCACGTGTTAAAAAAAATTAACTTTTTTACATATATAATATAAAAAATTTAAAATGTTCAAAAATAATATCTCACATCGATTAATTACGGGAATAGAATGTTTGGGGTGGTGAAGGTTGGTACAGAAGCGACACCACCCTTATTTTTCAACAACTGTTAGCAATTAATTAAAAAAATAATTTTTAATGGTTAAGTCTTTTTCATCGGCTGCACCAAAATACCTGACTACAAAACTCGAATACAAATACAAAATAAAAAAAGAAAAATCGAAAAAAACTATGTTGAAGGTTGCATGTCAGGCGGCACTGGTGAAGCCCTCCTGACGGGTGGCACCAATGTCAACCCTGACTCCTCCCATCGCTATTGCTGTCGCGTGGTGATGGGACGAGAGTGAATTCATGGTTTGGGGGACCATGAGTGAAAAAAATAAATTCGGAAGAGAAGAGAATGGGAAGGAAAAAAAGAAAGAAAAAGAGTACCATAATAGAGAAAAGAAGAAGGAGAAGATAAAAGAGAAACAAAGGAGAACCGAAAAAAAGGATTTAGTTAGGGATTTAGGGTTTGAAAAAAAGGGTTTTTTTAGAGTTTAGTGTTTGAATAAAAAAGGGATTATATGGTTTTGATCATGGTTTGAAAAAAAAAGGGATTAGATATTTTTGTTTAGGGTTAAAAAAAGGATTAAAGGGCTTTGTTTAGGGTTTAAAAAATATCAAAAAAGGATTTCGTTTAGGGTTTTAATAGAAAAGATAGAAAGAGGTAATTTTTTAGTATTTATAAATTATTTGTTTTGTTTAGTTTAGTGTTTATTGTGATTTATAGGTTATAAATGCTATTTTTTGTTGTTTTTGAATTATTTGACAAATGTTTTTGATTTATTGAGATTTTGATTCTTTTTTAAATTATTTTTGTAAGGTACTACTTTTGTAAGAAAGGAAGGTTATTTGAAAGAAAGTGTGCAGGTATGTTTTTGTTATATTTTTTTATGGGCACTTTTTTTTTGGTTTATTATTAGATGCAGATAATAGCATATAGCCCAATTAGGTTTATTTTGTTTTTGATAGTTTCTGTTATTTTAACATTTTTTTTGTAGGTAAAAGATGTGACCATTGAGTTGGAATTTATAAGACATTTTTATTTAGTTAATTATTGAATTGGTATAAATAAGTTTATTATATCCTGCAATAGTATAACAAAAAATGTGATGCGGACAAAACTGTTTAGTATTTTTGTAATGATATTATTGTACTATATTTATTGTAATATTTATTGTATTACATTTAGTTGTTTTGATAATTATTTAAAATGAACCACCTTAGAAATTAATTATCGAAATGTGTTATTCGTAACTCCACGTTAAGGTATCACATTTCTATATTTTAATAATATTTTTCCTATTAGTGGGATTAAAAAGTCCAAATACAAATTAATTACCGAAATGTGTTTTTTGCAACAAACTAATTGAACTCTTTTTTTAATTGTAGATATTTAAATGGATTCTTTGATTAACGATAATGATCACATATTAAAAACGGTTAATGAGATGATAATAAAATTGTTATTTGTTTCTCACGAGTCCCTTTATAAAAAGTTTCACGTCATTTACGAAATTAAATTAGATTATATTAAGTATTTCTGTAATTTAATAGCGCCAAGGCCCATACTGCGTATTGAGGGGTCGTGTGAATGGTTTAGGATATCTACCAAATGAACGACTAATGCCATACTTGAAGTTAGCCGGATTCGGATCAGCAATATTGATCTAGACGTTTGATTTGCGATACGACTTAATATCCACTTTGTCGAGCAGTGGCACTTAGAGACTCACACTTTTCATTTGCTATGTAAAGAGTGTACCATCATTTTGGAGGATGTTGCACTGCAACTCGGGCTCCCAATCGATGGGAGTGCGGTAATGAGCATAAGTACAATCTCTAAGCCAACCACCCTTTGCTATAACCTACTGGGAGTCTCTTCTCGTGATGCTGTGTCAAAATTTATGGGTTCGAGGTTTTCATGGTTGAAGGTCAATTTCGAGCATTTACCGATTACTGCCACTAAGTGAGAGGTGATGTGCGTCTCTCGAGCGTACATTATGCACATTATAAGGGGTGTACTCATAGTGGATGCAAACAACAACAAGGTCCATTTGATGTACTTACCTCTGTTAACCGATTTGCATAACATCCATTCGTATAGTTGGGGTTTCATGGTACTAATTATGTTGTATCGCGAACTTTTTCAGACGACAAAGCCTTCTGCTGTGAATATAGGCAGATGCCTCATATTATTTTAGTTTTGAGCGCTTTACCAGACGCCATTCTTTGCATCGATTAGTCACTAAGCATATGCATTTCCAATCATGAATAAGTGATAAAACTTTACCCATTATAGCAATTATTTGACAATTTTTTTCTAATGATATTATTCTAACAAGTTTTTTGATTTCATAGATGGAGTACTAATTCGAGTATCAAAAGGTCACACACGGTTCCGATATACCGTCTGATGATTGAGACACATGTCGAAAGGGGATAAGCTATTCCAATATTCGTGACATGTAATTACTTTATTTATCTTCCTCGACCTGTGTTAATATAACCATGTTATTAATTATGTAATTCATTTGGATGCCCTATTCTTTCCCAAAAATTGCGGTTTTTATTCCTTCATCTACCCACATCCACTCACACATGTGGTGCATTAACGCACCCATATCAATTTCCAGACAGTGGAGTGGTATAACGAGGATCGAGTACTCCAGCAGTTCAGATGCATATAGTATATCCCGACATCGCCAGTGAAATTGGGGAAGATCCACGGGATTAACAAAAGGGGAAAAGAAGGAAATAATTGCGTAGTAGAGCACTAATAATATATTGTGGTGTGGAAAAACCAAGATAGGGTGGAGACCTCACATAAATCTTTCTTTCAATTTGCAGCCCTCATTAGAGTATACATAGTGGTACTCCGAGATGGTGAAACCGTATTTATTTGGTGGGCAATTGATGGTAGTCCCCCCGCACATGCCACGACTTGGGCAACCCTCCTATCCCTTTCCACATCCATCTCCTATGTAACACCCCTCACTCGTATTCAACGTCAAAATAGGGTTATGGAGTATTACCGACTTTATAAAACATTTAAACAATCAATTCACATATAATTTCACATTTCATGCAAATATTATTCAAACTCAAGCACAATGTCCCTATAATGAGCCTACAATGCCTTAAACATGCTTTGGGAATGGTTCGGGACTAAACCTATAACTTTGGAAACTTTCACGAAACTTTGAAAATTTTTCTCTAAACAGGGGACACACGCCCACCAGAAACGCCCGTGTCACAAGCCGTGTGGACATTCGAAATGGGAGCACATGGTCTTGTCCCAACTCGTGTTTGACCCCGTGTAACTCTCTGACTTGAGTCAACGGCCAGCACACACGCTGTGTAGCTAGCCCATGTGCCCTAAAAATGGCCATACACGCCCGTGTGCTAGGCCGTGTGCTAGGTTGTGTCAAACCTGTAGGGTATACTGACTTATGCCGCACAGCCAAGTCACATACCCGTGTGTGAGGTCGTGTGGAGCATACTGACTTGGTTTCAAATTCAACACCAGGGGACACACGGTCGTGTATCATGACCGTGTGTCGCACACGGCTGAGACACACGCCCGTATGGACAAAAATAGGCTATTTACCAAACCAATTTGCCACCCAAATTTGAATGTACCTACAACACATCAATTTGCACCATCCCATGGCATAAATAGGCATTTAAACCAGCCAATTCAAACATAATTCATACATATTCTACACCACATTTCTCAATATACACAATCTGCAAAATAGACCAATCCATTTATACCCAAAATCTCATAAACTTAGATCATCAATATGGCTACTTAAAACATGCATTCTTTACCTTGATTCACAAACAAATAACATCACCAATATCAACATTCAACTTCTATAATACCAACTATTAATAAGAATCACAAAACCAACCTCAATTTACATAATATAAACTATAGACACATACACATATACATAAGTAAATTAACTCAAAATAAGCCAACTCTCATGGCTATTATATACAAACCAAGACATATACATTTAAAAGCCATTTCAAATGGCCAAAATTATTACCGAAACATAACCAATATGACCAAAGTCCCTATACATGCCATATACTCAAAGCATAAGCTTAAAGGTACCAAATAGTTTGTAGGATAGTGTGACGAAATCTCCGACAATTCTTCAAATCCGAGTTAACTTTGAATTCACTATAAAACATAGAAAAATAAACGATGTAAGCTATAAAGCTTAGTAAGCTTGTATGAAATAAACTCGATATAATCATAACCACATAATTCAACAATTGATTATAGTTACATGAATTCACATCAACTAACAAACCTTTCAATTACTCATTCACAAAACTATATAATTTCTTCACCATTTCTTCGATTCAAAGCTAATATGGTTTATGCACATACCTGTACCATCTCGTACCAATCTCATTCTCAATCACATCATTTATTTACCCATTAAACCATTCAGAGTAGAAGTTGGATACTCAGGAGTCTTGCACACTAAGTACCTATACCATGACCCGAAGCCAAATCAAGGTAACTTATATCTGAAGTACTGATATTATGGCCCGAAGCCAGATCAACCAATATTCATAGCCCGAAGCTAAATCGGTATAACTCGCACCCGAAGTGATAATATCATGGCCCGAAGCCAACTCAATGTATCCCCTAATGACATGTCACTAGTATCCTAAACTATCCCTAAGGTTCAAACGAGATTTCGAATGCCGAATTACCAACGAGTCATTGTCAAACTTATCCGAAGTCTCATATTCACAACTTATACAATATCAAAGCATTTAAAGTACACTTATCATGTAATTTATCACATATGAACTTACCTCAGATGTACATTTATCATGTAATTTATCACATATGAACTTACCTCAGATGTGAAAACGACGAAATAAATCGATTAGTCGATAACTTTAGTTTTCCTCCGATCTAGATCCGAATTCCACTTTTCTTGATGTAAATATATTCAAAATTAACTTATTTAATAATCTCTCTATTCAATTTAATCCAAAACACACATTTAAGCATATTTACACATTTTCCCCTAATGTTTCACCACTTTTACAATTTAGTCCCTAAGCTCGTAAAACAAAATTCATTCAATTTCATCACAACCCAAGTCTAGTCGAATTAATATTATACCCTTAGCAGCCTATATTTTTCATTTATTTCACATTTTAACCACTAAATTTTCACATTTCACATTTTAATCCCTATTATGCATTTTCACTAAAAATCACTTAACAAAACTTGTATGTCTATCAACAAGCATTCATAATCTATCAAGAAACTTCAAAACTCATGCTTATAATCAATGGAAACATCTAAAATCTTTTAAATTTTTGAAAATTAGTCTCTGGGCTAGCTAGAATAAGCTGCATCGATCTCAAAAACATAGAAATCATTAAAAAGGGACAAAATTCACTTATCAATTGAGCTACCAAGCTTGGCCGAATCAAAATGCATCCATGGATTTCTTTTCTTCTTATTTTCAGTTGAGAAATTAAAGAAGAAAGATGATACTAATGTTTGTTTTATTTAATTTAACTTTAATTTCTAATTTACTATTTTAACCTTACAAATAAAATATTAAAATTCACCTAACCATGCACATAAGTGTCCACTTACAATATGAATGGTCTAATTACCATATAAGGACCTTAAATTTAAGGTTCTATAGCTATTAGACACCTTTACCTATTAGAACTCAAATTTTACACTTTACGCGATTTAGTCTTTTTTAACAAATTAAACACTCAAATGACAAAATTTCTTAATGAAAATTTCACACAATCATATTTTCATGCTGTAAACATTAAAATAATAATAATAAAATAAATATTTTAACTTCGAATTTGTGGTCCCGAAATCACTGTTCCGATTTGACTAAAAACGGGTTGTTACATCTTCCATCTAAGCCAGAACCCTCGCTAGAACCTGAGTTGACACCCAACCCAGAGTGATCTTATACATAGTCTAAGGATAGTTCTTATAATTCAGACTTAGGGGTCGATGACTATTTCCCGGGCTCGCCAGGCCACAAATATCATTCAAAGTTTCCCTGACCCAGTTCTGATCTATCTAATCCGAGATCATTGATGACGTTTGATATCTTCAGCCCCATTACCATCGCAGTACTCCACTCCTCTCAGTCCATTACCACCGTAGTACTCCTTCCCTCTCAAGCAAACGTTTGAGGCATACGATTTTTCTACTATGTTTATCATACCCCCAGGTTTGGGTGAGGATAACGTTGATTGCCGCGAACACCCGTAACGTGAACGCTTGCCACCACAATGATTTACCCCTAGGACCACACCATCGAACCATCAATTTTAGATGTTTCTATAATTTCAATGGTTAAGTTTGTATTTATTTAATTATAGTAAAATTTGGGCATTTAAACTCATTTTTTAACTTAACTTTTAGGTTTATATCCGACTTAATTCTCTTGGAAAAAACTTTGGGCTTTTTGGTACTAAATTTAAATGAAGTGGTGTTAAGATATAAATTATCGACTTATATACGCAAAAATATAAATGCAAAAATAACAAACTTTGAAATTTAAATAAGATGTATTGGAACAAACTTTTTAATTTTAAATGAGACGTGTTGGAACAAACTTTGAACAAACTTTCTAATTTTAAATGAGATGTGTTGGAACAAACTTTGAACAAACTATGTAATATATATATATATATATATATCCAAATTCCAGCATGGAGTACATTAGATCAATTCCTACCCGATCGCGACGATTGTCCAATATGGTAGGTTTGCTGCAGGCATTTACTCCGATTACACCCAGCTACTCTGCACATGCCACAAAGCTTCTCGTCGATTTTCTTCTTGATGTCTATTCCATTATGGATTCTAGTCAGTTACGGACAACCCTTCGGATTCTTACGTAAACCTTTGTCCAGGACAAGCTTGAAAGTAATTGGAAGCACCTCCCATATAGATAGATCACACAGGACGGGGAACATGTTTTCTCAGACACGTAACATGTGCTTGAGAGTGTACACCTCAGTGATAAACTGTTCAACATTGATCGAGGCACAAGCATAGGCTGCCACGATATGTGCACAGGGATAATAAAGTGTCTGGAACCTCCTGCAATTGAACCATCTATTTCAGAGATTAATTTCGTAGGACCTAGGTGGGATATTGGGTCGACGACTGATGGTCTCTATAACTTGAAACGTTTCAAACTATCGTGAACATATTTCCACATCCATCGACCTCGTCCTTCGACAGTTCGTATTCATTGAATTACTGACATTTTCTACAAAAACGTGTCCTACCTCCATCTGATTAACTTATTTCAACCTCATTCTTGGTATTAAGGTAGCCAGCCTACAGAAAGTAACTGAGAACACAGATGAAATCGAAAGATGTCGTGTTTTCCTCAACACGAGTTAACCACATTTGCCAGGTTCGTGGTTATATGACCATATCAAAACCTGTCATCAAAACTTTGAGCCTATTGACACGGCTCCATAGTACCCAACCATTTTCGAAAAGAAGTGTTCGTTTCACCCTACATGTCACCCTCAAGTCTGGTCATCCTTTGCCGGAAATGGTATGTCTCTAGCTCATACGTTGTGTATGTATTAAAAAAAATAAGGTACAGTCTCGAATTAAAACACTAAAAAAAATTGAAACTAAATTTTACCCATTTTCACAACTTGTCTCCGCCAGTTTGCATTCTTATACTTTTAATGGAAGTTAGCCGCGATGTGCCAAATGTATTAAACGAATCTCCATAGTACACCAGAATGCCTAATGGTGGCGATTATTCCCTTCCCTCTGTTGGATATGATGCAAATATTATCATCACTAACAACATGTCTCCGTAGGTTAGTAAAGGAAAATTCTCATGACTCCGTATTCTCCTTGTCCACAATGGCAAATGCTATCAGGAGCACGTTCTTGTTCTCATATTGAGCAACCACAATAAGTAGGATCTGCGTATATTTCCCATATAGCCAGGTCTCATCTATCTGCACAAGTGGCTTATAGTGGGGCTATACACATGGATCAAACGTCCAGAACATCCGGTGGAAAATTCTTCTTCTCAATTTTAGCTAGTCATCCCGGCCGTAATAAGGTCATGTTTCTAACTTAATGACAGTTACGACACGTACTCCCTCATAACAACTATCGACCCTTGTAGCTCATTATACGATGCATCTTAATCTCCGAACAACTGCTCCATTGCCATCTATTTAGCTATCCATACTTTCTGATATGATACTTGATACTGGAATCGTGCTTGTGTTTCGATAATCAGTACCAAAAATTTAATGGTTATCATGTCCTTCACCATTAGCATGATGCATGTGCAGATGGTTTTGAAATCAAGTTTTTGGTGATCTTTTGTCATACATGTTAAAGTGCATATGTGAGGCCCAACAAATTTTTGTATCTCCCACATCTACAATTTCTGGATAAATACGGTTCGTATCCATCAATTACAGCCTTCCGTTGACCTTCAACACTCCTTAATAAACAATGTCGGTTTAGACATGATAACTTTGTAGTCCACCGACACATTCATGCTATACCACTTAATGGAAAATACGTACTTTTCCTTAGTTTCGAATTTTTGGCCTACGATCAACTCCTCAGGTTCGGCACCTACACCAGCCGGTGAGGAGATAGTATATCATGGTACTTCGGGAACTCGGCTGCAAGCATCGCATAAGGTTCTACGAGCGACATTTGTGCCCCAAGATTATTGTGTATCATAATACGTCGAATTGGGTTCCCGACTAAAGATGCGTTAACATTTCTGTCGTTATTCGTACCTTCTTCATTGATATCATTCAAGACCTCATCCACATCGGGATCATTATCAACCTTGTGATCAAAAGGATCACTACTAACATATCCATCATCACCATCTGCATCAATCTTAAACACCACATGATGTATTTGTAAATGGGGGCTCGGGTTTTAGTTCTCAGATGCAGGTGCAACATTAAGATCAATGTAGATCCTAAGTACAGTCAATTGGCTATCAACAAACGATATCAGAACCACCATACACAAATCTTGAACTCCGTGTTCTTCACCTAATGGAGTGGGATGTAATAACCCGTTTTTAGTCAAATCGAAATAGTGGTTTCGGGACCACAAATATGAGGTTAAAATATTTATTTTATTATTATTTTAATGTTTATATCATGATTTAATAATTTTTTGAAAATTTTGTTAAGAAATTTTATCATTTAAATGGTCAATTTGAGAAAAAAGGACTAAATCGCGTAAAGTGCAAAAGTGATGTTCTATTTGCTAAAGGTGCCTAATAGCTATGGAACTTAAAAGAGGAGGTCCTTATGTTGTAATTAGACCATTTTTATATTGGGTGGACATTTATGGACATAAAACAAGTGATTTTTAATGTTTTAAACCAAGGTTAATTTAGTAAATTATGAAATAAGTTAAAATAAATAAAAATAAAATCATAAAATGTGTCCATCTTCCATCTTCAACTGATTATCAAAAGAAAAGAAGCCATATTATTTCATCTAGGGTTCGGTCATTTGAAAACTAAATTGGTAAGTTATTTTGACTCGATTTTTAATAATTTTTACGTTTTTGAGATTGTTTCTTCATATTCTAGCTAGCCCGTACCTTAAAATTTGAAACTATTAAGGATTTATCATGTCATAATTGTTGAATGCTTGAGTAATTTGATGAATTATGATAGATTTGGAAGGTTTAATGTCAAATTAAGAAAATGTGAAATGTGGTAGTTAAAAGTGTGAATAAATTGAAAATATGGGCTGCTAGTAACATGTATTAAATTCGGCTAAGCATGGGTTTGTACTAAATTGCATGAATTTGCAATTTTATGAAATAAGGACTAAATTGTAAAAATTGTGAAAGTTTAGGGAAAAATGTGTAAAATAGCCCTAATGTATATTTTGGATGGAATTGAATAAATATTTGATTAAATGAGTTAAATTTTGAATATATTTAGATTAAGAAAAACGAAATTTGGATCAGGATCCGGGAAAAACGAAAGTTATCGACTGATCGACTCGATTCGCTGTTTTAATATCTGAAGTAAGTTCGTATGTAATAAGCACTGTTATAATTATGCTTTTAATGCTTTGATATTACATAAATAGTATATACGGGACTACATTCATTTTCGACGATGAATCAACTATTTGCGGCACTTAGTGTGCAATTCGACATAGCTTCGACTATATGTGGCACTTAGTGTGCGAGATCGAGATAGTTTCGGCTACATATGGCACTTAGTGTGTGAGATTGAGATAGCTTCGGCTATATATGGCACTTAGTGTGCGATTTGAGATAGCTTCAGCTATTTACGACACTTAGTGTATGAGATATCGAGTATTCAACAGTATTTCGAGTATGTATAAGCTTGTTATAGATTGGTACAGGTATGTACATGCATAGTATGAGCTTTAAATCAAAGAAGTTACGAATTTTGCATATATACGTATGAATAAGTATGTGAGTAATTATGAATTTCATGTTAATATGTTTAAATTGATGAATGGTGTATTTGTGATTAGTTAAGTTCATATCATATGAGCCTACTAAGCTATAAATCTTACTTTGTTTATTTTTCATGTCTTATAGTGTTTTCAAAGCTAGCTCGGAGTCGGGGATCGTCGGAGACTACGTCACACTATCCAACCTTCACTTTGGTATTTTTGAACTTATGGTTTGGTCATATGGCATGAATAGGATATTGGTCATGTTGGTTATGTTTTGGTTTGTATATATATATATATAGCCATGAGACTTGGCTTGTTTTGGTATGTTTGAACCAAATGTTGGTATATATAAATATATGGCTTATGTTGTAAATTCATGTAAAAATATTTTGAGTCCATGGATGAATATGTGAATGACTTATATTATGAAGGCTGTGGAATTGGTATGATGCTTGTGAATTGGTACAAAATGATATGTGTTTGGTAAATGTTTAACTAGTTGAATTGTATATGTAATTTGGTATGTTTTGATAAAGTAAGATTTAAAGTTATAAGCATGTTGGAATATTGATATTGGACATGGTATGAATTAGTTTTGATTGTGGCTAAATTGGATGTTTATTTAAGCTTTGAATTGGTGCCAATTTGGTTCTGTAGGTATATGCAATTTTGGGTGGCAAATTGGCTTGGTAAATAGCCTATTTTTGTCCACAAAGGCAGAGACACGGGCGTGTGTCTCAGCCGTGTGTAACACACGGTCTTGTTACACGGTCGTGTGTCCCCTGATATTGAAATTGAAATGAAGTCAGTATGCTTCACACGGTCTCACACACGGGCGTGTGATCGACTGTGTGGTATAAGTTAATATACCCCCTATTTTGCATACGGCCTAGCACACGGGCGTGTGACTTGGCCGTGTTACATAAGTCAGTATACCCTACAAATTTGGCACAGCCTAGCACACGGCCTAACACACCGGTGTGTGTGGCCACTTCGAAGGGCACACGGGCTAGACACACGGGCGTATGGTTGGCTGTGTGACCCAAGTCAGTAACTTCACTTGTTTGGGCACGGGATGGGACATGGACATGTACTCCCATTTCGAATGTCCACACAGACTGTGACACGGGCGTGTCTTGTGGCCGTGTGAGACACACAGCCAGGCCACATGGGCGTGTGTCCCCTGTTTTGAGAAAAATATTACCAAGTGTTGAAAAATCTCCTAAGTATCCAGTCTAGTCCCGAACCACTCTCAATATATGTTTAAGGCCTTGTAGGCTCGTTTAAGGGACACTATGATTGTTTATGTTTGAATTGTATTTGAATTTATAAATTGTCAATGAAATGTATGTTTGAAAGTGTTATAAGTCCGATAATGCTCCATAACCCTATTCCAGCATTGAATACGGGTGAGGGGTGTTACATGGGATCTTTAGCTGGTTCCACATCAGTTAACTTAGCAAATAACTGAATTAGTGCATTTTGGTCACTTCGATTCCCACAATATAAAGCAACCATTTTCTCCATGTCTTCATCGTCTACAAGTTCTATTTCAGTGAATTTGATGGAATATGTTGAAACTGGAAACTTGTATAAAAGTTTCAAGATCCTTCTCCCACAATGTCTAACAATTTTTGCACTAATCATTTCCTTCATATCATCAATCGAGACATCTCTATTAAATTCATTGCTATTTGTGGTGACATTCAAATATATATCCAAGTATTGTTGTCAAAATTACTCCATTGAAATAAACACATACAAAAAATTGATTATCCATATTTAATACTAAATCTATTAAAAAAAGAAATAAAAATTTTCAATAAAATTTCAAACAAAAAAATTACTGTAATGTAAAAAAAATAATTTCATATCTACTAACGTTGTGAATTCTTCTCTGTCTGTTTACTCTTCTTCTACAGAAAATCTTTTTTTCTATTCTTGAATTTTCTAAATTTTTTTGCTCAAACACTACTTAAATATTGGAATGCTTGATCGGTGCCGCCTATGCCATGGGCACCATCTAGACCTATATTTAAACCTAGACTAGATCCGTATTTAAATGGTAGAAAGAACCATTTTGGTGCCGCGTATCAATAAGGCTTCACCTATTAGAAAATTGTGTTTTTTAACTGTATGTGAGAGTCACAGAAAAATAGGGGTGGTGCCACTTATGCACTATCCTCCACCATTCCATTCCATACCATTTTGGTAATTAATTGGGGTGGGATACCATTTTTGAGCTATACATACTACATTATCTTCATATAAGATAGTTGGCATATTTTCCCGTAAAGGCAAATTACATATCTTCTGGATATGTTGGGTTAATAACCTTAGCCAAACACACTCTCGGCTTGCCTTATGCATTGCAATTATTTCAACATGATTTGAAGAGGCAACAGCTAATGTCTACTTTGTCGAACGCCGTGATATGGCTCTACCTCTACATGTAAATAAATATCCTGTTTTAGATCGACCTTTATGTAGATTTGGTAAATATCCAGCATCAACATAACCAACTAATAGGGATTTTGAATCATTTGAATAAAATAACCCCATATTAATGGTCCCTTTGAGATATCTAAATACATGTTTAATTCCATTCCAATGTCTACATGTTGGAGAAGAACTAAATCTTGCTAACAAGTTTACAACAAAAGCTATATCAGGTCTTGTGTTGTTTGCAAGATACATCAATGCTCCTATGGCACTTAGATATGATACTTTAGGACCAAGAAACTCTTCATCATTCTCACAAGGACGAAATTAATCTTTATTCACATCTAACAATTGTACAACTATTGGGGTACTCAATGGATGTGCTTTATCCATATAAAATTTCTTTAAGATATTTTTCGTATAAGTTGACTAATGGACATGGATTCTATCTTTTAAATGCTCGATCTGCAGGCCAGGACAAAACTTTTTTTTCCAAGATCTTTCATCTCAAATTCTTTCTTTAAATAATTTACTGCATTGTGAAGCTCTCTAAGGGTTCCAAAAATATTTAGATCATCAACAAAAATAGCAATTATCACAAAATTTGATTCATACCTTTTTATAAAAACACATGAGCAGATTGGATCGTTTTTATAATATTCTTTTAACAAATATTTACTAAGACGATTATACCACATACGTCCAGATTGTTTTAATCCATATAAACTTTTCTTTAATCTGATTGAGCAATTTTCCTAGGAAACTCTATATCCTTAATGGATTTTAAATCCTTCTGGAATTTTCATATAAATTTCACTATCAAGTGTACCATACAAATAGGCTGTAACAACATCCATTAGATGCATATCAAGTTTTTCATGTACTTTCAGACTAATAAGGTATCTAAATGTGATGGCATCCACCACAGGAGAATATGTCTCTTCATAATCAATACCAGGCCTTTGAGAAAATTCTTGTGCTACAAGTCATGCTTTATATGTTACGAATTCATTTTTCTCATTTTTTTTCGCACAAATATCTATTTGTATCCTACCAGCTTTACATATTTAGGTGTTTGGACTATAAGTCCAAAAACCTCACATTTAGAAAGTGAATATAATTCTGCTTGAATTGCATCTTTCCATTTTGGCCAATCTTTTCTATTTATACATTCCTCAATAGATTTAGGCTCAGGATCCTCATTTTCTTTTGCTATTTCAATAGCAACATTATAAGCAAAATTGTTGTCGACAACTATATTTTTTTTGGTTCCATCTTTTTCTTGGAGTAACATAAATTATTGAGGTTTTTTCGTTATGACCATTTTAAGGTACCTGAACCTCTTCTGGGGTTTTTTGATTAGTTATATCTTTGAATTCTTCTTGGGCACTTGCCTCCACAATATTACCTTCTTGAATAATTTCTCCTTTCTTTTTATGAGGATTTTTATCTTTGGAACCGATTGGCCTTCCACGCTTCAAGCATAGATTACTTTCTTACTAATAATTTGCCCTATTGGGATATCAATTCGTATTGGAGAATTTTTAGCTGGTATGTGAGATTTTGTAATTCTCTTTAGGTCATTAAATGAATATGGCAATTGATTGACAATGTTTTGCAAATGTATGATCCTTTGAACTTCTTGTTCACGTTGACTTGTGCGAGGATCTAATTGAGATAATGATGATCCATTCCATGTAATTTCTTTTACCAGTTGTATTTTCTCTCCCCCTAATGTTGGGAATATTGTTTCATCAAAATGACAATCAATAAATCATGTAGTAAATAAATCTCCAATTAATGGTTCAACATATTTAATTATAAAAGGAGATTCATAACCAACATATATTACCAACCTCCTTTGAGGACCCATCTTTGTACGTTTTGATGGAGCAATTGGAACATATACTGCATATTTAAAAAATTCTAAGATGGGAAATATTTGGCTCCTGACCAAAAGTCAATTGTAATGGGGAGTACTTATTATAACTTGTTGGCCTTAAGCGCACAAATGTTGTTGCATGCAGAATAGCATATCCCCAAGCTGTTAGTTGGAGGCATTTGATAAACGATTCAGCTAAACTATTTTGTGTATGAACATGAGCTACAGGATGTTCAACTTTTATCCCAATTAACATACAATAATCATTAAAAGCTTGGGATGTAAACTCACCAGCATTATCAAGACGAATAATTTTGATTGCATAATCTAGAAATTGTGCTCTTAATCGAATTATTTGAGCAAGTAGTCTCGCAAATGCTAGGTTGTGAGTCAGTAATAAACACACATGTGACCACCTATTAGATGCATTTATCAATACCATAAAATATCTTAATGGTCCACATGGTGGATGAATGGGCCCAAATATATCACCTTGAATACGTTTTAGAAATGTGAGAGATTCAATCCCAACTTTAGCTGGTGATGGTCTAATAATCAATTTTCTTTGAGAACAAGCAACACAAGATAAATCCTTAAATTCAAGAATCTTCTGGTTCTTTAATGGGTGTCCAATTGAATTCTTGAAAATTTTTCACATCATAATAGATCCGAGATGGCCTAACCGGTCATGCCAAATAGTAAAAGTATGTGGTTCTACAAACTTCTGATTTGTAATAACATGTGACTCAATTGCACTAATATGTGTATAATATAAACCTGATGAAAAAGCAGGTAGCCTTCCAAAACGTATTCCTTTCCACATTCAACATTTGTAATATATAGATATTCAATATTTTTTTCCTATTCATAGTCTCAATATGATATCCATTAAGACGAATATCTTTAAAACTCAATAAATTCCTTTGAGACTTAGTGGAATATAAAACATTATCAATGACAAATTTTGTACCTTTAGGTAATAATATTATAGCTCTTCCAAAGCCTTTAATAAGTTTTGAACTACCCGATATTGTATTAACATGGGCATTACTTATTGTCAAATGAGAAAAATATTTTTTATCTTTGAGTATCGTATGTGTTGTAGCACTATCTGCAACACACATGTCTCCATTAATTTTGAGTCCATCGAAATTTTGCTGAATATTCATATTCTTCATAAAAACAAACAAAATATAATATGAGAAAAATTACAAATATTTATTAAATATATAAATTATTCTTTATGCAAGAAAATAAAACATACTTAAAACAATTATGTAAGAAAATAAAACATACTTAAAACAACATAAAATTGTCAAAATAACATCAATTTTTCTAATGATTCTCAAAGAAATCTGCCACATCTAGGTGAGTTATATTATTAAGGTTATTAAAATTATCACCATTGTAAGCATGGTCAGTTTTAGTATTATAGTGAATATCTTCATATTTTGCCTCAATTTCATAATTTTGGGATAAAATTTGTCTCCAAATGTTTTCCCTTCTTTTCAATAGATGCTTGATAAAGTTTCACTAAATGCTCAGACGTATGACAGGTACGTGACCAATGCCTTCTCATACCACATCGGTAGTATATATTCTCAACAATCTTTGAAAGATTATTTTGACCACTTTTTTTTTGCCTTTCATTGTTATTCTTTTTCTGGTG
The DNA here is from genome assembly GCA_025698475.1 of Gossypium anomalum. Taxonomy (NCBI): domain Eukaryota; kingdom Viridiplantae; phylum Streptophyta; class Magnoliopsida; order Malvales; family Malvaceae; genus Gossypium; species Gossypium anomalum. Next base: position 17,297,713 of record CM046961.1, read on the forward strand.
GTTAGAAGTATCATTATTATGACCTCCATGATAACGACTAGTAGTACGTCCTTGACCACGTCCCCTATTACGTCCACAACCACGATCGCAACCTCTATATTTTCTATTTTCATAATTATTGTGTATTGCTACATTCACTTCAGGGAGTGGTGTAGAACTAATGGGACGGATTCCATGATTTTTCATCAACAACTCATTATTTTGTTCAGCCACCAAAAGGTATGAAATCAATTCAGAATATCTTTTAAAAATTTTTTCACGGTATTACTGCTGCAGGAGCACATTAGTAGCATGAAAGGTTGAAAATGTTTTCTCTAACAAGTCCTCATTAGTTATGTTTTCTCTACATAATTTTAGTTGAGAACTAATTTTAAAAAGTTCTAAATTGTATTCACTTATAGTCTTAAAATCTTGCAACCGTAAGTGCATCCAATCATAATGAGCTTTAGGGAGTATCACCATTTTCTGATGGTCAAATCGCTTTTTCAAATTTTTTCACAACTCATGAGGGTCTTTCATAGTGAGATATTCTACTTTTAATCCTTCATGTAGATGATGACGGATGAAAATCATTACTTTTGCCTTGTCTTGATTAGATGCTTCTTTATCTGTTAATATAGCATTTCCTAGACCTTTAGCATCTACGTGAATTTCAGCATCTAACACCCATGATAAATAATTCTTGCTTGAGATGTCTAAGGCCGCAAATTCAAGTTTGGCAAGATTTGACATTATAATCACTTGAATCAAAATAAAAAAATATTAGTAAAATAATAAGCATTCTCAATTGTAAAATAATTCAATTCTATATACCAAATTTACTAAATAATAATATGTATGTCAAATATTGGCATAGAGATGAATAGTCATAATAATAACTTAACATAAATTACATTAACTGAAATTTCTTTTAATAAAAAAAATATGTATATATAATTATCATTATTAGATTTGAGTTGTAAAAATAAATGTGCAAATGTTACCCTAAGCAAATATTTCATTTAAAAAATAAAATAAAAGAATTTTGAAAATACGTATACCGTATATAGTTTAACGGGAGCTATACAGGCAAATTATATAAAGTGAAATGAAGTGAACTTCACTATGAACTCGTAGAAACTCGTGCTGATAACGTGTTATAAAATAATTAAATGAAAGAACACTTAAAGTAAATGGAAATTTTTTCATCTCCTCTTTTCATTTATAAAAGAGCTATATATAAGCCATTGACATTCAATGCAGCATAAATGAATGAAGCTTATTTAACAGCTTCATTAACACGTACATTGAGCATCTTTAATAATGAATGGAGGTTTTTAAGTCATTACTTTCATAAATGTTTAAAGGTTACAGACATTTATTTAATATATTTACAACATTTGTAAGTTTTTATGAAAATTTTTTAGAATTTTATGGTATTTTTTTGGAAATTTCAGGGATTTTTTTTTATATATATATATATTTTAGATTTTAAGGAATTTTGCCTTTTTTACTAAAAAAAACCATAAAATTGTTTAAAAAGTTTATGAAGTTCTATAATTTTCTTAAAAATTTTAAAATTCCAAACAAACAATTTTTTTTTAATTTTATGAATTCTTTAAATTTTTTAAGTTTCACATACTTTTAATTTTAAAAATATTTTTACAATTTTCAAAAATGGATTATGATTTTTTTTAGTTTTATAAATTTCTATGTTTTAATATTTTTGGATTTGTTATCATGTTTTTAGATTTATAATTATTTTTTAAAGTTTTTAATATTTAAAAAAATAAGTGAATTTTTTTTATTTTTTAACACATGGCAACGTGTCATTGGTTTGTCTATTTCTTTTTTATCGAGAATTTGGGTTGGGACAATAAGGATTACAATATTAAAGTATAGGGGTTAAACTGATAAAAGAATATAAATACTGAAGTGATAATTTATCTATAATAGAAAGGTCAAATGATGTTTTAAGTGATGGCAGTGATATAAAAGTAGAAAATTTTGTAAAACGTGATCAAACCTGCAAAATTATACCATTACTCCATGTTAACAGTGTGTTGCAAATCACATGTGGCCTATTAAATGCTGAGATGGTTTCAACCTCACCTAATTTAAACATATTTTTTCAGTTTTTTTTTTTAACTTTTATAACTATTTCTTTTTACTTAATTTTTCTTTATTATTATTATTTTTTTCCTTTCTTTTCATTCCTCTTGCGTCTCTCCTAGTCTCCCAACTCACCTTATTAGGAACACACTTTCCCTCAAACTTCAATGACGATCATCATCTTCACCAATTCTCCACTAGTAGTACTTACCATCCTCACACTACCTAGAACCGAAACCTAGCAACGCATACCATCTATTGGCTCTCAAAACCCTCCATTAATCACCATCACCCGTAAAATCAACCATTACCCACTAACAATTGAGCTTTCTTTTTTAAAATAAAAACAAGCATCATATCATTAATGCAAAAGACTGAACACTATGGTTTACAACCATTACAAAATCGCATAATATTAAAAATTGTCCCTTTGACTAGTTGGTTATTTTGGACTTTTATTTTTTTTTGGAGCACTTTAATACTTAATATTTATTTTTTGTCAAATTGACCTATTTTTAACGGACATGCTGACGTGGCCATTAGCTAACGTGGCCGTTAGTTTACTAACAATCAACATTAACCACTAACGTGGCGAAAAAAATATAATTAAATGCTGACGTGACATTATTTTGTCTTATATGCTACAAGTGATTTTAAAATTATTAAAAAATAAAAAACAATAACCCTTCTTCATCCACCGTCCAATCTCCCAACCCTCCTCCCTTACTTTTTGTCCCTGACCACCTTTTTTGACAGCTTAACACCATACGCGCCACCATTAAACAAGTGAATCGAGGAGTATTTGTTCTATATAACGCTGGAATCAGGGAGTGAAAGGTTTACACGAGTATTTTTTCCATATAACGCTGAGATTGAGAGTGAAGTAGAGAAAGAAGTTAACGTAAGATAATAACCCTTCTTCTTCATCCACCACTGCTGAACCTAGTGGGGTTGTTTTGAGACAAACAAGAAAAAGATTTACACGAGTATTTGTTCCATATAACGCTGGAATCGGGAGTGAAGTCAAGAAAAGAGTTAGCAGAAAACAATAACCCTTCTTCTTCATCCACCACCTGTTGAACCCAACGAGGTTGTTTTGAGACAAACAAGCAAAAGATTTACACAAGTATTTGCTCCATATAACGCCGGAATTAGGGAGTGAAGTCCAGAAAAGAGTATTTTTCCATATAACGATTCGCTTGAAATATTCTTTTTCATGTTGAAAATGATGGTTTTTTTTGGATCTGAGTCAATTGATTCATTGTTTGTTTGTGATTGTATTTGGGTTTTTTTGAATTGATCGTGATCGTGATCTCTTCTGTTTTTTTTTTTTTGAAAATTTGATTTCAGTTGTTAAAGAAAAAAAAAGGGATCGAATTTGTTTATGAAAATTCCTATGTGGGAAAAAAGGTAAAAAATCATGGCAAGAGTTAGAAGAGATAAAGAAAATGTTGAAGAGTACATTGGTTTGCTGAAACTGGTTCAAGTTCTGTCTTTTTTTTGTGGTTTTTATTACTGGAATCATTATCGAATTAGCCACCAGTGCTCATATAAACATTTATTTCTCTTCTCAAGTCCGACTTGTTTAATGGTGGCGCGTATAGTGTTAAGCTTTCGGAGAAGGTGGTTCGGGACGAGAATAGAGTGTAACACCCCTATCTTGTCGCCGTTGCCAGATTAAGGTTACGGAGTATTACCAATCAAAATAAAACAATTATACAATTTAAATGATAACATATCACTTTTGAATCTAATCGTAGCAAAAATACATTTATGGGCCTTAAATCGAGCCTACGAGGCCCTAAAAATAATTTGGGAACAATCTAGGATCAAATCGAAATAAATTAGAAAATTCTAGAAAAGCATGAAAATTTGGAAAACAGGGTTCACACGGCCGTGTGACCAAGCCATGTGACATAGCCCAAACTGTGTGAACATTCAAAATTTGAACACACAGCCATGTCCCAACCCATGTGCATATTTGAAATAGGGCCATACAGCTATGTCGCAGGCCATGTGCCAAACCGTGTGTGCATTCAGAGTTGGGTCACACGGTGTGTCTTAAACCATGTCCCAGACCGTGCTGCATAATGACTTGAAACACATGGCCGTGTCTCAAACCATGTGAAACCTGCACCTAAAAAAATAAAGACACACAGCTGTAGAGGGACAGTGTGCACTTTAATTTCCTTTCAACATAAGGCATTTCAACATTATTATCTTAGGTGTCAAGCCAAACCATAACTAGCTATAAACATGCTTTCAAACACCTATAATTGAGTCCAAAATATACCTATTTCATAAAATTTATGTACCTAACTAATGTGTCATCATTGACACCTCAATTTAAACATATACATTAAAACATTTCATCTAAAAAATGACCATCAAGCACTTACTATCTAACTAATAACCGTGTTCTCCAATTTTCGAATACCAAACACAAACCCAAAAGTAAAACTAACATGTGTAACATCATAAAATGCATACCCAATTGACCTCACCACATTTTCATCATCATGAAAGTTACCAAATCAAAACAATGCTTAACCAAAAGCCCAAACATTTCCATACCAAAATACTATCAACTCGAGACTTAGCTTACCAAATCACAACCAGAAGAACTTAGTTAAAATTCAACTAATAAATTAACCATAACCATATCGTCCTATATACATGCCACAACCAAAATGACTCCAAGAAAAAAGCTACCGAAGAAAGTCTGGATAGTGTGAGCGTTGAAACTGATTCGTTTAAATCGTTCCACAAAACATTAACTATAAAAACAAAAACGAAAATAGGTAAGCTTAAGAAGCTTAGTAAGTCCATAAAAAAAGCATTAAATATTCGTAACAGAGGCACCGAAGTGCAAACAGAGGCACAGAAGTGCAATCTCGTACAAGCGCGTGTTCTAACCCTATTGGCATGCCAATCGTATCCTAATCGTTTATTACATTCAAACAAGCATTTAAACTAAATACATCACATTACAAATCAGAGGCACTTCCAAAATATCTGTATACATATTGTATATTTTTTCATTCATTCCGAGATAATATCATTCATTTTTCACAACTACTTCTCAACTTCTGAATAATACACTTTTACTTTTTACTTAATTGAAACATGTAATAATATATGTATAACTAATGAAATTTCACAATTGAACAATTCAATAGTGAAAAATAATATAATTATAAATAAATACACATTTACAAATCATTACACTATGAACTTACCTAATTTATGTTTTCGGTTGACTCACAGGGACTAATCTAAAGTTTTCTCTTTCCTCGGTTAACCTCCGTATGATTCGATTCTTGATCTATATAATGATTAAATTCACTATATCAAATTCAAATACATATTCCAACTCATTTTATGCATATGACCCTAAATTTTTATTATTTACATATTTTCCCAAAACTTTTACATTTCTCACAATTTAGTCCCTAAACTCGAAATTCCAAATTTATCAAAATTTCACAATTTCTCAAGTTAAACGAATTTTCACTATACGACTACAGCTCATAATTATTCTAAATTCACAAGAATTCCCTATGAATTTTAATATTTTAACATTTGAGTCATTTAACTAAAAACTAATAAAAATCACTTTACAAAATAATCTTAATCAACAACTAAGGCTACAAATTTACCATTTAACATCTAGAACAATTAAGATTCATTAATGGTAAAATCCAAAATCTTTAAAAGTTTCAAAAACAAAGGTACAAGTTAGCTAGACCTAGTTGCAACAATCTCAAAAACATAAAAGTTACAAGAAACAGGCTAAAAATTCATACCATGCAAGAGTAATTTGTTATTTTCGAAACTCGAGCCCTTCAATGGTGTTTCCCAATTCAATTTTTGATGGTAAGAAATACTAAGGAAGATGATGCTTTATTTTTTTTATTTTATTAAGTTATATTTATTTAATTACAAGATTGCCCTTCAATTAAACATGCAATTTTAGCATTTTTCATGCCTTAACCCTCCATGCTAAAATAAGAATAGTATAATTTCCATTTAAAATATTCCACTTATGTGATTTAAACTATCTAATCACTACAATTAAATTATAACTAGATTTTACAACTTTCACGACTTAGTCCTTTTCTTTAATTAACAAACCAAACAATAAAATTCTCGAATTGACTTTCACTTATCAAATTAATAACTCTGTAAATGTTAAATAAAAATATTCAAGGGCTCAATTTTTAGAAACGGGGTCATGTTATCTCATTTTTCGAAACCACTTGACTTTTGGGACAACCACTTATACCTAACTTATTTATTTAATTAGCTAAAAATTATCAAATCAAAATTCTATATAAAATTATAATCGACTTGTATTAATTAAATAATAATATGGACTTACTCGTTAGATTACTATTTCCGACACCACTAAAAAATGGGTTGTTACACAGGGGAGGAGGGTTGGGAGATTGGACGGTGGATGAAAAAGAAGGGTTATTGTTTATTATTATTATTTTAATAATTTTAAAGTCATTTGCTGACATGGCATATAAGACAAAATAGTATCACGTCAACATTTAATTACATTTGGACTGCTATGTCAACGGTTAATGTTGACCGTTAGTCAACTAACAGTGACATGTCCGTTAAAAATAGACCAATTTGACAAAAAAATAAACGTTAGGTGTTAAAGCTCTCCAAAAAAAGAAGAAGATAAATGGCCAAAGTGACCAAAGAGTCAAACATTAGGGGCTATTTTTGACATCATGCCTTACAAAATAACGCATGAAAAAACCTATCACCATGCAGCAAAACAATTGAAACAACAAGAAGGTCAACTCCTTTAACACCAATAGCAAGTGTGAACTCCAATTGACTCCAATGCAGGCAACTAATTAGCATGCAAAAACACGTTTCGAAGCATTTCCAAAATCAAAAGGCCACAAAAAGTAAGACAAAAATAACAAGGCCCCCTTTAAACTTACAATAGAAACACAAGAAGTAGAAATACAAATGAGAAAAGAAACAAAAGAAACCTGAGTTTCACTCTAATAGTAGGGCTTTGTTGGGGATCGACCCTTGTAAACAACGAGATAGTAAAGCTAGAAAATAACGAATACAAATATTTTACGTGGAAAACCCCCACTAAGGAAAAAATCACGGGTTAAGGAGGCTCTGGCTTTTTACTAAACAACAAACAATGAGTACAACGATAGAGAGTATTCAATCCAAGCACAAAGATTAAATCCTAAAAGAAACCCAAATATCCCAAATGCAAAACTTCTCTCATAAACGCTCATTAAGAACTCTTTAACAAAACTTACACAATAGATATATAATGTAAATCTGATTCTCTAAATCTGGTTAATCTAAACAAGGTTCCAAAGGCCCTTTAAATAGGTTTGAGGCATAGGTCCAATATGAATGAAATAACCCAGTATGAAATAGAGTTCAACTAGGAGAAGAAGTCTTGTTGAGAGTATAAAACGTGGTTGTTTTCTCTAGCAGCTACCACGTTGTCCTGACGTGATCCACCTAGCTTGTCCCGACATCACTAATGGTTCATTGGGTGCCAAAGGTGTCGCGTTTTCCTAACATGCTCCACCTAGCTCATCCAGAAGTCACTTATTACCTCAATGTCTGAGACCACCTTGTCTCGATGTCATGAAGATTTTTACTCTTCTTTGGTTGCTCGTTGGTTCTTGACTTAAGTGCCTGCAATGTATTTGATAAATGAGAGGTATACCTAAAAAATCTCTACCTTGATTCGTATTTATCATGATTCTTTTTCCAAAGCCCGCCATGGGCCTATCTCGAGCTTTACAAGATTCGAACCGAGTTTAAGTTCTGTTTGAACTTTGAAACCGGAAGACTTCTAGTATTCGTTTTATACACCCAAATCAAAACAAACTCAATTTTTCTTCTCATGAGCACAATACTTTATTTTTCCAATTTCTACACATGAAAGAGAACTTATCTTGTCTAAGTTGGTCATACTTTTTTTGCTTGTATGACCAAGTCGTTTATGCCTTAACTGAGTCTGACTTTTTAACAAACAAGGAACTTACAGTTTTATCATTTGCCATTGATCCTTACAGAACATAAAGACTACCTGTCTTTTGACCTCTCATCACAACTAGAGCACCATAAGATACCTTAATGTCGTTTGACTCAATGTTGATTCTATAACCTTTTGAGTCTAAATTTCCCAAAGATATGAGATTTCTCTTTAAATCAGGCACATGCCTAACATCCAATAGTGTTATGATTTTCTTGTTATGCATCCTAATCTAAATAGTACCAACACCAATCACCTTACAGGATAAGCTATTCCCCATATGCACAACTCCACCTTCAATTGAACTGTATGTGGAGAACCAGCCCTTATTGGGACACATGTGGAAAGAACATCCCGAATCTAGGATCCATTTGGGCATAAGTTTAGAGCTTTCACTCGTTGACACCAATAAAAAATTATCACCCTGTTTTTCGGCCACAATAGGATTGGCTACCTCAACCTTCTGCTTTTCATCCTTGTCGCTCTTAGTAGCCCTCCTATTTTTATTTTTCAAACTATAACATTCCATTTTTATGTGACCTAGCATTTTGCAATAGTTGTATCTTTTATCACGATTCCTCGATTTTGACCTTGACCTAGACAATTGCCTACCTCTGCTAACCAAAAATGAGGCTCTTCCATTAGATTTGCTACTTGAGCCTAATTCATTATTGAGTTTTTCGTTGCTTAAAAAATTTCCTTTCATATCCTCAAATAAGAGTTTATCTCTACCATAAATCAGGGTCTCCCTGAAAATTTTAAATGAATGGGGCAAAGAACACAACAATAACATAGCTTGATCTTCGTCATCTATGTTAACCTTAACATTCTTCAAGTCATTCAGAAGTGTAATAAACTCACTATTGTGAGCCTTAATAGATGTTTTTTCATCCATACAAATTGTGAACAAGGTTGCTTCAATACCAATCTATTTGCCGACGATTTTTTCATATAAAGGGTTTCTAATTTCATCCATAAAGTATACGTTGTTTTTTTTGTAAGTATTTGTAAACTCTAAATCATATAGATTTTTATAGTTGTTTAGGGCACCTTTTTACTTAAAAAATTATGTTAATCCCGAATATTTGATATTTAATTGGGTGAATTTTGTTTATATTGAGACAATGGGCATGACTTAGTAAATTATGCAAATTTATGCTTTTATGTATTAAATTTTTGCATAATTTAATTATTTCACGTGACATAATGATTTACTTTATTTAATTGCTGCAGTGGAACCATGGAATTAATAAGTTGAGAAGCTTATTTATTAATTATACATGGAACATGAGCTCTATTTCACCTTAGTTGGATGGCAAGGGCAAGCAAATTGGGTCAAGAGAAATTCACTTTGATCGAGTTAAAGTTGGTTTAATTAAAGAGCAAGTTTGGCAACTATTTGGGTCACAAAACAATCCAAGTAAGGGGAAAAGAAGCCCAATTCAACTAGGGTATATGAGCAGTCCAAAATCAGCTTTTGGAAGATTTATTCAGAGGTCCTTACACTTGTTAAACATTAAAAATCAACTCCTAACAAACACCCAAGAAACCGTCTAACCCTTACTTGATTCATGCATGAAATCAAGCATGAATCAAATAACCATTAACCTCTCTCTCCACATTTCATGCCCAACAAAGTGAAAGAGATATTCAAGGGATGGTTCGACTATTTTTAGCAAACTTCTAAGCATCCCTTCAATATAAATAAGCCTTTCATTTCACAACATCTATCATCCCTCACTTCACATTCTACTATATTTTCTCTTATCTCTTTACCTCTCCTTCTCACGCATAGACCATACATTTTCCCCTTCCATTTAGCTAGCAATTCCTTAAGAAAATTCTCTCTTGATCAGCCATTTTGAGGAGCATTTTACAAAGAAGTAATTACAAGGATCGAAGGAAGCCACCGCGATCAATTTCTGGAGGATTTCTAAAATTTTTGAGAGTTTCTTCTTTCTTAATATTTATTGTTGTTCTTGTTATTCAACATGTTTGCAATTTGATTTGTTGTTTTTCATTAACGATGACAGCTTAATTTTTTTTAGCTAGAATGATTACATTAATTTGATGAAGTTCATATGATGTATATTCATGATGTTCTGAGCCTCAATCGTTTATGCTTTCAATTAAAATCATTCATGTATTTCATTCATTAAAATGTGATTGAATACATTAGAATTAGTTGATCAATCCTAGCCAGATGACGATTAATGGACATAATAATTGAAAGGTACATGCTTAATTTAGATCCTAGCCTGATTAAATTAAAGGTTCCTAATAACTCAAGAGAGCTCTATTACCTGATCCATCCCTGTTACTTCACATAAACTCTAAGAAACCCTTAGTTAAATATGATTATGGTAGTATGGATGTTTTTCTACGTAAAAGATTCTGAAAGGACTTATACTAGTTTCAAAGTTAATGACAGATTGAGTTGTCATAGAATATTTTCCGAAACATTATTATCATGATGAAAATGATCAAATGTTGTAATCATTCTAACCTATTCATGTTATTGTTGTTGAAGCTTGTGAATTTGTTGCTAAACCCATCTCATACATTTTAATTATTCATCACACTTAGGTTACTTTGCATTTAGGATAATTTTGCATCTAGTTATTTATTTTTACATCTATCACTTTAAATTATTGTGTTTTTCTCACCAATTTGTAAATCTTTAATTTTACAAAATATTGATTAACATATGCAGTCCCTGTGGAGACGATAACTGTTTTACTTACTTATTACTTGATAATGACTGTGTACACTTGCACAAATCTACGCGTTATAGTATTTCCTATAGTACATTATTTGTGAGGTATAACGAAATTGTAGATAAAACTTTTTCATCAAGCTCTTCCCATTCTGATTTTTCCATACCTTTGGGCTTTTTCCTAGTAACGACCTTCTTTAGGTCATTCTGAACTAAAAGTTTTGTCATTCAAACCTGCCACAAACTGAAGTTTGTGATCCAATCAAACTTCTCAATGTCGAACCTCATTGTCATCATCCTTAGCTTAGTCGATCTATAGAAGCGTAACTTGAGTTCTGATACCAATTTATTGGGAATCGACCTGTGTAAACAATGAGATAATAAAAGTAGAGAAGAATGGATACAAATATTTTACATAGAAAACCCTCACTGAGGGAAAACCCATGGGCAAAAGAGGGTTTGGTTTTTCACTAAAAAATAAATACAACAATGGAGAGTATTCAACCTAAACATAAAAAGCAAACCCTAAAAGAAACCAAAATATCCCAAATGAAAAAGCTCTCTCAAAAACTCTCCTTAAAAACTCTTTAACAAATCTCACACAAGATATATATATTGTAAATCTGATTCTCTAACTCTGATTAATCTAAACATAGTTCCAAGGGCCCTTTAAATAGGCTTGGGACATGGGTCTAATATGATTGAAATAACCCTGTACGAAATAGAGTTCGACTGAGAGAAGAAGTCCACGTGGTCATTTTCTCCAGCAGTTATCACGTCGTCTTGACATACTCCACCTAGCTTGTCCCAACGTTGCTGCTGGTTTATTGGGTGCTAAAGGCGTCACGTCGTCTTGACGTGCTCCACCTAACTCGTCCTGATTTCACCTTTCGTATCAATGTCTGGGACCTCATCATCCTGAGGTCGTGTATGTTTCTACTCTTCTTCAGTTGTTTGTCGATTCTCGACTTAAGTGCCTGCAATGTCAGAATTGGTGACTTTGAAGCAAGTTAGATTAGTCGAATAGTACCATGATCAATTTGAAAGTTTACTAAACCAATTACATTTGCTAGAACCATATGTTTTAAATATTTTTGTTAGTAACTTGAAGTAGGAGATTAGTTAGTACCTACAGTTGTTTAGGCCTCAAACCTTGGTAGAAGGGTTCCATATTGCCAAACAAGTGGAAGGTATCCTTTATACCTCTCAAAAGAAGGGTTTCTTTAATGCATCAAGGTCTATTAACCGATTTGGGTCTACAACTAGCTCTTCTGTGGTACCACCTAAGTCAATGTTATCACCTGCTCATGGGGCAATCACCAACAGGCTTCTACTAATTCCAATGGCTCTCGAACTTATTCCAAGGGTATAAGTTTGACTTTCATTTTGAAAGAAAACAAAAAAGGTTGTCTTTTTTGTGTGGTGTCAAGTACTAGGCAGGCCATAAATGTATCAAAACTCAACCGTATCAGGTGCTCCTCAAATCTTGTTCTGATGGTAAATGTTAGGTTTTTCAAGAGCGTACTGATCAGTTGGAGAAACTTGTAGAAGAGAGGGATTCTATACAAGAACCCATTCTGTCATTACATGCCTTGCGTGGTTCACAAAGACCACACACCATGAGGTTTGAATCAGTTGTGGGAAAGGAAAAAGCTATTGTATTGGTGGACTCAGGTAGCACGTATAATTTCTTGGACACTAAGTTGGCCAATAGGTTGGATCTTCCAATAGGGAAGCAAATTTATTTGAAAGTGATTGTGGCAGATAGGAAGAGTGTGTTTACTCAAGGAACTTGTAGAGGGCTCCACATTTGTGATTGATTTCATGTTGCGACCCTTGAAAGGGTGTGATCTAGTCATTGATATCTAGTGGCTACTTTCATTAGGATTGATCAATTGGCATTTTGGGTCAATGACCATGCACTTTATAACTGAAGGAGTTCCTTGTACCTTAAGGGGTATTCTTCCAGGCATGGTTCACTTGATGATAGCAAGTCAGACTTCAAAATGCTTTTGTAATAGCCCATTTTTTATGGTGTCAAAAAAATTAGTTTTGATATCACAATTCTGACATGTGAGTCTATAAATATTATTTATTTCATATTTATGAGGTTATTAGAGTGTCGTACTAAAGTTTGGTCTGTTAATTTTGATGTTTGATTAGTTAATTAAGGAAAAGAAAATATTAAATTGTAAAAATTGAAAAAGTCAATCGCTATTAGTTTATAAGTGCAAATTGAGTACAAAAACAAAATTGAATGGTCTTATATGAAAATTTAGCCGTATTCATGCTAGTTTACAGTTTACAGTTATTATTTTAATCAATTTTAGTTTAATTAAAGTTAAAATAAAGTAAATAAAACCTTAAAACATAAAAAATAAAACATCATCTTCTCCATTTTGTTTTTCTCTCATAGAAAACACCATTGTTGGTAGCCAAGGAGGTTCGCTCAAGCTTAGTCCTTGCATGAAAGTGAATTTGAAGCCTGTTTTTAGTAAATTTTATGTTTTTGATATTATTCTAGCTTAATTTAGCAAGCACAGGGACTATTTTGTAATATTTTCAAAGTTTTGAAAAGTTACCATTATTGTTTTTAAAGCTTTTTGTATGTTAATGGTTGAGCTTGAAGCATGATGTTGAAATAGGACTATTTTGTAAAATGGATTTGAATAGTTTTGAGTTTAGGGACTAAAATGATAATATGTTAAATTTGGCATGAATTTCATGTAAAATTCATTACTTGTGAGCTTTAAAAGGATGGAAATTATTTTTTCTTCAAGTTTTTGTCTTAATTGTGAAAAATAAGCTTGTTTCAGTTTTAGGGACTATATTGAATAAAATACAAAAATTTAGGGAAATTTTGAAAAATGTTAATAAGAGGTCATATGCATTAAATTAAATGTTATAAGGTAATTGGGACTGATAAATTAAAATAAATTATTGTATACATAAAAAATCGGTAAATGATCAAGGAAAAAAGAAAATTACATATTAGTCCTTAATACTCCTATCTTTGTTGTTTTCCGCTGGTAAGTTCACACGATGTATTTTGTAATATTTAGTTGAATTGTATTTTTTGGTAACATTTGAATGTATGCTTAAATGTTGCAAATTGTTATAAGGTGAGAAAAAGGACTAGATCGAAACGTGTTATACTGTTATATGTACTGAGCCCGGATGAAAATTGTATAGGATACAAGTGGAATGGTAATATGTTATTTGTGCAATATATGGGTTTGATATGTGACAAAATGATGACAGATGATATATTATTATACACTGAATGTACCGGAATCCAACATTTGTTGCGGATTACTGAGTTATATTTACAGTTATTTATATGTGTTTCTGAGGGAAGGTGTGATGCCTATGGGATTGGAACTTTGTGCCTAAACTTGTTTCTAGAGGGATGTTATCTTTCGAGCTTGACACTCAGTGCCCAGGTGTGTTCTTGGTTGGATTAGCTCGTTTGAGCATTCTAGTGAGTTTTTAGTGGATAATCGAGTATCTGCATCTATTTATGCGTTGAATCATGATTGTTAAAAGACAAAATGACTAGTAACTGGTGTATTGTGATAAAATCTTGATGAATTAATTGAAAATATGTTCATGCTTTTTGATATGTTAATTTGATTTGGTATTGAATCAACTTGTATAATTGAAAGGTTATATGGCTTGTATGTGATGACCTCACCTTTGGATATGGTTGTGGTAACAAGTTAAATGTTAGTTAAATGTTTTTTTAATTAAACTTTGATAATAAGGTATGTTATATTGTTTTCAACTTGTGAACATACTAAGCTCATTTGAAGCATACTTTATTTTATTTTCCTATTTCCTGTAGTTATCGTTTTGTGGAACCTAACGATAGGATCAACTTGAAGATCACACTATCCAGCCATCTTTTGGTGGACTTTGAAAACATTTTATTTCGATTATGTGGCATATAATAGGAGTGATTTATATATACATAAATGTTTTGTAAAAGTATGTTTTGTGATTACATAAAGGATATGTGCTTGTTGGCTAAATGATGTGGTTGCTCATAACTTGATATAATAATTTTGAATGTGGTAATTGAGCTTGGTATATGATAGAATGAGATAAGTTTTTGGTTATTCATAATATGTTATGGAACAATTGGATAGGTGAGATTTTGCTTGGAATATATGGCATAATGGTTTGATATTTAGTTTGATTGTTATAGACATGTTAGGTGCATTTGTTCTTTTGGTGTCAATTGCATGGATGGAAATACTTTGCTATATGGCTAATGGTTGATGATAGAAGTTATTGAATTTTTTATGTTTCATAAGACATTTTTTTGGTTATGCCCAAACTTGGTATGAAGTAGGAAACATGTTGGTACTTGATATTGTTTGTGATGGTGTCTTATGGCATATTGGTTAGAACTAGGCAAATGACATATTTTGGTATACTTTTGGTGTATTTTGAATAGGTTTATTGAATGGTTAGCGGCATGATTGTAGCTTGAGTAAACAATTGATTGTGTGACTTGGTTTATAAGGTACATTTTGGCACACACGAGCTAACACACGATTGTGTGTCACACACGAGAAAGTGACATGGTCGTGTGCTCTGTATGGATAGTATGATTATGAATAGAAAAGATCTCAGTCTCTCACACGGCCTGGCTACATGGTCGTGTGAATATTTGCAAAATTTTACATTTAGGTCCATGGGGTCTTAGTTTATTACATGACCTAACGACAAAGCCGTGTGACCTTATTATACACGGCTTCAGTTTGTGACACAGTTTGGATACACGACCATGTTATCTAGCTCTACACAGCCTCATCTTGTCACACAGCCTCACCACATGACTGTGTGACCCTAGTTTACAAAATTTCCCCACTTTTTGTTAAGTTTTTATTTAAGTCCCTATCTGATTCTTGTTCAATTTAAGAGCTTCCGTAAGCTCGATTTAAGTTCAAATTTGTATGAAAACCATGTTTGTTTGATTGTTTAAGATTTGATGCTCAATTTGTTAGATTTTTAAATTAAATTCACGTGTTCTCTTTCTGTTGATTACTCTAGTATTTCGTAATCTGATTCTAGTGACAGAGACGGATGAGGGGTGTTACAACTTTCCTATGAAGGACCAGTGGTAAGGTACTTGTACCATGGTCATGACTTCTACTGTAACAATCCGTTTTTGGTGAAATCAAAATAGTGGTTTCGTGACCACAAATCTAATGAGTAAATTATTTAATTTTTTATTATTTTAATGTCTACGGGATGGTAGTAAGGACGTATGAAAATTTTGTTACAAAATTTTGATGTTTGCATGTTTAATTAAGTGAAAAGGAATAAATTGTAAAAGGTGCAAAAGTGGAGTTCTATTAGTAAAAAGGGTCAAATGGCTATGAAACTCTAAAGTGAGAGGACTTAGATTGTAATTAGACCATTCAAATAGTTAGTGGACTTTTATGGACATAAGTTAACTGATTTGTAAGATAAATTTAAGGTTAATAAAGTAATTTAATTAATAAGTTAAAGTAAATTAAGTAAAAACTATTGTATCATCTTTTTCAAAATTCGTTCCACCAAAAATCAAAGAAAAAATAGCCATAGCTAGGGTTTGGAGTTTAGCAACTACCATTGCTTGCATGTAAGTGATTTTGATCCTGTTTTTAATGGTTTTTATGTTTTTGAAGTCGTTGTAGCTTAATGTAGCTAGCCCGGGGATCAATTTGCAAAACTGTTAAAGATTTAGGGTTGCACCATGAATGCTCTTGTGGGATTATTGATGTTTAATGGTAGATTAAGAGTCTTTGTTGATAAATAAACAAGTTTTGTAAAGTGATTTTTGATGAAAATTGTATTTAGGGACTTATTTGTAAAAATGATAAAAGTTCAAGTTAAATATATGAAATGATGATTTGCATGAGTTGATATAGGTTCCTAGAGAAATCGGCTAGCTTGAGAAAATGATGAAAATGCTTAGATTTAAATTTATGAGCTTAAGGACTAAATTGTAAAAAGTTAAAATGTTAGGGGTAAAATAGTAATTTTGTAAAATACAAAATGTGGACTAAATTGAATGCTAGGGATATGAAATGGGTTAAAATTTTCTCTTTAGATCAAGATAGACCACATACGGATCTAGATTGGGCAAAAGTTAAAACCTCAGATTAGTTGGTCTCGTTTCTACGCCCTAGTCGTCGAGGTAAGTTCGTATGTATGGATTATTATGTTTATATTGTTTTAATTATATGTTAATATGTATTTAAAATGCTGTTGAATAATTTGCATCCAAAACCATGCTATGATGGTTAATGAATCCCAGTTGAACATTAGGAATTCGTAGGATACAAATGACATGTCATTGAGGATTTCATGTTTCGAGTGCTGGACTTGAATGTCCTACCGGCGGTTGAGGTCCTACATTTGTTATGGATACTCCACAGCTCATGTGAGCAACATCGTGTAGCTTACATTTCAACCCACAACTCGTGTGAGCAGGCCCATTTCACAACTCGTGTGAGCAACGATGTAAAGGAAAGGTTACAATTATATGCTTAAGCACACTTCGTGTGAGCTTTCCTGAGTATCCGATGATATTCTAGTTGGTTCAACGGGTAATGAAAAACATTGAAAAGGTAAGTTTTCATATGGTAATATGTTATGTTTATGGAAAGGTTGAATTATACAAATGATATATGTTCACAAGGAAATGAATTATCATATGTTTAATTCAAGTGAATTATGTAGCAATGCACTAACATGTGTTGATGATGGTGCTTAGGCTTGTGCCGAGCTCGTGGTTGGAGTACAATATGCCTATACTTAATTTTATTTAGATAAGGTTCAAAGTTATGTTTCATGTTTTACAAACTTACAAAGCATTATGTGCTTACGTAGTTTCTTTCTTATGTTTTATAGATTATCGAAAGCTCGATCAGTTTGGAAGCTCGTCGGAGATCTATCACACTATCCAGTATACATATCGGTAGTTTTGATGTTTTGGTTAAGGTTGTAATGGCATGTATAAGTGGACTTGTATTGGTATATATTTGAATGTTAGTTGATGATTATGCAATATATAAGTTGCTTGGATTTGGTACCTTTTGATGCTTGCCAAACTATGTCATTTTAGGTACTTTTGATGCATGAACTGTATGGTTCAAGTAGCATGTTTGTGATGAAGTATTAATGGTCATATTTATGGCATGACTTGTTAGAAGTTGAATTATGTTTGATGATGAAAATGTGATCAATTATTGGTATGTTTAGGTAAGTTGTGGTTGAATGCATTTGAGGTGCCTTGTATGGCATATTGGTTGAATAATCTTGGAATATTTAATTGGTCATTTCATGTAGGTTTTGGTCATGTTTTGATGTCTTGATTTTGTGTACTAAAGGCCTTTAGGTGGTTGCATGAGTTGGTGTTGAAAAAGGCTTGATTTTGGGCAAATTCATGTCCACACGGCCTGAAACACGGGCATGTGACTCAGCCCTATGTGACACACGGCCTGGCGACACGGCCGTATGTCCCCTATAAGTTTTATTGCATACAAGTCAGGCTGTTACACGGCTTAGCACACAGCTTGGCACATGGGCATGGGGGGATATTTCGAGAATTACACGGTGTAACACCCCTAACATGTATCTATCGTCGGAATAGAGTTACGGAGCCTTACCGGATAAACGTAACATAAATACATACATTTCCAAACATTAATATAAACATAACATAATCCATTCATATACATGCATATTATCCCTTAACCGAGCCCTCAGGGCCCTAGAAACACGTTAGAAACAATTCGGGACTAAATTGAAAACATTTGGAACATTTAAGAAAAAGTTGGAAAAATTGAACTGTAGGGGTCACACGGCCGTGTCCCAGCCCGTGTCCGTGCCTGTGTTTGTGCCCATGTTTGTGCCCGTGTAACTTTCGAAGTTGGGTCACACGACCAAGCCACATGCTCATGTGCCAAGCCGTGTTCTAGGCCGTGTAACAGCCTGACTTGTAAACCTTAAAACCTATAAGGGACATACGGCTGTTTCACATGACACACGGCTGAGTCACACATCCGTGTCTCAAGCCGTGTAGACATGAAATTGGCCAAAATCAAGACATTTCCATCATCCAAATCAAGTATGTACCTAAAAGTATTTTGTGCACAATCTCAAACCTTCAATACCTTACCAAAACATGGATAAAATAACCAATTCAATAGACCATTTACGATCATTCAAACATACTTAAACATGTACACTTACCATATCTCAATCATTCATATATAATTCGATACCGCTTCCAAAATATACTATAATTATGAACATTCGAACTTCCACATGAACATACCAGTTTGGTCACTCAAACATGCATCATAACTTAGCCATATTAACACGTACCAACAAGGCATCAAAAGTACCAAAATGTACATCAACCAAAATAACATATGCATGCCAAACTTATCAACTAACATTCAAACACAAGTCCACCTATACCTGTCATTATAACCTTGACCAAAACATTAAAAACTACCAATATAATTGCTGGATAGTGTGATAGATCTCCGATGAGCTTCCAAACTGGTCGAGCTTCTGATTATCTATAAAATATAAGAAAGAGAACTACATAAGCACATGAACCATTTTAATTCATAACATTAAAATTAAGCATGATAAAATTCAACCATAAGCTTGGCTCAAGCCTAAGCACCATCAACAATACATGTTAGTGCATTAACACATAATTCACTTGAATTAAGTTAACCTAGGTGTACATGAACATACTACCTTTGAATTCATCCTTTTCATGAACATAGACATACCTTCATTAAACATTTCCATTTCAAACCTTTTCATAGATTCATGACATAGTTCATTTGAACACTTACCATTGCTTTCCTTTTTATACACATTGAACCATTTAGAATAGCATCAGATACACGGGAAAGCTCACACGAAGTGTCAACCGTAACCTTTCCTTTTCCTTTACATCATTTCTCACACGAGCTATGAAATGGGTTTGCTCACATGAGCTGTGGAGTATCCGCAACAAATACAGGACCTCAACCATCGGTAGGACATTCAAGACTAGCACCCAAAACATGAAAACCCTAATGACATGTCATTTGTATCTTACGGATTCCTAAAGTTCAAACGGGGCTTGATAATCATTCTGACATCGTTTGATTTACATCATTTAGTTACACGAGAAATAACATATTAAAATATAGATCAACATAACATTAAAATGTTATTTAATCATATGAACAAACCTCGATAAACAAAGCGTAAAAACGTAGTCGATCAATCCGAAGCTTTCACTTTTCTACAATCTAAATCTGTATGAGGTCTATTTTGATCTAGATGAAAAAATTCATTCCATTTAATACTTCTATTATTAAATTCAGTCCATATTTCATTTTTTGAAAAATTACTATTTTTCCCCTAATATTTTAACTTTTTTATAATTTCGTCCTTAAGCTCGTAAATTGAAATTTAAGCATTTTCATCCTTATTTCATGCTAGCCCAATTCACTAGGGACACCTACCAACTCATACAAATCATCATTTCATGAATTTAACTTAAAATTTTATCATTTTTACAAATAAGTCCTTAAATGCAATTTTCATCAAAAATCCCTTTACAAAACTTCTTTAATTAACAACAAGGACTCATAATCTTCCATCAAACATCAAAAACCATACAAAAATATTCATGGTTAAACCCTAAGTCTTTAATAGTTTTGCAAATTGACCCCCGGGCTAGCTAGATTAAGATACAACGACTTCAAAAACATAGAAATCATTAAAAACAGGACAAAGTAACACTTACATGAAATGGGCAATGCTAGTCGAATGTTCAATGGGAAACAATAGAGTTTTCTTCCTTATTTTCGGTGGGGAAAAATGTTTTTGGAAGATGATACCTTTTGTTTCTTTATTTTACTTTACTTATTTACTAAATTACTTTACTAACCTTTAATTTAAACTAAATAAAACATCAATTTCATGCCACTTTTTGTCCACTAATAATAATAATGGTCTAATTACCATAGAAATCCCATTAATTTAAAATTTCATAGCTAATTGAAACTTTTAACCTGTAGAACTCTACTTTTTCACCTTTTACGATTTAGTCCTTTTCACTTAATTAAACATGCAAACATTAAAATTTCTTAACAAAATTTTAATATGACCCTACTAATATTTCGTAGACATTAAAATAATAATAAAATATAAATTTTCTCATCATATTTGTGGTCTCAAAACCACTATTTTGATTTCATTAAAAACGGGTTGTTACACACGGCCTAACACACGAGTGTGTGACACAGCCGTGTGACCCTACTCAAAACGTTACACGGGTAAGGGCATAGGTTGGGACATGGTCGTGTGTCCCTAATTCAATTATTACACGGCCTAAGACACGGGCGTGTGCCTCAGCCGTGTGAGGCACACGGCCTAACCACACGACATGTGACCCCTACAGTCAAAATTTTCTAACTTTTTCTTGAACTTTCCAAATGTTTCCAATTTAGTCTTAAATTGTTTCTAATGCATTTCTAGGGCCTCGAGGGCTCGATTTAGGGACGATATGTATGTAAGTGAATGATTTATATTTTGTTTATATTAATATATGAAATGTATGTTATAATGTTTCGTTAGTATAGTAATGCTTCATAACCCTATTCTGACAACAGATACGGGTTAAGGGTGTTACATTTACTGTTCAGGTTTCCTTTTCAATATATTCCTTTCAATTTCCTATTGATTTGCAGTTGCTTATTGAGGAATTTGCTGATATTTTCAATACCCTTATTAGATTACCACCTACAAGGTTGTAGGACCACAAGATTCCCTTAAAGGATGAGAGATTTGTTGTCAAAATGAAGCCTTATAGATATCCATCTGTCCAGAAAGCTAAAATGGAGAAGATCATACATGAGAGACTTCAAACAGGCGTCATAATGGATAGTAATAGTAGCTTTGCTTATCTCATAATCATGGTAAAAAAGAAAGGATAGAAGTTGAAGGCTCTGTGTTGACTACAGACAACTCAACCGGTTGAACTTCATGGACATATTTCCTATTCCCATCGTTAAAGAATTGTTGAATAAGTTAGGCCAATCTAGGGTGTTCTCCAAGCTAGACTTTAGATCAGGGTACCACCAAATTCAGATGCATGAAGTTGACATTCATTAAACAACTTTCAAGTCACATGAACGATTGAATTCTTAGTGATGCCCTTTGGCCTCACCAATGCACCATCAGGTTTTTAAGCTCTCATGAATGCAATCTTCAAGCCTTTGTTGATAAGGCTGGTTCTAGTATTCTTTGATGACATCTTAATGTTTTTAACTACTTGAGAGGAGCATTTGAGACATTTGAGGAAAATATTTCAGATTCTTAAGCAACATCAACTATTTGTGAAGCAAAACAAATGTTCATTTGGTACTGACAAGGTTAAGTACTTAGGCCATGTAATTAACAAATGGATTGTTCTTATGGTTCCAACTAAGGTTGATTGTATGGCCAATTGGCCAGTTCCTACTTGCATAAGAGACTTGAGGGGGTTCCTAGGCCTTTTAGGTTACTATAGGCATTTTATCAAACACTATGGTATTATAGCTCAACCTCTCGCCAATTTACTCACAAATAATGCTTGGTCCTAAGATGCACAGGCCACTACAGCATTCCAAAAGCTTAAAGAGGTCCTCTTTTTTTTAGCACTAGTGCTAGTGTTACCTATTTTTAATTTGGAATTTTATGTGGACACTAATGCTTCTAATTTTAGGGTTGGAGCTATCTTGCAGTAAATGGGACAACCAATAGTATTTTCAACAAAAGCCTTGAGGTAAGACACCAAGCATTATCCATTTATGAGAAAGAAATGCTTGTTGTTTTGTTAGCTGTGAGAAAATGGCATGCCTACCTGGTGGGAAGACATTTTAAAATAAGGACTGATCACCAAATCTTGAGATTCTTGTCAGACCAACAAGTTATAACCCTTTTTCAGCAGAGGTGGGTTACAAAGTTATTGGGGTATGACTATGAGGTCATTTACAGGAAATGATCTTCTAATGCTGTAGCTGATGCTCTTTCTCGAAACAAGTCACTTCTGGAAGGACAAGTATGGCAATTGACTAGTAGTACTGTGGTCTTTGAGTTATTAGGAAGAGTTTGAACATTGTACCAATTTGATGGCAGATTACACAAACTATGTGAAGAGGTTCAGCACCAGCCAGTTCAACATCCTAAGTTCATGTGGGATGGCAGATTCCTGAGAAGGAATGGTAAATTTTTTGTTGGCCAAGATGACAGTCTTAGACAAGCTTTATTCCACCATTTTCATGCTAGCTCTATAGGAGGCCACTCTGGTAGCTAAGCTTCTCGAAAGAGGATGGCTTCTCTGCTTTATTGGAAGGGAATGACTCGAGATATCAAAATATGGGTTAAGGAGTGTCCAATTTTCCAAAGATGTAAAGATGAAATTGTAGCCAAACTTGGTTTGTTACAACCCTTACTTGTACCAAACAAAACTTAGTATTCTATTAATATGGATTTTCTAAAAGGGCTTCCAAAATCCAAAGGGAAGTCTGTCATTTTGGTAGTGGTAGATCACCTTACTAAGTTTGACCACTTCTTGCCACTTAAACATCCTTTTACAGCTGCTATAGTAGCACAAAAATTTCTGAACTATGTATTCAAGCTTCATAGAATGCCAGATTCCATTATATCTGATCGAGATAAAATCTTTGTCAGCAAATTTTGGTAGGATTTGTTTAGAAGATTAGGAACAAGGCTCAATTTGTCAAGTGCTTATCATCTAGAATCGGATGGGTACACTGAGGTCCTTACCAGGTGCCTTGAAGGGTACCTAACGTGCATGATTGGGGAGAGGCCAAGAGATTGGCTGCTATGGCTCCCTATGACTGGGTGGTGGTATAACTCTACTTATTATTTAGCCATCCACACTACTCCTTATAAGGCTCTTTATAGCTAGTCCCCTCTACATCACATGTTTTACTTGGCAGGCACTTCTCCTGTATTATCAGTTGACAGAAACTTGCAATAGAGGAAGCTGCTTGAAAGCTATTTTAATTCCATTTGAAACGAGCATAAGACCGAATAAATTAGTAGGCTGACAAGCATAGAAGTGAGAGACATTTTCTGGAAAATGATTGGGTTTACTTGAAGTTGCAACCATATAGACAACATACTGTCAGAAGAATCTTGAATCAAAAGTTATCTCCAAAATACTTTGGTCCTTTTCAAGTGCTAGCTCAAGTTGACAAGGTGGCTTATTATTTGCAACTTCCACCAGGGTCTAGAGTCCATCCTACATTCCATGTTTCCTAATTCAAGAACATATAGGACCAACTTCAACTCAGGAAAATTTACCTATGGTTGATGAACACAGTGCATGGTCTAAAGAGCCAGATTGCATCTTAGATAGTTGAATGGTCAAATGTGGCAATAGTGTTGTGACTGATGTTTCAGTAGAGTGGGCAGATTTGTTTCCAGAAGAGGCTACATGAGATACCCTTGAACAATTAAGGAGTAGTTGTCCTCAGTTTGATCCTTGAGGTCAAGGATACTTTTGATGAGAGGGTATTTGTTATGGGACGGAATCAAAATTAATGGAAATTGTGGCGTTTAGTTTAATGAAAACGATGCGTAGAAGTAGTTAGATGAAACGAGGCTTATTGGATAAGTGACTTAGTTAGCAACGATTATATTGTTTTGTAACAAACTCTTAAAATGATTTCCTTATTTTTTTTCTTTCCTTTATTATGCTATGTAGAACTAGAAAAGGGCAAGCAAGAAAGTAGATAAGTATTTTTCTTCCTGATTTCTCTCATCTTCTATTCATTTTATCTTCTATTCTCTTTGTTTTCTTCTAAAATTGTTTTAGCCGCATCATTCCAATGGCAGGTTGGATAACGGTGGCTAGGGTTGTAATGGGTGGAGAAGAGAGAAGAAAAAAGAAAGAAAGAAACTAAAGTTGTTTGTGGGTTGGACTGGATCAAACCTAAATAAGTTATTTTTTAACATTTTTTTTCTATTTAGGCTCAACCCGACTCGAAATATGGACATGACATTTTATTTAAGTTCATCCCCATTTAAATATCAATAATTTGGGTTTGGCCCAGCCTGGTCCTATTTAAATATGTCTGGTTTCATTTGTCCATCGCTGCTGAATGCTAAATATATAACAGTAAAATCATGTTCTTCTAAATAATGTTGAACTATCATCATATTTGAAAGAAGTGTTGACTGTTCTTTTATTTGAATTTTGAATTACCTAAAATATTTTATTAAACCAATCTTGTCTTAACGTTTCCTTTTCACCCTTGTTATGCATAAGGGTTTGTTTAGTAATGCTTAAAAAAATATTTTTGGCTTGAAAAACACTTTTGGAAGAAAAGTTGTGCTAAACAAGCTGCTTTTGGTTGAAATTTTTGGCTTTTCAAAAGCACTTTTGAAAATGAGAAGCTAAAAGTTTTAGCTTTTCCTCTCCCAAAAGCACTTTTGATGCTTAATTACTTTTTCACCCCTACAACAATATATTACTTTTCCTTCTTTTTTCTTGGTGCTTAGTTACAAATGTGTTAAAATTATTAATTAAAAATATTTAATGGTTATATTTAAATATTTAAAATATAGGTTTTATATTTTAATTAAATTTTATAAATAATTAATATTTATTGCTTAAAATATTTAAATTTTATATTTCATATATTAAATATTAACAACAAGTTATAATAAATTATTTTTTATATTCTTACTAAAATATAATAATATTAACTAATTTAAACATTATTTAAATGCATATTTGTTACTTGATAATACCATTTCTAAAATGAACATTTTATTTCTTAAAAGTACTTTTTGAAAGCAATGCTAAACACTCAAATCTTAAACCAAACTTTTCAAAAGTACTTCTCAAAAGCACTTTTTCACAGTACTTTTTAAAAACACTTTTCAAAAATATTGCTAAACTAGCCTTTAATGCTTTAAACCTTTAAGTAATCACCTAGGCTAGTTTTATAGTTTTTTTTTTTTTTTTTTTAAATAAGTGGGGTCTGGTAAGTGTCTTAGATTTCTATATTCCTTTTAGGAGTTGTTTGGGTTCGAGTTGTGCTCTAGGTTTTGTTTAAGATAGGTTTAGACTATAGATTAAAAACATTTGAATTTGGGTTGGTTTTTATATATTAAAAATTTATAAATATAATATATAATGTATATTTTATATGCAACTGTATAACAACCAGTTTTTCAGTGGTAACGAAATAGTGGTTTCGAGACCACAAATTTCTGTCATGTTGACGTAAATATTATCTATAGAATATTTACAGAGTCATTAGAGTCATATTAAAATTTGGATTTGAAATTTTAAAGTTTAGATAGCTAAGGACTAAGTTGAAAAAGGTTTAAAATTTGGACGTAATTGAATTATAATGATTTGACAGTTTAACTATCAAATAAAAGAGGACTTATGAAGTAGTTAATCCATAACATTTTGGATGGACAGTTAAGGACCTTTTTAGTTGTTAATTTATAAGTTTAAATTTAAGGGTAAAATGGTAATGTAATAAAACAAAACTAAAGAAAACTAATTAAAATTAGTATCATCATCTTCCATAAGGAAGCAACCAAAAATTAGGGTGTTAAAACACCATTTTTATCAAGCTTGAGGTTTGGCTATGTTCTTTGCTTGCATGTAAGTAATTTCCAACTCGTTTCTTGTGATTTTTATGTTTTTGAGATTGTTGCAACTAGGTCCAGCTAACCCATATCTTTATTTTTGAATCTGTTAAAAATTTTAGAAGTTGTCATTGATGAATTTTGGTTGTTTTTTATGATAGTTATGTGTTTGAAGCTTTGATTGTGGTATTTGGTTGTTGTGAGAAGTAATTCTTATTAGTTTTTTTTATTTAAGGATTAAATTGTTAAAATGTCAAAATTTCAAGTTTTGATGGTGATTTAGAAGTATAATTGGGACTGCTTAAGGGTCTAGATTATTCGGCTATAATTTTTAATTTGACAAAAATGGTTAATTTGATTATTTTCGAGTTAGAGCAATAAATTGCAAAAGTTGTAAAAGTTTAGAGAAAATGTGTAATTAATGAAAAGTTAAGAGCCATATGTATTGAATGGAATGTGAAATGTGTATGAGATTAATATATTGTATTTAATTATTATATAGATCAAGACTTGAATAAAAAAGACAATAACTGAGGAAAAGGAAAAATAGTGGAATAGTCCCTGCATGTTGATTGGAATTAAATCATAGGTAAGTATAGAGTATTTCAATATGTACACGGAATTCTATTTGTATTCTTAAATTATTGTTCTTTAGTTAATATGTTTATAGATAATTAA
Source organism: Gossypium anomalum (assembly GCA_025698475.1). Classification (NCBI taxonomy): domain Eukaryota; kingdom Viridiplantae; phylum Streptophyta; class Magnoliopsida; order Malvales; family Malvaceae; genus Gossypium; species Gossypium anomalum. Next base: position 17,324,928 of record CM046961.1, read on the forward strand.
TGTCTGAATGCACATTCGTGCCCTTGTTTGTACTTCGGTACCCTTGAATGCATATTTGTGCCCCTGTTTGTACTTTGGAACCCTTGAATACACATTCATGCCCCTGTTTGTACTACGGTACCCTTGAATGCACATTCGTGCCCTTGTTTGTACTTTGGTACCCCTGAATGCACATTCGTGCCCTTGTTAGTACTTCGGTACTCCTGAAGGCATTTACATGCTCCTGATTTTATTTTGGTATCTTTGAGAACATTATATAGTTACATAATCTCATCATTCCTGAAATTTTAGTAATAAAATAAAATGTGAATAGTGTTTAATTGTATTTATATTAAATGTTATACTATGTCCTTACTAAGCTATGTAAGCTTACGGGTTTTTGTGGATTGTTTTATAGATAATTGTTGCTGACTCTTTGGAAGGATCAACCAACCAGCTCACACTATCCAAGTTGGTAGTTTTTGTATCTTTGGGTAGTGGCATGTATATATAGATAAATATGTGGTTTTGAAAAGTTGATAGATATAGTTCTTGAATGAGATGTGTGTTTTGCTTAGGCTATGTTTTGTATTGATGAAACAAGTATACATATATAATGCATATATGAACACCTTGATGTTTAGTTGTTGAATGAAGTGGTTTTAGTCATAGTGAAATGCTTATTTGCTTAATGTCTTATAAAAGAGGTCTTTTGACCATTTTTTTAGACTAAATGTTATATATATATATATGTGTGTGTGTGGTGCCTTTGAATGGCATATTGGTTGGATGAAACAAGTTGATTGACTTGGTATATTTAGGTGTGTTAGAGTAGTGTCTAGGTCTATTGAATGTGTGCATAATTGGAGTGGTGGAATAGATATGGTTTGATCTTACAATAACATGACTTTTGGGTCAAATTTGGTGCACACGGCCTGGGACACGGGCTGTCACATGGCCGTGTGTCATTTGTGAAATTCCTAATGTTTTAAGTCAGTGAGGCACACGGCCGTGTGTGGCAAGTCAGAGAGTTACATAGCCTGCGACACGGCCGTGTGACCTTACTCAGTGAGTTACACGGGTGAGAACATGGGCTGGGACACGGTCATGTGTCCCTTGTTCGATTGTTACACGGCTTGGGCTATGTCACACGGCCGTGTGACCCCTTGTTTTCACATTTTTGCAACTTTTACTTAAAATTTCTGATTTGTTTCAAATTAGTCCCGAATTGTTTCTAAATTATTTTTAGGGCCTCAAAAGCCCGATTTAAGGCCCAAATTGCATATTTTTTTATAGGTTCTTAATAAGTTTTCGTTACTTAATATTGAATGAGACATTTTGATATAAATTGTTTGGAATTGCTTGGTGATACCCTGAAACCCTAATCCGACGATGAAGATGGGTTGGGGGTGTTACAAATCGGGTCAAGCTAAGCTCAAATTTTAAAAATTCTACCTAAAACCCGATTTATTAGAAAGTAGGCTTGTATTTTTGTTCAAGTTCATTTTTCAGGTTTTGTTTACTTGTTTAAACCTTCCCATATTTCGAGAGAGTTTTCGGACTTGAGCGAGTAACTTGACCCTTGGATAGCTCTAAAAGAGATGATGAGAAAAGAAATGAAAGAAAAAAAAATTAAAAAACATGTTTAAATTAAGTGGAGATGACATGGAAGCCAATCAACATTTAACGTCACTTGTGATTCTTGTTACACTCTTAAATAGGGATGTTCAAACGATCGGTTTGGTTAATACGCGAACTGAATTATTATTAATCGAATTATCCAAAATGTAAAAATCTTTAATTGTTAACCGGATTGAAGTTTTTTCTTTTTCAAATACATTAACCAAATCGAAATATTTCGATTAATTTGGTCAATTAACTGAATTAACTAAAATTTATGTGTTTTGGTCTTTTGGTTAAAATAAGTATAAAACATATAAAAAATACATTGCTAATATTCATTTTCTTTTATTTAATAGTTTTAAAAACTTTAGATGGAGGTGAAAACAACAAATAAGACATTAGAAACACTACATAAGTCTTGAAAGTTAACAATCAAACACTACATAAGTATTAAAAACAAGAAATATTTTGGTTAATTGGTTAATTCAATTAATTACTCGATTTCGAACTGAATTAATTGATAATCAAAATTTTAAAAAATCATTAACTGATCTTCGACTAAACTAAATTTGCCCACCTATTAGTTAACTGAATTAAATTGATTCGATTAATTAATTTGATTTTAGCTCAACTATGAATATCCCAAACTTAAAGTTGAGTGATGACATAATGATCAAATTGTTATAAATAGATAACTTCTGTAACTGTTACCTAGCAATTGAAACTTCGGTAACCAAAACGCAACCTTAAATAAACCAAGGGATTATTTTTGTAATTTAAAAGCTAGGTGGGAAACTACAAACCAGTGTTGAAGTTGCAGAGCAGCTAATCAAGAAAGACAATTTTTATACGTAAATATTGGTTGATAAGATCACAAGAATCAAAACCTTAGCGCAGCAATGGCGTACCCAAGCATGGGAGAAGCCCATAGAAGAATCACAGATTACCTAAACAAGTTCTGCGACGCCGTTTCGTACCAAGATGTAGCTTCCCTTGCTCAGCTCTTTTCCTTCTCCTCCAACTCTCCTTCTCTCCTTTCCCTTGCTGACGCCCTAAACTTCTTCCAGGTCTATCTCTCTTCTTCCTTTCTTGTTCTTGTTATCAATTGTTTAAGGAGTCATAAGAAATTTGTCAAATTTTGAATTTTTCCCCCTTTTTCTTTGTGATAGGATGCTAATAGATTGATAAAACAATCGGATAAGTTTTCCCAGTTTGGTGAGATTTTGGCCCCGCTTTTTCGTTCTTTGCAAAGCTACAGACTTGGAAACTTGGTTGAAGCCTACCATGCGTTTGAAAAATTTGCAAAGTAATTTACTTTTTTCCGTTTTTTATTTTAGGTTTTCAAGATATTGTTCAGTCTTTTCTTTAATTAATTAGAGAGGTTTATGCAATGTGGTAATTGTTGGAATCTTGTAATGGCAGTGCTTTTATTCAGGAGTTTCGAAATTGGGAATCAGCGTGGGCATTGGAGGCTTTGTATGTTATTGCTTATGAAATTAGGGTTCTTGCTGAAAGGGTATATTGATGGCAAAACCTTGTAGTTTGTGGTTTCTCATAAAACAATTTGAATTTTATGCAAATTGAGTTTGGGATATTGTAATTGTAGGCTGATAGAGAGTTGTCTTCTAATGGAAAGTCCCCTGAGAAGTTGAAAGGAGCTGGCTCATTCCTTATGAAAGTATTTGGTGTTCTCGCTGTAGGTTCTTTTGTCTTCTAAAAATACTTTATCTGCCTATTATCAAGTTGTTTAGACTTCATTTGCTGAATTAATTGCCATTGTTCCTAATTGTTGGTTATGACACATGGATTACAGGGAAAAGGCCCAAAACGTGTCGGAGCATTATATGTGACTTGCCAACTGTTTAAAATCTACTTCAAGGTGATATTTATGTTTCTTCTAACTTTGCTTGCTGCTTTGCACATAATATTTTGGCTTGCTGTTCTATATTTATAGTGAATTTGGCTTTGGAAAATGGATTGAATGCTTAGAACTAGGTATGAGGTTAAGAAGCGTTTTAAGATTTTTTTCAGCCGCAGGCCTAGGATATTGTGTTCTCTTCCTCCACCATGCAGAACAAAAGAAATTCAAATGATTTTCTATCCCAACATCAGTTATGAGTATCTTCTTTCTTGAGCTGAGAAAGGCACAATTGACTATGCTGCGTATGAACATTAAAATTTATTTTGCAGCTTGGTACAGTTCACCTCTGTCGAAGTGTAATAAGAAGTATTGAAACTGCTCGAATTTTTGACTTTGAAGAATTTCCTAGAAGAGACAAAGTAATTCTTTTATCTTCCCCCTGGAATTTTCCATGTGTACAAACGGCAAGCCATTTGATGAATGCTTCCTCCTTTTCCAGGTCACCTACATGTATTACACTGGGCGTTTGGAAGTTTTTAATGAAAATTTTCCTGCTGTAAGTGATCTAAATTCCATGGAGAAAGCTTTCCTTCTTTCCTTTTGAGATATAAACTTCATTTGTGATTGTGTTTCGTGTGTTTGTCTAGCATGATTAATCATTTAGACTTGGGACCCTGCTTATAACTAGCACCCGAGCTTCTTATTACTAATTTTATCTGGTTTTAAGAGTGAGAAGAAATTCAATATAATGGGAACTTACTCTTTGTCCTATATACTGTTTGACTGGGCAGGCTGACCATAAATTATCATATGCCTTGTCACATTGCAACCCTCTTAGAGAAGCAAATATAAGGTTTGTTTATGTGTGCTTTTGGTATATATATCTTGCATCTGCATTGTACAGAAGCCATAATACCTGCCTTATTAAAAGTTGTAGCTGCATTGATCATTTTGATGTCTAATGTGGCATTTGACAACTAGGTGAAAATTTTCCTCTTTTAATGTAACTGCCTCAAACACATATGCTTCTAATTTATTTCATTTCAACTAGTATTTCTAATCTATTTCTTGACGATTTTTCTACTTATCATTAATGTCCTTATTCTGTTTTTTCTTTCTCTCATTTTATTATATTCATGGAAGTATCAAAATTGATCCAATCTAGCTGAGGATGAAGTTAATTTTTCTTTCAGTATTAAAAGAACTCCTTTAATATTCATACAAAGTGATTTCTATCTTCAATGTAATCCAAAATCCCAGTTGTGGATGCTTTGATGTTAGATGTTGGAAAATGATAGAAAGAACTGTAGTAACATCCTCATCATTCAAATTCACTGGATAAATATAAATCAATGCTAAGCCCTTGAGCAACTTGTTTTACATAATCTTACTTCTGCATCAAACTTTGACATGAGGTAGCAGGTTAAGTCCAGTTTTTAGTATTTCTTGCTTCTTATTTGGTTTGATTTTTGTAGGATGATATTGAAATACTTGATACCAGTCAAGCTTTCATTGGGCATCTTACCTAAAACTTGCCTCCTAGAGAAGTATAACCTCCTTGAGGTACAGTTTCTCTCTTATTGTTCTTATTTTTCTATGTAGTCCTTACGTACATCTAGATGCTTTATACTCATGCTTTTTTTTGGAGATGTATATATGGTGTGATTTAATATTAAAGGGAACAAAAGAAAATCGGATGAATGAAAAAGGCAAATTGCATATATTTTCTAAAAGCTTTGGCTATTGTTTCAATGTATCAAATTAGTAATTAGCAATGGTTGTCTTTGCAGTACAATGATGTTGTACAAGCTCTAAAAAGGGGTGATCTACGTCTTCTTCGGCATGCTCTCCAAGAACATGAAGACCAGTAAGTTTATCTTCCACAATTCTGTTGATAATGAAATCACCTTGTTAAGACTGATCTAACTATTTCGCCCCATCTATAAGGTTTTTGAGATCTGGTGTGTACCTTGTCCTCGAGAAGCTCGAGCTCCAAGTTTACCAAAGATTGGTCAAAAAAATGTAAGTGCTTTACACGAAATGACCCTTCATGATATTTTGAATCGTTGCTGCTCATAATATTGACTCTGAACATTCTCATCTCATAGTTACTTCATCCAAAAGCAAAAGGACCCAAGGAAAGCTCACCAGTTGAAGTTGGAAGTAATTGTCAAAGCATTGAAATGGCTTGAGATGGACATGGATCTAGACGAGGTATGTATTTTCCGATTACAGTCTTCCCTACAGTTGTGTTTGGTAATGAGAATTTACCATTCCTTTTTGTTCCATTTTGCAGGTTGAGTGTATAATGACCATTCTTATATACAAAAATCTTGTGAAAGGGTACTTTGCTCACAAGAGCAAAGTAGTAGTTTTAAGCAAGCAAGACCCTTTCCCCAAATTAAATGGAAAGCCTGTTACCTCATAAACATAATTTTCTGTAGTGGTAATATAGAAGTTAAAACTTTTGAGGTTTGATGATTATATGCAGGCTAGTTTGATAGTAAAATGATGAATTTTATAGAGAAATGGCTGGTCAAGCTGGATTTCCATGGACCTTTCAGTGTATTAACCATTCCTTTTAGGCTAGCTAAATCATCCATAGAAAGCTTTTTTGGCCGTTTTCCTTATCTTGTTGTTTAATGACCTCAGGAATAAACTTTTACTCAATTGATTGTAATAAAAAAATAGAGATTTAGATAATTATTTAATTTTAATTCTATTGACTTTATTTATTTATACTGAAGGCATATGTCAACCTAGACATACCTCAATATAGTAACTTTTGTTTATATTATACAACAGTTTATGCATGAATACGAGCAAGTTATTCACTAAGGATGAAAATGATGCAATTTTAATATAATTACAAACGGTAAAATTTACCATTGAAGAATGGAAAAGATGGAAAATTGATAACAAATTTACATTTATTTTATCTCGGTGCTTTAAGTAAACCATTCGTTTTATTAGTGCTCCAGGTTTGAACCATTATAGAACCTGGTGATATCGACCCCCTCCAAGTAAACTCAGAACTACATCGATAATTGAACATGCTCCTTTAGCATTTGTTGTACTGGAAGAGGATTAAGTCTAGAAAATAGAAGAAAAGGAACAAATGTAGACACAAATTTCTCAGCAGCTGACTTCATCTGCAAGTTCATAAAACAGGCAATACATAATCAGCTTAGGCATACTATGTAGCTTTTACATGTTTATTTTGGGTTATTTAGGCTTGCGATGCAATTTAAACATCTTTTGGTGCAAAGTTTGTAAAGAAAGGTAATCCCAGCAGTATCAGTATGTGATGGTAGATTGTTACACATAAAACATGAATACCTGTATGTTCTCCTTGTTAGGAGAACCAAAGTTGCAAAGCCCACCATGACTACTACTTTAATCACCTGACGTAAAGAAAAGGAAAAAGAAAATTAGCGGTGACATTTTGCAGAAAGAAGCTCATTCACAACTTATTTATATCTCTACTATACTATAAGGTATTAGATGACGACAACAACAACAAAGAGACTACAATAACAGGATGATTCAAATTTCAATGGAATTCTAAATATTAAATGGAGGAGAATTTTTTTTCATTTCAGTAGATATTAATTAATTGCAGATCATTGCAAATATGCATCCATGACCATAAACTAATTGTTTGGTCACATTAAGATCTTGTCCAGCTGCTATAAACACTCATCAGAAAACCATGCTATAATTCGTAAGACTTTTTGAACAACAATGGAGCAATAGAAAACATTGCCATTTGATCATAATACTAGTCTCATCTGTTCATACAAGCTATATCATACAATTTTGGTGTTAACTAAGATCCTTGTGTAAGTTTTTTTGGTGTCTAGTTTTATGGTGTTTCATATGGTCCTTGTGTTAGTTATTTTGATACTTAAATGTATATGTTTGTTTTAGATGCTATTTCACTGATATTTTGGTGTTTAGATGTGTTGAGCTTTTTGTTTGTTCCCTCACTAGCTCTATGCTAAAAAGAAATCATATAAAAGTCGAGGGGAAAATATGAAGGTTTTGCATTATGACAACCTTCATAGGAAGAAGAACCATTATCTTCTTGCAAGGGAAAATATATCTTGTTACTTCAATAGCAAAGCAAAAAATATAACCTTTCCAAAAGGTCCAATGGATTCCTCAGGATTCATGGAAGTCTCAACCCTTCGTCCTAACTTTTCAGAAGTCTTCCCATCTTCATTCTCCACAATAGCAGTGCCAGCATCAGCATCATTAGCCTGGAAATAACAAGCAAATTTGAACACATTTGAACAAATTTAATCAGGTGACCCTTTTCCCTGCAACATACAGTTTATAAGCAGGCTGCTATTTTACCAAACCAAGAACTTGATATATATATATATATATATATATGTATATGTATGTATCCTAGAGTGATAATAGTAGTTTAGACCATCTGAATACAGATGCATCAGCGAGTTCCAGCCTTGCATTACGTCCACTAAAGAGGGATGACAAACTTAATATATGTATATATGGTTTTAACTGTGTTATTCTGAACTGTTCCTTCATCAGCGGAATATCCCAAAAAGGGAAACAAATTAGTATCTTATTTGTAACATCTGCTAAGGTATATATTCAGTACAGTGCTTGACACAGTGAGCAATATTGGTTCCTTAAGCCTTTTATTCCATCAAGATGCATTTTTCATCTTGTATGCTACAGAAGGATTACTCAATATTCATAGTTATATTTCCAAACATGAGCTCAAGCACAGTAATATATATGTAAAGCCTTGCAGTTAATCAGAAAGAACATAATTTGCAGTAAAACATGATAAAAGTAAGTGACTTGAGATAATAAAATTAATTTATCCAATATTAGTAAAACCTTAAGACTATATGGGATATGTACTAACCTCTCCTGTGCTTTTTGGATCACAAGAACTCCAATTTATTAGGTGGGTATTTGCTTCATCGCAAAAACCTCCCATTTGATCCATTATTTGTTTGGCCCCAGTTGTTATGCATGAGCATTTCGCTTCACCCGGAAATATCCAGAGGCCAGAGGTACCAATGGAACAATGGTGATTACTCCAAATAGCCACTGATTTTCGTTTTCCATTTGAAGTTCCTTCAGCTTCTCGTGGATCCTTTTGAAAATTTTCTTCTTTACCCTCCTTTGTTACCGATTTTCTTCTAGAGTGTTGCTTTGCAGAAAACAGGTTCCAAGATTGGTTCCCTTTTGAATACTTGTCAAGGATTTTTTGAGAAAATTCGGCTTTTTCTGTTATTGATGCTCTCTTGAAATCTTTGGAATATTTCTTCTCTTCCTTCACCACACTTTCTCTTTGTTTAACTTTAAATTTATCCTTCAACTGCTGACTTTCTTTGGATGGTGCAGCCCCATATATAGGTTCCACTGAACCAAATGTCTGCACTTTTTCCCTATTGATTGTTCCTAATGTTATCTTTGGCGGTATGATCTTTTCTGTCTCAGCTTCATTGAGATGTGAATTTACTAGAAAAGAGTTGGCTCCTATCTTTCTCGTCTGAGATATTTTCGGTGGTGGTTTAATAGAAGGTCTCACATCCTGCCACAGATCAAGTTCCAGTGATCATAATCATGTGTCTAAGTTGCAATAACAAACGAACAATTTTAAGCAACATGCTCACTTTACCTGATATAGACTACCCTCAAATGCATTTATCATGTTCTTTACATTGCTATGGCCTTTCTCTGCAGGTCTCGGCTTCTTCGAGTTATTGCGCTTCTCTAGTTCTGAAGGAACTGAATCCTGGTGAAATACATAACTCAGTTAAATAGACATGTCTGATGCTTTTCATCTCTGTCATTCTAAATATTCAAATGAAATGAAAATTAAGAAAGCTCAAGGCTTTGTTAGTGAAGATCAAAAGGTTTTTACTGTAATGCTAAGTAATCCTTAACTGTGCTCTTTTGCTTCTGAATAAAACTTCTGTTTCTGCTAGTGATATCGAAATTGGCATCCTTGGCGTTGTTTAAGGGGACAGACACTTGGTTGGCTTCATTGGCTAGCAATCCACTTCGGAATGAACTTTCTTTTGATCCTTCAGAAGAGGCAACACTTAAATACATCAAGAAAAACGCCTTCTAGGATTGATTAAGTGGTATGAAAATTGAGTACGCAATATCAAACCTGAAACTTCACTATAACTAACAGAAGCCTGGTTGGGACTTCCATGACCGCTATCGCGAAGCTCTTCATGTTTCTTCTTTGAGTTATTATGCTTCTCTAGTTCTGAAGGAACTGAATCCTGGTGAAACATACAACTCAGTTAGATGGACATCTCTGTCATTCTAAATATCCATATGAAATGAACATTAAGAAAACTTGAGGCTTTTTTTAGTGAAGAGAACAAGGGTTTTTAGTGTAATGCTAAGTAACCCTTAACTGTGCTCTTTTGCTTCTGAATAGAATAACTTCTGTCTCTGTTGTCGATATCAAATTTGGCATCCTTGGGGTTGTTTAAGGGGACAGACGGTTGACTGGCTTCACTATAACTAACAGAAGCATTTTTGGGACTTCCATGACCACTATTGCAAAGCTCTTCATGTTTCTTCTTCAGTGCAGATTCCCTCTGAAAATGATCTTAGAAATATGTAACTTAGTAGCGCCACGGAAAGGAATAAGGTTTATCAGGATACCATAGGCATGCATTTTATCAAACAGCTTAATGCAGTGCATCCCATATTACTGGCTGATGGTTTAATGCACACATAAAAGGAACCTTGTAGGATTAGTCATTTATTGCATCAAAAGGAAAGCAAGGGAAAAAGAATACCATTATCCGAATTCGCTGGCGCTCTTCTTCATTGAGGAAAAACTGCAACTTCATATGAGCATGCCCACCTCCTTCAAGGGGAAATATGTCATCCCAAACACCTTTCTCAACCACCAATCTGGTTTCAAGTCCTGCCCCATGCCATATCTTTTTCACTCAGACTAACTCTTAATATTCTAAATGCTTATGGAAAATGAAAAGGCACAAACCTGTATGAGAAATCTCGTTTCCCTCTGCATCTTGTATTGTTATAATCAAATTGTCACGAAGGGTTGTCAATGGACTGTGCAATAGCAAAACATGTTGGAATTCAATATCAAAATTCACAACTTTAAAACACAGCAAAATCAAAGGATGTCAAAACAATGTTTAGAGTCATTACAATGAGAATTCCCCTTTGTCCCAAGTCTGGTACTCTATTTTTCCCTTGGAAACTGTGTTATGAGGATGAACTCACTGGTAAAATTTTCTTCTCACAGTGTATAGAATATAGCCATTCAAGATAAGAAAATTTCGACAAGAAAGTGTTGATTGGTTTACCTTTTATTGATACTTTTGATGATGATGATGATGATGATGATGAATGGAGACCCTTGAAATCCAGAACTGAAATGAATTTAATGAGGGAAGTCTTGAAAAAGGAGTATGAACTTCAACTGCCATATTGGAATTACAGTTAAGACAAAACTTGGTACCTGAAACTTGGATGGTTCCTGGCATTTGAGAGAAATCTTTTCTGTAAGACTAGAAAAGCAGAGATGATGATGATAAGAGAGATTAACCAGTGACTAAAACTAGCGTTATCATGTCAAATTTGATAATTTGAAAGGATGGCTTAAAAGGAAAACATTGTTTATCAGGAAGAGGACGTTTTCTGGATATGAATGTGTATAAAATATGTATGCTCAATTTTTTTCAAAAGAAATTCATATTGAAAAAAATACATATGTGGCTGGACTTGAAGGAAAGGTTACATAAAGGACCCCACTACAAAATTATTTATGACTCATCTATAAAGCAGGGAAATGGGGGCAGTCGATCTCTATCCTTTGTCTCACATAAAGCCAATTGGTCCAGTTGCTTGCTGGTCCTTTTTACCCTCTATCAAGGCAACTAACTTAGCAGGAGCAATAAGTAACTCTCTCTCTCTCTATATTTTGGGAAAAAAGGGAATATGGGTTTAGATTAGACAAACCCATAGAGATTCTGCATGAATAAATAAATTCAGGGGCGAATCCGGGGGGGGGGGGGGGGGTGGGCATGGCCCCGGCCCCTAAAATGTAAAATTTTATTTTAGGCCCTTAAAATTTTTTAAAAATTTTAAATAAGTAAAGGTAAAATTACACTTTGGCCCCCCTTAAAATTATAAAAATTTGATTTAGTCTTTTACAAATTATAAAGATATAAACTATAATAAATTAAAATTTCATCCGACCCCCCCTAAAAAATTTTTCTGGCTTCGCCCTTGAATAAATTGCTTGAAAACAGCCTTATCTTCATTTCTTTTCTTGATTTTCTTCAGGATCATTAGGTTTGATGTTTCCATTCTCCGCTGATATTCAGGAATGGAGTCCAAAACCTTCACAGATAGTGCAACAACTGGAAAACATTGGTGGTTTGTCATTACCTCATGGAGTTGTCTCTGGAGCAAAAGATAAATCTGCTTTTGTTTCACTCTGTTTGTTATCCGCATTGCTTCAACTCTTCTTCCTTCCTTGCCTATGCAAACATATATGCTGCAACAGGAAGAAAGAAGGTCAGACAATCTATGTTACTGGGACCTAAATGTAAGTGTCACATACACATGTATGTTTTATTTTTTTAAAGCTTTTGATTGTACTTGGAATGTATTGTGAGTTAAAAATAAATATTTCAATAAAAATAAGAGTTAGAATAACATAACTACTCGAAAATCAAGCAAAGCAAAGAGGGAAATGAATAATCTCTTTGTTGAGAATGACTCCTAAAAGTTTAAATAATAAATAATTCATTCAAAATTATTGACAGCAAATTTTGAGAATAAAAAGGAAAGATGAAAAAGTTTTGGACGTAAGACATGAAGAACTGAAAGAAAATGAAATTAAACATATTCGACGAGAACACAATTTTCATATCATATAAGTTTTGTGTTAATTACATATAGCTAATTGTAAACTTAATTGTGGTTATTATTATTATTATTATTATTATTTTATAAAGATGAAATTATCACCCTTTTTCTATTTGAATGGTCCAAATGTATCATTTAAGTTTTTAACTAGTAGAATTTTATCAATACTTCATGTGTAAGTGTTGAGAAATATTTGAAAGTTGTTGGTGGGTTAGAAATTAGTTTATCGTTAAAAGATATTCAAAGTAATAATATAGACTTTAAAAAGACAAGACCAATTACTGATTCCTAGGGACTTGCTTGATTTTCGAAGCAAAATTATGGAGTATTCTGGATGGCTTAAAGCTCATTCAACGTTGAGGTCATAATAACGTAATTATTCATTCTGATAGTTTGGAGGTTGTCAAAGCTATTCATGAATGTGGTTCGAAAGGTTCAACCTCTGCTATGATTAGAAGAATACACTAGATTTTGTCCCAAGAGAGCCAGTGGATTTTAAGACATATTCCTAGGGAGAACAATTACTGCTGACTACCTTGCTATTGGCTTTTGAAAGAGAGGAAGATTTACACCTGTTTGAGTCTCCCCCAGATGAAGTGCTAGATTTCCTTAAGTCAGATAAAGAGAGGCTTTTTGTACCTCTCGGTTTTTCCTAGTAATTTAACTTTGTTATGTTTTTTTTTCACCAAAAAAAAAAAACGACAAGACCAATCGAAAAACAAAGTACAATGTGATATTATATTTGGTAAAAATTAAAATTAAAAAACTATCTTTTATTATTAAAAACAAATGAAGCTTTCATTGTTAAGAATAAGAGATATTTGAAAACAACATATCCCACATTATTAAAGGTGGATTTGGATGAACGGTGCGTTTACTTACGGTTAGTGTAAAAACAATAGTGACAGTGAGATTAGATACTGTAACGATACTGTAGCGTAAGATAAAAAGTAAACTAAACGCACCGCACTGCATCCCCCGCCTATCCAAACCCACCTTTAGCCAGGTCTTTAAATTTTTGCTTATAAGCTGTAACAATTCAATAAATTTGTTAATGTTTATTGATAGGATCGACTCAAATTTTTGAATTTGCTCCCTTGAGTGCACAATTTTTCTAATGATATTAAAAATAAATAATATAAAAATTATTGCATTTTAAAACCATTTATAAATATTTTTAATAATATAAAATTTTAAAATAATATATTAAAATTACATAGAAACGATATTTTGAAGTTTAATGTTATATTTTACCGTAGTGAATCCCTTCTTCAAATTCTTTATGAAATTTGAAAACTTCTATTATTTTGTTCATGCTTATTAATTGCAAAATAAATAAAAAAGTAAATATTTTTTTTTCAATGGGTGAAACTTCATTCATTCAAGACAAGATAAAAAAGAGTTCAATGATCTCAAACAAGTTACAAGAAAGTAAAATTAAAAAAAAAAAAACAAGTAAAACAATAAGCAAACAAAAGAAAGAAAATCACAAAACCTTGCCATGAGAACGGGCGTGGACATGGGCTTGAACACAAAGCTTAAGCAGACGACCTAGATGGTGAAGGGTTAGGAATGGACTAATAAGGGTGTAGGCACAAATTGGGGTATGAAAGGCTCAAAGCCCCACAATAAAGACCTTTGGAAGATTACTCATGAGAAAGAGAAGAAGGTAGCGACTAATAAAGACAAAGCCAGTTGAGCTGAGAGTTAAATTTGAATACAATTGATACATATATATAAATAACTGATTTTGGTTAGGCTTCTACTATTTTACAACTGTCCAAATATCCTATGGTTAGTTACATGACCTAAGCCAAATATATTGAAGGAATGTAATAAATTCTTATCAAAATGAAATTCAATTTTTCTTTCTTTCAATTCTCTTTTCTTCACCAAACTTGAATCCACCACTTGGATTCATAACAAATTGGTATCAAAGCTTTATCTATTCACACCAACTTAGGTAAAAACAAAAATAAGTAGATTAAGTGTAGGGTGTGCCTTGTATGTCCGGAGAAATAGATGGCAATGTTGTGACAAGGAGGACCACAACGTCACACTTGGGACATCACGACGTGTTCTTCTATTTGGCAACCGTGTTTTAGACTTCAAACAAGACTTCTTCTCCTAATTAGACTCTAATTATTCCAAGGATATTTTAGTATGATTAGAATTCTAATCTTATCCTATTTAAAGGGGTTATTGTATCCCTGTTTTGTTAAGCCAATCAAGATGTACTCGTAGGCCTTTTTTTTAAGGCGACAAGATGTAGTCGCATATTAGATTTGGTGAGAGTTCCGTGGTAACTATGAAGAGTATTTTATACCTTTTTTGTGGGTACCCTATGAGGTTTAGGGTTTTGTTTACTGGTTTGCTATTTGGAATTTTGAGTTTTGTATTCCAGGTTTTGAGTAATGTACAAGTTGTACATTTAGGTTATTTTTTCCATATTGTACTCTCGTTTGTTTACTCTTTAGTGAAAAATCAAAGCCTTCTTTACCCGTGATTTTTCTCTCTTTGAGGGTTTTCCATGTAAAATATTTGTGTTCGTTCTTCTCCATTTTTACTACTTCGTTATTTATACAAGTTGATCCCAAATAAACTAATATCAAAGCTACGATTCAGCTTTCGTAGATCAACTCGTTCAGTGGCACAACGTCTTTGGATATTGAGAAGTTATATGGACTACAAAATTTCAGTTTCTGGCAATTTTGAATAATTATAGAGGTACTTGATGTGGCCGAGCACAAAGATAGTGATTTGTTGTTCTCCACATATAATTTGAATGACGGTGGAGTTGTGTTAGGTGTCAGACATGGGCCTGATTTAGAGAAGAATCTTATCCCCTTTTGGTTTTAAAGACTCAAATGGTTCACAAAGGGTTACAGTCTAGGTGGAGAGAGTTAATGTTTTCTCTCATGTTTGGGTATTACTGACCCTTGTTACATTATACAACTTTTATTTGAAAACTAGGAGTCTTTTAGTTTCCAAGTTTGAGCACGGTTTAGACTTGGTTAAAATTCTGCAAAATTTGAGTTTGGCACGTGACGGGGCATGAAAAAGAAGGTATGATAAATATGAGTCAAGGTGGATATTTGTGGGGTGTGTCTTGTATTTCTAGAGAAACAGATGGCAACATCGCGACGAGGAGGATCATGACATCACGACTTGGGACGTCATGACGAGGCGAAAACAATGTCACGATGTGTTCTCCTATTTGGCAACTATGTTTTAGACTTCAAATAGGACTTGTTCTCCTAATTAGACTTTAATTATTCCTAGGATATTTTAGTATGATTAGAACTCTAATCTTAGCCTATTTAAAGGGGTCATTATATCCCTATTTTGTTAAGCTAGTCAAGATGTGCTCGTAGCCCTTTTTCTTTAAGGGCGACAATGTGTAGTCACATATTAGTTTTGGTGAGAGTTTTGTGGTAACTATAGGGAGTATTTTATACCTCTTTAGTGAGTACCCTATGAGTTTTAGGGCTTTATTTACCAATTTTCTCTTTGGGATTTTGAGCTTTGTATTCGAGGTTTTGAGTAATGTACATGTTGTGCATTTAGATCATCTTCTCCATATTATACTCTCATTTGTTTACTATTTAGTGAAAAGATGAAGCCTTCTTTGCCAGTGATTTTTCCCCTTTTGAGGGTTTTCCATGTAAAATATTTGTGTTCATCCTTCTCCACTTTTACTACTTCGTTGTTTATACAGGTCGATCCCTAACATTAAGACACATGAGACTAGATTAAATCAACTAGAGGAACAAGTCACGACCATTCAAAAATATCTTGAAATTATGTAGGCACATGAATAAATAGTTCAAAATATGTGGGAGGATCAACAAAAAAGCATTGATACTCGAATAGAAAATATGGTGCAGTTGATGATGCAAAGGAATGAAAAGCTACAATTTATTGCAACAACTTTAGATGATAGCACTGTTGGAAAAACTGTTTAAGAAAAATAAACTTATAGCACGTGTTGAGACAATTTATGAGTAGTGCCAAGGAGTAGTGCCCACTGGTGTCTGGTACTACTCAACTCATAACCTTGCAATGTTTAGAGTTGGCAAATTTTGGCAACAAAAATCCTTGGGCTTAGATCTTTGCTGATACTTTGGATGAGTGGAAGCCTATAACACCACATACCCGGCCTAGACGTTATGGATGAATTATGAAGGTTACAATGAAACCCTAAAACTTTGATCACTTCAAGTTCAAGAAAAAATGTTTGTCGCAATAACGTATGAGTGTATTTTGAAATATTTGCTTATAGAATTAGTTTATAGAAACCATTTTGCCTTAAATCCTTATTTTGTAAAACACAATGTTTTGATTATATATTTGCAGTAGAAAAATCCCTTAGAGTTATTATTTTTAAGGAAATCATTAAATTCCACAAATCGTTCGACTGGTTTAGTTTATCATAAATCATACTGATTTATCAAAATACTAATTAGAAGTATATTTTGCAAAACCCAAAAACCAAAGTAAATGTCCCGAAATTTAACAATTTAAAAGTTTGTAAAGTCTGTAAACAAAATCCAAAACAAAGTTAGAGTTTAAATAACCGAATCAAGCTTCGGATCGCTGCCAAATCCTAAGTCTTAGGATTACCTGAAATATGGAAAATTAATAGAGTGAGCTAAAAAGCTTAGTGTATGCCTTGGCCTATATATAGAAACCATACAGAACATGCTTATATGCAAATATTAGAATAACAAATCAGAATATAATAATCCTACCCTCGTCCGCTACACCATCTCCATCCAACTTATCACACCAAATAGGACTACACGAGCCCATCCATCTATCACAACATGTCGTGGTCGTATGCCACTTAGCAATTATGCAGCTGAGCTGCCAGATAGATATTGTGGATATATCGCTAGAATTGCAGTAATGCTGCTAGAATCACGATTTCTCCAACTATTGAGCAGAAGCGTGTAAAAGAGTAAAATTATTGTACTAAAAAATCACACTAATTCAATTCCCAGGAAAGAGAGGTAGATCACAAGGATCGCTTAAGTACTAGGTCTTTCCTAGCCAAAATATCCCTTTATTGTAATTTAATGGCACAATAAATCACTACGATCACACTCACAAAATATGCAAATTAAACAATATAGACCACTAGAATTTTAACGAGGTTCAGCAAATTTTGCCTACGTTCTCGGACACTACCAAATATATTTCACTCTAAAATACAAGTGAAAATTTACAAATAGGGAGAGAGAACAATGCCTTAGGAAGATAATAACAAATGTGGGATGATTTAAATGAGAAATGGTTAGGGCTATTTATAGTTGAGGTTCAGGGATCAACTTGCAAAGTCACTATACAATTAGGGACCAAAAATCTTGCAAATATCTCATGCCAAATCTCAATCCCACTTTTTGTGCCTTAAATCTCAGATTTGTAGTGCTAACATTTTGATACCCATATCTTTGTAATATTTACAAAATATGGATGATTGCCAATAATCTCCACCTTGAAGATTTGATTAGGATAATCTTATCTTCACTCAATTCTTTCTGCCTTTGTCAACAATACTTGATAGTGCCTTCTTCAACTGTTAAACTTGCAGGATATTTATCAAGTTCAAACAATGTTCGAACTTGGTTGTTCCTTTTTGTACCTTTCATCACCGTCAACACCCCAGCTACTACCTTTAGTAATCCATCTCTCAAAGTGATTGTGAGCCCTTTAGATTTAGGACCCCTAATGAGATAAGATTTTTCTTCAAGCAAGGTATGTAGCGAACATCTGTCAAGACTTGGATTGAGCCGTCGTGATTCTTCAATTGGATTGTACCTACTCCCATTGTCTTACAAGCGCTGTCACTGCCCATAAAAACAACTCCACCTTCTAGTTCTTTAAGACTAGAAAACCAGTCCTTATTAGGACAGATATGGTAAGTACATCCTGAATCCAAAATCCACTCATCTGTATGACATGCCATTGCCATGCCAACCAAGCTAAAGTCTGACTCCTCATCATGCTCCACTACACATGCATCAGAAATAGACTTGCCCTTTTGTAACTTAGGACAATTATTTTTTCAATGCCCTTTCTCACGACAAAAAGCACATTCATCTTTGGTAGGTCTCCCTTTGGACTTTCCCTTTCTACCAGGTTTGCTGCTGTGTGAACGACCTGTTACTGTTAAGACTTCTGCAGTTGTATCTCTGTGATCCTTTTTATCTTTCTTTCGAGTCTCAGATCTATACAACGCATTATAGACTGCATCAAATGTGATCGTATCCTTCCCATGAAGCAATTTGGTGGTAAGATGATCATATTCATTAGGAAGAGAATTCAACAACAATAATGCCTTGTCTTCATCTTCAAATTTCTCATCCAAATTTAGCAAGTCTGCTAAAATTTTATTGAATGAGTTCACACGATCATTCATCAACATGCCGGGTGTATACGTGAATCAATAAAGCTTCTTTTTCATATAAAGCCTATTTTCAAGACTTTTCCATTAGAAACTTTTCCTCCAGTGTATCCCACAACTTCTTCGCTGATGTCTCCCTCATGATAGAGTACTTCTGCTCTTTGGCCAAACATAGGCAAATTGTACCACACGCCTGTCTATTGATCTTGGCCCACTCCTTGTCATTCATCTTGTCAGGTTTTCTTTCAAGGGCTATATCCAACTCTTGCTGACATAAGACATCTAGGATCTCACATTGCCACATACCAAAATTATTGGTACCATCAAATTTCTTTACTTCAAATTTTGCATTGGTCACAGTAGTCTTTGCTGATGACGATTCCTTTGCCATTTTTCTCCTCAATCCCAACTACTGTATATGTGAATAGTACCGTCAATATGAATAGTTTCGTGGATGAACAATACCGTATACGCAAATAGTATCATAAATGATCATATTTCCCAAGTACGAATCTAGCTCAGATACCAATTATTGAGCGGAAGTGTGTAAAAGAGTAAAATTATTGTAGTAAAAAATCAAACTAAGTTCAATTCCCAAGAAAGAGAGGTGGATCACAAGGATCGCTTAAGTACCAGGTCTTTCCTAGCCAGAATATCCCTTTATCGTAATTTAATAGCACAATAAATCACTACAATCACACTCACAAAATATGGAAATTAAACAATGTAGAACACTAGAATTTTAACGAGGTTCAACAAATTTTACCTACGTCCTCGGACACTACCAAATATATTTCACTCCAAAATACAAGTGAAAATTTACAAATAGGGAGAGAGAACAATGCCTTAGGTAGAGAATAACAAATGTGGGATGATTCAAATGAGAAATGGTTAGGCCTATTTATAGTTGAGATTCAGGGATCAACTTGCAAAGTCACTATACAATTAGGGACTAAAAATCTTGCAAATATCTCATGCCAAATCTCAATCCCACTTTTGGTGCCTTAAATCTCAGATTTCTAGTGCCAACATTTTGGTACCCATATCTTTGTAATATTTACAAAATATGGATGATTGCCAATAATCTCCACCTTGAAGATTTGATTAGGATAATCTTATCTTCACTCAATTCTTTCTGCATTTGTCAACAATACTTGTTAGTGCCTTTTTCAACTGTTAAACTTGCGGGATATTGATCAAGTTCAAACAATGTTTGAACTTGGTTGTTGTTACCACTTTGGTCATCATATTTGCGGGATTATCTACAGTATTAATCTTCTGAAGATGAATTTTCCACTCATCACTAATTTCCCGCACAAAATGGAATCGTACGTCGATATGCTTTGTACGTGCATGATAGACTTGATTCTTTGCTAAATGAATAGCACTTTGACTATCACAATACACATTAATATGCTCCTGAACCAATCCCAATGTTTTAACCATACCTTGTAACCAAATAGCTTCCTTTACAGCCTCTGTTACAGCCATGTATTCGGCTTCTATGGTTGACAACACAACTGTAGACTGCAGTGTGGACTTCCAACTTATTGGTCCTCCAGCAAGTGTAAATACATAACCGGTGGTTGATCTTCGTATGTCCAAATCACCGGCATAGTTAGAATCAACGTACCCAATAACACCTTTACCAAGCGTAGTATCCTACTTGAACAGTAATCCAACATCTATGGTCTTCTAAATATACCGTAAAATCCATTTCACAGCTTGCCAATGTCTTTTTCTAGGATTATGCATATACCTGCTCACTATACTAACTGCCTGTGAAATGTCAGATCTTGTACACACCATTGCATACCTCAAGCTACCTACTGCATTAGAATACAAAACTTGTAACATGTATTCTTGTTCCGTATTCATCGAAGGAGATAGTTGTGCAAGAAGCTTAAAATGAAAAGCCAACGGGGTAATTACAGGTTTTGTCTGCTCGTTCATGCCAAACCACTGTAGTACCTTCTTCAAATATTGCCTTTAAGACAAGCTAGCTCTACCATGAGCTCTATCTCTACATATTTCAGTGCCAAGAATCTTCTTAGCTTCACCTAGATCTTTCATCTCAAACTCAAGGTTCAGTTGAGTCTTTTCATTTTAAACTCAAGGTTGAGTTGAGTCTTCAATCTCTCAATTTCAATTGTACTCTTAGATGCTATCAACATATCATCAACATATAAGAGCAAGTATATGAAAATTCCTTCTTGCAGCTTCTGAAAATACACGCAATGATCAAATTTACTTCTTGTGTACCTTTGCCCTTTCATGAACTGATAAAATTGCTTGTACCACTGCCTCGGAGATTGTTTCAATCCATAAAGTGACTTTGTCAGTTTGCAAACCCAATTTTCTTTATCAGCAACCTTGAATCCATCTGGCTTAGTCATTTAGATTTCCTCTTCCAAATCACCGTGTAAAAACGCAGTCTTCACATCAAGCTGAACTAGTTCAAGGTCATATTGCGCAACCAAGGCTAGCAAAATCTGAATAGACGAATGCTTCACAACTGGAGAAAACACTTCATTGTAGTCTATTCCTTCTTTCCGAGCGTAACCCTTTGCTACCAATCTAGCCTTGTATCGAATTTCATTTTTACTAGGAAGTCCTTCCTTCTTTGCATATATCCATTTGCATCCAATTGCCTTCTTTCCTTTGAGTAGTGTCACCAACTCCCAAGTCCTATTTTTATGAAGAGACTGCATTTCTTCATTCATATCTTGCTTCCACTTTACACCATCAGGGTTACTTCTTGCTTCTGTGTAAGTAGAAAGAACATTATCATCTGTAATTATAAGTGCATAGGCCACTATATCGTCAAAGCGAATAGGCATACAATCTCTGTTCTTGGCCTTCTATATGCAATCGAATCTTGTTTCTGTAGAAGTTCTTGGGTCGAAAATTCTTCATCATTTGTTCCTTCAATATTAGCTGGATCATCATTAACTTTTTCAAGCTCTACCTGCTGCAAAGTACTACTGGTTTTGTTATCCTTTTGTGAATCCTTGTTCTTCATCATGGTTGATTCATCAAAAGTCACATCTTTACTGAAAACAATCTTCCTTGTATCAGGACACTAAAGACAATATCCTTTTACTTTACCAGTTGTATGAACTATATTTTGCCCGGGCCTTAAAATAAAATAAAATAAAATAAATGTTTATTTATTTTAAACAGTCCATATACAGAGCCCAAAATTAAATACATAACCTAGCAGCCCAAATACCTAAAGCCCTACACCCGGTTACAACCCAGTAAACCCACACCCAGTATACCTAAGGCCCTATACCGGTTACACCTTTGACCCAACTCAGAAGAAGCCCAAGTGGCCTAAACTGTAAGCCAAGGATGGAAGACCTAGGGTTTCAGAAACCCTAGGTGCCGTAATCAACGCGTCTGTTCGTGTCCCATCATTCCAGCTACCCTTCATCGGTGCCGTGATTCCAGGCCCCATATCGTGCCGTAATCGACGCGCAAATCAACGCCGGTGGTCTACTCTCCTCGATCACCTGCAAAAATGGAAAGAAACAACAAAAACGAAACAAATATGGCAGGGAATAATTTAAACATGTAAAAATGCTATGTACAGTGGCTATAAAAGCCTGAATCAGAACGATGTAAAAGACTGATTTTTTTTACAGAAGATAACAGATATACATACACATATTTACAGAAAAGAGGAAGCAGTTGTTTACCTAAAGGTGATTTTGTTTTCTCTCTATTGAACGCATATAAATCTTTTTTTTTAAAAAAAGATTAAGTTTAAGAGGAATAAGAAATAACTTGTGATTCGCCGAGGGAAACGAAAGTTTTTAGCCTTCCGACCGCCATGTAAGGAGGCGCGTGTGGCGCATGGGCATGGGCTGCTCGGTGGCCGAAGGCCGAAGCCAGGGACTCCTCTCTTCCCCTCTGCAGAGAGTTTCAAACTTTTTTTTTAAAAGACCGGTGTAAAATGAATTTTGGGCTTAAGTTTTGACTTATATAGCATTACAAAAACGGTGCCGTTTTGGCTTAGTTCAATATGCACTAAAACGACATTGTTTCAACAGAGGATCCGCGTGTTGACCCGATTACCTGGGGAGGATCCGCGTGTTTTTGTAAAATGGGGAAATTGCCCAATTGATCCTTCCTCTTTTTTAAATATTTACAATTTTATTTTATTTTTATTTAAATTAGGCCCTTATATTTTACTTTTGTTTCAATTTAGTCCTAATGACCAATATAAAGTTTATCTTGGGACAATGTTGTTTTGGGATTAGGGTCGATTTGCCCAATGAGCCCCTCGGCTTTTAGCCTGTGTTTTAATTAGGCCCAGTTTTATTTTATTATTTTGCATTTTACCCTAAATTCTTTAATTAAATTCAATTTTAATCCCTCTTTTATATTTTTAATTTATTTTTATATATTATTTATCTTTATAAATATTAGTTATATAAAATAATATATATTATTATTATTTATATATTATCCATTATATTATTATTATTATTATATATATTTTATGTATAAATTATATTTTATTATATATTTTATTATAAATATTTCCTTATATTAATTTTTGTATATTATGTATTATTATTTATTAAATTTATAAATTGTAAATTTTTTTAAAAATTGTTAATAAATAATAGTATATATATTATCCTTATTTATATGATGGTATTTATATTCATTTATATTTTATTACATATCATATTCTATTATATATTATTCCTTAGTATTTTTCTTTTATATATATATATATATATATATATATATATATATATATTATTATATATTTTATTTGTAAATTATGTTATACACTATATATTTTACCATATTTCCTTACATTACCTTTATTTTATTATAAAGTATACATTATTTTATTACTTATTAATTATATACATTTTTAAAATTTTTATAAATAAGTGTAATATCAATATTTAGTACATTATTTTTTATATATTAAGTTATTATACCTTATATTATAATCTATATATGTATATATTATTTTAAAAAAAAGGGTGTTCTTTTTATCATTCTTATATTATTTAACATATTTCTAAATATTTTATTTTTTATTTGATTTATATTTTTATACATTTTAATTTACTTATTTATTTTTGGTTTTCTCTTATTTTGATATTGTTTAGTAGGTTAAATTTTACATATCATTTGTTTTTGTATAATCGCATAAAATTAATTATTTATGGCAATTTGCATAAAATATTATCATATATGTATATTGCAATTTATATTTGTTGTATTCATTATGCACTACATTGAGTTTTGTATGTAACAATAATGCATGAACATTTATGTTATTTATGATGATATATGCATAAAGTGATAATGTATATTGTGTAATTTACACCATTATTTATTACTCTTTGTACTATATTTGCATAAAATGATAAAGCATGTACTATATAATTAGGTTTATTAAATGTTAATTTCTTGTAAAATGTAAAATACATCATTATTTTCAAAACAAAAATATCTCATTTCACAAAGAATTTTTAAAAGATGAGGCAATGTTTTGATATTTAGGAATTCGAGAAGCAGTGCCCTAACATGCTGGGTTGTGATTTCTCGTTTGTCTAAATATCTAAAATATCCTTTTAAATGAGTTTTACAAATCACAAGATAATTTTAGTTACGAAAGTTTAAAGATATCGTGTCCAATCATGCTGGATGTGATGTTTGTACTCTTTTAAAACAAATGAATCTTGATTCTTTTCTCAAAACATTACGGTTTTAAGGGGATCTCATTTCTAAATTCGTTCAAATTTCTGACATTAAGACAAAATTATTCAATTTGGTACCAATTTTGGGCGTTATGAGGGTGCTAATCCTTCCTCGTACGTAACTGACTCCCGAACCTATTTTCTCGTAATTTCGTAGACCAAAACATTTTATAAAGTGATCCAATCACACTTTAAAAGGTTAGTGGCGACTCCCGTCTTCGTTTTTTAAAACCCATTTTTAAGGAGCTTTCGATAGCTTGGTGACTCTATTGGGGACTCAAGAGAGTCGAGCCAAGAAATTGATTATTTTATATATCTTAATGTTAGAGGTTTCGACTCCAATTATACCCAAGAATAATGCTTTCTTTGCTCTTGGGTCTAACTTAGATTCTTTTACAGATAATATGCAGTGGAACCAAAAACATGTAAAGAATTATAATTAGTAGTAGATTTACTAGTCCACATCTCCATAGGAGTTTTCCATTTATTGTAGCTGATGGCAAATTGTTAATTAGATGGCATGCATATGTAACCGCCTCAGCCCAAAATTTCTTGCCCAATCCAGCATTGGACAACATACATTGAACTTTCTCCAGTATAGTCCGATTCATACGTTCTGCTACCCCATTCTGCTGTGGTGTATCCTGAACAGTGAAGTGTCGCACAATGCCCTCATCTCGACATACTTGTAGAAATGGATCATTCTTGTCTTCTGTACCATTATCTGATCGAAGTCGTTTGACCTTTCGACCAGTCTGAGTCTCCACCATCTTCTCCCATTTCAGAAATGCATCCAATACTTCACTTTGACTAGGGAGTTAGTAAATATTAATCGTTTAATATTTATAAGTCTATTATAAAATTTTATTAAAATTAGGTTAGAAAATTTTAACGTTTAGATAGTTAATTAAGTAAAAAGGATTAAATCGTAAAAGTTACAAAAGTTAATTACTAATAGTTATAGTGCTAAATAATTATGAATTTATGTTTTAATGGCCTTAAATGGTAATTAGACCGTAATGTGGTAGTGCGGACGATTATGGGTTGGTAAATTGTTAAATTTTGATGTTGATAAAAATGGTAAAAAGGTAAATAAATAAATAATAAACATAAACAAATAAGCCAGAAAGGAATCATCAGCTTCCTTAGGCTCCATTACCGAATTTTATGAACTAAACCACCTTAGGAAGAGCTTGAATTTCAGTTAAGCTAAATCTATTTGCATGGTATGGAATTTTTATACGTTTTTAGTGTTTTTTAATTTTTTTGAGATCGTTGAGCTTAATCTAGCTAACTCGGGGACTAATTTGTAAAACTATTAAATGTTTAGAATTATGCCATTGATGAATTTGTAATGTTTTCAAAGTTTGGTGAAAGATTATTAAGCTTGGTTGTTAGATAGGACTATTTTGTAAAGTGATTTTAAGTAGTTTTAAGTTTAAGGACTAAAATGATAAAATAACAAATCTATAATGAAATTCTTGAAATTTATCAATAATTATGGGCTATATATGTAGAGGAAAATTTTGCTAGCCTTGTTTGGCTAAATTTGTGATTTAATTGGAAGTTTCGGGTTTAGGGATTAAATTGAATAAAATGTAAAAGTTTAGGGTAAAAGTGTAAAATATTGTTAAAGGGTTAAAAATGCAAAATTGAATATTTTATGATATTGAATTGGTTAATTGAATAAAATTATTATATTTATTTCTTGAAATGAATCAGTCAGTTGATAAACACAAGAAAGGAAAAATTGTCGAGTAGTCGTCGTCGCACGTTGTTAGTTATCGTATTTTGATAAGTTTGCATTATGTTTATTATGTTGTTAATGTTTCAACTTATTAGTAATTGATTATATGAAATTTAGTGATGTTATGTTTTTTTGAATGTTAATGGAATGTAAAGATAAAGTTTAAGCATGAATCATCTCGGAAAACAGAATAAGCCTGTGTAAACTTAGTGAATAGCTAGGATACAAATGACATGTCATTAGGGACTAGAAGATACTCTATGCCGATGTTATATTTAGCATAGAAGATACTTTATTTCATTTTACTTCTTGTAGATTGTCAGACTTTTGCTGTCAATTGGAACGTCATTGGAGATCACACTATCTGGAACCTCATTTGGTAGCTATTCACTTATTTTAGCCCAGTTATAAGTGGCATGTAAATAGGGATTTGGTTATGTATGGTATAAGTACTATGGTTATATATTGTGCCTTTTGAAGAATTTAGTGTATGTTTTGATACAAATCTTAATTGGTATGTTGGTTGGTTGAAGTATGTAATGGTCAATGAATGATCTTGTATTTAAAGGCACTTTTAATGGTTGTTTTAGTATGTTTATGTCAATAGGCAACTTGAAATATTTTGTGTTTAGTTGAATGGATGTTGTTTATATTTGAAATTGTGGTGCCAATGAGGGCATACTCGTTAGGCACATAGGTTGATTGTGAATTGCTATATTTTGGCTTGTTTTGGTACATTTTGAATAAGTTTGAAAGTTGGTTAATGCATAGCTTGGATTCTAAGTTTTGGCATGTGAAATGGCTTCTGTTTGAAGGTGTTTTTGGGTACACATAACCTGGGACACGGTCTGCTACACAGCCGTGTGCCTCACACGACCATGTGGCCTCTTTGATTTTTGGTGCAGGATTGTCCACATGGTCTTAGAGAGTTACACGATCGTGTGATCCTGAGTTACACTGGTAGAAATTTTTACACGGTTTGGCCACACGACCATGTTCTTGAGCCATACAGGCTAAGCCCTGTCAGACAACCGTGTGACCCTTGTTTTCACTTTTTACTCAAAATTTTTTAAAAGTTTCATTTTAATCCAAAATTGTTTCTGTTTTGTTTTAAATGTTTCGTAAGCTTGATTTAGGTCCTGAGTTGATTGAATAGCATGGAAATGAATGGTTATGATTTATTTATTTATTTTTGATTAATTTATGATAAACATTCAAGATTTAATGTCATAATGTCTAGTTTGGTTCGAGAGACCATAACAGGTATAGGGTGTTACATTCTCCCCAGTTGAGGTCATGACATTGAATTTCCTTGCCCTTAACGTCACAGCATCCTCTACTGAAGTCGTGACGTCAGCATTTTGTTTTTGAATTCGTGACACATCTTGACCGAAGTCATAAGATTGAGCTTCTGCCTTCGATGTCGTGACGTGATTCCCTCATGGTTGCAACGTCAACTTAGTACTTTGTAAAAGTTTACATTTTAGTCTCTTAATCAACATCAATTAATCGTAAGAGCTTTCGTAATCTCGTTTATAACCTAGATTTGATTAAATAACACATTATAATTAAGAATTCAATCTAATGGGGAGTTGTAGTTGCTCCGGCAATGAATGTGACATCTCACATCTCGGATCCAATGATTGAGTCGGATGTGGGATGTTACACATATCCTGAAGATTCAAGATTATCCTAGACTTATTAAATATATTCTTTATTTTAATTAGCCAAAAAAACTGCAGTTGAGAGGCAAATTAGAGAAATGTTGTTTTCTTTCATCATAAAGACCAATAAGAGTCCATTTGCTTCCCCATGCTTTCTAATCAAGAAAGATGGCTTTTCGAGATTTTATGTGGACTATAGACAACATAATCCTATGGCTATTAAGGACAAGTTTCCTATTCCTATGATTGATGATCTATCGGATCCTTCCAAGGCAGATGCCATCGCAACTAGCTATTTCTTAAAAGCATCAAGTCACTAAGAGGTTTCCTAAGCCTTACTTTCTATTATAGTAAATTTGCAAGAAACTATGGTTCTAGTAACAAGCTTTTGACTAATATTCTAAGAAAGGATGCCTTCAAATGAACCCCTGAAGCTATTTTAGATTTTGAAAAATTAAAATAAGCTATGGTATTTGCCTTTTTGTTGGCCTTGCATAAGTTTTTTAAGACATTCTACTTTGAGACGGATGTTTGCAGCATTAGAATTAGAGCTATTTGGACTCAAGATGGGAGGTCATTCACCTACATAAGCAAGGTACTAAGGCTAAAACACTCTGACCTATCCATTTATGAGAAAGAGTACCTAGAATTCCTAATGGTAGCTAGTAAGTGGAGAAACTATCTTGAAATAGAAACTTTTGTATAAGAATGGAGAGCATGAGGCCTTAAAATACCTATTAGAACAAAAATTGACAACTATTATACAAAAAAAAGGGTTAACCAAACTACCTGGGTTAGATTATAAGATAAAATACCATAAGAGAATATTGAAAAAGTTTGTTGATGCTCTATCAAGGTAGTTTGAAGACAATGCTTCTTTACCAACTATCAGTTATGTCACTACAGTTCGAACATGGTTAATTGAGATAAAAGACATATATATTGGTGATGAAATGGCTCAGAAAATATCATTCATCTTACCATTGATTTATTAGTGTTACATACTATACTCTCACAAATGGGGTCCTTAGGAATAGGAGAAAGGTTTATGTTAGCAGTAATAAGCAATTAAGGACTAAAAGAATTGAGAAATTGTATGATTCACCCAAAAGGGGGCCATTCTAGCATCTAGGTTACTTACGAAAGACCTAAATCCAATTTTTTCTGGCCTAGAATGATAAAACAAGTGAGAAAGCACATATATCAGTGTGATGTTTACCAAAGAAATAAAAGGGAGCACATAAATTATTAATGATTACTTTAGCCTTTACTTATTCCTATAGGTGCTTGGGAGGTAGTTTACATAGACTTTGTTGAAGGTTTACCCTTTTTTAAAGGTTCCAATTTCATTTTAGTGGTGATTTATAACCTTACTAAGTTTGTACACTTTAGAACACTCACTCACCTTGTTACAAAATAGTGGATGTTGCTAAGGCCTGGATTGGTGAATTGTTTTGGTAAATAGTTGATTAAGATTCATCTAAGGAAAGGTTGAGTTGTGTTCTATTCACCAGTGTTGTATTTTGTATTGTTTGATACTTGATAGTACTAGAAAGAACATATGTTTTTTTCTCTACTTATTGGTTAATTTGTTCCCATTCAGTTATCTTTAGCAAATATTTTAGTATTTTTAGTTCAGTAATTTACATTTTATGACTCAGTAGATCTTGGCTTATTTGCCCTCAATTTTATCATATTTTTGGTACTGATGCCGCTGCATGAGTAATTACAGATTGCGCCTAGAATTGTCGCCGCAGCTAACACCTGTCCAGATAGGAATAAAAATGTGTGAGCTATCCAGTCTGGTACAACTTACTTGTACGTACAGAGGTAGCATGATTCTGATGAAAGGGACAACTGGGCTATTTGGGAAAAATATATAAATATTCAAAAAAGAAAAGAACAATGAGAGCTTTTTGGATCATCTTCTTTAACCTATCCCTTAAAGCTTTCGGCTATGGTAGCTTAAGCTCCGACGGATGAACCGACATGAAAAGGATGCAGCTTAGCTCTTGACGAGGAGCCCTGAACGCGAAGAAGAAGGAATAGATAGATTCAAGTCGAGTTGTCTAGGAATAGTATTCTCCACTTGTTTCTTTTATTTTTCCTTTCTAACGCTGGTGATTACTTCGATTTCATGTTAGTATGAAAGTTCACATGATTTCTGGGTTAAATGTTATTTTATTCAATCTTGCTTCTACTGTTTAATCTTTGGGTTTGAATGTTTCTAGCATGGAAAGTTATTACGGTCGCTGACACTGGAAGGTGTAGTGACAGTTCAAGCTAACAAGCATGACAATTAAAGTTGCTTGAGGATTATAAGAATTTAATCCACTTGTTCTTAATAGTGTTCCATTGCCATCATCAAAAGGTGTGGCTAGTGTGCATGTTTAAGTCTTTAATTAAATATAGAAGTTAAGCTCGGTAAGATATTCATTGCAATTTAATGCATCGACAATCACCTATTCTTTTATACCTTGTGAGCACTTAGCATTCTGGTGAAAATTCACATTGGGGATCCCAGTTTCTCATTATCATATTTTATCTTATGATTTTCAAGTTATTGCTTTGACAACTACTCTCAAAATTTATATCAATTTATCTATTTATTGCACTGATATTAATAGACAAAAGACAATCATCCACATAGGATCGATATTTGGCATACTCATATCTGTCTACTATACTTGCATCGGCACTGTACGCTTGCACATTATTGCTGTGACATTAAGCAGCAGATCAAGTTTTGGCACCGTTGTCGGGGATGGCGTCTATTTGATATTTATTTTTGTTTGTTTTTATTTCATAATATTTAGTTGCTACTGACTTGTTTTCTTTTTGTCGTTGTTTTCACTTTTTATTTTTGGTGTTGTATAACCCCAAGAAATTCGGAGTTTATTGCTGATTTTGATCCAAAAATTGAATGAACTGAGACTTCAGGAACAAAGGAATATGGCTTTGCCAAGAAACAATACAGTTATACCCTCGATGCAAAACCAAAATGCTAATGACTCACCATTACCGCAAGACGGTCAAATACAAAACATGACTATACGAGATTTTTTAGTACTTATCTTGGAAGACTTACAACCGGGAGTTGTTAGGCCAACAATCCAAGCTGGAAATAACTCAAGCTAGTAATGTTCCAAATGCTGAATTCTAATGGGCAATATGCTAGGCTGCCACATGAAGATGCACAAGAACATCTAAAATCATTTTTATTGATTTGTGCTTCCTTTAGTCAACAAGGCATTCCTAATGACGCTTTGAAGATGCAATTATTTCCTTATTCCTTGCAGGAAGAGCTCGTACATGGTTCTTTGGGTTACCTGCTAGGTCAATTACTTTTTGGAATGCACTAGCAACACAGTTTGTTTTGCAATTTAACCCGCCGACAATGAATGCTTGTCTCCAAAATGATATTACGGCTTAAAATGAGCTAGACAGTGAGACTCTTCACACTACATGGGAACGTTATAAATCTTTACTTCGACATTGTCCCATGCATGGCATTCAACAGGAAACATAAATTGAGATTTTTTATAACGGGCTGAATTCATACCCGAGGAATCTTGTCGACACATCAGCCAATAGACCTTTACTGGATTGTACTTATAATGATGCAATTGGAATTCTTGAGAGAATTGCTCAAAATGATTATCAATACCCTATCTCTAGAGTTGCACAAGCAAAAGCTACTTCAGGAGTTATTGAATTGGATGCAATATCTGCACTTAGTACTCAAGTTTCTTCTCTTGCAAATATGATAAAAAATATACAATGGACTTGTGAGGTTGCACCTATACAGGTCGCTCAACAAGTTGATATTCCTACATTTTTTTTTAGATTTTTAGTGACAAACGCAGCTATGAAGATTTCTACAACATGCAGAGAATGCCTTTTATGTCAGTAACATCTTTAACAGTTCTTATGGAAACTCTTATAATAATTCTGCACGCAATCAACAACCTTGGGGAACTCAGAATGCTGGACAAAATTCTACGACATTCCGATATGGGAATATATTCACTTAAGGCACTTATAATTCAAGACAAGGGAATTACAATCAATAACAGCAGAATTACAATTAGCACACTCAAATGCATCCACAACAAGGCCAAATGCTTTCACACTAGACCCAGACGCAGCTACAACATTCTTCAATACTGAATCAGCATGGTCAAGAACATCGATGACAACAGTACACACAGGCTTCTCCTTTTGACCTGTTAGCAACTTTTAAAGCTTTAATGCGGGAGCATATGACTCGCACAGAAGCTATTGTGCAAGGGAATTCATCTTCTATTCAGGCATTGGCAGCATAATTAGGGCAACTTGTTTTGAATCTGAATACTCAACCACTGGGCACACTACCTAGTGACACGGAATATCCCAGTCTGAGGGGAAAAGAACACTATAAGCCTATCACTCTCAAAAGTGGTAAACAAACTGGTAAGTCAACT
The DNA here is from genome assembly GCA_025698475.1 of Gossypium anomalum. Taxonomy (NCBI): domain Eukaryota; kingdom Viridiplantae; phylum Streptophyta; class Magnoliopsida; order Malvales; family Malvaceae; genus Gossypium; species Gossypium anomalum. Next base: position 17,357,322 of record CM046961.1, read on the forward strand.
ACAAAATCTACTGTAGCACCTCAAGATACTGGTGAAGTAATCCCTAGTGAGAAGGTTGAATCTGAAAAGCTTATCAATGTACCAGAAAAGGAAGTCCCACAAATTGTCACTAATATGCCTAATGTCCGACCCTCGAAATTGTCAACTCAACCAAGGGTGTCGACGTAATCAGATGTCTCTCCACCCTTACCTTTTCCACGAAGATTCAAGGAGAATGAGCAGGATAAGCAGTACCAACAGTTTCTGAACACACTGAAGCAACTTTAGGTCAATATTCCTTTAATAGACGCTCTTGTGCAAATTCTGAATTATGGGAAATTTATGAAGGAGCACTTGTCCAAGAAAAAGAAACTTAGTGATATGAAAACTATTGCACTTACAGAGGGCTATAGTACTCTTTTGACAAATAAGTTGCCCCCCAAAATAAAAGATCCTAGGAGCTTTACTATCCCATGTTCAATTGGCAACCATTATTTGGGTAAGGCTTTATGTGACTTAGGTGCTAGCATCAACCTAATGTCGCTATCAACTTTCAGAAAGTTGGAAATTGGTCACATGAAACCTACTGCAGTGACATTGTAATTAGCTGATCGATCTTTGGCTCAACCTGAAGGGAAAATTAAAGATATCTTAGTTCGTGTGAATAAATTTTTTTTTCGACTGATTTTATTATACTTGACTGCGAGGTAGACAAGAAGGCTCTCATAACCTTGGGACGACCATTTTTAGTCACCGAACGAACTCTTATTGATGTTTACAGAGGTGAACTAACCATGCGACTTAATGATGAACATGTTACCTTCAGTGTTTTCGAATCTATTCAAGGCAAGGACAAAGAAGAATGCCATACTGTCGATATGCTAGATGATCTAATTGAGGCAGAATTCAATGACCAACGCACAATACTTTCTGAGGAGTTTGCAGTGACATCTAACGATGAATTTGTAGATGATTGTGACAGCATGGTTGAAGCTAATAATATTGAACTTAGGTATGGATGGCAGATCGAATCCTTAGACTTAGCCAACAGAACAGCTCCAATTTTCAAGCCATCTATTGACGAAGCTCCTACTCTGGAATTAAAATCATTATCTACTCACATTAAATACATTTTTCTTGGTGATAACAATACTCTCCTAGTTATTATCTCTACAACACTGAATGTAGCTTAAGAAAAGAAATTTGTCCATGTTCTTAAGCAACATAAACGAGCTACTGCTTGGAGTATTACCAATATCCAAGGCATTAGTCCATCTTTTCGCATGCAAAAGATCAAGTTGGAAGATGAACACAAGCAATTGATTGAGCAAGAAAGAATATTAAATGAGAAGTGTAATAACCCATTTCTACCCGAGCCCATAATTAAATAAATAAAACCAAAAATAAAAAATATAAATGAATGTTTATTTATTTAAATTGTCCATTTACAATAAACAGGCCTCAAGGCCTGATAAGCCCAAATGCCTAAGACCCTATACCTGGTTACAACCCAATAGGCCCTATACCCGTTACACCCCTAACCTAAAACTCAATGGCCCAAATGGCCCATGTTGTTAACAAAAGATGGAAGACCTAGGGTTTCTGGAACCCTAGGCGCCGCAAACGGAAGGTTCTAGAAGCTAAATGCCGCAATCAGCCCAAGAGTCACGCCTCATCAATTTCCCTCGTTCCAGCTACCCTCCATCAGCGCCACAAGCCAGTGCACAGTCAGTGCCTGGTCCGTTGCCACCATCGTCAAGCCTTCATCACCGCCAGATTTTTCGACATTACTTGCAAAAGAGGAAAGAAAAACAGCAGCGAACAAAGTAAGAAATCGAATAGGATAAATCAAATTTGTAAATAAAGGCTATAAAAGCCGAATCATTTCATTGTAACAGGGCATCGATTTTTACAGAAGAGAAAAGATATACATACACATATTCATCTAAAAGAAGTTCAACCAGTTTCTTTAAAAAAGGTGATTTAAGTTTTATAGTCTATTATTTATTTTTCAACGAATATACGAATCGATCTTTTGCAGAAAACTGATAATATTGTAGAAAAGGGAAGAGGGTTACCTGTTTTTTACCCAGAAAAATGAAGGCTTTTAGCCTTCTGAACCACCGTGTATGGCGGCGCGAGAGCGCGTGAGAGGTCGGGGATGGAAGCTCAACGGAGCTCCGGGAGCCCCTTCCTCATTCCTCTTTCAGAGGATTCTTTATTTTTTTTCTAAACATCGGGTTAAAATGATTTAAAACCAAAATTTGGGCTTATATAGCCCTACAAAAACAGTGTCGTTTTGCTTAATTCAATAAGCACTAAAACAGCACCGTTTAGATAGAGGATTCGCGTGTTGACCCGTGACCCAGTGAAGGATCCGCGTGTTTTTAGAAAATGGGCAAATTGCTCAATTGATCCTTCTATTTTTTAATTTTTAATTTCATTTTTATTTTTATTCTAATTCGGCCCTAATCTTTTATATTTGTTTCAATTTAATCCTAATTGCCATTAAAATCCACTCTGAAGAACGACGTCGTTTTGGCATTAGGGCAAATTGCCCAGTGAGTCCCTTGTAGTCTTGAACGCGTTTTCAATTGGACCTAAATTTGTTTTTGTTTTTTTTAAATTAACCCCATATTCTTTAATTAAATTCAATTTTAATCCCTTTTTATATATATTTAATTTATTTTAAATACCTTATATATATATATATTTTTTATAAAAAAGTATTAGTTATATAAAATAGTACATATTATTTTATACTATCCATTATATTATTATTGCACATTTTTTTAATTTTTATCATATTATATACATATATATTATTTATTCTATTCTATATATATTATATGTTATATATTTTTAGTATATATTATTTATTTTACTATATTTTTATATGTAAAATACTTGTTATATTATTATTATTTTATATATTTCTTATCATACTATATTTCATTATATTTTATCTATATATATTTTTATTACATATTATATTTTATTATATATTATTCCTTATAATATCTTTCTTTCTTTTATATATATTATATTATATGCATTTTATTATATATATTTATAATATTTATCATATGATTTATATTATTATATATTTTATTTGTAAATTATGTTATACACTATATATTTTACCATATTTTAAAGTATACATTATTTTATTACTTATTAATTATATACATTTTTAAATTTTTTTAAAAATAAGTGTAATATCAATATTTAGTATATTTTTATACCATATAGTATAACCTATATATGTATATATTATTTTAAATAAAAAAAGGGTTCTCTTTTATCAATCTTATATTATTTAATATATTTCTAAATATCTTATTTGATTTATATTTTACACATTTTAATTTACTTACTTATTTTTCTCTTATTTTTTGGTAGGTTAAATTTTACATATCATTTGTTTTTGTATAATCGCATGAAATTAATTATTTATAGTGATTTGCATAAGATATTATCATATATGTATATTGCAATTTATATTTGTTGTATTCATTATGCACTACATTGAGTTTTGTATGTAACAATAATGCATGAACATTTATGTTTTTTATGATGATATATGCATAAAGTGATAATGTATATTGTGTAATTTACACCATTATTTATTATTCTTTATACTATATTTGCATAAAATTATAAAGCATGTACTATGTAGTTAGGTTTATTAAATGTTAATCTCTTGTAACATGTAAAGTACATCATTATTTTCAAAACAAAAATATCTCATTTAGGAATTTTTTAAAAAATGAGGCAATGTTTTGATATTTAGGAATTCGGGAAGTAGTGCCCTAACATGCTGGGTTGCGATTTATCGTTTGTCTAAATATCTAAAATATCCTTTTAAACGAGTTTTACAAAATCACAAGATGACTTTAGTTACGAAAGTTTAAAGATATCGTGTTCAATCATGCTGAATGTGATGTTTGTACTCTTTTAAAAGGAAGGAATCTTGATTCTTTTTAATTCAAAGCATTACGGTTTTAAGGGAATCTCATTTCTAAATTATTTCAAACTTCTGACACTAAGATAAAATTATTCAAGTTGGTACCAATTTTGGGCGTTACGAGGGTGCTAATCCTTCCTCGAACGTAACTAACTCCCGAACCTATTTTCTCATAATTTCGTAGACCAAAATGCTTTATAAAGTGATCCAATCACACTTTAAAAGGATTGGTGGCGACTCCCGTTTTCATTTTTTTTTAAAACCCGTTTTAAAGAGGTTTCGACAAGAAGATGAAGGTAGTTGTTAAGAAAAAAATTATAAAATGGTTTGATGTTGAAATTATTTACCCTATTGCTGATAGCACTTGGGTCAGTTCAGTGCAATGCGTTCCTAAGAAGAGTGGCATCACTATGGTTAGCAACGAAAAAGACGAATTAATTCCTACATGCATTCCTACGGGATGGTGAGTCTGTATGGATTATCACAAACTTAATACGGCCACAAGGAAGGACCACTACCTACTTCCTTTTATTAACCAAATGTTGGATAGGCTTGCTGGAAAAGCCTATTACTGCTTCTTAGATGACTATTCTAGATACAATTAGATTGTTATTGTACTGAAGGATCAAGAAAAACTGCCTTCACTTGTCCCATTGGTATTTTCACTTTTCGCTGAATAACTTTTGGTCTTTGCAACACACTAGCCATATTTCAAAGGTGCATGATGGAAATATTCTCAGATATGATTGAAGACTCTTTAGAGATGTTTATGGATGATTTCTCAGTCTATGGGAATAATTTTGATCATTGTGCTGACAATTTGGATAAAGTATTGCAGCGATGTGAAGACACACATCCTAATCTAAATTGGGAAAAATGTCATTTCATGGCAACAAAAGGCATTGTGTTAGGCCATCGTATCTCTTGTCAAGGAATTGAAGTCAACAAAGCTAAAGTAGAAATTATTGAAAAATTACCTCTACTGACAAGCGTGAAAGGTATTCGCAATTTTCTTGGACATGCGAGGTTTTACCAAAGATTTATTATAGATTTCTCAAAAATTGCAAAACTTTTATGCTCATTGCTGAAACAGAATCAAAATTTCTTCTTTGACGATGCATGTCTAGATGCATTCATTCAATTGAAGGCGCAGCTAATAAATGCACCCATTGTTGTTGCACCCCATTGGTCTCAACCTTTTGAAGTTATATGCGATGCAAGCGACTTTGCTATGGGTACTATTCTAGGATAACGTAAAGAAAAATATTTCATGCCATCTATTATGCTAGCAAAACTCTTACAAAGGCTCCAATCAACTATACCACTACAGAGAAAGAATTGTTGGCTGTAGTCTTTGCTTTCAACAAGTTTTGTTCTTATCTTGTAGAGGCAAAGGTTATCGCATTTACTTATCACTCAGCGTTAAGATATATTTTTGCGAAGAAGGATACAAAACCAAGATTGGTACACTGGGTCTTATTGTTGCAAGAATTCACCATCGAGATAAAAGACTGTAATGGTTCAGAAAATCAAGTTGCAGACCATCTGTCTCGACTGGAAGTTGGTAGCAAAGATGGAACCATATTTCAAATTGCCAATGCATTCCTAGATGAGAAGTTATTTGTTGTAGATACAACCTCTTGGTATGCAAATCTAGTTAATTATTTAGTATGTGGAAAACTCCCATTGGGTGTCACAGGCCATAAAAAAAAGAAAGATTTCTTCGTGAAGTAGTAAAGTATCATTGGAACAAATCGTATTTATTCAAGGTATCCAATGACAACATTATTCGGCGTTGTGTTCTGGAAGAGGAAATGCTTTCAATCCTGAAGCACTATCATGATGCTCCTTGTGGAGGTCATTTCGGTGGCATGAGAACTACTGTTAAGGTTCTCCAATTAGGATTCTACTGGCTTTTATTATTCAGAAATGCCCACAATTTTTTGAATCAATGCGACAAGTGTCAATGACAGGTTCTATATCCCGACGCAATGAAATGTTGCAGCAACCAATTATGGAGGTTGAATTGTTTGATGTTTAGGGTATGGATTTTATCAGACTATTTCCAAGTTCATTTGGAAATCTTTATATATTAGTAGTTGTTCACTACATCTTGAAGTGGGTTGAAGCTGTTGCAGTCCCAAAAGATGATGCAAAGACAATGCTTAAATTTTTTTCACAAGCATATATCCACTTGCTTTGGCACACCAAAGGTATTGATTAGTGATCAGGGTACACACTTTCATTGTAACCAAGTGGTAGCCACACTGAAAAGATATGGAGTCAATCATAGAATGGCTACTACTTATGTAACGCCCCTAACCCGTATCAGTCGCCGGAGTAGGGTTACGAGGTATTTCCTATCAATACACAATGTATAGCATACATTTATCAACCATAAAGCATTCATTCTCATAAATCATTCAACACAATCATATTGTCCCTTATAAGGGCCTACGAGCCCTTAAACATGCTTTAGAAGTGGTTCGGGACTAAACTGATATCATACGAAAATTTTGGAAACTTAGTAAAATTTTAACCATACAGGGGTCACACGCCTGTGTGAATAGGCCATGTGCCTCACATGGCTCCAGACAAACCCGTGTCTCAGGCTGTATGGAAATAGAGCATACATACTGACTTGTATCACACGGCTGAGGACACGCCCGTGTGCCAGACCGTGTAAAAACTGGAGGGTATACTGGCTTATGCAACACGGCTAAGTCACACGCCCGTGTGCTAGGCTGTGTGCCAATTAGGGGGTATACTGACTTGTACCACACGACCAACCACACGCCCGTGTGTGAGACCGTGTGGAGCATACTGACTTCATTTTCATAACAACACCAAGGGACACATGACCGTGTGTCGCACACGGTCGAGACACACGCTCGTGTCTCTGCTCGTGTGGACAAAAATAGACCATTTGCAAGGCCAATTTGCCACCCCAACTCATGATCACCTAAACAACCAAAATGGTATCATTTCATCATTCAATTAGGTAGCCAAAATCATCAACCAAAAGCACAATTCATATAATTTCCATTTCAACCAAATTCAATACTCAATTCAATGCCATTTACGTAATCAAATACTTATCAACTCAACTTCTAAAATCATACTTCATCAAAGCATTTCTCAAACATTTAAACTCCACAATTCAATTAACCATACTCATACCAAACATGCCAAAATAATCCATCACTCATGGCTATATATGTAAACCAAAATATATACATTTGCAAGCCATTTTCTATTAGTCAAACACACATCAACATTAACATCATTTACAAGCCAACCCTTATGGCTATAATCACAACCAAAATACCACATCTAGCCTATATATGCCATATACCATATATACACAACTCAAAAGTACCAAATAGATGTCTGATAGTGCAATGATATTCCTGATGACTTCCGGATCTGAGCTAGCCTTGATTCACTATAAAACATAGAAAAATAACACGAAGTAAGCTTCATAGCTTAGTAAGCTCGTATGTAAATAACTAATTCATCGATTAAATGTAAATTAACCAATTTCACATTAACTACAAACTTTTCTCATGTCTTAAAACATGATTGAATACCATCTCATTGAACTTTCTTTATTTAATACTCAAATAGGTTATGTACATACCTATATCGTCTCGTACTAACCTCTTTCTCAACCACGTCATTCGTTTACCCATTCAACCATTCGAAATAGAAATTGTAGGCTCAATAATCTCATACGATAAGTACCTATACCATGGCCCGTAGCCAAATCAAGGTAATTTATCCGAAGAACAATTATCATGGCCCGAAGCCAAATCATCCGATATGCATAGCCCGAAGTCAAACCGGTATAACTCACACCCGAAGTGCTAATATCATGGCCCGAAGCCAACTTAACTTATCATCTAATAACATAACACTAGTATCCAAATCTATTCCTAAAGTTCAACCGAGATTTCACACTTTCCGTTTTTATCATCGAATACATTCGTAGAGTCATTTTCAAAATTCGAACATTATCCATAATCACAGTTTATGCAATATCAAAGCTTTTAACATACTTTCATAATGAAATTAACACATACGAACTTACCTCGAGTATGAAAACGACGAAATAAGTTAATTACTCGATGATCTTGCCTTTCCCCCGATCTAATTTTGGATTCCTCTTTTCTTGATCTAAATATGTTCAAAATTAACTTATTTAATCAACCATTCATTCAATTTGGTCCAAGACATACATTTAGGCCTATTTGCACATTAGCCCCTAAACGTTTACATTTAGTCAATTTAGTCTCTAATTCACAAATACACAAAATTCACATAATTTCAATAAACCCAAGCTTGGACGAATTATTCATAGGTCCCTAGAAGCCCTAAACTTTCATTTATTTCACATTTTAACCACTCAATTTGCACATTTCACAAATAAATCCTTATTTTGCATTTTTACTCAAAATCCATCATCAATCATCAAATTACTCAAGCATTCAACAATGGCAACATGATAAATCTTTAAAAATTTTGCAAAATAGTCCCTAGGCTAGCTAGTACTAGTTGCAACGATCTCAAAAGCATAGAAATCATTAAAAACGAGACAAAAATCATACCTTAATTGACCAAAATTGCTTAGCCGAATGAAAACCTAAAGCTTTGGCTTCTCTTCTTGCAAAAATCGGTTAAAATGATGAAGATGGACAACCAAATTCATTTTATTTGTACTTAATTAATCTTTGTTTACTAATTTACAAAATTAACCTTACTATTAATTCAATATTTCAATAATGCCAAACCAAATATCATCCACTAACTCACTATTGGGCTATTTACAACATAAGGACCTAAACTTTAAGGTTCTATAGCTATTAGACACCTTGAGCTATTAGAACTCAAGTCTTACGCTTTATGCGATTTAGTCATTATTATCAAATTGACCATTTAAACAATAAAATTAGCTTACGAAATTCTCAAACTTATCAAATAATATGTTGTAAAAACCAAAAAGAATATTAAAATAGTTTTCCAACATCAGATTTGTGGTTCCAAAGCCAATATTTCGATTTAGCTAAAACCGGGCTGTTACAACTTATCATCCGCAAACTAATGGACAAGCCAAAGTGTCAAATTGACAAATTAAAAACATTCTTGAGAAGGTTGTGAACCCTTAAAGGAAAGATTGGTCTTCCAGACTAGATGACGCTTTATGGGCTCTGCGGACTGCATACAAAACTCCATTAAGGATGTCGTCGTATCAATTGGTTTTTGGGAAGGCATGTCACTTGCCAGTTGAAATGGAACACAAAGCAATATGGGCAATTAAACAAGTGAACATGGACTATGAAGTTACTGCAAAGAAAAGGTTGTTGGATATCACTGAACTGGAGGAGATTAGGCGAAATGCCTATGAAAACGCTGCAATTTACAAGGAAAAGACCAAATGATGGCATGACAAGATTATTTTGTAGCGATAATTTACTGCGAATCAACAAGTTTTATTATTCAATTCTAGATTGAAGATGCACCCAAGTAAATTGCGCTCACGTTGGTCTGGACCTTTCGAAGTTGTCGAAGTATTTCCTCATGGTGCAGTTACAATTAGATATTTAAATGATGAACACCAGTTCAAAGTGAATGGCCATCAATTGAAACATTATCTTGGGAATATTGATCACAAGCAAGCAGAGACTATTAAATTGGTTGAAAAATTTTAATTCTTATGAAATTTATTATGTAAATTTATTTTTATTTTGTTTTTGTTTTTGTTCACGCTTGTTTTTATTTTTTATCTTATTTTTGTAGAATAATTAGGTATCATTGTCGACGCAATTGAACTCTATTGTCAACGTAGTTTGTACTATTATACTGTCACTTCTAACTCAGCCAGAATGAGGGCAGCTTAGGAAATTCATATCTCGCCGTTTGATCAAAAGTCACCTAGCTGTCTGATCTATCTGAGTGAGCGCAATTCTCATTGGACATAATTATTCCCGTTAGCTTTATTTCCCTTCAGAAAGTCACGTCTTTCCATATTCTTCTTTCACTCACTATAAACCCCTATTCACTATGTCAACTGTGAAACTCCCAAGTAGTAATTTTCATTCATATTCTCTTCATCAAGTTCATACCTTTACACTTTTAAACCATCTTCACTCTACAAAATAAGCAAAATATGGCAAGAACGAGAGGATTAGTCAAGAAAGCCACCAAGCCTGTTGAAGAACACTCATCTTCTGTAACTACAGTTCGTGAGTTAGAATCCTTCATGCCAATGGAGAAAAAGAACTAGGTGATCTTTTAAACGAAAGTGGCCAAAGACCGATTTCAAAATAACATCTTAAAGTAGAACTTCCACCCAGAACAAGGCATTCTCCTTTCGCAACAGCAAGATTTAGGTAAACAAGTATCCAGAACCATCTTTAAGTTGAAGTGGGCAACTTTCTGCACGCATCCTGGAAGCTATTCTCCTTCATTGGTATGTGAGTTTTACACTAAACTTTATGACCATGAGTTGGAGTTTATCTTTGTTCGAGAAGGTTTAATTTCATGGGATGCTACAAAAATCAATGAGCTATACAACACTAAGGTGGATGCCGATGAACACTCCAAGTTTATTGAAGATATCATAGACAACAAAAGGGATCTATTGGTTAAAGACTACCTTCTACGCATAGCACCACAGTCAACCTTGATAAAATGTGCTTGATACATTCAATTGTCAAGGGCAGAAAAATTGATGTTGTACAATACTTCACCAAGAAATTGTTGACTGCGCCGTGAGGCAAAATGGAATTTTGGTTTTCTCATGGTTGGTGATGCTACTATGCCAGCAGAAAAAGATTGTGCCCCTTGGAAAATAAGGGCCCGATCAATGAAGCGTCTATTGAAAGAATGACTCGTGGTAAAGATACGCCGACAATGACGGAGGCAGAGACCAACAAGACAAGGAAGGGCAAAACCAAAGCAGAAAGCAAGGGAATTAACTTGACTATAGAGACATGATTACTGTATAAAATTAAGGATATCGAGAAGTTAGCCAATTCTATCAACAATAAGCAGATCATGCTTGTCACTACAATAAAGGATATGGACAGATCACAAAATTTGTTACATGCTTATACCAAGGCCTATAACAAATCTATTATAGGCACATTATGTCAGTTAAGCCCAACTCCACTCCCAGAATTTCTGGTGTTCCCACCGATTATCTGAGAGTGTGAACCCTCCTCCAAGGAAGATGACTTAGGGGACCGAGACAGATCAGTGGAATCTCCTCCCATTGTGCACGTCTCTTATGTTGAGAAATAAGAGGAATCAAGGGACATTGAGGAGTGCATGCGAAGAATTAATAGCCTAGTTGAGGGTGAAGTTATTACTAGTAAAGAGGTGCCTACTGTTAAGGAGGAAGTTGCTGTGAAAAAGGAGGATGTCCGCGTTGAAGTTCTGAATAAGAAGGCCGAGGAAGAAAATACTGAGATAGAAGTTGTTGAGAAAAAATCTGTTAAGGATATTGCCAATGCATCCAAGTTTGTGGATGCAACAAAAGATAATCTAGAGCAAGCTCGAGCTAGACCGGTGGAAGCTGCAGAGGTAACAAGTGAGGAGCACCACAAGTTGTTGGCTATAGTGGTCTATACCGAACCCACTCAAGGTAACTATAGTGGTCTATGTCGGACCCACTCAAGGTAACATCTCCTACACAAAAAGCAGCCGATGATGCTGGGGTAGAGCCGGAACCTGAGGAGCGATTCGAGGACTGTGCAAAGCCTAAAGAAAAGAAGAGAAAGCGCTCCAAAGACAAAAAAGCGCAAGAAGGAGTAGAAAAATATGAGGAAGAAGAAACACCGTGCAGCCACATTAATGGTCGAGGAAAATTGAGTTAGTTTATTTCAAGTTTTAGTTGTAGTATTCATGCATTACATGTAGTTGTAATTTTCATTTTATTAGTAAACATTGTCGTTGCATTGTTATTGTCATCGCATTTTAATGCATTGGGGACAATGCGAACTTTAAGTTTGGAGGAATGCATATGGGTATTGAAAATACACCCACATTTCAAAAAAAAAATTAATGAAGCATGCAAGGTTTATTTGTGGTTAATGCAAATATGTTAATTTTTTTGTTACATTTGATACTTAATTCTTGAATCATGTGAACTATCAATGAACGAGTTGGATGAATTTGACTGAATGTTGTATCTTCAATTCTTTGATTAATGATTTAGGCTGCATTAGTAATGGATGACTAGTAGCATTCCTTGAATCTTGAATGAATCTGCCTTTTTACAGCTACTCATATGTATATATAGCTATGAATAAGTGACACGCCAAAGTGGGTGTATTGTGAAATGCTAAAAAAAGGAACACTCCAATGTAAACGTTAGAAAAATAAATCTAGCCAACGTTACTTCTCAAGAACAAAGGTACAGTAATTCAACCATATCCCTTATTCACAATAAATATATATATACAATAAATGCTAAATTTGTAGATAGAATTTAAAATTTGAAGTATGATACTGGTTTTGATGAAGATGCAATCTTATTCATTCATACTTATGTATTGTCAACGTAATCTTCTGTCATTTGAATGTGAATCATTCATTGGGATTTTAGGTGATTCAAGTTGCTAGAATGATCATTTGCCTTAATGAATTCTTGTGTAACCTTGTCAGTTTTTGTTTTACTTGAGGATAAGTAAAAACTCAAGTTTGGTGGTATGATACTACTAGAAAGAATATATGTTTTTTTTCCCTACTTATTGGTTAATTTGTTCTCATTTAGTTATCTTTAGCACATATTTTAGTATTTTCAGTTCAGTAATTTACATTTTATGACTTAGTGGATCTTGGCTTATTTACCCTCAATTTTATCATATTTTGGTACTGATGTCGCAGCATGAGTGATTTCAGATTGTGCCGAGAATTGTTGCCGCACCTGACACTTATCTCGATAGGAAAAAAAAACGTGAGTTGTCCAGTCTGGTACAACTAACTTGTAGGTACAGAGGTAGCATGATTCTAATGAAAAGAAACCTGGGCTATTTGGGAAAAATATATAAATATTCATAAAAGAAAAGAAAAATGAGAGCTTTTTGGATCATCTTCTTTAACCTATCCCTTAAAGCTTTCGGCTATGGCGGCTTAAGCTTCGACAGGTGAACCGACGTGAAAAGGATGCAGCTTAGCTCTTGATGAGGAGCCTTGAGCACGACACAAGAAGGAATAGATATATTCAAGTCGAGTTATTTAGGAATAGTATTCTTCACTTTTTTCTTTTATTTTTCCTTCCTAACGCTGGTGATTACTTTCGATTTCATGTTAGTATGGAAGTACACATGATTTCTCGAAGATGTTGATCCTGACATCTCACCCTACCCGATAGGCAAAGGGACAACAAGACCAATCGCTTCGAGATACGATGGGTGGCGAGAGGCAATGATGCACCCGTACCACCTCCGGTGTTGTTTTCAATGTGTTCATGAGTCGTTTTGCTAGGCAAGTTTCAACAATGATCCTTCTGCAAGTTCACTTATGGAAACCTTGTCATGACTTCTCTTTCCTTTAAATGATAAGGTTCAGTAGACTTCTCGCGACGTCGCGGGCAACGAACCGCCCATGTCACAGTGATCTGAACACTTCAACAGACCATTAAATCGGTAGGAGCGACGGGCGGTGTGTACAAAGGGCAGGGACGTAGTCAACGCGAGCTTATGACTTGCACTTACGAGGAATTCCTCCTTGAAGACTAACAATTGCAATGATATATCCCCATCACGATGAAATTTCAAAGATTACCTGGGCCTGTCGGCCAAGGCTATAGACTCGTTGAATACATTAGTATAGCACGCGTATAGCCCAAAACATCTAAAGGCATCACAGACCTGTTATTACCTCAAACTTCTTTAGTCTAAAAGGCCATAGTCCCTCTAAGAAGCTAGCCACAAAGAATCGCCTCTGTGTAGCTAGTTAGTAGGTTGAGGTCTTGTTCATTAACGGAATTAACTAGACAAATCGCTCTACCAACTAAGAACGATCATGCACCACCATTCATAGAATTAAGCAAGAGCTCTCAATCTGTCAATCTTTACTATGTCTGAACCTGGTAAGTTAGGGTCAAAGAATGCAATGTAGGAAGCTTTTTCATTCTTCCATCTCAATTTCTTGCTTTCAATCCTTGAGGACAAGGATCAATTGGAAGAAGAATGAGCATGGGCATGGGTCTACACATAATGCTTAAATAGATGACCCAGATGGTTAAGAGCAAGGAATGGCCTAACAAGGGTGCGGATATAAACTGCGATACGAGGGGCCAAAAACCCAAGAATGAAGTCCTTTGGAAGGTTGCTCGAGAGAAAGATAGGGGCTGGTGGCTAATGAAGACAAGGTAATAAGCTGAGTTAAGAGCTGAATTAGAATATGACTAATACATATATAAATAATTTTTGTTAGTTATGTATTGTTTTTATAGCTATCTAATTGTCCTATGGTTATTTACCGGAGCTAAGCGAAATATATTGAAGAAATATAATACATTCTTATTATCTATGAAATGAAATTCAATCTTTCTTTCTCTCAATTCTATTTTCGTCTCTTTTGAAGTCTCTCCCTCGTCTCTAAGCTTGAATCCACCACTTGGATTCCAAACCCAAATATGATCTCAATCATTTTCGGTTGGTAGAGTTCAAATGTATAAAAATAGGCTGTGAAAACTTGAGGCCGCACTTAAATCCATGATATATCTCAATCTATATTTTGATAATTTTTAGATCTCAATGGTTAGAACTTGCATAGTGCATTGGAAATTATATGGCTTGTTCCCATCGTGAGAAAGATTGACAAATGCATAAATTCTTTGTTATTAAAACACAAAAGAAAGAAAGAAAGAAGAGTTACTAAACATATAAAACTTCAAACAAACAAGAAAACAAACTTATTTACTATCCAAACCATTATATCTACATGGAAGGTGATCCACGTCCAAAATTCATGTCCATCACTTTCACAATCAACACCTTAAAGGGTTTTGCTTGCTTCATGAGTTCTTGAACGAGGAAAAAGAACCTAAAGCCTAAGAAAAAGAAATTGGAGAAAAGGAAGAAACAAAAGCTTAGACTTGGGAGTAAAAATTAAAGGAATCAAAGAGCAAGAAGGAAAAATAAAATAAGAAAGGATTTACTATCAAACAGGAAAAAAAAACGTACAAACGACACTAGATAAATTTTTACAGGGTATATATTAAAATAAAAGTAAATACTTACTCATGTGCATTTTATACATTTAAGTTATTTTAAAAGGTAAAAAAAATTATACTAGAAAATAATATAATTTTGAGCTTCTCTAAAATTTTAAATTCATGATCGTCTAGCTTACTTTGAGCTTTCATAATGTGTATTTTGTACCAAAATGAAGGTCAGATGTAACACTTCAACTTATAAGTCTAAGATGGAAACTATGAAGGCCGGAGATGCAATATTTGAAGGCCACAAGTTGGCCGGTTGAATCTGATTTAACCAAAATTTAGTTTGATGGTCATTTGGCTTTGTTTTGGCTGAAGATACTGGTACCATATTAAAGTTCACATTTCCTAATAAAAATTTGACCCATGAATCGACTAATTCCAGCACTGGACGGTGGAGCTTCAACAGTGGCTGTTCACCATAATAAAACCCAAAAGCAAAATCAGAAATTATAAATCTATCCAACAAAATCAAGCGAAATTTATTTCAGACTAGATCTTAAAAATGGAGTACTTGGACGTGCTGGGAAGTCACCTATAATGGATACAAGTTTGGGGTTTTCTCTACCATGCTTGAAATAAAATAGCTGAGCAAAAAAATGCAGGAAATAAAATAACAAAACTATAATTCTTACCTTTTTAGGGGATGGAAAAACCCAAATCTATCTTCAGAATTTCTGCTTCCCTCGTTCCTTAATTTCTCTTCTTTTTATCTATTTTTTCTGTAATAATTTTTTTGACTATATGGGTTATTTTTACACTTAAACCTTAATTTATAATTTATTCACATCATACTAATCATACATTTATCTATGTTACACATTTCATGCAACTTAAGCATGCATATATACATACTGCATGTTACATAATTGAACATTTAAACCTAAAATCCATTAATAAAAAGAAAACAAATCCTATTTTAAATATAAAATATAATTCGTAAGAGCAATCCAAATGGCTAGAGTGCCTTTTTAAAAAAAAGAGCTAGCATCATGGATTCAACATGAGGTCAAACAAAACTGTAGTTTCATACTCACTAAATTTACTAATACCAGCGACCAGCTGTATCCACCAGATAATGGCAGATCTCAGTCTCCAATATCCGGTACAAATCCAGTTGTTTTTGTTATTTTAATTATTTAATATGACATGATGAAGACAATGTCTAAGACAAAACACCTACTGTCTTCTGAGCGACTTTTAGATCGTCCACCATCACCAAAGAAAACCCCCAAAGCTGCTAACCCTAGCTAGGCTACCCTTTGATTCATCGCCATTATCCATGAATAAAGTTCTTCTGCAAAACCCCATTATCAGACCTTTATTGTTTTCTTCCTAAATTGCTATTCATATCATTCTACTTGTATACAATAACTATGAATAAAACTGTATAACTGGAAAATGGTTCTTCACGTGACCCTACAAGTTGACTCTTTCATGGCCAAAATCTAATAATTATTTATTAAGTACTCTTGACGGTTTATTGATTTTTGAACCCTAATCCTTAAAAGTTGTATGATAAAAAAATAATGAAACCAAAGAGAGGGAGAGAGATGTGGAAATAAAAGCCTCGAAATGTAATTTATTATGAAGTTCACAACATAATATATATATATATATAATTTAATAAAAGATTCAAGCTCCAAACATTGCTGGCTTTTGTTTCCCTCACACCAATTTCATATCTTAATTTCCTCGAAACTCAGACATACAAACTCAGTTACTATAACATTATTATTAAAGCTAATTAAGAATAAAACCAACAACATAAAAGCTAGGCTAGCGACTTTGAGAAATTCAACCATGAACAAGTCCATATGATAAGGCCATCAGTAGGATCGCGGCTTCTTTCTCATCCTGAGGGAAAACTCCATGAAAAGCCGAGCTCTTGCTCAATATTTTCCTCAAGTCCTCAAAACAAAGCTTCTTTCTACCTTGGGATTGGGAACTGAGTTTGCACTTTTTGTTCTTTAACTTTGCAACACAACCATTACTTGATCTCTTGGCCTTGTTTTGAACCTTATTCTTCATGCTTGTCGTTGTCTCAGTTGCAACAATAGTTCCATTGGACGCTGTTGCCGCTGCCGCTGCAGCCATTGCTCGTCTCGCTTTTCTTTGTCGAATTCCGCAGGCGTTGCAAAGAGACTGCAGTGCGACCAAAAGGTGAAAAACAGAATTAAAGAAAAAAAAAAGTCAATTTATTATCTCAAAAGTTATTTAGCAATTGTATAGGGTATTGATTAGAAAAGAGTGGAAATTCAACTATACCTTGGGACCTCTAGGACCACTCCTCCAAAGAGGAGTCTTAGTTGTGTTGCAATCAGCACAAACCCTAATTGGACTGTTGTTGATATCATTATTGTAGGAAGAGTTGCAGCTGTTATCTGGAGATGGTGAGGGCTGATTCTGAAGTTTCTGGTCTTCGATTTTCGGCGAAGAGCTTTTCGATAAATCGGTGTGATTGGAACTCATCATCTTCCTCAAAATCCTCAGCTTTGAAGGCATCCACTTAGTAGAACTGTCCTCATGGTGATGATCACTTTCGACCCTTTCTTCTTTTTTCCATAATGATAACTTGAGTCCGCAGTCACTGTTCTCCAATGCCCCATCTTTTGAAACATATATCTTAGCCTAAACAAAATGATCATATCATAACCCTAAGTGATCATCACATTAAATTTTAATAAAATAAAAGAGTGAAGTGTTAATTATAATATCACCTGATCTTGAAACTCCTGGGGTTCCCTTTGACAAGAACCTGCTGCTAGGTGATGAACAGTTGAGGAAGAAGAAGATGAAGAAGGTTGAGATTTAAAGGTAAAAAGGTGGTGGTGTTGGTGTTGATCATCTTCGTTAAGGTCAAAAGGAAAAGGATAAAGGGATGAATACCAATTACTAGAAGACATTAGGGAGAGAGATCAGGTGATGAACAGCAATGATATGTTGTTGGTGTTGTCCAGTAAAGGTGGAGGATCGAAAAAAAGAAGGCAAAGAAAAAAGGGAGGGTATTATGCTATTGAAGGGTAAACCAGTTTAGAGAGAGAGGGAGAGCAAAGAAATAAGAGGTTCACGTGATTTGATATATATGAGAGACCTGAACCAACATGTTTAAAAAAGACAAAAAGGAAATAAAAGGAGAAGTATGGAATGCTATGCTACTGCTCCATCCTATTCAGAAATATTTAAAGGAATAATAATAAATTTAAAAAAAACCCTATCTGCAGGAATTTTTTACTCACCTTTTGATGTCATTTCGAAAGAACAGAAAAGATAGACTTCTTTCAATATTTCATGATAGCCACACAAATTATTCATATAATATTTCATTAATTTAAACATATAAAACAAAAATTGATCCCAATTGTGATCTTCTCACAGATTGTGACCTTCATGTTAGTTAGTACTATATACAATATATAAAATTTATTGACCCAAAAAATCTGATCATCTTCACACAAATTCTAATCTTAATTACAAGTATTATAATAACACAGTATAATTTAATTTCTCTATGAATCTTTATTAAACTGTAAATTAGCATTATAGTGAACCATAGGATTAAATTGGTTAAGCCTTTTTCTTTACTAGTATATACCTAGAATTTGCTAGTAAGATGACAGATACGGTGAGGCATGATACAGTCAGAGAATACAAAGAGCATTATATCTTCAGATATATATAGTTCTATATGAGGGTATATTTTATATAAGAAAAATTGGAGCATGCGGTGCATACATAAATATGAGTACTAGAAGAGAAGGGCTACAGTTTTCATGAGAAAGACATATATGTATACATGTGATATATCTCCATTCTTCACTACCTTAGTCTTGCCAAAAAACATTCAATGCATTGTTCAGGCAAGAGACAAATGCAGCACCCCACAACTTTGCCAATTGCCATAATCATGAATCTTAGAATTAATACATGTTCTTTCACCACTGACGATATCATGCTCCTTATATAATTTCATTTTTACATATAACTATACATTCATATTTCCCTTTCACCTAGGAAACGTTTAGATATATATTAGAAGGCAGCAGCTGGCCATATATCATTTATATATCATTTGTTAAAATTGAGAAAAAGAAAACAGAATATTTAAGCTAGTTAAGCAACCAAGATAGTTCTATCTTTGAAATATTTGGAGTGGTTGAGATATATTTGAGAAGTGCCCACTTCTTTTATAGCTGCGAAAATTAGCAATTTGTCATATTAGGAGATTGACAATTTATTGAACCATATCTTTAAGTTGAGCTAAGATTTTGGATTATATTTAGCTCATCAATGAAGATCATATTACTTAGGGCCGGGAAACCTATTTGAAGAATTAGATCGGATCAAGTCTATTTAATCCCTTGCATTGAGGAAGTTGGATTGGATCAAAGAAGTTGGATTGGATCAAACTACATCTATGTTGCCTTTATTATTATTATTATTATTAAGCTATTTTAGCTGCATTTTAGAAAGAGCTGTGATTGATCTACATTATGTTAGCAAGTCTCAAAAACACTATATGATTAAGAGACTTGTATAGGTTGATGTACTTTTATTGAGAGCGCTTAATCTATTCAAGTGAGGCACATTATCTTGTAAGAGTGGATTTGATTGTAAAACCTGTGTTGTGGTTTTACAAGTTAAGTTCTCAGGGGGGGAGAATTTAGTAGTGAAAGCTCTAATCTTCAAAGGTACAATAGTGAGGAAATTGTCACTGGGTGTGATAAGTTTAAAATAACTGGTTATAAGTATCTGAAGATAGTGAATACTTCTCATTGAGCTAGGCTTTATAGATGTAGAAAAATCGAATTGAGTAAACAAACTTTGTTGTCCCCTATTTACTTTGTATTTTCGCAGTGCTTGCAAAATGCCAACTTCCCCTGTTACGTTTATTAATACTTAACTTGTTACTTAGCAACTATTTTAGCTCAACATTTTATATACTTGTTAAGGCCAATTTTTGAAGGTTGGTCTGAAATGATGGTTGGTGAAATCTACAAAAAGAAAAAAAGGGTTAGAAAGGTATTGGAGTTTTATCTTTGATGCACCCTTCGATCCTTAAGTCAATTTGATTCTGTAAACCCCATCTTGTGAAAAGCATCCCATTGTAGGATATCCACTACTCAAACTTAGAATAGAAGGAATTCTAATCTCGCTTCTTTCTCGGAGATTGTTGATCTTTTATGGCCTTGCTGTCATTTTTTTAACTAATTCTGTCCATTTTCCTATTTAGATGATATGGTTTATCCTTATTTTGGATTTTATCCACTCGCTCAATTTTTATTTTAGTCAATTTGATTTCTTCTACTTCAATGTACCGCATGACCTTCTTGTTGGAAGATTTGGTTTGGAAAATGCAGCGGAAAATAAGTTTAAGGGAAAAATTAGAGTTTTAATTTTTTTTCAAAACAATAACTTGGTTTTTTATTTAAAATAATAAACATTTAATCTTGTTATCTGAAGTAATAAACATTTAATCAAAATTCGTACCTTTTTTATTCATCTAGGATGAATGCTTTGACCGAGTAGTCTTCTCCGCTATCCTCAAGCTCAAGTTTGTTAAATGTGGACTCGTTTCGAATCAAAAACTTTTTTTCACAAAATTACCAATGAAGCAATTTCACAATTTCTCTAAACTTTTGGGGTCAAGTTGTAAAAAACAAAAAAAATTCTCTAGAAATTTTCTAGAATAGTTTCTTCAGAGATTTTTCTCTCTACAACTTTTTCTTGAATTCAAATGTGTGAGAATAATGACCCAGGCTCTCTTTATATAGGGAAAGTTTAGAGAGAGTTCGACTAGGATTGAAATTACTCACATTAATATTAAATTAATAAAACAATTAAGATAAATATTAAATCAAATTTAATATCTCATGTTAATATTAAATTAATAACATAATATCAAGATAAATATTAAATTAAATTAAATATTAAATTTATTAAAATAATATTATTTTTAGAAAAGTTAATTTGAAATCAAGTTATCCGGTAGAGTCCTACAAGGATTAAAATTTTTACACTACTCTATTGTCGAATAACCATCATCGCCGACCATCTATCAGCCGTCGGATCATCGCTATAGCAGTCGTCATGCCTTATGGTGCCATCGCCGACACAACTTCCTTTCGACACCCCGAACCGTCGTCTTTTTTTCCTGAATGGTCCTGACCGACTCGGCCCAGCCTCCCCTTTTCCCCAATCGACAGGTACCAACCCAAGTTGGTCGTTCGCACGACCAACCACACGGGGTGCAACATCCTTCGACTAGGCATTCGCAAGTCTGGCCTAGTGCTGTTGATGGGGTTGGCTAAGACCCCTAGCAAGCTGTTCGAACAACTTGCTTCCACGAGTGGGGCACCATCGACTAGGCATTCGCATGCCTGACTAGTGCGATGTTTTAGTTTGAGCCAGTGACGACTTGACCAGTCCGATCCAGCCACCAGTTGGACTGTCAGCCCAGTTTAACCAATTTTGGGTCTTGGTCTTGATTTTTGGTTCTCGGGTCCAATTTTTAAGTTCAATTACCCATTGACCCAATTTTCTGACTTGAAAGTTAATTTCCAAAAATATTATATTTATTTTAATTAATTTGATTAATTTAATTTTACTTTATCAAAATTAATTTTCAAGAAAATTCTTTAATTAAATTCTGTAGTTGAACAAAATCTCACGACCGCCTAATTTAATTCCTCATAGAATAAATAGACTTGATTAAATTATTTCCAAAGTCGTAAAATTTTTTTCTAATTCAAATGCAATCCAATAGAGCTTTTGTTGAGCTAGCGGAAGGACCAACCAGACCTATACAATTAGGCTCGAGCAATTGCAATTATGTCTAGAAGCGTCGTTTCGATAATTCGTAATTTATTTAATCATGGAGTCAGTCCACAAGAAGTATCATGATTGAAAACTCTGTATTGTATACACTTTACGAACACAATTCATCAAACTGTTTATTCCAACGATCTCGTCATGTGTCTGTTACCCGCATATGATATCATTGATTCCTTTGAGTTGAATTCGTTCACTCAATACAATCCTATTTTATGTCATTGTTACTATTTTTTTTCTTTTTAATGATTAATATGATCACTGTCAAATAATGACTGTGGTAAATTGCTCATTCATGAACAAGTACCCCGTGGTCATGTTCTACATTTATCAATCCACACAATGTCAATGAGAAGGAATCGTTAAATCTTTAATTGAGCTATGAATTTCATTGTTTCTAGTAAAGTCATGCCATACACAAGTCATGTACCCAATTGACTGCCTCCAGACGTACTAAAGTCCAGAGTGTGAATACTGCAAAAAAATATAAAGTTATGAGGTGTTATCCGCAAGTATACGGTTCGTGTTGTAATATAGATTTTACAATAAAGTAGGTGAGTACTCCGAGGACCGTACCCAAGGGAGCGAGTACTAAATCAATCTTAACCTAAACAATTAAATATCAAATTAATACTTTAGGTCAGTTATAGTACAAGAGTAAAATAAGAAATATGTTTGAGGGTTTGTAAAATAATAAAATAACATAACATAAAAAAAATTAAAATTGCAAGAGATAAAGATAAATAGAGTAAATCAAATCTAAGAATGGATGATCAGCTCACTTCAGCAATCTCAATTAGTTATCATCTTGGGTTCTCGTCAACCAACTAGTCGCTACCCTAGCAGGATCTTCTGATCTTCCACCAACATAATGAGTCAACAAAAACTACTTATCTTTCGACCTCACAGTCCAGACTGGCTTGGGGTAAAGGTGTTCACGAATGGGCAATACCAATTTTGAGTTAATTCCCACCTTAATGACTTCACAAGGTTGTCAGGCCTAAGGTTTGTTTCACATCCTTCCTTTTTCAAAAAAATTTATCCATTGAGTAACCCTACAAAATAGTTAAGAGATCATGCCATAACTCGCTAATCCCCCGTAAAAAGATTAGTTCCTCATGACTTTAATAAACAACATGGAAAGAATGGAATAATTGATCATGGGGAATGAAAGAGAATAAAAAGTTTAAAAAAGCCTAATTGATATTGAATAATACAAATCTATAGAAGTTGGTCTTGCTTTACAATCAGATCTCTTGCAGAAACAAATAAACTAGATTATGAAAACCTAAGAGAAACAAGAAAACAAATCTAAAAACCTAAGAAAAGAATCTGAGCTAATGGAATCCTCCCAATAATGTGTGACAGAGAGGTCTATTTATAGCCTTCAGGTAGTCATCATCCTTAAGCCTAGGTTAGCTGACGTTCTTGAGCTTTAAGTTCGATTGTGCTGACCAAAATGCCCCTACTTTGTGTTTTATTCTCATCACAGAGTCGTGGAATCCTCTCAATAATGTGTGACATAGAGGTCTATTTATAGCCTTTAGGTAGTCATCATTCTTAAGCCTAGGTTAGCTGACGTTTTCGAGCTTTAGGTTCGATTGTGCTGACCAAAATGCCCCTACTTTGTGTTTTATTCTCATCACAGAGTCGATGTCATGACACACCAGGACCTATGTTGCAACATAGCAACTAGTATGCTCATCTGCAGCCATCTTTAGGGGTATGTCGCAACATCCTCAGCCTGTGTTGCGACATTGAAGGCAGTTTCTCACTTTCTCTATTCTTCTCTCTATGTTGCGACATTAGATCTCTCATGTTGCGACATAGTATGCAATTGACCCGAAATGCCTTCTAATGGTCTCCTGCACACTCACGAATTACGTTAGTTCTCCCTTAGGCCTTATTCGACCCTTAAGGTTAATAAAAGACTCTATTTGCACATTTTATTGAATGTTCGTAAAATTAAAGAAACTTAATTAAAACATAGCGAAAATGTTTGTATTTAAGCTCCTTAAATGTGAAAACTAGTTTAATCTACTACACCGAATTACGGTAGATCAAACCCCCCACACTTAAGTCATTGCTTGTCCTCAAGCAATATAAACAGTGATGACAAAATAAAACTGACGACCCATGAGCAAGTATGATACAAGTATTGATTTCGAAGCATATGACTTAAGCATTTCACATTTCCTAACAATTTCAACATGATGAGTAATTGACTTACCACTTTTGATCACAAATATCTAAGTTCAGTATGTTACAAAATATACAAGTATTAAGATTCTCAACTATAGGAATCCATCAACAAATCATTAAGTACTTTGATTATCCGATCAGAATACAAATAGTCATTTATGTGAATATTTAGTATGTCTATTCATGTATAAGGATATTTAGGTCATATAGGGCTTTTCGGCTTGTAACATTTTGAGGCTTTTCGACACACGAGGTCATGTGTCGCTACACAGCAACCAGTATGCTCCCTATAGCCATCTTCAAGGATATGTCGCAAAACCCTTAGCCCGTGTCGCAACATTGAAGGCATTTTCTTACTTTCTCTATTCTACTTTCTATGTTGCGGCAGCTGCTCCCCCATGTTGCGACATAGTGTCCAGTATTGACCTGAAATGCTCTCTAATGGTCTCCTACACACTCACAAAGCATGTTAACTTTCCCTTAGGCCTCATTCAGCCCTTAAGGTTAATAAAAGACTCGATGTGCACATTTTATTGAATGTAAAAAAAACTAAAGAAATTGAATTAAAACAAGATGAAAATGCATGTATTCAAGCTCCTTAAATGTAAAAACTAGTTTAATCTGCTACATCGAATTACGACAGATCACCTATCCCGAGTTTTTCATATATAGTTAAAGGCATTAAATTGATGCTAGCTCCTAAGTCACATAGAGCTCTATTGAAATGAATGTTCCCTATCTCTTTGGGAATTGTAAAACTTCTCGGGTCTTTTAGCTTCTGAGGAACCTATTTAGATATAATAGCACTACAAGAAGTGCTCATATTAACTTGATCACCTGCCTTAATTTTCCTACACCTAGACATGATTTCTTTTAGAAATTTAGCGTACTCGGGGACTTTTTAAATTAGTTCAATCAAAGATAGGTTAACATTTAATGTTTTAAACAAGTTTAAAAGGCTTACAAACGCATCTTCATCCTATTTTTGTTTCTCTTCCAACCTTGAAGGGAATGGTGCTTGTGTTTTAGCTAGTTCTTTGGTCGCCTTTTTCGTCGGCTCAGCTGCCGATTTAGTTACCTTATCTTTTTCTGGTTCTTCGTCAGCTTCTCGAGGGTCTTCTTGAAGATTTTCTGTGTTCTCTCTTATCTCCTCTCATGCCAAAGTTTCTAGGCTACCCAAGATTTTTCTCGAACGAAGCACGATTGGTTTCACTTGCTCCTTCCCTTCCTTTCGTGGATTATTTTCAGTATTACTTGGAATGCCGGTGCTAATTAATTTGCCTTTTGATATCTCTTATCATACTCATCAATTGGCTCATCTGATCTTCTAGCTTAGTCAATATTTTTTGTTGAATTGGTGCACTTAGACTGCACCTGCTTCACGTCCGTCCTCATTGATTGCATTTCTCCCTCAACCCGATCCAAACGTTGACCACATACAGTATGGTCATTTGGGTTAAACCTTTTCTGAGGTTTCTGTAAATAAGGAGGTTGATAATTAGTATTTTTCACTTGATTTGACATATTACCTCCTTGATTTCCTCCCTATCTTAAGTTTGGGTGATCTCTCCGTCCAGGGTTGTAGGTATTTGAATAAGGGTTTCCACCCCTATTCCCAATGTAATTCACGTCCTCAGTTGGATTGTTGATATAATGGAAAAGTGGTTTGTCTCCTCTATAACATGTGTTAATTGACCCTCTTTACAAACTTTAAAGTGGGAGTCATCTTTAACCCTAAGTCACATGTCGTTCTCATGCTTAATGTTTGATTGTACAGACCAAAACGTCCCTTACTCGTAATTATTTCCTATACAGAGGTGATGTCCGACACACTAGGTCCTGTGTCGTGACATCAAGGGAAGTATGCTTCATCTTCAGGGTGTCTTTAAGGGTGTGTCATGACATCCTCAGACTATGTCGCGACACCAAAGGCAATCTTGAAATTCTTCTATGCTGCTTCCTATGCTGCAACATCCAGCTCTTTGTGTCGCATCACAATGACCAGTATTGAGTTAGCTCGCCTTCTAATAGTCTCCTTCATACTCACAAAGTATATTAGCTAATTCTTAGCCCTTATTCCACGCTTAAGGTCAATAAAAGACTCAAGTTACACACTTTATTGAATTTAAGTAATATTATAAAAAAATTTAACTAAAACTTAACAAAAGTTCTGGTATTCAAGCTCCTAAAGTGTAAAAACTAGTTTAATCTGCTACATGAAATTATGGCAAATCATCCCCAAAATTTACATTTTATTCAATTTAGTCCCTAAACTCGAGATAAGCATAACTTTCGATTCGTAGCTTCTGATTAAAATCTGATTTCATATATTCTCATTAGGGACCTTATACATCAAATTTCTAACATAATTTCATGAAAAGTTTCACACTTATTCAATTTGGTCTATAATATAACAAAGTTAACAATAAGCTAAATTAACTTTACAATCTAGTCCTTTTCATATTCTAAGCTTAAAATCTATTAAATTCAAGCTTAATACTTCAAGAAATCAATAACGGTAATTTCACGCCCAATCTCTTTTTATTTAAAATTTGCTAGTTCATGATAAAGTAATTAATTTGGCCAGTGGTTAAGAGCATAATTAGTTTTCCCTTAGGTCCCATGTTCGAATCCCTAAGTCCTCAATATTTTTCTTCAATTTTTGCATTTAAATTTGGTCAACATCCCCCTTATGCCAGCCCTCTTAATTTCCATATGGTAAAGATTTTTCCCTCCCTTAGTTTGCTCTCATTTCCTTCATTAGCCCACTTTTTACTCCACATATCCCCCTTCCTTCCTTTTCTTCTCCATCTTTCACTCATTTCAAAGTTTCCTTCCTTTGGACCCTTTATTTGTCCTTTGCATGAGGAGTAACAAAAGCATTTTGTTATCTTTTGTTGTTTTCTCTGCCCCTCTTTTCTCTTATCCACCTCTTTGCACCACCTAAAAAAACCATTGTTATTGATTTTGGCCACCATTTCACCACCTTTAACCACCATATTTCAACTAAGCACCATGACTAAATAATTGTTCCTCTTCTCCCACTCTCTTCTTACCACCGTCAACCCTCCTCCATTGTCGCGCCGCCATACCACCACTACTGTTACCCACGTTTTTCTCTGTTTCTCATCCTCTCTTCAACTTTCTGGTTATATCCGAATTATTCATCCATTCGCTTAATTTTCTTAAATTATTAATAAAAATTTTATACTTATGCTTTTTATTTTGATGTTGATTTCTTTTTAGCCGCTACTCCTCCATCGAACTGAATCTCCAGTGAATTGTTAATCTTGCCAATCCAACCATATTAGCATAAGTATTGATGGATAAAAATTATATCAATCCTCTCTTTTATTATGATATTCTATTATGGGGACTAATGTTGCGTGATTTATTATTGAAAGATTTAACCCGGACTATTCAGATTCTCTCTAACTATAGAGAATCAATTGGATTATCTTGTAAAAAGTTATTTAGAGTGAGTTCCTTAGATTATTCCTTAGTAATAAATAATTTGGTTCAAGGCTAAAACTAATGAATGTTTCCTTGGTATCATATTGTTCTTGTTTAATCAGATTAAGTGGGATCTATTTAGTTTTGCTATCATTAAAGTATGGAGCATAGATCTAGTGACAAAGCTAAATTGTCAGGTATGGGTTTAATAAAACAAAGTTTGAATAATTATTTACTGAATGATTATTTATTTATAATTATTATATATATAACATGATTTGAAATGTGGTTAATTGAATACAATAAGTATTCATGGTGATTGACAAATCCTTTAAATGGATTGTTACCAAGTAAATAATTATGATATGTTAAATCTATAATGTCACAAATATGTTGGATGAAATTATATGTTTGACCTGAATCTCATGTTACGTGATCATATGGCACATTTTTTATTAAATAAATCTGATATCATGATAAATCATGGATATTGTACTATTATCTTTGTTTTGATAAGCGAGAAAAGAAAATCCATACCTACTGTTTCTATTAATAAAATTTGATCGCATGTTAAGCATGCCCATTGAGAGAAGTCTGTTTCTATATTTCATATCACATTGTATGAGGTTGGGACAATTTTTAAAGGAGGAAGATTCAGGCAGTTTAATGACCATCACATTTTGGTGGTCTATCCACACTTTCTGGTAGTATATCCGCAATTCTAGAGGCTTGTCCACATATTTGTCTGTCCTGGCTGCTTGTATGCAATACCTAGTAGTTTGTCTACAATTTTGGTGTGTTATTGGATGCCTGAGTTCTAAGAACTCTTTGGTATGCAGCGAAGTTGGGTAGGAACTTTTTTTAAAATTTTTACAATGATTTAAAAAAAAAAACTTTACATCAACATCATCATGCATATTGATATTTATGAAATTGGACTGCTTATATATATTTTGCTATATTCTGAAATGTATGCTATAATTCCTATTGTTACTTAAGCTAAGACTCACACTGGGCTTATATAGCTCACATTTTAGTTCACTAGCATTTCAAATTGTAGCACCCCAAACCCGGCCTGGACGTTATGGCCGAAACTGGCGATGTCACACTGAAGTATTTTTCGAAATCTAAGACTCGTCGTTTAAAAGCCCTTTCTTTAACTCACCTCTTCGTGTAGGTTGAAAAGCCGTTTTAAAGCTTTATTTCTTATTCATAATGTGGTTGTTGTTTTAAAGGTTTCTTTTAATAAAATGTTATTAATTTTGAAAATGGTTTGTTAATCGCGGAAGCTTTGAAAGCGAGTTATATATCTGTGGTGGTTTTGAAAATATTTTGACTTTTTGGAAACTCACGCTTTCCTATCACTGGCAGTTATAAACCAAAGCAACCAAAAACCCAAATTCAAAATATAAAATTAAAGAGGCATTATTACATAATAAAACCCAAAATAAAATCTTAATTATAATATTAAAAGAAAACTTCGTCGAGTGGCCACCTCTGAGTCCTCCGTCACTTCGATCCGTCTAAGCCTAGAGATTTCCTGCACAGTTAACAGATGGGTGAGTTTATGAAAACTCAGTGTGTGAAATCCCATAAAAGCATACAGTCAGAGTAAACACAATTTGGGCCTAAGCCCTCAGTTTCAGTTAGGGGCCTTAGCCCTCTTTCGATAGCGATAACGATGCGGGCACGAGCCCATTTCAATGATCGATGGCGATCTAGGCCTTAGCCCATTTCAGTACAGTATGCAAACAAAGAATCCTACCCAATCCATCCGCTATATACCATCTTCATAC
This sequence comes from Gossypium anomalum, assembly GCA_025698475.1. Lineage (NCBI taxonomy): Eukaryota > Viridiplantae > Streptophyta > Magnoliopsida > Malvales > Malvaceae > Gossypium > Gossypium anomalum. The sequence continues at coordinate 17,386,780 of CM046961.1, forward strand.
CAGCCCTACACACCATATGGGGATAAAATCGACCCACCCAACCCTACATACCAAGTCGTACCGGTTACGGAACTAAAATAGTATTTGCAGCAGAGCTGCCAGAAATAGGCTTATAGCCTTTTAGTACACTTCCTCCAAAGGCATATATCTCACCCCATGCAATGCAACATAATATAAATGTACATATAGTGAAAATGACATGCTTAAACAATCATACATCACATAAAGGTAAAACAGTCATCTTACCAAACTAAGGGTCCAGGTACACTTAGCGGCCCAACAGTAGGTCCACAGTCGTCTTGGGCGACCCGTGCAACCTTAACAGTCAATCGGTGATAATGGGTCAACGGCCCATATTGCGGGCCTATGTAGGCCCACACGCTCGTATGGCCCACATAGCCCAAATTGGCCTTAGCCGTGTGGTTCACACAACCTAGCTCAACAGTAACCACACTTTTGTGTGATTGCTTCCGTGTGGGGCCACAGGCACATTGGGCCTACATGGCCCAATTCGACCCATGAAAACGATCATGGCCATCTCATCGATCACACGGCCTGCCACACAGGCACCCACACACCCGTGTGGTGTCGACAACCCACTTTTCAGATTTTCAGCCTTTCGGCTTTTTAGCTTTTCGGCTTTTTAGCCTTTGCAGTTTCACATCCAATGGCAGTGTTACACACACCTGTTATGGGGTTGTAACCGAAATGCTTCTTAGATCCACGCACCAAACCAACAATCGCAGGTCCTTACTGGCTTAACACCTACGTACTACTCCAAAACTTCAACCCCAAAAGTGAATAGACCGCTTGCAATGAGAAAAATAATCGGCCTGAACTTCCACAATAGAATCCACACTCCCTTACCAATAACTCAAATAACTTTTGGCAATAGTCAAACAAGGAGATTCGGCCAAAGCAAGAAGAACATAAATATTTGAGAGAGGAAAGAAGGAGAATCAATGAAGCCAACCGAAACAAAAGCAATGGAAGAGAGTTGATGAGATATTCGGCCTAAGCCAAAGAAAAGGTAAACGCTAATGGCCGACTAGGAGAGGGGAAGAATGGAGGTTCGAAAAAGGGTAAGAAAAATAAAGGAAGAAAGGTGAGGGAGACAGAAGAGTCGATCAAGCACAGCACAATATTGGAGAGCAACCCAAAATAGGCTAACACAAAAATACTCAAAAGGTCACAAGTAACATTCGGCTACCAACAAAAAGCAAAATCGAAGATGCAAAAGAAGCAGAAAGAGTAATGGCTATCGAAATGGTAAGCAAAAACTAGAGCAATTTCGGCACTAAGTGGCAAAACTAAACACTCCCATGTGTCAGCAGGACTTGAACCTCAGACCTCTTGGAACACTCTACACGCCACTTACCACTAGACTAGCAGGATTTTTCTATAATGTTTTATCCACATTTATTTAAGAAGCCTATCGACTAGAGACAGTGCTTAATCCTTTAAAAATAAAACTTTTTGCACCTGACTAGGCTTGAACCAAAGACTTCTCAAACACTTCCCAAAGCACTTAACCACTGAAACAGATGCAGATTTGTGTCACTTTCTTGCACAGCTAAAAAAAAATTATGTACAGTCTCCTAACTGCACCCACTCAAGAATTAAAACTTTTAGGCCAAAAATTTGGGCGTTACACAAATAATCCTTGAGGTTAGGACTTGAACGCGACTATTGGAGGAGTACTCAGATAGTTTCTATTTTTTTAATCAAAACTTTACTATGTGGTATTTTGGGACTGTATTATTATTTTATGGACTGTGGCATAGGATATTATTTTTGGGGATTTTTAATTTATTCTTGCATGACTTAAGGTTTTAAACTACTCATTGAAGTTTTATCGAATATGCATGAAAAAACGATTGTTAACAAAAATTGTGTTTTCAAAACAATTTTTCACTACATTATTATTAAGTTGATTTTAACTAAATTTAATCTATCTTATTCGAAATTAATTGATGTTTTATTGATTTGTATGCAATATTGGTTTTTAACAAAATATGGTTTTAGCAAAATTTCCGCTACAACATTTCAAAATATGTTGTTTTCTTTAATTATGCAAAATATTCAATCTTTACAAAAATAACTCTAAAGACACTTAACAAGATTATTCCTTTTTGAAAATTAATTTAGTTTTTCAAAACAAATCAAGTAAGATGGAAACCCAATTCTTAAATTAAAAGGGCGAATGATTTTTAAAGAAAGAATTAAAATCGAAACATTTTCCACACCAATCTAATGGCCAATGTAATCTTCAGGATTCGATCATAACGTCCAAGCCGGGTTTGGGAAGTTATAGGTAACTTTTTAAACTTTAAAAGTTTAAAAAATTGGTACATGGGCTAACTAAATCAAGCTCCCATGACCTCAAATCTATAAAAATTTCATGAAAAAAGACCTAATTACCTTAGTTTCTCCTTGGTCGAATGTTATAAGCTTAAGAGGGTTTTTCTTTGTTTTTATTAATAGTGGATGGTGCTTTGTCACAGCCTGAAAATCAGTGAATTCAAAAAGATGAGTAAAGTATGTATGTAAACTATTTGGCATGTTGTAGTAGCATAATCTGCCACCATGTTGGCCTGATGGTGAGTCATTGTATTAGCGCATACTAACAAAGAATCCGACCGTTGGCAGTAGTATCTAAGGATTTAATTCCAGGGTATCTTCAAATGAAGAAAGACTTTGCTCAAAAACAGGTACACCTTAGAGTTTTGGTTGGGCACAAGAGCCTACGAAGTGTATGAGAATGCTATAAGAGACTTAATTGTCTTTAAGTTAATGCCATACGTGAGTCATTACCAAATTATAGTAAACTTGGTTTACTTGAGCACTGTTCAAGTTGGTTCTCATGACGAGATTATTTGGGAGTTAGTTGAATTCATTAGACCCTCGAATTCATTAGACCCTCTCCGTGACTGGTCAAACAGTAACGAAGATCTTCGCCAGATTTTTTTACCTTTCCCCAGATATTGTGGGGAAATTAAGAGATTGGGTTAGGTAAGAATCATCACTTTTTTAAGTCCTCAGTAGGGGGATAGGGAGTATATATCTAGTAAAGGAGTAGGCATTTCAAATAACTTTTCTTTATACTCTACGTTCTGGTCCTTCCTTTTAACCAAAATGTTCTCTTCTTAGTCGTTAAGTTAGAGTTAAGATTTGTTATCTTGTGTATGATTCAACCTTCTGGTAAGTCTTATAACTCTATACGTTATAACTATTGAATAGTAAGGATGCCAAAGGATGTAAGAACAGTAGGGTATGAGTGGAAAGCCTTGCTTGAGGGTCCCATACAGTTGAATAATAGTAAGCTATCTGTAATGGGGATTCTAATAGGATTTTTATGCTCTTTTAAGCAATTGCTATTACTGGATTGGAAAGGACAAACGAAATTGAAGCTCCAAGTTAAGATAGAGATTAGTCTCTAGACTCGCCTCTTGTGCGTTATGTTATCATGATTCCTTATATGATCATGGTACACATAAATAAGCATGTCTTTTAAAGAAGTTGTATCATGTATACTTGTTCATGTGTTACTTGTAAAGTATCTATATGTATGAATTAACGTGTATGATGTGTTTCATGGTAATACGATGAGTAGTAAGTGTACTGGTAACTTATGTATTGGGAAGAAAGGTTTGGTTAAGAGTATGAGTGAAATCTATGTAACTTTATTCATTATGACATTTGAGTGATGCATGACAATATGTGTTGGCGGTAAAGGGGTTCGGGTGGAATGTGTAACGTGGTTTGTGCAAGTGTACACAGTCATTCAAGCAATAGGTAAGTAAAAATGAGTTATTGTCTCCACGAAGACTGTGTATGTTAATCAATTATTTGTAAAATTATAAATTCACAATTTGATATAAAAAACTAAATAATTTTTAGATACTGATGATTAAATTAACTAGATGCAGAGATTGATCCCTATGCAATTCTAATCTAGATGCAATTTACCTAAATGTATGAATGAATGACTTTAGCAATAAAAACAATCAACATTAAATGGGCTAGGATAATTATATTAATCAATTCAACTTACTTTATCATGCTTAACAATGTTCGAAAATACTTCCATGGCAATTCGATCTTTTAAGAGTTTGGAAACCAAATTAAGTCCTTTCAGAGTCTTTTACTCAGTTAAATATGCATTTTACTAATCATATTAACTAAGGGTTTCTTAGCATTTGTGTAAGGTCACAGGGACATTTACGTTTGCAACATTTTAATTACATAAACCTAAAAACTATGCAAGCTAATAGAGCTAGCTAAAGATATTACGAACCTCAACTTAGTCGGGTTTAAGGATCTAAATTGAGCTTTGTACTTTTCAATTATGTGTCTACTATCCATCGTCTGGTTAGGATCGCTCAGCTAATTTGAGTGTACCCAATCACGTATGAATCAAATGCATCATGATATTAATTGAAAACATGATTGACTGCAGTCTAAACATATTAAACATGAATAAAATAGATCTTATTGAATTAACATAATCATCATAGTAAATAGGATTTAAAACACCATAGTTGATGTCAAAAATAATAAACTCAAAGAAAACATAATTAAAATAAATAACAAGAGGAAAGAGTAAACTCTATTCAGTTCAGCAACCTGTCGGATCTATTTTGACTGATACGCTCTTCCGTTCTACTCGATGCTTCTTTGCTAAGGAGTTCCTAATGTGGCCGGCTAAAGGATGGAAGGAAATGAGCGGCTATGCAAGGGGAAGGAAAAGGGAAATAGAATGTAGAGAAAATGCTAATGAGAGAAGAGAAATGATTTGTGAGGGATGAGGGATTAAGGGATTGATGCACGGTATCTATAGGTGAAGGTAAGGGGTAGAGTTTGCTAAAAATAAAATTTTAATTCCTTCATTTTCTATCACACATGGTTGGCCACATTTCAAGGAGAAGGGGATGACTTGGTCTCCTCATTTTGAATTCAAAGCAAGGCTATTAATACCCATAGGGTGGACGGTTTCAACAGAAAAGTTGTTGGGCTGATTTCTGATTATTTTCCAACTATAAGGACCTTTAATTAAAAACCCCAAAGCTTGTTTTTGGGCAGCCATCAACTTATGTCGAAACTGGCCTTTAATTCCTCCTTGTTGGATAGTTTCTCAGTCTAATAAATTAGCATACATGTCTATCTTTTAGCACATCTTTTACTGCGTAAAATTATCAAATTCATGACCCAAGTTGCATGGTCTTGTCATCCACATGAATTGATTTATGCATGTCCATGTTTCATTCACATTAATCACATCTTCAATGGTCCTCCTACATAGTGAAAAATCACATATTAAATAATATTAAATAATGTAAAATATGTACAAAAATCATGTAATTAAGCACAATTTCACATACTTTATAAATTCATGCCCAATATTACAAATTAAGTAAAATTCACTTATTTTAATAACAATTACTCAATATAAACATATTTATTAAGTAAAAAGGTGGTAAAAATATATAATAAAAAAACCTATATAATTTTGAGTTTACAGAGTGTCGGGAAAAATATAAGATACAATAATAGACCCCACGGTGTTGTTAAACATATAATATGCGAAGCCATTATGGCAAGTATGTAGTCTATTGGGATCGTAAACACTAGGTCCGTCGAGATAGTAAACACGAGAAAAGGTCAGTGTGGAAATTATGTGAAAAGACCATGGTCATGGCATATTTTGGAAATGGCAGATGAGTCGCATTCATCTTCTAGGGTTACTGGGTAACCCTGGGGCGATGATGGGAAAACCTCAAGTCATGCTGAGTTTAGGTAAATCTATACCGCCAAACATGATAGTGACTGGAAAGCCTAGCGAATCCCATAACACCAAAGTGGTGAGTTGTCATTTTGCCTTTGTGGCGAGATCTTGGTGTGTCCTTGGGGCATTTTCTGAAAGAATTCTTGATAGCACACCCGACTGATAAACTCGCCATTCGCCGTCCGCTAGAATAAAAAGTTTGGTGTATCTAAAATTTCGGGTGATGTAAGTGTTTGCCAAATCTGGGAATTCTCTTGTTAGGTATTGAAGCCATCTGAGATTCTATTTAATGATCTAATACATCAAATTTATTAGAATAAGTTTTTTGTTCGGACCGATTTGAAGATACAATGCGACTAGTAGACACCAAAGCTAGTATAAGAATTCGCCGAGAGTATCATCTATTTCAATACCAATCTAAAACTGTGTTAAATTTCTATCTTCAAGAAGACTATGATATAGGATCCGCTATAATGTGTGAAGTTTGCAATTCTCCAATCGAGTGAAACGTGAACAAGGTGATCGAGTTAGAGATTGGCGTATAAGCATCTGCCAAGAACCAAAAATGTATCCTCCAAAATTTTAAAGGAAGTCTATAATTCTTAAATCGAGGAATTCAACATCATCATTTAAAGGTAAAACTAGTTGAGACTCACTAAGTCCCATTGAACTTATGGGTATTTATTTGTAGTGCAGGTTCTTGGGATTGAGTTAGTTTTCCAAAAGGGATCAAGCTAGGAACGTGCCTTGGTGTTTGTTCGTAGGGCGATATTATGCATACAAAGAAATTTTGGAAATATGGCTAACAATTTTTTTAATCCATTATTAAGTGTGCTTTATAAAAAACTAAGTTGTAATGTCTTATACTAGTATTTAAGAAATTGTAGTAATTGATCGGTTGCATGCGTGCGCATTAAAACACTGACTTTATAAAACTACTCTTAAAGCCTGGTTTTAGTGCAAGTGTATAGGTCAGTTGTAATATTTAAAGTGTAACAATGGAACACTAGATAATTCCAAGGATCGAACCCAAAGAAGGAGGCGATTGAGCAATAACTACCATACACAATAGAGTCTAAATGGCTACTAATACGATCTTATAGTGCGCCAATTCATAAAAAGATAAGTTTGCTAGAAAATTAAATATGCTACTTTAAATACTAAAATGCAAGAAATGTAAAACTAGAGGGATTATCCAGCAAATAACTAATGGGAATTGGTTGACTTCGATGTGGTTCACCAAATCTCGGGCAAAGGACATAAATCGTATAAATTACCAAGAGACTCCATTTTATCTTTCAATCTCAATTTTACCGACTTAGACGAATTAGGTCCGATTTATCTTCTGATTTTGCCAGTTAATCTGGGACTAATGAATAGGTGCGTGACAATATTACCTTCTGGTCTCGCTTTATTTTAATATTCCCTTAAGGGCGTCACCACATAAGTTCTATTCAAATTAGTCTAATCTGTTATGATTTAGTCCTTTATCCAAGGGATGTTAGTTTACCCATATCTCCATCAACCAACCTCTTTAAAGTTTTAGCTACACATGCTGAAAGTAAGGAAAGTAAACATAAACATGGAAAATAAAGTATCCGTGAAAGTAAAGTTTGAGAAAAATATAAAAGTTAAGATTTTTATGCAAGAAAACTTAAATAGCATGAAACCAAAAGCATTTAACAGAGAAATCTAAAGCAAGAAACATAAAAGGAACAAACTTTGACAGATTTAAAGTAAAATAAATTGGAATACATACAACTAAAGCTTAAAGAGTCTTGAAAGCAAAGTACAATGGCTAGAAATATAAATAATCCTTACCTACACTGTTAACTAACTTAACTAACATAAAGAACAACAAGAATAAGAAGTAAATGCATACAATAACCTCTAATCTAAGGTAGAAGATAAGAAAAATAAAAACCCTAGAAAAGTGCTAAAAAAAAACTAAAGAAAACCTAGAGAAAAGTAAACCTAAAACTAAGCTAATGTGCTGTAGTAGCCCATTTCGGCCCGGGCTTTAAAACCAAAAAATAAAAATAAAAAAATAATAAATGAATATTTATTATTTTAAACAGTCCATTTACAAGCCCAATTACAGTTTATAGACCCATTTAGCCTAAGACCCTATGCCTGGTTACAACTCAATAAGCCCACTAACCCATTACACCCTTGACCCAACTCAGTGAAGCCCAAGTGACCCAAACTGTAGGCCGAGGACGGAAGACCTAGGGTTTCAAAAACCCTAGGCGCCGCAAGCGCGTCTATTCATTTCTCGTTGTTCTAGCTACCCACCATTAGCGCCGTGATTCCAGGCCATGATTCTAGGCTTCGAATCATGCCGTGGTCTACGCCCGAATCAACGCCGGTGTGAGCGTTTGTTCGTTGCTAAATCTCCTCGTTTGTACCTGCAAAAGGGGGAAAGAAGAACAACAGAGGCAACACAAATATGGCAGGGAATAACTTTAAACATGTAAAATACTATGTACAGTGGCTATAAAAGCCTGAATCAGAACGAAGTAAAGGGACCGATTTTTACAGATAAAAGATATACACACATATATTCATAGAAAAAAGAAGAAGCAGTTGTTTACTTGAAAAGGTGATTTTGTTATATCTTGTTCTTCTCTGTTCAACGCATATCATTTTTTAAAAAAAAATAGTAAAGTTTAAAAGGGAAAGGGTATTACCTGCGATTCATTGAGAAGAACAGAGGCTTTTAGCCTCCCAACCGTCACGTACGGTGGCGCGTACAATGCGTGAACGCTCACGGTACAGGGGCCGGAGGCCGGAGACCGGAGCCAGAGGGCTCCCATTTCTCCTCTTTCAGAGGATTTTCAAAGATTTTTTTTTAAACCCGGGTTTCAAAAATGAATTTTAAGTTAAAATTTGGCTTATATAGCCCTAACGTAACGGTGCCGTTTTGGTTTAACTCAATAAGCATAAAACAGCGTCGTTTCAAGGTTTAAATCCGCGTGTTGACCCGATTACCCGGGGAGGATCCGCATGTTTTTTGTAAAATAGGCAAATTGCTCGATTGATCCTTCCGTGTTTTCTGTATTTTCAATTTCATTTTTTTAAATTTAGCCCTAATATTTTACTTTTGTTTCAATTTGGTCCTCACAGTGATTTTAAAACTGTATTCAGGGAAACGGTGTCGTTTTGGGATTAGGGCTAATTGCCTAGTGAGTTCCTACGAATTTAGCGAGTCTTTCAATTTGGCCCAAAATTTTAAATTTATTTATAACTAACCCTAAAATTTTAAAATTAAATTAAATTTAAGTTTTGTATTATAAATTCAATTTATTTTAAATACTATATATATTTTTTATAAACATTAGTTATATATATAATAATACATTATTTTATTTATAATATTATATACATTTTTATAAATTTTATTATATGTTATATTTTTATTATATGTTATTTATTTCATTTATACTTTATTATATATTTTATATATATTAATTATTTTATTATATTTTATATGTAAATTTACTTAATATATTATCCTTATTATTTTATATTATATAGTTTATATCATTATATATGTATTTTGTTTATAAATTTATTATATATTATATATTTTACCATATTTCCTTACATTACCTTTATTTTATTATAAAATATCCATTATTTTATTACTCATTAATTATATACATTTTAAAATTTTTTTATAAATAAGTGTAATATCAATATTTAGTACATTTTTTTATATATTAAGTCATTGTACCCTATAGTATAACCTATATATGTATATATCATTTTTTTTAAAAAAAAGGGGTTCTCTTTTATTATTCTTATATTATTCAATACATTTCTAAATATCTTATTTTTATTTGATTTATATTTATACATTTTAATTTGCTTATTTATTTTTGATTTTTCTTTTATTTTGATATTGTTTAGTAGGTTAAATTTTACATATCATTTGTTTTTGTTTTTTACATATTCTCAAGAAATTAATTATTTATGGTAATTTAAGTTACATTTGCATAAAATATTATCATATATGTATATTGCAATTTATATTTGTTGTATTCATTATGCACTACATTGTATTTTATATGTAACAATAATGCATGAACATTTATGTTATTTATAATAATATGTACATAAAATGATATCGTATATTGTGTAAGTTGTGCCATTATTTATTATTTTCTATATCATATTTGCATAAAATGATAAAGCATGTATATTGTAGCTAGGTTTATTTAATTTCTTGTAATATGTAAAACACATCATTATTTTCAAAACAAAAAAAAAAATCTCATTTGATTCAAGAGGAATTTTAAAAAGAGGCAATGTTTTTGGTATTTAGGAACTCGGGAAGTAGTGCCCTAACATGCTGGGTTGCGATTTCCCGTTTGACTAAATGTCTAAAATATCCTTTTAAACGAGTTTCATAAATTACAAGATGAATTCAGTTACGAAAGTTTAAAGATATCGTGTCCAATCATGCTGGATGTGGTATTTGTATTCTTTTGAAGCGAAGGAATCTTGATTCTTTTTAACTTAAAATATTACAGTTTTAAAGGAAATCTCATTTCTAAATTCTTCCAAACTTCTGACATTAAGACAAGATTATTCAATTTGGTACCAATTTTGGGCGTTACGAGGGTGCTAATCCTTCCTCGTACGTAACCGACTCCCCAACCTGTTTTCTCGTAATTTCGTTGACCAAAATAATTTGTAAAGTGATCCAATCACACTTTAAAAGGTTGGTGGCGACTCCCATTTTTAAAATACCCTCCCCAACTTAAAAAGAGGTCTCGACATGTGTGTGTCTCCTTCTCAACAATTTTTAGTTATTTTGAAATGTGTTTTTGATGACTTTTTGATGCCAAAAATGCCCCTACATGGGCATTGTGTGATTGGTGGATCAGGAAGACAAAGGCTACCCTTTTTGTCCAAGTTTGTCCCCCTAACGAAAGCTATATTGCAATACCCAAAAGAGGATATTACGATATCTCGAGAAGCATTGAAACTAGGGTCTTTCTTGGGAGGTGGATAGTGTGATACCCAAGGGGATATTGCGTTACCACTAAAAGGACTCCTTAGTCTTCTAAACTATCGAAGGTATCGGGATTCTAGTGGTTGGATATCGTGATACCCTTGCAGTAAATGTCATTCTCACTCGTTTTCGCCCTTTAACATGTCCCCAAAGCACTCAAACACACTTTAGACCTCCCAATTGCACTATTGGCCAATTTAGGTTAAAAAATAAACAAAATTGAGACATTTTCATTTATTACTCGAAAATATGAAAATAATGAAAAATTATACTAAAAACTCTATTCTGCTAAAAAAAAAGCTCCTCAAATGTGTTGGAAAAGCCTAATTTGCCACATCGATTTGTGGCAGATCAGTAATTTATAAATGTTTTAGTCAAATTTTTTAACTTAGAAAAAAAATAAGAGGTATGATCAGAAGGGTCTTCGCCAGTTTTAAAATTTGTTTGTTAACTATGTAAGCATTGGGACACCCTATATTCAGATCCGGTAAATTGGGTCGGGTATAGGGCGTTACATGCTTTGCTGAAGAAGATAATAGAATTTTCCACTATCTCAACCTTTTATATTTTAATTATTCTTAGGTAATTTAGTTTAATTAACTTAACTTGGTTTAATTAACTTTAATTTAACTATTATTTATTCTTAATAAGATTTGGCACTCACATCCTCTAATTCTCAAATATGCATGGTCTAATTGCTAATTTGGACCTTTAATTAATTGTTATTTAAGTCCCTAAACCTTTGACCAATTAAAAACTTACAGTGATTGGACTTTAACAATTTAGTCCCTGGGCCTTAATTAACTATTAATTTGACAAAATTTTTTGACCAATATTTAATATATTTTTATATTCTCCTTGTAAAGATTCATATTAAAATTTAAGAACTCGATTTATGGAAATGGGGTTCTGAAATCATATTTTTCTTACCATTAAACAATGAGTCGTTACAGTCCATCCACTTAAACTCATTCTGAGCCAACTACTTTAAGTTCTTTAACTCATGTTTCAAGGTTGTGACCTACTTTGTGTTGGGAAATGTCCACAAATTGTAGTAAATATGTAATTATTTTCTATGTATTTGAACGATCAATAAATAAATTTCACTATTCTGTCTTTTGTATTCTTTCATATTTTGCATGCATAGCGAAATTGTGACAATCAAATATTAGTTCATTTATTTTCTAAGTTTAAACTGATGATAAGTGGCATTATAAGAACATTTACATTTTATGAAAGATAACTTACTTTAGTAGATAATCTAAACAAGTCCGTAATCCTGTAAAATAATCAAAGTAGCATTTGATTAAAATACTGAGAAGGATTATTATGTAGTCTTCAATTCAAATTGAGGATAAGGCTAGCCTTGGCTATCGAAGCAGTTGACTCCATGGGTAAAGACATAGATGTATTCATTGGCAAAATGATACATTGGATTGGACCCAAGATGAATTCATTCTAAATCCGTTTGTGAATTAATTCACTTGTAACATTCATAGTGTGATTTACTTAAATCTTACGTTAGTCAGTGATCATGCACATGTAACTCATGTGCTTTAATACAAGTGGAGGCTTATGCTCTAAAGATTATCGAGCCGACAGCCGGTATGTTGGGTACATGATTTGTGTATGGCATGGCTTTACTAGCAACAGTAATTGATAGCTCAATTAAAGCGTTAATGATATCCTCTCATTGGCATTGTGTGGAGTGATAAATATGGAACGTGGCCATGGGTTACTTGTTCTTGAACGAACAATTTATTACAGTTATTTGTTGACAATGATTGTATTAATAATTAAGAAGGCGCAATGGTGACAATGAGATAAAATAGGATTGTATTGAGTGAACGGATTTAACTTAAAGGAATTAATGATATCTTATGAGGGTAGCACACATATGACGAGGTCATTCGACAAAGCAATTGGATTAATTACTTTCATAAAGAGTATACAATAAGAAGCTTTCAACCATAGTACTTCTCGTGGACTAACTCTATGGTTAAGTAATTGCGAATTATCGGAACTATGCTTCTGGACATTATTGCAATTACTAGAGCCTAATTGTATATGTTTGATTGGTGCCACCGCTAGCTCAACAAAAGCTTGATCAAATTGCATTTGAATTAGAAGTAAATTCTACGACTTTGGAAATAATTTAATTGTTTCAATTTATTCGATGTGGAATTAAATTAGGCAGTCGTAAGAATTGTTCAACTAGAGAATTTGATTAAAGAATTTTCTTGAAAATTTAATTTGGAAAATCTAAGTGATTTTTGGGAAAATAAATTTTGATCAAGTACAGTTAAATATATCAAATTAAAATGATATTTTTGAAAATTAATTTCAAGTCAGACAATTGACTTAATGGATAATTAAACTTGAAAATTGGACCTAAGATTGAGAATTGGGTTCGGGAGCCCAAAACAGAGACCAAGAACCAAAAACTTGTCAAACCGAACCTGGTATGTGAAACTATTTCGATGGTCCAACCTGTGGCTAGATTGGACCGATTAGGTCACACTGCCCCGGACGGAACCGGAAAAAACCGAAGCAGCTCAGCGTGCCAGCTGTTGTAACGGTGGCATTCCAATAGCTAGAAATGGTCAGCAACGGCGGCTCTTCGGTGGTTGAGCAGTGGAAGAACTACACTCCTACTGGGACTCTACCAGAGAATTTGATTTCAGATTAACTATTTCAAAAATAATATTATTTTAATAAATTTAATATTAAATTTAATTTAATGTTTATCTTGTAGATCAATATTATATTAATTTAATATTAAAGTGATTAAGTTTAATCATAGTTGAACTCTCTAAACTCTCCATATATAAAGAGAGCCTTGGATCATTATTTATATACACTCGAATTGAAGAGAAAATGGTAGAGAGAATTTTTTTTGAAGAAATTATTTCAGAAAATTTCTAGAAATATATTTCTTATTTATAACTTGGCCCAATATTTTAGAGAAATTACCCCGTAAGTAATTTTTGTGAAAAAATTTTGATTCGAAGCGAGCCCACACTCGGCAGACGTGAGCTTAAAGATAGTGAAGAAGACTACTCGGTCGAAACGTTCATCCTAGATGAATCGAAAAGGTACAATTTTGATTAAGTGTTTATTACTTTAGATATCACAACTAAATTCTTGTTTTGGGAAAAAAAATTAAAACTCTGGTTTTTCCTTAAATTTATTTTTCATTGTATTTTCAAAACCCAATTTTCCATAGAAAGTGACATTCTTTAAATATTATGCATGTTTTGATTTATATATGGTAATGGATGTGATATTATATATATTTTTTATATAATTTTTGTTATATAATTGTTATTTTTTTGCCAAGGTTGTGGTTCTTAGGAAAGACTATGGACTCTACACGTAGGACTTTTTTTTTTTAATTCATAGAATTCTTGTGAGCCGAAAATGGTCATAAGACTTAAATGTAATTTTCCAAAAGAAGTTCATGGTGATGAGAAGATGGAATGATGGCGGTTGAAGACCCAAGGAATGTCTTGTGGCAAAAAACTGTGTAATTTTATTTTTATTTATTTTCTTGAAATTGAACTATGGAAACCTTGGCTAACAATTTTATTTTAATTGTCTATCTCCTTATATATCTATTTTATACTTTTTTATAAAATTTATATTATGTAATGTTATAATTGTGATATATATATATGAGATGATCTGCAATTGATCGATTAAAAAATAAGATGTGTGGTATTGAGAAAATACATATGTTGTATTGTTCTATTCACCTCTTTAGGTTATTCGATTACTGTAAGAAGTGTGGTAATGAGAAGGTGCATGTCAAGGATTGGCTCTGGCTAGGAAAGCCTTGGTTTTTAAGCGATCAAATTTGACTCATCGCCCTTTCTTAAGACCCTACCTAGTGCAGGTTCACATTCACTTCTTCGATTTTTCCCTCAAAAAAAATTTGTAGAAAATCAAAATTGTTTGTTTTATGATTGATTAATTCTTGTGAATAAATGAATGTGAATATTTTAAAATTTTCATAGCATGTCAAGCATATATTGGAAGCATGTCATAGATATTAGATAATAATGCCACTAGGACTATTTTATAATCATTCTTGAAATATGAGATAAAAAAAATCTTTCATGTTATTTTAACATATTGAGTAGGAGAAGGTCCTTGGACAAGACCTACGACCTTCATTGATGGTCCTTAAGTGATAGCATGATAAAGTTTCAAGCCAGTTTCTACCCTGGCTGTACCCCAAGGTAAAATTTATCATATGGGTTCACTGGGTTGGATTTCCTTTTGAGGACAACTAGTCATGCATGAATCTTAGTGAGATTGTCCCAAGATTACTCACAAATGAAAGCGTGTTCATGATGGGTGTTGAGTCAATGGTCCAAGAAATGATATGGTCAAACTATTACGGTTGTTGGTTCGTGTGGGTTATTGAGAATTATGATTAATGAACTGATTAGATGTAATCCATGTTCTTGCTAGTTAATCATGGGACCCCAAGACGACATTATTGATAGGTGTGAGAATGATCGTAGCAACGGAAAAATTTTTTTTCAAGGTTTTAATACAAGACGCATGCATCATACTGCTTTCTTGATATGTTTCTAAAATTAAAATATTTACTTAATACAAAGATAGTAATTAGTGAATCTTTATTTTTCAGTTCAAATATGTCTCATACTTCTCTTATTTGCATTATTATTGAGAATAAATTAAATAGGGATAACTTTGGAGAATGGAAACAGAAATTGCATATAGTTCTTATCTGTGAGAAACACAAATTCATTCTTGATGAAACGTGCCCTCCTGAAGCTCAGCCCAAAGCGAGAAATCACTGGAGAGATTCTAGCTCAATTGTCCGATGCTATATTTTAGCAAGCATGAGTGGTGTGTTGCAAAAGACATGAGAATTTTCATACTACTAAAATTAAGAGGATTTGCTCGGAGGCCAAGTCGCATTGGCTAGACAATCCTATATTAAAAATTTGATGAACTCCTAGTAGAAATCTGATACTCTAGTAAAAGAACATATGCTCAGACTTGGGGGATTCTTTGCGGAAGTGGAGGACAATGGGGCTAAACTAGACGTGAACACTCAAATTGAAATAGTGTTCAAATTCCTAACCAAGGAGTTTGCTAGTTTAAAGCCACTTACAACTTAGAGAACAATGCACTTACCTTGACTCAGCTCATGTAGGAATTAGAATCCTATGAATTGATACTGAATGGTAGTAAATCAATTCAGGAAAAACCTAAGACAAACTTAGTTGTGGGGCCCTCGTCTTCTAAGGGGAAGCAGAAAGCTAAGGGAAAGAAGAAACTGACTAAGTCTTCAGTCCCACCTCGTATGGATAGGAACAAGGCTAAGAAGTCAAAAGATCCTAAAAAGATCAAATGTTTCTTCTACAATAAGAAAGAGCATTTCAGATCAAACTATAAAGAATATCTGGATTACCTAGCCAAAAAAGGCAAAGGTATGGAACTCTTTGTGGTTGAAGCTTGCTTAGTGAAAGAATCAATTGACAACTGGGTTATTGATTTTGGAGCCACTAACCATGTGTGTGTTTCTTTAAAGGGGTTCAGGAAAACAAGAAGTCTATGTGACAGTAGCCTCTCATTGCGGACTGGAGATGAGAGCTATGTTTCAACTGAAATAGTAGGAGAATTTATTTTACATTTTGATAATTTTAGGAAAATTGTTTTAAAGAACATATTTTATATACCTCATTTTAAGAGGAATTTAATTTCTATAGCATGTTTATTTTATGACAGTTATACCATGACATTCAATAAAGGGATTACTATTCACATAAATCGTTCTTTAATCTATAATGGATGGATGGAAACCAATCTCTACTTTATCAAACCAAATAACTATTTAATGCTTCAAACTGAAATAGTGAATAAAAAGCTTAAAACTTCTCACTCTAATTATGGGTAGCTATGGAACTTAAGACTTGGTCATATTAATCAAGAAAGAATCACTAGACTCGTGAAAGATGGTCCATTAAGTATGCTTAAGGAAGTTAGTCTTCTACAATATGAATCTTGCTTGGAAGGTAAAATGACTAAGAGGTCTTTTAATGCGAAAAGTACAAAGGCCAACCAACCTTTAGAACTTGTCAACAGTGATATATGTGGTCCCATAAGGATCAGTGCCCGAGGAAGTTACGATTATACATGACTTTCATCAACGACTGTTCTAGATATGGATATGTGTATCTAATGCACCAAGAAAGTGAAACCTTCGATAAATTTCAAGAGTTTCGTGTGGAAGTGGAAAATTAATTAGGTTTATCCATAAAGAATCTTCGGTTTGACCAATGTGGGGAGTACTTATCTAACGAGTTCTTAGGATACCTTATAGAGAATGAGATTTTATCCTAGTTGACTACGACGAGCACTCTACAAGAGAATGGTATAGTTGAGAGAAGGAAATAGAACCTTGCTTCATATGGTTCATTCAATGTTAAGCTATTCACAACTCCCTACTTTCTTTTAAAGATATGAGATACAAACAGCTTGCTATATTCTGAAGGATATGCCAACCAAGTCTGCTTGTAAGACACCTTATGAGGCAAAAACACATTGATTGGAAGTTCCACTTTATATGAGAGGCAGTAGCCAAAGGCATTATAGATGTGGTGAAAGTAGCTTCCAAATATAACCTTACGGATCTGTTTACTAAGAATCTGGTAACTAGGAGTTTTAACAAAAACGTTGAGGATATGGGAATGTAAAACATGACATATTTACTTCACTAGGGCAAGTGGGAGATTGCTGGGAAATGTGTCCATATTCTAGTAAACATGTAATTTTTTTCCATGTATTTGAAAGATAAATAAATAAATTTCAAGTTTCACTGTTATGTCTTTTTTATTCTTTCACATTTTGTATGCATAGCGAAATTGTAACAAGCAAATATTAGTTCATTTATTGTCTAAGTTCAAACTGGTGATAAGTGGCATTATAAGAACATTTACGTTGCGAGAAAGACAACTTACTTCTATAGATAAACTAAAAAAGTTCATAATTCCGTAAAATAATCAAAGGAAGCATTTGATTCAAATATTGAGAAGGATTATTATGTCGTCTACAATTCCAATTGAGGAGATGGCTAATCTTGTCTATCGAAGCAGTTGACTCCACAGGGTAAAGACATAGATGTATTCATTGGCAGAATGATATATTGGACTAGACCTAAAATGAATTAATTTTGAATCCGTTTGTGAATTAATTCACTTGTGACATTCATGGTGTGATTCACTTAAATCTTGAGTTAGTCACTGACCATGCGTATATAACTCATGTGCTTTGCTATAACTGGAGGCTTATACTCTAAAGATGATCAAATCGATAGCCAGTATGTTGGGTACATGACTTGTGTATAGCATGGCTTTACTAGCAACATTGGAATTCATAATTCAATTAAAGAGTTAATGATATCCTCTCATTGGCATTGTGTTGATTGATAAATATGAAACGTGACCACAAGTTGCTTGTTCTCGAACAAGTAATTTATCAAAATCATTTATTAACAGTGATCATAATAATTATTAAGAAGGCGCAATGGTGATAAGCCATAAGAGTAACATGTTTTTAATCCAATTCTTGATGTGTTTTTGGATGATTTATTATGTGAATTAGTAAATTTGATGCTCCTAATCCTTTAAATTCATGTTTTCATACTTAGTGAGCATAAGGGAGAGAAAGGAGCGAAAAACAAGCCAAAATTGGGCAAAAAGAGTTGTTTCCAAGATCCACACGGGCTGGCCACACGCTCATGTGATCCACACGGGCTGGCCACACGCCCATGTGCCAACTCTTGTCGATTTCAAACCATTCTTCTCTTTTACGCGAAAAAACCCAATTTTTAGGGTTTTTGAGCATTCTAAAGTCTATAAATACATATTAGAAGAGGACTAAAGGGGACTACGCAGAGCAGAGCGCAGAAATTACTCGAAGAACGCTGACAAACTCAACTCAGAAGTAGGATCTCCTTCAAGACTGAAGATCTCCATTCAATTTCTCTAGAAGTTTTTGGGTTTCTTTATGTTTTGTTGTTTTCCTATTTTTGAGATGTTTTCCTTTCCAAGTATGAACTAAATTCCCTAAATACCTAGGGAAGATGAAACCTACGACATATCTTATTATTTGGTTTTTCTGAATTACATAATAAATATTTGTTCTTGATCTCAATTATGTTTACTTACCTTCATGTTTAATATTTTTAGGATATTAATTCATGATTGATGTGCTTATTCAGTAGAGCAAAAGTCCCTGTTTAAGAGTAGATCTGGCATAATTGAGTGGAGTTGCATGCAATCCTAGAAATAGGACGACATAAATCTACCGGATTAGAATCAAATCTAATAGGGGAATCCATAGATCGAGTTAATGTGACGATAGGGGTTTTAATTAGAAAGATATTTTTAATTAATCAACCTAGAGTCAGTTATTTTTATTCTCGAAAGAGATATTAATATAATTTAGGGATTTCTACAGATCAAGTCAAGTGAATAAATCGTTAAATTCAGATTTGGAATAATAAGTGAAGTCTAGGTGGATTCTTTCCTAGATATTGTCTCTCTCATAAGTTTTCTTTGATTATTTTCCCAATTCACTCTCTATCGCTTAGTAATTAGTTTAGTTAAAATTAGATTTTAAAACAATTCCTTCAATTTATAGGATAGATAATAAAAAGATAGTAATTACTAGTACTTTTAGCCTTCGTGGATACAATATTCCCGACTCACCGTAGCTATACTACCATTCGATAGTTGCACTTGCCTTCGTCGTATTTTAGTTATTTCGTACGTCATCAAGATTTTGGCGCCGTTGTCGGGGACTAAAATGTTAGGAACACTTAATTTTTATTACTTTAGCCATTTTTATTTTTATTGCATTTTATTTTTGTCTTTATTTTAATTTTTGTTTACTAATTTTTCTTTTATCTATTTCTGGTAGGTTTCTTTAGTTTATGACTAGAAGAAACCTGTCAGGACCTTTAGTATTCGACAGTAAAATTGACAGCACAGCTCGCAGAAACCGTAGAGAAGTAAGGTAGAGTCGATAGAGTATAGTAGAAGAGCAAGAGGACGTTATTGTTATTACTGAGAAGATGGCTGATAATCATAATAATCAGCTACCTCCTAAGGTTGCTACAAATCCTGTAAATCTGAATCCTACTCCTCGTACTATGTACGATTATGCCAAGCTCAATTTAACTGGGGTTGAATCGAGTATTGTTAGACCTGCTATTGCTACAAATAATTTTGAACTGGAACCTAACACTACTCAAATGATCCAACAGTTTGTTCAGTTCGATGGTTTGCAGGATAAAGACCCAAATACTCATCTGGCTAATTTTTTAGAATTCTGCGACACTTTTAAGATAAATGGCATTTTTGATGATGCCATTCGGCTACGGTTGTTTCCATTCTCATTAAAAAATAAGGCTAAACAATGGTTGAACTCCCTACCGCAAGGATCTATTTCTACATGGGAATAAATGACCGAAAAATTCTTGTTGAAGTACTTTTGTAACACCCTTCACCCGTATCCGACTCCGGAACAAGGTTCGAGGCATTACCGGACTTAAACATTCACAAACATATAAAATCGGGTCACAAAGTTCTGCCCAAAATTAAAACTTGCAAACCACAATGAATAAAGACCACATCTCATGGCCATGTACAAAAGCTCAATGTAGGCCAATACGTAAACCAAATCATAATAATAATACATGACATGAAATAAACTTCTTATACATGCCACTCACATGAAAACGTTTAACATATACTAGCCAATACTCCAAGGGTAATGGCTTGATAGTGTGATGCTGCCTCCGACGATCTCCAACCCCGAGCTGACTGACAAACTAAAAATAAATGAAAAGAAGGAAGTAAGCTTTACGCTTAGTAAGCAAGTACATAAATAATGAATAAAGAATTTAGTATGATTACATAATAACTCAAGTGTATCTACTTTTAATTTCACTATTTATTCCACTTTGGTCAAGCTGTCTCTCCTGCGTCATGTTCACTAAATAAATCATAACTCGAGTTAAGAAACTCAAAATCAAATTCCGTAAATTTTCCTTAAAAATAGACTCATATATATATTCACTAATTTTTTTCTAGAATTTTTGGTCAAGCCAATTAGTACAGTTTATTAGTTAAAATTTCCCCTGTTACACAGCTCAACTGATCTGACCTTTGTTCACTACGAATTTAATTTCTCCTAGTATACAATTCAAATAATCATGAAACCTGTTTAATTTAAAACTAGACTCAATAATGAATTTATGCATATAAACTATATTTCTTAATTTGTTTTGTAAAATTTTTAATGATTTTTCAAAGTTGGAACAGGGGATCACATAGTCATTCTGCGCAAGTCACACACAATTATAAATATATCAAAATATAGAATTCCTTTACTTGCTCCATTTCTTTTATATGAAAATAGACTCATCAAGCTTTAATTTCACATCTCATTCAGCCTCTAGTTAAATTCCTACTATTTTTGGTGAGTTTTCAAAGTCACGTCACTGCTACTGTCCCACAACAGTTTTAGTGCTAATTCACTCTTTCACACTTTCTTTGTATTAACCTCATTTTAACATACATATCACAATTCATTTTCACTACATTTCATACATTACAAGTATAGGTCCATAATTACATTGTCACCATAGAGCCATCCCGTTGAACAATTCGGATCAATTCCCGATACTTGATGGTTTCAGCACACAGCTCCACCATCATATTTCATATAATTCGGCTCTCTTGTACACATGGTGAACACTTAGTACCACCCATGTGACCTAGCCAATTTATCTCATAGCTCTCTTGTCTATATGGTGTCCTTCACCTGGAACCACGCATGCGACCTAGCTACATATATCCCGTAGCTCTCTTGTCTACATGGGATACTTCCTATATCACACATGTGACCTAGCTACATTTATCTCTCTCCCGTAGCTCTCTTGTCTACATGGGATACTTCCCGTATCACACATGTGACCTAGCTACTACATAGTATCGTGTAGCTTTCTTGTACACATGATGTGCACTCGGCATCATACATGTGACCTAGCTACACTCCATCTATATTATTCAATTCTTCCGAATGTTCAACCGGGATTTCTCTCTCTATTACTTATTTCCATTCTTCCAATAATCAATTTATGTTTCAAAATCGGCTAAAATATATATAATAGGCTGAAATATAAAAATGTAAATGAAGTTAATGTATTATTTACATACAAACTTACCTCGGTGCAAAATATAGAAATTTTGCAATTTAGTCCAAAACATTTTCCTTTCCCCGTTCGAGATCGATTCCACGCCTTTCTTGATCTATAATATCACATTTAGCCTAATAATTAATCACACTATTCATGTGGGTCTAAAAATCATATTTTTACAAATTTGCATTTTGACCCCTAAACTTTTGCATATTTGCACTTTTACCCCAAGACTCGAAAATTAAACTTCATCGTATTTCCTTGTGTTTTATGACATACTGATCATTTTTCCCTTCTATGGCAACATCAAATTCTCACTCTAACACATAGTTATGAACAATAGATATTTTTATCGATTATGCCGCTTTTACTCGTTTTTACTTAAAAATCACTTAGCAAAAGTTGTTTAACACAATTTCAAGCTTCATATTCTACCATAAAACATCAAAATAAACACATTTCACCTATGGGTATTTTTCCAAATATGAACCCTAGCTTAAATAATTGCTAGAATAAGCTTAATCGAGCTACCGGGATTCCAAAAACGTAAAGAACATTAAAAACGGGGCTTGGAATCACTTACTATTGAGATTGGAAAGCTTGAAAACCCTAGCCATGGCCTCCCTCATGCTAATTTCGGCCTCCATGAAGAAGATGAGCAAAATTGGCTTTTAATTTTATATTTTAATTCATTTTACCCCTAAATGACCAAAATGCCCTTACTACTAAACTTTCAAAAATTCCTTCCATGTCCTAATTTTGTCCATGAACTTAAAATTGGTCAAATTGCTATTTAAGACCTCTTAATTAATATTTTAAAGCAATTTCACACTAGAAACTTCTAGAATGCAAGTTTTGCAACTTATTCAATTTAGTCCCTAACTTCAAATTAAGCACTTTATGCATTGAATTTCTTCACGAAATTTTCACGAAATCATGAAATCATATCATAAACCTCAAAATAATTATAAAATAATTATAAAACAATTATTTCTATCTCGAATTTGTGGTCACGAAAACCACTATTCGATTAGGCCCCGATTCGGGTTGTCACAATTCTCCCCCTTTAGATTTTCGTCCCCGAAATCTTACCTAAAAAAGTGGTCTTCACTTAGATGCATAAATTTCAGATTCGGTGCTGAAGAACTTTCACTCAGTGGTGCCTCCAATATATCTTTTTTTTAATTTTTTTATATATTATGAAAGCTTACTGATTCATCTCTCAATTGTTCTTAAATTTTCAAGCCTTCTCCGTTTCCCTTGTCATCTTGACATAAAACCAGATCTCAATTTGGTTAATGGAGACTAGAATTCCAAGAAATCCAACGATCAAAGGGACCTACACTCTTCCGAAATAATCATACTGATTTTCATCATCAATAAATCATAATCCAATAACATCCGAATCAAATTACAATTACACGCCATTACTCTCTGAATGAATAGGCAAATTTCATCGTGAGCTTCATACAATTCTTTCAGTATAAGCCTCGAATAATAATATCATGAATCGATCCAATCAAATTCAACATCGAAGTCGATCCTCACTATACTCTTTTAGTTTACTACTCACTATCATATTTTCCTCTTTCCACTACTTTAAATAATTCGATATAACCTCAAAAATAATCCTTTCTTCTAGTTACAAAATATTTCATCATGTCATCCTTTACTATTCATTCCTTACGTTAATCAAAACTATTTCAATTGCATTAGCTCAAGTAACCAAAACATCTCAATTGAAGACATTAACTATAATTGACTTACTTGAGAGAAGTAATCCACCATACCGATTGAAACTCGCACTTTTATCACTTATGCTTTTCTCATTGTCAAACCTTACACTAAAATTAGAAAAATCCAAATACCGAAAAATCACCATATTACCCAAATCAAATCAAGTATAGTCATACTTGACATGATTATCACGAGAGTGAAGAATGCACTCCAAGCATGAGTCATAATTGGCAAAAATTACGGAATAAAGATAACAAGAAAACCAAATAAAGAAATCCAAGATAGAGAAACCGAGAATAAAGAAACCCAAGATACGACACTATGCCAGAAAATCAAAAACCAAACTCATAGGAAAATATAGAAAATCCCGATAATTCCTTAAAGAAAAGAAATCCAATAGAAAACATCATTTAATCTCACTGAATTAAATGCAACAAGAACAATGTATCTTCCTATATATACATATCAAATGGAGCATCAAGTAGATAAAACAAAATCATAGTATTATACATATTCTCTTATATATATTTTTAAATCAGTGAATATATAATAGAATGCCCAAAGAATAGAGCAATACAAATTATAAACCAGTCAAAGCTACCAATGCTTTCGTCTAACATCGGATTAGAAAACATCCTCATATAACTAGAATTTATTCAAAAGATCAACAACCCTAGAAATATTTCTCGAACGGATAAACACATAAAACATCTTAGAAGAAATCACTAAAATCATCCCAATTAGAATCACACACTCGGATATTACACATCTCGGATATCATTTCCCCAACTATTTCTCATCATCACAAATTTCATATTATTTTTCACTAAAGAAGACTAGTTCTCAATAAATTTTGTTTTGCACTTTCCTCGACCTTGTACCTTAGTAATTCAATTTATCAAAATAATTTTCTTCTCTAATTGGAATAGTGCATAACTCCAATAATCCTTATGCCAATCGATACTTTTTTTTTTTTTTTTTTTAGCTTTGACTTTACTTATCAACTCATTCTTCAATCTCTAATCATATTTATAATTATTCTAGCATCAACTCTTTGGTTTCTCAACCGGAAACTTATTCAAGACAAATCTCATGAAATTCCATTATAAAACACCACTTTGATAAGGGGAAGGGGTGCGTAGGGCCTCCGACTCAACTCTCATATACATATACATGAAACACGCTTTTCATCGAGCAATCATATCTCAATCATGTCATTCATTTCGAGTAACTAACATTCATATTGGTTTAATGCCCACTTTCCAGTTATCTCATTAGTCAAGTATAATTATGCATGCATCATATTTTATTTATTTTTTTTGAATAGCTTGACTTATCCATTCATCTACTCGAGCAAATCATACTCATGACATCATATAAGAGTTAAACAAACATAGATATTTGCATCACAATAGCAACTTTCATTTCATGCATCATCATATACATATCATTACAATCACATAATTCAGTCCAAACAATTTAACATAGATAAATTCATTTCATTATAATCATTTATCTCATAAAAAAAATATCATTCACATTCATCAACATTCAATGTTCAATCAAGGCAATGACATATTTATTCATATCATAATATTAGGAACTTTTACTCATACCTCTACGAATTTCTATTTATCCCATTCACCTTATCAAGTAAATCAAATACGCTACATCATAGGAGCATCAAGCATGTATAGATATTTATTACAACATGACCTTTTCATCTCACGTGTTATCACTTATATATATATCATAAATTTTTATTCATACTTTTCTAAATCGAGACTCATCCTAATCGTAATTTTATTCAAACACCTTCGCATCACATTGAACATGGTCGGTCAGCTCGGTTGGAGAGTACCTCTGTCTAAACAAGACGGTGTTCATACGCTGTCGGGAGACATCACACTATCACGGATCAGTGGCATGTATAGCTAGACTTTTACACATGCTAGGTTAGTCCGAGAACCGACTAAACCATAGCTCTGATACCACTAAATGTAACACCCTTCACCCGTATCCGACTCCGGAACAAGGTTTGAGGCGTTCTGGGACTTAAACATTCACAAACATATAAAATCGGGTCACAAAGTTCTCGCCCAAAATTAAAACTTGCAAACCACAATGAATAAAGACCACATCTCATGGCCATGTACAAAAGCTCAATGTAGGCCAATACGTAAACCAAATCATAATAATAATACATGACATGAAATAAACTTCTTATACATGCCACTCACATGAAAACGTTTAACATATACTAGCCAATACTCCAAGGGTAATGGCTTGATAGTGTGATGTCGCCCTCCGACGATCTCCAACCCCGAGCTGACTCGACAAACTAAAAATAAATGAAAAGAAGGAAGTAAGCTTTACGCTTAGTAAGCAAGTACATAAATAATGAATAAAGAATTTAGTATGATTACATAATAACTCAAGTGTATCTACTTTTAATTTCACTATTTATTCCACTTTGGTCAAGCTGTCTCTCCTGCATCATGTTCACTAAATAAATCATAACTCGAGTTAAGAAACTCGAAATCCAATTCTGTAAATTTTCCTTAAAAATAGACTCATATATATATTCACTAATTTTTTTCTAGAATTTTTGGTCAAGCCAATTAGTACATTTTATTAGTTAAAATTTCCCCTGTTACACAGCTCGACTGATCTGACCTCTGTTCACTACGAATTTAATTTCTCCTAGTATACAATTCAAATAATCATGAAACCTGTTTAATTTAAAACTAGACTCAATAATGAATTTATGCATATAAACTATATTTCTTAATTTGTTTTGTAAAATTTTTAATGATTTTTCAAAGTTGGAACAGGGGATCACATAGTCATTCTGAGCAAGTCACACACAATTATAAATATCTCAAAATATAGAATTCCTTTACTTGCTCCGTTTCTTTTATATGAAAATAGACTCATCAAGCTTTAATTTCACATCTCATTCAGCCTCTATTTAAATTCCTACTATTTTTTGTGAGTTTTCAAAATCACGTCACTGCTACTGTCCCACAACAGTTTTAGTGCTAATTCACTCTTTCACACTTTCTTTGTATTAACCTCATTTTAACATACATATCACAATTCATTTTCACTACATTTCATACATTACAAGTATAGGTCCATAATTACATTGTCACCATAGAGCCATCCCGTTGAACAATTCGGATCAATTCCCGATACTTGATGGTTTCAAAGACACACTCCACCATCATATTTCATATAATTCGGCTTCTTGTACACATGGTGAACACTTAGTACCACCCATGTGACCTAGCCAATTTATCTCATAGCTCTCTTGTCTACATGGTGTCCTTCACCTGGAACCACGCATGCGACCTAGCTACATATATCCTGTAGCTCTCTTGTCTACATGGGATACTTCCTGTATCACACATGTGACCTAGCTACATTTATCTCTCTCTCCGTAGCTCTCTTGTCTACATGGGATACTTCCCGTATCACACATGTGACCTAGCTACTACATAGTATCGTGTAGCTTTCTTGTACACATGATGTGCACTCGGCATCATACATGTGACCTAGCTACACTCCATCTATATTATTCAATTCTTCCGAATGTTCAACCGGATTTCTCTCTATTACTTATTTCCATTCTTCCAATAATCAATTTATGCTTCAAAATCGGCTAAAATATATATAATAGGCTGAAATATAAAAATGTAAATGAAGTTAATGTATTATTTACATACAAACTTACCTCGGTGCAAAATATAGAAATTTTGCAATTTAGTCCAAAACATTTTCCTTTCCCAGCTCGAGATCGATTCCACGCCTTTCTTGATCTATAATATCACATTTAGCCTAATAATTAATCACACTATTCATGTGGGTCTAAAAATCATATTTTTACAAATTTGCATTTTGACCCCTAAACTTTTGCATATTTGCACTTTTGCCCCAAGACTCGAAAATTAAACTTCATCCTATTTCCTTGTGTTTTATGACATATTGATCATTTTTCTCTTCTATGGCAACATAAAATTCTTACTCTAACACATAGTTATGAACAATAGATATTTTTATCGATTATGCCGCTTTTTACTCGCTTTTTACTGAAAAATCACTTAGCAAAAGTTGTTTAACACAATTTCAAGCTTCATATTCTACCATAAAACATCAAAATAAATACATTTCACCTATGGGTATTTTTCCAAATATGAACCCTAGCTTAAATAATTGCTAGAATAAGCTTAATCGAGCTACCAGGGATTCCAAAAACGTAAAGAACATTAAAAACGGGCTTGGAATCACTTACTATTGAGCTTGGAAAGCTTGAAAACCCTAGCCATGGCCTCCTCATGCTAATTTCGGCCTCCATGAAGAAGATGAGCAAAATTGGCTTTTAATTTTGTATTTTAATTCATTTTACCCCTAAATGACCAAAATGCCCTTACTACTAAACTTTCAAAAATTCCTTCCATGTCCTAATTTTGTCCATGAACTTAAAATTGGTCAAATTGCTATTTAAGACCTCCTAATTAATATTTTAAAGCAATTTCATACTAGAAACTTCTAGAATGCAAGTTTTGCAACTTATTCAATTTAGTCCCTAACTTCAAATTAAGCACTTTATGCATTGAATTTCTTCACGAAATTTTCACGAAATCATGAAATCATATCATAAACCTCAAAATAATTATAAAATAATTATAAAACAATTATTTCTATCTCGAATTTGTGGTCACGAAACCACTATTCTGATTAGGCCCTGATTCGGGTTGTCACAACTTTCCACCGGCTAAGACAGCCAAGCTGAGGAATGATATCTCCTCCTTTGTACAAACGGACTTAGAAACCTTATATGATGCATGGGAGAGGTATAAAGACTTACTGAGAAGGTGCCCTTACCATGGGTTACCTCTATGGCTACAAGTTTAGACTTTCTACAATAGTTTGAACCCCTCAACTAGGCAGCTAATAGATGCAGCTGTCGGTGGTACTTTGAATAATAAAACACTTGAGGAGGCTTATGAGTTTATAGAGGAGATGTCATTGAATAACTATCAGTGGCAAGTCATGAGAACAAAGCCAACAAAAGCACTCAGTTTTTTTAACTTAGACGCAGTCACCATGTTATCAAACCAGGTAGAACTTTTAAGTAAGAAAATTGACGGTTTATATGTTTCTACGTAGGTACAGCCGGTGATGCAATATGATACGAATGGAGGAGGGATGAACAATCCAGAATATCAATCCTACAACCCTAGCACAACGAGCGAACAAGTCAACTATATGGGTAATAAGTCTAGACCTCAGAATAATCCCTATTATAACACTTATAATGCAGGTTAGAAGAACCATCCCAACTTCTCTTGGAGTGGTCAAGGAAATCAAAGACCACAACCCCCTCCAGGCTTCCAACAACAACCTTACTCGCAAGAGAAAAAGTCGAACCTTGAGGAGATGTTAACAAAATTTATTTCGGTGTCAGAAACCCGTTTCCAAAAAACTGAAACAATGCTCAAAAATCAACAAGCGTCGATTCAAGTTCTCAAGAATCAAATAGGTCAGCTTGCTAAGCTGATTTTAGAAAGACCACAAGGTAGCTTACCTAGCAATACCGAAACTAACCCAAGAGAGCAGCTTCATGCAATAACAGTTCGAGATGAATAAGGGTTAGTTGAACCTGAACCAGAATTAAGGCAAGAAAGTGTGGTAAGTCAAGGTAAGGTTGAGGTGATATACAGTGTACAAAAGCCAGTAAGTAAGGAGTATAAACCTCATGTGCCATATCCAGATGCGACAAGGAAACACCACACAAACGAACAATTCGGTAAATTCCTTAAACTATTGAAAAAGTTACATATTAACTTACCGTTTATTAAAGCTTTTTCACGGATGTCAAATTCCATAAAATTTTTATAGAAGCTTTTAGCAAACAAGTGGAAGTTAGATGATTCGTCTCACGTGGAGCTAAATGCAGTTTGCTCAGGTATCTTACAGAATAAACTACCTAATAAGTTGAAAGATACAGGGAGTTTTTCTATTCCTTGTTTAATTGGTAGTTTAAAAGTTGATAATGCTTTAGCTGATTTAGGGGTAAGTATTAACATTATGCCTTATAAAATGTTTAAACAATTAGGTCTTGGGAAACCCAAACAAACTAGGATAAGCATTCAATTGGTAGATAGAACCATTCAATTTCCTAGGGTTATTGTTGAAGACGTTCTTGTTAAAATTGATAAATTCATATTCACAGTTGATTTTGTTATTTTAGACATAGATGAGGATAGTGATGTGCCTTTAATTTTAGGACGACCCTTTTTAGCAACTGCCAGAACTACTATTGATGTTGGTATATGAGAATTAATACTTCATGTAGGCAATGAAATAATAAAACTCCAAGCTCGTGATTCTATTAAGACATCTATTGATCGAGATGATATTATGAGTTCTGTTAATGCGAGTAACCTTGTGGCTCAACCTTCTTTGCAGGAAATTCCTCAGAAAAACATGATAAAGCCACGTTCTAACTTATGCGACAAAAATAGAATGAATCATGAAGAACGAATGTTGCAAATCGATGAACTAGATGAATGGCGGTCACATGTCAAAGAGAAACTGAAAATACACAATGCAAAGCCAAAGCGACTCCATGAAGAGCTTAAGGATGGAACAAACCACCTCAAGGCTGGGGACCAGGTACTATTAGATGAAACCAACCCTCGAATTGTCACTTTAAAGCTTAACGTAAATGGAACAACGCCTTTTACGGTACTCAATGTCTTCCCATACGGTACAGTTGAGGTAACACATTCTGAATTCGGCACTTTTAAGGTAAATATTACTCGACTCAAACCTTATTTTATTAATAGACTTGACAGCGAAAAAGAGAAGTTTCGACTCCATGAATCACCGTGACTGTGCGAATACAAGGTAAGTCGAGCTTAGACTTCAAATAAGCGCTTCTCAGGAGGCAACTCGAGTGTTAACACTGCTAATTTTCTTGACTTTATTTCATGATATTTTTTAAAATTAATTAATTTTCAAAATCATAAAAAAGTGTGTTTTTGACCCACACAGCCTGGACACATGGGTGTGTCACAGGTCATGTGTGAAATAAGGTAATCGACAATGAGTTACACGGCCTGACGACATGGCCATGTGACCCACATGGCCTGGCCACTCGGGTGTGTGGGATCTCACATAGGCGTGGGAGAAGCGAAGGAAAACACACACAGCCTAGCGACATGGCCAAGTGACCCACACGGCCTGGACACACGGGCGTGTCCTAGGCCGTGTGAAACTTGGAGCTAATTTTTTTCCAAAGTCAAAGAGTTGTACGGGAAAGACACACAGCCGTGTGAGAGACACGGCCGAGCCACACGGGCGTGTGGGATCTCAAATGGGCGTGGGAGAAGTGAAGGAAAACACACATGGTCTGGCATATGGCCATGTGACCCACACGGCCTGGACACACGGGTGTGTCCATGGCCATGTGAAAACTGGGTTAATCACCCCATTTTTATTTTCTTTTATTTTATTATTTTTTATTTTACTAATTTTTTTATTTTATTTATTATTCTTATACTTCTATTTTAAATTAATTTTAATTTTTTTTTGCTATTTCTATTTTTAGTTTTTTTTTACTATTATTATTACAATTGGTATCATTGAGATTATTATTATTTTATTTTATTATCTTTCTTTTTAATTTTTTTAGTTGCTTTATTTTTTTATTATTTTCTTCAACTTATTTTCATTATTATCTTTTGAAACATATATGGTTATTTCTAATCGAGTTATAACAAATTAATCTTCTTTATTATTTGTGTTTATTTTCTTATTAGTTTGCTCGAAATCATGAGTTACATTTAGATTTGACTACAATTCCGCTTTTCACTATTCTAGAAATTTCATCCAATATTCGGGGTAGTTTCAATTATCTCCCTCTCTTATGATATTATATTTTTACTATGATTATTTTAGTTTGTACATTGAAGACAATGTACATCTTAAGTGTGGGGAGGTTATTTATAAGATTATTAGAAAATCTCTGAATTATGTCTTGTGTTCAAGTAATTTTCTCATATTACTATTAGAATGAATTATTATCGATTTGTGATTATCATTGATATGTTTTAGATTAAATTCATAAATATTTGTGCATTGATTGTTTAAAATTTAAGACAAGAGAGAATCAAGCATGACAAGTCTATTTTCAGAATTACAAATTTTTTAGGTTGTTTCCTTAAATTGCGGTATTATCTTGAAGTTTGAGATTTGCAAGATTGACATCAAAAACCATAATTTTTTATGAGATTTTGAGCCTTTAGAGCATAAATTTTTCTTGCTCATTTTATTATTGGTTATGAGTGTGTCAATATTGAACTATTATTCTAGAACTTGCTTCAATTATGCATGTCAAGACCACACCTTTGATTTGATATACTGAGATGATAAAGGCACTTAGGTTTTAACCCACTTATCCCATAAAAAGCCTACCTACATAATTAAATCTTAATGAACCCCTTTGAGCCTAAAGCATTGTTTCTTGATCTACCCATTAATGTTAACCCATAACTATTTTTTATTTCGTTGAGAATTTTTCCCATTTTATTGACCCCCTTTTTGTCGAGATTTGACTTGGTTAGTTGCCTAACTATGTTCTTTTATTTCAGTTGTTAAATTATTTCTTATTATCCATTGTTCTCAAAAAAAAGAGGAAAAAGAAAAAAAAAGAAAAAGAAAAAGATTTATATATATACATATATGTTGATTATTACTAGTTCTTTGTTAATGGAGCTTGAATAGTTAAATTCATATTTTGAGAAGAAACTCGTGTTTTTCTTGATAAGTTTTAAATTGATGTAATTATTCAACATTAGTTTATTTTTCTAGTTTGGCAATTTATCAATTCAATCTCGATTCTAACCCTCTTTTTCAGCATTTCTCCACACCTTTAACCTAAGCCCCATTACAACCTCTTAAAGACCTTTTGATTTGTGTATCATCTCATTTTATAGTGGTGGAGATTTAATTTTCATGCAAGCCTATGATAATAACTTTTCATGTTTGACTATTGAGTGCGCATTCTTGAACCTTAAACACTTTGAGTGATTTGAGTGAATCTTTAGTGAGGATGTCGATTCTTGTCAATTTTGAATTAAAGGTAATTACTTAGATAAAGGGAAATACCTATGTTTTCATGCTTTATAAATGTTCGATTTAGATTGTTTGAATCTTTAGTGGTCTTTTAGTTGAATTATCAAAGTATGATTATTTGTGAATTATGAAAAAACATTGTTGAAGAGAATTACAAGTTAAGAAAGATTAATTTTAATTGTAGTCGAGGATTTGCTTGAGGATAAGCAAACGCTTAAGTGTGGGGATATTTGATAAGCCATAAGAGTAACATGTTTTTAATCCAATTCTTGATGTGTTTTTGGATGATTTATTATGTGAATTAGTGAATTTGATGCTCCTAATCCTTTAAATTCATGTTTTCATACTTAGGTGAGCATAGGGGAGCGAAAGGAGCGAAAAACGAGCCAAAATCAGGAAAAAAGAGTTGTTTCCAAGATCCATACGGCCTAGATATTTCCATACGGGCTGGCCACACACCCATGTGCCAGCCCGTGTCGATTTCGAACCATGCTTCTCTTTTACGTGGAAAAACCCAATTTTTAGGGTTTCTGAGCATTATAAAGTCTATAAATATATATTAGAAGAGGACTAAAGGGGAACACATAGAGCAGAACGCAGAAATTACTCGAAGAACGCCGACGGACTCAACTCAGAAACAGGATCTCCTTCAAGACTGAAGACCTCCATTCAATTTCTCTAGAAATTTTTGGGTTTCTTTATGTTTTGTTGTTTTCCTATTTTTGAGATGTTTTCTTTTCCAAGTATGAACAAAATTCCCTAAATACCTAGGGAAGATGAAACCTATGACAGATCTTATTATTTGGTTTTTCTGAATTACATGATAAATATTTGTTCTTGATCTCAATTATGTTTACTTACCTTCATGTTTAATGTTTTCAGGATATTAATTCATGATTGATGTGCTTATTCAGTCGAACAAAAGTCTCTATTTAAGAGTAGATCTGGCATAATTGAGTGGAGTTGCATGCAATCCTAGAAATAAGACAACATAAATTTACCGGATTAGAGTCAAATCTAATAAGGGAATCCATAAATCGAGTTAATGCGACGATAAGAGTTTTAATTAGAAAGAGATTTTTAATTAATCAAACTAGAGTCAGTTATTTTTATTCTCAAAAGAGATTAATATAATTTAGGGATTTCTACGGATCAAGTCAAATGAATAAATCGTTGAATTCAGATTTGGAATAATAAGTGAAGTCTAGGTGGATTCTTTCCTGGATATTATCTCTCTCATAAATTTTCTTCAATTATTTTCCTAATTCGCTCTCTATCACTTAGTAATTAGTTTAGTTAAAATTAGATTTTAAAAAAATTCCTTCAATTTATAGGCTAGATAACAAAAAGATAGTAATTACTAGTACTTTTAGTCCTCGTGGATACGATATTCCCGACTCACCGTAGCTATACTACCATTCGATAGGTGCGCTTGCCTTTGTCATATTTTAGTTATTTCATGATGTCATCAAATGGTGACAATGAGATAAAATAAGATTGTATTGAGTGAACGGCTCTAACTCAGAGGAATCAATGATATCATATGAGGGTAACACACACACAACGAGGTCATTTGACAAAGTAGTTGGCTGAATTGCTTTCGTAAAGAGTATATAATAAGGAGCTTTCAATCATGGTAGTTCTTGTGGACTGACTCCATGATTAAGTAATTGTGAATTATCAGAATGATGCTTCTAGACATAATTACAATTATTAGAGCCTAATCGTATATGTCTGATTGGTCCCTCTGCTAGCTCATAAAAGCTCGATCAGACTGCATTTGAATTAAAAGTAAATTCTATGACTTTGGAAATAATTTAATTGAGTCGATTTATCGATGTGGAATTAAATTGGACGGTCATAAGAATTGTTCAACTAAAGAATTTGAATAAAGAATTTTCTTGAAAAATTAATTTGTTAAACTGGTCGAACCAGGCCTTATATGTGAAATCACCAGTTGGACCGTCATTGCCCTGTACCGAACTAGCTTGGGTTGCCGACTATTGCGACAGTCGCATTCTGGTAGCTGGAAAATGGTCGGCAACGATGAGTCTTCGATGGTTGAGTAGTGTAAGAATTACATTCCTACTGGGACTCTACTAGAGAATTTAATTTCAGATTAACTATTTCAAAAATAATATTATTTAATAGATTTAATATTAAGTTTAATTTAATATTAAAGTGATTATCTTAATATTAAAGTTAATTTAATACTTATCTTATAGATAAATATTCTATTAATTTAATAATATTTAATATCAAATTTAATCTAATATTTATGACTCTACTAGAGAATTTGATTTCAGATTAACTGTTTCAAAAATAATATTATTTAATCGATTTAATATTAAGTTTAATTTAATATTAAAGTGATTATCTTAATATTAAAGTTAATTTAATGTTTATCTTATAGATAAATATTCTATTAAATTAATAATATTTAATATTAAATTTAATATTAAAGTGATTAAGTTTACTTATAGTTGAACTGCCTAAACTCTTCTTATATAAATAGAGCATTGGGTCATTATTTTCACACACTTGAATTCAAGAGAAAGTTGTAGAAAGAAAATTTTCTAAAGAAATTATTTCAAAAAATTTCAAAAAATTTCTAGAGATATTTTTGTTATTTACAACTTAGCTCAAAAGTTTAGAGAAATTATAAAATTACCCCACTGGTAACTTTTGTAAAGAAATTTCTGATTTGAAGCAAGCCCACACTCGGCAGACTTGAGCTTAAGGATAGTGGATAAGACTACTCGATCGAAGCTTTCATCCTAGACGAATCGAAAAGGTACAATTTTGATTAAGTGTATTACTTAGATATCACAACCAAGTTTTTGTTTTGGAAAAAAAAATTAACTCTGGTTTTTCCCTAAATTTATTTTCCATTATGTTTTCCAAATCTGATTTTCCAACACTTTGCAAGATCAACAACCTCAGGTTGGTGACATTTTGTTCTACACTTCGATAGATGTTAAAGCCCGCTCTAGGCTCTTTGCTTGTGTGGGAGCTCTACTAAAAGGAAAAATTGCAACTGTTAAAAATAGTAAAATTTTACCCATATTAGTAACAATCATGTCCAAAGATTATTAGAATTAATAACTAAATTGTACTAAATATATGCATGATATGTCTCATGTGACTAACTAAAAATACGACAAAGGCAAGTGCACCTATCGATATATAGTATAGCTATGGTGAGTAAAGTTATTGTATCCATGAGGACTAAAAGTATTAGTAATTATCGTTTTCTTATTATTTAGCCGATAAATTGTAGTGATGAGTTTTAAGCTAAAATTACTAAACTAATTTAACTAAGGATTCAACAGAGAATGAATCAGGAAAATAATCGAAATGAATCAGGAAAATAATCGAATAATAACCAATGAGAGAGACAATACCCAGGAAAGAATCCATTTAGACTTCATCTATTATTATGAATCTGAATTAAATGATTTATTCACTTGGTAACTTGATCCGTAGAAATCCCTCAATTATGCTAATATCTCTTTCCAGAGTAAGAGGAACTGCCTCTGGGTTGATTAATTGAAATCTTTTTCTAAGTAAAACCCCTATTGTCGCATTAACTCAATCTATGGATTGCCTTATTAGATTTGACTCTAACCCGGTATATTTATGTCGCCCTATTTCTAGGATTGCATGCAACTCCACTCAATTATGCTAGATCTACTCTTAAACAGAGACTTTTCCTCCACTAAATTAAGCACATTAAACATAAATTAATATCCTGAAAATATTAAAACAAGAAATAAGCATACATAATTGAGAACAAGAATCAAGTATTTATTGCGTAAAACAAAAATCAAATAATAAAATTCATCTTAGGTTTCATCTTCCATTGGTATCTAAGGAATTAGTTTATAATTCTGAATAAAAACATCTCAAAGTTAGAAAAGCACAAGAAACAAAGAAACTCATAAAAACTTTAGAAGAAATAAAAAGGAGGTTTTCGATCTTGAAGGAAATCTATTTCAGAGTTGGCTCCAATGGTGTATTTCGAGTTGTTTTTCAATCTTCTCTGATGGCTCCCTTATCTCTTCTTCTATTTGGTATTTATAGACTTTAGAATGCTCAGAAAGCCTAAAAATTGTGTTTTTCCATGTGTTTGGGAAGCGAGTTGTGAAATCGACACGGGCTAGCACATGGTTGTGTGTTCAGCCCGTGTGGCTCACACAAGAGTGTGTCCAGCCCATGTGGCTTTTCAAATCTATTTTTTTGTCCGATTTTCGCTCCTTGTGGTCTCAAATGCTCACCTAAGTATAGAAACATGAATTCAAAGGATTAGGAGCATAAAATTCACCAATTTGCATGAATAATCATCAAAAAAAGTAATAAGAATGGGATTAGAATATGTTTCTTTTATCGTTTATCAATGCACTATCAAGGTTCTCAGAGGCAATGCTAATTGTTGAGGATAATTTTTGAAGGTCGAGTTGAGATAATGGTTGGTGAGTTGTGAAGATCCACAAAGGACAAAAGGTTAGAAAGGTGGCGGAGTTTTATCTCTCGTGCATCCTCTGATGCTTATGTTGGTGTGATTACAAAGGTAGCAAGTATGAAGTTGCTAGGATAAAAGATGTTGTGTGCCTTATTAATAGTGTGCATGAGGTTTTATAAGCTTTATGCTCTTTGCTCGGGGCCAACTGGGCAGGTACCCTATATTTAATAGTAATAAGCTTCACTTTGTAAATTCAAGGCTGCTAGATGCCTTATTCATTTCATGCTAACTACTTAAGCTAAAGAAGAAGCTTCAAAAATACAAGAAAGTGAGAGAATGCTTCATGAAAGAGCATCAATGCTTTGTGGGGAAAAGTCCCTTATTAGCCATTTGAAGCTTGACTTATTATGTCTATGGTTCACTAGCCGTCGATGGGTTTTTATTATTTTGGTTTGCATATTCATTGATCTGTGTTGTTTATATTTATTTGGCTCTAAACACATACTTATTTATTTGAGTTTGGGCTCGTAGAGTATCAATATTAATAAAACTAACTATTTATTTAACTCGTTATTGTAAATATAAATTTATTGGTGTACTAAATGTTACACAATATGTTCTATACAATTAAGATTTTGAGTAACAATGACGTGATTGAGTTCATAGTTCTAACTTGTAATTATCTTTATTATTTATTTTAAAATGTAGTTGAATTTTATTTATAATGGTAAACTAGATTATGGTGATGTTTCCTTATAAGATGATATTGTTGAATTAAGGGAAGCATTATATTATCATCTTATCTTGAAGATCTAAAATATCATCTTTCTAAATCTAAATCTAACTAGCTAAATAGAGTTTTTACCATCTTTCATAAAGATCAAAAACCTTGAAAGCATTAAATATACTTTATAAGAGTTGTTTTGCTTGATGCTTTTGAGAGTAAAAAGCTTTTTTTTTCCTAAAACAAAAAATAAACTATCTTTAAATCATTTTAAGTTTCTGCTTATTGTTTTACATAGTTACGCAATAGTGACTCAATAGTTGGTGTAACATGTTTCAACCCGACATGGGACAAGTGTGAAAATAGATTATATACGTTATTTTATCCAAATGTCCCAAAGAATTAATTATTTACATAAATGATCCTGGTTCAAAAACAATCACCCAAATGATCTGAAATGAACACTAAAATTGGGTAGGGGGACTAAATGATCGGCATCAACATTATTTTGACACAATCATTGTCTGATGATTGTGTCAGGTGTTAAAAAAAATAATTTTTTGAGTGCTAGGGACTAGATAGCCGGCATCCTTGTATTTTTTTTCACCCCATATCATATTGGTATACGTTTATCCCAGTATTTGAAAAAAAAATTTAAGGTGTTGGCACATTGATGGTCGGCACCCTTGCACCAGATTTTTTTAAAAAAAATTGGATGTTGAGACACTGATGGTCGACACCCTAGTACCAGATTTTAAAAAAAAAATTGGGTGCTGGGACACAGATGGTCAGCACTCCAATACCAGATTTAAAAAAAATTTGGTGCTGGGACACTGATGAATGACACCCTAGTACCAGAATTTAGTACTAGATTTAAAAAAAATCGGGGTGTTGAAACACTGATGGTCGGTACCCTAGTACTAGATTTTAAAAAATAAATATTTTTTGGGGTGCTGGGACACTGATGGCCGGCACCCCTTCAATATATAGATGTGTTTTGTCTCTCATTTAAGCTTTTTGGTTGCTTTATCAGTTGAAAATTGAGATTAAGAATATCAGTGTTTTGTTTGTTAAGGAGAAAGCAAAAATTGTTAAAGATGAGTTCCCAAATTCTGTTTGTTTATGTTCATTTCGATGGAAAAATGATAAATACAACTGAAGAAGGTTGTCTCTTTTAAATTCGAAAAAAAATCAGAATGGGATTCAACAAGCGTGTTTTGCTGGTGGATTTGAAATAAAAGATCAGTACAAAGATAGCTACCCATTGTGGGAAGTAACTGTTGAGACTGTTTTAGGAATTTCTGATTTCAACAGATCCGCTCAAGTTCTCAAAAATGAATCTTGAAAATGATGATGATCTAATGACAATAATAGCAATTTATTGCCCCCTTGAAATGGATAATCTCAGCCCGATTGAGTTGTTTGTAGAGATAGCTGAATCAAAACTTGTTCAAGTTGTAATTCTAGTAAGTCAACATTCTGGAATTGATTTTGATCTTAATGTCTGCTAGGAAGATCAGTTGGATTGTGGAGGGTCACTACAAGCTCCCGAAAATCCAAACTATAGTGGATGTTCATATAACATCTCAATCCTGTGTCCTCGTCTAGAGATTCATCTAAAGGTTTAGCCACCATAGAAGATGGTGATGAAAGGTTCGATAATGAAGACGAGTCCCACTATGCTAATGAAGATTTCCGTTACCCCGATTTGGATGACATCCCTAAGGACATAGACATGTAGGCGCGGTGAAGAGTGAAGATGTACACCCCTATTCGGCCGAGAACATGAGAGCCGGTATAGTTATCCATAATAATCTAGGGGCCTTTATGATTGATATAGATCCTGATACGGCGCTTACATGTGAGTTCCTCGAATATCCAAATATATTTCTAGCTCACCTACTAGATAAAGAATCAGACATTGAAGAGTTATTCATAGGACAACAATTCGATAACAATAAAGACTACTTACATTCAATAAAGCAGTACAAACGAAGTCAACGCAATCTTTATATGTCGAAGAATGTTGAAAAGCCTCAAGTGGTTGTAACTAACGTGTTTAAGCTGCATTAACACAACGGACTCAGATGTGGACAATCAAGAAAATAGAAGGTCCTCACACATGCACGGTCACTCATATGTCGTAAGACCATTGAAAATTAGATGCAAAAACTATATGCAACTGCATCATTTCGTTGGTAAAAGATATGCCCACCATCCCTGTATCAAGCCTTATTACAGACATCAAGCTCGATTCAAATATAGGGTTTCCTACAGGAAGGTATGGTGGGTGAAACAAATGGTGATGCATCAGTTGTATGGTGACCGGGATGCATCATACAACGAAATTTAAGGGTGGGTAGTTGTAATGTGGGAGTATGTGCCAGGAACGGTGACTGATTTACAAACACTACCGCATAGAGGCCCGGATGGCGAGATAGAACCGAGGAAACAAGTTTTCCACCGATTGTTTTGGACGTTCGAGCCATATGTTAGGCCTTCCTTCACTGCAAATCGCTAGTGCAGGTGGACGGAACCTGGCTCTACGGTAAATACACGTAAATACTTCTGATTGTGGTTGCACAAGATAGCAACCAAAATGTACCTCCTATCGCTTTCGCCATCGTGGACGGTGAGACCTTCGAGTCATAGGAATTTTTCTTGAGAAATCTGCGGAGGCACGTTGTCAGACAAGACAACATTTGCCTCGTCTCAGACAAATCGAAGGGACTACTTGTTGCAATAAGGCATTCGGAGGTTCCTTAGAGGTCCGTTTATTGTATTCGACACATCACGGCAAACTTCCACAAAAATTATAAGAATAAAGAATGGCGCAGAGAAATCATGAACATGAGTAAAAAATATTGTTCCAAAATTGATTTGTTCATATTTTATTTTTAGGATCTGTTTGTATTTTTTTTCAAGATTTATCAGTTTTTATTTTTTAAATTTTTTTTCTAAATTTATAACTCTGTAATTTTTTAAAATATTGGTTCGAAATTGCATACGCAGGCTATGAGTTACAACCGCTCAGGTTTAGG
Organism: Gossypium anomalum; assembly: GCA_025698475.1. Classification (NCBI taxonomy): domain Eukaryota; kingdom Viridiplantae; phylum Streptophyta; class Magnoliopsida; order Malvales; family Malvaceae; genus Gossypium; species Gossypium anomalum. Next base: position 17,427,938 of record CM046961.1, read on the forward strand.
CAAAGGTTCGCAAGGCTTGAAGCTCAGATGACATCGTTACCCCAAAAATGACGACCAACCTCGTAGAGGCGATTAACTTAGTCTTGAGGCGTACACGTCATCTACCAATTTTTGCTATTTTTTCGGCAACATTGTATAGGTTGACCACATTGATGCCAAGGATAGAGCTAAGACAAGAAAAGCAAATAGAGGCTGGGCACATGTACGTTGAGACTGTTCGAAAGGCCATGGCAGTAAACACTCGAAGGGTGCAGACAATAAACGTAGAACTGTATTCACACGACTTTGAAACTTTTCGGGTTCAAGAGTACATCGACCGTCGCTTGGGTCTTCCGCCCAGGTCGTACGCAATTGACCTGCGAAACAGGCATTGCAAGTGCAGGAATTTCCAATTTTTTTTTAAATCTAGTACAAAGGTGTCGGCCATCAATGTCTTAGCACTCAAAAAAAATTAATTTTAAAAGGGGTGCCAGCCATTAGTGTGCCAGCACCCCAATTTTTTTTAAATATTAGTAAAAATGTATACCAATATGAAACAAAGTGAAAGAGGTGAAAAAAATATACAATGGCGCGGGTCATCTAGTCCCCAAGACCCAAAAAATTATTTTTTTTAACACCTGACATAATCTTCAGGCAATGATTATGTTAAAAAAATTACTGATGCCAGCCATTTAATCTCCCTACTTAATTTTAATATTCATTTCAGACCATTTAGGTAATTATTTTTTAACCAAGATTATTTACATAAATAATTAATTTTTTTGGGTGATTTGGGGTAAAATAGCTGATCATATACATAAAGAAAAAGCTGAGGGAAGAAAGGAACAAGACAAAAGAAAAAGCTGGATGTTAAAAGCAACATATGAGACAGTGAGATTAGTTTGGTCGCTTAAATAGACAAAATTTTAACTGTTATTTAATTCTAACGAATTTGGGTCCTCTCTCCATGTTTTTACCACCCTCCCGTTCAAAAATCTATCTAAGCATATCACATCATCACATGAACACACAATGGTTTCTCTCTCTAAAATAAAAAAACGAAAAACTGTAGTCTGTATAGTAAAAGCATTTATTAAAAAAAAAAAAAAAAAACATACACACTCTCTCCTCGTGTTTCAGATCTGAAGTGTATCACCATAAGTCAGAAGTATTATCTTTTGGTTGGATTCGAAAGAGATACATAGGATTATTCTAAAAATTCTTCCATTTCCTTATATTTGCCGGTACCAGATTACCAGTTCTACCGCCCATGAAGAACTCTGTTCACTAATGTTCCTTTGATATATTATAACTAGACTAGGAGTGTTTGAGTGTTTTGTCCATGGGGTTTTTGGATCAGATGTTGTCGGATGTTGGAATTTACCTGATACTGTCACAACCATGTGTCTGTCTTACATTTTCCTTTTATCTATTTATTTATCCTATGTACTGAATTGATGGTGGGAGAGTAATCTCAGTCCTTAGAAAAAGGCATTCGAGGTCGTACTATGGTCTTTTCGGTACTACTCCTGTTTTGATTTCAACACAATATATATATATATATATATTTTGGAGAAAAATAATTGCGTGTAGGTTTGACTAAGACAAGATTGGACAGCACAACGGCAAGAGTATTTTAATAATTGCTAATGTTAAACCACTTAATTAAAATCTAAACCATAATATTGGCGATTAAATTGAGAGAGGAAATTATATATTAAAAGGGGGTATAATATATACGATGAAGAAGCAGGCTACGTAGGCAGGTTGTTAATCACTCGTATAGCAAATGGTTTCAAGAGTTAAAAAGAAAGAGGTGGGAGAGACATGGATGGGGACGTTAAAATTGATGGTGAAATGGGTGTCAGTAATGGGAAGGGTATGTCCAAGCATGGGTTGTTTTCAACGAGCTGCTACGGCCCCATCCATCCATCGCCCCTTTCACCACTCTTGCATTTTACCCCCGAATGCTCATAGCTCCCATCCTCTTCCCTACATAACTTATGGTCGCTGCAAATTTTTCATCACCCAAACCCTAATGTGAGCGTATATATATATATCCTCTTCATGTACTTATCTCATATTTTTTATATCTATACAAGTTTTAATATATTGATATTTTATATTATATAGATTTTGAGATTTTTTTTTAATTCCAGATTTTGTTATATTTCATATTAATGCACTTTGTAAATTTCATAAATAGGGTTAAAAAGAAAAACAAATATCTTTAGAGTACGGTTAATAAATAAAGAAAAATAATAAGATTTTCTAAGTCCTTGTACTCTTTATACATTTGAAAATTAGTCCATCTATTTTTATTTCTAAAAATTTAGTCCCTAAACTTTTTAGATTTAAAATTTAAGTTCAATTATTAACCTTATTAAAATTATTTTGTTAAATTCACTAGTGTAACATTTTACAATTAAAAAAAACTCTGTGGACATATGATAATCACTCTAAATTTAATAAAATAATTTTAACGACGTTAATAATTGGACATGTTAGCCTTCAACCATTACACATTTATTCAATTTGACTATTACTCTTTTATTGGAAGTAAATTAGAAATTTTGTAAACTGATAAAGCTAAAGGGTCAAAAAGCCTTGGTAGGAAATTAAAAAAAAAAAAAATCAATTAAGACCTTCTAACATTTTAAAATTATTAAAAAGATTATAAATTATAATTTTTTATTAGAAAATAACAATAATGTCCCATTAAAATATAATGGTTATAAGGTTTTTAAAAAAATTGACCCCTAATCTTTTATTGGGTTGATATTGTAATTTTTAATAAGAAAAAATTCATAACTTTTGCTTATAATTTTTATGATTTTTAATAACTTCTATACTTTAAAAAGATTTAACTGATTTTTTAATTTGCTATTAAGGTCTTTTTGATCTTTTAGCCTTATTAGTTCAAAAAAATTTTAATTTACTTCCAATAAAAGAGAATAGGGCTCAAATTTATATAAAGGTTGAGGGCTAAATTTATTATTGTACCTTATATATAAACAGCAAAACAAACATTTAACGGTGCCATTTTAATGGAGGGGGTTGTTTTGCTCACTCATTTAATATACTGGGACTAATTTATCTATTTTTCAGTAGATAAACTAAACTGCAATCTAGAGTATGGTCGGGGGGTTTTATGGTACTTTTACCTCATAAAAGTAAAAAATTTAAATTTAAATACATTTTTTAGAATTTTAGAATTACATATTTTTTAATTTATAAAAATAAAATTAAAAAATTACATTTTTATATTTTTAAAATTTGTTTTACATTTTTAATAATATTATTAATTTCAACTAATTTATTTTCAGTTATAGTTTTTTTTTTTTTTGTAAATTTTATTTCTATAAATTTTATTTTTCTAGATTTTATATATTTTTTATTTTTATATATTTATTTATATTTTATAATTTTTTTAATGTGTATATGTATTTAGTAAAAGAAAATATTTGTTTTTTTACATAAAGGCACCACATGACGCTTTATAGTTGGATATAATATTATTTAATATCTATAAAAAATGAACTAAAAATTATAATGAAGACATACTTTATGTACTAAATTGAGACAAAAAAATTTAGATACTAAAGTAGAAAATTGAATATATTTAAAGGGAAAATTCAGAAATTAAATCAATATTTTATGTTAGGATTAATATCTGATACATTAATAATGTATAATTTTATACATTATATTATAAAAATCGAAGGTAATTGAATTTAATTTTAAAAATTATTATGATATGTTATCGCCTAATTTACCGTGGGTGTTTTTTTGTCTTATTTATGGTTTGTTAGTGTAACTGTTCATTTAGTTATGGACTGGTTGAATTCCCATCCATTATTTTTAACACATAAATATTTTCAAGGTCCTTGTTGGACTGAGGTCCAATCGATGTATCGGGCCAGACCCATTATAGAAAGCTGACTGAATTTTATGAATTTTATCTAACAGTATAAATGAGATATTAGTGCTCACAAGTTATTTGAGTTTAATTTAAAAATTCTAAATTTAATTTGGTAATTATGGAGCCGAGCTAAAGTTACCGATCAAGCTGAATTCGAGCTTAATAATACTTGACCCGAACGCTTACAAGCCTTATCAAACTTTTTATATTTTTATATTATTAAATTACGTTATTATTTTTAATATATATTATTAGCTCTAAGTTTAATTATGGAGTCAAGTTCGAGTTTGAGTTTGAATACAAAAATTGATAAATAAATTTAGTCAAGCTCGTATAGCTCAAGTTTAAAAATAAATACTATCAAATTCTGAATTTTGAGTCAAATTCGAACTTAATAGTATTTAAGCTCAACTCCATTGCAACCCTAATTTCCACCACCCTCCCATCCAAACATGTATCTTTGCTTAAAAGATACAATCACTCAATATGGCACAAAATCAGACGCCAGTGGTTTTGAATGAAACGTCTCCACCAATGTATAGAAAAGAGAAACCTGTAATTTTAGTATACAAAATCCATGTGTTTACCTTCAGCAATCAGCATTATTGCTGCAGGAGTTGTAATAAATTAAGCATTAAAAGCCTTTAAAAGAGTTTTGCTACCAACTTTATTTAATGTGCAGAAACTATATGATCTGTATGATAAGCTATGATTGGATTGGGTCACTCTTATATCATCTATTGGCTAATGAGCAGAGAATGTGACAGTGAAACCCACCAAACATACATTACGAAACAGAATCAAGCAAGCAGGACAATGTTGACTGTTGACCACCTCATCTCTGAGCTGTGTACATCGTGTCCTTAAATTGCAATTATGTAACTTTCATGTTAAGCAAATATGCAACTACTTTAATTTGCAAGTGTTGTAATCTTGTGGAGGCAGCCAAAATTAAATGTTTAGGTATCTAATATGAAAGTCCATGCAGATTACTTGTATCACTCAAATTCATAAAATCATAAACAAAAAGACAAGGCAAACTCTTATGCATGACTTGTAATGATAAAGCATGTCTTTTTATTTTGGTCCTTGTTATCCTTAAAAAGCAAAAACATCTTCAGTTCCATTAAAGCTAAGATTAGTATGTTAACAGGGTTGGTTTCTGTCTGAGTCCAGAATTCTACAAACAGGCCACGTATAACACGATTTCATTTCTTCTCCCTTCCCTTATGAGATAAGGAAGTCGACTGAAAGTTTGTTGATTTCATTAGTCATCAACTCATCATTGCAACTTTGAACTTCCTACAACTTTAACCAACGCACACACCCCCCCTTTTACCCATTCACTGAATAAACAGAGTTAGGTGACTATGAAGTCTAGAAATTGGACCCAACCTATGAGTATCTGGCCTGTTCTAAGTGGCACAACCCACAGCTTGTTGTGACGGCTGGGTTCTGGTCTGGTACCAACCAGAACCATCAAAACCATGTTGGGAACTTTGGGTTGCAACTTCCCTGATAAGGTAAAAACCAAGAGAAACATTATTCAATGTGGTTGAGAAAAAGTGTTAGGTGAAGAAGTGCAATAAAAAAATGCAGAATACTGTGAAATACAAGCCTCAATATATATATATATATATATATATATATATATAGCTCAGGGAGGGGTTTTTAAAAGAAATCCAGCCGGTGGAGGTGACCAACCAGGAAGTGGAAACATCTGAGAGCAAATTACCTGTTCGTTAAAAACTTCATGAAAAAACCTACTTTATAATTGGATATTTCATGTGTAAATCATATGATCATGACTTTCACCAAAGCATATATAATCTTCTCTCCAAATTATTGATTAAGTATTGGGTTTCTTCATTTGTTGAAATGGATAAAAAAGGAAGAAACATTGACTCACAAGTCTTAAACATTGAAAATAGGACCCTTTTTAACTTATGCATGCAAACAAGGAAGAACAAATAAAATATGGCCCTTTGTTGCATGCATTTGTGATAATTTCTTTTAAGTTCAGAAAAACAACAAATTTTAATAATTCAAAAAAAAAACCTATATTTTTGGATTATGATCTACTTGGTTTCGTTTCATATACTCTGTCTTCAGATTTCAATAAATTATTTTAATTTTGAAGATTATTGAGTCACATGCTCTAACTTTCTTTTCCCTTTTTAAAATCCGGGGATTTACGGCTTTCCTACTGCTATAATTTTAGCTACTTTTAACATTTTAATGGTTTTCATATTTTGAGATTTCCTTCTACTATAAATATATTATTTATATTATCGGTAAATTAATTGATTGAAGTGATGTCATGAATGAAGTCGAAATCATTTCAAATGTGATATTATTAAATATTTTTATTTTATAAAAAAAATAGTTTTACCTTTTCATATAATCTTGAAATAAAATAATTAAATTCATATAAAAATCTTATCCACTACAATTATAATCATCTGTTGATATATTTTTATAAATATATTTTTTTAATATAAAATATTTTTGTTCACCCAACATCGTGATTGTGGTAAAATCTAATTTATGATTATGGTTGTTTTGTGATTTTTAAAAAAAAAATTATATTATATTATATTTTTTTCCTTTCTTCTTATCCTGGCGCTAAACTTCCTCCTTTCTTAAGAAAAATTATAACCGCTCAACTTTCAAAAACCAAAACATGTCCTTGCCAGCAACATCACCGGCCTTTAGGCTAGTGGCGGGGTGACACAAGGAGGGCTAGCATAATGAAAAAATTTAGTTTTCTCTCTTTAAAATTTATAAAATTTTAAATTACTACATGCTAAAATTGCACTTTAGCTCCTCAAAAATAATAAAATTTTAATTTAGTCCTTTAAAAAATTATAATGATATAAATTATTAAAATGATGAAATTACATTTTAACTCTTGTAAAAATATCAACCAAAATTCAGTCTCCCAAAAAATTTTTTGGCTTCACCAATATATTTTTTCTTTAATATTTAGTTTTAATCCACTCGATTTTCTTTAAAAAAAACATAGTTCATTATGTTTTCTTTGAAAGCAATGATGCTTTTAGTTTTGATTCGTTTTGTTTTGTTTTGTTTTTCTAAAAATATAGTGGTTCTTGTCTTCTTTGTTTTCTCTGAAACCAATGATGCTTTTAATTTTATTTTTTAGTTTTTAGTCTTGTTCTGGTGTATATATGGGATTTGTCAAAACAAGGTTGTTGTTAAACCTATTATACCATTCTTCAAAGACCTTGTCATATTATAGCATTGTGATGGCGTTTGTAAAATTGGACAATGAGATGATGATGATAAAGCGGATAGGCCATTTGAGACTTGCTTTCTATGCATTACTAATGCAATGGATTTTTTTTGGCTCTTGGCAATAATTTCTTGGTTGACTAGAGATTGTCATTAAGTAGGTTTAATGATGGCAGAGCTAGGACAACTTTTGACGGTTTGATTAAGGTGATGCATCTCTGGTTTGTTTTTGAATTCTTTCAGTGTTACAGTTACTATGAAATTGTCTTCTCCTATTAACCAAAAAATATATATATATTCTCCTCTATTGTGCTTATTTTGTAGACGATGACATTTATGCTTCAATTTATAGTTTTTTTTTTTATTGTTTGTACTACATGTCATGTCTTTATATTTTTATTGTTCATGGTTTTCTTTTTCATGCAAATTATAGAGGCACTCTATTTTTTCATTAGTGAGAGCATATTTGAAATGATCATGATATATGTTGGAAATTTTAGTTTAGAAAACAGTGTTTGTAACATAGCAAAAGTTTAAAATTTTTCTTAAAATCGAGTCTTGTGGTATTTATAATAATAAGTCCTAGACCCATTATTACATGTGCTTTGAGCGAGGCGGTATAGGTCGTTTCCTAGCTTTTTACCAAATAATCTTCTCCGCTATCCTCAAACCCCAGCTTACTTTGAGTGTGGGCTCAAACTACATGAACCGAATGCATAGTATGAAAAACATTTTGATTAACTTTCAATGAAAAGGTTAACATCTCTTATGGGGAACTGAAAACTTTTGAGCTTTGTAGAAAATAGATTTTATTCTATAAATGAATTGTGACTATTTTCTGACAAAGTAACAACGCTGTCAATTAGGTCATCTCATATTTCTTATTTATAGAAAAAAAAAGTGACAAGAGTTTTACTTGAACAGGATGTAATTAAATTTATTGAATAAAAAAAGAACAAGGGTAATTAAATAATTATATTTTAATAAAAAATACAATTTCCTTGTTAGGAAAGGCAATAACCATTATTGAGACTCAATTTTTCTATCCCTTATGGGATGGGCTCTTGGGTTCGTCTCATGTACTAGGTACAATTATACATGTTATTTGGACTTTTAACCAACACATATAATTTAACCAACCCAACAACTACTTTTTCTATTTCCCAAAATATTAATTAATTAATTAATTAATCCAATTAAATGATTTTCTCAACTCAATTCTAATTCCATTAAAGTCATGACAACTTTACCGTATTAAAATCTATGAGAAAATATATTTAATTGCCTTGTTCAATAAAACTACGATGACTAATTAATTTAATTCTCACTTTGAACTTTAATTATTTAATTGCTATCAATTGAATAAAAATTCGAAGAAATTAATTCAATTTATAAGTCATCTTTTGTACTTGGCGAGAAAACATATTCACCGTGTATAGTGATACATGTAATATTTTCTCTTAATCATTGTTTTCGCTCATTTTATAGTTTTAGTTTTACATGCAATCCATTCTGGGTTATATCAAGCTAACGGAGGGACCGATTAGACATATATAATTAAGGCTCAAATAATTTTTAATTAAGTTTTGAATTTCGTCTATTAATTACAACATTATTTAACCATGGAGTCATTCTACTAAAGTACCTTGATTAAATTTTGTTATATTATATACCATTATGAAAGCAACTTAATAAGTGTCTTTGTCATAAGTTTTCTACCCTCATAGGATATATTTATCTCTTTGGGTTAAATTCTGTAACACCCTTTTCCTGGCCTGATCGTTGGGTCCGAGCTACAGGATGTTATAGTCATTGTCAGAGCAACTACAATCAATTTAAAATAAATATTAATATGCACATGTAATTCAATTTCAAATACATTCATTTATGGTTAAACAATCAAAACTGAGTCTTAATCGAGCTTACAAAAGCTCTTTTATCAACTTAAGCACAAAATAGGACCAAATTGTAAAGTTTTAAAAGTTCAATTCTGTCGTTGTGACGTTATTTCCTCCACATCATGTCATCACCAAAATGGTATGTCACATCATGACCTTAAGCCACTCGACATCACGACATGACTCACTTTCGGCCGATGTTGTGATGAGATAGGTTACTCGTGGAAACGTGGGCTCTGTTTTTGGCAAAACCTTTTGGTAACTATTTCAAAGCCTCCAAACATACCTATCAACATGTTCAACATTTATCAATTTCAATTGAATCAAAACATACCTAAAACATGCCAAATAGTTCAAGCATCAATGTTCACATTCTTAACAAGTCAATCATCACATTATTCACCATTCAAACTTAAACGATTCAATGCCATTGCAGCTAACAATTAAGTTATGAAATCTCTAAACCTTACCAATGCTAAGGTACCTTAAAACATGTCATTTCAAATTCATTATAACCACTTTAAAACATATATACATAACTATGATATATAAACATTAGACATAACTATCAAGTTTCAAAATTAAGCTACATGACACAAGCATACCTCAAGTTACTTATGTTCAAGTACATTTCCATTTCATTCACCAATCCAAAAAACTATCATTTCTACCTCATTTCATACCATTCCATCTGCTACACACTTAGCTATAGATCATCACGTCATTAAACATGAGATGCATATATATATTTATCTCCATGTATGAATCCAAAACATCAAAATGTCACAAATTACCAAACTCATCAAGACATCCTATACATCAAAGTATATACCAAAACACTTATATACATGCCATAATTCTTTGACTCAAAATGATCAAAAAGCTACCAATTCGATTATAGGATAGTGTGAACTTCAAGACGATCCAGCTTGACGAGTTTTGCAAGGTGTCGATCTACAAGGAAAAGGGAAAAACAAATTAGGTAAGCATATAATATGCTTAGTAAGTTCATATGCATTAAACAAGACTTACCTTATCTTACAATCAAATACAATATGCTACCATAATTTGACATAGTTGGCTAAACCTGGTAAAACACGACATCAACAAGGTGAATTTAACATATAATCAAACCATATGACATCTCAATAATATATCAATTCAATTCATTTTAAAGTCAACATTTCAATACCATGGTCATGCTCAATTCAACATTTGTCCATTTGAGAATCAAACTCATATCATTTCATTTCAATTTTCATTTTACAATAATCACTTAGCCTAATGAGCTCTAGTAAATGGACTCGGATACACATGTAACTACACTACACCTATTACTCGTCCGAGTTGAATATAAATTCGTGTCAGGTTACCAGTCCAGGCTAAACCATTATAACGACACATTCGATTGCTTGTCCAAGTTGAAAATATACATGTCAAGTTACTCGTCTAGGCTAAACCTTTAAAACGACAACAGGTTACTCGTCCAAGCTAAACATGCGTCACATGTATCTTTAAGTCTGCAACAAATGCTAGATCTCAGTAACGTCTGTAACCAATCCTATAGAAGTGAGCACAAAACCCTATTGGCATGCTAATCATATCCTAACCTTTACTAAGTTCACACGGGCATCTTTTTCAATTATAATCAATATTTTACAATTTAGTCCAATTCTTACCTTTTTCACCAATTCACAATTAAGCACCTATATAATTACAAATCAAATACACAACAAACTATATAAAAAATTACCATATGAACTTACCTGGGAAAAAAAAGCAAACAAGTTGAACCTCTAAGGACTAATCGACAATTTTGGTTTTTCTCCGATTATCTCCAATTTGATTCAATTCTTGATCTATTCAATTATTTTAGACAATTCATCAATAACAAACATTTTCATATTATGCCATAATATGTATGAACCTATATAATTTTATTTTTCAAATGTGCCTAAAGTTTTACATTTTATTCAATTTAGTCCCTAAAACTAAAATAGCTATATCTTTAAATTTTCAGCCTTGATTTTAAAATTGATTTCAATTACATTCATTATAGTCCCTCTAATATATATTATTACTGAAATTTCATATCAATTTCATAATTTATTCACTTTAGTCCTTATGTACAAAACTAACAATTTAAACATTACAATCTAGTCCTTTTTCACATCTAAACATAAAATCCATCAATTTAACGCCAAAATTTTCAAGAAATCAAAAATGGAAATTTTCAAAACCTTTAACAGTTTTACAAATTGATATATGGACTAGCTAAATTAAGCTCCCATGACCTAAAAAATATACAAATTATAAGAAAAAAAACTTGAATTACCTTAACAATTGAGGCCCAAAAGCTTGAAGCTCAAAATGGCTTTTTCCCTTTAGGTTTTATAATGATTTGGTGAATAAAAAGAAAATAAAGATGACAACATGCACCAAGTTACCTTTTATACTTTGATTAAAAGTTAATTAACCTTGTTTTAATTAATTAAAAAATGATTTACTTAATTTAATAAACTTATTAATATAAAATAGTGGATTTCTCATCATCAAGAACTAATTTATGATATAAAATGGTTTAATTATCATTTGGACCTTTGGTTGCAATTTAAGCCTCTAAATATCAATTAAAAACTTAAAGTGATAAAACTTTTGCAATTTAATCCTTGTATCCTAATCAAGCAATTAATAGTCAAAATTGAATTACTAAACTTTAATATTTTATTATACCAACTCAGTAAATATTTTAATTTAGTATTTTCGGACCCAGTTTATGAAAATTGGTTCTAAAATCACTTTTTCTAGTACCACTGAAAATCGAATTGTTATAAATTTGTTCACCCAATATGATCTTGTTTTATCTCATGGTAATTATTACATCTTCATGAAAAAGTCAATTACAAACAAATAGTAATTAAATCATTTGTCCTAGACAAATGACCGATGCCCACGTTACTTTTCCATCTATCATGTAGTTCCAATTAGAGGATATTGTTTTCCCTTTATTGGGCTATGAATTCCATTATTGTAAATGAAGTTATGTCATACAGAAGACTTATACCTGATGTAATGGCTTTTGGCTCTTTAGTTATTTGAACTCAAGCTTTCAATACATCAAAGCATACAAGTCACGCACACATAGTTATACACTTACTCAGGATTGAGGTAAGCCACACTATGAATGTCACAAGTGAGTTAATCCATAAACGGATCTAAAACTAATTTGACTTGGGTCTTGTCTGATATACTGTCAATCCAATCAATCATATTTATATCTTTATATTTTAAAAGTTAACCACTCCATATCTAAGAAAAGGTATCTTCCATTTGGACTTGATAGACAACATAATAGTTTTTTAACTGATTTTTTCAATTTTTATTTATCAAACTATAGACCTTTTAGGTTACGTACTAACACAAGTTGTCTTCTCGCATTATGATCCATCTACATAATGCAACTTAGTATTAGTTAAACATTAGGTAGTTAGTGAGCCAATATTTACTTTACATTTTTTTGTGTGTGCAAAAACTATTGATGACATTAAACAAAGGATATTAATAAGAAAACTAAAATTTTATTTAAACCAATATGCTCGAAAAATTACAAGTACATGTAACGACCCGAAATTCAATGGTGTCAAAAAATATGATTTCGAGACCTTGTTTTCGTAAATATTAAATATTAATATTTATGTGAATAACATATTGTTATATTGAAATTTGGATACTTAATTTAGTCAACATTGTGTTTAATTAAGGCCTAAGGACTAAATTGTAAAATCTAATCACTATGGATTTTTAATTGGTAAATGGCTTGGGGACTTAAATTGAAATTATTTAAAGGGCTAAAATGGTTAATAAAATATTAATAATCATGTGCTAGTGGATGGTAATGATGATTGTGGATTAGTTAAGAAAATTAAGGTTAGTTAAGATTAAAACGTAGTTAATTAAACTAATTAAAATTTAATCTATATATATTTAAATTAGTGTAAGGAGAGTGTAAGGAGAGATGAAGTAACATCTTCTCCAATCATCCAAACATCGAAACAAAGGGGAGGATGCCATTGTTTGTTTTTTTTTTTTAAATTTTGGCCTTAATTTCAAGTAAGTCCCCAACCATTTTTATTTGATTTTTATAAAAAAAAATTTTATCTTGGAAGCTTCATTAAGATAACCCAAGGATAAATTTGAGCGATTAGTGAAGTTTTAAAAAGTTTTCATTGTTGAGAATTAAATGATTTAGGTGTTAAATTGATAGAAATTGAGCTTGGTATAAGAAAGGACTTTATTGTAAAGTCTTGTTGCAAGTTTTGTACATTAGGGACCAAACTGAATAAAATCCAAAATTTTTATGAAATTTTAGTATGAATAGAAATAGAAGGTTCCTAATAAAATAGGTGAAATCAGATTTTAATGTGAAGGTCTAGATAGAAAGCTATGCTTATCTTGGGTTTGGGGACTAAATTGTAAAATATGTGTGACATTGTAATTTATTGTGTTTTGAACTGGAATTGTATATTGTGTATTGTTGGATTATTATTCATAGCTAAAAACGACGCAAGACTGTCAAGAGGAAAAAAAAGATGAGATTCGACAATGGGTGACGCGAGCTTTCGGTTTGTCTCTCTATGACCGAAGATCAATCTAATTACTGCATACTGCATATTCATCAAAAATTATGCATTATATAATGTTTAGGTGAGTTGTTAATGGTTATTGAGTTGAAATGCTATGGTTGAAATTGAATATCAAGACATAGACTAAATTGAATAGAATAAAAAGTTGTATGACATAACTGATATAGGAAATTGGTATGAAATTGAGCTGAATTATGTTATATTATATGATGAATTGATGTTGAATTGAGAATGATGGGATGTGAATTGAACTGCGTGATGAAATTGGAAATTGGTTACTGTTAACTATGTAGGTTTATACTTCGGTTTAGCCAATGATGCACTTATGTGTTAGTATATTTACTTCAGTTTATCCGATGATGTACTTATATACCAATATAATTGCTTCCGGATATCCGATAATACACTTACGTGCCAGTATATTTGCTTCACTTGCCAGTGTAATTGCTTCAGTTTGTTTGATGGTGCACCTCGTGTTCCAATAGAATTGCTTCAGCTTGCCTGATGATGCACTATATGTGTAAGTATCTTTTCTTTAGTATATCTGATGATGCATTGCGGTGCCAGATTAAGATGCAAGTTGACTAATCTATGTATTCTTCTTGAAATCCAAATCACATTAATAGGGAATATAATTTGCAAATTAGCTAATTGATATTTGAAAATGAATTCGACATTATGAAATTGTATTACAGATACATATTTGCAATATACAATTATCGATAGCATGTGACAGATCATGTGAACCGATTAAATAAGCCTAAAGGCTGATACGAAATGATAATAGTATATTTGATTTTGATTCGGAAATGATATACAAACTTGATTGAAAAGTAATGTGAATGTTAAGTATATTGGTATGATATGTTAATTAGTTGTTAATTGTTGTAATATGTTTAGTTGGTTCTTTTGGCATGAATAAGGTATTTTGTAGCATATGAATAGTGTTATATGTATTGAAGAATGGCATGAGTTGTATGTGAGTTATTTGGTATTCAAGTGGAAATTGATTGTATGCATTTGATTCAAAGTTTGTATTAAATTGATTTGAATCATAGAAATACCATTGAGCTTTATACTCAATGTACGATTTTATTTTTCATGTATTTGTTACGAGGTTGCCAGCATCAACTTCAACATTCAGAAAAAGATCATTCTTTTGTTAGTTATACGACATGTACCTAGGTTGAGTCAAAATTGGTATTTTAATTTGGTTATATGCTAAATGCATGGAATTGAAATGTTATAACTTATAATTAGGCATGTTTCATGGTATGAAAATATTCTAATTGGTTTTATGTTCATATACATATGTTTATAAGTGTCAACTAGTTAGATGAAGGACTTGAATGAATTGGTTGTATAATCAACTGATATTATTAAAATGATGATAACATGTATGTATCAATGTTCTTTAAGCATAATGGAATCTTACTAAGTATGTGGATTCGGTAGAAAAATTTTTGTGCAGGTAAATTTGAAAGGTTTTATATGTTTAAAAATAGGTACCAAAATTGATTCTTTTGAAAACAGAATGTCACGTCACGATTTCAAACGGTGGTCATCGCGATGAGACCTAATTACCATGTCACGATGCGACACCGAAATTTGGTTGCTACGACAAGGCTAGACAGTATGTTGCATCGCGAAGAGAAACTCCTTTACATTACAACATGATAAACCATAAATATAACATGTTTTAATCTCATTCTTAGTGTGTTTTTGGATGATTTATTATTTAATTTAGAGAATTTGATGCTCTTAATCCTTTAATTTCATGTTTTATACTAAAGAAAGCATAGGAGAACAAAAGGAGCAAAAAACGTGTCAAAAACGAACAAAACGGGCTGAATGAAAGATCCACACGGCCAAGACTAATTCCACATGGGCTGAGCGCACGCCTGTGTGAGCCACACGGGCTGGCCACACGCCCATGTGGCAGCTCGTGTCGATATCGCCCCCTGTTTCCCAAACACGAGGAAAAAACCAAATTTTTGGGTTTCTAAACATTCTAAAGTCTATAAATACATATTAGAAGAGGAACTAAAGGGACACACAAAGGAGAAAGCAGAAATTACTCGAAGGAAGCCGTTGGAATCATCTCAGAAGAAAATCCACTTCAAGATTGAAGATCTCAATTCAAATTTCTCTTGAAGTTTATTTGGGTTTTTTATGTCTTGTTGTTTTTCTAAATTTGAGATGTCTTCTTTTTACATTATGAACTAAATTCCCTAAATACCTAGGGAGGATGAAACCTACGATGGATCTTATTATTTAATTATCTGAATTACACGATAAATACTTATTCTTGTTCTTAATTATGTGTTCTTAATCCTTGTTTTAATATTTTCAGGATATTATTCCAAGTTTGATGTCCTTATTAAGTGGAGCAAAAGTCCCTGTTTAAGTAGATCTAGCATAATTAAGCGAAGCTGCATGCAATCCTAGAAATAGGACAACATAAATCTACCGAATTAGAGTCAAATCTAATAGGGGAATCTATAAATCGAGTTAACGCGATGATAGAGGTTTTAATTAGAAAAAGATTTCAATTAATCAACCTAGAGTCAGTTGTTCTTAGTCTCGAAAGAGATATTAACATAATTTAGGGATTTCTACGGATCAAGACAAGTGAATAAATCATTTGATTCAAAGTCAGAATAATAAGTTAAGTCTAGGTGGATTCTTTCCTGGGTATTGTCCTCCTTATAAGTTTTCTTCAAGTGTTTTTCACAATTCGCTCTCTATCACATTTATTAGTTAATTAGTTTAGTTAATTTTAGATTAAAACAAATCCCTTTTATTTTAGGCTAAATAATAGAAAGATAGTTAACACTAGTACTTTTAGTCCTTGTGGATACGATATTCTGGACTCACCATAGCTATACTACCATTCGATAAATGCGTTTGCCTTAGTCATGATCGCAGTCTAGTTTGGTGAATCATAAAATGATCATCAAGTTTTTGGTGACGTCAATCCAAAATTTTGAAGCTATTACAATTTGGTCCTAATTTGACATCAGGTTAGCAATAGAGCTTTCATAAGCTCGTATAAGACTCGAAAATCAACATGAAATGTTGTATATACTTTTTTAACTTATACTCAGATGTTTTATGTTATAAATTGAATTGTGAATTGATCGTAGTTGCTCTGGCATTAAATGTGGCACCTTGTAACTCAAACCTTACAATCAAGTCAAGTATGGGGTGTTACAGTACAATTGAAGAATTAACTACACTTAGGGCACTAGATGTAAAGACCCAATTTTTAGTGATGTCAGAAATTACGATTTTGGGACTTCGTTTCCGTAAATCAATTCTGTAAATATTAAATAGGAATATTTACAAAGTTAATATATTGTTGAATTGAAAAATGGCTAAGCGGTTTAGCCAAAATTGTGTTTAATTAAGGCTTAGGGACTAAATTGTAAAATTTTAATTGCTACAGGTTTTTAATTAGGATAAGGCTTGGGGACTTAAATAGAAATTATCGAAAGGACCAAAATGGTTATTTAACCATTTTTAGTCGAGAGATAGTGGACGATGAAGTCAAATTTGATTAAGTCTAAATAATGATTTAAATTATGTTTAATAATAATTTAATTAATTAGTTATGTAACACCCCATACGCAGTCCAATTATCGAACCAGAGCTACGAGATGCTACGAATAAATCTTAAACAATCACATGCAATTTAAAACATTTAATGATCATATAAATACACACATTGATTATTAAAAATAAACATGAAACTAAATCAAGCTTTTAAATACAATAGATTAGATTCGAGCATAAAAAGGACCAAACTGTAAATTTTCCAAAATTTTGAACTAAGTATCGATACCAAAGAAATAAGTATCGATATTTTTGTGATAGGTATCGATACCAAAATCAATATTGATACCATTTTGGCATTCTGTAATTTGAAAACACTGTTCATTTAGTCAATTATCGATACCTTGGTCCCTGTTATCGATACTTTTATCCAGGTGGTCAAAAATTACAAGTTTGAAAATTTATTTCATGCCAAACCTATATCTTAATTCATAGATACAAATAGGTACATATATGACCTGCATAAAACTCACTCAATCCATTACAAACATGCCATAATTCAACCATGATATATTAACTATCTTATCTATTATAATTAATAACGAAGTATGCAATTAGATACCATTATCCTTATACTAACCAATATGCCATTTGGCACCACTACAAAAAAATTCAAACATAAAATCAATTGTACATTCAAGCAATTTAACTAAAAATGCAATCATCATATGATACTTATTTCATCTTTGATAAGGTTTCAAATCCAATTACCAAAATTACTCATTTATGTTACTTAACAGAGACAAATATACTCACTTCTAGAACAAGTTACCAATACCAAATGACCATTTCCATATCAATTCACATGTATGATATCAAAACCAAAACATGCCTACCATTCAAATTACATAAAACACATTCAAACCAAATAAGATCAACATGATAATTCTACTATTTACTCCACATTCATCACAAGATCAACATGAAAAATAAGCTTACATCATATACCACTATTCACTAATTTACATATTTAACTAAAACCTTAAATTTGACAAACTCAAAACCTTATATACTTGCCACAAACCAAAATAACCAAGTAAAAAAAATACCAAAACAGAAGCTTGATAATGTGAACCTTGAAGTTGATCTGTCCAACTAGTTTCACAAAAAAAAAAAAAAAACTACAGAAAACAGTAAATATAACAGAGTAAACTTATATAGCTTAGTAAGTTCATAATTACTTAAACAAGATTCTTACCTCAGTTTACAATTAAGTAAACAAATATAACTAATTTAATGTGTATTTCCTGTCAAGACATTTACAACAACAAGGTGAGCATTTCACATATCATTGGTATAATCTCTCAATCATTTAATACAACATATTTTCATATCATTCAATTAGGAAATATTCAACATATAACTAGTATTAACCAATTTCTCATGTCAATTCATATTCATATTCCATTTCTTTTATTCACACAACTTTGTCACTAATATTGCATTTATTGGGTAAATGTTTTATACATATAACTATAAACTTTCCAATCATTTTAATATCATTTCGAACAACTCTTAAACACATAATTATTAATTATTCAATTTCATCATTTAACATTTCAATATTCATATAAACATATCATCTCCAAATAATTCATAAATTCAATACATATATGTTTTTTTTCATCATATGGCCCGATGAATTATAATAAAAAGATACGGATACATGGGTAACTATACCACACTAGAATGCTTGCAAGAGCTCAAACTACAGTACACCAGAGCACCAAAGTGCAAGGCTCGTAGACATCATATAATCAATATCAATACATCCCTCCACCACACCAGTATAACTCGATAATCCACAAAAAATGTTGGATTCTAGTATAATCAATAATATCTCTGTACCATTACATATATCACGTACAACGCACAAATAACCCTATTGGCATACCAATTGTATCCTAATTATTTACTATGTTCAAATGGATAGTTTAACTAAATTCTTCATATTAACAAATCAAAGGCACTTCCAGAATATTCGTACACACATTGTAATTCCATTACATCCATTTCAAGATCATATAATTCATATTTCACATTCATTCATTTCACATTCATTCATTAATTTCTAATTAAATACTTTTTCACCTTATACTTAATTGTAAACAATTTATTATTACAATTTGATATTAAATATTAAACCACATATCAATTTTATCTAATTCAAAATAGCATGAATTATAAATATTTACATATACATTTATCACATTTCAAGTAAATCTTACTCGCTTTACATTCAACCTTAAATAGTTAATATTCTCAATTCCATATTAATAATTCAATCACAAATGAATCAATTAATTAATTCATACAACATATAACATGAACATATAAAAATATATCAAATCTATGAACTTGCCTAAGATACCTATCGATTGACTCGTAGGGACTAATTCACGATTTTCCCTTTCCTCTTGTTAGCTTGAATGGTCTTCCGTGGACATTCGATTTCTCCATATGATGAATAAAGATGATGATGATTTTTATATTATTATATGTTTTATTATTATAATCATTAAAATTTAATATATAAAATGTATAAAATTACCTACTAACCATCTCACCATATAAAAATGGTGGATTTACCATTTAAATCCTTCCACTATGATTATTTAAGTCATTTAATCACTATAATTCAATAGTGATTAAGTTTTATAACTTTAACGATTTAGTCCTTTTTAATTAATAAACCAGTCAAACATCAAAATTTCTAGACTAAACTTTCACATAACAAAATAATATCTCCATAAATATTTAATAAAAATATTTACGAGCTCAATTTATAGAAATGAGATCCTGATACCTCATTTTCTGAAACCACTTGACTTTCGAAACAAACCACTAATACCTAACTATTTATTTAATTAACTAAAATTATTCGAATTAAAATTCAATATAAAATTATAATTAACTCATATAATTTAAATATTATTTATCACGAATTTACTAGTCGGACTTGTGTTCCTAAAACCACTATTTCTGACACCACTGAAAATGAGTTGTTACAAGTTAACTAGGCGATTAATCTTCCAAGAGGAGCCCGTTTAGCCTCTAGAGAAAGGGAAAAGTAGTATTGGAAATAAAAATGTATTAAAATGCTTTGAGGAGTTAGGGAAAGCCACATACCAGATTGGGATAGCAATAATCAAGAGAGGATTAGGTTTAATTTAGGTTTTCATTTTCGTTTTTTTCATTTTATTTTTAGGCTATTTTGTGGGTTATTGGGTCTTAAACCCAGAACTGATGCAGATTTGTTTTTTGTTTTTGGTTTTTACCCCCTTAATAAAACCAATATGTTTCCCATAAAAAAACTATGATTAATTAAACTAAAACTAGGTTAAGCTTAGTATAAATAATAAGATAATAGGATGACAACCAATTTGTCATCATCTTCTAGCTCTTATCATCCACCATATTCAAAAGAAAGAGAACATTATGTTCCTTCAAGCTTTCAACCACAAATTGGTAAATGCAATCAGAGTTATTTTCTTGTAAGTTTTATAGATTTGAGGTCATAGAGCTTCATTTAGCTAGCCCATATACCAATTTGTAACAATGTTAAAGTTTTAGAAAATTTTCATTGTTAATTTCTTGAGGAATTTGGTGTGAAATTGTTAGAAATTTAGCTTAGTTTATGAAAATTACTAAATTGTAAAGCTTAATTGTTAGTTTTTACATTAAGGGCCAAATTGAATAAAATGCAAAATTGTCATAAAATCGAGGTAGTTATAGGAAGTAGAGGGTCCTTAATGAGTATATGTAAACCATTTAATTCAAAGCTTTAAATTGAAAGTTATGCTTGTCTCGGGTTTAAGGACAAAATTGAATAAATTGAAAAATATGCATGATTTGGTGTTTGATTGTGAATTTGGCTAATGTTGATGCTGGGCCATTGAGAGGGAAAGGAAAAGCGAAAGTTTTCAACAAATGACACAAGACCCTAGTTTGTACCTTTATGATTCGTATCATTTTTGTAATAGCTCGTTTTCTAGTAATGTCGAAAATAGTGATTTCGGGACCACAAATTCAACTTGTCAGTCGATAAATATAAATTATTTAATATTTACGATGTCATTAGTGTAGTATTAAAATTTGGTTAAGAAATTTTATCATTTAGAAAGTTAATTAAGTAAAAAAGACTAAATCGTAAAAGTTGAGAAAGATGGTTTCTATTTGTTAAAAGGGTCAAATATCTTTACAAAGGTGAATCAATGGACCTAGATGGTCACTATACTGTATATGTTTATGATAGACAATTATGGATATGTTTTAGTGATTTTATAAGTTATAACTTAAAGGTTAATTTGGTAAAAAAGTAAATGGTGAATTAAAATTTAAAAGATGTTAAAATAACATCATCATCTTCCTCTATCTTATTTTTGGAGAAAAATCAATTAGTCATAGGGGGGAGAAGCAAGTTTCAGCCAAGCTTAGGGTTCCTAATTTGATAGGTAAATCCTGCTCGTTTTTAGTGATTTTTATGTTTTTAAACTTGTTTAGCTTTATCTAGCTAAACCGGGGACTAATTTGTAAAACTGTCAAGTGTTGTGGATTATACCATTTATGAGTTTAGTGTGTTTTTGAATTTTTTTAAGATAGATTATTAAGCTTGGTCATTAAATAAGATTATTTTGTAAAGTAAATTTTAGTAAATTTAATGTTTAAGGACTAAAATGTTAAATTAGTAAAATTATAAGAATTTTTTGTGAAATGATAGAAATTGTGGGCTGTAGTGAGGTCCTAGATGGGTTGGCTAAGCTAGGATCTAGTTAAAATTGGTTAAATTGCGAGTTTTGGACTTAGGGACTAAATTGTATAAAAGGTAAAATATTAGGGGTAATTTTGTAAAATGTATAAAAAGACTTATTAGCATAAAATGAGTTAATTTTTCTGTTGGA
This sequence comes from Gossypium anomalum, assembly GCA_025698475.1. Taxonomy (NCBI): domain Eukaryota; kingdom Viridiplantae; phylum Streptophyta; class Magnoliopsida; order Malvales; family Malvaceae; genus Gossypium; species Gossypium anomalum. The sequence goes on from CM046961.1 coordinate 17,450,148, forward strand.
ATTGGTTAATTGAATGGAATTATTATTCTAGATCAAGAACGAGTTGAAAATCGAGGAAAAGAGAAAGTTGTTGAATAGTCCCTGAACTTTTGTCATTGTTGCAGTTTAGCTTGGTAAGTTCGTCCGATTTAATTTAATACATTTGTTATGCTTAATTTGTAAAATTAAATTGTAGAATGATAGTTTAATATAGTCAATGCTAAGGTAATGAGAATTATAGATATGATTTGTACCATTGATTAGTAATGTGAACCCCTGTGCCGGATGAACATAAGATAGAGTACGATTTGCATGCCAATAGGCTATAATGCGCGCTGTATGGGATTGAAATGAGACGAGATGATTATTTTTGTATATTTCCTGTTCAATGAATATACTGAAGTCATGCATTTGTTGCGGACTATCGTGTTATATTACAATGTTTTCTAGCGTGTTATCCGGGGCAGATGTTAGCCTATGGGCTAAGCACTTAGTGACGAGGCGTGTTATCGATTGGATTGACTCGCATGAGCATTTGGCATCTTTTCAGATGGTTAATCGTGTACTCATATCCATATACCTTTCACCGGGCAATATTTTAGTGAAAATAGATTGTTATTGAATTGTGAAAAGTTTATTCATGAACTTCTTATAGCTTTATAAATTGATAATGGAATTCGTATTCTTGTTTGAGTATGAACTCACCTATTGTGAATTGTGGTTGACAGGAACTTTTTTTAGTAATCTTGTTATTTGATTTATTATATTTATTTTGGTAAGCTTTATCTTTTTAATCGTCGAACTTACTAAGTGATGGTCGTTAAACTAACTAAAAATTCGACTAAGGCAAGCGCACCTATCAAACAGCAGTATAGTTGTGGTGAGACTGGAAATATCTTATTCACGAGGACTAAAACTACTAGTAATTACTATATTTTTATTATCTACCATAAAAATTAAGAGAATATTTTATCTAAAACTAATTATCTAATTAACTAAGTTTGCGGCAGGGATTAAAGTTGGAAAATACTTTTGGAAGACCGATGAAGAAGACAATACCCAAGGAAGAATCCACCTAGACTTCACTTATTATCTTTGAATTAGACGATTTATTCACTTGACTTAATCCGTAGAAATCCCTGATTTATGTTAATATCTCTTTCGAGACTAAAAAAAACTGACTCTAGGTTGATTAATTGAAATCTCTTTCTAATTAAAACTCCTATTGTCGCATTAACTCAATCTATGGATTCCTTTATTAGATTTGACTCTAATCTGGTAGATTTATGTCGTCCTATCTCTAGGATTGCATGAAACTCCGCTTAATTATGAATGATCTACTCTTAAACAGGGATTTTTCCTCCACTGAATAAGAACATCAAAAAAACCTGAATTAATATCCTGGAATATTAAAGCAAGGATTAAAACTCACAATTAAGAATAAGGACAAGTATTTATCATATAAATCAAAGAATAATAAGATTCGTCTTAGGTTTCATCTCCCTTAGGTATTTAGGGAGTTTAGTTCATAATAATAATGGAAAACATTTTAAAGTTTGGAAAACAACAAAACATAAAGAAACCCAAAGAACTTCTAGGAAATTGGATGGAAATCTGCAGTCTTGATGTAGATCTTGCCTCCAAGGTGATTCCGATGGATTTCCTTCAGTATTGTCTGCCTTCTACTCTGCGTGTCCCCTTCAATCCTCTTCTAAGGTGTTTATATAGACTTTTTAATGCCCAAAATAGCCCAAATTTGCCCTTTTTCTGAATAGAATTAGACTTAGGTTTAACAGGGACAAAGCCGTATGCCACGCCCGTATGAAAGTGCTCAGGCCGTGTGCAATTCTGACTTGATTTAATGTCAACACAGCCATGATACACGGGCGTGTGTCCTGACACATGGGCGTGTGGATTACCTGTGTGGAAATGCCTAGGCCGTGTGAAACACTGATTTAGGCCCAATTTGTCCGTTTTTGGCCCGTTTCTCTCTCTTTTTGCTATCATAAGCTTTCCTGAGTATAAAATATGAAATCAAAGTATTAGAAGCATCAAATTCAATGAAAGCAAGGGAAATCATCCATAAATATTCCAAGCATGGTGTAAAAATATGTATATATTATGGTTTGTCAAATGTCCTCACACTTAAGCATTTGCTTGTCCTCAAGAAAAATTCTTAACTCACAATTAAAATAAATCATTCTCAATTTATAATCCTCATTAATAATGTTTGAAATAATCCACAAGTAATCATACGTTAAGAGCTTAACTAAAAGAACATTAAAGTTCCAAACAATATAAATTGAGCATTTCAATCATAAAATCATAGGTATCCCCCTTTATCTAAGTAATCACCTTTAATTCTAAGTAATCACCTTTAATTCCAAATTGACAAGGTCGACATCCTCACTAAGGATTCACTCAAATCACTCAAAGTGTTTAAGATTCAATAATGAAGCACTCAATAGTCAAACATGAAAGGTTATTACCATAGGCTTGCATGAAAATCAAATCTCCACCACTATAAATGAGATGATACACTAATCAAAAGGTCCTTAACAGGGTTGTAATGAGGCTTAGGTTAAAGGTGTGGATAAAGGTTGAAAAAGAGGGTTAGAATCGAGATTAATTTAATAGCTTACCAAATTTAGAAAAACAAAGCTAACCACTGAATTACAAACAAGTGTCAGAATTAACACTACCCAAAACTAATGAACTGAGCTTTTCTCTCAATATAATGACTTTAATTTATCCGAGCTCTTTAGAACAATATGTAACTGAATGAATGTACAAGTACGTTTTTTTTAAGGATAAGAACAAGTATGGAAAATACATAATAAGAAATAATTCAGCAACTGGAATGAACGAACAAAGTTAGGTAACAATTAAATCAAATCTCGATAAAAATGAGTCAATAAAAAAGGAGAAATTCTTAATGAATCAAAAAGGGTGTAGTTATGAGTTAATATTAAGGGGAAAATCAAGAAGTAATAGTTAAGGCCCAAAGGAGTTCACTAGGGGTCAATTAAATGGGTAGGCTTTTTATGGGGTAAGTGGGTTAAAACCTAAGTGCCTTTATCATTTTCGTATATTAACTCAAAGGTGTGGTCTTGACATACATAATCGAAAAAAGTTCTAGAATAACAAATCAATGTTGACACACTCATAACCAATAAAATTAGTAAGCAAGAAAGATATATGCTCTTTAAAGGGCCCGAGATCTTACAAAAATTATGGGTATTTGATGTCAATCCTGTAAATTCAAAATTTCAACATAATACTCAATTCAGGGAAAGAACCTAGTAATTTTAATTCTCAAAAGTCAACTTATCATGCTTGATTCTCTAATGTCTTAAAGTTTAAGCAATCAATGCACAAGTATCTATGATTTAATTCAAAGCATATCAATAAAAATCATAAGTCAATCAAAATTCATTCTAATAGTAATATGAGAAAATTATTTGAGAAAAAGGTAGAAAAATTTCAGGAATTTTTCTGATAGTCACATAAAGAACCTCCCCACACTTAAGATGTACATTGTCCTCAATGTACAAAGATAGTTTGTATCAATATAAGCATAATATTAGAAGAGAGGGAGAGAAGCGAAACTGCCCTGATTTTGTTGGATGTAAGCCTTGAAAGAACGAAAACGGGTTTAGGGACATTGAAAGTGATGTGTATGTGACATGTAGACAGAGGTGAAGGTGGTGGTAGAGGTTGGGTTCCACAACCACAGTGCCTAGCGAAGAGGTTATCGTGGTGGTCAGTGTCATGGTGGCTATGGTCGTGGTCCAGCAGGAAATGACAGTCGTGGGTGATTGTTTGTTTATTCCTGAGTAGTATCCATCGACTAAACCTTTTGAAACTGTGATGCCATTAATAAGATTTAAGAGATTTATATTTATAGAGTTGTTATGGCTAGTAATAATGAAATAACTAGATAAAATAAAATTCAAATTAAATTAATAAAATTCTTGGAAGAAAATGATAAATAAAGTCCAAAAGAAACGCAAAAATAAAAATAAAATAAAAAGAAAAACAAGTTGAGAATTAAATGGACTTAAAAGTCCTTGTCGACAGCTGGATCCTGAGGTGGTGGTGCAGGAGGCGATATGTGAAAATGTTGGCAAATTTGTTGTAGAGTCGCCTCGATGCTGTCGAATGGCTGAGTGCAATATTACTTAAAGCGATGAAGGTGGTCTGAAACTTCAGACAATGAAGCAGCCGCATGAACTGGCCGATGACGCGGTGGTGGCTGAGAAGGTAGCTCGTCCTAAAATAGAGGGATATCATCAGGAATATCCTCGTTGTCATCCTCATCAGTGGTTCGTGCAAGTCGATACTGAGGAGGGTCGTACCCACGACGACACTCAATCATCCGCATATGGAGCATATTTTGGATGCCCTGTGGTGACATCTGGCCAATGAGTGTGAGTGAGGAGGGCTGTGCCACTGTATTCAGGAGCCCAAGGTATCGTGCCAGATGAGTCACATATAGGCCAAGGCTGATGACTCCTTTTCGGGGTCACTCGGTTTGATGGCGAAAGGCAAGGGTGATGAAGTATGTGAGATAAAAAATGTGCCCCTGCCTCATGCTCCATAGGAAATATGCGTCGTGAGTTTTAATGACACCAGTGCTCTCTCTTCTTCTTATTAATATGTGTGCCAATATAGCGTGTAGATATCGCAGAGCTGGAGCTAGAGCCGATGCCTTGGAACAGCTCGGGTCATAGATGCTTGTAGCAGGCATCATGGCGTTCTAACAGGATGAAGGTGCATAATGGATGTGGCGGTGGAGGTTGGGAAAGATGTCGGCGTCCATGAACTCGTCTGTGTAAAGTCCCAAAGCAACGATAAATTCTGGGACACTCAACTGCCGCACCAGACCACCGAGGTGAAATTGGACTGTTCCTGGATCGTCGTGCTCCACCATTACTGTTTGCATCTGAAACGTCGAGCAGAGTTCTAGAGTGAACTCTAGATACGTGGGCTCGATGATGTCAAAGAATCGATCCCACGGAGCGGTGGTGAGGAGGGCTCATACTGGATCAGCTAGGTGGACCTACTCTAGTACGGGCCAATCGATACAACGGCCCACACCAAAAGGTCGGGCACGTAGAATCTAAAATAATTCCTCCTGGTGTCCTAGTAGAAATTGGAGGAATGGATGTCATATCTCAGTGGTAGGACCCGAGGATAATGCTGCTCCTTTTCGCTTCTTAGAGGCAGGGACGAAAGTTTTCTTGCCTCTAGTGTTTGTCATAGTGTGCCTGCGATAAAGGGAGTACATAAATCAAATTTAACATATCGACACAATAAGGCCGTCCATTAACTTGATTTGGCTCAACAATTTGGAAAAAGTAAAGAATTTAAGCAATATACAAATACCCAACATAAACCTAATAAGATGAATTAAAACTAATAATGATCATGGATAAGTAAATGAAAAAAATGAAAAAAAAATGAGAATAAAAATAGAATAACTATAAAGAAACATCAAAAGAGAATATCATCAAACCAAATCCAAATCAGAAGTTTCTAGATTCGACAAATATTTAGGTATGAAGTAAGTAAAGCAATAAAGTCAAATAATAAACATAATATATAAAAATAAAGAAAAATAAAGAAATAAGTAATATTAATGATAACTAAATGAATAATAGCAATGAGGAATGGATGGGTGAAGGAAATGTGACCATCGGTGGTGGTTACTGGTCGGCGCAGGTTGGATGGGGTACGGATCGACGATGGTGAGCGGAAGAAGGCGTCGGAGTGGTGTGTCAGTTATTGTGAAGGGGAAAAGAAAAAGGAGAGGTAAAGGAAGGAAAATAGGGGTTGTGGGTGAAGGGAAGGAGTTTAAATAGTGAAAGGGGGGGGAAAAGGGTAAGAAAAATGAAGAAAAAGAAAAGAGGAAAAAGGGTGGCTGGAGGAAGAAGATGATGAATAGTAAAGGGAAATAGGAAAAAAATTAGGGTTAGGGGTAATTAGAAGGGCGCCACGGTCATGTAAGCCCTATTTTGGGCCACATGGCCGTGTCTCATGCCCGTGTTGTAAGCTCTCAGCCCGTGTTTTTCGTGAAATCGTAGTCAGGTTCGCATATAGGCCCTTCGACACACCCGTGGGTCCAGGCAATGCGGTTTACATGGCCGTGTACACGTTCGTTCACTTCTCCCACACCCGTGTTGGATTATCTACGCCATTGTTCATGGCTTATACTTATAGGTTGATGTTTTAAGTCAATATCACACACGGCCTGTAGACACGCCCGTGTGCCGCATTGCACGGCCATGTGGTGCCCCTTTCGTTTCTCCTATACCCGTGGGAGGTCCAATACGCCCGTGTTAATTGATCAGAATTGCAAACGGCCTTAGAGCACGGCCGTGGCATAAGCCCGTGTTCTATTCTGATTTCGTTGAACGTTTTGATCTTTGGGCAAGTTCGCACACAGTCTCGAGCACGCTCGTGTTAAATACTGTGTGGCTCCCACGGCTGCCTCGCACGGCCGTAGGGATTTATTGTAGGCTATCTCTACTGATCTTTTTAGAAATTAAGGTGCAGTTTTACCACGGTCTGGGACACGTCCGTGTCTCTTAACCATGTGGTTCACACGGCCGTGTCACACGACCGTGGCTATTTATCGTAGCTCGTGTGTCATCCTATCGTGGGCAGAATATTTGTCCTGTTTTAGCACGGCCATGGCCAGGCCCGTGTCTCCTACCCGTGGGGAGCCCACAGCCTCAAGCATGGTCGTGTGCTAAGCCGTGTATGCCAAGAATACCTACAATTACATTGTAAAACAAAAAAAGAAAAACAAACTAAGTTATTTAGTGGGGTTAGTGCTCGAGTTACCTCCCGAGAAGCACTTATTTAGAGTCTAAGCTCGACTCTACCTCGTGGCTATATTTAGGGAAGTTCGTGGAGCCGTAGCTCCTCTCTATCATCTTTAAAATTCTCACCATTATAAAGTTTGAGCCGATGTCCATTTACCTTGAAAGTGCCTTGTGATGGGTGACTTACTTCTACTGTGATATATGGGAATACAGTTTAGATTATGAAAGGACCTGACCATCGTGATTTAAGCTTCCCAGGAAACAATTTGAGCCTTGAGTTGTATAACAGACAAGATCTCCAACTTCAAATTGCTTGCGTTGCCTTAAATGAGCATCGTGGCGGCGCTTCGTTGCTTCCTTGTATAATCGTGAGTTCTCATAGGCACTAGCTCGCCATTCATCTAACTCGTTCAGCTGCATCAATCTCTTTTTACCTACGAGTTTGGGATCAAAGTTCAGAAATTTTATAGCCTAGAATGCTTTATGTTCTAATTCAAACGGTAAATGACAACTCTTCCCATAAACGAGTCTGTAAGAAGATGTTCCTATAGGAGTCTTAAAGGCGGTTCTATAGGCCCATAAAGTATCATCTAGTTTCTTTGCCCAATCCTTCCTATTTGACTCTACATTCTTTTCTAGAATCCGTTTAATCTCTCGGTTAACAACTTCGACTTGTCCACTAGTTTGAGGATGGTAAGGGCTAGCTGTTCTGTGGTAAACTCCATATTCCTCAAGGGTTTTATCAAGTTGGGCATTACAGAAATGGGTTCCCTATCACTGATAATTGCTCTAGGTGCTCCAAATCGAGAGAAAAGTTTCTTTAGGAACTTCACCACTACTGTAGCATCATTAGTAGGTAAGGCTTGGGCTTCCACCCATTTAGACGTATAATCAACAGCTACTAATATGTATTTATTCCGAAACGAGCTAAGGAATGGACCCATGAAATCAATACCCCATACATCAAATATTTCACATGAAAGCATGTATGTTTGAGGCATTTCGTCACGTTTAGAGATATTACCTGTTTGTTGGCATTTATAACAAGTAGAAACATACCTGTTGGCGTCCTTGAATAATGTGGGCCAATAAAAACCTGATTTAAGCATTTTATGTGTGGTTCTTGTCCCATTTTAATGTGCTCCAGTCGGTCTTGAGTGGCAATGTTCCAATATCTTACTTGCTTCTGACTTCGTGACGCATCTTCTAATAACTTGATCTGCACATATACTAAATAGAAAAGGATCTTCCCAAAAGTAGTTTTTCACATCAGTGAAGAATCGCTTCTTTTGCTGATGTGTCAACCCTTTTGGTGTAACGTTAACAGCTAAATAATTCGCGATGTCCACAAACCAAGATAACTCAGAGTCGGAGATAGCAAAAAGTTGTTCTTCAGGGAATGAGTCATTTATCTCATGTTCGTTCAGTCCATTGAGATGTGGGTTTTCTAATCTGGATAGATGATCTGCTGCAAGATTTTCTGCTCCTTTCTTATCTTGAATTTCTAAATCAAATTCCTGCAACAGTAAAATCCATCTTATTAGTCGAGGTTTTGCATCTGTTTTAGTAAGAAAGTATCGAAGAGCTGAATGATCAGTGTAAACGACAACTTTAAATAATATTAAATATGATCTCAATTTATCGAATGGAAAAACCACAGCCAACAATTCTTTCTCAGTCGTCGTATAATTTTCTTGTGCAGCTGTCAATGTTTTGCTAGCATAATAAATCGGTTGAAAGTGCTTGTCTTTCTGCTATCCAAGAACCACACCTACTGTAAAATCACTCGCATCACACATTAGTTCAAAGGGTAAATTCCAATCAGGTGCAACTACAATAGGAGCATTAATCAATTTATCCTTAAGAGTGTTAAATGCTTCTAAACATTCCTGACTGAAATTGAAAGGTACATCTTTTTCTAGTAAATTCATTAAAGGCTTAGTTATTTTAGAGAAATACTTAATGAATCTTCTGTAAAATCCTGCATGACCTAAAAAGCTTTGAATAGCCTTAACTGAATTAGGGGGAGGTAATTTCTAGATAGTTTTAACTTTTGCTTTATCAACCTCGATTCTCTTATTAGAAATTTTGTGGCCTAACACAATCTCCTTACGAACCATGAAGTGACATTTTTCCCAATTTAGTACAAGATTTGTTTCCTCACATCTCATTAGAACTCGTTTTAAATTTTTAAGGCAAAGATGGAAAGAGTTACCGAATACCGAGAAGTTATCCATGAATACCTCCATAATGTCTTCCACGAGTTCATAAAAAATGGCCAATATGCATCGTTGAAAAGTAGCTTGAGCATTACATAAACTAAAAGGCATTCGTCGATAAGTAAACGTACCGTATGGACATGTAAATGTCATTTTCTCTTGGTCTTCAGGAGCTATTGGGATTTGGAAATAACCAGAGAGTCCGTCTAGGAAGCAATAATACATATGTCCAGATAATCTTTCCAACATCTGATCAATAAATGGTAAGGGAAAGTGATCTTTTCTTGTGGCATCGTTCAATTTCCTATAGTCAATGCAAACTCTCCATCCCGTGACTGTTCGTGTCGGAATTAATTCGTTTTTCTCATTTGCTACAATAGTCATGCCTCCTTTCTTCAGAACAACCTACACAGGCCTCACCCAAGAACTGTTAGAAATAGGATAAATAATTCCAGCATCTAGAAGTTTAATTACCTCATCTTTTACGACTTCTTTCATGTTAGGATTTAATCATCTTTGAGCTTGCACACAGATTTTGTATTCATCTTCCATTAAAATTTTGTGTGTACAAAAAGAAGGGTTGATCCCTCTTATATCAGAAATCTTCCAAGCTATCTTTTATGCTCCTTCAATACTTGAAGTAATTCGTCCTTTTCTATTGACTATAAATCTGAAGCAATAATCACTATTAATGTGGAGTTATTTCTAAGAAACGCATATTCTAGGTGATTTGTAGTTGCTTCAATTCCAATTTAGGAGGTTTTTCAATAGAGGGTTTTAATTTTAATTTATTTTTTACTTCAATACCCTCGTCACTCTTCTGTCTTAGTGACGGTTTATTGGAATTTAGTTCAGCTTTTATCTTACCAATCGTAGAATCATCATTATCTACCTCCTCTCCTTGGGTAAGGCACAGTTCCAACGTGTCCTTATGTACAATTTCCTGTAAATAATCTTTAGTAGCATGATCAATAGAGTCAATAAAATAACATGAGTCATCCTGTTCCCTAGAAAATCTCATGGCATCATAAATTTTAAAAATAATCTCTTCGTTACCTACTCTAAGCACAAGTTTACCATCACCCACATCAATAACGACCTTAACAGTGGCTAAAAATGTGCGACCTAAAATTAAAGGCATTTCAACATCCTCATCCATGTCAAGCACAACAAAATCAATAGGGAATATAAATTTATCTACTTTAACAAGCACATCCTCAATAACCCCATTAGGATATTTAACAGATCTATCAGCTAGTTGAATACTCATCCTAGTGGGTTTTGGTTCCCCAAGACCAAGTTGCTTGAACATTTTATAAGGCATCAAATTAATACTAGCGCCTAAATCAGCTAGTGCCTTCTCAACATTTAAACTACCAACTAAGCAGGGACTAGTAAGACTTCTTGGATCTTTTAATTTGATTGGCAGTTTATTTTGGAGTATGGCCAAACATTCCTCGTTTAGTTCTATCGTGGACAACTCTTCAAATTTCCTCTTATTTGTTAGAAGCTCCTTCAAAAATTTTGCGTATGTAGGCATCTACGAGATAGCTTCAATAAAAGGTAAGTTAATATACCAAATTGTGCATCCATGCGGTCTTTCTTCAACTTTGCTGGATATAGGATTGGTGGTTTATATTCCCTTGGCACTGAATTATTATTGTTTTCGAGTTTTACCTCTTCTCCTTCGTTTTTGTCAGCTTCTTGTGGTGGCTTCTTTTCAGATTCAGCTAACATTTTCCCACTCATTAGTGTAACTGCTTTCACATGCTCTTTTGGATTAGGTTTGGTGTTACTCGGTAGACTTCCTGGTAGTCTCTTTGAAATTATCTTGGCCACCTATCCAATTTGATTCTCGAGCCCTTGGATTGATGCTTGCTGATTTTTAAGTGCAGTTTCAGTGTTCTAAAGCCGGGTTTCCGCTACTGAAATAAATTTTGTCATCGTCTCCTCAAGTTTCGGCTTTTTCTCTTACTGGTAAGGTTGTTGTTGGAAGCCTGGAGGGGGTGGTGGTCTCTGATTCCCTTGGCCTTCCCATGAGAAATTTGGGTGGTTCCTCCAACCTGCATTTTAAGTATTACTATAAGGATTATTTTGAGGCATAGAGTTATTATCCATATAATTCAATTGCTCATTCTCCATGTTGTGGCTATAGGATGGATATTCTGGATTGCTTATTCTACCTCCACTTTCATCGCACTGCATTACTGGATGTACCTGCGTAGAACCAAGCAAACTATCAATCTTTTTATTCAAGAGTTCTACCTGACTTGACAGCATAGTAACCGAGTCAACATTAAAAACGCATGCTGCTTAGTTGGCTTAGTCCTCATAACTTGCCATTGATAATTATTCAGTGACATCTCTTCTATAAACTCATAAGCATCTTCAGGTGTCTTATTATTGATAGTTCCACCAGCAGCTGCATCAATCATTTGTCTAGTCGAAGGATTCAAACCATTGTGGAAAGTTTGAACCTGTAGCCAAAGGGGTAACCCATGGTGAGGGCACCTTCTCGATAAGTCATTGTAACTCTCCCATGCATCGTAAAGTGTTTCTAAATCCATCTATACAAAAGAAGAGACATCATTCCTTAATTTATCTATTTTAGCCGGCGGGAAATATTTAAGCAAAAATTTTTTGGTCATTTGTTCCCAAGTGGTGATTGACCCTCGTGGTAACAAGTTCAACCACTGTTTAGCCTTATTCCTTAATGAAAAAGGAAATAACCGAAGGCGAATGGCATTGTCAGAAACGCCATTGATCTTAATGTGTCGCAGAATTCCAAAAAAATTGCTAAATAGGTGTTTGGATCTTCGTCCTGCAAACCATCAAACTGAACAAACTGTTGTATCATTTGAATCGTATTAGGTTTTAGTTCAAAACTATTTGCAGCAACAGCAGGTTTAATTATACTCGATTCAGTTCCTGTTAGAATAGGTTTAGCATAATCATACATAGTACAAGGAGTAGAATTCTGTTCTACTGAATTTGCAGCAATCGCAGGGGGTAGCGGATTATTTTGATTATCAGCCATCTCCTTGATTGTAGTATGGACATCGTCCTCTCGCCTTTCCTCCATGTATTGTAGGCTTCGCCTTATTTCTCTTCGGTTTCTGCGAGCTATGCTTTCAATCTCACTATCAAAAAGCAAAGATCCTAACGGGTTCCTTCTAGTCATAAACTATTAAAAACCTTCCAGGAGCAAATAAAAGAACTAGAAAAGAAAAATTAAACTAAAAAGTAACTTGCAATAAAAGTAAAAATGGCTAAAGTAATAAAAATTAAATGTTCCTAATATCTTAGTCCCCAGCAACAACGCCAAAAACTTGATTGTCATTAAACTAACTAAAATTCGACTAAGGCAAGCGCACCTATCAAACAGCAGTATAGTTGTGGCGAGACCGAAAATATCGTATCCATGAGGACTAAAAGTACTAGTAATTACTATCTTTTTATTATCTACCCTAAAAATTAAGAGAATGTTTTATCTAAAACTAATCATCTAATTAACTAAGTTTGCGACAGAGATTAAAGTTGGAAAATACTTTTGGAAGACCGATGAAGAAGACAATACCCAAGGAAGAATCCACCTAGACTTCACTTATTATCTTTGAATTAGACGATTTATTCACCTGACTTAATCCGTAGAAATCCCTGATTTATGTTAATATCTCTCTCGAGACTAAAAACAACTGACTCTAGGTTGATTAATTAAAATCTCTTTCTAATTAAAACTCCTATTGTCGCATTAACTCGATCTATGGATTCCTTTATTAGATTTGACTCTAATCCGGTAGATTTATGTCGTCCTATCTCTAGGATTACATGCAACTCCGCTTAATTATGAATGATCTACTCTTAAACAGGGACTTTTCCTCTACTGAATAAGCACATAAAAAAAATCTGAATTAATATCCTGGAATATTAAAGCAAGGATTAAAACTCACAATTAAGAATAAGGACAAGTATTTATCATATAAATCAAAGAATAATAAGATTCGTCTTAGGTTTCATCTCCCTTAGGTATTTAGGGAGTTTAGTTCATAATAATAATGGAAAACATCTCAAAGTTTGGAAAACAACAAAACATAAAGAAACCCAAAGAACTTCTAGGAAATTGGATAGAAATCTTCAGTCTTGATGTAGATCATGCCTCCGAGGTGATTCTGATGGCTTTTCTTCAGTATTTTCTATCTTCTACTCTGTGTGTCCCCTTCAATCCTCTTCTAGGGTGTTTATATAGACTTTTTAATGCCCAAAATAGCCCAAAATTGCCCTTTTTCGAATAGAATTAGACTTAGGTTTAACAAGGACACGGCCGTGTGCCACGCTTGTGTAAAAGTGCTAAGGCCGTATGCAATTCTGACTTGATTTAATGTCGACACGGCCATGACGCACGAGCGTGTGTCCTACCCGTGTATCACATACGGGCTTGTGGATTACCCGTGTGGAAATGCCTAGGCCGTGTGAAACACTGATTTAGGCCCAAGTTGTCTATTTTTGGCCTGTTTCTCGCTCTTTTTGTTATCCTAAGCTTTCCTGAGTATAAAACATGAAATCAAAGTATTAGGAGTATCAAATTTAATGAAAGCAAGGGAAATCATCCATAAATATGCCAAGTATGGTGTAAAAATATGTATATATTATGGTTTATCACTAAGTTTTGTGAAAGCTTACTCATGTCATTTATCTTGTTTCCTTGTAGATACTATTTTGTAGAAATCGGGTGGTCGGATCAACTTGAAGAAATCACACTATCTGAGGACCTTTTTGGTAGATTTAAAATACAAACTTGGCTTATATGGCATGTAATAGGAGGATTTGAATTTGCTTTGTAATGATTCATAAATACTCATGTTGTAAAACTTGGTATGCATGATGTTGTTGTGTGGAGTAACCATTGAGATATGCATGCTTAGTACTAGTTAAAGCATAGGTGGATGTAGTTGAATGTGCATAAAATGGTAAGCTTTGATACTAGTAGTAATACATACATATGACTTGAAAGTCTAGCTATGATAATAGTTTTTTTTATGTATTTGAATTGTGGTGTCAATGATGGCACATTGTTTAGGCACATAGGTTGATTGTGTTGACATGGTTGAGTGTTCTTGATTGTATTTGAGGGCTTGTATGCATATACTTTTGGTGTGTTTAGGTACCTAAACATTTAGGAGTGAAAATGACAAGTTCTGGGCCATTTTAGATGCATATGGCCTAGGACATGGGTTGTCACATGAGGCTGTGTGCCTTATTAGTTTTCAGTACAGGTTGGTTCACATAGGCACAGAGAGTTACACGACCTGGTGATACAGCCGTGTGATCCTAAGCTATACAGTCTGGCCACACGGCCGTGTGACCTTATATTACACAAGCACAGTTAGTTAAACAGTCAACGTACACGGGCATATGAAGTAGCCACACTGTCTAGGCTCTATCACACGGCCCTGTGACCCCTGTTTTGAAAATTTTCATATTTTCCCTAAATATTCTAATTTGTTTCTAAACTATTTTTAAGGCCTCGTAGACCCAATTTTAGGCCCATGAGTGTATGTTTCACTTTAAATTACATGATAATATAAATGTTGATAATTAATTAAAAATTTTGATGTTATTTGATATTAAATGTTCTGAATTGTACTGCAATACTCTGTAACCCTACTCTGGCGACGGAGATGGGTTAAGAGTGTTATAATTTTAATTGTTTACACATATTTGCTAGTTGCATATAGAATGCCAAGGTGAGTATACAATGATAAAGCGAATTGTAATGTTGAATGTGTTGAAGATATTAGAATAGAAAACTAAAATGAATAAGATGAGAGATGATATACATTACCTTAAAATGTGACGTGTTATGGAAATTGAGTAGAAAATGTGAATGATATGAATGTATGTGTTTGATTAATGAATTGATGATGAGATCGAAATGTGCTACATAGTTATAATGTGTATCGATTTTGTATTACCCTAATAACGATTTCGAGTACCGTTAATTTAATTGGCATGCTTTAGGTTGAAAACCGTTGTTGTCGAGCCACTTAGGATGGTAGGATATGTATATAGTAAAAAACATTATTTCCAAACCATCCGAGATAGTAGAATAAATAGATCATGAATGTCATCATTGTCGGGCCTTCTGGGATGGTAGTATAGGTAAAGTGTGGAAACCATCATTGTCGGGCCACCTGAGATGGTGAAATATAAGTAATAGGGAACCATCGTTACCGAGCCATCCAATATGGTAATATATTGAATTGAATGAACCATTGATGTCGGGCCACCCAAGATGTTAAATTATGTATATTGTAAAAGTCATTGTTGTCGAGCTACTCAGGATAACTGAAGTAGAATAAGAGTTATGGAATGATGATGAAATTGACATGTTTTGTGTATTTGTGTGATAGATAAAGCATGTAAACTAGTATATAAATTTATTAGAAATGAGCCCTAGGGGTCGGTACGGATAGGAATGAGTTGATAGACTCTAGGAATAGACCCGAATGATAAGATAAATGGTAATAGGAGTTGAATGAAATTGGATTTGCATGGCATGAAGTGAAAGATATAGATGTGAGAGTTTATATATGACCTAAATTTTCATATTTGATAAATAATTTAATTTGGTTAACTATCTTACTATGTTGAATGGATTGGTTTTACCAATTGATTCGTATATTCACATGTGGATGTGTTAATAGAATTGCTAGGCATGATAGAACATAATTTGAATAGTTTTATGCATATATGTAATATAACAAGTTAGTAATGTTATGCTTTATTACTCTATTTTATGAGGGTACCACTAAGCTTTATTGCTTAGCGTACGATTTGTTTTTTCTGTGGGTAGGTGTAAGCGATTCTCGAGAAATCAAGAAGTCATCCTAGCGTTCAAGAATCGGTTCTCTAACTCAGCAAAGTTTGTATTGTACTATGGTAGTTGATGTTGTTTTGAATTATCATTTTGGGCATCTTTTGGCTTGAATGCAGTTGGCATATTTTTTTTTGTTGTAATTGAAATGTTAAGTATTATTACAGACCTCCCAAACTTGTACCATGTTGATTTTTATGGAAATAGTATGTCACATCGCAATGACCTATCCCCAATGCTGTGACAAGGAATAGCTCATGATTCACATTGTGACAACATGTACTCGAGGTCACAATGAGCTTAAGTAGAGAGTTGCGTTGCAATGAGGAGCCGAACATTAACCCAGAGTTTTGAAATCTTTACAATTTGGCCCTTCTTTGACCTCGAGTTAGAAAAAGAGCTTTTTTAAGCTAGTATGAGACCCGAAAATAATTATGCATCATTTTATACATATTTGTTACTTATATATGAATGTTTAATGGGTTTTAATCAAGTGTAAATTGATCATAGTTGCTCCGACAATGAATGTGACACTTTGTAGCTCGAATCTGACGATCCAGTCGGGTATCGGGGTGTTACACTAGATCCTAGCAATATACCTTTACAATGAAAGCTTGAATAGCCTCTTCATTTATTAAATCATTGGTTTCTATAATTGTACTAAATCGACAAATATAATCCCTAAGTGGTTCCCCTCTATTTTGCCTTATAGCAAGTAGATAGTTTGAGTATTAAGAAAAGCTCTATTGGCTAAAGGTGGCCCATAAATTGATTACCAAGTTGCTCAAAACAATGGATGGATCCTACTGATAAGCATGATTCGTTAAAGAATAGACAAGGCTACACATTTTAGTGCATTAGTGGCACAATTTCCATATAATATTTGTGCTATTGTAGATGATCGTGTGGGTATTTCTTTTTATTATATTTTTTTTCTTTCTAAGCTTAAAATTAGAAGGCATGTATTCATAAAAAAAAAATTAGAGTCAGAAGATTGTCACTACAAATAATCCATTTGACATCAGTAGGCTTTCCTCACTTTAATACTTGCAATTCCCTACTTAAAGCCTCCATTTGGTCCTCTAAAAGGGAATATTTCTAGAATAGGGGCATCACTAAAGGATTTCTTCTATGATAGTTCTTATTTCTACCTAAGTGGGAATATTCAACCTCTTTCTCAACGTGAGATCTTTAACTCTAACAAAATGCTTGGTTTGCCTTTAATTCTTGTATGAGTTGGCCATTTCGTTGGCATAAATTTTGAATTTTTTGTTTTGTTTTTGTAGTAACTATTCTTGCATAGCTTTCATTTGTTCTTAAAGCTCAAATATTAATTTGGGTTTTGTTTAGTTTAATTGTTTGGAGTTAGATAAGGATGTATTCTAAGTGGTGGTGGCGGGAAAGGTCTAAAATTTGGAAAGGATGTATTGTATCCAAGGAATGTGTTCTGTTGTATTGCAAATAGGGGATATTGATCATAAAGGCCATAAGGATTATATGGTTGATTACTAGCTAAAGGATAGTTATTATTTGGAGCTTCTATTGTGTCCTAGTTTTCAAAGATATTTCCTATGGGATAAGCCATGTTAGTCCACACTTAGTCCACACTCACCACACCAAATTATTGATACAATGTGAGTGGTTGGGAGTTAGTAGTAGTTCACACAGCTGTTGTACAGAGAGCTAATGATACATACTAAGTGGTTTACTTTTAGAGTCTTGGGTTTTCTAAGTTACAGGAGGTTCTTCCCTTTGTAAACGATGAGTATATGGTCTTATATACTCACCATCAAGTGTCCTTTTGTATTAAAGACTGAATTATGATTGGTCTTTTTGCACATATGCTTGGCTTCACCAGCAAGTCATGTGTCATCTTTTAAAGATATTCCAATTTGCACAACAATTGACCCGTGTGCTACACAGTTGGTGATCAACAATTGTTGTGTAGGCAATGTCTATCGTTTGGTAGAGTCTTTTTTTATGAGATGGTGATACAATGAAGTTTTATAAAGTAGGGTTATGAGTGTACAACAATTATCATGAAGTGTAAAAGAAAAATAAATGAATAAAGGTTGTTTTTGAAAAAATAAATTATTAATATATTATAGTTTCATTTTAATGTATTTTTCCTCCATTGGGCTTGTATGTTTTGACACTAAATCAGTTTGAATTATATGTAGATACTATGAGTAAGCCGTAAGTATTGGCTTTTGGATATTTTATATAATAATTGCCTTTGAAAATAAGTTAATTATTTTTAAAGAAACTAATCATAAATTATGAATTAAGTATTTTTCTTTTCTCACCTTTTCTTTTTACTTTCATTCACACGAGCAAAGTTCACATGTTTTTAGCTCATAATTCTACAGATTATTGTTAATATGGTAATGAGAGTTGTTGAGGATGATTAAATATTAAAAGAAAAACTAAATATTATATCATGAATTATTGATGAAATGTTGGAGTTTTTAATTAAATTTCAAATTAGTTGAAAATTATTATAGAAGTGAAAAGATAAAAACATGTGATGTTGTCTTTAATTTATACAAGTTGGATGTAATTGTGTTAAAATAAACTGTTGAAGATGACCCAATTTTTGTATGTTTATGGCAACAACTAGTGATTTTATTTCTTCTTAAACAAAAAATATGTCTGATATACACCAATTTTAACGTAGCCATCGACGAAAATGAAATCGTTTACTTTTGCTTTATTCTCAAGCCATGATATGCAAACACACCTGTTTCTAACCATCTCATCAATATCTTCTTCTTTTTTAAATTTTACATATATGAAATTAAATTATAAACACAAAACGAGCTATTATCATTTAATTGCCTTTGTCTGAATACCTCTGCCTCACACGCAATTTTGTTGTGACTTGCATTTTAAGGTAACCCATACTTTTTTTTTTATTTTCTACTCATAAAAAAGAAAAAAGCAATAATAAGTTACGTAGGAGCTCTTTTTTTTTCATTATAATAAATAGTAATGTATAAAAATGGATCTAATAATTTATTCATATATATATATATATATATATATATGAATTAGACCATGGTTCAAAAAATTCTGTAAAAATTATATATGATTTGGTTGAAATGCTAAGTTAATATATTTAATATTTTAATGCTTTGGATTCGAATTTTATAATGTGTAATTTTTATTTTTATTTTTTTAAAATAATAGATTTTTTAATAATTTTACGATTAAATTAAGGTACGATTGATGTGTGACACTAACTTAGTAAAAATCTTAAATATAAATAAGTATACTTATAGATATATATAACTGTAATTAAACATGTTATGTTTTTGTTTATTACATTTTTCCCATTTATTATTTATTTTAGTGTTCATAATATATATATATATATATTACAGTTGGTTTCAATTCATGGGATTTGCAATTAATTAATTATATCAATAATTTCAATTAAAATCATTAATTATTGTACAAATTGTTTTAGTACGAGATGGTTAATCCTACCCTTTAATTAATCTAATTGTTGAAATATAAATTTGAAAGTAGTTGATAGTTAATGATTGGGATTTGGGTAATTAAATGAAAAATAAAAAATAGTATTACTGTTAAGAGGCAAAAGAGTGTGGGGGTCGCTTCATTTCTCAACAAAGTGTATAAAGCAGTTGCAGGGCAAGAGCTTGTCTTTCTCAGTCTCATACATAAACTCCACATTGCAACCAATAACTGAGTCCAATCCACTTTCTCCCTCTCCCCTCTTTTACCCTTTTGAGTTCTTCAAATGAAGGACCCAATCCTCTTTCCTTTCTCTTGCTTCCTCTAATATTATAGAACAAGAAGGGGATATAAAAACTACAAAAGGCTCGTTGCTTTGTTCAAGTGTTTGACAATGTGGTGGGACAAAAACATGTTGTCCAAGGTGGTCAACATGTTCATGTTATGGCTGTTGTTTTCTTCTTGGGTTTTTTCCTTAGTTTCAGCCACTGTTTCTTATGATAGCAAAGCTATCATCATTAATGGCAGGAGAAGGATTCTTCTTTCTGGTTCTATCCATTACCCCAGAAGTACTCCTCAGGTATTCTTAAACCCCTCTCATTGTAGCTCTTTGGTTTTCCCTGTTTCAAAGTTCAAACCTCATTTTTAAGAAAACATTTCTTGTATGCAGATGTGGCCTGATCTTATAGCAAAGGCCAAAGAAGGAGGCTTGGATGTTATACAGACTTATGTTTTCTGGAATGGACATGAGCCTTCTCGTGGAAATGTATGCCACCTGCTTTCAAATTTATTTATAAACTTGCCTATTGTTTGTTTATTTGTTTCTTTTTGCAGTATTATTTTGCGGATAGATATGATCTGGTTCGATTTATTAAGCTGGTCCAGCAAGCTGGCCTTTATGTTCATCTCCGGATTGGTCCCTATATTTGTGCTGAATGGAACTTTGGGTAATAATTTTTTATTTAAAGATTTTTTTTCTTAATTTTATAGATGTTTACTGATATGCTCTGTTTTCTGGTTCAGGGGATTTCCTGTTTGGCTCAAATATGTCCCCGGCATTGCTTTCAGGACTGATAATGAACCTTTTAAGGTTGAGAGCTTTGATAAATTGATTATATCTAACTGCCCTTTCTTTATATATTTATATATATATTATTAGTGAAATAATTTGCTTTTGTAAATAACTATAATGTAGGCAGCAATGCAAAAATTTACAGAGAAGATAGTGAGTATGATGAAAGCTGAAAAGCTGTTTGAGACTCAAGGAGGTCCAATTATAATGTCTCAGGTTGGAAAATCATCCTTCTATTAGTTATTTAACTGATTTTAAGTATCGAATTTTGGTTCAAAATTGATGAATTGTGTAATTACAGATTGAGAATGAATTTGGTCCGGTTGAATGGGAAATCGGTGATCCAGGTAAAGCTTACACCAAATGGGTAGCACAAATGGCAGTGGGGCTCGACACCGGTGTCCCATGGATTATGTGCAAGCAAGATGATGCTCCTGACCCTGTGGTAAGATATCCTCCCATATGTTTTTGCTTTTGTTGGTAATGGTATGCCTCCTTTCTAGGTGGGGCTTTTGGCCTTAAATTGCAACCTTATCTCAAGCTGTTTTGAGTTTGATTTGATAGCTTTTCAGTGTGTGTTCATTTCCAACTTCACGGGCTTCCAGCTTTCTTAATGTTTTTTGACGTTTATGGAAAATCCTTTTGGGTTTTAAGTTCCACAATGATGGAATAATATGATTGTTACCTCGTGACATGACATCATCAAAGCCACCTTTGCCTCTGATAACAGTGCTTAGTTAACAAGGAAGTTTCTACTTATTGTCCTAGGGGGAAATAATGATTTGATCATGTAATAGTCTCCATCTGTCTCTATAATTTCCATTATACTGTGGCAGATAAACACCTGTAATGGATTCTACTGCGAAAACTTTACACCCAATGCAAAATATAAGCCAAAGATGTGGACTGAAAACTGGACTGGCTGGTAAGTCATACAAATTTTGCCATGTAAGTTTGATTTTGAGTCTTGTTTGACCTTTTGGTTTGTTTAAACCTCAAGGTATACGGAGTTTGGTGGTGCAGTGCCTACCAGACCAGCAGAAGACATAGCATTTTCAGTTGCAAGATTCATACAGAATGGTGGTTCATTTGTTAATTATTATATGGTATTAAGTTCTGCTGCCTCTCTTGTAGAATTGGTTCACTTTTGTACAAAAATAATGCAGTGAAAGATGAATAGCTTCATTTTTTAATTTCTTTTTTTGCCTCAGTACCATGGTGGAACGAATTTTGGCCGGACAGCCAGCGGTCTCTTCATTGCTACTAGCTATGATTATGATGCTCCTATTGATGAATATGGTATGTACATATGAACTGTAGGCTGAACTGAATTTATTTACCTGCTTCATCATGAGTGTTCAACATTGTTAAATTCTGAATAGGATCAAGAACTAGTTGCTTGAAAATATTCCCCCAAATTTAACAGTTTTAGGGGCTCTGAATGGCTTTACTAGGGCTACCAAGGGAACCAAAATGGGGACATCTGAGAGATTTACATAGAGCCATCAAATTAAGTGAACCAGCTCTAGTGTCTGCAGATCCTACAGTGACATCACTTGGAAGCAATCAGGAGGTAAGTTCTTCTTTTTTTTCTTTTTTTTTTGTCTAATTTGAAAGAAATAAGAAAATTATGTTGTTTAAGTTCTGGACTTTGTTCTTCTCATGATGTTGACAGTTGTTTTTTTATTCCAGGCTCATGTATTCAAGTCAAAGTCAGGTGCATGTGCAGCATTCCTTGCAAACTATGACACAAAATACTCTGTAAAAGTAACTTTTGGAAGTGCACACTATGAATTACCACGTTGGTCCATCACCATCCTTCCCGACTGTAAAACTGCTGTTTTTAACACTGCCAGGGTAAGGATAACAATTTCTTTATCACAACTGCATCTTTCATGGGGGAAAAACTTAGTAAGATGGCCTTAAAAGAGTTTTGGTACATGAAAATAAAGTTTAAGCTTTATTTATGTTTCACATCAAAGCTGGTTTTCTGTCTGTACCATCCATATGAAGAGCTCCTTAATGTGAAATCGTAATCGTTTTGCAGCTTGGTGCCCAGAGCTCAGAGAAGAAGATGGTACTTGCAAACACCGCGTTTTCATGGCAATCATACAATGAAGAAAGCCCCTCTGCTGATGATCAGGATGTAACTGTACATGATGGGCTTTGGGAACAAATCTATATCACCAGGGATGCTACAGATTACTTGTGGTACATGACAGAGTGAGTAATCTCGAGTAAAACACATATTATCGTACCTCCATGGTTCTATTCGATTTTCTTACATGCTGTTGTTCTATCAGTGTACAAATAGATTCTGATGAAGGATTTTTGAGGAGTGGACAAGATCCTCTTCTTACTATTTGGTCAGCTGGTCATGCTTTGCATGTTTTCATTAATGGTCAACTATCAGCGACTGTGTATGGGGGACTTGAAAATCCAAAGTTAACATTCAGCAACAATGTCAAGCTGAGAGCTGGGATTAACAAGGTTACTTTATTAAGTGTTGCAGTGGGACTCTCGGTTCGTTCTGTCACTTCTCCGATGAGGCTTTTTGTTTTTTCTTAACTTCAATGATAGTTGGGAAATGGCATTTCTAAACATTGATCATTAAATTTCATATATGTTTCAGAATGTTGGCACTCATTTTGAGACATGGAATGTTGGGGTTCTAGGCCCGGTTACATTGAAGGGTCTCAATGAGGGGACAAGAGATTTATCTAAGCAGAAATGGTCTTACAAGGTTTGTTTAGTACTGCTAAAACATAGAGAAATATATATATATACTAATATACTATGTTGGCATGATGCTGAGCAGATTGCTCTAAAAGGGGAAGCCTTAAAGCTTCACACCGATGCTGGAAGCTCCTCTGTTGAATGGGTTGAAGGATCACAATTGGTGAAGAAACAACCTATGACTTGGTACAAGGTTAGGAAAATTCCATGTTTGATTAAACAGATACAATGTTCGAACCTATAGAACCGGATTAAAATATAGAACATGTATTGTTTGCAGACAACTTTTGATGCACCAGGAGGCAATGAACCATTAGGTTTAGATATGAGTAGCATGGGAAAAGGGCAAGTATGGATCAATGGCCAGAGTATTGGACGCCACTGGCCTGGCTATATAGCCCATGGAAATTGCGATGCTTGTGATTATGCCGGAACTTATAGTGACCAGAAATGCCGAACTAACTGCGGAGAGCCTTCTCAAAGATGGTGAGGAACTACTCCGTTTTTGGTTATTATTTGTTGGATCCGATTCGAACATTCGTAACTGAGTTTTGGGTTGCAGGTACCATGTACCACGTTCATGGCTGAAGCCAAGTGGAAACTTTTTGGTGGTGTTTGAAGAATGGGGAGGTGATCCCAACGGGATTGCTTTGGCTAAAAGAACAACAGCAAGTGTATGTGCTGATATATTTGAAAGGCAGCCAACAATGAAGAAACGGGGAATGCTAATCGCAGGAAGACTCAGTAGACCGAAAGCCCATTTGTGGTGTCCTCCTGGCCAGAAAATTTCTAAAATAAACTTTGCTAGTTATGGAATGCCTGAGGGGAGTTGTGGAAACTTCCGTGAGGGAAGCTGCCATGCCAACAAGTCCTATGATGCATTCCAAAAGGTATGCCTAAACCTATGAAAGATCTTGAAATTTTTACTAGTTTTCACTGTAATTAACATGGTCTGTTTGCAGAATTGCATCGGAAAACAATCGTGTTCTGTAACCGTGGCTCCCGAAGTATTCGGAGGAGATCCATGTCCAGGTAGCAGGAAGAAGGTATCAGTTGAAGCTGCGTGCAAATGAAGAAGTCTAAATAGAGAGATACATTAAAGAAGCCTAGACTAGTTCATATTCAGTACATAGATACTTCCTTGCCATCTCTGTGAGCTTTCAAGGTATCGCTCACTGCAAAGATGATATGATTTATGTGCATAGAGAAAGCCATTAATTGTCTGATACAGCATAGAGAAAGCATAAATGGGATGCGTTTGTAAAAGAATCTAGGATTATTCTAGCTTCCCGGAATTCAGTTTATATAGCATACGTGGGATTGCTTCTCTTTGTAAAAATAAATGGAAAAAAGTAAAAAAATCCAAGCATTTTTCAAATTTTAAATAGCATTTTACAGTCTCTTCTGGTATTCATAATGTTGCAGTTTCATCTTTGACCTATTAAGTAGAGTTGATGTGTGGAAATCAGAAAGAGTTGTAAATTAGGTAGTAATTAGGAGGTAGAGAATGATTAACCATTGGCACAATGATTAGAAGTGGCGGTTGATAATGATGATCAGTAGGCAAATTTGATGATAGGGATGGGGCAATGGGTGGCAACGAGTGGATTGGGAAATGTCACACAACGACATGATCACTTACTGAGGGCGTGTTTGGCCTTGGAATCCTCTTTTTTGCGCGGTGGTGTCTCCGGCGTGTTTCCAGACTTCACTATTAGCGGTGGGCCTGGCGTTGGGGATGGTAGAGCTGATAGCTAAGTTTCTGTGGGTTTTTTGAGCTTAGGATTGGGCTTTCTGTTGTATTTTTTTAAGCTCTTGGGTTTTTTTTTTAATGAACAAAAACTAAATTAAGGAGTTGATCACAGAAGGTTGTTTGAGTGATATCCATGAGACAAAAGAGGGACATTGACTGTGTAGTTACATAATATAATACTCTGCAAAGCAGATACAGATAGGGACCAGTGTTTGCTCAATTAATCAATCACGTTTTGAAATTACTTGAAAATCACGTAACTCGTGCTTTTTATTAAATCTGGCCCTCACACTTGATGGAAAATCCCCTTCTTATCTTTTTCCCACCACTACTACTTTACCCCTAATGATTATGACGCCACATATCTCTATCTGCATGCCGTCTAATTAATTCTCTAAAACCCTATTTCTCTAATCTACTCTTCAATTTCCACTATTAACAAATGTGGCCATAACTGTTCACGTTTACTCACAAATTTCAAAAAGGGCACTCACTCCTCCTCCGGCAACTTCGTCAGCTGCTCTTCGTCCCATGCCCATCTCCATTCCGACTCCACCACCCACCCACGAGCTTCTTCCTCGTTTCCCCCCCACGCCCCACCCTCCTCCGCTTCCAACCACTCCCTTAGTCCTTCCAAACCCTTCACCTTCGGCCTTACAATCCCACCCATGTCCACGCTGGCCATCACGCTCGACTCCGACTCCGAAAACGACGACCCGCAGCTCTCTTCGTTGCCGTTGATGGTGATGTACGAAGACGATGACTGAAATATCAACGCCGACGAATACGGATTGTCGCTGAACCCAACCCTCATTCCGTACGACGCCGGAGAATACGTGTACAATGACGCTGACTTGGTCGTTTCCGCTGAGTCGTCCAGAAGCTTCAACAACTCGCTCATCGAGTCAGCCTCGCTACCTTCCACCGATAACCACCCCATAACTTCATCGCTTAACTCAGCTGCTCCCGCATCTCTCTGCTCGGCGCCGCTGACGTCGTCGGTTTCCGCTTTCCTTCCCTCCTCTTCCTCCATGCTAATATTTATTTTCTTCAAAGAGAAAAAAACGAAGGATTAAAATGGTAAACTACGAAGACCTTATATATATAACGACGTGTAAAGGAAATGATATGGAAAGTTGATTTTGATTTAATAGCTGATGCATTTAATGCCAGCCGTCTGATTCGATGGTTTTTAAGATCTCTTAAATGACGTGGCGGATCATCTTTTGACGGGGAGATTGGGACTCCATGTGCCCAAAAGCGAGTGCCGCGTGGAGGGTTTGTGCTTACGTGGCAGAAGAGCCTATGCAGAAAAATGGCGGGAAAACCCTTCAATGGAGGAGCCCTAAATAAATACTTGTCAATATTTTTGGTACTCCAATGGCTTTTGTGACTTGTAAAATTACATATACCCTTTTTATTTGTAGAAATTACTTGACTCGCAAGAATTATTAGTCCACATTAAAACCCTAAATAGAAAACGCATGATTTTTTCTTTTACAAAAATATAACACGATTAAAATACGTCACAAGTCCTATACTTTTTAAAATTAAAAATTTTGATTTTTTTTTATATTTCATAAAATTTAGTTTTTATATCTTTAAATTTTTAGAATTCAATTTCAACTCTTTAACACTATTTTTTTTATTAAATTCATAACTGTAATATTTTTTAAATGAAAAAATATTCACTTAATAATTATATAATTAAAAAATTAATTTTAATTTAACAAAAAAAATTAATAATGTTTTATAATTAGATTTAGATTTTAAAATTTAAAAATAAAAATAAATGAATTAATTCTTAATTTTTACATCGCATTTTAACCTTTATAAAATTATATCAAATTTGAGGGGAAAAATATAAAGATAAAAGGGATTTGACAAAAGCAACTTTCACTTTTTTGTGGCGATTTCTCTGTTCTTGTCAGCATTTAATTTCTTTCCTCACGGGACATGCATCCCGAGATCTCAAAAATCTGTCGAGAAGTAAAAATTAACATCTCTTTTCTTTCTTTCTTCTTTTTCTTTTTCAATTTTAGTAGATTCTATAAAAGAAAAAAAACAATTTTTTTATATTAAAACAAAACAAGTTACTTTAAAAAAAACTAAAAGGTGTATTTTTTCTCTTTTATTTAGCTTATCATGGTGTTAGCTTTCGAGTTAGTTATACCAATCTTTTTCTTCCTCATTAACTTAATTTTTCTTTTTTTTCTCGTTCTTTCTATTTGTTAATTATATATTTATTTTGTTAATATCTTTATTGGTTTAGACTCATATTATTTTAAGTTTTATATGTTATTTTTTATTTTTACTTGTTTAATAGGTACTCATTTTTAGAAGTTTGTTTCTTCTTGTAGTATGTTTTTTAGTCTTACTTTTGCAAGTGGTTTTAGGGATGATTTTGTTGCCGTCCTCTCCAGTTTGGTGGGTGCTCAATTATTTTGTCGACTTTTTTCCATTGTTTTGGATCATTCGAGGCTGAATTGCTTATTGAATTAAATAATTATAATCACTCTAAATAAGTCATGCTTGAGATATAATAGAGCTAATTACTAATATGACATAGTGTTCATTTGATACTAAGGCAGTTGCTAGAGCCTATACTTTACCACCTACAACATGTGCTTTTTCTTTTTTTTTTTTTTTTTCAAATTGCATCATCCCGGAATGAAATAATAATCTCATTAAAAAACAACTTAAAAAATCATTACTTGAGCTGCTAATGATTTTATTAATATTTATTAATCCTTAAATTTATATGTTTTCAGTCATTACTCGAATATATGAATGACATACATGAAAGTATTATATATAACAAGATTTTTCACACGCAGGGTGATTCTCTTTTTTTTTTTTAAATAAATATAGTTAATAATATATAATCTTAGTAGGTTTTTTAAAATAAAGAAATTATTTGAAATGTGCTTTTTTTAATAAAAAAAAGGTTATTTAGTGTTCTATTTGAAATAAATTTCTAAAACTAAATTACATAAATATCTTTAATTGAATTTATCATTGTTAGGGAAGGATTTTCACTGGTTTAAAAGAAAAGCGGTTTAAGAAGTTAAACGTGATGATTAAAATATTAATTATATAAATAAATAAATAACTAATTTAGCATTCCAATCCGGCAGTTGGGTGTTACTACTCGTACTAGGCACCTTTGACACCTGGGAATTGAAATTTAATTTAATTATTTATTGGTTTTGGTAGGACGGCCCACCTACTAAATAGTAAGAAACTCATGAAGAATAAATGAAGTAAGACAGCTTGTTGAATTTTAGGTAATAATTACTGTTCATGACGCAATTAAGTTATTACCCACACACAATCCACATTAACTGTTCTATCTTCAAAGCACAAGACAAGACCACCGAATCAAAAAGGAGGAAACTGAAGAAACAATTTTCATCATAATTCAGAATAGTAACATGCAATGCAACTACCTATGGGCCGGAAATAATGAAAACCTTCTGCCTCCCATCATAGAGTTTAGTTGATTTGAGTCATAATTTTTATCCTCCAAACCACACTGACTCTGTCTTCAACAATGTTGTAATCAGTCTACCACTTACCAATATTCAATGTCTGAAAATCTACATGTCACCTACTGAGGCATCTACATAGATTTGTTACAAGTCAATCCGGAAATATGTTGGGGCGCCTTCATCCTTCATGGCTTTGAGGCGCATGAAATGACATGGGACTTGAATTTCTCCAGCTCCGCCAAAACCTCCTCCTCTGGCCTGTAGATCAGATCACTCATTCGCCATATCTGCATATCATCATTCTAGTTTTAATGCATTTGTCACAATTTATAATTGTTTCCCATAATATGCATGCCTGGTAAAGCCCTTGGGCTTTGCCTGCGACTTATATATGTATATATCTACCTTCGCAGTGCTCATTTGACTCAATCTCAAGATAAAAAAGAAATGTATTTTCCAACAAGAAAAAACTACACGGGAAACTAGAAATTAACTGATGATACCTGTAATGTCCCTCCTCCACCAGTGCTATCACAGTCATCAGATACACTAACAACAGTCCATGGATCAGATGCATTCCAATGGAAGTCGACGACCTTGTCCCTACATAAAAAGTCGAAAGAATGAGAAGGTTTGCTAACCAATCAGGAATAAATTTTTACAAAAATCATACAAAATCCTCAAATGTCATGATTTCCAACTCAAAACATCTACTAGGTTAGACCAAATTCTGTGCGAGAACAATCAAAATGTTGTCCTACAGAACAATTTTCATCAAGGACCCTTCCAGAACACGAAAATATAAAAGTAAGGTGTTAAAAGTTTCTATACATCCACTAACATAAGAAATCCATCATCAAGGAAATTAGTTTAATGGTGTGAGTTTAAATGGAGAAATAGCCAGAGGAAAGAAAAAAGATGAAAGAATGTAAATTGTGAAATGCATTAGAGTAAGCATAGATGCCATACTTCAGAAGAAGAGTCAAAATACATGATATATAAACTGAAAAACAATTGCAAACCTGTGGCCAGCATGCTGGAAAAAGAGTCCTGCAGGAGTACTTGGCGATTTTGAAGGACGTTCCACCTTTTTGCCCACCTGCAATACAGATGTGCACATCATACCAACCTGGAGATCAAATAGTAGCAACTACAGCCATATTTTTGAACTGGGCTTTGAATGGAAAGGGGGATATCTTAACTATGTTTTACATAAACAGAAGTAAAACTTGAGGGCAAGGAAGACAAAGATACTGAAAATTTAACCCTCAGTATATCTTTGTGCTTACTACTTGTAATTAATTTAAATCCCCTTTTATCAATTAACTTTCAGATTGTTAATTTATTGTTGTGAGATTACAAGAGTTTGGTAGACGAAGACATGAACCATAAATATCTTCAATTCTAGAAAATTCTGAACCGGAATTATCAACTCACAAACCACATCCTCTTTAATTGATAAGAGTTCAGTTTCCTAAAATTGACTGCAAAAAAACTAAAAATATCTCCATGCAAATATGGATGGGCAGCATTAAGATACTACAGAGTTCAACATAAATGCATAGCCATGTCTGTTATCTGTGTTACACCTATAAACATTTATCATGCATGCAAAGGCAATTAACAGGAAAATGCTCCAAGTGATCACACCTTGTCATAATCCCAAATGTTTAAGAGGCCATCCTCGGCTGAACTACCAAATACAGATGACTTGTCTGGTGACCACTGGATCATGAGAATTATAAACTTGGTAAGTACGGATAGATGATAATCCTTGTAATCACATTTGTAAAAGAATAGGAAGTATATGAAATGAGAAGGTTCTTTCCACACCTGCACACACAGAACAGCAGCTCTATGACCCTCAAACTTATAAATTGGTGATCCAACTCCATTAGAAGTGAGATTTCTTCGATCAAACATACGAACAGTATTATCTGCAGACCTGAAAGATCAACAAAAGAAGACAAACAACATTTAATTGTTTACCCATCATTACAAAACATGAAGAAACACTGGCACAACCATCACATGTCAGACTTTAATGCTAAAAGTGCAAAACTGAAAGAAACATGGATGGAGACATACCCAGTCAGGATAAGATTATCATCATGGGGGTTCCAATCAACACAATGAAGATCAGCATCATGTGCCTTTTCAACCTGTCAACAAGAAGCCAACTCTTTAGCTTATCATCAGAATTCAAAAATGACACAGAAGCAAATGTTAACAAGATCATAACAGAAAGAATGAGAAACATTAAGCATTGGTTGATTCAACGAGTGGAATTCATAAGCAAAGGAAAAGCTAAATGGTTGAGTTCTGATATCAAATCACACCCACTTCAAAATGATTGAAAACAGACAATTATCAAGAGAAAGAAGTCCCAGACAGAAGGAAGTGGAATGCACAAAATGCAACTGAACTTTCAACATGTGAAGGATTTGAAGAAGTGGCATGGAATTCTAGCCCCACCAACATAAAAGGGTAAAAAGCAGGTAGAACAATGATGCTACATTCACCTTGATAGTGGGGCCAGTGCCAACTCGTGCATCCCATAATATGAGGCAGGAATCATCACCTACACTACAAAACTCCTGCGCACTTTAGCATATATAAAAAATAACGTCAGAAATTAGAGGCCATAGAAATGACTAAAAAACCAGCAATTCAAAAGCCATTACTACCGTGGAAGCGAAACCAATGATAAAGCCATTTGAATAAACTCATATTCATATGAAAGCTTTACAGGCTGAAGTCAAGAAGAGATACAATAAAGGATAAAGTCCATTTATATTTCATCCAAGAGAAAGCAGCTACCTGGATGGACAGAATGCAACATCTTCAACGGTATCCTCATGCCCACAGAAGATACCACGAGGAACTACAGAAGGTCCTTCAGCTGTTTTATCATTACCTTCCCCAGGCTTGTTCTGTTTGACAATCGATCCACCAGATATGTGGTCCTGGATACTCCACAAAACCACTGATTTGTCCTTCCCTGTCATAAAAGTCCTCTGATTAAGAAGAAAAGCCCATCATATGCATGAAATTCAGTTTGTAGAGCCAATTTTAAAAATGTTCAAGTAATCCCCTTCAGGACTTGAAACAAAAGTAGTTGGGACTGGCCTCAATGTAAATTATGTATTTAAGCAATAGAAGACAGTAAAATATACCAAAGAGCCCAATCTAACAAAAGATACACTTCTAAATTAGTTAATTATGCTATTTCAAACATATCATTCATTTTATATAGGAAACAACATAATCAGCTCTCAAATTGCATGTTTTAACTTGATTAATAGGAAGAAGATGAACTCACAATGTCTAACTTGATCATATCAAAGAGATAAGATCACGATTTCCATGAGGGTTTCAGTATTAAATATATCAGTAAAATCATTCATTCCAAACAAATATAAAGTTAATTGAATGATGAAATTCCCAAACCTCCAGAGATCACATAGGGTTCGGTGGGACACATTGCGAGAGCAAATTCAGCATTATCTTGATGTCCAGTCAAAATCTACCGAAATGGTGAGAAAAAGTCATCAGTGAAAAACAGTTCCTTCACTAACCCCCCCCCCCCAACCCTCTCATTCAGGGTACATATGCATACAAACTATAACAGAGATAGATTTTACTAAACTTATAGCTGAAATTCTGAAATAAACATACCAAATCTGGGCGAGAATGTGTAGCTCCAAGGACAGCATGACGGTTGGGTTGAGCTTCAACATCCCAAATAAGAACCTAGATTTCAGCATGTTGCAGACCAGGTGGACTTCAACATCTTTATAGAAAGAAAATGTGATGAAAATATTGGATCAACATGATTTAACAAAAGAGATATGGCAAGAATCTTACATCTGGACTATCAGTGTGTGTGGCAACAATCTTAGAGTTCTGTGGAAGTTCTCTGATTCTGTTCACCTGCAAGATCGTATTTGGCAGTCACAATATATTTAAGAGAAAATGATAAGAATAGAATTGTATGGTTATATATGCAAAGCAGGGATTTAAGTAAGCAGAATATCTATCTCCAAACATGTCGGTACATCAGAAGCAAGGAAAAGGAATTGCCATATCAAATAGAATTCACTTTCTATAGTTGAGTTCCAAGAAACTGTTAGCAAATGTGTCAGTCAATGACTTCACAAGAAGTCAAAAAACACATTTATCTTTCTAGAATCTGCAAGATTCATACCTCTCCAGGATGTATAAGGGTCTTGTACTTCTTCACAAATGGTGAGCGTGCTTCTTCATTAAACTGAAAAAAATATGAAGCAATCATGTTAAAAAAGAGAGAAAGCTGCAATTTCTCAGTAATGAATTACACAAAGGAAAAAGGATCCCATGAAAATGAGTTACCACTTACCTGAGATATGTGTTCAGCAGCAGCAACCCTAGGTTTGACAACTTCACAATTTGCAATCACAAGCGTATTTGGAACACTACCATCCGTCTGGTATTATAACATAAGATAATAACCGAGTGAAAAGATGTCAAAATAGAAGATAAACACTTTTTTCTACAAAGCTTTTTCTTTCAAGTTCATTAAGTGAATGAGTTCTAAGCATGATGCATAAATTAAGACTCCAGAAAAGCAGTTTCGTTATGTAAAACTGAAGCATCAAGCAACCAAGACATGAAACGAAAGGGCCCTTCCATACAGCTTGCAGTTTATGCCAAAACCCTCTTAAAGCACAACCAAAAAACAAAAAAAAAAATACTTGCCTGCTCTGAGAGGTAGAGACGCTGTCGATTCTTGTAGGTAGCTTGCTCAAGCTGCGGTCCCCAGCTGCTCAAAACCAAATTAAACCATCATCAACAAAAGGCGGGGAAAAAATTTATTTTAACATCCTCCCTTTTACCCCCCCCCCCCCAAAAAAAAAGGGTGGTGCGGGAGGGGAGAAAGAATATGAGCTAAATTAGCAACACTTAACACAAAATTGAAGCAAAAAAACAACTACAAACATCAATGCCATTCATCTCTTACATGATTTAAGAAAGAAAAACAGTTCAGCGGGTCAGCAAGAGCCCATTTGGGTTTAGCATAAAAACTTTAAGATCTTTAGAATCAAGCATAATAACACAAATAGACCCTAAAAACAAAAGGGGCATATTTTAGCAACAGAACCCTAAATCTAAGCTTTTCCAACATAAAATAGCAATGCCCCACCACCAAGAAAAAAAAGGGCGTTAAGGAGATATACCGGCAAGAGAGAGAAGGCCAAACGAGATTGTGATTAGCAAGCCAGTCATAGAGAACAGGGACCAAAGACTTCCATTGAGTGTACTTCTCATCAACGCTTGGTTGTTGGGCTTTCTTTCCTTCTTTCATTTTACCCGCACTTTGTTGCTGTTGCTGCTGTTCTTTCTCGTCCTTTGGCTTCGGTTTTCGGCCTCTCTTCTTGGGCCCTTGTTGCTGTTGGGGTTGGGAAGACTCCATATTTGAGATAGGGAGCGTTGCTGATGCTTTAACAAGCCAAGAGAGAAACACCCAGAGACAGGGACCCTACTGGGACTGTATTTGGGGTTTTGGAAGAGAATAGGGTAAAATACGGTAAAAGTGGTGGCAAGGGTAAGGGTTTTCTTTAGTTGGGCTAGCTAGCTCTTTAAACTTTAAAGAGTATACTGATGTACACGCGGCAAGTTAGTAGAGACTGTTTCAGCTCAGACCGTCGGAGGTCACTACGATGTTGAATGGTGAATGTGTTAGGGGTGATGATGATTCAGCCATTTATATTTATTTACTGATCAACCTTTCCAACGTTTTTAACTCACATGCTCCTGGTGGTTTTACAGTTTGCTGGGATCGCCTACCGCCTACATTTGACCTTTCATTGCGCCTCTGCTTGCTTGTAAGATTCCAAAGTTCCCGTTCTTAACTCCGAAAACACTAAATTTAATTATAACCTTAAAATAATATATGATATAAGTATCTCCTTATTTTAACCTTAATTTTAATAATGTCTCTCTCTTATGCAAGTAATTTTGAGAATCATAATCTAATATATATAACTTTTACACATTAACCTTAATTTTTAATCAACTCATCATCAATTAAAAATTAGTTACTAAAGTATCTACACATAGTTGGCTAATGTTTTATTTAATAACAAAAGCTCAATAAACATTAACCAAATTAGATCACTTTTAATTTGGTCTAATCTTTTATAATAGTAAATAATAACATGTAATTATACTTATTATTTTTTTATTATATATGTGATGCCCATATTTTTCAATATCAAATACTGAAATATCTAAAATTGTTTTGGTGGTTCTCTATGTTTTCTTGAAAAATCAAAATTCTAACCTTTTTTCTGGCTAAATATGTCAAATATGCATTTTTTTTTAATTGGCCAAATATTCTAATTTTTTAAAAAAAATTAGAGAAATAAATCGATTTTACAGAGGAAGTGTGAAAGTGCGTCGTCCAACGATCATTTCCCTAACGGTAAAAATTCAAACGCCACAACGATAAAATTTTTAAACAACCCAATGGTTATTTTATTTTCCTATAACTATCAGGTCATTTTCATTCTTTTCCACTCAAATTCAACTCTCTATATTCTCTTTAAACTCTCAATTCTCTCATTTTTCTCAAGATTTGTTCGGAATTTTTAAATACATTTATTTAAAAATATTATATTTTTATTTTATTATTTCATAGATTATTCATTGGATTAAATTTTCACGAATGACATGTTTTCTTATTCATTTCGATGACAAGCACATTTTTGCCGCTCAACCGGTAATGGTAAAAAAAAATTAAGTTATTTCCAATTAAGTTAAATTTAAAGTTTTTAATTTTTAAAATATTTAAAATTATTTTATTTTGTTGATATAAATAGGCGGATGATAGTATTTTGGAGAGGTTCACACATAATTTATCAAAGAGCCCAAATACTGAAATTCGTGGTTATTTGCAAGATGTGGGATTCCGACATGCGTCTCATATGCTTGGGGGTTGCAAATTTGATCCTACACTTATCAGCGTATTGATGGAAAGATGGAGACTCGAGACACACATATCCCATCTTCCATGCAGTGAATGTGGAATTACACTCGAGGACATAACTTTACAACTCGGTTTACTAGTGGATGGGTCAGTCGTTACAAGGTCAGTGATCGTTCTCGATACAGAGGACCTTTACGAGGCATTTTTTGGGAAGGTGCCGAACAAGTTTCAAGGTGCCTAAATAGAGATGAGATGGTTGCAAGATAATTTCAAAGACCTTCCTTCAAACGTAACTAACATCGTCAAAAAATAATAAGCCCGATCATTCATCCTGAGGTTAATTAGAGGTATTCTAATGTTTGATAAATCTCGAAGTTTGGTACACATAAGATGGCTACTACACTTAATAGACTTTAAAGAATGTGGTCAACTAAGTTGGAGATCAGTCGTGTTGGCCATGTTGTACAGGGTGTTGTATCGGTGACGGAACCAGATAAGATGTCAATCGATGGTTGCCTACTCCTACTACAATCATGGTTGTGGTGGCGACTACCATTTTTACGTCACCGAGTGAACGACCTTTACACATTTTCCATTGGTGACAAGGTAAAATTCATTTGATAATAATATATTGTTATCATAATAAATGTTGTTTATTTATTATATGTTTGAATTAACATATTGTTTAAGTTTGTGGAACCATGAGCTGAATTATGTAGGACTACCGAAGCAGTTCGAAGATATCCGACTGTTGTTAGATCAATGATCGAAGCTAATGTTAGTTATTCGAATTTTAAAACCTATAATAATTACGCAATGATTGAGAATTTAAAATTTTGTAGATAACAAAATTTATAATTGTGCACTACAATTTGAATAGACGCCATACGCTAATCCAGATATCATAGAATGCCTCCCACCCAAATTTTTGGTTATTCAAAGTATCTGGGACGCGAATGTGCCATTGATAGTTTACGCGACAATGGATATGAACGAATCGTATCGAGCGATGTGACAATTCAGATGGAGGTAAAATATTTTGTCGCCATCACAAAACATCGAACCACTGTACAAGCTTGATTTATGGGGGAAAACCGATGAAAATTGGAGAAATTTCCACAATAAGCATATTGACATTTGGGATCGTAGGATGGATTTTTTACCCATTCGTGAACCTTTTTTCTCATCGAATACAACAACCTCTTTAGAGCACATGCCTTGGTTTAGACTCACCGGTAAGTCATATCTATTATCGGTAGAGGCAAATAGTAGGCAAATTCGTCTGAAGAGGCCACAACAACCACCCCAACATCGTAGGTCTAGAGCAAGTACCGCGACGGGTTTGTCATCGGTTGCAACTCAACAAGGGGTATCGATGTCTGCACTACATTCTGGTCAGCTCCCTTTATATATTTCTGTTCCTTTCAATAACCCCATGTATTTTTCACAAGCATCACATTATGAACCACAATATGCACCACCATAGCATCATGTATCTACACCTTTTTGTAGGTATGCATTTCACGGCAGCTCCGTCCCCAACATATTACACCTTGATGTCAACATCGATGCCGACATAAATACCGACATCAATACAGACATATTCGCCGATAATAATGATTCCTAGATATTATGCGCAATCGGGTTTTACGACATCGTATGGTTATTCACCGATAATGTCACAAACACCCATCGCGTTGTTGTTTTATCAAGGTGGCCCATTGTCACAACCACCTTCTCGTAGAATAGAGGACATACGATGAGAGGCTAGGATGACACCGCATTCAATCACGAAAGAAGGAGATGGAGACAAAGACAAAGACGAGGGTAGAGATGAAGATGAAGACAATGGTTAAGATGAAGATGAATACGAGGGTTGAAATGAAGATGAAGACGATAATCACGACCAAGAGGAGGAGTCGGCACCCAAAGTTGTACATAAAAATCCTACCCGCAGCTGTTAACCACAGCCCTGTAGCACATATTTGGCCCAACGACACTCATGATATTTTTTTTCATTTACTTTTTGTGATGTAAATATAATTTTGTATCAATAAAATATGATCATTTTTTATATTTGTGGTGCAAATCCTAATTGTCTTTATTAAATTCTAATATATATTGTACAAAATTTTCCATATATAATATTTGATATGAAACATGTAACGATCTGAAAGTCAGTGGTGTCAGAAAACTTGGTTTCAATATCCCATTTTCGTAAATCGAAGCCATAAATATTTTTATTCAATATTTATGGATTTATATAGTAGGCAAATTAAATTTTGGATAGATAATTTTATCGAATTAGTAATTAATTAAGGTACAAAGACTAAATTGTAAAAATGGTAAAAGTTTAATCGCTAGATAAATTTTAATTGGTACTTAAAGTAAGGCTTAAAATGACAATTTTTTTTGTTATATGAATGTTAGTAGACTGTGGCAAATAAAAATGAAATACCAAAAAAATGAACAGATTTTGTACAAAAAAAAGTAGCATTGTAATTAATTTCTATACAAAAAAAGAAATATGTTAACGACGTTGAGTCCTCAATGCATCTCTCAAATGGTGACATGTTTCCTTCATATGCCTTGGGTTTCTACAATAGCCACATAACCTTTGTTGATTGTCCCTTTCCCAAACATCCATATTGGTGCTTATCCAAGTAAAATTCCCAAACATCCATATTGGTGCGTATCCAAGTAAAATTCGAACAACCTTTTGGGAGGCGACACAAGTTGAGATTCGGTGCCAACTCGAATGAGGCACTGACGGCCACATATTCTCATCTAGGGCAGGTGGGAATTCCGATCTCCATACATTGTGCATGTGTTCCAGTCTATACACATCATTAATATAATACATATATTGTATTCGTACATTCACACATTCAGTAATTGCATGTACGCATGAGAATCGAAGTGTCTAGAATCTCCCACAATCGCAGGTCCCTTTTGATAGGTTAACACAATATGCTGCACCTGACATGTCTTGGTCAAGTGTAACGTGCTCCGTGACTCAAAATCTCAAGTTTGGACGCAAATGACACACTACATACATAGTGTTTGCTCTCTCTGTATTTCATCTAATTTCTTTCATGACATCTTGCGCCAAACGTGATCGCCCACTATCTGTCCAACATATACCTCATCCCGCTTTGGAAATAAGGCTGCCAAGAAAAAATATGTTTCTTTGACAACTGAGGTTATCAACAAATGACGCGTCCTCTTCAACACAGAATTGATGCATTTCACTAAGTTCATTGCCATGTGCCTGTATTATAGGCCTCTGTGTAACAGTGTGGTTTAGACCCTAGTCGAAATAGTAGTTTCAGGACCACATATCTGAGTAAAAAAATAATTAAATATTATTTTTCTTGCTTATGATGTGTGAATTAGCATGTGTGAAAGTTTCGTCTGAAAATTTAATTGTTTGTGTGCTTAATTTGATAAAAGGACTTAATCGCGCAAATTGAAAAAGTTGCTTACGACATGTTAAAAGTGCCTATTTGTTATGCCTTCTTAAATGGTGAGTCCTTATGTTCTTAATATGCCATTTATATAGTGAGTGGACAATATTGACCTTATATGTTAATGTTTGAAATGTTTATTAACTATGGGCAAAATGGTAAAATAATTATAAAATGAATTAAAATAAAAAAAAGCATGAAAATATGTCATTTGGTGTTCATATTGCTGAAAATTCAAAGGAAAAAGAAAAGAGAAAAGCAACTAGGGTTCAGCACTTTGAATTGGTGAATTAGGTATGTATTTTGCTCGGTTTTTGATAATTTCTACGTTTTTGTAATCATTACTTCGTATACTATCAAGCCCATGTCTCAATTTGTGATTTTGATGATGATTTTGAAATGTTCCATTGATGAAATTATGAGTTTTGTGAAGTTAGTTGTTGATAAATGGAAGTTATGTTTTGGGTTAACATGTTTTGTCTTTGGATTTTTGATGATTTTGAGTAAAATGGGCTAAATTGTGAAATTTGTAAATTGAGGACTAAAATGTGAAATAAATGAAATGTATGGACTTGTATGAGAGCTTTGAATATTCGGCCAAGCTTGTGTACAAGCAAATTATGTGTATTTTGTGATTTTGTGAATTAGGGACTAAAGTGTCAAAATGTGAAAATGTGAGGGCTAGTTTGCAAAATGCCCTAATTGTGTGTATATGGACTGTTTTGAATGAATGTGTGATTGAAAAAGTTAAATTTGAATTGATTTAGATCGAGAACTAAAGAATATAGAATTAGATCGGGGAAAGTCGAAAGTCATCGAGTAATCGATTCCATCTATCCGAATCCCTACGAGGTAAGTCAATAAACAAATAAGCTTGTTTGAATTGAATTATTATTTATTTGATATTGAATTGTGATGAATGAATGTCTGAGCTAAATATGTGCTATCCGAGAAAGTATCGACAAGGTTCCGACGTCCGAAAAGCCCCGTACGAACCTTAGGAATAGTTAGGATACATATGTCATGACATAGGATTCCGATATATGTTATCGTGTAAGACCACGTTTGGGACGTTGGCATCGACTTCTGTTTTACGTGTAAGACCATGTCTGGGACATCGGTATCATATCTAATTTCGTGTAAGACCCTGTCTGGGACAGTGGCATCAATGTTTGATTACATGTAAGACCATGTCTGGGACGTCGGCATTGTATATGCTTTCGGATCTATCCGTGTATCATTATATTTCTGAACGGTTCAAATTGGCATTCCGAGAAAATGAATGACTTTGAGAAATTATATTCGATCCAGGTATGTTTGCTTTGTATATTTGAGAATGAAATGTAAGTATATGAATATAAGATTTGTGTTAGCATTTGTTTACAAAGTATAAATGAATTGATGATGCTTATTTGATTTGAATGATATATTTATTTGTATACGACTTACTAAGCTTTTGAAAACTTACTTTGAGTGTGTTTGCTTTGTTTTATAGATATCGAAGCTACTGTGAGCTCGGCGATTGTCGAGGATCGTCACCACACTATCAAACCTTATTTTGGTACTTTGAAAATGTATATAATTAAAGTATGGCATGTATAGGCTAGAAGTTGTGGGATTATGTTTTGTGATGTATATATATTTAGCCATGTGATATGGCTAGTTTGTGTTTGAACTTACAGTTTGATAATGGTATATGATATGTGATGCAAATGTGCAACTGTGGTATGTTTTTGGTTGGCCAAAAGAAATGGTCAACGTTGAGAAGTTTTGGTAAGTTTTGAGTATGAGATTGAATGATGTATTGATCATATATTTACGTATGATTTTAGTTTAAGTTTTGGTATGAATTGATTTATGAATTGAGATTGGACATGATTAATAATGTTATAACATGAATTATGTATGGTTTGGTATTGATATTGGCTAAAATGGTTGTGTATATATGCTTGTTTTAGTGCTTGTAGGTTGACCCAAATTGGGGTGACAAATTGAGTATTCAAATGACCTATTTTTCTCCACACAGGTAGAGACACGAGCGTGTGTCTCAGCCGTATGCGACACACGGCTATGTTGCATAGCCGTCTGTGCCCTAGGGTACCCTATAATTGTAAGTCAGACCCGAGCACGGCCAAGCCACACGGGCGTGTGTCTAGCCGTGTGACTCAAGTCAGGCTCGACCACAGCCAAAACACACGGACGTGTCTTGTGGCCGTGTGAGTAAGTCAGTATGTATACCCTGTTTTGACACGGTCTAGACACATAGACGTGTCTAATGCCGTGTAAGGCACACGGCCTATTCATACAGGCATGTGACCTGTACTTCTTTGAAAATGTTTAAGTTTTTGGAAAAAAATTGTATGTGCTCGGTTTAGTCCCGACTCTTTTCTAAAGCATGTTTAAGGTCTCGATGACATATATAAGGGACATTATGACAATGTTTAACCTTTGATACTATGATGTTTGTGATATGATTGTCGGGTTATTTTTAAAATGGGGGAGGGTATTTTAAAAAACGAAAACGGGAGTCGCCACCAACATTTTAAAGTGTGATTGGATCACTTTATAAAACGTTTTGGTCTACAAAATTACGAGAAAACAGGTTCGGGAGTCGGTTACGTACGAGGAAGGATTAGCACCCTCGTAACGCCCAAAATTGGTACCAAATTGAATAATGTCTTAACGTCAGAAATTTGAAAGAATTTAGAAATGAGATTTCCTTAAAACCGTAATATTTTAAGTTAAAAGTATCAAGATTCCTTCGCTTCAAAAGAGTACAAACATCACATCCAGCATGATTGGACACGATATCTTTAAAATTTCGTAACTGAAATCATCTTGTAATTTGTGAAACTGGTTTAAAAGGATGTTTTAGATATTTAGGCAAACGGGAAATCGCAAACCCAGCATGTTAGGGCACTATTTCCCGAATTCCCAACTACCAAAAACATTGCCTTATTTTTCAAAATCTTTTGGATCGAATGAAATATAAAGATTCTTTAAAGTGATGATGCACTTATCATTTTATAAAGGACTAATATTAAATAAATTAACCCATACCTACTTTAACATTCTATGCAAATATAATAAAGATGACGAATAAGGATCTAAATTACATAATATGTTATTATTTTATGCATGGTCATAGATAACATAAATATACATACATTATCGTTACATGCAAAATACAACGTGGAACATAATGAATCCAATGATATAAATTGCATAATACATATATACAACAACATTTCATGCAAATGTACTTTAAATCAACATAAATGATTAATTTTCATGCAAATATGTAAAGACAATAACAAATATTATATGAAAAATTAACCTACTAAACAATAATAAAGTAAAAGAAAGCAAAAATAAAAGAGCAAATTATAAACATATGAAATATAAATCAAAAATAAAAAATAAAAAAAAGATATTCAGAAATTTTTAGAATAATATGAAAATAACAAAGGAAAACTCTTTTTTTTTTAAATGATTAATATATATAAAAACCATATTATAGGGCATAATAACTTAATATATTAACAAAATAATATACTAATTATTAATATTACACATATTTATTTAATAATAAAATCGAAACCTATATAATTAATGAGTGATAAAATAATATATATTTTATAAAAGTAATGTAAGAGATAATATATATAGTAAAATATATAACATATAATAGGATTTATAAACAAAACATAGAATAATATAAACAATATGATAAGTAATAGAAAATAATATATATGATAAAATATATATTATAATTTATAAATAAAATAATAATAAAAATAATATAAAGGATAATATATATAAATAAAAATAATATACATAAATAAAAAATAATTTTATTATTTTTATACATAATTAACATTTAAAAATATATAATATATATAAAAATATTTAATATATAAAATATAAATAATACATATACCATATAAAATAATATAATAATATATAATATAATAAAATAAGTGGATTTCCAATATTTAATAATAATATAAAATAATAATATACCTTAAATAAATAATAAAAATTGAAATAAATAAATTTATAAGTGTAAGAGGACTGAAATTAAAAGCAATTAAAAATTT
Source organism: Gossypium anomalum (assembly GCA_025698475.1). Taxonomy (NCBI): domain Eukaryota; kingdom Viridiplantae; phylum Streptophyta; class Magnoliopsida; order Malvales; family Malvaceae; genus Gossypium; species Gossypium anomalum. The sequence continues at coordinate 17,493,113 of CM046961.1, forward strand.
GGGCTAATTAAAAAAAACAATTTAGGCCTATTTGGAAAACGCATTAAAACTGAGGGACTCATTGGGCAATTTGCCCTAATCCCAAAACGACACCGTTTCCACGAATTCAGTTTTAAAGCCACTGTGAGGACCTCATTGAATCAAAATTAAAGTATTAGGGTTAAATTAAAAATAAATAAAATGAAATTATAAAGATTAAAAAAATACGAGAGGACCAATTGCGAAATTAATCCATTTTCCAAAAACACGCGGATTCTCCCCGGGTCACGGGTCAACGCGCGGATCCTCAGCATTGATACGACGTCGTTTTGGAGCTTATCGTTTTAAGCTAAACGACGTCGTTCTATTAAGGCTATATAAACCAAATTTTAGCCTTAAAATCATTTTAAAATGCCATTTAAAAAAAAACAACAAAAATCCTCTGAAAGAGGATTGAGGGCTGGTCCTCGGAGCTCCGTTAAGTCTCCGTCCACCGGTTTCCACGCACTTACGAGTCGCCCTCAACTCCGCCATACGCGACGACCGGAAGCTGGAAAGCTTCATTTTCAACGCAAATCCGTCGGTAAAACCTTTCCCCTTTTTATTTTTAGATGTATGCATGTATTTATAAAAGAAAAAAATAAATAATCACCTCTGTTTCTTGATAAAATGCTGTATTTTTATTATATATGTGTGCCCTAAAAAAATCGTGTCCTTTACAAATTAGAAAAGGGTTTTTATAGCCCTTCGATTTCTTTCCATGTTTGTTTCTCTTTTTGCTGTGGTTCTTCCCCTTTTTGCAGGTGTTCGCGAGAATATCACGGTGGTGAGTGCTCTGGCATTGATTCGTGCGCCATTCGCGGCGCAATTCGGAGCTGGAGTCACGGTGCTGATGGGGGCTATTGGAACGACGCGAAACGAACCGTTGCGTCGTTTGGAATGCTTGCGGCACTAGTGCTTCTAGAAACCCTAGGATTTCCTAATCCAGTTTAGGCTTTGGGCCTTCCTGGGCTTCACTGAGTTGGGTCAAGGGTAGGCTTAGGCTGAGGGTGTAACCGGGTATAGGGTTAGGCATTTAATTTTGGGCCTACGGGTTAGTCGGCTATGGTATTTGGGTTCTGTAAAAAAAACTTAAATGGACTGTTTAATGAACTTTTATTTTAATTTTAATTTTTAACTTAATTTATTTCACGGGCCTGGACAGAAATGGGCTACTACAATGATTATTAGATGCTCCGTTTGTCTGGTAATACCTTTAACCCTAGTCCGGCGACAGATACGGGATAAGGGTGTTACACTCTGTCATATGATTGTGTCCACTATTTGAAAGGTATGTTAGCGAGGTACGTCGCACCGAAGCTATTGATGGAGTGCAAGTTATCCAACATTTCGTGGAACCAATGCTGGACGAGCTCATACTCTGTCGAGGAAAAATATACCCATGAATGCAAACAATGAACAAAATATGGTATAGTATGATTGTGGAAATAGTGGCAACTACATACCCATGTCAATGACTTGATCTCATTCACTTTCCGAAGGCTATTTTTAGTGGTAGTTAGAGCTGACTTGTCGTATACAGTACCTACGGTGTGTGCGATCCTAAAGGCTACCATGTCGTTCAATAACGGCGAAGATTTCAATTCCTTTGTCGGATATGACATATATGTCAAGCTAGAGGCAAACATGATGGCGCAATCGACTAAGGAAGAAATCTCAATCATCTATCTTTTTTCCCGGAGTTATTGCAAATGTAATAGGCAGAATCTTTCAATTACTATCATGGGCAACGACCATCAACAATCAATGCTCATACCTCCCGTACAACCAAGTGTTGTCAATTTGTATCAAAGGCTTATAGTGCCGGAAAGCTTCCCTGTATTGATCGAATGTCCAAAATAATCGATGGAAAACTCTTTTTCTGAGAACCAGATAATCACGAAAGTTCATTGTGTGCGTTTCCAGATCAGTGATGGAATCTGGTACATATTAATCCAGTACTTGACACAATTACCACAAATCATTATATGACCTGTCCCACTTGTGTTGCAACTTATCTCTAGTATTTTGTTTTGTGACCCATACCTTATAGTATGATGGCATGCAATCGTATTGGCTATGGATGTTGGCAATCAACACCAGCACAGGAATCCTAGGACTCACTTTCACCATAAGTAGAATTATGTCAGATATCATGTTGGAGTCTAGCCTCAAATAATCTTGACTTACACCTGCAAAGTACGAGTTAAAGTTACGTTATTAGCAAAAACGAGACACCTGCAAAGTACAAGTCAAAGTTATGTTATTAGCAAAAACGAAGACCCTTGTCAAGTCATATTGGAATATCGGGTGATCACATTGCGCACCTACTACAATATAAGTATGTGGATCGATATACTTCTTTATTGTTCATAATTCTGTCTTCTTCCGAAAAAATGCCATGATTTTCCATTGGCATCTCCCATCGTGCTATAACACCCCACACCTGAACCGTCCACCGGATCTGAATATGAAGCATCACAAATGGACCAGGTTCACCTATTCTTAATTTTCCTAACTTAAAGGCTATAAAATTGTCTAAATTTTTCCTAATAATGAAAATTAAAGTAATAAATCTTACAATAAAGCCTTAAGTTATTGAATGCTTAGTCTCTTAATTCTCTATCTATATCTGACTATTTTTTTACAATAAAATTTTTACATCTCCCTTCAGAAGCTAACTAAGCCTTTACCCAAATCCTTAGTGCGTTATCTGGCCATGACATAAAAATCCCTGAGGCAAAGCCTCTGATGGTACCTTTTCCTATGTGCATGACTTTAACGACTTGCGATCTTCTATTTCATCTCTATTTGGCTAGGTCCCTTACCTGAGTCATCGAATAACCTCACAAATCCTACTAACATCGAAACAACTCCAGTAAGTTTAAATGAACTTAATGAGTTCCTTTACTGCATCATAATTAAACCCTATTGGACAAAGGTAACAAAGGTAAAATAAACTAATTGTAAATTCTCCCCTTGCTTGCTAAAGAAAATTATTCTTGATTAGGGTGGCAAACTCCACCTGAATTTTCGAGCTACTTGGCTCAGTATAAGACCTTCCTCTAGTAGGATTGTAACACCTTGAAAGTTGCTACAGTAAGAAAGTGAGATATTATCTTTGATACAGTAAAATGATGAAATAAAGTGAAAAAAAGGGAAAGTTTGAGTTATGTCAACAAAATCTATTTAGGAAGTATATTATGATGCATTAATTCAAGAAAGGACTAAATCACAAAAGTGAGAAAATTTTTGTAACCCAAGAGTAAATACTCAAAATTTAAGGGGTTGAAGTGTAAATATGAAAAATTTGAAGGACCAATAGTACAAATATTTTAATGGTGGAAGGATCTAGAAACTAAGGAAAATGGATGAATTTGGACCAAATTGAATAAGTGAAAAAAGTATGATGGGTTAAATCGTAATTTTTCTAAAATGACTGATGATTCAATGGAAGAATTTTGAAGGATCATAAGCGGAAAAATGGTCATTTAGCAAGAAAGATATTTTGAAGGGTAATGATGATGTTGGTGATATTTTAGATTAATTAAATAAATAAATATTAGTTTATTAATATTTTGATTTGACATTTATTTATATTTTATTAAATTTTACTTAGTATATAAGGAAAGAAAAATGAAGAATTCTGTTTCATCTTTCCATGCTACTAACGTGAGAAGAAGAAAAGAAAGAAAGAGAATTTTCTTTATTTACAATTTGGTCTTTTTACCAAAAATCTACCATTTTCACTTAGAAGTCAAAAGAATTTTCATAGCCATCAAGAGAGAAAAATAATAAAGAGACTTTGGGGAACTAGAATATCAAGTTAGATTCAAGAGAATAGAAGTTGGAGGAGAAAGAAAGTCAAGTTAAAGTTTGGTTTCAAGAGAATAACGTATGAATGTTAAGGTTTTATGCTTTTTTTAAAGTTTAGTAGTGATAGAAAAGCATAAAAATGGTGTTAAAGTAAAGATTTCTCATGAGAAAAATATTGTGTATTTGACATGTTGATGAAGAGAGAAGTTGAGTAAGTGAATCAAGTGGTAGGAGAAGAGTAAAACAAGAGATTTTGATAGAAAGGAGGTTAGTGCCCATGAACTTCCTTGTTATTTAAGGATTAAAATGTGGCCTTTGTAAAGTAAGTGGTAATTAAGTATATATATATAGTGTGTGAAATAATTTCTTAAGTGAAGGAGGAAATTATAACAAAAGTATAATAGTTGGGTTATGTGTTAGCGAAAAATATACAAAGTATTAGATAAGTGAAATTATGGAAAATGTAAAATTTTATGGAAACAAGGACTAAATCGAAAGACTTGAGAAATACATGTGGTGAAAATAATACAAGTGAAATACATAGAAACTTGATGTGGAAAATGAGATAGTGGAATTAATTATGTAAATTAAGTGAGACGTCAAAGAAAAATTGTGTAATAATGAATAGAGAACTTTTATGAAAAAAAAATGATTAAATTGGAAAGTTATAAAAGTTTACAAGGAAATATTGATAATGAAACACATAAAAATAAAAGAATATATGAATTTTGTAATCCAAACTACAATTATTTCCTAAGTTGTGGAAATTAAGGGTTAAATCATAAATTTGGAAAAATTTATATTAGAAATAGAAAAGTGAAGTGCATAACACTTAAAATGAGAAAAATTGATGTTGTAGTGAATTTTGGAATATTAATAAGTATTGAATTAAATTATATGTGTTATTAAAAGTAAAATATATTGCTACACGAAATATTGTGCTAATGACTAAATTACAAAATACATAAAAGTGATATATGAAATACATGATAATGATTATTTGTGAATTATGGATGAATATTGATTTTAGAAATATATTACATTTATTAAAGATAATGAAGATATAAGTATACGGATTATTGATACAAGGATTAAATTGTAAAGTATGTAAAAGTATTATGCGAAAAATGTAAAAGTGATATGTGTGCATAATAAAATATTCTCAAGTAGACGAGATTAGAACTATTGGGATATAGATGGCATTCCATTAAGGAAATTTTAGCGCGCTTATCATCTTGCGCTTTAGCGCTTACTATTTCGCACTTCGATGCTTATCGTTTCGCACTTCAATGCCTACTGTTTTGCACTTCGGTGCCTACTGTTATATTAGTTCACTTTAGTGCACCTCTGTATCAGTTCTGTATATCCTAAGTATTCTATTTAGTCTACTGGGCCTTTGTTAAAAAGGTAAACAATTTTCGTTACAAGGTAAAGGTTTATCTCCGATTAATGTTCGAAATATTGAATCATTAAAGTGAAGATGTAAGTAAATTGAATGTATTTGAGGAAGTATAAGAAAGTGTAACAACCCGATAGTCACGGGTGTTGGAAAATGCATTTTCGAGACTCCGTTTTCGTAAATTAGACTCGTAAATATTTCGAATAGAAATATTCCTAATAGAAATATTTACGAAATTAGTTGTGTGGTTAATTAGATTTTGGTTAGGTGAATTTGCATGAATTAAGAGTAATTAGGTAAAAGGATTAAATTGCATAAAGGGTGAAAGTTGAATTATAGATTAAATAAAAATTAAAGGGACTAAAGAAGCAATGATCCCATTGGCATTAAATGAGGTGACATAAGATTTAAAACATGTGAAAAATTATTATATATATTATAAAATAAACCTTAACTATTAAAGTAAATATATTATATTATTATATAATAATATATTATATTATTATAATCAAACAAATAAATAAAAAGAAAAAGGAAATAGAAAATGAAATAAACAAACAAAGAAAGCCAAACGAAACAGGGAGAGAAAGAAAGAAAAGAAAGAAGGAAAAATTAGGGTTTCAAAGTTCCAAGCTCAATTGGTTAGTCAATTAAGTCTCTTTTCTTGTAATTTTTATGTTTTTGGAGTCCCGGTATTAAATACTACCCGACTCATGTCAAAATTTTAGAAATTATTGAGTTTTTAAGTGTTGTCTATGTTGAATAATTTTAGTATTAGGGATTAAATTGATAGAGTTTTAAGTTAGAAATGAAAAAAAAAGGATTGAATTGTAGAATAAATTGTAAATTTTGAGGAATAGGGACTAAATTGTGAAAATTCAAAATTTAGGGATTTAAGTGAAATTAAGGAGTTAAATTTAGTTTAAAGCGAAATTTGTATAAAAATATAGGATTAATTGTAAAGAAATAAAGCTAGTATCGGTTTAGGGACAAAATTGGAATTTAAGTAAATATTGAGTAAAAATTGAAAATATTAAATATGAGATTGAATTGTGTTGTATTGATGAATTTTAATTATTTTAATTTTATAGCTAATGTTGTACTGGAACCCTCAACTAAAAAGGGAAAAGATAAAGCCGATGAGGAATAGCTCAGAATTTCCGGTTTGTATTTCTATAATCCAAAGCTAGTTATTAATTGTTGTAATTTTTATTTAATGTATATGGTAAGTTCTGAGGTGAGTAATTGTTATTTTGATAATTGATTGAATGAATTGAATAAGTAGATATATATATATATATATATATATATATATATATATATATATTGAATGGATTGATTTTTGAATTGAAATGAATAAATGTGTAATTATGTGATTATATGAAAAATCAGTATTGGATATTGATTATATCTGAAATGTGAAATTAAACCCTATTCATTGTATCGAGCTGAGTCGGATATAAATGGCATGCCATAGGATTGGAAGAGTTTAGAGATTTCTTCGACTTTGAGTCGATGAGACACTGGGTGTCAATTTATTACTTCGGATATATTCGATGAGGCACTGGATGCCAATTTACTTCGGTTTAGCCAATGAGACACTGGGAGTCAAATTATTACTTCGAATTATCCGATGAGGTACTGGGTGCCAAACTGGTGTGTTTGGTAGGAACCATGTATCCGTCCGAGTCCAAGTCGTGTTAATAAGGGTAATTAATTGAAATTGCATTATGATTGATGTTAGATAATATTGTATGTGAAATGAAAATGGGACAGTGAATTGAAATTTAGATTGAGACACATGAATTGTGTATTCATGAATTGGATATGGAATGAGCAAAATTATTGTTTAAATATATGTGTATTATATTGTGAAAAGCTATTTATATAGCAAATATGAGAATTGAGATATTGTGAAACAAATGAAATGTGATATGGTTATTGAAATATTTAGATTGTATATTTGAGATTTCATTTTTTTTTATATTCGGATCATAGAAATACCACTGAGTTTTATTCAATGTACGGTTTTTTTTCCGTGTGCAGGTTGGGTACTAAATTTTGATCACCGATTCAACATCCAACAACAGTCCCGAACTCAAACGTGGTGATGTTTTATCTTTTTGTGTCGACATGTACCTAGGGCGTCTAAATAATAATTATTTTGTGGTTTGATTGTAAAGTAAATGGGATTATAAGTTTAATATTGGTTGGTTATATACATATAATATGTGTTTATGTTTGAGGTCATATTTTGACATATTTTAAGTTAATGCTAAAATGAACATGATTTAGGTAAAATAGATTAAATTTGGCATGTTTTCAAGTTAGATTTGAATGATGTTCTATTAATATGTTTTATTGATATAATTGTGGTACATATGAGGGTACATTGGTTAGGCATCTAGGATGATTGTTATGACATGTTTTGGATGCATTTGATTGTGTTTTGAAATTATGTCTGTTTGGTCGGCAATGCTTCGAAACCATGTTCTAGTGATGGATGTTGGTTAGGGGTGTTACAGAAAGACAATGACTAGTAAGTTAAATATGTAAAAAAAAAATTGTGAAAGAAATAGTGAGGTAATTATGAAAATTTACACTAAATGATGAAATATGATACATGTATTAAAAGAATAGTAAGTTTTATAGATTGATTTGAGGATTTAAGGACTAAATTGAGAAATAAGTAAAAAGGTTACAAATGAATATGACAATAAGTAATTGAGATGTAATATAATAAATAAACAAAGAAATGAGATATTTGGATTTAAGGAATTTAATAGAATTTGAATATCATGGGTACTTACTAAATCTTTATCGACTTAACGCGTTTATTTTCAATGCATAGGTACAGTGATTTTGAATAGTAGTAGTTGAGGTCATGGTCATCCATCTCATCACATCTCCAAGTGCCAATTCGGTATGTTTCATAATTTGGAATAGAATGACATGTATTTAGAAAGATAAGTGTGTTCCAAATAGTAAGGACTAAAATATAAGTTATGAAAACTTTACTTATTTTAGGGTCTAAATAAAAACTTTGGTGATATTTGCATTGAATTATAAAAATTAAATGCATACATACATAATTAATTGAGTATATGTTAAATAAGGTTGATTTGGGATTATTTTGAATAGGTTTTATACTCTGAAGTGGCTTGAAAACAGTGTAGGGGGTTTTGAGCAAATTTTCCAAGTGTTTTGTCCAAAAATTTACCTAAAAATTTACCTAAGGTATTGATACCTAAGGGTAAGGTATTGATACCTAGAGCTTGATTTTGAAAAATTCTAAAATAGAATGCATTTTTGGTATTGATTTTAGATTGGTATCGATAATGAAGGAAAAGTATCAATACTTAGGCCAAAGGTATCGATACTTTGCCCTTGTTTTGTGCAAGTCATATTTTAAACACTTCCAGACATAGAATAATATCTAGTAATGTCCTTGAACATTGAGAATGATAATATTGAAGTAATTTAATGAAAACCTTATTTTTTTTTGTTCAAATTTATTAGTTTTTAGCCAAAATCACTTAAGATTCACCCGTTGAACACATCGGAATATGATTCGAATACACAGATTGAATGCACACAAGTGCCATACCCGCAGCTAGACAAACTCAATAGCCTGTGGAAATTATGTAGCCAAGCTACCATGTAACCCGCCCATAAGCAAACTCGGACTCAACTCAATGAGTTCGGGGGTTTGCTTCCATAAGTGAACTCGGACTCAACTCAACGAGCTCGGATGCCTAGTTACATCTCACGAACTCGGACTCAACTCAACGAGTTCGGAACTCATATATCCTAGTGACATGTCACTTGTATTCTAATCTATTCCCAAGGTTCAAACGGGATTTTCCTCGATCACACATCTTTGCCGTCTTCCACGGAATGTTGGAACAGATACTTGGTAGCATTTCATATTTATCAAGTAGCTCACATAATTTGCATATTACTAAATAATAATCCACAAAGCATAATATTTCATGATAATAATCATCATATCATATAAATAACATTAAATTACTTAAAATGACAATTATGTTACCACATTTACACATGAACTTACCTCGGATCCAGAAACGGCAATTTACCATTTTAGTCCACAACTTGGCATTTTCTCGATTCTAGCCCGAATTTCAATTTTCCTTGTTCTATCATTACAAATATAGCCTAATTAGGACTCACATTATTCAAATTGACCCAAAATCATATTTTGGAAAACTTATAATTTTGCCCCTAAACTTTGTCAAAATTACATTTTTGCCCCTAGGCTCGTAAATTAAACTTCATCCTATTTTCTTATGTTTTATGACATGCTGATCATTTTTCCATTCTATAGAAACATCAAATTCTCACTCTAACATGTACTTATGAACATTAGGTATTTTTACCGATTATGTCGTTTTACTCGTTTTCACATAAAATCGCTTAGCAAAAGTTGTTTAACACAATTTCAAGCTTCATATTCTACCATAAAACATAAAAATAAACACATTTCACCTATGGGTATTTTTCCAAATATAAACCCTAGGTTAAATTGTTGCTAGAATAAGCTTAATCAAGTTACCGGGATTTCAAATATGTAAAGAACTTTAAAAACGGGGCTAGCGATCACTTACAATCGAGCTTGGGAGTTTGAAAAAACCCTAACCATGGCTGCTTCTGGTAGAAATGGTTGAATGAAGAAGATGATAGCTAATTTGGCTTATTTCCCTTTTTAATTCTTTTAATTATTAGTTTACCAAAATACCCCTAACTTAAAAATATTTTATTACACCCATTTCATGTCTATTTTTGTCTAGAAATTAACTAATGGTCTAATTACCATTTAAGGACTTCCCATTTAAAATTTCATAACAATTAGACACCTCTAACATGTAGAACTCAACTTTTGCACTTTTTATAGTTTAGTCCTTTTGACCAAATTGAGTGCCCAAACGTCAAACTTTTTGAACAAAATTTTTATGAAATTATTTCGTGAAATCGTAGACCATAAAAATATAATAAAATTAAAATTTTATTCGTCGAATTTGTGGTCCCGAAACCACTGTTCTGACTAGACCCAAAATCGGGATGTTACAAGCATATTCCGAGGGAAAGATCGAGCATGTTTTGGTAAGAGTCGATAAATTTATTTTTCCTATTAATTTTATTGTCTTAGATTTTGAAGCAGATAAGGAAGTGCCGATCATCCTTGGGAGACCTTAGTCATGAGAAGAACGTTAATTGATGTGCAAAAAGGTTAACTCACTATGCGAGTTCAAGACGATCAGGTAACTTTTAACATTCTTAAAGCGATGAAATTTCCTGATCCTACAGAAGAGTGTTCAGTTATGGAAGAGATAGAAACCTTGGTTTCTATGGAAAGCAATTTTGAAGAAGATCCATTGGAGAAAGCCTTAGATCTTGACCCTTTAGAGGATGAAAAAGGTGAAGAAAACATGGCTTTGATGGAAGCCAATCCGAGAAATTTTATTCAATTCACATAGTTTGAACCGTTGGAGTTAGAAGTTAGAGAATTTTTGCAACCCAAGTTGTCAATTGAAGAACCACCTAAAATCGAACTAAATGTACTTCCTTCCCATTTGAAATACGTTTATTTAGGTGACTGTTCCACTTTGCCTGTGATTATTTCAGCAGAACTGACGAAAGATCAAGAGGAGCAACTAATTGTTGTTCTAAAGAAATTTAAAAAAGTAATTGGTTGGACCATAGCTGATATTTGAGATACAAGCCCTTCTTTTTGCATGCATAAAATTGTTTTAGAAGAAAGTGAAAGAGCTCGAATTGATGGGTAAATGAGGCTCAATCCTATTATGAAAGAAGTTGAAAGAAAGGAAGTGATGAAATGGTTAGATGCAGGAATCATTTATCCTATTTCAGATAGTTCGTAGGTAAGTCCAGTGCAGTGTGTGCCGAAGAAAGGTGGAATCACGATTGTTGAAAATAAGTGTAACGAGTTGATTCCAATGAGACTGTTATTGGTTGAAGAATTTGTATTGATTACAGGAAGTTGAATAAAGCCACTCGAAAGGACCATTTTTCGTTGCCTTTTATGGATCAGATGTTAGATAGACTGCCAGGTAATGAATTCTATTGTTTTTTAGATGGCTTTTCGGGATATAACCAAATAGTTGTAGCTCCGGAGGACCAATATAAAACAACCTTTACTTTTCCATATAGTACGTTTGCTTTTAGGTGAATGCCTTTTGGTTTATGCAATGCACTTGCAACATTTCAACGATGCATGATGGCAATATTCACTGATATGGTTGAAAATTTTGTTGAGGTTTACATGAATGATTTTTTTATTTTTGGTAACACTTATGATATTTGTTTGAGTAATTTGGCTAAGGTACTGAAGAGATGCGAAGAGATGAATCTTGTACTTAACTGGGAAAAATGTCATTTTATGGTTAATGAGGGCGTAAAATCTCAAAGAGAGGAATTGAAGTCGATAAAGTAAAGGTGGACATAATTGAAAGATTACCAACCCCAATTAATGTGAAAGGAGTCAGAAATTTCTTAGGCCATGCCGGTTTTTACTGAAGGTTTATCAAAGATTTCTCGAAAATTTCTAAACCGTTGTGTTTGTTGTCAGAGAAAGATATACTATTTGATTTCAACAAAGCATGTTTGAAAGCTTTTGAAGATCTAAAAAAATGGTTAATCTCAGCCCCAATAATTGTTACACCTGATTAGAGCTCACCTTTTAAGTTGATGTGCGGTGTAAGTGATTATGCCGTTGGAGTTGTGATAGGTCAAAAAAGAAACAAAGTGTTTCACCCTATTTACTATGCAAGTAGAACTTTGATGGGAGCCCAACACAATTATACGGTAACTGAAAATGAACTTTTTGCTATAGTTTTTGCTTTTGAAAAATTCCGCTCATATCTTATAGGTACCAAAGTTACAATATTTACTAACCATGCGACCATTAAATACTTGCTCACGAAGAAAGATACGAAACCGAGGCTAATTCGTTGGATGTTTTTACTCTAAGAATTTGACCTTGAGATCCAAGACAGAAAATGTGTTGAAAATCAAATAGCTGATCATCTATCGAGGTTGGAGCAAGAAGAGGTAACTCGATCATGTGTGCCTATTAACGAGAATTTCCCAGATGAACACTTATTTGAGGTAAGCCAAATTCATGAAACACCTTAGTTTGTTGATTTTGCTAATTATCTTGCATGTGGAATAATTCCTCGAGAAATGACATACCAATAAAGGAATAAATTCCTTCATGATAGTCGGTATTATTTTTGGGAGGATCCATTTTTGTTTAAACAGTGTGCAGATAATATAATTCGAAAGTGTGCAGCTAAAAGTGAGATTGTTGAGATCTTGTATCATTGCCATTCATCTCCAAGTGGGGGACACTTTGGTGGTTCACATACTGCAGCAAAGATTTTACAAGTAGGTTTCTTTTGGCCTACACTATTTAAAGATGCTTATGCTTATATAAAGAACTATGATAAATTCCTAAGGATCGGAAATATATCAAAGAGGAATGAGATGCCCTTGACAAACATTTTGGAGATTGAATTATTCGACGTATGGGGCACTGATTTCTTAGGCCTATTTCCTTCTTCGTATGGGAACAAATACATCTTAGTTGCTGTGGACTATGTATCCAAGTGGGTTGAAGCTGAAGCATACCCTAAAAATGATGCTAAGGTAGTCCTGCGATTCCTACATAAGCATGTGTTTACATGATTTGGGACACCAAGATCTATTATTAGTGATGAAGGTTCTCACTTTGTAAACAAATGGCTTAAGTGGTCGCTTGACAAATATGATATGAAGCACAAGATTGCTACTGCCTATCACCCCCAGTCTAATAGGCAAGTTGAAAGAGTGAACCATGAAATCAAAGGTATACTTGAAAGGGTAGTACGCCCTAGCAGAAAAGATTGGTATCGAAGGCTCGATGATGCATTATGAGCCTATCGAACAGCATTTAAGACACCGTTAGGAATGACTACTTATTGGTTAGTCTTTGGAAAGGCATGTCATTTGCCATTAGAGTTGGAGAATAGAGCTCATTGGGCTTTGAAATAGTTGAACTTTAATCTTAAGCAAGCCGGTGAGAGAAGGATGTTACAACTTGATGAGTTGGAAGAGCTGAGGTTGTTTTCCTATGAGAATGCCAAAATGTGTAAAGAAAGATCAAAAAGATGGCATGATAGTCATATAAAACCTCGCGAGTTTAAAGAAGGTCAGAAGGTTTTTTTTGTTTAATTCAAGGTTGAAGTTATTTCCTGGGTAGCTTACAGCCCGATGGAAAGAACCCTATACCATCTACCAAGTTTATCCTTATGGAGCTATTGAATTATACAACAATTACGGAAGTACGTTTAAAGTTAATGGTCAACGTCTCAAACACTACAAGGATGGTGAAGTTGAGCGAGTTGAATCCTCGTTCAAATTAATAGACCCTTGATTTTTCATGAACTCATTTTGTAAATAAATAAATAATTAGAACTTATTTTCTTAACTTATTACATTTAATTAATTCTGCCTAAGAAAATTGGAACTTAAGCGGGACCGCTGTGACCCCTCTAACCTTTCCTGGGAATTAATTTAATGTAATTTGTTAAGAAGAAATTTTCTAATTAAGATTTAAAATTTTTAAGTTTCATTTGTTTTGTTTAAATTTTAAATTTTTATGTTAATAAAGGGGGTCAAATTTGGTCCAAGTACTAATCAGTTTTTTTTCTTGAGTAAGTTTGTAAATACAGTCTTAGTTTGAGTTCCAAGACAGCAAAAAGGAGGAAAAGATCCATACTTTGCCGCCACTCCCATTACTTTCCGCCCAAGTAGCCCTAATGTAGCTAAATTTTTGCTACATGTTGCCCTAATTATTCCTTATATAAACTCTTCTTCATTCTACTAGTTTTCATATCCCTCAAAGCAATTTGCTTAATTCTAAAAATCCCTAAATCTCCCTCTTGTGTCGCTAGCCTCAAATCCTAAAAGAAACCCTAGTTTCTCTTCCCTTTTTGCCGAAATCACCTATTACCGCCACAAGAAGATTGTCGAAGCACCAACGTTACTGTCGCACATCACTATTGTCGCTACTGTACATCGCCGTTGCTGTCACACACTGTTGTTACCGTCGCACCATCCTTTTTGTCACAAGATTTTCATCATAGCAAGTCCTTACCCACCTTGCCGATTTCTCTTTTCCCCCTTGTGCAGAAACTTTGCCAAGTTCTCAAGAAAAGATACCATGTCTCGCAAAAGAACTAGATCTTCAAAGACTACTCCTGAAAACTCGATTTTGATCGATGATAAAGTGAAAGAAAGATTTGATTCAATCTTCAAGCATCAACCTATGATGCCGAAAAAAGGTTTTAACTTGAAGAGTCATGATTTGATGGTTGTTCCTATACCAATTAAAAAGAAAATCAATGCTCTCAAGTAGGAACAATTTTGTGATGCTCGTTCACTTCCCAATGATAAACTAGTTCGAGAATTCTATGCTAGTTTGACTATGCAAAATGCTACTAAGGTCATCATTCAAAAGAAAAAGGTACCTCTTACTTCTAAGTCCATCAATGATTTGTTTACCTTACCTGATGTTAAAGAAGATGAGTACTACCCTATGATGAACAATATCAATTGGGATTTTTTTCAAAAAGTGCTTGATGTTATGACAAATCCGGGATCCCAATGGATTATAAGAAAGTTTGGGAGCCATTCTTGCCGAAGGGAACACCTAAAACCAGTAGCAAATGTATGGTTTTATTTCTTTCGCTACAGTTTTATGCCTATCTCACATAGTTCCACCATTTCGATGGAAGGGATGCTCTTGTTATATGCAATTTTGACAGAAAAGACCATTAATGTTGGGAAAATTATTCTCAAGGAGATTCATGACTGTGTTAAAAAGAAGATAGGAAAGTGCTTATTTCCCATCATTAATCACTTCACTTTGCTTAAGGACTTATGTTAAAACAAAAGTAAATCTGAAGGGGCAATATGTTCAAGGGTGCATTACAAATCATGATATTGAAAGGTTAGTAGAGAAGGTGCATGAGCTGAATCAAGGTGAGCAAGAAGAGCCAACTGAGCCAGATAGCGAGGAGTCAACAAATGAAACTGGAACTGAAGCTAATTCTGTTATAGACACTAAAGAATAATCTAACAAGGAACTGAGCAGTCCTAAACCAGTTAAAAGATCTGCAAACCCTGAACCAAAGGTTGAGCCAGAAGAAGAAACAGTCAAGCTAAGTGTTGAACCTGAATCTACAACTCCAATGCTGACTTCTACAAGTACTTCAAAGAAATCGGAGTTGTCAATTATGATGGATTTGTGCAAGTTCATACACAATCAACAACAAATTACTGGAAATATGCAAAAACTAGAGATGACTCAATTCGAAATACTTTTAAGAATATCTCTAATACTTTTGTTCTTGAATTCCTAGATGCTATCCTTGAGACATAGACGGAAGATACTGACTATGCAAGCGGAGATGGAGCTGAAGAAGACAAGGGGAATGATTCAGAAAAATAAAAGGGGGGATTCTTATCTTGTTATTTATTTAATTATTTTTAGATCTTGAGGAATTTATTTCTTTCGTAATTAGGATTTAATTTCTATAGAATAAAACATAATAAGCATGAATAAACTTAACACTTCTTTAAAAAGAAAAATACTAAGTGATGTGGTAATGGGAATGAACATGTCTAAGATTGGGTTATTAGGAAAGACTTGGTATTTAAGTAGTCTTAATGACTCACTTTTCCTTTACAAACCTACCTGGTATTCAGTTTTCATTCATTACTTTGTTCTTGCAATGAGGACATTGCTTCTTTTTAAAAGGGGGTAAGGCAAATAAATTACTCAAATTTTTAAAATTTTTAAGTATTTTTCAATCATTTCTTTCATAAGTATGTTTTAATAAATGAATGTTTAGAGACATTTTTTTTTTGTTAATGAGATAGTTTGTATGCAAGTATGAATGATGATTCTATCTAAGTGAACGTATGTTATCATGAAGAATGGAATGCTTGTATGATCTTAGTCTTAGTAATGTTTGCCATGAAAACTTAGTTTCTCTTGAGATTAGACATGCATGAAGGTTTATATTTTTAGAATTGACTTAGTAACTTTCTTGAGGCGAAATCCTAGAAGACATAAAAATCTAAAATGATATAGGCACTATTTCTTTGGATCGTTTGAGCCTTTTCGAGCCAACCTTATGATATTAGACCCTTGAAACTGTAATTTTGAGCTTAAAGGCCTATTTATTGCAATTTATCTACATTATAAACCAAATTACCATCTTTTTAAGTTATCCTAATTTTGTGCACCCATCTTAACTAAATTTGTCCTGGTAATCAACATTTGAGGAAATTTTCAAAAAGATGTATGTGCTCATGTTTAAAAAAAAAATGAAGAAAGAGCGAAGATAAGTTTGCTCAGTCTCCAAAAAGAAAAATGTATGAACATGAGTTCAAAATAAGTTTGGGGGTGTTCCAAGGGTTCACTTAAAGAAAAAGGTCATATTTCGAGAAATCCAGGACAAAGTTAAATGTTAAGATTTTGAAACTGAAATGTTCCATCTCTTTAAATCCCTACCTTTAACCGAACCCCATTACAACCTTATAAAAGGCCTATTAATTTGATGATTATGACACCTACATTAGTGGAGAGGAAGTACTAAGTTCAACATATGAAGATCATAAATAAACCTTATGATTGTTTGCTTGATTGATAAGAAATTATGTTGAATGAAGAATGCTATTTGTGGTTGTGAAATACATACAAACTATGATTTATGTTGGCATATTTTGAAATTTAGTATAAATTGTAAAAATGTTTGCATATGAATTACTTGTTAATAAAGGAGATCTATGAACATGAAGTTATTAATGCATGATTATGGGAAAAAGATTGATGCTACTTACATAGTTAGTAATTTTGCCTTAGCAAGACCTTTTGTTGTGCATAAACATTACTCGAGACGAACAATGATTTAAGTTTGGGGGTGTGTAAACTGAAAAATATATAGGATTTTTCTTATTCAATTTATCACCTTTTTACTTAAATTCGTTGCTAAAACTAAGTAATTGTTTAATAAATTAATGAAATATGTGAAAATATGAAATTACAGCATAGAAATTATTAAAATGTGATTTTATGATTTATTATATAGTTTTCATGGATAAAATGGCTTATTTTATATTTATTTGAACATATTATATTTTTAAGACATAAAATGGGTCATGCATGATTAAATTAAATAATAAAATATAAAATTATATTTAATAATTCATTTTAAAATATTTCATTAATAATTTGGGTTTTAATTAATTATTTATTTTATTCTTTGGTCCTTTAATTTATTGATTTATTTTGGACAAGTCTAATAACTTTGTTGGATTACAAAAACCGTCCAAATTGAAGACCAAGTTAACCCAATTTCGGCTACACATGGCTGTCCACATAAGTCACATTTTGGCTTAATTACACAAGGTCTTTACAATGTTGAAGAAATTAGAGATTTGCTCAAAAATTTACATTTGACCGAGTCTCAGCCCTGGGTTGTTATGGTATTTAAATTACTTAAAAATCAAGTAAAATTCAACTCAAAATCCACTAATCATGGCCGGCCACTCATTGAAGAAGCTTGAAGAGACTAAACTTCTCTATTTTTAATAAACTACTCCCCTCTCTTCACCTATAAATAAGACTTCATTTCACCATTCCTAATCATCCTTCATCCATCATCCATCATCATTCTCTCTTTTCTCTCAATTCTCTTAAGCATTTTTCATTCCCCACGCCTAGCATCATCTCTTCAAAGATATTTTAGCAATTAAGCCTCTTAAAGAGCCCTTGGTTGGCTACCTTGGAGAGCCATCAACAAAGGAGCAAAGCGAAGGAGCCTCGTTGATCAGAGTCTTGGGTGACAGCCACTTTGGGTTTAATCTTTCTTTTCTTTGATTTAATTTGAAAATGTTTGTTATGTGTTTTTTGTTCTTGTTACAACAATGTTAGCTTAATTTTATTTAAGATAGGATAATTGCTTTGATTAAATAATATTTATTTGATTCATGCTTATAATGTTTGTGCCTCAATTGATCATGTTTTCAATTAAAATCAAGTCTATATTTCATTCATACGTGATTGAAATGCACCTGAATTAGCTTAGCTAGTCTAACCAGAAAACAGCTAGTGGACACATAATTGAAATGTGCACGCTCAATTTAGATACTAACCCGATTAAATTGCAAGTTGCATAACAACTCTAACCAAGCTCTGTTATCTGCATAGTTGTTAGATTTGTGTGATTAAACTGTTTCAAACCTAACACGTCCTCATACCTCCTCGCATACGAATGCTAAGAAACCTTTAGTAAATAAGGATCGATGAAAATGCATATTTACTAAGTAAAGGATTCCGAAAGGACCTAATGTAGTTTCCAAACTCATAAAAGATCGAGTTGCCATGGAATGTTTTTCTGAATGTTATTAAGCATTTTGATAATAAATTGAGCTTAATTAAAGTAATTGTCCTAGTTTATTTATGTTATAATTGTTGCAAATTGTGTTTGATTTTGCTAAAATCTATTTCATTCATATAGTTTGCATATTTAGAATAAGTAACTCGATACTTACTTATTACCTGATAACGAGTGTGTACACTTGCACAAGCTTACGCGTTACACTATCACACGGAAGTATTATTCCATCCCTCAAAGGAAAATTGTCCGTAGATGAGAGACGGCGTTTAGCTTAGTGACAACAATATTGCTACAAAATGTACATTACATTTTAAAACAAACAAATTAAATTCCAATTCATCAGTTTTAAAAAGACAAAAGATATATCATACATATAAGACGCAATTAGAAGGGCGTTCGTTAAACAGACAATGGAAACAAGTTTCTGATGAAATTTCGACTCCTAAAAGGAGATTTGAACCAAAACAAAATTAGTGATGAGGAAAGGTTTAATATCTTCCTCATCTGCAACTTAGCCAGAGATTCCAAGTGGCACTGTGAAGATGCCCTGAACCAAACCACGCCGGGGGTTCAACATCCTTCCAAGCTCATTCATTAGGAACTTCCTAATGACGCACATTTTTATGACAACAGGCTTGTTCCTTTCTTTCGAAAAATCATTGACTTGGATCAAATACTTGAAACCGTTTTTTGAAATTTTCAGCCAGTTTTGTTTCCTCATCTTTGCCAATTGTACAATTCCTCCAATCAGCCCTATCAGCCACGTTCAATAGGCCAGCCACAACCTGCATCAATTTCAAACCTATCATTCTTTTTTTCATTGCTACAGATCATCTCTAAAACATTGGCTTTAGATATTCAAGTATGTTACTAACTTCATAATTATTAACACCCCCAAAAAAAAAAAAAAAAAAAAACACTTAAATGAACAAGTCTCGAATATTAGAATATTCATAACAGCAGATTATTCTGCAGCAAATGACTGATTATTCACCAATGGTAACCTAAATCACCTTTCCGCAAAACAATTTTAGGTTTATGGTGTGAGTTCCAAGATATAGCACAGCCCCACTTCCTATATGGATGTCAACTGAAGCATGAACACCCATCTCATTGACAAGAACTCCCTAGATAAGGGATATGGTTTTTTGTTTTCCCCCAATAACAATAGAAAGCTTCTCATCACTACCTTCTTTATTCTCTGTTTCCTATTTTTAGAAAAAATGTTACAATTGACATAATTCAAAAGAAGTTATGTCAGTCATTTATGAAAATGGAAAGCAATCATGAAAATCCATGTTAAAGAATAAAACAAACTAACTACCAACAATCTAAAAAGGAGGGCACTTTACTTAAGGAATAAGGATAGAATTCAAGGCATCTTGTTGAGAAATAAAATGCAAAATTCATTTTCTTAGGTTTCAATTTGGTACGCAGGTGCCCAGGTTCAAATAGGCAGCAGCATCACATTCAACGGAGAAATTAAGAATCTTACCTCGCGACCAAATTGGGCAGGAAACTTCTCATTCTCTTCAATTAAATGTAATAGGATTGAACCTTCAGGCAGTTCCACATAGAAGCAGCTAAAATTCTTATCAAACTGTGTCCTCAACCACTTTCTCCCCTCGGAATTATTGCTGACTGCATGAGAAACATGAATGCAAAGATTCAGAGGAACATAAAAGGGTTGGGGGGGATGAATTTGAGGAGGATTAGAACAGAAACTATATTCAGTATCCCTTCGAGACAGACAACACATTCATGCATTACAAAAGCCATACATATGGAAATTTTGAATGCAACATTATCAACGTGCATATGCACCACTCACTCAAATGTGATAAACTTACATTTTTTTGTAACAAATTCAAAACCCAACTTTTCAGCTGCCAAAGTAAAAATGTCTTTAAGAACAGCTGCTTTGGATGATGGAACAGGTACAGCCTACGCAAAAGGAACAGAATATACAATTAGATGTCAAAATATATACTTAACTATAAAGAAAACTCAACATCAAGGAAACAATTATGGAGAGAAACCATGTAACCTTATGTTTTATGTGTAACTTAGAAATTTACTCTTGAATGACTAAAAATGATTAAGGCAATTGCTTATTTAGTTTGGGAGTGGCAACAATACTTTATCTGCAAGTGTTTGCCATGTTCCATGATATAATATATACTTAAGATTAGAGACTTTATAATCAGGTAAAGCTGTACTGAGCAATTCGCCACTTCTTTGACTTTGTAAAGTTTACCTCCATGATATTCATAAGAGAAATCTCTTTTACCTGAAGGTTGGCATGGGTGCCACGTATTGATATCCATTCAAAGAACACTGCTTCTTTTCCCTGGTTTTTATAATACACCTTCAGACTGTTCTGGAATTTGCCAAGTTCAGTTTCACTATCTGCTGGTAGAGAAAGAGTATTTGGCATATGCTCAACTGGAATTATCAGTAAATGATCTTGGACAAGTGAGCCTTTCGCTAATGCACAGTAGAAATTCTCTCCTATACTTGTTACCAGATGTGACTCCACATTTGGGCTTGACAAACAAAACCAGCACTCTTTTGATCTGTATTCAGTCACAAAATAGATAATTACTATAGTGGTTTATATATTTTACAATAAGGATCAAAGGGCACACAATCTGCAATCTGCAGTTTTATTGTGTTGGCTAATAGATTTTTCTACTAAAAATTTTACTAAATTAACAATAACGCACAGTGGTCTAGTTGCAAGTTAAAATAGGGGGAAATTGATAAAGGCAATAAAAAACCAACCTGTTAGCATTAGCATTGCTAGATCCCGGTCTTTTACGAGAATGATTCTCACCATCATCCTGTAAACTGTGCTTAAAGTTGCAATCGGGGCCTTTTTCACACTTTCCTTTGATAATAAAGTCAAGACAAACACCTCTCAAAAATTGTTCCCTTGCATCAGCATCATGTGGGAAGTTGCACTTTTCTCCACGTGGACAAGTTCCAGAGGATATAAATTTAAAACACACCTTATTAGTATCACCATTCCCATGCTTTTGTCGTTTGTTCGACACATCATATCTCCAGTATTGCGAATCAAGTTCAATATCACTAGCTCTCTTTGTGGTTTCTTTAGGACGATCCACTTGGTCAACTAATGTATACGGTGATAAGGTAGTATTTGGTGGCTTTGCACTGATCTCAGCAGCTGCCATAGCAGATGATGGAGTTGGAGAAAGCGCGTGAAGAAATTTCTGAGGAGCAGATGCAGGAAACAACAATCACAAAATGCCTTTAACAGCTAAATCTAGCAGTTTGTAGTGCTTGAAACAATAAACACTTCAGATAATCCTCGCAAGATAAGATATTATATTAACCCAAATCATAATATAGAAAGAATAGTTTGATTATGCAGAAATTCTTCAAGACAAAAAAAATGATGCTGAATCTACTTTCCCTACTTCTCTCTCCTCTGGCATGCAGAAATGTCTGAACTCTTTAAACAGGAGGGAAGAGCACGGCAGAGCACAGGAAATATTCAAGTAGACAAGAAACAACCACCTCTAATTTGGAGGTCCAGTGAAAGCATAGTAGCAATTTAAATGTTCCTCAATTTAGATATCAATATCGTACCATCACAATGCAGGTTAATGCTTCAATAATAGAAATTTATAGGTAAAAACCTCACTGAATACAACAAATACTCAGTATATAAGAAAGTCACACCTGTTTCTCTTTATTCCCAACAGATGCAAGACCCAAGAACCGAGTTACATGTACAGCATCAACATTACAATAAGGTTCACGAGCATAATATGCACCCTTAGTACCTGCAATGTGATAGCTAACAGGGAGAACAACCATTAGCGAAAGAAAAGAAACAACTTAACTAACAGTAAATAAAATAAAGAAGCATAATTCCGATAGGTTGTAAAGTCATTATCGCTTCTAAGGTATCATAGTCTTTCATGAGAAAAACTGCTCTCAAAATGGCCACATTGGGATGTCTAAGAGGATTGGCACATCACTGTTGATTTTGCCAGCCAACAGAAAATGCTAGTGACTATCAAATTCTCCCTAAAATCTTTCCTTCCAGTGAAAACATTTCTTTGCACTTCAGACTGAACCATTATTGCATATTCTATAGTTTCAGATATTTCATGAAAATGAAATTCAACTCCTAACATTACAAGGCAGTACTTGAGGTGGTTATATACATACAACAAACAGCATCTGACCATTAAATTGTTGTTCTGAAAGGGGATGGCAGGATTGGACTAGAGATATTTCAAATGAGAGGAGATATGGATCTAACTAAAACCTTGAGCCTTTTACAATATCAAGATGTCTAAAAGTCTAAGATAAGCTTTCATTTGATAGTAGAACACTGAGTCTTGGACACACAACAAGCCAGAGATGTCAAAAAAGCAGAATATAGTTCAAAGTATCAAATGTATCTTTCATCTCTAACATTTCACTAAGTGTATGACCTTAGACCATGAACAATATAAGGATTAATGTACCTGACTCGATAATTTTTCTATTAACATCAAGTTGGGTTCTGTCATTAGTCATTTCAACTTGAAGCTGTTGTGAGATAAGAGTCATCATTAAATACTAATTTGAACAAGAACCATAAAATAAACATTCATGGTCATGGAAACAGCATCATATATCTGACAAGAAGCATAAAAACTGTATATTTGAGAATTAGATGCACCAAGTAATGCAAAACCTTCAAACATCACGTACCGTGGTTTGATCTCTGCAACTAGTTGGGAGACAGTGGAATCACTGCCAGAAGAATCTGAGATTCCTGCAGGGATATCTGATGCAGTGGCTCTATTTGTGATACCACTTGGCCATTCATTAGTAAAAACTAATTAAGGAATTCAAAATAAACAACCTAAAAGTGAATCAAATTTAAAATTAAAGTCTCGATGCCTATCAAAGCAAAGGATATCTTAAAAAGAAATCAACTATTCCAGGTTCCTCGGCGAATGCTCGTAGCGTGTCAATGTCAATTTGACTATATGTTCCAAACTGTTGCCCATTAGACAACTGCCTACCGGATAAGTAAGCCACAGACAAACCTAAATATAAGCACAAAAAATCAGATATGATAGAAATGTTTCACATGCACCTTCTAGCCTAATTACGTATACTTTCTCAGTAAACAAACAGAGACTACTTAAAAGAAGTTTTAAAAAAAAAATTACCATGGAAAGTGAACTTCCCGCTGCCTTTTAACCAAAACAAATTGTCGCAAACCTTGAAACCGTCCATTTTGAAACCTTGGTTAGCGGAGTTCCTCGAAACATCCGACAAAACCTTGGGTGCACCAACTCCGTAATCGCCGATGAAGTAAGTCGGGAGAGGAACTTGGGCCCGGCCTTCAACGTAGTCCATTAATTCATCAAGCCGATCTGGTTCATCGGGGAAGAACTGACCCACGCAAAAAAGAGCATCGAAAGGACCCGCTGATTTGTTTACCTGAAAAAACATAATGGTTTTTTTAGCTCCCCGCAGTTCAGAAAAAAAAAAACCAAAACCCTAACAGAAACATGGAGAAATCTAAAAAATAAATGAAATGAAAGAAACTTACAGAGTTGACTCGCTTGAAGAGCTGGTTGAGACGGCCTAAAACGTCCCCGCATAGTAGAATTCTCGGAGAAGTCATGAGAGAGGAAGAGAGAGAACGTTGTGGGTGAACGCCGGAAGCCGCGTTCTCTGAAATGAAAGATTGAAGCCTGGGAACTTGGGCTTATGCGGAAAGTCTCAAATGGTTCCAGCCTTCCGGCCCATATTTGCTGGGCTAGATCTAACCCTCAAATATACTCGAGAGTTAATAGTGTTGTTATAATTAAACTAAAATTGATAGTCTGAGAGGACTGCAGTTTAATCTTACATTTTTCTCTCTTTCTCCATTTTACTTTCTGCTTCAATAACTTCGTATTTTCGCATGCGAAATACTTTATATAAATTTTAAAATAATAATTTTTATAATAAGCTAATCACGTTATTATCAACACAATTTTTAGTCTTGAGTTAACATCTTTTAGACGAATTTTAATTATTTTGATTTAAAAATGTTTTAATCAATTTTCATTTACATGTGCTAATTAAGTAAACCGTTTAATAAATATATTGTTTATAATTTATTAAAATTTAAAATAAGTTATAAGTACAATTATATTAAAAATTTCAATATCTTTTTATATTTTTACAATATTTCGTTACATTTAAATCTAAATATATATTCAATCATTGATTTTAATTTCGTTGCTGCATCTCACCAAAGCTAATGATTAATTTTAACAGAAAGATGAAAAGTTACACTAGTAGCCCTTGATTTGTTTGTGGTTAATTTTGTTTTTTATTCATCCTAATTTATATTTTTTTGTTGGGTTTACAATTTTTTGTTTTGAAAGTTGGCTTTGTCAAATTTAAATATATTATATGTAATATAAATATAAAATTAATAATTATAGAAAGTAAAGATAGATGTTATTATATAAGATTTATTTTTATAAAAAAGATTATGTATATTTTATTAGTTAATATGAATATATATTTTAAACTAATGTTTCTAATATTTAACATTAACGTAAATTTATTATTTAATATAAATATGAGTTTAATATTTTTTTTATTATATATACAATTATTTAATCCAGTTCATTTTGATGGTGATTTTCTACCTCCACTGCAACAAAAATAGGTTTTTAGCAACGTTTTTTGGGCCTATAACGTCACTTACCTTTAACGGCGCTTTTCTACAAATGCCACTAAAAAACATGACCTTTAGCTGAATTTTTGGAAAAAGCGCAGCTAAAGACCATATCAAATTCCACTTCTTTTTTAATCATCTCATTTGCATTCTTACTTTAAATGATCATACAAAATTTTAATGACCTAACAATGGACACATTTTAAATTGTTTTTGAGTTCAAAAACATTAACAATTAACAAGAGAACTGTTCATAATGTTTGATCAAAATGTTAACATAATCATCTTTTGACTACAGTACATACTTTCTTCTAAAACTAAAATCTTTGAAACTTCTGCCGAATAAACAACATGATGTTCACTATGAGAAATTTCAACTACAAGCATACTACAATAAGTTACTACAAAAGAGTTCTTTCAAAGCTGTTACCACTGCATTATAAATCTCTTCACCCCATTCCAGCTTTAGATTTGTTAGTTTCTCCTGAAAATTGGATGCCAATCTGGATTCTTCAGATTCTCCTGCCATGATGAGCATAGAGTAGTGGCCTGAATTTCCGCTTCATCAGGAGGAAATCGCGACTTACAAGTGTCATGAAAAGCCTTTGGATCAAGCTCTCCCATTCTCTTTAATCCAATATTAGTGCGATTACCCAAAAATTCTGGCAAACCCTGCGTAAAAGAATAAGGACATTGAATTTCCAGCATTCAATTTTATATAGCTTTAACTTGTACTTCGGATTACAAAAGAAACAAAAGAAATATACTGAATTTAAAACAAAAGAAAAAATATACTGAATTTCCAGCATTCAATTCGGATTACAAAGGTTCAGTTTTATATAGCTTTAACTTATACTTTGGACATCAACAAATCTTCAACATTACAAAACATCAAATCAGCTTAATAACATCACATTCAAACTGTCTTATTAGACCCATCCGAAAAGCTTAATTAACAACAATTTACAGCCTTGAACAATGAATTTAACTCATTCAATCA
Organism: Gossypium anomalum; assembly: GCA_025698475.1. NCBI lineage: Eukaryota > Viridiplantae > Streptophyta > Magnoliopsida > Malvales > Malvaceae > Gossypium > Gossypium anomalum. The sequence goes on from CM046961.1 coordinate 17,519,548, forward strand.
GCAACAAAAACTAATATTTAACAACTATCGTTTTCTTTTATTTCAGACATGCAGCAGACCAAGTCCTCCACATATTACAACACATTCAAATCAGCATTTACATGCTGAAACAATGAGTTTTCAAGCTGCAGTTTCCAGCAGTCATTTAAGCATTTAATTGTCAAATTTTTACTTCACTACTAACAACCGAAACTTAGTAAGAATAACATAATATTTTAGCTACTAAACTCGATTTATCAACCCCTATAACCATAACTTACCTGCATGCAAACATCAGAATTTAACATGAGAATTTACAAAGTTTCCTTTGAAAAACTCACTCACAAACACATTCAATTTGTCCTATTTTGGACAGCACAAGACAGCAAACATGCAGGGCATTTGTATCCGACAAGAACACACTCAATAGTATTAAAATTTATTAGCTCATCATATCAAAAATCCATGCTTTTTAATCCTGTGATAACTCAATTAATTGGTCCTAAAACTGGAAAGCATAAGGCAACAAATGGGACTGTCTTTACAGCCCCCATTGGCATGAAAATAGAACCATTAATTTGTTCAAATTTTGGACAGCATAAAAAGGGGCACAAAATTGGACAGCATTAATTTTTACACTATTTCCGAGCAGCATTTAGACTTACAATAAACGAATCTAACTAATGCTAGACAGTAAACATTTTCAACCATTAAATCGAAACCGAAACATCAATGCTAATTTAATAATTTTTTTATTTTAGCATAAAAATAACAAAACGAGTTTAAAGAAAACTCACAAGAAAATTCCCCAAGATCAAATCTATCTACACAATTCTGGAATTCCCCTGGCTGCTTAGACCTTTTGCCTCCTTGTTAGCTAAACATAGTCAACCATAATATAATAAAAAATAACCAAATTCTACTAACATCAAAGAAAAATTTTACAACTAATCAAAGAGCTTTTCTTCTCTACAACCCACAGTTACGCCTACCACCCACAATCCATCATCATTTTTCTTTACAACAAAGTTAAAGAGAGAGGAGAGCTTAGAGAAAAAATTACCGAGCTTGAGGATACAACTCTTAAACAAGCTAAATTCTTAGTTTCCTTCAACATGCAAATTGTCTCTCCTTTTTCTTTTGGTGATACGGTTAAAAGAAAGAAGATGATGACCATCTTCCTCTTTTTTCCATCTTTTTATTATTATTATTTAATATTTTATATTACTTTAATTAAAACAAACATAGACCACACACTCTCACCCACTCCACCACCGACCACTACATATTAAAAATGACTAATTGTCATTTGAAGCCTCAATAATAATTAAAATCTATAGAAATTAAATAACGTTTCTATAAATTTAAAACACCACAAAAGCCCTTTAATGACCGACACATGTAAAGAACAGGCAAGAGTTACAAAGGATAAAAAGAAAAGGAAAATAGATAATAAATGCAACAGATAAATTACCTCAGCAAAGAACCTTACTATCCTCCATATTTAATTTTGTCTTAACTCTTGCCTGGCACCACTTCTTAACTTATCAACTGTGTCTTTGACACTATTGAGACCAGAATGCAACAAAAGGAAAGCAGAAAACAGCAATGAGGAATAAAATCTTTAATTTGTAATGGAAGTCAAATTCAAGTACCAATATGAAAAAAAGAAAAAACATAAGTACTAATTTGAAATTAAAATCAAATTCAAATACTAAAAACTATATTTACCTAAAATCCAAAGACTATATTTTCTATCTCGTACCAAAAACAAAGTTTAACGAAAGGAGAAAAGTAACAAAGTTGAGGCATTGCTAAACAACAGTAACAGTTGGAGTACCAATTAACTAGATTGATTTGCATGATGAAGTATATAAACTTAACCGAAGGAAATGATATAAGCAACATGTCCAACACTAATTTCATGGAGGTGGAAAAAGCAAGATGCATGTCATTATAGTCGATTTGTTTTACAGATCAACTCACCATTGCCGCAAATGCAAGGTGTTTTGCTCATCTGATGGTTGAACCTCCTTTCATGCAAAAAATGGACAGAACAAGATTACTAGGATAAAGTCACAGAGAAAGACAAACAATGAAGGATCAGAAAGTTATGCTGCAAAAATCATATGCTTGGATGAAAAATCATGTAGGGTTCCACAGCAATAAAGTCATATTTTGTGAACATTCTTTATTTTTATTGCTGTTTCTAATTTTCAGGGATACAGGATTATTTTTCCAATAACTTCTTGGTTTGCTGGTAATCAGCCATTTAAGGCAGCCACCATATCCAGGTTCTACTGCAACACCCAGCCCTCCTCCCAAGTTGGCTAATTTGCCGTCAACTAATAGAGTCAGAATAATAGAATTTAGTACTAATTTGAGTTCTCTAGTCAGAGGCAAGAGCAAATCTAATTCTAACTAGACTGGCATATTTATGGGACCGGACACAATCCAGTTCCTTTAGATCTTCAAAATACAAACGTATGGTTAAGTCAACAGTTCAAAGCTCAAAAGAAAGACTGTAGCTTTCACACTTACCCTCTCCATCAAAGAACAGTTACTTATTGTCTCCCAGCTCTCACTGTCCAAGCATAATATTTCAACTTCCCCACTATCACATGTAATCTGTCAATTGCATGGAAACAAATTTAATCAAAAGAGTTGGATTGTTTTACCCTTAGCCAAGCAGAGTATGTCACTCTTTCATTTGAGTTTCTTTCCTTTTTCTTTCTGTGTGTGGTGTGGAAGTTCGTTAATGCACTTATATCACATTTTATAGCTAATTAAGAAAGTCAACAATAGTAAAACAAACACTTTCAGAAAGAAAATATAAATAAACTGAAAAAAGAAAATATGAGAATGAATATTCAATTCAAAATCAAGAAAACCTTATTACTTCTTGAACACATTAGAGACAACCAAATAAAAAAAATCAACAACTCCAGTTAAACTGAATTTCTCACATAGTTCCCAAGCAGCATCTAAAATTTATATTACAGAACAAATACTCCATTGACTAACAATATGTGCAAGCAGTTATCTTGTGAGTGTTGTTTTCTGGGTTAGAGTCATCCACGGCGCCTGAATAGAAACTGAAAAATAAAGATAAAATAAAATGAAACTAAAACCGGCATATATTGCAAAACTTGTAGAAAGATCTATTCCTTTGACTTACCAGCTATCAAAGGCAGACCATACTTTGATCCGCTGTCCAATTAATACCTCATTTCTGGTACCCGATTCCTGCTTAGTTAAAAAGAACTGTTAGTGATGAAACATTAAAACAAAGGTACTGGGGAAAAGGCCGTGAATAGAACAGAATAGGAAAAGAAAAACTGAAACCTTGCACAGAAAGAAAAATCCATGAATAGCAAGGGTATCCACAAACCGATCATATATACCATCTATGCGGCCAGGCATCAAACGCTAAGTAAGTTACAAGCATGCGACATAGGTGACAAAATGGCAGAACCCAGAAACGCTAAAGGGTTCAACTTATCAGAAATTTAAAGCTTCAATGAAGCAACAATGCACAAAAATGTTAGCATTGACAGCAATCGCAACACCAAAACCTTGGGAAATATCAACGAGGTTCCCAAATAAGAAACCCTAATATTTAATCAACGTAAGAGGCTAGGGGAAAAAAATAAGGGATTTGGGGAAAATTTTATTGCTCAATCGAAGAGGAGGAAGAGAAAATTACCAGAAATTCTAGGGGGAAAAAATAAGAGATTTTAGGGGAAAAAGTTAAGGAATTTGGGGATAAAACTAAGCCTAGCAAAAACCGCGCAGTTTCTTTAAAAATAAGAGGATATTTTGCTGTATTTTTCTCATAAATGTCATTGGCTCACCTTTAACCGTATTTATGAAAAAACACCGCTACTACTTACCTCTTGCGGTGTTCATGATAAAAACGTCACTACTACTTTATCTTTTACAGCGTTTTTAATCCAAACACCACTAAAAGCTTAATTTTCTATAATGTTCCATCTCACCGGATGTAACCCAAACACATATATCCTAAGGCTTCACGAATTAAAACAATCTTTCAGTATTCACATTCAGAATGCGAGGCTGCAGTATTTCATTCTAGATGTTGACGTGGAAGGCTATCATATGTATAGGGTTTTCTTCATTATACAGTGTCTGATGTATTGTTCACTTTCATGGTATCAACTGTAATTGTTGTATGGCAATGGTTAGGACTCTGTAACCTGGCATAATTGTAGGGTTAACAATAATTAATCATGTGATCATTATGACTATATATTTTCTCATCTGATTCTCCTGCACTGCACTGTGAATGCAGACACAGTTGAAATAAAGCAGGTGTTTTGGAGAATTTTCAATTCAAAAGATCAAATCAGGGAGCTAACTAATTTCACCATTTGGCCAGCTCTTTGCAAGCTTTGGCATTACTGTCTTCCACCTTTTTTGCATCATATGCTTCACATCATCATCATCAGACATGCCTAACCTTTTGTTTCACTTGTTACTATATCGAAACAGCTCAAAGCATGTTTGTGACAGCTCTCCCTTGAATGAGCTAGCTGCTCATGTTCACATATCTCAAACTACTTCCCAATAAGTTCAACATTGTCAACACCCAAGTCTTCTTCCAGTTGTTTTATGGCATTTCATTTTATTTCCTTTTGTCCCATCCCATCTGTTGCGAATCACATTATAAACTCTTTTGAAATGATGTAATTTGAATATCTCAAAAGCACCCGTTTTTTTCTGCTATATGTGAAGATCTTAAGGGTTCAACTTCATCCATCATTATTCCCAACAGGGAATATGACACTTATTCTGCAATTATGCATATATTACTAAAAAGTTATGCATTTTGAGTTATGGATAACAATCTTGTTAGAAAACTAGAATTATAGTAAGCACCATATTAATTTTATTCTCCATACCGTCTTCTTTGGCAAGTAGCAGTCTTTCTTTTTTTTTTGGGGGGGTGGAATTTATGTTTATTTGTTGGAAAATGGAGAGGATGGGGTTGACAATCAAGTTTAGGACAAATCCTTGCGTGAGCTATGATTTGCCGGGTCAGATCCTAACGTTGTTCCTGCGAACCTGACTAGCTTTGTTCGTTTGTAACTTTGTATGACGCCAAAAATGTTGGCGCTTGTCAGAGATATTGTGTCTATCACATATAACTTTCAAAGTATCAGAACCAGATTTTCCATGTTGAATCTAAGCCCAAGGGCCATTAACTTAAGGGTATTGACTTAAACAGCTGCAATATATAGTTCCTGCTACTTACTAACTGGTGACACTGTAATCAGATTTTAAGAGATCTTTTGTCTTATTAAACTTGCTTGAAAGATAAGTGATCCAAGTCAGCTGTTTTGGCTTCAGTTCAGGCAAACAGCAAGGATTTGAATATCCTGTTCTTGTTTCCAAAATCTTGTAAAGTGGACGCTACCGGCTCTTCCCTATCTATATTGAACCTTGGGATAGATCATCAGGATTCTGTACAGCAGTAAAATTAAATATGGAACATGACTTGGCAATGCTCACTAAAGAACAAATGGATTAGTAATATGACAAGCAACAGCTATAAAACAATGTAATCTGCCATTCAGCAGCTTCAAAGCCTCTGCTAGATCGAAAACGCCATTGATGGAGTACGGCTGCCGTGCTCAGAGCATCCAAGACTTACATGGTTCTATTTTCTATTTGATTCCAATGACCTCACTTCAAAACAAACTGTCCTGGCCATTGAATTATATGATATCCACCACAGATCATCATCATCATCCAAGATCCAATACCCGATTCTGGGAAAAGGGATTCACCTTTTCATCACTGGAGAACAAATTGACCACACCATGCAATGCACCTCAGAAGGTAAAGATTTTAGTGATAGAGAGGTGAGATGCTGCTTTTTTCCTTTCTTCTTAGATTTCTTTCTTTCATGCACATGGATATACTTTAATTGTGATTTAGACCTGATATAGTTCAACTAAGTTCCATAATAAGTTACAAAATATGGGACCAAATCGTAGGGTCATTGGTAGAGTCTAAGAAAAGTAGCAATCCATATCTATGACCTATATGATCCTTGATGTTGATTATTGGCAATGGCAACAATAGAAACCTGAATATAAATTTGAGATTGAAATTGGGTTTAAAAATTATATAAATTTCATAGGATATGTCGATTACTGGCTAAATGATTATGATGACATCTCAGGGTCGATGAACATAACATATATAGAAAGCTCAAAGCTGTAAATAAAATGGTGATAATCTAGGAGTATATTGCAAGAACAAGTAAGGTGCAATGCAAAATAATGGTAAAAAAAGGGGTGGGGGGGGGGGCGGGGGGGCTAATGGGTCCTATTCTAAGACGTATCCTCCATCTTGTCTGGTAAAGCACCCGATAGTAGCGACAAAGGCTCAAAGCACGAGCGCATATGAAACTGAGGTTTGCAACACAGCAAGTGGGGCCTTGTTTTTTTGTCAAGCTACAATTAAAGTACCTTCCAGGAAAGGGCATCGACAGTAAAAAGTTCCCGACCTAACCTACCTTGCTAACCCTAGCTACCTCCCATTAATATTTCTCAAACATTGTTGTTGCTTGGTGATAGGTCTTAATTAATGAAGTTCGTAATTGTGTTGTATTATTAGAGCATATAATGTATGTGTATATATCCCTATCATGGCAGTGGGGTTGTGATGGTCCATATTGTGGACTTCTTCTCCAAAGGGAAGATGACATCAGTATAAGATAGTGAAAAGTGGAATATATGAATTAAACCAGAGAAAGACAAAAATTAAGTTCAAAAGCTAGCCTTCTCACTGTCATCAATCAAAAAGGACTTGTTTTAGGCGTTTAGCCATCATGATTCTTCTTCTTCTCTTCTTCTTTTCATGTGTTAAAGCAGCTTTTGAGCTAATGCATCGAAATTAAGAAAGCGGGTTTATGGTTTTGTACTGTTTTCATGCACGTATGCGTGGATATGATTGCTGTAGGTGAGAGAGAGAGAGATTTTTGGGGGTGCAAAGCAAATGGGTGGGGTGGGGGATGTTGACGTTATTGGTTTGGACCACGTAATCTTTTTAGGAAGGGTTTGATTGATCCCAATAAAGATTTGGAGTATCTCACAAGTCACAAAAGTTCACCCCCTTCCCCCACCCTACTATATGTATTTTTGTGGAGGACCTTTGGGTTTGAGGTAGCGGCCTCAGCCTCAACCTCACCCACATGATTCATGACTCATATTTCTTCATTCATGCTAGTCTTCCTCACCCACACTCTTGATACTTGAATTGAAACCCACGTTTGGTTTCTTCTCTCTTTCTGTGTGTGTATAGGCTGATAGTGTTCATCATGAAGAAGCATATATTGACTTTTGAAGCTCGTTGCGGGTGTTTTCCACGACACACATGTATATATTTTTCTAATAAAAAACTCATTCAAGGAATCTGACTTCCCCCTTCCCCACTATTGGAAAAAAGCTCAATTAATGAATGCTAAAACCATTGTGTAGCATACATGTCAACATTCCAACTTTCTGTCCAACACATTCAATAAAATTTCTTCAACATAACTAATATTATTAATTAATCTAAATAATTAATAATATTTATTTTTTATTAAAACATTACATAACTATATATAATTTGAATACCCTAATAGTTTTAAAAGAGACTTCGTATTCTTTTAAGTTTGTATTACTTTTTTTTGACATTATAAGATAACACCATTTCAATTTTGGCACCTAGACTATACTGAAACTTAAGAATTAATATATATAATTTAATTTTCGACATAATTTAGTCTCTTTATTTTATAATGTCATTAATTAATAGAAATAGTTAATATTGTTAACTATTTCAATCGAAATATTGACATCAATTTTTCTCAAGAACACTATTTCAATAATTTTTTTATCATGATGTTCCAATGAGTGTTTTTAAGGGAAAAAAAATACTAATAACTATTTTCAACATTATTTTTATTGTTATATGACTATTAGGTGAATTTGTCTTTAAAAAAATTTAAAATGTTACACCAAAGAATTTAATAAAAGAATTTTAATGATGGTATAACAACTGGACCTAAATTTTTAAATCAGAAAATAGAGAACTGTGGAGTGTGCCTTGCATTTCGTCTGAAATAGAGTCGATATTGTGACGAGGAAGAGTCGACGTCCTGACGACACGACACACGGCGTCTTGAAAAGAAGAATCCATCGTCTCGAAGATGCGAAAAATTATGTCCTAAAGAGCTGATAGCTACGTCACAGCGTGGCAACGTGTATCCTACTAAACTGAGTTTCTTTTCCTAGTTAAACTTTGCTATCTTTTCCTAATTTAACTCTAATAACTTTAGGGATATTCTAATTAGATTAGTCATGAATTTTAGCCTATAAATAGGGTTTTAGCAACCCTAGAGAGCTTGATTCAATAACAAAAATTAAGAGAGAGTTTGTGAGAATTTCAGGAGAACTTTATATTTTTTTGGGTTCGAGATTATTTTTGTTTCTCCATCTTGTACTTCTTTTTCGGTATTTTTTGTTTCAGTGAAGTTTTCTTTACCCATGGTTTTTAATCATTTTTTAAGGGTTTTTCCGCGTAAATATTTGTGTCCAATTTTCTCATTTTTCATTTTTGTTCGTTGCATAATTCAGGTTTAACCCAACAAACTAGTATTAGATCAAGGTTCAATTTCCGCATTCAACTCGTTCAAAGATGGCAATGAGGTACGATATCAAGAAGTTCAATGGGATCACAATTTTTAGTTTGTGGCAAGTTCGGATGATGAAAATTCTGATACAAAATGGTCTGAAAAAGGAATTACAGGGAAAAAGCCTGCGGATGCGAATCAAAAAAATTGGGAAGAGCTTGATGAGAAGGCATTGTCAACAATTCAATTGTGCCTCATGAACAATGTGTTGCAGGAGATGTAATAGCCCGAATTTTTTTTCAGTGGTGTCAGAAACAGTGGTTTCGAGGCCACCAAATTCAGCGAGTAAATTCGTAAATATTATTATTTAATATTTATGAATCAAATATGGTTTTAAAAAGGTTATTGAACTGGTAATTTATATTTTATAATGATTTATTAGGTTTGACTGGTAAGACTCTAGGTCAAGTGGTTTTAGAAAGTGAGGTATCGGGACCTCGTTTCTATAAATCGAGTCATAAATATTTTTATAAGTATTTACAGAGTATCATTAAGATGGTATTAAATTTTTGTTGAAAAATTTTAACGTTCCAATAGTTAATTAATTAAAAAGGACTAAATTGAAATAGGTGCAAAACTTACTAAATATAATAATTAAGTGATTAAATGGCTTAATTAATAAAAAAGGAAGGACTTAAGTAATAAATATACCTAAATTAAGATGGTGGGACGGCAAGTTAAGGAAAAATAATAAAATAAAACAATTGAATGGCAAAATTGTAATTTTGATGAAATTAAAAACAAACGAGTTAAAATTTAAAGGCTTCCTATGCATTTCTTCTTCTATTTTTGGCTTAAACTGCCATAGGAGGGAACTTTAAGTTGGTTCTTCATTTCTTGTTTCATACAAAGATCCCGTAGATACTCGTGAAAAAAGAAAAATAGTGGAATAGTCCTTAAACTTTTGCAATTACTACAATTCAATCCAGGTAAGTTCGTACGGTTAAAATTTAATATTTTTATAAATTGGTGATTATTATTATGCATATATATTATTTTGTTGGAAATAAATTATTTTTTAAATTACAATATTGAATTGGATGTTCGGTTTAAATTAAACGTGAGATTTAAGTACATTCGTAATTTGGTGTATGATGGTTTTGGAGGGAGATATTGGAATTATTCCCAAGTAAACCGGGGTTCAACATTTGTTGCGAACTCTCGTGTTTTACTTTCTGTTTGGTGTAATTGGGTGTATCAGCTCTTGCGAGCTTCTTTTCAGCTTTCGAGCTTCCGTTGGTGTATATGGGAGGACCAGCTCTTATAAGCTTTTGTTGACGATGTACTCTTATCCGTAATTCGTTCTTTGAATGGAGAAATCTCAGTAAGGTGATTTATTTAATGAATTTGAAAGACATGTTACTTATTTTTGTAATGATTTGAATACAGATGTACTTATCGATTCAAGTTGTGAATCACATAGATGATTTTTATTACTTAATTTATTATAGTTAGTTCGATAAGATTTTTAATTAATTCGTCGAACTTACTAAGTTTCATTAAGCTTATTTGTATTGTTTAATGTCATTGTAGATTTTCAGAAGGTTGGACGACCGGATCAGTACTTAAGTTACACTATCCAGCTTATCTTGGTAGTTTTTTTGAAATGATAAATACAGTTTATATGGCATGTATAGGCTTTTGTATGGTCTTGGTCAAAGTTTAGCTTATATAAATATTATGAATAATATTTTATTTATATAACCAACTTACATATTGGTATGAGAATAAGGTATAACTGTGATGTTAGTATGAGAGATATGCGTATGTATGTATGTATTTGATTTGTAGTGAACTTTGGTAACTTTGTTAGGTAAATTAATTAGGTAAGTTTGGATACTTGGTTGACATGTTTTTAAGTTGTCATTTGAGGTGCCTAAGGGCATATTGGTTGTATGTGGTGATAATACATGACTAAGACTTGATTTTAGCTTGTTTTGAATGCCTTGTTATGGCTTCTTTATGGGCAATTTGTTGAGTCTAGGTTGATGTCAATTTGGGTGAGAAATGTGGCTTGGAAAATGACCTATTTTCATCCACACAGGCAGAGACACAGGCGTATGTCTCAGCCATGTATGATACATGGCCAAGTGACACGGTCGTGCGTCCCCTGTATCTTCTTAAGAATGCAAGTTAGTATGCTCACATGGCCTAGCACATAGGCGTATGACTTGGCCGTGTGACCCAAGTCAAAGAGTTGCACGGAGACAAACACGGGTTGAGACACGGCCGTGTGTATTTATTTTGAATGCCCACACGGCCTGAGACATGAGCATGTCTCCTAATCGTGTCAGTTACACAGCCGTGTGACCCCTACAACTTTGAAAATTTTCTACTTTTTCAAGAAAATTCTCTGAGTTTCCGATTTAGTCCCGATATGTTTTTAATGCATATTTCGAGCCTTAAGGGCTTGTATAAGGGACAATATATATGATTTTGATTGGTTTTATTATGAATAATGATATGTAATGAAATGTTTGAAATTTATGTTTGTTTGATCCGTAAACCCCAGTAATGCTCTGTAACCTTGTTCCGGTGACAGATACGGGTTAAGGGTGTTGTAAGAGATGCTTACAGAGAAAACAATAGCAGCCTTATGGAGAAAATTAAAAGCACTTTATATGACAAAGTCTCCACAAATTGCTATTTTAAAACAATGATTATACACGTTCCGTATGGCCAAATGTGAGTCTATTAGGGCTCACATCAGTGAATTTGTTACTCTACTAAATAACCTGAAGAATGTCGAGGATAACATGGATGATAAAGATCAGACTATGATATTACTTTGTTCTTTACCCTTTTCATACAAAACTTTCAAGGAAACCCTAATTTATGATAAGGAGAGACTATCATTTAAGGACGTGAAGGGAAACCTTTTAAGCAAGAATAAACTTGAAAACAAGTTAGGTTCAAAGAACAAGTCAAATGCGCAAGCCTTAGTTTTGTTTGCTAGAGGAAGGCAATAGTCTAAGAATTCGGGTCAAAGAATATCTAAGGCGAGATCAAAACCAAGAAATCGCGATAACGAATATGGTTACTGCAAAAAGATGGGTCACATCAAAACATAATGCTATAAACTTTAGAATAAAAATAAAATTGTTGCTAAAAACAACAAGAAAAGATAGCAGAAGGCTAATGTAGCTGATGCTAGTGTAGTCAAGGACAGAGGTGATGATTTATTATTGGGGTCAACGACCAAAAGGTCTAAGTTCACATTTGATTGGATCTTGCATTCAGGATGTTCCTACCATATGTGTCCCAACAAGGACTGGTTCTCCACTTAAAGATGGAGTTGTGCTTTTGGGAAATAACTCACCCTACAAAATAACTGAAATTGGCACCATTCAGAGTATGATGTATGACGGGATTATCAGAACATTGTCAGATGTCAAGCATGTGCTTGATTTAAAGAAGAATCTCGTCTCTTTGGTTATTCTAAACTCTAATGGTTGCAAGATCATAATTGAGTCAAATGGTTTAAAAGTATCTAATGGGGCTCTTATTTTGATGAGAGGGTAGAAAGTCGACAACCAAAACATTCTACAAGGTTCAACTATGACTAGTTCAGTAACAATTACGAAAATAGAGACAAAATAGTCGCCATGTCATGACGAGGACTCTTTTGACGTCATGACGACGTGACAAAATCTGCTCTTTATAGATTCCAAATCAACTCAGTTGTGGCACATGCGACCCAGTCATATGAGCAAAAAAAGGTATGCCATTTTGAGCAAAAAAGGTCTTTTCACAGGCATCGGAGTTGGAAAGTTAGATTTTTGTGAGCATTGCGTTTACAGGAAGCAAACTTGAGTCAACTTCGATTCAGCAGTGCATAGGACAAAAGAGACCCCTAACGACATTCATTATGATTTACAGGGTCTGGTTCCAATCGTCTCCAAAGGAGGTAACAGATATCTTCTAACTTTTATTGATGACCACTCCAAGAAAGTTTGGGTATATTTCCTGAAGCACAAGAATGAAATCTTCAGGATCTTTAACCAGTAGAAGACCTTACTAGAAAAACAGACTAGAAAGTCCATAAAGCGGCTAAGAACAGATAATGGTCTCAAGTTCTGTTCATTTAAGTTTACCGATTTTTGCAAACGGGAAGGAATCTAAAGACATTGCATAATTTTTGGTACCTCACCGCAGAATGGTGTTGCTGAAAGGATAAACAGAACATTACTCGAGAAAGCCCGATGCATGTTTTCCAACGCAGGTTTAAAAAAGAAGTTTTGGGCTGAAGCAGTTAACTTGACAAGTTATTTATTGAACCAATCTCTACATCTAGCACTGGATGGAAAGGTTTCTAAAGAGATTTGATCTGGTAATCCTCCTAATTACTCTAGCCTTAGAGTATTTGGTTGTCCTACTTATGTACGAGCTAGTTAGGGAAAGCTTGAACAAATGGCTGTGAGGTATATATATATATATTTTTTGGTTTTGCTGCCGAGATAAAAGGCTATAAGTTGTAGTGCCCAAAAACAAGCAAGATCATCATCAATAGAGATGTTACATTTGATGAAACATTAATGATTTTGTCAAAAAGGGGGTCACCGAGTCAAAATAACACAAAAAAATTCAAGTGTTTTAAGCAAGGTGGAGCCAAAAACAAAAATAGATTGTGATGTCATGATGCCCAAAACTCAACATCACAACGAAACAATGAACAGAGGTGACGTCCCGATGAGGAAAATCTCCACGTCACGACGAAATCATGAAACTGTCGTCTCTTCAATGCAACAGAAAGTTTCCGAAGCCACTCCATCTTAATCAAGGACCCTTACATCTCAACTTCAAGACTATAAGTGATGCGAGTCTCAAGGCCCAATTTCAGATCCATAGATGTGATGGGCTTACACTACCTCAAGGCTCAACAATAAGATCAAAGGCCAAGCAAATCAAACCAAGATTCAATTAAAGGTAATATGTAAGGATGAATCTTTTTGAGGAAATAAGGAATGATGCATGCATCAAATGGGTGAAATTTATTAAATTCCATTCATCGAAGCTGTCAATTTTTAAGTTTGGGGAATTAGTAGACTTACGATGACTTTTTGGATGGGATCTAGGCATTTCTTGGATAAGATGTCTGAGTGACGTTTGAAGATCTATCTCCTAGCTTTGAAACATACTTTTAATCACTTGATTTTAAGTTTGGGAGCTCAAGTTATGACCATTTTAGTGAAGATTGCGTGAGCAGAATTTCTAGATGGGATTATGATGGGAATTACGAGTTTCGGGCTTTTAATTCGAGTTTAAATCATATTGGGTTGGGTTTTAGGCTTAATTTTTATTATATATGAGCCCAATATTGTATTTATCAGCTCTTATCGTTTTATTATTTTTTATTCTAAATTTTTTATAATTATTAAGTATTTTAAGTTATTTAGGAGTTTTATGTCAACAAGAAAATTTAATTTAAAACTACTTCTTGTTTAGGTTAATTAAAGTTCTAGTATACTCAAAAGTTTTATTTAGATTTATTTAGTTAGCCTATATAAAGGCCTTTACATTTTATACAAAATGAATTCATTATTATTCAACAACTTCTCTTTTGAGTTAATAAATTCTCTTTGAGTCTTTCTTCTCAAGAATTTTTCTTGAGTTTTCTTTTAAAAAAGTTTTAACAATTTTTTCAGATTGTGTGGATCATCTTCAAACTTTTTCTTGCCAAGTTTTATTCCTTGGAGGGAAAATTAGAGCCACTTGAAGGGGGTTGTAGATTCTTCTTGTTTCCAAGACTTCTTAGGACTTTTACATGCCACGTTCTATCTTTTCCATCTATCTTCATTATTTTCTTTTTTATTGTTTTGTTTTATTTATCTTAGTTATTTATTTTAATTATTTTATCTGACTTCGATTCAATTGCGTTCAGGTTGTGTCAAAATCCAAGTTTCTTTTCGAACATTTAGAGCCCTAAGTCAAATCCGTGACTTGGACAAACTTTACGATTCTATTTCGCACTCATCCACTATCATCCGTACCAATAAGTTAACCCGAGACAGAAAAGGCGAGAGATCAAAGCACCATACAAAAAGTATAAAGGTGGCATATACTTTAAGTGTAACACCCCACACCCGTGCCCTACATCGGCACGGAATACGAGGCATTACCATACTTAAACACATGCATTCAATCAATTCCAAGTTATAAAAACTAGGTCCAAATTAAAACTTTTCCTTTTTAATCTAAAAGCTCTTAATATGAGCCTATGAGGCCCAAATCACGCTTTGGAAATATCCCAGGATTAATCCCAGTATCTTTGAAAACTTTTAAAAAAATATCACTTGAAGTAGGGCACACGGCTGTGTGGCCATTATAACATGGCCGTGCTAAAGGCTCGTGTGGGTCACACGGCCTAAGCACAAGGGGACACGCCCGTGCCCCCAGCCCATGTAAATTAAATTCTAAATTCAAACCTACAGGGGTTTTCACACGGCCTGACACACGCCCGTGTCCATGGCCCGTGTCCCTCACACGGCCATGACACGCCCGTGTCTTAGCCCGTGTCTGAAAACTTGACATTCTATTTCTGACGTCAGCACCCAATTAAGGCCGCACGGCCAAGGCACACGCCCGTGGCCAAAGGCCGTGTCCTCCACACAGCTGAGACACACGACTGTGTCTCTGCCCGTGTGTTTACTACCATGCACACTGACTTGCAATTTTTACGTGCAGGGGACACACGGCCAGACAACATGCCCATGGGGCAGGCCGTGTGTCCCACACGGCCTTGACACACGTCCATGTGTCTATCCGTGTGGAAAATATAAGGCTATTTACCAAGCCCCTTGCCACCCTAAAACACAATCTAACACCAACCAACATATCAAAGTCTAACTTAATATGATTTCTCAACCAAACAACTATAGCTAAGGTCGATATACATTTCATATATTCAACCATGCCAACAATTTCGCATTCATGAAAGACTATCTTGCATTCATATAATAACTTTCAATATTAGCCATTTTTCATGGCCTTATACAAAACGAATCAAGTATTAGATTAAGCCAACACATTTGTCCAATTAACAATGACACAAAACTCAAAAGCCAAGATTCTATACATGCCATAATCAAAATAAAAGAACTAACTATACCAAGTGCTTCAAATGATAGTGCGACTGGCTTCTCCGACCTAGGCGATGTCCTCTAGCTACTATGGCAGCACTATAAGAAAATGGAAAGGAAATAGGGTAAGCATAAAGTTTAGTAAGTTGCATGAAAATAATCATCAACTAATCATCATAAAACGATATGCACATAAACTTTCATAGCTTATTCCTGAAAACCATAAATAGACGTAAGTACAACTTACTCGTCACCATCCAATACAATTCATACAGCATATGTTAAGCCCATATCGCATACATTTCAAATAGGTACCTGTATCACTCATCACAAATCATAACTTTTCTCATCTCAATATAAATCATAAATCTCTTAATGAACCAATTGGAATACTATCGGATACTCTATAGCCCTAACATGGGTTAAGATGCCAACACCATGTCCCAGACATGGTCTTACACTGGCTCTCATCTATCGGTGTCGATGCCATGTCCTAGATAGGTCTTACACTAGCTTGTATATCGCAAGGCCGATGCATGTCCCAGACATGTCTTACACTAGCTCTCGTCTCAACGCCGATGCATGTCCCGGACATGTCTTACATTGGCTTAAATATCTCGAGGCCGATGCATGTCCCAGACATGTCTTACACTAGCTCTTGTCTCAACGCCGATGCATGTCCCAGACATGTCTTACACTGGCTTAAATATATTGAGGCCGATGCATGTCCCAAACATGTCTTACACTGGACCTTATACTGTGGCTGATACATGTCCCAGACATGTCTTACACTAGCACACAAATGACCCAAATGTCATGGCATGAATATCCGATGATTCCTAAGGCTCATCCGAGAGTTCTACTACTTCAATTCTCATCATGCTTAATCATTTCCACAATCAAATGATTTATGCTATAACAATTCAATCATTCATACATGATAAGAATATAGTTGCATTATTTACACACAATTTACCTCAGATTACAAAAAGTAGCTACTAGTCGGTTTTAGTCTACTTGCTTAGCCTTCCCCCGGTCCAAGTCCGGATTTCATCTTTCTTGGTCTAAAATGATAAAAATTTACTCATTTAATAATTTTATCGATTTAGGTACTCAAAAATTTATAATTGGGCAAAATGACCATTTTGCCCCTAGACTTTTACAAAATGACCATTTTACCCCTAGGCTCGAAAATCAATTTTCATCGAATTTCTTCATATATTAAGCCTAGCCGAACCCTTTTTACTCTTATAGAAACTTAAAATTTCCATTATTTCTCACATTTATCATCTAATTTACAACTTATGCAAAATGGTCCCTAGTTAGGGTTTCCATGAAAACTACTTCACAAAAGTTGTTTATTACACAACCATAACTCATATTCTTCCATAAAATTTCAGTTAACAACACATATGCTTTCATGGAAAAACCCTAGTCTCTCAACCATTTTGCAAAATAGTCCCCTCTATAGCTAGATTAAGTTTTAGGGTTTCTAAAAACACAAAAATTATCAAAAATAACCATCTAAATCACTTACTTGTAGAAAGATAAAGTAGCTAAAATTTCAAGCTTCAAAAACTCCTCTAATGTCTGCTATTTTGGGAGGAAAAATGGAGAAGAAAGATGATCCCTTTGATTTTATTTTAATATTTAATTTGTTAATGTCATCAATTACCAACCCTAGTTATCTTTTGACTTTTTGACTCCTCATGTCTCTATGGCCGGCTAGCTTGTCTTTTAAGGGTCTATTTGCCCTTTAAAGACCCTCAATTTTGGTTCTCTAGCTATCTGACACCCTTAGCTATCAAAATAGGACTTTTGTACTTTATGCGATTTAGTCCTTTTTCGTAATTAAGCGTGAAATCGCTAAAATTAGTTCACCAAAATTTGTATGCACTCACATAATCATGCTATGACACCAAAATAATAATAAAATAATAATTTCTTTGACCTCGAGTTAGGGGTTCCAAAACCACTGTTCCGACTAGGCCCAAAATCGGGCTGTTACACTAAGTGTTGCGGAGAGCATTGATTTAGTTGACCTTTTCAATTATTTAGAGGAAGTTCAAAATTTTGATTCCAGCAAGTGGCTTTTTTTTATGGAAGAAGAGATGGAGTCCCTTAATAAGAACGAGACTTGGCAACTCGTTAAACCACCCAATAGAAAGAAAATTGTTAGTTGCAAGTGTGTGTTTAAAAAGAATGAAGGATCGGGTCGATGTAACACAAGATATAATGCGAGGTTGGTCGCAAAGGGCTACAGTCAAGTGTAAGGAGGTTGTTTTCATGATGTTTTTCTCCAATTGTGAAGCATACATCTATTTAGGCACTATTAGCTCTTGTTGAATTACAAAATCTTGAATTAGAACAGTTAGATATGAAAACTGCATTCCTTCATAATAACCTAGAGGACGACATTTACATGCAACAACCCAAAAGCAAGAAAGACCATGTTTGCTTTTTACGAAAATCTTTGTACAGCTTGAAGTAGTCTCCTTGTCAATGGTATAAGAAGTTTGATTCCTTCATGTCAAGCATCAGTTTTGTACGAAATAAGTGTGATAGTTTTGTATACTTGCATCGTCTTGATGATGGATCATTTATATACTTGTTTCTTTATGTTAATGATATGTTTATTACAATTAATGATCCATTTGAAATTGATTGACTTAAAACCATGCTAGACTCTAAGTTCAAGATGAAGGATCTTGGTAAAGCCAAGAAAATTTTAGAGATGGAAATTTCAAGAGATAGATACTCTAAAAATCTATTTCTATCATAATAAAGATACATCGAAAGAATTCTCGAACGTTTTAGAATGCAAGATTCTAAACCAGTTAGTACTCCCTTAGTTGCACACTTCAGACTTTTGGCTTTAGAATCACCACAAATCAAAGATGAAGAAAGGTACATGTCATCGGTTCCTTATTCCAATGCAGTTGAAAGTTTAATGTAGGCAATGGTTTGTATTCATCCCGATATTTCATATGTTGTTAGTGTAGTAAGTAGATACATGGCCAAACCCGACAAATTACATTGGCAAGTTGTTAAGGGGATTCTTAAATTTTGAGGGGGACATCCAATATTTGTTTAAAATTCAAAAAATGTTTAAAAGGTCTAGTCAGCCATGTAGACTCGGATTATGTGAGAGACTTAGGCAAAAGAATATCTCTCACAGGTTATCTATTTCCCTTCGACAATTGCACTATTCATTGAAAAACCACCCTACAAGCCACTGTGGCATTATCAACTACAGAAGTAGAATATTTGGCTATCACAAATGCTTTAAAAGAGGTCATTTGGTTAAGAGGTTTACTCGGAGAGCTAGTTGATAAAAATGAAAAGACCGTTGTATATTGCGATAGTCAAAGTGCCATACATCTCACCAAAGATCAGATGAATCATGAAAGAACAAAGCACATAGACATTTAGTATCACTTTGTTCAGGAAGTGGTTGCTCAAAGGATGCTCAAATTCATAAAATCGGCACAGAAAACAACCCAGCAAACATAATGATAAAAAGTCTTCCAATCTCCAAGTTCAAACACTACTTATACTTGGTAAGTATCCGAAAAAGATCAAGTTAGGCCCATAACAAGGCTCGACAAAGAAGGCATCTTCAAAATACGAGTCCAAGTGGAGATTTGTAGAGTGTACCTCGCATTTCGTCCGAAACAGAGTCGACGTCATGATGAGGAAGAGCCGACGTCCCGACAAAATGACATACGATGTGTAACGACTCGGTTTAGACCCTAGTTGGAATAGTGGTTTTGAAACCACAAATCTGAGATCGTAAAATTATTTTAATATTATTTTTGGTGTTTACAGCATGTTAATTACTATGTGTGAAAGTTTCGTGAAATAATTTTAGCGTTTGAATTTGTAATTGTGAAAAAGGACCTAATCGCGTAAAGTGCAAAAGTTGCATACTATTTGTTAAAGTGCCTAATACCTATGAAGTATTGAATTGAAGGTCCTTGCATGTCAATTATACCATTGTTAATATGAGTGGACAATCTTGGACATTAGTATGTGAAATTTTAATGGAGTTAGTAAGGTTAAAATAGTAAAATAATGAATAAATGATATTAAACAAAATCAAATAAAATTTTGGTGCTATTTCATCCATATAGCCGAATATTGAGAAGAAAATAAGCAAAAAATGTTGCATTAGGGTTCGACACTTATAAGCTTAATTGATCAAGAACCAAAGAAAACGGTATTAGATCGGGGGAAATCAAAAATAGTTGAATAGCCATTCGTTTTCGTTCATTCCGTACGATGTAAGTTCATTGCAAATAAATTTCCTTACATTGAAATATTTATGTTATATTGTTATTGAATTTCCATGAATGTTGAATGATCGTATACGAGCAAGAGTTGACAAAGTTGTGATGTTCGAAAGCCCTGTACGAACCATAGAAATAGTATAGGATACAAATGTCATGACATTAAGTTACCGAGATGTGATTACATCTAAGACCCTGTGTGGGACAGTGGCATTGTATTATGATTACGTATAAGACCATGTGTGGGACATCGGCATCGTTAATCGATTTCGTGTAAAACCCTGTGTGAGACAGTGGCATCGATAAGTGATAACATGTAAGACCATATCAAGGATATGGCATTGTACGAGCTATAAGTGATTACTGAGTATCCTTTACGATTTCGAATGGTTCAATGGGCAAAGTTAAGCCAAGAAAGAAAGTGTAAGTGAATTAAGTGACATAGGTACGTGTGAAACTCATACGAGTTTTGGAAGAGAAGTAATTGATGAATTCCATTATGCTATCCAGGAATGTTTGGGAATTTGAATGTACATTATATATGCTTGTTCATACTTTGCTAAATTGTTAGTAATGATATTGATACATGAGATAATTTACTTGTATATGACTTACTAAGCTTTTAAAGCTTACTGTGTTTATTTTCTATTGTTTTATAGATCATCGAAGCTAACTCGGATTCGGGAATTGTCTGGAAGCGACATCACACTATCAGTCAAATATTTTGGTACTTTTGAAGTTATGTATTTATGGTATATGGCATGTATAGGCTAGTGTCATAATGGTGTATTTTGTTTTGTAAATGAAGTGTGTTTATAGCCATTTTGATTTGCTTAAATTGTGGTTTTGACTCATGTTATGTGATGCATATATATAATGCCTTGTGATGGCATATTTTGGTATGTAGTTAGTTGTTAAATTGGTATATCATGAAGCATGTTTTTGATGATGATAAAATTTGGCATATTTAGTCTTGAATGAGGTTGTTGGATAGCCTATTGAATGCTTTGAATTATGCCATGTTAATGCCTAATGGTTGTGTGCTTGTTTGTGTGAATTGAGGGTGACAAGTTGGCTTGGAAAATAGCCTTAAATTGTCCACACGGGTTAACACACGGGCGTGTGTGACACACGGCCTGACCCTTGGGTGCGTGATCTGGCCGTGTGTCCCCTACATCTGGTATTTTAGGTTTAAATTGGCCAGATGGGCTAAGACACGACCGTGTGTCTTGGCTGTGTGGGAGACACGGCTCAAGGATATGGGCGTGTGCCCTGGCTGTGTGAAGTCTACACATTAATTTTGGAATTTAATTCGCCACATGGGCTGAGGACACGGGCATGTGCCTTGGCCGTGTGACCCTAATTTGGTTGCTGACATCACAAATAGAATGCAAGCTAGTTTTGGCACGGCCAAGCACACTGTAACCCCCCTTACCCGAGACCATCGCCGGAGTTGAGCACGAGGCATTACTAAACTTATTTCAGCACTTAAACAAATTCAGACAATTTATATAATATTTTTCAGATAAGCTGTCCAACTGCATCACAGTCGCTAAAAAAATCATATCTTGAGTTGCAAAACTCGAAATCCAAATCCGTACATTTTCCCGAATCAATACTCATATATCTACTTACTAATTTTTTTCTAGAATTTTTTGTTGGGCCAATTAGTACAGTTTATTAGTTAAAGTCTCCCCTATTTTAGAGTTTGGCTACTCTGACCCCTGTGCACTACGAACCAAATTTCTCCCTGTACAGAATTCAAATAACTATGATGTTTGTTTCTATTAAAAATAGACTCAATCAGGAAATGATACATATATAGTATGGCTCCTAAATATTTTTGTACAATTTTTAATTATTTTTACAAATCAGAACAGGGGAGCTTGAAATCACTCTGACCTTATCTCACAAAAGTTATTGTATCTCATGATTTACAATTCCATTTCTTACATAATTTATTTTATAAGAAACTAGACTCAATAAGATTTGATTTCATATTTTATTCAACCTATAATTAGATTTTCATAATTTATGGTGAATTTTCAAATTCAAACTACTGCTACTAACCAAAAACTGTTTTAGTACAAAATATTGTTAATTAGTTTATAACATCTTTATTTCAATTCATTTAAACTCTATACATGCCATATAAATCTTCAAACATAAAAAAAAAGCTACTGGAATTGATCTGGATAGTGTGCCTTGTTGTGTTGATCCGATCTACCAACTTCACTTTAATTCAATCTACATAAAAAAATATCAAACACCCACAAGTAAGCTTAGTAAGCTTGTTGAAGCTTAGTAAGTTCATAGGTTTAAAAGTAATGCTTACCAAACATAATATTTTCAAACAATACCAAAACATTTACTAAAGTTTTTTGCCATTCACAACCACTGGTATAATACTTCACATAGTTGAGCTCAACATTAATAACTACTCAATCTCTTTCATTTGGTTCACTTCTCTTGTATTACTTATTATCAAATTAGGAAACGACTTACGAAATTGAGTACGTCGTTGTTCAGTGCCACGATTCATAACTCAGTATGGTTTTCCTCATTGAAATACCATACCTACATTTTACAACTCGGTATGGGAAATGCCATACCTCGTTTTCTTAACTCGCATGGATTTGATAATACCATACCTACATTTCACAACTCAGTATGGATGATACCATACCTACATTTCACACTTTGCCATGGAAAAACCATGGTCTTATCTGTCAATTCATCACATGTCATGATACGAACGTACTCAATTCTGCGTTTTTCCTAATTTGCATTTCCACATTTATTCTTTCATTAACAAAATTTTCACAATCCCACAACAAATTAATATATATAATAACACATTATATCATTCAATCATTCACAAATAAACATTTAAATTCAACCATACGAACTTACCCGGTTAATTTGTAGAAGGTATTGAAATTTAAGGACTATTCTGCAACTTTTTCTTTTCCTCGTTCTTCTTTGGATTCTTGATCTATAATATAAAATATTTCAACTCATTAGTATTTATTTGATTTCTATTCCACTTCACAATTTATGCTCTTCAACTTTTGAAATTACACTTTTACCCCAAAATTTTTAGTTTTTACAATTTAGTCCCTACTCAATTCACCCATCAATTGAACTAATTTTTCTCAATTAACACTTTATTATATCATTATAAACTATTTCAAAACCTTTGATATTCTAAATTTCAACACCAACCTTCAATTCACAACTTTTTCACAATTAGGTCCTAAATACAATTTTCTATCAAAATCACTTAATAAAACCACCTTAATATGAAATTAGAACTTAAATTTCATAATAATTCATCATAAACTTCCCTTACCCATCCAGGGTAACTTCCAAGTTCACCCATAAAATAAAAAACTAATGAATTCTATAAGTGGACCTAATTGTAAAAGTCATAAAAACATAAAAATTATCAAGAAAGAGCAAGAATTAAACTCACATGATGTAAAAATATGAAAAAACAGCTTTCTCCAGACCTTATATGGAGTTTTGGCTGAGAAAATATGAAGAGATCTCTATATTTTTCAATTTTGTCCTTATTTTATATGTTAAAATTGTAAAATTTCCAATTTTACCCTTATTTCCCTTATTTTTCTGCTGATTTCTTGCCTTGCCGCCCAGCCTATTCACTTTTAGGCTTAATTGCTCTTTAAATCCTCTTTCTTTTAACACTTGAGCTATTTAATCCTTCTAGCAAATTTTATTTTTATTACAATTTAGTCCTTTTTATTTAATTGACTACCCAAACGTTAAAATTTCTCAACCAACTTTAATACTAACTAAATGGCACTCCATAAATATTTATAAAAATATTTATAGCTCGATTTTCAAATTTGAAGCCTCAATAACTCGTTTTTGACCCGTTTGACCTTGTAAATTCTTTTAATTCACCAATTCAAAAATTCTTCTAAATTCTTACTTGACTCATAAATATTAAATTACTACCTTATTCAATCTTACTTGTCGGATTTAGTGATCTCAAATCACTATTTCCGACACCACTGAAAATTAGGCCGTTACAACTCTCCTCCCCTTTAAAAATTTCGTCCTCGAAATTTGTTACCTGAAAATAGATTTGGATACTGTGATCTAATTGACTCCTCTGTTTCCCAGGTTGCCTCCTCCATACCATGTCGATGCCATAATACTTTAACCAATGGTACTCTTTTGTTCCACAATTCTTTAACTTCACGAGCCAAAATCTTCATTGGTTCTTCTGAATAAGTCATATCTGGTTTAAGCTCAATTTCAGTATAAGGAATTACGTGTGAAGGATCTGACTTATACCGCCTTAGCATAGACACATGAAACACATTGTGAATCTTCTCAAGTTCTGAAGGTAAAGCCAACCGATAAGCTACAGGACCAACCCTTTCCACAATTTCATATGGCCCTATGAATCTCGGACTTAATTTTCCCTTTTTACCAAACTGTAACACCTTTTTCCACGGTGAAACTTTTAAAAATACTCGATCACCTACTGCATATTCTATGTCTCTTCGTTTTAAATCCGCATATGACTTCTGACGATCTGAAGCAACTTTTAAACTATCTCGAATAATCCAGACTTTCTCTTCGGTTTCTCGAATCAAATCAACCCCAACTACTTTTGATTCACTCAATTCAGACCAACACAATGGAGTCTTGCATTTTCTACCATAAAGAGCCTCAAATGGTGCCATTTTTATACTATACTGATAGCTATTGTTGTAAGCAAACTCAGCCAACGGTAAATACCTTTCCCAACTGTCACCAAACTCGAGTATACAACATCTTAACATATCTTCTAAAATTTGAATCACTCGCTCTGACTGTCCATCTGTTTGAGGATGAAATGCTGTACTAAAATTCAATCTGGTACTTAAAGCTTCTTGCAATTTATTCCAAAATCTTGAAGTAAACCTCGGATCCCGGTCTGAAATGATAGATACTGGAACTCCATGTAGTCTCACAATCTCTGACACATACAATTCTACTAACTTTTTAAGTGAAAAATCTGTTCTGACTGGAATAAAGTGTGCTGACTTTGTCAATCTATCAACAATCACCCATATCGAATCTTTCTTTCTTGAAGTCATAGGCAATCCTGACACAAAATCCATTGTTACATGCTCCCACTTCCATTCAGGAATCATAATGGATTGTAATAAACCCATTGGCACTTGATGCTCTGCTTTAACTTGCTGGCAAATCAAACATTTTGCAATAAATTCTGAAATTTCTCTTTTCATACCAGGCCACCAATATGTCTTTTTTAGATCACCATACATTTTTGTACTACCCGGATGAATAGAATACATACTATCATGTGCTTCAGAAAGAATATCATTCTTTAAATCAGAATTATTTGGAACACAAATCCTATTATGATAACGCAACATACCTTCATCATCAATACTGAACTCTGAATCTAAATTATCCCGAACCATTTGCCGTTTCAGTACCAATTTTGGATCTTCATTCTGCAGCTTCTGAATTTGTTGAAGGAACATTGGTTTTACTTTCAATTCTACTAATACAACACCTTCTTTATTAAGAGCCAAATGAGCATTCATTGCTCGAAGTGCAAACAAGGATGACTTTCGACTAAGTGCATCAGCAACTACATTAGCTTTCCCTGGATGATAGTTAATAACCAAATCATAGTCTTTTAGCAACTCTAACCACTGTCTCTGTCTTAAGTTCAGTTCCTTCTGAGTCATTAAGTATTTCAAACTTTTGTGATTCGTATAAATATAACACTTCTCACCATATAAATAGTGTCTCCAAATTTTTAAAGCAAAAACAATTGCAGCTAACTCAAGATCATGTGTAGGGTAATTCTTTTCATGTGGTTTTAACTGCCGTGAAGCATAAGCTACCACCTTTCCCGACTGCATTAACACACAACCCAAACCATTTAAAGATGCATCACTGTACACAACATATGGTATACCTGATTCTGGTTGAGTCAAGACTGGAGCTTCTGTTAACATTTTCTTTAACTGATCAAAGCTCTGCTGACATTCATCAGACCACACAAACTCAACATTCTTCTGCAATAAACGAGTCATTGGTGAAGCAATCATGGAAAAATTCTTTACAAAACGGCGATAGTATCTTGCTAATCCCAAAAAACTTCGCACTTTATTTATATTCTTCGGTGTTTTCCAATTCACCACTGCTGAAACTTTGCTTGGATCTACACGAATTCCTTCAGCTGATACAATATGACCCAGAAATTCAACTTCATAAAGCCAAAACTTACATTTACTAAATTTTTCATATAACTGCTTTTCTCTCAAAGTCTGTAGTACAATTCTCAAGTGCTGTGCATGTTCGGATTCTGTCTTTGAATAGACTAATATGTCATCAATAAATACCACCAAAAATCTATCCAAATAAGACTGAAAAATTCGATTCATTAAATCCATAAATGCAGCAGGGGCATTTGTTAAACCAAAAGGCATTACCAGAAATTCGTAGTGACCATACCGAGTTCGAAAAACAGTCTTTGGCACATCACACTCTTTAACCTTCAACTGATAATACCCAGATCTAAGGTCTATCTTTGAGAACACTGCAACACCTTTCAGTTGATCAAACAAATCATCGATACGAGGTAATGGATATTTATTTTTAATTGTTACCTTGTTCAACTGTCTGTAATCAATACACAATCGCAACGAGCCATCTTTCTTTTTCACAAATAAGACAAGTGCGCCCCAAGGTGATGTACTCGGTCTGATGAACCCTTTATCCAATAACTCTTGCAACTGTGTCTTCAACTCTTTTAACTCAGCCGGTGTCATTCTATATGGTGTTATTGATATAGGAGTTGTACCCGGAATTACATCAATTACGAATTCAACCTCACGATCTGGGGGTAAACCAGGTAATTCCTCAGGAAACACATCAGTAAACTCATTAACAACTGGCAATTGTTCCATCTTCAATTCAGAACCCCGAGTATCAAGAATATAAGTTAATCATTACCCTTCCGAATCAATTTCTGAGCTGCAAAGGCTGAAATAATTCTAACATCATTCTTTTTATCCCCAAACTCAGCTGAAACTATTTCCCCTGTCTGACATTTTAAATCAATCCATTTTTCTCTACAATTCACTATGGCATCGTGTTTAATCAACCAATCCATTCCAAGAATAACATCAAATTCTCGGAAAGGTAACAACATTAAATCAGCAGAGAATTCATAGCCTTGTATTTTCAGTGAACAATTCCGACATATTAAATTAACTAACACACTCTGCCTTAGTGGATTAGTGACTTGTAAATCAAGGTCAGTGGACTCAACAGTCATTTTCTTTTCTGACACTAATGCAGTGCAAATATATGAATGCGTAGATCCAGGATCAATTAAAGCATACACAGAATCATCAAAAAGATAGAAATTACCAGCTATCACATCTGGAGCAAAAGCTTCTTCCCTTGCCCGGATAGCATATGTACGTGCAGGTACTCTTGTTTCTGATTGGGCTGCAGTATCTCTCGTTCCCGAACGAATAGTTCGAACAGCACTGCTTTGACCCGAACGTTTACTTTTCTGAGGAGTATTTGCTTGCTTCTCCCCTTCTTCTCTATCTTCTTTTAACAATTGAGGATAGTCCCGAATAAAATGATCAGTTCCACCACATTTATAGCAAGCTCCGGTTCTTCCCCAACATTCACCAATATGAAATCTACCACAATTTTTGCATCTAGGTCTTGGAATATTTTGCACACTACTCACACTAGTTGCTGGTTTCTTAGTTACTCCGACATCTTGTTGAGTTGTTTTACTTTTATTCAATCGTTTCGGAATTGTAACAGGTCGACTAGAATCATCTCTGAACTTTTTAACTGGAAAAGTTGAAGTTGGTCTAGAGAAACTTCTTTTGTATACCTCTTTACCTCTTCTTTCTCTTTGCATCTTTTTGTTATACACTTCTTCCATCTTTTGAGCTCGATCAGACAGAACCACAAATTCTCGAATCTCTGTGCCTCCAATCATCATTCTAATTTCATCATTAAGCCCTTCTTCAAATCTAATGCACATTTCTTCCTCTGTCGGTACAACATCCCGAGCATATCTACTTAGATACACAAATTCTCTTTTATATTCAGCCACTGTTTTATTCCCTTGTTGAAGATCAAGAAATTTCTTTTTCTTCTTATCTAAATATCTCTTTCCCACATACTTTTTTTTAAATTCATTTTGGAAGAATTCCCAGGTAAGTTTATCTGTAGGTACCACTGCCTCAATAGTTTCCCACCAATTATACGCTTCTTCTTTCAATAGCGAAACTGCACACCTTAGATAGTCCTCCGGAGAACACATCATCTGTTTAAAAACTCTCTCCAAACTCTTTAACCAATACTCTGCTTTAACTGGATCATCGTCTAATCTCCCTCGAAATTCTTCAGCTCTGAACTTTCTGAATTTTTCAATCGGTGTTCTTTTGCTAGATTCATATATTAAAAGAGGAGCAACCAGGGTTGTAACTGGTGGTACAGTAGGAGGAGGAGGAGGTTGTTGTGCCTGAATTCTTCCTTGTATTGTTTCACGATACCACTGATTCTTTAACCCGTAAATCATATTTTTAAGTTCTTCCTCTCTCATCAAAGAAATCGGAACATTACCACTTGTTCCCTGCTCAGTAGTCTGTATTCTACTATTAACTTCCTCTTCTTGACTAGCACCCTGGGGTCTATCAGACATCTTTACAATCTATAACAAAAATTAGTAGTTAGATCGGATCATTCACATCACACTATCACAGATTTATATGGCATGTATTTCTAAATATTTACACATCACATTCGTTCCGAGAATCGACTAAACCAAAGCTCTGATACTAATAAATGTAACTCCCTCTTACCCGAGACCGTCGCCGGAGTCGAGCACGAGGCATTACTAAACTTATTTGAGCACTTAAACAAATTCAGACAATTTATATAATATTTTCCAGATAAGCTATCCAACTGCATCACAGTCACTAAAAAAATCATATCTCGAGTTACAAAACTCAAAATCCAAATCCGTAAATTTTCCCCTAATCTAGACTCATATATCTACTTACTAATTTTTTTCTAGAATTTTTGGTTAGGCCATTTAGTACAGTTTATTAGTTAAAGTCTCCTCTGTTTGAGAGTTTGGCTACTCTGACCCCTGTGCACTACGAACCAAATTTCTCCCTGTACAGAATTCAAATAAATATGATGTTTGTTTCTATTAAAAATATACTCAATAAGGAATTTATACATATATAGTATGACTCCTAAATATTTTGGTACAATTTCTAATGATTTTTACAAATCAGAATAGGGGAGCTTGAAATCACTCTGACCTTATCTCACAAAAGTTATTGTATCTCATGATTTACAATTCCATTGCTTACGTAATTTATTTTATAAGAAACTAGACTCAATAAGATTTAATTTCATATTTTATTCAACCTCTAATTAGATTTTCATAATTTATGGTGAATTTTCAAAGTCAAACTACTGCTACTAACCAAAAACTATTTTAGTACAAAATATTGTTTATTAGTTTATAACATCTTTATTTCAATTCATTTAAACTCTATACATGCCATATAAATCTTTAAACATAAAGCAAAAGCTACCGAAATTGATCTAGATAGTGTGCCTTGTTGTGTTGATCCGATCTACCAACTTCACTTTAATTCAATCTACATAAAAAAATATCAAACACACACAAGTAAGCTTAGTAAGCTTGTTGAAGCTTAGTAAGTTCATAGGTTTAAAAGTAATGCTTACCAAACATAATATTTTCAAACAATACCAAAACATTTACTAAAGTTTCTTGCCATTCACAACTACTGGTATAATACTTCACATCGTTGAGCTCAACATTAATAAGTACTCAATCTCTTTCATTTGGTTCACTTCTCTTGTATTACTTATTATCAAATTAGGAAACGACTTACGAAATTGAGTACGTCGTTGTTCAAAGGCACACGATTCATAACTCGAGATGGTTTTCCTCATTGAAATACCATACCTACATTTTACAACTTCGGTATGGGAAATGCCATACCTACGTTTCTTAACTCAAGATGGATTTGATAATACCATACCTACATTTCACAACTCGTATGGATGATACCATACCTACATTTCACACTTTGCCATGGAAAAACCATGGTCTTATCCAATCAATTCATCACATGTCATGATACTGACGTTACTCAATTTTGCGTTTTTCCTAATTTGCATTTCCACATTTATTCTTTCATTAACAAAATTTTCACAATCCCACAACAAATTCATATATATAATAACACATTATATCATTCAATCATTCACAAATAAACATTTAAATTCAACCATATGAACTTACCCGGCTAATTTGTAGAAGATATTGAAATTTAAGGACTATTCCGTAACTTTTTCTTTTCCTCGTTCTTCTTTGGATTCTTGATCTATAATATAAAATATTTCAACTCATTAGTATTTATTTGATTTCTATTCCACTTCACAATTTATGCTCTTCAACTTTTGAAATTACACTTTTACCCCAAAATTTTTAGTTTTTACAATTTAGTCCCTACTCAATTCACCCATCAATTGAACTAATTTTTCTCAATTAACACTTTATTCTATCATTATAAACTATTTCAAGACCTTTGATATTCTAAATTTCAACACCAACCTTCAATTCACAACTTTTTCACAATTAGGTCCTAAATACCATTTTCTATAAAAATCACTTAATAAAACCACCTTAATATGAAATTAGAACTTAAATTTCATAATAATTCATCATAAACTTCCCTTACCCATCCAGGGTAACTTCCAAGTTCACCCATAAAATCAAAAACTAATGAATTCTATAAGTGGACCTAATTGTAAAAGTCATAAAAACATAAAAATTATCAAGAAAGAGCAAGAATTAAACTCACATGATGTAAAAATATGAAAAAAAAGCTTTCTCCAAACCTTCTATGGCGTTTTGGCTGAGAAAATATGAAGAGATCTCTAGATTTTTCAATTTTGTCCTTATTTTATATGTTAAAATTGTAAAATTTTCAATTTTGCCCTTATTTCCCTTATTTTTCTGCTGATTTCTTGCCTTGCCGCCCAGCCTATTCACTTTTAGGCTTAATTTCTCTTTAAATCCTCTTTCTTTTAACACTTGAGCTATTTAATCCTTCTAGCAAATTTTATTTTTATTACAATTTAGTCTTTTTTATTTAATTGATTACCCAAACATTAAAATTTCTCAACCAAACTTTAATACTAACTAAATGGCACTCCATAAATATTTATAAAAATATTTATAGCTAGATTTTCAAGTTTGAAGCCTCGATAACTCATTTTTGACCCGTTTGACCTTATAAATTCTTTTAATTCACGAATTCAAAAATTCTTCTAAATTCTTACTTGACTCATAAATATTAAATTACTACCTTGTTCAATCTTACTTGTTGGATTTAGTGATCTCAAATCACTATTTCTGACACCACTGAAAATTAGGCCGTTACACACACGACCTGGACACGGGCGTGTGCAAGGCACACGGGCTGGACACATGGGCGTGTGGTCCGGCCATGTGATGTAAGTCACTATGTATGCCCTGTGCCCACACGGCCTGAGACACGGGCGTGTCTCTTGGCCGTGTAAGTGGCACGATTGGGGCACACGGGCGTGTGACCCCTGCAGTGATGAAAATTTTCAAAACTTTCGTGATCATTCCTGAGCTATCGGTTTAGTCCCAAACCTCTTCTAAGCACGTTTTAAGGTCTCTCAGAGCCTTATAAGGGACACTGTGATTGAATGTTTAAAAGTTTTAAATTGTATGTAAGTTTACGAATTGAAATGTGTTTAAATGTTATGATGTAAGTCCGGTAATGCCTCGAACCCTATTCCGGCTTCGGATGCGGGTAAGGGGTGTTACACAATGTCTCGACGAGAAGAACCTATCGTCCTGACAATGTGGCAAGTAGCATCCCGACGAGCAGATAGCGATGTCACGATGTGGCACGTGTTCCCTACTAAACTGGGTTCCTTCTCCTAGTTAAATTCTACTATCTTTTCCTCGTTGAACTCTAATAACTCTAAGGATTTCTTATTAGATTAGTCATAAATTTTAGCCTATAAATAAGGTTTTTAGCAATCCTAGAGAGTTTGATTCAATAAAAAAAATTAAGAGAGAGTTTGTGGGAATTTCAAGAGAAATTTGTACTTTTTTGGGTTTATGATTATTTTTGTTTCTCTATATTTTACTCCTCTTTCGGTATTTTTTGTTTTAGTGAAGTTTTATTTGTCTGTGGTATTTTATCCTCTTCGGATGAGTTTTTCCATGTAAATATTTGTGTCAGATTTTCTCGTTTTTTGTTCTTTTTCGTTGCATAATTCGGGTTTAACTCAACAAGAACTATATTCTTAAAAGTAAAAGTAGAGGGACTAATATCCAAATAATCTTACATGTCTACGTGCTCATGTATATGTTTGCCATTTGATGGTATAAATTATAACATCTTTCCAAAATCTATGATGAATTTTAAGAGGAGATTTGAATAACTATTTTTTTTTCAAATTTCCATTTAAAGATTGTCCAAAAAGAATATTTCATTTAAAAATGTGATTTTTCAAAATTTCTCATAATTTTATTTTCTTTAATACACAAGGTCTCACTTAAAATAAAAAAAAACTTAAACTTTGAAAAAAATATTTTATTTGCCGATTGAGTCTTAGCTATATTGGCACGAGTATTATTGCCAATGCATAATGATGTGGGTTCGAGTGCCCTAAAATGTATTATCCTCTTATTTATGGGTTGGGGAGAGGTTATAGGTAATTTTGGATATTGTGTCAAAAAGAGCATGATTAGAACCTATAATGGAATTGTTTAAAATTTTTTTTATTTAATTATAATATATAATTTTCAATTTTATATTATTAAAAATATTTATAATTTTTTACAAATCTAATGATATCCATATTAAACTTTTTATATTGTCTATTTTTAATATCATTATTTTTTATAATTATTTTTTAATTAGTAAAACTTCAATAACCTAATGTTTTATAAAATACTTATTATTTCAAACAAAGGAATTACAATTGTTAACATTTTAAATTGATAAATTATAAAATGTTGACATTTTACAAATCTCCATAATTTTAAAAAATTTTACCTAAACAAACTTGTTTATGGGTATAATATAAATGTTCATATAATCCCTTGCTCAAAATGAGTGAAAAAAAAATAGAAGAAGAAATAAAATATTAAGTAATCATTGTTTAAAAGGGAGAGACTTTTTAATATTAATATTTAAGTACATATATAATGTTAAAAGTAGTTGGCAATTGTTCAATTTGTAAAGCTTAATACGCACGAAGAGGAACGTGAATTGGTGTTTAAAAACTTTGGAGGAAATGTGGTAAATGACACAATAAATAAAATGGTTTGGCATTAATTGTCTACTTCTACTATCTTAGTTCTTCACAACTAAGGATTTCTTAAATCCACTTATATCAAGCCTTTTAAGACAATTTTTAATCTTTACAACACTATCCTTTGAATAGACAAAATAGAGCCACTTTCCCTTAAGGTTTTCTAGCCAAAACCTTAAGTAAACCTTAAAAAATTTGAGAAATAAGTAATAAGAAAGATTGCCTTTCAAAGACTGATTTACAACAACCAAGCTCACTTAGTTGAATTTACAGCACTTGAAAAATTGGAAAAGAATGAATACCCCAATTGTGTAAAAGAAAAGTATGAGAATTACAAGTGAAAGACTGGATTTTTGCACAATAGAATTTATGAACTTGTTTCTTTTCTTCTTATTGGTGTTCTTGAGTCCTATTTATACCCTCTCATTGATTTCTAGTCGTTTGGAATTGTTAGAGGGGAAATTGAGCAGATAGAGACATTAACTCGAACATCAAATCCAATTATAAGGGCCTATGAATCAATATATAGCCTTTAAGGTCCAATACCCTACTCAAAAAAGATGATTGTTAGACCTATAAGTACCAGACCTTATAGGATATGGTCTGATACCTCATCTTTTGGGGTTCGATACAATTCAATTAGGGTTCAATACCTCTGAAAATAAAACATAATTTTTGCTCCCAAGTTCTGAACCATATAGGGCTTGGGTCTGATACACAGGCTTGTGTATCAGTATTTACCCTCAAAAGGTCAATACATAACAAGCCAGTAGCATACTAACTTGTTGTGTTTCAATACCCTCCATAAGGGTATTAGATCACAACCCATGTCAAGTAAAAATTGCTCAAAAGGACTAAAAACTATTTTAAGAGCTTTAAAACTTCACAAAATTCTTCTAAGTCTTTAAAATAAATTTGGAAAATACGTGAAACTAATTTTTTCAAACAACTTATCAAATTTGATTAAGGGAACATTTTTTATGTCAAAATATCAGAAAATCAAAGCTAACACAATTAATGTGAATTAGTTAGTTAGTTACCAGAGTTAAAAGGGTTAGCTAGTCATCAATATTAATGTATATATATATATATATGTACAACTTCATGTAAGGTGATATGTTTTTTCTTTTCAAGGAAAATTAAAACTACATTCCCTTTGTCAATTCCACTCCATTTTTGTTTACCATTGATCATTTTAGCATGTTATCAGTGCCACATTTCTCTCCTTTTTATTCATATTTTTTGGTTTAGCTCTTGGGTTTGAATTTTGTTTCTTATATCCATTCATCCATTGTTTTTTTGTTTTAAAATTGGTTTCTTAATTTCTTGACAAGTTTTATGTCATGGTAAAGAATCAATATTCGATGTCTACCGTTCAATCACCCTTTATATTCGTATCTACCTGATATATCTAATGTTCTTTTAGTCTCTCATTAGCTTCTTCAAGAAGCACAATGTGTGGAGTTGCTCTATGTGTATAACTTTATTGGCCAAGAATAAATTGGACTTTACTTATGGCACTTATAAGAAGGATACTTTTGCTTTAGCCTTTTGTTCTTAATGGGAAATATGTAATGCTATTGTGTTGTCTTGGATCTTAATCATTATATTAAAAAATTTATCTGCTAGTATAGTTTTGCTTCGAGCTATAAATGGTTTGGCAAGATCTTAAAGAACGATATGATACGGTAAATAGATCTTGTGTGTAAAATTGCGTTTCATACTCAATGTACTTCGGTTATCCCTGTGTATTTCATGAGATTAAGACTACCTTGGGATGAATATGATGTTTTAATTCTTCTTTCATTTTGTGATTGTGAAGTGTCTAGAAAAAAAATACTCAGTAATGATTCAACCATGGTTGTTTTCATTCTTTATGGGTTTAAATGAAACAACTATACTATGTTGTTCTAAGTCAAATATTGTTAATGCAACCATTTCCATCCACAAATAAAAAATATTTTATGCCTCAACAAGAAAAGGCCCAACATCAACATCATTTAGGATCAATTATGGTTTCAGAGCCTACAACCTTATATTCTTCAAAACGTACAATTGGTTACTTATAAGAAGAAATTCACTAGAGTATGTGTCCACTATAAAATTAAAGGCCATAAGAAGAAGAATTGTTATAAGCCTAATTAGATACCCTTTTGATTTTAAGTTTACAAAAAGAAGAGTTCCAAATCAGCCGTATGTGTCTAACAATGTCACAACAAAATGCTTCATTGACAACAATATGGGTTCGAATCATCAGGTAGCAATGTTTACTTAAGTACAATATCAATAGATTTTGGGGTTGTTACATAAAGATTCTATAACTGAAGTTGCTACAAATTTAGCAAACATTGTTTTTTCAAACACAATAGGTATAATTCT
Organism: Gossypium anomalum; assembly: GCA_025698475.1. Classification (NCBI taxonomy): domain Eukaryota; kingdom Viridiplantae; phylum Streptophyta; class Magnoliopsida; order Malvales; family Malvaceae; genus Gossypium; species Gossypium anomalum. The sequence continues at coordinate 17,555,418 of CM046961.1, forward strand.
TGATCTTGCATTATCAGTTAAATGGATCTTAGACACTAGAGATACTAATCATATGATATTTAACTTTCGGTGCTTGGAGTCTCTAGTTGCATGTACTTCTAATTTAGCTTTTGTATAATTTCTAACGATAAATACACTTAATTACCCATATTGGTTCCTACTTTATATCACTAGACAAAAAGCTTGCCAATGTTTTTTCCTTTTATTTAAATTACAACCTAAATTTAATTTCTAAGCTAACTTGATATTTGAATCTTTTTGTGTCATTCTCTTCCAATTTTTGTTTGTTATAAGATCTTTGCAACGGAAGGATGAAGGGGACTGGTAGGAAGAAAAATGATCTTTACATTTTATTATCACAACATGAACATTGAATCCTTCAACTTCATTGATTTCTTCTTTTTTCAATTATAAACAATTCATCTTCATTATGGCATGCTTAACTTGGACATACGTTTTTGTCAACTTTGAATAAAATGTCTCACTTACGTTTTAAAGATTGGAGCAGTGATCATATACTCAATGTCATGTTTCTCCTTTTACAAAGGAATCTAGATAAACTTTTTCACATAGTAATTCTAGAGTTAATTCACCTTTTTCTCTTATTCACATTGATATTTTGGGACATAAAGAATTTCTATACAAAGAGGTCAAAGGTTTTTTCAACCATAATAGATGACCATACTTGAATAACTTGGAATTATCTCCTTAGACTTCAAAGTAATGCTATTATATGTCTTAAACAAAACATCACTATGGTACAAACTCAGCTTTCAGCTTGTGTGAAGATTATTCAAAGTGATAACTGCTATAAGTTTTTCAATTTCAAGTGTGACTCTTACTTTATATCTTTAGGTATTATTCACCAAAGTTCCTGCACACATACTCTTCAACAAAATGGGGTAGCTAAGGTTTTGAATAGGAGTTTGAGGCGCCAAAGTTGCTTCCAAGCAATATTTAGATCCTCAAAGGTGGAAGAAGATTGAATCCTTTTAGAGATGTAATTATTCAATGAGAATTAAAACTACATTCTTCTATTCAATTCCCAACTTGTTTTTATTCATGGCTGATATTTTAATGTGAAAATTGTATTTTAAAAAAATGTAAAATATAAATAATATATGAGATTTTTTATATCAAGAGTAGAGGGAAGGGCCAGACTTGGTTCAATCAACAATTAGAGCTCTCATTTAGACTTAGATAGCACATATTTAAATCCTATCATCTTTTGCCCTATCTTCCCAATATTGTCCAAGGTTTAAACTCACAACTTGATCTCAATAAAGACTTAAGCAACACTAATTATTTACCATTACATCAATGACTAGTTGACAATTATACATGATAAGTTAACATGGAGGCTACTTAAATACTAGATGAGTCCAAAAAGGGAAAAAATTCATGAGTTAAGTAAAAGTAAAATAATTATATGACTTTATTAATTTATTAATTTAATTTTAAAATTATTTGTGTGTGTTTTAGTTGAGTTTTGTCATTTGAAACATGATACCAACTCAATTAAGAGCTTTTTACTCAGTATTAGAATACATTACATCCTAATATGTGGGTGACAAAAAAAATCATATAAGAAAATATTTATGAAGTATTTACGAAAATAATATTTTAAAAAAATTAAAATTAGTATTTGTTAAAAACAAATGTTATTTTTATTTCAAAAGAGAGATTTTTTTTATAAATGTGTGTTTGTTTAAAAAGTGGTTTAAGTTATTTTTAATTATATCATATAAAATATTAAGGGTTAATGTATGTTTTGATCCTTAAACTTCATTGCTTGTACTTAGTTGGTACCTAATTTTTTTGGGGTAAACATTAATACTATACATGAACTTTGATTTAATGAGCAATGTTCATACATGAACTTTGATTTTGTGTAATTTTAACAACCATATTATTATTGTTGTAAAAAGTAATTGACAACCACGTTTTATGATTGTCAAAACAAGTTTTTGGCAGTGACATACAGTTGTTGCGCAATGAAATATGCAACCAATTAAAATGTTATCACAAAATAATATTTGACAACCATTATATACTATTACATAAAAATGATTTAGCATCTAAATTTACCCTGTTACAAATTTTAATTTGCAACCAATATATTGTTGTTACATAATAGTTTTTACAATTAAAATATTTTCGTTGTATTAAAGATATTGTAACCTATTTTATGGCAACTAATACATATTTAGAAAAATATTAGGTGGATGGCTTGGTCAAACACCTCCTTATGCCATAGTCAATATTGAGTCAACAGTTAATGAGAAGCTGACATGTGTTTGTGTGGCGAAGGGTTAGAACACAATGGAAATATATGGAAAAGACAAAAATTGTTGCAATATAGATAGTTGAAAACAACTTTCTTATTTGTAAAGTCATATACCTTAAACAACAAGGTATATACAATGACCTAGTAATGACTTTTTGTTGTTACAATAAAATTCTCATCTTCAAAATAACCATTAACTTTGCTTTATTTTTGCTCAGATCTCTTTTACTTATCCCTCACTCTTTTTCTATACACTGAATACATTATTCATTTCTTTTTTGTTTTTGTTTTAGGGTTAGTTTAGTATTGTTTTTAAAAAGTACTTTTAAAAAGTGTTAGTGAAAAAGTGCTTTTGAGAAATACTTTTGAAAAGTTTGGTTTAAGATCCGAATGTTTAGCATTGCTGTCAAAAAGTACTTTTAAGAAATAAAATTTCCATTTTAGATATTGTATTATCAAGTAACAAATATGTATTTAAATAATATTCAAATTAGTTAATATGATTATATTTTAGTAAGAATATAAAAAAATAATTTATTACAACTTGTTAATATTTTAATATATGAAATATAAATTTTAAAAATTTTTAAGCAATAAATATTAATTATTTATAAAATTTAATTATAATATATAAACTATATTTTAAATAATTAAATATAACCATTAAATATTTTTAATTAGATATTAACACATTTGTATTATTTTAAAAAATACTTTTTTTATTTTTAATTAATGATTTTAATACATTTGTAATTAAGCACTAAGAAAAAAAATAGAAAGTACCATGTTGTTGAAGGGGTGAATAAGTAATTAAGTACCAAAAGTACTTTTGATAGAGGAAAAGTTAAAAATTTTAGTTTCTCCTTTCTAAAAGTGCTTTTTAAAAGCCAGAAATTTCAGCCAAAAGTAATTTATTTAGAACAACTTTTTTTTTTAAAAGTGTTTTTCAAACCAAAAGTGTTTTTTTTAAACAATACTAAACAAATCTTTAATAATTGTTATTATAATGTTATGATATTTTTTAATTCTTTGAGATTTTGTGAAATATTGATAGTAGATTTTATATACTTTGATATTTGTGCAATTAAATTTTTTATAAAAATTAAAATATATAAAATTAATAAAAAAACATTTTTATGATTAATTTGCACAAAAAAATCATTTTTACGTGAAATAATCTTTTATAATTTTTAATAAATTTATTTTTTTTTAAAAAATTATTTATTAACATTGGTCACGTGTCATAATTTCAGCCTATCATGTGTCAATGTATTATTGGTTGTTAGTGAAACACCATTACATTCTAATTGCATTATAATAAAGATATCAAAGTGTGTGATGGATTCCAAGTTTAAAGACCAACTAGATACAAGTGACCAAATTTAATGAATAATATCTATTACTTTTTTTTAAAAAAGTGTTTAAATTTTTTTGATTAAATTAATATCATCACATCAAACTCATACAGTAAAACCTCTATGAAATAATACTCTTGGAATCCGAAAAAATTATTTTTTTATCGAGGTTATTAGTTTATCGATAAATAAATATTTTATTAATTTATCAATAAATTAATAAAATTTATTAATTTTAGAGAATATTTCATACTTTATGCATGAGTTTTTTTATTATCAAAATCCAATATGCATGTATGTGCAATGAATCAAAATTAATTGATTCATGTAACAAAAAAGAGAGTTAATTGATTGGTTCGTGTAACCAAAAAGAAAAAGGAGTTAATAGTTTCAAAATCCAATACGTATATATTCATTGGATAGATAAAAAAAAATTATTTTAAATAGACACATGTATGTATCAAAATATTGTAATTCATAGAAAGGTGTAAAAAAGTCTACATTGACAGATGATATGAGAAAAACATTATGTGAGTACAAAAATAAGCATTCCTCTTCAAATAAAAAAGATTTGCAACAGTGGGTTCAACAAACATTTGATCTCTCTGTTAGCCAATTAACAATATCAAATACTCTTAAAAGGTCATCTGAATTTTTGTCAAAAGAGATAAATAATAGCAATGTTAAAAGGCACAAATCAGTCAAATATCCCGAATTAGAGAATGTATAGTATGAGTGGTTTCTCCAATATCAAGAGAAAGTAAACATGACTGGAGAAATGATTCAAACTAAAGCAAAAGAGTTTCTGCAGAAAATATATGGTGATGCAAATTTCGAATTTAACTTTTCAATTGGTTGGCTAGAACGGTTCAAGGCAAGACACGGGATTAAGTCTTATAGAAGATTCGGTGAAAATGTTTCAGTTGTTATGGAGAATATTAAAGATGCTTTACCTCAAATAAGAGCTAAATTGGAAAATTTTGATTGGAACGATATCTATAATAATATGGATGAAACAAGCTTATTTTATCGTTTGCAAGCAGATCATTCACTGGCTACAAAACAATTAGAAGGAAGAAAAAAGGATAAGGAAAGACTTACTGTTGTGGTTTGTTACAATGGGGATGGTTCAAATAAAGTGCCTCTTTAGGTTATTGGTAAGTTTGCTAATCCTAGATGCTTTAAACATGTGAATATTGATAATCTTAACTGTGATTATCGAGCCAACAAAAAAGCATGGATGATTGGATTACTTTTTCAAGATTTTGTTCGCTGGTTTGATGCTAGAATGATTGGCAGAAAGGTGTTGTTTATAGTAGACAATTTCCCAACCCATCCCAAGGTTATTGAAGGCTTGAGAAACGTTGAATTATTCTTTTTGCCTCCAAATTCAACATAAAAAATTCAACCATGTGATGCTGGAATTATTAGAGCAGTTAAGATTTATTATCCGCATCATTTTTATTCTAGCATCTTGGAAAGTTACGAGAAAGGAGAAATAAATCTTAAAAAGGTTAATGTATTGGATGCAATCCATTTTATTAATGCTGATTGGAATATTGATGTGAAGCCTACAACTATTGCAAATTGTTTCCGACATTACAAAATTTGACCCGAAGAGGATATGCTTCTTGAACAAGAAATTGGCGATGTTGAAGGCATTCATAAATTAAAAGAAGTAATTTCCAATTTACATTATAGAAATGCCATGGATGTTGAGCAGATTTTAAATTATTCAAGTGAAAATGAATCTTTGATGGAGTCACCTACGGATGAAGAAATTATTCAAGGAGTAAAGAATGTACCAGCTGATGACGAGTAAGATCCAGATGACAATAGTGTTTTACTATATGTTTCTCCAAAAGAGGCTTTTCTAGCTGTGGATATCTTGAAGAATTATTTAATACAACACGAGAAGAATATATTAGATTTGGTTTATGCCCTTTTAAAAGTTAAAGATGAAATTGCATTTGATTCACATGCAAAGAAGCAACAGTTAACTATAGATGCATATTTTAGTAAAGAGTAAAGTTGAAAAAAATAAAAGTTGTCTAGGAAGCACTTTAGTTTTATGTATTGTATATAAAATTTGCAATATATTTAATGAATTGTTATTTTATATTTTCATTGAGCCTTTAAAGATTTTTCTAAAAACTATTATCTTATGCATTTAACGAGATTATTATTTTATCCCCTTGGCTCAAGTCGGGACAAAAGAAATTTATTATTTAACTGAGATTATTAATTTATCAAATATTCATTTATCGAGGTTTTACTGTACAATAATTATATATATGGATATATAGCAAAAAAAAAAAAAAAAACCAGGATAAAATGTTTGTCAGCAGTTTAATATAAGGGTATATATTGAATTAATGGTGCAAATCATATTGTTTATTTATTCCAAATTTCAGCATACTTCATAGTCGTCTTCTTCTGTTAGGTATAAAAACCAAACTATAACTGTGTATTGGCATGTGAAATAGGCAAGCTTAGTTGTTTTCATGATGTTAATGTCTCTTCAGAACTTATTAAAAACATGGACCTTAATTCTTACATTTGGGTGGTTTTTTTTTTTTTTTTTTTGAAGTTAGCAATGACATTTAATATTTTGGACTACATGAATGTTAGAAAACATCACGTTCTTAAATAATAATAATAATAGAATTCATATTTGAATGTTGAAATTTGGGTGTGATTTGTTATTTCTCATGGATCTGGTATGATCTTTAGGTCAAAGATTTCCCTTTGAATCTGTGTATGTTTTTTTTTGGTTAAGTAGAGTGATCTAATTCCTCAATTCTTTTGTACCATTCGAATCTAGGACCTAATTATTTATTTACTTTAATTAAATTCTCAGTAACATGACTTGTTGGGAATGTGAAATGCTTTAAATGTATATATTAGCCTTGATTCCACAAAACCTCTTGAAAGAGTAAATAATATATTCTAAATTGGGATTAAAAACGAGTGAGCTTCTAGGGTTTCATTGGATTGCAAATTTGAAATAGGTGGGTGATTATTTGTGAAAAGTGAGTTCAACTAATGTTGCCAAGTAAGGCAGTGAGTTTGTATTATGGTCCCAAAATGACTTTATTTGTTTTCCAATTTCCATATGTTACCTAAGATACAAACAGACCAACCACAAACTCATGTAAATTTTGGTTTCTCATTAAAACTCTTCCAGTTTGGCAAATATGAAACCTCCGGTGGAAACATGAAAATGCCTTTGATTCATAAGACTTCCCCCCCCGAAAGCAAAAATAATAAATAAAAAATCTTGAAGAATCCTTTTGATGATTACCTAATTTTGACCAACCTTTTGCAACCATCCTAATAGGGGATAGGGTTGCATAATATATATTGGAATTTGGTTGGAGCAAAGTTGACCAATGGTTGACTAGTATAGATCGTTTAATCATGATCACATGGTCGAAATGCTCCCATTGAAACAGCCTATCCCCCACAAGAATGAAGGAAAAAAAAATGTGGGTGGGCTATATATGGTAGCTATGATGATGATGATGATTCCATAACAAGGTAAAATTATCCACAACACAATACAAATATACTAATTAATGACTTATTAAACAATACGTATTAGCTGGATTATTAAATTCCCTTTGACACGAGTCAGTCATGAAATGGATCCCAGGCTTTTTCAATAAATTTTTAACAAGTTATAGCCATCAGAGAGGAACGATGTCGTTTCATTTCACCCACCTTCCTTTCATGCAAAAATTTCTCACCCTATTCCCTATATGTACGCACCCTTTTCACCAAAAAGAAACTGAGAAAAATATTTGCTTTTCTTTGTTAATTTTTCCCTGCTTTTCATTCACCAGAAAAGCAAAACAAAGAAAATGGCTGTCGCTTTGCCATCATTTTTCACAGCTATAATGATTATGAGCCGTTTGATGGCCTTTATAGGGATATCAAAGAACAATGATATGTCCTCTAAACTCCAAGCCCTTGATATTGCACCCAAACTCTCTTATGATCCTTCAGCCATTGAATCAGCCTCTCAAGATTTTGGTCACATAGTAAAAGCCGCTCCCCAAGCTGTTCTGCTCCCTTCTTCCCCTCGGGACATTGCTTCCCTTATAAATTTCAGTTACAGTAATTCGGTTCCTTTCAGCATAGCAGCCAGAGGGAACAGCCACTCCGTCAATGGCCAAGCCATGGCAAAAAACGGGGTCGTTATTGACATGACGTCAATGAAGAACGGGAATGGAACCGGAATCAGCATCGCGAGTGACGGGTCTTATGCGGATGTTGGCGGCCAACAGCTTTGGATTGACGTGCTGAATGCGACATTGGGACTTGGGCTTACGCCCGTTTCCTGGACAGATTATTTGTACTTAACCGTAGGTGGAACGCTCTCCAATGCCGGAATCAGTGGACAAACCTTTCGATACGGTCCTCAGATCAGTAACGTTTATGAAATAGATGTTATAACAGGTAACTAAAATACCCTTTTTCTTCAACTTGTCTCTCATTTTCACACAATTTTCTTTTTCTCTCAGTTTAAAAACAAATTAGCTGGTTGTTAAACTCATAACGTAGGCAACCTAGCTATTGAATAAGTTTTAGGACTCCATGGACGGTCATCGTCGATTTCCCTACCCATACGTTTCATAGAAATTTCAAAATGTTACAGTCTTTTTATAATACTATATTTGATTCATATACATATATATATATATATTTCATGTCAGGACAGTTCCAAGGTAGATTTCATCAAACCGTGTTTAATGAGTCAGAGGGTTTCTTTACCCATCTTCAATTATTTTATATCTTATCTAGAGCTTAATCCATTTGAGCTTATACATATTTTACGTTGTCATGATCAGAAAGTGGTGTCCCAGCGAATTTTCAATATTTACATTCCCATAAAATAAACAAAAGATAATACTAAGATTATATGTACAGTTGTATGACTAAGTAATTTTAAATATTATATGTTGCTTTGCTTGCTTGCATGCATGCAGTTGTTATTTACGAACTAGGTTTTTGTGTCTTCAAATTCAGGCACAGCTGATTTTGTGACTTGCTCTCCAAACAACAACTCCGATCTCTTCTATGCTGCACTTGGAGGTTTAGGCCAGTTTGGTATAATAACAAGAGCTAGGATTCCACTTGAGCCAGCACCAAAACGGGTAAATTAATATTTATAAAATTTATATTTGAGCATTAGTAATCATCTCCATTTTGTTGGTACTTAATCATTTTTTCTGAAATGGGGTTTGCAGGTTAAGTGGGTACGAATGTTGTACACTGATTTCTCAGATTTTACTAGAGACCAAGAGCTTTTGATCTCCAAGAATGGAAGGAATGACAATAAAGCACTAAATTACTTGGAAGGTTCACTTCTACTGGATCAAGGTTCTTTAGATAACTGGAGATCCTCCTTTTTCCCACCCCAAGATCAACCCAAAATTATCTCCTTGATAACCAAATTTCGCATTGTTTACTGTCTTGAAATTGTCAAGCACTATGATGGTCAAACCAAAACCACTGTGGACAAGGTAAAATTAATCATCTCATTTATTTGTTTTTCTTATATAATAATAAAATAATATATAATTAACCTTCATCTTTTTCCCTTTGCTTTGTAGGATCTGCAGCAGCTTCTGAAAGGCTTGAGCTACTTGCCTGGATTTATGTTCGAAAAAGATGCCAAATATGAAGAGTTCTTGAATAGAGTCCATAGTGAAGAGCTGAAGCTTAAAGCAAAAGGACTATGGGATGTTCCACATCCATGGTTGAATCTTTTTATACCCAAGTCCAAGATATCAGATTTCAATGATGGTGTTTTCAAGAGCATTGTCCTTCAAAGAAACATTACTACTGGACCTGTCCTTGTTTACCCCATGAACAGAAAAAAGTAAGTATAAACTAAAATTTGATGATATTTGTTGAGGGCTCGTACCCCAATTAGTCCGGTTTTACCTTGTTTTTAACTCTGTCTATAGCTCAGACTCCTTGATAATTTATATTTCATTTTTTTGGCAAATTAATCCAAAAGGCTTATACCATGATATGCTTTATTGGCAGATGGGATGATAGGATGTCAGCTGTTATACCAGATGAAGAAATTTTCTACACAGTGGGGTTATTGCAATCAAGTGGATTTGATGATTGGAGAACTTTTGAGGATCAAAATAAGGAAATATTGCAGTTTTGTGAAAAGGCTGGCATCAAGGTTAAGCAGTATCTTCCTCATTACACAACTAAGGTAGGTTGGGTCAATCACTTCGGCTCAAAATGGAGCACTTTTCAGAAGAGAAAACTTCAGTTTGATCCAAAATTGCTATTATCTCCAGGGCAGAGAATTTTCAATAACAATCAATAAAGCCCTAATTAGGAGAATAAGTTTAATGATATTTATAATCCCTTTCCTGGAATTTTTAGAGGAAATTATATTTTTAGTATATGCATATATTTCCCCATTTCCTGAAGGGTAGGGTTTTTCTTTTTACCCACAATTTTGCTACAAAACTTACGAGTAGCATAATTATCCATGTATTTTCTAATTTATGCAACAATTAAATAACAAATATTCAGCAATGGATTAGAAAATTAAAAATAATAAGAAAAGGTAGGCCACATCGCCTCCAATTCTGAAGGAGCATCAATAAATTATTTAATGGCAGCTTGGAATTTGGAAAATAAAGCTTATGGTTTTACTAAGAATATGATGATGAAAGAGGCCATTAGCTGTAATAAATAATGAACATTACCTTATTATAATCGTTCAGATTATGGTCCAAAACCAGGAAACATTAGATATGATGCCATCTATCATTTTGGCTGCTGCTATCACCATTTGACTTTCTATGTCACCCAACAAAACCTCTCATTTTCAACATCATTCATTAATGTTTGTAATATATTCATTCACATCTTTTTGCAATATTAGATTGAGTTTGGCCCATGGATATTGAGAGCTGCATTGCAATTTTTTTTTACACAAATTCTACTACTATTCATTATCTCCTACTCTTAAAATATAAGATTGCACACTTAAATTCTTTTTTAGTACGGTTATAAAATAACATAGCGTTTGATGAACAGTTCGGTTTTTGTTCGTTTATTAAGCTAAATAAGCGAACATGAACAAGATTTTAAAACTTGTTTATTAAACAAACCGAATATAAACAAAACTTGTTTAGTTTATTTATGTTCATGAATAAGCTAATTTATATTTGTTTAAAACTCATTTATTATTTCATTAGTATGTATTAATATCTATATTTTTGATTATTTTATATCTAAAAAAATAATATATATATATGTGTGTGTGTCTGTGTTTCTTTATTGTTTCTTTATTATTCATGAACATTATTTGTGAATATTAAACAAACAAATATGAATATACATAATTTTAAATAAATGAACATGAATCGAACACAAACAAACTTAAAAATAAACAAACGAATATGAACAGAGGTCTATTCGTTCAAGATCAATTCATTTATAACCCTACCTTCTGGTTGTTTCAATAACAACAACGCCAACTGAGTTAATATCCAATTGATATTTTTATGTATTTATTAAATATATCCCATTCCTTTTATATCTATTATTCTAGTTTATAGCTAATTTATATGTCCTCAAATTACGGTTTAGATTTTAAATTTGCTTTAAACTTTATTAGATTCTAATTAAGTTTTCAAAAAATTAATATTCTATCAATCAAATCTTTTTGATAGCTTAATTGTCAGCTTGAACATCAAATTTTAGGTCGGATTTAATGTGGAGCATATTTAAGATATGTTGATTAAAATTTAAATGTAATTGTACCTATTGTACAGAGTACTTGTATGTCATTCAAAATTAGGTAGGCTATTTTTTTTAACATTTTGGATCTAAAACTGTCCATGAGATAAGTGAATATTTGTTTAAAATTTAATTCAACCTGAACTAACACTTAGCACAATCTTAATACTTTGAAGATTCAATTAAAATATTTTGAAGTTTAAGGGCTAATTTAGAATCTGCACTATAGTTCAAGGAGTTAGATGTAATTAACCCTTTTAGAAGAAAAAGAAAAAGTCTAGAGATTAAGCTTGGACTGGATATTCATGAAATGCTTGTTTGGGCCAGCACTCCACACCCAAAAATTTTCAATCTGGGCTTCAAAATTTTCTGTATTTTGATGAGCATTTATACATTAGAGACGATGGCTGGATACGACTCTTCAGTGTTCACTGATCGAGAATATGCAAGTACTGCGCCATAAAATTCTCCCATTGCTATGATATGAAAAAGGTTTCAGTGTTTTTCTTTACTGGGGTTTACCATGGCGCTCTCACCATTTCCTGTAACTCATCAAGCTTGCCTATTATCATCTTCACATTCTCTTTACTATCTTATTTTGCAAACCAAGACCCAGAATAACAGTTTCAGAGCACTCAAATTCAAATCTTATTGTGTTTCTCATCAAACAGTAAAGGTTGGTATTGATATAAGTAAGAAGAAGAGGAAGCCCAAGCCAAGTTTTTTGGACCAAATTAAGGATAAATGGTCTCAAAAACCAATCATTTCCACTAGAGAGAAGTTGCCATGGCAAGAAAAAGAGGAACTTGAAGAACAAGAAGAAGTTGAAAAAGAGCAGACTTTTGAGGCGACCGCATCTGAGACAGAAAGTGATGAAGATCCACGAGTGGAAGTGAGTGACCCAGTTAGTTTTCCTTTCCCGAGTCGGGTAATTGCTGCTCCTTGGTCTCATGGACGCAAATTTAATGAACCCCATTTTGATTTTGTTCCTGAAAGTCCAGAATTTGAGTCTCAAATAGAAGTTAGTTTTGCTAATGTGAAACCAGTTGATTTCGTTGGCGACCGAATTGAAAAACCCGAACTTTTAGATGAGGAAATTAGCTTTAATAAGCAAAAGCCTACATTATCAGCACACAGAAAGATTGCAGCTGTTGAGGGCATAAACGAGGTAGTTTCCGCCAGGCAGAATTTGGAGGTTTCTACTAGTGGTAGTAACGAGGGTGGTTCAATTGAAGGAGATGGCAAGAGGGGTAAGAAGAAGAGCAACACAGAGATGGCAGAGAGGATGATACCTGAGCATGAATTGCGGAGGCTAAGGAATCTTGCGCTAAGGATGGTGGAGAGGACTAAAGTTGGAGCTGCAGGTATCACACAGGCGTTAGTTGAGCACATTCATGAGAGATGGAAGTTGGATGAGGTGATCAAGTTGAAGTTTGAAGAGCCTCTTTCTCTTAACATGAAACGTACACACGAGGTTTTGGAGGTTAGTTCTTTGTACATCGCTTCCATTCCTTACGTTTTTATGGTTCATTGCAAATCATTTTAATGATCGTATTGCTCCTAGTATCTTTGATGATATACTTGTACTGGTTAAAGTTTTCGTACTGAAAGTATAATTGAATTAATCCCGAATCTTAATCTAGAGTTGAGTTTGTATAGAGTCTACTGGCAATCTTATTGAATTATGTCTTTTCTACATCAGAAAAGAACTGGAGGGTTGGTTATATGGAGATCAGGTGGCTCAGTGGTGTTATATAGGGGCATGGCCTACAAGCTTCACTGTGTTCAATCGTATTCCGGGCAGGATCAGGCTGATACAAGTGCTTCGGATGTTATAACTACTAACACAGAAAATATGGTAGTTAAGGACTCTGTTAGGACCAAGGAGTCCTTCATTCCTTCTTCGGAATATTTGAAGGATCTATCTAAAGAAGAGCTCATGGATTTGTGTGAACTCAACCATTTGTTAGATGAACTAGGTCCACGATATAAAGATTGGTCAGGTCGAGAACCGTTGCCTGTTGATGCTGACTTGCTTCCACCTGTTGTTCCTGGGTATCAACCCCCATTCAGACGCCTTCCTTATGGGGTAAGACATTGTTTGAAGGATCGTGAAATGACTACTTTCCGTAGACTTGCGAGGTCAATGCCTCCACATTTTGCCTTAGGTAAGTGAATGTATGAGATTGTCTTTGTATCACTAAATGTTTCTTTTTCTTCCATATACCATCTTTTATCTAATCACCCTAACTTTTTCTCTTGATGGATTCTGTTCCTTTATTGTTATAGGAAGAAATAGGGAACTGCAAGGTTTGGCACAGGCTATTGTGAAGTTATGGGAAAGAACTGCAATTGCTAAGATAGCCGTTAAACGTGGAGTAGAAAATACACGCAATGAAAGAATGGCTGAAGAGCTTAAGGTGAGAGATTACAGACATTGTTGCATCTTGAAATGTAAATCTAATTATTTATCTGACAACTTAGTTTTCTTATGCCTTCAGGCTACCATCCTTGATTACTTTCTATTATATCAAGCTATTTGCAACTTGCCATTCTTTGTTTTTCCTTTGGATGGTGCTTCATTAGATACTTGTTGCTTATTGCACATGCATTTTGTACATGTAGCGATTGACAGGGGGGACATTGCTTTCCAGAAACAAGGAATTTATTGTATTTTACAGGGGCAATGATTTCTTGCCACCTGTTGTAACAAATACATTGAAAGAGATGCAAAAGTCCAGAAATCTTCGGCAAGAGGAGGAAGAGGAAGCACGAGGGAGGGCCCTAGCCTTGGTTGGATCTAATGTAAAAGCTTCTACACTTCCTTTGGTTGCCGGCACTCTCGCAGAAACCACTGCTGCAACCTCTCGCTGGGGGCACCAACCAAGCCCCGATGAAGTGGAGGAACTGAAGAGAAATTCAGCATTGACTCAACAGGCTTCGCTAGTCAGACATCTTGAGAAGAAACTAGCTCATGTAAGTTACAGATGCAGTAAGTAAGAAGTGATAACAAGATTCTCAAACATTTTAAAACTGTGACATACTTTCTGATTTATGCCATCTTTCCAACTTTGCGGTCCTAGGCTAAAGGGAAGTTGACAAAGGTCAATAAAGCTTTAGCTAAAGTGCAGGAGCAGCTCGATCCCACAGATCTCCCAACTGATTTGGAAACGTTGAGTGAAGAGGAGAGAATTTTATTTCGTAAGATTGGTCTGAGTATGAAACCCTACTTGCTTTTGGGTAAGAATGGGAACTTCAATCCTGCTTTACTGTTTCTGACTAGAAGAATCAAATATTCATATGAGTTTTCTTTTTTAGGAAAACGAGGAGTTTATGATGGTACAATAGAAAACATGCACCTCCATTGGAAATACCGAGAGTTGGTAAAGATACTTGTGAAAAGAGAAAGTTTGGCCCAAGTGAAGCATATTGCAATTTCGTTGGAGGCCGAGAGTGGTGGAGTGCTAGTATCTTTAGATAAAACTACTAAAGGCTATGCTATTATAATCTATCGAGGAAAAAACTACTTGCGTCCTCTTGAAATGAGGCCAAAGAATTTATTGACAAAAAGGCAGGCATTAGCTCGATCAGTTGAACTTCAGAGATCTGAGGTAACGTCGTATTCAACTCTCAACAATTTACAGATTCTTCTCCAAACAATTTTGTTCTTCCATCTAATTCTCTTCCTGCATTTTCTAGGCACTGAAGCATCACATCTCAGACTTACAGGAAAAAATCGAGCTAATGAAATCAGAGCTGGTAATTCTTTTTACTTTTAGATATATATGTAAATACATACTGATGATCAACAAGAGATGACTTGATAAAGTTTACCGTCATTATAATACGTTGTTTTGATCCAGGAAGAAATGAAAGCTGGGAATGAGGTTGGTGCCATAAATACTCCATACTCAAGGTTGAATGAAGCTCTACTTTCTGATGAGGATATTGAAGAGGTAATAAATGATCCGCTAAACTTATGCATGCTGGAAGATGAAGAACATGCGTTTCATTTTCTTCTACTTTGTTATGAGCAATTATACACATTTGAAGTTGCAACCCTCCCCTAGGCCTGATTCCCAGCTAATGAATAGTGCCAACCCTTAATAATTCTCATCTCTTGATGATCATTGATAATCCATTATTTTGTTCTTCCTCTATGATATCACAACTGGATTTAGTGAATGAATTCTGTACTTGAAACCTGTGTTACAAAGATTCAAAGACCGAGTGTTGGAAAGCTTCGAGTTGTATAGCTGACACCAGCTATTATGAGGTTGCATCTCAGTTTGAGTTGCATAGCTTGACATGGTATGCTTTGCTGTACTGATTCTGATGGCAAATTTATTTAACCAGGAAGACTGGGAAGATGAATATATGGAATCATATGGCAGCGGCAATGATGATGGTGATGATGATGAGCAAAAGGAAAGACCAGTTTAGCAGTTACTCGACCAGATCGGAGCCTGGAGTACCAGCTACTGCAGATTTTTTAATAAAGGCAAATGCTTTAACATTCCAGCTTCTAAGCCAGGGAAAGATCATATATAGAAATGGATATCATTGGATGTTGCATTCTAATTATATGGTAATTGTCCTTACGTGCAGCAAATTTTTGAAGGTTGTAGGTGCTTCTAGTTATGTTATAAATACAATTAATGATCCAACAGAAGTTTTATTCTAAAATCCCATTTATTCTAGCAGACAATTTGAGAGGGAACAGAAAGGAAAACAACAGTGTTGAATGAACCATAATTACATCAAGTCACTTGCAAGATCTCTGTAATTTATTAAAAAGAACATAAACTACATAGCATTGTCTTTTAAGAACGAATGGCAATAAACATTATACCAACTGGAAACTCAAGCTTCCATGGAACTTAGTCAAACTAGTAAGAGTGAGCAAAATCCAGCTTGGCATGGCCGTTTAACATGTCAGTAGATAACAGGGATCAATTACAGCTGCAGGGGCTTACATTGCTGGAAAATTTCAGCTGTCACCTGTATCTCATTTATTGGTGGAGAAAATTTTAGATTTGTGTTTACAGCCTCAACCTACTTGGAAGAAACCTTGTCTTGCTCTAAGGCTGACTTTATAAATTTCACAACAGTAGATGCCAACTCAGTTTGATGCGAGGTGTACCCATGATTTGCTCCTTCTATAATGTGTAATTGGTGATTAGGTATAACCTTGGCAAACTCCAAAGCATCTTCAACAGAAATTATCTCATCAGCAGATCCATGGACTGTCAACACCCTGTATGTTACGGTGAATAATAGCACAAATAACATATACTAGTATTGACGTTCATTTGACATTGCCATCTAAATCAGCTCAATGAATCAGTGAAGAATCAATGATTTCGAAACAACAAAAACTAATAGGCTCTAGTCTAGATTCAAAATCTTACCGACATTCTTTATCAATCTTGAGGCAAGCTTCATGCATGTCTGTTCTTAAGCGATCCATCAAAGCTTCCTCAGTCACACGGTATTCAATGCCTCCTACATAAATAAAATGTAATTAAAATTCGAAATGTTTCCAATCAAGTACATAAACAAATATCGAACAATACTAAATGTTAACCCTTTACATTCCACAAGGAATGTTTTTATTCCCAGGAAATTGCTAAGATAGAACATTTTTAATGCAAAATTTCAACTTCTCTTTCAAGTTCCAAATGCCAAAAGCTATAAGAGCACCGAAAGCAGCTGTCTTTATCACTGCTTATGTAGCTATAATTCTATTTGGATACTTTTAAGTAACACTTGAACTGGACAGAAAATCCAATCAGGGCTGCTGATTTGCTTAACTTAACAAACAACAAATAGATCCTTGATGGACATACACAGACGTGAAGAACACAAACTCAGGGAATCATACACATCAAGGAAGCTAAATAAATAACTACCCGTCTTATTCTTAACATCAATGTGGCCATCCTTCTTAATTATTTCCAAAAAGTCTTCTCCCAAGCGTTCTGCAATGCCTCTCTTCAAGTCGTAGCGGCCAGAAACGTTTACGACTATACGTATATCTTGATACTTAGAAGCATAAAGAAGCACCACATTTCCCCCTGCATTACATTATTTTAGCAGTATAACACTTGTTGGAGAACTTATTAGACAAATGAAAATCACAGCTGGAAAAAACTAATTGACAGACTTCATTGGGATATCTTGATGCTTCGAAGCATAAAGAAGCACCAAAATTCCCCCCTGGATTACATTATTCCAGTGATATAACACTTAAACAGTAATGTTAGCTTGGTTACATTACTTATTCTGTGTATTAATGATCAAAACATTATAAGAAAAAAAGATATTGCTAAGATCCATCCTGAAAATAACTCAGTGATTAGAATGTAATTTAAGATATAGTCTTCAACAACTTAGTTTCTTCTTAGAGAACTTACAATTTCTACAGTGCAGAGCAAAACCATTCTCTATTTTAACTAGTTTAGAAAAGTTCGAGTAGGAAACACGGATACTCACCTTTACTATGCCCAAGAATTGCACTTACCACACGACTTTCCCCTGAAAAGTGTTGAATTACGAAGTGTAAATCATCAGCTTCTCGGTAATAGTTACCATACTGAAATGAACCTTCACTTTCTCTGAAAAATGGATCCCAAAATAAATCACAACTATGAAACAAAGTGAACAAAACACACACTCCAGCAGCAGCAATAGACATAGAAAGTAAGAACTATGCTGCATAATATATATTTGCCAATCCAAGAAAAGCCACCTCTTAAAATCTCTACAGATTTTAACTTTGTTCCTCCGACTCTTCTACCGTGACCAACACTCGTACCCGACCCTTGGTTGTGGAGATAAGACCAAGAACCCTCCAACTACATTAAAGAAAAACTTGGAAAAATCTAACCATACCTACATTAAAGAAAAACTTAGAAAAATCTAACCATACCCGTGTTGGACATATACAATGTCCGACACTCGCACCAGAGTCCGAGTAACATTAGATTTTAATCAACTCACCCGTTTCCAGCAAAATCGAAACGGAAGACACTGATTCCTTCTTTTTCTAAAGCAGCAGCAAGGTTCGTCATGGTATTGTAATCCTGAAGTAGAATTAATCTAAGTGAGCTGCTTTCCATAAATTATTACTATTCCTCCATGAACAGACATTTCCACCAAATATATTTGCTACGGAAAGCAAGGTGAAAGAGATGAAATGACCCAACTGACCTTTCTGGATCTGAAACCATGGCATAAGATTACAATCTCTTTAGACTCGGTTTCATGCAATAATCCCACCAGTTTTTCACCATGCTTGTTCGGAATTATCATTCTCTGCTGCTCAATCACTAAAATTTAGAAAAAAAGGGTCCTTTTTTTTTATTTTCAAAGTTCTTTACATTAAAAACAAAATGGAACCATAATAAAGTTATAAAAGAAAGGGAATACTAATAATTTGGGACCTGGATTTTGGGTAGAATGAGAGTGAGCCATCGTCGAGATTGTGGAGTTTGGTTTGGAGATACGTCGACAGAAGGATGATATGAATGGTGTTCGCACCTGTGGAAAAGGAGATTTAGGATAAGTTGATAAATTTGAGAGCAGTGTCAATGAATCAAAGTTAAGGGCAATGGTGGCCATTTCTTAGTACCTCTGGTTGGCCTCTTTCTTCTATCGGGCTTAATAAGGCAAGTCCTGTAAATGGATTGGGATATAGGAAAGGTTTCCGATTGAATCCCTGGTGCCATGGGTTTTAATTACAGCTGTTGATAGCTCCGGCTGGAATGGTGGTTCGAAATGTGAATAAAATATAGGATTGAAAAATAGTTTTAGACAAAAAAAAAAAAAAAAAGCCCCATTTTTTGGGTAAGTCACTGAGTTTGAGCTAACCCGGCCCGGATTCATTAAAGAAAAAAGTTGCCTTTTTTTAATGTTATTTTTTTGTCACTTTCTCCTTATTTTATTATTATTTTAATATTATATTACTATTATTTTATGGTTATTATTTGAATATTGTATAAAATTTATTTTATTGTTAATTTTGTTATTATTTTAAAAATATTTGTTAATTTTGTTATTATTTTAGAGTGTTAAGTTGCTTCAATTTTAGTGTTATTTAAGTATACATATTTTTAAAATTTATTTTTAATTTTTTAAAAATATTTATTTTGATGTTATATTTTAAAATTATATAAAAATAATATAAAAATTAATATGGGCTGGCCGAGTCGAGCTTGGGCAAAATTTTAAGCCCATTTTTCAGGCTAGGCTCGGTCCAGGCCTAGCAAACGGGCCTAAATTTTAGTTGAGCCGGGCCCGGCCCATGCACACCTCTAATTTTAATCTATTCTATACCATTAAATAAATTATTAAAAAATATTTAAAATTAGCTTCAATCATCGGGTTCAATTGTGTTTTTTTTTTTTCAGTTTAATTGATAGGTAATAATTCTCGAATCAACTGGTTTAATGTCTTCTCTGTATCAGTACTCGACTAGCTCCCAATCCAATTAATTTGATAAACTAATTTGATTTTATTGACCAGACCAATTCATTTTAAACAACCTTAACTATTACATGGCAGTGAAATATCAATTAAAAAAATGTTTAGTTTTGATTCCTCTGCTACATTAAAATATAAAATTTAATCTTTGTACCTTTACTTTTATTATGTCATTAAGTTACTATCTATTTTGATTAAAATGCTTACATAAAATTTGTTAAATATCCCTTCTAACCTATCATGCCGATATAGTTTTTTTTTAATGCTGGAAAGGACGGTTTTAGTAAAAATTCAACGTCTAACATTTTTACTTTTTAGTTAATAATTTTAATTATTTGGATTAACTAATGACTTTATAAAAGTAGAAAAAAAAATTATGTTAAATTAAAATATAACAACTAAATCTTATAATAGAGAGACCAAAATCTTAAATTTTTTTAAACCTCAAATTATAACTTATTGGCTAGATGTTCACTTTTCTTAAAAATAGTTTGGGTTCGAATATTCGTTGTATAAAAAAAATTTATAATTTGACCATTTAATTGGTTTGAAGTTAATTTGAATTGTAAAAATCTCGATTTATTCTCTGATCAATTTGATGTTCAGACTGATATTTGAACATAACATATGCAGTACATCAATGCAATAAGAAAATCAAAGAGGGAAATTATAACACCCCTAACTCATATCCATCGCCGGAATAGGGTTACGAGGCATTACATATCAATTCACAACATAAAACATACAATCTCATAAACCATTCAACACAATCACTTTGTCCCTTATAAGGGCCTACGAGGCCTTAATCATGCTTTAGAAGTGGTTCGGGACTAAACCGATAACATTTGAAAATTTTGGAAAACTTAGAAATTTTCAATCATATAAGGGTCACACACCCGTGTGAACAGGCCATGTGCCTTACACGGCTAGTAGACACGCCCGTGTCTTAGGCCCTGTGGAAGCATGACATACATACTGACTTGCATCACATGGCCGAGGACACGCCCATGTGCCAGGCCGTGTGAAAACTGGAGAGTATACTGACTTGGGTCACACGGCCAACCACACGCTCGTGTGTCCAGCCCGTGTGCCCTTTAGGGGTATACTGACTTATACCACACGGCCAATCACAAGCCCGTGTGTGAGACCGTGTGGGGCATACTGACGTCAAATAAATTTTAACACTAGGGGACACACGGCTGTGTAGCATAACCATGTGTCGCACATAGCTGAGACACACGCCCGTGTCTCTACCCGTTTGGACAAAAATAGGCCATTTACAAGCCAATTTGCCACCCATTTGGCACATACCTATAAACACTCAAATGGTACCATTCACACAAATAGGCAGCCGAAAATCATCCAACAAATGCACAACTATACTATATCCATTTCGACCAAATTCAATACTCAAATCCATAACATTTACATATTCAAATACCAATCAATTTATCTTGCTTTACTAAGCATAATTTATATATATAATTCATCCAACTAAACCAATCCAAACATACATAATCATTTTAACCGCATTCATTCAAGATAAATCTATTACCAAACATTAAAATAGAACCATTGCACATTCATAAAACATCACTAAGTTTATCATCTTATGCCAACTCAAATGGCCAAATTACATATCCATCGAACATACCAAAAATGACTCAAGCCTATATATGCCATATACCATAAATACATGACTTCAAAAGTACCAAATTAGATGATCGATAGTGCGATGATATTCCCGATGACTTCCAGATCCGAGCTAGCCTTGATTCTCTATAAAACATAGGAAAATAACACAAAGTAAGCTTTACAGCTTAGTAAGTTTGTATTAACTTAATGAGTAACTTCACCATTCATTCACAATTCCATCAATATAAGTTCATTCAATCTTAAACCAGTTAATCATTCATTCAATAGCTTACCAAGAATTCATCCATTTCATGGATTCAATGTTTATAAACTTTACATACGTACCTGTACTAACTTGTACCGATCTCATTCTAATCCACATCTTTCAATTTTCCCATTGAACCATTTGGAATAGAAGTCAGATATTTAAGGACCTCAATCGATAAGTACCTATACCATGGCCCATAGCCAAATCAAGGTAACTTATCCTGGAGTACCTATACCATGGCCTGTAGCCAAATTAAGGTAACGCTTCTCCAAAATACCTATTCCATGGCCCATAGCCAAATCAATGTTTAACTCGCACCCGAATTGCCGATATCATGTCCCGAAGCCAACTTAATACCTTAATGACATGTCATTTATAACCTAGACTATTCCTAAGGTTCAATCGAGAATTTTCAATACCAAATCATAGTCGAATCATTTCAAATCACTGTCAAATCATTTTCGAATCATGGTCGAACAAGTTCATAGTCTAAAATTTACAATTTATGTAATATCAAAGCATTTAAATACAATTATAATAGAGCTCGTTACATACGAACTTACCTAGTATACGGAATTGACAGATCGAATCGACTAATCGACAACCTTGCTTTTCCCCTGATCTAAATCTGAATAACCTTACTTTTCCCCCGATCTAAATCTGAATTCTTTCTTTCTTGATCTATATGAATTCAAAATTAACTTATTTATTCATCTACTCATTCAATTTAGTCCAAAATTACTTATTCGGGCGTTTATACACATTAGCCCCTAAATTTTCACATTTAATCAATTTAGCCTCTATTTCACAAATACACAAAATTCACATAATTTCATTACACCCAAGCTTGGTCAAATTGCATATAAGTCCCTAGCAGCCCAAAATTTTCATTTCTTTCACATTTCAACCACTCAATTTGCATATTTCACAATTTAATCCCTATTATGCATTTTCATCAAAAATCACTTAATAAAACATGTAAAACTATCATCAAGCTTTCATAATCCATCATCAAACATCAAAGAACTCATAGATTCAACAATGAAAACTCTCAAAATCTTTAAAAATTTTGAAATTAAAGGTACGTGCTAGCTGGATTGAGTTGCAATGATTACAAAAACATAGAAATCATCAAAAATCGAGTAAAAATGGACTTACAATTAAATCTCAAAGTGATGGAACCCTAAATGCATAAAATGGATTCCTCTCTTTCAATATTTGGTTGATGATGAAGAACATAAAGAGATGATATGTGATTTTTATCATTTAATTATGTTTTATTAACTAAATTACAAAATTATCCTTATTCATAAACCATTTAAATACCTTAATATATGTCCATATATGTCCACTTACCCTTATAATGGTCTAATTACAACATAAGGACTTCTAATTTAATATTCCATAGCTTTTTAATACCTTTAGCTATTAGAATTCACGTTTTACACTTTACGCGATTTAGTCTTTTTTCTCAAATTGAGCAATTAAACAATAAAATTAGTTCACAAAATTTTCACACATACATGCTATCATGCTTTAAACACATAAAATAATATTTGGATTTATGGTCTCGAAACCACTGTTCCGATTTAACTAAAAAACAGGCTGTTACAGAAATAAACACAAATTCATAACTATAATCAAAGAGCTAAGTAAAAAGAGAATTAACACACGATATTGTCAAAACAGTTCGGATATGCGAAGCCTCACTCAGCTTCTCTAAGTAATTTTGATAAGATAATACTCTTAATTAATGGTTGAATATATTTCTTGAAATATCTTTAATAATTATCCCAAAATAAAAACCTTCATATCCAAATAAAACATCACTTGGTCTCCAAGTAAAATGATAAGGGTAAGATAAAGATAATCATCTTAAAGTCGTTCCCCTTTTTCTCCAACTTAATCGAAGAGATAAAAATGCTTATTCCATAATGTAGCGAAATTCCCCTTTGTCGCCTGGAAAATAGTCATACATTAATTTTTAGTCTAAAATGCCAACAATTAAACTAACCTTAAATTGTCCTGAAAACATGTTCAAACTACTGTCCAGACAAGATAAAAACATGACGTCCAACAAACAATTCAAAAGAATATTTAAACATAGATAAAGCTTAACAACAATGACAACTAATGTCCCAACATAAACATCCAAATTAAAAAATGAAATGTTATCATATTCTTTTAAATACCAATTTATGTAAAATTAATGTACAAATATTAAGGCATCATTTAATTGGTTTAAACAATATTTTAGCATTCAAATTAAGAAATGGAGTATTATTCGATGTCTTTTTTTTTTTTTTAAATTTGAGAAATGAAATTAAATAATTCGGTATGCATTTTATTTATTTATCTGTTTATAAATTAAGTATGTAATAGTTTTTATTTTACACAAATAAGTTTAATAATAATTTATTAGTAATTCTATTATATATGTATGCATGTAGGCATCATAAATTTAGAATATATGTGTATTTAGAAATGACATTCAATAAATAAATCAATATATAATTTGAAACTAATAATAATAACAATTATCGAGGTAAGTTTTAAGAGCAATGACTCAAGCAGTGATCATTACATTTGGCATTGTGTAGGTTCCATAACTTACCTTATTTGTTATTAGTATGTCTTACCAAAATATGTTGATTATTTGCTGACATCTTTTTTAAAATATGTTATTGAATTATGTCTTTCCTATATCAGAAAACTGGAGGGTTGGTTATATGGAGATCAGGTGGCTCGGTGTAGTTATAAGGAGTATGGCCTACAAGCTTCACTGTGTTCAATCGTATTCTGGGCAGGATCAGGCTGATACAAGTGCTTCGGATGTTATAACTACTAACACAGAAAATATGGTAGTTAAGGACTCTGTTAGGACCGAGGAGTCCTTCATGCCGCCTTCTTCGGAATATTTGAAGGATCTATCTAAAGAAGAGCTCATGGATTTGTGTGAACTCGAACATTTGTTAGATGAACTAGGTCCACGATATAAAGATTGGTCAGGTCGAGAACCGTTGCCTGTTGATGTGGACTTGCTTCGACATGTTTTTCCTGGGTATCAACCCCCATTCAGACGCCTTCCTTATGGGGTAAGACATTGTTTGAAGGATCGTGAAATGACTACTTTCCGTAGACTTGCGAGGTCAACGCCTCCACATTTTGCCTTAGGTGAGTGAATGTATGGGATTGTCTTTGTATCACCAAATGTTTCTTTTTCTTCCATATACCATTTTTTATCTAATCACCATAACTTTTTCTCTTGATGGATTCTGTTCCTTTATTGTTATAGAAAGAAATAGGCAACTGCAAGGTTTGGCACAGGCTATTGTGAAGTTATGGGAAAGAACTGCAATTGCTAAGATGGCCGTTAAACGTGGAGTAGAAAATACACGCAATGAAAGAATGGCTGAAGAGCTTAAGGTGAGAGATTACAGATATTGTTGCATCTTGAAATGCAAATCTAATTATTTAACTGACAACTTGGTTTTCTGATGCCTTCAGGCTACCATCGTTGATTACTTTCTATTATATCAAGCTATTTGTAACTTGCCATTTTTCGTTTTCCTTCGGATGGTGCTTCATTAGATACTTGTTGCTTATTGCACATGCATTTTGTACATGTAGCGATTGACAGGGGGGACATTGCTTTCCAGAAACAAGGAATTTATTGTATTTTACAGGGGCAGTGATTTCTTGCCACCTGTTGTAACAAATACTTTGAAAGAGATGCAAAAGTCCAGAAATCTTCGGCAGGAGGAGGAAGAGGAAGCACGAGGGAGGGCCCTAGCCTTTGTTGGATCTAATGTAAAAGCTTCTACACTTCCTTTGGTTGCCGGCACTCTCGCAGAAACCACTGCTGCAACCTCTCGCTGGGGGCACCAACCAAGCCCCGATGAAGTGGAGGAAATGAAGAGAAATTCAGCATTGACTCAACAGGCTTCACTAGTCAGACATCTTGAGAAGAAACTAGCTCATGTACATTACAGATGCAGTAAGTAAAAAGTGTAACAAGATTCTCAAACATTTTATAACTGTGACATACTTTCTGATTTATGCCGTCTTTCTAACTTTGCGGTCCTAGGCTAAAGGGAAGTTGACAAAGGCCAATAAAGCTTTAGCTAAAGTGCAGGCGCATCTCGATCCCACAGATCTCCCAACTGATTTGGAAACGTTGAGTGAAGAGGAGAGAATTTTATTTCGTAAGATTGGTCTAAGTATGAAACCCTACTTGCTTTTGGGTAAGAATGGGAACTTCAATCCTGCTTTACTGTTTCTGACTAGAAGAATTAAATATTCATATGAGTTTTCTTTTTTAGGAAAACGAGGAGTTTATGATGGTACAATAGAAAACATGCACCTCCATTGAAAATACCGACAGTTGGTAAAGATACTTGTGAAAAGAGAAAGTTTGGTCCAAGTGAAGCATATTGCAATTTCGTTGGAGGCCGAGAGTGGTGGGGTGCTAGTATCTTTAGATAAAACTACTAAAGGCTATGCTATTATAATCTATTGAGGGAAAAACTTGTTGGTGTTTTTTGAATAAAAAACAAGTGATTGTTTTAGGACCAAACAGAGAAACAAATGGCTGAAAAAATTAGTCGTCAAGCCTACATATAAACAAGAGAAACAAATGGCTGAAAAAATTAGTCGTCAAGCCTACATATAAACAAGCAATCAACCGGAGTGAAAAGAAAAACTATCACCTAATACTTACCTAACACCACTAATACATCTTCTCATAA
Source organism: Gossypium anomalum (assembly GCA_025698475.1). Classification (NCBI taxonomy): domain Eukaryota; kingdom Viridiplantae; phylum Streptophyta; class Magnoliopsida; order Malvales; family Malvaceae; genus Gossypium; species Gossypium anomalum. The sequence goes on from CM046961.1 coordinate 17,581,977, forward strand.
AACTAAACTTGTATACATAGATAAGCTAATTTTATCAAGTCCATCAACACCTAATCACAACAAACATCTTACTAACTTAGTTCAAATGTAACTAAGTAACAAAAAACAACCAAAGTCAGCATGTTGTCGTGCTGCAACATGCATGCAACGAAAAATAGACTTATCTGCATGTAAGCCATTTCTTAACACTCCTTATTGGCTTTTTGCTGCAAACTCTCAATTTGGCTCTTAAGTTCTCAAACCTTTCTATCCCAAGAGGTTTTGTCTAGATGTCTGCCAATTGATCTTCAGAATTGCAATTAACCAGCTTGATCTCATGTGCTTGCTCCACTTCTTTGACAAAATGAAACTTGATCTTGAAATGTTTTGTTTTACCATGAAACATTGGATTCTTTGCAATTGCAACAACATATTGATTGTCACATTTAATCTTTGTTGCTTCTCTTTGGTGCAAATTCAACTCAACCAAGAGTTTCCTCAACCAAATGGCTTGATTAACAACTGCAGTAGCTGTAACATATTCAGCCTCAGCAGTTGATTGAGTTACAATGGCTTACCTTTTCGAACTCCAATAGAAAACAACTGATCTTAAGGTGAACAGGTACCCTAAGGTTCTTTTCATGTCATCAAAGGATCCAGCCCAATCACTATCTGCAAAACCAATAAGTTTCATGTCATCAGCCTTGGTGAACTTGACTCCATAGCTTAGAGTCCCTTTGATGTATCTTAGAACGCTTGTTGTTGCTTGTAAGTGAATCACATTGCACTATGCATGAATCTAGACAAAAGACTGACAACAAATACAATATCATGTCCTGAGGCTGCTAAATAAAGTAAACACCCCACAAGGCTTCTATAATTAGATTCATTTACCCTTTCAAAATCACCTTGGCTCGTAAGTTTTTCACCAATAACAACTGGAGTATTAGCTTCTTTGCAATTTTGCATGCAAAATTTATTCAAGATCTTCAAGGCAAAAGCTTTCTGACTTTTGAAAATGCCTTACTAAGTTTAAGATACCTTCATACCAAGAAAGTAGGTCATTTCACCTAGATCAGACATTTCGAATACATTTTCTATTTGCCTTTTGAACTTAGCTAGCAATTCATTAGTCCCACTAGTCACTAGCAAGTCATCCACATACAAGGAGACTATTAGAAGAGTTTCATCTCTAGCTTTCTTCACATATAAATTTGGCTCACTGATGCTTCTTTTGAATCCCAAACTTGACAAATAACTATCAATTTTGTCATACCAGGCCCTTGGTGCCTGTTTTAAGCCATACAAAGACTTTTTGAGCTTGTACACTTTTGTTTCTTCACTAGCCACATTGAAGCCATCTAGTTGTTCAGCATATATCTCTTCCTTGAGGAATCCATTAAGAAAGGCAGACTTCACATCAATTTGATGTATCTTCCACTCCTTTGAGCTGCCAAGTGATAAGCTATACAAGTAACGTATTTTAATCTCATTCTTAATGCGTTTTTAGATGATTAATTATGCAAATTAGTGAATTTGATGCTCCTAATCCTTTAAATTAATTTTTCTATACTTAGGAGAGCATTTGGGAGAGAAAGGAGCAAAAAATGATCAAAAATTGAACAAATAGAGCTGTTTGTAGGAGTAACATAGCCTGGGCATTTCCATACGGGCAAGGCACATGCCCATGTGTGCCACACAAGCTGGACATACGCTCATGTGCTAGCCTGTGTCGATTTCGCACCTTGCTTACCAAATACACAGAAAAACACAATTTTTAGGCTTTCTAAGCATTCTAAAGTCTATAAATACTAACTAGAAGAAGACATAAGGGAGCCATCGGAGAAGATCGAAGAAAACACTCGAAGAACACCATCAGAATCAACTTGGAAACAAATCTCCATCAAGATCAAAGATCTCTTTTTAATTTCTTTCGAAGTTTTATTGAGTTTCTTATGTCTTGTGGTTTTTCTGACTTTGAGACTTTTGCATTCAGGATTATGAACTAATTCCCTAGATACCTAGGGAGGATGAAACCTATGATGAATCCTTTTATTACTTGATTCTTGTTCTCAATTATGTATGCTTATTTCTTGTTTTAATATTTTCGGGATATTAATTCATATTTAATGTGCTTAATTCAGTGGAGGAGAAGTCCTTGTTTAAGGGTAATTCTAGCATAATTAAGTGGAGTTGCATGCAATCCTAGAAATAGGACGACATAAATCTATCATATTAGAGTCAAATCTAATAAGGGAATCCATAGATTGACTTAATACGATGATATGGGTTTTAATTAGAAAGAGATTTCAATTAATCAACCTATAGTTAGTTGTTCTTACTCTTGAAAGAGATATTAACATAATTTAGGGGTTTCTACGGATCAAGAGACAAGTGAATAAATCATTTAATTCAGATTCTTAATAATAGGTGAAGTCTAAGTGGATTCTTTCTTGGGTATTGTCTATCTCATTGGTTAATATTTGATTATTTCTTTGATTTATTCTTTGTTGTGTTCTTAGTTAAATTAGTTTAGTAATTTAGGTTAAAACACATCACTCCAAATTGTCGGCTAAATAATAGAAAAATAGTAATTATTAATACTTTTAGTCCTCGTGGATACGATATTCTCTACTCACCATAGCTATACTATTGTTCGATAGGTGCGCTTGCCTTTTTCATATTTATAGTTAGTTTTATGACCATAAACAAGTCAAGCAAAAGTCTTATGGTATCTAATCTTTCCACAGGTGCAAAGGTCTCAAATTAGTCAACACTGTAACAACCTGTTTTTAGTCAAATAAGAACAATGGTTTTGAGACCACAAATTTGAAGTCAAAATATTTATTTTATTATTATTTTAATGTTTATAACATGGTATGGTGATTGTGTGAAAATTTCGTTAAGAAATTTTATCATTTAAATAGTCAATTTGAGAAAAAGGACTAAATTGCACAAAGTGCAAAAGTGTTGTTCTATTAGCTAAAGGTGTTTAATAGCTATAGAACCTTAAAGTTAAGGTCCTTATGTTGTAATTAGACCATGATTAGTGTGAGTGGACATTAATGGACATATTATCATGTTATTTGATGGTTTTTAATTAAGGTTAAAAAGGTAAATTAGTTAATAAATGATAAATTAATAAAACTAAAAGCCATTTTCTTCATTATCATCTTCTTATAACTGAAATTAGGGTGGAGAAATCCATTTTAAAGCTTTCAAAATTTTGGCTACTTCATTTGGCTAAAATTGGTATGTATTTTGTTCCGTTTTTAATGATTTCCATGTTTTTGTGATCGTTGCAACGAGTACTATTTAGCCCAGGGACTATTTTACAAAAATATTAAAGATTTTGAATGAGTCCATTGATGAATACATGTGTATTTTGAAGTTTCTTGATAGATTATGAATGCTTGTTGATAGATATACAAGTTTTGTTAAGTGATTTTTAGTGAAATTATAAAATAGGGATTAAATTGAGAAATGTTGAAAATTTGTGGATAAAATGTGAAATAAATAAAAAATATGGCCTGTTAGGGGCATAATAGTAATTCAGCTAAGCATGGGTGTCTTGAAATTTGCATGAATTTGTGATTTTGTGTAATAAGGACTAAATTGTAAAAATGTGAAAGTTTGGGCGCAAATGTGTAAAATAGCCCTAATGTGTGTTTTGGATTAAATTGAATAGAGATATTATTAAATAAGTTAATTTTTAATATATTTAGATCAAGACAAGCGAAATTCGAATCTAGATTGGGGAAAAACAAAAGTTATCGACTAAACGACTTATTTCATCGTTTCCACATTCAAGGTAAGTTCGTATGTGATAAATTTCAAAACAAGTGTATTTCATATGCTTTGATATTGCATAAATTTTGAATACGAGACTGTATATATAAACGATAGTGATTCGGCAACGATTCGACATTCGAAATCCCGGTTGAACCTTAGGAATAGTTTAGGATTCTAGTAACATGTCATTAGGGGATATATTGAGTTGTCTTCTGGCCATGATATAGCACTTCTGGTGCGAGTTATACCGATTTGGCTTTGGGCCATACATATCAGCTGAATTGGCTTCGGGCCATGATATCAGTTCTTTGGAGATAAGTTACCTTGATTTGGCTTCGGGCCATGGTATAGGTACTTATCGTGTGAAAACCTTGAGTATCCGGCTTCTATTCTGAATGGTTCAACGGGTAATTTAAAGATGAGAATGTGTATGAGATTAGTACGAGATGGTACAGGTATGTGCATAAACCATATTGGCTATGAATTGAAGAAATGATGAAGAAAGTATATAGATTTGTGAATAAGTAATTGAGAGGTTTGTTAGTTGATGTGAATTCTTATACTTATGATCAATTGTTAAATTAGTTGTTTATGATTATATCAAATTTATGTCATACGAGCTTACTAAACTTTATAGCTTACATCGTTTATTTTTTTTATGTTTTATAGTAAATTCAAAGCTAGCTCGGATTCGAGGATCGTCGGAGACATCGTCACACTATCCACCTATTTCTTGGTACCTATGAACTTGGTATTCTAAGTTTATGGCATGTATAGGGACTTTGGTTATTTTGGTTATGTCTTGTTAATGATTTTGGCCATATGAATTGGCATTGTAAATGTTTATGCTTCGGTATGTATATGAATAGCCATGAGTGATGGCTTATTTTGGTTTATTTTGACATCTTGAATCATGTATTATATGTTTTGTGTAGTGAGTTGGTTGATGGTTATGTGATGTTTGATGGTAATAGGTTTCATGAGTGTTAAATGGATGATTTATGGACATTGGTTTGTTTGTGAAACTAAGCTAAAAGATGCATAATTGGGAGTGTTAGTTAATTGAATTATATATGTGAATTTAAGTATGAAATTAGATGGCATATGTGGTATTTTGTGATTTGTATTGATGGGTAATGAAATGGTATGAAATATGCTTGGTATGAGATTGATTTAATGCTTATTATGCGTTGAGTTGGTGCCTTTGAATTGTGGTGTAGGTACATGAAATTTAGGTGGCAAAATTGGCTTGGCGAATAACCTATTTTTATCCATACGGGCAGAGACACGAGCGTGTGTCTCAACCGTGTGGACACACGGTCACAGCTGTGTGTCTTCTGGTGTTGATTTTGAAATTAAGTCAGTATGCTCTACACGGCCTCACACACGGGTGTGTGACTTGGCTGTATGGCATAAGTCAGTATACCCTATAGGTTTGGCACGGCCTAAAACACGGGCGTGTATGGCCATTTTTAAGGCACACGGGCTAGCCACACGGGCATGTGTGTTGGCTGTGTGACCCAAGTCAGAGAGTTACACGGGGTCGGACATGGCCATGTGCTCCCATTTTGAATGTCCACACAGCTTACGACACAGGCGTGTTTGGTGTGTGTGTCCCCTGTTTTAAGAAAAATTTTCAAAGTTTCGTGAAAGTTTCTTAAGTTATCGGTTTAGTCTCGAACCACTACCAATGTATGTTTAGGGCCTAGTAGGCTCGTATTAGGAACAAATTGATTGAGATTGAATGATGATTGTATGAATTGATTAAATGTATGTGAAAAGTATGTTTAAATGTGTTGTAAGTACGGTAATGCTTCGTAACCTTATTTTGATGTTGAATACGGGTGAGGGGTGTTACAAACACCATACCTTTGGCTGAAACCCTTCACAACCAACCTTCCCTTCAACTTGTTTAAGGTTCCACCAACATTATGCTTGGCTCTAAACACCCATTTTCCACCTATGACTTTCTTATGAACTGGCCTTTTAACCAGCTCCTAGGTTTGATTCTTATGTATCATTTTCATTTCATTCAACATTGCTTCCTTCCAGCCTTGTAATGCTTCTGCTTCTTCATAACTGATTGGCTTAATAGCAGCTATGTCAGCCCTTTTATGCACCTCACTAATTAATCTGGTTCCTCTAACAGACAAATCATCAAAATCCATTTCTTCTTCAAATTGATTAGCTTCATTCGACCTAGTTGCTAAATCTTCAGTAACATTTTTTGGCCCAACTTTATCCCAGTTCCATGTTGACTTCTCATCAAACACTACATCCTTACTTACAAACACCTTGTAAGTTAATGGATCAAGTATTCTGTAGCCCTTCTTGACACTACTATAGCCCATAAAAATGCCAGGTTGAGCTTTCTTTTCTAATTTGTCCCTCTTAACAGTAGAAACATGTGCGTAATAGATGCAACCAAAGATTTTTAAGTGTGCAACTGAAGGTTTGAATCCAAACCAGGCTTCAAATGGAGTTTTATCTAACAAAGCTTTGGTTGGTAGCATGTTTTGAAGATAGGCAACAATGTTTACTACGTCAGCCCGAAATTTTTTTTGCAAGTTTCTTTCAAACATGAGAATTTGGCCATATCTATCAGGGTTCGATTCTTTCTTTCACAAACACCATTTTATTGAGGTGTGTAGGTGTTGGTGAGTTGATGTTCAACCCCTGACTCTTCACAAAACTTTTGAAACAAATCAGAAGTGTATTCTGCCCCGTTGTCTAACCTTTCAATTTTGAGCTTGCAACCTGATTGAGTCTCAATTGCTACCTTGAACTTCCAGAATCCAAAAGAAACCTTTGACTTCATTTTGAGAAAATAAACCCAACAAAACCTAGAATAATCATCAACAAAAAGGATGAAATACCTGCTGCCATTCAAAGATTAAGTCTTCATAGGACCACATACATTAGTGTGAACTAACTGCAATTTTTCAAAGGCCCTCCAAGCCTTATTTTCTGGAAATAGAAGCCTAGTTTGCTTTCTCAATTGGTACACTTTACAAACACCTTATTTCTCGATCGTTTTTGTAATGTTTTCAACCAAATCCTCCTTGGATAAATGAAGTAAAGATCTATAATTGACATGACCCATCTTCCTATGACACAATTCAGACTCATCCAATGTAGTTGTATAATCACTAGTAGTAGCTTTATTCCAGTCAACAACAAAGCTCCTTCAGTCAAGGTTACTGACATAAACTTACATCCACTTGTATCAATAATCATGCATTCTTTTTTCTTAAACATAATGGAATACCCTTTATCATGTAATTGACCAATACTTAGTAGATTTCTGTCTATTTCAGGTACTAAAAGAACATTTTAGACAAGTTTAGTACCTGAAGGGGTGTCAATTAGCACATCTCATTTTCCTTTTGTTTTAATGTATTGTCCATTGCCAACTTTCACCTTAGAGTTGAACTTACTGCCAATCCATTTGAAAATGTTGGCATCAGGAGTCATGTGGTTGGTGTGGCTTTCTTTAGCTACTTGAGCTTGAGAGTTCAGCTTGTAACACCCTATACCCGGTCCAGTCGTCAGACCCGAGCTATAGGATACTACAACAGAGAATCGAAACATTCACAAGTAATTTATTTAATAATACTCAATAATTAATAAATACAAGTTAATTCCATGTTAAACATGCATTACAATCAAAACTAAGTCTTAATCAGGTTTACGAAAGCCTTTGAACAAGTTTAGAACTAAATCGAGACCAATTTGAAACATTTAAAAAATAACAGATAAAAATGCAAAATAGGGTCACAAGGCTGTGTAACAAGGCAGAGATCGTGTGGTGCAAGGAAATGGCCGTGTGGCCAAACCATGTGGCAAAGCTCAAACCTTGTGAAAGGAGACACACGTCCGTGTCTCTAGACCGTGTAACTAACTGATGCTGTGTGGACCTAAAATTACCCTGAACGTGTGTAGCACATACGGCCGTGTCAACCACTTATGTGTGACACACGACTGTTTGGTAGCCCACGTACAACATAAATAACATGTTTCAAGCAATTTCCATACCATTCATACCAAATGACTTACAGTGCCATTTAACACCATTTAGACCTACGTCAAAATATGTACATTACAAGACCAAAATATTAATTTACTAATCATACAAATAAGTAATCAATATGCTTTCATTGACACCAACAATTCAACCATTAAATAATAAGGAAACTTTACCATTCTTGACAAGTTAATCATACCTAAACATTTATATGCAAGCATTATTTCTTTAACTAAAATATCAATAGGCAAAGCTCAAAATATAACCTAAAACTTTATACCAATTTCATCAGGTAAAATGTACCATAACTACCAATGCTTTTAATCATTTCATATCACAACTCAATTACACCAAATGTAAACATTTAACTAACATACCAAAGTCCATTTCCATTTCATGCTATCATTTAAGCAAATACTTAATACTATCCATGTCTTTGCCATAATCATCTATGTGTTAAATTACCATATGTATATATTTAAATATTTATATTCATTCAAACGCAACTGTGCCAAACCACAAACACAAGCTTTATATTTTGATATTTAATCCTCTTAGGTACACGCCACAAATAACCAAGCTCGAAACATCAAAATCCTACCAAATTGGGAGACGAAAGGTGTATGCTTCTCGATAGACACGTTCCAGACAATTCAAAATCTACAGAAAAAAAGTAACCCAAGTAAGTATATAAAATACTTAGCAAACTCATACAATATAAACAAATAGCTTACATTAACCATTTAACAATTACATGAATCAATATGAAACAAATTCACCTATCATAGCATTCAAAACATCAACCGTATGAGATTTAGTTCAAACCGCATATATAATTTCAAATGGTAAAATACCAACTTTAACTCAAAATTCACCTTCAACCCATTTTCCAATTTTTCACTTTGCAACACTTTTATCATAAAAAATTTCATCATATATCCTTGTCATATTCATTCATATCATGACATAGTTCAACAATTTCGGGACAATAAGTAATGAACATATAGATATTCAGAGTTCGTATTTCATCCACATTAATGATACAATTTCACACTGTATATCCATTGATTTTTCCAATGGAATTTTGTAAAAAGAACATGATACACAAGTGTGAGAAACATTTAATGCTAGTTTGAGCTAGTCGGGTACAAAAATATATGTGTTAGGTTACCCGTCCGGGCTAAACCATTGATGTAACACCTTGAAAGTTGTTACAATAAGAAAGTGTGATATTATCTTTAATACAGTAAAATGAGGAAATAAAGTGAAAAAAAGGGAAAGTTTGAGTTATGTCAACAAAATCTATCTAGGAAGTATATTATGATGTATTAATTAAAGAAAAGACTAAATCGCAAAAGTGAGAAAAGTTTTGTGACCCAAGATTAAATACTCAAAATTTGAGGGGTTAAAATATAAATATGGAAATTTTAAACGACCAATAGTGCAAATATTTTAAAGGTGGAAAGATCTAGAAACTAAGGAAAATGGATGAATTAGGACCAAATTGAATAAGTGGAAAAAGTATGAGGGTTTAAATCGCAATTTTACTAAAATGAGTGATGATTCAATGGAGGAATTTTGTAGGGTTATAAAGGGCAAAATGATCATTTAGCAAGGAAGATAATTTTGAAGAGTAATGATGATGTTGGTGATATTTTAAATTAATTAAATAAATATTAGTTTATTAATATTTTGATTTGATATTTAATTATATTTAATTATTATTTTATTTAGTATATAAGGAAAGAAAGATGAATAATTCTCTTCATCTTTCCATGGTTCCAACGTGTGAAGAAGAAAAGAAAAAAAGAAAGAATTTATTTTCTTTACAATTTGGTCTTTTCAAAAAAATCTACCAGTTTCACTTTGAAATCAAAAGAATTTCCATAACCATCAAGAGAGAAAAATAATAAGGAGACTATGGGGAGCTAGAATATCAAGTTAGATTCAAGAAAATAGAAGTTGAAGGAGAGAGAAAGTCAAGTTAAAGTTTATTTTCAAGCGAATAAGGTGTGGATGTTAAGGTTTTATGTTATTTTTAAGTTTAGTAGTGATAGAAAAACATAAAAATGGTGTTAAAGTAAAGATTTCTCATGAAAAAATATTGTGTTTTTGACATGTTGATGAAGAGAGAGGTTGAATGGGTGAATCAAGTGGTATGAGAAGAGAAAAACAAGAGATTTTGATAGAAAAGAGGTAAGTACCCATGAACTTCCTTGTTTTTTAAGGATTAAAATGTGATCTTTGTAAAGTAAGTGGTAATTAAGTAAAAAAATAAAAAAAAGTGTGAAATAATTTATTATGTGAAGTAGGAATTTACAATAAAAGTATAATAGTTAGGTTATGTGCTAGAAAAAAAATACAAAGTATTAGATAAGTGAAATTATGGGAAAATGTGAAATTTTATGGAAATAAGGACTAAATTGAAAGACTTGAGAAATACATGTGGTAGAAATAATACAAATGAAATACATAGAAATTTGATGTGGAAAATGAGATAGTGGAATTAATTATGTGAATTAAGTGAGATGTCAAAGAAAAATTGTGTAATAATGAATAGAGAACTTTTATGAAAAAGGGTGATTAAATTGGAAAATTATAAAAGTTTACAAGGAAATATTGATAATAAAGCACATAGTGAAAAATAAAAGAATATATGTGATGGTTGTGAAACTAACTAAAAATTCGACTAAGGCAAGCGCAACTATTGAGTAGTAGTATAGTTCTGGTGAGACCGGAAATATCGTATCCACGAGAACTAAAAGTACTAGTAATTACTATCTTTTTATTATCTAGTCTAAAAATTAAATGGTGTTTTTAAAATAAAATTAACTACCTAATTAAGTAAGATTATGACAGAGATGAAAATTAGAAAATACTTTAGAAAAACCGATTGAGAAGACAATACCCAAGAAAGAATCCACCTAGACTTTACTTATTACCTTTGAATTAGATGATTTATTCACTTGAATTATTTCGTAGAAATCCCTGATTTATGTTAATATCTCTCTCGAGACGAAGAACAACTAACTCTAGGTTGATTAATTGAAATCTCTTTCTAATTAAAACTCCTATTGTTGCATTAACTTGATCTATGAATTCCCTTATTAGATTTGACTCTAATCTGGCAGATTTATGTTGTCCTATCTCTAGGATTGCATTCAACTCCGCTTAATTATGAATGATCTATTCTTAAACAGGGACTTTTGCTCCACTGAATAAGCACATCAAAACTTGGATTAATACCCTGGAATATTAAAACAAGAGTTAAACTCACAATTAAGAATAGGAGCAAGTATTTATCATATAAATAAAAGGATAATAAAATTTGTCTTAGGTTTCATCTTCCTTAGGTATTTAGGGAATTTAGTTCATAATAATGGAAAACATCTCAAAATAAGAAGAACAATAAAACATAAAGAAACCCAAAGAACTTCTAGGAAATTAGATGGAAATCTTCAGTCTTGATGTAGATCCTTGCTTCTGAGATGATTCTGATGGCTGTCCTTAGGTATATTTTGCCTTCTACTCTCTGTGTGTCCTCTTAATCCTTTTCTGGGGTGTTTATATAGACTTTCGAATTCCTAAAATAGCCCAAAATTAGCCTTTTCCGAATAGAATTAGACTTAGGTTTAACAGGGACACGGCCGTGTGCCACGCCCGTGTGAAGGTGCTCAGGCCGTGTGCAATTCTGACTTGGATTAATGTCGACACGACCATGACACACGGGCGTGTGGATCACCCGTGTGAAAGTGCCTAGGCCGTGTGAAACACTGTTTTAAGCCTAATTTGTCTGTTTTTGGCCCGTTTCTCACTCTTGCTAAGTAAAAAACAAGAAATTAAAGGATTAGGAGCATCAAATTCACTAAGACCAAGGAAAAATCATTCATAAATGTGCCAAGCATTGGGTAAAAATATGTATAAATTACGGTTTATCAAATATTCCCAAACTTAAGCATTTGCTTGTCCTCAAGCAAAATCCCCAACTTATAATCAAAATAAATTCTTCTCAGCTTATAATTCTTATCAACAATGTTTCAAAATACTCTATAAGCAGTCATACATTAAAAATTTAACTAAAAGAACAATAACGTTTCAAATAGTCAAAGTTGAGCATTTTAATCATAAAATTACAGACATCCCCCTTTATCTAAGTAATTATCTTTCATTCCAAATTGACAATGTTGGTCATCTTCACTAAAGGTTCACTCAAATCACTCAATGTGTTTAAGGTTCAACGATTAAGCACTCATTAGTCGAACATGAAAAGTTATTACCATAGGCTTGCATGAAAATCAAATCTCCACCACTATAAAAGAGATGATACACAAATCAAAAGGTCTTTGAAGGGTTGTAACGGGGCTTTGGGTTAAAGGTGTGGAATTAAATACTTAAGCTCAAAAACAAAGAGTTACTACCAATATGTATGTATTTTTTTTTTAAGAATAAGAACAAACAGAAGAGAGAATTATATGATTCGAATGAAAGAACATAGTTAGGCAATTAACCAAATCAAATCTCGACAAAAAGGAAACAATAAAATAGGAAAAATTCTCAATGAATCAAAAAGGGTTAAGTTGTGGGTTATTATTAAGGGGAAAATTAAGAAAAAAATAGTTAAGGCCCAAAGGGGTTCACTAGGGCTCAATTATGTGGTTAGGCTTTTTATGGGGTAAATGGTTTAAAACCTAAGTGCCTTTATCATTTTAGTATATCAAATCAGAGGTGTGGTCTCGACATGTATAATCAATGCAAGTTCTAGAATAACAAATCAATGTTGACACACTCATAACTAATAAAATCAGTGAGCAAGAAAGATATATGCTCTAAAGGCTCCAAATCTCACAAAAATTATGGGTATTTGATGTCAAACCTGTAAATTCAAAACTTCAAGATAATACCTCAATTTTGGGAAACAACCTAGCAATTTTAATTCTCAAAAGTTTCAACTTATCATACTCAATTCTCTAATGTCTTAAAGTTTAAACAATTAATGCACAGTTACCTATGATTTAATTCCAAACATATTAATAAAAATCATAAATCAATCAAAATTTACTGTAATAATGATATGAGAAAATTCTTTGAGAACAAGATAAAAATTCAGGGATTTTCTGATAATCACATAAATAACTTCCCCACACTTAAGATGTACATTGTCCTTAATGTACAAAGATAAATAATACGAAGATAAGTATAATATCAGAAGAGAAGGAGAGAAGCGAAACTGCCCTGAAATTTGGATGATATCCTTGGAGTAGCGAGAGCGAGAATTGTAGAGAAAGCCAAATAAAAGGCATGATTCTAAGGTACTAATAAGAAAATAAACACCACTGTGGAAGAGAATTAAGGGATAATTCGATAATAAATAGGGTTGGGGGATTTTAGGAAAGAAGAGAAAAAAAATAAAATTTAGGGTTTGAGGGGTTTAAAAAGGGCACGGTCATGTGAGACCCGTGTTAGGCCACACGGCCGTGTCACACGCCCGTGTGGCTCGCGTTCAGCCCGTGTTTATTTCAAAAATTGAATGCCCAATTGTCACACGGCCTAGGGACACGCCCGTATGTCCCTCTCGTGTGGTTCATACGGCCGTATCGCACGGCCATGTGTGATGTTGTTCACTTCTCCCACGCCCGTGTGGTACCCTACATGCCCGTGTATCCGAACACACGAAAGTGTTCCTTACCCGTGTGGCCCCTTGACTTATTTAAAATTTAAGAATTTTGCTTCAGTTTTCACACAGCCTAAGACACGCCCGTGTGTCCAGGCTATATGCTTCACACGGTCGTGTCGTACGGCCGTGTGGCTCGATACTTGGGGATTTTATAACCTTTTTCCATACGGCCAAGGACACGCTCGTGTGTCTAGGCCGTGTGGGCCACTATACCTGCACAAAAAACATTAAAAATAGTAAAAATAAACTAGTTAGTGGTGTTAGTGCTCAGGTTGCCTCCCGAGAAGTGCTTATTTAGAGTCTAAGCTCGACTTACCTCTCCGTTGCATAGTCATGGTGGTTCGAGGAGTTTAAACTCCTTATTCTTGCTATCAATCTTATCAAAATAAGGTTTTAGATGAGTACTTTTTACCTTAAAAGTGTCGAATTTGGAATGAGTTACCTTGACTGTACCGTATGGGAAAATGTTGAGTATTGTAAAAGGGATTGCTCCATTAGGTTCAGAAGTGGCAACACGAGGGTCTGTTGCATCTAATAGTACTTTGTCTCCAACCTTAAGTTGATTCGATAAAACTTTGAGTCCGTCATGGCGCGGTTTTGGTTTATCGTGTGTTTTTGGTTTCTTCTTGACATGTGTTCGCCATTCATCTAGTTCATCCATCTCAAGCCTTCGTTTTTCGTGAGTCGCTCTATTTTTGTGGCATGGATTAGAATGTGGCTCCATTACGTTCTTCTTAGGAGACTCCTGCAAAGAAATTTGAGTTGTAACATTACTCACATTATCAAAACTTAAACAATCATCTCGTTTACTAGATATTTTAGCAGAATCACGAGCTTGGAGTTTAATCGTGTCATCACCTACACGAAGTATCAATTCACCTGTGCCAACATCAACGATAGTTCTAACAGTTGCTAAAAAGGGCGTTCCTAAAATTAAAGGTACGTCACTGTCCTCTTCCATGTCTAGAACAACAAAATCAATTGGAAATATAAATTTATCAATTTTGACCAGAACGTCTTCAATAATACCCCTAGGAAATCTAATTGTTTTATCTGCCAATTGAATGCTCATCCTAGTTTGTTTAGGTTTCCCAAGATCTAGTTGTTTAAACATTTTATAGGGCATGACATTAATACTTGCCCTTAAATCAGCCAAAGCATTGTTAACGTTTAAACTACCAAGTAAACAAGGAATCGTAAAAATCCTTGGATCTTTGAACTTATTGGGTAGCTTATTCTGTAGAATGACTGAGCAAATTGCGTTCAACTCTACATATGACGCATCATCCAACTTCCGCTTATTTACTAAAAGCTTCTTTAAAAATTTCATTGCATTTGGCATCTGCGAAAGAGCTTCAATAAACGCTAAGTTAATATGTAATTTCTTTAATAATTTAAGGAATTTACCAAATTGTTCATCCGTGTGGTCTTTCCTTGTCACACTGGGGTATGGCACACAAGGTTTATATTCTCTACTTGCTAGTTTTTGCTTACTGTGGCCACCTCATCCTTACCTTTACTTACCACAAATCTGTGCCTCGATTCTGGTTCAGGTTCAACTAACCCTTCTTCATCTTGAACAGTAATCGCATTAAGCTGCTTCCTTGGGTTAGTTTCAGTATTGCTCAGCAAGCTACCTTGTGGTTGTTCATAAATCATCTTGGCCAACTGGCCTATTTGATTATCGAGCCCTTGAATTGATGCTTGCTGATTTTTAAGAGTTGTCTCGGTGTTTTAGAAACGTGTTTCGGATACCGCGATGGATTTTGTTAGCATCTCCTCAAGGTTCGGCTTCTTTTCTTGCTGGTAAGGTGGTTGTTGAAAGCCCGGAGGATGTTGTGGTCTTTGATTTCCTTGACCACCTCACGAGAAATTGAGATGGTTCCTCCACCCTGCATTATAAGTGTTACTATACGGGTTATTTTGAGGTCTAGAATTATTACCCATATAGTGGATTCGTTCCTCCTCAGTGTTAGGGTTGAAGGATGCATAATCTGTGTTGTGCGCTCCTCCATTTGAATCACACCTCATAACTGGATGTACCTGAGTAGAACTATACAAACCATCAATATTTTTATTTAAAAGTTCTACCTGGTTAGACAACATAGTGACCGCGTCGAGGTTGAAAACACCGGCTTTTTTTTTAGCTTTGTTCTCATAACTTGCCACTGATAGTTATTCAGTGACATCTCTTTAATAAATTCGTAAGCCTCTTCAGGTGTTTTGTTGTTTAAAGTTCCACCAGCGGCTGGGTCGATAAGTTGCCTTGTTGAGGGGTTCACACCATTGTAAAAAGTCTGAACTTGTAGCCATAAAGGTAACCTATGGCGAGGTCACCTTGTCAATAGGTCCTTGTATCTCTCCCATGCATCATAAAGAGTTTCTAAATCCATCTGCACAAAAGAAGAGATATCATTCCTTAATTTAGCCATTTTAGCCGGTGGAAAATATTTAAGTAAAAATTTTTCGGTCATTTATTCCCAAGTAGTGATTGACCCTTGTGGTAACGAGTTCAACCATTGTTTACCTTTGTTCCTCAATGAGAATGGAAACAACCGAAGGCGAATGGCATCGTCAGAAACACCATTAATCTTAAAAGTGTCGCAGAGTTCCAGAAAATTTGCTAAATGAGTGTTAGGATCCTTGTCCTGCAAACCATCAAATTGAACAAACTGTTGTATCATTTGAATCGTGTTAGGTTTCAGTTCAAAATTATTTGTAGCAACAGCAGGCCTAACTATACTCAATTCAGTTCCTGTTAAATTAGGTTTAGCATAATCATACATAGTACGAGGAGCAGGATTCTAATTTACTAGATCTGCAGCAATCGCAGGAGGTAACGGATTATCTTGATTATTAGCCATCTCCTCGTTTTTAGTATGGATATCATCATGTTGCCCTTCCTCTATGTATTGTAAGCTTCGCCTTATTTCTCTTTGATTTCTGCGAGTTGTACTTTCGATCTCACTGTCGCAATGTAATGGTCCCGACGGGTTTCTTCTAGTCATAAACTATAAAAACCTGTCAGAAGTAAATAAAAGAGAATTTAGTAAATAAAAAGAAAATTAAATAAAAAAAAATAATGGCTAAAGTAATAAAAATTAAGTGTTCCTAATATCTTAGCCCTTGTCAACGGTGCCAAAAAACTTGATGGTCATGAAACTAACTAAAAATTCGACTAAGGCAAGCGCACCTATCGAACAGTAGTATAGTTCTGATGAGACCGGAAATATCGTATCCACGAGGACTAAAAGTACTAGTAATTACTATCTTTTTATTATCTAGCCTAAGAATTAAATGGTGTTTTTAAACTAAAACTAATTACCTAATTAACTAAGATTACAACAGAGATGAAAATTGAAAAATACTTTAGGAAAACCGATTGAGAAGACAATATCCAAGAAAGAATCCACCTAGACTTTACTTATTACCTTTGAATTAGACTATTTATTCACTTGACTTATTCCGTAGAATTCTCTGATTTATGTTAATATCTCTCTCGAGACTAAGAACAGCTGACTCTAGGTTGATTAATTGAAATCTCTTTCTAATTAAAACCCATGTTGTCGCATTAACTCAATCTATGGATTCCCTTATTAGATTTGACTCTAATCCGGGAGATTTATGTCGTCTTATCTCTAGGATTGTATTCAACTCCACTTAATTATGAATGATCTATTCTTAAACAGGGACTTTTGCTCCACTGAATAAGCACATCAAAACTTGGATTAATACCCTGAAATGTTAAAACAAAAGTTAAACTCACAATTAAGAATAAGAGCAAGTATTTATCATATAAATCAAAGGATAATAAGATTCGTCTTAGGTTTCATCTCCCTTAGGTATTTAGGAAATTTAGTTCATAACAATGGAAAACATCTCAAAATAAGGAGAACAATAAAATATAAAGAAAGCCAAAGAACTTCTAGGAAATTAGATGGAAATCTTCAGTCTTGATGTAGATCCTTACTTCTGAGATGATTCTGATGGCTGTCCTTAGGTATATTTTGCCTTCTACTCTCTGTGTGTCCCCTTAATCCTCTTCTGGGGTGTTTATATAGACTTTTGAATGCCTAAAATAGCCTAAAATTAGCCTTTTCCGAATAGAATTAGACTTACGTTTAACAGGGACACGACCATGTGCCACGCCCGTGTGAAGGTGCTCAGGCCGTGTGCAATTCTGACTTGGATTAATGTCGACACGACCATGACACACGGGCGTGTAGATCACCCGTGTGAAAGTGCCTAGGCCGTGTGAAACACTGTTTTAAGCCCAATTTGTCTGTTTTTGGCCAGTTTCTCGCTCTTTTTGCTATCCTAAGCTCTCCTAAGTATAAAACATGAAATCCAAGGATTAGGAGCATCAAATTCACTAAGATCAAGGAAAAATCATTCATAAATGTGCCAAGAATGGGGTAAAAATATGTATAAATTATGGTTTATCAATATGACTTTTGTAATCCAAACTACAATTATTTCCTAAGTTGTGGAAATTAGGAGTTAAATCGTAAATTTGGGAAAATTTATATTTGAAATAGAAAAGTGAAGTGCATAACACTTAGAATGAGGAAAATTGATGTTGTAGTGAATTTTGGAACATTAATAAGTATTGAATTACGTTATATGTGTTATTAAAAGTAAAATATATTGCTACACAAAATATTGTGCTAATGACCAAATTACAAAATATATAAAAGTGATATGTGAAATACATGATAAGGATTATTAGTGAATTATGAATGAATAATGAATTTAGAAATATATTACATGTATTAAAGATAGTAAAGATATAAGTATACGGATTATTGGTACAAAGATTAAATTGTAAAGCATGTAAAAGCATTATGCAAAAAGTGTAAAAGTGAGGTGTGTATATTATGACTTGCCCAAGTGGACGAGATAAGAACTATTGGGATATTAGTAGCATGCCATTAAGAAACCTTAGCGCGCTCTCTGATTATTAGCACGTTAGTGCTCTCCGATTATTAGCACGTCAGTGCTATCTGATTAGTACATTTGCTCTCTCTGTATAACACTTTAGTGCTCTCTGTTTAATAGTGCTTAATAATGCACCTCCATATTAGTTCCGTACATCCTAAGTGTTCTGTTTAGTCTAATGGGCCTTTACTAAAAAGGTAAACAATTTTCATTACAATGTAAAGGTTTATCTCCAATTAATGTTCGAAATATTAAATTAGTAAAGTGAAGATGTAAGTAATTTGAATGTATTTGAGGAAGTATAAGAAAGACAATGACTAGTAAGTTAAATATGTAAAAATAAATTGTGAAAGAAATAGTGAGGAAATCATGAAAATTTACACTAAATGGTGAGATATGATACATGTATAAAAAGAGTAGTAATTTTTATAAGTTTATTTGAGGACTTAAGGACTAAATTGTGAAATAAGTAAAAAGTTACAAATGAATATTGATAAATAAACAAAGAAACGAGATATTGAAAATTAAGAAATTTAATAGAATTTAAATATCACGGGTACTTACTAAGTCTTCACCGACTTAACGCGTTTATTTTCAACGCGTAGGTAAAGTGATTTTGAAGAGTTGTAGTTGAGGTCGTGGACATCCATCTCGTCACTTCTTCAAGTGCCAAGAAGGTATGTTTAATAATTTAGAATGGAATGGCATGTACTTAGGAAGATTAAGTGTGTTCCGAGTAGTAGGGACAAAAATATAAGTTATGAAAACTTTATTTTTTTATTGTTCAAATATATTAATGATTAGCCAAAATTACTTTGGCACCAAATGTAATGTTCTTATATTAAGTTCCTTGGGTCGAACCAGGTATAGGGGTGTTACAATTAACAACACAGAGAAATAGCTTGACTAGGGTTATGTATACATGTAAGGTTACTAGTCCAGGCTAAACCTTTAAAACGATAACATATTACTAGTCCAGGCTAAATCTGTTCCACATGTATATCCGAGTCCACAAAAAATGCTTGAGCTCGGTCTAGAATGGGAATCATTTAGAAATCTCGTGTATGAAACTTTTACTCAGTCCATCAGAACTATCTCAGAATTCACTTTATTTCACATAGTCCAATTCCATTTTAGCAGTTTATATATATAATTAACAACATATAATAATGAACTGTAACCACGAATAGTAGTATGAACTTACCTGTCAAAGTAATTCAATTATCAAGGAGTAATCGACAATTTTTCCTTTTCCTCGTATGTCCTTCGATCGATGAGATTCTTGATCTAAAGTATAGTTTAACTCAATTAAATCAATTTAAACCACATAAACAATCAAATTTATGCATTTAAGCCCTTTTAATCATATTTTACAAAATTACCCCTAAAATTTTATATTTTATTCAATTTAGTCCCCAAAATTAGACTTATCATAACTTTCAAATTTTGACTTCAAATTTTGACTTCAAACTTTGAACCAATTTCAATTACATTCAATTACAGCGACCTATTATAAAAATCACAAAAATTACATGTAAATTTCAAGATATTAACAATTTATTCTTTATGTTAAAAACTAAAAAAAATCACTTTATAAAATAGTCCTAAACATTTCATAGCTTCCAAATCTACCATTTTCTATAAAAAAAAAATTAAGATTCATTAATGGAAAATTTTAAAATCTTTAACAGTTTTGAAATTGAAGATATAGGTTAGCTGGACCTAATTACAAGTATTTCAAAAATATAAAAATTATAAGATGATTACAGTCGTAAACTAACTGAAAATCTGACTGAGGCAAGTGCACCTATCAATTAATAGTATAGCTACAATGAGCAAAGATATCGTTCCCATGAAAATTAAAAGTACTAGTAATTACCGTCTCTTTATTATTTAACCGATAAATTGGAGTGATTGATTAAAATAAAATTAATTAAATTAATTAACCAAAGAACATGGCAAAGAACAAATCAGGAAAACAATCTAGTAAACAACTAAGAAGTGAAACAATACCCAGGAAAGAATTCACCTAGATTTCATTTGTCATTATCAATCTAAATTACACAATTTCTTCACTTAGCATCTTGATTTGTAGAAATATCTCTCTTCAAGACTAAGAGCAACTGACTCTAGGATGATTAATTGAAATTTCTTTCTAATAAAACCTCTATTGTCGCATTAACTCGATCTGTTGATCCCCCTATTAGATTTGACTCTAATCTGGTAGATTTATGTCGTCCTATTTTTAAGATTGCATGTAAATTCACTCAATTATGCTAGATTTACTATTAAACAAGGTCTATTCCTCCTCTGATTTAAGCACATCAAACATGGATTACTAGTCTAGAAATATTAAACTAAGAATTAAGCACACATAATTAGGAATAAAATCCAAGTAACATAATCCATCCTAGAGTTCATCTCCCTAGGTATTTGAAAAATTAGTTCATGACAGTAAATAAAAATATCCCAAAGGCAGTATAACCATAAGAAACAAAGAAACTCATAATAAATTTCACAGAAATCAAGAGGAGATCTTCAATCTTGATGAAAATCTACTTTAGAGTCAGCTTCAATGGTGTTTTTCAAGTTGTTTTCTTCAGTATTTTATGATGGCTTACTCCCCTCTTCTTATATTTGGTATATATAGGTCTTAGAATACCCGAAAGATCTAAAAATTGCATTTTTTCGCGTGTTTGGAGTGCGATTTGTGATTTTCACACAGTCTAGCACATGGTCATGTGGCAGCCCGTGTGGCTCACACGAACGTGTGTCCAGCCCGTGTGGCTCTTGAAACCTGCTCCGATCAATTTTCGCTCGTTTTTCACTCCTTTTGCTACCAAATGCTCTCCTAAGTATAGAAATATGAATTTAAAGGATTAGGAGTATAAAATTCACCATTGTACTTTGAATAATCATCTAAAAATGCAATAAGATTATATAAAATTCACCATTTTACTTTGAATAATCATCTAAAAATGCATGAAGATTAGGATTAAAACATTTACCTTTAACATCTACCACAAGAAATGAAATTGATTTACTTACCAAACAAGAGGCCGAAAGTTACTTGAACCTCGTCAATGGCTTCTCAAATTTTCTTTCGTTCCAAGCGGCGGAGAAATAGCAAACGGAAGGTGGTGGCTTTACTTTTATGTTTTATTCTTTTATTTAATATAGTTAAATAAAATTTAAAATTTACTTCTTTAACTTAATTCATGTAAATTTAATAAATAATTTATTAATAATCATGCACCAACCATCCGACTAAGGTTATTTGGGCCAAATTATAACATAAGTCTATACACATTTAATGATTAAATCTTTTAATTAGTAAAATTCAATAGCGATTAATTTTTACAATTGCTATGATTTAGTCTTTACACTTTAATTAACTATTCAAACGTTAAAATTTCTAGACCAAAATTTAATATACCTATTATTAAATATTTACGGGCTCGATTTATGGAAACGAGGTCCCGATACCTCATTTTTCAAAATCACTTTACTTTGATGACAATCCTCTTGCACTTAACTAATTATCTAATTAAATAAAAATTATCAAATAAAATTCTCTTTATTATAATACTTGACTTGTAAATGTTAAATAATAATATTTACTTACCCACTCATCGAAATTGTGGTCCTGAAATCACTGTTTTCGACACTATTAAAAAACGAGTTGTTGCACAACTGCTGTGGCTGCTGTTGTTTTTGTTTGCCATTGTTCCTTCAAAAATTTTCAACATGGCCTAACTGCTTGTAAGCTCTACATTGCACATTAGGCTTGAACTAACAATATGCTTCCAAGTGAGTAGTCTTTTTACAATGAGAGCATGGTGGATTTTTTTCTTTCCACCATCTCTTTTAGACTTCTTTTTATTGTCTGACCAACTCTTCTTCCCTTTGTAGCTAGAGAAGCTCGAGCTTCCTTTACTTTTGACTTGAAATTCAACTTCATGATGCTCCTCCTGTCTGCTGGCTCTTCTTTGTTCTTGAGCATAGAGTGCATTGATTAGCTCAGTCAAAAAGATTGTTGACAAATCTCTCAAGTCTTCCAAGGAAGAAACCTTGGCTTCATATCTCTCAGGTAAGGTTGCAATAACCTTTTCCATTATTCTGCTTTCACTGAATTGGTCCCCAAGCAGTTTTACATTGTTCACAACAGCCATGATCCGTTTGGTCCCCAAATCAGAGCTGGTAATTCTTTTTACTTTTAGATATATATGTAATTATGTACTGATGTTCAACTAGAGATGACTTGATAAAATTTACCGAAATTATAATCCATTGTTTTGATCCAGGAAGAAATGGACGCTGGGAATGAGGTTGGTGCCGTAAATACTCCATACTCAAGGTTGAATGAAGCTCTACTTTCTGATAAGGATATTGAAGAGGTAACAAATGATCCGCTAAACTTATACATGCTGGAAGATAAAAGAACATGGATTTCATTTTCTTCCACTTTGTTATGAGCAATAATACACATTTGAAATTGCAATCCTCCCCTAGGCCTGATTTCCGGCTAATGAATAGTGCCAAACCTTAAATAATTCTCATCTCTTGATGATCATTGATAATCTATTATTTTGTTCTTCCTCTATGATATCACAACTGGATTTAGTGAATGAATTCTGTACTTGAAACCTGTGTTCAGAGGCGGATACAAGGGGGCTGGCAGTGGCCTTAGCCACCCCTAAAATGGAAAATTTCTATTTAAGCTTTTGAATTTTTTTTAAAATTTTAAATTAGTAAAAGTAAAATTGTACTTTGGCCCCCCTAAAATTATAGAAATTCGATTTAATCCTTTAAAAATTATAAAGATATAGACTATAAAAAATTAAATTTTCATTTGGCCCCCCCTAAAAATTTGTTCTGGCTTCGCCCCTGCCTGTGTTACAAAGATTCGAAGACTAAGTGTAGGAAAGCTTCGAGTTGTATAGCTGACACCAGCTATTATGAGGTTGCATCTCAGTTTGAGTTGCATAGCTTGACATGGTATGCTTTGATGTACTGATTCTGACGGCAAATTTATTTGTACTCTAACCAGGAATACTGGGAAGGTGAATATATGGAATCATATGGCAGCGGCAATGATGATGATGATGATGATGAGCAAAAGGAAAGACCAGTTTAGTAGTTGCTCGACCAGATCAGAGCCTGGAGTACCAGCTACTGCAGATTTTTTAATAAAGGCAAATGCTTTAACATTCCAGCTTCTAAGCCAGGGAAAGATCATATATAGAAATGGATATCATTGGATGTTGCATTCAAATTATATGGTAATTTTCCTTATTTGCAGCAAATTTTAGAAGGTTGTAGGTGCTTCTAGTTATATTATAAATACAATTAATGATCCAACAGAAGTTTTATTCTAAAATCCCATTTAATCTAGCGGACAATTTGAGAGGGAATAGAAAGGAAAACTACAGTGTTGAATGAACCATAATTACATCAAGTCACTTGGAAGATCTCTGTAATTTATTAAAAAGAAAATAAACTATATAGCATTGCCTTTTAAGAACGAATGGCAATAAACATCATACCAACTGGAAACTCAAGCTTCCATGGAACTTGGTCAAACTAGTCAGAGTGAGCAAAATCCAGCTTGGCATGGCCGTTTAACATGACGTAGATAACTGGGATCAATTACAGCTGCAGGGGCTTACATTGCTGGTATATTTCAGCTGTCACCTGTATCTCATTTGTTGGTGGAGAAAATTTTAGATTTGTGTTTACAGCCTCAACCTACTTGGAAGAAACCTTGTCTTGCACTAAGGCTGACTTTATAAATTTCACAACAGTAGATGCCAACTCAGTTTGGTGCGAGGTGTACCCATGATTTGCTCCTTCTATAATGTGTAATTAGTGATTAGGTATAACCTTGGCAAACTCCAAAGCATCTTCAACAGAATTTATCTCATCAGCAGATCCATGGACCGTCAACACCCTGAACGTTATGGTGAATAATAGCACAAATAACATATACTAGTATTGACGTTCATTTGACATTGACATATAAATGTAGCTCAATGAATCAGTGAAGAATCAATTATTTCGAAACGACAAAAACTAATAGGCTCTAGTCTAGATTCAAAATATTACCGACATTCTTTATTAATCTTGAGGCAAGCTTCATGCATGTCTGTTCTTAAGCTATCCATCAAAGCTTCCTCAGTCACACGGTATTCAACGCCTCCTACATAAATAAAATGTAATTAAAATTCGAAATGTTTCCAATCAAGTACATAAACAAATATTGAACAAGACTAAATGTTAACCCTTTACATTCCACAAGGAATGTTTTTATTCCCAGGAAATTGTTAATATAGAACATTTTTAATGAAAAATTTCCACTTCTCTATGAAGTTCCAAATGCCAAAAGCTATAAGAGCACTGAAAGCAGCTGTCTTTATCACTGATTGTGTAGCCATATTCTATTTGGACACTTTCTAAGTAACACTTAAACTGGACAGAAAATCCAATCAGGAATGCTGATTTGCTTAACAAACAACAAATAGATCCTTGATGGACATACACAGACGTGAAGAACAAAAACTCAGGAAATCATACACATCAAGGAAGCTAAATAAATAACTACCCGTCTTATTCTTAACATCGATGTGGCCATCCCTCTTAATTATTTCCATAAAGTCTTCTCCCAAGCGTTCTGCAATACCTCTCTTCAAGTCGTAGCGGCCAGAAACGTTTACGACTATATGTATATCTTGATACTTAGAAGCATAAAGAAGAACCACAATTCCCCCTGCATTACATTATTTTAGCGGTATAACACTTGTTGGAGAACTTATTAGCCAAATGAAAATCACAGCTGAAAAAAGCTAATTGACAGACTTCATAGGGATATCTTGATGCTTCGAAGCATAAAGAAGCACCAAAATTCCCCCCTGGATTACATTATTCCAGTGAAATAACACTTAAACAGTAATGTTAGCTAGGTTACATTACTTATTCCGTGTATTAATGATCAAAACATTATAAGAAAAAAAGATATTGCTAAGATCCATCCTGAAAATAACTCAGTGGTTAGAATGTAATTTAAGATATAGTCTTCATCAACTTATAGTTTCTTCTTAGAGAACTTACAAGTTCTACAGTGCTGAGCAAAACCATTCTCTATTTTAACTAGTTCAGAAAGTTCAAGTAGGAAACACTGGGATACTCACCTTTTCTATGCCCAAGAATTGCACTTACCACACGACTTTCCCCTGAAAAGTGTTGAATTACGAAGTGTAAATCATCAGCTTCTCGGTAATAGTTACCATACTGAAATGAACCTTCACTTTCTCTGAAAAATGGATCCCAAAATAAATCACAACTATGAAACGAAGTGAACAAAAAACACACTCCAGCGGCAGCAATAGACATAGAAAGTAAGAACTAAGCTGTATAACACATATTTGCCTATCCAAGCAAAGCCACCTCTTAAAATCTCTACAGATTTTAACTTTGTTGCTCCGACTCTTCTACCGTGACCAACACTCGTACCCGACCCTTGGGTGTGGAGATAAGACCAACAATCCTCCAAATACATTAAAGAAAAACTTAGAAAAATCTAACCATACCCGTGTTGGACATATACAATGTCCGACACTCGCACCAGAGTCCGAGTAACATTAGATTTTAATCAACTCACCCGTTTCCAGCAAAATTGAAACGGAAGACACTGATTCCTTCTTTTTCTAAAGCAGCAGCAAGGTTCGTCATAGTATTGTAATCCTGAAGTAGAATTAATCTAAGTGAGCTGCTTTCCATAAATTATTACTATTCCTCCATGAACAGGCATTTCCACCTAATATATTTGCTAATGAAAGCAAGGTGAAAGAGATGAAATGACCCAACTGACCTTTGTGGATTTGAAACCATGGCATAAGATTACAATCTCTTTAGACTCGGTTTCATGCAATAATCCCACCAGTTTTTCACCATGCTTGTTCGGAATTATCATTCTCTGCTGCTCAATCACTAAAATTTAGAAAAAGAGGGTCCTTTTTTTTTATTTTCAAAGTTCTTTACATTAAAAACAAAATGGAACCATAATAAAGTTATAAAAGAAGGGAATACTAATAATTTGGGACCTGGATTTTGGGTAGAATGAGAGTGAGCCATCGTCGAGATTGTAGAGTTTGGTTTAGAGATACGTCGACAGGTGGACGATATGAATGGGGTTCGTAGCTGTGGAAAAGGAGATTTAGGATAAGTTGATAAATTTGAGAGCAGTGTTAACGAATCAAAGTTAAGGGCAATTGTGTCCATTTCTAAAGCTAGTTTCGTAGATATGAGCAAAATTCGATTCCATTCGAAAAAATTAAAAAAAAATTGAATTTCGAATTATTTGAATCTGAGTTAATTGAATTAATTTGAATTTTTTTCGAATTTTAAGTTCTAGTCGAGTTGAATTCTCGAATTCGAATAACTCGAATAATTCGAATAAACTGAATATAAACTATATTTTTTAATTTTTTTAAATTTTAAGCTTTTACTAATTACTTAACCTAATTTATCCCAGGCCCAAATATTTTATTTTATCCCATTTTCGATTCAAACCTTCAAATCAAAATCCTTACCTCCAAATCGAGTTGCTGTATTTTTATTATAATCTTGTTGTATTGTTTTTGTTGTTTATTTGGACTAATGTTGTTTATTTGGGTTGATGTTGTGTTGCTTTTATTTATTCACTTATTTACTTTAATTTTTTGTTATATGATCATGTTTAAAAAATTTAAAGAAAATTATTTTTTTGAAAAATTACATAAAAATAAATAAAGCTAGAGTCATTTTTTTTAAATTTAACTCGAACAAATATATTTGATTCGATTCGATTCGAATTCCATCTCACTCAACTCGATTCGAGAAAATTTTAAATAAAGTTAGGATGATAAAATAATATTCAAAAACTCGATTAACTCAAAAATTTTCGATTCGATTCGATCGAATGCTCACCCCTATAGTTCTGCAATGATTCGTGCTTTGCAAAAAAAAAAAAATTTCGAGATAAAATTTTCAAACTTCTCAAAAATTATTCTTATGTCAATTTTTTACAGAGAATTTTTTTTCTTCTAAAAAATAGCTGCTTTTATCCCAAAAATACTTGTTAGAAGTAATACAAAAATACACTCTTAAACCTTTTTTATTGTGCTTAATAAAGCAAGACCTATAAATGGATTGAGATATAGGAAAGGTTTTCGGTTGAATCCGTGGCCCCATCAATTATAATCTATTCTATTCCATTAAATAAATTATTAAAAAATATTTAAAATTAGTTTCAATCATCCAATTCAATTGATTTTTTTTTACGCTTTAATTAGTTTTTATTGATTTTCAAGTCAACTGATTCAATACCCTTCTCTGTATCAATATCCGATTAATTCCCAATCTAATTAATTTGATCAACTGATTCGATCTAATTGACCGGTTTAATTTAATTCAAACAACCTTAACTATTACAAGGTAGAACAAGGCTTTGAGTATCCCTTCTAACCCATCAAACTGATTGAGGTTTTTTTTAATGTTGGGAAAGGATGGTTTTAAGAAAAATTCAACGTCAACATTTTTACTTTCTAGTTAATGATTTTAACTATTTAAACTAACTAATAACTTTATAAAAGTAAAAAAAAAAAACAATTATGTTAAATTAAAATATAACGATAAAATCCTATAATAGACAGACCAAAATCTTAATTTTTTAAACCTCAAGTTGTGGCTTATTAGCCCGGTGTTTACTTTTCTTAGAAATAAGTTGGATTCGAATATTCGTTGTACTACAAAAGAGTCATAATTTGACCATTTAAATGTTTTAAAGTTAATTTAAACAGTAGAACCTAGATTTGCTCTATGGTCAATTTGATGTTCAAATTGATGTTTGAACATAACATAGGTAGTACATTAGCGCATGAAGAAAATCAATGAGAGGAGTAAATACAAATCCATAATGAGAGTCAAAGAGATAAGTAAAGGGAGAATTAATACAATATTTATCAACACAATCCAGATTCTTCAATCCACATTTGCAAAACCTCACTTAAAGAATAATAGGATTAAGGATATTCAATCATCTTAAAGTATGTTACCTTTTTCTCCAAGTCAATTGAAAATATAAAAATGCCCATTCCATAGTGTAGCGAAATTCTCCTTTGCTGCTTAGAAAGTTGCCAAACATTAATTACTTTGTCTAAAATGCCAACACTTAAATTAACTTTGAGTTGTCTGAAAACATATTCAAGTAGCTGGTCAGACAAGACAAAAATATGGCGTCCAACAAACAATTTAAACGAATATTTAAGCATAGATAAAACTTTAGAAACATAAGGTTCCAACATAAACATCCAAATTAAGAAAATGAAATGTTATCATATTTTTTTAAATACAAAGTTATGTAGAATTAATGTATAAAAATTAAGGCATCATTTAATTGTTTTAAATAATATTTTAGCATTCAAATTAAGAAATGGAGTATTATCCGTTGTTTTTTTTAAATTGATAAATGAAATTAAATAATTTGGTATACATTTTATTTATTTATAAATTAAGAATGTAATAGTTTTTATTTTACAGAAACAAGTTTAATAATAATTTATTAGTAATTTTATCACACACATATGCATGTAGGCATCACGTATTTAAAATACATGTGTGCATTTAAAAATAATCTCTAATAAATAATGAAACATATAGTTTGAAACTAATAATAGTAACTATGGAGGCATGTTTTGAAAGCAATGACTCGAGCAGTGATCATTGCGCTTGGCACTGCGTAGGTTTTATAACCTGCCTTATTTGTTAGCATGTCTGACCAAAACCTCTTGCTTATTTGTTGGCATCCTTTTGAGGATGTTGTGCAACCAATCTCGTGATTATAATTGAAGAAGAAATTGGACCAAATAAGATTACTGTTCAAGGATTTTAATGTGATCTACTTACATTATATACTAGGATATGTAATCCAAGCAAATATAAGTTGACTTGATGAAAATTTGTCTTAATTCTTTGTATCCCTATTATATTAAGGGTAATTGATTTGATGAGATTTGTGCAAATCGGGATGGATTAAAGTTTACTTTGTGAAGTTAACTTCATGCTCTATATATGGAAGTCATGTTGGAAGAGTTTGATGAGGCAATTATGTGAGTAGTGCTCACTGCACTTGACACTGCACAAGTCACATAACTTGCCTTATTTATAATTGAAAATCCTTTGTACCAAAATAATTGGGTTGTGGTTATTGCTGATATCTTAGATGTATGATACCCCATCTTTGAATATCAATCTATTTGAAATAACATATCTTGAAGATTGAATTGGATCTGATCAAGCAATCGAATCAATGAGGAGATTGGGTCGAGGCAACTTAAAAACTTATCTCTAAAGATCTCTTACCACTCTTGTACAAGTATAACAAAAAGGCAAAAATATTCATAAACTAAATCACGGCTATACTGCAAGCGTACAATGCCAAATTGTAATACAGATTTTGTTTACAATGAAATACCATAGTAGTCCAAGGATAGTACTCAAGGGATTGATAAGGGAAGATGAAATAGTCAAGTCAACCAATAATAAAGCAAATACTAATCTAATCAACTTAGAGATAATTAGTGCAAAACCAAATAGAAATCATGTCACAACCAAGTCCAGCTTATCAATTGAACACACTAACTTAACCTTCCTCTTTCTTGCCTTAGATAATGCAAACGATCAATGTGATGGTCAATTGGTCCACTAATTACGCACTAGGCTAATAAACATGTCTCGATTGCATCATTTGCGACTTCTAACTAGGAATCTCCTCTTGGTCTCATCCTAAACTAGAAGTTACCACCTAAGATCTTCTATCAGTCTCACCTAGGCACATTGTTCTCTCTCGATTTCACTACTCGACATAATTATATCAAAATTTTATCTGATAGATGTTGGAAAAATCCCAACTTGAAAACGGTTTTCTTGCATAGCGAAAAATTAAAAATTTCAAAAATCGACTTGATTTGTGATATTTATAGCAATAAACCAAACTAAATTCATACCTATATTTTTGGCTTAAAGGACGTTCGTTGTTCTTGACTTTCAACCAAATGATCTTCTCCACTATTCTCGTACCACGAACTGCTTTGAGTGTGAGCTCGAACAGTTGAATTGAAACATAGAACTAGAAAAAATTATGTCTTTTATTTTGGGTGAAAACATAAATTTTCTCTTGTTAATAGAATTAGGTAGAATTGTTATTTTAGAAAAATATATTTAATAGTTGAAAACAAATTCTCTCTATTTTTTGGCTAAGTAACAATCTTTAAAAGTTGTGTAAATAGCTCTATCAGTGCCATTATTTATAGGGGAGAAGGTAGAAACCTTATTGAATTGGAGAGGTTTATTTCAAATAGAAAAACAACTTCCTAATTCAACTAGGAGAGGGAGAGAGGCTAATAGGGTGTGCTTTCCCTCATATGTATTATGATGGGAATTCGGACCTCTCCTTGTATTGGGCCCAATTATATGTGCTTTCTAGACTTTTAACCCAATACTTTATAATTTAATCCAACCCATACATATTTTTCTATTTTTCAAAATAAACATTAATGCTCTATATTAAACAATTTTCTCATCCCTATTTTACCCCCAATAATTTAATTTAATTTATGTCTATTCTAACTTCACATCGGTTTATTTAATTTAATTTCATTTATGCCTATTTTTATTGTTATTTTGATTTCAATTATTTTTATTATTTTTACTTTTATCAAGTTTAAAAATCTATTTCTTATTTTTGCACAGACTATCACATGTCGTGGGCATGATAGCTGCCTGACGCACAACCTAGTTAATTCAAAACAACAATTTCAGACATCCCAATCTCTATGGGATCGACCTATTCCTCATACTACTATTTATTTATTGTTGTGGCATATGAATATTAATTTTGGTGGATTCGACACCCATAAAATTTTGGCGTCATTGCTAGGGACTAGTGCTAACTAATTTTGTGTTTTCTTTTTTACCAGGTTTAGACGTATCGATGCTCGAGCATGATCTAGAAGTAGAGAAGACTGCTCATGAAAAGACATGATGAACAATTGAATGTATTCCACTATCTCTATGAATTATCAATCATTTGGGTTTATACCGAATTACCCAATGAAAGCAAAAGAGGTAAATGTATCTACCATGGAAAGTAAACTTAGTAATATTGCTAATATTGCTCATCATATTGGTACAAAAAATACGACATCAATCATGATGCGTGGTACATATACTGTACCTAGCCATGCAACAAAAGTGTGTCTAATCTAGGAGGACTATTATCCAGGACAATTTAGCACCATTAGAAGTTTCCATGGACTGCCTTAAGGGTAATACCATTCATTCTACGAGGCATACAATTATGGGTGGAGAGATTACTCCGATTTAGGCTATGGAGTGAGACCCTAATTTGATCCATATTATCAGCCTAGTCCAGTAATGTAACAACCATAATCTTCGGGTATGTCTTTTGAAAAACTCGTTAATGCTTTAGCTACTGACACTCTTGAATTCCATCAGGAAAAAAAGACAAAAATGGAGAAATTGGAGAGCCTAATGAGGCAGTTTGCTATCTCAATGCGTGAATGGGACTCCTAAGAGGAGTCTTCAATCCATATAGAGCTTAACCCGAACCAAAACATGAGTTCAATGACTCATAGTAGCAGAACAGTTCCAGAGCCCTATTCAGATAAAAATTGTGAACAATACTTGTGTAAGAGAGAATAGGATGATGAGCCAGAAGCAAAAGTAGAACCAACACAACCAAAAGTGATCATGATTCCACCACATTTTCTTGGAAGGCTAGTGAGAGACAAGAACAAAAAAGACAAAACTTAGATTCTTGAGATTTTTCGCCAAAATGAGGTACACATTCTACTACTGAACACTATGATAAATATACCTTATTTTGTGAAACTTTTGAAGAAATTTTGTACCAACTAGAAGAATCCCACCGGTTCCAAAGAGGTAAGTATGGGGGAGAACATATCCGTTCTTATGTAGAATAAGATACCCCCAAATGCGAGGATTCAGATATGATTTCAATTCGATGTAAAATAAGTAATGTAGGCATGAAGAGAGCTATGTGCGATTTGAGTTCATTTATTAACATAATGTCATTATATGTTTATGAATCACTTCATTTATTAACATAATGTCAATATATGTTTATGAATCACTTAATGCCGGTCCTTTAAAAGATATACAGATTAGCCTCCAATCGACTAATATCTCTACAGTCTACCCAGATGGAGTGTTGAAAAATATTTTGGTTAAGGTTAATGACTTAATATTTCCTATAGATTTCTATGTTGTATATAGGGAGGATGGCGAGTCTTTGAACGCTTCAAACATTCTATTAGGGTGATCATTTCTTAGCATTGCAATAACCAAAATAGGCACATTTAATAATACACTTGCCATGGATTTCAATGGTAAGGTTGTTGAACTTAGCATTTATGATTCACTAGAACATCCTAGTGAAGTGTCTAAGGTATGCAGTGAGGATATGATTGATTTTGTGACACATAATTCTTTAACTTACACAGTAAAATTGAATTGATTTTATTACTTTGCAGGAATGTTAACGAGGAAAAGTTAAGCCAACTTGGAGATTATCTCGTAGTTGAAGAAAAAAAATTTAGATCTAATGCAAGATAGAGGTAATGAAGCCTCCAGATTATGGTGCCAATAACACGGAATTACCTTCTGCTTATTTTAAGCTTTAGTAATTTATTTTGCAAGCATTGACATGGAATCAAAATCGTTGTGGTCTCCTTAACTTCCTCTTACTAGGAGACCATTAAAATCTTCTTCCTTAAGATGTGGAAGAAATTCATATTAGATATCCAAATTGAACCAAGCAATGGAGAATTTCAAGCCAACCACATCAAACAAATGAGCTTTTTGGGAGGTAACCCAATTTTATTTTATTATCTTATTTGGTTCAGTAATTTTCTTTATCTTTATTTTTGTTTTTTATTCTAGTTATTTTACTAGAAACTCGACACATGTATGTGTTGAGGTCTTTGAATCTATACTAAATACACTTTTTTTATTTACCAAGAATCTTAGGAAAAATGGTGGTTGCATTACTCATAAAAGAACTTGATACCCAAAAGTATCGAACTACTCCTAAAAAAACATATTTTTCAAAAACAACTTTGAATTATTTTAATAATTAATTATTTTACTATATTAAAAAACCCTAAATGCTCAGCCTGGCTGAGAATTGTGTTGGCTTGGATTTGCTAAAATAAAAATAAACACTTTTCAATATAAAATATAATATAATTGCATTTCTATTAATACAAATGTTTTATCAATTACCATATACTACTAAAATTACCATTATTGAAAAAAAAGGTTTCGAATTTAAAATGAGTGTTAATTAATTTAAAGTCTACTAGTATAGGACTTTTTTGTCTGCTAGGTTTAGCAAGCCTTTTGTCTTTGTCTAAGGTTTCATGGTGGGCTGGTGGTTAGCGATTTTAGGGAAAAAATGAAGAAGGATCCAACGAATCTAAATATTTCTAAGGACTAAGAAGAGCCTTTTCAAGGCTAAGGAAGCACAAATGTTGTTGAAGAGGATTATAGACTTTCATTAGTAGGGCAAGTTCTAATAGATAGTGTAGCACACTTTCTATCGATGAGAAATACCCTGGCAGATCTATGACATCCGTTGGGAGGAGTCTCTATCACGGATATCGGGGGAAAAAAGGTATTTATTTCAATTTTATTATGATATAGATTTGAAGAGGGTGATTGAAGGTATGCCGTGGACCTTTAGTACACATCTAATTGTATTTCACAAGTTGGAATCAAGAGAAGACCCTTTACAAGTGCCACTGGTTTTTTCAATTTTTTGGGTTCATATTCACAATCTGCTTATGGGATATATAGAGGTAATGGCATATCAATTTGGGAATTTCATTGGTAAATTCATACAATATGATACTTATTTGATATCAAGAGGTCATTCGATTCAAGAGAATACGAGTAAAGATGGACATTTGGGTCCTATTGAAAAGGAATAAGGGAATTGTGCTGGATCAAAATTGTTTGGTTTACGCTTACTTTTAGTATGAAAGACTCACATTATCCTGTTTCTTATGTGGGAAGCTTGGTCACGATGAGGGCTTTTGTCCAACTCAGGTTACGCTAAGGACACAGGTTGTGGGATTTAGTTGGGATATTTCGCTGGCGGTGACATATAAAAGAAGGCTGACGACAGTATGCATGTGGCTACGAGAAGAAAATTAGGGGAGAAATCCATCAGTAGGGGGTTTGGATAGAAGGGATGGAATGTTTGGAGGAAACATGGCTAATTTATCTAATGTTGGTCATCAGGTATAGAAGGAAAATATAGTTAGTGGGTCAAGTGAGGAAGGGCAAATGGAGTTGGGTTCTGACATGGAGGACAACCTTTTGGGATTGATTGATGATAAGAAGAGGTACTGTACTCATGTTGGGAATTTGAATGTTTCCATTAAGATGGATTTATTAGATTTGGGTATCTCTACTGAAATATTTAAGGTTGCTGCTAAAAAGGTCGGCCAGGAGCAATGAAAATTCTTAGCTGGAATGTTTGTGGATTGAGGCATCCATGGGCTATCAAACATTTCAAAAATAATTTGAGACAAATTAAGCCCCAACTATTGTTTCTAATTGAAACAAAGGTAAATACAAGAAGAATGGAGTAGATATGATAAATGAGCGGATTTCCTAATGGTATAGATGTTGGTCCGGATGTTTCTAAAGATGGGGTATCTCTGGGATGGAATAATAATTGTACTGTTCAATTAAGAAGTTTCTCTTCTTTGCACATTCATATGGAGATAATAGAAGGGGATAGGTTGTTTCATTGGAGGTTTACGAGTTTTTATGGGTCATCAAAAGAAAGGTAAAAAGTAGAAACATGGAACCTGTTAATGATTTTGGGAAGGAATGTTTCATTACTGTAGTTATGTTTGACGACTTTAACAAAATTATGTATTCATTTGAAAAATGAGGGGCTCAGATTTGAGATGAATGAAAAATGAGAATGTTTCAAGAAACTGTTAAAGAGAGTGATCTCAATGATCTAGGATTCTCGGGTCAGTGGTTTACTTGGGAAAGGGGTGGACTATCGAATAATAACATACGAGAACGTCTAGATATGGGGTGGCTAAATCGGCTCGGTGGGAGCTCTTCCTTGGTTATATGATCAAGCATCTTACTAATACTTTTCAGATTATTTTTCGATACTGGCACATACTACAAGCTAGAAAAGTATTTAGTTGGTATGGAAATGCCCCCGCTTCTGATTTAATGCGAATTGGGTTCTTGAGAAAACATGCGAGGTGCAAATTAGGAATTTTTGAGAGTTGGTTAGGTTGGATGTACCAAAAAAAATGGAAGAACTAAAGACGAAATTAAGTAGGTGGGTGAAAGAGAATTATAAATAGAGGAAGCATAGAGTCTATGAGTTAACTGTCTGGTTGGAAGAATTGAATTCTACTGACCCTGATGAGGATAGTCTAGTTGAACTAACTAAATTTAAGCTTGCGTTGAACATGGAAGCAGACAAAGAAGAGCTATTTTGGGAACAATGGGAAAGAGCAGAATGGCTCAGACTTGGAGATTGAAATATGCCATATTTCCATAAATTTGTATCTTATCACAAGAAAATGAATATCATTAGGGGATTGAGAGATAATGATAGAGTATGGTAATAGGGGGAAATGGTTGCGATTGCGATAGATTATTTCAAAGAACTATTCACGACTTCTTCGGTATGGAACTTTGATCGTGTGTTGTTGGGAATACAACCTTGCATTTCAGAGAGCATGAATGATGAACTGTCAACTGCATTCAAGGAAGATGAAGTGTTGGAAGCTGTTAAAAGTATGATGCCACTAAAAGCATCAGGTATAGATGGATTCCCAACTTTATTTTTTCAGAAATACTTATATGTTTTGGAAAGGAAGTAACTCAGTATTGCATTGATGCTTTAAATGGAGCAAATGAGTTTGATACTATTAATCACACAAATATAATGTTGATCCCTAAAGTAAACAACCCGAGTGCTATGTCACAGTTCAGGCCTATTAGTTTTTGCAATGTTTTATATAAGATCATAGCTAAGATATTTTTCAATTGATTTAGAAAAGTGCTAGACATTTGTATTGATAAGGCCCAAGGGGCATTTGTTCCTGGAAGGCAGATTATAGACAACATTCTTATTGCTTTTGAATTATTGCATGCCTTCAAAAGGAGGCATCATGGCTCTTATGCTTCGTTCATGTTGAAATTAGATATGAGTAAGGCCTATGATAGAGTTGAATGGGTTTTTTTAGAAAGGATGATAGAGTGATTGGGATTCAATAGGGATTGGATTGACTTAGTGATGAGGTGCGTAACATCGGTGTCATACTTGGTAGTCTTTAATGGTAATTAGGGAGAAGTGTTTCAACCTTTCCATGGATTGTGACAAGGGGATATTTTAAGCCCTTATTTATTTTTAATTTGTGCAGAGGGCCTATCCAGTCTACCTAAAAAGGCGAAGCAAGATGAGTTAATTTGAGGAGCAAGAGTAGGGAGGTGTTGTTTGGTAGTGACTTATTTATTTTTTTTGTAGATAACAAGATTCTTTTTGGCTAGAAAAGTGTAGAGGAAGCAAATGAGATGAAAACAATTATATTAGATTATAAATAAGTGTTAGGCCAAGTGGTCAATTTTGATAAATGGCTCATTTACTTTAGTAAAAACGTTGATAGTATAATGAAGGAATGAATTGGGGATGTTATGGGAGTACGGATTTCGAGTAACCTAGAAAAGTGTCTTAGGTTGCCAACTATTATTGAGTGAAGAAAGAAGGAAGCTTTTGTGAGTTTCAAAGTGAGATTATAAAACGAATAGAAAGTTGTAGTGTTTTCCATTTGTCAGTAGGGGGAAAAGAGGTATTTATTACGTCCATTTTACAAGGAATTCCAATTTATGCCATGTAATGTTTTTTATTACTGATTATGTTGTGTCGCAAGTTATAAAGTATTATTACTAGATTTTAGTGGTGTAATAGTACCACAAAAAGGGTATACATTGGTGCCAATGGAGGTTGTTATGCAAATTGAAATCAAAAGGTGGGTTGGGCTTTCAATATTTTGCCAGATTTAATGTGGCTTTACTAGTGAAACAGGCTGGGAGATTATTAATCAAGTTAGATTTTTCATTTGCTCGTGTGATGAAAGCTAAATACTATTAAGGATGAAATTTTATGAATTCAAGGTTAAGGTCTTACCCTTCGTATACCTAGCGTAGCATTTAGAGTGCCCGAAGGCTGATAGAGCAAGGCAGTGGTTGGAAAGTGGGCAGTGGGGCGATAATAAATATTTGAAATGACCCTTGGTTGCCGGGACCTGGTAAAGGGAGAGTGTGTTGTAAGAATATTGATGTTAATTATACAAATGTAGCAAATTTGATAAACTTGAACTCGAATACCTGGGAGTTAGATGTGTTAAACATGCTATTTAATAGTGGTCATGTAGAAAGGATTATAAAATCTCGCTTTGTAGTTTTGCCCAAATTTAGGAACTTCTGTAGCGAGGGGATAATACATGAGTTTATTTAGCCAAGAGTGGCTACAAATGGCTCATAATAGAGGATGCATGTCACACCCCAAAACATAGGGGTTAGTTGTAATGAATAAGCTAGGAATAAGCCTTAGACTTGATGGTTAAGGTTGTACATTCCTTAGAAGTCCTAGGTTCAAGTTATTCCTCTCCCATTTATTTTCTTTTAATTTTTAGTAAACCCAGGATAAAAGACATACTAAAACAATTATTAATTAGTGTAAAAACTAAACAAGAATGGGAACCAACCCAAATAGTTAAAACACCAGTTCTTCCCCTTGTTTTTCCAAGATTGAGTCACCCCATGCTCAAAAACATCCCTTTCATTTTTCCTTTATATTAAATTTTGGCCCAAAACTTAGGATAATTGTTCTTGTTGCCCCTAGGATTTCAAAACCCTAGGTAATTAGTCATTTTTAATAATTAGACTAGGTTTTTGGTTTTATTTTCAATCCCAATTAGAATTTTTTTCCTCTCCCTATTTCTTCTCTCTTTCTTTTTCTTTCCTCTCTTACATCAAATTTAACATATTTTGCTGCTGAAATTTTTTTTTGCTTACTATATTACTATCAAATCCTGATAAATCAATTCTTTACTGATTGTTGAAATTCTTCGTTGATAGCCTCTGAAATTCCATTATGTTTGGTAAATACATCTAGATCTAAAGTGTAGGATTCCAAATTTCATAGAATTTCTATCCGATTTTGATCATTCAAATCAATTATTCAATCTTTTATGATTCTTGATGAATCTATAGTTAATATCGTTGAGCCTTGATAAATCTTAAAAAAAATGTTAACTCGTGTATAAATGTCTTTTTAAGGACCCGTTCTAGGTGCATCGAATCAAATTGGATTGTGATGGAAGACGCTTGGGCTCCCGATGAAAGGTGTGTGTGTTCTTTTACAAGTAAATCGGGGAAAATTGTGCCTTAGGTTAGGGCCACACATGTGGACCACACGGCTCCTCACACGGCCCTGTTCCTCTGAAACCCTAGGTTTTTTTGATTCTCACACGGCTTAGGACCCTTCAGACGGCCTACCACACGATCGTGTCTCCCCTGTAGGATGATTTTGCCACACGACCTAACGCATGGCCACAGCCTGTCACATGAACTAGCCACACGGCCATGTACCCTCCATACGGTTCGATCACACGATTGTGTGTCCTTTATACCTCAGATTTTACAATTTTCAAAATTTAATGTTTTTTTTTAGTTTTGCCTAGAAATTTATGATATATCTAGTTTAGTCCCTGATTAGTTCTCGAATGATTTTAGAGCTTTATTTCATTCAATTGAGTTCCTGATTATATGAATAATGATGGAATCCAATATCTGACTGTTTGAATTATTACTCTTTATGCATGATATGTAAATATTGCATGTCTACTGTCACTAAATTTTTGATGAATTGCCACTGTTATTTCCACCACTGTATTACTAATTGCATGATATACATTCCTACTTCTATTGTTAGATCGAACACATGATAAGCAAGTTATTGCTACTATTATGATCTACTCAAAGCATGATAATTGCTACTGTATATATACTTGTTATAAGCATGTTATTGCTACTATATTGATCTGTATAGCATGTCCTGTTGCATTTCATGGGGTGAGACGATTTGAAAAAAAGGAAGTAGTCGGTAGTTTATTTGCTTGACCAATGGTTTATCCACAATGTATTTTAGTCGACAGCCATCTACTCGATCAGTGATTTATCCACAACATATTTTAGTCGGCAGCCATCTACTCGACTAGTAGTTCATCCACAATGTATTAACAGCTTTTATTTGCACAGTGGATGGTTCATTGACCATATTTTAGTCGACAGTCATCTGCTAGACCAATGTTTCATCTACAATGTATTAGTAACTTTTACCTGCATAAATGGACAGTTCATCCACCAATATGATTTAATCATTAGCAGTTCAACTGGAATGATCAATGGTTCATCCACAACGTGGTGTAAAGGTAGAGGGGTTCTGGGGAACTCCAACTGTGGTGTGTAGCGGTGGGGTATGAACCTTTTGTGATAAATTGAAATTGTATTGCATTCATAAGAATTCATATAGATGTGAATATTGAGATATTATAGTGATAAGTTGACCTGAAATATGAATATTTAGAATTGCAATTCAATTGTGATAATTCTATAAGTGGATATTCTATACGATTTGTCTACTATTTGCACTAGTTTTCTTGCGATTGAACCCACATTGAGCTTCATAAGCTCACTCCCCCTCTTATTTCCATTCTTATAGATAATCTACCAGGTTAGGGCGTGGACTCGACATATAGAAGGTTCGGCTCGGATCAATTTCTTTATCAAAATATTTTAGATTTATTACTAGATATCTTTATTATTTAAAGACTATATCATTTTATTTTATTGAATCGTGGCATGAGATTTCAATTTTGGATTTGTTTAGCATGCATGGTAATTTATTTGAATTTAGAATAATGAAACATGGATTTATGATTAATTTAGCTTAAAACCTATCCTAATTTTTCTTAATTAAAACTAGGTTTATCACTTTTTCACTTCTAGTTTATAAATAAATCTTGAGTAATAAATAAACTGGAAATTAACTAAGTTTTCAAAAATAATCACCGTTATAAGGAATACGTTTTACGTAATCGATTTTTTGATAACTCGTGGGTTTTTATGAAAATAGGCTAAGTGATCTGTTGGAACTCGGTGTAGTGGATTAAACTAGTTTTCGCATTTAAGGAGCTTGAATACAAGCATTTTCATTATGTTCTAGTTAAGTTTTCGTAGTTTTATTTAT
The DNA here is from genome assembly GCA_025698475.1 of Gossypium anomalum. Classification (NCBI taxonomy): domain Eukaryota; kingdom Viridiplantae; phylum Streptophyta; class Magnoliopsida; order Malvales; family Malvaceae; genus Gossypium; species Gossypium anomalum. The sequence goes on from CM046961.1 coordinate 17,622,819, forward strand.
ATTCAATAAACTGTGCAAATTGAGTCTTTTATTGACCTTAGGGGTCGAATGAGGCCTAAAGGTGAGCTAACATACTTTGTGAGTGTACAAGAGGCCATTAGAAGGCGTACTAAACATATACTGGTCGTTATGTTACAACACGAATGGCTCAATGTCGCAGCATAGGGAACAGAATGAAGAAAACTGAAGTCTGCCTTCAATGTTGCGACACAGACTAAGGGTGTCGCAACATACCCTTGAATATGGCTATAGAGGAGCATACTGGTTGCTATGTCGCGACACAAGTCCTGGTGTGTCGCGACATCAAGTTTATGATGGAAACTAAACACGAAACAGGGGTATTTTGGTCTGCACAATCAAACTTTAAAGCTCGAGAACATCGACTAACCTATAGTTAAGGATGGCGGCCACCTGAAGGCTATAAATAGGCTTATTTTTCACCTATTAGGGACATTATTCCTTTTAGCTTAGATTCTCTGTGTAAAATTTAGTTTAGTATTTCCTTTCATTCTTAGGTTTTAGTTTTATTTAGTTGTTCTTATCGATTTCAAGAGATCTGAATTGTGGAATCATTTAACTCTGTAGGTTGGCGCTTAATCTCAATAGAATTAGGGTTTTTCTTTTACTCTATCTAGTCGATTTAATCAGAATGCTTTCTCTTTACATCGATTATATATTGTTTATGAACATCATGAGGAACTAATCCGTCTATAAGAGATTAGTGAGTGGAGGTAAGATCTATTAGTTGTTTAGTAGGGTTACTCACTGGATCAACTGTTTGGGAAAGAGAGAACGTGAAACAAACCCTAGGCCTGACAACCCCAGGAAGTCATCAAGGTGGGAATTAACCTAAAATTGGTATTTCCTATCCATGAATACCTTAACCCCAAACCAGTTTGGACTGTGAGGTCAAAAGATAAAAAGTTCTTGCTAACTCATTATGTTAGTGGAATACCAAAAGATCCTGCTAGGGTAGCGACTAGTTGGTTAACGAGGAAACTCGAAACATCAGTTGATGGAGATTACCAAAGCGAGCTAATCACCCATAATCAAATTTGGTTTATTCTTCCTTTTTAATCTCTTGAATTTTATCTCTTTATGTTATTTTTTCTTTGGTACTATTATTATAAAAACCCCCAAAATCCTTTATTTTATATTTTTTTTACTATAACTAAATTAAAAGTACTAATTAGATCTTTTAGTGTTTAGGTTAAAATTGATCTAGCACTTGTCTCCCTTAGGTATGATCATCGAATTACTCACCTATTTCGTTGTAAAAATATATTACAACTCGACCCGTATGCTTGCGGATATCGCCTTGTCTTTCTATATTTTTATTACAGTATTCACACTTTGGATGTTAGTACGTCCGGAGGCGGTCACTAAGTTTGCTTCTAAGATAAATAAATGTTTTTAAATAACTATTTTATAAACTTTGATAGCTTATTGGGCCATTTTGGTGGCCGATGTAATCTCTCAAATTTGGGTCTAACGTCTAGGTCGAGTTGGGGAGGTTACAATGCGGATGCAGTAGATATCGATGAGACAACTCAAAATACAATCTTAAAGGCTACTATACAAAGTTAATGAAACTAAGTGTTGCTAGTAAAATAAAGATTACATGCTAGATAATCATTAATGATTATTTTCCTACATTAAGTAATCTTCAGGCACGGAGATGTCTTGAAAGTAAACTTTGATGCCACATTTGATCAAGTTACAAAAAGTACAACAACTATGATTCTAGTTAGAATCAATAAGGGATTTGTAATGGTGGCATGCACTTACCCATTTTAGCATGTGGTAGACTCAACAGTGGCAGAACCAAGGTCTTGTTTACGAGCCCTTATCTTATAGAGGAGTTAGGGTTTCAAGAGATTGTGGTAGAGGGGGATGCACTAACAATTATAAAAAAGGTAAACTCTCTTGAGGAAGACAAATCAAAAATTTGTTTCTTGATCAATGAAATCAAAAAACGAGTCAAGAGTTTTTTCTTGGTTGAGTTTCGACATGTACCTAGACAGGTGCATGAAGCAACACACTTGTTAGCCAAGGAAGGAATGAGGCATACATTACCCAAATTTTGAGTAAAGGAAGCACCAAGCGAGGTGGAGGCAGAGACAAAGAAAAACTGATGAGCCATGCATGATGGGAGTTAATTTGGGTATTTTTTATGCTGGAGGATTTGAGTGATTTGAGACTCTGATTCTATCAAATCAAAAGGAATGGGAAAAGAATCATCGAAGATATGCCATTACTGGAGGGTGGGGGAAGAAGACACGTTTTGTTTAGACTAGAGATAAGTATTGGATGCTTGAGCTTTAGAGGGAGTGATCTATCGTAATTCATTATAACATATTAAACTATATTCTGTACTTAATAAGCTCGAAGAGAACAATTTAGTTATGTTTTTGTTTAGTTTTCATTTTTAGCCCTTAGATAATAAAATGAGCAATTTCGATTATTTATAGGACTTTATGGGCCAATAGAGGCCTAAAAGTAGACTAAGATGTCTACTGAGTGTGCAAGACATTATTCGAAGGCACAAAGTTAGTATACTACTCACGATGTTGCAACACAGAGAAAGGATGTCACAACACAACAAAAGAAGTATCAAAGGAGAAGACTGCCTTTAGTGTCGCGACACAATCCTGAAGACACGCCCAAGCCAGCAGGCTACTAACCGTCACGACCTAAGCTAAAGGGTGTCGTGACACCGACGTGAAGAGTCTAATTAAAAAGTCATGGGTATTTTTGTCTGCACAACAAAATTTAACAAAGATTAGTCAGCTAAATTAGGTCAAGGACCGACAACTAAACTTAGGCCTATAAATAGGATTGATCTGCATAGTTTATGGACACTTTTTTACTAAGTTTAATTTTTCGTTCTCTATTTAGTTTTATTTTTACTTGTAATTTAGGTTTCTTTTCAGTTGTAACTGTAGTTTAGTTTTTATTTCATTCTTCACAGAATTTAGATTGTGGATCCACCAAAATATTTGGCGGATTACCGTTTGCGCCATTATTAATATACCAAGATTCTTCTAATCTGTTTTCTTGATTTGTTTTTATTGTTTATATTTTTAATCAAGTTGATGATCTGTGTTAGATCTATCTGAAACTGATATGCTAATGAGCGATTAATGAGTGGATGTGTGATTAATTGGCTTCTATGTAGGGTTTTTAACGATTGGGATAGGAAGAACTTAAAATAGTAGGCTTGACGACCCTAGGAAGTCATATAGGTAAGAATGAACCTAAAATTGGTACTACCTATCCATAAAAACCTCACCCTAATCTGGTCTGGACTGTGAGGTTGAGACATTAGTAGTTCTTGTCAACTCATTAGATTAGTGGAAGGCCGAGAGGCCCTACTAGGTTAATGACTGTTGATTGGATAGAACCTGAAATAGGAGTTAATTATAAACATAGAAGTGAATTAGTTTTTTTGTCGTTTAGATGTTACTAAATCTATAATTTGGTTTCCCGATTGTTTTTGTATTCTTTAATTAGTTTAACAAAATAGCTTCTATTACTACCTTAGGATTCATCATAATATAGTTTAATTAAAATACTAGCTAGACCCATTAATGTAGAAATTAGGATTAGTTTAGTCTCACCTCCCTTGGGTACAATCCTCGGAATACTTCCATACTTCATTGTATAACTATATTATAAACTGACCCGTATACTTGTGGAAACCACATAACGTTTATATTTGGTTGCAGTATTCACACTTTAGATGTTAGTAAGTTCGAAGGCAGTTAAGTTGTTGGTGTCGTTGCTGGGAAGGAAATGCCACTGAATTAATTTTAATTTTTGCATTTAATAGGATAGCTAGGAAATTCTTAAATTATTTCTTTTATTTTTATTCGTTTAATTTGCTAACTTTTTTCTGTTACTTTATGCATTTCAGTGTATGACTTGGAGTAGAGGCATACTTATAGAGCCATCCATTGATCCAAAAAGAATAATAAATAGAAATCGTCGACAATAGCAACAACAATAGATGCAAAATAACCTACCTGTTGTGGTTGATCCACCACGCGACAATCTACTCTTTGACGATCCTATAGTAGTTGAATAAGAATAGGATTACGTAGGTAGAATAGGATTTAATTTTCTTAAAATTTTTTAGAATTAGGATATGTATGTATCGAACATCTTGAAACTTAAGAAATAAGGCCAAAATAGGGCCGGTGTCGCAACACGGAACCTCTGTGTCGCAAAATCAAGCCCAGCCACAAAAAAAATTTAAAATTCAGCTCGATGTCGTGACATAGGTATCCCTGTGTCGGAACATCAGAGATAGTGGCCTCAGGATCTCAAAACTTCAAGGTTTGTCACTACACCAAACCTCAATGTCGCGACAATGAGAGACTGTCAGAGGTGTTGCAACACGGAACCCTGTGTCGCGACATCGCTGTGAAAAATTATAGGGTCGAATCGACCAATTACAAAATCCGTCGACTAATTCCTTATTTTTACCTAGATTTTAACCTAAAAATAAAATCCTATTTAAACTAAAATACCCTTAAAAACTAATCTTAAACATTCTCTAAGTCTAAAACCTCCTAAACTCTCCTAAAACTATTTTTAACACTTTTTTATACCTTCTTTCTTTGCATTCCATTCTCTTTACTGCAACTTTTCTTTTTCTTCTCTTTTACTCTTAATTTGTGCAAGTATGAAGTGCTATATTCTCAAGGAGTTCACAACCAACTTATCCATGGAACAACAAGCATTCGGTGTAACAAGGTTAAGGGTTCCTTTGTCTATTTTACCATTACATTGCATTAGTTGATACATTGCTTGATTATTAGTTTTTCTAGTTGAACATCTTAGAGAAAATGCCTCCTAGGAAAGCTACAAAAACTATTGAATAAGAAGCATCGATAAGCAACAATCCCTCTAATTTTTGAACTTGAACATCAAATTTTTTTCTTAGAGCTTAAAGGGAAGATGTTAATATAAGAAAGGGGTTTCGAGCCATCGATGATCTTGTGTAAAGAAATATGGGCATTGGTTCGGTACCATAGGTCGAAACGTTTTTGTGTAACCCTCAAAGATCTTGCTGTGATCCCTGTGGTACAGGAATTCTATGCATCATTTAGGAACCAGGAGTCTAGGCGACCTTATGATGCCATTTGGGAAACAAAAACAGTTAGGGGTAAAGACGTGTGCGTCACCCTTAGAGAAATTTTTGAATTCTACAATTTACCTTAATATGAATATATCTTATTGATAACACTGATTTGACATATTTTAAATACATAGATATGGATAAAATTGTAAACTATTTAACCGAGGGTCGAGGTGAATGGAAGCACCGACCGGGTATCGATGTCCCTACTTTTTTTAATCAAGCAATTATGTTTCCTATTGAAAAAATATGGATTCAATTCTTATGCAATCGGATTCCACCTGCTCTAAATGTATCTAACTTTAATACTTTTTAAGCTATACTATTGTATGGTATTTTTTAGAAAAAATAGATATACGTTGGGCGATGGATCTATCATAGCATGAAAAGATGCAAAAGGGGCCCAAAGGTTAGGGTTTTCTTCCTCCACCTATGACATCACTATGTAAAAAGGCTAAGGTTCCAATGGAAACAAATGAGTAGTTCATGAGGCCAACGAAGAGTCTGATGGAAGATTCAATGTATACATAATGCGCCGAGCTTTAACAAAAGCAAATTAAGGATTGGAACCAACACTGAAAAGAAAAGATGGATGTCCTGACATCATTGAAAAGGAAAACACTATCAACATCACGAAGAGGGTCGGAGGCAAGTAATATCCCGGATTTAGAGTGGGTCATATGGTGGATGTAGGATGTAAGACTAGTGGGGCAGGAATTTGCAAGACAAAACGATATGAGAATACCCGATCTAACTCTAAATAAATATGGCCTGATGCAATTCCATCAACCAGCCAAGGTGTAAGGAAGAAAGGAATACAAAGGGAAAGATGATAAGGAAGATGAGGAGGAGGAGGAAGACATGGAGCATGAATCCCAAGAGGAGGATGACGATGATTATGAGGTGACATTTCAATGACAATGATCTACGCAGAAAGGGCAAGTCATCCTCAACCCAACTCGACGTGCACATTAATCAAGTGGGGGCTCCTCTTGAGTCCACGTGTTGGGCAGGAGAAAAGCTCCAGTGGAGGGGTGGCAGCCACCCCAATTTGATGATTAAAACTTTATTCTTTTTGAGATGTGTAAACAATTAATTTGGATGATTTCTATTTTTGTTTTCGCGTAGGAGTGGGATAATATTAGTATATATATTGTGTGTGTATTTTGTTTTTAAATTTTCTATGCAAGCACCCTACACGAGGAAAGCATTACATTTACGAGCTTTAAATGAACAAGGAAGGAAAAACCTATCATAAGAATACAATAATGCCATGATTAATCAGATAACTTCTTTCTTATATTCTTGAGGGATGCACATTAGGATCAATGTTCTATCTGGGAAGTTTAAATTTTTTATGCTTTAATTTTTTTTATTTTTCTTGTCTAAAGTGTGCTTGAACTTATAGAAATGCAAGTGATTAGTTAGGAGCGTGTATATAGGTTGATTGAATTTACTATAAATTTGGCATGACAGTGAGAGATTTTAAATTATCAATTATTAGACTAATTAGTTATATATATTACGCTGCAAATAGACATTAAGTAATTAAATGTACCAAATTGTAACCTAAACAGGTTCTAGTAGTTTCGGGTATATTTTTTGGGTTCCAAGTGTGAAAACTAAAATTGATTAAATAATAGTCCAAAAAAATAAAAATATTTTTAGAAAATTAATTTTAAAGTAATTAAATAATTATTAGTGAAAATAATTAATTTGGGTCGAAAAAAGTTTTTAAAATAATTTTTATTGAGGGTTAATTTGAGTTAAATTTAAATACTAATTAAATTGGATTTAATTGTAAAATAAGGGAAATTTTAGAGTATTTATTTGGAAAATAAACCTTAAAATTCAAAATTTTGGAGGGAAATGATTAAATGGTAAAGCAAGGGAAATGTGGGAGTGACCATTAGACAAATTCCCCAATTTTTAAATTTTTGGTGGGTTGTTTCAGTTTTAAACACAATGCATCTAACTTACTTTTCACACCATTGACATCAGATTAGAGAGCTATAAATTTCATTTTCTTTGCATAGTTTTAAAGATCCATCCTCAGAAAATAGTTCCAACCAATTTTCTTCTCAAAAATACTCTCTTAATTCACCCGAAATTATTCTCAAAAAGTAACAAAAATATTTTGAAATTTCTCAAGCTTCTTAAATCAAGATTTTCAATTAAGATTTTCAATCAATGAATTTAGATCGAATCCTAAACTTGTTTTTATGATGATTAGAAACATTTTTACATGATTTGAGAGTCAATTACATGTTTTTTATTTATTTATCAATGCCATCTTCTTCAAAAGCTTAAGGGACTTTAATGGTGGATCTTGAATTTTGAGAGGAAATCCACAAATCGATGGATGTTCCAACTAACAATGGATCTATTAAAAGTTTTTTGATCTTATTTATCAAGATTAAACATGTTTTGTGAGGTAATTTGAAGAAATTCGAATTTCATCATTTTCATGAACTGATTTTCTAGAATTTTGTGAAATTGATTTAAATGTGAAATTAATGTTTAGTTTATGTGTATTTGGTTTAGTATTGATGTTTGGAAGTGATTAGGAGGGCTAGAGAGGTCGATTTCGTGAGGAATCGAGTTTTCGATTTGATGTTACAAATTCGATAAGGTATATTTGTGAGAGAATTTCGATTAACATAGTTAATTAAAATTTATGTTTATCATAGCATTGGAAAAGTGGTAATGTCTACTTTGCCTTTGTTGAAGCTTTGAGTCTTGAAGAGGACAAAGATAATCGGAATTGAAGCTTGAAATTGCCTAGTTGATCACTTGTTGTGATAAAATAAAATTGTGTGGAAAGTGTTTCTAAGGGCGGTTTGGTAAATTAACCCTCAATTATGTTTAATTAGTAGCTTAATTAATGATTTCAATTATTTAATTATGGTTAAATGGTCGATTTTGCAAGATCGGTATTAAATGTGCAAAAATTGAATTTGTATTGAAAGAAAAAAAGGTAAGTAAGCTTTTGGGTGGTGTTTATGTTATTTAATTAGATTAATTTTAAGGATGATTTAAAACATGTGTATTGAAATTTTTGATCATGATATATTGGTGTTACAATTGGTAAATGAATATGGGAAATTGGTAAATGAATTGTTTGATTTAATTGGATGCTAAATGGCTATGTTACAAGTTACTCATAAGCATCTTGTCACATTTAATTGAGCACAATGATGACTGATTTATATGCTATGTTTGACTGAATATATTGGCAACATGCATGGTGGATCCATTAGATATAGTTGACATGCCATAGGATTTGTAGGTACTTGCCATTGTGACATTGTGAGCATATGGCTCTATGTGGATTGATTTGTTTGGAGTAAATAAGGGAGTGTTGAGCGCGAGTCTCCACTCAATGGGTTATTTGAAGCGCTATAAGGGAGCGCGTGCTTCGGCCCACTCATGTAACACCCCTTACCCACGTTCGTCGCTGGAATAGGGTATGAGGCGTTACCAGACTCAAACGCATGCATACAAACATTTCCAGGTCATAAAATTTCGTCGAAATTTAAAAATTTTCAATTTATATCTTAAAGTCCCTTATATGGGCCTACGAGGCGCAAAACATACATTGGAGGTGGTTAGGGACTAAACCGAGAACTTTTGAAACTTTTGAGACATTAAGAAAATTTTCATATTTTGGAGAGTCACACGCCTGTGTGGGCAGGGTGTGTGGTCACACACACCCGTGTGGCTCAGGACACGTCCGTGTAACTCTCTGTTTATGACGTCATCACCCATTTAGGGTCACAAGGCCATGTCACACGCCCGTGTGCTAGGCCGTGTGGATGATAGTTAGGCTATTTACCAAGCCTTTTTCCATCCAAAAATACTTGCACACCCATACTAAGTTTATCAACACACAACATGGCATTTTTAGGCATCCCAATAACCACACTATGGCATTCACACACTATTTATAAATCACATTCAACATGCACAACCACACACACACTTAACTAATTATAACATGTAACTTACTCAACCATTCACATTTAGTATTTTCCACACATAATTATTACACATTCACTCATCCAACCCAAACAAGCATTCACATCCATGTAGTGCTTCATCATAGACTAGTAACATAGCAAATATTGGCCACACTAAATGGCCTTATACAACAATGACCTTCAATAAGCATAGGCCAATATTCTAGGCCAACTCATAATATCATGTACACAATAACCAAATACCTATACATTCCATACACTTAAAATGCTAGAAAATTATTGATATCCATCAATAGCTTGTTAGTGTGATAGGATCTCCGACGACCGCCAACTTGAGCTAGCATCTGTGACACTATAAGAAAAAGGAAAGGAAGAGAGAGTAAGCATATAGCTTAGTAAGTAGGTATGTAAATAATAAACAATTTATTAACATGCTTTTAATGATCCTCATAATATGTTCTCAAGATAATGCAATCATAATTGCACAAAGTTCCACTTTTCACTTATGTTCATATCAAGCTGTCTACGTGAGTTATAGTAAAAAAAATATATATATCTTGAGCTACGGAACTCCAAATTAAGTTCTGCTGATTTTCCTTGAAACTAGACTCATATTTAATTTCCACAATTTTTGGTGATTTTTTTCAAAGTTAGACAATTGCTCCTGTCTAGAATTGTTTTACTGCTAACTTTACTTTTTCATGATTTCTTTGTATTAACATCCATTTAATCATACATAACACCCAAGCATATCCTTAACTAGCCATTCCAATAGCTAGTCATTAACAAATATTTACATGCCATTCATTGGCCAATTTAACCTATACATCAACAACAAAACTTAAACTTATCATGTCTTAATTTAATTTGGCCTAAAAGCCTCACACATGATCATCAATCAAATTTACCACCTATTTATACATCATAAGTATAGACTTATAATCACAAGGTCATCACAAGATCATTTTCATAGGTAGGACTTACTCATTTACATTCTTACTAAATGTCCCATATACATCAAATTCATTACTCATGAATTTTGTGTACATACCTGTACCTTTCAACATGATCATACCTTGTCGTTTCTTTGACAAAATCTTTGGATTTACCTGCTGAACCTCTTGGGATACCAAGGATACTCGGGAAAAATCGTACATGATGTATTGTACAAATGCCATGTCCCAGACATGGTCTTACATGGAAATCTCATATCGATGCCAATAGCCCAGCTATGGTCTTACACGATACCTCATGCCGATATCATGTCCCAGACATGGTCTTACACTGGCTCACATAACGATACCGATGCCATGTCCCAGACATGGTCTTACACTGGCTCACATAAAAACGCCGATGCCATGTCCCAGACATGGTCTTACACTGGCTCACATAACAATGCCGATGCCATGTCCCAGACATGGTCTTACACTGGCTCACATAACAATGCCGATGCTATGTCCTAGACATGGTCTTACACTGGCTCACATAACAATGTCGATGCCATATCCCAGACATGGTCTTACACTGGCTCACATAACAATGCCGATGCCATGTCCCAGACATGGTCTTACACTATTACACATATTACCATGGTCCAACCAAGGTATTTACCGTCAATTCATAACATGTCGTAATTCGATCATGCTCAACCCTACATTTCTCTTAATTTGATCTTTCAATACGATCTCGTATTTTTATATTATTCATGATCCAATAATAACATACGAAATAATACATGACACTGATTAAGCATTTAAACATATCAAATTTAATACTTGTTAACATACAACTTACCTCGGTATGAAATGACGAAATAAGTCAATTATTAGATTATCTTACTTTCACCCCAACCTAATTTCAAATTTCATCTTCCTTGATCTATAACAACACATTTAATTTATTTATTCATCATGCTACTCAAATTAGCCCAATTTCACATTTTTACCCCTATACTTTATCATATTTACACTTTTACCCCTAGGCTCGTAAAATGAAATGTGTTCAATTTATTTACTACCCATGTATAGCTTAACCTTTTTCATGCTTAGGGCAGCCCACATTTTCCATTATTTCACACATTTACCACCTATTTTACAACTTTTACAAATGACCTATTTTAAGTGTTTTCATGAAAATCATTTAACAAAAGTTGTTTATTTAACAACCAATATTCATTTTCTTCCATAAAAATACAGCAAAAAACATGAATATTCTCATGGAAAAACCCTAAACTTTCAACCATTTTCCAAAATAGTCCCCTCATTAGCTAGATTAAGCTACAAATGTTCTTTTTTTTTTAAAAAAAAAAAAGCTACAAGAGTTCCAAAAATACAAAAATCATCAAAAATGACCATCAAAATCACTTACTTGTGAGGGTTAGAAGTTGCTGAAATTTTCAAGCTTCCATGGCCATTTCCTTGGGTAAGAATTGGTGGAGAACAAAGAGAAGTAAAAAGATGATAGCTTTTCTTTTTATTTTACTATTATTCTACCTATTATGTCACCTAAAGCCACCAACTTTGACCATTTTAATTTTTTTGTCTCCATGTACATCCACCATTCATTATTAGTGGTCTATTTACTCAATAAGGACCTCCACATATAATTTCTTTAGCTACATAACACTTTTGACTAGTAGAACATAATTTTCACTCTTTATGCGATTTAATCCTTTTTTTCGAAATTAAGCATGCAACCGCTAAAATTAATTAACCAAACTTTTCAAATATCTATAAAATCATGCTATAACACATAAAATAATATCAAAAAAAATAATTTCTCCGACCTCGGATTTGTGGTTCTGGAACCACTATTCTGACTAGGCCTAAAATCGGGATGTTACAACTCAACTTGGTGGAGTATATTTGTTATTTGTGGGAGTTCGAAGATCCGTTTATCCGATGTATGATCACTCGATTAAGCCATGAGAAGTGTATGCCAATATATTTATGTGTGATTGTTGCTATATCAATTTATTATTGAAAACCATGAAGAATTGATTTTTGGTATTGAAAATGCTTATGGAAAATTTAATTGACATGTTTCATTAATTTGGCTGATAATTGGTGATTGATTGGTTGTGAATTAAGCATGAATTGGATGTTAACTTACTTGTCATTTTTATTAACATTCACTGAGCTTTTTAAAGCTCACGCCTCACAATTCATGTAGATAATCGTCGGGATTGAGGAGTTGAGGAGCTGATCAAGAGAGTTCCAAGAGATTTAGGCTTGGTAGAGACTTTATTTCACATTTTAGATATTATAATTGGACATTGAGGTACTCCCAGGAATTAGTTTGATTTTTTTTGTAATTGGACTTTGGACTTTGGACATTTTAATTGGATGGCTTTATAATAATTTTGAGGCATGTTTGAGCTTAATTATTGAATGATTTATGTTGTATTGTTGTTTGATTACACGGTGATTGATAACACAGTGTGTGAAGCAAGAAATTTATACTAACGATTTTTCAAATGAAACTTCTATGGAGTGGTTTACTAGCAACTAAGGTATGCCACTTGTTTGATTTATTCAGTGTTTGATGTGCATGAAATTGATTGCCTAATTCTATTTAATTGATGCTTAATTGATGTCAATAAATTCAATTGAAGGTGTATGTATATATATGTTAATTAATCATAGCTAAATAGGGTTTAATTGACCATTAAAATATGCAAAATCAGGTTTTAAAATGAGTTTTTTGCAAAAATAGGTTCAATTGTTTTCAGATGGGTGTTTCTTGTCCACACAAGCGTGTGAAGGGTTACACATCGGCGTATGGGTAAGTGACACGGGCGTTTGGAAACTGGAGCTATCACAGACGGGCGTGTGGGATTTCCACACGGGAGTGTACGATCTGTAAAAATGTTTTTCACGACACGAACATGGGCATTTAATGACACACAGTCTAGGGGACACGGCCGTGTGGGTTTTTTGGGGTTTGAATTTTTGTCTTTTTAAATTGGTATTCTAATTTTTTTAAGTTACAATTTAGTCTTGAAAATTGATTAGTCTAATTAGAGCCCTAGATGATAAGGAAACATGGTAAAATTTTTGGATTAGTCTCGTAATGGGTAAAATTTGAAAGAAATACACTTGATTCATAATTTGGAATAGGTTCTAATAGTTTGCATTTGTTACAATTTAGTCTTTAATAGTAAAAATTGAATTAGACATAGTAAACGAACTCAATTTAAGCTAAAATTTTTAGGCTTACATAATTTTGACTAAAAGAAGGTCAGTAAACATTTAGATCTAAAATTGGGTTAGTTTTACCATACGGGGTAAAATGAAGAAAATGCCCTTAGGTTAAATTATCTAGGAAAAATCTAAATTTGGCTCATAATTTACTGCCGCATTAATAAATAACTAATAACCAAATAAGATTGAGGTGTTATGAGGTCGGGGTGTGTCTTGGATGGTCGTTAGTCGAAGCGTCACTTAGGTGACTAATGTAACGTTTCGAATTCAGGCTAGTCTATCTCGTCGGGTTTGGGGTGTAACACAAATGATAGAGAAATATAGGGAAACGAGCATGCTAGTATGAATAATAGATGACTAGAGTTGTGATTACTTAGTTAATTAAATTCATAAATATTAAGATGCTTACGGATGGCCTAAGGTATTGATTGGTCTAAACTAAGAGCCAAAAAGGCAACCCTATGCATTGACCTTTAGTATCTATATTTGAGCCAGAAAACAATTATTGAAGAACCTTCATACAAAACCTTAAGCCCAAATATATATTGTACTTATCCTTTTTCTTTGGTCCCTAAACTATACGAATATTAGATGCCGGGCCATACGTATTGAGGGATAGGTAGAGATATAATGACAATTTTTCAAAAATAGAGTGAAATAGGAAGAAATAGTGTGGTATAGTGATTATAGGTTAAGCTAAAAATGTGCGAGTAAGGAAAAATTTAGAAAAATTCAAAACGAGTAAAAAAGAACAAAATCAATAAAAAAGCATTATGAGTGATAATGTATTTAAAAAGTCAAAGTGACCCAAAAACAATGTCACAAAAATAGAAACACTCATTCATTAGTGCACAAGAACTCGTAAGCTAACCGTAATTGCTATTATTACACTGTTTTTTCCTACATAGAGAAATAAGGAAGGTAAGAGAAGAAGAGATAAAGCAATGAGCAGGAAAGGGATTATAAGAGGGTGAATAGGGAATAATATGATATGCCAAACTAATTTCGTGCCTGAACCTCGTTTTGATGCTCCATCTTCTTCAAATCCATATCAACCTTAAGCCTCAAAACGTTACAAGCCGAAAAGTCCTATGTGACCTAGGTAAATCTATTTGTGAGTGGACATTGTATTAATGATTGTAATAATAGTTGTTTGTATTTTACTAGTATAATCAAAACCCCTACCTAATTTCTTGATGGAACAATATATTTGATGATCTTTTTGTTTATATACTTTGTAATATACTGAACTTAGACGTTTGAGGTTGATAGTGGTAAGTCATTTACATATCATGCCAGAATTATGTGTATTTACAATTATTCCTATTTCCTTCACTCCTAAACTAATCCATGTATTATACTTGCTCAAGGTTCGTCATTTGTTTATGTTTTTCTTTTTATGTTTTCTTGCTTGAGGACAAATAATGACTTAAATATGAGGGAGTTTGATTGTTGCAATGAATTGCAGCAAATTAAACTATTTTATGTACTTAATGAGCTCATAGGAGAGAAATTTGGTTATGTTTTTGTTTAGATTTCATTTTTATTACTTAGATAATAAAATTAGCAATTTTGATTATTTATATGACCTTATGGGCCAAGTGAAGTCTAAAGGTAGACTAACATGACCAGTGAGTGTGTAGGGCATTATTCAGAGGCATGTAGATTGTTCGTGATGTTGCAACACAAAGCTAGGATGTCACAACACAACAATAGAAGTATCTGTCACATCCCTAAAAATTGGGTTAGTAGAAATTGAGTTAATGAACCGAGAGTGCTCACGAATGAATTTTTTTTTAGATAATCTTTTGCTCATTTGATAATAAATATGTAGTAGCCCATTTCTGCCCGGGCCCGTAAAATAAATAAACAAAGTTTGCCGAAACTAAACAAAAAATAGTCCATTAAATAAGGCCCTTTAAACAGTCCATTTACAGCCAAAACTCGGTTAGCCCAAAAGCCCTATGCCCGGTTACACCCAAGACTCGATTAGCCTAAACCCTTGGCCCAAAATCTATTAACCCAATACACCTTAACCCAAAACATACAGGGCCCAAATGGCCCAAATTGTTAACAGAACACGGAAAGGCCTAGGGTTTCTTAAACCCTAGGCGCCGCAGGAACACCAAAAGTCACGACCTTTCGTTTAGGTGCCGTTCCAGTGACTTTTCATCATCCTCCATCGACGACGTGACTCCAGCCTTGTACCATGCTGCAATCAGTACATGAATCAGCGATAGTGCAATCACTACCGTGATATTCTTGCTGGTATCTACAAAATGGAAAGAACGACAGCAGAAAATATGAGCAAAATATGGAAAGAAATCAAAGATTTCTTTCCCAAAATGTAACGATTTACAAAGGGCTATAAAAGCCTTTCTTTTTTAATTTGGAAGGACGGTTTTTTTTTCACGGAGATTCAATAAAAAACAGAACGTGTTTTACACTAAAAGAAATCAACAGTCTGTCGAGACCATTTTTAAATCGAGTTTTTGAAAATGGGAATCGACTTCAAGAAAAACGAAAACATGAGTCGCCACCAATCTTTTTAGGTGTGATTGGATCACCTTATAAAATGTTTTGTTTTAAAACATTAATTTTGGTCTCTGAAAGTCGAAAAAGCAGATTCGAGTCGACATGCATACAAGGAAGGGTTAGCACCCTCATGCGCCCAAAAAATTGGTACCTAATTGATTATCAAGTGTCTTTAATGTCAGAAATTTGAAAGTTTTAAGATATAATCTTCTTTAAAATATTTTGATTTTTGAAAATTGGAATTCGCTAGTATCAAAGTATTGATACCAGGTTAGCTTTTGGAAATTCCTATCTCGAAACAACAAAACGCTACATCCAGTAAGTTAGGATATATTGCTTTGCAATTCCAAGGTAGTTGTTTACATTTTGAAAAAAACTTTAGAACTTAGAAGGGTACCTCACTATTCGAACTCAACGAGAAAATTTGCAACCTGATAAGTTAGGGCACTACTTTCTCGAAATTTCCGAACGTCAAGCATTGCCTTTATATTCTTTGAAAACTTTGGAGCCTTTTTAAAAAAAAAAATGATGTGTGGGGTATCGTATTGCATTATAAATCGTACATAGTAACATATTATTCTAGTAGGTAAATAATAGGTGCATTTAAACTAGATGATGTAAATAATATAAAGATCGTGCATTAGACACAATAATATATAGCAAATCTTAACAGCATGCATACAAAGATATACATAGCATACATTGGAAATGAATAAACAATACCTACCAATATACAAAGTAATAATTAAAAATAATGCACGATATATAATTTAGTATATATAAAAAAAGTAATACAATATCAATGCACATGCTCATGAAATGTAATATCAAATAATAAATATAAAGTAACATATAACACATAATATAGAATATAAAAAAATGAGATGAGTTAATGATAACAAAATATACATATAACACAAATAAAGACATAATACTTAGTAATAATTTTAGAATAGTATATAAAATATAATAACAAAATATTTATAAAAGAATAATAATTATATATATAAAATATATTGGGTTAAAAAAACATATAAAATAAAAAGTATATAAAAGAATTTATAAAATAAAAAGTACCAAAATAATACATAATACATAATAAATAAATAATTAATAATTAAATATGTATATACTATGAGTTAAAAATATAATGATAGTAATAAAAAAATATAATGATAAAAAAATTATAATTTATAATATAAAAGTGTATATGTAAGAAAATAATATATAATATGTAGAAATATAATAAATATATAAATAGTATAATAATATATAGATAATAATGTAAAATAATAATAATTTGTGAAAAATGATACATAATGGATAATAATAATATAAATAATATATAACAAAATAATTATATAATATATAAATTAAAAATAAGGTTTTAAAACAACAAATAACCATATAAAATTTATATATATAATAATAATAGAAATAAATATATAGGGTTAGATTCAAAGTTCAGCAAAATTACAGGGGTAAATTTAAAATAAAACTGAATCAAGGTCCTAATTTAAATGTGCATAAAACAAAAGGGACTTATTGGGCAAATTTCCTTATTCCCAAAACGACTGCCTTTTAATCTTGGACTTCAAACAGTCACTATAGGGACTAAATTAAAACTAAAACAAACTATCAGGGCTGAATCATAAATAAAATAAAAAATAAATTATAAACATAAAAGATAGAGGGACTAGTTGGGTAATTATCCCAATCCTCAAAACACGTGGATCCTCCCCGAGTAATCGGGTCAACGCGCGGATCCTGGGGGTCTAAAAACGTCGTCGTTTCATCAAAGCTATATAAGCCAACTTCTTAGTTTTAAAATCATTTAGAAACCAGGTTCTGAAAAAAAAAATAAAAGAATTCTCCGAATGAGAATTGGGGAGGGGTATTCGGACGGTCACCGGACCTCCGCTTAGGGGTTTGCACGCGCTCACGCGCCCCTATCGTCTCCACCGCATACGGTGGTCGGAGGTTAAAAAACTCCCCTTTCAACGTCGATTAAAGGTATCGCTTATTTTTCCGTATTTACAGTATATATACATGTGCAAAAATTTCACCTTTGTATTTGATTGGTTACTGTAAGTTGATAATACTATGCTCTGTTGAATCTGTGTGTATATTTCTCTCTGGAAAAATCGTGTGCTACAAATCAGAAAAAGATAGGTTTTTATAACCCTTTGTAAGTGATTTACAATCTATGGAAAGAAAATTTCTTTCCATATTTTGCCACTGTTTTCTGTTGTCATTCTTTCATTTTGCAGATGTCTCATGAGGAATCCAGCGAAGACGAAGGCCTGACAGTGGTCTAATGGTGGCGTTAATCTCGGCATGACTCGGAGCCTTGGGAATGTGGCCTTGCTGGAACGACACGTCTGTTGGGATGGCTTCTGGAATCTTCTGCTTGCGGCGCGAGAAGACAGAGACCCTAGGGTTTCCTGCCTGGGTCTGTAATAGTTTGGGCCAGTTGGGCCTGCTAGAATTTGGGCCATGACTGTATTGGTGTATTAGGTCACTATAACGGGCTATGGGGTTTATTGGGTTTGATTTAGGCTAACGGGATGTTGGGTAGCAACAGTAGGCCTGTTGGGTAGGGTTTTGTAATTGGACTTTATGGACTGTTAAACAATTATTTATTTATTTTTTTCTGTTTTCTGTTTGGTTTATTAAGGCCCGGACGAATTTGGGCTCTTACAGCTGCCCCTCTTTGCTTATTGCTTGTGTAACAAGAATCGAGCAAAGACTTATAGAAAGACCGTATTTGTCCGGCCTTATCAGATCATGGTCTTAAATCTGCTCATTGTAGACTCAAAACTGTCATGTTGATATCTTCGATCTTCTCTCCGTAGAGATGCCAAATCTGCTTCTTTGATTTGTTCTCTGACAATACAAAGGTGCCAAATCATCTTGATTTGCTTCAGCGTAAACACGTGAAAGCCAAATCTGCTATGTCTTCGATTCGCCTCTTGTAAACACAAGGATGCCAAATCATCTGAGTTTTATTTGAGAACATCTGAGAGTCAAATCTGCTATGTTCTCGATTTGTTCCTTGTAAACATAAGAATGCGAAATCATCTGAGTTTTATTTGAGAACATCTGAGAGTCAAATCTGCTATGTCCTCGATTTGTTCCTTGTAAACACAAGAATGCCAAATCATCTTGGATCTGCTTCAGTATAAACATCTGAAGGTTAGATCTGCTTATGTGCCTGAGAACATCTGAGAGTCAAATCTGCTATGTCCTCGATTTGTTCCTTGTCAACACAAGAATACCAAATAATCTTGGATCTGCTTCAGTATAAACATCTAAAGGTTAGATCTGCTATGTGTCTGAGAATATTTGAGAGTCAAATCTGCTATGTCCTCGATTTGTTCCTTGTAAACACAAGAATGCCAAATCATCTTGGACCTGCTTCAGTATAAACATTTGAAGGTTAGATCTGCTATGCGTCTGTTCTCTATCGAAATGGAGATGCCAAACTTCGATTTGTTCTCTGACAATACAGAGGCAACAAATCATCTTAGATTTGCTTCATCGTAAACGCGTGAAAGCTAAATCAGCTATGTTTTTTATTTGTTCCTTGTAAGCACAAGGATGTTAAATCATCTTAGGTCTACTCGAGAACATCTGAGAGTCAAATCTGCTATGTCTTCGATTACCTGTAGAATGATTATGCCTGATGATTAGGATGCTATGCTCGAAGTGAGTCGAATGTCCCTAATTAAACATGTTATGATGCAAAGTGCTATAAGTATGACCCCTATCCTAGGCGCCACCATTCATTCCTTCATTTGTCTTTTCTTTTCTCAAAATTTCATTCTTGCTCAGCCTGTAAGCCTTCCTCCAATGCTACGATCTACTGAGGATATCTGTAAGAATTGAATCATTGGTTTTATCTATTTTCCTTTTGGACTGGAAGGAAGAAATTCCTCGAGTTCCTTCATCCCTTACTTACGTGAATTTCTCGAACAATTGTCCTGTTTTAGTTTCTTGCATTATCTAGAAATTCAAAAGTAATGTGCAAAACTTTATTTGTGAAAATATTTTAGTTCATCTATCATTATTTCAATGCAACATAATAAAAGATGAATAAATTTTCAAGAATAATTGAATTTGAATGAATTGTCAAAAATACAAAGGAAATAAATGCGATAGCATATCTTTGAGAAGAAATAGAATCTAAAGATAGCAAACAGGATAACAGTTAGATGCTCCAGATATCGCTGCTTGAGCGTCTATACACCAGCTCCATGAAATCTTTCTTAAGTTCGACATGTGTTTAAAAGACCCAAAGTATTTTATTGATGCCCCAATACGCTACGTGCTTTACTTCTTTAAATATGGCCAAATTGTTGTATGCCCTTCAAAATTTGAGCTGTCCTTTCGGGTTTTCAACTCAAAACCCCTTTGGTCACAAGGCGCCCTTTGCGGGTTTTCACCTTGGCCTCTCCATTTTTTTTGCCGAAAATTCAACGCGCCCTTTGCGGGTTTTCACCTTGGATTCTCCTCTTCTTTAGACAAAGTACTTTTTGACTGAGTCTGAGTTCACTGGATTGGGTAAGCTCTTCCCATCCATTTCTGTCAAAATCAATGCACCGCCAGAGAAAGCTTTATTCACAACGTACGACCCCTCCCAATTCGGCATCCATTTTCCCCTAAAGTCTTTTTAAATAAGAAAGATCTTTTTCAGTACGAGATCCCCCTCATGGAATTCCCTTGGACGAACTTTTTTATCATAGGCTCGTATCATACGCTTCTGATACATCTGACCATGTCGGATGGCTCTCAGCCTCTTTTCCTCAATCAAGTTTAACTTATCATACCGGGATTGAACCCATTCAGCTTCATCCAACCTTATCTCGGTCAAAATACGGAGAGAAGGTATTTCTACTTCAATAGGCAACACTGCTTCCATCCTATAAACTAATGAGAATGGGGTTGCCCCAGTAGAGGTTCTGACAGATGTTCGATATGCCAGGAGTGCAAATGGTAGCTTCTCATGCCAATCTTTATAAGTCTCAGTCATCTTTCCCACTATTTTCTTAATGTTCTTGTTGGCGGCCTCTACTGCCCCATTCATTTTTGGATGATAGGGTGAAGAGTTGTGATGTTTGATCTTGAACTGGTCGCAAACCTCTGCTATCGTTTTGTTGTTCAAATTCAATACATTGTCGGATATGATCCTCTCAGGCATTCCATACCGACAAATGATCTCCTTATTCAAAAACTGACTTACAGCTGACTTAGTAACATTTGCATAAGAAGCAGCCTCTACCCATTTTGTAAAGTAGTCAATCACCACGAAGATAAACCGATGTCCATTTGAAGCTTTCGGCTATATTGGTCCGATGACATCCATGCCCCACATGGAAAAGGGCCATGGAGAAGTCATGACATGTAAAGGTGAGGGTGGTACATGAATTTTGTCCCCATAAATCTGACACTTATGGCATTTTTTGGCATAGTTGGTGCAGTCTCCTTCCATAGTGGCCCAGTAATAGCCAAACCTCATCATTTGTCTTGCCATCGTGAACCCATTTGCATGCGTACCACATACACCTTCATGAACCTCTTCTAGAATTAGCTTGGCTTCTATAGCATCGACACATCTCAAAAATACTTGGTCTTTCCTTCTCTTGTACAGAACATCCCCGTCCAAGACATAGTCAGAAGCTAACCTTCTCAAAGTTCGTTTGTAATTTTCAATTGCCTGCTTTGGATATTTACGATCTCTTACATATCGCAATATATCCTGATACCAAGGATTATCATCCTTTTCTTCCTCTTCAAGGTTACAACAACTAGCTGGAGCTTCATAGACGCTCATTTGAATTGGTCTTATCTCTTCCTCTTTATTTGCTTTAATCATTGAGGCCAAGGTTGCTAGAGCATCTGCCATCTGATTTTCATCTCGTGGGAGATAATTAAATGTGATATCATCAAACTCCTCAAGTAACCCCAAAACTACCTTTCGATAATTGATCAATTTAGGGTCCCTTGTCTCCCATTCACCTCTAAGCTGGTAAATTACCAACGCCGAATCTCCATATACTTCTAGGGTTTTTATACCTCACCTTATGGCTGCTTGAAGTCCCATGATGCATGCTTCATACTCAGCCACATTATTCGTGCAATCAAAGTCCAACTTGCACGTGAATGGGTAGTGATCGCCATTAGGGGATACCAAGATTGCCCCAATTCCATTCCCAACTGCATTAGAAGCCCCATCAAAATTAAGTTTCCACGGAGAATCTTCGGTCATTGCTATACACATTAACTCCTCATTTGGAAAATCAAAGTTCAATGGCTCATAATCCTCTAGAGCTCTGCTAGCCAAGAAATCAGCTACCGCACTTCCTTTTATAGCCTTTTGACCTACATAGACTATATCAAACTCTGAAAGCAAAATTTTCCATCTCGCCATTCTCTCATTTAGAGCTGCTGACTCCATCATGTACTTCAATGGATCCAGCTTGGAGATGAGCCAAGTGGTATGGTATAACATGTACTGTCTTAATCTCCGAGTGGTTCAAATTAGCGTGCAACACAACTTTTCAATTGGTGAATATCTCATTTCACAGTTAGTGAATTTTTTACTAAGATAATAAATTGCCTTCTCTTTTTTCCCTAACTCATCATGTTGCCCAAGCACACATCCCATAGAATTACAGAACACTGATAAGTACAGTATTAACGGTTTATCTGGGCTAGGTGGAGACAAAACTGGAGCATTCAACAAATACTGCTTGATCTTTTCAAAAGCATTCTAGCATTCTTCATCCCAAGTACCTTGATTGTGCTTTCTGAGGAAGCAAAAGATAGGATCACATTTCTCGGTCAATTGTGAAATGAACCGAGCGATGTAATTCAACCTTCCCAGGAATCCTCGAACTTCCTTTTGAGTACAGGGTAGAGGTAAATCCCGAATGGCTCTGACCTTGTCTGAGTCGACTTCAATTCCCTTTTCACTGACTACAAAGCCTAATAACTTTCTCAATTTGGCTCCAAAGGTACACTTTGCTGGATTGAGTTTCAACTGAAATCTTCTCAACCTTAAGAACAGTCTTTTTAAGACCTCAATGTGCTCTTTCTCTATTCGGAATTTGGCAATCATGTCATCAACATATACCTCAAGGTCCCTATGCATCATGTCATGGAACAAGTTCACCATGGCCCGCTGGTAAGTTGCCCCTGCGTTCTTCAATCCAAACGGCATTACTTTGTAACAAAAAGTGCCCCACAAGGTTATGAAGGTAGTTTTATCCATGTCTTCTGGATGCATCTTTATCTGATTGTATCCTGAGAAACCATCCATGAAAGAGAACAACGAATACCCTGCTGTGTTGTCTACTAGAGTATCAATGTGTGGCAAAGGAAAATTATCCTTTGGGCTTGCTTTGTTCAGATCTCTGCACATTCATACCTTCCCATCCTTCTTAGGAATAGGCACAATGTTAGCTACCCATTCGAAGTACTTTACTTCTTGCAAGAATCCTGCGTCAAACTACTTCTTGACTTTATCCTTTATTTTCAGAATGATATCTAGCCGCATTCTTCGCAACTTCTGTTGGACTAATTTGTAATCTTGTCTTATTGGAAGACGATGTACTACAATGTCGGTACTTAACCCGGGCATATCCTGATAGGACCATGCAAAAATATCTTTGAATTCCTGAAGCAACTCAATCAAGCCATGCCTTGTGTCCTCGGTAATCAATGTTCCAATTTTCAACTCCTTCCCTTCCTCTAGGGCTATATTCTCTATCGCCTTTTTCTCATGTGGCATGATTTGTTTCTCCTCCTGTTTTACCATTCTTAACAGATCGATAGATACGTCACAATCTTGAACATCTTCAACATCCTGAGGTTCCTCTAAACACGTGTCTTACTCGCAAGAGAAATCAGGAACGGCAGTATCAGTGCTCATATCATTGATATCTAGGGACCTGTGGGGGTATGAAAGAATATACAAAGAATGAATGAATCTAAGAATGATTGTGTATGTACTATGAATAAAAGAATAAGAATTGCCAAAATTTGAAAGAATATTGGTTGATAAAAAGTGAAACAATACTCGTTTAAATTGATGAAAGTTATGTTTTATTTAAATAATAATAGATGAACATAAGCCTATTTTCACAAATGTAATCTTACTACTCCTAGGCTTTAGAGTAATAGACATGTTTCGAGCATTACTCTGAAAAATTCCTAAAGACTACAGGAAGGTCCTCCGCAGTCTAATTATTCAGAGAGCTCCCCGATTCGTAAGGGCAAATGCCCTCAAGGTTTTCTTGCTCCAATCTCTCATCATGTACAGTGTTGATTTGATAACTTTCTTCCATCAACAATCCTCTTGATTTAAAATATTTGGATATAGGTGGGAATGTCATCGGTTCCCACTCTATTTCTCCCCCATTCAAATGTGCCTTTCTTCTTGCTTGGCGCTTTTCAATCTCTTATCTCTTGTGTTTATGGTCTGGCTTAAAACCCAAACCAAAGCGATCCTTCTTCTCCATAAATTTTGGGATTTGAATCCCACCTTGCAACTGTTTTCCTAGTCCTTTTCCCAGTGATGCTCCCTTTCCCATCATCATTTGCAGTGCCATCCCTGTAGCTCTAGACATTTTAGGTACTGGCACCTCACTTCCTTCCAAAATGAAGGTTACGTTGATAATTTCTAGGGAGCGAAAAGAACACTCAGTAGCTTCTTTATTTGCCTCGACATAAGGGGCCTTACTAGTCACTGTTGCTATAATGTCCTCCTCCGTATTGATGGTTATTAGCCGTCCATCTGTCACTAATTTTAATTTTTGGTGCAATGAGGAGGGCACCGCTCCTGCCGGGTGTATCCAGGGCCTCCCTAATAAGCAATAATAGGAGGGTTTGATATCCATCACTAGGAAGTTGAATTCATATGTATTTGGCCCGATTTCCAAGAGGATGTCAATTCGCCCCATCACTTTCTTTTCAGTTCCATCGAAGGCTGTTACCATATTGTGGCACGTTTTCATATGCGAGCTGTCAATGGGAAGTCGATTCAATGTGGATAGTGGAAGGACATTCAAAGCCGACCCATTATCAACTAGTACACTTAGAAGCGTATATCCCTTGCACCGAGTAGTGATGTGCAAGGCCTTGGTTGACCTTATACCTCCAGGTGGAATTTCATCATCATTGAAATAGATGAAATTGTTAGCACTGATGTTTTTTACCAACCGATCCAACTTATTGACAGATATGTCATGAGTGGCATATGTCTCGTTAAGTACCTTCAACAGTGCATCCCTATGCACCTCCAAACTCAGAAGTAAAGCCAAAACTGATATGCGCGCCGGTTGCTTACGCAACTGCTCGACCACACTATATTCACTATGCTTAAGGAACTTTAGAAATTCCTTAGCCTCCTCCTCCCTTACCGGCTCATTAACGGGTACTTTGGTCTTTTTCTCCTTCTCAATCTCAACATCCTTTGTTTTGGTGGGCTCTATTCTAATGCTCCCCCCGTTATAACGCTTCCCACTTCGTGTATGGGAACCTTCGTCTTGTGTGGCTTTAGACACGCTAGCTACACTTTCTCCCTGAGGAATTGTTACACTGCAGTCATAGCTCCATAGCACCCTCTTGTCATCCTTATAAGAGAAAGGAGTGGGTTTATGGATGATGACCTTGGGCACTGCTAGCGTCCCTACCTCATTATTCCCCAGCAAGGAAATAATAATTCTTGGTTGGCTGGTTCCTTGTTGTTCACCTTCCATCGCATTTATTTCTCTTTTATAAGAGCCACCTTCAAAAATTTGTAGCTCTTTATTATCAATGAAGCCTTTCACCAAGGCTTTGAATTCTTCACAATCTTGGGTCTCATGACCCTCTTTCCCATGGAACTCACAGTAGTTCCCCATTTCTTCGCTTTCCTTCTTAGAGGTTATCATCCCTCTCTTTGCCATCTCTTTCCAAATTACCTTTAAAGGTATCCTTATCTCAGCAACATTTTCTTTCCCCTTTTTCCCACCAGTTTCACTAACGACATTCACTCCTTGATTGTAATGGCTTGGCAAAGGGTTCTCAGTATTTGGGGTACTCTCAAATTTCAAAACCCCATTCTTGATCAACCTCTCTACGGCTTTTTTGAATCCAGTACAATTCTCGATTGAGTGCCCTGATATTTCAGCATGATACTCACATCTGGCATTTGCATCGTACCATTTAGGATATAGAGGCTGTAATGGTTTCAAGTGGAAAGGGCTATAGCATGCGCATCATATAAGTTTTGATAAAGCTCCCGATACATCATCGGTATAGGTGTAAATTGCATCCTCTCATGCTTGGTGCTAGATTCCTGCTTTTGAGAGCCCTGTTGCCCAACTATAGCTACTTTGGGCTGACTAACCGTGACTGCTTTCGAATTGAAGCTGTTGGTGCTTTTCACCTCATTGTCTTTTCCAAAGCCCTAAATTTCTCTTCTAACCACTTACAACGGTCCTCCAATTGTTTTGCAGATTTGATTGCCATTCCTTCATTCTCCATCAGATCTAGATCAGGAATGATAGGATTAATCGGGCTATCACCCACATTATTTCCCAATCCTGATGGGAAATTCACAGGGATTCCAGTATCAATCAGCCCATGTTGAGGCCTCACAGTGACAGATGGCCTTCTGGGAGGTGCCTCAGTTTGCAGTGGCACATGAGGCGGAGTAAAACCTGGAGGAGGACCATCATTTTCCTCTTTAGTGATGGCCATAGGAGCCTTTCATTTATCAGTGGCCCTCAGTAACTGAGCCATTTCAGCCATCATGCTCCTCTGAGCTTCCAACATTTGCTCCCTCATCTCATTCTGCATTTTGGCCAACTACTCCTGCAATTGGTCTTGCATATCCTTTTGCAACTGCTCAAACCTTTGATCCATGTTCTTAGTCTTAGTGCGAGTGCCGTAAGGATGTGTGATTTCTAGATTTTCTTTTCTACTTTTTAAAGAAACTTTAACTAATTAGGGTTTTTCTATAACCTTGAATGCATATGATTTGATGTAATGCAAATGCATGAATGCAACAAAGACATCGATCTCGATTCAATCTCATTTAGAAAACTTTATTTAGAAAAAGAATATCTTTACATATAAATGGATTACAAGTACGCTTTCACCCTAATGCCCAGAGTTTTAACTCTATCTAATAAAAGGGCTAACTCTCATCTTATATCTGATGACGACCCACACATCAGACTCAATACATCGGCTCGTACTGCCAAGTCTTGCACATATTCAGCAACCTCTCGAATCTGGGCTATGGCTTCTCTCATGACATGATCCCTTTCTCTGACCTGTCCTCTAGACTGATGAAGCTCTCTCTTTAGATAATCTTCTTGCACCTCGAGCTGCTCAATCCGAAGTTTACCATTATGCAATGCCACTTCCAAACCTTCAACCTTACTTTTTAACTCTTTTAACTCGACCGTAGAGTCATGGTTTCGATGCCAATAAAGAGATCTTCCAAGCTCAGTTACTTTGGACTTCAACCCTTTATTCTCTTCTTCTTATGCCAAATTCCGCGACTGCATCTCCTGGAACTTCTTCTCCCAATATCCAGCTCTAGCCTTTCCTTCTTGGACCTCCTTCTGCAACTGATCTGAAGACCCTCCTACTCTCGCTTTCCTCAAGGATACCTGTGCCTTTTTGTAATGCTCCTTCAAATTATCTCTATCCTCCTCGATCTTCCTTTTTTCTTTTCTTTCTTTCTCGACTTCCATCTTTTGGACATCAACATCTAAACTCAAGTACATCTTTTCTTCTTCGAGCTTTGCTATCCTCTTCTCGAGCTCCAAATTCTTTCTCTCAAATTCTTGCTTCATAATTTCTAACTCCGAGGGCATCACTTGTAAATATTCCTCCATCGGTCGAGCTCCTTCCACATTTGGCTTAGGGATGTTATTGTTAATCCTTCTGCCTCTCCATTCAACATACTCTGGAGTCGTAGCAGGGCTAATAGCTACTTCTTTCAACCGACAAGTCTTGTTCCAGGCACTAGAGATCTCACTGACTCTCTTCTTATAGTCAGCTCCTCTATACACGAACTCACTTTGAGCCAGCCCATGAGTTGCCTGCACGAACTGCCTCAAACCAAATTGTCTCAACACAAGTAAGGGGGCATAACCAATGGCACCCCAAATTCCCAATAGAGGAACCCAATCAAAACTGCCGCATCGGTAAAGAATCTCACCAGGAATCATCCACGGAGCTCTCCACTCAACATCTTTCGACTGAAGATTCTGAAGTAACGCTATCCAATTCTCCTCTGGAACATCAACTCTCCTAGTTGAAGCGACCATGTCCTTCAGCGGTGAATAATCCTCGAAGAAAACCCGAAAAATGACCCTATCTATCAATCGAAAATGGCTATAGAACCAAGCTAAAAATAATCGAGAGCACAACCAATAAACTCGCTGCACTGACCTTCCTACATGTGCCTAAGGACCTGAATGTCTCCGCCAAAATCGCAGGGACGGAAGTGACCCTCTTACCGAGTCGATGGAAAAGATCCGTGGTTACCTCATCCACATATCCCAAAGCCCTAGGGAATACCATCAATCCATACAAACTTAAGGCAAAAACATCTACCTTCTTTGTCTCATCAGGGTGTGTCAAAATCAGACCCTTCAAAGCGTCCCACGAAATGCACTTGCACTCACCCTTCTCTTTAATTCTGGCAGTGATCTACTGCTCGCTCATCCCCGTAATAGTCATCAATTTCTTCCAAAAGGTAGGGACACTCAATAATAGATCCTATCAATCTGAAATTTGGGACAACGAAGTAAGGCAGTGTACTCCTCCACGGTAGGTACCAAGTCTACTTCCCCAAAAGTGAAACAACTATATGCCGGATTCCAAAACTGGGCAAGGGCTCGGAACAAGCGCTCATCTAGCTGAACATCGAGTAAGTAAGGTAAATCTCCATAATTACCGTAGAATAACTGCTTGGTCTCATTGCCCCACTGATCCCATATTTCCTTGAGCTCCTGGATGTTGTTCTGCGTGACGCTAATACGAGTATATTCCGACAGCTCTGACATATATCCCACAGCTATACTATCTCCCTTTTCTAGTTGAGTTTGCTCAGACCATCTATGGACGTTGGCGTTGCCCTCCACTCTATCAAGAAGTCCGTTCTCCATAACAAAACTTCCTAACTTAGAGACTGATCGTGAATCGATACCTTTGTAAATGCAAAATGTCATACAAACAAAAGAAAAGAAATAGTCAGTATCACATGATATCAATAAATCTCAACAATAATTTATAAGGGTAACATCTAAAGTTTAACTCTAACTAAGTTGGTTTCTTACAGTTTTTTTTTCTATATGAGATTGGTTCTAAAGTTTGAGGTACCCGAACCAGCAGATTCCTCATTCCTCACCCATTATAGGCTCATTTGAATCGAGTTCAGTTCAGGGGAATATATTTCCCTATGGCTACACGGAGATGAAAATCTCACGAAACCATAGGTACGGATGTATCCCGAAAGTGATCCACTATCCTGCGCGGAGGCGAAAACCTCACGAAGGCGTAGCTTCTCACTCTCACTTAAGGGTGTGACCACAACGGTCATGCAAATGAAATGCGTTTCAGAATATAGCAACACATGCAATAATGCAAACACATGTAATGCAAAGAGGATTTAATTTTAAAATTTTTAATTTCCGACATTAAGACAAGAGATAATTAATTACACGGCGTAACTCTCATAAACTTCCCCAGCGGAGCCGCCAAGCTGTCGAGACCATTTTTAAATCGAGTTTTAGAAAATGGGAATCGACTTTAAGAAAAACGAAAACATGAGTCGCCACCAATCTTTTTAGGTGTGATTGGATCACCTTATAAAATGTTTTGTTTTAAAACATTAATTTTGGTCTACTAAAGTCGAGAAAATGGATTCGGGAGTCGATTACGTACGAGGAAGGGTTAGCACCCTCGTAACGCCCAAAAATTGGTACCTAATTGATTATCAAGTGTCTTTAATGTCGGAAATTTGAAAGTTTTAAGATATAATCTTCTTTAAAATATTTTGATTTTTGAAAATTGGAATTCGCTTGTATCAAAGTATTGATACCAGGTTAGCTTTTGGAAATTCCTATCTCGAAACAACAAAATGCTACATCCAGTAAGTTAGGATATATTGCTTTGCAATTCCAAGGCAGTTTTTTACATTTTGAAAAAACTTTAAAACCTAGAAGGGTACCTCACTATTCGAACTCAACGAGAAAAGTCGCAACCCGATAAGTTAGGGCACTACTTTCTCGAAATTTCCGAACGTCAAGCATTGCCTTTATATTCTTTGAAAACTTTGGAGCCTTTTTTAAAAAAAAAATGATGCGTGGGGTATTGTATTGCATTATAAATCGTACATAGTAACATATTATTGTAGTAGGTAAATAATAGGTGCATTTAAATTAGATGATGGAAATAATATAAAGATCGTGCATTAGACACAATAATATATAGCAAATCCTAACAGCATGCATACAAAGATTTCCATAGCATACATTGGAAATGAATAAACAATACCTACCAACATACAAAGTAATAATTAAAAATAATGCACGATATATAATTTAGTATATATATAAAAAAGTAATACAATATCAATGCATATGCTCATGAAATGTAATATCAAATAATAAATATAAAGTAACATATAACACATAATATATAGAATATAAAAAAATGAGATGAGTTAATGATAACAAAATATACATATAACACAAATAAAGACATAATACTTAGTAATAATTTTAAAATAGTATATAAAATATAATAACAAAATATTTATAAAAGAATAATAATTATATATAAAAAATATATTGGGTTAAAAAAACATATAAAATAAAAAGTATCAAAATAATACATAATACATAATAATTAAATAATTAATAATTAAATATGTATATAATATGAGTCAAAAATATAATGATAGTAATAAAAATATAATGATAAAAAAATTATAATTTATAATATAAAAGTGTATATGTAAGAAAATAATATATAATATGTAGAAATATAATAATATATAAATAGTATAATAATATATAGATAATAATGTAAAATAATAATAATTTGTGAAAAATGATACATAATGGATAATAATAATATAAATAATATATAACAAAATAATTATATAATCTATAAATTAAAAATAAGGTTTTAAAACAACAAATAACCATATAAAATTTATATATATAATAATAATAGAAATAAATATATAGGGTTAGATTCAAAGTTCAGCAAAATTATAGGGGTAAATTTAAAATAAAACTGAATCATGGTCCTAATTAAAATGTGCATAAAACAAAAGGGGCTGATTGGGCAAATTTCCGTATTCCCAAAACGACTGCGTTTTAATCTTGGACTTCAAACAGTCACTATAGGGACTAAATTAAAACTAAAACAAACTATCAGGGCTGAATCATAAATAAAATAAAAAAATAAATTGTAAACATAAAAGATAGAGGGACTAGTTGGGTAATTATCCCAATCCTCAAAAACACGCGGATCCTCCCCGGGTAATCGGGTCAACGCGCGGATCCTGGGGATCTAAAAACGTTGTCGTTTCATCAAAGCTATATAAGCCAACTTCTTAGTTTTAAAATCATTTAGAAACCAGGTTCTGAAAAAAAAAATAAAAGAATTCTCTGAATGAGAATTGGGGAGGGGTGTTCGGAGGGTCACCGGACCTCCGCCTAGGGGTTTGCAAGCGCTCACGAGCCCCCGTGGTCTCCACCGCATACGGTGGTCGGAGGTTAAAAAAACTCCCCTTTCAACGTCGATTAAAGGTATCGCTTATTTTTCCATATTTGCAGTATATATACATGTGCAAAAATTTCACCTTTGTATTTGATTGGTTACTGTAAGTTGATAATACTATGCTCTGTTGAATCTGTGTGTATATTTCTCTCTGGAAAAATCGTGTGTTACAAATCAGAAAAAGATGGGTTTTTATAACCCTTTGTAAGTGATTTACAATCTAGGAAAGAAATCTTTTGATTTCTTTCCATATTTTGCCACTATTTTCTGTTGTCGTTCTTTCATTTTGCAGATGTCTCACGAGGAATCCAACGAAGACGAAGGCCTGACAGTGGTCTAATGGTGGCGTTAATCTCGGCATGACTCGGAGCCTTGGGATTGTGGCCTTACTGGAACGACGCGTCTGTTGGGATGGCTTCTGGAATCTTCTGCTTGCAGCGCGAGAAGACAGAAACCCTATGGTTTCCTGCCTGGGTCTATAACAATTTGGGCCAGTTGGGCTTGCTAAGAATTTTGGCCATGACTGTATTGGTGTATTAGGTCACTGTAACGGGCTATGGGGTTTATTGGGTTTGATTTAGGCTAACGGGATGTTGGGTAGCAACAGTGGGCCTGCTGGGTAGGGTTTTGTAATTGGACTTTATGGACTGTTAAACAATTATTTATTTATTTATTTATTTTCTATTTTCTGTTTGGTTTATTAAGGCCCGGACGAATTTGGGCTCTTACACAGTCGACCGGAGAATACATAGGTGATTACTATATTTCTTTTTCTCTCTAAATACATAGCACAAAAATAGAACAAAGGGACGTACCGTTTCGATATGCGGTGAAACAGGAAGCTTTCCAGCTTCCGGCCGCAGTACATAGCACCGTTGACAGTGGCGCGTGGGCGCGTGCAAACCTCTGGCCAGAGGTTAGAGAACTCCGGGACCCTCCCTCAGCCCTCCTTCAGAGGGTTTTCTTTGTTTTTTTTTTTTTAAATCAGATTTTAAAATGATTTCAAAACTGAAATTTGGCTTATATAGCCCTAACAAAACGGTGCCGTTTTGCTTAAAACAATAAGCTTCAAAATGGCGTCGTATTAATGCTGAGGATCCGCGTGTTGACCCGTGACCTGAGGAGGATTTGCGTGTTTTTGGAAAATGGGCCAATTGCCCAATGGGTCATTTTGCATTTTTAATCTTTGTAATTTCATTTTATTTTTATTTTAATTCGGCCCTAATCTTTTATAGTTGTTTCAATTTAATCCTAACGGCCATTAAAATTTATTCTGAAGAACGATGTCGTTTTGGGATTAGGGCAAATTGCCCAATGAGTCCCTTGTAGTTTTGAATGCATTCCAATTAGGCCTAATTTTTTGTTGTTGTTTTAAAATTAGCCCTAGAACTTTAGTTTTATTTAATTTTAACCTTTTAAATATTTTTGCATAATTTATTTGTTAAATACCTTATATATTATTTATTTTTATAAATATTAGTTATATAAAATAGTATATATATTTTTATTTATATATTATCCATTATATTATTTTTATTATTATACATTTTATTTATAAATTTTATTATTCATTATATTTTACTATATATTATTCCTTGCATTTTTATTTTTATAAATTATATATTATTTTATTATTCATTAATTATGTAAAATTTTAATTTTTAAATTTTTTTCATTAAATAATAGTACATATATATTTTATCCTTATTTTTATAATATTTATCATATTATTTATATTTCATTATATTTTACTTGTATATTACATATCATATATTATTATATATTATTCCCTATATTATCTCCCTTTTATTATATATGTTATTTATTATTTATTAGTATATAAAAATTAAAATTGTAAATTATTATAAACTAATACATATATTGTTATTATATATATTTAATGTCTATATTTAAAATTCACTACAAAATTTTGTTCTAATTTAACATCCCTTTTATATATATATATATATCAAGCTACTATATTAAATGATATATATTTTTTTATTTACTTATATTGATTAAAATTTTTTATTTTCATTTTGGTTTTTATTAGATATTGTCTTAACACGCTAATTTCATCTTTTAAATTATTGGTTATTTATCATGTTATTTATTTATTGTTATGTATTCGTGTGCAAATTGATCATTTTATGTTATTATCTTAAAAATATATTCGCATGAAGTATTATTATATGTTTAATATTCATTATTCTTGCTGCTTGGGACTTTTGTACGAAATGATAATGTGTATATTCATGTTATTTGTGATTATGTATGTATGAAATGCTAAAGTATATTGTGTGATTTATGTCATATTTACCATTTTCAACATTATATTTGTATGAAATGTTAAAATAGGTAGCTTAATTAATCCAACGTTGATCTTTTGTAATAGGTTAAATGCATCATCGTTTTCTTATTTCATTTAATCAAAAGGAATTTTAAAAAACAAGGCAATGTCTTTTGTATTTAGGAATTCGAGAAATAGTACCCTAACATGCTGGGTTGCAATTTCTCGTTTTTCTAAATATCTAAAGTATCCTTTTAATAGATTTTATAATTCACGAGATTTTTTTGTTACGAAAGTTTATGACTATCGTGTCCAATCATGCTGGATGTGATGTTCGCATTTTTTTGGAACGAAAGAATTTTGACTTTCAACTCAAATTATTATGGTTTTAAAAGAGATCTTATTGCTAAAATTTTTTCAAGCTTTTGACATTAAGATGAAAATATTCAATTTGGTACCAATTTTGGGCGTTACGAGGGTGCTAATCCTTCCTCGTGTGTAACTGACTCCCGAACCTGTTTTGTAACGCCCCCATGCCCGAGACCGATGCCGGAATCGAGCTTGAGGTGTTACCGAACATAATTTATCAATTTAAGTACTTCGAATCATTTGTTTCTACATTCACAGCTTTCTAGCTATCTGTGTCACAGTTACAAGAAAAATCATATCTTGAGTTACAAAACTCGAAATCAAGATCCATAAATTTTCCCTAAATCTAGACTCAAATATCTATTTACTAATTTTTTTCTAGAATTTTTAGTTGGGTCAATTAGTACAGTTTATTAGTTAAAGTCTCCCCTGTTTCAGGGTTTGACTGCTCTGACCTCTGTGTATTACGAATTGGATATCTCTCTATACAAAATTTCAATGACTATGAGGTTTTTTTCTCTTTAAACCAGACTCAATAAGGAATCTTTAAATGTAAAGAAAAACTTATAATTATTTTTGTAAAATTTATTATAAATTTTTAAATTCAGAACAGGGGATCCAGAAATCATTCTGGCCCTGTTTCACAAAAGTTTAAATATCTCATAAAATATAATTTATATACCTGTTTTGTTCAATCCACATGAAAATAGACTCATTAGGATTCAATTTCATAACTTACTCATCATTTAGTTCCACTTATAATATTTTTAGTGATTTTTCAAATTCATGTCATTGCTGTAGCAATATTCTGTTTTAAGGCAAGTTTCATCTTTCCATGAATTTTTTTATGAACTAAATAACCTATTAAATTTCCGTGATATCATACATGATCTAATTAGCCATCACCATGACTTATCAATATCAAACATTTTCTCAACCAAATATGGCCATATCATAAAATTATTTACAAAAAATACGTACATTGCTATACATGCCATACTTAAGTTTTACAAGCCATTTACCAATTGAAATCCTTCGGATAGTGTGATCGAAACTTCGACCTGTCCCGATTCCCGAGCTAACTTGTTCGAAACTACAATGAATGAAAAGGAAGGAGTAAGCATAAATGCTTAGTAAGTTCATATGCAAATAACAAGTAACATAACAATACAATTATACCAAACAACCTTAGCATGGCATCACCAAAACATATATCACATTTCTAAACATCATTCATCATCTTACCACTTTATCGTTGTTGTATCTATTTTCAACCCGAGGGTTAAGTACATACCTGTCCAAAGTTCCCATTTCAAAACACTTACCAAAACGTCACTTGCATCTTAAGTGTTCTTCCATTTCATAGAAATTTTCACCCGTTGAACACATCGGAATGTAACTCGGATACACGGATAATTTGCACATAAGTGCCACATATGTAATCAAGCAATCATGTAACCCGCCCATAAGTGAACTCGGACTCAACTCAATGAGCTCGGATGCCTAGTTACATCTCACGAACTCGGACTCAACTCATCGAGTTCGAACATTCGCATCCATAAGTGAACTCGGACTCAACTCAACGAGTTCGGATGCTCAACCATCCTAGTGACATGTCACTTGTATCCTAATCTATTCCTAAGGTTCAAACGGGCTTTTTCCCTCGATCTGATATTAGCCGTCTTCCACGGAATATCGGAACCGATACTCGGTAGCAATTCATATTTATCAAGTAGTAAACATAATTTCCATATTACTCAACATTAACCACAAAGCATAATATTTCACGATAAAAAAATCAGCATATCATATAATTAACATCAATAACTTAAAAATAACAATTATGCTACATTATTTACACATGAACTTACCTTGGTACCAAAATATAAAGATTTTGCAATTTAGTCCACAATCTTTTCTTTTCCTCGATCGCGACTTGATTCCCGTTTCTCTTGATCTATAATAGCAAATTAATCTTATTTAATACATACATTCATCAAAACAGCATTTAATATGAACTTTGGAAAATTACACTTTTGCCCCTAAACTTTTGCATAATTACACTTTTGCCCCTAGGCTCGGGAATTAAACTTTATCCCTTATTCTTATGTTTTATGACATGCTGATCATTTTCCCTTCTATGACAATATCAAATTCACACTCTAACATGTACTTATGACTATTAGGTATTTTTACCGATTAAGCCCTTTTACTCGTTTTCACTCAAAACCGAGTAGCACAAGTTGTCTAACATAATTTAAAACCTCATATTCTATCATAAAACATCAAAATACACAAATTTCACCTATGGGTATTTTTCCAAATATAAACCCTAGGTTGAATTATTGCTAGCATAAGCTTAATCGAGCTTCCGGATTCCAAAACGTAAAGAACATTAAAAACGGGGCTTAGAATCACTTATTATGGAGCTTGAAAGTTGAAGAAACCCTAGCTATGGAGAGAGCGAATCGGCAGCAACCATATGAAGAAGATGACTATTTTGTGTTATTTTTCCTTTTATTTCATTTAATATCCAAATGACCAAAATGCCCCTCCTTACTAAACTTTCAAAAATTCCTTCCATGTCCTAATTTTGTCCATGAACTTAAAATTGGTCAAATTGCTATTTAAGACCTCCTAATTAATATTTCAATGCAATTTCATACTAAAAACTTCTAGAATGAAAATTTTGCATCTTATTCGATTTAGTCCCTACTTTCAATTTAAACACTTTAGGCATAGAATTTCATCACGAAATTTTCACACAATCATGCAATCATATCATAATCATCAAAGTAATTATAAAATAATTATTTCTATCTCGGATTTGTGGTCACGAAACCACTATTTCGATTAAGCCCTAATTCAGGATATTACAACTCTCCCTCCCTTTTAAGGATTTTCGTCCTCGAAAATCTTACCGGTAAACAGGTGTGGTATTGGTTTCTCATAGTTTCTTCAGGTTCCCATGTAGTCTCTTCTACCCCATGCTTTTGCCACAATACTTTCACGAGAGCGACACTTTTATTTCTTAGTTTTTTGACCTCTCAAGCTAAGATCTTAATCGGTTCTTCTTCGTAAGTCATATCCGGTCGTAGTTTAATTTCTATCGGTGAAATTATATGTGAAGGATCCGAACGATACTGACGTAGCATAGATACGTGGAACACATCATGAATCCTCTCTAATTCAGGTGGTAATGCTAGCCGATATGCTACCGGTCCAACTTTTTCAATTATTTCATACGACCCAATAAAACGCGGACTTAACTTGCTCTTTCGTCCAAATCTAAGGACTTTCTTCCATGGAGACACTTTCAAAAATACCTTATCACCAACTTGAAACTCGATTTCTTTTCGTTTCAAATCCGCATAAGATTTCTGTCTATCTGCGACTTTCAAACAATCTCGAATCACTTTCACCTTTTCTTGGTTTCTTTTATTAGATCAACTCCATAAATCTGATTTTCCTTGAGTTCACCCAATACAAAGCGTTAAACACTTACGACCATATAATGCTTCATAAGGTGCCATTTTCAAACTCGTCGATAACTATTATTATAAGCAAATTCTACCAACGGTAAGTACCTTTCCCAACTACCTTGAAATTCCAATACGCAACATCCGAGCATGTCTTCGAGAATCAATTGCTCTCTCGATTGCCCATCGGTTTGTGGATGAAAGCGCATCTTTGAATTTAACTTTGTACCTAATGCCTCTTGCAACTTTTGCCAAAACGTGAAGTAAATCTCGGATCTCTATCCGAAATGATTGACAAAGGTATTCCATGAAGTCTAACAATCTCATGGATATACAATTCAGCCAACTTATTAAGAGAATAATCCATACGCATCGGGATAAAATGAGCCGATTTAGTCGATCATTAACTATTACCCGGATGGCATCTTTCTTTCCTGAGTCAATGGCAACCCTAAAACAAAATCCATAGTAATCCGATCCCATTTCCATTCGAGAACCGTAATAGGTCAAGTAATCTCAAGGCACTTGGTGTTTAGCTTTCACTGTTGACAAATTAAGCACTTTGATACAAACTTGAAAATATCTCTTTTCATTCCACTCCACCAATACATTTTCTTCAAGTCATTATACATTTTAAATCTTCGCTTTGGATGAATCGCCAAACAGCCATTATGTGCTTCATGCAAAATCTTTTGAATCAACTCATCATTTTTCTATACACAAATCTGATTTTTAAACATCAAGCTACCATCGAACCGATTTTGAAATCGATCCCGTGACGCCTTCACACTTTGTCTTCTCTTGGCTAGCAAATCTTGATCATTTTTCGAGCTTGAAAATCTCTTGTAAAAACATCGGTCTAGCTCTTATCTCTGCTAGAATCGAACTATCATCGACATTTTCAACCGAGTGTTCATAACTCTCAAAGCAAACAACAACTTTCTCGCTTAAAGCATCGGCAACCACATTCGCTTTTCCTGGATGATAATCAATAACAAGCTCATAATCTTTCAATAACTCCAACCATCTACACTGTCTCAAATTTAAGTCTTTTTGTGACATCAAGTATTTAAGACTTTTGTGATCAGTATATACTCGGCACTTTTCACCATACAAATAATGTCGCCAAATCTTCAAAGCAAATACCACCATGACAATTCCAAATCGTGAGTAGGATAATTCCTCTCATGAGGTTTTAATTGCCTCGAAGCATAAGCCACCACTTTTCCTTCTTGCATGAGTACACACCCCAAGCCATTTAGAGAAGCATCACTATACACCATAAATTCTTTACCTGATTTGGGTTGTACTAACACTGGTGCTTCAGTTAATAACTTTTTCAATTCTTCGAAACTTTGTTGACATTCTTCCGTCCATTCAAATTTAACATCCTTTCGGAGTAGTCTAGTCATAGGAGCAGCAATTATAGAAAATCCGTTTACAAACCGCCGATAATACCCAGCTAGCCCCAAGAAACTTCTAACTTCAATTACGTTTTTCAGTGGTTTCCAATCAATAATGGCTGAAATTTTACTAGGATCAACCCGTATACCATCACTTGAAACAATATGACCCAAAAATCCAACTTCTCGAAGCCAAAATTCACTTTTACTAAACTTGGCATATAACTGCTTATTTCTCAAAGTTTGCAAAACTATCCTCAAATGCTCAGCATGCTCTGTCTCATCTTTTGAATAAATTAAAATATCATCTATAAACACCACAACAAATTTGTCCAAGTATGGCCGAAATATGCGATTCATTAAATCCATAAACACAGCAGGAGCATTTGTCAACCCGAATGGCATAACTAAAAATTCATAATGACCGTACCTTGTTCTAAAAGTAGTTTTAGGCACATCTGACTCTTTTACTCGCAGCTGATAATACCCAGATCTCAAGTCAATCTTTGAAAACCATGTCGCTCCTTTTAGCTGATCAAACAAATCATCAATTCTCGGCAATGGATACTTGTTTTTGATTGTCACCTTGTTTAACTGCCGATAATCAACACATAATCTCATAGAACCATCATTCTTTTTCACAAATAACACAGGAGCACCCCAAGGTGAAAAACTCGGTCTTACAAAGCCTTTATCAGTCAACTCTTACAACTGCGACTTTAATTCTTTCAACTCTGTTAGTGCCATTCTATATGGAGCAATCGAGATCGGAGCTGTTCCCAGTATCAAATCAATACCAAATTCTACTTCCCTGACTGGAGGCAGACCCGACAATTCTTTTGGAAATACATCCGCAAATTCACACACAACCGGCACTGATTCAACTTTCTTTTCAACTTCTTTTGTATTAATTACATACGCTAAATAAGCTTCATAACCCTTTCTCAAATATCTCTAAGTGGACATCGAAGAAATCATACTAGACAATGCCTCTGATTTATCTAATTCAACCCGTAGAGTTTCACTGTTTTCACACTTTAATTCTATAACCTTTTCTTTGCAATTTACTATAGCATCATGCAATGTCAACCAATCCATACCCAAAATAACATCAAATTCATCAAACGGCAACAACATCAAGTCAGTAGGAAAAGTAATGACCCCGAATCATTAAAGGACATTTCTTGCATACTTTATCAACTATCACACATTTGTCTAACGGATTCGACACTCTAACCATAAATTCTGTGTTCTCAATAGGTATATTCATACTAGACACCAGCTTCATGCATACATATGAATGAGTAGAACCGGGATCAATCAAAGCAATAACATTAATATCATAAAGAGAAAATGTACCGATAATCACATCAGGTGAGGAAGCATCTTCACGCTTTAATAGCATAAGTTCTAGCCTGAGCTATTCCTTCCGATCTAATCACGCATCTCTCGCTACATTCTTATCGCTTGTTTCACTTCCACTTTTCTCTGGATACCTTCCCCTCAAGTCTGCACCACTAGCTTTTACATTTTGAAATTTTTCTTTCTCAGCTCTCTCTGGGCAATCTCTAATAAAATGATCCGGAGAACCACATCGAAAACATTCATTTGCTCTGCACGGACCAAAATGATTTCTACCACACCGCTGCACTCGGTTTAACAAATCTCGAGTTCCCTACAGCTATAGAAGTATTCTCGAGATTTAGGACCCACATTCTCGCTTCTTAAAATTTCCTTATGATTGCCCAACTAAACTTGGGAACGAGGATTCATATTTCTTGACTTTCCGGTTCTTTGTGAAGGTGCCTTACTCATTGGCCTTTTCTTCCAATTTCGTGTCTCACCTCTACCTTTCTCTTCTCTTTAAGTAGTTCTTCACCTTGCAAGCTCAAGTACTACCATTTCTTTCAGATTCAAGGATCCCGACAAATACCTTAGTGTCTTCGTTGAGCCCGTCTTCAAATCGTCGGCACATCTTGGCTTCAGAGGGACATATTCCCGCATACTTACTCAATCGAACAAACTCTCTTTCATATTCGAGATCATCATATTACCTTGCTTCACTCAAGAAACTCTTTACATTTCGATCAATAAATCTTTCACTAATATATTTCTTCCAAACTCTTCTTGAAAGAATTCCCGTGTTACCTCTCTCTTTCTACATCACCAAAATTAAAGTCTTCCACCAATTATAGGCTGAATCTCTCAACAAAGATGTAGCACATTTCAAACATTCTTCAGTGTACAAGATAATTCATCAAATACTCGGATAGAATTTTCAAGCCGAACTCGCTTTCTCTGCATCATCATCAATATTTGCTCTAAATTCTTCACCCCTTGTTTTTACTTAATTTTATCAACAAGGTTTCTGTGAAATTTTATCATATCCACTCCTTGAGGCATCGGAGGCATAGGTTGAGGAATTGGAAGAGGTGGGGGAGGTCGTACATTTGGGTTCGTACGAACGAACTCGGTGTACCATGCACTCATCATTTGGAGAAAGGCTTCCCGATCCTTTTCTCCTCCTCCCGACCAACAGTGGGAGGTGGGTTTTTCACGTGCGCCCCTTCAGCCGAGCTGGCGCATTACTCTCTACTTCATCTACCACAGCTGGATCGAGATCCATTTACTATAGAAAAATCATTTAAAAAGGTCAGAAGTCGTCACACTATCACAATTTATACATGTGGCATGTATAGCAAAAATCCGTACATACAACACGTAGTCCGAGAAGCGACTAAACCTACTCTGATACCACCAAATGTAACGCCCCCACGCCCGAGACCGACACCGAAATCGAGCTTGAGGTGTTACCGAACATAATTTATCAATTTAAGTACTTCGAATCATTTGTTTCTACATTCATAGCTTTCTAGCTATCTGCATCACAGTTACAAGAAAAATCATATCTCGAGTTACCAAACTCAAAATCAAGATCTGTAAATTTTTCCTAAATCTAGACTCATATATATATTTACTAATTTTTTTCTAGAATTTTTCTTTGGGCCAATTAGTACAGTTTATTAGTTAAAGTCTCCCCCATTTTAGGGTTTGACTACTCTGACCTTTGTGTATTACAAATCAGATATCTCTCTATAAAAAATTTCAATGACTATGAGGTTTGTTTCTCTTAAAACTAGACTTAATAAGGAATCTTTAAATGTAAAGAACAACTTATAATTATTTTTTTAAAATTTATTATAAATTTTTAAATTCAGAATAGGGGATCCAGAAATCATTCTGGCCCTGTTTCACAAAAGTTTAAATATCTCATAAAATATAACTTATATGTTTGTTTTGTTCAATCCACATGAAAATAGACTCATTAAGCTTCAATTTAATAACTTACTCATCATTTAGTTCCACTTATAATATTTTTAGTGATTTTTCAAATTCATGTCATTGCTGCAGAAATATTCTGTTTTAAGGCAAGTTTCATCTTTCCATGAATTTTTTTATGAACTAGATAACCTATTAAACTTCCATGATATCATACATGATCTAATTATCCATCACCATGACTTATCAATATCAAACATTTTCTCAACCAAACATGGCCATATCATAAAATTATTTACACAAAATAGGTACATTGCTATACATGCCATACTTAAGTTTTACAAGCCATTTACCAATTGAAATCCTTCGGATAGTGTGATCGAAACTTCGACCTGTCCCGATTCCCAAGCTGACTTGTTTGAAACTATAATGAATGAAAAGGAAGGAGTAAGCATAAATGCTTAGTAAGTTCATATGCAAATAACAAGTAATATAACAATACAATTATACCAAACAACCTTAGCATGGCATCACCAAAACATATATCACATTTCTAAACATCATTCATCATCTTACCACTTTATCGTTGTTGTATCTATTTTCAACCCGAGGGTTAAGTACATACCTGTCCAAAGTGCCCATTTCACAACATTTACCAAAACGTCACTTGCATCTTAAGTGTTCTTCCATTTCATAGAAATTTTCA
Organism: Gossypium anomalum; assembly: GCA_025698475.1. NCBI lineage: Eukaryota > Viridiplantae > Streptophyta > Magnoliopsida > Malvales > Malvaceae > Gossypium > Gossypium anomalum. Next base: position 17,666,003 of record CM046961.1, read on the forward strand.
CCCGTTGAACACATCGGAATATAACTCGGATACACGGATAATTTGCACATAAGTGCCACATATGTAATCAAGCAATCATGTAACCCGCCATATAATCGAACTCCCTGACTCAACTCAACGAGCTCGGATGCCTAGTTACATCTCACGAACTCGGTCTCAACTCAACGAGTTCGAACATTCGCATCCATAAGTGAACTCGGACTCAACTCAACGAGTTCGGATGCTCAACCATCCTAGTGACATGTCACTTGTATCCTAATCTATTTAAGGTTCAAACGGGCTTTTTCCTCGATCTAACATTAGTTGCCTTCCACGAATATCGTAACCGATACTCGGTAGCAATTCATATTTATCAAGTAGTAAACATAATTTGCATATTACTCAACATTAACCACAAGCATAATATTTCACGATAAAAAAATCAGCATATCATATAATTAACATCAATAACTTAAAAATAACAATTATGCTACATTATTTACACATGAACTTACCTTGGTACCAAAATATAAAGATTTTGCAATTTAGTCCACAATCTTTTCGTTTCCTCGATCACGACTTGATTCCCGTTTCTCTTGATCTATAATAGCAAATTAATCTTATTTAATACATACATTCATCAAAACAGCATTTAATACGAACTTTGGAAAATTACACTTTTGCCCCTAAACTTTTACATAATTACACTTTTGCCCCTAGGCTCGGGAATTAAACTTTATCCCTTATTCTTATGTTTTATGACATGCTGATCATTTTTCCCTTCTATGACAATATCAAATTCACACTCTAACATGTACTTATGACTATTAGGTATTTTTACCGATTAAGCCCTTTTACTCATTTTCACTCAAAACCGAGTAGCACAAGTTGTCTAACATAATTTAAAACCTCATGTTATATCGTAAAACATCAAAATACACAAATTTCACCTATGGGTATTTTTCCAAATATAAACCCTAGGTTGAATTATTGCTAGCATAAGCTTAATCGAGCTTCCGGGATTCCAAAAACGTAAAGAACATTAAAAACGGGGCTTAGAATCACTTACTATGGAGTTTGAAAGTTGAAGAAACCCTAGCTATGGAGAGAGCAAAATTCGGCAGCAACCATATGAAGAAGATGACTATTTTGTGTTATTTTTCACTTTTTATTTCATTTAATATCCAAATGACCAAAATGCCCCTCCCTACTAAACTTTCAAAAATTCCTTCCATGTCCTAATTTTTTCCATGAACTTAAAATTGGTCAAATTGCTATTTAAGACCTCCTAATTAATATTTCAATGCAATTTCATACTAAAAACTTCTAGAATGAAAATTTTGCATCTTATTCGATTTTGTCCCTACTTTCAATTTAAACACTTTAGGCATAGAATTTCATCACGAAATTTTCACACAATCATGCAATCATATCATAATCATCAAAATAATTATAAAATAAATATTTCTATCTCGGATTTGTGGTCACGAAACCACTATTCTGATTAAGCCCTAATTCAGGATATTACATGTTTTCTCGTAATTTCGTAGACCAAAATGTTTTATAAAGTGATCTAATCACACTTTAAAAGGTTCGTGGTGACTCCCGTTTTCAAAATACCCTTTCATTTTTAAAGAGGTTTCGACAGCTTGGCGACTCCCCTAGGGAAGTAAGAGAGTCGAGCCAAGAAATTGATTATTTTCTGTCTTAATGTCGGAAGTTTGGAAAATTTAAAATTTGATCCTTTTTACATGTGTTTGCTGCATATGTTTGTTATCCTATTGCCGTACATTGCATTTGCATGACCGTTGTGGTCTTACCCTTAAGTGGGAGTGAGAAGCTACGCTTTCGTGAGGTTTTCACCTTCGTATGAACTAGTGGATTGCTTCCGGGATACTGTACCTATGTCTTAGTGAACTTTAAGTGGATTGCTACGCTGGTTCAGGTACCCTTGCTTTAGAACTGAAACTCATATAGTGAACTTTAAGCGCTTACCCTAGGGATTATGGTGATAACACTTAGTAAACTACCCTTATAAGTGTTTGTTATACTTTTATACGATACTAATTTATTTTGTTTTGCTATCATTGCATGACATTCAACATTCAAAGGTATCGATTCACGGTTCAATTTCTGGGTTAGAAAGTTTTGTAATGGGGAACGAATATCTTGATAAAGTGGAGGATAATGCCTCTGTCAAAATTACTGCAGAGAAAAAACCTAGAGAGAAGGAGATAGTGTCACCGAGGGGCATACATCGAGTTATGGGACTTCACCCGTATTAATTCGACGCAGAATGAGTTTCAGGAGTTGAGAGACATTTGGGCCCAATGGGATGACGAGGCTAAGCAGCTTTTCTATCAGAATTATGTAGATCTGCCCTATTTGCTAGACATCAAGGTGGATAAGCATCTGTTTCGAGCTATGGTACAGTTTTGGAACCCTGCTTATATTTGTTTTACATTTGGAGAGGTAGACTTAGTGCCTACTTTGGAGGAGTATACATCTTTGCTTCGTTGTCCAAAGATTCAAGGTAACAAGGCTTATGTTAGGCCTGCTAGCCTTCTAACTTTTACGAAGAAATTGGTAATAATTACTGGGATGAGCGAGCAGTGGGCTGTAGCTCGTGTACAGTAAAAGGGTGATAGTAAGTGCGTTCCATGGGCCGTTTTGAGGGATTTGATATCGACACATCTAGACGTAAAGAAAAGGGTTGATGTCCTGGCTTTAAGTATTTATGGTTTAGTGATCTTCCCAAAGGCTTTGGAACACATAGATGAGGCAGTTGAGATTTATTCGATTGACTTGGTAAACAGAACACACCTATACCTGCAATCCTAGCTGAGACGTTTAGATCCTTGAGTGCATGTCGAAGAGCTGGTGAAGGAAGGTTCATTGGATGTGCACAGTTGCTGTTGGTTTGGTTTCACAGTCATTTTGGAAGGTTGATAAGGTTCCTTGCGGAGTGTTCTTTAAAGACTTCTCTCCGCTAAAGGAAGCAGTAGACATGCCTAAGAGAGATAACATTTCAGAGGAGAGGTGGATAGACATTCTTTAGAATCTTCGAGAGGAAGATGTTATTTGGAAGGCTCCTTGGCTGGTTCCTAGTAAAGTCCTTTATCGCTATGGCAGTTTTGATTGGGTCCCTCTACCAGGAATTTAGGGAGTTGTTGGATATGCACCATTGCTTGTTCTAAGGCAATATCAAGCGAGGCAGTTCATACCGGCTACACAGGGTTTAGCTCAGAGTGATTTCTCTTATAGGGGAGATCACTATAAGAAGAGGATGCGAGAGATTTCTGAGGCTTGGAAGAAGCCTTTCTGTATGAAGATCTTGACCAAAGGCTCGACGTCAACCCTTGAGTATAAAGGGTGGTTTAGTAGGAGAGTCAACGATAATGTTCCTAGGCCAATTTTGGGGGTGGCTCGATCATTAGAGGAGAGCTTACGAGTGATTCCATCAGAGTTGAAGGTTATGAAGTGAGAGTTGGAGAGAAGGAATTCGGAGCTTGAAAAGAGGATTGAGAAGCTTGAAGAGGAAAGAATGTACTTGAGTCTTGACGTCGATGTTCAAAAGATGGAAGTCGAGAAGGTGAAAAAGGAAAAGAGAACGATCGAGAAAGATCGAGATGATTTAAAGACGTATTACAAGAAGGCCTAGGTAACATTGAAAAGGGTTGGATTAGGGAGATCTTCAGAGCAGTGGCAGCAAGAGATCCAAGAGGAAATGATCAAAACCGAGTATTGGGAGAAAAAGTTCCAAGAGATGCAGTCGCGTAATCAGGCCCTAGAAAAGAAAAATCAAGGATTAAAAACTAAGGTGGTTGAGCTTGGACGATCTCTTCATCACCACCGACGTCGTAGCTATGCGATCAAGTTAAAGGCAAGCTTGGATAAGATCGAGGAAATGAAGCACAACATTGGAGGGTTGGAAGCAGCACTACAGGACTGTGAGCTACAGATTGAGCAGCTCGAGGCAAGAGAAGAACAGTGGAAGGCAGAGCTTCACCATCTTCAGAATCAAGTGGGAGATAGAGATTATCTCATGGGAGAAGCCATAGTCCAGATTAGAGAGGTTGCTGACCATCTGCAAGATATGGCAATGCAAGCCAATGTATTAAGCACAAAGTATGAGTCAGTGTCAGATAAAGGTCAAGAGTTAGCTTTGTTATTAGATAGGGTTAAAACTCTAGGCCCGAGGGCAAAGGCGTATTTGTATTCCGTTTTGTATAAAGATTTTTGTTTCTTAAATAATGTTTTCTAAAAGAAATTGAATCAGAATCGATATCTTTTGCATTCATGCATTTACATCTCATTACATCATATGCATTCAAATTTATAGAAAGACCCTAATTAGTTAAAATCATTAGGGAGAAAGAGAGAGTAAAAGAAAAAAAGCCTGGAAGCAATACATCCTTATGGTACACGCGCTAAGTTAAAGAATATGGATCAAAGACTTGAGCAGATTTAGAAAGAAATGCAAGAGCAGTTGCAGGAGCAACTGGCAAAAATCCAACAAGAGATGAAGGATCAAATGTTGGAGGCTCAGAGGAATATGATGGCTGAGATGGCTCAGTTGCTGAAGGGGATAACGGATAAAGGAAAGGCCCCTATGACCATTACTGAAGGAGATAATGAGGATCATCCTCCGGGTTTTACCCCGCCTCATGTGCAGACCCAAACTGAGGCATATCCCCGAGGGCCGTCTGTCACAATAAGGCCTCAACAGGGTCAAGTCGATACTGAAATACCCATGAACTTTCAAACTGGTTCGGGATTCAATCTTGGAGACAATCCTGCCAACCCTGTTATCCCCGATCTAGATGTAGCTGAGAGGGAAGAAATGAGACTCGAATCATCAAGGCAATTAGAAGAACATTGCAGATGGTTAGAGGAGAAATTTAGGGCACTAAAAAACGCTGATAATCGTCAGGGAATGGATGCTAAGGACTTAAGTTTAGTCCCAAATTTGGTGCTTCCCCATAAGTTCAAAATGCCAAAATTCGAGAAGTACAATGGGACTACTTTCCTGGAAGCCCATATTACCATGTTCTGCAGACGGATGACTGGTTATGTAAATAATGATTAATTATTGATCCATTATTTTCAGGATAGTTTGGTTGGGGCAGCGGCCAAGTGGTATAATCAACTGAGCCGGGCCAAAATAAGTTCATGGAGGGATCTTGCACAAGTCTTCATGCGGCAGTACAATCATGTGACTGACATGACTCCGGATAGGATTACGCTGCAAAACATGGAGAAAAAGCCTAATGAAAATTTTAGGCAATATGCACAGAGATAGAGAGAGGTGGCAATGCAAGTTCAACCACCGTTGTTGGAGAAGGAGACTACCATGTTGTTCATCAACACTCTAAAGGCTCCATTCATCACTCACATGATTGGGAGCACCACTAAAAGCTTTGCGGATATAGTCATGGCAGGAGAGATGATTGAGAATGCTATAAGGGGTGGCAAAATCGAGGGGGAAGCGACCAAAAGATTGGCCGCAAAGAGAAAGGATAGTGAAGTGAATAACACATGCACCTTCAATACGAGGGCAATCACAGTTAGTTAACCTAAAATAGTTGCGGTTGAGCAACAGAGTTCTCAAAGGCAGGAGTCGGGTACAAGGCAGAATTCTGAAAGGATGCAATTCACACCTATCTCCGTGACGTATCGTGAGTTTTATCAAAGCTTATACGATGCACATGCTATTTCTCCTTTTCACTTAAAACCACTGTAACCCCGATATCCCAAATGGTATGACGTAAATGCCAGATGCGAATACCATGCTGGAATACCAGGGCATTCGATCAAAAATTGTACCGGTTTTAAGAAGGCTGTAGAGAGGCTTATTAAAATAGGGTAGTGAAGTTCGACAATACCCCTAAAACTGAAAACCCATTGCCAAATCATAGCGATCAAGGAGTGAATGCCATTGGCAAAGCCAGTGAGAGGAGAATGAAGGAAGATGTTGCTGAGGTGAGGATGCCAATGAAGGTGATTTGGGAGGAGATGATGAAGAGAGGTATGTTAACCTCTAAAAACGAGAGAAGAGAAATAAGGAACTATGGTGAGTTCCATGAGAAAGAAGGACATGAAGTTTAAGATTGTGAAGAATTCAAGGCTTTGGTGCAAGGCTTTATAGACAACAAAGAGCTACAAATTTTTGAAGGTAGCTCTTGTGAAAAACATGTATGCTGGAGGATGAACAGAAAGGAACTAGCCGGCCAAGGATTATTATTTCCTTGTTGAGGAATAATGAAGTGGGGGCACAAACGGTGGCTAAGGTCATTATCCATAAGCCTACCCTTTTCCCTTATAAGGATAGCAAGAGGGTACCATAGCGTTATGACTGTAGTATGACAATGCCGGAGGAGGAGAGTATAGCCAATACGTCTAAGGATGTACAAGTTGAGGGTTCCCATACACGGAGTGGGAAGCGGTATGATACGGTAGGCGTCAGAGAGGAGCCCACAAAAGCAAAGAATGTTAGTACAGAAAAGGAGAAAGAGGCTGAAGTGCCTGTCAAAGAGCCAGTAAAGGAGGAGGACGCTAAAGAATTTCTAAAGTTCCTTAAGCATAGCGAGTATAGCGTGGTCGAGTAGTTGTATAGGCAGTCGGCTCGCATATCAATATTGGCTCTACTTCTGAGTTCTGAGATGCATCGGGATGTATTGATGAAGGTGCTCAACGAAACATATGTCACTCATGACATATCCGTTAATAAGCTGGACCGGTTGGCGAATAGCATAAGTGCAAATAATTTTATTTACTTTAATGATGATGAAATCCCACCGGGGGGCAGGGGGTCAACTAAGGCCTTGCACATCACCACTCGATGGAAGAGGTACACACTCTCAAGCGTGCTCGTCGATAATGGATCGACCTTGAATGTTCTACCATTGTCTACATTGAACAAATTACCCATTGATGATTCTCACATGAAGACATGTTAAAATGTGGTAAGAGCCTTCGACGGTACAGAAAGGAAGGTGATGGGAAGGATTGACATCCCCTTGGAAATTGGGCCGAGTATATACGAAATAGACTTCTTGGTGATGGATATCAAGCCCTCCTACAATTGCTTATTAGGGAGGCCATGGATACACTCAGCGGGAACGGTGCCCTCATCGTTGCACCAGAAATTAAAGTTAGTGACGGATGGACGGTTAGTAACCATCAATGCAGAGGAGGACATTATAGCCGCAGTCACTAGCAAGGCCCCTTATGTCAAGACGAACGAAGAGTCTATTGAGTGCTCCTTTCGCTCTTTAGAATTTGTGAATGCAACCTTCATTTCAGAAGGGAGTGAGCTACCGGTGCCAAAGATAGCAAGAGCTACGAGGATGGCTCTACAAATGATGGCGGGAAAGGGAGTCTTACTAGGAAGAGGGTTAGAAAAATACCTACAAAGAGGGACTCAAATCCCAGGACTGAAAGAGAAGAGATCGCTTTGGTCTGGGCTTCAAGCTAGACTATAAGCAAAGGAGGAAGGAAGTTGAGAAGCGCTAAGAGGGAAAAAGGGCGCGCCTTAATGGAAGAGAAGTGGAGTAGGAGCCGATGACATTCCCTCCAATATCCCAAACCTTCATATCGGGAGGGTTACTTATAGAAGAAAGTCATCAGATTAATGCTATACACGACGAAGGATCAGAGCAAGGAAATCTTGAGGGCATTCGCCCTTACGAACCGGGAAGCTCTCTGAACAATTGGACTGTGGAGGAACTTCCTGTAGTCTTTAGGAATTTTTCAGAGTAATTCTCAAAACGTTCTTGTTACTCTAGAGCCTAGGAGTAATAGGATTACATTTGTGAAATGGGCTTATGGTCATCTATTATTTTTTAATAAAACATAACTTTTATCAATTTGAACGAGTATTGTTTCATTTTTATCAACCAATATTCCGTTAAACTTTTGTAATTCTTATTCTTTCATTCATAGCACATAAATAATCATTCTTAAATTCATTCATTCTTTGTATATTCTTTATACTTCACAGGTCCCTAGATACCAATGACATGAGCACTGATATTACAAATCCTGATTTTTCTCGCAAGCAAGACATGTGTTTAGAGGAATCTCAGGATTTTGGAGATGTCCAGGATTGTGATGTGTCTCTGGATCTGTTGAGGATGGTAAAACAAGAGGAGAAACAAATCATGCCCCATGAGAAAGAGGCAATAGAGAATGTAGCCCTAAAGGAAGGAAAAGAGGTGAAAATTGGCACGTATATTGCTGAGAATACAAGGTAATGACTGATTGAGTTGCTACGTGAGTTCAAGGATATCTTCGCATGGTTCTATCAAGATATGCCAGGGTTAAATACCGATATTGTGGTGCATCGTCTTCCAATAAGACAGGATTGTAAGTCAGTCCAACAGAAGTTGCGAAGAATGAGGCCAGATATCGTATTGAAAATAAAGGATGAAGTCAAGAAGCAGTTCGATGCAGGATTCTTACAAGAGGTGAAGTACTTTGAATGGGTAGCTAACATTATACCAGTCCCTAAGAAGGATGGGAAGGTACGAATGTGCGTTGATTATAGATATCTGAACAAAGATAGCCCAAAAGATAATTTCCCTCTGCCACACATAGACACTTTGGTAGACAACACAAATGGGATATTCATTGCTCTCCTTCATGGATGGTTTCTCGTGGTACAATCAGATAAAGATGCATTCTGAGGACATGGATAAAACCACCTTTATAACATTGTGGGGCACCTTTTGTTACAAGGTAATGCCCTTCGGGCTAAAGAATGCAGGGGCAACATACCAAAGGGCTATGGTGACTTTATTCCACGATATGATGCACAAAACAATTGAGGTGTATGTTGATGACATGATTGCTAAATCTGGAACAGAGAAGGAACATATTAAAGTTTTGAGGAAGTTGTTCCTGAGATTAAGGAAATTTCAGTTGAAGCTTAATCCGGCAAAGTGCATCTTCGGAGCTAGTTCGGGGAAGTTATTAGGCTTTGTGGTTAGCGAAAAGGGAATAGAAGTTGACTCAGACAAAGTTAGAGCCATACGAGAATTGCCTTAACCACGTACTCAGAAGGAAGTTCGGGGTTTTCTTGGAAGATTGAATTATATTGCTCGGTTTATTTCACAATTAACTGAGAAATGTGATCCTATATTTCGCCTCCTTAGAAAAAACAACCAAGGTACTTGGGATGAGGAATGCCAGAATGCTTTTGATAAGGTTAAGCAATACTTGTTAAATGCTCCAGTGTTATCTCCGCCTAGTCCAGATAGACCATTAATTCTGTACTTATCAGTGTTTAGTAATTCTATGGGATGTGTGCTTGGCCAACATGTTGAGTCGGGAAGAAAGGAAAAGGCGATATACTACCTCAGTAAGAAATTCACGGAGTGTAAGATAAGATATTCGCCAATTGAGAAATTGTGTTGTGCTTTAATCTGGAGGACTCGAAGGTTAAAACAGTACATGCTATATCATACTACTTGGCTTATTTGAAAACTTGATCCTTTGAAGTATATGATGGAGTCAACAGCTTTGAATGGAAGAATGGCGAGGTGGCAAATTCTGCTTTCAAAGTTTGATATAATCTATGTGAGCCAGAAGGCTATAAAAGGAAGCGCGATAGCGGAATTTCTGGCTAGTAGAGCTCTAGAGGACTATAAGCCGTTGAATTTTGATTTCCCAAATGAGGAGTTGATGTGCATAGCAACTACAGAGGATTATCCTTGGAAGTTGAGCTTTGATGGGGCATCCAATGCAGTGGGAAATGGAATTGGGGCAGTCCTGGTGTCCCCAAATGGAAATTATTATCTATTCACGTGCAAGTTGGATTTTGATTGCACAAACAATATGGCCGAGTATGAAGCGTGCATCATGGGACTCCGAGCGGCTATAGAGCGAGGAATAAGAACCTTGGAAGTATATAGAGACTCTGCGTTGGTAATTTACCAGCTTAAAGGTGAATGGGAGACAAGGGATCCTAAATTGATCAATTATTGAAAGGTAGTTTTAAGGTTACTTGAGGAGTTCGATGACATCACTTTCAATTATATCCCACGAGACGAAAACCAGATGGCAGATGCTCTAGCAACCTTGGCTTCAATGATTAAAGCGAATAAGGAGGAGGAGATGAGACCCATTCAGATGAGTATCTTTGAGGCTCCAACTCACTGTTGTAACATTGAGGAAGAAGAAAAGGATGATAACCCTTGGTATCAAGATATATTACGATATGTGAGAGATCGTAAATACCCAGAATAGGCAACTGAAAAGGATAAGCGAACTTTAAGGAGATTAGCCTGCGATTACGTTTTGGATGGGGACATCTTGTACAAAAGAAGAAAGGACCAAGTACTGTTGAGATGTGTTGACGCCGTGGAAGCTAAGTTAATCTTGGAAGAAGTTCATGAGGGTGTTTGTGGGACACACGCTAATGGTTTCACGATGGCTAGACAAATCATGAGGTTTGGATATTATTGGTCTACTATGGAAGGGGATTGTATCAACTACGCCAAGAAATGCCATAAATGTCAGATTTATGGAGACAAGATTCATGTACCACCTTCACCTCTACATGTTATGACTTCTCCATGGCCTTTTTCCATATGGGGCATGGATGTCATTGGGCCAATATCACCAAAAGCTTCAAATGGGCATCGCTTTATTTTTGTGGTCATTGATTACTTCACGAAGTGGGTAGAGGCTGCTTCTTATGCAAATGTTACTAAGTTAGCTGTAAGTCGATTCTTGAAGAAAGAGATCATTTGTCAGTATGGGATGCCTGAAAGGATCATATCAGACAATGCATTGAACTTGAACAATAGAACGATAGCAGAAGTTTGCAGTCAGTTCAAGATTAAGCATCATAACTCTTCTCCGTATCACCCAAAAATAAATGGGGCAGTAGAAGTAGCCAACAAGAACATCAAGAGGATAGTGGAGAAGATGACTGAGACTTATAGAAATTGGCATGGGAGACTACCGTTTGCACTCTTTGCCTATCGAGTATCTGTCAGAACCTCTACTGGGGCAACTCCTTTCTCGTTGTTTTATGGGATGGAAGCAGTGTTACCCATTGAAGTGAAAATACCGTCTCTCCGAGTCTTGTCGAAAATAAAGTTAGATGAAACTGAATGGATACAATCACGATATGATCAGTTGAACTTGATTGAGGAAAAGAGGTTAAGGGCCATTCGTCATGGTCAGATGTATCAGAAGCGAATGATGTGAGCTTATGACAAGAAAGTGTGACCAAGAGAATTCCACGAGGGGGATCTTGTACTGAAAAAGGTCCTTTCCATTCAAAAGGACTTTAGAGGAAAATGGATGCCAAATTGGGAAGGGCTGTATGTCGTGAAGAAGGCTTTCTCTGGGGGTGCAATGATCTTAACAAAAATGGATGGAAAGAGTTTACCCAATCCAATGAATTCAGACTTAGTAAAAAAGTACTTTGTCTAAATGAGAGAAGAAACCAGGGTGAAAACCCGCAAAGGGTGCCTTGAGTTTTCAAAAAAAAATAGAGAGGCCAAGGTGAAAACCCGCAAAGGGCGCCTTGTGACCAAAGGGGTTTTGAGTTGAAAACCAGAAAGGTCAGCTCAAATTTTGAAGAGCACACAGTAATCTTGTTATATTGGATTCAACAAAGAGCGAAGCGTGTTGCATATCGGTGCATCAACAAAGTACTTTGAATCTTTTAAACACATGTTGAACTCAAGAAAGTCTTCATGGAGTTGGTGCATAGACGCTCAAGCGGCGATATCTAGGGCATCTAGCTTTTGTCCTGTTTGTTATCTTTAGATTCTCTTTCTTCTCAAAGATAGGCTATCAGATTAATTTCTTTTGTATTTTTGACAAGTTCATTCAAATCTAATTATTCTCAAGATTAAATTCATCTTCTATTATTCTTAAAGTATGTTGCATTAAAATAATGATAGATGAACTAAATAATTTTCACAAATGAAGTTTTGCTCATTACTCTGGAAATTTCTAGATAATATAAGAAACTAAAATAGAACAATTGTTCGAGCAATTCACGTAAGTGAGGTTTCGAGGAAATTCTTTCTTTAGTTCAAATGATTATTGGACAAATCAAATGATTCGATCCTAGGAGAGGATCATCTTAGAGACATTTTCGGTGGGTCATAGCATTTGAAGAATGGTACAAACCCACAGGCTAAGTAGGAATGATACTTCGAGATAAACTTCGACGAAGGAATAAGTGGTGACGTCTGGAATAGGGGTCATATTCATAAACATTTTGCATTATAATAGGTTTAATTAGGAGCATTTGACTCACTTCGATCAGAGCATCCTAATCATTAGGCATGAACTCATACACATTATACAGGTTATGTCCTTCAAGGGATAATGAAGATCGATGCACCTTAACCCCCTAAGCAGAAGGGTAACAGGCTAAAGCATAGTAGATCTAACCTCCTGATGTTTTCATATCCAAGTAGATCCAAGATGATTTGGCATTCTTGCGTTTACAAGGAGCAAATCGAAGACATAGTAGATTTGGCTTTCACGTGTTACGCTGAAGCAGATCTAAGATGATTTGGCATCTCTGTATTGTCATAGAACAAATCAAAGAAACAGATTTGGCATCTCCATATTCGACGGAGAGTAGATCGAAGACATAGCAGATCTAACCTTTGGATGTTTTTGCATCAAAATAGATCCAATATGATTTGGCATCCTTGCGTTTACAAGGAGCAGATCGAAGACATAGCAGATTTGGCTTTCACGTGTTTACGCTAAAGCGAATCTAAGATGATTTGACATCTCTGTATTGTCAGGGAACCGATCAAAAATAGCAGATTTGGCATCTCTGTATTGTCAGAGAGCAGATAGCAGATTTGGCGTCTCTGTATCGTCAGAGAGAAGATTGAAGATAGCAGATTTGGCGTCTCTGTATTGTCAGAGAGCAGATCGAAGATGGCAGATTTGGCGTCTTTGTATTGTTAGAGAGCAGATCGAAGATATTAACATGGCATCCCTGAGGTTGCAAGGAGCAGGTTGAAGATAGCAGATATTGCCTTCCTGAAGTTACGAGTGAAGCAAATTGAAGCTATCATATTTATGGTCCAATACCTCTGAAGTTGCAGATAGGTTGAAGACCATTTGAAGAAAAGATCTCAAGACTGGGCCAGACCGGGCAAAATGGGTCCTTTTATAGTCTTTGCTCTATTATCGTTACATGACAATGAGCAAAGAGGGGCAGCTGTAGTAGCCCATTTCTGCCCGAGCACGTAAAATAAATAAACAAAGTTTGCCGAAACTAAAACAAAAAATAGTCCATTAAATAAGGCCCTTTAAACAGTCCATTTACAGCTAAAACTCGGTTAGCCCAAAAGCCCTATGCCCGGTTACACCCAAGACCCGATTAGCCTAAACCCTTGGCCCAAAATCTATTAACCCAATACACCCTTAACCCAAAACATACAGGGCCCAAATGGCCCAAATTGTTAACAGAACACGGAAAGGCCTAGGGTTTCTGAAACCCTAGGCACCGCAGGAACACCAAAAGTCACGACCTTTCATTTAGGCGCCGTTCCAGTGACTTTTCATCATCCTCCATCGACGACGTGACTCTAGCCTTGTACCACGCCGCAATCAGTACATGAATCAGCGATAGTGCAATCACCACCGTGATATTCTCGCTGGTATCTGCAAAATGGAAAGAACGACAGCAGAAAATAGGAGCAAAATATGGAAAGAAATCAAAGATTTCTTTCCCAAAATGTAATGATTTACAAAGGGCTATAAAAGCCTTTCTTTTTTAATCTGGAAGGACGGTTTGTTTTTTTCACGAAGATTCAATAAAAAAACAGAACGTGTTTTACACTAAAAGAAATCAACAGTCGACCGGAGAATACATAGGTGATTACTATATTTCTTTTTCTCTCTAAATACATATTAAAAGCACAAAAATAGAACAAAGGGACGTATCGTTTCGATTTGCAGTGAAACAGAAAGCTTTCCAGCTTCCGGTCGCCGTACATAGCGCCGTTGACAGTGGCGCGTGGATGCGTGCAAACCTTTGGCCAGAGGTTTAAGAGAACTCCCGGAACCCTCCCTCAGCCCTCCTTCAGAAGGTTTTCTTTGTTTTTTTTTTTTAAATAAGATTTTAAAATGATTTCAAAACTGAAATTTGGCTTATATAGCCCTAACAAAACGGTGCCGTTTTGCTTAAAACAATAAGCTTCAAAACGGCGTCGTATTAATGCTGAGGATCCGCGTGTTGACCCGTGACCCGGGGAGGATCCGCGTGTTTTTGGAAAATGGGCTAATTGTGCAATGGGTTCTTTCGTATTTTTAATCTTTGTAATTTCATTTTATTTTTATTTTAATTCAACCCTAATCTTTTATAGTTGTTTCAATTTAATCCTAACGGCCATTAAAATTCATTTTGAAGAACGATGTCGTTTTGGGATTAGGGTAAATTAACCAATGAGTCCCTTGTAGTTTTGAATGCATTCCAATTAGGCCTAATTTTTTGTTGTTATTTTAAAATTAGCCCTAGAACTTTGGTTTTATTTAATTTTAACCTTTTAAATATTTTTGCATAATTTATTTGTTAAATACCTTATATATTATTTATTTTTATAAATATTAGTTATATAAAATAGTATATATATTTTTTATTTATATATTATCCATTCTCTTATTTTTATTATTATACATTTTATTTATAAATTTTATTATACATTATATTTTACTATATATTATTCCTTGCATTTTTATTTTTTATAAATTATATATTATTTTATTATTCATTAATTATGTAAAATTTTAATTTTTTAAAATTTTTTTCATTAAATAATAATACATGTAATAACCAAAATTCGCCCGGGCTTTAAAATTGAAAAAAAAAAAACAATTGTTTATTTAACATTCCTTTTACAATCCAAAAAAAATTAAAACCCAGCAGCCCAAACACAATTACACCCAAAAGCCCATACTAGTTACAACCCAACATCCAATACTCCTGAACTAGTCCAGTAATCCAGGACTTAGTTGGCCCAATTGACCCAACCCGTTTCCAGTTTCGAGAAACCCTGGCTAGGGTTTGCGCCGTAACTCTCAAATCGTACCAAGCAACGGAAGACCTAGCGCCGCAATCAGCCCAAGAGTCACGCCCTTCGACTCGTGACCGTTCATCTAGCAGTGACTCGTATCGCGCCGCGATCTACGGCTGAATCAACGCCAGTGGTTTACTCTTCTTGATCGCCTGCAAAATGGAAAGAAAAACGACAGAAAGGAAACAAGAATGGCAAGGAATAATTTCAAATATGTAAACAATGCTATGTATAGTGGCTATAAAAGCCTGAATCAAATACAATGTAAAGGAGTTTTTTTTTTGTGGAAAATATACAGCAAATATACACGTATATTTACAGAAGATACAAGAAGTATTTACTTACTTAAAGGTGATTTTGCTATATCTTTTAGTCTGGGTTCAACGCATAAAAGTGGTTTTTTAAAAAAAAAGAGAAAACAGTTAAGTTTACAACAAGGGAAGGCTTACTGGCATTTGGCCGAGAGGAAGGAAGGTTTTTAGCCTTTTAGTCACCGTATACGTCGGCGCATATAGCGCGTGGATACTCGTGGTCCAATAGTCGGAGGCCTGAGGCCAAGGCCGAAGAATCCCCCCTTATTTCCTCATTCAGAGCATTTTAGACTTTTTTTTTTTCTAAACTAATTGTTAAATGAGTTTTAGGCTTAAATTTTAGCCTATATAATCCAACTAAAACGGCATCGTATTAGGCAGAGGATCTACTTGTTGACCCGATTACCTGGGGAGGATCCGCGTGTTTTCGTAAGATGGGTTAATTGCCCAATTGGTCCTCTCGCAATTCTTTTTTTATTCCATTTTATTTGTTTTTTAATTTATCTCATAATTTTAATTTTGTTTCAATTTAGTCCTTTTGGTGATTTTAAAACAATATTCAGAAAATGGCGTCGTTTAGGATTAGGGCAAATTGCCCAGTGAGTCCTCTGAATCTAACGCGCATTTCAAATTAGGCCTAGGATTTTCATTATTTTGCAAATTACCCTAGATTTTCTAATTAAATTCAATTTTAAACCTTTTATATTTTAATTTACTTTAAATACTTTATATATTTTTTAAATATTAGTTATATATTATCCAGTAGTTTTTTTATCATATATTTTATCTATAAATTATATTATAAATATATTTTCCTCTTTATATATTTTTATAGATTGTATTATTATTTACTAAATTTGTAAATGGAAAATAAACTAAAATATTAATAAATATTAGTATATATATTATCCTTATTTATAATAGTATTCATATTTCATTTATATATTACATCTATTCGTATTTTATATATTTTTAACTATATATTATTTATTTTGTTTTTCTATACTAATTATTTTGTCATATTTTTATATACAAAATGCTTATTGTATTTTTATTATTTTATATTATGATTCCTTATGTTTTATTCATATTATAGTATTATATAACTTGTTTTAAACATCTTAATTTATATTTTTGGTATTGTTTTTATCAATAATTACTCACTTTATTTCATGTTTTAACATATATTATGTTAATATATTATATGGTGGTCTCATAATTTTATTAAGTGATGAGTGCTTGACATATTTTATATATATGTGCCAAATTATATATAATGCATCATTTCTTGTTATTAATATGTTTAAACATATGTTGAATTACATGTTTTTGTGTTCTCACCTATTCTTCTTAGAAATATTATGTTTTATGTATATTTTACTTATTTAAAGTTTACCATGTTTTATTTCTAATATACACATGTTAGTTAATGTATGATGTTCATGCTATTGTACATTTATTTATCTATTATTATAATATGCTATCTCGTATGTTATGTTAATATGCTCCTTCATGCATTAATTTTTTTTTTAAAAAAAATGAGACTTCAAAGTTTTCGAAATGAAAAGGCAATGCTTGGTGTTTGGAAGCTTCGAGAAAAGTAGTGCCCTAACTTATTGGGTTGCAATTGTTCTCGTTGAGTTCAAATAGTCAAGTACCTTTCTAAGTTCTTAAGATTTTCAAAATACGAGCAATCGTCTTGGAATTTCAAAGCGTTGTGTCCTAACTTACTGGATATGGCATTTTTTTTTGTCATTTCAAGATAGGGATTTCCGAAAAGGCTAACTTAGTGTCAAATATCTTAAAAATATTGTATTCTAACTTATTGGATGTAATATTTTGATTCATTTGATACAAGTGAACCATAGTTTTCAAAAATAAAAAATATCAAAAAGGGATTGCATATTAAAATTTTCAAATTTCCGACATTAAAGACATTTTGATAATCAATTAGGTACCAATTTTTGGGCGTTACGAGGGTGCTAATCCTTCCTCGTAACCGACTCCCGAACCCATTTTTTTTGATTTCGTAGACCAAAATTAATGTTTTAAAACAAAACATTTTATAAGGTGATCCAATCACACCTAAAAAGATTAGCGGCGACCCTCGTTTTTGTTTTTCTTAAAGTCGATTCCCATTTTCCAAAAACTCAATTTAAAAATGGTTTCGATAGCTTGGCGACTCCACTGGGGAATAATAAGAGAGTTAAGCTGTGTAATTAATTATCTCTTGTCTTAATGTCATAAATTAAAAATTTTAAAATTTAATCCTCTTTGCATTACATGTGTTTGTATTATTGCATGTGTTGCTATATTCTAATACGCATTGCATTTGCATGACCGTTGTGGTCACACCCTTAAGTGGGAGTGAGAAGCTACACCTTCGTGAGGTTTTCCCCTCCGTGCAGGATAGTGGATCACTTTCGAGATACATCCGTACCTATGGTTTCGTGAGATTTTCATCTCCGTGTAGCCATAGGGAAATGCATTCCCCTGAACTGAACTCGATTCAAATGAGCCTATAATGGGTGAGGATCGAGGAATCTGCTGGTTCAGGTACCTCAAACTTTAGAACCAACCTCATATAGAAAAAACCGTAAGAGCCCAACTTTGTTAGAGTTAAACTTTAGATATTACCCTTATAAATTATTGTTGAGATTTATTGATATCATGTGATACTGACTATTTCTTTTCTTCTGTTTGCATGACATTTTGCATTTACAAAGGTATTGATCCACGGTCAGTTTCTAAGTTAGAGAGTTTTATTATGGAGAACGGACTTTTTGATAGAGTAGAGGGCAACGCCAACGTCCATAGATGGTCTGAGAAAACTCAACTAGAAAAAAGAGATAGTATAGCTGTGGGATATATGTCGGAGCTATTGGAATATACTCGTATTAGCGTCACGCAGAATAACCTCCAGGAGCTCAAGGAAATTTGGGATCAGTGGGGTAATGAGACCAAGCAGTTATTCTACGGTAATTATGGAGATTTACCTTACTTACTCGATGTTCAGGTAGATGAGTGCTTGTTCAGAGCCCTTGCCCAGTTTTGGAATCCGGCATATAGTTGTTTCACTTTTGGGGAAGTAGACTTGGTACCTACCGTGGAAGAGTACACTGCTTTACTTCATTGTCCCAAATTTTAGATTGATAGGATCTATTCTCGAGCTGCTAGTGTCCCTACCTTTTGGAAGAAATTGATGACATTACGTGGATGAGCGAGCAGTGGATCACTGCCAGAATTAAAGAGAAGGGTGAGTGCAAGTGCATTTCGTGGGACGCTTTGAAGGGTCTGATTTTGACACACCCTAATGAGACAAAGAAAGTAGATGTTTTTGCCTTAAGTTTGTATGGATTGATGGTATTCCCTAGGGCTTTGGGATATGTGGATGAGGCAATCACGGATCTTTTCCATTGACTCGGTAAGAGGGTCACTTCTGTCCCTGCGATTTTGGCAGAGACATTCAGGTCCTTAGGCACATGTAGGAAGGCTGGTGTAGGCAGGTTTATTGGTTGTGCTCAGTTACTTTTAGCTTGGTTCTATAGCCATTTTTGATTGATAGATAAGGTCATTTGTTGGGTTTTCTTCGAGGATTATTCACCGCTGAAGGACATATTCACTTGAACTAGGAGAGTTGATGTTCTAGAGGAGAATTGATAGCGCTACTTCAGAATCTTCAGTCAAAAGATGTTGAGTGGAGAGCTCTGTGGATGATTCCTGGTGAGATTCTTTACCGATGCGGTAGTTTCGATTGGGTCCCTCTATTGGGAATTTGGGGTGCCATTGGTTATGCCTCCTTACTTGTATTGAGGCAATTTGGTTTGAGGCAGTTCGTGCTAGCAACTCATGGGCTGGCTCAAAGTGAGTTTGTGTATAGAGGAGCTGACTACAAGAAGAGGGTCAGTGAGATCTCTAGTGCTTGGAACAAGACTTGTTGGTTGAAAGGAGTAGCTATTAGCCCTGCTACGACACTGAAATATAACAAATGGAGAGGAAGAAGGATCAACGATAATATCCCTAAGCCAAGTGTGGAAGGAGCTCGACCGATTGAGGAATATTTACGAGTGATGCCCTCGGAGCTAGAAATCATGAAGCAAGAGTTCGAGAGAAGGAACTTGGAGCTCGAGAAGAGGATAGCAAAACTTGAAGAAGAAAAAATGTATTTGAGCTTATATGTCGATGTTCAAAAGATGGAGGTCGAGAAAGAAAAGAAAAAAAAGAGAAAGATCGAGGAGGATAGAGATGATTTGAAAGAACATTACAAAAAGGCACAAGTATCCTTGAGGAGAGCAAAAATAGGGGGGTCTTCAAATCAATTGCAGAAGGAGGTCCAAGAGGAAAAAGCTAGGGCTGAGTATTGGGAGAAAAGGTTCCAAGAACTGCAGTAGAAGAATTTGGCATTAGAGGAAGAAAATAAAGGGTTGAAGACCAAGGTAACTGAGCTTGGAAAATCTCTTCGTTGGTATCGAAACCATGACTCTACGGTCGAGTTAAAAGAGCTAAAAAGTAAGGTTGAAGGTTTGGAAGTGGCATTGCATAATGGTAAACTTTAGATTGAGCAGCTCGAGGCACAAGAAGATTATCTAAAAGGAGAGCTTCATCAGTCTAGAGGACAGGTCAGAGAAAGGGATCATGTCATGGGAGAAGCCATTGCCCAGATTCGAGAGGTTGCTGAATATGTGCAGGACTTGGCAGTACGAGCTGATGTATTGAGTCTGATGTGTGGGATGTCGTTAGATATAGGACGAGAGTTAGCCCTTTTATTAGAAAGAGTTAAAACTTTGGGCATTAGGGCGAAAGCGTACTTGTAATCCATTTATATGTAAAGATATTCTTTTTCTAAATAAAGTTTTCTAAATGAGATTGAATCGAGATCGATGCCTTTTTGCATTCATGCATTTGCATTACATCACATTATATGCATTCAAGGCTATAGAAAGACCCTAATTAGTTAAAGTTTATTTCTAAAGGTAGAAAAGAAAATCTGGAAATCACAAATCCTTACGGTACCCGCACTAAAACTAAGAGTATGGATCAAAGGTTTGAACAGTTGCAAAAGGATATGCAAGACCAATTGCAAGAGCAGTTGGCCAAGATGCAGAATGACATAAGGGAGCAGATGCTGGAGGCTCAGAGGAATATGATGGCTGAAATGGCTCAGCTTTTAAGGGCCACTAGTAAAGGGAAGGCCCCCATGGCTATCGCTGGTGAGGAGGGTGAGGATCATCCTCCAGGTTTTACTCCTCCTCATGTGCCATTGCAAACTGAAGCACCTCCTAGAAGACCATCGGTAACTGTGAGGCCTCAACATGGGCCAGTTGATGCTGGGATCCATATGAATTACCCAAGTGGCTTGGGATTCAATTTAGGTGATAACCCTACCAATCCTCTAGCTCCTGATCTAGATATGGTGGAAAAGGAGGATCTGAAAGCCGAAGCTGCAAGACAGTTAGATGAATGTTGCAGATGGCTGGAAGAAAAATTCAAAACTTTGGAAGGTGCCGGCAATCAACATGGGATTGATGCCAAAGATTTAAGCCTAGTCCCAGACCTAGTGCTGCCTCACAAATTTAAGATGCCAGAGTTTGAGAAGTACAATGGTACTACTTTCCCGGAAGCCCACATCACAATGTTCTGCAGAAGGATGACGGGGTATGTAAACAATGACCAGCTGTTGATCCATTGTTTCCAAGATAGTTTAGTGGGAGCGAGAGCCAGGTGGTACAACCAGTTGAGCCGGGCTAGAATAAATTTATGGAGGGATCTTGCACAAGCCTTCATGCAGTAGTACAATCATGTGACTGACATGATCCCCAATAGGATTACTCTGCAAAACATGAAGAAGAAGCCTAATGAGAGTTTTAGGCAATACGCGCAATGTTGGAGGGAGGTGGCAATGCAGGTTCAACCACCACTGTTAGAGAAGGAGACCACCATGTTATTTATCAATAATTTGAAAGCGTCATTCATCACTCACATGATTGGAAGCACCACGAAAAGTTTCGCGGATATAGTTATGGCAGGGGAGATGATTGAGAACGCCATAAGGGGCGGTAAAATTGAGGGGGAAGTGGCCAAAAGATTGGCCCCAAGAAGAAAAGACAATGAGGTGAACAGCACCAGCAGTTTCAATCTGAAAGCAGTCACAATTAATCAGCCCAAAGTAGCTACTGTTGGGCAACAGGGCTCTCAAAAGCAGGAATCTAGCACCAGGCATGAGAGGATGCAATTTACACCTATACCTGTGACGTATCGGGAGCTTTATCAAAACTTATATGATGCGCATGCTATAGCCTCTTTCCACTTGAAACCATTACAACCTCCATATCTTAAATGGTACGATGCAAATGCCAGATGTGAGTATCATGCTGGAATATCGGGGCACTCAATTGAGAATTGTACTGGATTCAAGAAAACCATAGAGAGGTTGATCAAGAATGGGGTTTTAAAATTTGAGAGTACCCCAAATACTGAGAACCCTTTGCCAAACCATGACAATCAAGGAATGAATGCTGTTGGTGAAGCTGGTGGAAAAAGGGGGAAAGAAAACGTTGCTGAGATAAGAATGCCTTTAAAGGTAATTTGGAAAGAGATGGAAAAGAGAGGGATGATAACCTCTAAGAAGGAAAGAGAAGAAATGGGGAACTACTGTGTGTTCCATGGGAAAGAGGGTCATGAGACCCAAGATTGTGAAGAATTCAAAGCCTTGGTGCAAGGCTTCATTGATAATAAAGAGCTACAAATTTTTGAAGGTAGCTCTTATAAAAGAGAAATAAATGCGCTAGAAGGTGAACAACAAGGAACCAGCTGACCAAGAATTATTATTTCCTTGCCAGGGAATAATGAGGTAGGGACGCCAGCAGTGCCCAAGGTCATCATCCATAAACCCACTCCTTTTTCCTATAAGGATGACAAGAGGGTGCCATGGAGCTATGACTGCAGTGTAACAGTTCCTCAGGGAGAAAGTGTAGCTAGTGCGTCTAAAGGCACGCAAGACGAAGGTTCCTATACACGAAGTGGGAAGCGTTATAACGGGGAGAGCATTAGAATAGAACCCACCAAAACAAAGGATGTTGAGATTGAGAAGGAGAAAAAGACTAAAGTACCCATTAATGAGCCGGTAAGGGAGGAGGAGGCTAAGGAATTTCTAAAGTTCCTTAAGCATAGTGAATATAGTGTGGTCGAGTAGTTGCGTAAGCAACTGGCGCGCATATCAGTTTTGACCTTACTTCTGAGTTCTGAGGTGCATAGGGATGCACTGTTGAAGGTACTTAACGAGACGTATGTCACTCACGACATATCTATCAATAAGTTGGACCGGTTGGTAAATAACATCAGTGCTAACAATTTCATTTATTTCAATGATGATGAAATTCCACCTGGAGGTATAGGGTCAACCAAGGCCTTGCACATCACTACTCGGTGCAAGGGATATACGCTTCCAAGTGTACTAGTTGATAATGGGTCGGCTTTGAACGTCCTTCCATTATCCATATTGAACCGACTTCCTATTGACAGCTCACATATGAAAACATGCCACAATATGGTAAAAGCCTTCGATGGAACCGAAAGGAAGGTGATAGGGCAAATTGACATCCCCTTGGAAATCGGGCCAAATACATATGAAGTCGATTTCCTGGTGATGGATATCAAACCCTCCTATAATTGCTTATTAGGGAGGCCCTGGATACACTCGGCAGGAGCGATGCCCTCCTCATTGCACTAAAAACTGAAGTTAGTGATAGATGGATGGTTAATAACCATCAATGCGGAGGAGGACATTATAGCAACAGTCACTAGCAAGGCCCCTTATGTCGAGGCAAGTGAAGAGGCTATTGAATGTTCTTTTCGCTCCTTAGAAATTATCAACGCAACCTTCATTCTGGAAAGAAGTGAGGTGCCAGTACCCAAAATGTTTGGAGCTACAAGGATGGCACTGCAAATGATGATGGGAAAGGGAGCATCACCGGGAAAAGGACTAGGAAAACGGTTGCAAGGAGGGATTCAAATCCCAAAATTGATGGAGAAGAAGGATCACTTTGGTTTGGGTTTTGAGCCAGACCATAAATACAAGAGGTAAGAGATTGAAAAGCGCCAAGCGAGAAGAAAGGCACGTTTGAATGGGGGAGAAGTAGAGTGGGAACCGATGACATTCCCACCTATATCCGAATCCTTTAAATCAGGAGGATTGTTGATGGAAGAAAGTTATCAGATCAACGCTGTACATGATGAGAGATTGGAGCAAGAAAACCTTGAGGGCATTTGCCCTTACGAACCGGGGAGCTCTCTGAACAATTGGACTGCAGAGGACCTTCCTGTAGTCTTTAAGAATTTTCTAGAGTAATGCTCGAAACATGTCTATTACTCTAAAGCCTAGGAGTAGTAAGATTACATTTGTGAAAATAGGCTTATGTTCATCTATTATTATTTAAATAAAATATAACTTTCATCAATTTAAATGAGTATTGTTTCACTTTTTATCAACCAATATTCTTTTAAATTTTGGCAATTCTTATTCTTTTATTCATAGCACATAAACAATCATTCTTAGATTCATTCATTCTTTGTATATTCTTTCATACCCCCACAGGTCCCTTGATATCAATCATATGAGCACTGATACTATCGCTCTTGATTTCTCTTACGAGCAAGACACGTGTTTAGAGGAACCTCAAGATGTTGAAGATGTTCAAGATTGTGACGTATCTCTCGATCTGTTAAGAATGGTAAAACAGGAGGAGAAACAAATCATGCCACATGAGAAAGAGGCGATAGAGAATATAGCCCTTGAGGAAGGGAAGGAGTTGAAAATTGGAACATTGATTACTGAGGACACAAGACGTGGCTTGATTGAGTTGCTTCAGGAATTCAAAGATATTTTTGCATGGTCCTATCAGGATATGCCCGGATTGAGTACCGACATTGTAGTACATCGTCTTCTGATAAGACAAGATTGCAAACCAGTCCAACGAAGTTGTAGAGAATACGGCCAGATATTGTTCTGAAAATAAAGGATGAATTCAATAAGCAGTTTGACGCGGGATTCTTGTAAGAAGTAAAGTACTCCGAATGGGTGGCTAACATTGTGCCTGTTCCTAAGAAGGATGGGAAGGTACTAATGTGTGTTGATTACAGAGATCTGAACAAAGCAAGCCCAAAGGATAATTTTCCTTTGCCACACATTGATACTTTAGTAGACAACACAGCAGGGTATTCGTTGTTCTCTTTCATGGATGGTTTCTCAGGATACAATCAGATAAAGATGCATCCAGAAGACATGGATAAAACTACCTTCATAACCTTGTGGGGCACCTTTTGTTACAAAGTAATGCCATTTGGATTGAAGAATGTAGGGGCAACCTACCAGCGGGCCATGGTGAACTTGTTCCACAACATGATGCATAGGGACCTTGAGGTATATGTCAATGACATGACTGCCAAATTCCGAAAAGAGAAAGAGCACATTGAGGTCTTAAGAAGGCTGTTCTTAAGGATGAGAAGATTTCAGTTGAAACTCAATCCAACAAAGTGTACCTTTGGAGCCAGATCGGGAAAGTTATTAGGCTTCGTAGTCAGTGAAAAGGGAATTGAAGTTGACTCAGACAAGGTCAGAGCCATAAGGGAGTTATCGCCACCCTGTACTCAGAAGGAAGTTCGAGGATTTCTGGGAAGGTTGAATTACATCGCTCGGTTCATCTCACAATTGACCGAGAAATGTGATCCTATCTTTCGCCTCCTCAGAAAGCATAATCAAGGTACTTGGGATGAAGAATGCCAGAATGTTTTTGAAAAGATCAAGTAGTATTTGTTGAATGCTCTGGTATTGTCTCCACCTAGCCCAGATAAACCGTTAATACTGTACTTATCAGTGTTCAGTAATTTTATGGGATGTGTGTTTGGTCAACATGACGAGTCGGGAAAAAAGGAAAAGGCAATTTATTATCTCAGTAAAAAATTCACTGACTGTGAAATGAGATATTCACCAATTGAAAAGCTGTGTTGTGCGCTGATTTGGACTACCCGGAGATTAAGACAGTACATGCTATACCATACCACTTGGCTTATCTCAAAGCTAGATCCATTGAAATACATGATGGAATCAACGGCTCTAAATGGGAGAACGGCGAGATGGAAAATTTTACTTTCAGAGTTTGATATAGTCTACGTAAGTCAGAAGGCTATAAAAGGAAGTGCGGTGGCTGACTTCTTGGCCAGTAGAGCTCTAGAAGATTATGAGCTATTGAACTTTGATTTTCCAAATGAGGAGTTAATGTATATAGAAATGACCGAAGATTCTCCATGGAGGCTCAATTTTGATGGGGCTTCTAATGCAGTTGGCAATGGAATTGGGGCAGTCTTGGTATCCCCTAATGGCGATCATTACCCATTCACGTGCAAGTTGGACTTTGATTGCACGAGTAATATGGCTGAGTATGAAGCATGCATTATGGGACTTCAAGCAGCCATAGAGCGAGGTATAAAAACCTTAGAAGTATATGGAGATTCTGCATTGGTAATTTATCAGCTTAGAGGTCAATGGGAGACAAAGGACCCTAAATTGATCAATTATCGAAAGGTAGTTTTGGGGTTACTTGAGGAATTTGATGATATCACCTTTAATTATCTTTCACGAGACAAAAATCAGATGGCAGATGCTTTAGCAACCTTGGCCTCAATGATTAAAGCAAATAAAGAGGAAGAGGTGAGACCAATTCAAATGAGTGTCTATGAGGCTCCAGCTAGCTATTGTAATATTGAAGAGGAAGAAAAGGATGATAACCCATGGTATCAGGATATATTGCGATATGTGAGAGATCGTAAATATCCAGAACAGGCAACTGAAAATGACAAACAAACTTTGAGAAAGTTAGCTTGTGACTATGTCTTGGACGGGGATATCCTGTACAAGAGAAGGAAAGACCAAGTACTTTTGAGATGTGTTGATGCTGTGGAAGCTAAGCTGATTTTAGAAGAAGTTCATGAAGGTGTATGTGGGATGCATACAAATGGGTTCATGATGGCCAGACAAATCATGAGGTTTGGTTATTATTGGGCCACCATGGAAGGGGACTGTATCAACTATGCCAAGAAATGCCATAAGTGTCAGATTTATGAGGACAAAATTCATGTACCACCATCACCTTTACATGTTATGACTTCTCCATGGCCCTTCTCCATGTGGGGCATGGATGTCATTGGACCAATATCGCTGAAAGCTTCGAATGGACATCAGTTTATTTTCGTGGTAATCGACTACTTCACAAAATGGGTAGAAGCCGCTTCTTACGCAAATGTTACTAAATCCGCTGTAAGTTGATTTTTGAAGAAAGAGATTATTTGTCAGTATGGAATGCCTAAGAAGATCATATCCGATAATGCATTGAACTTAAACAACAAAATGATAGCAGAGGTTTGCGACCAGTTCAAGATCAAGCATCACAATTCTTCTCCCTATCGTCCAAAAATGAATGGGGCAGTGGAGGCCGCCAACAAGAACATTAAGAAAATAGTGGGAAAGATGACTGAGACTTATAGAGATTGGCATGAGAAGCTACCATTTGCACTCCTAGCATATCGAACATCTATCAGAACCTCTACTGGGGCAACCCCATTCTCATTAGTTTATGGGATGGAAGTAGTGTTGCCTATTAAAGTAGAAATACCTTCTCTCCATATTTTGACCGAGATAAGGTTGGATGAAGCTGAATGAGTTCAATCCCGGTATGATCAGTTAAACTTGATTAAGAAAAAGAGGCTGAGAGCCATCCGACATGGTCAGATGTATCAGAAGCGTATGATGCGAGCCTATGATAAAAAGGTTCGTCCAAGGGAATTCCATGAGGGGGATCTCATGCTGAAAAAGATCCTTCCTATTCAAAAAGACTTTAGGGGAAAATAGATGTCGAATTGGGAAGGGCTGTACGTTGTGAATAAAGCTTTCTCTGGCAGTGCATTGATTTTGACAGAAATGGATGGGAAGAGCTTACCCAATCCAGTGAACTCAGACTCAGTCAAAACGTACTTTGTCTAAAGGAGAGGAGAATCCAAGGTGAAAACCCGTAAAGGGCGCTTTGAATTTTTGACAAAAAAAAAATAGAGAGGTCAAGGTGAAAACCCGCAAAGGGCGCCTTGTGACCAAAGGGGTTTTGAGTTGAAAACCCGAAAGGGCAGCTCAAATTTTGAAAGGCATACATCAATTTGGCTATATTTGACTCAACAAAAAAGTAAAGCACGTTGCATATTGGGGCATCAACAAAGTACTTTGGGTCTTTTAAACACATGTCGAACTCAAGAAAGATTTCATAGAGCTGGTGTATAGACGCTCAAGCGGCGATATTTGGAGCATCTAACTTTTATCCTGTTTGCTATCTTTAGATTCTATTTCTTCTCAAAGATATGCTATCAGATTTATTTCCTTTGTATTTTTTACAATTCATTCAAATTTAATTATTCTTGAAGATTTATTCATCTTTTATTATTCTTGAAATATGTTGCATTGAAATAATGATAGATGAACTAAAATATTTTTACAAACGAAGTTTTGCACATTACTTTGGAATTTCTAGATAACGCAAGAAACTAAAACAGGATAATTGTTCGAGAAATTCACGTAAGTAAGGGATGAAGGAACTCGTGGAATTTCTTCCTTCCAGTCCAAAAGGAAAATGGACAAAACCAATGATTCAATTCTTACAGATATCCTCAGTAGATTGTAGCATTGGAGGAAGGCCTACAGGCTGAGCAAGAATGAAATTTTGAGAAAAGAAAAGACAAATAAAGGAATGAATGGTGGCACCTAGGATAGGGGTCATATTCACAGCATTTTGCATCATAACATGTTTAATTAGGGACATTCGACTCACTTCGAGCATAGCATCCTAATCATCAGGCATAATCATTCTATAGGTAATCGAGGACATAGCAGATTTGACTCTCAGATGTTCTCAAGCAGACCTAAGATGATTTGACATCCTTGTGCTTACAAGGAACAAATCGAAGACATAGCTGATTTGGCATTCACGTGTTTACGATAAAGCAAATCTAAGATGATTTGTCGTCTCTGTATTGTCAGAGAACAAATCGAAGTTTGGCATCTCCATTTCGACGGAGAACAGACGCATAACAGATCTAACCTTCAGATGTTTATACTGAAGTAGATCCAAGATGATTTGGTATTCTTGTGTTTACCAAAAACAAATCGAGGACATAGCAGATTTGACTCTCAGATGTTCTCAAACAGATTTAAGATGATTCGACATCCTTATGCTTACAAGGAGCAAATCGAAGACATAGCTGATTTGGCATTCACGTGTTTACGATGAAGCAAATCTAAGATGATTTGTCGTCTCTGTATTGTCAGAGAACAAATCAAAGTCAGGTATCTCCATATTCGATAGAGGGCAGACACATAGCAGATCTAACCTTCAGATGTTTAAACTGAAGCAGATCCAAGATGATTTGGTATTCTTGTGTTTACAAGGAACAAATCGAGGACATAGCAGATTTGACTCTCAGATGTTCTTAAATAGATCCAGGATGATTTGGCATCCTTGTGCTTACAAGGAGCAAATCAAAGACATAGCTGATTTGGCTTTCGCGTGCTTATGAAGCAAATCTAAGATGATTTGGCATCTCTGTATGGTCAGGGAACAAATCGAAGAAGTAGATTTGGCGTCTCTGTGTTCGGCAAATCGAAGATATCAATATGACAGTCATAAGTTTTCAAGAAGCCGATCGGAGATATCAACATGGCATTCCTGAGGTTGTAGGGAGCAGATAGGTTGAAGTCCATTCGAGGAAAAGATTTCAAAGACTGGGCCAGACAGGGCAAATTTGGTCTTTTATGGTCTTTGCTCGATTCCTATTATATAGTAATGAGCAAAGAGGGGCAGCTATAATAACCAAAATTCGCCCGGGCTTTAAAATTGAAAAACAAAAAATAATTGTTTATTTAACAATCCTTTTACAGTCCAAAAAAAATTAAAACCCAGCAGCCCAAACACAATTACACCCAAAAGCCCATACTAGTTACAACCCAACATCCAATACTCTTGAACTAGTCCAGTAATCCAGGACTTAGTTGGCCCAATTGACCCAACCCGTTTCTAGTTTCGGGAAACCCTAGCTAGGGTTTGCGCCGTAACTCCCAAATCGTACCAAGCAACGGAAGACCTAGCGCAGCAATCAGCCCAAGAGTCACACCCTTCGACTCATGACCGTTCATCTCGCAGTGACTCGTATCGCGCCGCGATCTATGGCTGAATCAACGCCGGTGGTTTACTCTTCTTGATCGCCTACAAAATGGAAAGAAAAACGACAGAAAAGAAACAAGAATAGCAAGGAATAATTTCAAATATGTAAACAATGCTATGTATAGTAGCTATAAAAGCCTGAATCAAATACAATGTAAAGGAGTTTTTTTTTTGGAAGATATACAGCAAATATACATGTATATTTATAGAAGATACAAGAAGTATTTACTTACTTAAAGGTGGTTTTGCTATATCTTTTAGTCTGAGTTCAACGCATAAAAGTGGTTTCTTTTTAAAAAAGAGAAAACAGTTAAGTTTACAAGAAGGGACGGCTTACTGGCGTTTGGCCGAGAGGAAGGAAGGTTTTTAGCCTTTCAGTCACTGTATACATCGGCGCGTATAGCGTGTGGATACTCGTGGTCCAATAGTCGGAGGCCTGAGGCCAAGGCCGAAGAATCCCCCCTTATTTCCTC
The DNA here is from genome assembly GCA_025698475.1 of Gossypium anomalum. Lineage (NCBI taxonomy): Eukaryota > Viridiplantae > Streptophyta > Magnoliopsida > Malvales > Malvaceae > Gossypium > Gossypium anomalum. The sequence goes on from CM046961.1 coordinate 17,696,089, forward strand.
ATTCAGAGCATTTTAGCCTTTTTTTTTCTAAACTAATTGCTAAATGAGTTTTAGGCTTAAATTTTAGCCTATATAATCCAACTGAAACGGCACCGTATTAGGCAGAGGATCCGCGTGTTGACCCGATTACCCGGGAAAGATATGCGTGTTTTCGTAAGATGGGTTAATTACCCAATTGGTGCTCTCGCAATTCTTATTTTTTTATTCCATTTTATTTGTTTTTTAATTTATCTCTAATATTTTAATTTTGTTTCAATTTAGTCCTCTTGGTGATTTTAAAACAATATTCAGAAAACGGCGTCGTTTAGAATTAGGGCAAATTGCCCAGTGAGTCCTCTGAACCTAACGCGCATTTCAAATTAGCCTAGGATTTTCATTATTTTGCAAATTACCCTAGATTTTCTAATTAAATTCAATTTTAAACGTTTTATATTTTAATTTACTTTAAATACTTTATATATTTTTTAAATATTAGTTATATATTATCCATTAGTTTTTTTTTATCATATATTTTATCTATAAATTATATTATAAATATATTTTCCTCTTTATATATTTTTATAGATTGTATTATTATTTACTAAATTTGTAAATGGCAAATAAACTAAAATATTAATAAATAATAGTATATATATTATCCTTATTTATAATAGTATTCATATTTCATTTATATATTACACCTATTCGTATTTTATATATTTTTTAACTATATATTATTTATTTTGTTTTTCTATACTAATTATTTTGTCATATTTTTATATACAAAATGCTTATTGTATTTTTATTATTTTATATTATGATTCCTTATGTTTTATTCATATTATAGTATTATATAACTTGTTTTAAACATCTTAATTTATATTTTTGGTATTGTTTTTATCAATAATTACTCACTTTATTTCATGTTTTAACATATATTATGTTAATATATTATATGATGGTCTCATAATTTTATTAAGTGATGAGTGCTTGACATATTTTATATATATGTGCCAAATTATATATTATGCATCATTTCTTGTTATTAATATGTTTAAATATATGTTGAATTACATGTTTATGTGTTCTCACCCATTTTTTTGATTTCGTAGACCAAAATTAATGTTTTAAAACAAAACATTTTATAAGGTGATCCAATCACACCTAAAAAGATTGGTGGCAACTCCCGTTTTTGTTTTTCTTAAAGTAGATTCCCATTTTTCAAAAACACGATTTAAAAATGGTTTCGACAGTACATATATATTTTATCCTTATTTTTATAATATTTATCATATTATTTATATTTCATTATATTTTACTTATATATTACATATCATATATTATTATATATTATTCCCTATATTATCTCCCTTTTATTATATATGTTATTTATTATTTATTAGTATATAAAAATTAAATTTGTAAATTATTATAAAATAATACATATATTGTTATTATATATATTTAATGTCTATATTTAAAATTCACTACAAAATTTTGTTCTAATTTAACATCCCTTTTATATATATATATCAAGCTACTATATTAAATGATATTTTTTATTTACTTATATTGATTAAATTTTTTTTTTCATTTTGTTTTTTATTAGATATTGTCTTAACACGCTAATTTCATCTTTTAAATTATTGGTTATTTATCATGTGATTTATTTATTGTTATGTATTCGTGTGCAAATTGATCATTTTATGTTATTATCTTAAAAATATATTAGCATGAAGTATTATTATATGTTTAATATTCATTATTCTTGCTGCTTGGCACTTTTGTACGAAATGATAATGTGTATATTCATGTTATTTGTGATTATGTATGTATGAAATGCTAAAGTATATTGTGTGATTTATGTCATATTTACCATTTTCAACATTATATTTGTATGAAATGTTAAAATAGGTAGCTTAATTAATCCAACGTTGATCTTTTGTAATAGGTTAAATGCATCATCGTTTTCTTATTTCATTTAATCAAAAGGAATTTTAAAAAACAAGGCAATGTCTTTTGTATTTAGGAATTCGAGAAAAAGTACCCTAACATGCTGGGTTGCGATTTCCCGTTTGTCTAAATATCTAAAGTATCCTTTTAATAGATTTTATAAATCACGAGATTTTTTTGTTACGAAAGTTTATGAATATCGTGTCCAATCAAGCTGGAGGTGATGTTCGCATTCTTTTGGAACGAAAGAATTTTGACTTTCAACTCAAATTATTATGGTTTTAAAAGAGATCTTATTGCTAAAATTTTTTCAAGCTTTTGACATTAAGATGAAAATATTCAATTTGGTACCAATTTTGGGCGTTACGAGGGTGCTAATCCTTCCTCGTGCGTAACTGACTCTCGAACCTATTTTCTCGTAATTTCGTAGACCAAAATGTTTTATAAAGTGATCCAATCACACTTTAAAATGTTGGTGGCGACTCCCGTTTTCGAAATACCCTCTCTATTTTTAAAGAGGTTTCGACAAAATAAATATCAATTATAGTGATTGAGTAGTGGTGGAGCTATCCTTGATGATCTGAGTTCGAATTCGTTCCTTCTCAATAATTTTTTTTGGTGCAAAACTTTTTTAAACCTTAACAAAGATCATCCTATGTTTTAATTATTTTCTTGTTAAAATGATCACAAGGAAGTGAAATGGCCTAGTGGTTAAAAGTTTAAAAAGTTTCCTAATTGTCCTCATCTACATCTTTTAATTTAATTTTTTTGTGATTTTTCTCATGAGCTTAAAGCCTTTGCCGTCCAACCTAGCTTGCCATAATAGGGGAAGATTCTTTCCTTTTCTTTTAGTCAACATACCATAATTGTGGAGACCATGATCCCCTTTTTACTCTTTTGTCCCCCTAACTTGCCATCTCTCCATTTTTTCCTTATGAATGGTTCATTGAACCTAGATAAGGTTGAGCACACTTTTTCCATCCATTCTCTCACTCTCCTCCCCACATTGCTACACCATCCATTTTTCCACCCCATTTCCTCTTTTTTTTTCTCCCCAATTCCTTTTTTCTTTTTTCTCTCTTTTGATTAGATCTCAACCTCTTTTTTTTGTTTTCTTTTTCTTTTTCTCCATCCGTTCCAAGCTTTGCATCGCCATCACCTCATTTCCAAACCACCACCTTTCCACCTCTCCCCTCTCATTTTTCTCCAAACGCCACCTCTTGCGCCGTCCTCCACCATCGTGGCAACCACCGTGCACCACCGCACAACTTCTCCCTTTTTCTTTTTTTCTTTCTCTTCTCATTTCTCCTCTTTTAAGAAAGTGACTGTACCCATATTCTTTCCTTCTCCTTTGCCGAACCGCTGTCTTCGCCGTCGATGATGGAGATCTCATTTCAAATGTTCATTATTTTTTTATATAGTCAAAAATTCTGCATTAAATATTTTTTTAATACCTAATTCTAAACTCTATTTTTCTTGGGCTTATTTTCGAATAATTCTCCTTTTAGATCATTCTTTCCCTTTCGATTCTTGACCATTACAATCTATCGAACCTTCTGTTTCAACATAGTAAGTATAATAGTATGGGTTGTGAAGAAATATTTTTCTTCTCCTTATTTTTCTTCCTTTGGCTGAATACTTTAGAGAGCCTTAGTAAATTATTTTTTCATGTATTAGCATCTCTTATGTCATGTATTGTTGAAGGGTCGATCAACATTGACCTGAGAGACCACTAAATGTTGGGATTTAAATCGCTTATCTGGGAGATGATTTTAAGGGTAAATGATAATGGCAAAATCAACACCACTATTGTATCAACCTTATTGAAGATTTTTATTAACGTAAGATCACTATTGTTGATTGAATAGGTAATCTAATTGTTAGACCCACGTGTGGGCATTCTTAAAGATTTGTTGCATATCAAATCTACGATCAAGTGTGGGTTTTAACATTAAACTAAATTAAGTCTTTGGTTTATATTGATAAAAATATTGTTATTTAAATAATGCTATTGATAAGGATACTTTATGTATCCATAAAGAGAGACAAACCATCGATATGGATTTTATCAAGTATTTCCCCAAACCGTATATGTTGTGAAAAGCATGTTGTGTGATATTGATGCTTATTATTGATTTGAAAAATCTGTACATCTCATTCTCATGTTATGTGATTATGTGGCATACGTAATGTTTGCATGAAAATAAATTATGAAATTTTCGTACCATGTGTACATATGAGATTTGCATGTTAAACATGCCTATATGATTTGAGTGATTATAGCCATATCACATGCATGGAGAGGGATATGTGAAAGGTGGAAGTATGTGGCAGATTATCTGTATTAATGTGACATTGTTCACGATTTTAATTATGTGGCAGTATATCTGTGATTTTGGTGGCTTGTCCACGATATTGATTATTGGTAGTTTATCTGCGATTTTGGTGACACTGATCACAATTTGGTGTGTTGGATGGACGAGTTCTAGGGAACTCAATTTTGGTGTGTAGTGGAGATGGGTCGGACCATTTTCATAAAATCAACATTGTTTTACGAAATGTGCATTGACATGATCATGCATAGTATAAGTGTAAAATATTAAGTTATATGAAATTGATATGATTATTATGATTGTATAATGTATATGTTTATATATAGGGGTAAGAAAAACTCGATCCGACTCAAAAAAATTGAAAAAAAATTCGAATTTCGAGTTAAATGAGTCTAGTTATTTGAGTCAACTCGAATTTTTTTTTCAAATTTTGAGTTTGAATCGAGTTTAATTTTTGAATTCGAATTACTCAAATAATTCGAATAAACCAAATACCAAACTATAATATTTTACATTTTTACCCCAAACCTCCAAACTATTTTACTTTTCCCTCAATACTTTTACCCTCTCCTAGTTTCCCCCTAAAGCTTTTACTCTCGTCCCATCCCACCCCCTACCCCAAACTTATTTTCCCCCCATATTTTTTTGGGAATATTTCCCCCCAAAATTTTACTCCCCCAATCCTCAAAGCTTTTTATTTTTCCAATAAACTTTTATTTTTCACCCTTTACCCTCAAATAAAAAATCATCCAAAAAAATCCCTAAACCTAAATAGTAATAATTTTATTTATATCTACTATTTATTTTATTCAATTAAATTTCACATTTTGTACTATTTATATTATTAAATTGTTTAATCATATTAAATCTTTATAAATTTCTATTAAAATTGAATTATTGATGATGCCATAAAATATTCATTTTAAAATTTTATGTTGATATTAATTTCACAATTTATCTTTGGGATAACTTTTATTAAAAAATCTTTTTTTATATTTGATATATTTTTTAATTTTAAAATACATAGTGACAAAAATCAAAAGATGGAAGCAACTAAGCAAGCAAAGAAGCTAACCTGTATATAAAACATTAATAAATAAATTACGAGGAGATGAAAGTTAAGGGCAAATTTGATTACGGTGGGTGACAATCGTTACAAGGAACCAAATTTATTTTTCTAATTTAACTCGAACAAATATATTTGATTCGATTCAAATTCCATCTCACTCGACTTGATTCAAAAAAAATTCTTATCGAGTTAGGATGATAAAATATGATTCGTCAACTCGATTAACTAGAAAGTTTTTCATTCGATTCGATTCGGTCGAACGCTCACCCCCTATTTATATGTAAGTGATTGTGTTTATGTTAATCTCACATTGAGCTTTATAACTCACCCCCTTTAGTTTTCTGATTTTACAGATAATCCTGAGGTTAGGATTCGATGATAGTATTTGGACGAGTTTCTCGGAAGTCTTTTTAAATTAAAGTAATTAAATTTGTTTTTGATATTTTGGGTTTGTAATAAATTTGAGTACGGACTGTGGCATGAGACTTTATTTTGGGGATTTTTAATTCTGATTTGCATAAATTACTTGCATGATTTAAGTTTTTTTTTTAAAAACTGCATAAATTAGTATTTGATAAGATTTCGCTTGAAACTTGGTTTTTAAATAGAATATGTTAATAACACATTTTTTGCTGCATTTCTGAAAAATGAGTTTTTAATAAAATTATACTTAGTTTTTAAAATTATTAATGTCTTAGTTTTCAAAATTATTAATGTTTACAAATGAGTTTTCTAAAGACATTTGATTTATAAAGTTAATATGTTTTTATTTCCAAAATAATGACGAATAACCAAGTTCTCCAATTTTGAATAAAAAGATAAATGATTTAGGAGTATAATTGAAAATCTAAAATAGTTTTGAATAAATGATTGAATGTTTACAACAAGATATTATTTATTTTGATTTCTGATATTTGCACGGTTTTTATGAAATTAAAATAAATGCTTTATTTTGATCACAAAAATTAAAAAAGTAAATGCTTTATTTCATTTGTTTTGAATTGATAAGCCAATAGTTTTAAAATTTTGAAAGTTTATTTCGGCCATTTTCGTGAACCAATGGTTTTGAAATGAGATTGAAAAGAAAGTTGAACATTCGATTTTACTAGTTTTGAATGAACTGCGTAAATGGTTTAAAAGAAGTACGTTTGAAATTAAGAAAACTTTCTCTAGGCCATTTCAGTGGCTAATGTAGCTTTTCGAATCCAACCATAATGACTGGGTTGGGTTTGGGGTGTTACAGTATCAAAGGAGCAGACTGCCTTCAGTGACACAACCGCCTCCGAACGTACAAACGTCCAAAGTACAAATCTTGCACAAAAGATATGGAAACGCGGTATCCACAAATACATGTGTCAGGTTGTAATATAGTTAGAATGGAGTAGGTGACTACTCGGAGGATCATACCCAAGGGAGGCGAGCATTAAATTAATTCTAACTTGCACTTAAATAGATCTAATAATACAATAGTCAGATTATAGTACAAATGATTAAAAGAAGGGTTTTTGGATGAATGATAATAAAATAATAAGAAAAGAAATAACGAAAAATAAACGAAAAGCAAGAAATTAAATAAGAGAATATATATCAAATATTGGCATAGGTGATTAGCTCGCATTGGTAATTGTGATCAATTGTCGTATCGAGTTTTCTCGTTCAATCAACTAGTCAACACCCTAACAGGATCTTTTGATACGTCCACTGGAATATTGAGTCGACAAGAACTATTTATCTTCCGACCTCACAGCCCAGACCAATTAAGGGTTAAGGTGTTCACGGATATGCCATACCAATTTTGGGTTAATTCCCACCTTGATGGCTTCCTAGGGTTTAGGTTCTTCCTTTTCTGAACAACTGATATGTTGAGAAGTCCCTACAAAATAGTTAATTATGCATACCTCCACTCTCTAATCCCTACAAGAGGATTAGTTCCTCATGGATCTAGTAAACCGTATAAACCTGAATGAAAGAATAAACATGAAGAACAATTTCAAGAGTAATAGTTTAGAAGAAGCCTGATTGTATTGACTTTAAATGCAAAATCCTCATAGAGTTTGAGAATAATTTTGGGATCTGATTTCTTCCCGAAAGTAAATAACAAGAATATAAATAAAGTCTAAACCCTATAAGAAAAGAAAAACTAAAGTCTAAAACTAAAGAGAAAATTATACAAAGGAAAAAGGTGTCCATAACATGTGTTAGATGAGCCTATTTATAGACTTAGGATGGTCGTTGTCCTTAATCTTAGGTCAGCTGACGTTCCCGAGTTTAAAGTTTGATTATTCAGACCTAAATGCCCTTAGCTCGTGTTAATTTCCCGTATAGAGGCGATGTCGCGACACACCAAGTCCTGTGTCAGGACATCGAGGGCAGTATGCTTAGCTTCAGGGTGTCTTTAGGGGTATGTCGCGACATCCTCAGGCTGTGTCGTGAGATTAAAGGTAGTCTTGGGTTTCTTCAGTTTTGCTCCCTATGTTACAACATCTAATACTCTTTGTTGCAACCTAGAGACCAATATTGATTTAATACACCTTCTAATAGTTCTTTCGCACTCACAAAACATATTAGTTCACCCTTAGGTCTCATTCGGTCCCTAAGGTCAATAAAAGACTCAAATAATATTTTTTATTACACTTTAACTAAACTTGCTGAAATGTAATTAAAACATAACTAAATTGCTTATGTTCAAGCTCCCAAAGTGTGAAAACTAGTTTAATTTACTACACCAAATTGCTATAGATCATGTCATGACATAGCTATAGGGTGTCACAACACAGCCCTGAAGACACGCCCAAGCCAGTAGACTACCAACTGTGTCGTGACACAGGCAAGAGGGTGTTGCGACATCAACATGATGAGCCTAATTAATAAGTCAAGGGTGTTTCCATCTGCACAACAAACTTTAAAGAAGATTAGTCAGCTAAATTAGGTCAAAGACCAATGACCAACCCATGCGTATAAATAGGATTGCTTTGCATAGTTTATGGACAATTTTTTACTAAGTTTTATTTTTGTTTTCTATTTAGTTTTATTTTTACTTGTAATTTAGGTTTTTTTAAGTTGTAAGTGTAGTTTAGTTTTTATTTCATTCTTTGCGGAATTTAGATTATGGATCCACTAAACTATTCGATGGATTACCATTCGCGCCACTATTAATATATCAAGATCCTTCTCATCTCATCTCATCTCTTTTCTTGATTTATTTTTAATCTTTATATTTTTAATCGAGTTCATGATATGTGTCAGATCCATGGGGAACTAATCTGCTCATGGGAGATTAACGAGTGGATGTGGGATTAATTAGTTTCTATGTAGGGTTTCTTAGGTTTCTTAGTGGATCAACTGGTTTGGATAGGAAGAACTTAAAATCCTAGGCCTGCTGACCCTAGGAAGTCATATAGGTAAGAATGAACCCAAAATTTGTATTATCTATTCGTGAAAACCTTACCTCAATCCTATTTGGACTGTGAGGTTGAGACATAAGTAGTTCTTGCCAACTTATTAGTTAGTGGAAGGCTGTGAAGCCATACTAGGTTAATGAGTAGATGATTGGATAGAACCCAAAATATGAGTTAATTATGAACACTGAAGTGAGCTAGTTTTCTGTCAATTAGATCTTATTAAATCTATAATTTTTCCCGACTGTTTTTATGTTCTTTAATTAGTTTAATAAAATGGTTTCTATCACTACCTTAGCATTCATCGTAATATGGTTTAATTAAAATACTAACTACACCCATTAACATAGAAATTAGGATTAGTTTAGTCTTGCCTCCCTTGGGTACGGTCCTCAGAGTATTTCCATACTTTGTTGTATAACTATATTACAACCTGACACGTATACTTGCGAAGATCGCCTAACACTCATATTTGATTGCAATATTCATACTCTAGACGTTAGTATGTCCGAAGGCGGTCAGGAGGGCAGTTCATCTTCGCAAAGCTCTAATTTATTTTCTTTTAGGTTTTAGATTTGTTCTTGCTATTTCTTTAAAGTTTATTTAGGCCATTTTTCCTCTAAGTTTGTTTGGTGTTTGCACAGACAAGACATTAACTGCACCAACCCACTTGACCAATCAGAGCGGAGGTTGGTTGGGGGATGTATTGGCTTCTTAATTTTTTTTAATATCTTTAGTTATTTTCCTTTAAAAAAAAGTGTTGGTTTTTTTATATATATTGAGAGAAGATCATATTTTATATTATATTTAAATATGCAAGAGCTTAAGAGAATAAATCAAATAACAATTTTTTTATGAAACAAATAAGATATGTTCTTTATACATATTGATCGGACTCGTCTAATCGCCTAGTAATCTTAAACAAATAACTTTTGACATTCAACTAAAAATTTATTTAAATTAATTATAAAATATAAATATTTATTATTTTTAAAAAAAATATTAGTTACAAGTATCATGGAGGCCTCTGTATTTAAAGTAAATTTTATTTTACCCTTTTTACTTAAAAAATGCAAATTAGTCCTTGTACATTAGATTAAAGGGCAAATTGATGCTTTTTATTAAAAAATTTATCCATTTCTATTGTTAAAAACTGGACTGGTTGAAAGAATAATCAAATAGTTACACGTAGAATGCCACGTGTACCTCATCCTGACATATAAGACCTAATTTTAACAATAGAAATAGATGAAATATTTAACAAGAGGACTAGTTTGCTCTTTAATCTAATGTACAAGGACCAATTTGCCTAATTTTAAGTAGAAGGGGCAAAATACAATCTAACTCCTAATATAAGGGCCTTCACGGTACATTATAATAAAATGCTTATAAGTTAGAAAAGCCTTTAAGAAAAAAAAAAAATCAATTAAGCCCTATATCAAATTCGCACTCAATTAAACCCATGTCGTGAACTAAAATAATCAATTGAGCCTCTCCATTAACAATTTTCATTATTGACCACGTTGGCTGTTAAAATAAATTGACGGGCCAATCAGATGGTGACATGTGACAACTTTTGGGTCAATCTAATATAATTCCCATAAAAATGATTAAAAAATAATAAAAAACAATAAAAAAAAAACCTAGAAAAATTATAAAAATATAAAAATATAAAAGTATAAAAAATATAAAAATTATTAAATATTAAAAATATGAAAATTGATATAAACTTATAAAAACTATTAAAAACTATAAAATATTATAAATTATAAAAATTCTAATAAATTATAAAATTAATAAAAACATATTTAAAATTTTATAAAAACATATTAAAATTTTAAAAAAATCATAAAAATTATGGAAAAATATAAAAAAAATCTTAAAAGTATTAAAAAGATTAAAATTGATATAAACTTATAAAAATTATAAAAAAATCATAAAAACTTGAACTAGACTAGACCGATTAGATCAAAACTAGCAAGGGTATCAGTTCGGAGAAAAGCCATTAGACTGATTGACGTAGGAATTAGATGGTTGAGCCAATTTTTTTATTTTTTTAATATCAGTCGAGCTAGTAAACTGGTGGCCTGATCGATTTGACCATCAATCTGGTTTTGAAAATCCTGGGGCAATGAAATTTTGGTTTGATAAAAAAATTAAAAATAAAAAATCGGTTCAATCGTCCGGCTCCCAGGTCAACCGATCTAATGACTTTCCCAGGACTAGTAACCTTGTTGATTTTGGGCTGACTAGTTTGGTTCAGATTTATAAGATTTTTATAAATTTATTCAATTTTAATATTTTTTTATATTTTTACAAATTTTTATTATTTTTAAGAATTATAAATATTTTAAATAAGTTTTATTAATTTTATAAATTATTAAAATTTATTAGAAAATTATTAGAATTTATAATTTTAATAAGTTTATATCAATGTTAATAATTTTAATATTCAATATTAATTTTTTATAATTTTTTTAGTTTTTAATTTTAATCATTTTTATGGAAAAAATATTAGATTATACCAAAAGCTGCCACGTGTCACCATAAGTAATGACCTGATTTTCGTTGGTCTCGGAAAAGTTAATTTCGGGGTCGAATCTATTAAATCAAGCTGTTCAAAATTTTAATCGAACAATTACGAAATGAGTGTGAAAATAGAAAATAGAAATATTAGTAATTAAATGAGAATATAATTATTTAATAATTAATTAAGGAATGTAACCTCCTCAACTTGGCCTAGACTTAAACCTGAATTTAGGAGATTAACTCGGCCACTGAAATGATCTAGTAGCGATTGAGGTTTAAAAACTGTCAATTTGAAAACATTTGTTTGTCTTAGAAGAATTCTTAGCTTATTTTCAGTATAGTACATGAAATTGAAAACTTAGTTAACTTTTAGATTTATTTACTACTAAATACTAATTTATAATCTAGTAGCAGAAAAGTGATTTTTACTTGGTTTTAGTAAAATTTATAATTCATGTATAATAGTTTATAATCCATATTTCAACATTTAAGAAAAACAATTTAAATGTCCTGCGTGCTAAATAAAACTAAAACCTAAGTCCCATGCCATGATTTAAATAAAATATTGCAATTCTTGAATAACAAAAAATTTCGAATAATAAATCCAAAATATTTTATTAAAGAAAACCCAAGCCGAGTGTATTCTATTTTTGTGCCTGCGTCTTAACCTTTTGGGTTAACTGTGTAGATAGAAAAAAAAGGGAGTGAGCCATAAAGCTTAGTATGAGTTCAATCACAAGAAAACTGGTGCAAACAGTAGACAAAACATACAAAATATCAATTCATAGAATAAATCACAATTACTTAGTAATGCAAAATATCAGTAAATCAGATCAATTCATCAACATAATATCTCAATGTTCAAAGCCATGTATGTGTCTTATGAATGCAATGCAATTTCAATTAATCAGAATAGGTCTAACCAAACTCCACTACATACCACAATAGGAGTTCCCCAGAACACGTCTAACTTTACACCACTGTGTGGATGAACCACTAACGTTGCAATTGAACTGCTAGTATGGTGTAGATAAACCGCTAATAATAAAAAAGGGTGGATGAATCACCGAGGTTTTTTTTTTGTTGATAAAACAATTATTGCAGACAAACGACCAGTAGGTTGTGGATGCACAACATATTTCCAGATTAAAGCTGCTAATACGGTGTGGACAAACCACTAATTGTGTAGACAACCTGTAAACACTTATTCTGTACATATAGTCCCACCCCATGCAATACAATATGGCAAGCTCAAATAGATCAATACAATAGAATTTAATTATGCTTTTAACAAAACAATTCGGTAGCAACCAGTATGCCTATAACAATTCAAGTTAATAGCAAATAATATGCTTATAGTAGATCAACTCAGTAGCAAATAGTCATTCTTATTAAGTGTTCGGATTAACGGTATCATAAGGCATGATATACGTACAATTACAACAGACACATGTATTATTCACAATTCATGAAAATATTTACATAATATTAACTCAGTCAATTAGATCGTGGATTGTAGTATTATTCATGTTATAAGGGACTCAATTGAACAAAATAAAGCACTAAAAACAATTAGAGAATCAATTAGGGACTAAAGTGAACAAATCATAAAATTTTAGGCAAAACTTTAAAATTTGGAAAATAGGGGCAAAATTGTAAAATGTAAAACATAGGGGAAATTTGTAAATTTTGAAAAAAGGGGTGACATTGTAAAATCTAAAAAATATGGGAGTAATGTGGCTAGAACGTGTGGAAAGCCCTGGACCATGTGGAGGGGGTACACGACCGTCTGATTGGGCCATGTAATAGACTAAGGTTGTGTGAAAATTGCAAAATCAACCTACATGGGGGACACGATCATGTGGCGGCCTTGTGGAGGGTCCTAGGCAATGGGAGAATCGAAAAACCTAGGGTTTCTAGGGGACATGGTCGTCTGGTCCACATAGCTGGCCCACACGTCCATGTGGCCCTGATCCTAGGCACAGTTTGCCCTGATTCGCACACCTATTACCGGAATCTCAACCGAAGTCCGTCACGTTCAAAATTGATCCAAGGTACCTAATTTAGGTCCTTGAAATGACATTTATACACAAATTAATGATTGATTTTGAGATTCATCGAGATTAATCAAGATTATCGAAAGATTTGTCAAGAAACGTGATCGATTGACTAATTGATTTGAAATATTAATATTAGATAGAAATTCTATGAAATTTGGGGTCTAAATTTTAGAATGAGATCTACTTACTGAACTTGATGGAATCGATGAATTCAACAATCAGTAGAGAACCGATTTATCAAGAATTGTTTTTATATCAAAAGAAAAAATAATTTCAGTATTGGAATGACAAATTTGATGAAAAAAAAAAAGGGAGAAGAAAAAAAACAAAGAATATAAAGGGAAAAGAGGGAGAATTCAAATTGAATTAGGAAAGAAATCAAAATCCTAGAGTAATTAGGATAAGAAAGACTAAATTGCTAGGTTTTCAAACTTTTAAGAGGCTACAAGGTAAAATACCCAATTTTGACCGAAATTTAAAAGGGAAAGGGAAGTTTGGACCACTAGAACTTGGGAATACAATAAAGTAGGGAGAATGCTTAACCATTGGGCTGCTACCCACTTGTTTATTTTCTACTTCATTTAATATATATTCTAGAGTGGTTTTTATTCTAGTTTGCTGAAAATTAAAAGAAAAGAAATGGGAAGGTGTGGATAGAACCAAAGACCTCTAATGAGTGTACTAACAACTTAACCATCAAGCCTATTCAATTATTTGGTTACTCATTTCATCTAACCCCCTATATTTTGGGGCATTATAGTTCTCCTTTCCTTAAAGAAATTTTGTCCTCGAAATTTCCCTATTTACACATCAATTGCATAATCACAAAATTCGTTATTCCTTTTTTGAAAACAACCACCACGCTTTCGCTGCGCAACTCTAATTCCTATGTGGTTCCTCACTATACTTCTCCTTAAACTTCCCATGGCCAAACTACGGTAATATCAGTAGTGATTCTTTAAACTCCGCCATCTATTTTATTAGACATATTATGAATAACTTATGGATGTATGGGTCTTATATCTATTAGGTTAAAATAAATTTGATGTCATCGGGCACATCTCTTTTCTCATGACCTCTAACGGCATAAACAAGGGCGGCTTGTCTAGCCTTTGTTCGGTTTGCATTGGTTATTACAGTATTTGTGGTTCTAGTTTGACTTTGGCCCCTTAGAGGTAATTGACTCAATCTTTAGCTTTGGTCCTGATTTTAAGTTGGAGCTTGAGCTAGTTCGACTCAATGTGGACAATCCTTTATTATAGGCTCTGTCGACCCACATTTCAAACACGCACCCAATTTTCTCCAACATTCACATGTGTGGTATTTTCCACAATACATACAACTAAGAGTCTTTCCCCTAGAATTAGCTGTAATAGCTCTTTGTTGTGCTCCACCCTCTTTAGCTTATTTTATTGGATGAGAATCCGAATCAGTGGAAGAAAAATCTCTCTTAATCGAGACCTAAATTTTTTCCCATTTTTCACGTTTCACTTGTTTGATCTCTTCCACAATTTTGGCTTTCTCCATTAGGGTCTCAAACACCCGTTCCTGGAGTGGAGCAACTTGAATTTTGAGGTCAAATCATAGCCCATTTTTGAACCTCACACTCTTGTCTCGTTCCATGGTGACCATTCCTTGAGCATGACGACTGAGTCTTAGAAATTCAGCCTTGTATTCCGACACAATCTTTTTTTTTTCTTGTTTTAACTTGATAAATTCGAGCCCGCGAGCCTCCACATACTTAATGCCCACATATTTCTTTTCAAAGGCCATTTGAAAGTATTCTTAGTTTATTCAATCAGCTTGCGTACCCCTTACAACAGACTACCACCAACAATAGGCCTTTTCCTTTAACAAGGACACAATGCCTTTCAATTTTTGTTCTGGAGTACAATCTAAATCCTTCAGAATCCTTTCCGTGGACTCCATCCAATATTCTACCACAGTGGGATTCGTTCCAAAACTACCTTTAAACATTTCCACCCCATTTGATTGGAGTCTCTCCACAATAGATCTATGGCTCATCGATCCTGTTTGGGATCCAGCAACCCTTTGTAACACCCTCAACATTGCCTGTGTTACTGCGTCGTTGCCATTTTTGTAGCCTCAGCCACTATTGACGGTCGATTTCTCATTCTCCTGAGGGATTAGGTTTTCACCTTGAATAGTAAGTGGCTCTTTATGTGTAGCCTTACGCGGCCTACCCCTACCATATCTACCTTGTGTATTCACTATATTCTTGAAAGTTTTTAAATCTAAGTATATCTACAGTTTTCACATAACAGTTCAAGCATTAGATAAAGTATATCTGTAGTCTAAAAGACTTTATTTCATCTAAAGTCTCACTAGCAACAGTAACTACAGTAGGACCGGCATCGGAGTCTCAAATTTAATTTCTTATAAAAAATTAATTTTTCAAAAACTTGTGGCATTATTTTCCCAAAATACCCCTTTCTATAACATGCATGTGTCACAGGACTAGATCTTTTGTCTTGTGATCCGTACAGCCTTAGGCGATCTATTCATTCCAATCTTGCCTAAGTCAACCTAACCACTACAAGTAAGGATTCCTTTAGAATTCCTCTAAGGCACCAATTTGTATAGTGGAAGTAATTGTGCCAAAAGAAGCTACGAAAGGACAAAAGAAAGCCATAGAAAGAATACACAAAAGGTGTTTAAGTAAATGCTCTCCAAAAATTCTATTACTCTTAAGAATTCAAGATACAATGGATAATTTACAAGTGAGGGGGAGGCTCTCTATTTATAGTTGAGCTCCCCAAAACCTACGGTCTAGATTAAGTTACATCGATGGATGAGATTAGCCTATCCTTTAAATCATGGGATTTATAAGACATCCAATATCAAATTCAATCTAATCTTTACGAGATATGATTCCTATCAATCTTCTAAGATTAGTTCCCATATTTACCAAGGTAGCCTATGTTGCCATATTTTCACCATTGGGCCACCCAGGCTTCAATCTGACAGGCTTCTCCAATAGTTCATTAAATCGAGCCGGTTCTCATTGGCTAAATAATCCCTATCTAATCGATAGACCTCCATGGGGTGCATCTTGTGCCATGGTCACGACCTTTGCACTTTGGCCCGTGACATTCTCCCCTACCCATTCTCGCAACGTCCTCTTGTGTCTTCAGAATGGCACTGACTTGATTCGCCTTTAAAATCTCTCGTCGCCTTGGCTCCTTCCCGACTAGTCTTTTTATCGTGTTGTCCCTTCCATCGGAACCTTCGCCTTGGCTTTCGTTGCCTCTTAACTTAAACCATTGCACTCGTTAGTACATCTTGTTAGCAAGAAGTCTTAGCTCTAACTTGCCCCAATTATGACTTACTTAGATTGGAATCCTCTCGATTCACACATTTTGGTTTCGAATCATCCACAATCCCTCGGTTTCCTTATTGAAGAACTTTGAAAGGGTCCTTATAGTGTTTCCAAGCTAACAAGTCAGAATTCAAAACACTACCAAAGTGTTCGAAGTGTACCTTACTCGCTGCATTTACTTGTTTCAACTATTTTTGCATTACTTTTTTCCCCTTGAAGTCCGATACACAACCCACACTTCCCAAAGGTGGTAGCTCCATAGTCGACTCCATAGGCCTCATATCGGTCTCATACGCCACTAACATTTCTGAAGGGGCTTTCATAGCATTCCGGTCTATCGAGTCAATATTTCTCTCATATGAAACATCCTTGACTAGTTGGATTGATGACAACACCTTGGTCTCATCCTTCATATCCGTTGCACTGGCACAACAATTCGTGATAATGGACCAATAACAATATGAATTTGATCAACCCATGGAAACAAAACTGCCTGAATCCTGTTAAAGAAGTTTAAGCCAAGTACAAAATCATAATCATCTAACTAGATTACCTCAAATTCTTCCTTGCCTTTCAATTCATCAATTTGTAGCTCCACGTTTTAAGCTATTCCCACAATTAGGGCCTCCTCTAAATTTATCATATTCATATTCATCTTCTTATTTGATTTTCTAATCGAGAGACCAAGCTTCCTCGTAGCTTTTTTCGATATGAATAAGTTAGATGCTCTCATGTCAACAAGAGCACTCCACTTTTGACCTGCAATGTTGATGTCCACAAACATCAACCTGTCCCTATCGTTCCTCTTTGCAGGAGTGAGTACCATCGAATTAATCATCAATGTATTTTTCTCACCAGACTTCAGTTCCTCCAGCTCATCATTCTTTTTTATAGCCGAAAGCATCAATTTCTTCAGACATTTTCATGCCATGTGTGGTCCTTGAAAAAGGAAGCATTTTATCCTTTTCCCCTTGTCCCTTGGGTTGTTGGATCTTCGCTTTGCATCTCATGGTTTCCCATTGCCACTGATGCTATTGGTACTGTTGTTATCGTTGCTATGTTCCTCTTCATCTTTCTCATGGTTTCTCTCACCATTGCCCTTTCCATTGGGCTTAGACAACTCAAACTTGTCTTTCATTGGACCAAGCTCAACAAAGAACTCTGCCTCAGCCATGGCTACAGTAAATTTGGTGATTCCTTGCCTACGCAACTCATGTTTTGCCCATGGCTTTAACCCATCTTCGAACCAATAGAATGCTTCTTTCTCACTCAAGTCAGAGATTTGAAGCATCAGCTCACTAAATACATGTACATACTCTCAAACAATGCCTTATTGCGTAAGACTGCACAACTTAGCCTGAGCTTCCTTCTCGGCATAATATGGGTAATACTGCTTATTCAATTCTCTTTGGAACTCTTCTCAAGTCCCAATTGCGTTCCCATCACGTTTCTCATCCATGGACCTACGACGCCACCACAAGAGAGCAACATCAGTAAAATAAATTGAAATAATGTCTACCTTAATGGCATCATCCTCGATGCTCATCACTCAGAAGTATTGCTCCATTTCCCACAAGAAGATATCTATATCCCTTGCGGACCTTACACCGTTGAACTTCTCCAGTTTGGGAACATACATTGCTTGTTGCTTCAGTCTCGAAGTCAACATCCTATTACTCAAAGCAACTTTGTAAATCGTGAGCTCTCCTTTAAGCTCTGTGATTTCCTACTTCATGGCTAACACCATATCTTCGAGAGTATCATCCCTCTCTACCAGCTTTTCCGTAGTGGAATTGAGTATTCAATTCATCTTTTTCGCATTGGCACCGAGAGAATCCAACACAAATTTTCTGACTTGCTCTTCCATTGAGTCAAACATATTTATGCATCATTCAACCAACTCGAGCGTCTCTTTCATACCCCCTACGGATTCCTCAAGTTTAACATCCGATGTTCTAAAGCTGACAGCATGTCCCTCGATTAACTAACTTTTCTAGCCCTCTCACGGGTCTCCATTGGCTCATTTTGATCGACAACTTCTTTTGACATCCCAACTGTGCCTTCACAACCAATAGCTCGGATACCACTTGTCATTGGGCTAGATCTTTCGTCTCGCGATCCGTGCGACCTTAGGCGATCCATTTGTTTTAATCTCACCTAAGTCAGCCTAACCTCCACAAGTGAGGATTCCTTTAGAATTCCTCTAAGGCACTAATTTGTATAGTGAAAGTAATTGTGCCAAAAGAAGCTAAGAAAGAACAACAAAAAGCCACAAAAAGAATGCACGAGAGGTGTTTGAGTAAATGCTCTCCAAGAATTCTATTACTCTTAAGAATTCAAGATACAATGCATAATTTACAAGTGAGGGTGAAACTCTTTATTTATAGTTGAGCTCCCCCAAAACCTACAGTCTAGATTAAGTTACATCGACAGACGAGATTAGCCTATCCCTTAAATCATGGGATTTACAATATACACAATATCAAATCAAATCTAATCTTTACAAGATATGATTTCTATCAATCTTCTAATATTAATTCCCATGTTTACCAAGGTAGCTTATGTTGCCATATCTTCACCATTGGGCCACCCAAGCTTCAATCTGATAGGCTTCTTTAACATTTCTTTGAATTGGGCCAATTATCGATGGCTAAATGATCCCCATCTAATCTATAGACCTCTATGGGGTGCATCTTGTGCCAAGGTCACGGGCTTTGCACTTTGGCTCGTAACACATGCTTACTCATTAAAAATTCACAGTTTGAGTTTTGTAAACTTGGCTTTGATATCACCAAATGTAACCTCCCCAACTCGGCCTAGACGTTAGACCAGAATTTAAGAGATTACGTCGGCCACCAAAATGGCCTAGTAGTGATCGGGGTTTAAAAACTGTTGATTTTAAAACATTTGTTTGTCTTAAAAGAAATCTTAGCTCACTTCCAGTATAACACATGAGATTAAAAACTTGGTTAATTTTTGGATTTATTTACTACTCAATACTAATTTATAATCTAGCAGCGGAAAAGTGATTTGTACTTAGTTTTAATAAAATCTATAATTCATGCTTAATAGTTTATAATCCATATTTCAACATTTAAAAAAAAAAATTTAAATGTCATGCATGCTAAATAAACCAAAACCTAAGTCCCATGCCACAATTTAAATAAAATATTGCAGTTCCTGAATAACGAAAAATTTTGAATAATAAATCCAAATATTTTATTAAATAAAACCCGAGTCGAGTGCCTGAAAACACAAAAAATTATATACTTTTTCATACCCAATTTTACTTAAATTCATGTGTCGAAACCATTCTAAAAAGGGGATATTTTAAAAAAAAGGGAGTCGCCACCAACTTTTTTAGGTGTGATTGGATCACCTTATAAAATATTTTGGTCTACGAAAATGTGAGAGAATAGGTTCGGGAGTCGGTTACATACGAGGAAGGATTAGCACCCTCGCAAAGCCCAAAATTGGTACCAAATTGAATAATTTCTATCTTAATGTCAAAAGTTTGAAAGAATTTAAAATATGATTTTTTAAAACCGGAATAATTTGAGTTGAAAATCGAGATTCCTTCACTCCAAAAGAGTACAAACATCACATCCAGCATGATTGGACACGATATTCTTAAAATTTCGTAACTGAAATCATCTCGTGATTTACAAAATCTATTTAGAAGGATACTTTAGACATTTAGACAAACGGAAAATCGCAACCCAGCATGTTAGGGCACTACTTCCCAAATTCCTAAATACCAAAAACATTGCCTCATTTTTAAAATTCTTTTGGATTAAATGAAATATAAATTTTGTATAACAATGATGCATTTAACATATTACAAGATATTAATACTAAACAATATAAACTAGATGATACATACTTTAACATTTCATGCAAGTATAACTTAAAATAACAACATAAATAATCAATTTTCATGCAAATATATAAAAACAATAAATAACATAAAAATAACAAATAATTTATGAGATAAACTAACATATTAAAACGATACTAAATAAATCCAAAAAGACGCAAAAATAAACAAACAAATTATAAACATGTAAAAATAAGTCCAAAAAAAACTAAATACAATTAAAATTAAATGAGGTATTAAAAAATAAAATATTTAAAACAACAGATAAATAATAAAGGAGAATTTTTTAAAATGGTTATTATATATAAAATGTCGAAACCTCTTTAAAACGGGTTTTTAAAAAAAACGAAAATGGGAGTTTCCACCAATCTTTTAAAGTGTGATTGGATCACATTACAAAATGTTTTGGTCTACGAAATTATGAGAAAATAGGTTCGGGAGTCGGTTACGTACGAGGAAGGATTAGCACCCTCGTAACGCCCAAAATTGGTACCAAATTGAATAATTTTACCTTAGTGTCAGAAATTTGAAAGAATTTAGAAATAAGATTCCCTTAAAACCGTAATGCTTTGAGTTAAAAAGAATCAAGATTCCTTTGTTTTAAAAGAATACAAACATCAAATCCAGCATGATTGGACACAATATCTTTAAACTTTCGTAACTGAAATCATCCTGTAATTTGTAAAACTCGTTTAGAAGGATATTTTAGATATTTAGACAAACGAGAAATCGCAACCCAGCATGTTAGGGCACTACTTCCCGAGTTCCTGAATACCAAAAATATTGCCTCTTTTTGAAATTCCTTTTGAATCAAATGAGATTTCTTTTGTTTTAAAAATAATGATGTGTTTTACATATTATAAGAAATTAAATAAACCTAGCTACAATATGCGTGCTTTATCAATTTATGCAAATATAGTATAGAAAAATAATAAATAATGGTATAAATTACACAATATACGTTATCATTTTATGTACATATTATTATAAATAACATAATTGTTCTTGCATTATTGTTACATGCAAAATACAACGTAGAGCATAATGAATTCAATGACATAAATTGCATAATACATATATAACAATATTTCATGCAAATGTATCTTAAATCAATATAAATAATTAATTTTCATGCAAGTATGTAAACAAATAAAATAACGAATAGTCCATAAAAATTCAACCTACTAAACAAAAAAAAAAAATAAAAATAAATTATAAACTTACTAAAAGCGAATTAAATAAGATAATAATAAAGATATCTAAAAAATAGTAAAAATAATATAAGAATGATAAAGATGAGTTTTCTTTAAAGATGATTAATATATATATAGTAATACATTACATGATATAACAACTTAATATACTCTTAAAAATATATGTTATTTGTAGTAAATTTTAAAATACTAAAAATTAAAAATATAATAATAATATATGTATTATTTTATATATATTTATAAATTTAATTTTTATATACAAATAAATAATAATAAAGAAGTAATATATATATAAAATAATATATAATATGTGATATGTAATAAAATATATAAGTAAAATATAATGAAATATAAATAATACAATAAATATAAATAAGGATAATGTATATATACTATTATTTAGTAATAATTTTTAAAATATTTAATATTTTAGACAATTAATGAGTAATAAAATAATATATAATTTATATAAAAAAGGTAATGTAGGGAAATATGGTAAAATTTATAAAATATAATAGATTTGTAAACAAAATACATATATATAATAATATAAACTATATAATAGATGAAATATAAGAATAATATATTAAGTAAATTTACTTACAAAAATAAAATAATTAATATATAATATAAAATAAAATATAAATGGAATAAATAACATATAATAAAAATATAATATATAATAAAATTTATAAAAAAATGTATATAATATTATAAATAATATAAATAATATAATATAAAGAATATATATAATATTTAAAATATATTGAATTTATATAATAAAACTTAAATTTAATTTAATTTTAAAATTTTAAGGTTAATTATACATAAATTTAAAATTTTGGGCCAAATTAAAAGACTCGTTAAACCAGAGGGACTCACTGGGTAATTTGCCCTAATTCCAAAACGACGTCATCCCAAGGTAAGCTTTTTATCGGTCATTAGGACTCAATTGAAACAAAAATAAAATATAGAGGTAAAATTTAAATAAAAATAAAATGAAATTGTGAATATTAAAAAAGGAGGAAGGATCAATTGGATAATTTACCCATTTTATAAAAACACGTGGATCCTCCCCGGGTAATCGGGTCAACACGCGGATCCTTTATCTAAACGGTGTCGTTTTAATGCTTATTGAATTAAGCAAAACGACACCGTTTTTATAGGGCTATATAAGCCCTGATTTTAGTCTTAAAATCATTTTGAACCGGTGTTTTAAAAAAAACTTTAAAATTCTCTCTGAAATGAGAGGGGAAAGAGAGGTCCAGGCTCCGTCGAGCTTCCGTTTCCAGGTGCTCACACACCCACGCGCCACCACACCCGGTGGTCGGAGAGTTAAAAACCCTCGTTCTTTTCATAAATACACAGGTAACCTCTTCTTTTTTACAATATTATCAATTTTTGCAAAAGATCGATTCGTATACTCGTTGAAAAATAAATAATAGAATATAAAACTTAAATCACCTTTTTAAAGAAACTGCTTGAACTTCTTTTTTATGAATATGTGTATGTATCTTTTCTATTCTGTCAAAATTCCTTTCTTTTACATTGTTTTGATTCAGGCTTTTAAAGCCACTGTTTACAAGTTTAAAAATTCTCTACTCGATTGCTTGCCTTGTTTGCTGTGTTCTTCTTTCTCTTTTTGCAGGTGAAGACGAGAAGAAAGGGCACTGATCACGGCATTGATTTGCGCGTCGATTACGGTGCGATACAGGGCCTGGAATCACGGCACCGATGAAGGGTAGCTGGAACGACGGGACACTAACAGACGCGTTGATTGCGGCACCTAGAGTTTCTGAAACCCTAGGCCTCTCTGTCTTCTGTTAGCAAATTGGGCCATTTGGGCCCCGTTCATTGTTGGGCCATAGGGTTTAACTTGGGTCTGGTATGGGTTATTGGTTTTAAGTCTAACCGGGTGTAGGCTTATTGGGTTGTAACCGGGTACTGGGTAGTTTTAGGTATTTTGGTTTAAACCAGTTGGGCCATAAATGTAATGGGCTTGTAAATGGACTGTTTATAAATAAACATTCATTTATTTTTATTTTTATTTTTGGTTTTGGTTTTAAGGCCCGGGCAAAATATGGTTCATACAGCTGCCCCTCTTTGCTCATTGCTGTGTAGTAGGAATCGAGCAAAGACTATAAAAGAACCAAATTTGCCCAGCCTGGCTAAGTCTCGAGATTTTTCTTCAAATGGTCTTCAACCTATCTGCAATTTCAGAGGTATTGGACCATAAATAGGATAGCTTCAATTTGCTTCACCTGTAACTTGAAGAAGGCAATATCTGCTATCTTCAACCTACTCCCTACAACCTCAGGGACGCCATGTTGATATTTTCGACCCGCTCTCTGTCAATAAAGAGATGCCAAGTCTGCTATCTTCGATCTGCTCTCTGTCAATACATAGATGCCAAATCTGTTATCTTCGATCTGCTCTCTAACAATACAGAGACGCCAAATCTGCTATCTTCGACCTGTTCTCTAATAATACAGAGACGCCAAATCATCTTAGTTTCGATCTGCTCTCTGACAATACAGAGACGCCAAATCTACTATCTTCGATCTGCTCTCTGACAATACAGAGATGCCAAATCATCTTAGCTTCGATCTGCTCTCTGACAATACAGAGACGCCAAATCATCTTAGATTTGCTTTAACGTAAACGCGTGAAAGCCAAATCTGCTATGTCTTCGATCTGCTCTCTGACAATACAGAGACGCCAAATCTGTTATTTTCGATCTGCTCTCTGACAATACAGAGACGCCAAATCTGCTATCTTCGATCTGCTCTCTGACAATACAGAGACGCCAAATCATCTTATCTTCGATCGGTTCTCTGACAATACAGAGATGCCAAATCTGTTTCTTCGATTTGTTCTCTGACAATACAGAGATGCCAAATCATCTTAGATTTGCTTCAGTGTAAACACGTGAAAGCCAAATCTGCTATGTCTTCGATCTGATCCTTGTAAACGTAAGGACGCCAAATCATTTTGGATCTACTTCGATATGGAAACATCCGAAGGTTAGATCTGCTATGACTTCGATCTGCTCTCCATCGAATACAGAGATGCCAAATCTATTTCTTCGATTTGTTCTCTGACAATACAGAGATGCCAAATCATCTTATATTTGCTTCAGTTTAAACACGTGAAAGCCAAATCTGCTAAGCTTTAGCCTATTACCCTACTGCTTAGGGGGTTAAGGCGCATCAATGACCTGTATAATGTGTATGAGTTCATGCCTAATAATTAGGATGCTATGATCGAAATGAGTCAAATGCTACTAATTAAACCTGTTATAATGCAAAATGTTTATGAAGATGACCCCTATTCTAGACGTCACTACTCATTCCTTCGTCAAAGTTTATCCTTATTTCTGTCGAAGTAACATTCCTACTCAACCTGTAGGTTTGTACCATTCTTCAAATGCTATGACCCATCAAAAATGTTTGTAAGATGATCCTCTCCTAGGATCGAATCGTTTGATTTGTCCAATCATCATTTTGGACTAAAGAAAGAATTCCCTCGAGTTCTTTCGAACCTCACTTACGTGAATTCCTCGAACAATTGTTCCGTTTTAGTTTCTTGTATTATCTAGAAACTTCCAGAGTAATTAGCAAAACTTCATTTGTGAAAATTATTTAGTTCATCTATCATTATTTAATGCAACACACTTTAAGAATAATGGAAGATAAATTTAATCTTGAGAATAATTAGATTTGAATAAATTTGTCAAAAATACAAAGGGAATTAATCTGAAAGCCTATCTTTAAGAAGAAATAGAATCTAAAGATAGCAAACAGGATAAAAGTTAGATACTCTAGATATCGCCGCTTGAGCATCTATACCAGCTCCATGAAGTCTTTCTTGAGTTCAACATGTGTTTAAAAGTCAAAGTACTTCGTTGATGCCCAATATGTAACGTGCTTCGCTCTTTGTTGAATCAGATATAGCAAGATTACCGTGTGTTCTTCAAAATTTGAGCTGCCCTTTCGGGTTTTCAACTCAGAACCCCTTTGGTCACAAGGCGCCCTTTGCGGGTTTTCACTTTGACCTCTCCATTTCTTCTTTTTTTTTTCGAAATCTCAATGCGCCCTTTGCGGGTTTTCACCCTGGATTCTTCTCTCCTTTAAACAAAGTACTTTTTGACTGAGTCTGAATTCACTGGGTTGGGTAAACTCTTCCCATCCATTTCTGTCAAAATTAATGCGCCTCCAGAGAAAGCCTTTTTTACGATATACGGCCCTTCCCAATTCGACATCCATTTTCCTCTAAAGTCCTTCTGAATGGGGAGAATCTTTTTCAATACAAGGTCCCCTTCGTGGAATTCTCTTGGACGAACTTTCTTATCATAAGCTCGTATCATTCGTTTCTGATACATCTGACCATGATGAATAGCTTTTAGCCTCTTTTCTTCAATCAAGTTCAATTGGTCATACCACGATTGAATCCATTCTGCCTCATCCAGCTTTATCTCTGACAAAATTTGAAGAGAAGGTATTTCAACTTCAATGGGTAATACTACCTCCATCTCATAAACCAGCGAGAAAGGAGTTGCCCCAGTAGAGGTTCTAACGGCTGTTCTATAGGCTAAGAGTGCAAACGGTAACTTCTCATGCCAATCTCTGTAGGTTTCAGTCATTTTCCCCACTATCTTCTTGATGTTTTTGTTAGCAGCTTCCACTGCCCCATTCATCTTTGGGCGATATGGAGATGAATTATGATGCTTAATCTTGAACTGACTACAAACTTCTACTATCATTTTGTTGTTCAAGTTCAATGCATTGTCTGATATAATCCTCTCAGGCATCCCATATCGACAAATGATCTCTTTCTTCAAGAATCAACTTATAGCCGACTTAGTAACATTTGCATAAAAAGCAGCCTCTACCCACTTCGTGAAGTAATCAATGACCACAAAAATAAAGCGATGCCCATTTGAAGCTTTTGGTGATATTGGCCCAATGACATCCATGCCCCACATGGAAAAAGGCCTTGGAGAAGTCATAACATGTAGAGGTAAAGGTGGTACATGAATCTTATCTCCGTAAATCTGACATTTATGGCATTTCTTGGCGTAGCTGATACAATCCCTTTTCATAGTAGACCAATAATATCCAAACCTCATGATTTTTCTAGCCATCGTGAAACCATTAGCGTGCATCCCACAAACACCCTCGTGAACTTCTTCCAAGATTAACTTAGCCTCCACGGTGTCAACACATCTCAACAGTACTTGGTCTTTTCTTTTTTTGTACAAGATATCCCCATCCAAAACGTAATCACAAGCTAATCTCCTTAAATTTCGCTTATCATTTTCAGTTGCCTGTTCTAGGTATTTACGATCTCTCACATATCGCAATATATCCTGATACTAGGGATTATCATCCTTTTCTTCTTCCTCAATGTTATAACAGCAAGCTGGAGCCTCAAAGATGCTTATCTGAATGGGTCTCATCTCCTCCTCTTTATTCGCTCTAATCATTGAAGCTAAGGTCGCTAATATAATTGAAAGTGACGTCATCGAACTCCTTAAGTAACCCTAAAACTACCTTTCGATAATTAATTAATTTGGAATTCCTTGTCTCCCATTCACCTTTGAGCTGGTAAATTACCAACACAAAGTCTCCATATACTTCCAAGGTTCTTATCCCTCGCTCTATAGCCGCTTGGAGTCCCATGATGCACGCTTCATATTCGGCCATATTGTTTGTGCAATCAAAATCCAACTTGCACGTGAATGGATAATAATCGCCATTTGGGGATACCAAGACTGCCCCAATTCCATTCCCAACCGCATTGGATTCCCCGTCGAAGCTCATCTTCCAAGGATAATCCTCTGTAGTTGCTACACACATCAACTCCTCATTTGGGAAATCGAAATTCAACGGCTCATAGTCCTCTAGAGCTCTACTAGCCAGAAATTCTGCTATCGCGCTTCCTTTTATAGCCTTCTAGCTCACATAAACTATGTCAAACTCTGAAAGCAGAATTTGCCATCTCACCATTCTCCCATTCAACACTGTTGACTCCATCATATACTTCAAGGGATCAAGTTTTGAAATGAGCCAAGTGGTATGATATAGCATGTACTGTCTTAACCTTCGAGTCGTTCAAATTAAAGCACAACACAATTTCTCTATTGGCGAATATCTCATCTCACACTCTATAAATTTCTTACTGAGGTAATATATCGCCTTTTCTTTTCTTCCTGACTCGTCATGTTGACCAAGCACACATCCCATGGAATTGCTAAGTACCGACAAGTATAGAATTAATGGTTTATCTGGACTAGGTGGAGATAATACTGGAGCGTTTAACAAGTATTGCTTGACTTTATCAATGGCATTCTGACATTCTTCATCCCAAGTACCTTGATTGTGTTTTCTAAAGAGGCGAAATATAGGATCACATTTCTCGGTTAATTGTGAAATAAACCGAGCAATATAATTCAACTTTCCCATAAAACGTCGAACTTCTTTCTGAGTGCGTGGTGGAGGCAAATCTCGTATGGCTCTAATTTTGTCTGAGTCAACTTCTATTCCCTTTTCACTGACCACAAATCCTAATAATTTCCCCGACCTAGCTCTGAAAGTACACTTTGCCGGATTAAGTTTTAACTGAAACTTCTTTAATCTCAAGAAAAGTTTCTTTAAAACTTCAATATGTTCCTCTTCCGTTCGAGATTTGGCAATCATATCATCAACATACACCTCAATTTCCTTGTGCATCATATCGTGAAATAAGGTCACCATAGCCCTCTGGTATGTTCCCCTGCATTCTTCAACCCAAAGGGCATTACCTTGTAACAGAAAGTACCCCACAATGTTATGAATGTAGTCTTATCCATGTCCTCAGGATGCATCTTTATTTGATTGTACCCTGAGAAACCATCCATGAAGGAGAACAACGAATATCCAGCTGTATTGTCTACCAAAGTGTCGATATATGGTAAAGGGAAATTATCTTTTGGGCTAGCTTTGTTCAGATCTCTGTAATCAACGCACATTCGTACCTTCCCATCCTTCTTAGGAACTGGTACAATGTTAGCTACCCATTCAGAGTACTTTATCTCTTGTAAGAATCCTACATCGAACTACTTCTTGACTTCGTCCTTTATTTTCAATACGATATCTGGCCTCGTTCTTCGCAACTTCTATTGGACTGGCTTACAATCCTGTCTTATTGGAAGACGATGCACCACAATATCAGTATTTAACCCTGGCATATCTTGATAAGACCATGCGAAGATATCCTTAAACTCACGTAGTAACTCAATCAGTCCTTGCCTTGTGTTCTTGGCAATATGTGTGCCAATTTTCACCTCCTTCCCTTCCTCTAGGGCTACATTATCTATTGCCTCTTTCTCATGTAGCATGATTTGTTTCTCCTCCTATTTTACCATCCTCAAAAGATCCAAAGACATATCACAGTCCTGGACATCTTCAAAATCCTGAGATTCCTCTAAACACATGTCTTGCTCACGAGAGAAATCAGGATTTGTAATATCAGTGCTCATGTCATTAATATCTAGGGATCTGTGAAGTATAAAGAATATACAAAGAATGAATGAATTTAAGAATGATTATTTATGTGCTATGAATGAAATAATAAGAATTGCAAAAGGTTTAACAGAATATTGGTTGATAAAAATGAAACAATTCTCGTTCAAATTGATAAAAGTCATGTTTTAATAAAATAATAGATAATCGTAAGCCTATTTCACAAATGTAATTCTATTACTCCTAGGCTCTAGAGTAACAAGAATGTTTCGAGAATTACTCTGAAGAATTCCTAAAGACTACAGGAAGTTCCTCCACAGTCTAATTGTTCAAAGAGCTTCCCAGTTCGTAAGGGTGAATACCCTCAAGGTTTCCTTGCTCTAATCCTTCACCGTGTATAGCATTAATCTAATGACTTTCTTTTATAAGTAATCCTCCCGATATGAAGGTTTGGGATATTAGAGGAAATGTCATCGGCTCCCACTCCACTTCTCTTCTATTAAGGCGCGCCCTTCTTCCCTCTTGGCGCTTCTCAACTTCTTTCCTCCTTTGCTTATAGTCTGGCCTAAAGCCCAGACCAAAGCGATCTTTCTTCTCTTTCAATTCTAGGATTTAAGTCCTTCCTTACAGGTATTTTCCTAACCCTTTTCTTGGTAAGGATCCTTTTCCGACATCATTTGTAGAGCCATCCTCGTGGCTCTTGCTATCTTTGGCACCGGTAGCTCGCTCCCCTCTGAAATGAAAGTTGCATTCACAAATTCTAAAGAGAGAAAGGAACACTCAATAGACTCTTCATTCATCTCGACATAAGGGGCCTTGCTAGTGACTACGGCTATAATGTCCTCCTCCGCATTGATGGTTACTAACCGTCCATCCGTCACTAACTTTAATTTCTAGTGCAACGATGAGGGAACTGCTCCCGCTGAGTGTATCCATCGCCTGCCTAATAAGCAATTGTAGGAAGGCTTGATATCCATCACCAAGAAGTCCACTTCGTATATACTTGGCCCAATTTCCAAAGGGATGTCAATCTTTCCCACCACCTTCCTTTCTGTACCATCGAAGGCCCTTACCACATTTTGACATGTCTTCATGTGAGAATCGTCAATGGGTAATCTGTTCAATGTAGATAATGGTAGAACATTCAAGGCTGATCTATTATCAACAAGCACACTTGGGAGTGTGTACCCCTTGCATCGATGTGCAAGCCCTTAGTTAACCCCCTGCCTCCCGGTGGGATCTCATCATCATTAAAGTAGATGAAATTATCCGCGCTTATGTTATTCACCAACCGGTCCAACTTGTTAATGGATATGTCATGGGTGACATATGTTTCGTTAAGCACCTTCATCAATGCCTCCAGATGCACCTCAGAACTCAGAAGTAGAGCCAATACTGATATGTGAGCCGGCTACTTACGCAGCTGCTCGACCATGCTATACTCGCTATGCTTAAGGAACTTTAGAAATTCCTTAGCCTCCTCCTCATTTACTGGCTCCTTGACAGGCACTTCAACCTCTTTCTCCTTCTCTGCACTAACATTCTTTTTTTATGGGCTCCTCTCTGACGCCCATCGTATCATACCGCTTCCCAATCCATGTATGGGAACCCTCAACTTGTACATTCTTAGACGTACTGGCTACATTCTCCTCCTCCGGCACTGTCACACTGTAGTCATAACTCTATGGTACCCTCTTACTATCTTTATAAGAGAAAGGCGTAGGATTATGGATAATGACTTTAGGCACCGTTTATGCCCTTACCTCATTGTTCCCCAACAAAGAAATAATAATCCTTGGCCGGCTAGTTCCTTTCTGTTCATCCTCCAGCACACATACTTGTTCTTCACAGGAGCTACTTTCAAAAATTTGTAGTTCTTTATTGTCTATAAAGCCTTGCACCAAGGCCTTGAATTCTTCACAATCTTAAATTTCATGTCCTTCTTTCTCATGGAACTCTCCATAGTTCCTTGTTTCTCTTTTCTCATTTTTAGAGGTTAACATACCTCTCTTCATCATCTCCTCCCAAATCACCCTCATAGGCATCTTTACCTCAACAACATCATCTTTCATTCTCCTCTCATTGGTTTCGCCAATGGCATTCACTCCTTGGTCAATATGATTTGGCAACGGGTTTTCCGTATTAGGGGCATTGTCGAACTTTACTACCCCTATCTTAATAAGCCTTTCTATGGCCTTCTTAAAACCAGTACAATTTTCAATTGAATGCCCCGGTATTCCAGCATGGTATTCTCATCTGGCGTTTGCATCATACCATTTAGGATATGGGGGCTGCAATGGTTTCAAGTGAAAAGAAGAAATAGCATGTGCATCGTATAAGCTTTGATAGAGCTCACGATAAGTCATGGGGATAGGTGTGAATTGTATCCTTTCAGAATTCTGCCTTGTACCCGACTCCTTCCTTTGAGAACTCTGTTGCTCAACTGCAGCTGTTTTAGGTTAACCAACTGTGATTGCCCTCGTATTGAAGGTGCTTGTGTTATTCACTTCACCATCCTTTCTCCTTGGGGCCGATCTTTTGGCTGCTTCCCCCTCTATTTTGCCACCTCTTATGGCATTCTCGATCATCACACCCGCCATGACTATATCCACAAAACTTTTAGTAGTACTCCCAATCATGTGAATGATGAATGGAGCCTTTAGAGTGTTGATGAACAACATGGTAGTCTCTTTCTCCAACAACGGTGGTTGAACTTGCATTGCCACCTCTCTCCATCTCTGTGCATATTGCCTAAAATTTTTATTAGGCTTTTTCTCCATGTTTTACAACGTGATCCTATCCGGAGTCATGTCAGTCACATGATTGTACTGCTGCATGAAGGCTTGTGCAAGATCCCTCCATGAGCTTATTCTGGCCAGACTTAGTTGATTATACCACTTGGCTGCTGCTCCAATTAAACTTTCTTGGAAACAGTGGATCAACAGTTGATCGTTATTCACATACCCAGTTATCCTCCTACAGAACATCGTAATATGGGCTTTTGGGCAAGTACCGTTGTACTTCTCAAATTCTGGCATCTTGAATTTGTGAGGAAGCACCAAGTCTGGAACCAAGCTTAGATCTTTCGCATCAACTCTATAATGCCCATCAGCATTCTCTAAAGCCTTGAATTTTTCCTCCAACCATTTGCAGTGTTCTTCTAACTGTCTTGCAACCTCAGTCCTTAAATCATCTTTTTCAGCCATGTCTAAGTCAGGAATGACAGGATTTGCAGGATTGTCACCCAAATTGAATCATGAACCAATTGGGAAATTTATGAGGATCCCAGCATCGACTTGGCCCTGTTGAAGCCTTATTATGACAGACGGCCCTCGGAGATATGGCTCAGGTTGGGTTTGTACGTGAGGTGGAGTGAAACCAAGAGGATGACCCTTGTTATCCTCTTCAGTGATTGCCATGGGAGCCTTTCCCTTATTAGTGGCTCTCAATAGATGAGCCATCTCAGCCATCATGTTCCTTTGAGCCTCCAACATTTGCTCCCTCATGTCATTTTGCATTTTTGTCAATTGCTCTTGCAATTGGTCCTGCATCTCTTTCTGTTGTTGTTCAAATCTTTGGTCCATATTCTTTGACTTAGTGCGTGTACTGTAAGGATGTGTTGCTTCCAGATTTTCTTTCTTCTACTCTCTTTCTCCCTAATAATTTTAACTAATTAGGGTCTTTCTATAAACTTGAATGCATATGATGTGATGAGATGCAAATGCATGAATGCAAGAAGATGTTGATTCTGATTCAGTTTCATTTTAGAAAACGTTATTTAAGGAACAAAAATCTTTTCATAAAATGGATTACAAATACACTTTCGCCCGCAGGCCTAGAGTCTTAACCCTATCTAATAACAATGCTAACTCCCGTCCTCTGTCTGACGATGACTCATACATTATACTCAGGGTTCTAGCTTATATTGCCAAATCCTGCAAGTGTTTAGCAACCTCTCGAATCTAAATTAAGACCTGTTCCATGACATGATCTCTACCCCCTACTTGATCCCGAAAATGGTAAATTTCTCCCTTCCACTGTTCTTCTCTTGCCTCGAGCTGCTCAATCCATAGCTTACAGTCCTGTAGTGCTTCTTCCAACCCTCCAATATTGTGCTTCATTTTCTTGATCTTGTTTAGACTTGCTTTTAACTCTGCTGCGGAATTATGACTTCATTGAGGATGAAAGGATCGTCCAAGCTCTGTCACCTTAACTTTTAATCCTTGGTTTTCCTTTTCTAGGGCCTGATTACGCGACTGCATCTTTTGGAACTTTTTCTCCCAATACTCAGCTTTGGCTCTTTCCTCTTGAATCTCTTTTTGCCACTGCTTTGAAGATCTCCCTAATCCGACCCTTTTCAACATTACCTGGGATTTCTTGTAGTGCGTCTTTCAATCATCCCGATCTTCCTCGATCTTTCTCTTTTCCTTTTTCACCTTCTCAACTTCCATCTTTTGAACATCGACATCGAGACTCAAACATATTTTTTCCTCTTCGAGCTTCTCCATCCTCTTTTCAAGCTCTGAATTCTTTCTCTCAAACTCTTGCTTCATAACCTCCAACTCTGATGGAACCACTCGTAAGCTCTCCTCCAATGATCGAGCCACCCCCAAAATTGGCTAGGGACATTATCATTGACTCTCCTACTAAACCACCTTTTATACTCAAGGGTTGACGTTGAGCCTTCAGTCAAGATCTTCATATAGAAAGGCTTCTTCCAAGCCTCAAAAATCTCTCGTATCCTCTTCTTGTAGTGATCTCCTTTATAAGAGAAATCACTTTGAGCTAAACCCTATATAGCTGGTATGAACTGTCTCGCTCGATATTGCCTTAGAACAAGCAATTGTGTATATCCAACAACTCCCCAAATTCCTGGCAGAGAAACCCAATCAAAACTGCCACATCGGTAAAGGACTTCACTAGGAACCAACCAAGGAGCCTTCCACATAACATCTTCCTCTCGAAGATTCTGAAGAATGTCTATCCACCTATCCTCTGAAATGTCATCTCTCCTAGGCATGTCCACTGCTTCCTTTAAGGGAGAATAACCCTCAAAGAATACTCGGCAAGGAACCTTATAAAGCTTCCAGAAGTGGCTATGAAACCAAACCAACAGAAACTGTGCACATCCAATGAACCTTCCTTCACCAGCTCTTCGACATGCGCTCAAGGATCTTATCGTCTCAGCTAAGATTGCGGGCACAGGTGTATTTTGTTTACCAAGTCGATCGAATAAATCCGCAACTGCCTCATCTATATGCCTCAACGCCCTTGGGAAAATCACCATGCCGTAAATACTCAAAGCCAGGACGTCGACCCTTTTTTCACTTCTGGATATGTCGATATCAAATCCCTCAAAACGGCCCATGGAATGCACTTACTATCACCCTTTTGCTACACACGAGCTACAGCCCACTACTCACTCATCCCAGTAATCATTACCTACTTCTTCGTAAAAGTTGGAAGGCTAGTAGGCCTAACATAAGCCTTGTGACCCTGAATCCTCGGGCATCACAGCAAAGTTGTATACTCCTCCAAAGTAGGTACAAGATCAACATCACCAATTGTAAAGAAACTATAAGCAGGGTTCCAGAATTGTACCATGGCTCAAAACAAGTGCCTATCCACTCTAATGTTTAGCAAATAGGAAAGGTCTCCATAATTCTGATAGAAAAGCTGCTTAGCCTCGTCATCCCATTGGGCCCAAATGTTTCTCAGCTCCTGAAACTCATTCTGCGTCAAATTAATACGGGTGAAGTCCCATAACTCTGACGTATACCCCTCGGTGATACTATCTCCTTTCTCTAACCAGGTTTTCTCTGACCAGGTACAGACAGAAGCATTGTCCTCTATTTTATTAAGGTATTCGTTCCTCATTACAAAACTTTCTAATCTAGAAATCGAGCCGTGAATCGACACCTTTAAATGCCAAATGACATGCAATGACAGCAAAATAAAAAAAAGGTCAGTATCATATAAAAAAAATACTTACAAGGGTAGCTTTCTAAAGGTTATCATTATTTCCTTAGTGTAAGCATTTAAAGTTCACTATATGAGTTTTAGCTCTAAGCCAGGGTACCTGAACCAAAAAATTCCTCGGTCTTCACTCATTATAGGCTCATATAGACCAAGTTCAGTTTAGGGGGACACATTTCCCTATGGCCATACGGAGATGAAAATCTCACAAAGACATAGGTACAGCATCTCAGGAGCAATCCACTAGCTCATACGAAGGTGAAAACCTCACGAAAGCATAGCTTCTTACTCCTACTTAAGGGTGTGACCACAACGGTCATGCAAGTGAAAATTACATTAATAAGATAACAAACATATGAAGCAAACACATGTAAAGCAGGATCAAATTTTAAATCTTCCAAACTTCCGACATTAAGACATCAAATAATCAATTTCTTGGCTCGACTCTCATAAGTCCCTAGTAGAGTCGCCAAGCTGTCGAAACCTCTTTAAAACGGGTTTTTAAAAAAATGAAAACGGGAGTTGCCACCAATCATTTAAAGTGTGATTGGATCACTTTACAAAATGTTTTGGTCTACGAAATTATGAGAAAATAGGTTCGGGAGTCGGTTACGTACGAGGAAGCACCCTCGTAATGCCCAAAATTGGTACCAAATTGAATAATTTTACCTTAGTGTCAGAAATTTGAAAGAATTTAGAAATAAGATTCCCGTAAAACCGTAATGCTTTGAGTTAAAAAGAATCAAGATTCCTTCGTTTTAAAAGAATAAAAACATCACATCCAGCATGATTGGACACGATATCTTTAAACTTTCGTAACTGAAATCATCTTGTGATTTGTAAAACTCATTTAGAAGGATATTTTAGATATTTAGACAAACAGGAAATCGCAACCCAGCATGTTAGGGCACTACTTCCCGAGTTCCTGAATACCAAAAATATTGCCTCTTTTTGAAATTCCTTTTGAATCAAATGAGATTTCTTTTGTTTTAAAAATAATGATGTGTTTTACATATTACAAGAAATTAAATAAACCTAGCTACAATATGCATGCTTTATCAATTTATGCAAATATAGTATAGAAAAATAATAAATAATGTTATAAATTACACAATATACGTTATCATTTTATGTACATACTATTATAAAAAACATGAATGTTCATGCATTATTGTTACATGCAAAATACAACGTAGAGCATAATGAATTCAATGACATAAATTGCATAATACATATATAACAATATTTCATGCAAATGTATCTTAAATCAATATAAATAATTAATTTTCATGCAAGTATGTAAACAAATAAAATAACCAATAGTCCATAAAAATTCAACCTACTAAACAAAAAAAAATAAAAATAAATTATAAACTTACTAAAAGCGAATTAAATAAGATAATAATAAAGATATCTAAAAAATAGTAAAAATAATATAAGAATGATAAAGATGGGTTTTCTTTAAAGATGATTAATATATATGTAGACACTCAATTTTGCCCGGGCCCAGAAATAAGTCCAAAAACAAAAATAATAAACCCCAAAAAAAAGAAGTCCAAAGTTCAGTCCAGAATTACAAATATAATTTGGCCCGATCGCAATGGCCCATTACTTGAAAAGATTTAAGGTCCATCTACAAGCTTGACTCACATGGAAATATAATCTTCAATGATATGCAATATTAGATGTGATATGCAATCTTAGATATGATACAATCTTAGATATGATTGCAATCTTAGATATGATACAATCTTAGATATGATTGCAATCTTAGATATGATATACAATCTTAGAAGATATGATTTTGTAATCTTGGAGATTTAATTTGTAGATATCCTTTAATCTTAACCGTTGATATAATTGATCTGTACCGTTGGATTTGGGGAGGCTCAACTATAAATAGAGGCCTCTCCCTTCATTGTAAATCACTTGAGTTTTGGGAAGCAATAACAATTCTTGAGAACATTCACTCAAATTTCTCTCCCTCTTGCGTTCTTACTCTTTGTGGTTTGTTCTTATTTTATTCTTCGTCTATCTTAGTTTTTCAACCTTTTTTTTTATTTTAATTTCTTCATTTTTCAAATATGTATGTTTATTCCTATCTTTTATACATTTGATTATGTATTTTATATATTATAATATTTAACCTTTTATATAGTTTATTTTCAAATATATATTTTCTATGCATGTATATATATTATATTATATTATCTTTTTTCAACCTTTTTATTTTGATTTAATCCATGTTTCCCTAATTTTTTTTATATTTTTTAATTTTTTTAATAATTTTAGTATCATATCAAACTATTTCATTTTTAATAATTTTTTTTAGTATTACTCTTAGTAAATTATTTTTTAAATTTTACTCAAATCATTATTTTAAAAAATATATTTCATTTAATTGTTATATTTTATCTAAAAGTTTTTCTAGAATGAGGCAATGTTTTTCGTATTTAGGAATTCGAGAAATAGTGCCCTAACACGTTGGGTTGCGATTTCCCGTTTGTCTAAATGCCTAAAGTATCCTTCTAAATAGATTTTGTAAATCACGAGATGATTTCAGTTACGAGAGTTTAAGAATATCGTGTCGTATCATGTTGGATGTGATGTCTGTATTCTTTCGGAGCTAAGGAATCTCGATTTTTCAACTTAAATAATTCTGGTTTTAAAAAAGGGATCTTATTTTTAAATCCTTTCAAAATTTTGACATTAAGACAGAAATCTATTCAATTTGGTACCAATTTTGGGTGTTGCGAGGGTGCTAATCCTTCCTCGCATGCGTGAACCGACTCCCGAACTGCTTTTCTTAATTTTCGTAGACCAAAACGTTTTATAAGGTGATCCAATCACACCTAAAAAGGTTGGTGGCGACTCCCGTTTTTGTTTTTCTTAAAGTCGATCCCCGTTTTTCAAACATCCCTTTAAAAAATGGTTTCGACAGCTTGGCGACTCCACTGGGGATATGAGAGAGTCAAGCCGTAAAATTGATTGATTTCTATCCTTTATCGAAATTTGAAAACTCGATTTGAAAACTATGATCTTTTTTTTCATGTGTTTGCTGCATATGTTTGTTATTTTTCTCGCACACATTGCATTTGCATGACCGTTATGGTCGTACCCTTAAGTGGGAGTGAGAAGCTAAGCTTTCGTGAGGTT
Organism: Gossypium anomalum; assembly: GCA_025698475.1. Lineage (NCBI taxonomy): Eukaryota > Viridiplantae > Streptophyta > Magnoliopsida > Malvales > Malvaceae > Gossypium > Gossypium anomalum. The sequence continues at coordinate 17,734,475 of CM046961.1, forward strand.
TTCACCTCCGCATGAGTTAGTGGATTACTTCAGGGATATATCTTTACCTATGTCTTTGTGAGATTTTCATCTCTGCATGGTCATAGGGAAATGTATCCTCCTAAACCGAACTTGGTCCATATGAGCCTATAATGGGTGAGGATCGAGGAATCTGCTGGTTTAGGTACCCTTGCTTTAGAACTAAACTACATATAGTGAACTTTAAGTGCTTGCTCTAGGTAGTATGGTGATGACCTTTAGTACCTACCTTTATAAGTGCTTGTTTATTACATCTTTTTATATGATACTGCCTTGTTTTTTTATTTTGTCATCATCGCATATCATTCATCATTAAAAGGTGTCGATTCATGGCTCAATTTCTAGATTAGAAAGTTTTGTAATGAGGAACGAATACCTTAATAAAGTGGAGGACAACTCTTCCGTTTGTGCGTGGTCAGAGAAAACCCAGTTAGAGAAAGGAGATACTGTTACCGAGGGATATACATCAGAGTCGTGGGACTTTACTCGTATCAGTTCGACACAAAATATTTTCGGGAGATGAAAGACATTTGGGCCCAATGGGATGATGAGGCTAGATAGCTTTTCTTTCAGACTTATGGAGATCTTTCTTATTTGCTAGACATTAAGGTAGATAAGCATCTGTTTCGAGCTATGGTACAGTTCTGGAACCCTGCTTATAGTTACTTTACATTTGGAGAGGTAGATGTAGTGCCTACTTTGGAGGAGTATACAACCTTGCTTCGTTGTCCGAGAATTTAAGGTAACAAAGCTTATATTAGGCCTGCTAGTCTCCCAATTTTCGTGAGGAAATTAGTGATGATCATAGGGATGAGTGAGTAGTGGGCTGTAGCTCGAGTGCAGCAAAAGGGCGATAGTAAGTGCATTCCGTGGGCTATTTTGAGGGATCTGATATTGACACACCCAGATGTGAAAAAGAAGGTCAACGTTTTGGCCTTAAGTATTTACGGCTTGGTGTTTTTCCCGAAGACGATAGGGCACATAGATGAGGCAGTCACAGATTTGTTTGATCGTATTGGTAAACAGAACACACCGGTGCTAGCAATCCTAGCTGAGACGTTTAGATCCTTGAAGTACATGTCGGAGAGCCGGCAAAGTAGATTCATTGGATGTGCACAATTGTTGTTAGTATGGTTCCATAGTCACTTTTGGAAGCTTGAGAAGGTTCCTTGTCGAGTGTTCTTTGAGGGTTATTCCCCTTAAAGGAAGCAGCAACTACACCAAGGAGAGACGATATTACAGAAGAAAGGTGGATGGATATTCTTCAGAATCTTTGAGAGGAGGAAGTTTTGTGGAAAGCACCTTGGATGACTTCTAATGAAGTCCTTTATCGCTGCGGCAGTTTTGATTGGGTACCTCTTCTTGGGATTTGGAGAGTCATTGGCTATGCACCGTTACTCGTCCTAAGGCAATATAAAGCGGGGCAGTTCAGATAGAGGTCGAGAGTTAGCTTTGTTATTAGATAGGGTTAAGACTCTGGGCCTACAACCGAAAGCATATTTGTAATCCATTTTATGAAAAGACTTTTGTTCCTTAAATAACATTTTCTAAAATGAAACTGAATCGAGATCGATACCTTTATGCATTCATGCATTTGCATTACATTACATCAAAGAAAAGAAGGTGTTGATTTGAAATTCGATTCCTAAATAGAATAGTTTGTCAAAAGGAAATAAATTTCTTGATAAAGTGGGTTATAGTGCGGTAGTCTAAATATAGTCCAAATAAACACGGCGAGAGAAAGCTGATAGTCTACGGAGGAATACATGATGTAATTGCCAGAGATTCAAGCCAGCAAGGATTATCCAAGAGCCGGCACTTTTTGATGAGTATTATGGAGATAAGCAAGTAAGAAATCGAGGCTCAGATTAAGCAGCAAGGAGTTAGCAAAGGCATCTTTCAGAGAATTTACAGGATTCGACCATGAAGAAAAGATCAGCATTTACTTGGACTATGAAGGGCAAGACCACATATGTAATCTATTTTCATGTAAAGAAATCTGTTTTTTAGAAAAGTTATTTTAATGGAATTGAATTCAAGATCCACATCTCCTTTTATTTTGCATTCATGCATTTGCATTGCATCACATCACATGCATTTAAATTCATAAAAAGACCCTAATTAAGGTTAAAAAGAGAAAGAAGGAGAGAAAGAGTGAAGAGGGTCACGGCTGAGCGAAAAGAAGACACTCCCTTACATATCTTAGACTTTTGTATCTGGAGGGATAGCTTACCTGGAGAAGGGGGTGTTTGGAAATGAAAATCATCCCATCAATGTCATACATGATGAAAGGACTGAACAAAGAAACCTTGAGGGCATTCGCCCTTACGAACCAGGAAGTTCTTTAAACAATTGGACTGCAGAGGAACTTCTTGTAATCTTTAGGAATTTTACGGAGTAATATTCAGAGAACACTCTTGTTGCTCTAAAGCCTAGGAGTAATGAGATTTCTTTTGAGAAGTGGGCTCATGTTCAGACATTTTTATTTTTAATAAAACATACTTTTATTATTCACCCGAGTAAATATTCTTTCATTCTGATTCTTTTGACCTTTGACATTCTTTATAAATTTTCATTTCATGTAAATAGTCATTCTTGAATTCATTTATTCCTTGCATATTCTTTTGTGTGCCTATCATAGATCCCTAGATATCAATGACACGGGCAACGATATTACAGATTCAGAGTTCCTTTTGAGTGCGATATGTGTTTAGAGGAATCTTAGCACTTTGAAGGTGACAGAAATTGTGACTTGTTTCTGAATTTGTTGAAAATGGTTTTTACCCCATGAAGTGGTGGTAGGAAATATAGCCTTAGAGGAAGGAAAGATTGCGAAATTGGAATTAGCTAAGGAGACAAAACAAGACCTTGTTGAGACTATTATGGGAATTCAAAAATGTGGTCCAAAGACACATGTAAGAGGATTTACAATTGCCAGGATAAACATGAGGTTTTGGAGCACTGTTGGTCCACCATGAAAAGGGATAGCATCAGTTGTACAATGAATGCCAAATTTAAAGGAGTCAAGACTTATGGGGCATGTATGTTATGGGCCCGAGCTTGTCAAAAGTTTCAAGCTGACAATGACTCATCTTTGTGGACGTCAGCTACTCCATTAAGAGGGGGAGACAGCTTCATATGCCAATATTACACAGTCAAAAGTCATCCATTTCAAAAAAAAAAAAAAGGACTATATATAACTGCACAATGCCAAAAGTTTGCAGTCTTTTCAAAGATAATGCGCCATACCACAGTACAACAAAGGTTGCCAAAAGAAAAGAAAAAGAGAAAAAAAAAACAAATTACAGAAGATGACCGAGACTGGTAAAAATTGGCATAAGAAACTACTGCCTACTCTCTATGCTTACGCTGGGGCAAACACCTTCAATTCCAGTTGCTTCAAAGGTTCCAACCATCATCCTTGGAATGTGTACATTGTTTGGCTTTCCTGAGTAGTCTGATGTGCCATCAATAATTACGATGGTTAGCTCCAGGCGGTGGCCATTGATTTCCAGTTATGGGGCATCAGGCCGTACACAGTCTCTGAAGCTTAAAATGATAGATTCTTTTTTCAAAACTAGTTTCTGACAAAGTGGATGACGGTATCATGAAGGAAGCTCTCTTAGACTTCTATACAAGTTCAGGGAAGAGGAAACCTGATCAAATCATTATTTTCAGGGATGGGGTTAGCGAGTCTCAATTCAATCAAGTTTTGACCAAGTTATTAAGGCTTGCAAGTTCCTTGACAAGAAGTGGAACCCTAAAGATTGTGGTTATTATTGTACGAAAAACCATCATACCAAGTTTTTTTTTCAGCAGGGATCTCCTGACAATGTGCTACATGGTACTATCATTGACAACAAAGTATGCCATCCAAAGAATAATGATTTTTACCTTGGTACCTATGCTGAAATGATTGGAATCACGAGGCAGACCCACTATCATGTTCTCTTAGACCAGGTTAGGTTTTCGGCTGATGATCTGCAAGAGTTTGTTCATTCTCTATCCTATATGTATCAAAGGAGTACCACAGCCATATTTTTTGTGGCTCCTATTTGCTACGCTCATTTGGCAGCTTCACAATTGGGGGCAATTTATGAAGATTAGGGATGCTTCAGAAACATCATCGAGTCATGGTGGGATGTATGCTCCTGGAGTAATCTCTGTACCTCAGCTTTCCAGGTTAAAGGATAAAGTCAGAAACTTCATTCTTGTCTGCTGAGAATCATTGAACCATCTTTTTGTAGGGTTTGACAAACAACAGCTAGGACTGCTGCTGGGGCAATCCCTTTCTCATGGGTTTATGAATCAAGATTTTTCCTCCAAGCTTTGATGGAGTCAAGAATTGAATACCTCTTGTAAACTTAACTTGAAAGTATTCATCCTAAGCAAATGTACCAAGAATGGATGACACAAACTTATGACAAAGAAGGTCCGTCCAAAAGAATTTCATAAAGGAAATCTTGTGCTGAAAGAGATCCTTCCCATACAAAAGGATGCCGAATTGGGAAGGGCCATATGTTGCGAAAAGGGCTTTCTCTAGAGGTGCACTGATTTTGACAAGAAATGGATAGTAAGAATTTATCTGATCCAGTGAATTCAGACTCGGTCAAGGAGTACTTTGTCTGAAGGAGAAGGGAAGCCAAGGTGAAAACCCGCAAAAGGCACTTTGAGACTTCTATTTCAAAAAAAAAACAGAAAAAAAGAAAAGAAAAGAAAAAGAGAAAAAAAGAAAAAGAAAAAAATGGAGAGGCCAAGGTGAAAACTCGCAAAGGGCGCCTTGAGACCAAAGGGGTTTTGAGTTGAAAGCCCGAAAGGGCAGCTCAAATTTGGAATGTCATGCAGTGACCTTGCTATACCGGATTTGACGAGAAGTGAAGTATGTTACAAATCGAGGCATCAACGAATTACTTTGGATCTTTTAAACACATGTTGAACTCAAGAAAGTCTTCATGGAGCTAGTGTATAGACGCTCAAGCAGTGATATCTGGGGCATCTGATTTCTGTCCTATTTACTATCTTTGGATTCTTTTTCTTCGTAAAGATATGTTCTCAGGTTAATCTTTTTGCATTCCTTTCAATAATTTATCCAAGTCTAATTATCCTCAGGATCAATTTATTTGTCTCCCATTATTCATAAAGCATGTTGCATTGAAGTAATGATAGATGAACTAAAATATCTTCACAAACGAAGTTTTGCATATTACTCTAGAAATTTCTAGATAATACAAGAAACTGAAACAAGACAATTGTTTAAGGAATTCTCATATGTATGGGTTGGAGATACTCGAGAGATTTTCTCCTTCAGTCCAAAAGGTGGTTAGACATTTTAAACAATATTGATCTTTAAAAAGGATCATTTCATAAACATCCTCAGAAGATCATAGCGTTTGAGGAAGGGTACAGGCCTACAGGCTGAGCAAGAGTAATACTTTGAGAAAAGAAAAGACAAATGAAGGAATGAGTGATGACGTCTAGGATAGAGGTCATGTTCACAACATTTTGCATCATAGCGTGTTTAATTAGGAACATTCTACTCACTTCGATCATGGCATCCTAATTATCAGGCATAATTATTCTACAGGTTATCAAAGAGAACGCGCCTTAATCCCCTAAGTAGTGCGGTAATAGGCCGCAGCATAACAAATCTGGCCTTTAGATGTTTATACTGAAGCAAGATCCAAAATGGTTTGGTATCCTTGTGCTTACAAGGAACAAATCGAAGACATAGCTGATTTGGCTTTCACGTGTTTACATTGAAGCAAGTCTAAGATGATTTTGCATCTCTGTATTGTTAGAGAACAAATCGAAGTTTGGCATCTCCATATTCGACGGAGGGCAGACACATAGCAGATCTAACCTTCAGATGTTTATACTGAAGCAGATCCAAGATGATTTGGCATTCTTGTGTTTACAAGGAACAAAACGAGGACATAGCAGATTTGACTCTCAGATGTTCTCAAACAGATCCAAGATGATTTGGTATCCTTGTGCTTACAAGGAACAAATCGAAGACATAGCTGATTTGGCTTTCACGTGTTTACGTTGAAGCAAGTCTAAGATGATTCGACATCTTTGTATTGTCAGAGAACAAGTCGAAGTTTGGCGTCTCCATATTCGACGGAGGGTAGACACATAGTAGATCTAACCTTCAGATGTTTATACTGAAGTAGATCCAAGATGATTTGGCATTCTTGTGTTCACAAGGAACAAATCGAGGATATAGCAGATTTGACTCTCAAATGTTCTTAAGCAGATCCAAGAAAATTTGGTATCCTTGTGCTTACAAGGAACAAATCGAAGACATAGCTGATTTGGCTTTCACGTGTTTATGTTGAAGCAAGTCTAAGATGATTTGGCATCTCTGTATTGTCAAAAAACAAATCAAAGTTTGGCATCTCCATATTCGACAGAGGGCAGACACATAGCAGATCTAACCTTCAGATGTTTATACTGAAGCAGATCCAAGATGATTTGGCATTCTTGTGTTTACAAGAAACAAATCGAGGACATAGCAGATTTGACTCTCAGATGTTCTCAAACAGATCCAAGATGATTTGGTATCCTTGTGTTTACAAGGAACAAATCGAAACCATAGTTGATTTGGCTTTTACGTGTTTACGTTGAAGCAAGTCTAAGATGATTTGGCATTTCTGTATTGTCAGAGAACAAATCAAAGTTTGGCATCTCCATATTCGACGGAGGGCAGACACATAGCAGATCTAACCTTCAGATGTTTATACTGAAGTAGATCCAAGATGATTTGGCATTCTTGTGTTTACAAGGAACAAATCGAAGACATAGCAGACTTGACTTTCGGATGTTCTCACACCAAAGCAGGTCCAAGATAACAGATCTGGCATCTCCATTTCGACGGAGAGCAGATATATAGCAGATCTAACCTTCAGATGGTTTTATTGAAGTAGATCCAAGATGATTTGGCATCCTTGTGTTTACAAGGAGCGAATCGAAGACACAGCAGATTTGGCTTTCACGTGTCTACGCTGAAGCAAATCTAAGATGATTTGGCATCTCTGTATTGTCAAGGAACAAATCGAAGAAGCAGATTTGGCGTCTCTGTGTTCGACGGAGAGTAGATCGAAGATATCAACATGACAGTAATGAGTTTGCAAGAAGCAGATTGAAGCCGTCAAGAGGCCATTTAAAGAAGATCAAGAACTCAAGACTCGGCAAGACCGGACAAAATTGGTTTTTTTATAGTCTTTGCTCTATTCCTGTTACACAATAATGAGCAAAGACGGGTAGCTGTAGACACTCAATTTTTCCCAGGCCTAGAAATAAGTCTAAAAACAAAAATAATAAACCCCAAAAAAAAGAAGTCCAAAGTTTAGTCCAGAATTACAAATATAATTTGGCCCGATCGGAATGGCCCATTACTTGAAAAGATTTAATGTCCATCTACAAGCTTGACTCACATGGAAATATAATCTTCAATGATATACAATCTTAGATGTGATATGCAATTTTAGATATGATACAATCTTAGATATGATTGCAATCTTAGATATGATTGCAATCTTAGATATGATATACAATCTTAGAAGATATGATTTTGTAATCTTGGAGATTTAATTTGTAGATATCCTTTAATCTTAACCGTTGATGTAATTGATCTGCAGATTTTGGATTTGGGGAGGCTCAACTATAAATAGAGGCCTCTCCCTTCATTGTAAATCACTTGAGTTTTGGGAAGCAATAACAATTCTTGAGAACATTCACTCAAATTTCTCTCCCTCTTGCGTTCTTACTCTCTGTGGTTTGTTCTTATTTTATTCTTCGTCTATCTTAGTTTTTCAACCTTTTTTTATTTTAATTTCTTCATTTTTCAAATATGTATGTTTATTCCTACCTTTTATACATTTGATTATGTATTTTATATATTATAATATTTAACCTTTTATATAGTTTATTTTCAAATATATATTTTCTATGCATGTATATATATTATATTATATTATCGTTTTTCAACCCTTTTTATTTTGATTTAGTCCATGTTTCCCTAATTTTTTTTATATATTTTAATTTTTTTTAATAATTTTAGTATCATATCAAACTATTTCATTTTTAATAATTTTTTTTTAGTATTACTCTTAGTAAATTATTTTTTAAATTTTACTCAAATCATTATTTAAAAAAAATATATTTCATTTAATTGTCATATTTTATCCAAAAGTTTTTCTAAAATGAGGCAATGTTTTTCGTATTTAGGAATTCGAGAAATAGTGCCCTAACATACTAGGTTGTGATTTCCCGTTTGTCTAAATGCCTAAAGTATCCTTCTAAATAAATTTTGTAAATCACGAGATGATTTCAGTTACGAGAGTTTAAGAATATCGTGTCCTATCATGTTGGATGTGATGTCTGTATTCTTTCGGCGCTAAGGAATCTCGATTTTTCAACTTAAATAATTCCGGTTTCAAAAAAGGGATCTTATTTTTAAATCCTTTCAAAATTTTGACATTAAGACAGAAATTTATTCAATTTGGTACCAATTTTGAGCGTTGTGAGGGTGCTAATCCTTCCTCGTACGTAACCGACTCCCGAACCTGTTTTCTTAATTTTCATAGACCAAAACGTTTTATAAGGTGATCCAATCACACCTAAAAAAGTTGGTGGCGACTCCCGTTTTCGTTTTTCTTAAAGTCGATCCTTATTTTTCAAACATCCCTTTAAAAAATGGTTTCGACAATATATATATATAATAATACATTACATGATATAACAACTTAATATACTCTTAAAAATATATGTTATTTGTAGTAAATTTTAAAATACTAAACATTAAAAATATAATAATATATGTATTATTTTATAAATATTTATAAATTTAATTTTTATATACAAATAAATAATAATAAAGAAATAATATATATATATAAAATAATATATAATATATGATATGTAATAAAATATATAAATAAAATATAATGAAATATAAATAATACAATAAATATAAATATAAATAAGGATAATGTATATATACTATTATTTAGTAATAATTTTTAAAATATTTAATATTTTAGACAATTAATGAGTAATAAAATAATATATAATTTATATAAAAAGGTAATGAAGGGAAATATGGTAAAATTTATAAAATATAATAAATTTGTAAACAAAATACATATATATAATAATATAAACTATATAATAGATGAAATATAAGAATAATATATTAAGTAAATTTACTTACAAAAATAAAATAATTAATATATAATATAAAATAAAATATAAATGGAATAAATAACATATAATAAAAATATAACATACAATAAAATTTATAAAAAATGTATATAATATTATAAATAATATAGATAAAATAATATAAAGAATATATATAATATTTAAAATATATTGAATTTATATAATAAAACTTAAATTTAATTTAATTTTAAAATTTTAGGGTTAATTATAAATAAATTTAAAATTTTGGGCCAAATTAAAAGACTCGTTAAACCAGAGGGACTCACTGGGTAATTTGCCCTAATCCCAAAACGACGTCACCCCAAGATAAGCTTTCTATCGGTCATTAGGACTCAATTGAAACAAAAATAAAACATAGGGGCCAAATTTAAATAAAAATAAAATGAAATTGTGAATATTAAAAAAAGAGGAAGGATCAATTGGGTAATTTACCCATTTTATAAAAACACGCGGATCCTCCCCGGGTAATCAGGTCAACACGCGGATCCTTTATCTAAACGGTGCCGTTTTAATGCTTATTGAATTAAGCAAAACGACACCGTTTTTGTAGGGCTATATAAGCCCCGATTTTAGTCTTAAAATCATTTTGTACCGGTGTTTTAAAAAAAAAACTTTAAAATTCTCTCTGAAATGAGAGGGGAAAGAGAGGTCCGGGCTCCGTCGAGCTTCCGTTTCCAGGTGCCCACGCGCCACCACACCCAGTGGTCAGAGAGTTAAAAACCCTCGTTCTTTCCAGATACACACAGGTAACCTCTTCTTTTTTACAATATTATCAGTTTTTGCAAAAGATCGATTTGTATACTCGTTGAAAAATAAATAATAGAATATAAAACTTAAATCACCTTTTTAAAGAAACTACTTGAACTTCTTTTTTATGAATATGTGTATGTCTCTTTTCTATTCTGTCAAAATTTCTTTCTTTTACATTGTTCTGATTCAGGCTTTTATAGCCACTGTTTACAAGTTTAAAAAATCTCTGCTCGATTTCTTGCCTTGTTTGCTGTGTTCTTCTTTCTCTTTTTCCAGGTGACGACGAGAAGAAAGAGCACTGATCACGGTGTTGATTTGCGTGTCGATTACGGCGCGATACAGGGCCTGGAATCACGGCACCGATGAAGGGTAGCTAGAATGACGGGACACGAATAGACACGTTGATTGCAGCGCCTAGGGTTTCTGAAATCCTAGCCCTCTCTGTCTTCTGTTAGCAAATTGGGCCATTTGGACCCCGTTCATTGTTGGGCCATAGGGTTTAACTTGGGTCTGGTACGGGTTATTGGTTTTAAGTCTAACCGGGTGTAGGCTTATTGGGTTGTAACCGGGTACTGGGTAGTTTTAGGTATTCTGGTTTAAACCAGTTGGGCCATAAGTGTAATGGGCTTGTAAATGGACTGTTTATAAATAAACATTCATTTATTTTTATTTTTATTTTTATTTTTGGTTTTAAGGCCCGGGCAAAATATGGTTCATACATAAAAAATATACTATGTGATATAATAACTTAATATATATTTATAAAAATAATAATATGTTAAATAGGAACAAAATTTTATAGTAATTTTAAGAATATTACATACTAAATACTAAATACTAAATATTTGATAATATACGTATTATTTAATAATAATTTACAAATTTTTAAAATTATACGTAATTAATAAATACTAAATAATAAAATAATATATAATAAAATAAAAATAATGTAAGAAATAATATATATAATAAAATATATAAATAAAATATATAATAAAATATAAATAATATGATAAATAAAAATAATATATATACTATTTTTACGTATAACTAATGTTTATAAAAATAAATAATATATAAAGTATTTAAAATAAACTAAATATATATAAAGGATTAAAATTGAATTTAAATAAAAAAATCTAGGGTTAATTTTAAATAAATAAAAAATTTTGGATCTAATTGAAATGCACACTACAATCTGAGGGACTCACTGGGCAATTAGCCCTAATCCCAAAAACGACTTCGTTCTCAGAATAAGTTTTATAATGGCCATTAGGACTAAATTGAAATAAAAGTAAAAGGTTAGGGCCAATTTAAATTAAAAATATAATTTTAAAAATGCAGAAGGATCAATTGGGAAATTAGCCCTTTAAACAAAAACACGCGGATCCTTTTCGGGTCACGGGTCAACACGCGGATCCTCAGCCTTGAAACGACACTGTTTTGAAGCCTATTATTTTAAGCCAAAACGACATCGTTCCTATGAGGCTATATAAGCCAAATTTTGGCCTCAAAAATCATTTTAAACCCATTTTAAAAAAAAAACAAAAAAACCCCTCTGAAAAAGGATTGAGAGCAGGCCCTCGGAGCTCCATCGGAAGTTGAAGAGCTTCGATTTTCAGCGCAAATTCGACGGTAAGTTTCTTTTTATTTTATTTTAGCGATATTTGTATGTATTTAGAACAAAAAAGAAAAAAGTAAAGGCAAATCACCTCTGTTTCTTCGATAAGAGGCTGGTATCTTTATTGTAAAAATATATGTGTGTATCACTTTATATCTGTGTAAAAAAAAAACCCATAATACAGTAAAGATATTCTGCTTTTATAGCCTCTGTTTTCTAAGTACAAATTTGGTGTGTTTTTCCGTTCGATTCCTTGCCATGTTTGCTATGTATTTCTTTCCTTTTTGCAGGTAATGACGAGAAAACCGGTGATAATCGAACGCTGATGATGCACTGGCGCGCCAATTGCGGCGCGAGATGAGGCCTGGTGTCGGGGTGCTTGCGGCGCCTAGGGTTTCAAAAAACCCTAGGTCCTCTGATTCTGTTAATAATTTGGGCCCTTTGGGCCCCGTGCATTTTTGGGTTAAGGGTGTAATGGGCTGCTGGGTAGTTTAGGTACTTAGGCTACCAGTGTGATTTGTAAATGGGCCATAAGTAGTGCTTCAATTGGGCTATGTAAATAGGCTAGCAATTTGGGTTTTGTAAATGGACTGTAGAGAAACTTTTATTAATTTCTTGTTTTTTGTTTTTGTTTATTTTACGGGCCGGACAGATTTGGGCTATTACAGCTGCCCCTCTTTGCTCATTACTATGTAACAGGAATAGAGTAAAGACTATAAAAGGACCAAATTTGCCCGGTCTTATCGAACTCTGACTTCAAGGTCCTCAATCTGCTTTCCACAAACTCAGAGACGCCATGCTGATATCTTTGATTTGCACCCCGCCTAGTATAGAGACGCCAAATCTGCTATCTTCAATCTGCTCTCTGTCAATGCAGAGATGCCAGATGTGCTTTCTTTGACCTGCTCTCCATCAATACAGAGACGCCAAATCTGCTTCTTCGATCTGCTCCCTGTCTAATACAGAGACGCCAAATCTATCATTTTTGATCTGTTTTGATGTAACCACATGAATGTTAGATCTGCTATCTTTGATCTGCTCCCCGTCTAATACAGAGACGCCAAATCTTTCATCTTCGATCTGCTTCGATGTAAACATACAAATGTCAGATCTTCTATCTTCGATCTACTCCCCATCTAATACAGAGATGCCAGATGTGCTTTCTTCGATCTACTCTCCGTCAATACAGAGACGCCAAATCTGCCTTTTCAATCTGCTCCCCTTCTAATACAGAGATGCCAAATCTGTCATTTTTGATCTACTTCGATGTAACTACACGAATGTCAGATTTGCTATCTTTGATCTGCTCCCCGTCTAATATAGAGATGCCAAATCTGTCATCTTCAATCTGCTTCAATTTAACGATACGAATGTCAGATCTGCTATCTTCGATCTGCTCCCTGTCAATACAGAGACACCAAATCTACTCTCTAGAAGATATAACCTGTAGAATGGGTATGTGCTTATGTCTAGTGATTAGGATGCTATGATCGAAATGAATCAAATGCTCCTAATTAGACATATTGTGATGCAAAATGAAAATGATTCCTATTTCAGATGTCATCACTTATTCATCCATCAAAGTTTCATCTTTATTTCACTCAAAGTATCAATCATACTCTATTCGTATGCTTCGAATCAAATTGGTCCTATTGTACCATTCTTCGAATGTTACGACCTGCTGGAAATGACCCTCTCCTAGGATTGGATCGTTTGAATTGTCCAATCATCCTTTGGACTGAAGGAGAAATTTTCTCGAGTACCTCCGACGTTCACTCATGGGAATCCCTCAAACAATTGTTCTGTTTTAGTTTCTCGTATTATCTAAAGATTTCCAGAGTAATATGCAAAACTTCGTTTGTAAAAATATTTAGTTCATCAATCATTACTTCAATGCAACACACTTTATGAATAATAGAAGATGAATAATTTGATGTTGAGAATAGTTAGATAAATCATCAAAAATACAAAAAGGAAATTAATCTAAAAACATATCCTTAAGAAGAAAAAGAATCCAAAGATAGTAAACAGGACAAAAATCAGATGCCCTACATATCACAACTTGGGCTTCTGTATACAAACTCCATGAAGACTGTTTTGAGTTTAACATGTGTTTAGAAGATCCAAAGTACTTTATTGATGCCCAAGTATGTAACACACTCCACTTCTTATTGAATCCGGTATAGCAAGGTCACTGCATGCTTTTCAAAATTTGAGCTGCCCTTTTGGGTTTTCAGCTCAAAAACCCCTTTGGTCTCAAGGCGCCCTTTGTGGGTTTTCACCTTGGCCTCTCTATTTTTTTTTTTAGAAGTCTCAAAGAGCCCTTTGCGGGTTTTCACCTTGGATTCCCTTCTCTTTAGACAAAGTACTTCTTGACTGATTCTGAATTCACTGGATTGGGTAAACTCCTCCCATTCATTTCTGTCAAAATCAGAGCACCACTAGAGAAAGCCTTCTTCACAACATACGGCCGTTCCCAATTCGGCATCCATTTTCCTCTAAAGTCCTTCTGTATGGGAAGAATCTTTTTCAGCACAAGGTCCCCTTCGTGAAATTCTCTTGGATGAACTTTCTTGTCATAAGCTCGCATCATTTGCTTCTGATACATCTGACCATGACGAATAGCCCTTAGCCTTTTTTCTTCAATCCAATTCAATTGATCATACCGCGATTGAATCCATTCTGCTTCATCCAGCTTTATTTCTGAAAAAATTCGAAGAGAAGGTATTTCCACTTCAATGGGTAACACTGCCTCCATCCCATAAACCAACGAGAAAGGAGTTGCCCCAGTAGAGGTTCTGACGGACGTTCGATAGGCTAAGAGTGCAAATGGTAATTTCTCATGCCAACCTCTGTAGGTCTCAGTCATTTTCCCCACTATCTTCTTGATGTTTTTGTTGGCAGCTTCAACTTTCCCATTCATTTTTGGGCGATATGGAGATGAATTATGATGTTTGATCTTGAATTGGTTGCAAACTTTTGCAATCGTGCTGTTATTCAAAGCTTAGCGCATTGTCCAATATGGTCCTCTCAGGCATTCCATACCGACAAATGATCTCCTTTTTCAAGAATCGACTTACTGCCGACTTGGTAACACTAGCATATGAAGCTTCCTCTACCTATTTTGTAAAGTAATCAATGACCACGAAAATGAAACGATGCCTATTCGAAGCTTTTGGTGATATTGGCCCAATGACATCCATGCCCCACATGGAAAAAGACCATAGAGAAGTCATAACATGCAAAGGTGAAGGTGGTACATGAATCTTGTCCCCATATATCTAGCATTTATGACACTTTTTGGCATAGCTAATACAATCTCCTTCCATGGTAGACCAATAGTATCCAAACCTCATGATTTGCCTTGCCATTGTAAAGCCATTAGCATGTGTCCCACAAACACCTTCATGTACTTCTTCCAAGATTTGTCTGGCTTCCACAGCGTCGACGCATCTCAAAAGCACCTGATCTTTCCTTCTTTTATAAAGGATGTCCCCATCTAGTACATATTTGCAAGCTAACCTCCTCAAAGTTTTTTTGTCATTCTCAGTTACCTGCTCAGGATATTCACGATTTCTTACATATCGTAATATATCTTGATACCAAGGATGGTCATCCTTTTCCTCATCTTCAATGTTACAACGATGGGCTGGAACCTCAGAAATACTTATCTGAATTGGTCTCACATCCACTTTCTTATTTGCTTTAATCATGGAAGCTAGTGTTGCTAAAGCATCTGCCATCTGGTTTTCGTCCTATGGGATATATTTGATGGTGATGTTATCAAACTCCTTAAGTAACTCCAAAACTACCTTTCGATAATTAATCAATTTAGGGTCCCTTGTCTCCCATTCACCCCTAAGCTGATAAATTACCAACGCAAAGTCCCCATATACTTCCAGGGTTCTAATTTTTTGCTCTTTGGCTGCTCGAATTCCCATGACGCATGTTTCATACTTGACCATATTGTTCGTGCAGTCAAAATCCAATTTACATGTAAATGGATAACAATCACCATTTGGGGATACCAAGACTACCCCAATTCCATTTCCTACCGCATTGGACGAACCGTCAAAGTTCAGCTTCCATGGATATTCTTCAGTAGTTGCCACATACATTAACTCCTCATTAGGGAAATCAAATCTCAATGGCTCATAATCTTCTAGAGCTCTGCTAGCTAGAAATTCTGCTATCGCGCTTCCTTTTATAGCTTTTTGACTCACATAGACTATATCAAATTCTAAAAGCAGTACTTGCCATCTTGCCATTCTTCCATTTAGAGCTGTTGACTCCATCATGTACTTTAATGGATCAAGTTTCGAAATTAGCCATGTCGTATGATATAGCATATATTGCTTCAACCTTCGAGTCGTCCAGATCAAAGCACAACAGAACTTCTCAATTGGTGAATATCTCATTTGACACTCAGTGAATTTCTTACTGAGGTAATATATCGCCTTTTTTTTTCTTCCTGACTCGTCATGTTGACCAAGCACACATCCCATAGAATTACTAAACACTGATAAGTACAGAATTAATGGTCTATCTGGACTGGGTGGGGATAATACTGGAGCATTTAACAAGTATTGTTTGACTTTATCAGAAGCTTTCTGACATTCCTCATCCCAAATACCTTGGTTGTGTTTTCTAAGGAGGCGAAATATAGGATCACATTTCTCAGTTAATTGCGAAATAAACCGAGTGATATAATTCAACCTTCCAAGAAAACCCCAAACTTCCTTCTGAGTACGTGGTGGAGGAAATTCTCGTATGGCTCTAACTTTGTCTGAACCAACCTCTA
This sequence comes from Gossypium anomalum, assembly GCA_025698475.1. Classification (NCBI taxonomy): domain Eukaryota; kingdom Viridiplantae; phylum Streptophyta; class Magnoliopsida; order Malvales; family Malvaceae; genus Gossypium; species Gossypium anomalum. The sequence continues at coordinate 17,750,890 of CM046961.1, forward strand.
TTCCCTTTTTGCTGACCACAAAGCCCAATAATTTCCCCGTCTTAGCTCTGAAGGTGCACTTTGCCGGATTAAGCTTCAACTGAAACTTTCTCAATCTCAGGAACAACTTCCTCAAGACTTCAATATGCTCTTTCTCTGTTCGAGATTTGGCAATCATATCATCAACATACACCTCAATCTCCTTGTGCATCATATCATGGAATAAGGTCACCATAGCCCTTTGGTATGTTGCTCCTGCATTCTTCAGCCCAAAGGGCATTACCTTGTAACAAAAGGTGCCCCACAATGTTATGAAAGTGGTTTTATCCATGTCCTCAGGATGCATCTTTATCTGATTGTACCCTGAGAAACCATCCATAAAGGAGAACAACGAATATCCTGCTGTATTATCCACCAAAGTGTCGATGTGCGGTAAAGGAAAATTTTCCTTTGGGCTAGCTTTGTTCAAATCTCTGTAATCAACACACATTCGTACCTTCCCATCCTTCTTAGGGACAGGCACAATGTTAGCCACCCATTCTGAGTACTTAACTTCTTGTAGGAATCCAGCATCAAACTGCTTCTTGACTTCCTCTTTTATTTTTAGCACAATATCAGGCCTCATCCTTCACAATTTTTGTTGAACTGGCTTGCAATTCTATCTTATGGGAAGACGATGTACCACAATATCAGTATTCAATCCCGGCATATCCTGATATGACCATGCAAAGATATCTTTGAATTCACGTAGCAGCTCAACAAGACCTTGTCTCATTTTCTTAGCAATGTGTGTCCTAATTTTCACCTCTTTCCCTTCCTCCAAGGCTACATTCTCTATTTCCCCTTTCTCACGGGGTAGGATTTGTTTCTCCTCTTGTTTCACCATTCTCAACAGATCTAGAGACACATCACAATCCCTGTCATCTTCAAAATCCTGAAGTTCTTCTAAACACGTGTCTTGCTCAAAAGAGAATTTAGGATTTGTAATATCAGTGCTCATGTCATTGATATCTAGGGACCTGCGGGATACAAAAAATGTACAAAGAATGAATGAATTTTAAGAATGTTTATTTATGGGTCATGAATGATGTGAAAAAAATGTGAAAGAATTTAAAAAAAAGGTTAAAAGAATATTAATCGGGATATAAGAATATTCACTCGAATTGATAACACAAGTTGTGTTTTATTAAAATGCAAATATCCGAATATGAGCCTTTTTACAAATGAAATCTTATTACTCCTAGGCTCTAGAGCAACAAGAGTGTTCGGAAAATTACTCTGAAAAATCTTTAAAAAATATAAGAATTTCTTCTCCAATCCAATTGTTTAAAGAGCTTCCCGGTTCGTAAGGGCGAATGCCTTCAAGGTTTCTTCGTTCAGACTCTTCATTACGTACAACATTGATGTGATAACTTCCTTTTTCGAGCAACCCTCTTTTAGGGTGAATTACCTCTCATGATATAAAGGTTTGGGATATATGAGGGAACGTCATCAATTCCCACTCTACTTCTCTTCCAGTTAAGCGCGCCCTTCTTTTTTCTTGACGCTTCTCTATTTCATTCCTCCTCTGCTTGTGGTCTGGCCTGAAACCCAAGCCAAAACAGTCTCTCTTCTCCTTTAATTTTGAACTTGAATCCCTCCTTGAAGATATCTTCCCAATCCTTTTCCTAGCAAGGCTCCTTTCCCCACTGTCATCTGCAAACCCATTCTTGTGGTTTTGGATAACCTAGGCACCGGCACCTCATTCCCCTCTAAAATAAATGTTGCATTAACAAATTCTAAGGAATGAAAAGAGCACTCAACGGCCTCCTCGTTCGCCTCTACATAAGGTGCATCACTGGTGACTGCTGCTATGATGTCTTCTTTCGCATTTATGGTGATCAGTCGTCCGTCTGTTACTAGCTTTAATTTCTGATGCAAAGATGAGGGCACCGCTCCTACCGAATGTATCCAAGGCCTCCCCAACAGGTAATTGTAAGAGGGATTGATGTCCATTACTAAAAAGTCTACCTCATACGTGTTTGGCCTAATCATCAAAGGGATATCAATTCTTCCCATGACCTTTCTTTCTGTGCCATCAAATGCTCTCATTACATTATGGCATGTTTTCATGTGAGAACTGTCTATGGGCAATCTGTTCAATGTGGATAATGGCAAGACATTTAAGGCTGACCCATTATCAATAAGCATACTCGGCAATGTATATCACTTGCAGCGAATGGTGATGTGCAAAGCTTTAGCTGATCCCATGCCACCAAGTGAGATTTCATCATCATTGAAATAAATGAAGTTATCAGCGCTTATGTTACTAACCAATCGATCCAACTTGTTGACAAATATATCATTAGTAACTGAGTCTCGTTGAGCACCTTCATTAATGCTTCACGATGTACCTCTGAACTTAGAAGCAAAGCCAACACTGATATGTGAGCTGGTTGTTTGCACAATTGTTCAACCACGGTGTGCTCACTGTGTTTTAGGAATTTTAGAAACTCTCTAGCTTCTTCTTCCTTCACTGGCTCATTAACAAGTACCTCAGCTTCCTTTCCCTTGTCAAAGGCTTTTGCTTTCGCGGGCTCAACTCTGACACCTTCTACATCATAACTCTTCCCACTACGTGTGTAGGAACCCTCATCTTGAGCCTCCTTAGAAGTACTAGCTATGTCTTGTTTCTCCGGTATTGTCACATTGCAGTCATAATTCCAGGTACCCTTTTGTTACCCTTCTAAGGAAAGGAAGCGGGTTTGTGAATAATGACTTTCGACGCTGTTTGTGTTTCAACTTCATTATTCCTTGGTAGAGAAATAATGATCCTTGGCCGGTTGATTCTTTGATTCTTTGGTTCACCTTCTAATGTGCATACATGTCCCTCATTTGAGCCAGCTTCATAAAATTTCAGCTCCTTATTATCCATAAGGCTTTGTACCAAAGGCTTAAACTTGTCACATTTTTGGATCTCGTGTCCCTCTTCTGCATGGAACTCGCATTAGTCCCTCACTCCTTTATTTCCTTCTTCAGAGATTATTATCTCTCTTTTCATCATTTCTTCCCAGATTACTTTCATCGGCGTTCTTACCTCGGCCACATCCTCTTTAGTCCTTCTCATACTAGTTTTCCCAATTGCGTTTACCCCTTCATTACCATGGTTTGGCAATAGGTTCTCATTACTAGGGGTGTCATCAAATTTTACAACCCCCATCTTGATAAGTCTTTCCACTGCTTTTTTAAAGCCAATGCAATTTTCGATTGAATGCCCCGATATCCCTGCATGGTATTCACATTTGGCATTTGCATTGTACCATTTGGGATATGGGGGTTGCAGTGGTTTCAAATGAAAAGGAGCTATTGCATGCGCATTAAATAAACTTTGGTAAAGCTCTCGGTACATCACCGGGATAGGCGTAAATGGGACCTTTTCAGAATTTTGTCTCGTACCAGGTCCTTGCTTTTGGGGATCTTGTTGCCCAACTGTAGTTGCTCTGGGCTGACTAACCGTAATCGCTTTTGAGTTATAACTACTCGTATTGTTCACCTCATTATCTTTCCTTCTTGGGGCTGATCTTTTAGAAGTTTCTCCCCCTATCTTACCACCTCTAATGACGTTCTCAATCATTTCCCCTGCCATAACCATATCAGCAAAGCTCTTGGTGGTACTTCCAATCATATGAGTAATGAATGGGGCCTTCAAGGTGTTAATGAATAGCATGGTAGTTTCTTTCTCCAAGAGCGATGGTTGAACTTGCATAGCAACCTCTCTCCACCTCTGTGCATATTGGCTAAAGCTCTCATTAGGCTTCTTTTCCATGTTCTGCAAAGTGATTCTATCAGGAGCCATGTCAGTCACGTGATTATATTGCTGCATGAAAGCTTACGCTAAGTCTCTTCAAGAATCGATCCTAGTACGGCTCAATTGATTGTACAACCTAGCCGCTGCCCCAACCAAACTATCCTAAAAATAATGGATCAATAATTGATCATTGTTTACCTAGCCAGTCATCCACCTACAGAACATGGTGATATGGGCCTCAGGGCAAGTAGTCCCATTGTACTTTTCAAATTCTGACATCTTGAACTTATGAGGAAGCACCAAATCTGGGACCAAACTTAAATCCTTGGCATCAATTCCCTAACGATTATCAGTGTTTTCTAGTGCCTTAAATTCCTCCTCTAACCATCTGCAACATTCCTCCAATTACCTTGATGATTCGAGTCTCATCTCTTCCCTTTCTGCTACATCTAAATCAAGGATGACTGGATTGGTAGGGTTATCTCCCGGGTTGGATCCCGAGCCAGTTTGAAAGTTCATGGGTATTCCAGCATCGACTTGCCTATGTTGAGGCCTTATTGTGATGGATGGCCTTCGGGGATATGCTTCAGGTTGAGTTTGTACATGGGGTGGAGTAAAACCCGGAGGATGATCCTCATTATCCTCTTCAGTGATAGTCATAGGGGCCTTTCCTTTATCTGTTGCCCCTTTCAGCAGTTGAGCCATTTTAGCCATCATATTCCTTTGGGCCTCCAACATTTGATCTTTCATCTCCTGTTGGATTTTTTCCAATTGTTCCTGCAATTGCTCTTGTATTTCATTCTGGATCTGCTCAAGTCTTTGATCCATATTCTTTGTCTTGGTGCGTGTACCGTAAGGATGTGTTGCTTCCAGGTTTTCTCTTTCTCTCACTCACTCACTCACTTTCTCTTTCTGTTAATTTTAACTTAATTAGGGTCTTTCTATAAATTTGAATGCATATGATGCGATGAGATGCAAATGCATGAATGCAAGAAGATATCGATTCTGATTCAGTTTCTTTTAGAAAATGTTATTTTAGAAACAAAAATCTTCACACAAAATGGATTACAAATACGCTTTCGCCCTTAGGCCTAGAGTTTTAACCCTATCCAATAACAATGCTAACTCTCGTCCTCTATCTGACACTAGCTCATACTTCGTACTTAATACATTAGCTTGTGTTGCCAGGTCTTGCAAATGATCAGCAACTTCTCGAATCTGGACTATGGCTTCTCCCATAAGGTAGTCCCTATCTCTGACTTGATCCTAAAAATGGTGAAGCTCTCCCTTCCAATGTCCTTCTCTTGCCTCAAGTTGCTCAATCCGAAGTTTACAGTTCTGCAATGCTGCTTCCAACCCTCCAATATTATGCTTCATTTCCTCGATCTTGTTCAGACTTGCCTTTGACTCGACCGTAGAGTTACGACTCTGGTGAAGATGAAGAGATCGTCCGAGCTCAGTCACCTTAGCTTTTAATCATTGATTCTCTTTCTCTAGGGCCTGATTCTGTGCCTGTATCTCTTTAAACTTCTTCTCCCAATACTCGGCTTTGGCTCTTTCTTCTTGAACCTCTTGTTGCCACTGCTCTAAAGACTTCCCTAATCCAGCTCTCTTCATTGATAGTTGTATCTTCTTATATTGCGTCTTCAAGTCATCTCGGTCTTTCTCAGTCTTCCTCTTTTCTTTCCTCCCTTTTTCGACCTCAATTTTCTAAACGTCGACGTCTAAGCTTAGGTACATGTTCTCCTCCTCAAGTCTCTCTATCTTTCTCCCGAGCTCCAAATTCTTCTTTTTAAAATCTTGCTTTATGACCTCTAACTCTGATGAAATCACTCGTAAATTCTCCTCCATCGATCGAGCAGCCCCCAAACTCGGCCTAGGGATGTTATCATTGATCCTCTTACTAAACCACCCTTTGTACTCAAAAGTTTTCGTCGGACCTTCCGTCAGAATCTTCACACAGCAAATCTTCTTCCAAGCCTCAGAAATTTCTCGCATCGTTTTCTTATAATGATCCCCTTTATATGAGAAATCATTCTGAGCTAACCCTTGTGTTGCTGGTATAAACTGCCCCGCTTTGTATTGCCTTAGGATGAGTAATTGTGCGTAACCAACAACTCCCCAAATTCCAGGAAGAGATACTCAATCAAAGCTTCCGCAATGATAAAGGACTTCGTTAGGAGCCATCCAAGAGGCTTTCCACATAACATCCTCTTCTCGGAGATTCTGAAGTATTTCCATCTACCTTTCCTCTGTAATGTCATCCCTCCTTGGCGTAGCTACTGCTTCCTTTAAGAGAGAATAATCCTTAAAGAACACTCGGCAAGGAACTTTACCAACTTTATCAAGGATCTAAATGTTTCAACTAGGATTGCAGGCACAGGTGTATTTTGCTTACCCAGTCGATCGAATAAATCCGCAACTGCCTCATCTATGTGTTCGATAGCTTTTGGGAAAATCACCAAACCATAAATACTTAAGGCCAAGACATCAACCCTCCTCTTCACATCTGGGTACGCCAATATTAGATCCCTCAAACTTGCCCACGGAATGCATTTACCATCACCCCTTTGTTGGATTCGAGCTGCGGCCCACTGTTCACTCATCCCTGTGATCATCATTAATTTCTTCACGAAAGTTAGGAGATTAGTAGCCCTAACATAAGCTTTGTTACCTTGAATTCTCAGACAACGAAGCAAGGTTGTATACTCCTCCAAAGTAGGCACTAAGTCTACCTCTCCAAATGTAAAACAACTATAAGCAGGGTTCCAAAACTGTACCATAGCTCAAAATAGATGCTTATCCACCTTGATGTCTAACAAATAGGGAAGATCTACATAATTCTGGTAGAACAGCTACTTAGTCTCGTCATCCCATTGGGCCCAAATGTCCTTCAACTCCTGAAACTCATTCTGTGTCGAACTGATACGAGTGAAGTCCTACAACTCTGACATATACCCCTCGGTGACAGTATTTCCTTTCTCAACTGGGTTTTCTCTGACCATGCATAGACTGAGGCGTTGTCCTCCACTTTATCAAGATATTCGTTCCTCATTACAAAACTTTCTAATCTAGAAATTGAACCGTGAATCAACACCATTAAATGTTAGTGACATGCAATGATAGCAAAAATATAATAGGTCATTGTCATATATAAAAGGTATAATAAACAAGCACTTACAAGGGTAACTTACTAAAGGCTATCACTATACTCCCTATGGTAAGCACTTAAAGTTCACTATATGTGTTTCAGTTCTAAAGCGAGGGTACCTGAACCAGCAGATTCCTCGATCCTTACCCATTATAGGCTCATATAGACCAAGTTCAGTTCAGGGGGACACATTTCCCTATGGCCATGCGGAGATGAAAATCTCACGAAGACATAGGTACGGATATATCCTGGAAGTAATCTACTAGCCCATGCGGAGGTGAAAACCTCACGAAAGTGTAGCTTCTCACTCCCACTTAAGGGTACGATCGCAATGGTCATGCAAATGCAATATGTTCGAAAATAACAAACATATGCAGCAAACACATGTAAAAAGATCAATATTTTTAAAGTTCTTCCAAACTTTTGATATTAAGACAGAAAATGATCAATTTTTGGCTTGACTCTCTTATTGGTATCCCCAGTGGAGTCACCAAGCTGCCGAAACCTTTCTAAAAAGGGGATATTTTAAAAAAAGGGGAGTCGCCACCAACCTTTTTAGGTGTGATTGGATCACCTATAAAACATTTTGGTTTACGAAAATGTGAGAGAATAGGTTCAGGAGTCGGTTACATACGAGGAAGGATTAATGTAGTAGCCCAAATTTGACCGGGCTAAAAATAGAATAAAAGAGTTAAATAAATAAGTATTTATATTAAAAGTCCATTAAAAGTCCATGTACAGAGTCCAAAAGAATTAAAACCCAGCAGCCCAAATACAATTACACCCGATAGCCCATACCAGTCACAACTTAAACCCAACTACCCCATAGCCCGTTACAATGACCCAATACACCACAACCTGAATACAGTCATGGCCCAAATTTTTAGCAGGCCCAATGAGCCCCAAACACACGGACCCCAAATCAGACCCTGGGGTTTCTTCCTTTCCCTCCTAGCACCGCCACATCTTCGGGGAGCAGCTGCCAACCCCCGAATCGAGGCCACTAGTCAATGTGCTGTCCCAAGGGCCTTCAATGCTCATCAATGCCTCGATCACCGGTCGTCCTTCTGTCTGGCCCCGAATCACATCACGAACAGCAAGACCATCGCCAAGATCATCGCCTTCATCAGCGCGCCACACCTCAGCCTTGTCTCACCACCGAGTCCTCGCAGCCACCTGCAGGAAAACGAAAGAAATCAAAGCAAAACTATAGCAAATAGATTAGAACAGGGTTTGGAAAGAAATCTTTTGATTTCTTTCCAAAATAGGCAGTAGATTAAGGCTATAAAGCCTTTTCTCAAATCTGTAAGTTTGGACGCTAATACATATACAAAGAAGCACAGAAAAATCAAATACATACACAGAGAGAAACAGAAGCATATATAGGCACAAATATACACAGAAAACACCACAAAGTTTGCATCCGTTCAAAAGACAGAGAAATAAAGAAAATCTTTGGAGGGGTAACTAAATTGTCTCTTTTATTTTGTTTTCACTGATTTATTTCTCCTGTATGCAGATATATAAATTTTTTTTTAAAAAAACTCAGCAAGGAAATAGAAAACAGAAAATACCTTTTGTTTTGCAAGGAAATAAAGAACCTTTCAGGTCCCGATCACCGTACACGGTGGGATCGGCGACGGCGCGTGAAAGAGAACATGGTGGTCCGATGATCGGAGGACCACCGACCAAGGGCCGAAGCTCGGAGAGCCGAAGGGATTTGAGAGAGATTTCTCTCTTTTTTTTTTTAAACGGGTTAAAATGAATTTCAAATAAAAAGAAATCGGCCATATATAGTTTTGACAAAACGACATCATTTCTGCTTAATCTACTAAGCTTAAAACGGCATCGTTTTTAAACTAAGGATCCGCGCGTTGACCCGATTACCCGGGAAAGATCCGCGTGTTTTTGAGGATTGGGTTAATTACTCAATTGGTCCTCTTGCATTTTTTAATATTTATAATTTCATTTTTATTTATTTCTAATTTAGCCCTAATGATTTAATTTTGTTTCAATTTAGTCCTCGAGGTGATTTTAAAACAGTATTCAGAAAACGGCGTCGTTTAGGATTAGGGCAAATTGCCCAGTGAGTCCTCTGAATTTAACGCGCATTTCAAATCAGGCCCAGGATTTTTATTATTTTGCAAATTAACCTTAGATTTTCTAATTAAATTCAATTTTAATCCTTTTATATTTTAATTTACTTTAAATACTTTATATATTTTTTAAATATTAGTTATATTATTATTATCCATTATTTTTTATTATCATATATTTTATCTATAAATTATATTTTAATTATATTTTATTCTTTATATATTTTTTATAAAATTTTATTATTTACTAAATTTGTAAATGGCAAATAAATTTTAAAAAAAGATTATTAATAAATAATAGTATATATTATCCTTATTTATAATAGTACTCATATTCCATTTATATATTACAGCTATTCTTTATTTATATATTTTTCATTATATATTATTTATTTTGTTTTTTTATAGTAATCATTTTACCCTATTTTTATATGCAAAATGCTTATTGTATTTTTATTATTTTGTATTGTATTTCCTTATATTTTATTCATATTATATTGTTATACATAACTTATTTTAAATATTTTTTTTAAATTTTAGGTATATTTCATTAATAATTACTCATTTTTTTATTTTAATACGAATTAAATTTTCTATATAACATTATATTTTATATTAATGATATATTAGATGTTGATTATTCAATTAGTATGTATATGCTGCTACATTTTTATTGCATTTGTTTTTTTATATATATGTATCAAATTGTATGTCATACATCATTTTTTTATTAATATGTTTAAATATATTACATGTTCATGTGTTTTTGCCTATTCTTCTTAAATATATATTATGTTTTATGTATATTTTACTTATTTAAAATTTGCTATGTTTTATTTCTTGTATATATGTTAGTTAATGTATGATATTTATGCTATCGTGCTTTTATTTATCTATTATTATAACATGTTATCTCGAATGTTATGTTAATATGCTCCTTCATGCATCAATTTAAAAAACGAGACTATAAAATTTTTAAAAATAAAGGCAATTCTTGGTGTTTGGAAATTTCGAGAAAGGTAGTGCCCTAACTTATTGGGTTGCAATTTTTCTCGATAAGTTCAAACAATCAAGCACCCTTCTAAGTTTTTTAAGGTTTTCAAAGTACAAGCAACTGTCTCGGAATTTCAAGACGTTGTGTCCTAACTTACTGGATAAGGCGTTTTGTTGTTTCGAAATAGGAATTTCCAAAAAGGCTAACTTAGAATCAAACATCTTAAATATTGTGTCCTAACTTATTGGATGTAATATTTTGATTCATTTGATGCAAGTGAACCATAATTTTCAAAATCAAAATATTAAAAGAGGATTGCATCGTAAAAATTTTCAAATTTCAGACATTAAAGACACTTGATAATCAATTAGGTACCAATTTTTGGGCGTTACGAGGGTGCTAACCCTTCCTCATACGTAACCGACTCCTGAATCCATTTTTTCGACTTCCGTAGACCAAAATTAATATTTTAAAATAAAACATTTTATAAGGTGATCCAATCACACCTAAAAAGATTGGTGGCGACTCCCGTTTTCATTTTTCTTAATGTCGATTCCCATTTTTCAAAGCTCGATTTTAAAAATGGTCTCGACAGCTTGGCGACTCCGCTGGGGACTAATAAGAGACTCAAGCCGTGTAATTGATTATCTCTTATCTTAATGTCAGAAATTAAAAATTTTAAAATTTAATCCTCTTTGCATTACATGTGTTTGTATTGTTTCATGTGTCGCTATATTCTGATACGCATTGCATTTGCATGACCATTGTGGTCACACCCTTAAGTGGGAGTGAGAAACTACGCCTTCGTGAGGTTTTCGCCTCCGTGCAGGATAGTGGATCACTTTTGGGATACATCCGTACCTATGGTTTCGTAAGATTTTCATCTCTGTGCAGCCATAGGTAATTGTATTCCCCTGAACTGAACTCGATTCAAATGAGCCTATAATGGGTGAGGATCGAGGAATCTGCTGGTTCAGGTACCTCAAACTTTAGAACCAACCTCATATAGAAAAACTGTAAGAGCCAAATTTAGTTAGAATTAAACTTTAGATGTTACCCTTATAAATTACCGTTGAGATTTATTGATATCATGTGATACTGACTATTTCTTTTCTTTTGTTGGCATGACATTTTGCATTTACAAAGGTATCGATTCACGGTCAGTCTCTAAGTTAGGAAGTTTTGTTATGGAGAATGGACTTCTTGATAGAGTGGAGGGCAATGCTGATGTTCATAGATGGTCAGAGCAAACTCAGCAAGAAAAGAGAGACAGTATAATTATGGGATATGTATCGGAGCTGTCAGATTATACTCGTATTAGTGTCACACAGAATAATCTCCAAGAGCTTAAGGAAATTTGGGATCAGTGGGGCAATGAGACCAAGCAGTTATTTTACGATAATTACGAAGATTTACCTTACTTGCTTGATATTCAGGTAAATGAGCACTGGTTCCGAGCCCTTGCCCAGTTTTGGAACCCGGCGTATAGTTGTTTCACTTTTAGAGAAGTAGACTTGGTACCTACCGTGGAGGAGTACACTGCCTTACTTCGTTGTCCTAGGTTTCAGAGTGACAGGATCTATTCTCGAGCTGCTTGTGTCTCTACCTTTTGGAAGAAATTAATGACCATTACGGGGATGAGCAAGCAGTGGATCACGGCCAGAATTAAAGAAAAGGGTGAGTGCAAGTGCATTTCGTAGGACGCTTTGAAAGATCTAATTTTGACATACCCCGATGAGACAAAGAAGGTAGACATTTTTGCCTTAAGTTTGTATAGACTGATGGTTTTCCCTAGGGCTTTGGGATATGTGGACGAGGCGACCACGGATCTTTTTCATCGACTCAGTAAAAGGGTCACTTCTGTCCTTACAATTTGGCGGAGACATTCAGATCCTTAGGTGCGTGTAGGAAGGCTGGTGCAGGCAGGTTTATAGGGTGTGCTCAGTTACTCATGGCTTGGTTCTACAGTCACTTCCGATTGATTGATGGGATTGTTTATCGGGTTTTCTTTGAGAACTGCTCCCCGTTGAATGATATAGTAGCCTCATCTAGGAAAGTGGATGTGCCGGAAGAGAATTGGATAGCATTACTTCGAAATCTTCAGTCGGGAGATGTTGAGTGGAGAGCTCCATGGATGGTTCCTAGTGAGATACTTTATCGATGCGGTAGCTTTGATTGGGTCCCCCTGTTGGGAATTTGGGGTGCCATTGGTTATGCCCCTTTGCTCGTACTGAGGCAGCATGGATTGAGACAGTTCGTACCAGCAACTTAGGGGTTGGCTCAAAGTGAGTTTGTATACAGAGGAGCCGATTACAAGAGGAAGGTTAGCGAGGTTTCTAGCGCTTGGAACAAGACTTTTCGGTTGAAGGGAGTGGCCATTAGTCCTGCTACGACCCCGGAATATGTCGAGTGGATGAGTCGAAGGATTAATGATAATGTCCTTATGACAAAAATGGAGGAAGCTCAACCAATGGAGGAATACTTGCAAGTGATACCCTCGGAGCTTGATATCATAAAGTAAGAATTTAAGAGAAAGAATTTGGAACTCGAAAAGAAGATAGAAAAGCTTGAGGAGGAGAAGATGTACCTGAGTCTAGATGTTGACCTGCAAAAGAAGGAGGTTGAAAAAGTTAGGAAGGAAAAGAGGAAGGTTGAGGAAGACTGAGATGATTTAAAAAAGAGTATAAGAAGGCACAAGTATCTTTAAAGCGAGTGGGGTTAGGAAGGTCTTCGGAACAGTGGCAGAAAGAAGTTCAAGAGGAAAAAGCTAGAGCTGAGTATTGGGAGAGGAAGTTCCAAGAGATGCAGTCGCAAAATTTGACATTAGAGAAAGAGAATAAAGGGTTGAAGACTAAGGTAACTGAGCTTGGAAGATCTCTTCGTTGGCACTGAAACCATGATCCTACGGTCGAGTTAGAGGAGCTAAAAAGTAAGGTTGAATATTTGGAAGTGGCATTGCATGATGGTGAACTTCGGATTGAGCAGCTCGAGGCGCAAAGAGATTGTATAAAATGACAGCTCCATCAAGTTAAAGGACAAGTCATGGATAGGGATTACATTATTGGGGAGGCTATAGCCCAGATCCGAGAGATTACTGAATATGTTTGAGACTTAGCAGTACGAGCTGATGTGTTGAGTATGATGTATGAGTCAGCGTCCAATAAAGGTCGAGAGTTAGCCCTTTTATTAGATAAAGTTAGAACTTTGGGCATTAGAGAAAAGGCGTATATATAATCCATTTATATGTAAAGATATTCTTTTTCTAAATAAAGTTTTCCAAATGAGATTGAATCGAGGTCAATACCTTTTTGCATTCATGCATTTGCATTACATCACATCATATGCATTCAAGGTTATAGAAAGATCCTAATTAGTTAAAGTTTCTTTAGAAGGTAGAAAAGAAAATTTGGAAATCACACATCCTTACGGCACCCACACTAAAACTAAGAGTATGGATCAAAGGTTCGAACAATTGCAAAAAGATATGCAAGACCAATTGCAAGAGCAGTTGGCCAAGATGTAGAATGACATGAGGGAACAAATGCTAGAGGCTTAGGGGAATATGATGGCTGAAATGGCTCAGCTTCTGAGGGCCACTGATAAAGGGAAGACCCCTATAGCTATCACTGGCGAGGAGGGTGAGGATCATCCTCCGAGTTTTACTCCGCCTCATGTATCACTGCAAACCGAGGCACCTCCTAGAAGACCATCTGTCACTGTAAGGCCTCAACATAGGCCAGTTAATGCTGGAATCCCCGTGAATTTCCCATCTGGATCGGGAAATAATTTGGGCAATAGCCCGATCAACTCTATCACTCCCAATCTGGATATGATGGAGAGGAAAAAATGGCAACTGAATCCTCAAAACAATTGGAGGATCGTTGCAGGTGGTTGGAGGAGAAGTTTAAGGTTTTGGAAGGCGCTGGCAATCATCATGGGATTGATGCCAAAGACTTAAGTTTGGTCCCAGACTTGGTGCTTCCTCACAAATTTAAGATGCCGGAGTTTGAAAAGTACAACGGGACTACTTTTCCAGAGGCACACATAATAATGTTTTGTAGAAGAATGACTTGGTATGTGAACGATGATCAACTATTGATCCATTGTTTTCAAGACAGCTTAGTAGGAGCAGCAGCTAGGTGGTACAATCAGTTGAGCCGTGCAAGAATCGGTTCGTAGAGAGATCTTGCACAAGCCTTCATGCAACAGTACAACCATGTGACTAATATGACGTCAGACAGGATCACGCTTCAAAACATGGAGAAAAAGCCTAATGAAAGTTTTAGGTAATACGCACAACGATAGAGGAAGGTGGCAATACAAGTACAACCACCATTGTTAGAAAAGGAGACCACCATGTTATTTATCAACACTTTGAAGGCGTCATTCATCACTCACATGATTGGAAGCACCACGAAAAGTTTCGCGGATATAGTTATGGCAGGAGAGATGATTGAGAACATCATAAGAGGCAGTAAAATTAAGGGGGAAATGGCTAAAAGATCGGCCCCAAGGAGAAAGGACAACGAGGTGAATAACATGAATAGTCTTAACTCGAGGGACAGTTGGCCAACCCAAAGCAGCTGCAGTCGAGCAACAAAGTACTCAAAGACAGGAATTGGGCACAAGAGAGAATTCAGAGAGGATGTAATTCACGCCTATCCCTATGACGTATCATGAGCTTTATCAAAGCTTATACGATGCACATGCCATTGCTCCATTTCACTTGAAACCACTACAGCCACCGTACCCCAAATGGTATGATGCAAATGCTAAATGCAAATATCATGTGGGAATACCGGGGCATTCAATTGAAAAGTATACCGGATTCAAGAAGGCTGTAGAGAGGCTTATCAAGATGGGGGTTGTGAAATTTGATAGTACCCTTAATGCTAAAAATTAGTTACCAGATCATGGCAATCAAGGAGTGAATGCCATTGACGAAACTAGGGAAGGAATAATTAAAGAAGATGTTGCTCAGGTGAAGACACCCGTGAAAGTAATATGGGAGGAGATGGTAAAAAGAGGTATGTTGACCTCTGGAAAAGGAGGAGAAGGAATGCGGAACTACTGTGAGTTCCATGGAAAAGAGGGTCATGAGACCCAAAATTGTGAAGAATTCAGAGCCTTGGTGCAAGGCTTTATAGATAATAAAGAGCTAAAATTTTTTAAGGTAGTTCTTATAAAAGAGAAATAAGTGCGTTGGAAGGTGAACAACAGGGAACCATCAGACCAAGAATTATTATTTCCTTGCCAGGGAATAATGAAGTGGGGGCGCAAACCAGGCCCAAGGTTGTCATCCATAAACCTACTCATTTCCCTTACAAGGATGACAAAAGGGTACCATAGAGCTATAACTGCAGTATAACAATACCTGAGGGGGAGAGTATAGCCAGTGCGTCTAGGGGCGTGCAAAATGAAGGTTCCCATACACGAAGTGGGAAGCGTTTTGATGAGGGGGCATCAAAGTAGAGCC
This sequence comes from Gossypium anomalum, assembly GCA_025698475.1. Lineage (NCBI taxonomy): Eukaryota > Viridiplantae > Streptophyta > Magnoliopsida > Malvales > Malvaceae > Gossypium > Gossypium anomalum. The sequence continues at coordinate 17,766,373 of CM046961.1, forward strand.
CACGAAAATAAAGGATGTTGAGAAGAAGAAAGAGACTGACGTATCCATCAATGAACCAGTAAGAGAGGAGGAGGCTAAGGAATTTCTAAAGTTCCTTAAGCATAGTGAATATAGTGTGGTCAAGCAGTTGCGTAAGCAGCCAGCGCGTATATCAGTATTAGCACTACTTCTGAGTTCTGAGGTACATCGGGATGCATTGTTGAAGGTACTTAACGAAACATATGTCACCCACGACATATCCATTAACAAGTTAGACCAGTTGGTGAATAACATCGGTGCTGACAATTTTATCTACTTCAATGATGATGAAATTCCACCTGGGGGTATAGGGTCAACCAAGGCCTTGCATATCACTACTCGGTGCAAGGGATACACTCTTCCAAGTGTACTCGTTGATAACGGGTCAGCTTTGAACGTCCTTCTATTATCCACATTGAATAGATTACCCATTGACAGTTCGCATATGAAAACATGTCACAATGTGGTAAGAGCTTTCGATGGAACTGAAAGGAAAGTGATGGGACGAATTGACATCCCTTTGGAAATTGGGCCAAATACATATGAAGTTGATTTCTTAGTGACGGATATCAAGCCTTCCTATAATTGTTTGTTGGGGAGACCATTGATACACTCGGCAGGAGTGGTGCCTTCCTCATTGCATCAAAAATTGAAGTTAGTGACAGATAGATGGTTAATAACTATCAATACGGAGGAGGACATTATAGCAACAGTCACTAGCAAGGCCCTTTATGTCGAGGCGAGTGAAGAGGCTATTGAGTGTTCTTTCTGCTCTTTAGAAATCATCAATGCAACCTTCATTTTGGAAGGAAGTGAGGTGTCGGTTCCCAAAATGTCTAGAGCCACGAGGATGGCCATGCAAATGATGATGGGGAAGGGAGCATTGCCAGGAAAAGGACTAGGAAGACAGTTGCAATGAGGGGTTCAAACCCCAAAACTGATTGAAAAGAAAGATCACTTTGGTTTGGGCTTCAAGCCAGACCATAAGCACAAGAGGCAAGAAATTGAGAAGCGCCAAGTGAGAAGAAAGGCGCGTTTGAACAGAGGAGAAGTGGAGTGGGAACTGATGACATTTCTACCTATATCCAAATCCTTTAAGTCAGGAGGATTATTGATAGAAGAAAGTCATCAGATTAATGTTGTACACAATGATGGATTGGAGCAAGGAATTCTCGAGGGCATTTGCCCTTACGAGCAACGACTGAAGATTCTCCATGGAGGCTCAATTTTGATGGGGCTTCTAATGTAGTTGGAAATGGAATTGGGGCGGTCTTGGTATCCCCCAATGGCGATCATTACCCATTCACGTGCAAGTTGGACTTTGATTGCACGAATAATATGGCAAAGTATGAAGCATGCATCATGGGACTTCAAGCAGCTATAGAGCGAGGTATAAAAACCCTAGAAGTATATGGAGATTCTGCGTTGGTAATTTATCAGCTTAGAGGTGAATAGGAGACAAGGGACACTAAATTGATCAATTATCGAAAGGTAGTTTTGAGGTTACTTGAGGAGTTCGATAACATCACCTTCAATTATCTCCCACGAGACAAAAATCAGATGGTAGATGCTTTAGCAACCTTGGCCTCAATGATTACGGCGAATAAAGAGGAAGAGGTGAGACCAATTCAAATGAGTGTCTACGAGGCTCCAGCTAGCTATTGTAACACTGAAGAGGAAGAAAAGGATGATAAACCTTGGTATCAGGATATATTGCGATATGTAAGAGATCGTAAATATCCAGAACAGGCAATTGAAAATGACAAACAAACTTTGAGAAGGTTAGCTGGCGACTACGTCTTGGACGGGGATATCCTGTACAAGAAAAGGAAAGACCAAGTACTTTTGAGATGTGTCGATGCTGTGGAAGCTAAGCTAATTTTAGAAGAAGTTCATAAAGGTGTATGTGGGATGCATACAAATGGGTTCACGATGGCAAGGCAAATCATGAGATTTGGCTATTATTGGGCCACTATGGAAGGAGACTGTATCAACTATACCAAGAAATGCCATAAGTGTCAGATTTATGGGGACAAAATTCATATACCACCTTCACCTTTGCATGTTATGACTTCTCCATGGCCCTTCTCCATGTGGGGCATGGATGTCATTGGACCAGTATCACCGAAAGCTTCGAATGGACATCGGTTTATCTTCGTAGTAATTGACTACTTTACAAAATGGGTAAAGGCCGCTTCTTATGCGAATGTTACTAAGTCAGCTGTAAGTCGATTTTTGAAGAAGGAGATCATTTATTGGTATGGAATGCCTGAGAAGATCATATCTGACAATGCATTGAGCTTGAACAACAAAACAATCGCAGAGGTTTGTGACTAGTTCAAAATCAAGCATCACAATTCTTCCCCCTACCGTTCCCCCTATCATCCAAAAACGAATGGGGCAGTGGAGGACGCCAACAAGAACATTAAGAAAATAGTGGGAAAGATGACTGGGACTTATAGAGATTGGCATGAGAAGTTACCGTTTGCACTCCTGGCCTATCGAACATCTGTCAGAACCTCTACTGGGGCAACCCCATTCTCGTTAGTTTATGGGATGGAAGCAGTGTTACCTATTGAAGTAGAAATACCTTCTCTTCGAATTTTGACGGAGATAACGTTAGATGAAGCTGAATGGGTTCAATCCCAATATGACCAGTTAAACTTGCTTGAGGAAAAGAGGCTAAGAGCCATTCGACATGGTCAGATGTATCAGAAGCGTATGATGAGAGCCTATGATAAAAAGGTTGGTCCAAGGGAATTCCATGAGGGGGACCTTGTGCTAAAAAAATATCCTTCCCATTCAGAAGGACTTTAAAGAAAAATGGATGCCAAATTAGGAGGGGCCATACGTCGTGAAGAAGGCTTTCTCTGGAGGAGCATTGATTTTGACAGAAATGGATGGGAAGAGTCTACCCAATCCAGTGAATTCAGACTCAGTCAAAAAGTACTTTGTCTAAAAGAGAGGAGAATCCAAGGTGAAAACCCGCAAAGGGCGCCTTGAATTTTCACAAAAAAAATGGAGAGGCCAAGGTGAAAACCCGCAAAGGGCGCTTTGTGACCAAAGGGGTTTTGAGTTGAAAACCCGAAAGGGCAGCTAAAATTTTGAAGGGCATACAGTAATCTGATTCAAAAAAGAGTGAAGCACATTGTATATTGGGGCATCAACAAAGTACTTTGGATCTTTTAAACACGTGTTGAACTCAAGAAAGATTTCATGGAGCTGGTGTATAGACGCTCAAGCAGCGATATCTAGAGCATCTAACTTATCCTGTTTGTTATCTTTAGATTCTATTTCTTCTCAAAGATATGCTATCAGATTTATTTCCTTTATATTTTTGACAATTCATTTAAATCTAATTGTTCCCAAGATTGAATTCATTTTTTATTATTCTTTAAGTATGTTGCATTGAAATAATGATAGATGAATTAAATGTGTTTACAAATGAAGTTTTGCGCATTACTTTGGAATTTCTAGATAATACAAAAAACTAAGACAGGGCAATTGTTCAAGAAATTCACATAAGTAAGAGATGAAGGAACTCGAGGAATTTCTTTCTTCCAGTCCAAAAGGAAAATGGACAAAACCAACGATTCAATTCTAAGGAAAGATTATCTTACAGACATCCTCAGTAGATCATAGCATTTGAAGAAGGGTACAGGCCTACAGGTTGAGCAAGAATAATACTTTGAGAAAAGAAAAGACAAATAAAGGAATGAGTAGTGACGTTTAGGATAGGGGTCATGTTCACAGCATTTTGCATCATAACATGTTTAATTAGGAACATTCGACTCACTTCGATCATAGCATCCTAATTATCAGGCATAATCATTCTACAGGTTATCAAAGACAACGTGCCTTAATCCCCTAAGCAGTAGGGTAATAAGCTGCAGCATAGTAGATCTGGTCTTCAAATGTTTATACTGAAGCAAGATCTAAGATGGTTTGGCATCCTTGTGCTTACAAGGAACAAATTGAAGACATAGCTAATTTAGCTTTCACGTGTTTATGTTGAAGCAAATCTAAGATGATTTGGCATCTCTATATTGTCAGAGAACAAATCGAAGTTTGGCGTCTCCATATTCGACGGGGGGCAGACACATAGCAGATCTAACCTTCAGATGATTAGGCTGAAGTAGATCCAAGATGGTTTGGCATCCTTATGCTTACAAGGAACAAATCGAAGACATAGCTGATTTGGCTTTCACGTGTTTACGTTGAAGCAAGTCTAAGATGATTTGGCGACTCTGTATTGTCAGAGAACAAATCAAAGTTTGGCGTCTCCATATTCGACGGAGGGCAGACACATAGCAGATCTAACCTTCAGATGTTTATACTGAAGTAGATCCAAGATGATTTGGCATTCTTGTGTTTACAAGGAGCAAATCGAGGACATAGCAGATTTGACTCTCAGATGTTCTCAAATAGATCCAAGATGATTTGGTATCCTTGTGCTTACAAGGAAAAAATCGAAGGCATAGCTGATTTGGCTTTCGCATGCTTATGCTGAAGCAAATCTAAGATGATTTAGCATCTCTGTATGGTCAGGGAACAAATCGAAGAAGCAGATTTGGTGTCTCTGCGTTCGACAGAGAGCAGATCGAGGATTTCAACATGACAGTCTTGAGTTTGCAAATGAGCAGATTAAGGACCATGATCCGATAAGGCCAGACAAATTTGGTCTTTCTATGAGTCTTTGCTCGATTCCTGTTACACAACAATGAGCAAAGAGGGGCAGCTGTAGTAGCCCAAATTTGACTGGGCTGAAAATAGAATAAAAGAGTTAAATAAATAAGTATTTATTTTAAAAGTCCATTAAAAGTCCATGTATAGAGTCCAAAAGAATTAAAGCCCAGTAGCCCAAATACAATTACACCCGATAGCCCATACCGGTCACAACTTAAACCCAACTGCCCCATAGCCCGTTACAGTGACCCAATACACCACAACCTGAATACAGTCATGGCCCAAATTTTTAGCAGGCCCAATGAGCCCCAAGCACATAGACCCCAAATCAGACCCTAGGGTTTCTTCCTTTCCCTCCTAGCGCCGCAACGTCTTCTGGAAGCTTCAGGGAGTGTCTGCCAACCCCCGAATCGAGGCCACCATTCAATGTGCTGTCTCAAGGGCCTTCAATGCCCATCAATACCCTGATCACCGGTCGTCCCTCTGTCTGGCCCCCAATCACGTCACGAACAGCACGACCATCGCCAAGATCATCGCCTTCATCAGTGCGCCACAACTCAGCCTTGTCTCGCCACCGAGATCCTCGCAGCCACCTGCAGGAAAAGGAAAGAAATCAAAGCAAAACTACAGCAAATAGATTAGAATAGGGTTTGGAAAGAAATCTTTTGATTTCTTTCCAGAATAGGCAGTAGATTAAGGCTATAAAGCCTTTTCTCAAATCTGTAAGTTTGGACGCAAATATATATACAAAGAAGCACAGAAAAATCAAAATACATACACAGAGAGAAACAGAAGCATATATAGGCACAAATATACACAGAAACACCACAAAGTTTGTATCCGTTCAAAAGACAGAGAAATAAAGCAAATCTTTGGAAGGGTAACTAAATTGTCTCTTTTATTTTGTTTTCACTGATTTGTTTCTCCTGCATGCAGATATATAAATTTTTTTTAGAAAAAAACTCAGAAAGGAAATAGAAAACAGAAAAAACCTTTTGTTTTGCAAGAAAAAAAATGAACCTTTCAGGTCCCGATCGCCGTACACGGCGGGATCGACGACGGCGCGTGAAAGAGAACATGGTGATCCGATGATCGGAAGACCACCGACCAAGGGCCGAAGCTCGGAGAGCAGAAGGGATTTGAGAGAGATTTCTCTCGTTTCTTTTTTAAACTGGTTAAAATGAATTTCAAATAAAAAGAAATCGGCCATATATAGTTTTGACAAAACGGCATCGTTTCTGCTTAATCTACTAAGCTTAAAACGGCATCGTTTTTAAACTAAGGATCCGCGCGTTGAACCGATTACCCGGGAAAGATCCGCGTGTTTTTGAGGATTGGGTTAATTACTCAATTGGTCCTCTTGCATTTTTTAATATTTATGATTTCAGTTTTATTTATTTCTAATTTAGCCCTAATGATTTAATTTTGTTTCAATTTAGTCCTCTCGGTGATTTTAAAACAGTATTCAGAAAATGGCGTCGTTTAGGATTAGGGCAAATTGCCCAGTGAGTCCTCTGAATTTAACGCGCATTTCAAATCAGGCCCAGGATTTTTATTATTTTGCAAATTAACCTTAGATTTTCTAATTAAATTCAATTTTAATCCTTTTATAATTTAATTTACTTTAAATAATTTATATATTTTTTAAATATTAGTTATATTATTATTATCCATTATTTTTTATTATCATATATTTTATCTATAAATTATATTATAATTATATTTTATTCTTTATATATTTTTTATAAAATTGTATTATTATTTACTAAATTTGTAAATGGCAAATAAATTTTAAAAAAATATTATTAATAAATAATAGTATATATTATCCTTATTTATAATAGTACTCATATTCCATTTATATATTACACCTATTCTTTATTTATATATTTTTCATTATATATTATTTATTTTGTTTTTTTTATACTAATTATTTTACCCTATTTTTATATGCAAACTGCTTATTTTATTTTTATTATTTTATATTGTATTTCCTTATATTTTATTCATATTATATTGTTATACATAACTTATTTTAAATATTATTTTTAAATTTTAGGTATATTTCATTAATAATTACTCATTTTTTTATTTTAATACGAATTAAATTTTCTATATAACATTATATTTTATATTAATGATATATTAGATGTTGATTATTCAATTAGTATGTATATGCTGCTTCATTTTTATTGCATTTGTTTTTTTATATATATGTATCAAATTGTATGTCATGCATCATTTTTTTATTAATATGTTTAAATATATTACATGTTCATGTGTTTTTACCTATTCTTCTTAAATATATATATTATGTTTTATGTATATTTTACTTATTTAAAATTTGCTATGTTCTATTTCTTGTATATATGTTAGTTAATGTATGATATTTATGCTATCGTGCTTTTATTTATCTATTATTATAACATGTTATCTCGAGTGTTATGTTAATATGCTCCTTCATGCATCAATTTTAAAAACGAGACTATAAAATTTTCAAAAATAAAGGCAATGCTTGGTGTTTGGAAATTTCGAGAAAGGTAGTGCCCTAACTTATTGGGTTGCAATTTTTCTCTATAAGTTCAAACAATCAAGCACCCTTCTAAGTTTTTTAAGGTTTTCAAAGTACAAGCAACTGTCTCGGAATTTCAAGACGTTGTGTCCTAACTTATTGGATATGGCGTTTTGTTGTTTTGAAATAGGAATTTTCAAAAAGGCTAACTTAGAATCAAACATCTTAAATATTGTGTCCTAACTTATTGGATGTAATATTTTGATTCATTTGATGCAAGTGAACCATAATTTTCAAAATCAAAATATTAAAAGAGGATTGCATCATAAAAATTTTCAAATTTCAGACATTAAAGACACTTGATAATCAATTAGGTACCAATTTTTGGGCGTTACGAGGGTGCTAACACTTCCTCGTACGTAACCGACTCCTGAATCCATTTTCTCGACTTCCGTAGACCAAAATTAATGTTTTAAAACAAAACATTTTATAAGGTGATCCAATCACACCTAAAAAGATTGGTGGCGACTCCCATTTTCGTTTTTCTTAAAGTCGATTCCCATTTTCCAAAACTCGATTTTAAAAATGGTCTCGACAATTAGCACCCTCGCAATGCCCAAAATTGGTACCAAATTGAATAATTTCTATCTTAATGTCAAAAGTTTGAAAGAATTTAAAATATGATTTTTTAAAACCGGAATAATTTGAATTGAAAATCGAGATTCCTTCACTCCAAAAGAGTACAAACATCACATCCAGCATGATTGGACACGATATTCTTAAAATTTCGTAACTGAAATCATCTCGTGCTTTACAAAATCTATTTAGAAGGATACTTTAGACATTTAGACAAACGGGAAATCGTAACCTAGCATGTTAGGGCACTACTTCCCGAATTCCTAAATACCAAAAACATTGCCTTATTTTTAAAATTCTTTTGGATTAAATGAAATATAAAATTTTTATAACAATGATGCATTTAACATATTACAAGATATTAATACTAAACAATATAAACTAGATGATACATACTTTAACATTTCATGCAAATATAACTTAAAATAACAACATAAATAATAAATTTTCATGCAAATATATAAAAACAATAAATAATATAAAAATAAAAAATAATTTATGAGATAAACTAACATATTAAAACGATACTAAATAAATCCAAAAAGACGCAAAAATAAATAAACAAATTATAAACATGTAAAAATAAGTAAAAAAAAAAAAAACTAAATACAATTAAAATTAAATGAGGTATTAAAAAATAAAATATTTAAAACAATAGATAAATAATAAAGGAGAATTTTTTAAAATGGTTATTATATATAAAAAATGTCGAGACCATTTTTAAATGAAGTTTTGGAAAATGGGAATCGACTTTAAGAAAAACGAAAACGGGAGTCGCCACCAATCTTTTTAGGTGTGATTGGATCACCTTATAAAATGTCTTGTTTTAAAACATTAATTTTGGTCTACGAAAGTCAAGAAAATGGATTCAGGAGTCGGTTACGTATGAGGAAGGGTTAGCACCCTCGTAACGCCCAAAAATTGGTACCTAATTGATTATCAAGTGTCTTTAATGTCAGAAATTTGAAAGTTTTGAAATGCAATCCTCTTTAGAATATTTTAATCTTGAAAATTAGGGTTTTCTTGCATCAAATGAATCAAAATATTGCATCCAATAAGTTAGGAAGCAATATTACTAAGATATTCGAAACTAAGATAGCCCTTTTTTGAAAAATCCTTATCTCAGAATGATAAAAACGCCATATCCAATAAGTTAGGACATAACACTTTGAAATTTTGAGACAGTGGTTTGAATTTTGAAAACCTTAGAACTTAGAAGGGTACTTGACTATTTGAACTTAATGAGAAGAGTCGCAACCCAGTCAGTTAGGGCACTACTTTTCTCGAAATATCCAAATACCAAGCATTGCCTTTTTATTTTTGAAAGACTTTTGAATCTTTTTTTTAATTAACACATGAAGAGCCATATATATACATTATAATATGTAAGATAACATTTTACAATAACAAGTAGCTAAAACATGTATTTAAATAATATGATAGCCGTAATTTAGGGGTTCTATACTAGATACTTACATAAATATAGCAAATATAATAACAAATATATTAAGATATAAATAGCATATATTGAAGATGAATAAACAAAGTATACAAACATACAAAGTAATAATTAATTTAAAAATGATGCATGATATATAATTTGACATATACATATATACAAAACAAATGCGATAATTGTCGAAACCATTTTAAAATCGGGTTTTGGAAAATGGGAATCGACTTTAAGAAAAACAAAAACGGGAGTCGCCACCAATCCTTTTAGGTGTGATTGGATCACCTTTAAAACATTTTGTTTTAAAATCGTTGGTTTTGGCCTACGAAATCAAAAGAATGGGTTCGGGAGTCGGTTACGTACGAGGAAGGGTTAGCACCCTCGTAACGCCCAAAAATTGGTACCTAATTAATTGTCAAATGTCTTTAAAGTCGGAAATAAGAAATTTTAAGATGAAATCCTCTTTTAATATTTTTGACTTGGAAAATATGAGCTCATTTGTATCAAAATGTTGACATTGAGTTAGTCTTTTGGAAATCCTTATCTTGAAACAACACAACGCCATATCCAATAAGTTAGGACATGTTGTTTTGCAATGTCAAGATAATTTGCTTATATTTTAAAAACCTTTAAAAACGTAGAAGGGTACTTGATTATTTGAACTCGACGAGAAAAATCGCAACCCAATAAGTTAGGGCACTACTTTTTCGAAATTTCCAAATATCAAGCATTGCCTTTATTTTAAAAAAACTTTGGAGCCCTTTTTACATAGGGAATTGTATTGCATTATAAATCATGCCTAGTAACATAATATTGTAACAAGTAAATAATACATGCATTTAATCAAAATGATGGCAATGATATAAAGAATAATACATATAAAGCAAATATTACAATATGCATACAAAGATATATAACACGTGTTAAGAATGAACAAATATACAAACATACAAAGTAATAATTAAGTAATGCATGATATGCAATAAGGAGAAATGTTATATCAATGTACATGTTCATGAAATCCAATATCAAATAATAGATGAAATAACATTTAACATATAGTATATACAAAATAAAATTCAATGGAATGAGTTATTATTAACAAAGTATACATATAACACAAATAAAGACACGATATTTAATAATAATTCTTGAAATAGTATTTGCTATACAATATAAAACATCATAATATTTATAAAAGAATAACAATTATATATAAAATATATTGAGTTTCTCTTAAAAGGAATAAAATATGTAAAAGATTTTGTAACGCCCCAATTTTTAGGAACTTTGTAAAATCTGTAAAAATTAAAATGTTGTGTTCTTCTTGTTATGTGTAGGATTTCTTATGATAGTAGGCCTCTAAAAGGCCCAAGCTTAGGATAAAACCCGGTGGTTTTAATTAATTTTAATTCCATAGGAGAAAAGGGGTTCTGTTAAATTAGGCTTATAGGAATTAATTGTGTAAAATGGATCACAAGGAAGCATGTGGTAAAGTGGCTAAGTGATGCCACTAGGAAGGATGTAGGTGGCGTGTATAAGCTTAGGAGGACCCAGGTTCAAGCCACAGTAACAGCAAAATAATGGATTTATTTTTATGAACAGAAAAGGTAGGTGGTGGAACTTAAGTGAAAGTCTGTCAGTGGGAGTTTGAGTTTTTAAGGGGATTGAATAAGGATAAAGATAAGGGAGGAAATCTAGGAGCTGATCAAGGAGCAAGAGGTGGCCGGCCAAGGGACTTTAGCTTGGGAAATTCGGCTAGGTAGTGCAGTACTAGGAATTTCGGCATTTGGGTGTGTGGTGACCGATTCTCTTATCATCTTTTCTTCTCCTCTGTTCTTTCTTTCTTTTTCCCTCCATCTATTTTTCCTTCTTCTTGCCCATAGCCGAATCCTACCATTATTCTTTTCATCTTCACATTTTCATCATTTGTTTTTAAGCCTCTTACACAAAGCCGAAATTCCGAAATCCTATAGTTCTTCTGTGCCGATTTCTCCTAGCCAAACCCTGTGGTTTTTCCGTCTTATGGCTGATTCTTCCTTCTTCTAAATCTATAACTTCACGACAAGTCATCACAAAAACCCTACCATACCGTATTTTCTTTCATTGTTACAAAAGTCAAAAAAAACCTATAGTCTAGGGAGTGTAGCCGAACATCAAGTCACTTTGAAGCTCGATTTCCGTTGTCAAAGGAGGGCTTAGATCTACATCGGGAGCGAGTGGGAAACTCGTTGGAAAGCATTCACTAAAGAATCGGTGGTAAGTCTTCTCCAAAACTTAGTTTTCTTTCATATATTATAAAAAGCCGAAATCCCTAGAAGTTAGGGAGGATGTCGATTTTGGACTTGTAACCCTAAGGGGAGGGTTTGTGTTAACTACTTTATTTTTGGAAATAGCATGATTTGAAGGCGGTTGATCAAGGGCTTGGACAAGTGGAGCGACCAGATCTTGGTTAAGACTCTACTTTCGGCAAAGGTAGGAATGATAAGGCCTAGGAGGGTTGTTGGCCGAATATGGTAAGAAGTTTATATGAAGTTCGTTTCGGTAGTGAGATTAACGTGGTGGTATTATAATTGTAGGCAATTCGCATGTGGATCTCGTCAACGAATTATCATAAAACAGGTGTGTAACTTATACCCTTCTATAGACTAGATCGGCGAAAGCCGAAAAGCCGAAATACCGAAAAGTCGGTATTTTGGGAACTTATGAGTGTGCGAATGCTCGTAAAAGGACAAGGGTTAATAATTCTACTATTCCGTGATGGTAAGACTGCAAAGTGCACCAATCCGTGCGTTTTGACAATTTTGGGCTTAATCGGGCCAAAAGTCGCTTAATGGGCCAACGCCCAACTTGGTAAGAATGTGCGGTAAGTAGTTCTGAACATATGTAAATAGTGAAAATATGCATGAAAACCCTAAGAATAGATAAATTACTAGATTACCCTCATGTATGAAAAATTATCGTTATACCCCCTAGGTGTAAAATGACCTAAATACCCCTAGGGTTGATTATGTCCGAAAAGCATGTTAATGATTTTCTCGTATGATGTATGACATGAATGCATATTTGTTGCATGGGGATATGGGTTATATTATGGAGGAAGCGCCCGGTGGCTATGCCACAAATTATCTGCTCTAGTGGCTTCGCCATATATATCTGCTTCCGTGGCTTTGCCACATATATCTCAGATCCGTGACTCACACATTTTCAGATCCGCACCATGCTGCATATTTCTGTGGCGTGTAGCGGTTGGGTGGTCGAGTAAATCTCCCACATGGCGTAAGGTTGGATGGGGGTGTACATGGTTGGTTATGGGTTGGGTTTTGCATAAGCATGATACATCTATTCTGCTCGCTTGCGGGCCTATGGGCTATATTCTCAAATTTGTTCGGGCTAAGGCCAACTTATTCTGCTTCGTGGTTTAAACCGATTTAGACTATGGTTGGGTTAAGTTATACACCGAGTTTCCCAAACTCACCCTCCATTCTCATCTTTGCAGTAATCCCCAACCATAGTGGGCTTGGAGCCGTGAGGAGTTCTTGGAGTGGCCACTTATTTCCGCAAATCGGCTTCTTCCTCGTCGAACTAGACGTCTTTCATTACATTTATGTTTTTATTTGGGTTTTAAAGTGTAATAAGGCCGCTTCTATTGTTTTAAAGGTTTTGATTTATATTCATTAGGTTAGGAATGATTTATGATAATTGGCAAAATGGATTAGCTCTAGGCGCATTTTCAAAAGCTTAAAACGATTTCAAAACAACGCAATCATGAGTAAGACTTCCGCTAAACAAACATTTTTTCAAAATTAATCATTTTCTTAAGATGGACTTAACCAAAATAGTTTTCTCAAACTCATACGAGATGTTAGAGTGTGGTAATGGCGGTGTGCATGTCTAGGATTGGATCCGGAAGGAGCTTGGTACTTAAGCGGTCCGATGGACTCACCTCCTCTTCTTCCGTTTCCTACCGGTGCACAAATTCCATTCACTTTAACCTAGTTTTAAAGTATCTTTTACAACACCCCGCTAAGCTTTCCAAATTAAGTAACATAGAATATTTTGAACGCTTGATGTGGCACGCCGATCCGGCCATAACGTCTAGGCCGGGTTTGGGGTGTTACATTTAGTGGTATCGAGCCAAGTTGCAACAACTCGGTGTGGAATGGGTTTACAAAAACAACGATTTTTTTCTTTCTTTTTCAAAAATAAGATTTACAAAATTCGCTTAGTAGGTGGCATTCTCAATCTCCTACCAAGTCCTGTAAGTAATTCAACTTTTCTCGAACATATATTTTGAATTATTCTCAGTAGTAGGACCCTACCAGATACTCTAGATAGGATGCTAACAAAACGGTAGGAAGACTTGATAAAGGACTAAAATGATAGCTAGACATCGAATCAAGCGAAAAACAACTCTAAATTATCATCTCGAGTCATAAAACATCCGTAATAAACACCGGAATGCTAAAATTGATGCATAAAATTTGTAGTCGATAATACGATATGAGTGCGCGAGCAAATTTCGAGGTAGAGGCCGTGGATTTAGGCCGAGGAAGAGCCCGAGCGGGATCTTCATCTTCGTGACATATGCCAATGACGTAAAACATCGGTACCATCAAGAACGGAGGTAGAATCACACGATCGAGGTGCCGGATGATGCCCGTCGCAGTAATGCTCGAAGTTCGGAAAGGGTTACCGGTAAGTTCGGGCAACGGAATTCGAGGATTGATTTCGAGCGACTCCGCCAACAATCATGGAGATCTTTAGGGGCGATCTCGTGTAGCTCCAAATGTGGTGAATATTGGTTGGAGGCCACGAACGAATCATGGATGACTTGGACTGCTCGTGGAGCGTAAACCGGCGGAGCCGACGTTGCCGCGAGATGAGGCTTATCGCTGGTGGCTTATCGCGAGGATGGAACCCCACCGACAGTGGTCACATGGGAGCCGCTTAAAACGCCTTTAAAGGGAAGTATGTTGGGGCAAGCTATGTGGATGCTCGTAGGAAAGAATTCTGAATCTAGTCCAAGGAGGTAAAACTGTTGCTGAGTACGAGGCTGAGTTTTTGAGGCTGAGTAGGTATGCTGTGGGAATAGTTGCTACGAGTATGAACGTAGCATTCACTTTGAGGATGGACTCGTAGATGACCTTAAGTCTTGATTGCTCACAGCAGAGGAGCGTGACTTCGCAGCTTCGTAGAAAAGCTAAGATAGCAGAGGAGGTAAAGCGTACTGAGAGACAGAACCGTGAGAAGGATCGAAACCGCTTTCGGAGGGATTCTAGACCCTCGGGTGGAGCAAGTAAAAATGTCAAAAGGGCAAGAGTGGAAGAGCCTGTTAGAGTTGTTCCGATGAATGTGGTTAGACCACCAATATGTAAAGACTGTGGTAAGGTGCACATGGGTGAATGTAGGAAACGTTCTGGTGCTTGTTTCCGATGTGGATCGATGGAGCATAGGGTTAAGGACTGTCCTCAGAGAACTGATCAGGTTCAGGTTACGGACCAGAGGGTTGCTCAACCAGCGAGAGGTGGACCACAACCACCGAGAGGACGTGGACAAGGTAGGGGCGGAAATAGAAATGGAAATGGTCGAGGTCGAGGGACGCCTGGCAGGGGAGCCGAAAATGCTGAGGCTCGACAGCCAGCGTTGGTATATGCAGCTCGTCGTCAAGAGGAGGGCGACGCACCTGATGTCATAACTGGTACATTTTTGGTTTCTAATTTGCCATTTACTGCCTTGGTAGATATTGGATCTACTCATTCTTATGTTGCGTGTGCCATATCTGGGTTATTGGGAGTGCATTCTGAGAATATAGCGAGTGGGGTATCTGTGCTAAGTCCTTTGGGTCACTCGGTTAGGGTAGACAAGTTGTATAGGGATGTACCCTTAGAAACTCAAGGGAAGGTCTTTTCTGGCGATCTAATGGAGTTGCCGTTTGGAGAGTTTGATCTCATTCTGGGAATGGACTGGCTTGTTAAGCATAAGGCGACTTTGGACTGTGCCGCTAAGCGAATGGTGCTAAGGACCACGGAAGGTGATGAGATTATGATGATAGGTGAGCGAAGGGACTATTTGTCTAACGTGATATCGGCCTTGAGGGCTGAAAAGTGGATTCGAAAAGGATGTGAGGCTTATTTGGCATTTGTAAGTCAAACAGATGTAGAGGGGCTGACAGTGGATAAAGTTAGAACTGTAAAAGAGTTCCAAGATGTTTTTCCGGAGGAGCTTCCGGGATTGCCTCCAAACCGAGAAGTCGAATTTGGAATCGACCTGTTGCCGGGGACAGCACCAGTGTCTATTGCACCATATAGGATGGCATCAAAGGAGTTGGTAGAGTTAAAGGCACAAATCCAAGAGTTGTTGGATAGGGGCTTTATTAGGCCGAGTGTGTCTCCATGGGGAGCACCGGTGCTATTCGTGAAGAAGAAAGATGGGACGATGCGCATGTGCATTGACTATCGACAGTTGAACAAACTGACAATTAAGAATAAGTACCCTCTGCCAAGGATTGACGATTTGTTCGACCACCTTAAAGGGCTTCAGATTTTCCAAGATCGATCTTCGATCCGGATATCATCGCTTAAGGGTCAAAAAGGCGGATATTCATAAGACAAAGATTCGTCGTGACTCGTTATGGACATTATGAGTTTCGTTATGCCATTTGGATTGACAAATGCTCCTGCAGCGCTTATGGACCGATGAATCGAGTGTTTCAACCATTTCGGATCGGTTCGTGGTCGCTTTTTATTGACGATATTCGTATATTCTCGAGACCAAGTAAAACATGATGAGCATCTCGCGCATGCGGTGTTGCAAGTGTTAAGGAGAAAGAACTTTATGCAAAGTTCAAGCAAGTGTGAGTTTTGGTTGAGGAAGTAACCTTTTTGGGGCATGTGGTCTCTGCAGAGGGGATTAAGGTGGATCCTCGAAAGATCGAAGCAATTTTGAATGGAAGCCACCTAGGTCGGTGTGCCGAAAATTCAAGTTTCCTTGGGTTGGCGTGTTATTACGTAAGGTTTGTGGAAGGTTTTTCTCGTGATGGCAAAGACTCTCCGACGAAACTCATAAGGAAAGGAGTACCGCTTTGTTTGGACCGAGAAACAAAGCAGAAGCTTTTGAGAGGTTGAAGAAAGTTCTGATCAAGCACTGTATTAATTCAAATGCAGTAGTCCGGGAAGGATTTCACTCAGTATAGCGATGCATCACACGTAGGTTTGGGTTGTGTGTTGATGCAAGAGGGTAAGGTGGTTGCTTATGCATCACGACGCCTTAAGCCTCACGAAGGAATTATCCTACTCATGATTTGGAGTTGGCGCAGCGATGATCTTTGCGCTTAAGATTTGGAGACACTACTTGTATGGGGAAAGGTGTATCATATACACGGATCATAAGAGTCTTAAATACTTGTTGACTCAAAAGGAGTTGAACCTTAGGCAAAGAAGATGGATTGAGTTGCTTAAGGATTATGACTGCTCGATCGAATACCACCCGTGCAAGGCTAATGTGGTAGCCGATGCTCTAAGTCGTAGAGTCAGATCCGATCCGAGGGCGATGTTTGCTCGCTTAAGTCTGCTTGATGATGGAAGCTCATATTGAATTGCAAGTAAGGCCAACTTGGGTGGATCATTAAAAGAGAAGCGATTGAAGGATGAGTCTTTGGTCACTCGTTTTCAACAAGTTAAGGAAGGGGGACTTCAATTTGGGTTAAATGATGAAGGGTTCTGTGTTTTCGAGGTAGAATTTGTGTTCAAGAACTCGACTTGAGACAATAAATTTGAGGGAAGCACATGGGGGACAGTGCTATGCATCCCGGGGAATAAGTTGTATCACGACTTGCGAGAATCTGTATTGGTGGCCTGACTTAAACGCTGTAACCGAATTTGTGGGAAAATGTCCGACATGCCAAAGCAAGTGAAAGTCGAGCATCAATTGCCTTCTCGGATTATCTGCAGCCAAGTGAAAATACCACTTTGGAAGTGGGAGAGGGTAACCATGGACTTTGTGAGTGGGCTACCTTTGACACCTTCAAGAAAGACTCGATATGGGTAATTGTTGATAGGTTGACTAAGTCGGCACATTTCATACCGTCGCGACCGACTTTTCACCGCAGGTTAGTTAAGTTGTATGTGGCGGAAATTGTACGACTTCATGGAGTTCCGCTGATCATCTCCGATCGAGATCCTAGATTCACATCTCGCTTTTGGCAAAATTACACGAGGCGTTGGGAACGCGGTTGAACTTTAGTACGCTTTCCATCCCCAAACCGATGGTCACGGAAAGAGTTATTCGGATTCTGGGATATGTTGAGGGGATGTGTGATTGATTTCGAGGCGCTTGGGAGGATTACTTGCCTTTGGCGAGTTTGTTTACAACAACAACAAACTACCACGAGTATTCGAATGGCACCTTATGAAGCATCAGATGGGCGAAGGTGTCGAACACCTAGTTGTTGGACCGAATCGGGAGCGACAAGTTCTTGGACTCGAGTTGGTGGCGTATACCGAGGATAAGGTCAAGTTGATTAGAGACCGGTTAAAGGAAGTGTCCGATAGGCAAAAGTCGTATGCAGATCCAAGCGTAAAGAGATTGAATATTCGATGGGCGATATGGTCTTCTTGAAGGTTTCACCTTGGAAGAAGATACTAAGGTTTGGAAAGAAGGGCAAGTTGAGTCCGCGGTTCATTGGGCCTTATCGTGTTTGAAGCGAGTAGGCCCAAAGTGGCTTATCGCTTGGAATTGCCTCTGAGAGTTAGACAGATTCACGATGTTTTTCACGCCTCCATGCTAAGGCGTTATCGCTCGACCCTACTCATGTCGTGCTTCATGCAGTAAAATTGAGGTGCGAACCGATTTAACCTTTGAGGAGGAGCCTGTGCAAATATTGGATCGAGATGTTAAAGTTCTGAGAAGGAAATCAGTCCCATTAGTGAAAGTACTTTGGCGTAATCATGGCAGAGAGAGAAGCTACTTGGGAGCCAGAGGAGGCAATGCAAAGAACAATACCCTCATCTATTCGGACTGTAAATTTCGAGGACGAAATTTCTTTAAGGAGGGTAGAGTTGTAACGCCCCAATTTTTAGGAACCTTGTAAAATCTGTAAAAATTAAAATGTTGTGTTCTTCTTGTTATGTGTAGGATTTCTTATGATAGTAGGCCTCTAAAAGGCCCAAGCTTAGGATAAAACCCGGTGGTTTTAATTAATTTTAATTCCATAGGAGAAAAGGGGTTCTATTAAATTAGGCTTATAGGAATTAATTGTGTAAAATGGATCACAAGGAAGAATGTGGTAAAGTGGCTAAGTGACGCCACTAGGAAGGATGTAGGTGGCGTGTATAAGCTTAGGAGGACCTGTGTTCAAGCCACGAAGAATGAAGAAAAATAATGGATTTATTTTTATGAATGAAAAGGTAGGTGGTGGAACTTAAGTGAAAGTCCATCGTTGGGAGTTTGAGTTGTTAAGGGATTGAATAAGGATAAAGATAAGGGAGGAAATCTAGGAGCTGATCAAGGAGCAAGAGGTGGCCGCCAAGGGACTTTAGCTTGGGAAATTCGGCTAGGTAGTGCAAAGACTAGGAATTTCTGCATTTGGGTGTGTGGTGACCGATTCTCCGATCATCTTTTCTTCTCCTCTGTTCTTTCTTTTTTTCCTCCATCTATTTTTCCTTCTTCTTGCCCATAGCCAGAATCCTACCATTATTCTTTTCATCTTCACATTTTCATCATTTGTTTTTAAGCCTCTTACACAAAGCCAAATCCCAAAATCCTATAGTTCTTACATGCGATTTCTCCTAGCCAAACCCCGTGGTTTTTCCGCCTTATGGCTGATTCTTCCTTCTTCTAAATCTATAACTTCTACCGACAAGTCATCATAAAAACCCTACCATACCGTATTTTCTTTTTATTGTTACAAAAGCCAAAAAAAACCCTATAGTCTAGGGAGTGTAGCCGAATCATCAAGTCACCGAAAGCTCGATTTTCGTTGTCAAAGGAGGGCTTAGATCTACATCAGAGCGAGTGGGAAACTCGTTGGAAGCATTCACTAAAGAATCGGTGGTAAATCTTCTCCAAAACTTAGTTTTCTTTCATATATTATAAAAAGCCAAAATCCCTGAAGTTAGGGAGGATGTCGATTTTGGACTTGTAACCCTAAGGGAGGGTTGTGTTAACTACTTTATTTTTGGAAATAGCATGATTTGAAGGCGGTTGATCAAGGGCTTGGACAAGTGGAGCGACTGATCTTGGTTAAGACTCTACTTTCGGCAAAGGTAGGAATGATAAGGCCTAAGAGGGTTGTTGGCCGAATATGGTAAGAGGTTTATATGAAGTTCGTTTCTGTGAGTGAGATTAAGGTGGTGGTATTATAATTGTAGGCGTTCACACGTGGATCTCGCCAACGAATTATCATAAAACAGTGTGTAACTTACACCCTTCTATAGACTAGATCGGCGAAAAGTCCGAAGTCAAATACCAAAAGTCGGTGTTTTGGGAACTTATGAGTGTGCGAATGCTCGTAAAAGGAAAAGGGTTAATAATTCTACTATTCCGTGATGGTAAGATCGCAAAGTGCACCAATCCGTGCGCTTTGACAATTTTGGGCTTAATCGGGCCAAAAGTCGGTTAATGGGCCAAAGGGCCCAACTTGGTAAGAATGTGCGGTAAGTAGTTCTCGAACATATGTAAATAGTGAAAATATGCATGAAAACCCTAAGAATAGATAAATTACTAGATTACCCTCATGTATGAAAAATTACCTGTTATACCCTAGGTGTAAAATGACCTAAATACCCCTAGGGTTGATTATGTCCAAAAGCATGTTAATGATTTTCTCAGTATGATGTATGACATGAATGCATATTTGTTGCATAGGGATATGGGTTATATTATGGAGGAAGCGCCCGGTGGCTATGCCACAAATTATCTCTGTTACTGGTGGCTTCGCCACATATATCTGCTCGTGGCTTTGCCACATATATCTCAGATCCGTGACTCACACATTTTTCAGATCTCGCGCCATGCTGCATATTTATGTGGCGTGTAAGCGGTTGGGTGGGTCGAGTAATCTCCCACATGGCGTAAGGTTGGATGGGGTGTACATGGTTGGTTATGGGTTGGGTTTTGCATAAGCATGATACATCTATTCTGTTCTGTTCTGGGCCTATGGGCTACATTCTGAAATTTGTTCTGGGCTAAGGCCAACTTATTCTGTTTCTGTGGTTTAAACTGATTTAGACTATGGTTGGGTTAAGTTATACACCGAGTTTCCCAAACTCACCCTCCATTCTCATCTTTGCAGGTAATCCCCAACCATAGTGGGCTTGGAGCCGTGAGGAGTTCGGAGTGGCCACTTATTTCCGCAAATCAGTTTCTTCCTGTCGAACTAGACGTCTTTCATTACATTTATGTTTTTATTTGGGTTTTAAAGTGTAATAAGGCATTCTATTGTTTTAAAGGTTTTGATTTATATTCTGTTAGGTTAGGAATGATTTATGATAATTGGCAAAATGGACTAGCTCTAGGGCGCATTTTCAAAAGCTTAAAACGATTTCAAAACAACGCTATCATGAGTAAGACTTCCGCTAAACAAACATTTTTTTCAAAATTAATCATTTTCTTAAGATGGACTTAACCAAAATAGTTTTCTCAAACTCATACGAGATGTTAGAGTGTGGTCATGGCGGTGTGCATGTCTAGGATTGGATCCGAAGGGAGCTTGGTACTTAAGCGGTCCGATGGACTCACCTCCTCTTCTTCTGGTTTCCTACCTGGTGCACAGCTTCCATTCACTTTAACCTAGTTTTAAAGTATCTTTTACAACACCGACTAAGCTTTCCAAATTAAGTAACATAGAATATTTTGAACGCTTCGATGTGGCACGTCAGATCCGGTCATAACGTCTAGGCCGGGTTTGGGGTGTTACAGATTTTATAAAATAACACATAACGTAACAACATTATTTTTAAATAAAATAATACATAATAAATAAATAGTTAATAATTATATATATATAGTATGAGTTAAAAAAGTTTAATTTACAAATCTTAAAATTTGAAATAGTATAATGAATAATATAAACATAAATAATATAGTCGATGATGTATGATACACGTAACATATGTAGGGAAAAATAAGTAATAGAAATAAAATAAATGCTAAAAATAACTTAGAAATATAATAGACATAATATAAAATAATGAGAATTTATATATATAAAATAATATGTATAAATAATATAATAATATAAGTAAAAATAAAATAATGATATAAAATAATAATATGTTAAAAATAATAGATAACATAAATAATTATATGGTAAAATAATCTTATAATATATAGTAAAAAATATAAAATAGTATATGGAATATATATAATAATAAATATATAAGGGCTAGATTTAAAGTTTAGTAAAGTTATCAATGAATTTAAGAGATATAAACTGAATTAAGGTCTCAATTGAAACGCGCGTAAAGCAAAAGGACTCATTGGGCAAATTGCCCCATTCCCAAAACGGCTGCGTTTTAATCTTGGAATTATAGCAGTTGTTGTAGGGACTAAATCAAAATTGAAACAAAACAATAGTGCCGAATTATAAATAAAATGGAGCGTAATTAATTGTAACAAAGAATAAGAGGACTAACTGAGCAATTATCCCTATTTAAAAAAAAACGCGCGGATCCTCCCCGGGTAATCGGGTCAACGCGCGGATCCAGTCATTTTAAAACGACACCGTTTTATGTAGGCTATATAAGTCATATTTCGACTAAAAAAAACACTTAGAAGCCTGCTGAAAAAAAAAACTCAGAGAAATTCTCTGAAAGAGAGAGGGAGGAGGGGAACTCCGGCTTTGGCCTCCGTCGGCCACACTTCAGTCACGCACGCACGCGCCACCCTAAGAACCACCGTACACGGTGGCTAGGGTTTGAAAAATCCTTCCTTTCGCTCCTCGTTTGTTAGGTAACCTCTTTTCTTTTCTCTTTTTTTAAAAAATTTACTATTGTATATATACATATAATCATTCAGATGTTTCAATACTGACAATAAAATTTGAAAGGCAAAAATATGAAAACAAAAATCACCTTTGAAACCGTTTATATTCGTTCTCCTGTATTTGTATCTGTTTTTTATTTTTCTCTCTGTAATCGTTACAAGGGTTACAAAGGCTCTTTATAGCCTACTGATTTGTTACATAAAGAAAGAAATCTCTGATTTCTTGTCTATTGTATCTTTGGCCATTATCTGCTAAGTTTCCTTTTCGTTTTGCAGGTACCCCGACAATCTCGGCGTTAACGGTGGTACCAAAACCAGAAGGGAGACCTGAGATCGCGGTGCTGGACGGTCACAAGGGGGACGAGCGCATTGATGGCGCGTCAATACATTGATGGCCACGATCCGGGAGTTGAACCAACGCCCCCGGTTTCCGTGAAGTCGTTGTGGCGTCAGTAGGGAGAGAGAGAGCTAGGGTTAATTGGGTCTAGTTTAGGTCTAGGTCCAGAATCTGTATTGGGTTGTATTTAATTTTTGGGCCTACGGGTTTGTGGGCCATGGTATTTGGGTCCTGTAAAGGCTTAAATGGACTGTTTAAATAAACATTCTATTTATTTTAAAGCCCAGTCAAATTTGGGTTGTTACAATAATAATAATAAATGTAGCAACATATATATATTAATCAAATAACATTTAATAATATTATAAAACTAAAATCTAATATATGAATGATATCAAATATAATGATATATAAAAGATTTAATTCGTATTAAAATATAAAATAAAGTGAGCAATTATTAATAAAATATATCTAAAATTAAAAATAATGTTTAAAATAAGTTATGTATAATAATATAATATGAATAAAATATAAGGAAATATAATATAAAATAATAATAATATTATAATAAATATTTTGCATATAAAAATATGGTAAAATAATTAATATATGATATATAACATAAAAAAAAAATTAAATATATTTGTATAATAAAATATATAATAAAAATATATAAGATAAATATTATAAGAAATATTAAATAATAAAATATAGTATGTAATAGAAATACATAAATAATTATAATGAAATATAATATGGTGCATGAATAATAATAATAACAATGTAACATATATATATATAAAAATGTGATTAAATAAATAATAAAATAAAAATATACAACATATAATGAAATTTATGAACATATATAATATTACAAATAATATAAATAAAATAATATATTACTAAATATAATTAATATTTATAAGCACATATACATATAAGGTATCTTAAATAAATTAAATTAAAGGTATATAAGGATGAAAATTAAAATTAATTAGAAAATTTAGGGTTAATTTACAAATAAATAAAGAAAACTGGGCCAAATTGGAACACGGACTAAAACCAAGGGACTCACTGGGGAAATTGCCCTAATCCCAAAACGACACCGTTTCTCCATATTAATTTAAATGTTAATGTAAGGATCAAATTGAATCAAAATTAAAGTATTGGGGTTAAATTAAAAATAATAAATTAAAATTATAAAATTAAAAAACACAAGGGACCAATTATGAAAATAACCCATTTTCCAAAAACACGCGGATCTTCCCCGAGTAATCGGGTCAACACGCGGATCCTAAGCCTTGATACGATGCCGTTTTATGCCTATTAAGTTAAACAAAAACGGCACCGTTTCGTTAGGGCTATATAAGCCAAATGTTAAGCTTTAAAATCATTTTACACCCAGCTTAGAAAAAAAAACGAGAGAGATTCTCTGAAATCCTTCCCAGCCCTCTGAGCTCTGGCCCTAGGCCGGTTTGCTCTGTTCATCGGACCTACGTGCTCAGCCTCACGCGCCGTCACCAACTCCGCCCCACACGGTGGTCGGGGTCTGAAAAGTTTCGCTTTTTTTGGCAAATCTAGAAGGTACTTCTTCTTCCTCCTCTTTTTAATGTATTATATGCAGGTTGTTTATAATAAAGTAAAAAAAATAAAAAGTAGAAAGAGAACAATAGATCACCTCTGTTTCTCGTGAAATTTTTCTGATATATGATTGCAAAAATATTTGGTGTACAATATCTTTGTGGTGTTTTTTTTGTATGTGTCCTCCCTTTTACATATTTGAGAAAAGGTTTTATAGCCTTAATCTATTGCCTATTTTGGAAAGAAATCGAAAGATTTCTTTCCAATCCCTATTCTAATCTATTTGCTGCAATTTTGCTTTGATTTCTTTCCTTTTCCTGTAGATGACCGTGAGGATCTCGGTGATTCAAGGGCCGCTGGCGTGATGAATGCCGAAGCACCAATGGTGGCACAATCCAAGGCTAGGACTGCTACGAGGGCAACGATCTCCGCAAATGTAAAAAGGTCACCGAATGCAGTCGATCGTGCCTTGATTCAGGAGCTGGACGGTCATGAGAGACAAGCTTCTGGACAGCACATTAATGGCGTGTCAACAGTGCATTGATGGCCTCGATTTGGGGAGTTGAACAGATGCTCCCTGAGGCTTTCAGAATCTTTTGCGGCGCGAGGAGAAAGAGAGCTAGGTTTCTAACCCTGTCTGAAAGTCATTTGGGCCCTCGCTATTTGGGCCTTCGGTTTATTGGTATTAGGTGGTCTGCTTGGGTCCATTGTAATGGATCCGCTTTAAGTTTGGGCTATGGGTGTATTTGGGTACACGGGTAGTGGTATTTAGTTTTGGAGGTTTTAATCATAATAATAATAGTGTTTGGGCTTTTGTAAGCTGGATTGTTTTAAACAAACATTTATTTATTTTTATTATTTTTGGTTTTAAAGCCCAGGCGAATTTGAGCTATTACAAAAAATATACTATGTGATATAATAACTTAATATATATTTATAAAAATAATAATATGTTAAATAGGAACAAAATTTTATAGTAATTTTAAGAATATTACATACTAAATACTAAATATTTGATAATATATGTATTATTTAATAATAATTTACAAATTTTTAAAATTATACGTAATTAATAAATAATAAAATAATAAAATAATATATAATAAAATAAAAATAATGTAAGGAATAATATATATAATAAAATATTTAATATATAATAAAATTTATAAATAAAATATATAATAGAATATAAATAATGTGATAAATAAAAATAATATATATACTATTTTTATGTATAACTAATGTTTATAAAAAAAATAATATATAAAGTATTTAAAATAAATTATATATATATATAAAGGATTAAAATTGAATTTAAATAAAAAAATCTAGGGTTAATTTTAAATAAATAAAAAATTTTGGATCTAATTGAAATGCACACTACAATATGAGGGACTCACTGGGCAATTAGCCCTAATCCCAAAAGCGACGTCGTTCTCAGAATAAGTTTTATAATGGCCATTAGGACTAAATTGAAATAAAAGTAAAAGGTTAGGGCTAATTTAAAATAAAAATAAAATGAAATTATAAATTTTTAAAAAGCGAAAGGATCAATTGGGCAATTAGCCCTTTAAACAAAAACACGCGGATCCTTCCTGGGTCACGGGTCAACACGCAGATCCTCAGCCTTGAAACGACACCGTTTTGAAGCCTATTATTTTAAGCCAAAACGACGCCGTTCCTATGAGGCTATATAAGCCAAATTTTGGCCTCAAAAATCATTTTATACCCGTTTTTAAAAGAAAACAAAAAAACCCTCTGAAAGAGGATTGAGAGCAGGCCCTCGGAGCTCCGTCGAGCCTCCGTCCACGAGCTCCCACGCGCCCCCATCGACTCCGCCACGTAAGGCGGTCGGAAGCTGAAAAGCTTCGATTTTCAGCGCAAATTCAATGGTAAGTTTCTTTTTATTTTATTTTAGCGATATTTGTATGTATTTAGAACAAAAAAGAAAAAAGTAAAGGCAAATCACCTCTATTTCTTCGATAAGAGGATGGTATCTTTATTGTAAAAATATATGTGTGTATCTCTTTATACCTGTGTAAAAAAAACCCATATTACAGTGAAGATATTCGGCTTTTATAGCCCCTGCTTTCTAAGTACAAATTTGGTGTGTTTTTCTGTTCGATTCCTTGCCATGTTTGCTGTGTATTTCTTTCCTTTTTGTAGGTAACAACGAGAAAACCAACAAAAATCGAACGCTGATGATGCACTGGCGCGCTGATTGCGGCGCGAGATGAGGCCTGGTGTCGGGGTGCTTACGGTGCCTAAGGTTTCAGAAAACCCTAGGTCCTCTGATTCTGTTAATAATTTGGGCCCTTTGGGCCCCGTGTATTTTTGGGTTAAGGGTGTAATGGGCTGCTGGGTAGTTTAGGTACTTGGGCTACCGGTGTGATTTGTAAATGGGCCATAAGTAGTGCTTCAATTGGGCTATGTAAATAGGCTAGCAATTTGGGTTTTGTAAATGGACTATAGAGAAACTTCTATTATTTTCTTGTTTTTTGTTTTTGTTTATTTTACGGGCCGGGCAGATTTGGGCTATTACATCATGCAAATCCGGTTAAATTCTTGTCAAAAAATAATTAAATATTATAAAATAATTAAATCGTGTTAAAAATATGAACATGGTGAATTTATTTAATTTTATACTTAATTTTGATTAATTTTGACTATTTTTGACAGATTCGCGCAAAGGGTAAAAATTGGCTCGGCTGACACTACTAAAAGCACAAAACCAAGAAGCAATTTGAAGTATTGAGGCACTTTAATTTCCAACCTAAGACGGTCCAGAAATGTGTATTTATTCATAATTTAATTAATTTTAATTTATTCCCCATTTAATTTGGGTTAAATAAATTATTTTTGATTAATTATGGAGAAAGGGTCCAATTGAACCGCACTGGTCGAGCCATATTGAGTGAACCGAACCAGCCACTAATTGGGCAGCCCAGAACCGTCCATATGCTGACCCAAATCATCATTTTAGCTGATTAAATATGCTTGCAAAAAGGCCCTCAAAAGACTTCTAAATTGCATTCAAACCCCACCTTAAATTATGGCTTTGTAAATTTGCCCCAAGCTTAAATAGGAAAGTTGAAACTCTCAACTTTGCCATTTGTGTGGCTGGCCAAGGGAGGCCTCTTTGGCTGCTGGAATTTGCTATTTTTAGCAGCCACAATCAGCTATAAAAGCCACCCCTTGCTGATCATTCAAAGCATCCCTCACTTCACATCATTCTCTTATTCCCTCTCTCACATTTCTCGTATTTTTTCCATTCCATTCCCTCTTGTTCAAGTGCCGATTTCTTCTCTTGGGAAAGAGGCTCTCATCATCCATTTGGAGCAGAAATTTAGGTGTTCATAAGCCACCTTGATAGCCAATGCCAACGAAGAACGAACAGCGGAGCAACTAGTCAAGCCACGGAGAAACACCGGATTTGCTTCTTGTTCCCTATCTCTTTAAATTTTGTTGTTGTTTTGACGAACATGGTTATGAATATTTATGCTATTGAAATTATTATTTTAATCAATTCATCTTAAATTATGTTTGTGTTGGGTTGATTATATTCTGCCTGCTTGAATTGTTAAAATCGTGTTTATGTTGTTATAAGCCTCGGTAAGATGCTTGATTAAGTAAAATCAGGCCTAAGTTATTCTTGCGTTACGACTGTGAGGTAACTAATGAATTAATTATTTAAACGGATTGCAATTGTAATTAATTGACACAGTACTTAATCAACGCATGTTTATTCTTCTAAGGTAGCTGAAGGTTAAATTAGCAATGTATCTGGCGATATTATTGCCTTGCATAACTCGCAAGATTATTGTGATTAAATTGTTTTAAGGTAGGGATGCCTTATTACTTCACATAGTCTTTTATATGCTTATTAGATTTTATTAATCGTTTGAATTGACATAGGGATATGCAAGAGATTATTTTAATTTAATGAGTATGTATGTGCAATAACATGTTTGCTTACTAGGATCTGTTTAGTCAGTTGAATTGACATAGGGATATGTCAAGAGATGAATGGAATTTTGTATTTAAGTTTGTTCATAAGTTAGCAAATTACCGGGTTGCTGTGAATTTATTCATAACAATGTAAACATGAGTTTAATAATTCTAAGTTAAAGAAATATAATTAATCCAACACAAGTATGTTACATTGATTAAATCTTATTTGAAATCGTGCATTAGAATTCCTTTGTTTTATTTTAATTATTTACTTAGTTTTTAAATAGCTTTTGACCATCTTTCAAAATCAAATTATTTTTACCTCGCCAAAGTGTTTTACAATTAATTTCATAAATGATTCTTTTTACAGTCCCTGTGGGTACAATAACTCGACATTTACTTGTCACTTTATTACTTGTTCCGATTGTGTACACTTGCACATTTTTCCATTGTTCCAGTGCCTTCAGTTGATGTGTTTGCATCCTAAGCTTGTGGATTATCTATATAGCTGGAAATAAAAAGGGAGTGAACTATGAAGCTCAGTATGAGTTCAATTACAAGAAAACCAGTGCAAACAGTAGACAAAACGTACAAAATATCAATTCATAGAATAAATCAGAATTAATTAGCAATATAGAATATCAGTAAATCAGATAAATTCATCAACATAATATCTCAATGTTCAAATCCATGTATTTGTCTTATGAATGCAATGCAATTTCAATTAATTAGAATATGTCCTCCCAAACTCTGCTACACACCACAGTATGAGTTCCTCAAAACTCCACTACCTCTACACCACGGTGTAGATGAACCACTAATGTTTTAGATGAATTGCTAGTACGGTGTGGATAAACCACTAATAATAAAAAGGGTGGATGAACCATCGAGATTCTTTTTATAAAATAGTTATTGTAGACAAGCTACCAGTAGGTTGTGGATACACAACACATCTGTAGATTAAAGTTGTTGATACAGTGTGGGTAAACCACTAATCGATGTAGATAAAAGTAGCTAATATGCTGTGGATAAATCACTAATCATTGTATACAAGCTACTAACACTTCCTTTGTACATATAGTCCCACCCTATACAATGCAATATGGCAATTTCAAACATATCAATACGATAGCATTTAATTATGTTTTTAACATGACAATACAATAGCATCCAATATGCCTATAATAGTTTAATACAGTAGCAAATAATATGCTTAGAGTAGATCAACTCAGTAGCAAATAGTCGTGCTTATTGAGTGTTTGGTTTAACAGTATCATAAGGCATGTTGTATGTACAATTACAAATATATATACAATAGACATGTGTATTATTCACAATTCATGTAAATATTTATATAATATTAACTAAGTCAATTAGATCATGGATTCTAGTGTTATTCATATTATAAGGGACTCAATTGAACAAAATAAAGGACTAAAAATAGTTAGGAAATCAATCAGACACTAAACTAAACAAATCATAAAATTTTAGGCAAAACTGTAAAATTTGTAAAGCAGGGGAAAAACTATAAAATATGAAAAATAGGGGAAAACTATAAAATCTGGAAAATAGGGGAAAAATTGCAAAATCTAAAAAATAGTAGAACATGACCGTGTGACTGGATCGTGTGGAAAGCCCTAGACCTTGTGGAGGGGGAACACAACCATTTGGTTGGGTCGTGTAACAGACTAAAGCCCTGTGAAAATTGCAAAATCAACCTACAAGGGGCACACGACCATGTGGCAGGCCTTGTGGAGGGTATTAGGCCGTATGAGAATCGAAAAACCTAGGGTTTGTAAGGGACATGGCCGTGTGAAGGGTCGTGTGGTCCACAGGAATGGCCCTAATCCTAGGCACAGTTTGCCCCGATTCGTTTATAAAAGAACACACTCTTGTTACCAAAATCTCGAGTGACGTTGCTTACGTTCAAATATGGTCTGAGATACCTAAACCGGGTCCTTCAAATGATATTTATACACAAGTTAATGATCGATTTTGAGATTCGTAAAGATTAATCAAGATTACTGAAAGATTTGTCAAGAACTGTGATAGATTAACTAATTTATTTGAAAGATTAATATTAGAAAAAATTATACAAAATTTGGGGTCTAAATTTTAGACTAAGATGTACTTCCTGAACTTCATAGAATTGATGAATTCAACAATCGGTAGAGAATTGATTTATCAGGAATTGTTTTGACATCAAAAGCAAAGATAATTTCAGTATTGGAATGACAAATTTGATGAAAAGAAAAGGGGGAAGAAAAAAGAAGAAGACTAATAAGGGAAAAGAGGGAGAACTCAAATTGAATTAGAAAAGAAATCAAAGTCTTAAGGTAATTAGGGTAAACATGAATAAATTGCTAGGTTTTCAAACTTTTAAGGGGCTACAGGGGCCAAAATTAAAAGCCAAAAAGGGAGATTAATGTGTCTAGAATTTAGGAATACAAGGAAGTAAGGAGAATGTTTAACCATTGGACTACTACCCACACTAATTTATTTTCTACTTCATTTAATATATATTTTAGAGTGACTTTCATCCTAGTTTGCTTAAACTTAAAAGAAATGAATTAGGAGAGGTGTAGATAGAACCTAAGACCTTTAGGGAGTGGACTAACAACTTAACCATCAAGCCTATTAAATTATTTGGTTATTTTTTTCATCTAACCCCTAATATTTTAGGGTGTTACAAGTAAAATATTAAATATAGTATAGAGACTAAATTGCAAAATGTTCAAACTAGAGATATTTGATTTAAGAATTAAGCAGAGTTTTAAGTGGAAATTGAGATAGGGACTTAGTAATAAGGACCAAAAATAGAAACGAATTAGTCGCCATGGATAATATCAATCGTCTATGCCCATTATTATTAACTTTACATCATAACTGTTATGTTATCCGTGGAGTCAGGAGACAAAATCTGAGTCCTAGGGCAATACTTTTGAATGTTAAGGGTTGCATTGACTGCCTGACGAGCAACACTTCGGAGAGTTCTCCCAAAGAAGTTGATCCCCTCAACAATAAAAATGGAAAAATTGTAACATTATACTATTATATAATTTCTATAGAAAATATATAGTTCACCAAGTAGATAAACTAATAGAATAAATATAATTTAGAATATAGTAAATACAAAACTTTGAATCTATTATTTTTATTAAACATTATATGATTCAAAAGGATTACAGACTCTTCATGATTTGCTACTACTAGACATTATAGTTGGAAGAAATTTGTTCCATATTAAATTTTGGAGTGGAAGCAAGATCTTTAAAAAAAATTCTTCACTGGGAAGCTTCTATTAGATAATTCAACTCATTTTCAAAGATACCACTCATATAGTGAATATATGTGTCAATGCAACAGGATGATTCTTAATGGAAATGATACAAAAATGAGTGTGAATTGTTAGTATTCATAAATGTAGATGATACATAAGTGGAATAGCTCATATCACGATTAAATGAACTAGACTTGTATTATAATTGTAACAAATTGTTTCAGGTTGGCTTTATTTGACTATATTATCATTTGTAGAATTAAGGTGATTATATGATTAGTTATACAAAATGATTTGCGATTGAGTTATATGGATAACTTATACTTAATTAGTTAGTTTAAAAAATATTGGTACTTTGGCTTATGAATGGTAAGTTCATCTCATAATTTAATATCCTGTTGAATTAGAGAGCTTATGTATGAGTATGTTATGTTATGCAATATTGAAATATAAGAAAGCATGATAATGGAAATAAGAGTGAGACATGAAAATATTATGCAATGAATGAATGATATGTGAACTTGTATATATATATTTATATTGATATTATTAATGCTCTATTAAACAGTCTCAGATAGAGTCGAGTATAGTTGGCATACTATAGGATTAGTTATACGAGGATTTCTTCAGTTTATATTGATGAGGCAAAGAGCGCAGATTACTTCGAATGTTTCGATGAGGTGCGGAGCACACATTACTTTGGTTTGTATTGATGAGGCATGTAGCGCATATTAATTCAAACGTATTAATGATGTACTGGGTTCAATTTATATTGGTGTGATGGTAGAATGATTCGTGTATCCGTCTTGAGTCCGTGTTCGGTTAATAAGAGGCACAAATTGTGTATTATATGATTGGTGATGCTACTTGATATGTGAAATGGATAACTTATGCTCGATTTGATTAAGTGAATGTAATTATTAGTATAATTAATGATAGCATGTGAAATATCATGCGAATTGGATATTACGAGCTTTGAGGGCCAATGATGCTAGGAATCAAGTTAAACTAACTTGGTTTGGTGAAATTGAAATATGATTATTGATTTGAAACATCATAATCTATAACTAGTATTGAGATAGGATCGATATTATGATTTGTAACAAGTATAAAAGTCTCTTTGATAAGGTAAAAATTGAAAGGTATATTAATAAGTAGACATGTAAAACTTAAATCAAATGATGAATTCATAAGGTAGCATAAAGGAAATAAGCATGAGACATGAATAATAATCTAAAATATTATATGCTTGCATATGAAATTGAGATATGTATGGTAATATGCCTTGAAAAAAATTGAAGACAAATGTAATTGAAATTGCAAAGTCTCTTTAGGTGTACTACTATATATATATAAAGCATAATTGCATATAAATCATATGGCAATGTTATGAGTAGCTCTATAGTTATGATACTTTCGTGAATACCAAGTAAATGATGCCATATATATTGTATTACATTCCAAACTTGATTAGATGGTATAATCTAATGAGTGAATAACATGTTTATGTGTTTCATATGTTATGTAATGTAATCAAATTATGATTTGAAACATTGATCTCTTTTACTTAGTGTGCAGATTAATTTATTTTCGTGCATAGGTATTGATTAGGTTTTGTGGATTTCAAGAAAGGTGGCAGCATCCAGGACTCAATTCTCAGCTCAGAAATGTATGTATTGTATATTGAATATTAAGTTTGAGTTGGCATGTACCTAGTGTCATAATTTAACTTTACAGTCATTTTTGAAGTTTTGGTATTTATAAAGATAGGGGATTGTAAATTTAGCATGTTTATATATGTATGAATGTGTGTGTGTTAAAAAACTAAACGTCAATAATGGAAATGTAGAAAGATCACAAAGAAAAGAAAGAAAGAAAATAAGAACACACAGATTTTACATGGAAATCCTTTCCTAAAAAAACTAGAGGCAGAGGAGAAGAAAATTCACTAATGTCAAATTCAAATGATACAAGAGGAGTTTCGACTACATCTATTTATAGGTTGAAAAAACCTAATTCTTATCAATGTCAAATATATTATGCTAATAAATGTTAAATATATTATACTAATAAATTCTAAATCTTCTAGAAATAAAACATATATTTTTTTTAACTTGACTTGCAAGCAATCTATTAGAATTTGGGTCACACAACTCTAACAATCTCTACCCTGACACAAATTTTCAACGAACAGGTTCTTCTCCATGAACTCTCAACGAACAAGTTCTCCACCTCTTCCACGAAACCCCTTAAGGGTATTCTTCAACAATGAACACTAGCCAAGTCCAAACAATACTCAAACTTGGTTATAGGAAGTGATGTAGTCATCATATCTGCAAGGTTATCATGAGTACTAACTTTTCTCACGACAATATCACCACGAGCAATAATATCATGCATAAAATGATATCGAACATTAATGTGCTTTGTTCTCTCATGAAACATTTGATCCTTCATAAGGAAGATAGCACTCTGACTATCACAAAATAATGTACTGATCTAGACGTCTTTATTAAGTTTACTAAAGAGCCCCTTTTACCAAATAGCTTATTTACAAGCTTCAGTAATTGTCATGTACTCAGCTTCAGTAGTAGATAAAGTAGCTATAGTTTGTAAAGTGGATTTCCAACTGATTATCCAACCTCTAATAGTAAAGACATACTCGGTGAGAGATCTTCTTTTACCAAGGTCTCCAGCAAAATCAGAATCAACATACCCAATGACTTCATCTCTAGTTCTTCTAGATTGTAAGCAAACATTAGTACTATCTCATAAGTATCTAAAAATCCACTAAACTACTTTCCAATGTTCTTTACCGTGATTCGCCATCTACCTACTAATTACACTAACTGCATATGATAAATCTAGACGTGAGCAAACCATAGCATACATGAGAGATCCCACTGAACTAGAATATAGAACACATGACATGTAGTCAATGTCATCATCTAATTGTGGAGACAAAGCCAATGAAAGTCTAAAGTGGGCTGCTAATGGAGTAATAATAGGCTTGGAATTTTGCATATTGAACCTGCGAAGAACTTTCTCAATGTACCCTTTCTGACTTAGGTACAATTTACCTACTTTTCTATCTCTGTGAATCTCCATCCAAAGTATCTTCTTTACTGCTCCCAAATCTTTCATCTCAAATTCTTTACTAAGCTGGACTTTAACCTTTCATATCTTTCATTTATCTTTTGCTGCTATCAACATGTCATTAACATATAGGAGTAGATACACAAAAGAACCATCAGTTTTTTTCTTAAAATAAACACAACTGCCAAAGCTGTTTCTTTTGAAATAATGAGTAGTCATAAAAGAATCAAACCTCTTGTACCATTACCTTGGTGACTGTTCCAATCCATAAAAGGGACTTTTTTCAACAAGCAAACACAGTCCTCCTTTTCTAAGACTATAAAACCCTCTGGTTGTTGCATGTAAATATTAACTTCAAGTTCTCAATTTAAAAATGTTGTTTATACATCTAACTGCTCAAGATCCAAATCATACATGACCTCAATACCAAGCAAGGCTCGAATCGAACTTTGCTTCACAACTGGAGAAAACACATTTGTGAAGTCTACAGCTGGAATTTGACAGTAACCTTTTACATCCAGCCTTGCTTTATATCTAGTTTTTTCAATTCCCAGGGTCCCTTCTTTCTTCTTAAATGCCCATTTAAAAAAATAAATTTTTTACCTTTAGGAAGCTTCATTAGATCCCACGTTTTGTTCTTATAGAGCAATTACATCTCTTCTTGCATGACAAACATCCATTTTCCTTAATCTTATAGCTAATTGCCTTAGAACAAGTAGATGGCTCTTGAGTTGCATCTATATCTTCTATCAAGTTTAAAGAATAAGCAACTAGATCAGCCTTAGTGTAACTCTTTAGAGGTTTAATTTCTCTTCTAGGTTTGTTCTTGGTAATAGAATGTTATGGTGAAGAAGCAACTCTACTATGAGTTTCTGTACTAGCATAAGAAGTTGACTCTATTGTAGATTCTGGATCAATCTATAGCTCCACCTACTTCACATGTGTGCTTAGATATTATTGGTCTTTATTGGAAGAGCCTTTAAGAGATAAGTTACACAACATAGCAATTTCATAAAAAATAACATCTCTGCTAATCACAACTTCTCTACTTTCAGGACACCATAACTTATATCCTTTAACATCAGCCTTATAACCAAGAAAAACTCATTTAATGGATCTAGGTTTCAATTTCCCATTATTAACATAAGCATACGCAGGACACCCAAAAACTTTTAAATGAGAATAACACGCAATACTCTCTTGTGTAGTCTTTTTCTCAATAGTAATGGACAGAGACTGGTTAATCAAAAATCAAGTAGTAGAGGCCGCTTTAGCCCAAAAAGAATTTGATAAACAAGCATTTGATAATATACATTGAACCTTTACCATGATTGTTCTATTCATTTGTTTTGCAATGTCATTTTACTGTAGAGTATGACAAGCTGTCAAGTGTCTCATGATCCCTTCTGATTTGCACAATTTATTAAACACATCAGAATAGAATTCCAAGCCATTATCTATGCGGAGTGTTTTATCTATTTTCCTGTTTGCTTCTCGATCATAGTTATTCAAGACTTAAATGTGGAAAACACATCACTTGTCTACTTCAGAAAGAATGCCCAAACTTTTCTAGAAAAATCATCAATGATCGTCAACATATAATTAGCGCCACCCCTCGAAGGCACTCTAGATTGTCCCTAAAGATTAGAATGAATATAATCCAGTGTTCCCTTCATTTTATGGATTCCTCTAGTGAATTGAACTCTCTTTTGCTTCCCCAAAACATAATGCTCATAGAACTTCAGTTTGTTAATGCCTTGTCCATCAAGAAGTCCTCTTTTGCTCAATTCTTTCATGTCGTCCTCACTCATATGCCCTAGACATATATGCCAAAGTCTAGTAACATCACCATCTGACAAGGAAGAGGAAGTGACAGCTGTATCACTAATAACAATTGAACCCTCCAAAACATATAACTTGGCAGTCTTTCTCATCGCTCACTTTAGGGTTGTTGGCAAAAGCAACTAGAAGTTCACCATCGCTGTAGTCTTCAACAATATTAGCTTCACTGAATTGTTCTGGGTGTTTTCCCTTTTGATCTTATTCTACAACTTATAGTACTCTTCTTGTAGAAGTTACAGGTTTTACCTCTATTTGAATATCTCGATTTACCCTTAGATTTACCGTAAGGATTTTGTTCTTGTGTCTTTCCATGATTATCATCAATATTTCATTCTTGTCTCCTACAAACAATAAGACCCTCTCCTTAAGAGTTAGATCCAGACACAAGATGTTTCATCTTATCATACGATGTTAAGGAAGCATAGACTTCATCAACTGTCATAGATTCACAGCTATACAAAGTCGTATCTCTAAATGTTGAATAAGATGGGGACAACGAAAAAAGTATAATTCACCTTAAATCTTTTTTTTCATATTGAACCTCCATGGCCTCTAGGTTCGAGAGTATTTCTTTAAACACAGTTAAGTGTTCATGCACGGACGTACCTTCCTCCAAATGATGAGCATAAAGGCGTTGTTTCATATACAACTTGCTAGTTAGAGTTTTCGACATGTATAGCTACTGCAGCTTTGCCATAATGCAGCAGCGGTCTTCTCCTTCATCATGTCTTGTAGAATTTTATTATAAAAATACAGATATAATTGCGTTAAAGCCTTTCGATCTTTACTTTTCTTCTCTTCTTTCGTCAATTTCAAAGGCATCTTATCTAACCCTAGTAGGGCATCCTCCAAATTCATCTACGATAAAACTATCTACATCTTTATCTGTCACAACAAGAATCTAGTGTTCCGATCCAACAACAGAATATCATACTTTATTGTCGCCATTACTGTGATCAAAATAAGTAACCCGAAAAATCTTTGATAAGAATTTTTTAAAAAACTAAATGTCGATAATGGCAATATAGAAAGATCGCAAAGAAAAAAAAGAAAGAAAAGAAGAACATAAAGATTTTACGTGAAAACCCTTTCGGGAAAAAAAACCACGAATAGATGAGAAGAAAGTTCACTAATGTCAGATTCGAATTATACAAGAGGATTTTTTACTACAACTATTTATAGGTTGAAAAAACCTAATTCTAATCAATGTCAAATATATTATACTAATAAATGCTAAATATATTATACTAATAAATACTAAATCTTCTAGAAATAAAATATATTTTGTTTAAATTGACTTGCAAGTAATCTCTTAGAATTTAGGTCACACAACTCTAATAGTGTGTAAATGATAATTTGGGTTATATTTACTGTATCGCCCTTCTATTACTAGTATAAATAGAGGACTAGTTTCTTCATTTTTATACACTGAACATGAAAAAAGTCTCTATCTAAAATCATTCCTCTCCTCCATTTTCTATGTGTTTTCTTTATAAACTGGTCTTTTTTGTTCCCTAATTACTTTAGAGAAAATTATGTTTAGGAGTTTAGGTTTTAAGCGAGACTGACTATGACCCCTCTAAACTTTCCTGGGAATTATTCCTACTATGATTTCCCGATAAGAGCAATACCAATCGAATTTCATCTTCCATATTCAGGTGTACTAATATCGAAGAACTGTTTTAACCTTGAGGGATGACTTCCACTACACGATTACACTGATTAGGGTGAATTCATTTCTAAGGCAATGGATTTACCATGGCACAGTAATTTCTAATTTCATATTTAATTATTTATTTTTCTCATTCAGTGTTAACAGATTTGTTTTACAGTAGATTATATTTCCAAAAATTTAGAAATGAATTATTGCTTAGACATGTCTAACTCGAACAACAAATCCAATAACCACGTGAAGTGTTATGTGTGTGGCAAAGACGAACACGGAGCCTATCAATGCTACCAGTGTTCCGACCGCCATAATTAAAACAAACCATGAGCACATGTAGTCAAAAATCTAGATGACATTATAGCTGTTGTGGTTTCCAAAGTAAACCTGGTCGAAAATAACACCAAGTGGATTGTAGACACAGGTGCCTCTAAACATTTTTGTGCCAATAGAGAAATGTTCACTGAATTTGAAAAGGTAGCTGAAGGTGATCAAGTCTACATAGGCAATTCAAGCACTTCGGAAGTACCCAGTAAAGGAAAACTTTTACTCAAACTCATTTTCGGTAGAACTTTGGCATTGAATAATGTTCTGTATGTACATGCCCTTCGGTAGAAATTTGATTAGTGGAGGTCTATTGAATAAAGCAGGCATTAAACTAGTCTTTGAATCCAATAAACTTGTATTTTCCCGAAACGGGGATTATGTAGGCAAATGTCATTTATGTAGGAGCTTATTTTTTATTGAGACTATGATTAATAATAATAATGAAGTTTTTACTTCTGCTTATATTTTTGAATTGTTGATATGTGGCATGCTAGATTAGGACATGTGAATATACATTCTTTGAAGAAACTTGTAAAAAAGAATCTATTGCCTAATCTAGACAATAGTAGCCTTAATAAATGTGAAATTTGTGTTGAAGCCAAGCATGCTAGAACTTCCTTAAAACCCATCACTGAAAGAAAAACTAAACTTTTAGAATTAGTTCAGACTGATCTAGCAGACTTTAGAAACACAAAAAGTAAAAATAGGAAACGTTACTATATTACCTTTGTAGATGCTACTCCAGGTATACAAAGGTCTATCTTTTAAGAAAAAAAGATGAAGCTGAACAAACGTTTCTCCTTTATAAAGTGGAAGTAGAAAGCCAACTTGATAGAAAAATAAGACGTGTTAGGCCCGATAGAGGAGGCGAATATTGCACTAACTTCTTTAAAGAGGTTTGTGAGAAAGACGAAATTATACATGAATTTTTTGCCCCTAATTTTCCACAACAAAATGGTATAGCTGAAAGGAAAAATAGAACTCTAAAAGAAATGATGAATGCTTTACTACTTAGTTCTGGTTTACCTGATTAC
The DNA here is from genome assembly GCA_025698475.1 of Gossypium anomalum. Classification (NCBI taxonomy): domain Eukaryota; kingdom Viridiplantae; phylum Streptophyta; class Magnoliopsida; order Malvales; family Malvaceae; genus Gossypium; species Gossypium anomalum. The sequence goes on from CM046961.1 coordinate 17,805,776, forward strand.
ATGTAGGGAGAGGCCATATTTTTTGCGAATAACATCCTTAATAGAGTGCTTCATAAAAAATTAAATTGTACCCCGTACGAATTGTGGAAAGGTTATGCTCCTAATCTAAAATACTTGAAAGTATGGGGGTTCCTGGTAAAAGTAAGCATACCTGTTTTTAAACAGAACACTATTAGGTCTAAAACTGTTGATGTTGATTTTGTTGGTTATGCTCTCTACATATAGATATATATCTTTGCATGATTCTTCCATATGTGAATCTAGAGATGCTATTTTCTTTGAAAATATTTTTCCTCTAAAGAAATCTGTTGCAAATCCTGTGACACAAGTAGATAAGCATTTTTTTTTTCTAGTACACATAATAAAGATATTCTTAATGATGATGTGGAACCTAGAAGAAGTAAAAGACAAAGGAATGCCACTAGTTTCGGACATGATTTTCTTACTTCTTTCATAACTAAAGTTAATGATTTAGACTTAATAAATGATTTTATTGCTCATGCTTTTTTGATAGATGAGGATCCAAAAACTTACGATAAAGCCATAAATTCAATATATGCTAGTTTTTGGAGAGATGCTATGAATAATGAGCTTGAATCTATTAAGTCTAATCACACTTGGGAATTAGTAGATTTGCTTGAAGTTTTTAAACCTATTAGTAATAAATGAGTCTTTGGAAAGAAACTTAGACTTGATGGGTCAATACAAAAGTATAAGGCAAGACTAGTGGTTAAAGGATTTACTCAAAAATTTGGAGTAGATTATTTTGATACATACTCTCTTGTGACTAAAATCTTTACCATTCATGTTTTGTTTGCTTTAGCTTCTATTCACAATCTACTGGTACATCAGATGGATGTAAATACAACTTTCTTGAATGGTGATTTGGATAAGGAGATCTATATGGAGCAACCTCCAAGATTTATGACACCTGGTATGGAAGATAAAGTTTGCAGACTTAGAAAATCTCTGTACGGTCTAAAACAAGCTCCAAAACAATGGTATGAGAAATTTCATAAAACTATTCTCTATTTTGTTTATAGTTAATTGTTCAAATATATGTGTATATTCCAAAATGTTTGGATCTGATTGTGTTATCATAAGTTTATATGTAGATGACATGTTAATTTTCAGTTCTAATATAGAAGCCATTAATAAAACCAAGAATTTCTTATCTACCAGATTTGAAATGACTGATTTGGGAGAGGTAGATAAAATCTTAGGAGTTAAAGTTACAAAATCAGAAAAGGGTTTTTCATTAAACCAATCTCACTATATAGAGAAATTTTTAAAAAGGTTTAATAGTTTTAATGTAATCTCTGTAAGAACTCCTTATGATTCTAGCATACAACTATTAAAAAAATAGAGGAAACAATATTTCTCAATTAGAGTATCCAAAGATTATTGTTCTTGATGAACTACAATCGATCGGACATTGCTTATGTGGTTAGTAGACTAAGTAGGTATACCCATAATCCGAGCAATGAGCATTGGTATACTCTAAAGCATTTTCTTAAATACCTTAAAGGTACTTTATCTTGGGAATTAGAATTTGTCAATTACCCTGCAGTCCTTGAAGGCTATTGTGATGCTAACTGGGTAACTGATAATGATGAGGTAAGCTCTACAAATGGGTATGTCTTTACTTTGGGTGGAGAAGCCATTTTGTGGAAGTCTGCTAAACAGACTTGTATTGCTCGCTCCACAATGGAGTCAGAGTTTATATCCTTTTAATTAATTGGGCAAGAGGCCGAGTGGCTTAGGAATCTACTTGCAGAGATTCCTTTATGGGAAAAACCAGTACCTTCCGTATCTTTATTATATGACACGCAAGCCACAATTTGTGTTGCTAAGAATCAAGCTTACAATGGTAATAAGAGACATATTCGGATAAGATATGAATTTGTAAGACATTGAATGAAAAATGGAGTACTCACCTTGGAGTATGTGAGATCTGAAAGGAACCTAGCTGATCCACTAACCAAAGGCTTAAATAGGAAAATGATTCTTGTTTCATCGAGGGGGTGGGTCTTAAATCTAGTGGTTGAGGAATTCATGGTGGATACCCAACCTAGTTTCTAAGTTCAATATGGTCAAACGAAACCATGGAAAGACTCATAGTGTATATATTACCTATCCTTATTGTGAATGATGCACATGCATAAGGATGAGTTTTTACTCTTAATGAATTCATAGCCCAGATTTTAGGTGGTCCTATTGAGACGGGCTTGATGAATTCATCGACTTGAGAGGTTGAGTTTATTACTCTTAATGAGTTCATATCCCATATTTTGGGTGGTCCTAATAAGACGAACTTGATGAATTCGTCGAACTTAAATTTGAGAGGATGAGTTTAATGAAAGCTCTTAATGATTTCATAGTCTTGATATGAGTGGCCTATATTAGCTAAACCTAATGAAATCACCTACGTAAGTGTGAAGGACTGGCCACATTTTATGGAAAACATTTTGGGTTGTTTTTTGAGAGCGCTTACTAGCATCTCGAGGTACGTTGGCTAAAAGTTGTTGATTTATCGCGGAACTTCAAATTGGATTTGAGATTATTTATGTATCATGAGTTATCTCTTATCTTAACAAGTTCAAAATTCATTTACTTGATAAATAGAAGAATCACTTATTTCACTATTTACTAGTTCAAATCCACAAGATACTAGTGCTTAAGCAACTAATTTCACCGTTGCTCTTCTCACTTTTTAACTAAATTTCTCGTGTTTACAAAAAAAAAAATTCAAACTACTTTGCATCAGTAAGGGATTGTTGGTAAAGAAAAATTGTTGAGGATTTAGTCGGGGTTGTTGAAGTTTTTGTGGAGACGTGGTTATGGGTTTTTCATAAAATTATCCATTTCTTTTTTACCGTATCGCCCTTCTGTTACTAGTATAAATAGAGGACTAGTTTCCTCATTTTTATATACTGAATAGGAAAAACAACTCTCTCTGAAAACATTTCTTTCCTCCACTATCTGTGTGTTTTCTTTATAAACTAGTCATTTTTGTTCCCTAATCACTTTAGAGAAAATTCTGTCTAGGAGTTTGGGTTTTAAGTGGGATCGACTGTGACCCCTCCAAACTTTCCTGGGAATTGTTCCTACTGTGATTTCTCGAGAAGAGTAGTACCAATCAAGTTTCATCTTCCATATTCAGGTGTACGAATATCGAAGAACTGTGTTAACCTTGGGGGACAATGTCCACTACACGGTTACACTGATCAGGGCGAATTTGTTTCTAAGGCAGTAGATTTACCACAGCACAGTAATTTCTGATTTAATATTTAATTATTTATTTTTTCCCAGTGTGTTAATAGATTTGTTTTGCAATAGATTATATTTCCAACAAGATGTATTAGAACAAGTATGATAGTAGCCAAAATGTCCAGTTACATGCAATTGTATCTGTACAAGTATCCATTTGTGTCGATACAATTGGGCCTAGATAAAGGTTCCTCCCTTGTTTTGACCCTTTGAAGACTCAAACTTGGTCATGATCATCCTCCACCACATATAACTCGTTTTAAATTGTTTTTAAAATGATTTTAAATGAATTAACAATGATTTTAATCAATGTCAATGTGTTGACATGAGTTTTTAATGCTTAGTGTTCTTAATGTTAGTTGAAATGAAAATTAGTTCAAGTTGCTCCAGCAATTAATGTGATGTATTATATTCAGAGTTGGTGGTCGAATCAAGTATGGGGTGCCACACCATAAAATTGATTTTTATGTTTTTTTTTTTTTTTTGCATTTTTCTTAAAGACACATAATTTTATAAAAGATTAAAATTAAAGGAACAATGGATTTGAACTGTCGGGTTGACTAAAAAATAAAATAGAAGACTTTATGGCATAATTTGAGTGGATAAACACATACAAAATTAACCTTAATGCCTCTCTAGAGATGCATAATATTCAATGGCATTTCGTATGGAAGAAACATTCTCACCATGAGTTAGCATTGAATTGTTTTTCCTTCAATAGTATGAGCATTGAAACAATTATAAATTAGGTAAAGTAATATGATACATAGTCTACTTTAAATTGTACGTAGGAATTACCGATTAAACGACAATATCTTAACAATTGTTACTGTCATTCACATGAGATTGGAAACTACAATTTTAACTTTTGTTTTTAGCTGTCGATTTCACTCATGTAGTCATTCGAAAACTATGAGGCTCGAAGAGAATAAATGTGAAGATGGCATTACCTTCGCAGCCATTTCATTTTCGTCATTTAGACAATGATTTGTTAAGAAATTAAACTAAAATAATCTAAACAAAAACAAAATGTAACTTATCTAGAACTAAACTAAAAAAAGAAAATTAAAATGACTATAGCTGTGAATTTTTATTTATTAACATGTTTTGATTTTTTTGGTGTCAAATAGGTTGGGTAAAAAAATTGAAAAATTAAAAAAACGACTCGAATTAAGATATTGGGGCAATTCATGGAATACAAGTTACAAAATCATGTTCTATTTTTATTTAATTTATAATTAATTTTAATTTTTATGATTTACATTAAAAATAGTAAAAATAAATTAAAGAAATACTATCTAAAAATTATTGACTTACTTGAAAAATTAATGTTTTTTAAAATATTTATGAAAAAAACTTTCAAACTTTATCAAATAATATTCAAAAGACATAAAACAAAGCTTATTTTGTCAAAATAAGTCTAAAAATACAAAACCTAAATTTATATGAAAAATCCAGAACTGAACCGAATTATATTGAATGCTTTGAAAAATCTAAAAAACCTGATCGAACTGAATCGATATCACCCCTAGTGTCAAGGGTGAATCTATAATTTTTTTTTAATGGGCCAGAATTGTATTGTAATTTTTTAAAATATATATCATTTATTAATTTTCGATTTTATTATTTCTTAAGGAATTAAACATATATATTTTTTTAATTTTTGGGAGTTAAAAGTACAAATTTACTATATATCTTAAATTTTCACTACTCATAAAAGAGACTAAATTGAATGATTTTTATTTTTTTTAGGGAGGGAAAGTCCACTATCTGTCCCTTAAATTTGGCCCTACCTCTAGGGGGAAGCCATAAATTATTTTCTGGAGAGTCGAGACTAAGGTCTTTAATTTTGCGAAGGATTAAATAAAAAAATTATTACTTTTTAAGGGGCTAAATTATAATTTTAGAATGTATTAACATATAGTATTATAAATGTCGAAAGTCTAAAGTGCGATTTTTCCATGTTAGGTGGCGAAACTCCTGCCCTGGCTTCGCTCCTGGTGGTGTCCAACAAATTTCTTTCGCCAAAGAAAACTCGAGCACAAACGATTGAAAAGAAGAAAAAGAAACAAAAGAAGGGATGGAGACGTGAGAGAGATAGATTCAATGTATTAATCAGAACATGTTTTAGTTGAGGGAGCAACTAGACAGAAGGGAAGATTATTATCTAAAAAGTTGGGAGATAATAGTCTAAAAATTCAAAAATAATTCTCATTTCTCAATCGTGTCTCAGAAACTGATGATAATGAAATAATAATTAATAAAAAAATAAAAGCTTAATATATCATTTATTATTCGTGTTTGATATATTTTTTTAATATGGTACTTATATTTTTTTTGTCCAATGTGATATTTGTATTTAATATAAAGTTATATATTTTAGTACATGAGGTTACCAATGTTAATTTTTTAGTGTTTAATTCGAATTTTAGGGTTGATTTGATGAAATTTAATTGCTAATATCATTATATTTGAGTTTTTCATGATTTTTTAATAGAATAAATTTAGTGTTAACTATGAATTTGTTTAATTTTACATTTAATTTATCAAACACAATCCATTAAAAATGTTTTAATTCGGGTTTTGAGGTCGATTTGATGAAAGTTAATTGCTAATGTTATCAGCAAATTATGTATTTGCATCAAATTAACTCTTGTTGGGGATAAACTCGGTTAAGCAATAAACAAGTAAAATAACGAAGAAATTGAAAAGATTGAACACAAATATGTTACGTGAAAAAATCTCTCCAAAGAGGATAAACAACCACTGGTAAAGATAATTTCACTAAAATGGCAAAAACTAAGAGTACAAAAGATGGAGATAAAACTAAACCCCAGAATCCAAAATAAGAACCCTCAAAATGTAAATATAAAATTTTCTGAAAGCTTGTAAAAGCTAATACCTAAATGTGTAATGAGTTATCTTTCTAAGGTGAAAAAATGGTCTATTTATAAGTTAAATTCGTAGGTCAAATAATATTAAAATAACCTACACTAATCAGAGTTTAAGTGGGAAACTACAAACAGAGTTTAACTCCACAAATCTCCACCTTAACTTGTATTTCCACAACACCTTCCTTGCCAAAGCCCACTATAGTATTGTAAGTAAGACTTAAATAATTTATAATTAAGTTTTAGTTTTTCGCCTATTAATTATAAACTTATGTAGTCTCGAAGTCATTCCACTATAGTATTGTGACTGAGCTCTCTCTAGTTACATACCATTATGAAAGCTACTTAATTAGTATTCATCCAATGACCTTGTCATCAATGTGTTACCCTCATAGGATATCCTTAATTTATTTGGGATAAATTCGTTCTCCCAATATGATCATATTTTATCTCATGGTAACCATTACATCTTCCTTCATGAAAAGTCAATTACTATCAAATAGTAATTAAATCATATATCACAAAGATAAATAACTCGTGGTCACATTTACTTTTTATCTATCATGTAACGTCGATTAGAGGAGATCATTTACCCATTAATTGGGATATGAATTCCACTATTGTGAATGATGCTACATACTATAGAAGTCGTATACCCAAGCACCAGCTTTTGGTTCCTTATCTTTTTAAACTCATGAATTTACTTACATAAAATTATACAAGTCACGCATACATAGTCCATCATCCACTCAGGATTAAGGTATGCCCTACTGTGAACGTCACAAGTGAATAAATCCATAAATGGATCTAGGATGTATTCTACTTGGATTTTGTCTTATGTACTATCAGTTACATCTATGTCTCTATCTTTTAAGAGTCATCCGCTTCGGTGCTCAAGACAAAGGATCTCCTCAATTGAACTTGATAGATGACATATTAGCCTTTCAATCGGTTTTCTCATTTCCGATTAGACTAAGGACATGTTTAGGTTTATCTACTAATACATGTTGTCTTTTTGCATTACGACTTGACCACGTAATATTGCTTAGTATTAGTTAAACATTAGCTAACCATTGAGCCAATATTTGCTTCAATTTTTCTTTGCGTGCAAAAACCGTTGAGGACAATATACAAAGAATATTAATGTAATTAATGAATATTATTAAACCAATTTGCTGAAAAAATACAAATATACGAAACAAATATACTACACTTAGGGCGCTAGATCTAACAACATATCCTATTATGGCAACATACTTATGATAAGGTCAATGGATGAGTACTTATTCAGTAGTTGTCGTAATGATATGTAATTAAGGAAAGGTCAGTCACTATACTATAGTGGAATGACTTCGTGACTAAATAAGTTCATAATAAATAGGTGAATAGAACTTCATTACAAATTATTTGAGCCCTAATTATATATGTTGTCCCTCCGCTAACTCGTTGAAACCTTAAATGAATTGCATATAGAACCAAATAGATAGAAATGGATGGATATGATGAAGTAAGAGAAATAAGTCACATTCACAAACGAATGTGTTTTCTCACTAAGTACAGAAATGACTTGAGAATTAATTTAAAGTTTTTTCAGATTATCATTTAATCAATTATAATTAAATGATTGAATTTCAAAAATGGAATTAAATTAATTAGTCAATATTAAATTTGTTGAATATGAAAATTAAATATATTTATTCATAAATTCTTTTACAGTAAAGTTGTTATGACTTTAACGAAATTAAAATTGGGTAGAGAAAATTATTTAATTTATTAATTTAATTTAATTTAATTAATTAATTTAATTAATTAATTTAATTAATTTATTTAATAAATAATATTTATTTTAGGAAATAGAAAATAAATATTGGGTTGGATTAAATTATAAAGTGTTAAGTCAAAAATCCTAAAAGCACTTATAATTAGACCTAATACATGAGAAATTCAAATCCCCCTAATTAAAGTTTAAAGGGGAGTTAACCCTAATATTATTAACTAGGGTGTGTTTCCTACCTCTCTCTTAGATAGACTAGGAGAGTGTTTTCTCTTAAATAAATATTATTTCTAAAGGGCTTACCAGTTGACCTAAAAAACACACTTCTTGAATATTGAGTTATCGTTATTCTACCAGAAAATAGTGGTAATATATTTACTTAGAGTAAATTATATTTTCTGAAAATTACAATCTTTATCGGTTTCTATCGAGAGAATTACTTTCCTACTAAAAGTAATAATATCATTTCTTGTTTTGTGTTTGGTTCGTGTTGCTCAAGCCCACACTCAATGCGATTCGTGGTATGAGGATAACGAAAAAGATCATACGTTTGAAAGTCAGGATCGACCCAAATATATCAAGCACAAAGCAAAAGTACGTTTTGATAAAAAAAAATCATTGCTATAAATATCACAAACTGATTCGGTTTTAAAAATTTTAAAACTTTCACTATAATTGTAAACTATTTTCTCAACCGGATTTTTCCAACAGTTATTGTATTAACATTTCATGATAGACTTCCTCTTCCATAGATCAAATCGAAAAGGCAAGAGAGCTCCCAATATTCCTCTTTCTCACCGAGGATCTCTCATTGCGAGGAATTTAAGGGAGTATAATGATGAAAGAGGGAGAGCAACATCTTTTTCAAAAGATTTAGGTTTTGATAGTTATGATATCCCACCCAGCTTTGTCTTTTCTCCACTAAGTGAAGCGACGATTTAAATGCCCCCGCAAGTCAAAACTATTCTATTGACTAGAAGATTCCCTAATCACGAAATGAGTTCGTTATCCTTTCTTTGGTTTCCCTCAACTTGTCTTAGCTTCTCCTTGGACATACTGTTGGAGTTAGACACAAAAAAAAATGTTTTGGACTTGTAGCACTTGACATTGTTGGACAGAAGGTCAGGATTCTTTTTCCTCCCCAAAAATACGACAATATTCCTCCTCCTAATGGTTTATCAAAGGACTAGAAGAAGGAGGATAGGCATGTCACTATTCCATTGTTGAAACTATGGGTAAGAGGATTGGTAATCCTCTAATGTGTTACTATGACTCCAGCCTCTAGATCTCATCCCATGCTAGTCAGATGAGACATTTTGGTCTTCTTACTCCTGGTAGTTGTTGTAACACCCCTAACCTATATTCGTCACCAGAATAGGGTTATGAAGCCTTATTGAAGTTTACAGAACAAATACAATTAATTCATCTTATTTACTATTCATACCCGAAACCAATCATATTCAATCATACTGTCCCTTAAATGAACCCTCAGGGTCCAATTTATGCATTTGAAACAAGTAGGGACTAAATCGGGAACTTAGGAAATTTTTCACAAAATTTAAAAATTTTTCCAATGTACAGGGGACACACGCTAGTGTGGTCAGGCTGTGTGGCTCACACGGCCAAGTTACACACCCGTGTCCCAGGCCGTGTGGGCATTCGATGTGAGGCACATGGCCGTGTCCCAACCCATGTCTATACCCGTGTAACTCTTTAACTTGGGTCACACGGCCAGCCACATGCCTGTGTGCTATGCCGTGTGGACAATTTAATTTTTGAAAATTAAGTGCAAGGGTCACACGACCAAGTCACACGCCCATGTGCTAGGCCGTGTGACACACATGGCTGAGACACATGCCCGTGTCTCTGCTTATGTGAGCAATTCGAATCATCCTGTTTCTTAAAGTTTAATATGCAGGGGACACACGGCCAAACCACACGCCCGTGCGCATGGCTGTGTGTCACACACGGCTGAGACACACGCCCGTGTAGACAAAATAAGGCCATTTCTAAGCCTTGTTTCTCACCCAACCTAGAATCAACCTATCCAACCAATTTTTGTACCATTACAAGTCACAATAATACCTTAAATTCAAGCCAATTTCAAGTTCAATACATGTCATAACATCCCATTTATCTAAGTATTTAATCTTACCTAACTGGCCATATAAACATATAAGTATATTTACGTAATTTCCATTATTCAAACATTTTAATACACACATCAAGCATGATAAGGTCTTATATAACTACATCAAAATATGATTAACATTAGCCATTCCAATTGCTAGTTACAACCAAAACATTTCATCATTATGCCTACTTAGCTTATACATGTCATTATACCAAAAGTTAGCTTCCTTTATATACTGAGAAATCCAAGGGATAGTGTGATGTGTCTCTAACCAAGTTCCAACATTCATGAGCTTCTGAGTAGTATAAAATAGAGGAAATAAAACAGAGTAAACATATTATGCTCAGTAAGTTCGTATAACGGAAAATCAACTTACCAATCATTTATATTTAAGATAAGCATACAAAATTTATCCAAAGAAATTTGGCAATTTGCCTAAACACATATAATCTCAAGAAATTTGTTAGTCATATATTACATATAAACATCAAGAATCAAGGATGAGCTCATCATGTAATAACTTTCATAAACAGATGCTTTTCATATCATATTTCCATTTAACATGTGCATTTCCATGACAAATCATCTTAAGCTCAGTTTAACCATGTCAAAACTTTACCCATTGAATTTATTTGAAATTTCGATGGATACACATGTAGTACACTCGAAGTGTACAAAATTGTAATCCGTCAATTCATATTCAGGGGTACCCATTAGGGCACATAATCAAGAAGCACTCTCTCAAGCCATATAACAGGATGCTCCTGTGAGCCATGTAATAGGAAGATTATCCGGGCTATAACAGGAAACTTGTAAGAGTTTAAAATAGGAAGCTCATTGAGCTTAACAGGTAACTCCGAAGAGTTATTATCAGGGAGCTCTGGATAGCCATATAACAGGAAGTTCAAGCGTACCATACTAGGACGCTTACAAAGAGCCTATATTAGAATGCTTATAAAGATCTGCGTTTGTGTCCGTAATATATGCAGGATCACAACCGATCATACAACAGGACGCTCACAAAGAGCTGCGGTAGTCCACAACACATGCAAGATCACTACCGATTAGGATACTCGCAAGAACCATATAATGGGAAGCTCGAAAGGGATTCTAACGGGAAGCTCGTAGGAGCTGTGTTGTGTCCGCAACACATGCAAGACTACAACCAATTCAGGAAATCCTATATTCATCGAATTACAATATTCAAACGAGATTTAATATTTTCGGGCTTTGTCGGATATGTAACCAATTTCACATATTTGGAATTTATACAATTTGCATACACAACGTTCAATTCAAACATATTAATATGCATAATTTAGTTACACCAACTTACCTCATCACTTGCTCGTATATGGAGATTTACTAATCCGATACTTTTTCTTTTCCTCAATCTAACTCTTTATTTGATCTTTTCGGATCTATATAAATGAATTTAACATCAATTTAACACATCCCATATTCAATTCAATCCAACTTAGTTCTTAGGCAAAAGTACCATTTTGCCCCTATACTTTTAATTAATTACAATTTCATCCCTAGGCTCGGAAAATGACATTCATGCAATTTAATCCTTATTCCAAGCCTAACCGATTTTTTTCATATAACATTTACAGCCCATGAAATTCATAAATTCAAAAAATTTCTGTGAATTTTGCATCTTTACAATTTAGTCCATAAATCATAATTTCATGAAAATTTCCTTTACAAAAGTGTTTATCTATCAACAACTTTTCATTTTCTACCATAAATTTCAAAATTTTAGCATACTCATCCATGGAAAATTTTGTATACTTTGATAAATTTACAAATTAATCCCCAAAATAGGTAAATTAGGTTACTACGATATCAGAAATATAAAAATTACTAAAAACAAGACAAGAATTCATACCTAATTGAGTCAAAACAACTTGCTTGAACTCACTTTCTCTTAGCTAGGGGTTCCACGTAATTGAATTTGGGGAAGATGATGAAATAAGATGATATTAGCTTATTTCCATCTTTAATTAATTCAATTTCCAATTTAGTCCTTTTCTTTTTCTAATTTTCCATGGATGAATCATCATAAATATCTACTAACTTTTCTTAATGGTCTATTTGCCTTATAAGGACCTCAAATTTTGATTTCCATAGTTATTTAATCCGTCTACCTACTAGAATTCAACTTTTGCATTTTATGCAATTTGGTCTTTTCTATAATTAAACATGAAATAGGTAAAATTTTCTTAATGAGATTTTAGTATTTCATTCCTATCATAATGCAGACCATGCAATAATATTAAAATAATTTTTTTTCTAACTCGAATTTGTGGTCCCAAAACCACTATTCTGATTTCACTAAAATCGGGTTGTTACAGTTGTAGCCTTTGGGATGTAAAAAAACATAGATTTTTGTTGGTTTCCTACAAATCAAACCATTTTTATAACACTAAAGTTAAACAAGATGTTGGTTAATGTAATTGGGGTCCATAAAGGGTGTGATAAGCCACTAAGGTAGGGGTGGTTCACAACGTAGATGGTGTGTTGAGTTGTTAGAATGGTGGTTTGAGAAGGTTAAGCTTGAGTTTTAGTATAGTGTAGACTATATAGGTTGTTTGTCCCTTTTTCTTAGTGCTTTGAGGGTAGATGCCAACTATCGAGTTCCATTGGAGTGAACTTTGAAGGACTGGACGAGGCATTCATTAGGTTGGGTTGTGATGGATTGATTAATAATGTTAAGAACTCTTCTCTATATATCTTCTAAGGGTTGTGTGGGCTCACTTGGTGTGACAAGATGTTTAGGCAAGGAATATTACTTTCTTGGCAAGCCTATAAGGTTGAACTTCTCCATGTATAAGGTTAAGTTTCACCAAGTTTATGTAGTAGTTGAATGATTCAACAAAGAGGTCTAAGACAAGAGTATAATAGAAATAATTGCATACCCTATATAAATATTAAAAATTGCATTTATTTAACATTTACAAGTTAAAGTAAAATTATATACTTAAAATCCAATATAAATGAGGAAGTAGGGGCATAGGTAGTGTTGAGGAATGTACCCATATTATAGTAAATATGTAATTATTTTCTATTTATTTGAACGATGAATAAATAAATAAAGTTAATTTCACATTTCATTGTTATGTCTTTTGTATTTATGTCTTTTATATTTTGCATGCATAGCGAAACTGTGACAATCAAATATTAGCTCATTTATTGTCTGAAGTTCAAACAGAAGATAAGTGGCATTGTAAAGAATGTTTACATTGCAAGAAAGACAACTTACTTCAGCAGATAATCTAAATGAGTCCGTAATTCTGTAAAAGAATCAAAGTGAGCATTTGATTCAAATACTAAGAAGGGTTATTATGTCGTCTACAATTCCAATTGGGGGGATGGCTAGTCTTGGCTATCGGAGCAGTTGACTCCACCAGTAGAGACATGGATGTATTCATTGGTAGAATTATACATTGGACTAAACCCAAGATGAATTAATTCTGAATCCATTTGTGAATTAATTCACTTGTGTGGTGTGATTTACCTAAATCTTGAGTTAGCCACTAACCATGCGTATACAACTCATGTCCTTTGATATAAGTGGAGGCTTATGCTCTAAAGATGATCGAGCCCATAGCCAGTATGTTGCGTACATGACTTGTGTATAGCATGGCTTTACTAGCAATAGTGGAACTCATAGCTCAATTAAAGAGTTAATGATATCCTCTCATTGGCATTGCGTGGATTGATAAATATGAAACATGGCCACGGGATGCTTGTTTCGAGCGAGCAATTTATCACAGTCATTTGTTGACAGTAATCATATTAATTATTAAGAAGACACAATGGTGACAATGAGATAAAATAGGATTGTATTGAGTGAACAGATTTAACTCAAAGGAATTAAAGATATCATATAAGGGTAACACATACATGACAAATTCATTGGACAAAGTAGTTGGATGAATTGTTTTCGTAAATAGTATACAATAAAGAGTTTTCAATCATGATAAACTTATCTTTCTTTAATTTCATTTTGAATTTCATTTTATTTTAAAAATGTAAGAAAAAACCCCTTTGTAAGAAATTAGAAGTTAGAAAAGGCATTGTGAACTGACTCCATGGTTAAGTAATTGAAAATTATTGGAATGATGCTTCTGGACATAATTGCAATCACTAGAGCCTAATTGTATATGTATGATTGGTCCCTCTACTAGCTCAACAAAAGCTCGATCGGACTGAATTTGAATCAGAAGAAAATTCTAAAACTTTGGGAATAATTTAATTGAGTCAATTTATTTGATATGGAATTAAATTAGGTGGTCGTGAGAATTGTTCAACTAGAGAAATTGATTAAAGAATTTTCTTGAAAAATTAATTTGGAAAATCTAACTAATTTTTGGAAAAATTAATTTTCAAATCAGATAATTGGCCCAATAGGTAATTGAACTTGAAAATTAGACTTGAGATCGTAAATTGAGCTCGGGAGCCCAAAACCGAGACCAAAAACCAAAAAATAGGTTGAATTGGGCCCGATATGTGAAACTAGGCCGACGGTCCAACCAGTGGCTAGACCGAACTGACCGGGTCGTCATTAACCCAAACCGAACTAGTCGGGTTGCCATTAACTCAGACCGAACAGGCTTGAGTGTCGTAAGGGTGTCGCACCTGTATCATCAGACATAGGGGTGTCGGTGGCTGCAACGGTGACGTCCCAGTGGCCGGCGGTGGTTGAGCAGTAGAAGAGTTACACACTCCTATTAGGACTCTAGCAGAAAATTTGGTTTTAGATTAATTTTTCCAAAAATAATATTATTTTAATAGTTTAATATTTAAATTTAATTTAATACTTATCTTAATAATATTTTATTAATTTAATATCAAAGTGATTATCTTAATATTATATTTAATTTAATGTTTATCTACAAGATAAACATTCTATTATTTTAACAAGATTTAATATTAAATTAATATAATTATCTACTATATTAATTTAATATTAATGTGATTAAGTTTAATCATAGTTAAACTCTCTAAACTCTCCCTATATAAAAAGAGCATTAGGTCATTATTTACACACACTTGAATTCAAGAGAAAGTTGTAAGGAGAAAATTCTTTGAAGAGATTATTCCTGAAAAATTTTAAATATATTTTTTGATTTACAACTTGACCTAAAAGTTTAGAGAAATTACAAAATTACCCCACTGGTAATTTTTGTGAAAAATTTACTGATTCGAGGCGAGCCCACACTCAGCAGACGTGAGCTTGAGAATAGCGAAGAAGACTACCCGATCAAAGCGCTTATCTTAGACGAATCGAAAAGGTATAATTTTGGTTATATGTTTATTACTTTAGATATTACAACCAATATATTTTTTTGGAAAAAAAATTAATACTCTATTTTTTCCCTAAATTTATTTTCCATTGCGTTTTCCAAATCCCTTTTTCCAACAATTGGTAAACAAAGCCAGGCTGTGTTCTATCTAAATGTATAAACAAATAATAAAAATAAGTTCCTCTTTTTCTTGAATGATTTGATTATATAGAAAGTGTCATTCTTTAGATCTTATGCATATTTTGAGTTACATTTGGGAATGGATACGATATTATATTTTTGTTATATATATATTTTTTTGTCGATATTGTGGTTCTTAGGAAATAGACCATGGACTATCATCTCCATATAGGGCTTTTTTTTAAAAAAAAATCCATAGGGTTCTTGTGAGCTAGAAACAAACATAGGACTTAAATGTAATTTTTCTAAAAGGAGTCCATGATGAGAAAAATATGTGATGGTGGTTGAAGACCCAAGGAATGCCTTCTGATGAAAATTTATGTAATTTTATTTTTCCATTTATTTTCTAGGAAGAGAACCATGGAAACCTTGACCGGCAATTTTATTTTAATTACCTATCTCATTATATATATGTTTTATAATTTTCTATAATATTTATATTATGCAATGTTATAATTGTGATATATATATATGAGATGATCCATAGTTGATCGATTAAAAATAAAAAGTGTGGTAATGAGAAAATACATGTGTTGTATTGCTCTATTCACTTATTTAGGTTATTCAATAATTGTAAGAAGTGTGGTAATGAGAAGGTGCATGACTAGGATTGGCTCTAGCTAGGAAAGGCTTGGTTTTTAAATGATCAAATTTGACTCACCTCCATTTCCTGGGATTCTACCTGGTGCACGGTTCTTATTCACTTCTTCTGTTTTTCCCTTAAAATAAAAATTATGGAAAATCAAAATTGGTTGTTTTAAGATTGATTGATTCTTGTGAATAGATATTATTACCATTGCATGTCATGCATATATTGGAAGCATGTCATTTAGATTAAGTAAGAATGTCACTAGGACTATTGTCTGATCATTCTTGAAATTTGGGATAAAGAAAAAACCTTTCATGTTTTTAAAATATTGAGTAGGAGAAGGTCCTTGAACAAGACCGACGTCCTCCATTGATGGTCCCTAAATGATAGCATGATAAAGTTTCAAGCCGGTTCCTACCCTGGCCGCACCTGAAGGTAAACTTTGTCATGTGGGTTTACTAAATGGGATTTCCTTTTAAGGACAACTAGTCATGCATGATTTTCAAAGAGATTGTCCTACGATGACTCACAAATGAGAGCATGTTCATGATGGGTGTTGAATCAATGGTTACACATTCAAGATCTTCTCTTATTAAATAGTTTCCCAAGAAAAGATATTTAAGCTAGAGATGATGGTCAAACGTTAAATGGTCATTAGTTCGTGTAGAGCCTTGAGAATTAAGATTTATAAACTGATTGGATGTAATCTATGTTCTTGTTGGTTAATCATAGACCCCAAGGCAACATGGTTGATGAGTGTGAGAATGATTGTAGCAAAAAGAATTTTTCAAGGTTTTAATACAAGACGCATGCATCATACTACATTCTTGATATGTTACTAAAATGAAAAATATTTGTGTAATGCAAAGATATTAATTAGTGAATCTTTATTCTTTTTTTTTCAGTTTAAATATGTCTCCTACTCCTATTATTATCATTCTTACTGAGAATAAATTAAATGGGGATAAATTTTGAGAATGGAAACGGAACTTGCTAATAGTTATCAACTATGAGAAACACAAATTCGTTCTTGACAAAATGTGCCCTCCTGAAGCTCAGCCTAAAGCAAGAAATCGTTATAGAGATTCTGACTCAATTGCTCGATGTTATATGTTAACGAGCATGAGTAGTGTGTTGTAAAAGCAAGACGAGAAGTTTCGTACTGCCAAAAAGATTATGGCAAATTTAGAGGATTTGCTTGGAGGCAAGTTGCATTGGCTCGATAATCTGTTATTACAAATTTGATGAATTCTCAACAGAAAACCAAAACTCTTGTCAAACAACATATGCTTAAGCTTATAGGATTCTTTGCGGAAGCAGAGAACAATGGGGTGAACTAGACGAGAACCCACAAATTGTAATAGTGTTCAAATCCCTAACCAAGAAGTTTGCTGGTTTTAGGCCCGCTTACAACTTGGGGAATAAGGCGCTTACCTTGACTTAGCTCATGAAGGAATTACAATCCTATGAGTTGATGTTGAATGGTGGTAAGCCGGTTCAGGAGAAACCTGAGACAAACTTAGCTGTGGGCCCCTCGTCCTTTAAAGGGAAACAAAAAGCTAAGGGAAATAAGAAATAGACTAAGCCTTCGGTTCTACCTCGTTTGAATAAGAAGAAGGTTAAGAAGTCAAAAGATCCTAAAAAGATCAAATATTTCTATTGCAACAGGAAAGGGCATTTCAAATCAAACTGCAAAAAGTATTTGGATTACCTAGCTGAAAAGGGCAAATATATGAAACTCTTTGTGGTTGAAGCTTGCTTAGTGGAAGAATCAATTAAAAATTGAGTTATTGATTCTGGAGCCACTAATCATGTGTGTGTTTCTTTACAGAGGTTCAATGAAACGAGAAATCTGCATGATAAGAGCATCTCGTTGTAGATCGAAGATAGAAGCTATATTTCAACCGAAGTAGTGGGAGAAGTTATTTTACACTTTGATAATTGTAGGAAGATTATTTTAAGGAATGTTTTTTATGTACCTCATTTTAAGAGAAATTTAATTTCTGTAGCATGTTTATTTTATGACAGTTATACCGTGATGTTCAATAAAGGGATTGTTATTCACAGAAATTTTTTTTTAATCTGTAATGGATGGATGGAAAACAATATCTACTTTATCAAACCAAATAATTACTCGATGCTTCAAATTTAAATAGTGAAGAAAAAGCTTAAAACTTTTCACTCTAATGAGGGGTACCTATGGCATTGAAAACTTGGTCATATTAACCAAGAAAGAATCACTAGACTCATGAAAGAAGGTTCCTTAAGTATGCTTAAGGAAGTTAGTCTTCTACAATGTGAATTTTTCTTAGAATGTAAAATGACTGAGAGGTCTTTTAATGTGAAAGGTACAAGGGCCAACCAACCTTTAGAACTTGTGCACACTGATGTATGTGGTCCCATCAGCATCAGTGCCCAAGAAAGCTATGATTATTACATGACTTGTATTGATGACTATTCTCAATATGGATATGTGTATCTAACGCACCACAAAAGTGAAAACTTTGATAAATTTCAAGAGTTTCGTGCGAAAGTGGAAAAGTAATTAGGTTTATCCATAAAGAATCTTTGGTCTGACCGAGGTGGGGAATATTTGTCCGATGAGTTCTTAGGGTACCTCATAGAGAATGAGATTTTATCCCAATTGATTACGTTGAGCACTCCACAGTAGAATGGCGTAGCTGAGAGAAGGAATAAAACCCTACTTTACATGGTTTGTTCAATGTTATGCTATTCACAACTTCCTACTTCTTTTTAGGGATATGCAATATAAATGACTCGCTATATTTTGAATGATGTTCCAACCAAGTCTTCTTGTAATACACATTATGAACTATGGCATGGAAAGAAACCCGCTCTAAATCACTTTAGAATATTGGGTTGTCCAACACACGCTCTGGATAAGGATGTAAAGAAGTTGGATGCACGAACAGAATTGTGCATGTTTGTAGGATATGTAAAAGGAACAAAAGAAGGATTATTCTAAAATCCAAAAGATAATACGATTAAAGTTTCTACTCATGCTACTTTCCAAGAGGAAAGCTACATGGATGACTTTAAGCCTCGATGTAAAGTGGTACTCGAGGAACTTTCGGAAGTGGTAGAACAATCATCGAGTTTAATTTTTGAAAAAGTTGTAGAAAGACTTGCAAACGATCAACAATATAGGGGAATTCATTACAGTGGGAGAGTTTCTAAGAAACTAAACTTCTTCATCTATGATGGTAGTATTTATAATACATAAGTTAATCATGAGGATGATAACCCACTCACTTATGAGGAGGCTATGCAAGATGTTGATTCCAATCTCTAGAAACAAGCCATGGATGCCAAGATGGATTCTATAAAATCCAATACGGTGTGAGAACTTGTAGACTTATCGATTGGGATTAAACCTATAGGGTGTAAGTGGATCTACAAGAAGAAGAGAAATGCAGAATGGAAAGTGGAAACACACAAAGTTAGACTTGTAGGAAAATGCCACATACAGAAAGAAGGCATCAATTACAATAAGACCTTTTCTCCGGTAGCCATGCTCAAGCCTATCCGCATACTCTTATCCATTGTCGCTGCTCTCGATTATGAGATTTGGCAAATGGATGTCAACCCATTGGCTATGTTGTTAAAGGAAAGGAGCAGAAAGTTTGCAAACTGCTAAGATCCATTTATGGACTTAAGTAGGTGTCACGCTCATGGAATAAAAGATTTGGTCAAACAATCAAGACTTTTGGATTTGAGCAAAAAGCTGATAAACCTTGTGTTTATAAGCATATAAAGGAAAAAAAGGTGGTCTTCCTTCTTTTTTATATCGGTAATATTCTACTTATCGAAAATGATGTAGAAGAATTATCATTGGTTAAATTGTGGTTAGCTCAATAGTTTAGCATGAAAGACTTCGGTGAAGCTAGTTATATTCTTGGAATTTGAATCCTTAGGGATCGAAAGAATAAAATGATATCACTATCTCAAGCTTCATACATTGATAAGGTACTAGAACATTTTGCAATGATCGATACAAAGCTAGGCGTTCAGTCGATTGCATCAGGTTTTCCATCTTTCTTTAGATGACTTCCTAAGACAGCGAAAGAAAGAGAGCATATGAATAAGGTTCCATATGCTTTAGTAGTTGGAAGCCTTATGTGTGCGACGCTTTACACACGTCTAGATATCTATTTCACAATAGGAATGGTTAGTCGATATTAGACGAATCCAGGTCTCAGGCATTGGCAAGCTGTAAAGCATATATTAAGGTATCTTAAAAAAACTAGGGATTATATGCTTATGTATTCTTGGGAGGGCCTTACTCCTGTTGGATACACAGACTCAAACTACCAAACATGTAAAGATTCATGGAAATCGATGTTGGGAAATATATTCGTTCTAGGTCGTGGAGCTATAGTATAGAGAAGTGTATAACAAACCTACACTGCTGACTCTACTATGGAGGCCGAGTATGTGGCTACTTCTGAGGCAACAAAAGAATCAATATGGCTTTGAAAGTTCTTAACCGAACTTGAAGTTATTCCTAGTATGGAAAAAGCTATAACATTGTATTGTGATAACAGTGCTGCAATAGCAAATACCAAGGAAATGAAAACTCACAAGAGGACAAAACACATATCGGAAGTATCACTTGATACGAGAGGCAGTAGTATGATGAAAGTAAATTTTGAAAGTAAACTTGTGCATCTATTTACTAAGAATCTTGTGACTAGGAGCTTTAACAAACATGTCAAGGATATGGGAACATGAAACATGACACATTTACTTCACTAAGGCAAGTGGGAGATTGTTGTGAAATGTGTTCATATTGTAGTAAAAATGTAATTGTTTTCTATTTATTTGAACGATGAATAAATAAATAAAGTTAATTTCACATTTCACTATTATGTCTTTTTATTTATGTTTTTTATATTTTTCATGCATAGCGAAATTGTGACAAGCAAATATTAGCTCATTGATTGTCTAAAGTTCAAACTGAAGATAAATAGAATTGTAAAGAACGTTTACATTGTGAGAAAGACAACTTACTTCAGTAGAAAATCTAAAGGAGTCCATAATCCTATAAAATAATCAAAATGAGCATTTAATTTAAATACTGAGAATAATTATTATGTCGTCTACAATTCCAATTGAGGAGATGGCTAGTCTTGGCTATCAAGCAATTGACTCTTCGAGTAGCGACATAGATGTATTCATTGGTAGAATGATATATTGGACTAGACTCAAGATGAATTAGTTCTTAATCATTTGTGAATTAATTTACCTGTGACATTCATGGTGTAATTTACTTAAATTCTGAGTTAGCCATTGACCATGCGTATACAACTCATGTGCTTTGATATAAGTGGAGGCTTATGCTCTAAAGATAATCGAGCCCATAGATGGTATGTTGGGTACATGAATTGTGTATGGCATGGCTTTACTAGCAACTGTGGAACTCATAGCTCAATTAAAGAGTTAATGACACCCTCTCATTGGCATTATGTGGATTGATAAATATGAAACGTAGCCACGGGTTGCTTGTTCTTGAAAGAGCAATTTATCATAGTTATTTGTTGACAATGATCATATTAATCTTTAAGAAGAAACAATGGTGACAATGAGATAAAATAGGATTGTATTGAGTGAACGGATTTAACTTAAAAGAATCAAGGATATTATATAAGGGTAACACAGACATGACGAGGTTATTGGACAAAGTAGTTGGATGAGTTGTTTTTGTAAATAGTATACAATAAAGAGTTTTCAATCATGATACTTCTTGTGAACTGACTCCATGATTAAGTAATTGTAAATTATCAAAACAATACTTCTGGACATAATTGCAATCAGTAGAGCCTAATTGTATATGTCTGATTGGTCCCTACGCTAGCTCAACAAAAGCTCAATCGGACTGTATTTGAATCAAAAAGAAATCTACAACTTTGGGAATAATTTAATTGAGTCAATTTATTCGATGTGAAATTAAATTAGGTGGTCGTGAGAATTGTTCAACTAGAGAATTTGATTAAAGAATTTTCTTGAAAAATTAACTTGAAAAATCTAAGTGATTTTTGGAAAATTTGATTTTAATCAAGTAAAATTAAATTAATCAAATCAATTAAAATTAATATGATATTTTTAGAAGTTAATTTTGAAGTCAGAAATTGGCCCAATGGGTAATTGAACCTGAAAATTAGACTTGAGATTGAAAATTGGGCCCGGGAACCCAAAACCGGGACTAAGACCTAAAAATTGGTCGACCCAGACCCAGTATGTGAAACCGATCTGACGGTCCGACTGTTGGCTAGACCGAACCAGTCGGGTAGTCATTGACCTGAACAGAACTGGCAACAGCCGAACCAATTCAGGGTGCCGTAAAGGTGTTGCTCTTGCATCACCGAACACGGTAGTGCTGGTGGTTGCGATGACGGCATCCCGGTGGTCGATGATAGTTGGTCTTCAGTAGTTGAGCGATGGAAGAGTTACACTCTTTCTGGGATTCTACCAAAGAATGTGATTTTAGATTAAATATTCTAAAAATAATATTATTTTAATATTTTAGTATTAAATTTAATGTAATACTTATCTTAATATTATTTTATTAATTTAATATTAAATTGATTTTCTTAATATTAAATTTAATTTGATGTTTATCTTGTAGATAAACATTCTATTATTTTAATATTATCTTGATAATTATTATATTAATTTAATATTAAAGTGATTAAATGTAACACCCCAAACTCGACCTATACGTTATGGCTGAATCTAGATATGTCACAAGGTAGGGTTTTGAAAATGTTGTCGTTTCTTCAAACCATTCAAGTTTCAAAACTCATAATCGTTTATATCTAGAATTGAAAGTGTTTGCTTAACTTATTTATTTGCCAAAACGTAAGTTACAGTGGAAGTCATAAAACGTTTAATTAGGAAATCTCGTTTGTGTTCTTAGAAAACCTTTGTTTTGATAAAACCATGTTTTATGCTATTCGTCTCAAATAAAATATTTAAATCAAAAACTCAAATCCAAAATAAAACCAAAAGTCCGAAGAGTCCAATTTTTACAAAACTCCCAAATTAATCCTTAATTTAAATTTAAACCATAATCATAAAGTCAGTTCTTAAACGAGTGGTCACCGGAGACTCCATCACTCCAATCCGCCTAAGTCTGTGGATTACTTGAACGGAACAGATAAACAATAGTGAGTTTACGTAAACTTAGTGTGCAACCCACAGAAATAGATATGCAAAACATACAGAAATCTCAAATACAGTCAGATTCAGATTTGGACTCATGTCCATTTCAGATACAGATAACAGTTACAGATATGTAGATCAGATATAAAAAATCCTACCTCTTATCCTCTACACACCAACTTTGACCATCCCATCACATCATGTGGGGTTAAAAACACCCACCCATCCCTACACACCATTCGTGCCATTACGACACATATCAGATAAAGTGCAGCCAAGCTACCAAAATATAGGCGAATGTCGCCTTACAGAACACTTCCTCCATATATACAACCCCACCCCAAAAAAAGATATAGAATACAAATATAACATGCTTATCATGCTTGTGTACAGATATCAGATATACATATAGCAAAATAGTCAGACATGCATAATAGTGTCCTACTCATAGCATACTATCAGAATTTCAGATCACATAATCTAGGATTTGGTTAGCCCTTACCGACCCTACATAGGCCCACAGTCGATCGGAACGACCCGTGCGACCCTAGGGAAAATTTTAGAATTATAGGCCCACATGCACATGTGCCCCACACGGCCTGGCCCAAAACCCACATGCCCATGTGTCATGCCTGTGTGGGCCCATACGGCCACACTCACACCACCACACGATCGTGTCTTGCGTACGGTCATGCCTTCGTCGACTACACGACTGTCTGTCGCACACGGCCCCCTACATGGCTGACCACATGCTCCTGTGGCGTCGACAGAATGGTTTTTCAGCTTTTGATGAAGTTTATTTTTCTATATTTTCGGTACACACCTAGTATAGTTTTGATGCGGAAACACTCCCGAGTCACAACACCTTTAAAAGAGTAACAGAGATTTCGCACAATTAAGGCACCGATTGGAAACCCCCAGCCCCTTGATTTTCTCCAGTAACGTAAAAAGAGCACCGAAATAATGAGATACGAAAATTCAAAAGCAGATAGAAAAAAATTAATGTTAGATTCTTTTGGGAATTTTGGAAGAGAAAGGAAATTTTGAAAAAGAAAAGAAAAGAAAAATCAGATATGTTATCAGGAATCCCTCAAATTCCTCCCTACTATCTCACTGACAACCACTTTCTCAGAATTTAAACTCAACCGAAACTCTATTACTCAACTGAGCAAAAATTAACACCTATGCCAATGCAGGGATTCGAACACAGAACCTCGAGCACACTAACTCCCTTACCACTCGAACCAGTAGACTCATTCTGATATGAATTAACTGACAATTTTATATAAGCCCACTCAACAAGGGTAAGGCTTGGATTAGAAAAATAACAAAATTGGCAAAAGGAAGACCTGAACCCAAGACCTTACAAACACACTCAGAACACTTAACCACTGAAACAGATACACAGTTGTGTCAGATATTTATAGAAATAAATTATTCAGGCCGTTACAACTCTACCCCCTAAAAGAAATTTCAACCTTGAAATTTACTTGATCCGAACAGATGAGGATACTGTTGACGCATTGAGTCCTCAAGTTCCCACGTGGCTTTCTTAGTGCCATGATTCTACCATAGAACCTTTACCAACGGTATAGATTTTCTCCTCAGAACCTTAATATCACGATCCAAAATCTAAACCGGCTCCTCTTCAAAAGTCAAGCCCGGTTAAACCTCGATCTCCTTAACAGAGACAACGTAAGATGTGTCAGATCGGTACCGCCTTAACATCGAGACGTGAAACATATCATGGATACGGTCTAACTCTGAAGGTAGCTCCAACTCATAAGCGATCGGTCCCACATGCTCTAGAATCCGATACGGCCCAATAAACCTAGGGCTCAACTTGCCCTTACGATCGAATCTCATAATTTTCTTCCACGGAGAAACCTTAAGAAAAAAAAAGTCACCCACAGAGTACCCAATATCTCTCCTTTCAAATCCGTATAGGACTTCTGCCAATCAAAAGCCACCTTCAGACGATGCCAAATCAGTCTAACCTTATCCTCGGTCTCAGAGACCAACTTAGGACCCAAAACCCGACGCTCACCCAACTCAGTCAAACATAGCGAATTACGACACTTATGACCATAAAAAGCCTCGTAAGGTGCCATCTGGATGCTAGACTAAAAACTATTATTGCAGGTGAACTCGACTAGCGGCAGATAATCCTCCCAACTACCTCGAAATTCTATTACAGAACTCTAAGGCATATCTTACAGTATTTGAATCACCCTCTCAGAATGACTATCGGTCTGAGGATGGAACGCAGTACTGAAGTCCAATCTCGAACCCAGAGCCTCGTACAATTTCTTCTAGAACTGAGATGTGAAGCGAGGATCTCTATCAGAAATTATCGAAATAGGAACCCCATGTAGTCTTACAATCTCGGAGATATAGAGCTTTGCTAACTTCTGAGAGTAATCTGTTGATCGATCCACGATGACCCAAACAGAATCCTTCTTAGTAGGTGTCAATGGCAACCCACTAATGAAATTCATCGTCACTCGCTCTCATTTCCATAAAGGAATCTTAACCAGTTGAAGTAAACCCGAAGGCAACTGGTGCTCAGCCTTAACTTGCTGGCACATTAAGCAACGAGTAACGAAATTAGTAATCTCACGTTTCAAACTCAGCCACCAATACAGTTCACAGAGATCCTGATACATCTTATTACTATCGGGATGCATAGCATAATGGCTACTATGCGCCTCCCTCAGAATCGATTGCCTCAGATCAAAATCATTCGACACACAAATTTGACCACGAAAGCACAAAACCCTATTCTTATTCAACCCAAAATTAGAAGTATTGCCACTCTCAATTTGACGGAACCGTAAACCCAAAAACTCATCCCCTAACTGCTTACCCTACATCTGCTCAATCCGAGTCGGCTTAACTTGCAACTCGGCTAACAGACCTCTATAATCGAATAGATTAAGATGAGCAAACATCGCTCTCAAATCAGTTATTGCTCTACGACTTAGAGCATCGGTCACCATATTAGACTTACCAAGATGATACTCTATCGTGTAGTCACAATCTTTGAGCAACTCAACCCAACGATGTTCCCTAAGATTCAACTCTTTCTAGGTAAAGAGATACTTGAGGCTCTTGTGATCAGTGTAGATAATACATCTCTCGCCATACAAATAGTGCCTCCAGATTTTTAAGCCAAAAACCATAGCTGCTAACTCGAGATCATGCTTCAAATAATTCACTTTATGTGCCTTAAGCTGACGAAACACATAGGCCACAACTTTACCATCTTGCATCAATACACATCCCAAACCGATGTGCGATGCATCACCGTAGATCACAAATTCTTTACCAGGTTCAGGCTCTATCAGCATAGAAGCGTCAATCAGAACAGACTTGAGCTTCTTAAAGCTCGATTGTTGCGCATCAGTCTAGACAAGAGGAACACTCTTGCACAGAAGCTTAGTCAAAGGAGCTAAAATCAGAGAGAACCCCTCAACAAATCACCAATAATAACCCAAAAGACCTAGAAAACTACGAATCTCAGATACGCTTTTAGGCTGTTTCCAACCAAACACCCCCTCAATCTTTTTAGGATGAACTCGGATCCCTTCAGTAGAAACTATGTACCCTAGAAAAGTTACTTCACATAACCAGAACTCACACTTGCTCAACTTAGCGTAAAGTTGTTTCTCTCGGAGTATCTGAAGCACTACTCTAATATGCTTATCATGATCATCCTCGGTCTTAGAGCAAACCAGAATATCGTCGATGAAGACCACGATGAATTGATCTAAATATGGTTGAAACACTCGATTCATCAAATCCATAAATGTCACTAGAGCATTCTTCAGACCAAAAGGCATAACTAGGAACTCATAATGTCCATAACGAGTCCTAAATGTAGTCTTATGAATATCAGCTTCCTTAAACCTAAGCTGATGGTACCCAGAACGGAGATCTATTTTTGAGAACACTAAAGCCTTTTGAAACTGATCAAATAGATCGTCGATCCTTAGAAGTGGGTATTTATTCTTCATAGTCAGTTTATTCAGTTGCCGATAATCAATACACATCATCATGTTCTCATCTATTTTCTTAACAAACAAAATCGGTGCCCCACAAGAAGATACACTAAGACGGATGAAACCACGATTCAGAAGCTCTTGAAGTTGAGCCTTAAGCTCTGTAAGTTCCTTCGGTGCCATACAGTATGGAGCGATAGACGCCGGAGCTATACCCGGTAGAAGCTCAATGTGGAACTCAACTTCTCGATTCGGAGGTAAACCCGATAACTCCTTAGGAAAGACATCTAAAAAATCACTCACTATTCTGATATCCCAAATAGAAGAGTCTCCAGAAATAGAAACACTGACGTAAGCCAAATACACTTCACACCCTTTTCGAACCAGTTTCTCAGCCACAAGAGCAGAGGTAAACATCGACGCTCACTGATCACAACCACCTTATTATCATCTTCAGTCCTCAGAATGACCCTCTTAGTCGAGCAATCCAAACTGACTCGGTGCTCAATTAACCAATCTATACCTAGAATCAAATCAAACTCCCCAAACTGTAACTCCATCAGATTCAGCAGAAATATAACCCATTGCATATCTAACGGAACATCCCTATAAATTTTACTAACCCGAACAGACTGCCCCAATGGACTCAGTATAGTAATCTCACTAGAAGTGCTCTAAAAAAAATCCCCAGGTTTTCAGAAATAATACTAGCTACAGAGGAGTGTGTAGAACCTATGTTTATCAAAGCATTATAGGGTACATAAAAAATAAAAAATATACCCGTGATAATATCAAGAGTGTCTCTATCCTCTCTACATAGAGCAACATAAACCAATGCAGTTTATCTCGCCTCAGTCTGACTAGCACCTTTGCTCAGTGCTCTCTGTCCACGACCCATATCATTACCACCCCTAGCTGATCCATGGCCCCTAAGTGGCTGCTGAACTGCCCTTTGAGGTTGTACAGAACCCGACCCTGAAGCTTGCATCTGATCAGACAGCTGTGGACACTCTCTAACATAGTGCTCCAAGGATCTATACATCAAACAAGCCCCTAACCTCCTCCAACACTCACTCGAATGGTGATTACCACAATCACTGCACGGCTAAATCCCAATAGGAGCAACAAGAACCCTCACTCTATCCGGTCCATCAAGTCTGACCTGTTTCTTAGGCCTATGAATAGAATTAGAGGGCTCTGACTCCCTTTTATTATTGCCTCTCTCGATCCCTATTCTGGCGCTCCATGCGCTTAACCTCTTCGGTGATCTTTGCCTTATCTACTAGAACTGCAAACTTTCGCTCCCTCTTTGGACTAATCAGTACCCTCAAGTTGTCCCTCAGAACGTCTTCAAAGTGGACACATTTCTCATACTCAGACGCACCATGCCTCGAGCGCAGCGGTTCAACCTCAAAAACTCGGTATCATAATCGGCCACAGATCTATCACTTAGCGTAAGATTCATGAACTCACGCCTACGAGCATCCATATAGCTCGAGCCCATATACTTTCCCTGAAAGGTAGTCTTGAAGAAGTCCCAGTTTAGACAATCAGGCTGAGTACCCGCCTCAACTGATAACCATTACTAATATGCCTCGTCGCGAAGTAGAGAGATTGCACCCTTAAGTTTCTGCTCAGAGTGCAGTCTATATCATTCATGATCCTCTCAGTGGCCTCCAACCAATACTTGGTCACAGTAGGGGCGACTCTAGTGACACCCCTAAACAGCTCAGCACCATTGGACCGGAGTCGTTCAATTATCGACCCATGGCCCCCAGATCTAGAATGGGGTCCAACGACCCTCTTCAATACCCTCAACATGGCTTGGGACAATGCGTCGTCCCCAGCCGAGCGACTTTGAGACCCAGTCTTTAGTGGGAAACGAAATCGGTGTCTCACTAATAACTAAATTTAGCATACTGCCCAAAGAGGAAGACTCAGCTCGAGCCCCCTACGGCCTTTACCACGACCACAAATACCACATCCGTGAGTTCTACGAGCGCTCATTGTGAATTTTAAATTTTTATCTACGTTATAGAGTTTTATATATCAGTTCCAGTATTTATTAGCATATATTTTATGCATAAATTATCAGAAGTTTAGAGATATTTTCAGAAGTTTCAGTCTCTAACTATTTTAATAGAGTTTCAAAAAGTACTAACTATAGTATTTTCAAGGTTTTCTATCCAAAGTTGAAAAATACTTACAGGATCGGCACTAGAGACTCGGTGTACCACATACTTTCTAAAATTATTCAAATTATTTGAAAATCAATTCTTTTGAAACAAAATTTTGAAACCCAAAATTCACAGCCCGAGTTTTGCTACCTGGCTCTGATACTACTAAATGTAAAACCCCAAACCTGGCCTAGACGTTATGGCTAAATCCGGAGATGTCACAAGGTAGGGTTTTAAAAACAGTGTCTTTTCGTCAAACCATTCAAGTTTCAAAACTCATATTCGTTTATATCTATATTTGAAAGCATTTGCTTAACTTATTTATTTGCCAAAACGTAAGTTACAACGAAAGTCATAAAACGTTTAATTAGGAAATCTCATTTGTGTTATTAGAAAACCTTTATTTTGATAAAACCATGTTTTATGCTATTCGTCTCAAATGAAATATTTAAATCAAAAACTCAAATCCAAAGTAAAACCAAACGTCCGAAGAGTCCAATTTTTACAAAACTCCCAAATTAATCCTTAATTTAAACTTACACCATAACCATAAAGTCGGTTCTTAGACGAGTGGTCATAGCGGGACTCCGCCGCTCTGATCCACCTAAGTCTATAGATTACCTGAACGAAACAGACAAACATTAGTGAGTTTACGTAAAGTTAATGTGTAACCTACAGAAATAGATGTGCAAAACATACAAAAATCCCAAATACAGTCAGATTCAGATTTAGACTCATGTCCATTTCAGATACAGATAACAGCTATAGATATGTAGATAAGATATACAGAATCCTACCCCCATCCTCTTCACACCAACTCTGACCATCCCATCACACCATGTGGGGTTAAAAATACTCACCCATCCCTACATAAAATATCGTACCATTACGACACATATCAGATAAAGTGCAGCCAAGCTGCCAGAATATAAACGAAGGTCGCCTTACAAAACACTTCCTCTATATATACAATCCCACCCCAAAAACAGATACAGAATATAGATATAACATGCTTATCATGCTTGTGTACAGATATCAGATATACATATAGCAGAATAGTCAGACATGCATAATAGTGTCCTACCCATAGCATACTATAAGAATATCAAATTACATAATCTAGGGTTTGGTTAGCCCTTACCGACCCTACGGCAGGCCAACAGTCGATCGGAACGACCCATGTGACCCTAGGGAAAATTTCAGAATTATGGGCCCACATACCTGTGTGGGCCACACCCAAAACCCACACGCCTGTGTGTCATGCCCGTGTGGCCCATATGTCTGACCTGGCCTAGCCCACGTGGCCCATACAGCCACATTCAGTCGTTTTTTGTGCACAGCCATGCCTTCGTCGACCACACGGTCGTGTCTCGCACACGGTCCCCCACACGGCCGGCCACATGCCCGTGTGGCACCAACAGAATGGTTTTTCGACTTTTGTCGAAGTTTGTTTTTCTGCATTTCAGGTACACACCTGGTACGATTTTGATGTGGAAACACTCTTGAGTCACAACACCTTAGAAACGAGTAACGGAGATTTTGCACAATTAAGGCACTGATCGGAAACCCCCAGCCCCTTGATCTTCTTCAGTAACGCAAAAAGAGCATTGAAATAACGAGATACGAAAATTCAAAAGCAGATAGAAAAATAAAATCAAAATCAGCAGCAAGGAAGAGAAGGAGAAAATGACAGAGAGCAGAAAGAAGAAATTAACGTCAGATTCCAATAAAATAAAAATTAAATATGTTATCAGGAATCCCTCAAATTCCTTCCCACTATCTCACTAACAGCCACTTTCACAGAATTTAAACTCAACTGAAACTCTATCAGTCAATTGAGAAAAAATTAACACCCACGCCAACGCTGGGATTCGAACACAATAGCTCGAACACACTAGCTCCCTTACCACTCAAACCAACAAGCTCATTCTGATATAAATTAACAGACAATTTTATATAGGCCCACTCAACAAGGGTAAGGCTTGGATTAGAAAAATAACAAAATTGGCAAAATTTGGTAATTTTTGTGAAATTTTTTTTGATTTGAAGCGAGCCCACACTTGGTAGGTAAAGAAGGCCAAAAACAGTAAAATTTAAAATTTAGTCCCTTAAAGAATTGAAATTTTATAAATTAATACAATAAATAAAATTATATTTTAATCTAAAAAAATTATAATTGAATTATGAAAAAATAATTTGCCCCTATGTTAAATGAAAAACAAAATGCGGTATTGAATTTATTTGATGAACAAGTATTTTTAGGTAAATTATAAAAATAGTCATATAATTATTAGTTGATTTCTATTTAGGTCACTAACATTATTGAAATTTAATATTTTGGCCAATCTCCTATTAGGTATTAAATTTATTTGATGAACAAGTATTTTAGGTAAATTATAAAAATAGTCATATAATTATTAGTTGATTTCTATTTTGGTCACTAACATTATTGAAATTTAATATTTTGGCAAGTCTCCTATTAAGTCACTAATAATGGCCTGCTTTATTGGAAAAATAATAAATTTAGCCCTCTAATATTTATAATTTTTATCAATTAGTCCTAAATATAAAAAAAATTCAATAAATTTAGCCCTTAACTTTACACATTTTGTTAATTTAATCTTGATCTGTGGGGTGTGCCTCGTATCCTTCTCCCAATTAAGCTCTGTTATTTTTTCCTAGTTAAACAAATGGTTTTTCTTTGGGGACAACAAGATGTAGTCGGCGTATGAGTTTTGGTGAGAGTTTCGTGGTAATTATGGATAGTATTTTATATCCCTTTTGTGAGTGCCATGTAAGATTTAAGGTTTTATTTACCGATTTGCTCTTTGAGATTTTAAACTTTGTATTCAGGGTGTTGGGTAATGTACATTTAGGGCTAGTTTGGCAATGCTTTTGAAAAGTGCTTTTGAAAAGTGCTGTGGAAAAGTGCTTTTGAGAAGTGCTTTTAAAAAGTTTGGTTTAAAATTTGAGTGTTTGGTATTGCTATCAAAAAATGCTTTTGAGAAATAAAATGTCCATTTTAGACATGATATTATAAAATAACAAATATGCATTTAAATAATGTTTAAATTAGTTAATATTATGATATTTTAGTAATAATATAAAAAAATAATTTATTATAACTTATTGTTAATATTTTAATATATAATATTAATTTTAAATAATTCTAAGTAATTAATATTAATTATTTGGAAAGAAGAAATGAGGAAAAAAAAGGGGTCTGCCGTCTATTTAAAAAGAAGAAAAAAGAAGGTTAAAAAAGTAATATAAGGCCAAAAACACTTTTGGCTGAGAAAAAGTGGCAAAATTGCTGCTTTTTCATATGTGAAAAAGTGCTTATTTTAAGTTGAAAAAGTGGCAAAAATGAGGATTGTTCTTTAATGCTTTTAACAAAAAAGTACTTTTTTGGCAAAAGCCCATCAGACAAGCAGAGCCGAACGGGGCCTTAGTACTTTTAGGTTAATTTTCTTGATATTGTACTCTCATTTATTTACTCATTTAGTGAAAAGTCGAAGCCTCCTTTACCCGTAGTTTTTTCTTCCTTAAGAGTTTTCCACATAAAATATTTGTGTTCTTTCTTCTCCACTTTTATTATCTCGTTATTTGTACAGGTCGATCCCCAACATAATCCTTCAAAATCAAAAATTAAAAAACTTTAAAAAATAAAAAAATAATACTTTATAAAAATGAATATAAAATTATAAAAATCTTTATAAATTGATGAATGTCTTATTTTTTCTCATTTTCTAACATTAATTTTATTTATTAAAATAATAATCTTATAAATAAAATAATTTAAGGGGGAAAAACCATGAAGAAGACTTACAGAGCTTCAAGTTTCCTTTTTTTCAACATTAACAACTACCATGTTTTAGATTGGGTCAAAAACTATTGCATGAGGTCAAAAAGGCTGAGAATTGATGTCTTTAGGTTGTTGCCTAGAATGAGTTTATTGCATTTGAGGTTGTGTTTGAGGTTGGACATTATTGGGGATATATAGGTGAGGATGATATCTTGGAAACCTAGTAGGTGGAAGGCCCTGTCGGTAGCACCACAACTAATTCCTAATCCGATGGTGTGATGATGGAGGATGTGGAAATCAAATGGTTTGAAGTAAGAGTTATTGGTGTCGATGGTTGTAGGCAAAGATGATGCAAAGCGCTTGACAAATTTGATGAAGACTAAAGAGCAATGCCAAACATATAACTGTTATTATTTATAAAACAAACTAACAAAAAAGTTTTAATCTAGTTTAAGTCTTGTTTGTGGTGAGTTTTTTTTTTTTTTAAAAAAACAATATTTTATTTATAAAGTTATTATTTTAGTAAATAAATTTCATGTTAGAAAAAGAAAAAAATTGGGTTTTCATTTATTTATAATTTTGTACTTATTTTTATCGAAAAATAAATTTTTAAATAATTTTGAATTTTGAATTTTGAATTTTTATGAATACCACTAAATTGATAGATTTGTAAATATTGAAGGGTTAAATTTATTATTATACCAATAAAAAAATCATCATCAAATTATTAAATATTAAATTTAGATGAGGTTAATAATTAAAATAAAAAAAATAATGTTAAATAGCTGAAATATAAATACGCTAAGTTATGATGATCCTTGGAATTGTATTTTGTGATTTTGGCATGAAATATGTATTAATCATATGTATCAATTAATTGACGTTGGCGAAAACGAAATCTGCATCCCCCTCCTTGACTCTTTTCAAACAAATCTATCAATCTTTTCTGAATTTTCAGAATTTTGAAAGTTGACCATTGCGTTTTCGGAATTTTCACTGTGGGTTACCTTGGCCAGCAATTCACGTGTCTTTTTTCTTTGCTTGTGTCAATCTCTCAATTTTCTAACTGAGATTCTCTCTCTTACATACTTTTCCAACTTCTTATTAACCATACAATTCTTCCCTCTCTCTTTCCCATCAGTTCTAGTTTACTGTAGCATTTACTTTTTAAGTTATGGTTTCTTCTTGTTCATACACTTTCTTTCTTCTTTCTTTTTTCTTTAATTAATTTCTGCTACTTTTCAAACCCCTCTTGGCCCTTGGGTCTTCAGTTGGCTTAATTTTAGATTATTTTCCCAAGTGTGATCCCCTTTGTTATGATTCACTTTTTCTCTTATGGTAAAAGTAGTTTATTAGAAAAATAAAGCAGACAAAAGAAGCAAATGACATGAAAGCCAAATAAAACCCGGCACTTTAGTACTATAGAGATCCAAAAAGGGATATCTATGGATGCTGTCTTCCACCTCGATGCATTATCCCGTGCTGAATACCTACAGTTACTCACGCAGTCAATTGGCTGCTCATACATTTGCCTTTGGTCTTACTCCTCCCTGAATCCACCCAAGTATATCTTTCTTCATTCACTTTCACTTTGCATATATTCATAGTTTTTATGATTTGAGGTAACCATTGTTTTAGTTTTAGCAGCTGTTTAATTGGCTGGGATGGATATTACTCTGAAGAAAACATTCAACCCGTTGCTTTTGGGCTCTTCCTTCGATATCGGCAACTAATATTCCCTCTTGAAAATAATCAGTATGGCGAAAATTTTCTCTCTTTACCCTTTTTTTTTTCCCCAACTTGATTCTGGTGCTAATGTATGAGATTTCTGCGCTGCAGTAGCCTGGTTCCAGGATTTG
Organism: Gossypium anomalum; assembly: GCA_025698475.1. NCBI lineage: Eukaryota > Viridiplantae > Streptophyta > Magnoliopsida > Malvales > Malvaceae > Gossypium > Gossypium anomalum. The sequence goes on from CM046961.1 coordinate 17,840,950, forward strand.
CTTTCGCCAACAGTTTGCCCTACATTGAACTAAGGGAATTAGATCTTCAAAATCGAGGGTCCAATCAGACACAGCGACAGTTTTATCAGGTAAATATTTATGGAAGCTTTAATGACTGCATTATTTATTTTTGCAAACTAGGAACTAACCTAGTTCTGTGTTTATTGCAGGAAGCAGGAATTAAGGTTTGTTCACTTTGTCGTCAAAAACTTATACGACGCCTTTGATACTGATAGTCTCATACTACATAATAGTATAATAACCCAAATTAACAAGGGTTTCTTTTTGTCTGCTATATATTGCAGAGGGCTGTTTTCATGGGATGCAGGAGTGGGGAGATTGAGTTAGGGTTGTCCAATGTGGTCCAAGTAAGAAACTTCATCGAAATTATATAATGTCACTGCCTTGTGTTTATTGAAAATATCAATCTGTACATGTCTGCCTGTGTGTATATATATTTTGCTAAACCAAATTTATTTAATGGTGGCAAGAAAAGCTCCTTATAAAGATGAACCATACCTCATGTTAAACATATATACACCCGCATAGATGTATACTATCATTTGTCACTGAACTTTATTACATGTTCTTAATAGCTTAACATGGAGATAGAGATGACAAGGTTTTTCCCAGAAGATTTTCCAAGGCAATTATCTCATGTTGTAGATCCGTTTCCCCAACCAACTGACCTGAACCGACCGTCTTCGTTTTCATCGTCGTTAAGGTCACTGTCGATGGGTAGTCCGATCGAACCAACACCTTCCTCACTGCAACTAATGTCTTCATCAATTGATTGTTCTTGCCAACAAGCCATGCAAGCCTTGACTCAAATGCAAAGCAATATTCAATTACCTATGCTAGAAAGAGAAAATGCTTCCATAACCAGAGCAATACTCGCTGTTCTAACCTCTTCAACATCCCATCTTCCCCGAAAAAATCAAAATTTACCGTGCAATTACCTACCAAACCCCAAAGCTACGGCGTTCAAACGTTATGTCCCCCGGTCGACACCGCCGGTGAGGGCGAGTTTACGATCGCAAAGTGTACTGAAACGAGCCACTTTGTTTTATAGAAAGTTCACTTTAGTGAGACGTGGCGAACAACTGGTGCTAAGCCGCCGCCCCACTAGCAACCAATTGCACCGTATGATGTCAGAACGAAGAAGGCGAGAAAAGCAAAATGAATATTTCATTGCATTGCGATCTCTTCTTCCTTTTGGCACCAAGGTATACCATATATATATATATATATATATCGTCCTTTCTAGAATTTACTATTTAAGTATCAATAATGAATTTATTAGGTCCGCTTGGGATTTGTTGTAGAAAGACAAGGCATCAATCCTCTTTAATTCCAGGCAGTACTTGACCTCATTGAAAGCTCAAGTTGCGGAGCTTAGCAAGCAAAACCAGTTATTACAAGCTCGGCTTTTGCCTGCTGCCGCAGATGTTGGTGGTTCATCAAATAAGAGTTTAAATATTCGGATTATACCTCTACATGAATCGACATCGGAACAAAGAATAGTCGACCTGAGAATTAGTGTTAGAGGAGAAGTGTTGATAGAATATATCTTAATGCGACTGCTGGAATTCTTGAGGCACGATAGAAATGTGAGCATCATGTCCATTGAAGCCAAGAACCAGTTATCAGAAGGCTCAGTTAATTATATTAACTTGAGACTGAGAATTGAGGTATGCAAGAGAAAATTTTGCTATCACAATAAATTTGATAGTATCCCTTTTAACACCGGTTTAATATTCAATTTAAATATGTGTTATTGAAGAAAAAAATACCTGTTCACTCAAGAATAATTTATTTAATTTTAATTTTGATACTTGAATATTTTTACCTCAATTTAATTTGCTTTAATAGTCAATTTAAATATGTGTTCTTCAAGAAAAAAAAATAAAAGCCTTACATTAAATCAATAAAGACTAAGAAAGTTCACTCAAGAATAATTTTATTTAAGTTTAATTTTGGTACTTGTGAAAAAAAACAACTTAAAAAATTAAAAACCAAACTCAAAAATTAAATAATATCTAATGTCCTATTTTGGTTAGTGATTTGATTTTTTTTAAGCATTTTATAGAAAGCAAATAATATGAGCTTCAAATTTTTGATATTACACTTATAAAATTTTATACATTAAATGATGACATACTATTAAAAATAAAGTTTGAGTAAAATTAATTTCGATAATATATAATTATCTGATTTAGTATAGAATTATACACTTTGAACCTCCATTTATATTATATTAAAATATTGATGTTAGGAATTAAGCAGTTCTTGTTAAGTTTTTTCTTTTCTTTTCTAGATGCTAAATCAAAGTTTAAAGCAACAACTTTACTTTTATCTTTATTTTTTTCCTTTCTTTTAATTTCAAAAATATAAATCGGGGTTTTTTATATAGTTTTTCTGTTTTTATATATCATGCATATAAGATTTTTTTTCTTTTTAACATTTATACTTTAAATAAATAATTTAGAACTCGAAGAGAGCTAGATAAGATGATAAAGGGTATCTCTTAGCTTAATTAATGGTCGAGGGTTTGATCGTCCCCTAAATATTGAGTAGCTTTAAAATTCATGACGAGCATCTACTCTTTTTATGAGCTTGCAAAACACGAAACATAATTTCTTTTTTGTGGTATGTAGGGCAATATATGGGATGAATTCTCCTTCCTGGAAGCTGTGAGAAGGCTAGTTGCTAATTTCACATAGTGATTATATATATATATATGTATATGTATATTATTGGACCAATTTTGCCAAGAGAAATTTTCAATGTGTTATTTGTTGAGAGTTGGTGTACTTTTTAATAGGTCAGTATTGTCTTCAATATTGATTTTGTCTCCCGACTTGTGATACCTGGAGAGACAATAAGTTCACAAAGTAAGAGCACCTCATCAAGTGCAAGATCAGGTGAATTATCTAAAACTTGAATACGTGTCCTATAACATATAGCTATCCAAGTGGCAACATTCTCATTGATAGAAAGTGAGGTAAAATTAGCTAAACACTGCTAATGAATCGAAAATTCTTTGAATGAAAACCAATCTATTTTCTCTGTAAATTCTATCTATCTTATTTTGTACATCAAGACTGATATTTATAGCAGAGAGCTTTAGTAACTACTCTGCTTAACACCTTAACAGAATAACAACCTTGGTAACAATAATATTCACTAGTATACATATACTCTATCATGCATCCATCTTCTCAACCAGTAAAACCCGAAGAAAAGTTCGAAAACGAGTAAAATTTGTGACAGGAAGGGGCTTAGTAAAAACATCAGCCACCTGATCACAGGCAGGAACCTCGCCAACTAGAAGAGCACCACTGGCAACCTTCTCCCGAACAAAAAATAAGTTAAGCTCAACATGTTTGAATTTCGAATGAAGAACTTGATTGGCTGCAACTGCAACAGCACTAGAACTGTCACACCAGATAGCAGGCGTGTCAGGTGATTGAACTTGCAACTCATGAAAAAGAGAAACCAACCAGGTGACATCACTAGTAGCCACAGCAAGACCGCGATATTTAGCTTCAACCGTAGAACGAGATACCACTTGCTGCTTCTTTGAACACCATGAAATCGGAGCATTACCAAAATAGATACAAAACCCGGATGTGGAGCAACGGTCATCAAAATCAAGACCCCAATTTGCATCGGCGTATCCTACAAGAGACAGACGCGAGGACGGTCGAATAACAAGACTATAGTTCAGTGTTCCACAGAGGTATCGCAAGATACGTATTAAAACAACCATATGTAAAGTGGTAGGACTATGCATGAATTGACAGATGCGATTCACAGCATACGAAATATCAGGACGTGTAAGCACCACATATTGTAAAGCACCAGCCAAACTTCGGTACTCAGTAGGATCATACAATCGGTCACCATCATCCTTAGATAACGGAGTCGAACTAATCATAGGAGTATTAACAGGTTTCGCATGGAGGAACGAGCTTCGAGCAAGCAGGTCTCGAACATATTTTCTCTGACACAAATGAATACTGCCAGAAGAAGAACGTATGACCTCAACCCTAAGAAAATAATGTAGATCTCCCATATCTTTGAGTGAGAACATAGCATGCAACTGTTCAACGAAACTAGTAATAGCTGCCGAATCATTTCCAGTAACGATTATATCATCTACATAAACTAGAACATATAACGTAGTACCTGACACAAACCGAACGAATAAAGACGCATCAGACCGAGAACCAGTAAATCCAACAGAAGAGAGAAACTGCTTTAATTTATCAAACCAAGCTCGAGGTGCCTGGCGAAGACCATACAAAGCCTTCTGCAACCGACAAACAAGTGGTTGTCCATCGGACCCAATCTGAACAAACCCCGGAGGTTGCTGCATGAAAACCTCAGTATCCAGGTCGCCGTTTAAAAATGCATTATTGACATCAACTTGTCGAAGAGACCAGCCTCGCGACACCGCAATGGACCAAATGACTCGAATAGTGGCCGGCTTAACCACTAAACTAAACGTTTCTTTAAAATCACATCCTGGTACCTGAGCACAGCCCTTAGCAACCAACCGAGCCTTCCGACGATCAACAGATCCGTCAGGCTTCTTCTTAATCTTGAATAACCATTTGCACCCAATTGCTTTTCATCCAGGAGGGAGTGACACAAGCTCCCAGGTATTATTTGCCAGAAGAGCATCAAACTCTGCTTGAACGGCTAATTTCCACTCCGGACGAGCAAGCGCCTCATTAACAGAACTTGGTTCAAACTCAACAGTTTCGGCAGACAAAACTTGGGCTTAAAAATGCCAGCCTTTGACCGTGTAACCATTGCATGCGTATTCTCAGAAGGCACCGGTAACGAAGCGGCAGGTGTCGGGGAAGCAGATGAAGACTCGTGGGAACCAGACTGTGGAGTAACAGGAACACCAGTAGGCGAACCACAAGTGGCAGATGGAGGAGCAGACTCAGAACAAATCACCTCGCGTTGAGACGCCTCACTAGTAGAGCCAGGCAAAGAACACGAAGGCACTAAAGGAAGCACCGGAACGGAAGAAGTAGCACGACGAACAACCGGAACATACGTAGCACTGGACGAGGAATGATTAGTGTCAGACACCGGTGGAAGGGAAAACAAGAACCGATGCTCATCAAAGACCACATGCCGAGAGATTATCACTGAGTCGTCAGGAGTAAGACAATAATAGCCTTTATGTTGAAAACTGTACCCCCAAAAATGTACAGGGTTGAGACCGAAAATCCAGTTTATGTCACTAAAAAGGACGAAGATAAGGAAAACAGCAACAGCCAAAAACCCGAAGATGATCATACTTCGGTGCACACCCATAAAGCTTCTGATACGGAGATTGGCCATGAAGAACTGGAGTAGGAAGCCGATTAATAAGATGAACTGCACTGCGAAAAGCATAACCCCAGTGCTGCATCAGTAGATTAGCCTGAGCTAACAACGTGAGACCAGTCTCCACTATATGCCAATGCTTACGTTCCACAACACCATTTTGTTCAGAAGTGTGAGGGCAAGACACGTGATGAAGAATACCCTGATCAGCAAGAATGGAGGAAAACGCCCGAAACTCTCCACCCCAATCACTTTGAAACTTTTTAATAGTCTTCCCAAACTGAGTGGCGATCATCTTTTGAAACTGAGAAAAACACTCAAGTGCTTGAGATTTACGTTTAACCAAATACACCCAGGTGAACCGACTGTACATATCGACAAACGAAACATAATACAAATGTTCTTCACAAGCAACAGGGGCTGAGCCCCACAAATCAGAAACAACTAACTCAAACAATTCCATATACTCAGTAGTAGACGAAGAGAATAGAAGTTTATGAGATTTTCCCTTTTGACAAGCAATGCATATATTTGAAAGAGACTTCTTATTAGTAACAATACCACAAGTATTTAAAACAGTAGCAACAACAGAAGACGATAGGTGACCAAGCCTATTATGCCATAAAGTAAATTGATCAGAACTTGACGAACTGGCATGAAGATCAACATTATGAGCAGCAGACACACGAGGCGATGAGAGTTTCGAATCAACTGAGAACTGATATAGCCCGTCACGAACTCGGCCCCACAACAAAGTTTCCCTCGTCTGGATGTCCTTAACGACACAATAGGAGGGATGAAACTCAAAAAACACATTATTATCTCGAGCGAACTGAGACACAGATAAAAGATTTTTGCGAATGCTTGGAACACACAACATATTAGACAACCGTAATATCTTGGAACTAGAAGGAATAATCGTGTCCCCAACAGATAGGAATAATCATGTCCCCAACATATAAAATTCTAGTAGGAGCCCCATTACCCATTAAAAGTTCAGATGTACCTGAATAAGGGGTAGAGGCATTTAAATCAGCAGCATTCTGACACACATGATTAAAAGCTCCAGAGTCAGGGTACCACGAGGCAGTCCCAGCTGATGTAGGAACATACGGATCAACACTGCCATAGCTAGAACCATATCGAGACGTATCGAAAAAATCAGAAGCACGAAAATCTGGAATTCGAGGTAACCCAAAACCTTGAGAATTGTCAACATCAAACACCCGAGCACGAGGCTTTGTACTCTAGGGAGCCTCAGGAGGAACAGTCAGACCATTGCCATCTAAACCAACACAATTTGCAACCGGAGACCCAAGAGACTGCTGAGAGACATAATGAGCCCCAGGAACCAAAGGCGGAGCACTAGGCCTAGATGAGCGAAACATCCACCCTGCCAAAGAAGGTCCATTAGCAGCCACAAAACAAGGCCCTTGTTGTTGGCCCAAATCCGAATGGAGCCTTTTAGCAAGGGGCGGCCGGCTAAAAAAATCATGCGCATGGGGCACATAAGGCCCAAAAGCATGAGGACCAATAAGCGGTCCAATAGAACCAGTGGCCCAATTGGGCTGTGCAAACGCAACAGTAGCAGGAGGGTTCTGTTGCCAAACCCACTGTCCTCATTCAGATTTGGGCATCGACAGGCGTGTACGAAAAACCTCATCACTACCAGTAGCCATGGCCGCCGATGAACTGCCATACTCTCTGTCAAACAGGTAATAGCACCGTTGAGCAATATGGCCAAACCGATTGCAGATCTGACATTGAGTCCGGGAACGAAACGAGCGATCACCTCGTGACCCCGACGGCGGCCGACCACCACGAGCAGCACGAGCGTCATACTCAGGCATCGAATCAGAAGCCTGAACCACATGTGCCACTAGCGGCACATCACGTGCAGCCCTCAACTGTCGACTCTCAAACGCCATAAGAATATCCACCAGTTTAGAGAACGTCAATGGCTCCGACGAAGCCGAGACCACCATAAACACAGAGTCAAAATCAGATGTGAGACCTCTAAGAAGAACCTCGACCTTCTCCGCCTCTGGAACGTCCGAGCCCGACGCTGCAAGCAAGGCGCAAAGAGAATTAATTTTGGACTCATACTCCTTAATGGTAGATCCACCCTTCCGTATCGTATGTAGATCATGACGGATCTGAGATACTCTTTCAACAGAAGTGGCAGCGAAAAGATGACTTGCTGCACTCTAGATATCACAAGCTGATTTAGTGGATATGAAATATGAAAGAAGAGAGGAGCTCACCGTGGAAAGAAGCCACGAGGCGAGAAGCTTGTCCTGCTGCGTGAACCAAATTGCATCCGGATTCGGAGCAAGACAACCATCACCCGTGGTCACCACCTTCGGCGGGTCAGGAACAGAGCCATCCAAGAACCCCTGAAGCCCGTACCCGTCGACAACAAGCCGAACTTGATGTTGCCACTGAACAAAATTAGACTTATCCAACTTAAGAATCTCATGGCGAGGACAGCTATAGACCAATCGAGAATGCGACGACGACGAAGGAAAAGAACCACCAGTTTGCTGATCAACCAAAGGATCCATGATCTCGAAACGGAAGCACCACCAAAACCTTAGACGACTGATACCATGATAGAAAGTGAGGTAAAATTAGCTAAACACTGCTAATGAATCGAAAATTCTTTGAATGAAAACCAATCTATTTTCTCTGTAAATTCTATCTATCTTATTTTGTACATCAAGACTGATATTTATATCAGAGAGCTTTAGTAACTGCTCTACTTAACGCCTTAACAGGATAACAACCTTGGTAACAACCATATTCACTAGTATACATATACTCTATCACTCATCCATAAGTGTCTCATATGTTACAAGGCATGGATTAAAGTTTTGCATGGTTCATCTTATTAGACACCCCACAAGGCGTTCCTATTCAATGAACTATTTCTTCTTCAATGCTCACAAACTAAAAAGAAAAATTCATTAAAGATAATATGGGTTTAATAAAAAAATTATTAAATCTCAAAAGACAAAATTTCTAGATTAGAATTTTTTACCATTTTGGGAACAGATATAATCGATTACTAAATTTATGTATATATATATATATATATATTTTATTTTATTTTATTTTATTTTTTAAATGCATTTATTAAACTGTTATGTCGCCTAAATTGACTACAAATTTTGTTAAATTGAAAATTATGCCTGGGACTCCCTTTTTTCCTTTTTGAAAGTATTTTCTTTTATTTCTTGATTAAGCTAAGAAAAGCCCTTTACAATTCCAACAAAAAGAATCAATGACATATGCACACATTCAAAGTTGGTCCAATGTCAAAATATAAATATATAAAATTACTTTTTTAAGAGCACTACACCAAGTTGCACCAACCATTTCAAAATAAATTTCTTTGAGTAGTTAGCGTATTAGTTTTTTTATCCTGTATATATTAAATTTATTTATGATTGTTAAAAATAAAAAATAATATTAAATAATGAATTGCAATATGAAATATTGTAAAATATGTACTATTTAAATATTATATTTTAATATTGTAAAAATAATATATTACCTTGCTTCATATCTTAATATTTCCAAACATGCAACAAATTCTTGCTTTATATATATATATATATATATATGAGGTTGAATATCTATTTTTATCTTGTGTGATGCATGAATTAGGTTATATGTATCAATGTTAAAAATTTATATTTATTAGATAAAAAATTTGTAACATTTTAGTTATACATGAGAAAGTAAAATAAATTTATTATGATAATTTTTATTATAATATAAATGTTTTTTAAAGTAAATAATATAAATGCTTAATTTTTAGAATTAAGATAATTTTTATTATGATAATTATAAATTAAAATCAAAACAAATTAAAATTTTAAAATAAACTTAACTAATTGTTGATATTCATCAAAATATAAAAAATTTAGAATTTTAAAAATCAACTTATGATATCATTGTTTCATATATTCAATCTCTACTCTAAATAGTTATTTCAAAATATTGTTATAAGTATGATTTTAGAAAATAAAACTAATAATTAATTAAGATGTGCAATATCTTAAAAATGCACGTTTTCTTTAATTAAAATTTAGAAATCAATTGTAAATATAAACAACAATTAATATAATATTGATTTTAAAATTCAAACAATGATAATTAAAATAATATTAGTTACCATAAATTCCATTTAGAATATAAATAAAATTATTTAATACAATTAAATGCAATATCAAAGTAATTAATATAATTAAAAAAGAAAAATATTTTGGAACTCAAAAAACAACCTAGAACTCAATGTTTCATATATATATATATATATATATATATATATATATATATATATTTTGCATTTTCTTTTTTTTTTTTTTGGTGAATAGAAAATTACACAACTGAAATTAAACTAAGTCCTCTAAGAGAGATTCTTCATATAATCTTAAGCCATCTACCATCACCATCATGATTTTCAAAAAATTACTCGGTTCTGTATGCTTCTAGCACAACTTGAGACCCAATAAATCTAGCTATGGAGTTCATGGTTTCTGGAAAGGGAACACGGGAATTACCAGCAACTTTGAAACATCTCCTACGGCCACAGATAGTTTTGCTTAGGGTCTTATCACGTCTACTATTTCTTCTTTCAGAATCTGCTAGAGAATTTCCACTCTCCAAAACCTATTTCGATTGAGAGTTAAAATTCGAATTTGTATCTAAGTTCTCTTTAAAAGCCATGGCTGTGTGTCGTTTGGGATCCATGATTTTCGGATTTAATTCCACCACTGACTTGATGGGTCCTTCAAAATCAGGATTAACATGAAGTGAGGAATTCCTATGAGTCTCGGTATGTGACTTAATTAATTGTCGTTTCATATTGATCTGCTTAGTGGGAGCTAAATCCCTCAAATTTTGACCATCTAAATTAGTCAAACAATCAGCTAGCCCCTCAAGCCCTCGACAGCCACTGTCCCAAGATTTTCACCTAGCTATGTCTTTAATTTACCTTATTCTTGACCATTACAATCCAAACTAGGCACAACCTTCCTCAAGCCTGAATTCATACTTGGCATGTAGTTATAACCTCACTCGACTGGCCTATGTTACCAGTCACAGTCTTCATATTTTCTAAAGGTCTAGATTTTGCCCCTCATTTCCAGCCTTTTAATTTCTTTAAAAATTCAACCTTTTGAAACCTAATTCCAGAAATATCTAGTTTAATTCATCAAAGCCAACAACTTCTTTTTCCAGTGAGGCCACGCCTCAAATCTAGACTTTCCAAAATTCGTTTACAAAAGTTTGCTTTTTGATTGCTAGTATCCTTCTGATTGTGGTCAGATATTTGCTCAATGATCATCTATGGCCCAAAGTATAACACCCCTAACCCGTAATCGATGCCGAAACAGGGTTACGGAGCATTACTAGACTTACAAGTCAAAACAATCACACATCTCGTATATATATTTATCAATCATATCAAAAACCATTCAAATACATTTATACAGTCCCTAATACAAGCCCTCAAGGCCCCAAATAGACATTAGAAGTGGTTCGGGACTAAACTGAGTTCTCTACAAATTTTTAAGAAAACATGAAAATTTTTTCAAAGTGCAGGGGTCACACACCCATGTGGACAGGGGACACGCCCGTGTGGCTGTGGAACATGCCCGTACTTCAGGCCGTTTCTGACCCCATGTAACTCTTTGACTTGGGTCACATGGCCAAACCACACGCTCGTGTGCTAGATCGTGTACCCTTCGAAATGGCCTCACACGTCTGTGTGTCAGGCTGTGTGAAAACAGGAGAGTATACTGACTTGTGCCACACAGCAAAGCCACACGCCCGTGTGCTAGGCCGTGTAAGGCTACTGACTTGATTTCAAAAGAAACATCAAGGGACACACGACTGTGTCACCTGGCCGTGTGTCACACATGGTTGAGACACACGCCCGTGTCTCTGCCCGTGTGGACAAAAATAGGCCATTTTCCAAGCCATATTCCTCACCCACATTAGTACCAACCTATACACATCAATTGGCAAAATAACCATGGCATAAATAGGTACTCAAGACCAACTAATATCAACTTTATAACATGAACATTTACACTACAACATGATATAACAAACAAATTCATTCGACAACTTTAAAACATACCCAAAAGATCATTTATACATTTTTACAAACCAAGTATACCAAAATAAGCCAAATCACATGGCTATACATATAAAGAAAACAACATAAGACATATTAGCCACATTAGCCAAAACACTTATACATGCCATTTAACCTCAAAATACAAAGTCCAAAGTACCAAAATGAGTATTTGATAGTGTGATGTGATCTCTGACGATCTCCAAATCGAGCGAGCTTCTAAAATACTATAAAACATGAACAAGTAAATAGAGTAAGCAATTAAGTTTAGTAAGTTCGTAATTCAATGAATAAAACTTACCATATAACTACAATTTTAGGTAAATAACTCCAAAACATAACTCAATTCAATTTGGCCAAAGCCTATCATACAACCCATAATCAAGTTAGTCATATATTCACGTAAAACCTAAAATCATATATGAATTCATCAATTTATCAAATTCCATGTACATGTAACATCAATGCTATATAATCATATATCAAATATCAACCATTTCCATGCAAATACTTGTACTTATCATATCAGACTTGTATAATCCTGTAGTAATACTATGCCCATTGAACCATCTAGAATATCGTGGGATACGCGAGTGGTACACACGAAGTGTACTGAATGGTAAACTGTCAATTCTTATACATGTATGCTCATACGAGTGATAAAGAGTAAACTCATCCGAGCTAAATATCAGTAAGCTCCTCCGAGCTGAATAACGGTAAGCTCTTACGAGCTGAGAATCGGTAAGCTCATACGAGCTGCATTGAGTCCGCAACACATGCAGGATCTCAACCAAAATCGGTAACCTTAATGACATGACACGTCATTTGTATTTTACGAATTTCTACGGTTCAAATAGGGCCCGACTTTTATAGTACGATATTAGTTATTCATTTCATTTATATATATCACAATTATTAAATTCACATGCATATAATTCAATTAAAGTATATAAAAACAAAATGTGATTATACGAACTTACCTTGAATTAGTACGGAGTAAGTTGACCAATCAATCCACTACTTTTTCTTTTCCCCGGTTTAAATCCAAACAGGGCTTTTCTTGATATGCAAGGGAACTAAGTGGCTGAAATTTTAAGCTTCAAAAATCCCTATTTTGCTGCAAATTTCGGTGGAGAAGAAGATGAACACTATTCTTCTTTTTGTTTTATTTTTTTATCGAATAAATCACCTAATACCAACCAACTTTGACAATTTCATGATTTTTTTTACTCCATGTACATACACTAACTCCATTAGTAGTCTAAGTACTCAATAAGGACCTCTACTTTAAACTTCTATAGCTATTTGACACCTTTAACTAATAGAACACAACTTTCGCACTTTATGCGATTTAGTCCTATTTCACAAATTGAGCATACAAACAGTAAAATTTCTTAACGAAATTTTTATACCATAATTCTAACATGATATAGACCACAAAATAATATTAAAATAAATTTTATGACCTCGGATTTGTAGTCCTGAAACCACTATTTCATTTTACTGAAAACGAGTCGTTGCAACTCTCACCCCTTAGGAATTTTCGTCCTCGAAAATCTTACCGAAAAATAGGTTAGGATATTGTTTTCTCATGGTTTCCTTGGGCTCCCAAGTAGCCTTCTCAATCCCATGACGATGCCAATGAACTTTTACTAGAGCTATTCTTTTATTCCTCAAGTCTTTGATCTATCGTCCTAAAATTCTGATCGATTTTTTGTGATACAACATGTCAGGCTGAATCTCAACTGCGGTTGGATAAATTATATGCGAAGGATCCAATCGGTACCGTCGTAACATAGATACATGAAAAACATTATGAATCTTTTCCAACTCTGACAGAAATTCATGTCGATGAGCCACCGACCCTGTAACACCCTTTTCCCGTACCCGAGACTAGGATAATGTATAGGGCATTACTGTACACGAATATAACATTTCCGAAAAATTTCAGACTATAAAATTTTGTTCCAAATTAAAACCATTCAAACATAATCATAATGTCCCTATTGTGGGCCTACGAGGTCCAAAACATACATAGAGAAGGGTTCGGGACTAAATCGAGAACCTAAGAAAAATCTTAGAAATAAAAATACTTAGGTCAAACCTCACACGCCCGTGTGGAGGCATGGCACACGGGCGTGTGCTTTGGGACATGCTCGTGTCCTTTATCCGTGTGGAATTAATTGATTTTATTTTCCATTGCGAACCTACAGGCGTTTTCACACGGTCAATCACACGCTCGTGTCCCTGGCCCGTGTCCTTTACACGGCCTAGACACGCCCGTGTTGTCGCCCGTGCCCAAAAACTCGAACATTCTGTTTATGATGTCAGCATGCATTTAGGGACACACAGCCAATACACACGCCCGTGTGCTAGGCCGTGTCCTCCACACAATTGAGACACACGGCCGTGTCTCTACTCGTGTGTTTACTACCATGCATACTGACCTAAAAATTTTAGATGCAGGGGACACACGGTCTTACCACACGCCCATGGGGCTGACTGTGTGTCACACACGGCCTAGACACACGCCTGTGTGTCTACCCGTGTAGACCTTTTTGGAGGTTATAACTCCAAGAAATGGTCATCCTCAACATCCTCTCACTTTTAAGTATCTCATTAATATTTAATATGACCTAAATATGCCTAAGGTTACTATCAATAGCCTATTGCATGTCAACCTCATTTCATCGGTTATGTACATGCCCAATTATCCCCTTTGTATTAAGGATTTCTACCCCATTCAAAACATTTAGACTTGGCTCATCATTATAACTCATTGCCAATTATGGCCTAACTATCTCCAAGTGATTTGACCACATTACACATGTCTATATATGATATATCGCATTTAATCATCACAAGAACATTTTAACATAATCATGCATGGTTGGTAGGTCATAACCCACATCAAAATGAGCCATGTTTTTATGGCCATATACAAAAAAAGAGTAAATTTAATATTTAACCCTTTACATTGGCCAACCAATGACACATATTACAAAATAACCAAAACCTATACATGCCATTGTAACAAAATAAAAGTATATATATACCAAAGCAAGACAAGTCGATAGTGTTGACTATACTCCAATTGTCTTCCAATCTTTATGAGTCCACGAGCTCTGTAAAACAGGGAAAGAAAAGGGGGTAAGCATAATCATGCTTAGTAAGTTCGAATAACAGGAAGGTAAACTTACCGGATACTTAGCATGCAACCATACAGGGTAATCATGCCAATACATACATAGTATAAATTCCCTATCACATATACTAAATCATTAAGTTAGTTCCATCTCAAGCAATATAGTATTTATCTTAGATGAGCTCATCAATTCAAGCATTACCATTTTCATTCCTCATTAAAGTCCCGTTGAATTTCTAAGAAATATTGATGGGTATCCCGTTTACCGTCAAGTCATGCTAGTGACCATTTTTAAATCTATACTCCCATGAACATCACTCTTATAATGGGATTACCAGTCCAGGTTAAATCCCTCATAACATAAATTTAAGGAGTATTGTTGGGATTAACATTCCAGGCTAAATCCCTTACGATGACTATTACTCCAATACACTCAGATCTGAAATGTCAGTCCAGGCTAGTTTCAGTCCTTAATCGTATTACCCATCCGACTAAATACATAATGCACATATACTCAACGGGAGGTTCAATCACTTAAGGAACACCCGTTCGGGCTAGATCTTTACTATACTGAGATCATTGGATTACTCTGGGCTAAATCCCTTTTCTGCAACACATGCAGGATCTCAGGTCGTGTAAGTACAAGTTTACCCATTGAATCTCTCTTTTCACTCAACCGGGATAATTGTCATCTTTTCATTATACACCATCACATTTTATAAATTGTCATGAAATCAATAACTAAATTAACATAAATTTAAGAGTATTCGTATTTAAGTATATTTAAAGTTCACTTCGATTTACATGAACTTACTTGGTAATTGCTTCGGATTTGTGTTTCGGTTATTCCGAAACCTTTCGTTTTCCTCGGTCGACCTCTGGAATTGATTCCCCGGGGTCTATATTAGTAAAAATAGACCATTAATACCTCATGCTACTTATTTTGGACCTAAATTTTACCCTTAGGCAAAATGACCATTTTGCCCCTAGCATTTCAAAATTTTACAACTTAGTCCCTAGGCTCGTAAAATGAAAAACATATAATTCCTTGATTACCCAAGCCTAGCCGAATGCATTATAAACTCATACTAGCCCACATTTTTCTCTATTTCACATTTCTACCACATATTTTGTACCTTTTGCAAAAAGGTCCTTTTAGGGGTTTTTCATGAAAATCACTTAGGAAAAGATGTTTAACACACATCTAACTTCCATATTCCTCCATAAATCATCAAAGAACAAACATTTCACACATGGTTTATTTTGCATACATGAACCCTAGCTTAAAATATGTGTAGAAATGGAGAGAACATGTTACAAAGATCTAAAAAATACAAAGAACAATAAAAACGGGGTTGGAGAGCACTTACTATTTAGCTTGAAAATGTTGAAAACCCTAGCTATGGAGAGCTTAAGAATTTCGGCAGCCACAAGAAAGAAAATGGCTGATTTTTGCCTTCATTTTCCCTTTTTATTGATTTTATTACCAAATGACCAAAATGCCCTTCCTTACTAAACTTCTAAAATTTTCTATACATGCCCATTTTTGTCCAAAAACTTAAAAATTGGGCATATTACTCTTTAAGGCCTTCTAATTAATAATCTAAAGCAATTTCATGTAAATTACTTCTAGAATCCAAGTTTTTCAATTTATTCAATTTGGTCCCTAATTTCCAATTGGACACCTTATACTTACAATTTCTTCATGAAACTTTAACTCATGTTTATTTTCATATTATAAACCTCATAATAATCATAAAATAAATATTTTGACATCGAATTTGTGGTCTCAAAACCATTGTTCTGACTAGGCCCAATTTTGGGATGTTACATTTCTCCCCCCTTAGTGACTATTGTCCTCGAAAGTCTTACCAGTAAACAGGTTCAGATATTGACTTCTCATGGCTTCTTCAGGTTCCCATGTAGCTTCTTCCACTCCATGTCTGTGCCATAGAACTTTTACCAAAGCTATATTCTTGTTCCTTAATTGTTTGACTTCCTGAGCCAAAATCTGAACCGGTTCTTCATCATAAGTCATGTCTGATCTAATCTTAACTTCTGTCAATGAAGTCATGTGAGAGGGGTCTGATCAGTATCTATGTAACATGGACACATGTAATACATCATGAATCTTTTCCAATTCGAGTGGCAATGCTAACTGGTAGGCCAAAGGTCCAATTCGATCAGTAACCTTATATGGTCTAATAAACAGCGGGCTCAGTTTGCCTTTCCGGCCAAATCTTAGAACCTTTCTCCATGGAGACACTTTCAAGAATACTTTATCTCTGACTTGAAAATCAATCTCTTTTCTTTTCAAATCCACATATGACTTTTGCCTATCCGATGCCGCTTTCAAACAGTCACGGATCACTGTAACCTTTTCTTTTGTTTCCTTGATTAAATCAACTCCGTGAATCTGGTGTCCTTTGAGCCTGTCCAATACAATGGAGTCTGGCACTTTCGGCCATACAATGCTTCATAAGGTGCCATTTTCAAACTCGTCTGAAAACTATTGTTGTAGGCAAATTCCATCAAAGGTAAGTATTTTTCCCAATTTCCCTGAAATTCAAGGATGCAGCACCGTAACATATCTTCAAGGGTTTGAATTGTCTGCTCAGACAAACCATCAGTCTGTGGGTGGAACACCGTACTAAAACTCAACTTTGTACCCAAGGCTTCTTGTAATTTCTTCCAAAATCTCGAAGTGAATCTCGGGTCCCTATCCGAAATGATCGACAACGGTACCCCGTGTAATCTCACAATCTCAGATATGTATAAGTCGGCCAATCTGTCAAGAGAGTAATCTGTCCGTATAGGAATAAAGTGAGCCGACTTCATTAGTCTATCCACTACAACCCAAACAACATCTTTCTTTTTTAGGGTTAACGGTAGTCCAGTCATGAAGTCCATGGTGATCCTGTCCCACTTCCATTCGAGAACTATCACAGGCTGTAATAAACCCGAAAGTACTTAGTGTTCCGCCTTGACTTGTTGACGTATCAGACATTTCGATGCAAATTCAGAGATATCTCTTTTCATGTCATTCCACTAGTACATGATTTTTAAATCATTGTACATCTTGTTACTTCCCAGGTGAATTGACAGACGACTATCATGTGCCTCTTGCAAAATTTTGTGAATGAGTTCATTATCTTTGGGTACACAGACCCTATCTCGAAACATCAAGCATTCATAGTTCATTATCTTTGGGTACACAGCCCCTATCTCGATCGAAACATCAAGCATTCATTGGAATCAATCTAAAAATCTGACTCAATGCCCGATTCACACTGTGCTCTTTTGACTTGCAAGTCACTATCATTAATCTGAGCTGCGCAAACCTCTTGGAGAAATGTCGGTCTAGCTCTCAATTCTGCCTAAACTGAACCATCATCAGACAATGCCAAATGCGTGTTCATAGCCTTCATTGCAGACAAGGACTTCCTGCTTAACGCGTCGGTGACTACATTCGCCTTACCGGGATGGTAATCAATCACAAGCTCATAATCCTTTATCAATTCTAGCCACCTTTTCTGTCTCAGGTTCAATTCCTTTTGGGTCATCAAGTATTTCAAACTCTTGTGATAAGTAAACATACGACAAGTTTCACCATACAAGTGGTGTCTCTAGATTTTTAAGGCAAAAACAAGAGCAACTAACTCCAAGTCATGAGTCAAATAATTTTTCTCGTGCAGTTTCAGTTGCCTCGAGGCATAGGCTATCACCTTGCCCTCTTGCATAAGAACACAACCCAGTCCATTTAAGGACGCATCACTGTAAATCACAAATTCCTTTCCCGGTTAGGGTTGCACCAACACTGGAGCTTTTGTCAATAATGTCTTCAATTTTTCGAGACTTTGCTGACATATTTTCGACCACTAAAATTTAACATCTTTTTGCAGTAACCTTGTCAAGGGAGTTGCAAGCATCAAAAATCCTTTCACAAAGTGTCGGTAATAATTGGCTAAGCCCAAAAAGCGTCTAACCTCTGTTACGTTCTTTGGCGGCTTCTATTCGACAATGGCAAAAATTTTATTCAGATCAACTCGGATGCCAACAACCGACACAATATGATCGAGGAATCTAACCTCTCGAAGCCAAAATTTGCTCTTGCTAAACTTAGCATAGAGTTGCTTATCCCGTAAAGTCTGTAAAACAGTCCTCAGATGTTCAACATGCTGGGACTCATTCTGGGAGTAGATCAAAATATCATCTATGAATACTACTACAAACTTGTCCAAGTACGGCCAGAATACTCGATTCATAAAATCCATAAACGTAACCGGGGCATTTGTTAGACCAAAAGGCATGATGTGAAACTCGTAGTGACCATACCTCGTCCTAAAGGCAGTCATAGGCACATTTGTCTCTTTAACTCGTACCTGGTAGTAGCTGGATCTCAAATCTATTTTTAAAAATACGGTGGCTCCCCTTAACTAATTGAATAAGTCATCAATCCTTGGCAAGGGATACTTATTCTTAATGGTCACCTTGTTGAGTTGTCGGTAATCTATGTACAACCTCATCGATCCATCTTTCTTTTTCACAAATAATACGAGGGCACCCCAAGGCAAAGAGCTTGGTCTCGCAAAACCTTTTTCAGTCAATTCATGCAACTGTAACTTTAATTCCTTCAACTCGGCTGGGGCCATTCTGTACGGAGCAATAGAAATAGGCATCGTTCCTTGTACTAGCTCAATACCAAATTCGACCTCTATAACAGGAGGTAACCCTGGTAGTTCTTCTGGGAACACGTCTGGATATTCACATACTATCGGTACCGACTCAATCTTCAACTCAGATTCTTTAGTGTTCAGTATGAATGCAAGGTAAGCTTCACATCCTTTCCTCATATACCTTTGAGCCATCATTGAAGTAATCACAGCCGGCGGTGCGTTCAACTCGTTTCAATCAACCTAG
The DNA here is from genome assembly GCA_025698475.1 of Gossypium anomalum. Lineage (NCBI taxonomy): Eukaryota > Viridiplantae > Streptophyta > Magnoliopsida > Malvales > Malvaceae > Gossypium > Gossypium anomalum. The sequence continues at coordinate 17,860,512 of CM046961.1, forward strand.
AGAATTTCACCATCTGAACATTTCGATTCTATGTACTTACTACCGCATTTTACTATCACATCATGGACAGTCAACCAATCCATACCAAGTATTACATCAAATTCGTCAAATGGAAAAAGCATGAGATTTTCCGAAAAACAATGACCTTGAATCGTCAAAAGACAGTTCTTAAAAACCTTATCTACTAATACCATCTTTATTAGAGGATTCGACACTTTAATTACAAATTCTGTAGGTTCTACAGACATTTTTATGCTAGACACCAACTTTATGCAAATGTACGAATGGGTTGACTGTAACACCCCTTACCCGAGACTGTTGCCAAAATCGAGCACGAGGCATTACTAAACTTAATCTATCACTTAAATAGTTTTAAAATTGTTTATTTAAACTTTTCGGAATGTGTTGTCATTCTGCGTTATAGTCGCCTAAAAATTCATATCTTGAGTTCCGAAACTCAAAATTTAGATCCGTAATTTTTTTCTGAAACTAGACTCATATATCTATCCACTAATTTTTTTCTAGAATTTTTGACTTAGCCAATTAGTACAGTTTATTAGTTAAAGTTACCCCTGTTTCAGAATTCGACTGCACTGACCTCTACTTACTACGAACGACTTTTCTCCCTATAAAAAATTAATATAACTATATCGTTTGTTTCATTAAAACTAGATTCAATAAGGATTCTAACCATATAAATTACATCACCTAATTATTTTTGTACAATTTATGGTGAATTTCTAAATTTGAAATAGGGGATCTAGAAATTTCTCTGACCCTATTTCACTAAAACTCAGATATCTCATAAAATATAATACCTTTACCTGTTTTACTTATTCAATAAGAAAATAGACATAATAAGATTTAATTTCATATATTATTCACCATCAAACCATGTCTCTACGATTTTTAGTGATTTTTAAAAGTCATGCGATTTCTGATACTTAAATCTGTTTTTAAGTTACTTTCACATTTTTCTTAGTTTTCATGTGATAGTTACTACTTATTCATACATACTATTAAACATGTATATCATCAGCCCTTCTATTAGTTAATCACTAGCAAGTATTTACACATCATTCATTGATCATATCATATCAAAAGAAACCAAGTTCCTATACATGCCATACACAAAACGAAACGTCTAACTATACCAATGTGATTCCTTCGATAGTGTGATCGGGTCTCCGACGTTTCCTTCGATCCCCGAGTGGCTTGATAAAAACTATAAGAAAAGAAAATAAAGAGAGTAAGCACTAGGCTTAGTAAACTTACAAGCAAATAAATTACAACATTCAAAGATAATGAATAATTATACATAATGTCACCTAGCCTCATAAACTTTATTTACTTCTCATTTTCTACCTTCTTCTTTACTCACTTAACTTCTTTCTTACTTACGACCTTTCACTATTCATAAATATAATCTACCTTCCCTTTTGCTGATAATTCACTGTAATTTAACGTGTACAATGACCCATTGAACCACTCGGAATACTAAGGATATTGGGGTCGCTCTGCCTATCATCAATATCTCGCCAATGCCATGTCTTCGACATGGACTTACATGAATTATTCCTGTCTCCAATGCCATATATATATCTAATATGGGCTTACATGGCTCATTCCTGTCTCCAAAGCCATATATCTGATATGGACTTACATGGCTCATTTCTCGTTCTGTCTCATCTCATCACAACCCCAATATCCTAACATTCCTAAGGTTCAAACAGGGCTTCCTAATGCTTTTTCTCTCACTACTTTTTAATTCGACTTTAAATATTCTCATGAAATAAGTATATAAATGCTGAAATTGACAATAATAATGTAAAATAAAAGAATATTGCATTTATTTCTCAGAAACTTACCTCGTATACAAAAATAGCTACTTTTACCATTTCGTCCACAACTTGGTATTTTCTCCATTTTAGCCCGAATTTCAGTTTTCCTTGCTCAATCATTTAAAATATAGTCTAATTAGGACTCACATTATTCAAATTGACCCAAAATCATATTTTGGCAAAATTATAGTTTTGCCCCTAAACTTTCATATATTTACACTTTTGCCCCAAAGCTCAGTAAATTTAACTTCATCCTATTTTCTTATGTTTTATGACATGCTGGTCATTTTTCCTTCTATGGCAGCATCAAATTCATACTCTAACATGCACTTATGACTATTAGGTATTTTTACCGATTAAGTCGTTTTACTCGTTTTTGCTTAAAACCGAGTAGTACAAATTGTCTAACATAATTTAAAACCTCATATTCTATCATAAAACATCAAAATACACAAATTTCACCTGTGGGTATTTTTCCAAATATGAACCCTAACTTAAATTATTGCTAGCATAAGCTTTATCGAGTTACCGGGACTCCGAAAACGTAAAGAACATTAAAAACGGGGCTTGGAATCACTTACTATGGAGCTTGAAAGCTTGAAACAAACCCTAGCTATGGAGAACCCTTGAAATTTCGTCCTAATGAAGAAGATGGACAAAAATTGGCTTTTAATTTTGTTTTTAATTCATTTTAATAACTAAATGACCAAAATGCCCTTACTACTAAACTTTCCAAAAATTCCTTCCATGTCCTAATTTTGTCCATGAACTTAAAATTGGTCAAATTGCTATTTAAGACCTCCTAATTAATATTTCAAAGCAATTTCATACTAAAAACTTCTAGAATGCAAGTTTTGCAAATTATTCGATTTAGTCCCTAATCTCAACTTAAGCACTTTATGCATAGAATTTCATCACGAAATTTTCACACAATCATGTAATCATATCATGAACCTCAAAATAATAATAAAATAAATTTTTCTACCTTGAATTTGTGGTTTCGCAACCACTATTCCGTTTAGGCCCTATTTCGGGATGTTACATTGACCCTAGATCAATTAAGGCAATGACACGAGTATGATAGATAGAGAATGTACCCATGATAACATCAGGAGCAGAGGCTTCCTCTTTAGCGCGTATTGCATAAGTTCTCGTCGGGACCCTAGTTTCCAATCTTACAGTAGTATCCTTAGTACAGCTTGACTACCGCTGGCACTCCTAGGATATCGTGGTGGTCTACCTCGAGAACTAGGAGCATTCTGCTTCGGGGTCACTTCACCCTGTTTATCCACTTGCTCCGGGCAATCTTTAAGGAAGTGGTCGAGAGAACCACGTCTGAAGCATGCACCACTCCTCTTTCAACACTCCCCGGAGTGGAATTTATTACAGCTTTCACACCTTGACCTTTGATCGTCCACACTTCCCACACTAGTTACCTTAGGGAAAGAAGATTTCGGGTTGTGACGTTTAGAGCCTCTTGTGCTACTGGAGTATCCCACCGATGCAGTGGAACACTCTTGTTGACTCTTTGATTTCTTTGTGGAAAATGAGTGCGTTCTACTACTAGATCTCTTATGTGAAATCTGAGCCTCTCTCTTTACTTGCTTCCTTTCATTATTTAACTCTTCAGCCTTCTTGGCCCTATCAGATAGCGCAGCAAATTCTCGTATTTCCAGTATTTCGATCAACAATTTAATTTCCTCATTTAAGTCTTCCTCAAAGCGCTTACACATTTTGGCCTCTAATTAGACCCACTCCGTTGCATACTGACTTAACCTTACAAATTCCTTCTTGTATTCTGACACTATTCTATTTCCTTGCGTGAGTTCCAGGAACTCTTTTCGCTTCAAGTCTAAGAATCTTTGACTGATGTACTTCTTTTTGAACTCAGCTTGGAAGAACTCCCATATAATATCTTCCTTCAGTACCATTGAGGATAGAGTCTTCCACCAATGATATGCAGTATCTTTTAAGAGAGATATGGCAACTTTAAACACTTCTCGGGTGTACAAGACAGCTCGTCTAAAACTCATGTAGTATTCTCGAGCCAAAACTCGGCTCGTTCAGCATCATCATCGACTTAGCTCTAAACTCTTCAGCCCTATATTTTCTAAGTTTGTCCACTGGGGCTTTACGGATTCTCATGGGTGCCATGCACTTCTCCCTCAAGTCAAACAAGGGGCGAAGGAGGTCGTGGTATATTGGGGCAATTTCTCAGGTAATCCCCAAACCATTCATCCATCATCTCAAAGAAGGCAGCTCTTCCCTCTTCTCGGCCTTCAGACGTAGGCCTTCTACTACTACTAGCAGTAGCTAGCAGAATAGAAGCTGGAGCATGGCTCTCGGCTCCCTCGGACTCATCTTGAGCTTGATTGGAAGATATTTACTATATTCAAATACAATTAAAAATAGTTAGGAGATGTCACACTATCATAACTTGTGTAATGGCATGTATAGATACACTCGACATATTCTACGTTAGTCCTAGAACTGACTAAACCGTAGCTCTGATACCACTAAATGTAACACCCTTTTCCTGTACCCGAGACTGAAACAAGGTACAGGGCATTACTGTACACGAATATCACATTTCCAGAAAATTTTGAACTATAAAATTTCGTTCCAAATTAAAACAATTCAAACATAATCATAATGTCCCTATTGTGGGCCTACAAGGTCCAAAACATACATAGAGAAGGGTCTGGAACTAAACTGAGAACCTAAGAAAAATCTTAGAAAGAAAAATAATTAGGTCAAACCTCAAACGCCCGTGTGAAGGCATAGCACACGCTCGTGTGCTTTGTGACACGCCCGTGTCCTTTATCCGTGTGGAATTAATTGATTTTATTTTCCATTGCGAACCTACAGGGGTCTTCACACGACCGATCACACGTCTGTATCTCTAGCCCGTGTCCTTCACATGACCTAGACATGCCCGTGTTGTCGCCCGTGCCCAAAAACTCAAACATTCTATTTATGACGTCAGCATGCATTTAGGGACACACGGCCAAGACACACGCCCGTGTGCTAGGCCGTGTCCTCCACACGGTTGAGATACTGTCTCTACCCGTATGTTTATACCATGCATACTGACCTAAAAATTCTAGATGCAGGGGACACACGGCCTTACCACACGCTCATGGAGCTGACTGTGTGTCACACACGGCCTAGACACATGCCCGTGTGTCTACCAGTGTGGACCTTTTTGGAGGTTATAACTCCAAGAAATTAGTCACCCTCAACATCCTCTCACTTTTGATTATCTCATTAATATTTAACATGACCTAAATATGCTCAAATACAATTAAAAATAGTTAGGAGATGTCACACTATCATAACTTGTGTAATGGCATGTATAGATATATTCGACATATTCTACGTTAGTCCTAGAACTGACTAAACCGTAGCTCTGATACCACTAAATGTAACACCCTTTTCCTGTACCCGAGACTGAAACAAGGTACAGGGTATTACTGTACACGAATATCACATTTCCAGAAAATTTTGAACTATAAAATTTCGTTCCAAATTAAAACAATTCAAACATAATCATAATGTCCCTATTATGGGCCTACAAGGTCCAAAACATACATAGAGAAGGGTCTGGGACTAAACTGAGAACCTAAGAAAAATCTTAGAAAGAAAAATAATTAGGTCAAACCTCAAACGCCCATGTGGAGGCATAGCACACGCTCGTGTGCTTTGGGACACACCCGTGTCCTTTATCCGTGTGGAATTAATTGATTTTATTTTCCATTGCGAACCTACAGGGGTCTTCACACGACCGATCACACGTCTGTATCTCTAGCCCGTGTCCTTCACATGACCTAGACATGCCCGTGTTGTCGCCCGTGCCCAAAAACTCGAACATTCTATTTATGACGTCAGCATGCATTTAGGGACACACGGCCAAGACACACGCCCGTGTGCTAGGCCGTGTCCTCCACACGGTTGAGATACTATCTCTACCCGTATGTTTACTACCATGCATACTGACCTAAAAATTCTAGATGCAGGGGACACACGGCCTTACCACACGCTCATGGAGCTGACTGTGTGTCACACACGGCCTAGACACACGCCCGTGTGTCTACCAGTGTGGACCTTTTTGGAGGTTATAACTCCAAGAAATTAGTCACCCTCAACATCCTCTCACTTTTGAGTATCTCATTAATATTTAACATGACCTAAATATGCTCAAGTTACTATCAATGGCATATTGCGTGTTAACCTCGTTTCATCGGTTATGTACATGCCCAGTTATCCCTTTTGTATTAAGGATTTCTATCCCATTCAAAACACATTTTGACTTAGCCCATCATTATAACCCATTGCCAATTATGGCCTAACCATCTCCAAGTGATTTGGCCACATTATACATGTTTATATATGATATATCGCATTTAATCATCACAAGAACATTTTAACATAATCATGCACGGTTGGTAGGTCATAACCCACGTCAAAATGAGCCATGTCTTTATGGCCATATACAAAAAAAGAGTAAATTTAATATTTAACCCTTTACATCGGCCAACCAATGACACAAATCACAAAATAACCAAAACCTATACATGCCATTGTAATAAAATAAAAGTGTCTATATACCAAAGCAAGACAAGTCGATAGTGTTGACTATACTCCAATTGTCTTCCAATCTTCACGAGTCCATGAGCTCTGTAAAACAGGGAAAGAAAAGGGGGTAAGCATAATCATGCTTAGTAAGTTCGAATAACAGGAAGGTAAACTTACCGGATACTTAGCATTCAACCATACAAGGCAGGCATGCCAATACATGTATAGTATAAATTCCCTATCACATACACTCAATCATCAAGTTAGTTCTATCTCAAGCAATATAGTATTTATCTTAGATAAGCTCATCAATTCAAGCATTACCATTTTCATTCCTCATTAAATTCCCATTGAATTTCTATGAAATCTCGATGTGTATCCCGTTTACCGTCAAGTCATGCTAGTGACCATTTTTAAATCTATACTCCCGTGAACATCACTCTTATAATAGGATTACCAGTCCAGGTTAAATCCCTTATAACATAAAATTAAGGAGTATTGTCGGGATTACCATTCCAGGCTAAATCCCTTACGATGACTATTACTCCAATACACTCGAATCTGAAATCCCAGTCCAGGCTAGTTTTAATCCTTAATCGTATTACCCATCCGGCTAAATACATAATGCACATATACTCAAAAGGAGGTTCAATCACTTAAGGAACACCCGTTCGGGCTAAATCCCTTTTCTGCAACACATGCAGGATCTCAGGTTGTGTAAGTATGAGTTTACCCATCGAATCTATCTTTTCACTCAACCGGGACAATTGTCCTCTTTTCATTATACACCATCACTTTTTATGAATTGTCATGAAATCAATAACTAAATTAACATACATTTAAGAGTATGCATATTTAAGTATATTTAAATTTCACTTCGAGTTACACGAACTTACCTGGTAATTGCTTCAGATTTGTGTTTCGGTTATTCCGAAACCTTTCGTTTTCCTCGGTCTACCTCCGAAATTGATTCCTCGGGGTCTATATCAGTAAAAGTAGATCATTAATACCTCATGCTACTTATTTCGGACCTAAATTTTACCCCTAGGCAAAATGACCATTTTGCCCCTAGCATTTGAAAATTTCACAACTTAGTCCCTAGGCTCGTAAAATGAAATGCATGCAATTCCTTGATTACTCAAGCCTAGCCGAATGCATAATAAACTCGTACTAGCCAACATTTTCTTCTATTTCACATTTCTACCACATATTTTGTACCTTTTGCAAAAAGGTCCTTTTAGAGGTTTTTCATGAAAATCACTTAGGAAAATATGTTTAACACATATCTAACTTCCATATTCCTCCATAAATCATCAAAGAACAAACATGTCACACATGGGTCATTTTGCATACATGAACCCTAGCTTAAAATATGAACGCAAGGAGAGAACATGTTATAAAGATCTCAAAAATATAAAGAACATTAAAAACGGGGCTAGGGAGCACTTACTATTTAGCTTGAAAATGTTAAAAACCTTAGCTATGGAGAGTTTAAGAATTTCGACAGCCACAAGGAAGAAGATGGCTGATTTTTGCATTCATTTTCCCTTTTTATTGATTTTATTACCAAATGACCAAAATGCCCTTCCTTACGAAACTTCTAAAATTTTCCTTGCATGTCCATTTTTGTCCAAAAACTTAGAAATTAACCAAATTACTCTTTAAGACCTTCTAATTAATAATCTAAAGCAATTTCATATAAATTACTTCTAGAATCCAAGTTTTGCAATTTATTCAATTTGGTCCTTAATTTCTAATTGAACACCTTATACTTACAATTTCTTCATGAAACTTTAACTCATGCTTATTTTCATACTCTAAACCTCATAATTTTGGGATGTTACAGGCCCAATTTTCTCGATAATCTCGTACGGTCCAATAAATCGCGGACTCAACTTTCCTTTATGACCGAAACGAAGAATTTTCTTTCGAGGCGATACTTTCAAGAACAATTTATCTTCGACCTAAAACTCAATATCCTTATCCTTCATATCCGCATACGATTTCTGTCTATCAAAAGTGGCTTTCAAACTGTCACGAATCACTTTCACCTTCTCTTCGGTTTCTCAGATCAAGTCAACCCCATGTATCTTTTTCTCACTAAGCTTGTCCAGTACAATGGAGTTCAACATTTACGACTATACAAAGCTTCATACGATGCCATCTTAATGCTCGATTGAAAGCTATTATTATATGCAAATTCAACCAACGGTAAATATTTTTTCCAATTACGTTGGAACTCTAAAACACAGGAACACAACATATCCTCAAGAATCTGAATTACTCTTTCAGATTGACCATCGTTTGGAGATGAAATGCAGTGCTAAAATGCAACCCCGTATCCAAAGCGTCTTGCAATTTCTTCCAAAACCATGATGTAAATCGCAGATCTCTATCCGAAATGATGGATACCGGTACTCTGTGCAATCTCACAATCTCAGAAATATATAACTCAACTAATTTGTCCAAAGAGAAATCCGTACGCACCGAAATAAAATGTGCAGTCTTTGACAACCGATCAACAATGACCCAGATAGCATCTTTATTTTTTGGAGACAGAGGTATTCCTGATATGAAATCCATCGTAATTCTATCCCATTTCCATTTTGGTATCATCACTGGTTGCAACAGTCCCGAAGGTACTTGTTTGGCTTTGACTTGTTGACAAATTAAGCATTTTGATACAAACTCTGAAATGTCACGTTTCATACCTAACCACCAGTACATCTATTTCAAATCACCATACATCTTATTACTCCCCAGATGAACAGACAACCTACCACTGTGAGCTTCGTGTAAAATTCTCTATATGAGCTCAGGATTCTTTGGCACCCAAACTCTACCTCAAAATGATAAAGAATCATTAGATTCGATTTGAAACTCTAAATCAGTAATCGACTTGCACTATGTTCTTTTAGCTTGCAAATCTTTATCACATTTTTTAGCCTCACAAATTTGCTGTAAAAATGTCAGTTTAGCTCTTAACTCAGCTAAGATCAAACCATCATCAGACAAAGTCAACTGTGTGTTCATCACTCATAAAGCGAATAACGGTTTTCTACTCAAAGCATCCGCAACTACATTTGCTTTTCCCAGATGGTAATCAATAACTAGCTCATAATACTTCAACAATTCGAGCCATCTTCGTTGTCGCAAATTCAACTCTTTCTGGGACATCAAATATTGCAAGCTTTTGGGATCGGTAAATATGTGGCATTTCTCACCGAACAAGTGGTGCCGCCAAATTTTTAACACAAACACAATTGCGGCCAACTCCAGATCGTGAGTTGGATTATTCTTCTCATGCTTCTTTAATTGCCTGGAAGCATATGCTATCACCTTGCCTTCTTGTATTAAAACACATCCTAATTCAACAACGCATCACTAAAAATTACAAACTCTTTTCCCGACTCTAGTTGAACTAAAACTGGCACTTCAGTTAATAGTACTTTCAACTGGTTAAAACTTTGTTGACATTTCTTAGACCACTCAAACTTTACATCTTTTTGTAATAACCGAGTCATTGGTGTAGCTATTATTGAGAAATCCTTAACAAATCTTTGATAATATCCTGTTAATCCCAAGAAACTTCTGGCCTCGAAAATATTTCTTGGTGGTTTCCAGTCAACAATCGCTGAAATCTTGCTTGGATCAACTCGGATGCCATCTACCGACACAATATGTCCCAAAAATTCAACTTTTTGGAGCCGAAACTCGCACTTGGTAAATTTAGCAAACAATTACTTATATCGCAGAGTCTGTAATACAATTCCCAAATGTTCGGCATGCTCAAATTCATCCTGAGAATATATTAATATATTGTCAATGATCACAACAACAAATCGGTCCAAAAATAGTTTAAAGATACGATTCATCAAATCCATAAACACCACAGGAGCGTTAGTTAATCCAAATGGCATAACAAGGAATTCATAATGCCCATACCTAGTACTGAATGCAGTTTTTGATACGTCTGAATCTTTAACCCGCAATTGATAATAACCGGATCGCAAGTCAATCTTTGAAAATACTGTTACTCCTTTCACTGGTCGAGCAAATCATCAATCCTCGGCAAAGGATACTTATTCTTAATCGTAACCTTGTTAAGCTATTAATAGTCTGTACATAATCTCATTGATCCATCTTTCTTCTTTACAAATAGAACTAGCGCACCCCAAAGAGAGAAACTCGGTCGCGCAAAACCTCTGTCCGTAAACTCTTGCAATTGAGCTTTCAACTCTTTCAACTCTGTCGGAGCCATTTTGTATAGAGCTATCGATATTGGTGATGTTTTTGGTACTAACTTAATAGCAAATTTGACTTCTCTGATTGGTGGTAACCCGGGTAATTCTTCTGGAAACACATCCAAATATTCACAGACTACTGACACTGTTTCTATCTTCGATTCCAATACTTTAGTATCCATTACATACGCAAGGTAAGCCTCATAACCCTTTTTCACATACTTCTGTGCTAATATCGTCGATATCACGATAGGTAAACCACTCAAAGCAACAGATTCAATATGGAGAATCTCACCATTCTGAATTTTCAACTCAATAATCTTTTGTCTGCAGTTCACAACAGCGTCATGCAGAGTCAACCAGTCCATATCCAAAATTACATTAAACTCATCAAATGGTAAAAGAATCAAATCAACTGGAAAATTGTAACCCCGAGTCATCAAAGGACAATTCTTGCAGACCTTATCACCTAGGACATACTGACCTAAGGGGTTAGATACTTTAACCACAAATTTAGTGGACCCTACAGTTAAACTCTTACTAGACACTAATTTTGTACATACATAAGAATGGGTTGACCCCAGATCAATCAAAGTAGTTACATCAATATTATAAAGAGAAAAAATACCAATGATAACATCTGGCGCTGACGCATCTTCACGAGCGCGAACAGCATAAGCTCTGGCTGGCACTTGTGCCTCTGATCTCACTGTGGTATCCCTCGTAGCACCTCGACTACCACTTATATTTCCTGTGTTTCAGGGTGGTCTCCCTTTAGAAGCTGTATTGCTTGGCCTCACGATTTGAGCTTTTTCTTTCTCAAACTTCTTAGGGCAATCTCTAAGGTAATTGTCGAAGGAACCACACTTGAAACATGCCCCGCTCTTTACCTGACAGTTGCCATAATGTGGCTTGTTACAGTGTTTGCACTCATGTTTAACATTTCTAAAACTACCCACGCTTGCTACAGATGTAACCTGGGGTTTAGAACTGGAGTATCTCGCATATTTATCTTGACTAAAATGCCCTACAGAAACAGTAGGTAGATAATGATGTTCTTTAGATTTCTTTGACGTCGATTGATGAGACTTCCTTGTAAATCTCTTTCTCGAATCTCTAACTCCAAATTTGGCCTTTCTCTTTTCTTTGCTAAGCTCCTCAGCTTTGCAAGCTCTTTCAATTAAAACTACAAATTCTTTCAACTCAAGTATCCCGACTAAAAGTTTGATGTCTTCGTTCAACCCATCTTCAAATTGTTTGCACATAATTTCTTCTGTGGAGACGCGCTCTTGGGCATACTTACTTAATCAGACAAAATCTCTTTCATACTCAGTTACGGTCATACGACCCTGTTTCAACTCTAGAAATTCCTTGTGTTTTTGGTCAAGAAATCGCTAGCTTATATATATATTTTTGAACTCGGTCTGAAAGAATTCCCACGTGACTCTATCTCTCGGTACTATGGATATTAGATTATTCCACCACTAATAAGCTGAATCTCTCAGAAGGGCCACAGCATATTTAACACATTCAGTTGACATGCAAGACAGCTCATCAAAAACCCTGATTGTATTATTTAGCCAAAACTCAGCTCTTTCAGGGTCACCATCAACTGTAGCCCTAAACTCTTCGGCCCTATATTTTCTAATCTTATCAACAAGTGGTTTGTTCAAACGTACCGGTTCTAAGACTTGATGAGCCATAGGAATCGGTTCGGGAAAAGGTGGGGGTAGAGGTTGCTGAGTAGTTGGATTCGCTCAAACATACTCAGTAAACCACTCATTCATCATTTGGAAGAAGGATTCCTTTGCCTTTCCTCCACAACTTTCAGACACGGGTCTAGACCCAGACGACGCTGCCCCTTAAACTGAGGCCAGTGTGTTACTTTCAACATCATCAGAATCTGCTCAATTGGTATCCACTGCTATATGAAAGATACAATTTAAATTGTCAGGAGATGTCACACTATCATATGTTAATAAATGGCATGTATAGCTAGACTCACACCCGCTATGTTAGTCTTAGAATCGACTAAACTGTAACTCTGATACCAATAAATGTAATACCCTTAACCCGTAATCGATGCTGGAATAAGGTTACGGAGCATTACCAGACTTACAAGTCAAAAAATCACATATGTCGTATATATATTTATCAATCATATAAAAAACCATTCAAATACATTTTCAAAGTCCCTAATATGAGCCCTTAAGGCCCTAAATAGACATTAGAAGTGGTTTGAGACTAAACCAAGTTCTCTACAAATTTTTAAGAAAAGATGAAAACATTTTCAAAGTGCAGGGGTCACACGCCCGTGTGGACAGGGGACACGCCCGTGTGGCTATGGAACACGGCCGTGTGGCTATGGAACACGCCCGTACTTTATGCCATTTCTAACCCCGTGTAACTCTCTGACTTAGGTCAAATGGCCAAACCACACACCCGTGTGCTAGACCGTGTACCCTTTGAAATGGCCTCACACGCCCGTGTGTCAGGCCCTGTGTTAGGCCGTGTGAAAACAGGAGAGTATACTGACTTGTGCCACATAGCAAAGCCACACGCCCGTGTGAGGCTACTAACTTGATTTCAAAAGAAACATCAGGGGACACACGACTGTGTCACCTGGCTAGTGTCACACATGGCTGAGACACATGCCCATGTGGACAAAAATAGGTCATTTTTCAAGCCATATTCCTCACCCACATTAGTACCAACCTACACACATTAATTGGCAAACAACCATGGCATAAATAGGTACTCAAGACCAACTAATATCAAGTTTATAACATGAACATTTACACTACAACATGATATAACAAACAAACTCATTCGACAACTTTAAACATACCTAAAAGATCATTTATACATTTTTACAAACCAAGTATACCTAAATAAGACAAACCACATGGGTATACCTATAACCAAAACAACATAAGACATATAAGCCACATTAGCCAAAACACCCATACATGCCATTTAACCTCAAAATACAAAGTCTAAAGTACCAAAATGAGTATTTGATAGTGCGACACGATCTCCGACGATCTTTGAATCGAGCAAGCTTCAAAATACTATAAAACATGAACAAGTAAACAGAGTAAGCAATTAAGTTTAGTAAGTTCGTAATTCAAAGAATAAAACTTACCATATAACTACAATTTTAGGTAAACAACTCGAAACATAACTCAATTCAATTTGGCCAAAGCCTATCATACAACCCATAATCAAGTTATTCATATACGAGCTGAGAATCAGTAAGCTCATGCAAGCTGCGGTGAGTCCGCAATACATGCAGGATCTCAACCAAAATCGGTAACCCAAATGACATGACACGTCATTTGTATCTTACGAATTTCTAGGGTTCAAATGCGGCCTGACATTTATAGTACGATATTAGTTATGCATTTCATATATATATCATAATTATTAAATTCACATATACATAATTCAATTAAAGTATATAAAAGCAAAATGTGATTATACGAACTTACCTCGAATTAGTACGGAGTAAGTTGACCGATCAATCCACTACTTTTTCTTTTCCCTGGTTTAAATCTGAACGTGGCTTTTCTTGATATGCAAGGGAACTAAGTGGCCGAAATTTTAAGCTTCAAAAACCCCTATTTTGCTACAAATTTCGGTGGAGAAGAAGATGAACACTATTCTTCTTTTTGTTTTATTTTTTTTATCAAATAAATCACTTAATACCAACCAACTTTGATAATTTCATGAGTTTTTTTTTACTCCATGTACATACACAAACTCCATTAGTGGTCTAAGTACTCAATAAGGACCTCTACTTTAAAATTCTATAGCTATTTGACACCTTTAGCTAATAGAACACAACTTTTGCGCTTTATGCGATTTAGTCCTATTTCACAATTTAAGCATACAAGCGATAAAATTTCTTAACGAAATTTTTATACCATAATTATAACATGCTATAGACCACAAAATGATATTAAAATAAATTTTATGTCCTCAGATTTATGGTCTCAAAACCACTGTTCTGATTTTATTAAAAACGAGTCGCTATACAAAGGGCTCCTCTCCCACCGCTGTAGTTGACCCCTCGACCATCGGAGTGGAACTTTTTGCATTACCATTCTTAGTGCACTGATCTGGAGCAATAGAGGGGCAAAGGTTCTTAAGGTGTCTATAGCAACCACAAGCGAAGTAGGCCGCTAGTAAGGCTTCAAATTCTACCCTTTTAATTCTACCATTAATCAAGATATGGGATATGAGCGACTTCTCCAAATCAACACAAACTACCATCTTAGCAAAATGTCCCCTCATTCTATTATCTATTTTGATGTCCAATCTTGCTACTTTTCCCACCAGGCTGGTAACACCCCACACTTGGCCTAGACGATAAAGCCAAGCCTGAAGAGCTACAACAAACGATAATCAAAACACGTTTTGCAATTTATGATAGCACACCTTTAAAATCTAATAAAAATTAATAAAGAAAAACTGGTATCTTGATATAATCTTCCAACCACTAAAACTACGAATATAACTAACAAGGTTTATAGTACTAAACGGTTTACACATAACCGAGCTCATCATCTGCTGACCTGATCAAGTCTGTGACTTACCTGAAATTCATTCAATAATAACTAAGTTAATATACCAGAAAAGACCCAACTATTTACATATTCAATAGATTATCAATAAAACCAATATATTCAAGTGCATATAATGATTCAGAATCAGAAATAGTTCATTTAGTTACAGATCCAAGTCATACAGATGATAACATATTAAAGTTAAAATCAGATACAGAACAAACAAAACAAATGCAGTTACTTAATACCAACTGCTACACACTATCTCTGACCCACCCAACACACCTAATAGGCTATTCAATACCCATCCAACCCTACACACCAGTTAGTGTCGACCTGACACATTTTAGAGATTGAAATCTAGCTGCCAGATGAGTACATAGATACCATGGATTTAACCGCCGGTTCAATAAAATACTTTCTCCTGATTCAATGCCCAACTCATGCATATACACATTTCACATAACAGTTATCACAAAGTTCTATACATACTTGTATACAGAAGACCAATTTTAGCAATATTAGTTATCTACAATACACACATTGACAATTGGTTTTCAAGTTCTAGATAACAGAATATTAGTTTATGTGGTTACATTCAGTTCAACGGCCTCACAGAAGGCTTGTATTCAATTCGAGCGATGCTCAGAATATGGAAAAATTTCGTAAGCTGGCTTACATACCCGTGTGGCTCCACATGGCTTGGCACATGCCCGTGTGCTTGCCCATGTGTCTTACACGACCTAACATACGACCGTGTCCTCCACCAGTGTGGCCTTATCTTGTTATCGAAAAGTTACACGGCCTGGACACACGCCTGTTTCTTTGTTCGTGTAATCCTTATCTTGCAATCAGTGAGTTATATGGCCTAAACACACATTCATGTCCTTGGCCTGTGTGAACTATGCACTAACATGGCCACACACGGTCTGGACACATGCTTGTGTCCCTTACTTGTGTGGCTCTTACTTGATAGACTGTTTACACAGTTTACCGCACGGTAAATCACACGGCTGTGTGACATCGACAACCATGTTTTTCGGCATCTGAAATTCATAAAAACTCGAGTTTTTGGCACACACTTGAAGTAGTTTTGACGTAGGAACAACACAGAGAAATCTCAGAGCCTAAATTAACCAACCAAAAACTAATTAAACGACTAAAATGATGAAATTTGCACAATTTAACACTTATTGAACTTTATAAAAACTTCGACATAGAACCTCCAACAAAACCAACACTTACCAGCGAATCAGCAGTAACAACTCAAAATAGCCTGTTAGGAAATGTTACTTCCAACACCTATAAAAAAGTCAAAGATCGTTTAATTGAGAGAATTCAACCCAACTAAGACAAAACAATTGGACAGAACAAAATCGTTGATTATAAGAAATTCACAAAAAAACTTACACAATTAACTTTCAATTGACAACACGAAAAACGTAGTTACCCGAATATACCACAAAGGATTTAACAACAACCAAAAAAGGAAAGACGAAAGAAAAGGAAAAGAGGGAAAAAGAAAGAACGATAGAACGGGAAAAGAAGGAAGAAGAAAAGTAAAAGGAAAATAAAATAAAATAAAATAAATGTTAAGTTTAAAATCAAACAACCAACTAATTAAACGGAGCAGCAAAATACATTTTTGCTTCACTTATGCAGAGACCTGAACACAAGACTAGAAAGTATACAGAAACTTAACCATTGAACCAGCAGGTTTATTCCTGACATGGATTTACACAAAATTAAACTTAAGCCAACAAGTCAAGGATAGAAGTTAGTTTAGAATAAAGTAGCAAAAACTTTTATTAAGATGCGACTCAAACTCTTAACCTCAAACACGTAGACAGAGCATTTAACCACAAAAATAAAGATTTAGTTACTATAAAGTCCCACAATAAAACATTCAATTTTTTGAGGCATTACAACTCTTTCCCCCTAAAAGAATTTTTGGCCTCGAAATTTACCTGACTCAGACAGATACGAATATTGCTGACGAATCGAATCTTAAGGCTCCCAAGTGGCTTCCTAAGTGCCATGATTCCGTCGAAGAACCTTAACTAAAGGAACAGTTTCCTTCCTCAATACCTTAACGTCTCGATCCAAAATCTGAATAAGTTCCACCTCAAAAGTTAGATCTGGTCGTATTTCAATCTCCTCAATGGGAATGGTGTGCGACGGATCAGATTGATACCGTCTCAACATCGAGACATGAAACACATTGTGAATTTGATCCAACTCAGGAGGTAATTCTAACTGATACGTGACAAATCTGACACGCTTCAGAATACGATAAGGTCCAATAAACCTCAGGCTCAACTTGCCCTTACGATTAAATCAAATAACCTTTTTCCACGGAGACACTTTCAGGAATACCTGATCTCCAAATTATATATATAATTGTAATTGTTTTTTGGTCAATAGAAACTTACATAATTGAAATTAAACTAAGTCCTCTAAGAGAGGATCTTCAAATAATATTAAGCTGCTAGGAAGTCACCTCGGATCTACCATCACCATCATGATTTTCAAAAAATTATTCGGTTCTGTACGCTTCTAGCACAGCTTGAGAACCAAAAAGTCTAGCTATGGAGGTCATAGTTTCTGAAAGAGGAACATGGGAATTACAAACAACTTTGAAATGTCCCCCACTACCATGGATAGTTTTGCTTAGGGTCCTATCATGTTTGCTATTTCTTCTTTTAGAATCTGCTAGAGAATTTCCACTTTCTAAAACCCTTTCCAATTGAGAGCTAAAATTTAAATTTGGATCTAAGTTCTCTTTAAAAGTTACGGTTGTGTGTCGTTTGGGATATAGGATTTTGGGATTTAATTCCAACGCTGACTTGATGGGTCCTTCAAAAACAGGATTAAAATAAAGTGAGGAATTCCCATGAGTCTTGGTATATGACTTAATTCCCTGTTGTTTTATACCAATCTACTTAGTGGGAGATAAATCCCTCATATTTTGACCATCTAAATTAGACAAACAATTAGCATGGCCTATGAGTCCCCAACAACCACTGTCCCAAGATTTTCACCTAGTCGAGTAACACCCTTAACCCGTATCCGTCGCCGAATTAGGGTAAAAGGCATTACCGAACAAATTGGAACAATTTGCAACAGTTCGATATCATCATCCACAACTATAGTCAAATATCAATATAGAGTCCCTTATATAGATCATTGAGACCTTAAACTTGCATTAGAAAGGGGTCGAGACTAAACCGAGCTCATGCAAAAAATTTGTCAATACTTAAACATTTTTTTAAAGATGTACAGGTCACACGCCCATGTGAACGGGCCGTGTGCCTCACACGGCATTAGACACGCTCGTGTGTCTAGGCTGTGTCAAAATAGAGCATACATACTGACTTGCACGCACGGCCACAAGACACGTCCGTGTACCTTGGCTGTGGTCGAGACTAACTTGGGCCACATGGCTAGCCACACGCCCGTGTGCCTTGGCCGTGCCCAAGACTGACTTAAAATTGTAGGGTACCCCGGGGGACACACGGCCGTGCAACATGACCATGTTTCGCACACAGCTGAGACACACATATGTGTCTCTACCCGTGTGGACAAAAATAGGCCATTTGAAAAACCAATTTGTCACCCAAATTTGGGTCAACCTACAAGCAACATACCGAGCATTTTTTCATAACAATTTTAGCCAATTTTTATATCAAAACATACATTAACCATGCCATAAAATTATCAACCATTTACATGTTCATTTCACGTACCAATTATGTCATTCCATAAATCAAAACATACCAAAACTTATAGTTTCATAATCTCAAACACATGACCAAGTCTCATGTCAAAATCTTACTAATTTCCATAAATAAACACATACCAAAACTTACCAAACTTACCATTTCTCTTAACCATTCATGACCACATCAAATAGATCATATTACCTTACATTTCATATACCAAAAATCAAATCATAATCACAACCATACCAAGCCATATCACATGGCTAAATATATACATCACAAAACATAATCAAAACACTTCTAGCCTATACATGCCATATACCATATATACAACTCTCAAAATGGTACCAAAAATAGATGTTCGATAGTGTGAATGAGTCACTAACGATCCCCAGATCCTAGCTAGCTTTAAGACACTGTAAGACAGAGAACATTTCACATAGTAAGCTTTATAAGCTTAGTAAGTTCGTACCACAAATAAATAACAATTTATAATATAAGAAACATCAACTAATAAACACTTAGTAGTTCATAATACAACCATCAATTCTATTCTATCTCATATAACATATTCATTCGAATTCATCAAGCTTCATACACATAGTATCATTTACCATATAGATACCGAACATACCTGAGCTTTCCCGTATAATTTCATTTCGTACTCACCTCTTGTTCAAATACATTAGTTCATTTAAAAGTCTTTCCATGCTTAAAGAATTCGCACATTTAGTGCCATTTCAACAAACCGAATCTATCTTGGTATCGCGCACTTAGTGCG
This sequence comes from Gossypium anomalum, assembly GCA_025698475.1. Lineage (NCBI taxonomy): Eukaryota > Viridiplantae > Streptophyta > Magnoliopsida > Malvales > Malvaceae > Gossypium > Gossypium anomalum. The sequence goes on from CM046961.1 coordinate 17,880,243, forward strand.
TTTCATAGCCGAAGCTATTTCAACTTGCACACTTAGTGCCATTTGTAGCCGAAGTTATTCCAACTCGCACACTTAGTGCCATTTGTAGTCAAAGCTATTTCGAACCGCACACTTAGTGCCGAACATAATCTATTAACATTATGCTCAAACCAAAATCAAATATCTATACAATTTATGCATTATCAAAGAATTAAAACATAGCTATAACATCAATTATCACATACGAACTTACCTCGTACTCGGAATTGACGATTCGGACCGTTTACTCAATGACCTTCGACTTCCCTCGGTCTAAATCTGAGTTCCTCTTTTCTTGATCTATATGTATTAAAAATTAACCCTTTTATTCAAAACATCATTCAATTCAATCCATATACACATATTTAGGGCAATTTACAAATTAGCCCTCACATTTTCACATTTTAACACTTTAGTCTCTATTTCATAAAATCACAAAATACACAAAATTCATCAAAACCATGCCCTAGCTGAATCTTTCTATGATCCCTAGCAACCCATAACTTCCATTTATTTCACATTTCAACCCCTCAATTTACACTTTTCTCAGTTTAATCCCTAATATGCATTTTTACTCAAAACCACTTTACAAAACATGTATATCAAGCACTTAGCTTTCATATTCTACTAGTTAACATTATAAAACTCATGAATTCATCAATGGCATAACTTAAAATATTCATCAAAATCAGAAATTCAAGCATGGACTTCGTACATTACACTGCAACGATCTCAAAAACGTAAAAATTATCAAAAACTGAGTTAAAACCATACCTTAATCACCAATCACAAGTGCCGAACCCTAGCTTGATATTTTATTTTCTTTTTCTTTCAAATTTTAGGCAAATATGGATGAAAATGGCAAATTTTATTTATTTATTTTATTAAATCAACATTTAATCATCAAATTACTAACATAACCTTTTTAATTTCATTTAAATTCCACTAACTCATTTCTATTTATGTCAATTCATGAATTCAATGATCAATTTACAACAGAAGGACCTCACATTTAAGAAGACATAGCAAATAGGCACTTTATCAAATAGAAGGCCAATTTGACATCTTACGCGATTAAGTCCTTTTTCAAAATTAAGCACACAAACAATAAAATTTTCACACGAAACTTTCACACATATCGATTCACATATTATAAACACTAGAAATAATATTAAAATAATTTTTCTAACTCGGATTGGTGGTCCCGAAACCACTGTTCTGACTAGGGTCTAAACTAGACTATTACAAGCCGCACCTTTAATTTACCCTATTCTTGACCATTACAATCCAAACTAGGCCCAACCTTCCTCAAGCCCGAATTCATACTTGGCCTTGTAGTTATAAACTCACTCGATTGGCCCATGTTACCAGCCACAATCTTCTTATTTTGTAAAGGCCCAGATTTTGCCCCTCCTTTCAAGCCTCTTAATTTCTTTAAAAATCTACCCTTTTGAAACCTAATTCCTGAAATATCTGGTTGTACTTCATCAATGCCAATAGCTTCTTTTTCCAATGAGGCCATGCCTCAAATATAGACTTTCCAAAATCTGTTTACAAAATTTTGCTTTTTGATTGCGAGTATCCTTCTGATTTTGGTGAGATCTTTGCTCAACGATCATCCATGGCCCAAAGGGCTCCTCTCCCATCGCCGTAGTTGACCCCTCGACCATCGGAGTGGAACATTTCACATTACCATTCTCAGTGCACTAATCTGTAGTGATAGAGGGCAAAGGTTCTTGAGGTGTCCATAGCAACCACAAACAAAGCAGGCCACTGGAAAGGCTCCAAATTCTACCCTTTGAATTCTACCATTAATCAAGATTTGGGATATGAACGACTTCTTCAAATCAACATAAACTGCCATCCTGGCAAAATGTCCCTTCGTTCCACTATATGTTTTGATGTCCAACCTTGCTGCTTTGCCCACTAGGCTTCCTATCTCCTCAAAAACCCGTTGTTTATAAAGAAACCCTGCATTCCAGGAAACTAGATCCAAGTCAAAACCATAGTAGGGAAAGGCCTTGAAGGATCAAAGTCCACCGTCCATAGTTATACAGTAAGGTAATGCCCAAAAACAATCAATGGCTCTTGAGTTAGAACCATTTCCTAATTTTCTTTGTTTTAAAACCTAACCAAGTAATATCCATTTTCCACATCCATCAGATGGAAAGGTTGAGAAGGCCTCCAGAGACTAGAGATATGGTTGTGTAGCACTGCATACCCTATGTTACGTCCCAGCAATTTCACCACCACGGTGTTTTCCATATCTTGGACTAACAGTTTCTGAATTCTCTTCGAGAAATTGATGACTCAATGAAATCAAAATTCTCCTCATTAAAATTACTTGTATTCGTCGAAGACGTCCTAGGAACAGCCTCTGTCCCTCCCAAGAGTTTGTCTTTCCAAGAGACTCCAGTTTCAGTTAAAACCACCACCATGTTCACAGCAGTGTCATCCTTTAACTCTTTGAGACGGACTTTCTTGGTGATTCGATCTTCATTAGAGTATTCTCCTCTACCATCTCAGTCGTTGGACAAGATCACGATTGTATCAATTTTCAGAGCTTTTCCTAGTACACTTCTATGTATTCTAGTATCTTAATTTTGACTTTTTTTTTTATATATAGTTGCAATATTAGCATAACAACAATTGTACAACCAAATGTATAATATCTACGGGTATTACACATTTTGTATAAAAAATTTAACAAATTTTGTGTTTATAAAGTTGTCAATATTAAAAATAGTTATAATAGGTATGGTTACTATGAGAAAGAAAATAATTGTAATCTGTATGGTAATGTTATGAATTTCATGTAAGAAGGAAATTTTTAAAAGAAATTATACATATGGTAATGAATCTTTTTATTTATTAAGTAAATGTAATATAAGAATTAAATAGAATTTTGTGTAGTTGTTATTGTTAATAAAATTATGTTTTCCATAATTAAGAATTATGTGTATATATTAGAAATAAATGTGAATATAAACAACAATTAATATAATATTGATTTTAAAATTCAAAGATAATAATAATTAATATAATATTAGTTACCATAAATTTAAATTTGAATATAAATAAAATTATTTAATACAATTAAATATAATATCAAAGTGATTAATATAATTAAAAAAGAAAACATTTTGAAACTCAAATAATTAATCTATAATTCAATGTTTTCATGTTTGCCTTTTATGTATATATGAGGTTGAATATCTATTTTACTTATTAAATTGGATTCTAAATTGCAATTTGATATTAATTTTGAATTATATAATTAATTACTGATTTGTCTAACATTAAGGTAATATTATTTAAATTTTCATTATTACATTTATTATATTTTATTATTTTATTTTAGAAAACTCCTTTAATATGGTGTTTATTATTCAAAGGTAATTTCAAAAGGTATATAATTAGGGATCGCAATGGAGCGGGACAGGAGTAGATGTTGTTAAATTTACTACTATTTCACAATTGGCACGCTCTACTCCTCCACTTGTCCCACTTCATTATAAATATATAATCTTGAAAACCATTATCACTTTTAGGGGCAAAGCCAAAAAAAAATTTTAGGGGGCCGAAATTAAATTGTAATTTTTACGATAATAAAAATGTAATTTATCATTTTAATAGCCTATATCTTTATAATTTTAGAGTAGTAAATCAAATTTTTATCATTTTTAGAGAGAAAGTGCGATTTTACCTTTACTAATTTAAATTTTTAAAATTTTTAAGAGTTTAAATGTAAAATTTTCAATTTTAGGGGGGTTAGGGCCTTTGCCAGCCCCCTAGTTACGCCACTAATCACCTCTATGGAAGTTGAATGCATCCATCTCCGCCCCACCCCACCTCGGTTCATTTCAATTTAATTTTTGCTACTTATCTTTTTTTTTAAATTTGTTTAAAGTCTACTAAATATTTGTACATAAAATATATGATTTTTCTATGTACATTATTACATTTTTATCCTTTTAATAATTTATATTTACAAAAATAAAATGGTAATTTTATATAATGAAGAGGGTTGAGTTGGGATAATCAATTATCATAACAACTCAATACCCACTATCAAAAAGAAAAAATTCACCCTACCCTGCATCCATTTTTCGAACAAAAAATATTTACTTTATTCAGAACAGATCGATTCAGAATCTATCGTCCAACTCGAATTTTGTCATCCCTATATATAATATATTCCATAAATATTCTAGATTATTTTTTATAATTTTTAAATCATAAATTAATTATTATTTACATATTATTTCTTAAAATTACACTATCATACATTATACTTAATTTTAAGTGACGTGGAAATCTTAATATAATAATTATAATTGATTAGTTTTTTTATAAAAAGAATGGGCAGAGTTTAATTGCATTTCAGATATTAACAATTAAATTTAATACTGATAGTCATTTAAGATATTTTATGCAAAGAAATATGAAAATATTGGAACTTTATATTAAAGTAGATTTAATATTAATTTTATAGTGTGAAGTGGCAACCATTTAATTATGACAACAAAGATTTTTTTTATTTTATTTTGTGTCTCTATATTACTTTAGTGTGAATATATATATGTGGGAATAATTAGAATATTGTAAGTTGAGTTTTTAGACTTCACAAATAAGATTAAGAGTTGACAAATATTTTATAAGAATATAGTAAAATATTAAAATTAAATATTTAAAAAATACACATGACAATATTTTTAAAATTATTCGTGAAATAAAAAAATTTATGCCGTTAATTATTAGATATCATTAAATCAATTTCCATCAATTCCATTAAATGACATCAAGATTTGAATCAACTCATAATAATATGAAATAATTAATAAAAATAACATTTAGCAAGATATTTTAATTTTTAATTAATTTTATTTCTAAAATATACTCGCATGTGAAAAAAAAAACCTGACAATTCTTTTTAAAAGAATTCAAATATACCAGCTCATTTGATGAAAGCATAACTTGACCAGTGAAAGTACCAAATTACCAAAAAAAAAAAAAAAAAATCATAAATTTAAAAATAAAATCAGATAATTATATGTTTACTATTTACATTTTTTTTTTAAGAAAAAATATCGGTAAAATTTCAAGAATTCCCAACTTGTCCCTCCATTTTTGAAGAAAATCCATAAACCCCTTTGAGATGTTTTTACTAAGCAAATATTAAATAAAAAGATAATTATACCATTTTTATTATTTATCTATGTATTTTCTATTTAGTTAATTTATTACTTTATTTTAATTATAAAATAATAAAAATTTAATTATATGTTGAAGTGCTATAGAATTAAATATATATATAATTTAGTTATATACTAACATTTATATGAAACCATTAATTAATTAGTTATATTTATTTAGAAAGTTCTGAAATTGATTAAAACATAAAAGTAAAAAAAATATAATCTCAAAGTTAATATTACCATTAACTATTTAAATAGTTGCATGTATTTTCATAAAAAAAAATATTAAACAAGAAATAGAAAGTAAAATAAAAGACAGTGCTAAAATTGTTATGAAATAAAAGAATAGAGAAAGTAAAAGAACAGGAAATAGGAGAACAAAAATGAACGTATTATTTTTATTAATCACTAGAGATATTTACAATGTTTCCCTAAAGTTTATATTTATTTATAAGAAGTACAAATGAAATAAAACTCTACTTCTAATGACTATTGAAGTCCAAAAGTATATCAAACTTATTTGATCTTGATGGACATCCACTTAATAATAAAGTATTCATAATACTCCCCCTCGGATATCCATTGGTAGATAATGTGCCTCATTAAAACCAAACTAAGATAAAAACCCTGTGGAAAAAAATCCTAGTGAAGAAAAAAGAGTACAAATATCTATAATGTGCATAACATGTTGTCTCATTAAAAACCTTACCAAGAAAACCTAGCGGGACAAAACCTTAGTTAAGGGATAAATAATACAACGCGTATTTACTGCCCTTCATGACAACATCACATAATATCTCATAATCTACATGTTCAAATCTTGAATGGTAGCTTTTCAAATGATTAGTTGAACATATTTGCTAAGCATTTATATCATCATTCTTTTGAAAAGCATGAGTGAAGAAAATCTTTTAAGGAAATATATTTTGATTTCTTCAAGAATTGTGACACCCCGCCTGATGAAGCCTTGATATTTGAATATTGCAAGAATATCGAAACAAGTCCTGAGAAGGCGAGATGTTAGATTCGACTAAGAGTTGAAGTTCATGAGTGCCTCTAAAGAGAATAGGTTGATGTGGTTCTATTCGCCCAAATGATGTTAGCTTAGGAGTAATGAGAGGTTTCTAGGAAAGGAGCTTAGTGAGTTGTCAAGGAATTTTGAGTATTAGAGATATCGTTGAAAGGCATTGCACGCTAAATTTGTCTAGTACGATTCTAGTTACGTCCTAATAGGTGGTCATGCAAAAAAAAAAAACCATGAAATGATATCACGAATATTTATAAAAATATATAGGTGAATTGCCATACATGCTTCCTTACAATTGTAAACCACCAATAAAACAGCTTGATTAGGATTGTAACACATGTCAAGTTATGATACGAACAAGGGTTGTGTAAACTGGGTGACCAGGACTGAAAGGAGAGTTTTTCTTTTCCTTTTCCAATAAGTATTTTATGTTTAAGTCTAAAGAAAAATAGAACAGACCCTTTCTGTCTCTTCAAAAATCCTACTTTCTTCAGGTTAGAAGAATAAAGAGAAAATATTCCTTATACTAGAGTACAAATTTTGAGCTTTATCAGTGATTTCTTCATACCAAGGCAATAGTTGTTGTAATCTCTGAGAGGAACTTAGAACTGGAGCCCAAGCTGCTATTAAGGTTAACAGGTAGACTGACTCTTTCATGTATATTTTTAGTCTAGATATTCCTGTGCTAAGTGACTAAAGCATGAAATTGAAACTAGTAAAGCATAACTCTATGACTTTGATAAGGAAAGGAATGGTATGCATGCATATATGTCTGAAAGCATGAATATGTTTGTCATGAGTTAGTAACTATTTGACCGAGTCTAATTTGAAGTGCATTGCATTTGTAAGCATGAATGCATTTGTAATGAAGAAGTCTAAAAGGAAAAAGTTTGTCAAGTATGAGTCTACATGATAAGCATGTGTCTGTCTCTGGAGTCATCTAAAGAGGTCCATCGGGACTAAAAACATGAATCTCTAATAAGGATAAGTCCATGTCCATAGAACCTTGAAGGCCATATAGTGTAAGACCATGGCTGGGCTATGGCATCATATAAAATATGTAAAGAATGGTTAGGTGAGTACCAGACGGTGAGGGGAAAACCTCATGATGGTGAGTTTAGGCAAATTCTTATCATCAGAAACACCAATTTTCGTAAAAGTGAGTTTGTGTGGTTGTTTCTGCTAAAAAAAATGCCTTTGTGAAAATATTTAATAAGGAACACCTTTGTGGTAATCTGTAAGGAGATGCCTTTGTGGTGAAACCTAAAGAAGTGCCTTTGTGGCAGTTTTCGTAAGGAAGTCTTTTTCGCTATCTCTGTTGAAGGAAGCCTTTGTGGTTATCTCTGTTAAAGAAAGCCTTTGTGGCAATCTCTATTTAAAAGAAAGCCTTTTTGGGGATCTCTGTTTAAAAGGAAGCCTTTGTGGCAAGACTCTAAAAGGAAAGCCTCCGTGGCTATCTTCGAAAGGAACACCTTCATTGCATAATCTAAAGAACGGTTCTCGTGATGACCATCTGAAGACAATGCCTATGGGCGAACTCTGAATGAATGGCAAACATGGTATTTTGAGAATTGGCGAGTGCAAATTAGCTCTAAAAGAAAAGTCAGTAGAATGGTTACGGTGAATTTTGTGCAATCGATAGGGTCAAAGCTATGACTGAGAAATAAATGGTGAAATCCTTGAATAAGGGCTTGGGTAAAAGAAGGTTCTCTCACTAAGTTCTATTGAAATTATCACTACATGTTTTATGTCTCAAGTAACGGAGGCGCCAAGAGAGATGACGCCAAGGTTGCGCCAAAGGAGTGGTGAAGTGGCACTTATGTATACAAAGCGGGGGTTGCGTGGGCGTGTTCAAGTAAGATAGAAATGTTTCGAACAAGCCTCTAAAATTTGTTTATAAGCCTTATAGAGTGAATCATATTAATAAATAAAGCCAGAAGTATTATTTAAAGGTCAAATAAGGGAGACAGTATAGGGCAATGTGATGTGTAATTATATTTGTAAGTTTTGTACACATTATTCACCCAAACGCAACTTTGTTGGGCAGTGTTACTAATAAGATGTATTTTTTTTTTGAAAATTTGTATGTCTTAAGCATAAGTCGATAATAGTAATGTAACACCCAATATGCAAATTCGGTGAATTGAGTCGGGTTGAGGGTGTTACAAGAATTCTCAACAATAATCATAACAAAATTTGATCATGATTATTCTATACTAATACATATGTTCGAATCAATTCATATAAATATTTACACAATTGTATTGAAAAATTTTCCAGGAATTTTTGTATGCTTCCAACATTCTAAGTCCTTCAAGAATTTTAATATAAACTTCCACTATATAGTGATTTATATAAAGATTGTAATTACAATCACAAGATGCTTGTCAAATCTTTCATGAACTGTCAAACTAATAAGATATCTAAAGGTTATTGCATCCACAACAAAATAACATTATATTTTCTTATAATCAATGCCAAGACTTAGCAAAAAACTTCATTTTCACAAAACTAATCATTTGTACGTCACTCTATTTATACCTTTAAATGTTTGTACTACTAGTCCAAAAGATTCACGAATTTAATTCTACTTTAATTGTGTCTTTCCATTTTGGCCAATCTTTTCCATGTCTATATTTCTTGAAATTTTTATTTAAGATCTTCATTTTCTTTCATTATTTCAATAATAATATCGCATGCACAACTGTTGTTGACAACTTTCAATTTTCAAAGTTCTATATTTTCTCATATTAACATAATTCATCGAAATCTCTTTATTTTCATTATTTTCATCTTTAATTTCAAGTACCTGAATCTTTTTTGGAGTTTTAATAATTGGTTATGTCTTGGATGTAACACCCAAAGATATATAAGGTTAGATTAAATAAATAACCAAGAAATGACATTGGTCTGATGGTTAAGTAGTTAGTACATTGCCTAAAGGTCCTAGGTTCTATCCACACCTCTCCCATTTCTTTCCTTTTCTTTTTCAACAAACAAGGATGAAAATCACTATAAAATAAATATTAAAGGGAGTAAAAACTTACTAAGTATGGGCAGCAGTCCAATGGTTAAGCAATCTCCTTCTCCCTTGCATCTTAAGTTTGAGCCACTCCACTTTTTCTCCCTTATTACGTGGTCAAATTGTAGTACACAAAGATAATTGTACTAGTATACAAACCTAAACATGTTCTTAGTCTAATTGAAAATGAGGAAAATGATTAAAAGGCTAATATGCTATCTATCAAGTCCAGTTGGGGAGATGTCTTGTCTTGGGCATTGAAGCGAATGACTCCCAAAAGATAGAGACAAAAACATCACTAACTGGACTGACAGTACATCAAACATGACTCAAGTAGAATAGATCTTGAACTCATTTATGGATTTATTCACTTTTGATGTTCATAGTGTGTGGCATACCTAAATCCTAAGTGGATGGCGGAATATGTATGCATGACTCGTACACTTTGATGTAAGTAAAAGCTTGAGTTCAAATAGATAAGGAACCGAAAGCTAGTGCATTGGGTGTACGACTTCTGTAGTATGTAATGCCATTCACAACAATGGAATTCATAGCCCCATAGGTAAATGATATCATCTCATTGGCATTATACGGTTGGTGAAAAGTAAACTTGGCCACTAGTCGTCCGTCTTTGTGATGGATGACTTGATCACTATTTGATAGTGATGAACTTTTCATGAAAGAAGATGTGATGGTTACCATGAGATAAAATAGGATCAAATTAAGAGAACAGATCTTATCCCAAAGAAATCAAGGATATCCTATGAGGGTAATACACTTATGATAAGGTCATTAGACGAGTAGTGAGTAGTTGCTTTCGTAATGGTATGTCGTTAAGGAGAGCTCAGTCACGATACTATAGTGGAATGGATTCGTGACTAAATGAGTTTATAATTAATAGGCAAAAAACCAGCATTTAATTATAAATCATTTGAGCCTCAACTGCATATGTCAAATTGATCCTTCCGCTAACTCGTTGAAACTAGAAATGAATTGCGTGTTTGAATAGAAATGAACAGAATGAATAGAAAAAGAGAAATGGGAAACATTCAGGAATTATTATGGTTTTCTCTGAAATAGAGAAATGGAATAATTTGGAAATGAATATAGGTTTCCAAAAATGGAAATGGAAATTTGCAAAATCCTATATAGGATTAATTAAAAATTATGGAAGAATGAGTTTATATCTTTAGATTGTTTTGAGGCTCGAAAATGAAAATAAATCATCCGATCATAGTGAACATGTTGATTTGTGACATATTAAATGGATTTTCTTGAAATTTTACTATGGTAAAATCATCAAAATTTTACTAGGGTAAAACTGGGATGAGAAAATTATTTAATATGTAGATATTAAAGTTAATTTTGGGAAATAGAAAAATTGAATTGGGTTGGATCATATTACAGAGTACTAGGTCAAAAAGGCTCAAAAAGTACTCGTAATTGGACCCGATGTGAGAAAGGCCTAAAACCCCTCATATAACATGAAATGGGTAGCAACCCTAGTAGAAATAAAATGGTGAGTAGTGCACCCCTCTACTACTATAAGTATGATGTTGTTTTTCTATTTAAAATAAACCTCTACAACTCTACAAGAGTTCTACCTTTTATTCCTATAAATAGATGACACTAGTAGAGCTCTTAACACAACTTTTTAAATATTGTTATTTTGCCAAAAAATAAAGAGAATTTGTTTTCAACTTGTAAATATATTTTTCAGAATAACAATTTAACTAGTTTCTATTATAGAAGAGAGAATTTTTGTTTTCACCCCCAAAAGTAAAACTTTTTTCTAGTTCTGTGTTTTGATTCAATTGGTTCGAGCCCACACTCGAAGGAGTTCATGGTACAAGAATAGCAAAGATGATCATTTGGTTGAAAGTAAAAAAAAAAAAAAAAGGATCCACTTATGCAAAAACACGGGTACAATTTCAGTTCAAGGTTTATTGCTATAAATATCACAAACTGGATCAATTTTCTACTGTGCAAGAAAACTATTTTCAAACCAAATTTACCATTCAACCCCTAAAAATCTAAAAACCCTAGCTATTTAATCTATTTTCCTAATTGCAATTGAACTATAGTTTCATTTTCTAAATTAAACTAATTTTTTGCCCTATTTTCCCCTATTTCTTCCCTCTTTTCATTTTTATCTTTTTCTTGGTAAATATCTTTTCTTCAATTGTTGAAATTGCTTTCGTTTCTCGAATCAAAATCAATCCTAAGCATGAATCATTTTCCATCGATAGTCGATCTTGCCATTGATAGCTGTAATACCCCAAACTTGGCCTATACGTTATGGCCAAATCCGGGAGTGTTACGAAGAATGGTTTAGAAACCGATGATACTCCAATAAAACCATGCCTAGTTACTTGATAAAAATGTCCAAGTTTTAATAAAACATATTTATATAAATTACTAAAACCATTACATGTTGTCCTTTAATGTAATACCCCGAAAATTTTATAGTAAAATATAATCCGTGATATAGTAAAATAAGGAAATAAAGTGACAAAAAAGGGAATTTTGAGTTATGTCAATATTGTGAAGTATATTATGACATATTGATTCAAGAAAGGATTAAATTGTAAAAGTGAGAAAAGTTTTGTGGCCCAAGAGTAAATACTCAAAATTTGAAGGATTAAAGTGTAAATATGAAAAGTTAAAGGACTAATAGTGCAAATATTTTAAGGGTGGAATGATCTAGAAACCAAGGAAAATTGATGAATTAGGACCAAATTGAATAGGTGAAGAATTATGAGGGACTAAATTATAATTTTACCAAATTAAAGGATGACTCAAGGATGGAATTTCAAAAGATAATAAATGGTAAAATGGTCAATTGGAAGAGAGAGAAATCTAGAAAGTAATGATATGTTGATGATATTTTATGATTATTTAATTAGATATATATTATTTTAATGAGATATTTTATTATTTTATTATTAATTATTTGGTATAAAAGGAAGGAAAGATGAAGAATTTTCATCATCTTTCCATGCATGCAACCAACGTTAGAAGAGAAGGAAAAGAAAGAAATTTTCTTTTCTTTACAATTTGGTCCTTCTACTAAAAATTCACAATTTTCACCTAGAAATCAAAAGAATTTCCATAGCTACTAAGAGAGAGAAATGTTAAGGAGACCATGGGGAGTTAGAATATCAAGTTGGATTCAAGAAATAGAAGCTGGAGGAGAGAGAAAATAAAGTTAAAGATTGGTATCAAGAGAACAAGGTAAGTACATCAAGATTTTAATATGTTTTTAAGTTTGTTATTGATAAAGCATGGAAATAATGTTATAGTAGAGTTTTGACATAAGGTCCTATGTTCTTGATATGTTAGTGAAGAGAAAATAAGAGAAAGTGATGAGAAATGGTGTAGAAAAAGGAAATAAGGGTATTATAACATGGTAATTAATATCTTGCATTAAAACAAAGTTATGACACAAGACATGAGTCTAACTTTGAAAAATCACCATAAATTTTAGAAATCGAATTAGAAGATGAACAAAATATTGAATTAAATCTTCTAGTTTCTCATAGAAGAAAAAATGTAAGAAATGGATTTGTAAATTTTGATATATAATGAATTTTGTGAGACAAGGTCAGAATGAATTTGGGTTTCCCTGTTCAAATTTTGAAAAATCATAAAAAAATTAAGAAAAATAATTAGTGGCTTAAATTTATATGTATAGAATCCTGAATGAGTCTAGTTTTAATATAAACAAACTATAACATCATTTGAATTCTTTAAAAGGAGATAATTAATTTTTAGTGAAGAAGGGTCAGAACTGTCAGACAGCAGAACTGGGGTGAATTTAATGAATAAACTGTACTAATTGGCTAAACCAAAAATTCTGAAAATTTTATGGTAAGAATATATGTGAGTCTAGTTTCAGATAAAATTTACATATATTAATTTGGAGTTCTGTAACTCAATAAATAAATAATTTAGTGACTATGACTCAAATGGACAGCTTTGAATATACATATAAGTAAATAGTGAAATTATTGATAATGTTACTTATAAGCATATTATATAAATTTAAGGATGTGGAATGGAGAGGAGGAGGAGGAAAATATATATGAATATTCAGCAAGCATGGCTAATTTGCATGTTTTAGGCTTAAGGACTAAATTGAATAAAAGTAAAATTTTATGAGCAATTTTGTAAAAATGTCAAAAATGACCAAATTGCATGAAATGGATTAATTTTATTATTTAAATTACAAAATTGAATGAAATTATTAATTTAGTTCAAGATAGGGGGAAAACATGTTTTAGAGATTAAATTGAAAAGTGTTGAAATTACGGAAAAATTCTGATATTTTACAGAATTCATGGATTGTTATCAATATGTATGAGAATAATAGCTGGAAATAAGGATTAAATTGCAAGAATTATATTTTCCTGCCCTTAAGGATGAAATCGTCATTAATTAAAAGTTTAAGGGCAAAATGGTAACTTTTCCTAGAGCATTAATTAAATACATTAAAATATGAAATGAATGAAAATGATGATCAAATTTATTTATAAAGATCCAGACGACTCAAATATGAGACTTGATCTTGGAAAAGAAAATACATCGAATTAATGAAATTATAAACACAAACAAGTAATGAGGTAAGTTCGTGTAACTTGAATTATATTCTTAAATACTTGAAATGTATGTTATTGATGTGAATATGATTTTAATGTTCATTGCATGAAAATTGATGAAACATTGATATATTTGATATAAAGGGGAAGAAATCTCGGTTGAATGAAAGGAAAATTCGATGGATCTCTAAAAAGGAATTGACGGTAAAAAGGATCTAGCCCGGACGGGTGATCCTATCCTGATATAGCCCTCCCGAAGAATATGTGGAAAATGGATTTAGCCCTTGACGGGTAATCCGAATTAGGTCCGAATTTAGCCTGGACTGTAATTCGGATCCAAGCCGATTAGAGTAATTGTCGTTGCAGGATTTTAGCTTTGACTGGTAATCCCGACAATACTCTATGAGTTTATATTATAGGGATTTAGCTCGACCGTAATCCCACCGTAAGGATGAGGTTCGTGGGAGTGTGCTCTCTGATATGAAACATGTAAGACCATGGTTGAAAGATACCATGGCAACCTGATATGAAATGTGTAAGACCATGGTTGAAAGATACCATGGCAACGTGATATGAAACGAGTAAGACCATGGTTGAAAGATACTATGGCAACATGACGGGAAATGAATAAGACCATGGTTGAAAGATACCATGGCAACGTGACATGAAAAGAATAAGACCATGGTTGAAAGATACCATGGCAACATGACAGAAAATGAGTAAGACCATAGTTGAAAGACACTATGGCATCATGTCAAAGATAAATAAGACCGTGGATGGGAGACGCTATGATATCTATTGAACAATTGATATTCGTAATAATACGTATTAGATGACGAATGGTTACATAAAATGGTTGTGTGAAATGTTTACAAGAACTGGTCATATGGAAATATATGTAAAAAATAGTTGTATGAAATAATTATGAAGATAGATAAACAAAATAAGAGTAAGTACATGGAATATAATTTATGTTAAGTTTGATATAAACTTTACCGGAATAAATATACTTAAAATATATGGAAATGATGAAGCATGAAATATTTATATAATGAAATGATTGATATATACTTATAAAGAAACGGTAATAGAATAATATGTTTCATGACATGTACGTATATAATTATCTTTGATACGTTGATACAAGGAAATTATGTAAGTAAAGACAATTATTAAACTCAAGTGTGGCATGTCGAGAAAATAAGTATATCAATGTTAAATTTATATGAAATATATGCAAGTATACTAACAATGATGTGGCTTGACACTTAGACAAAGGACAAGCTATTGATTGAAAGGTAACATGTTTAATTACAAGAAGCATTGAAATGGTAAGTACTTAGATGAAAATAAAATTTAAGATTTTGCGAATTTTTTTTTATGATCCCGATTTAATTCCGGTTGGTTTTTAATGTATGTTTGGGGCTTCGAGGGCCCAATAAAGAGACGTTGTGATTATTTTCAAAATATGAATAATAAATGAATCAGAATTATCAGTAAACTCCAGTAATGCCTCGTACCTATTCCGGCAATGGATACGGGTAGGGGTGTTACATTTAAAGTTAACCAATTATTTTGCAGAGAAAGTTTGAAAATCGTTGATAACAAAACCACGCTCGTGTTTTCAAAAAAACAAATATTTGTTCGCGTAAAATCGGTATTTTTTCAAATCATCGTGATTTAGGAATCGTTATGCAATCAAACCCCAAAAGTCCAAACCAAAAAGTCCGGACAGTTGAAAAATTACAAAACTCTCACGAAAACTGGAAATTTCAATAAAACCATTGAATATTTATTATAGTGAAAATAGTTTCCGTCAAGTGGTCACCGCTGAGCCTCCGTCGCATTGACCTGCATATCTCTGTGGATTACCAAAATAGAACAGACAAACAGATGTGAGTTTTCGTAAACTCAGTGTGTAACCCAACAAAGATAGTTATGCAACACATACAGAATTTCATATACAGTCAGATACAGATTTGGACCTAAGTCCATAACACAAACAAATATCATATTCAGATGTACATAACATATAGGCAGAATCCTACCCCCATCCTCTACACATCATCTCCATCCATCCCATCACACCATGTAGGGTTAAAAACACCCACCCATCCCTACACACCATATAGTGTCGATGCGACACATAACAGATAATATGCAGTCAAGCTGCCAGAATATAGGCGAAAGTTCGTTGTACCTCCATAAATACAAATCTCACCCCAAACACAGATACAGAATACAGAAGCGAACAAAATAGAATAAACATGTTTAACATGCTTGTATATAAATAAATACATATTTAACAGTACAGTCAGGCATACATATCAGTTTCCTACTCAAATTAGACTATCAGAGTATTAGATCACATGTATAGGGTTTGGTTAGCCTTTACCTACCCCAGAGTAGGTCCATAGTCAATCGAAACGACCCGTGTGACCCTAGAGAAAATTTTAGAATTTTGGGCCCACATACTCGTGTGGCTTGCCCGTGTGGGCCTACACGGCCTGGCCCAAAACTTGCATGCCCAACCTGGCCTAGGCCATGTGCCCACACGGCCATACTCACACCATCACATAGCTGTGTCATGCGCATGGCCACACCTTTATCAGTCACACGGCCGTGTGTTACACACGGCCAGCCACACGGCCGAGCACACGCCCGTGTGGTGTCGACAGACTCTATTTTTGGCTTTCTTCGAATCTCGTTTTCTCACTTTAGGAGTATACACCTGGTACGATTTTGATGTGGAACCACTCCCGAGACCACCAGCACCTAAAAACAGAATACCCAACACCTTTAGCAATCAAATTGCAAATCCATCAATACTAAATCGAGCAACGCGCATACACTTACCACTATCAAACCTGATCACGCACACAGATTAGACCGATTGAGCGAAAACCACCACCTCACCGCCTTCTCCTATACAAAATGTTTACAGAGAATTATTTTCCCTTACAACACACACTGAAAATACAAGTGAAAAGGAGAAATCCAATATCTTACTGAAAACGAAACCTATCAACAAGTGAAAGCCCCCATTTACCTGATCACATGAAAACACTGAAATTTCAGATTGCACACGAAGAACAAAAGGGGAGTACAGATTGAAAAGGGAAAATTGAAAGAAGAAGAGAAGAGTGGAGGAAACAAAAATGAACGTTAGAAATTTTAAAAGAGAAACGAAATTAGAAAAAAAAAACAATAAAATCAAATCTCAACTGCTTCAGAATTTTGGTTCCTCCAAACCTCTATTAGACACTCGAAGCAAAAATTATCCCCCTCGCTCATATAAAGATTCAAACACAGGATCTCCAACACTCTAACTCCTTACCACTCGAACCAGTAGGCTCATTCTAATATGAGTTTACAAACAATATTATATAAGCCCTCCCAATAAGGATAAGGCTTCGATAAAAAATAACAAAATTTTCAAATGTGGGACTTGAGCCCAAGACCTCATACACACACGCAGAACACTTAACCACTGAAGCAGATACACATTTATGTCAGATTTCACAAAAATAGAATTAAATTATTTAGGGCATTACAATAGCACTTGTTTCTCTCATCCAAGTTTGGTAAGTTAAATCGTTCCTTCTAGGAGAACTTATAATTTTTGAAATAGCATCTATCCACGTTAATCTTGAATATCGATTACCTAATCTTTCTCAATTCTTGTCGAATATTTTGATAACATCATCGAATCTTGAAATCAAATGTTAACTCTTGTGAAATTTTTGTTTGAAGGACCCAATTTAGGTACTCCGAATCAGATTGGAATGTAAGGAACATTGCTCGAGACCCTAATGTTAGGTGTGTGTTCTTTTACAAGTGAACTGGGAAAAAATCATGCTTGGAATAGGCCTACACGATCATGTCCCCCTGAAACCCTAGGCTAGTTTGCGAACCGCACTGCTAAAATTTCTCCACACAGCCTGCCACACAACCATGTCTCCCTAGTAGCTTGATTTTTTAATTTCCACACGGGCACAGCCTGTCACATGGCATAGCCACACGGCCATGTCACCCCTCCACACGGTCCAGGGCTTCCCACACTATCCAGTCACATAGTCACGTGTCCCCTGTTTCTCAAATTTTACATTTTTCCTAGAATTTTATGTTTTGTTTATATTAGTCCCTGATTGATTCCCAAACTATTTTAATGTTCAATTTTGTTCAATTAAGTTCCTCATAATATGAATTTTGCTATAATTCATGACCTATCTGATTGAATTGATATCGTAATTATATATATTTGCATGAATTGTGAATAATACATATGACTATTGTATCTATGTTTGCGATCGTACGTACAACTTGATTCATGTTACTACTAATCAGAACATGTGAAAAACATGTATTTTGCTATTGAGTTGCCATGTTATAAGCACATTAATTGTTACCATATTGACCTATATTATGCCACACTGCATTGCATGGGGTGGGACGATATGAACGGAGGAAGATTTGGAAGTTTATTTGCGAATATATTTTTTGTGTATCTACAACCAAAGGTAGATTCCATCTACAGGTATTATTGTGTATCCACAGCTAGAGGCAAATTCCATCTGCGGGGACTTTGTTGTGTGACCACAACCATTGGTAGTTTATCTACGAACCAGTAGTGGTTTATCCACAAATTGGTGTGTTGGAGGATGGAGTTTCGAGGAACTCCCATTGTGGTGTGTAGCGGTGGGGTAGGATCTATTCTGTTAAAACCGAAACTGTATGACATCTATAAAATCATGTGCATACAAATTTGGAAATTTTTGTTATCACATACATGTATATACATATATGAATATTGTGGGTAATCACATACATGTATATACATATATGAATATTGTGGGTAATCTTAAAATTCATTATTCTGAAATTTCTATTATGAGTTCTGTGATATTAATGATGGTTAAATTGAGATTATTTTATGTGATATTATTTAATATGTCTTACCGATTGTTTCCACTTATTTTCTTATGAATGAACTCACATTGAGTGTCATAGCTCACTTCCCCCTTAAATTTTCATCCTTATAGGTAACCCATCAGGCTAAAACGCGGACGTGGCATCCAGAAAGTCTTAGCTCGGTTTTTATTTATTGAAGTTTTTAGGCTTATTAATTGATTTATTTTACTATTCAAAGTATGTATAACTTTATTTTGAATAGGACATAGGTTTTGGGTTTGTTTTTATTTTGCATGAAATTTAATTTAAATTTCAAGATTACGAGCTATGATTATTAATTAGTTATGCATGAATCCTAGTTTTTATTAAAAACAAATAGATATCACTTTTCCATTACTAAGTTGTAAATAAGATCTCGAGTTATAAATAAATTGGTAATTAACTAAGTTTTCTTCCAAAGATAAACAAATGTTTTAAGATTATTGTTTTCAAAACTTTGATAGCTTACTAGGTTACTTTAGTGGCTAATGTAATCTTCCAAATTTGGGTCTAACATCTAGGCCAAGTTGGGGAAGTTACATTTGGTGGTATCAAAGCCTAGGTTTTCTAAACTCGGACTATGGAAAATTGAATGAGTTTGCATGTATGAATCAAAAGGTGTATTTTGGAAAACATCATGCCACAAATTTTTGAAAAATTAATTTTCTGCGAGAAATTAAATCCAAGACTCTGGTGTCAGTCCTACTTCAATTACTTTTGAAATTTTAGATAAACTGTAGAACTTTAGATTGAGAATATTTAGGAGGATGACTAATGCTTGAACTTTTGCATTAAATTATAAATATACTTTAGCTTCTTACTTTTTGTGAATAAAATGAACACCAAAATTAGACATGGTAGGGGTAGGCCGCATAGGGCCGCACCTGTAGAGCCACCCAATGTTCAAGTCGCGTGGGGGAGTTGATCTACAATAAATTGATGTGGAAAATTAGGCTCTTCCAATGCATTTAAGGAGCTTTTCCTTGAGCAAAACAACATCTTTAGCATAGTTATGTCTTATTTTTTTTTCCCATTTTATGACCTAAATTGGCCAATAGCACCATTGGGAGGCCTAACGTATGATTGAGTGGTGTAAAGATGTATTGGAGATCGAAAATGAGTGAGAAGGACACCAAAGGAAAGGGTATCATGATATCCAGACCTTGGAATCTCGATATCTCCAACAATATGGAAGATTGAAGACTCCCTTCAGTGGTATTGCGACACCCTCTTTGGGTATCGCAGCATCTACCCTTCAAAGGAAGCCCCAAAGCTCGACACTACCTGAGGTATAACGATATTCACTTCTAGGTATCACAATATCTTCTTTGTCAAGGGAACAAACTTGGACAAAAAGGGTAGTCTTTTTTCACGTGGTCCACCAATCACCCAAGGCTCGTGTAGGGCCATTTTTGGTAATGAAAGTCATTAGAAGGCAGCTTAAAATAGCCAAAATTTGCTGAGGAGGAGAGACACACACATTAGCTTAGTTTTAGGTTTAGTTTTCTCTAGGTTTCTCTTAGTTTTTTTGTACTTTTTCTAGGGTTTTCATTTTATCTTCTATACCTTAGTTTAGAGTTTATTTTTCTACATTTACTTCTTGCTTTTTATGTTTTTAGTGTTGGTTAAGTTAGTTGTTATTGTAGCTAAGGTTTATTTACACTCTCAATCCCTGTACCTTGGTTTCAAGACACTTTACACTTTAGTTTAATGTATTTCGGTTTCTTTTACTTTAAATTTGTTAAAGTTTGTTCCTTTTATATGTATTGCTTTAGATTTTCTTGTTAAATTCTTTTGGTTTCATGTTATTTACGTTTTTTTTTGCAGAAACATCTCAACTTTCATATTTTTCTTAAGCTTAACTTTCACGGCTACTTTGTATTGTATGAACTTACCTGGAAAAACAGTACTGGTTTAGATGTTAGGGACTATTCAATGATTTTCCCTTTTCCTCGTATATGCTCTGACTATTGTAAATCTTGATCTAAATCATAATTTAACTCAGTTATCCATTCTAAATATCACTTAATAGCATAATAAAGTTATGTAATAGTTCAATTTCATTTAAGGAACAAATCCTAGAGTTTTTTATTTCTTTCAATTTAATCCCTAGAATCGAAAATGTCATAACTCTCAAATTTAAGCTTTGATTTTGAAATTGATCTCAATTCCATCCTTCACAGTCCATTGGAACCCACATTTTTAGAATTTTCATGTAATTTTCAACTTTATTACATTTTAGTCCCTAAGTTTGAAACTACCAACTTTTACTTTACAAACTAGCCCATTAACATATCTAAGCTTGAAAACTAACAAAATAACCACAAAAGCTTAAAGAATACTCTTATGGAAACTTTTATAAACTTTAAAAATTTCACAAAATAGTCTCTGGGTTAGCTAAATCAAGCTCTCAGGATTCCAAAAACATAAAAATTACAAGAAACGGGCTAAAATTCACTTACCAAATTGAATAACAAAGTTTGGAAATTGAAAACCTAATTTTTCTCTTCTCCCTTTTGTATGGACGATAAATATGAGCGCTATGCTCATTTTTTTTCTATTTAGTATTTATACCAATTTTAACCCTTAATTAAGCATGTTTAATTTAACTAACATTTATTAACTTAACATAATCTTCATTAAGCCAAAGTTGGTGGATGATGGCATCATCATCCACTAGCCATTAATTAAAATAAGTTTAATTTTTCTATTGGCACTCAATAAATTAAAATTTTAATTTTCTTTTTGGCACTCAATGAATTAAATTCTTTAGCAAATAGACTTTTGCAACTTTTACTATTTAATTATTCATCCTTAATTGACTATATAATAAAATAGATTACTGCACCAAAATTCAATATTATACTAAAATAAACTTGTAAATATTAAATAATAGTATTAACTGACTCGATCATCAGAATACGGGTTGTTACATGTTTGTAGGATCTATGTTTAGATTACATGTTATTTAATCGTAGTTGCTTCAGCAACGACTGTAGCATTCCATAACTCAGACTCGAATATCAAGTCGTGTGAAGGGTGTTATATTAATCATAAAATCTCAAAGTGTCACATAAAGGATTTTCACCTTAACAAAACAAAACCTAGTAATCTTATATGAGCAAACACTTAGTCGAATTTCTAGATATTAGGCAAAACAAGACTAGGTACTACGCAGAGCTAGCAAGTCATCCTTTTCTAGAATGAAAACCAAAGAAGATGGTGGTTGGTAAAACCAAAGAAGATGGTGGTTGGTAAACCCAACCCTAATCCACATATCCTTTTTTGCATGCTTAGCTACCTAATCCACAGCTTTGTCAGCATCACTTTAGATCCCCTGGATTAAAAAGTTGTTGAGTTGATTCCTCAAATCGTCAAATGTTCTAAGAATCTGTTACAGCTTCCAATTTCTATCAGTCTTCTTTTTTTTAATTTAATTAGCAACAATTAGAGAATCAAACTCTAATATCACATTTTTCCCATTCATTTTTAATAGAAAACTCAACCCCTTTAGTGATAGCCAAGGCTTTTGCTATTTTAGCTTCATCAGCTCCATCAAGAACAGACCCTTTGCAATCTCTACAAAAAACACCAATTCCAACTTTCCCATCTTTTATATCCATCACACCATCATAATTAATTTTAATCTAGCCTTTAGGTGGTTTAACCCAAACTTATCCTTCCATAAAGGATTGCTTGATATCCATCCCAACCACATGTTCATATTTAAAGTTCAAATGCTCCTGAGTCATAGTCTGATTTTATAAATAGCACCACTAATATCCACTTGTTTACCACATAGGATGACATCACAATGAATTTTCCAAATAATCCAGCATATAAAAACAGTAATAATTAAACCCTCAATGTGACCAGCATTCGTCAGAATATCAATGAACCAACAATCAAAAAAATGAATATGCTCTTTATAAATTCATAAACCAAAGCAACATTGAAACCAAATGCTCCAAACCTCATCACAACCGAAAAGGATATGTTCAATAGTCTCTTCCTCAATCTAATATAGAGAGCATAATTGGCTTGCAAGCATTTTATTCTCCAAAGATTGACTTTCGATGGGATAGCATTAGAGTAGAGTTTCTAAAAGAAAATTTTTAGTTTGCTAGGAACTTTCATCTTCCAGAGGGCATTTCATACTTTAGTATCAACACTATGAGAACTTGAAGGCTTCACCACCAACTTACTCCTACTACTCTTCCTTAAAACATGGTAGCCCAATTTGACAATATAAAATCTTCTTTTTTTTTTTTATTGAACGACCTTACCTATCTATCATCCTCCTAAGTGTTATAAACTAGGATCTTCAATATTTTAGCAAGCATTTTATCATCAATCCAACAAGAAACAGTAGACAAATACTGTAAGAGCCCGATTGTCAGTGGCATGGAAACATGTTGTTTCGGAACCCCATTTCCGTAAATCGGGTTCATAAATATTAAATATGAATATTTAAAAAGATGGTATAAAATAATATTTATGTTGGGCCGATTAATTTTTTCTATTAATTTCTTAATTAAGGTACAAGGACTAAATTATAAAAGTTCAATCGCTATAGATTTTTAATTCGCCAAAGACTTTGGGACTTAAATAGAAATTAGACAAAGGTTCAAAATGGTAATTAAACCATTTTGAAGAATTAGTGTTTTATTATGGATTAAGTTAATAAAGTATGATTAAATTAATTTAATTAGGTGATTAAGGATTTAATTAAAGTTTATATAACAAACATTAGTGGAATTTGTTCATATTTTCTCTTCTTCAACCATCTAAAATTATGAAAACAAAAGGGAGAATTGTTTTCAAAGCTTTGAACAATCGAATATCAATTTTAAGGTGAATTCCAGTCATTTTATTTTAATTTTTATGTTTTTGATGTCATGGGGGCATGATTTAGCTAGCCCATTTACCAATTTGTAAAACTCTTAAATTTTTTGAAAGTTTCCATTGTTGATTTTTGAAATAATTAGGCTTGAATTTGATAAATTTTAAGCTTAGATTATGAAAAGGACTAGATTGTAACATTTAATTGTTAGTTTTGTACATAAGGACTAAAGTGATTAAAATATAAAATTATCATGAAATTTTGGTATAAATAGAAAATAGAGGGTCCCTAATGAATGTATGTAAAGTAAAATTTTAAATCAAGGCTAAAAATTGAAAGTTATGGCTATTTCGAATTCAGGGACTAAATTGAATAAAATGTAAAATTTTAGGGGTATGGAAAAGTGAAATTATATAGGTTCATTCATGTCATGGCATAATATGAAAATTTTTAGTATTCATGGATTGTATAAAATAATTGTTTAGATAAAGAACTGGATCAAAGCGGATTTAATCATGGAAAAGTTAAAATTGTTGATTAGTCCCTAAGTAATCAACTTGTTTGGTGTTTTGATTAGGCAAGTTCATATAGTATTTATTAACTTAGGTTGCTATTTATTTTATTTGTATATATATATATGCTTGATTGTGAATTGATATGAAAGGCTAGAATTGAATTGGCTTGAAAATGTAAAGTTAATAATGATCGCCGAAATTTTTTTCTGCTGCGCTATTGGGATAAGGGAATAATCCCATTTTGATATATATTATATTAAGGAAAATAAAAGGAAATATAACCCCTTGATGTTTTATGGTTACCAAGTGAAAATATAAAACAGAATGTCCAGCAACCATTTTAAAAATAAGACTCTCTAAAAAGTTCAAGAGGTTGTTGGTGTTCGTTCTTTGACTGGCTGGATTACGTAGAGGCTGAGATGTTACTGTTGTGGCTTGGAATTGAGATCTCTGAAGGGGACCTATCAACAATGTTATTCGTTTTTTTTAACTAAGAAAGGTATATTTTTCAACCCTTGTTTCAACCTGATTCGTTTCTCGTGCATGGATCCATGGCTAATGATCGCTGGAATATTTTTTCTATTGCGCCACAGGGTGTACCAGCGATCCAACAGTGGTATCAAAGCCACTTGTACAATATGGATTCAAGATTAAATTTATTGGTTGATGCAATTGTATGAGATACATGTTGTTTAATATGATTTTCCTGATCTGTTTTATGTACATTTGATACTGTAATCAATTTAATAAACTATGTATGTAATATGTTTAACATATGTGATAACATGTTCCGCTCAGTCATTGATTAAGTGTTAATCATTGTGTTTAATGCTTACTAGATCTAATATATTATTTGTTAAGTGTTAACAGATCTATCATGGGGCGATAGGGTTTTTGTTATTTGAAGTTAATAGTTAACTTGCTAGTAATATTCGAAAATAAGGAAAAAAAAGTTGTTCCAGTAAGAACACTAATAGATCGAAAGTTTGAAAATATTCTATTTTTTATTAAAAAAATTTACAATCGATGATTTTTCTTTCCATAGAGATCTAAGTGCAATTCCTTACATACAATTAATATTTTATACGAATCAAATTCATATATTAATTTTAAGTAAGTTTTCTATTTGTGTACAGCAAGTTTGTACATATAATGTGTTCAATATTTAACCATGAAATTAAATTAATTCATGCGACAGCTAAATACAATACCAAGTTTATTTGGATTCTATTCGCTTCAACTATAGGGTGTGAACCCATAAGCTCTTGTAATATTAGTAGTAATACTAGAACATTTCTAATATTACAAGCAATGAGTGGCATCTAGCAATGCATCATTGCTACCCAAGTTATAAGAAGTCATGATTTGACATAACCTTTCTATGACAATTTTTCATGTATTATATATTTTTATCCTTAATATCTAAAATGGGCACAAGTCATGGAATAGTCACACTTGCATTGTCTAATATCATATTTCTTGATATTCTAAGTAGATTATAATAAACAAATAAATGTGATATCTTATATCAACTTATTCAAGCATGGTCATGCATTTCTAGTCTCTCTTTATCAAGAGGCCTAAGATATTGCTCTCATTATGTAGGAGGGACAAATCATACGTTGATCAATCATCTCCAACTACATAGATTATGGCATACCCAACATCAGTCTTTATAGTATAACCTATTATGGTAGACGTTTGACTGTGTCAAAATATATAACTCACGATGTTGGGACAATGATGATCTCAAGTATAAGGATCATATACATAGCTATCACTATGAGTAATGTTGTGACTATTACATAATAATCTAAGAAACATACTCATTGTGTGTCAGTCTAGTAAGTTGTTCTCTACCACATACTTATGTATCAATTTTGACATCTCTATGTCAATGACAACACTTTGTCATCAATCAACTACACAATAGTCTCAATGCATTATCATTGTCCAAGGCTACATAATACTTGACTAAGGACCTTTTAACAATAATCATATTATTATCAAAACTTTATTATTAACCAGTTTATTTATACACATAGAAAAATAAACTGAAATAACAATAGTAATTCCTTATATTAACAAACAAGGTAAAATGAGTATGTGATTACTGTAACATCCCTAACTCGTATCTGTCACCAGAATAGGGTTCTAGAGCATTACCATAAAATCGTAACCTAAAACATTCATTTCCAACCATTATATAAATCATAGCATAATTCATTCAAACACATGCATATCATCCTTTATTCGAGCCCTCGAGACCTTAAAAACACTTTTAAAATGATTCAGAACTAAATTGAGAACATATGAAACCTTAAGGAAAAAGTTGGAAAAATTCACACTGTAAGGGTCACACAGCCATGTGGCCAAGCCATGTGACTCACACGGCTGAGACTGACACCCGTGTCTTAGGCTGTGTAACATTTGAAATAGGGACACACGGTCGTGTCCCAGCCCATGTTCGTGCTTGTGTAACTCTCTAACTTGGACCACATGGCCAAGCCACACACCCGTGTGCCAGGCCGTGTAACCTTTAGAATACAACCATTAATACCTACAGGGGACACACGGCTGTGTCGTATGGCCGAATGTCACACACGGCTAAGACACACGCATATGTCTTAGGCCGTGTGGACTAGAAATAGGCTAAATTCAAGACATTTCTTTCACCTAATTCAAGCACACCCTTACAAGCCATTTGCACATATGACCAATCCAAATGACCAAATTTCATTTATTCCATATATGGCACCTCAAAAGCAAGCATTCAACTTAACTACACATATGCATAATTGGTGACCTTGCTACCATTTTAAAACATACCATACTTAACTTATACCATGTCAATATAACTTACCATTTGAACTATTGTTCTCGTGCATCTCAAACACACATATACCTAAACTTATACATATTTGACCATAACTCATCCATATATATTTAGTTTAATTCCATACTAAGTTATACCATAACTAACCACATTGAACTACAACCAACATATACCCAATTGGTCATTTTTCATACAAACACACTTAACTAAATTCCATATTCAAGCATACCTTAATTAATCATATTGCAAACATGACAAACTTACCTCTTTGGTCATAAAACCATGCATCAACTTAACCATATTAACACCAACCATCAAGATACCATAAGTACATTAACTGTAATAACACTTATACATACCAAAACAATAGTTAGATCATTTATACACAAATCCACCTATACATGTCATTATAACATTGATCAAGATATCAAAATCTACCAATATAATCACTGGATAGTGTGATAGATCTCTAACGAGCTTCCAAACTGATCAAGCTTTCGATAATCTGTAAAGTAAAGGGAAAATAACTATGTAAGCAATGAATGCTTAGTATGCTTGTATAAACTTTAAACATAATATTCCATTTTAGTAATGAACTTTATGGGGTAATTATAAACATATACCATCTTCACAAATTTTATCAAACTTTATAACCATCAACTCATAAATGAGCAAGTTCATCAATATCACATATATTTTTCATTCCTAACATAATAGGATTTAATAAGACTTTGAACCCTTCCATATACTTACTTTCCATTGCATTTACTCATATACTCACTTTCCATTGCATTTACTTACTTCTCATTGCACTTACTTACTTTAGCTTAAATAACAACATCAATTCACTAATTAGGATATTTGTTCATGAACTAGGTATATTCATCCATAGCATACGTAAATTTCTCACATATAAGTATATCATTCAACTCATCATTCCCTTTTATCATATTACATTTCAACTATGCACTTACCATTTCATTTCCTTTCCTCACATGTTTTATATGCATAATACACAAGACAATAGCATAACATTAACCATGGCCATAAACTAGTGCATTTCAACATAACTCTTTGGAATCAACTACATGATAAACCATTTTATAAGAAATTAAATACTTTGGTCCTTGCCACCCATTCAAGAACATAAGATCATTTCCATTTCAACACTTACCATTTCAATGCATAACTTTAAAGCTAGCATAATACAATCTAACCTGTAACAGCCCATTTTTAGTCAAATCACAGGACCACAAATTCAAAGTCAAAATAATTATTTTATTATTATTTTAATATTTTAATCATGATAATAAGTTTGTGTGAAATTTTCATTAAGAAATTTTATTGTTTAAATACTTAATTTGATAAAAAGGACTAAATCGCATAAACTGCAAAAGTGAAGTTCTATTAGCTAAAGGTGTCTAATAGCTATAGAAATTTAAATTAGAAGTTCTTATGTGATAAATAGACCATTAATTAAATATTTGATGATAATGGCTTGGCATAATTGAAATTTTGAATTAATATTAAGGTTAATTTTGAAATTTGGTAATTAAAGGTTAATTAAATAAAACAAAACCATTTTATCACCTATTATCATCTTCTCCAACCGATTTCTAGGGAAAAGAGAATCCATTTTCATCCTTTTCATTCGGCCAAGCTTTCTAGCTCAATAGGTAAGTAGTTTTTGTCCCGTTTTTAATGATTTCTATGTTTTTGAGATCATTGCAGCTTAGTCCAGCTAGCCCAGGGACTATTTTGAAAAATTGATAAATATTTTAGATGTTTCCATTAATTAATTCATGAGTATTTTGATGTTTAATGATAGATTTTGAATGTTTGATGATAGTTATACAAGTTTTGTTAAGTGATTTTTAGTGAAAATGCAAATTAGGGATTAAATTGTGAAATGTGGAAACTTTGTGGTCAAAATGTGAAATAAATGAAAATTTTAGGCTACTGTAAGCATGATAATATTCGACTAAGCATGGGTTGTGATGAAATTGAATGAATTTTGTTTTATGAGCCTAGGGACTAAATTATAAAAATGTTGAAATATTAGGAGAAAAAGTGTAAATGTGTTTTAATAAGTGTTTTGGATTAAATTGAATAGAGAGATAATTAAACAAGCTGAATTTGATATTATATAGATCAAGAAAAGTGAATTACGGACTTAGATCGGGGAAAGAACAAAGTCTCAGATTAGTTGACTCGTGTCATCGTTTTTATATCTGAGGTAAGTTCGTATGTTATAAGTTTCATTAAAAATGTATTTTATATGCTTTGATATTGCATAAACTGTGAATACAAGACTACGGATATGTTCGATGGTGATTTGATGATAATTCGACATTCAAAATCCCTGTTGAACCTTAGGAATAGATTAGGATACTAGTGACATGTCATTAAGGGATACATTGATTTGGCTTTGGGACATGATATTGGCACTTCGAGTGCGAGCTTCATTCATTTGGCTTCAGGCCATGATATTAGTACTTCAGGTGCGAGATACATTGAGTTGGCTTCGAGCCATGATATTATCACTTAGTGTGCGAAACTCCTGAGTATCCGACTTCTACTCTGAATGGTTCAACAGGTATATTAAAAATCTGAATTGGTGAGAAATAGATATGTATCGGTATAGATATGTACGAAAAACTATTTGAATAATGAGTTAAAGGAAGTTGAGAGCTTACGATCATTTATGTGGTTAAATTCTATGTTAACTTGGTGATTAATGTTTAAATGCAATTTATGTTACTTATTTTGAAATGTAAATGAATGGTGATATTTATTTCTTATTTTCATACGAGCTTACAAAGCTATAAAGCTTACATTATTTATTTTTCCATATTTTATAGTGATTTCTAAGCTAGCTCGGATTAGGGGATCGTCAGAGACTACATCACACTATCAAGCTATAAATTTGGTGCTTTTAAGTTTATGTTTTGAGTATATGGCATGCATAGGTATTTCAAGTCATTTTGATTATGGGTTGATAATGATTTTGGTCATGTTAAATGGCTTGTAAATGTATATGTTTTGATTTGTAAATATAGCCATGAGAGTTGGCTTAATTTGGTTGTTTTGGTTATGTACAAATATGTGCATATATGTTTTCTTTGTGAGTTCATGGATGAATAAATAATGCTTGTGAATTATAAAGATTAGGATGTTAAGTGGTTGATTTTAGAGTAGTTATATGATTGTGATTTTGATGCAAAATGATGCAAGTTTAGAAGTGTATAATTAGATGATTTATAAATGTGAATTTGGTATAAAAGGTATGGTATGTTTTTGTGGTTTGTGTGTATGAAGAATGAGAGAATAGAATGTGCATGAATTATGGTTGAATTGGTTGATTAAAATGCCTATTGATGTAATGTTTTGGAGTCAAATGGGTTAATATAGGTGTGCACATGTTTAGGTGGCAAAATGGCTTGGTAAATAGCCTATTTTTGTCCACACGGGCAGAGACATGGGCGTATGTCTCAGCCGTGTGTGACACACGGTTATGTTACACGGCCGTGTGCCCCCTAGTGTTGAAATTAAAATCAAGTCAGTATGCTCCAGACGACCTTACACACGGGCGTGTGACTTGGCCATGTGGCATAAGTCAGTGTACCCTATAGGTTTGGCACTGCCTAGCACACGACCTAACACACGGGCGTGTATGGCCAGTTTTAGAGCACACGAGCTAGCCACACATGCGTGTTTTTTGGTTGTGTGGCCCAATTCAAAGAGTTACACGGGGTCAGACACGGTCTGGGACATGGCCATGTGATCCCATTTCGTGTGTCCACACGGCCTATGACATGGACATGTCTGTTGGCCGTTTGAGACACACGGTCGAGCCACACGGACGTGTCTGTTGGTCGTGTAAGACACACGGATGTGTCTGTTGGCCGTGTGAGACACACGGCTGGGCCACACGGGCGTGTGTCCCCTATTTTGGAAAAATTTTCTTAAGTGCTCAAACAGTTCCCAAAGTTATCAGTTTAGTCCCGAACCACTCCTACTGTATGTTTGGCCTTTATAGGCTCGTATTAAGGATGAAATGTTGAGTTGTGAATGAATTGTATATGAATTGACTAAATGCATGTGAAATGTATGTTTAAATGAGTTGTAAGTTCGGTAATGCTCAGTAACCCTATTCCAACGTTGAATACGGGTGAGGGGTGTTACTTTTATTGCTATCAGAGCTACAGTTTAGTTCATTCTCGGACTAACGTAGCATGTGTAAGTGTTTAGCTATACATGCCATATATAACTTGTGATAGTGTGATAACTCCTGACAATTTAAACTGTGTTTTCATATAGTAAATGGATCCCAATCGAGCTGTAGCTGATGATGTAGAAAGAATGCGCCAGCTCCCACTCAAGAGGCAGCGCCGTCTGATTCTAGACCTGTATCGAGTAGTCACGGGAGAGAGGCTAAAGAAGCCTTTTTCCAAATTATGAGTGACTAGTTTACAGAGTTTATACGAACAAATCCAGTTGTTTAACAACCTCCACCCCCACCTAATCCTCAACCGGTTCTCATAGCTCCTCAAGTTGTAGAACTTCAACGGTTGAATAAGCCACCAGTTGATAAAATCCGTAAGTACGGGGCTGAAGAGTTCAGAGCTACTGTTGATGATGATCCTAAGAAAGCTGAATTTTGGCTTGAAAACACTATTCAGGTATTTGATGAGTTGTCGTGTACAACAGCCGAGTGTTTATAGTGTGCCATATCGTTATTAAAGGACACTACATACCCATGGTGGAATACTCTAGTATCAGTGGTACCAAGAGAAAGAATGACCTGGGAATTCTTTCAAACTGAGCTCCGAAAGAAATGCATAAGTCAGAGATTTCTCGATCAAAAGCACAAAGGGTTTCTAAAATTAAGATAGGGCTGTATGATTGTGACTGAGTATGAAAGAGAATTCGTACGGTTGAGGAAGTATGCTCAAGAGTATGTTTCTACCGGAGAAATTATGTGTAAACAGTTCGTTGATGGGTTGAATGAGGATATTAAACTTCTATTAAGAATTCTAGAATTAAAAGAATTTGTTGTCCTGGTTGATAGAGCTTACAAAGTCGAGGAGCTTAGCAAAGAAAAGATAAAAGCAGATTCAGAGGCTAGAGACTCGAGAAAAAGATCGATGAATAAGCCATATCAGTCTTTGTCAAAGAAATTCAGAGATTCGTTCAATCGTCTAAATGCTTTAATTGGGTATTCGAGTAGAGATCGTGGAAAATAATACTCAAGTCTTAAAACTCAAGCTACATCAGTATCGAGTATTGGTAATGTGAGAAACAATAAACCAGAGTGTCAACAGTGTGGGAGACGACATTTTGGAGAATTTTGGAATAAAAGTAATAAGGCTTGCTTCAGATGTGGTTCACCAGATTATTTTTTTCGTGGTTGTCCTGAGTTAGCTGCCAAAGATCAATTTCAAAATGCAAGACTCGGTAACACAACCACTAGAGGGAGGCCACCAAAAAATGCGAGAAGTGTGACCAGTAGTAAAGGTGCAACAAAAGACTCTGCTATGAGATCCAAGGCCAAAGCACCTGCTAGAGCTTACGCAATTTGCGCTCGCGAAGAGGCGTCGTCACCTGATGTTATCACCAGTACATTTTCTCTTTTGACACTAATGTGATTGCATTAATTGATTCTAGATTGACTCATTTGTATATCTGTATGAATTTAGTGTTTAGTAAGAATTTACCTGTTGAGTCTACTAAGTTTGTGATTAAAGTATCGAACCCTTCAGGCAAGTATGTTCTAGTTGATAAAGTTTGCAAGAACTGTCCTTTAATGACTCGGGGTTACTGCTTTCTGGTTGATTTGATGCTTTTTTCCATTTGATGAGTTTGATGTAATTCTGGGTGTGGATTGATTGATTCTGCATGATACCGTTGTAAATTGTAGACGAAAGATCATTGAATTGAAATGTCAGAATAATGACATCCTTCGAATTGAATCAGATGAGTCGAGTGGATTACCTATTGTGATTTCATCTATGTCAGCTCAAAAATGTGTGAGAAAAGGTTGTGAAGCTTATCTTGCCTATATACTGGATACAAAGGTGTCAGAATCGAAGATTGAATTAGTACCAGTTGTTTGTGAGTATCCGGATGTATTATCAGAAGAATTGCCAGGGTTACCACCAATAAGAGAGGTTGAATATTGAGTTAGTACCTGGAACTTCTTCGATATCAATAGCTCCATACAGAATGGCTCCGACAGAATTGAAAGAGTTGAAATCTCAGTTGCAAGAGTTAACAGATAGAGGTTTTGCACGACCAAGTTTTTCACCCTAGGGTGTGCCAGTATTATTTGTAAAGAAGAAAGACGGGTCAATGAGAATGTGTATTGACTATCGACAGCTCAAAGAGATTACAATAAAGAACAGGTATTCATTGCCGAGAATAGATGTTTTATTTGATCAGCTGAAAGGCACAACAGTGTTTTCAAAGATTGATCTACGGTCTGGTTATTATCAATTGCGAGTGAAAGATGCAAATGTGTCAAAAACTGCGTTCAAAACGAGGTATGAACATTAGGAATTTCTTGTTATGCCTTTCGAATTAACTAATGCTCCTGCAGTCCTTATGGATTTGATGAACCAGATTTTTAGATAGTATTTAGACAGACTCATTGTTGTGTTCATTGACAACATTCTGATCTATTCACGATATGAGTCTAAGCAAGCCGAACATTTGAGAATTGTGTTACAAACCTTGAGAGATAAGCAACTGTACACTAAATTCAGCAAATGTGAGTTTTGGCTCCGAGAGGTTAGATTTCTAGGACACATTGTTTCAGCAGAAGGTATACGAGTTGATTCGAGCAAGATTTTTACAATTGTTGATTGAAAACCACCGAAAAATGTATATGAAGTCAGAAGCTTTCTGGGGTTAGCTCGTTATTATTAACTTTTTCTTAAAGGGTTCTCGATTATTGCTACACCTATGACCAGATTGCTACAAAAAGATGTGAAATTCGAGTGCTCCGAGAAACGTCAAAGGAGTTTTGACTAGTTGAAAGCATTGTTAACTGAGGCACCAGTGTTGGCTCAACCTGAGTTGGGTAAAGAATTTGTGATTTATAGTGACTCGTCATTGAATAGTTTGGGTTGCATTTTGATGCAAGAAGGAAAAGTCATAGCTTATGCCTCTAGACAATTGAAACCGCATGAAAGAACTATCCGACGCATGATTTAAAATTGGCCGCTATTGTTTTCTCATTGAAAATTTGGCGACATCATTTGTACGGTGAAAAGTGTCATATCTTTACTGACCATAAAAGTTTAAAATATATAATGACTCAGAAATATTTGAATTTACAACAACAGAGATGGCTCGAGCTATTGAAAGATTATGAGTTAGTAATTGATTATCATCCAGGGAAAGCAAGCGTAGTTGGGGATGCTCTAAGTAGAAAATCTTTATTTGCTTTGCGAGCAATGAATACACAGTTAGCCTTGTCTGGTGATGGTTTGATTTTAGCTGAGTTAAAAGCTAAACCAGTGTTTCTTCAGTAAATTTTTGAAGCTCAAAAGTGTTACAATGAGTTGTAAGCTAAAAGAGTGTAATGTGAGTCGACTAATGATTCAGAATATCAGCTCAAATCTGATGATTGTTTAATGTTCTGAGGTAGAATCTGCATACCAAATAATCTCGAGCACATTCAGAAAATTTTACACGAGGCACATAGTAGTTATTTATCTGTTCACCCAGGGAGTACCAAAATGTACAATGATTTGAAACAACTATATTGGTGGTCGGGAATGAAACGAACATTTCAAAATTTGTATCGAGATGTTTAGTGTGTCAGCAAGTTAAAGCAGAGCATCAAGTGCCTTCGGGATTGCTACAGCCTGTGATGATATCAGAGTGGAAATGGGATAGGGTTACAATGGACTTTGTATCAGGATTACCCCTGTCTCTGAAAAAGAAAGATGTTATTTAGGTTTTCGTTGATCGACTGACGAAGTCTGCACATTTCATCCCGGTGCGTATAGATTATTCACTTGATAAATTGGTTGAATTATACATATCTGAAATTGTTAGATTGCATGGGGTGCCAGTTTCGATTATTTCAGATAGATACCGGAGATTTACATCGTGATTTAGAAAGAAATTGCAAGAAGAAATGGGCACGAGGTTGAATTTTAGCACAGCATTTCATTCATAAACTGACGGTTAATCTGAGAGAGTAATATAGATTCTCGAAGATATACTTCGTTGTTGTGTATTAGAGTTTGAAGGCAATTAAGAGAAATATTTTTCGTTGGTTGAATTTACGTATAATAACAGTTTTCAATCGAGTTTAAAGATGGCACCGTACGAAGCTTTATATGGCCATAAATTCCGAACTCCATTGTATTGGACTGAGCTGAGTGAGAAGAAGATTCACGGGGTTGATTTGATCTGAGAGACTGAAGAAAAAGTGAAAGTAATTCGCGACAGTTTAAAAGCAACTTCAAATCGACATAAATCATACGCGGATTTGAAACGTAAAAACATTGAATTTCAGATCGGTGATAAAGTATTTCTAAAAGTATCTCCATAGAAGAAACTCCTTCAATTTGGTCGTAAAGGTAAATTGAGTCCGTGTTTCATCGGGTCGTACGAGATCATTGAAAGAATAGGGTCAGTGGCATATCGACTAGCTTTACCGACTGAGTTAGAGAAAATCCACAATTTGTTTCATGTGTCGATGTTGTGTCGATATACATCGAATACTTCACATGTAATTTCTCCGGCAGAGATTGAAATTCAACCTGACATGACTTACAACGAAGAACCGATCAGAATTTTAGCTCGAGAGATTAAACTGTTGAGAAATAAAAGCATAGCTTTAGTAAAAATTTTGTGGCAACGTTACAATGTCGAAGAGGCTACGTGGGAACCCGAGAAAGCTATGAAAAAATAGTACTCTAACCTAATCACTGGTAAGTTTTTCGCGGACGAAAATCCTAAGGGGAGGAGAGTTGTAACAGCCCAGTTTTAGTCAAATCAGAAAAGTGGTTTTGGGACCACAAATCCAAAGTCAAAATAATTATTTTATTATTATTTTAATATTTTCAGCATGATAATATGTTTGTGTGAAATTTTCGTTAAGAAATTTTATTGTTAATGCTTAATTTGATAAAAATGACTACATCGCGTAAAGTGCAAAAGTGAAGTTTTATTAGCTAAAGGTGTCTAATAGCTATAGAACTTTAACGTAGAGGTCCTTATGTGATAAATAGATCATTAATTAAATATTGGATGATAATGGCTTGGCATAATTGAAATTTTGAATTAATATTAAGGCTAATTTTGTAATTTGGTAATTAAAGGCTAATTAAATAAAACAAAATCATTTTATCACCTATTATCATCTTCTCCAACCAATTTCCAGGGCAAAGAGAAGCCATTTTCATCTTTTTCATTCGACCAAGCTTTCTAGCTCAATAGGTGAGTAGATTTTGTCCTGTTTTTAATGATTTCTATGTTTTTGAGATCGTTGCAGCTTAGTCTAGCTAGCCCAGGGACTATTTTGCAAAAATTTTAAAGATTTTAGATGTTTCCATTAATGAATGCATGAGTATTTTGATTTTTAATGATAGATTTTTAATGTTTGATGATATTTGTACAAGTTTTGTTAAGTGATTTATAGTGAAAATGCACATTAGGGATTAAATTATGAAATGTGGAAACTTTGCGGTTAAAATGTGAAATAAATGAAAATTTTGGGCTGGTATAAGTAGGGTAAATATTCTTCTAGGCATGGCTTGTGATGAAATTGAAGGAATTTTGTTTTACGAGCCTAGGGACTAAATTGTAAAAATGTTAAAATATTAGGGGAAAAAGTGAAAATGTGCTTTAATGAGTGTTTTGGATTAAATTGAATAGAGAGATAATTAAACAAGCTGAATTTGATATTATATAGATCAAGAAAAGTAAAATACGGACTTAGATCGGGGAAAGAACAAAGTCTCAGATT
This sequence comes from Gossypium anomalum, assembly GCA_025698475.1. Lineage (NCBI taxonomy): Eukaryota > Viridiplantae > Streptophyta > Magnoliopsida > Malvales > Malvaceae > Gossypium > Gossypium anomalum. The sequence goes on from CM046961.1 coordinate 17,917,235, forward strand.
AGTTGACTCGTGTCGTCATTTTTACATCTGAGGTAAGTTCGTATGTTACAAGTTTCATTAAAAATGTATTTTATATGCTTCGATATTGCATAAACTATGAATACGAGACTACGGATATGTTCGATAGTGATTTGACGACAATTCGGCATTCGAAATCTCGGTTGAACCTTAGGAATAGATTAAGATACTAGTGACATGTCATTAGGTGTAACAGCTCGTTTTTAGTCAAATCAGAATAGCGGTTTTGAAACCACAAATTCAAAGTCAAAATAATTATTTTATTATTTTGTTAAATTTTCCAGCATGACAGAATTATTGTGTGAAAGTTTCGTAAGGAAATTTTATTGTTTGAATGCTTAATTTAGTAAAAAAGACTAAATCGCGTAAAATGTAAAAGTATTGTTCTATTAGTTAAAGGTGTCAAATAGCTTTGGCTTTTAAATATGGTGGCCTCAAATGGTAATTAAACCATTTGAAAGGTGAGTGGACAATTTTGGAAAACCATCATTTGATTTTAATGGTTTTATACTAAGGTTAATTAGGTAATATATGAATTAACATATAATAAATAAAATCAAAATAAAATGTTATCATCTTTGTCATTCTTTCAACCGAAAATTTAGAAAAGAAAATGCTTAAGGAAGCCATTAGGGTTTGGCAACTTCAAGCTTGAATTGGTAAGTGTTTTTTACTCGATTTTTAATGATTTCTATGTTTTTGAGATCGTTGCTTCGTATTCTAGCTAGCCCATACCTTAAATTTTGAAACTGTTAAAGATTTAACATGCTTCCATTGTTGAATGTTTGAGTAATTTGATGGTTGATGATTGATTTTGAATAGTTGTTAATAGTTAAACTAGTTTTGTAAAGTGATTTTTGACAAAACTGTCAAAAAGGGATTGATTTGTTAAAATGTAAAATGTCATGGTTAAAAGTGTGAATAAATTGAAAATATGGGCTGCTAGTAACATGTATTAAATTTGGTTAAGCATGGGTTTCTACTAAATTGCATGAATTTGCAATTTTATGTGATAAGGACTAAATTGTGAAAAATGTGAAAGTTTAGGGGCAAAAATATAAATATGCCTTAAAGAGTGTTTTGGACTAAATTGAATGAATAGATGATTAAATAAGTTAATTTTGAATATATTTAGATCCTGAAAAGCGAAATACGGACTTGGATCTAGGAAAAGATAAAGTTATCAACTAATTAACTCGATTCGTTGTTTTCACATCCGAGGTAAGTTCGTATGTGATAAGCATTGTTACAATCATGTTTTAAATGTTTGATATTACATAAATTGTGTTTATGAACTTATAGTCATGTTTGAAGACGATTCGAATATATATGGCACTTAGTGTGCATTCAAAGAAAGCTTCGGCTATATTTGGCACTTAGTGTGCGATTTGGAATGGCTTCGGCTATATATGGCACTTAGTGTGTGAGACTGAGATAGCTTTGGCTACGTAAGGCATTTAGTGTGCGAGATTATAATAGCTTCGGCTATATATTGGCACTTAGTGTACGAGATATCGAGTATTCGACAGTATTCCGAAAAGGTATGAGTTCATTACAAAATTGTACATGTATGTACATGTAAAATATGAAATTCAAATAGAAGAAATTATGAATTTGCATATAAACATATGATTGAGTATATGGAAGGTTTTTTGTTATCATGAACTATATGTTATGTGTTTCAAATTGATTATTTGTGTATTATGATTTGTTGAGTATATTTCTTACGAACTTACTAAGCTTTATAGCTTACTTTGTTTATTTTTCTATGTTTTATAGTCTTTCGAAGCTAGCTCAAATTTGGGGATCGTCAAAGACTTCATTGCACTATCAAACATCTATTTTGGTACTTTTGAAGTTATGTATATATGGTATATGGCATGTATAGGCTTGAGTACTTTTGAGCATGTTTGATGAACATGTAATTATAGGGCATTTGAGTTGGCTTATGCTAATGAATTTGTTAATGTATTAGGTTTTGTAAATGGCTTTGTTTTGAGTTAGGTAATTGACCTATATTGAGTGAATAAAGTTGAATTGATAATACATGTCGGAATGGTTTAACCATCTAAATTATATATGTGAATTATGTCTAGTAAAACAAGTTGAGTTGATAGGTACTTGAATAGGTAAATGACATTGAATTGATTACTGAAATGGTTGAAACGAATATAGTATGATTGTGTATTGGTTGATGACTTTTGGCTGCATATTTGTGTCTTAAAATGGTGCCAATTGGGCTTCTATAAGTATGTGTAAAATAGGTGGCAACATGGCTTAGTAGATGGCCTATTTTTGTCCACATGGGCGTTTGTCTCAGCCGTGTGTGACACACGGTCATGTTGCACGGCCGTATGTCCCCTGGTGTTGAAATTAAAATGAAGTCAGTATGCTCTACACGGTCTCACACACGAGCGTGTGACCAGCCGTGTGGTATAAGTTAGTATACCCCCTAATTTGCACACAGTCCAACACATGGGCATGTGACTTGGCTGTGTTGCATAAGTCAGTATACCCTACAGGTTTGGCATGGCCTAGTATATGGCCTGACACACGGGCATGTGTGGCCACTTCGAAGGGCACACGGGCTAGACACACGGACGTGTGGTTGGCCGTGTAACGCAAGTCAGTATGTACCTCTTGTTTTCACACGGCTTGTGACACGGGTGATAAACACCAAATTATACATATTGTTACCCCAAATACTTAGCATATTTATGGATGTTTACTATTAGATTTGTGGATTTTGTGCTCTTAATCTGTTTATTTCATGTTTTGTACTCAGGAGAGCACCAAGAGTCAAAAGGAGCCAAAAACGAGCTTAAAAGAGACAAAAATGATCAAATTAAGAAGATCACACGGCCTAAGCCTTGCCACACGAGCTGCTCAAATGCCCGTGTCTGTCGAGGGTGTCGTCCAAGGATTTCACGATTCATACGGCCTGGCAACCACGTAACACGGAGGTGGCACACGGGCGTGTCCCTTTTTCAAAGAGTGGTATTTTACATGAAAAAAGGATACTTAGGGAAGAAAAAAGCCAATCCAAAGCCTATATAAACACCCTAAGTATGACCTACTAAGGGGAAAGCGAGAACCTCTCTGGAACACGAAACCACATGCCAGGAATTACTTGAAGGAAGCCAGACGATCCATCCCAAAAGCCGAAGCTACTCCAAGACTGAAGATTTCTCTCAGAATCCTTTCAAGAGTTTTAGAGTTTTCTTCATGTTTTGTTATTTTCATACTTTTGAGATGTATTCTTATTTCATTATGAACTAAAACCCTTAGATACCTAAGGGGGATGAAACCTATGATGGATCTTGTTGTTATCTGAACTATATGATAAATACTTGATTTGTTCTTAATTATGTGTTTCTAATGCTTGAGTTAATATTTTGGGTATTGACTCATAATCTAATGTGCTTATGCAGAGGAGGAATAGACCCTGCCTAAGAGTAGACTTGGCATAATTAAGCGGAGTTGATCGAACGCCTAGAGATAGGGTTACGAGATTTTGCCAGATTAGGGTGAAACCTAATAAGGGAGTCCATAGATCGATTTACTGCTTCCCTAGGAGTTTTAATTAGAAAGAGATTTCAATTAATTCAACTGAGAGTTAGGCGTTATTAGTCTCGAAAGAGATAATAATGTAGGTTAGGGAGTCTCACGGATCAAGTCAAGTGAATAAATCATCTGGTTCAGAGTCAGATAACAAGTGAAATCTAGGTGGATTCCTCCTTGGGTGTCGTCTTTATCAATTGCTTCTCTTCAAGTCTTTTCCCAAATTTTCTCTTCGCTTTAATTAAATTAGTTAATTAGATTAGATAATTAGTTTAATAAACAAACCCTTTTCTTCCTAGGCTAGATAATAAAAAGATAGTTATTACTAGTACTTTTGGTTCCCTTAGGTACAATATCCCGGTCTTGCCATTACTATACTATTGTTCGATAGGTGCGTTTGCTTTTTCGTCGTGATAATAGTTAGTCTAGGTTTGATCTTTATTATAAATATCTATTACTTGTTACGAATCACGCGATCAACGGGCGTGTCTGGAGGTCGTGTGAGACACACGGTTCGTCCACACGGGCGTGTGTCCTCTATTTTTAAAAAAATTCAAAGTTTTTTGAAAGTCTTATAAGTTATCAGTTTAGTCCCGAACCACTCCTAAAGCATATTTATGGCCTTGTAGGCTATTATAAGGGACAATTAGAGCTACAATTTAGTCGATTCTATGACTAACGTAGCGTATGTGAGTCTAGCTATACATGCCATATTTATAAACTGAGATAGTGTGATGACTCCTGAAGTTTTAAATTGTATTTTCATATAGTAATGGATCCCAATCGAGCTATAGCCGATGAGGTTCAGAGTAATGCGCCTGCTCCCGTGCAAGGGACAGCGCCATCTGATTCTGGACCCGTGACGGGAAGTCAGGGAGGAGAGGCTAAAGAAGCCTTTTTCCAAATGACGAACGAATAGGTCACTCAATATATTCGAACAAACCCAACTGCTCAACAACCTCCACCCACTCCTAATCCCCAATCAATACCTGTAGCTCCTCAAGGAGCCGGGCTTTTAAGATTAAATAAGCCTCTAGTTGACAAGATCCGCAAACACGAGGCTGAAGAGTTAAGACTAATGTTGATGATGATCCTGATAGAGCCGTTTTTTTCTTGAAAATACGATCCGAGTGTTTGTTGAACTTTTGTGCACGCCAGTTGAATGTTTAAAGTGTGTTGTTTCACTATTGAAAGATACAACATATCAATGGTGGAATACCTTGGTGTCTGTAGTACCGAAAGAGCGAGTGACTTGGGAATTCTTTCAGACGGAGTTCCGAAAGAAATATATAAGTCAGCAGTTCCTTGATCAAAAGCATAAAGAGTTTCTAGAGTTGAAACAAGGTCGAATGACCGTGACAGAGTATGAAAGAGAATTTGTAGGTTGAGAAAGTATGCTCTGGGATATGTTTCCACTGAAGAAATCATGTGCAAGCGATTTGTAGATGGGTTGAATAAAGACATTAAACTTCTCGTTGGAATTTTAGAACTAAAGGAATTTGTTGTTTTAGTAGACAGAGCTTGCAAAGCCAAGGAACTTAGCAAAGAAAAGAGAAAGGTTAATTCAGAGGCAAGAGATTTGAGGAGGAGATCGATGAGTAAACCTTACCATTCCTCGTCGAAGATACCCAGAGATTATTTTAATCGACAGATCACTTCAACGGGATATTCCAATAGAGATCGCGGATAGCAATACACCAGTCCTAAAGCTCAAGCTACATCGGTATCTAGTGTTGGCAACGTGAAAGATGTTAAACCTGAATGTCAACAGTATGGAAGATGGCCTTTTGGAGATTGTTGGATGAAAAATAATAATAGAGCTTGTTACAGTTGTGGTTCACGAGATCATTTTATCCGAGATTGTCTTAAATTATATGAAAAAGATAAATCTCAGCATGCAAGATCGAGCAATACGACAATGAGAGGGAGACCACCAAGAAATACGAAAAATGTATCCAGTGGTAGAGGTGTGATGAGAGATTCTACTATGAGATCTGAGGCACGAGCACCTGCCCAAGCTTATGCTATTCGTGCACGGAAGGAGCATCATCGCCAGACGTTATTACCAGTATTTTTTCTCTTTTCAATACTGATATAGTTGCGTTGATATATCTAGGATCAACTCATTCATATATATGTATGAATTTAGTATCTAGTAAGACTTTGCCTGTAGAGTCTACTGAATTTGTGATTAGAGTATCGGACCCCTTAGGCAAATGTTTTTTGGTTGACAAAGTCTGCAAGAATTGTCCGTTAATGAATCGGGATTTCTGTTTTCTGGCTAATCTGATGTTGTTGCCATTCGATGAATTTGATGTGATTTTAGGTATGGATTGGCTAACGATGCATAATGCTATAGTGAATTGTAGACGAAAGGCAATTAAACTGAAATGTCAGAATAATGAGACTATTAGAATTGAATCTGATGATCTGAATAGTTTGCCAGTTGTGATCTCGTCTATGTTAGCTCAGATATTTGTGAGAAAGGGGTGTGAAGCTTATCTTGCCTATGTACTTGATACGAAAGTGACAGAAACAAAGATTGAATTTGTACCAGTTGTGTGCGAGTATTCAGATGTATTTCCCGAAGAGTCATCGGTTTGCCACCTATCAGAGAGGTTGAGTTTGGTATTGAATTAGTATCGACAACAACACCGATATCGATAGCTCCATATAGAATGGCTCCAACAGAGTTAAAAGAATTGAAAGCTCAGTTGCAAGAGTTGACAGATAGAGGTTTTGCTAGACTGAGTTTCTCTCCCTGGGGTGCACCGGTGTTATTTGTAAAAAAGAAAGATGGCACGATGAGAATGTGTATAGACTATCGACAACTCAACAAAGTGACGATCAAGAATAAATACCCTTTGCCACGAATAGATGATTTGTTTGATCAGTTAAAAGTAGCAACAGTGTTTTCAAAAATTGATTTGAGATCAGGTTATTACCAGTTGCGAGTTAAAGACTCAGATGTGCCAAAGACTGCATTTAGAACAAGGTACGGACACTACGAATTTCTTGTTATGCTTTTCGGACTAACAAATGCACTTGTTGTTTTTATGGACTTGATGAATCAGATTTTCAGGCCGTACTTAGACCGATTCGTAGTTGTGTTTATTGATGACATTTTGATTTACTCTCATGATGAATTTGAGCATGCCGAGCATTTGAGAATTGTGTTACAAACTTTGAAAGATAAATAGTTGTTTGCAAAGTTCAAAAAATGTGAGTTTTGGCTACGAGAGGTTAGTTTTCTGGGACATATAGTTTCAGCAGCGGGTATTCGATTTGACCCGAGTAAAATTTTTACGATTATAGATTGGAAGCCTCTGAGAAATGTATTCGAAGTCCGTAGTTTTCTCGGACTAGCTGGTTATTATAAATGATTTGTGAAAGACTTCTCGATGATTACGACTCCGATGACACGATTACTTCAAAAATATGTTAAATTTGAGTGGTTAGAAAAGTGTCAGCAGAGCTTCGAGCAGTTGAAAGCATTACTGATAGAGGCACCAGTTTAGTTCAACCTGAGTCGGGTAAAGAATTCGTAGTTTTCAGTGATGTATCGTTCAATAGCCTGGGTTGTGTTTTAATGCAGAAAGGCAAAGTTGTAGCTTATGTCTTGAGATAATTGAAGTCGTACGAAAAGAATTATCCGACGCACAATCTAGAGTTAGTCACGATAGTATTCGCATTGAAAATTTGGCATCTTTTCTTGTTTGGTGAGAAATGTCATATTTATACCAACCACAAAAGCTTGAAATATCTGATGACTAAGAAAGATTTGAATTTGTGATAGCGGAGATGGTTAGAATTGCTAAACGACTATGAATTAGTGATTAACTATCATCTGGGGAAAGCGAATGTAGTTGCTGATGCTTTGAGTCGAAAGTCCTTATTTGCTTTATGCGCTTTGAACACACAATTAGCTTTGTCTGACGACAATTTGATAGTAGCCGAGTTGAAAACGAGACCATTATTTCTACAGCAGATTTGTGAGGCTCAAAAATTTGATAATGAATTGCAAGTAAAACGAGCTCAGTGTGAGTTGACTTCTGATTCAGAGTTTCGAATAGGGTCTGATGATTATTTGATGTTTCATGATAGAATATATGTACCAAGAAATTTTGAGCTCATTTAGAGATTTTAAATGACACATATAGTAGTTGTTTATCAGTACATCCGCGAAGCACAAAAATGTTTAACAATTTGAAACAGCTTTATTGGTGGCACGGCATGAAACGAGATATCTCAGAATTTGTTTCAAAATTTTTGATTTGTCAGCAAGTCAAAGCTGAGCATCAAGTGTCGTCAGGTTTATTACAGCCTATTAAGATTCCTGAGTGGAAGTGGGATAAAGTAACAATGGATTTCGTATCGGGTTTGCTCTTATCTTTGAAAAAGAAAGATGCGATCTGGGTTGTTGTTGACTTATTGACGAAATCTACAGATTTCTCGCTTGATAAATTAGTTGAGTTGTATATTTCCAAAATTGTGAGATTACATGGTGTCCCCCTATCTATTGTTTCGGATAGAGATCCAAGATTTACTACGCGATTTTTGAAGAAACTGCAAGAAGGTTTGGGTTCAAAGCTGTATTTTAGCACTGCATTTCACCCGCAAACGGATGGTCAATCCGAATGAGTTATTCAGATACTTGAGGATATGTTGCGTTGTTGCATTCTTGAGTTTGAAGGTAGTTGGGAGAAATATCTACTGCTGATTGAATTTGCTTACAATAATAGCTTCCACTCAAGTATAAAGATGGCACCGTATGAAGCTCTATATGGTCGTAAATGTCAAACACCATTGTACTGGAGTGAGCTCAGCGAAAATAAGATTCACGGGGTTGATATGATCAGTGAGACTAAAGAAAAAGTGAAAGTAATTCGTGATAGTTTGAAAGCAGCTTCGGATTGATAGAAATCGTATGTAGACCTGAAAAGAAAAGATATTGAGTTCCAGATCGGGGATAAAGTGTTTTTGAAAGTGTCACCGTGGAAAAAGATGTTGCGATTTGGTCGAAAAGGGAAATTGAGTCTTCCATTCATCGAATCATATGAGATTACTGAGCCAGTTGAGCCAGTGGCATATCGGTTGTCCTTACTATCTGAGAAGATACATAATGTATTTCACGTATCGATGCTACGAAGATATCGATCAGATCCTTCACATGTTATTTCTGTAACTGAAGTTGAGATACAGTCAGATTTATCATATAGTGAAGAACCGATTCGAATTTTGGCTCGTGAGATCAAAGAGCTGAGAAATAAGAGAATCGCATTAGTGAAAGTATTATGGCATCGACACGGGGTTGAAGAAGCTACATGGGAACCCGAGGATGCTATGAGAAAACAATACTCGAGCCTATTCACTGGTAAGATTTTCGGGGACGAAAATACCTAATGGGGGAGAGTTGTAACAGCCCGTTTTTAATCAAATCAGAACAGTGGTTTTGAAACCACAAATTTGAAGTCAAAATATTTATTTTATTATTTTATTAAATTTTACAGCATGATAGAATTATTGTGTGAAAGTTTCGTAAAGAAATTTTACTGTTTGAATGTTTAATTTGATAAAAATGACTAAATCGCATTAAATGTAAAAGTGTTGTTCTATTAGTTAAAGGTGTCAAATAGCTTTGGCATTTAAATATGGTGGCCTTAAATGGTAATTAAACCATTTGAAAGGTGAGTGGACACTTTTGGACAACCATTATATGATTTTAATGGTTTTATACTAAGGTTAATTAGGTAATATATAAATTAACATATAATAAATAAAACCAAAATAAAATGTTATCATTTTTGTGGTTCTTTCAATCGAAAATTTAGAAAAGAAAATGCTTAAGGAAGCCATTAGGGTTCGGTAACTTCGAGCTTGAATTGGTAAGTGTTTTTGACCCGATTTTTAATGATTTCTATGTTTTTGAGATCATTGCTTCGTATTCTAGCTAGCCCATACCTTAAATTTTGAAACTGTTAAAGATTTAACATGTTGCCATTGTTGAATGTTTGAGTAATTTGATGGTTGATGATGGATTTTGAATAGTTGTTAATAGTTAAACTAGTTTTGTAAGGTGATTTTTGACAAAAATGTCAAAAAGGGATTGATTTGTAAAAATGTAAAATGTGCTAGTTAAAAGATTGAATAAATTGAAAATATGGGCAGCTAGTAATATGTATTAAATTCGGCTCAGCATGGGTTTGTACTAAATTGCATGAATTTGCAATTTTATGTGATAAGGACTAAATTGTAAAAAATGTGAAAGGTTAAGGGCAAAAGTATAAATGTGCCTTAAAGAGTGTTTTGGACTAAATTTAATGAATAGATGATTAAATAAATTAATTTTGAATATATTTAGATCCAGAAAAGTGAAATACAGACTTCGATTGGGGAAAAGATAAAATTATCGACTAATCGACTCAATTCGCTGTTTTCACATCCGAGGTAAGTTCATATGTGATAAGCATTGTTACAACTATGCTTTAGATGTTTTGATATTGCATAAATTTTGCTTATGAACTTATAGTCATGTTTGAAGACAATTCGGATATATATATGGCACTTAGTGTGCGATCAAGAAAGCTTCGGCTATATTTGGCACTTAGTGTGCGATTTGGAATGGCTTCGGCTATGTAAGGCACTTAGTGTGCGAGATTATAATAGCTTCGGCTATGAATTGGCACTTAGTGTGCGAGATATCGAGTATTTGACAGTATTCCGAAAAGGTATGAGTTCATTACAAAATTGTACATGTATGTACATGTAAAATATGAAATTCAAATAGAAGAAATTATGAATTTGCATATAAACATATGATTGAGTATATGGAAGGTTTGTTGTAATCATGAATTATATGTTATGTGTTTGAAATTGATGATTTGTGTATTATGATTTGTTGAGTATATTTCTTACGAACTTACTAAGCTTTATTGCTTACTTTGTTTATTTTTCTATGTTTTATAGTCTTTCAAAGCTAGCTCGGATTCTGGGATCGTCTAAGACTTCATTGTACTATCGAACATCTATTTTGGTACTTTTGAAGTTATGTATATATGGTATATGGCATGTATAGGCTTGAGTAATTTTGAGTATGTTTGATGAACATGTAATTATAGGCCATTTGAGTTGGCTTATGCTAATGAATTTGTTAATGTATTAAGTTGTGTAAATGGCTTTGTTTTGAGTTAGGTAATTGACCTATATTGAGTGAATGAAGTTGAATTGATAATGCATGTTGGAATGGTTTAACCATATGAATTATATATGTGAATTATGTCTAGTAAAATAAGTTGAGTTGATAGGTACTTGAATAGGTAAATGACATTGAATTGAGTATTGAAATGGTTGAAATGGATATAGTATGATTGCGTATTGGTTGATGACTTTTGGCTGCATATTTGTGTCTTAAAATGGTACCAATTGGGCTTGTATACATATGTGTAAAATGGGTGGCAAAATGGCTTGGTAAATGGCCTATTTTTGTCCACACGGACAGAGACACGGACGTGTGTCTCAGCCATATGCGACACGTGGTCATGTTGCACGACCGTGTATCCCCTGGTGTTGAAATTAAAATGAAGTCAGTATGCTCTATGCGGTCTCACACACGGGCATGTGACCGACCATGTGGTATAAGTCTGTATACCCCCTAATTTGCACACAGCCCAGTACACGGGTGTGTGACTTGGCCGTGTTGCATAAGTCAGTATACCGTACAGGTTTGGCACAGCCTAGTACATGGCCTGGCATACGAGCGTGTGTGGCCACTGCGAAGGGCACAGAGGCAAGACACACGGGCGTTTGGTTGGCCATGTGACCCAAGTCCATATGTACCCCCTGTTTTCACACGGCTTGTGACACGGGTGTGTCTGCTGGTTGTGTAAGACACACGGTCCGTCCACACGGGTGTGTCCTCTATTTTTAGAAAAATTTTAAATTTCTGTGAAAGTCTTATAAGTTATCGGTTTAGTCCCGAACCACTCTTAAAGCATGTTTATGGCCTTGTAGGCTATTATAAGGGACAAATTGTTTTAGAATGAATGATGATTGTATGAATTGATTTAATGTATGAGAAAAGTACAGTTATATGAGTTATAAGTTCGATAATGCTCTGTAACCTTATTTCAGCATTGAATACGGGTGAGGGGTGTTACATTAGGGAATACATTGATTTGGCTTCGAGCCATGATATTGGCACTTCGGGTGCGAGCTTTATTGATTTGGATTCGGGCCATGATATTAGTACTTTGGGTGCGAGATACATTGAGTTGGCTTCGGGCCATGATATTAGCACTTAGTGTGTGAAACTCCTGAGTATCCAACTTCTATTCTGAATGGTTCAACAGGTATATTAAAAATCTGAATTGGTGAGAAATAGATATGTATCGGTACAAATATGTACGAAAAACTATTTGAACAATGAGTTAAAGGAAGTTGAGAGCTTACGATCATTTATGTGGTTAAATTCTATGTTAACTTGGTGATTAATGTTTAAATGCAATTTATGTTATTTATTTTTGAAATGTAAATGAATGGTGATATTTATTTCTTATTTTCATATGAGCTTACTAAGCTATAAAGCTTACATTGTTTATGTTTTGAATATATGGAATGCATAGGTATTTTGATTCATTTTGATTATGGGTTGATAATGATTTTGGTCATGTGAAATGGCTTGTAAATGTATATGTTTTGAATTGTAAATAGAGCCATGAGAGTTGGCTTAATTTGGTTGTTTTGGTTATGTATAAATATATACATATATGTTTTCTGTTGTGAGTTCATGGATGAATATATAATGCTTGTGAATTATAAAGATTAGGATGTTAATTGGTTGATTTTAGAGTAGTTGTATGATTGTGATTTTGATTTTGATGCAAAATGATGCAAGTTTAGAAGTGTATAATTAGATGATTTATAAATGTGAATTTGGTAAAAATGGTATGGCATGTTTTTGTGATTTGTGTGTATAGAGAATGAGAGAATAGAATGTGCATGAATTATGGTTGAATTGGTTGATTAAAATGCCTATTGATGTTATGTTTTGGTGTCAAATGGGTTAATATAGGTGTGCACAAGTTTGGGTGGAAAAAATGGCTTGGTAAATAGCCTATTTTTGCCCACATGGGCAGAGACACGGGCGTGTGTCTCAGCCATATGTGACACACAGTTATGTTACACGACCGTGTGTCTCCTGGTGTTGAAATTAAAATCAAGTCAGCATGCTCCACAAGGCCTCACACACAGGCATGTGACTTAGCCGTGTGGCATAAGTCAGTATACCCTATAGGTTTGGCACAGCCTAGCACACGCCCTGACACACGGGCATGTATGGCCTTTTTTGGGGCATCTGGGCTAGCTACATGGGCATGTGTGTTGGCCGTGTGAACCAAGTCAGAGAGTTACATGGGGTCAAACACGGGTTGGGACACGGCCACGTGATCCCATTTCGTGTGTCCACACGGCCTGTGACACGGGCGTGTCTGTTGACCTTGTGAGACACACGGGTGTGTGTCCCTTATTTTTGAGAAAATTTCTTAAGTGTTTAAAAAGTTTCCAAAGTTATCGGTTTAGTCTCGAACCACCCCTAATGTATGTTTGGGCTTCATAGGCTCGTATTAGGGATGAAATGTTTGGTTGTGAATGAATTGTATATGAATTGACTAAATGTATGTGAAATGTATGTTTAAATGTGTTGTAAGTTCGGTAATGCTCTGTAACCCTATTTCGGCATTGAATACGAGTGAGGGGTGTTACACAACCAATAGTTTGGCACAAGCCTAAGCATCATCAACAACACATGTTAGTGCAGCAATTCATAATTCACTTGAATTAAATTAAGATAAGTCATTAAACATGAATAATTTCACTTAAAATCATCAATTTCACGAACATAGACATACTTTCATTTAACATACCCTTTTCATTCCTTTTCATAGTTTTCATGATATAAGTCATTTGAGTACTTATCGTTCCTTTCCTTTTCATGCTCGTTTAATCAAATGAAATAACATTGAATATTAGCCAAACACTCAAGTAACCATTTAATTCTCTAAACACACTACAACATCATGATTTAATGTATTTATAGGCATAATTAGAATATATAATTACACCAAGGCATTAACATACATTATCATACTATACTAGTTAAACATTCAACTCGTATTCATACTTACGATACATACCTCACTTGAAACGTGTTACCTGAATATCAAATTATCGGAGTGTGTCATGGTGTCTTTCAACCATGGTCTTATTTATTCTCGTCTTGATGCCCTAGTGTCTTTCAACCATGGTCTTATTTATTTTCCGTCATGTTGCCATAGTGTTTTTCAACCATGGTCTTATTTCTTTGATTCATGATGCCATAGCGCCTTTCAGCTATGGTCTTACTCGATAGAATCGTGATGCCATTACGTCTTTCAGCCATGGTCTTACTCGATAGAATCATGATGCCATAACATCTTTCAGTCATGGTCTTACTCCTTAGAATCGCGATGTCATAATGTCTTTCAGTCATGGTATTTTCCTTCAAGCCAATCAACTTAAATCATATATAAACAATTAGACATTAAACAATCAAAACCACAATTAATTGATTTAATCAAGTTACGAGCTTACCTGGCTAAATTGCAGAAATGTCAAAGTACAGGGGCTTTTTGGTAAATTTTTATTCTCCTCAATTTTCCACTCGGTCTTGATCTAAATTAATAATTTCATTCAATTTATTAATTTATATAGTAAAACAATTTATTTTAAGCAATTTAGTCATTTTTTGATATTTTTATAAAATTACCCTAACATTTTACTTTTATTCAATTTAGTCCCTATGTCCTAATCATGCAAATAAACCAAATTTATTGAAAAATCATGTCAGCCAAATGTTCATAGCTTCCAAACAGCCCATATTTGCAACAATTTCACATCAAGTCATTGTATTTTTACTATTTCAATAATTTAATCCCTAATCGTTAAATTCATCAAAAATCACTTAACAAAATACTTATAAATAACAACTAATACTTCAAATTCATCATTTAACATCTAAAATCACAAATATTCATCAATGGAAACATTCAATATCTTTAACAGTTTCAAAATCGAAGGTACAGGCTAGCTAGATCTAATTACAACGATCTCAAAAACATAAAATTTACTAGAAATAAACTCAAAAAAAGCATACCATGCAGGCTCCAAAAGAAGACCAAATGCTCAAACCCCCTTCCATGGCTTCTTTCATTTTCAAATTCGGCAAAACATCAAAGAGAAAGATGGTTGCCTTAATTGTTTTATTTAATTTTCACATTAATTAGTTAATTACCAAATTGCCATTAATTGTACATTCAATTTACACATTCAACACCCATAACCGTCCACTATATATAAGCACATGGTATATTTATTGATTAACTCCATAAAGTTTTATTTCCTTAAATATTTAATACCTATTACTAATAAAAACTTACTTTTGCAACTCTTACAATTTGGTCATTTTAAATTAATTAACTATCTAAACAATGAAATTTCTTAACCAAACTTTAATACAACCTTAATAACACTCTGTAAATATTTATAAAAATATTTAGGGCTTAATTTATAGAAACAAGGTCTCGAAACCTCATTTTTTAAAACCACTTGACTTTAGGGTCTTACCACTTGAACCATCATTCATATAACATAAATTACCATATTAAAAACATTTTTAAAACCATATTTGACTTGTAAATATTAAATAATAATATTTACGAACTTACTCATCAGATTTGTGGCCCCGAAACCACTTTCTAACACCACTGAAAAATAGGATGTTATAATTACAATCATCTCATGACTGGTCTTTGGGCATACTGTAACAGTTAAATGTGTAAAATATACCTGGGTGAACTTAGTAAAGTTTAGGATACGACTGGTATGCCAATAGAGTCTTGTACGTACTTGTACGGGATTTATTATGGATGTTATCGAGGTCCAGCATTTGTTGCGAATTCTCAAGTATTATGTGACATAGGTATAGGTCGGACGAGTAACCTAATGTGTCGATTTTAAAGGTTTATCTCGAACGGGTAACCTGATATATATATATATATTCAGCTCAGACGAGCAACTAGTGGTATAGATACTTATGTATCCGATTCCGTTTACTAGGGTTCATAGGGCGAAACAATTTATATGAAAATAAGAAATTGAAATGAGATGAAATTCAAATTCAAATGGAAAGTTATCGAATGAATTGAGCATGAAAAATTAATTTGGAGTAATTCCTTTGACATGCATGTGATTGTATTATCTTTTGATTAATTGTGAATTGAGATTATTACCTAATGTGGCATAAATTGGCATGTTTAGTACTTATAGTATCATATGGTATTGATTTTAAGCAAATGCTTACAATGTTGGTGTTTTTTATTACCATGTCTAGCCAAATATTGCGCCAAGCTAAAGTAACTTTTAAATGTTAGGCATGAATAAGGTAATTTTTGTATAATACATATGAACTTACTAAGCATCTTATATGCTTACCTTGTTTGTTTTTCCTTTTTTCCTTGTAGATCGTTACCTTGCGGAACTCGTCAAGTTGAATTGTCTTAAAGCTCACACTATCACTGAACCGGTAGTTATGCGATCATTTTGGGTCTAAGGTTGTGGCATGTATATAAGTGTGTTAGTGTATACCTTAATGTATAAAAGTCTTGGTGAGTTGAAAATTTATGATGAATACGGTATATAATGATGATTTTGAATGTTAGTCATGGCATGTGAATTAGTTAAGTTAATGCCTAGTTGAAAATGGTAATGTTTGATTTCCATGCTTGAGGTATGTGTTGGTGAATGGTTAATTTGGTTTATTGTTAATGTCATAAGGGTTTTGATGATGGATTTATTTATGTATGCAAATGTTGAGTTAGGCTAAACATGGTTGACATAGTTAGATAGAAATTTGGGATCAAATATGCTTAAATAATGAATGGTTAAGAAATGTGACTTATTCTTGATAATTGGAATTCATGTTTAAAGTCTAAAAAGCTATTGATGTGTATAGGTACTTAAGCGTAGGTAATTGAAGTGAAATGGCATGTTTTCAATGTGGTATGGCATAGGTGAAGGTTGGTATTTGAATGGTTTGGATGTTAAGTTCTAATGACATTAATTTGTTTAAGTTCAATTAATGTATAAGCATTGTATGTCTTGACAAGAAGTTGAATTTGGTTGTTTGAATTTGCTTGGCATGTTTTGGTATGCTTTGAACCAAGTAAAATTCGTATTTGGTGAACATATTGAAAGGGTTGGTTGGAAACTTTGGATTAGGTAACAAATTGTGCATTTTTGTCAAAAACAGGGGCCACGTCTTAACAACCAACCTCTCCCATCACAAAGTCGACCTACATTGAATGGCGTCACGATGTCAAATGGCATGAAGTCGTGATGTGACTCACTAATTTGGTGACATCATAACGTGAAAGTGATGAAGTCGTGACGTCGATCCTGAATTTTCAAAACTTTACAATTTGGTCCTCTTCGTGCTCAGGTTGACAAAAGAGCTTCCGTAAGCTTGTTTAAGACCCAGAAATGATTGTTTAACATATTTTGAATGTGATTGACACTTAATTGCATGTGTGAATAATTATTTACTGTATAATTGATTGTAGTTGTTCCGAAAACGATTGTAGCATCTTGTAGTTTGGACCCAACGATCGGGTCAGGTGAGGGTTGTTACAAATCCCATCTACCTTCTTCCCTGCACACAATCTCTACAGCTCTTGTATCCAAAGGAACATCAAGATGTCAAGAATGAATTGGTTGACCCTCTATAGTATTTGGAACCCATCTATCATTCCATATTTGAGCTCTTCCCCTATTGAGAACCTATTAGACAAAAGATACCTTTAAGAAATCCCTACCTTCCAATAGGCTACTCTACACCCATGATGCTTTACTTCCTTTTCTAGCTTCAAAGGACAAAAAATTAAGGAAATACATGCTTTTTATTACTCTAACCCATAAAGTATTAGATTCACTGAGCTATCTCCAACATTGCATAGCTAATAGGGCAAGATTGAATACTACTAACTCTTTAGTTGTTTGAGGACTTTAATTTAAATAGCTTAAACCATTATATTCTCTATTTTTTTTTTCAAATGGAATAAATTGACATTTTTTATTAATAATTATTAAACTCAATATCTATATCCAAACTAAATTCATTTAATACTTCAGCTAAGCCTAAATCCAGTACTTATCATTTACCAAATAAAGTTAACCAAAAGCTTGGTTGGTTTAATGGCTATAAAACAAAAGTGAATCTACATATGAAGTCTCTCTATATCATTGATTGGATCAAATTAGTTCCTCTAGTATTAAATAGATTAATTTAATCTTTGTACTATTAAAAAGAACCAAATAAGATCAAATTGGAATAGAGTTTCATTTATTAGTTTTAGTTTTTAAAAAAAGACATGAAAGCTTCTTCTTTTTTAATTTACAATTCAACTTCAAATAAAATATTTTATCAACAGAATCATAAAAAACTTTCAAAGTAGAATTTTATTGAGCATTAAATGTCATTTATTTTTTTTAAAAAAAAACTATAAATGCCAGCTCTGTTGATATTTAGATTTATTTAATTTTTTTTAGAAATTAATTTAATATGATGTTTGTAATAAAGTTTAAAATAAAGTAACCTGCAAGATACATTCAACTATTAGATAATAAATTTTAGTCATTCTTTCATTAGTTACTTAATGGAAGTCTAAAGTGGACTTCGTTTTATTGGGTTAATGAAAAGTTTAATCAGGAATCTTTTCATCTTTCAAAACATTGATTGGACGGCCCAGGATACTATCAAATCATCTCTCAGTTGGGCTCGACATTTTGAATCTTTTCTGTTGGGAACCAGGAATGGTTCCAGGCATTTAAAGGTTCATCACCATTGTTCTGAAGATTGGGTGTCCTTATCTACGAAAAGAGCTGTAACCAGATCTTCAGGGAATGCCTCAGCGGGTGGAGAGGTTCGCGATCGGGATAGACATTGGATCTTGGGGTTTACACATTATCTAGGCAGATGTTCACCTTTTGAAGTAGAGCTTTGGGGTATCCTTGATGGCATCCTCATACTTTTAACTAAAGGGTATAAGAGAGTCAGGATTCAGACGAACAATATGGAAGTGGTCAGAGCCTTAAGCATGGAAGAAACTGTGGACTCTGGTATTACCTTGCTTAGAAGAGTCAAAAGAATTCTGCGTTCTGAAGGACAGTGGGAAATCATGAATGTTCCTAGAGAGTATAATCTAGTTGCTGACAAGCTAGCGAAGATTGGCCTTTCTTGGCAGACCTCCCTCCAGATTTTTGAAGTCCCTCCTGATGGGGTGACTACGTCCATCCAACAAGCTCAAGATTTTAGCCTTTCTTAATGTCTTTTAAAGTTGTCTTCTTGTTCATGTTCTTTTCACCAAAAAAAAAATGAAAAGTTTAACCTTCCAATATTTTCACATTTTATAAATTTGATCCTAAATCTAAAAATTTAACAAATTTCGCTCTCAATATTTACAAGATTTGTCATTTTAGCCCTAATTATAAAAAAAATATTTTAAAATCTTAAAAATGTAAAAATTTAAAAAAGTAAATATAAAAATATTTTTAATTTATTAAATTTTGACTTGTTTATAAATTAGTTGTTTCAAACTTTGTCTTTTTTTATATAGGCATAATGATAAATTTAACTCTCAATGTTTACCTATTTTATTAATTTAATCTTTATTCTTTTTTTAACTAAATTTGACCTTGAACCTTTTCAAAAGAATTAAATTTGACCATCAATCTTTCAAAAATAGTTGAATTATATATATTGACTAAAATATTAAAATTTTAAGCATGACAACTTTTTATGGCAAATGACAATTCACAAGTACTTCATGCCTTTTTTTTTTTTTTTTTGCTTTTTATAATTTTGATTTTATTTGAATATTTTTATGAATTTTAAAATTTTTTTTATGTGTATAAGACAAATAATGTTATGTCAATAAAGTACATATAAATTATCATTCGGAATGTCAAATTAATATTTTAACCAACATTTCATTAAAAAAAAATAATCGCCTCTTTTTGAAACATTAATTATAAAAGTTAACTTATCAAAAAAACAACTGTGAATTGACAAAAGAATTTCAGGTTGAGGGAAAAATTCAAAACCAACGAAACCGACGAAATCCAAAATTCCAGTTTGGTTATTTTAAAATTTGACTTAAGTAGTCGATTAATTGTGTCAGGTCTTTTAGGTGATTACCGTTATATTCGATTTTTAATATAAAAATCACACTTACAAATTCATACAAAAGGAAAGATGGTAAAAAGTTCTTTGAGAATTTTATGTGCAACAAAATGCTACAAAATGATAATGATGATGATGTTCAAATCCTCAATGGACTACTACGAATCTGTGATTTTATGGTTTCATAATTGCAGGGAACAACAGATTTGCTAGACAGCAGAAAATTTTCTCAGAATTTAAATAAGAATCTAAGTTGTACAATGCAATTTTTCTAATAAAAATTGCTCCCTCGTTAACATGGTAAATATGGCTGGAAATAGGACAATGTGAGAGGAAGACAGTCGGATGCCCCTGGAAATTTGAAACAAGATCCTGTATTCTCCCATCCAGTGAATACACAAAACTTTCCAACATCACAATTACCCCCACATGCACAAACACAGCCAATAAACTCGAGCTACAATGCTGTCAATCCAAGCCCCTAATGTCGACCTTAACAAGGGTTCAAATGTGGCTATGAATTAGAGGACCTCCAAATCCTTCCATCATTGTATCCTCTGAAATATCTACTACTTATCCAACAGAACATGCAATGGCAGTTACAGTTCAAATCTAAGCACACTCAAGCTTCAATGGCGATAACAGCTTCTTCATCATTAGTTTCAATTGGAACTGGTTCTTCTGAAGTATTCTCATCCGAGATATCTGTTTGCCGTTCCTTCTTGCTCTCAGCATCAAGTAGCTTTTCTCTAAGTTTCATCACAAGTTCGTCAAGAGCACTTCCATTTTCAGCCAAAAACCTTCTGAAGGCTTCCTTGCCATGGAGTTTCCTGTCGTTGAAACTGTAGAATGCGCCAGACTTTGTAACAAGTTTGTGTTTCGTTGCCAAATCTATGATCTCCCCTTCCCGGGATATTCCCTTGCCAAACTCAAGCTCAAATTCAGCATTCTTAAATGGAGGGGCAAGCTTGTTCTTCACAACCTTCACAAGAACTTGACTTCCAATAGTCTACAGATTAGACATTTCAAAAACACAATGAGACATAGAACATATGCAAGAGTGAGATTTCCTGGATTGCAGATAAAGCTACATGTTTAACTTGCTTGGGAATGTAAGAGACAGTTCAAAGGAAATTTTAACAAGTTGCTCAAGAGAGTTTCAATCAAGCTAAGAGTAAATAAACAAACCATTTATATGCGTTTACCCACAACACATAAATCCAACCAACAAACTGAATAGGAAAGAAAGGGTGTGAGTTTGATACCTCTTCTCCTTTCTTGACAAGCCCTGTTCTCTTTATATTTAGACGCACTGAAGCATAAAACTTCAAGGCATTACCACCACAGGTAACTTCGGTTGGCCCACCAAATCCAAATGTCGAAAGTTTTGACCTCACCTGATATGTTTAAATAGTTAGTATGTACTAAAAAAAATATTAAAAGCTACATTTAATTAGCGGTAACAATTTAGCTAGGAAATATTGCATCAATCAAACAGCCAACTAATTAGTGGTTAGAATGATTAATAAAGCCTTTAAATGGGGCAAAATTCAAAAAGTTGACCGAAGGGCCAAACTCACAATGTACACAGAGTCAGAGGTTACAACATTAATCAAACAAACTCAAAGCAAGAACGTTAACAACTGCTTGGCCACCTAAAGCTTTAGAGGACTATGTTGCTAATATGGAGCTCATCATCAAAACTCATCAAGGAGATAATCGGGAATCAAACTTAAACCTGATTTATTAAAATCAATATGGTTTGAGACAATGATAAGGAATGGCATATTTTACGAAGAGCTTGGCTCATCAGTCTAGCCTGCATTGCCATATGAGCATCACCCATCTCGCCATCAAGCTCGCCTTTGGGCACAAGGGCAGCTACCTGAGATGAAAATTAAGCTATTATTAGGAGCTCACTGTAAATAGATATGATAAACAGCAGTATCACACAGATAAAATTATAGAATTTGAATCCTTCAAGGATGAGAACCCAATATTCTTGGCACACAAACACTAATTTCAAAAGCCCTCCCTCAAATTTGCATCATAGCACAACCTAATTACATAAGCAGTCCTAGGGAAGATGCAGACAAGGAAAACAAATCATATTTCACAAGTCACAAACACGGCAGAAGCACATTCTACCAACTATCAGCAGTTATCACACCAAACTCCATAATGGAAAAGAAATGAATCTAGGAACACCTTACGCTGTCAACAACTACAACATCAACTGATCCACTACGTATAAGGGTGTCCACAAGACTGAGAGCTTGTTCTCCACAATCTGGTTGCGAAAGGAGCAAATTCTCAGTGTTCACCCCAATTGTCTCAGCTAGAGCAGGATCAAGAGCATGCTCAGCATCGACAAAAGCACAATAACCTGCATTTGAATATTATAGCCATATGTAAGCATTCAGCAGAAAGATAACAGAAACAACCTCAACAGCATAGAAGATAGCCACAACAAAATCTGGTGCACCCTCCAAATGCAATCATCACATAAATAGATTTAACGTTATACGCTGCATACAAAACCTTTATAATAGTTCAGATGCCTTATTATAAACCACCTTTACATAGAACGGATTTCATAACGAGTGAGCATAATCAATCATAAATCACACAGTACTAAGCTAAAATACAATCAGTGACCTCCTTGCTTTTGTGCTTCAGCAATTACATGTAAAGCAAGTATCGTTTTCCCAGAAGCCTCTGGTCCAAATATCTCTATGACACGGCCCTGTAAAATTCCAACAGAGATGTATAAGGAACTAAAAAGCATCACAAGCAGCAATTACTTAGTAGCAGACTAGCAGCATAAAGGGTAAAAGAACTGAAACAAGAATTTCAGAGTACCTTTGGAAGGCCACCGATTCCAAGTGCTATGTCCAGAGCAAAAGAACCAGTGGAAACTACTGGAACATTTCGAGGAGACATAGCACGACCAAGCCACATGATGGATCCTTTTCCAAAAGAACTCGTAATCTGATCCAAGGCAAGTTTTAGAGCTAAATCTTTCTTGGACATATTCTCATCGCACGAATCACTTGAATCTGACTTGGATTTCCTTCTACCTTCAATAGGACACAAACAAAGAAATAACCGAACACAAGAAAGTATCAGATTTCATTTATTCAAAAAAAAAAAAAAGTATTAGATTTCACTTTTTAACTCAAATGAATCCAGTTCAAAAAAAATAGCCAAAGAACTCCATCTTTTAAATGGCATGAATTTATAATTTTTATTGTTGGATAAAAGATGACACTACATTAAGCACTGCGCTTTACAGTACAGCTGACTTGTTTCAATTAAACATCATTATAGAATTCAAACATTTATTAATCTAATAAAAATCCCATGACAAAGCACTCTTCTACAATCACATTCAGATGATTACCTGAATTAAACTCTACTCAAAAACCAAAACGTGATTTAACCAAACATAGAATTGGAATACCAGATACCCAAATAACAATATTTGAGTACCGACATTCAAATTGAAGCTTTTCAATGGAATTTCAGTTACCTTTAGAAGAAAAGTTACACAGCTGAGAAGATGACCTTAACACCCCTCCCCTACAAACCTGCAAAAAGGAAAAAAGAGAAAAGTTGATTCACGGCTTCATATATATATATATATATATATATATATATATATATATATATATACTGTTCCTAAACTACCATTTTTTTATATAAAAAAATGAACGACAATCAGATTAAACATGAGAAAAACAAAGGATATGAAGTTATGGAAGAAAATAAAGAAAAGGGTAAGGTTTTTAAAACCTGTGGAGCGAAGAGAGAACGTTTAAGAGTTGAAACATTTCGAAGAAAGCTGGCCATAGCATGCAAGGGAAAGGAGCTTTGTTTAGAAGTATAAGATGTGGGAAAAGAAGAAGAACAAACTAGTTGTGATTAGATGTTACTTAATACCATGGATTAAAAAGAGAGGAAAGAAATGGAAAGACAAACAGACAGACACTGAGGTCTGCTGCTGTGGGTCTGGGATGTTAGGGTTTGAGTTTCCCTCCTTTTCGAGATTTGCACTACAGTGATTAGATACCCACGAGGGGCGGGGGAGAGGGAGCCTGCTGGTTGGCCCGGCTGGGCCTCCAGGGAATTTTTATCAAATTTGGTGTTCCTATTATATTATATTATATTTTGTTGTATTATATTCCGTTTGATATAATTTAATCATTTTATTATTAATGTAACGCTTTCTTATTCCAAATCATTAATATCGTTAAAAAAATGGTTAATTATTGAGATTTTTTCTATGAAGTTGAGCCGAATTTTTTTAGAATAACAAAAATAATGATTTTTTATTGCTATGAGAATTTCGGAAAATCATATCAACCTATTAAGAAAAATTTTTAATAAATATGACTAAGGCATGATACTTAAAACAGTGAAATAAATCTATTTTTTTCAAACAAAATCTACAATAATCGTAGAGAATACTTTGGGTCTTCTTCCTTTATTAATTTCAAGGAGAAAGGGCTGCGACAGATGTTTTATTTTGTATTATTTTTGCATCCATAATTTTTTGAAGTTGCAAGAACATTAGAAATAAAATTAAAGTCCATGGAAATACAATGTGATCATAATTGTTACCGTCCAACCACAAATATGCAAGAGAGAATAAAAAATAACTTTAATCAGACTGGCCATTAAATAATTGATAACAAGCTATCACAAGAACTCTTAAAGAGTTTCTGGAAACATTAAACATTAAAACAAAATCCCAAAACATCTTAGACTACCATTACCAGACCATCCTACCAAACCAACAGACCAAAAAGGATAAAACAACTGTAGAAACCAATCATACTCATAGCAATAACATAAAACTGTAGAAATAAATAACCACCAAAACTGCAAACCCTCCCTTTCTCCCGTTTCTTCCAATCAAAATCTTATAAACCACACTTCGACAGCAGCAATTAATTTCTACTGCTGCTTGCATTCCGGGGGCCTCTCACCTTGCTGCCCATCCCCTACTGCTTTACCACTCTTCTGCAATACACAACGAACATAATTAAGAATAAATTTTCAATATAAGGGCCAAAAGAGAGACCTAAATGATATGGAATTGGTTTACCTTATGAGCAGACTGCAGCACATTTTCATGCAATATGCAAGAAACAAAAGAAATATTAGCATCACTTCAGATTTTGAACAAACAATTGAGCACACATTAAAATTAGCATCTCATACCTTCTTTTTGGTCTTACTTCCTTCGTCATCATCCTCATCGTCAGCATCCTCATCCTCATCCTCTTCCTCATCATCCTCTTCCTCCTCATCATCATCATCGTCATCTTCTTCATCGTCATCTATATCAAGCTCATCTCCCTGGATAGCTTCTCCTGTAAACCATGACACAGCATGTGGAATAATCTTGTCTCGAATTGTTGATCTGCAAAAAGAAACAGATAACATAAAATAAGTAGGTATTTCAAATACATGTAACAATGATTAATGACGTCTCACTCAATAACTAGAGTAAGAAGAAAAGAGAACATACCCGATGTCATAATCTTGTTCCATTTGATTTTGTAGCTCCTCAGCCTGTGCAAGAAAGTAAAAACAATTGGAATAGCAGAAGAAATGTAATCAATCATCAATGTTTATATAGATCTGGTGAGGTTGGGCTTACAGTATCTTCATCAATGTCTTCATCATCCTCAGGAACTTGAGGAGGATTGAAGAAGTTGAAGAAACTTTCACACTCCTCTGTTTTAGTGATTGGCTTGGCATTCTTTGAACCCTTCTTAGGCTTCTTTTTAAGAAGCTTTTGCGTTAAGCATTTTCCAGGATACCATTCAATTTCAGTCCTACAAATTAGGTGCAAAGATGTTTTAGTTAAAAGAAGTAAGAACCTCCTGTAATCTGGACATATTTAACAATCCAATAGGGAATTCTCTAAAAGGATAGATAATAGTATTTACCCAATTGCTTTCTCAAGAATAGGTTCATCTTCATCAATCATGAGATATGTCTTTGTCAGCACAGTATTCTTGAAATAAGGATTGGTGTCAAAGTAAAACTCAAGCTTGAATCCTTTGGGTTCCTCTACCCTGTACCACTTAATATCCTTGAGATACTTGAGAGCTCCTTCATCACGCTCAGTGATCTGGTTCCAAACACAAAGGATGTAGAAATAAGCTTAACCATTTCCAACCAAAAAACCAAAAAGAGTTATAAAAATAATAGTAATTGGATACTCACCTCATCAGAGAGCACTTCATTATTTTTCATTGCAGTAAGCCAAAAATCAGGCACCCCTTTCTCTGCATAAAGCATAATTTTAAAAATGTCGTCCACAGAAAAAAGGTGCATATTGGAAAAGAAATGACTCAATAAGATCATACCTTCAGCATCCTTTTCCTCTCCTTGGTCCCTGGCAGCTTCATTTGCTGTTCCTTCAGCATCAGCAAGGCCATTCACAATATCATATCGCTACAAAAATAAGGTAATAAGTCAGGTGAATGGCGACAGTAACTGATTAGTCAATAACTAAAGCAAAATTGAAAATGCAAACCTTTGCATACAAGGGTTGATATAGTTTTTGATATTTAGCTTCAAGTGCAGCCCTCTCCTCAAAAAACTTAGCCTCCAATTCATCATGTTGGCTCTGTTAAAAAAAAATAGAGATCAAAAATGGCATTCCCCTTCCAACCACATTGCAGCTAAAATAAATAAAAGTAAGATTACAACAATCTAAATCAATCTAGCTGGGAATGGAAAGTAGCTACAGAGCAAGAACAATGAACTTTCTACCATACCAAAAGTAAATCCAATAAAAATGTGCATAGATGATCTTAGAAATTCAACACATTAACAACCCCATACATCCAAGATACTCGAGTTTCTTAACCATAATAGAGTAAACCCGGCTACAAAAACAACTAAACCATTAGTGATATCAGAGTAAAACTTAACAGAGCATCGAAAAAGCTTAGGGAGAAAGAACATGCCTGGATCTCCCTAAGAACCTCGACACGCTTCCTGACAATCGGTGATAGGCTCTCCAGCACATCGGAGTGATCCCCAGCAAGACTTTGAAGTTTATTCTGCAAACCAAAATATCAAAATAACAAAAAAAAATAATGAAAAAAATAACAAAAAGAAAACCAAAAGCAATTATGGGTGTCACCCACCTTGAGAGCGTTAACGAGACCAGCTCGTGCTTCGGCGTTAAGAGCTGCAACCAAAAATAGAAACTGAGAGAAGCGATAAGAGTGAAGCGATAGTATTGTAGATAAAGAAGAGAAAAATATCAATACCATCGCCAAGACCGGACATGTTGAAGTTAACTCCTTCGTTGCTCATTGACGATATTATTTCTAAGAGAAAAGAAAAAAAATGAAATAAGGTTGATTTGGAGAGGAAAAGGAGAATCTAAAACCCTAGATTCGAGAAATTGGGAAAAAGAATAGGGCTTTGAGTGAGAGAGGCGTGTTGCTTAACAATCCTCTCCCTTTACCTTACGAAAACCTAAAATCCCCGACACTAGTTTTTATCGCGTAAGCAAAGCACTTTTTTATTTTTCACTTGTTTTTTTTCGTTTCCTTGATGGCTATAAATAGGGCTCGCACCGCTTTTGAATTTGTTTAAAATGGTAAGCAAATCCCAGCCTTATCATGGTTACCCAAAAGTTCATTTCATATCCATAAATGGAGATTTTAAAATTTTATTGATTAAATATTTTTTCAAAATATTGTATTTCTGTTATTAAATTTTAAAATATTAATAATTTAATTTTTTATAATATTTTTTTATTTTTATACTTGAAAATTAACCTTTAACTCATTTTTTTAATATATTTATTCAATTTCAATTAGGGTTTTTACTTGTTTTGAGTTCCATTAACAAAATCCGTTAATAATTTCTTCAATTGAGTTAACATCATTTTTATGCTAAATTTAATAAAAACTTAATAAGTATAAATGAAAGTAAGGTCGCGATAATTTAAGATATGTCTAGTTTATGACATAATTATTTATTATTTTATAAAATTACTCTTTTTTTAAAATTTAGTTGACGGTTATTCATGTCGTTAAGATTAATGATAGATTTAGTAAGTAAAGAAAGATTTAGTTAGTGTAAATAAAATTAATAATTAGGTTTAAGTTATAACGTTGTAATTTAGGATAAATCTAATATTTAATGTTTTATAATAATTACTATATCTCTATAATTTAGTTGACGTCATTCGTCATGTCAAGCTCAATAATAGAATTAATAAGTAAAATGGAGTTAATGTTTAGATTTGAACAATAATATTTTTTTTTTAAATTTATGCTTAATAATTTCTACAATTGGGTTGATGTCATTCATAATGTTAAGCTTAAAAAAAGATTTAGTAAGTGTAAATAAACGGAATATGTAGATTCAAGTTAAAACGCTATAATTTAGGATAGGTGTAAATTATGGCGCCGATATTCATTATTTTATGATAATTATTAATTTAGTTGACGTCATTGGTCATGTTGAGCTCAAAGATAGATTTAGTAAATAAACATGGAATTAATGTTTAGATTTAAACAATAATATATATATTTTAAAAATTTATGTTTAATCATTTCTACAATTGAGTTAACGTCATTCATAATGTTAAGCTTAAAGAAAGATTTAGTAAGTGCAAATAAACGTAATATTTAGATTTAAGTTATAACAGTATAATTTAGGTTAAGTCTAAATTATGGCACCGATATTCATTATTTATGATAATTACTACATCTTTATAATATACCTGACATCATTTGTCATATTAAGCTCAATGATATATTTAGTAAGTAAAAATGGAATTAATGTTTAGATTTAAACAATAATATTATTCCTTTTTTTAATTTTATATATGTTTAATAATTTCTACAATTGAATTACGTCATTCTTGATGTTAAACTTAAAGAAAGATTTAGTAAGGATAAATAAACAAAATATTTAGATTTAAGTTATAATACTATAATTTAGGATACGTTTAAATTATGGCGTCAATATTTACTATTTTATAATAATTACAATATTTCTAAAATTTATTTATTTTTAATTAAATTGATGTCCTTTGAGATGTTAAGCTCAATGAAAGGCTTAGTAAGCATAAACGAAATTGATGTTCAAAATTAAGCAAAATTGCTATAATTTAGGATAAGTCTAAATTTTTTAACACCAATGTTGATTGTTTTGAAGTCATTATAATATTTTTAAAAAATTAGTAATTTTTTTTCATTGAGTTAATGTCATTTGTGATGTTAAACTCAATGAAAAACATAATAAATATAAATGAGATTGAAGTTTGGGTTTATACAATAAAGCAGAAATTTAAGATAAATCTTTTAATTGAATTGACATCATTCATTATGTATAGTTCTATTCAAGGTTTAATAAATGTAAATGGAATTTAATTGAGGTTTAGATTTAAATATAATGCCACAATTTAGAATAAGTGTAGATTATAACACAAATCATTTTTTGTCCAACTATAAAATACATAAAAAATCATAAATTTAGAAAAACTTTTTATTGATCATTATACTATTAACTTAACATTAGAATAATATTTTACTTTTATCATTAAATTTTAAATATAAGAAAATTATTTTGTTAAAGATGAAATTGTATTTTGTATTCCTATCAAATTACACCATAAAAGTAGCTTTTACTCTCCATTCTTTTATTAAATTGTCATTAAAATAATACTTTATTATTTAATTTTAAATATTAAAATAATTATTCTTTGTATCCATATTAAATTATTTAATTTTGAATTACACTTCAATCTTATAAAACTAATGCTTACCACTATAAAATAGATGCATTATAGTAGCTAAATATGGTTGTAATATTTTAATTATATTATTTTACAGGGTTTGTTATTTCTCTTTTAAAATAATTTTTTCCAGCTATTTGGAAAGTTCATGCAAACATGTCTAGTACAATACCCTTACTATATTACCAAAAAATTACACAATTACTTGCCAAAAGCTCTATCTATTACCATATAAGTATAATACTTTTCCCTAATTTGTAAAGTTTAAAGATGACAGTGTGCAAAAAAGTCAAGTTCATCTTATTATAGAAAAATCTACTATATATCCTTGCCACAAGATTTGCCACCGTGATTTACTATATATAGTTTAACGATAAGTATCAGATTTCTATGGAAACTAAAAATATTATACCGCTCCAAACTCTTCAAGTAGAATTCTACTTTCAACATTAAATTCGCAGCCCCACTACTCATATGTTTTTCTTTAATCAATATAACAATAGTGATTAATTTTCTCTTCATAACTAATCATATATTCTCTTTCATAATTAGGTATTTATAGTCGGCTATAGTGATTAATCTTTTCTCCGTAGATACTTTCGAAGATCAGGTAAAAGATTAAACATGAAATTTATTCTATTTCTATGAGTGGAGATTGAACTTTCGACCATATAATTAAAGGATTATGTGAACAATCACCATATCGCACTTTTACTTTTATTTATACAAAAAATTTTAAAACTTCTAACGTATTTGGAACTATATTTTTTTGGATAAATAATTTTTAGAAAGAAAATTTCAATATTAAAATTTCATAAGTTAATTAAAATTGCAAAAGGTATTATTAAAACTAGAGACAAATTTAGGGGACTGGGCCCTAAAATGAAAAATTGTCATTTAAGTCCTTTAAATTTTTTTAAAATTTTAAATTAGTAAAAATAAAATTACACTTTGACCCCTTTAAAATTATAAAAATTCGATTTAACCTTTTAAAAACTATATAGAGTATAAAAGATTAAAATTTTATTTTCTTTTAATATTAACATAGTTATTTTCTTTTTTATTGCTTTATTATTTATTGCTTTTTTCCCCTTATTTTTTCCTCTCTTGTCACTTTCTTCTTCCCAGCAAACCGTAGCCGCCACCAATTCTACCACCGCCAGTGGCTTCTCCGTACACCAAACTTGCCAATGGATCTCCCAAGCCTGTCCCTTAATTCTGATAAGCCCAACCTCAACCCTTAATCCCATCAAAATGAAGAGAAAAGGATTGACTTCAGAGTATGAAGACAACCCAGAGGAAGAAGGTTTATAAGTAATGCATGGGATTCTATGTGCTTTTTCTTTTATTATTGCAGACTTTGTAATTTGTTTTTTGTTACTGCTAGGGGAAGAAACATGGAAGCATTATGCAACCCATTTTCAAGGTTCTTTTTTTTAGTAAATGAAGCGAAAACAAGAACGTAAAAACAACTACAACCGAATTAGCCTAGTAGTTGTCCTCCCCGCTTTGTCTTCATGCATATTTGCAGCATCTCAGCTGGTGCTTCTAAAAAAACTTTTAAACCTAAAGCTTTATTCGCTGCAAATCGAGTCATAAAGTCAGTTTCCTTGTTGCTTTCCTGGAAAACAGGCGTCACCTTAACTTGCCATGCTCGGTTTAACAGTTCCAAAGTTCGTTCAAAATGTTTTTTGTGCTTCTCTCTTTCTCTCTAGATGAAGCATGACTTTTCTTTGAAGAAAAAAGATCATTCGAAATGTTTTTTGTTTTTTGAAGGACTCATGTCTTCTTGATTTTCTTTTTGCTGTTTTAGATCTCCATAACTTTTTTTATTTTTATCTTCATTTTCCTCTTTAACTTTTTTCGAAAGGCGACAGGGAGTGCAACAACTGCCACCAAATCACACCCTTTGGGCAACCCAAACCCAGTGAATCACAAACATCAATTAATTTTGTTTATTTTCTTTGAAATTAGAGAAGTAAAAAATAATAAACTGAAATTTGTTTAAGAGAGATGAAGAATGAGGAGGTCGTTGGACTCAATCCATTAGGCACAAAATGACATAGGATGGTGCGTAGAGCAGCATGAAGAGAACAACCGACGAAACCACCGACGGTGGTGGAATCAATGACAACTAGGGTTGGCTGGGGAAGGGAAATGAGATGAAAAGAAGACGAAGAAAGGGAAAAGAGTGGAAAAATAAGGAAAAAAAAATAAAAATAAAAAACATAATTTAATATTAAAAAATAAAAGGAAATATTTTTAGTATTAAAATAAGGGTTTATTACCAATAAAGGTTCATTTCCGAAAATATTTATGGAAATGAGTCGTTTCAAAAAATAATAATGGAAATGGACCGAAAACCCAAGAACACGCTGACATGAATGCATTTTTGAGAAAAAAACCCATAAAAACGTTTTCATGTCAGCCTTTCTTTTTCTTGTGTCAGGCAAAAGCGCGCTGACATGGACGCGCTTTAGTAAAAAGCGCTAATGAGGACGCGCTTTTGGCAGTGTAATCCCCAAACGGTCACTTCCAATAGCCGTTTAAAAATCTGACCGTTGGGCCCAACGATTAGAAAAAAAAAGTATAAAGTCCCCCCTCAACCCATTTTTTCACACCAATTTTATTATTCTTCCAAACTCCTCTCTAAATTTCTCAAAAAAAGCTTTCAAAGCTCTCTAAATTTTTTATTTTTGTCTGAATTAGTTTTTTTTTATAATTTCTAAGAAATTTGATCGTGTTAACAATGGCCTGACAATTAATTCGTCTCGATGATAAACATATCTTCGTCGACCAAATGCAAATGGTAAGGGTTAATTTCATTTTTTAATATTATTTAATTTTTATAATTTAATTAATTTTTTTATAATAGTCGGTAGATCGAGTGTTACAATGTTTTATTCGTAATCTACCTGGTCCTCTATCACTGTTGATTGAAAATTACTTGAGGGGAGCGGGTTTTTGGCTCGTGGCCAATATAGGCCGAGGGTGCAAGTTGAACCCGAAACTCATCAGCGAGTTTGTGGAGAGGTTGAGACCCGAATCTTCCATGTGGAGAGTGTACCATCACTTTGGAGGACGTGTAGTTACAGTTGGGATTACCAGTGGATGGGTCTGTACTCACCGGGTCCGCTCAATCTATTAATTGGTGAGCCATATGTTACGATATTTTGGTGCAATTTCGGATATTATTTACGGAGGTCGGATCGATATGGGCTGGTTACGAGAGACATTCCCGGTGCTAAGGGATGATTTGACTGAAGTACAAAGAGTACGATACGCTCGGGCGTACATCCTTCAGATCATTGGAGGTTATCCAATGCCGAACAAGTCACGAAACCTCGTACATTTGAGGTGGCTGCTGAAACTCATAGATTTTAGAGTAGCTGGCGAACTTAGTTAGGGGTCTGTCGTGTTAGCAATATTGTACCGAGAGATGTGTCGGGTGACGCATCCAAATAAAATTAAAATTAGAGGTTGCCTCTCATTGCTACAATCATGGGCTCGGTTTCGTTTTCCGTTTTTACATCTTTGAGTGGACCACCCGTATACATTCTCACTCATAACAAGGTAAAATTTATATTAGATTTTACAATTATTAAATAGATTTAAAATAAAATTTTATGCTAAAATTTTATTTAAATAGGTGGAACAATTCGCTAAGTTACGGGGGAATACTTACCGCTCTTGAAGATATACGGCTTCTATTAGACCTACGGTCGGAAGCGCATGTAAGTATTTATTTCATTCTGAACTATATATACATAACATACTCGATTTCATAAGTATTTAGTATTATGTATATAATTAATATTTTTATCATGTAATGACCCAAATTTTTAGGTCATCGAAAAAAGTGAATTTTCGGGTCGTTGATTCTAAAAATTAGATTCGTAAATATTTATTAGAAATATTTACGAAGTTAAGTGAGAGATTAATTAGATTTTAGTTAAGTAAATTTAGTTTAATTAAGGTTAATTTAGTGAAAGGACTAAATTGAAAAAGTGTGAAGGTTTAATTAAAAACCATAGAAAAGTTAAGGGATTAAATTAACAAATAAGCCTCATGTGACAAGTGTGTGGTATGTATAAGTACATTTGCATTATTGTGATTGGTACAAATGTATGAATAAATATGTATTTACTTATTATATAAGTAAATAATAATATAAAGTAAATTATATTATATTATATTTATAATATATTAATAAAACATAAAAAAGAAAAAGAAAAAGAAAGGCACGAACAGAACAGGGAAAGAAAGAAAGAAAAATAAAGGAAAAATAGGAGTTTAAGGTTCAAGCTTTAAGTGGTAAGTTAATTTAATCCATTTTCTTGTAATTTTGGTGTCTATGGAATCCTAGGAAGAAATACTATTTGAGTTATGTTGAAATTTAGGAAGTTATTGAATTTTTAGATGTTGATTAAGTTGAATATATAGAAGAATTAAGTGTAATTTGATGGAAATTTAAGTTAGAAGTGGTTAAAGGATTAAATTGTTTAAATTGTAGAACTGATGTTTTATATTGAATATTAAGAGTTGAAACTTGTTTAATGTAAGTATAAAATGAAAACTATAAAGTTATTTGAAGAAAAAAATGGTTATGGTGGAAGGACCTAATTGGAAATATAGTAAAAGTTATATAGAAATAAAAAGTGTTTTATTAAAATAACATATATTGGTAATTTTAAATGTTTAATTTTATGTAGCCAACGTAGCACCAGAAACATCATCAAAAAAGGGAAAGGAGAAAGTGAACGAGGATAACGAATAAACTCGAGAATTTCGGTTTGTATTTCTATAAACTATGCTTAATGTTTTAATACAATGTAATTGTTATTTTCAATGGTTAGAATGTATAATGAATGATATGATGGAAATTGTTATTACTTCTATATGGAAATGAAATGGTTTGAATACCCTATTAACAGTGCCGGGCTAGTCGGATATAATTGGCATGCCATAGGATTGGAAGTGTTCAGGGATATTCCAACTGTGTGTCGATGAGACACTGTATGTGTCGACTCATCGTGGATCGTTCCGGATTCGTTCAAGAGAGGTACTTCGTGCACTGACTATGATCATATCATATCGCGCATCGTTATTCCTACGGTGTATTCCGATTTTGGCTGATGAAACACTGTATATTATCCCCGGTGTGTGGGTTGGATTCGCGTATCCGTCAGGTCCGAGTTATGTTAATAGGGGTAAATGAAAGTACTAAAGACTGTTTGATATTGGTTAAATGACTGTGACTGATTTACGGATGTTTAAGTTATCGAATGATATGAAATATAAATATATATATATATATATATATATATGAATTGCTTAATTACAGGAAAGAAATGTAAAATGAATGTAAGAAGTGAAGCTATTAAGATTATGAGAGTAAAGTTTAAGTTACAATGTATATACATAGCTTACTATTGTTAAGTATTAGTTTATAGAAATACCACTGAGTGCATACTCAGTGTATGGTTTGTCTCCGTGCGCAGGTTAGGTACAAAAGAAAGTTAAGGACTCAGCATCCAAGCCAATCTCGAACTCAAAGTGGTGAAATACTTTTCTTTTTGTAAAATGGCATGTACCTAGGCTGATAAGGTTTTATTTTGTAAATGTTAAGAATGAGCATGAAAAATGTTGATACATGGTATGAAATATACACATTTTGAAAGTTAAACTTACATGAGTTTGACTAGTATGATAGCGTAGTATAATTTCGATATGAATTGAGGTATTGAAGTGAATGAATGAATATTGGCTAGGTTTGAATGGCATAATGAATGATATTTGATTTAAGAACTATTAGTAAATGTTTGGGTATGAATTAGATGTGTTGAGCATGTGAAAATAGCTTAAAAATGGTCAAAAATCATGTTTTCACACGGCCAAGTCATATGGGCGTGTGCCCAGGCCGTGTGGCAAAGTCAGAATTGCCCACAGGTTAGTCTCACGGTCGTGTGAGTAAGTCAGATCTGCCCACGGGCAGGCCACACGGGCATGTTCCAGGCCATACGGGCTTGTGCCCCTATCTTCAAGATAAAGTTTCCAAAGTTACCGGTTTAATCTCGAATTACTTCTAAAGCATGTATTGGGCCCCGTCGACCTATATTAAGGACTTTTTAGTGTAATTTGATAAGTTTTGATTTGGAATGCAAATTTATGACTCGATTTTGTATAATTGTGTAACATCTCGAAATAAGGCCTAAATGAAATAGTGGTTGCGAAACCATAAATCTGAGACAGAAAAGTTTATTTTGATTAATTTTTATGATTTTCCGAGTGATTAGATGCATGTGTTAGAGTATTGATAAGAAATTTTATAGATTGCATGTTTAATTTGCCTATTAGGGCTTATTTGCGTAAGTTCTTTATGTGACCAGATTTAGGGCCTAAATGGAACGATGGTTTTAGAACCATGAATTCGAAGTCAAAAAATTTATTTCGATTAAGTTTTAAGGTTTATTTATTGATTAAAATACTGTGTAAAAATATCGTTAAGAAATTTTATTGATAAAGTGCTTAATTGGACTTTTAGGACTAAATTGCAAAAGTTGCAAAATATGTGTTCTAACTCATAAGTACTTGATTGAAATGGGGTTTTAAAGAGGAGGTCCTTAAATGGTAATTAGACCATTATATTTTGTTTGGACAAAAATGGGCATGAATAAGACAAAATTTTAAAGAAAGGCCTTAAGGGCATTTTAGTCATTTGGTAATTAAAAGAATTAAAAAGGGAAAATAAAGCCAAAATTGACTCATCTTTCTCATGGAGGCCGAAATTAGCATGGGGGAAGCCATGGCTAGGGTTTTCAAGCTTTCCAAGCTCAATAATCCTGGAAAACGAGATTTGAACCTAGAATGGGAGAAAAATCAAAAATCGGGAAAGTTGGTAAAATGGCCGTTTTAGTATCGAGGTAAGTTCATATGTATAATAAGCATTAATTTATGCATGTTTCAATGTAAAATTGATATATTTACTATGATTGCCGAGGTGTTGAAAGTAAGTATAATTATGATGATTTAAATGTTCAATATTAATTCGACATGGAAATGAGAAAGTATGTAAGTTTGTATATAAATAATACATTATCTTTATTATGTTTTTATATTTCAGCATATTTTATGTATTGTAGCTGATTTTTGAGTCATAATTGACTATTGGAAGAATGGAATAAAGTATTAGAAAGTGAGATACTTCCTGTTTGAACCTTCGGAATCGAAAGATACAGATGGTATGTAGCTAAGTCACATGTGTAATACGGGATGTATACCATGTGTACAAGAGAGCTACGAGACATTATGAGGTAGCTAGGTCGTATGGGTGATACTATGTGTACACCATGTAGACAAGAGAGCTACGAGATAAATGTAGCTAGGTTGCATGTGTATTCCAGGTGAAGGACACCATGTAGACAAGAGAGCTACGAGATAAATTGGCTAGGTCACATGGGTGGTACTAAGTGTTCACCATGTGTACAAGAGAGCCAAAATTGTGTGTACAATCAAGCTAGGTCACTTGATTGGTGCTAAGTGAAGGCCACTATGTGTACAAGAGAGCTTC
Organism: Gossypium anomalum; assembly: GCA_025698475.1. Taxonomy (NCBI): domain Eukaryota; kingdom Viridiplantae; phylum Streptophyta; class Magnoliopsida; order Malvales; family Malvaceae; genus Gossypium; species Gossypium anomalum. Next base: position 17,954,438 of record CM046961.1, read on the forward strand.
GATTTTAAAGGTGGGCTGTGTGCAATACCATCGCGTATCTGTTATTATTCCGAAGCATTCAACTAGGAAATTGATTAAATGAAATTGTGTATGACTTTGTGATGGTAAGTGTAAGTATATACGTGTGTAACTTATGAGCAATGTGCTCGATATGTGATTGGAAATTAGAAAGATTGTTATGGGTAAGTGATGAATACAATTGAAGTGTGAAAGATCAAAATTGACAATAAAACTGTTCTGGATAGTTGCAGTGACAAGAATCTAAAAATTTACCAAAAACAGTAAAAATTGAATCAGAGACTAAATGAGAAATCAAATTAAAGCTTAATAAGTCTATTTTCATATATCAGAAACAGAGCAAGCAAAGGAATTCTATATTCTGAAATATTTAAGTTTCTATGAGACTGGTTTAGAATGACTACGTGATCCCCTGTTCTGACTTTGAAAAATCATTAAAAAATTGTAAAAAAATAATTATGGGATATAATTTATATGTTTGAAATCCTTAATGAGTATAGTTTCAAATAAAATAAACGATAACATCATATGAGTTCTGTACGAAGAGAACATTTAGTTGTAGTGAAGAGTGGTCAGGGCAGTTGAGCAGTAAAACAGGGGTAACTTCAATGAATAAACTGTACTAATTGGCTAGACCAAAAATTTTGAAAATTTTATGGTAAGAATATACATGAATCTAGTTTCAAGGAAAATTAACGGTTTGTAATTTGGAGTTCTACAACTCCAGAAATAAATAATTTAGCTGCTGGTACTCTGCTAGATAGCTTATTTTGAACCTGTTTATAATTGTAATAGTGAAAGTATGTGTATTTGTGATGGTAATATTCCGGGAACATATTGTGACTTTGTTTAATGTATGATAATGTATTTTTTTATTAATATTTACATATTTACTTACTAAGCTATAATACTTATTCCCTTTCTTTCCTTTTTCCTATAGTGTCACAGATGTTAGCTTGAGTTGGAGGTCGTCGGAGGTTAAATCACACTATCAAACTATTGATCCATATATAAAGGTTTTAAAGCATTTTTAAGTCTTTGGCATCTATGGGGAGTCGTTTAATTGTTATTAAGTTGCTAGGAGTTGGCCTAAAATACTGACCTATGTTATTTGAAGGTCTCTATTGTATAAAGTCATTTAATGTAGATAGTCTTGAATATGTTTAAAAAGTTTAAAATTGATAAAATTTTGTGTCTCGGTTTTAAATGATTACAAGTACTCAAGTCCCGTAATACCTCGTACCCTATTCCAATGTCGGATACGGATAAGGGGTGTTACAAATTGCTAGTGTGTAAGTCTGGTAATGCCTTGTGACCCTATTTTGGTGACGGTTTGGGGTTAAGGGGTGTTACACATTCATATAGCTTTAATGGACATCATATGAGGATCCGACAATTTAGGTAGCAATTCCGGATGAATTCCTACAACATCCTAAAAACTAGCACGTTAGGGTTCCATTAGTCAGCTACGCTACCGTCGAGATGCTCTAAACGGATAGAGTGTTTCGGCAATTTGGATTTCGACAGCTAATTCTTGTGGCACCTGAGGCGCTCGATGATGAGCACAAAATCGACTTACGGTGATCGAATATGCATTGATCGCTCTTCCACTCAGAATATATCGAAATGTGGGAAAATCGGTACGATAATATACCTACTCGCAAACTGATTATTATTTCGGAGTTAGCATGCGATCCAGATTACATACCATGGTTTAGGATCCATGGCAAGCTATATTTGCTCTCAGAAGAGGAGAGATATCGACAAATCTGTGTCGAAAGGGAACGACAGAGCCCTTTAAATCCAAGGACAATGGATGGTGAGGCGGGCCCATCAATAGTGCTTACGTAATCACCTGCCCCAAAAGAGCAAGCGACGATGCCCACACCACAGGCCCTTTAGATTATGCAAGGTGTGTATCCTAACCCTTATGTGAATATGTTTTCCACTCCTACGCCAGGTTGGAATGTATGGCCCAGTGCATCTCATTTCTTGATGACTCTGACTCAACCGACGATATATAGGCCATTGTCGCAGGAGGGATCGCATGAGGCACCATCGAGGAGCTCAACTCATTTCCAATCCCCATCGCCTTATGGGATTCAAGCCGGTTACGCTCATTCGCTGTGGGTTATGCAAAGACCTCCACGATCTTTGTTCTATCAAGGTGGGTCATCTTCCCAACACCCACAACTAAAAGATGATCCCGAACAACCATAATCCCGGCTGGAAGCTGAACCAATAAGGACTCTAGAGTGTAACCGTCGACCACCCCCATATGGCACTGATTCCTACCGGCACATGCACTAATTTATTTTTGAATATTTTTGTACAAATTGTTTTTATATTGTTTCATTTAATAAAGCATAAGTTTTTTTGAATATTTTTGTACAAATATATTACTAATTGTGCATCCTAGTTAGAGCATTTTTTCAAAAAAAAAAAAAAATCCATCTAGTCAAAATAATTTTTTCAGAACACATCACGACAAATTTATTTTTTCAGAACCCATCTCATCAAAATTATATTTCCCAAAACAGTACTTAGCAATTAAAAAAGATTAAACCCTAAAACATTAAATAATTAAAAACCTAATACCCTAATTTAATTTTTTCTAAACCCTAATCAAACACCAAAACTCCAAACAATTAAAAACATAATACCCTAATTTAATTTTCCTTAAACCCTAATCATACCCCAAAACCCTAAACATAGGCCCTAATTTACAAATAGCCCACTGGGGTTTACATGGCAAGAAACGCATCCTCGTCAGCGCTTTTTACTAAAGGGCATCCATGTCAACACACTTTTGCCTAACACAAGGAAAAAAAGTGTTGTCGTGGAAGTATTTTTCTGGGTTTTCCCCTGAAAATGCGTCTACGTCAGCGCATTTTTTGGTTTTCGGTCCATTTCCGTTATTGTTTTTTTAAACAACCCATTTTAATTTAAGAAATGGGCCTTTATCGGTACTAACCCCTTAAACTAAAGCTACATCATATTTTTGTTACGATTAAACAATTTCCTTTACTAGTAAACGGCTAAATGGCATTTTTGTAATTTGCCAAAAATGTTAGTGGCATCTTTGTAAATTTCAAAAGTTTGATGGTAAAAATAAAAAATTAACCAAAGTTTAATGGCATTTAATGGCATATGGTGTAATTTACCATTATATTTATAAAAATAAAATCAATAAGTATAAGATCATGAGTGTAATGGTAAGTCACATTGCATTTCTAAAGCAAAATACATGTTCAAATTAAAATGAAATTGTTGAACGAGGCACCCATGAACCTTGAATATAGACCAAAATAAAATAGAAAATACCAAAACAAATTTGAAAAGAGCATGACAAAATAAATATCCTAATAAATGTAAAGGAATTTCATCTCTAGAGTTGTTACTAGAGAAATTTGAGGCTTCTAAAATTACTCATTTAAATTTTAAGAATTTTAGAAATTCTAATTTTAATTTTTGAGAGTTTTGAAAGTCTCTCTGCAAATAAATTTTCATATAGGAACTTTTTATTCAAAATAGAAAATCTATAATGTGTATACGTGTATGAAAACTACATATTTAAAATATAGAAATTAGTTTAAAAATAACATACAATGAATAATGAAACGTATGGTTTGAAGCTAATAATAACACATTAAATATGTATAATATTAAGAATAGATTAAATTGTGAGTAAAAATGAAATTTAAAGATCTAAATACATCATATTAAGAATACTAAATGCACTACAATTATTTATTAAGGTGTTGTCATCAATTATAAATTAATGTCAAGTTGACTTGTGACACCAACTCAATTAACAACATTATCAATATATATGATTGATAGAGGTAATAAAGTATGTATAATACAATTAAAATATAAATATTTATAAATATTATATAAATATTATATTAAAATAAAGTTTTGGTTTAATGGTAAAATTAATATTTTATTAACGCAAATCGTACGGGGCTAAAACTTAAGTCTGGTAAACCATATGACCTTAGGCGATTTGTTTGCTTTATATCCTCCTAAGTCAGCTTAACTCTCGAAATATGTAGCATCCCCAAAATTTCATGAGAAATGGTGTCAAATCAATAGTGAATCTGGAAAAGGCTTATACTAAAGGCATTTGGAAAGGCTTGTATATTGAGAAAAATAAATCTGGGATATTGACTAGATTGCAAGGAAGTGAAAAGTATTGGGGCCAAAGTAATAAATTAATAGTTGAAATGATTAAATTGAATTAAAGGAAAAATGAGGAGGTACTAGAGGTGAAATTTTACCAAAAGAAAACGTGACTCATAAATGGTACTATAGAAAAAGCTAAAGGGTAAAATGGTAATATTTGAAATAGATAATTATGGAAAGTGTAATGATTATGGACTAAATTGTGTCAAATAATGATTGGAGGGTCAAAATGTAAATAATTAATTTAATAGATATTTATGTAGAAATGTGTAGAAAAATAAAGAAAGATAGAGAAAATCTATCCATCTTTTTATGTCTTTCATATCACCATCCAAAATCACATTCTCCAACTTTTGTTTTCTTTACAAATAGGTTCCTTCCACCATTACCAAGCCAATTAAGCTTAATCCCTCCAATTTCTTTCATGATTAGTGAGTGAAATCAATAGAGAAGTGTAGTAACTACCTAAATGTCATAAAAAGTGCATCCATACTTGTCTTGGAGGAGAGAGAAAATAAGGATTAGTAGTGAATATAAATGATTAAGGTAAGAATGATAAAGTTTTCTTGGAATTCATGTTAGTTTTAATTAAAGAACATATATTATGATGTTTTATTATGATTTTAATTTGTAAATATTGTATGTTTTGATATTAAAAAGTGAAGGAAAGTGAGAAACAAGTGGAGAATTAAAGCAAAAGAAGAGCCAAAGGAAGAAGAAGAAGAAAAGAGTTTGATTTCAAAGCTTTAGTTGTAAGTACAACTAGAATTCTATTTAATTTAAATAAGTTGTTTGTAACACCCCAAACCCGGCCTAGATGTTATAGCCGAATCTAGCGATGTTACATTGATAGCGTTTGAAACTAAGTTGTTACGATAAAATAGTTTTCATTTGTTTACACTTGTTGACTCCAAAATCGTTACTCATTTAGTCAATCATTTAAACACATTTCGTTGCGGAAGCTTTTAAAAGTCGTTTTGTGTAAATCGTGTGTTTAGAAAAAACTTTGCCTTTTTGAAAATCGAGTTTTTAAACTTCTAGCAGTTGTAAATCCCTAAAAATAAATAATAAACCAATTTAAGTAAAAGTATCAGAAAGTCTACAATTTTACATCAAAATTAACCAATAGTCGTAGTATGGGATAAAACCATGAAAGTCCAAAACCGTGGTTACCACCGAGTCCTCCGCCACACCGATCTGTCTAAGTCTGGGGATTACCTGTGCAAATTAAACAAATGGGTGAGTTTACGTAAACTCTGTGTGTAATCCCACAGAAAACATACAATAGCCAATCATAGTGCACAGTCAAAACAATCAAAATAGTCCTAGGCCTAAGTCTTTTTCAGTATCATTAAAAGTTTGGGCCTTAGCCCATCTCAGTAAAGTACTCAGTAAATATTAGGGCCTAAGCCCATCATAATATCAGAAATAGTTATGCAATATTCAGTAACAAAATCCTACTCAACCAGCCTCTATACACCATCTCCGTCCAACCTTGTACTCCATGTGGGGATATAATCAACCCACCCATCCCTATACTCCAAAAAGTACCAAATGCACTACTAAACAGTGGTTTGTAGTTGAGCGGCCAGTAAATTAGGCCCTAGGCCTTTCAGTACACTTCCTCTGAATAATACCAACCCCCATCCCAATGCAATGCAACATGCTATATCATGGCCACATTGTATGCAACAGCAATTCATTAAATATCATCCTGCATATATATATATATATATATATATATATATATATATATCATCAGTCATACAGTCATTTCAGTCAATTAGGGGTCTAAGTAGTGCTTACTGACCTTACAGTAGGTTTACAGTCGACTTGGGTGACCCGTGCAACCTTAGAAAACATTTCAATAGAATGGGCTCACACGCCCATGTGGCTTGCCCGTGTGGGTCCACACACCCTTGCAGCCCACACGGCCCAAATTGGTCTTGGCCGTGTATAGCACACGGCTTGCCTGGCCCTCACACGGTCGTGTTTTATGTACACGACCTGGCGTCATCGATCACACGCCCGTGTCTTATCACACGGGCGACCACATGTCCGTGTGGCGTCGACAGTGAGGTTTTTAGCTTTCGCCGAAACCTCATTTTTAGTGCAATCGAGCACACACCTAGTTCTGATTGATGCTAAAGCGACCCTTAAACTTTTTGAAACCTAACAACACAGAATCCAACACCGATTTAAAGATTAATTTGAAGAACTCGATAATAGAGCACTAGCAGAAACTTGACTTATCGCCTCAGAGAAACTTCCGTTAACACCTGTAACGCCCCAAAAATTTGTTTTTTTGGCTTTTGTAAATTTTGACACAACTGTGTATCTACTTCAGTGGTTAATTGTACTAGGAGTGTGTGAGAGGTCCCAAGTTCAAGCCTTAGCTTTGGCAAATTTTGGTATTTTTATGAATAAAGTCTTAGGTGGGTTCAATAGGCTTATATTTGATTGTTTGTAAAATGTTAACAGAATGGGCCTGCTGGTCTGGTGGTTAAGAGGTGTGTTGGTATGCTTGAGGTCTGGTGTTTGAATCCCTGCGTGTGCAAAAGGGATTATTTTTGCTATCGGTTTTGGTAGAAGTTTGAGTTAGTGTAGATTCTGAGTAGTTAGGTGTAGTGGAGAGTCAGGTGGAGAGATCTTAGGAGTGAATTAGGGGATGTTGGGGATCATCTAAAAATTTGATTTTTTATTTCTATTTTGTAGCTCGAAATCCCTAAAATTTTTCCCTCTTTCTTCTAACGTCAATTTCACTACTCCCTTGTTGAAATTCTGCTCCTTTTTTTTTCCTCTTTTGATCTTTGTATTGTTTTCTCCCCCATATCTTCTTTTTTCTCGTTTCCTTTTCCATTAACTAGTCTGGTTTTGTATGGCATAAGCGTGCTCAGTAAGTTTTGGGTTTTTACTTAAGCATTGATGTTCTTGGACTAAGTGTTGATGAAGGATTGTTTTGTTGTTTTCGTTAAGCGAAGATCGGTAACCTGTTGGTACGCCATAGAGATTAGAGTGTTAGGAATTTCGGTTTATTGACGGTAAGGGCGTGTTAGTACTAGTTGATTTGGTGATTTTTTCATAGTGTTATAATCTCGATTCAAGTTTCGTTTATCTCTAAAATCAGAATTGGATTATCGATTTTTAAGTTCCGGAGCACTCAGAATTTGGTTTAGCTTTAAACGAAACCAGATGTGTACCCGAAACGCAAAAAAGAGGTTCGGCAAAATGCTGAAAAAGCTTACTTCGACGCCACACGGGCGTGTGGTCGCCCGTGTGGTAGGCTGTGTGATGGAACATAGGTGTTTGATCGACGAGCCAGGCTGTGCGTATCAGACACGACCGTGTGATGGCTAGGTGGGTCGTATGCGACACATAGGCTTGACTGATTTGGGCCGTGTGGGCCACACGAGCATGTGGTCCCATACGGGTAAACCACACGGGCGTGTGGGATTCTAGGCCAGGCCGTGTGATCCACACGGCCAAGGCCAATTTGGGCCATGTAGGCCCACACGGGCAAGCCACATGGGCGTGTGAGCCCATTTTACTGAAATGTTTTCTAAGGTTGCACGGGTCGCCCAACTCGACTATGAACCTACTATAGGGTCAGTAAGCACTACTTAGACCCCTAATTGACTGAAATAACTGTACGACTGATATATATATTTGCATGTTATCGAGCATGATGATATTTAATATATTGATATTGCATGCACTTTGCCATGATAAAGCATGTCATTATTGTATGTTGCATTGCATTGGGATAGGGGTTGGTATTATTTAGAGGAAATGTACTGAAAGGCCTCGGGCCTAATTTACTGGCAGCTCAACTTCAAACCACTGTTAGTGCTGCATTCGGTACTTTTTGGAGTGTAGGGATGGGTGGGTTGATTATATCCCCACATGGAGTGTAGGGTTGGACGGAGATGGTGTGTAGAGGCTGGCTGGGTAAGACTTTGTGATTCAGATATCATTCATCTCGTACTAATTATCGATCTCAGAATGGGCCAAGGCCCTAATACGTGATCAAGTTTACATCTTGAAATAGGCTAAGGCCCTAACTAGAACTGAATCTGGTACTGAAAGGGCTTAAGCCCAGACTATGACTGCATTTTGCCTGCTTGTTCTATATAGGGATTACACATTGAGTTTTCGTAAACTCACCTTTCTGATTTATTTGTACAAGTAATCCCTAGGCTTGGGGCAGATTGGTGCGGCGGAGGACTCAGCAGTGGCCACACAACCTTATTGACTCTGTTTCGTATTTAATTATGGTTTTAAATTTTATTTGGGAGTTTTATTGTAAATATGACCTTTATGGATTTTTCTTAAATTTGGGATTTTTATTAGTTATGGTTTATAACTGCTAGTTTTAGGAAAACTTGAGTTTTCAAAAGAACAAAGAGTTTTAACAAAATACTCTCGAAAATGCAAACTGTTTTAAAAGCTTCTGCTTAGAATAAACATTTTGAAAGCTCTCAAATGATTAATTAACACGATGATAGAATCAATGAGTAATAATAAAAAGATTCTAAATAGAAAATGTTTTAAGCAAAGTTACGATTTTCCAACCCAAGTTACGATGTCAAACACATTAATATGTGACATCGCCAGATCCGACCATAGTGTCTAGGTCGGGTTTAAGGTGTTACAACATCGCTAACACAAGAGATACAAAAATCACTGATCAACACCTCCTCCTAAGCCATTAACTATAGAAGAAACACATTACTGATCAATTGTCATAGCTTTACGACGGAAAAGACGGGGAAAACTTACCGAACCCGCGAAAACACCGTTGAACAACTGAAGACAGATTGGAAATAAAATCGAAAAGAATACAGGGAAAGTGATATGGAAAATTCGGCAAAGGGGGAGAAGAGATAACATAATTTTTTTTTTTGCAAAAAAATGAATTCCAAATGAACATTCTGATAACCCCTTATCCCAACTCCCCTTATTCCAAATGAATTCCACCAAACTCTCCACTACTCAGATGTCTAACACAACTCCAACTCTCTCTCCCAGAGCCAAACAAAAATATAACTCCCTTGCTCGCGCAAGGATTCAAATAGAGGACCTTTAACAGATTAACACTTTACTTAACCACCAGACCAGCAGACCCATTCTGATATGGAATTACAAGTAATTAAATGTAAGCCCACTGCTCAAGTATAAGGCTTAATTCAGAAAAATACCAAAATTTTCCAAAGGTATGGCTTGAACTTGGGACCTCACACACACCCCCAGAACACTTAACTACCGAAGCAAATACACACTAGTGTCAATTAATAACAAAAGCAGAAACATAGAATTTGGGGGGTTACATTGTTGATTGTTAAGTTTAATTAGATGAGTAAAAGTCTTTACATGATATTTAAATAGAAGCTTACATGTTACATAAATGAAGAATAAGATATGATAATGATTAAGAATAATAAAGTGATGATTTACTTTTGTTTACTCAGTAGTTAAATTAAGAGAAAAAGAAAGAAAAGTGAGAAAAATTGAAAGTGATAAAAAAGACTAAGGGTGGGTTTGGATGGGCGATTAGGTGAGGTGCGGTGTGTTTAGCTTACTTTTTGTCTCATGCTACAATATCTAATCTCAAAGCCACCGTTGATTTTACAATAACCACAGGTAAACACACCGCCTATCCAAACCCACCCTAAATTGTAAAAGTTGTAAAAATTGATGAAATTGTAATTATAAAGAGTATGTGACTAAATAAAGTGAAATATGTTAATAAGTAATATGTGAAATGAGATGGAAATGTTATGATAATACTTGATGAATTATGAGAAAGAAAATGATTAAATTATAAAATATGTAAAAGTGACGTGTGAACGTTATAATAAGAATTAGTAATGATTTATGGAAATAATACTAAGTAGTGAAATATTTCATATGAATTAAGGAAAGTTGGAAATGATGTCTTTGAGTTTTTACAAGTGAACTAAATTGAAATAAATCTAAAGTATTGAGATTTTGTTCTGAAATAAGATAAATAAATTGATTATGATATACTTGCCCAAGTAGACGAAATAAGAACTAGTGGGATACAGATCGCATGTTATTAAGGAAGATTTAGCGCGTGCTCTGTCACACACTTCAATGTTGTTCTATTACACACTTTGTGCTATCCCGTTAAGCACCTCGGTGCTGTCTGGTTCTGTTCTGTATATCTTATGTGTTCTGTTTAGTCTACTGGACCTCTGTTAAATGTTGAAATACCGTATCTGTTAAATGAAGAAATAAAAAAAATTAAATGTATTGAAATGGGACAAAATTGAGACTTGATAAATAATAGCAATAGATGAAAAAATGTGATAATTAAATGGTAAGTTTAAAGTTAATTATGAGTACAAGTTTTGAATAAATTTATGGAAATGATCATAAAATAATAAGTTTCTATAGTGGAAAAAATGTTAATTAAACTCTAGTTGTACTTATTAAGTTTTCAATAGCTTAACATGTGTTTTATATACATAGGTAAATGAGTAAAAGTAAAAGATTTCTGAAGATCTGTTGCATCACATCTTATAATTAGTGTTTCTTTCCATACATTTTCTGTATTTGAGATGTGGAATTTCTAAGCATACTTGATCAATTGAGAGTTGGTGATACGAACGATTAAGGTGATTTGGCCTTGGACCGAGATGTGAAATGATTAAATGATTAAATATTTTGTTCTAATGGTATAGACCGTTCTGGTGGCTGAGAATCCTGCATAAGTTACATTTTTTCGACAACTTGTGTGAGCAGCATCGAGAACTAGTGAAATGACTGAATACTCTTTTCTAGTGAATGAACTGTAGCTATGGCTGAGGTCTTGCATACGTTGCAAATCCTCGTAAGCTTGTGTGAGTAGCATTGTGAAACGATCAATGTTCTGGAAACTAGCTTGAATGAGCGATACCCTACATTTATGAAATGAAGAGATAATGACATATGAGAAAATTGATTTAATGAAACATGTAGCTCTTACCTGTGTTGATTGTGAACGGTAAGGAATTACCTTATTATTTATTCAATTGTGTTGTTGAGTTGAATTGTGGTAAGCTCTACCGTTATTTTTACGAACTTACTAAGTTTCAAGTAAGCTTACTTTTGTTTGTCCTTTGTTTTTTAAATTTCGTTTTACAGTTGGGAGATCGGATCAAGCTCAAAGAAGCACACTATCTCAAGGACTCTTTTGGTAGATTTCGGATAACTTAGTTATATGGCATGTAATAGGAACACCTGGTTAGTTTTGTTATGACTCATAGTATTTGAAATGCGTGTGCGTTGGGTTTTTGATATTGTGAAAAAAGTAATTAAATGAAGTGTGCATGTTTCATCCTGATTTCATTTAAGAAATGGTAAGTTGAAGGGATATGGCATGATAAATTTGGTGTATGAGTTATGATTTGCAGGTGTTATATATGATAGTGGTTTGGAATGGATAACATTTTGTGATTTCAAGCATAACATCTTGTTTCAGTATTAGGTGATTGAAATTAGTATGATTTGGTTGCTTTCATTTGTGGTTACAGCCTTGTGAGCATGTAATATGAATTGGTATAGGTACCTATACATATGGTTGGAAATCAAGCTTGAAATTGGTCATTTTTGGGCACACACGGTCTGGGACATGGGCTGTCACACGACAGTGTGATACACAAGGGTAGGCCATATAGACGTGTGCCCAGAACATGTTTAAACATAGTATGGATGCAGTTTTCACATAGGTTGACACACGGCCTGTGACACAGCCATGTGAGGTCATTTTGAGTGTCACACGGACTGGCACACTGCCTGCAACACGACTGTATGATCCAAATCAGAGAGTTACACGGTCCATGCACACGAGCATGTAGGATAGCCACACAGCAATGTTTGGAGCCACACAGCCATGTTTGGAGCCACATGAGATGGGCTCTATCACACGGCCTGAACACACGGTCGTGTGGCCCCTAATTTGAAAATTTTCAAAATTTTCTTGAAAGTTTTGATTTATTCCAATTTGGTCCTTGAATATTAGTAACTTATTTTTAGGGTTTTGAAAGCTTGACTTTAATGCCATAAAAATGTTTTATTTCATTATGAATATTATATGTAAATATGGAATTAAATTGATAATTGAATACTATTTTTTATGCAATGTTCCAGCTCATTCGGTAATACTTTGTAACCCTATTCTAGTGATGAAAATGAGTTTTGGGTGTTATATTTAGTGGTATCAGAGCTATGGTTTAGTCAGTTATCAGATTGAACGTAGCGTGTTTGAAGTCTTAAAATTACATGTCATATAAACCAGAGATAGTGTGATATTGATTGATACGATCTAACCCTTGTTTTTCTTGCAGATTTTGAATGTTAATAGACTTTGATCATATTGAACTTGATGAGGTAAAAGGTAAATGGTAAAATTACGACTTCTAAACTAGAAGTAAATTATAGATTACCGGTTCTGCAAATGCTTAATAGTAAATTTTTGGCTTCCGAATAAGAAGTAAGCTATAGTTTACTGGTTTCGTAAATGTTTGATAATGAAGTCATAATGTCTTTTGATTTAATGAGTTAGTGGTTTACAGAACTGGTGCAAACTAATTCAGTGGCCTTACAACCTCTACCCCCATGTTATGTTTCCTATGGTATATTTGGGTCCTTAACATATTTAAAAAGTTAAATGGTTTTTATTTAATAATTAAAAATTATTGTAAGGAAGAATTTAGAAGTAAACAGATGAAGACCCAATTAGAGTTGGATACTGGTTTGAAATCACCCAGGGAATTTTGAAAATACGACTTGCTTCCTTGATGATTATTTCAGATGCGTTATGTCTTTAATAAATAGACAGGGTTTATAATTGGTAGTTGACATTAACAGTGGTGGTATATAGAGACAGAATTAACTGATATTTATTCAAGTTTGCATTCAGAAAGAGAAATGTCATCAAATATTGTTTAGACAGGAACATGTACAGAGTAATAACACTAGAATTAAATGTAGTGGGACCAAAGACACAATTGGTAGATCTGGAGCTACTGCGCCTGATAATATTCCTGGTGTTCTATCTCTTTGATGTTATTTATCGTGCATGGACTGAGTGGTATTAGATCAACTTACTCATCTGTCATACTGCATTAGTAACAGATAAAGACCTATTTCTTGAATTAACTGAGTTGATATTAGAGTCATAATCCAGTGGGTTAAAGCATAATGGTTATTTTGGTACGTCAAAACTATCTACTGAAAATCTATGACTGTGACTTTTCATGAATGTGATATTAGTCTAGGAATAAGATGACTAAGTTCATATGATGCTGTAGTGAATTGCTATCTAAAATAAATTGATCTGTACTGTCAATATGGTGAATGAATTATGGTTGAGTTCGATTAATCTAGATGGTACAACCAGAGTTATTTGATTTATCTTTACACATAAATGATTTAGAACGATTGTAAAATATTTTTGGTATATTCATATATCTGTTTACTTGATACTCAAGAATTAGGATAAAAAATTTATCATGTGCCGGTTGCTAATGGATTTCTTGATATGGTCTTGAAGAATTTCTGGGATTTCTGTCTAAATGTGTAAATTGAATAAATTCGAGACAAAGAATAAATATATTTTATCTCGTATAACTGACCTATTTGATCGGTTAAAAAGGCGTATCTGTATTCGCGAAGATTAATACAGATTCGATTATTCAGTTGCTAGTGAGAAATTGTGATATGTTGGAAACTGCTTTTCAAACTTGAGGTGATTATTATGAAATTTGGTAGTATTGTCTAGACTAATTAATGCTTCTGTTAATTTATGAATATGATGAATCAGATTGTTCAGCTATATCTGGATATTTATATATAGTCGTAATTATGTCTATTAATGGTATTTTGATCTACTTCAAACAGAACCTGTGCACGTTTAATATTTGAGAATTGTACTACAGATTTTGTACAAGAAATAATTTATGTGAAAATTAACAAAGGTGAGTTTTGGTTCAATGAGGTTGGTTTTCTTGGTTATGTAAATCGGGTAGATGAATTTCGTGAAGATTTGGGTAAAAATCTTTCTATTGCTATGTGGAAAACTTCAAAAAATATTTTTGGGAGTTCTTGTATTCTGGGAAGGAAAGTGATGATTATAGAAATAATTCTGTATTTACTGAATTAAAAACAAGACCATTGTTTCTTCAGGGAATCCAAAAATTTTGGGACGACGACCGAAGCTGTGACCTAACGAGAGGAAATCCAGAGTGAGCTGTCTATAGGAATTACAGTGGATACCGATAGTATGATGAATTTTCGTAACAGAATGTGTGTTCTGAATAATCCAGAGCTGAACGAGACATTTTATTTAAGACTTAGAGTAACACATATTCTATTCTTTCAGATAAAAAATGAATACCAAGTACCGTCAGAATTATTACAGCCTGACATGATTCCTGAGTAGAAAGGGGAGTGAGTCACGAGGGATTTTGTATATGGTATTCCTGTATCACCAAGAAAGAAATATTTGAACTGGGTTATGATTGATAGATTAACAAAGTCAGCTCATTTACTCCAATCAGAATTGGTTATTCACTTAAGAAAGAGCCGAGTCATATGTGACAGAGATTATCAGATTATATGGAGTACCATTGTTTATTATTTTTTATATCGATCTGAGACTTACTTTTGAAATTTGAGGTAAACTTTACGAGACTCTAAGCATTAAAAATTAATTTTAGTACAACATTTCATCTATAGGCAAATAGGCCATCAGAGTGGGTAATACAAATTTTGGAGGACATGTTATGATGTTGTATACTCGAGTTTAAAGATAACTGGGAAATGTAGAACCTCGTTATACTGGTTGAATTGAGCGAAAACTAAATAATGAGACAAACCTGAGTAGTGAAACTAAAGATAAAGTTCGCTTTATTTGAGATGGTTATGGGATTGTTATTTTTCATATTCGGATGAGCCAGTGATGATTCTATTTGTGACGTAAATTTCAGAATAAACATGTACTGCTTGGTAAAAATTTCAAGGACGAAATTTCCTAATAGGGAGAGTTGTAACAGCCTGTTTTTCAGTGGTGTCAAAAACAGTGGTTTTAGGACCACAAATCCGACGAGTAAGTTCGTATAATTAGTATTTAAATTATACAAGTCAATAATAATTTTTATTTTGAATTTGATTTGATGATTTTAAGCAATTGAATTAAAAGTTAATATAAGTGGTTTGGTTCAAAAGTCAAGTGATTATTGAAAATGAGGTATTAGGACCTCATTTCTGTAATTTAAAGCCATTTTATTAAATATTTACAGACGTATTATAGGTGAATTGAAGTTTGGTTCGATAATTTTGACGATTGATTGCTTAAAAAAGGTAAAAGGATTAAATTGTAAAAGAGGTAAAAGTTAATTGCTATAGATTTAAAATAGTAAAGGGAACAATATGGTAATCAAACCATGGCCAAAAAGTCGAAGCAGTGGTGGCATGATTAAATCCACTAACTTTTGGGCTATTTGCTCATTTAGTCCTAATTAGTTTAGGATTAAATTGTAATTAAGTTTATTTAGTTGGAATTTAATTTAATTAAAGGACCAATTATGCAATTAAACCTTCCTTAAATGATAATTATACCATGTTTATTTATATTGGACATTTTTGGACTTGTTTTAGTGATTTATAAGGTATAAATTAAAGGTTAATTTTGTAAATAATTAAAGAATAAGTTAAATTAAAAGATTAAAGGATGATATTATCGATTTTATTTCTTCTTCTTGTTGGTCAAGTCGAATGGCCATAGGAGACATGGGGAAACCTTCAGTCAAGCTAGGACACCTTGATTGGGTAGGTAATTAGTGCTCGTTTTTAGTAATTTTTATGTTTTTGAGCTCGTATTAGCTTAATCTAGCTAACCCGGGGATTAATTTGTAAAACTATCAAATGTTGACAATTATGCCATTGATGAAATTGAGATGTTTATGAATTTTTATGAAAGATTATTGAGTTTTGTTGTTAGTTAGGACTATTTTGTAAAGTAGTTTTTGACAATTTTAACGTCTAAGGACTAAATTTTTAAAGTGGTAAAATTACTTGTACTTGGTGTGAAATAATTTCAAATAAGGGCTGTATGGAGACCTTTGAATAATCAGTCAAGGTGGGTTTTAAATAAAAATGGTTAATTTACATGTTTGGGGCTTTAGGATTAAATTGAATAAAAGTGACATGTTTAGGGCAATTTTGTAAAAATATAAAAAAGGCTTAATTGTATAAAATGAATTAATATTGCTGTTAAAATTAGTGAATTGAATGGAATTATTATTTTAAATCCTAAACGAGTGGAAAACCGAGGAAAAAAGAAAATTATCAAATAGCTCCCATACTTTGCCGTTGCTACAATTTAGTTTAGTAGGTTCATGCAGTTTAAATTTAGTACATTTTTAAATGTATTATATGAATTAATTGTATAATTTTTGGATTATATTGATGGATGTTAATTGAAAATGAAAATAATAAAATGAGATAACGTCAATCTTTGATTGAGCTATTTTGGACCGTTACTGCAAATCAGTCTTGCAAGTTCGTATTTCAAATTTTTATAATTAGTGTTTCTTTTCATACATTTTCTATATTTGAGATGTGGAATTTCTAAGCATACTTGATCAATTGAGTTTTGGTGATGCAAACAATTAAGGTGATTCGGCCTTGGGCTGGTATGTGAAATGATGAAATTATTAAATATTCTGTTCTGATGGTATTGACCGTTCCGATGGCTAAGAATCCTACATAAGTTACATATTTTCGACTGCTTGTGTGAGCAAAAATTGAGAACTAGTGAAATGACTGAGTACTCTATTCTAGTGAATGAACCGTAGCTATGGCTTAGGTCTTACATACATTGCAAATCCTTGTTAGCTTGTGTGAGCAGCATTGTAAAATGGTCAATGTTCTAGAAACTAGCTCGAATGAGCGATACCCTGCATTTATGAAATGACAAGCTAATGACATATGAGAAAATTGATTTAATGAAACGTGTAGCTCCTACCTGTGGTGGATTGTGAACAACAAGGAATTACCTTATTAGTTATTCAATTGTGTTGTTAAGTTGAATTGTGGTAAGTTCTACCATTACTTTTACGAACTTACTAATCTTCAAGTAAGCTTACCTCTGTTTGTCCTTTGTTTTGTAGATTTTGTTTTGCAGTTGGGAGATCGGATCAAGTTAAAAAAAAACACAGTACCTCAAATACTAATTTGGTATATTTCTAATAACTTGGTTATATGGCATGTAATAGGAACATCTGATTAGTTTTATTATGAATCATAGTATTTGAAATGTGTGTACGTTGGGTATTTGATGTTGTGAAAGAAGTAATTAAATGAAGTATGCTGTTTCATCACGAGTTCATTCAAGAAATGGTAAGTTGAAGGAATATGGCATGATAAATTTGGTGTATGAGTTATGATTTGTAGGTGTTATATATGATAGTGGTTTGGAATGGATAACATTTTGTGATTTCAAGCATGACATCTTATTTCGGTATTAGGTGGTTGAAATTGGTATGGTTTTGTTGCGTTTATTTGTGGTTACAGCCTTGTGAACATGTAATATGAATTGGTATAGGTACCTATGCATATGGTTGGAAATCAAGCTTGAAATTGGTCATTTTTGGGCACACATGGTCTGGGATATGAGCTGCTACATGGCCATGTGATACACATGGGTAAGCTATATGGACGTGTGCCCATAATGTGTTTAAAAATAGTATGGGTGCAGTTTTCACATGGGCTAACACACGGCCTGCAACACGGCCGTGTGAGGGCATTTCGAGTGTCACGGACTAGCACATGGCTTGTGATAAACCGTAATTTATACATATTATTATCACATGCTTAACATAAGATTTGGTGAATTTGATGCTACTAATCCTTTAATTTCATGTTTTATACTTAGATGAGCATAGGAGATAAAAAAGAACAAGAAATGGGCCGAAAAACAGAGAAAATGGGCCAACGTGGGAAAACAACACGGCCTGGACTTCCTCACACGGGTAGCATACACGCCTGTAATATTCTAGCAGGCTCAAACACGGCCTAAAACAACATCAACACGGGCGTGTTGATCTCTCATCCTTGACCATGGTCGGAAGTAATCGAACACGGGCGTGTCACACGAGCGTGTCCCTGTCAAGCCCAAGTTAAGTTCTATTTGGAAAAGGGTGATTTGGAGGGCTTTTAGGCATTCTAAAGCCTATTTAAACACCCTAGAGGAGGATTAAAGAGAACACACAGAGTAGGAAGTAAGGAATTACTCGAAGAAAGCTGATTGATCCATCTCGAAAGCCGGATTCACCTCCAAGACTGAAGATCTCCCTTCAATTGCCTTCAGGGGTTTTTGGGTTTTCTTTATGTTTTGTTATCATTGTTCTGAGATGTTTTCCTTTATAGTTATGAACTGAACCCCCTAAATAACTAGGAGGAATGAAACCTAAGACGAATCTTGTTATTATTATCTGAATTGTATGATAAATATTTAACTTGTTCTTAATTATGTGTTCTTAATTCTTACTTCGGTATTTCAGGATATTGATTCAAGTTAATGTGCTTATTCAGAGGATGAATAGTCCCTGTCTAAGAGTAAATTTGTCATAATTAAGCGGAGTTGATTGCACGCCTAGAGATAGGGTGACAAGATTTTGCCGAATTAGGGTGAAACCTAATAAGGGGATCTATAGATCAAATTAATGTAACCTTAGGGTGTTAATTAGAAAGAGATTTCAATTATTCAATCTAGGGTTAGATGTTGTTAGTCTCGAGAGAGATAATAATATAACTTAGGGATTTCTACTGTACAAGTTGAATGAATAAATCGTCTGATTCAGAGTCAAATAACAAGTGAAGTCTAGGTGGATTTTTTCTTGGGTATTGTCTTAATAAATCGAATTTTCTAAAAATTATTTTCCCCAAATCTATTTTCTATGCATTCTTAGGTAGTAAATTAGTTTAGATAAACAACCCCCATTATTCTTAGGCTAGATAATAAAAAGAAAGTTAATAATAGTACTTTTAGTTCCTTTGGGTTCAATATCCGGTCTTGCTAAAACTATACTACTGTTTGATAGGTGCTCTTGCCTTCGTCGTGATAATAGTTAGTTTAGGTACGATCATTTATAAATTTTAAAACTTATCGCGAGTGACAATCAAGTTTTTGGCGCCGTTGCCGGGGAACTAAGACATTAGGAACACTCGATTTTTATTACTTTAGCCATTTACTTTTATTGCAAATTTTAATTTTGTTTTGATTTTCATTACTAAATTTTCTTTTGCTTTCTTCTGGCAGGTTCTTATAGTTTATGACTAGAAGAAACCTGTTAGGACCATTAATTTTTGATGAAGAAATCGATCGCACAGCTCACAAAAACCGAAGAGAAATAAGGCGAAGCCTAAGATACACAAAGGAAGAGCAAGAGGACGGTATCCCAACTACAACCGAGGCGATGGCTGAAAATCAGGAAAATCCGGTACCTCCTGCAATTGCTGCTGACCCAGTAAATCAGAATCATGCTCCTCGTACTATGTATGTTTATGCTAAACCTACTTTAACAGGAACTGAATCGAGTATAGTTAGACCTGCTATTACTGCAAATAATTTTGAACTGAAACCTAACACAATTCAAATGATACAACAATTTGTTCAGTTTGATGGTTTGCAGGTCGAAAACCCAAATACTCATTTGGCAAATTTCCTGGAGCTTTGCAACACATTCAAGAAAAATTACGTTTCTGATGATGCCATTCGCCTTCGGTTATTTCCCTTTTCACTAAGGAACAAGGCTAAACAGTGGTTGAACTCGTTACCATGAGGATCGATCACTACTTGGGAACAAATGACTGAAAAGTTCTTACTAAAATACTTTCCACCTGCTAAAACAGCTAAAGTAAGGAATGATATCTCTTCTTTTGTGCAGATGGATTTAGAAACACTTTACAATCCATAGGAGAGATACAAGGACCTACTGCGAAGGTGCCCTCATCATGGGTTACCTCTATGGCTACAAGTTTAAACATTTTATAATAGTGTGAACCCCTCGACAAGATAGATGATAAATACAGCAACTGGTGGAACCATCAACAACAAAACACCTAAAGCAGCTTACGAATTTATTGAGGAGATGTCACTGAATAACTATTAGTGGCAAGTCATGAGGACTAAGCCAATCAAAATAGCAGGCGTTTATAACGTCGATGTGGTTAATATGTTATCAGATCAAGTGGAGCTTCTAAATAAAAAGATTGATGGTTTACTTGGTTCTACGCAGGTACATCCAGTGATGAGGTGTGATTCAAGTGGAGGAGGCATACACACAGAATATCAACCCTACAACCGAAGAAGAACAAGTCCACTATATGGGTAACAATAACTCTAGACCTCAAAATAACCTATACAGTAACACTTATAATGCAGGTTGGATGAACCACCCAAATTTCTTATGGGGTGGTCAAGGAAATTAAAGGCCACAAAATCCTCTGGGTTTTCAACAACCACATTATCAACAGGAAAAGAAATCGAACCTTGAGGAGATGCTACCAAAATTTATCCCGGTGTTAGAAACTCATTTTTAGAATATCGAGACAGCACTTAAGAATCAACAAGCGTCGATCCAAGGGCTCGAAACTTAGATAGGCCACCTGTCCAAATTAATTTCTGAATGACCACAGGGTAGCTTGCCAAGTAATACTGAACCTAACCCAAGGGAACAACTCAATGCGATTAACATTAGAAATGAGAAAGGGTTAGTTGCATTTGAACCAGAACCAAAGCAAGAAACGGTGAAAGCAAAGGTAAGGGTAAAGTAGATCACAAAGAACAGAAACCGATAAGTATAGAATATAAACCTCGTGTGCCATACCCCAATGCGACAAGGAAAGATCGCTCAGACGAACAATTTGGTAAATTCCTTAAACTTTTAAAGAAATTACATATTAACTTACCGTTTATTGAAGCTCTCTCGCAGATCTCGAACGCAATAAAGTTTTTAAAGGAGCTTTTAAAAAATAAACGGAAGTTGGACGAGGCGTCGCATATGGAGTTAAACGCAGTTTGCTCGGCTATTTTTCAAAATAAGCTACCCAATAAATTAAAAGATCCAGGGAGTTTTACAATTCCTTGTTTAATTGGTAGTTTAGATGTGAACAATGCGTTGGTTGATTTAGGGGCTAGTATTAATGTCATGCCTCACAAAATGTTTAAGCAACTAGGTCTTGGGAAACCTAAACAAACTAGGATGAGCATTCAATTAGCAAATAAAATTATCAGATTTCCTAGGGGTATTGTTGAAGATGTACTCGTTAAAATTGACAAATTTATATTCCCAGTGGATTTCATTGTTCTAGACATAGAGGAGGATAGTAACGTTCCTTTACTTTTAGGAAAGCACCTTTTTTAGCAACTGTTAGAAAAATTATTGATGTTGGCACAGGCGAACTCACACTTCGTGTGGGAGACGAAACAATTACCCTTCAAGCTCGTAATTTGAATAACACATCAAAAATTGAAGGTGGTTGTATAAATCATTCTACTAAAACTGACTAAATGTTGCAACCTACTTTGCAGGAAATAAGTTCGAAGGACATACATGAGCCATGTTTAAGTAACAACAAAGGACCTCTCCATGAAGAACGAAAGCTACAAATCGAGGAGTTAGATGAATGGCGGACACATAAATCGAAAATACGCCATGATGAGCTAAATTTTTCCCCAAATCAACTTAAGGTTGGAGACAAAGTACTATTAGATGCCGCAGATCCTCGTATTACCACCTCTGACCTGAATGGAGCAATCCCTCTTACGGTGCTTAACATCTTTCCATATGGCACAGTCGAGGTAACTCATTCTAAATTCGGCACGTTTAAGGTAAATATTACTCGCTTAAAACCTTATTTTGATAAAACTGATAGCAGGAATGAGGGGTGTAAACTCCTCGAACCACCATGACCGCGTGAAATCAAGGTAACTTGAGCTTAGACTATATATAAGCGTTTCTCGGGAGGCAACCCAAGCACTAAAGGTATTAACTTCTTTAAATTCTAGTGTTTAACACCTAACTTACTAACTGAGCTCTTAAATATAAGTTTTCCACATTCACATGGCCAGGCACACGGGCGTGCTGTAGACCGTGTGAAAACAGGGCAAAGATTTTTCCCCAACATGGGATGCGATAAGTTGCCACGGCCGTGCGACATGGCCATGGGCGATCCTGCCAAAACAACACGGGCGTGTGACATACTCGTGTCTTAGAATCGTGGTTAAACCTGAGAAAATAGCATAGGCATGAGACACGCCCGTGCCTAGCACCCGTGTTCGAACCTGTCAAATTAACACAGGCTTGGAACTATACACACGGGTGTGGGAGAAGCGAACAAAGCAAGACACGGCCGTTCGACACGGCCATGTGCACCAACACGCCCAAGGAACACGGGCGTGGGGCAAATGTCAGACAGGCCCAAATTTAAAAAATCGTGAAACACACGGGCTAAAATTAGGGCACACGGGCGTGTCCCATGGCCGTGTGCCCCAAAATCTATAAAAACCCCTCACTATTCATCATCATCTTCCCCCAAACTCCCTAACCCTAGCCGCTGCAAGTCCACACGCCCTCTCTGCCACGCCCGTGTGCCGCTTTCAACTTCATTTTCGACACCCAAGCTCTTTCCTTTTGCGTTTGTTTACTCTTCTCTCTACTTTCTCTAGTTCTTTTACTAATTTTATGATTTTTTTATTGATCTATTTGGATGATTTTTGATTAATATTCATAGTTCTCACTATAGTCATACGTATGATTGTTATTTTTTTCCCATTTTAGTTAATGCATTGTGATACATTCATTTTTTTATGTTTACATAGAGTTCTTTGCCATTTTTATGAAACCTCCATTCATTATCATTCTTATATGCATGCCTCCACTAGTTATTTTCCTTAGCATCATTCTCGTATTCATATTCATAATAATGGCTTTGGTTGTTTTCAATAGATTTTCTCTACAGTCAGAAAACCCTCATGAAATATTGATATTTAGTTTTAACATACTTGCATATTTTTCCATTCGTGCGGATTATTCCTATAACTTCATGTTATTCTTATTATAGATATCATGTCAAGTCATGGTAAAAAGGCCGCCGTCCCCGCTTCAAAGAAAAGGAAAGGAGCATCGTCTTTCTCGGGTCCTACCATAGAGATTCGCCACCCCTTCCTTCAGTTTCCCGTGGGACCCTAGGAAGAACTCTTCCAGATACTTCGGGCCCGACCTTTAGTTGCGGGCCACTGCATTGACTGGGCCACACTCGAACAAGTCCAACTAGCTGATGCGGTCAGAGCTCTTTTGACAACCGATTGATGGGAACTCTTCTTTGCGATCATCGAGACGACATACCTCGAGCTCACACTCGAACTTTGCTCGACTTTCTATCTTCAAGACATCATGACCAACTTCGATGATCCCGGTACAGTTCAATTTCGTCTCGGTAGTTTAGTCTGCCAGTTGAGCGTCCCAGAATTTGGTACTGCACTGGGCCTCTACACGGAGGAGTTCAAGGAGGAGAACGACCTTCACGCTCTCAACCACCACATCCATCATTCTCCTTCACGGTGCTGGAACACTTTAGTACCAGTCTCGGCCACCTATGGCCCTAGCCGCTCCAAGGCATCGGCTCTCGCCCCATCCTTAAGGTACCTACATTCTATTTTAGTGCACACATTGACAGGACAGCGAGAGAGCACAGGCGTCATCAACACTCACGACGTCTATTTTCTATGCTGTATGTCGCATGGGCACGTCTTTGACCTCGCCTATTTTATCGCCCTTGCCATTCGCCATCTGACGGAGCGGCATCGGAAGGGAGTCATCTCCATCGGCCCCTATGTGACTCGACTGGTTCAGCACTTCGGGCTCCTCAACACAGCAACACAAGTATCCTCCCTTACCCTCATTGGCCAGATGTCTTCACAAGGCATCCCGAGCATGCTAAGTATGAGGATGATCGAAAAACACCGCGAAACCTACCCTCCTCAATATCGTCTCACCCAATCAACCGAGGAGGAGGCCCCCGAGGACATTACTAATGATGTTACTCCACGACACGAGGCCCCACCGTCTCAGCCACCACCCACCCATCGTCCAGTTCATGCGGCGACTTCATATGCTGACATCTCTAAGCGCTTCACTCGATTTGAGCAGCAGTGTTTTCAGCAATTTGATAACATTGATGCTACTCTACAGCAATTTGTCAGCACCTCCACATTTCATCGCCACCACCACCTCTTGAACCATCTGGCGATGACGATGTTTAAAGATTTTTTTATTTTTATTTTTATTTATTATTATTCTCACTTTTTTATTTTTATTTCCTTTTTGCTACTATTTTATTTTTAGGTTTTATAAACAAATTTTAATCTCGGCTATTTCATTATGAGTAATTATTCTTCTTTATATTCCCTAAAGAGTTCCTGATTTCATCACAGTTATAAAGAGCTCCAAAACTCACTATCACTTAGGAACTTCAAACTCCATTGGAAAAGGTTCTCCACGACTGCCATGCCATGCCCTGCTCGACCACGACTATAGCTACACAAGATATAATATTCTTTTGGCGCAGCACTTGTGGAACCCAACCTCTACCTCCACCGGAGTATTCTCCTCCACTCTCTATAACTCCAACCTAAGGAGTTCATTCATTTAACACTCAGGAAGTTTCACTTCTCTCCCTATCTTATGATATTATATCTATAATTGCCATTAACTTTATCTTTGTCATTAAGGGTAATGTACATCTTAAGTGTGGGGGGTAAATTATATCACTCTCAGAAAAATCGCTGAATTCTGTTTTGTTCTTTTGGAAATCCCTCATATTATTTCTAGGATGAATTTTGATTAATTTATGATTTTTATTGATATGTCTTGAATTAAAACATAGGAATTCATGCATTGATTATTTAAACTTTAAGACATTAGAGAATTAAGCATGATAAGTTGATTTTTGAGAATTTAAAATTTTAGGTTGTTTTCTCCAAGTTTAGGTATTATCTTGAATTGAAATCCACATGTTTAAACATCAAAAAGCCATAATTTTATGAGATTTTGAGCCTTTACAGCATCTATTATTTCCTTCATGCTCACTTTTATTGTTGCTTTGAGTGTGTCAATATCGAATTGTTATTCTAAAACTTGCTTGGTTATGCATGTCAAGACCACACCATTTGATTTGATATGTCAAGATGATAGAGACACTTAGGTTTAACACACTCATGCCATGAAAAGCCTGCCTTCACAATTAACCCTTAGTAAACCCCTTTGAGCCTAACATCCCATTCATTGATTTACCTTCAATATTAACCCATAACTCATTATTATTGAAATCCCCTCAATTAATTTTATCCCTATTTTTGTCGAGATCTGATTTGAATAAATTGCTTAGCTATGTCTTATTCTTAATAGTTAGTCTATGTTATTTGACTTGTTCTTAAAATAATAATAATATATATATACATACATATCTTTATTTTAGCAGTAAGTCGTATTTTTTGAAGCTTGAGTGTTTAATTCTATATTCTAAGAAGAAGCTCTTTTGTACGCAATTGATAATTAATTATTTTTCTAGTTAAGTAATTTTTCAATTCAATCTCCATTTTAACCTTCTCTTTTAGCTTGTGACCACACCCCCTAACCAAGCCTCGTTACAACCCTCTAAAGACCTTTTGATTGATGTATCATTTCAATTTATAGTGGTAGAGATTTGATTTTCATGCAAGCCTATGGTAATAACTTTTCATATTGACTGTTGAGTGCTAATTTCATTATCCTTAAACACTTCGAGTGATTTGAGTGAATCTTTAGTGAGGATGCTAAACTCTATGAGATTTTGAATCAATGGTGATTACTTAGACGAGGAGAGATGCCTATGTTTTTCGTGATAAAATGCTCAACTTGGAATGTTTGAAACTTTAATGTTCTTCTAGTCGAATTCTCAATGTATGATTACTTATGGATTAGTTTGAGATATTATTGATAGGAATTATAAGTTGAGAAAAAGGAATTCTTAATTATTAATTGACGATTTTGCTTGAGGATAAGCAAAAACTTAAGTGTGGGGGTATTTGATAAACCGTAATTTATACATATTATTATCCCATGCTTAACACATTTATGAATGATATCTCATTAGATTTGGTGAATTTGATGCTTCTAATCCTTTAATTTCATGTTTTATACTTAGGTGAGCATAGGAGAGCAAAAAGAACAAGAAACGGGCCAAAAAAGGGAGAAAATGGGCCAACGTGGGAAAACAACACGGCCTGGACTTCCTTACACGGGTAGCACACACGCCCGTGCCATTCTAGCAGGCTCGAACACGGCCTGAAAGAACCTTAACATGGGCATGTTGATCTCTCAGCCTTGACCACGGCCTGAAGTAATCGCACACGTGCGTGTCGCACGGGCGTGACCCTGTCAAGCCCAAGTTAAGTTCTATTTGGAAAAGGGTGATTTGGAGGGCTTTTAGGCATTCTAAAGCCTATTTAAACACCCTAGAGGAGGATTAAAGAGAACACACAGAGTAGGAAGTAAGGAATTACTCGAAGAAAGCTGATTGATCCATCTCTGGGCCGGATTCACCTCCAAGACTGAAGATCTCCCTTCAATTGCCTTCAGGGGTTTTTGGGTTTTCTTTATGTTTTGTTATCATTTTTCTGAGATGTTTTCCTTTATAGTTATGAACTGAAACCCCTAAATAACTAGGAGGAATGAAAACTAAGACGAATCTTGTTATTATTATCTAAATTGTATGATAAATATTTGACTTGTTCTTAATTATGTGTTCTTAATTCTTGCTTCGGTATTTCAGGATATTGATTCAAGTTAATGTGCTTATTCAGAGGATGAATAGTCCCTGTCTAAGAGTAAATTTGTCATAATTAAGCGGAGTTGATTGCACGCCTAGAGATAGGGTGACAAGATTTTGCCGAATTAGGGTGAAACCTAATAAGGGGATCTATAGATCAAGTTAATGTAACCTTAGGGTGTTAATTAGAAAGAGATTTCAATTATTCAATCTAGGGTTAGACGTTGTTAGTCTCAGAGAGATAATAATATAACTTAGGGATTTCTACGGTACAAGTTGAATGAATAAATCATCTGATTCAGAGTCAAATAACAAGTGAAGTCTAGGTGGATTTTTCCTTGGGTATTGTGTTAATCAATTGAATTTTCTAAAAAGTATTTTCCCTAAATCTATTTTCTGTGCATTCTTAGGTAGTAAATTAGTTTAGATAAACAACCCCCATTATTTTTGTAGGCTAGATAATAAAAAGAAAGTTAATACTAGTACTTTTAGTTCTTTTGGGTTTGATATCCGGTCTTGCTAAAACTATACTACTGTTTGATAAGTGCGCTTACCTTCGTCATGATAATAGTTAGTTTAGGTATGGTCATTTATAAATTTTAAAACTTATCGCGAGTGACAATCAGCTTGTGACACGACCGTTTGATCCAAATCAGAGAGTTACACGGTCTATGCACATGGGCGTATGGGGTCGCACATAGACGTGTAGGATAACCACATGACCATGTTTGGAGCCACACGGGTTGGGCTCTGTCACATGGCCTAGATACACAGCTGTGTAACCCTTATTTGAAAATTTTTGAATTTGTCTTGAAAGTTTTGGTTTGTTCCGATTTGGTCCCTAAATGTCCGTAACTTATTTTTAGGGTTTTGAAATGCTGACTTTAATGCCATAATAGAATGTTTATTTCATTATGAATATTATATGTAATTATGAAATTAAATTGATAATTGAATACTATTTGTTATACAATGTTCTTACTTGTATGGTAATACTCTGTGACCCTATTTCGGTGATGGAAACAGGTTTTGGGTGTTACAGAGTATGCCACCAGGGCCAAACAAAATACGCCATAAAAGTATTAAACAAAATCATGTTTTTATTGTCCTAATAGTCTTTTACAGAATGTGTCATGGGTTTCTCCCTTATGGACTTATACAAAAATTTCATTTATTGTGATCTGCCAATTCGATCCATACCATATCGAAGGCTACACTATGAACATACATGCAAATATATCTTGCCATGGGTCTCAACCACATGGTCTTACTCACATTCATGTATCGTGATCTGCCAGTCCAATCTCTATCTTACTGGACGCTACACCATGAGTGTTTTCATATCATATTAAGATACCATAGCTCTCAACCTCGTCGCCTTACACTTGTTTTCATATCGTGATCTACCAATCTGGTTAGCAATATAACTACCCTAGTAGAGGAGTTGTGACAGCTTGTTTTCAGTGAAATCAGAACAGTGGTTTTGGGACCACAAATTCGAAGTTAGAAAATTTATTTTATTATTATTTTATGGTCTATAGCATGATAGTATTACCGTATAAAAATTTCATTAAGAAATTTTTCCGTTTACATGCTTAATTTGATATAAATGACTAAATCACATAAAGTGCAAAAGTTAAGTTCGAATAACTAAAGTTATTAAATAGTTATAGAATTTTAAAGTGGAGGTCCTTATATGGTAATTAGCCCATTAATGTTTGTAGTAGATGATAATGGCTAGGCAATTTTGTAATTAATAAAGTTTATAAAGGTTGATTAAGTAAATAAATAAATTAATGATAAAATAAACTTAATAAAATAAAGCTTTTATCTTTAATTCCTTTCTTCAACCTATTGTGAAGAAAAAGAAAGACATTTTTGTAAAGCTAGGTTTTGGCAAGCTTAAGTGGTCCAATTAGGTATGTATTTTTAATCCGTTTTTAATGATTTTTATGTTTTCGAGGATCGTTGTAGCTTAATCTAGCTAGCCCGGGGTCTAATTTGTGAAAATTTTAAACTATTAGGGTTTTACCATTGATGAACATGCTTGAATTTTGAAGTTTGTTGTTAGAAAATGAATGGTTGTTGTTAAATAAACAACTTTTGTAAAGGAAATTTTAGTAAAATTGTCAAATAGGGACTAAATTGAAAAATAGGAAATATTACATGGTGAAATTATGAAATAATTGCAGTATAATACATGCTAAGGACCTACTTGGTATTCGGCCATGGCAGGTTGTGGTGAAATTGTGTAAATTTATATTTTTTGAACTAGGGACTAAATTGTAAAAAAATTAAAAGTATAGGGGTGAAATAGTAATTTTTCCAAAAATGTGTGTTGGACTAAATTGAATGGAATATATATTAAATTGAGTTAAATTTATCCGTATAAATCTAGTCAGACCTTGTACGGAGTTAGATTGAGGCAAAGAGAAAATTTTGGATTAATCGCCTCTGTATCTTCATACACTCGTCGAGGTAAGCTCGTGTAATTAAAATTGAGTATTTGTAAGTTTTAATTGAATTATATGTATGTAATTTATGTAATTTTCATGTATAAATATTAATTGCATATACGATGACGTACGACGATTACCGAGCCCCGTTTGAACCTTTAGGGTTACCGATTTGGTTGAGGTCCTGCATGTGTTGCGGACACACCACAGCTCGTATGAGCTTACCGATTTGCAGCTCGTGAGAGCTTACCGATTCTCAGCTCGTATGAGCTTACTGATTTATAGCTTGTGAGAGCTTACCGATTCATAGCTCATATGAGCATATATGTATAGGAACTGAAAGATTACAGTTTAGCACACTATGTGTGAGCTATCCTGGGTATCCAACGATATTCTAAATGATTCATTAGGCAATGTTCTAATACGATAAGACTTGAGTTTGATACGAACTATTACAGGTATACATATGAATCACATGGAAAGCGATATTACATGGTATATAGGTTTATGAAATGGATAATGCATGTATATGGAATTTGATTAATTGTTGAGCTCATCCATGACTTGGTTTATATATGTGTTTACATGACTAACATGGTTTATGTATATGTGTTTAGGTATTTGACCAATATAGGTTGGGATATGCTTTGTTTACTTACCTTATATGTGAATAAATGGTAAGTTAAATTCTATGTTATACGAACTTAGAAAGCTTAAATGCTTACTCTGTTTTATTTTTCCGTGCTTTTAGTGAATCAGAAGCCCTTTTTTTGTTGGAAGCTTGTCAGAGCTATATCACACTATCCATTGGCTCACTCGGTACTTTCGGTTGGTTTAAGTTTGGTTATAATGGCATGTATAGGTTATTTTGGCTAATGTTAGCCTATGTGTTTTGGTTGTGGAAATGACCATTTGGTTGGTTTTGCATTTTGGCCTTGCGTTGGTGAAACGGTATATTTTGATGTGTATAAGTTGCCTTATATGGTTGAAGTATGGCTTGATATGGTTGAATGATGGAAGGTAAAATGGTGGTTTGAATATGCATTTTGTTAAAGCCTTGAATGGTTATGAATTGGTACTTGTTTGAATGACTTATTTGGTGTTTTTAGTGCACAAGTTATATGTGAGTTATATGACCATTTGGAGCTAGTTTTTGTATGTCATATATGGTACATTTTGGTATGTTTTTAAAGGGTAAATCAAGTGGCATAATATGGCTTAGTTTTGGTCAAGCCTTTTTTGGTTAAATGATCAAACTGTGTTTGTATTTGCTCATGTTTATGAATTGTCATTTGAGGTGCCTAAGGGCATATTGGTTGTATGTGAATATACTACATGTTTGAGGCTTGATTTTTCTTGTTTTGGATGCCTTAATATGCCTTGTTTATATGCACAATGTTGAGTGTAGGTTGATGCCAAATTGGGTGAGAAATATGGCTTGTAAAATAACCTATTTTCATCCACACAGGCAGAGACAAGGGTGTGTGTCTCAACGGTGTGTGACTTAAGGCCAGGTGACATGGCTGTGTGTCCCCTGTAGTTTTCAAAAGGGTTGCAAATTAGGCTGTTACACGGCCTAGCACACGGCCTGGCACACGGGCGTGTGAGGTTACTTCGAAGGGTACACGGCCTAGCACACGGGCGTGTAGCTTGGCCATGTGACCAAGTCAGAGAGTTACACAGACACGGGTGGCAACACGACTATGTATCCCTATTTGAATGCCCACACAACTGTGTGACCCCTGCAGCTTTGAAAATTTTCAATGTTTTTCGAAAAATTCTCTGAGTTTCTGATTTAGTCTCGACTTGTTTCTAATATGTATTTAGGCCTCGAGGGCTCGTATAAGGAACAACATGTATGATTTTGATTGGTGTTATTATGAATATTGATATGTTATGAAATGTTTGAAATTTTTGTCTGTTTGATTTGTAAACTTTGGTAATGCTTTGTAACCCTATTTCGGCGACAGATATGGGTTAGGGGTGTTACAGGCTTTACAAAGGGACATTGCTCAACATTCACTTACCCAAAATTGTTCACTTTCCTGACTGATTCATACGTTACGTATATCAAACTTTACATGCTTGCTTACCAATCAATATTCCTTTCAACAGAACTTTATACTTGACCACCTCTAGAGGTACTAATGTCTAGAGTAATTTTCTGCAACCAAATATGAATGTTATGCAGTTTCCACAAGTATATCGGTCAGGTTGTAATATAGTTTTTTTTATAACGAAGTAGGTTAGTATTCTGAGGATCGTACCCAAGGGAGGTGAGTACTAAATTAATCATAACCTAAACGTTAATAGATCTAATTAGTAATTTAAATAAATTACAACACAATAAAACATAAAGTTAAAAGAATTTATTTTTATAAGAAAATAAATAAAATTGTATAAAAGGATAAAAGGCAGAGAACTAAGATGTCGACTCAATCAATACTAAGCATGGGAGACTAACTTGCTTCGGTGGTCATAACTAATTCTTATTTCGGGTTCTACTCAATCAACTAGTCATTAACCTAGCAGGATCTCTCAATCTTTCACTAAACTAATGACTTGACAAGAACTACTTATCTCTCGACTTCACAGTCCAATTTTGGGGTAAGGGGTTCATGGATAGGCAATACCAATTTTGTGTTAATTCCCACCTAGTTGACTTCCTAGGGTTGTTAGGCCTAAGGTTTAGGTTTTCCCTATCCCAAACAGCTGATTCTCTAAGAAACCCTACATAAAAATTAATTACTCCCATGTCCACTCGCTAATCCCCTATAAGAGGATTAGTTCCTCATGGACCCCATAAATAATATAAACTTGATGGAGAAAATAAACATGGAGTAAAAGTTTAGAGAAATCACGATTTGTATTGAATAATTGAAGTGAAGAAATCCACAAAGAGTTTGTTGAATCCAGAAGTCAGATTCTCCAAAGAACACTAATGAAAATAAACTTGAAAATAAATCCTAAGTACAAAAGAAACTAAAAACTGAAACCAAAATTTAAAGAAAAATTCTAAGGTACAGAAGAGATG
This sequence comes from Gossypium anomalum, assembly GCA_025698475.1. Taxonomy (NCBI): domain Eukaryota; kingdom Viridiplantae; phylum Streptophyta; class Magnoliopsida; order Malvales; family Malvaceae; genus Gossypium; species Gossypium anomalum. Next base: position 17,987,012 of record CM046961.1, read on the forward strand.
CCTTTAAAGTGTTTAAGGAAGCTTATTTATAATATTAGGGTTGGTCGTCGTCCCTAGCCCTAGTTAGGCTGACGTTTTTACATTAAATTTCATTGTGCGAACCAAAACGCCCTTAGCTCGTAAATTCTTTACGTATAGGGCCGGTGTCGCGACATCCTCTGCTCTATGTCGCGACATTGATGGCATTTTGCTTAACTCATGTTTGGATACAAGGCTGTGTTGCGACACCCTCTTGCTATGTCACGATAGTGAAAGCAGTCTTGCTGTTTTTTTGTCCTGCTCACTAGAGGAGTCCATTGGCCGGTAGGGCCCAAACAAAATTTTAGGCCCATTTGCTAGGCCTGGGACTGACCCGAAAAGTGAGTCTAACATTTTGCCCAAGCCCGGCATGGATAAAAATGCTAAAACTCGAGCATAGCCCAACTTGCTCGTATTAATTTTTTATATAATTTTTAAAAAAAAATATAATACATCAAAAATACTAAAAATATTAAACTAAATGTTTTCCAACAAATTGAAAATAAATTAAAAAAAAATATACTTAAATAACACTAAGATATGTGCAACTTAACAAGCAAATGCCTCTAAAATAGTAACCAAATTAGCATTAAAACAAGATTTATACAATATCCAAAGAATAACAACAAAATAGTAGTAATAAAATAGTGAAATAGTAGCAAAATAGTGAAAACAAGAAAATAACAACAAAACAGTAAAAAAATGGAAGCAAGAAAACAATAAAAAAAAGTTTTTTTTTTTTGCATATTTGGGTCAGGCAGGGTTGAGCTCGGGCAAAAAAAAGCCTTATACGAGGCCCGACCCATTTTCTAAAAGAGCTTTATTTTTTCGGGCCTATATTTTTACCGAACCTGCTAGCTTTTCGGGTGGGCTGGCTCGACCCATGGACAAGTCTATTGCTCACTATGTTGCGACGTCGAACATCCACGTTGCAACATGGCAACCAGGCTAGTGTTCTCGTGCCTTCGAATAATGCCCTGCACACTCACTAAACTCATTAGCCTTCCCTTAGACCTACTTCGGCCCCTAAGGTCATATAAATGTCTCAAATCACACTTTTTATTAATTGAAACCTAAAATTGAAAAACTAAATAAAACATAGTAAAATTGCTTATATTCAAGCTCCTTAAATACGAAAACTAGTTTAATCTGTTACAACAAATTGCGATAGATCAATACTTATAGTACATATCTCATCTTTACTTTACTCATACACTTACCAATTATTATAGATATCATCATCCTTTATATATATATACTTGTACTTGAACAATCCACATATAAGAGTTAGGATAAAGACTCACTTGATACTCACCTACGGTAGTTCAAAGCTCCAGACTCAGACATTCTTCTCAAACCAGCAACAACTATTGCTTAAAAAACATATATTCACCATTACAACTCTTATACATTCAATTTACTGGTCATCTCAATCGAAAATAACCCCATGCAAGACCTTGTACTTAATGCTTTACTATTCATATATCTTTTACAAACTTACTCTTTCAAAACACCCAACATGTAGAGCTGTAATACTTACCCGAAGATGGAATGACCACTGACTAAACTAAGAACCTCAGCTTTTAGCTTAATAAGGAAAAGATACCTTTGGATTAAAGGAAAAGAACTAGAGAGTAGTGTATTCAAGAAAGAAGAACATCTTTTCAGAACCTTTCACACACACACACACACACACACACATTACTTATTTCCTCATAGTGGAACTTAACAAATGTCACACATTTAAGAATTTGTCTTCATTGTCTACAGTTTCCGAGAGAAACATAAATGAGAATCCTACATTATAGATATCAAACTAGTTTATCTAGTTGGTTCCTAACTAGGTTACCTTACAACCTACCTAGTACAGTACTTTAGACAAACAAGACATGCTATACCTTTGGCGCTAACTCATACCATAATTACCTTTTCACTTAACCATATATTTCTCTTTAAATAGAAGAATAATCTGAAATAAAATATTCACTTACTCACACAACGGTTATTATACGTCCACACTTATACGCCAAAAGAAACATATGGGTGGAATACACTTCACCAACCAAATTATTTAACTAGAATATGCCTAAATCTCAGACCCACCAAACTTGGGATGTGATGCCACATCTTAGGAAAATGGAAAGCTCCGATAAAGGGGGGCAACTTTCCCATTTTGAAGATTAAAGATTATTTTTTTGGGATAGTAAAACAATGAATTTGGGATGATTTTTTTTTTTTTTTAGATTTTGATTAGACTAACATTAGTATATATATGTAGTTTGTATTCAATTTTCTATGCAGGAACCCTACACGAGGAAAAGTACTACATTTACGAGCTTTAAATGAACAAGGAAAGAGAAACCCACCATAAGGCTACAATAACATTATGATCAATTGAGTACTTTATTTCTTGTATTTTTTAGGGTTGCACATTAGGGACAATATGTTATTTAAAGTGTGGGGGTAACATAAGATGTTTAATTTTTATATTTTTATGCTTTTTCTTTTCTTTTCTTTTTTCTTTTCCAAAGTGTGTTGTGTAACACCCCTAACCCGTATCCGTCGCTGAAATGGGGTTACGAGGCATTAAAAACTTATCAAACTCAAATTTCTGCAATTTACTATTTACAATTTCAAATACATTAATCATAATTCCCATGCAGAAATGATCATACTTTGCTGAACGAATATTGCAAATATGCACATTCAAAATTTCAACACATTTAATTCAAACAATATCAAAACTCAAATGATCATGTTCCATAATTATCAATTTCAAACCAAAACTTGTATTTATATATATATATATAAAACCATATTCACATATTTAAAAAAAATTCTCAAAGTTCATTTTTCCATATCGATCACCTTGATGCCATTTTTATAAATAAATCATAATCTATCATAACACATCACTGCATATATTAATTATTTGCCAATTTCCATTTCGTTATTTGTGTATCAAACAAATCAGTTATCAACATCTGCACAAATTCATATTAAAACCAAATGAAATCATATTGCATAATTTAATATATAATTACACATGCAACTTGAGCACACTATAACATGGCCAAATATACTAATATTTCATATATATATATATATATATATATATATAGTATGTAACCTACCCTAAAGTTAAAGGCCAAACTTAACATTTGAATACAAACTAAAACAATCATCCATCACTTTAATTATATCACATTTCATAATCACATCATTAACATCTATTATACTAAATACATATTATACTTATTAACTTTCATAGCCGAATCATGTTACTTAAAACCACACATACATTCAAAATTCCCATTACTGAATTACCAAAACATAACTCATTAACCATTTTAACTAAGATCATATAAGACTAATTTTTAGCATAATAAGCAAACCATTTTTTTTCGAAGCACATGGTAACTAGCACAACATTACACATACAAGGCACATAACTACATTACCAGGGTGAACACGAACCAAACTTAACATAACTGAATTTATCATCAAGCCATTTTCGCATGGCAATTATACAAACCAAAACCAAACATTTCCAAAACACTTTTTAGCCTATACATGCCATAGTTCGAGTTCAAAAATTTAAATACCAAAGCTGTAGATAGTGTGATGAACTTTATTGATGATCCCCGAGCTTGTAATGTAAACTCAAAATCTATAAAACAGAACAAACATAACACACAGAGTAAGCTAACTTAGCTTAGTAAGTCATAAGCAAATGAACATTCCAATAATATTATCAACTTAATTAAACCAAGCCAAATTATAATATCATAACACATTAAGTCCCAACGTATGAAGCTCATATTATATATATTTGTATTTACATTCATTCTCATATAATCACCTTGGCCGAATGCTCATAAACATATAAGCTTGTGTGTTACAGCATAGTTTTATATTCATATATTAGATATGAAACCGAATACATGTAATCATGCATGCATATAACTAAGTTTCATATCAATGATAATCTTAAGGCCGAACACACTTACCTTGTTTTAAGTAAACAACAAATTAACTCATACCTGAATGTTTAGCTCGTTTAGCATTTTCACTTACCACATCATCAAAAAATCATTTAGGCATAACCTTATAGTAATTCACCGGCATAAAGCCTGCTAGGTATAAAGCCTGTATCACACACCGGCACGAGGCCTGCTAGACTCAAAGTCTGATTTTATACACCGGCAATAAGCCTGCTAGGCATAAAGCCCGATTTAATTCACCAGCATAGGGGTTGCTAGGCTCAAAGCCCGAATATCACCATTATAAAGCTGTCTCATAAACAATTCATATATCAAACATTTCAGATATTGTATATAATTCATACGGACTTTCAAATGTTATAACTCAATTGAGTTAAACTCAAATATGTTATTTCTATACTTTATCACATATGGCTAACTCAACCATAAATCCATTAATTCCAAATCAGCATATTAAACTAAGTTACATCTAAAATTAAAGATGTTTAATTGCTTAGAGACTTACCTCAGATATCTACGAACGATGTAATAGAGTATTCGACTATTTTTGTTTTTCCCCGATCCAAGTCCGATTTCTTTTGTTCTTGATCTATACAATTTCAAATTAATCTCAATCAAACACAATTTCATTCAATTTAATCCAACAACACATAAATGGGCAAATTACCATATAATTAACACGAAAAATAATATTTAAATATTTTTTTGACTCAGATTCGTGGTCCCGAAACCACCATTCCGATTAGGGTCTAAATCAGGTTGTTACATGTTGAGCTTGTAGAAATACAAGTGATTGGTTAGGAGCATGTATTTAGGTTGATTGTGTTTATTGTAAATTTGACTTGATAGTGAATGATTTTAAATTTTCAATTATTAGACTACTAAGTTCTATATATTACACTGTAAATAGGCATTTAGTAATTGAATGATATTTTATGAAAATGTATCGATACTCAATTGAAAATCGATACCATTTTGACACTCTGTTTTGTTTGGATACTGTTCATTTGGTCAAGTATTGATACCAATTGCCAAAGTATCGATGCTTATCTCAATACGATAAAAAGCTCATCTAGCAAATTCTATTCACGCCAAAAAGTTACCTAACTACAAAAGACAATAATTTTATCCAGTTAAACACCCAAATAACTAACCAATATGCCATTCAAAGGCACCATAATCAAGTTCACTCATTTAAGTAGAGTAGTTTAAAATTCACATAATAATAATTATCAATTCAAATTCCATTCACCAACCATAATAGCCATAATAAAACATGCATAAAGACTTGCCATACCAAAGCATTATAACCAACATTAACCTTAAAGATTCACCTACCAAAAACCAACTTAAGTATACATTCAAAGCTAGCCATTCAACTAGATATAACATTATAACATAACATTTAACATATTAACAACCTAAAGCCTATATACTTGCCACATCCCAGAACGAAATATAAAAACTACCAAAATGCTGGATAGAGCTTCCTATCGATCCATCCTGTCAGTCCGCAACTTGACAACTACAAAAGAGCATGAAGGAAACAAATAAGATTAAAAAGCTTAGTAAGTCCATATTTTAAATATCAAACTAACTTACATTGATTGATAAATATATACAAAGAAATAATATACAAATCCTGATATTCAAGTACAAAATTCACAAATTACACTAGTTCATATTTTTATATCAAAACATATAATCATAATCTTTATCTCAAATAACTTATCACATTCATAACCAACATTTCATCAATATAAATGTTCTCATATATAAACAAAAAACATCTAACATCTTGAATAAGTATCAACATTTACATCCATAACTTAATTGTACCTTCCATTAACATTTAGCACGATGAAATAAGTAACCCGACTCGGATACTTGGGTAACTACACCATACCAGAGGCATCATTGATGCAATATAGAGGCACTAAAGTGCAAATAGAGGCACCTTAGCGCAAATCAGAGACACCAAAGTGTAACAGAGGCACCAAAGTGCAAATCTCGTACAAGCGTGCATTCTAACCCTATTAGCATGGCAACTGTATCCTAGTGGTTACTATGTTCAATCAGGCATTACATGTAATTTCATTTCCATTTAAACATATCCACTATTCAGGGGCACTTTATTAATTCCATAAACACACTATACTCAATATATCATCTTCAAATAAATACAATTTCAAGTATTGCAACAATCAAATATTCGCTTTCGTTCGTACTCATTTGCAATAATAGATGTCACATAGATAACTAATAAATTAGTCACATGAATACTAATAATTAGAAAATAGTAGCATAAGATTTATAAGTTCACATTACAATTTAAAGCACTATGAACTTACCTACAATTATTTCCGATTAAAAGCAGGGACTACTCTATAGTTTTCCCTTTTCCTCTGTTATTGTCTTTTTGATTCGGTTCTTGATCTATATAATAATTAAATACAATCTATTAATTACACAAACATTTCACATCAATTCAATACATATGACCCTTAAATTTTCATTAACTACACATTTCCCTTAAACTTTCACATTATTTACAATTTAGTCCCTACCTTCAAAATTCCAAAATTAACAAAACTTCGTAACAAAACATGCTAGCTGAATTTTTACCCTACTATATTCATCCCTCATTTATACTAATTTCACAAAAATCCACTATCAATTATAACATTTAATCAATTTAATCCTTTACTCAAAAATTAAAAAAACTACTTTATAATTTACTCATAACCAACAACTAATAACTCTAATTCATCCTTTAACATCATAATATCAAGAATTCATCAATGGTACATTTCAAAATTCTAAGCTATGAGTTAGTTGGATCTAGTTATAATGATCTCAAAAACATAAAAGTTACAAGAAATAAGTTAAAAACGAGCTTACATGCAAAGACTTGAGCTAGCCGAACTTAAAGCTCCAAAAATGGAGTTTTTTCTTCTTCTTCAATTTTTGGTGGAACACTTTGTAAAGATGATAACTAATTTTTGTATTTTATTTTACTTAGGTAAATTTTATAATTACCATTTTACCCTTAGTTCTAATCTTACAATTTTAACAATTAAAAGTGCCATAATTGTCTATCTTTAAACCTTATGGACTATTTATTTCATAAGTCCTCCTTTGTTTAGTAATTAAACTATCAAGTCTATACAATTTAATAATTACTAAGTTCCGTGTCTTTGACAATTTAGTCCTTTTTATTAAATTAACTAACTAAACATTGAAATTTCTTCACCAAAACTTAATACGGCTCTAATGTAACTCCATAAATATTAATTAAGCCATAAAACATGGCCTCAAGTATAGGAATTGTGGTCCCAAAATCACTGTTTTTGACACCACTAAAAAACATGATATTACATTGTGGTTTGTAACACCCCCAACCCGTCTCCGTCATTGAATTGGGGTTACAGAGCATTACCGGTTAATCAAAAAACATTTAAACATCATAACATTAAATAAATCAATCTCATTCAAAACATATCAAACATATGCATTTGGTCCCTAAATCGAGCCTTTAAGGCTCTAAAAAAATAGCTTAGAGGCAATTCGGGACTAATTTGAAACAAAATAGAAGTTTTAAGAAAAACTTGCAAAAATGTGAAAATAGGGGTCACACGGCCGTGCTGCTAGGCTGTGTGACATAGCCCAGGCCATGTAATAATTGAACAAAGGGACACACTGCCATGTCCTAGCCCGTGTAACTCACTGAGTAGGGTTACATGGCCGTGTCGCAGGCCGTGTAACTCTCTGAGTTGCCACACAGGGCCGTGTAACTCAATGACTTGAAACACTAGGAAATCTCAAATGATGTACGACTGTGTGATAGCCTGTGTCCCAGGCCGTGTGATCCCAAAAAATTGACCTAAAATTAAGCCATTTCAAGGTCAAATAATACCTAACCATTCATACCATTTGGGCATACATTCAAGGGATTTAAAACATCATTCACACACACTTAACATACTAATTCAAACATCATAATTCATCTAACCAATATGCCATTCAAAGCACCAAAGTTGTATCAAAACATATTTAACCTAAACATGCAAATATTGCCATATTCCAAGCACGAAAACCTAGTTCAATTACCTATCAAAGGAGATCACATATGACCAATTACAAGCCATTCCAATCATACCAAAAAGGACCTTATATACAAGCACCTACAAGTGACCAAATAACAACTTGGTAAGGTTTTAAGGTTAATTAAAACAAACATAAAATTCAAAGCATATGCATACCGAAACATCTATTACACATCCATGAACTACCATTACAAAAGACCTATACATGCCATTATTAACCTCGGCCAAAATACTCTAAAACTACTGAAATGATTGTTGGATAGTGTGATAGTTCTACGACAAGCTTCCAACCAATTGAGCTTCTGATTATCTATAAAATAAAGGAAAGTAACTACATAAGCAACGAGTGCTTAGTAAGCTCGTATAAACTTAAACATAACTTACCATTTCATTAACACAATTCATAGATTAAGCATAAAATCACTACCACTTCCATAAGCTTAGTATAAGCCTGTACAACATCATCAAACTCACAAGTTAATAAGCTCATTCATGATACATATGAACTTAACCATAATATAAGTAAATTTCCAAACACACATTTTCACAAGATCATGATTCATTCCATTTGCATAATTACCGTTTCATTTCCTTTTCATACCCATTGAACCATCTAGAATTGCATCGAATACTTAGTTATACTCACACACATAGTTTGCATTTCCATATAGCCGTAACCTTTCCTTTACATCTATCTCACACGAGTTGTGAAATGGGCCTGCTCACACGAGCTGTGGGTCAAAATGTTAGCTACATTATGCTGCTTACACGAGCTGTAGAGAATCCAAAACAAATGAAGGATCTCAGCCATTGGTAGGACATTAAAGACCAACACCCAAAACATGAAATCCCTAATGACATGTCATTCGTATCCTAAGAATTCTTAAGGTTCAAACGAGATTTGTTATCAGTCAATTATTTATAACATTGATACATTTATAATTTCAAGTTCATTTATAGTAACACAACATAGCAATTGATCAATTTAACTAACATTAATACAATTATAGTTCACACAAACTTACCTCGATAAATAGGGTCATAGTAGTAGAGTCGAATTAATCCAAAGCTTTAGCCTTTCCTCGATTTAAGCCTGATTATGGTTTATCTTGATCTAAATAAATAATTTCATTCAATTAAGTACTTCTAGTATTCAATTTAATCCATAATCCATATTTATGTAAAATTTAAAAATTACCCCTAACATTTTAACTTTTCACAATTTAGTCCTTAAGCTCATAATTTACAGTTTAACGATTTTAATCCCCCATACAAGCTAGCCAAATTTCATAAAGACTCATACCAACCCACTTAAATCATTATTTTATAATTTTACCATGAACTTTTACTAATTTCACAAATAAATCCCTAAATGCAATTTCATAAAAAAATCACTTAACAAAACATGTTTATTTTACAACCAAGATTAATAATCTATCAAATAACTTCAAAACCTATTCAAAAACAACCATGGAAAGTCCCTCAACCTTTAACAGTTTTACAAATTAACCCTCGAACTAGCTAGTTTATGCTAAAACGAACTCAAAAGCATAAAAATCATTAAAAACGGGGCTTGAAAACCTACCATGCAAGGGTACAATGCTTGGTCAAACCTTTCTCTTCTCTAATGGCTATTTTAGGGTTCCAAATAGGCAAAAGAATAAAGATGATAACTTTGTTTCATCTTTTCTTTACTTAATTTTCTTTTTAATTACTAAATTACTACTTTGCCCTTATCATTAATCAATAATTTCAATAAAACATTGTCCATACACATTCACTAACTCTTTAAATGGTATAATTACTATCTTAGCCCATTAATTTAAAATTTCATAGCCATTTGACCCATTTAGCTAATAGAACTCAACTTTTTCACCTTTTATGATTTATTCTTTTTAACCTAATTAACCATTTAAACTTCAAAATTTCTTAAAAAATTTTTAATATGACCTTAATAAAATCCCGTAGACATTAAATATATATTAAAATAAGAATTCACTCTTTGGAATTGTGGTCTTGAAACTATTTTTTTTGACCACTGAAAACATGCTGTTACATCGTTGCGCAATATTGAAACGAATGTAACAGATTTATAGTATGTGTATGGAAATAAGTGTTGGATCACTGGGATGCCTCGTGGCACAGTGAAAAAATTATTCCGGCGATCCAAACCAAGAATCCATGCACGAAGAATGAATCGAGAAGAAAATGTTTGAAAAATATACCTTTCATACTCTAAAAAATAGGTAAGAACCACTGCTGTTTTAATCCCATTCACACGCTGTCGATCCAAAGCCACAACAGAATCTTCCCGACCTTTACGTAGTCCACCCTTTTGTGAACAAACGAATAAAAACTCTCACTAAACGTTTCAGATAGTTTTTCCGAAAAGAAATTCGGCTGCTAGACCTAGGTTCTTTTTCTTTTTGTGGTTAATGTTGGTTAACACTCTTCTGCACCCTAGGGTTTTTTTTTATGATTCCTTTTATTTAATATCCCCTAAAAAATGGAATCCCCTTTTTGGTGCCAGAATATATACGAAAATATCACAGTGTAATATCCTTTCAAAAAGGATATTAATTTCCATATATATTTTATATTTGACCGAAATTAATTGTTATAATACTTTATTTTAATAGTTTTGGTAAACAGATCATAATTAATATTTTATATGAATCTAATTCATACATTTATTCTAACTATGTTCTCTATTCTTGTACAACGAATTTGTACATATATTGTGTTTATTATTTAAATGTTAAATTATGTAACACCCCAAACCCGGCCTGGACGTTATGGCCGAATCTGGCATGTCACATCACAGTGTTCTTAAAATTTGATCTTTTCGATAAAAATCTGTTACTGATTCTAAATCCCTTTATTATTATTTAGCAAAATTTCTCATTAAAATGTTCACCTATTTGTTTGCCTTTAGTAAATTACTTCAATTTAAAACCGCGAAAGCGTTTTGAAAACTTTGTTGTCGATGGCTCGTGTTTTATAGAAAACCGTGCTATTTTGAAAACTCGTGTTTTCCTTAGACTAGCAGTTTAGTATAAGTAATCAACCCAAATTAAAACTTAAAAAAAAAACCCACCAACGGCCTTATTACAAAAATTAAAACCCAAATAAAATCTAGTTGCAAATAAAGCGCGTATGATGAGTGTGGCCATCTCCGAGTCCCTCGCGGCTCCAAACCATCTAAGCTTAGGGATTACCTGCACAGTCAGAAACAGGGTGAGTTTACGAAAACTCAGTGTGTGATCCCATTAACAAACATATAGTGCATAACACGATTATCGATGCATGCAGGCCAAAACCCTAATTAGAGTCGGTACAGTCTAGGCCTTAGCCCTTAAACAGTAGCAATGTGGGCCTAAGCCCAAAATAGTATCGGTACAATGCACGATGCAACCCATCCCAAAACCATCCAGCACACCACTCGTACCAACCAACACACCTGTGGGGATATCCATCGACCCACCCAAGCAGCACACCAATATCGCAGCAATGCTACCAATAATAATAGTAATGCAAACAGAGCTTCCAAGATGCATGATAAGTGTGGCAAGCCACCGGTAATAAAATTTGTGACATAGTCACCAGTATAGTACTTCCTCCGTATCATAAACCCAACCCCATGCAGATGTCGTGTCATAAATATCACGTGTACGTAATATGTCATACTCAAAATCAATCATATAGAAGTTATACATATTGCAACTCACCTACCCCTAACATTGTATCGGTCATCATATCAGATAGGAGGGTAAAACAGTAAATCTTCCCCTCAGGGGTATTTCGATCATGTTCCTAATTTTAGGGTTTAGGAATAGATTACGACCTTCGGAGGGTCTACAGTTGTCTCGAACAACCCAGAATAACCCTTATGGCTAAATAGTGTGAATGAGCCTAAGGCCTATTACTCAACCCAACAAGGCCCATAACGGCCCTAGCCCACGAGAACGCCCGTGGCGGCCTCTATAGTCTCACACCCACTACTTGGGGCTCGATTTGCCAGACGAGCATTCGCACGCTCGTGAGCCCACCAATATCGACGTTCTAATTTTTTGACTTTTGCCGTTCTGCAGTAAAACAGGGGTGTGAACACACACACCCTTCGGCTTTTGATCAGTAATAAAAGTGGTGTACGATTACACACCTTTTTGGAGAGAAAACGTCGAACCCTTCGCGCTCAACCTAAATCCAAAATAATGGTCCCTTGTCAGTTCTCAAACACTTGGGTTAACCACCCAACTATGTATTCACAAATTCCCAACAATATGCATCGCTTACCTTGCTAAGACAAATAGGGCTTAAACTACCCCTATCCAACGATCACCCTTCTATAGACAATAATCTGCATTAACAACCCATTTATTCAGTAACTTAATAATACTTCATTAAAACCAAGCACACTACTTACCAAGACGTGAACCAACAACGAAAGGCAATAGCATTCGACCCACCCCTTTGAGTAACGTCACCACCCCCTAGCACCATTTGAACGAAAAAGAGAATGTTAGATGAACCCATCCTCACGACGGCCAAGAATATTCGGCTCAAGGAAACCCAAAACGAACATGGAAAAAGAAGAAGCCCTCCACAAAACGGCTAAAGAAAACACTTACCCTCACACAAAGGAGATTACGAAACGGTTAGGCCTCCACAATTTCAGTCACACAAGGAGAGAAGTATTTGACTAGCTTCAGGAGAGAAAAAAATAGTGAGGAGGAAAAAAGAAGAAGGTAGAAAGAAGAAGGAATAGTTGGGTTCGGTTTCTTCGACTTTAGAAACAAGAAAAGAGAGAGATGTTTCAGACAACAAAATGAAAAGTTACCAATATTCGGCTAGAGGGGATTCCACAATCTTGACTCAAAAGAAAAGAAGAAGAAAATGAGAAGAGGAGAGGGTCACAGCGAATTCAGCACTAAAGGGTAACACCCAAAGAAAAACACCCAAAAGATGGGCAAAAGAATTCAGCACCTACTTTCTAAAACACCAAATGCTGAAATGACCAACTCCAAACCCCTTCGCCGAATTTTTGCTCCAACAAGTTCCCTATTCAGCTACAACTCTCCCCCCTCTCCAACTCCTTGAAACACTCCCCAAAACCCTCCTTGATATCGTCCACAATCTTCTCCCAACAACTCAAGACCAATTCAAACTTCCAACACTTAGAAGCCTACCCTAACACAACCACTTGCCGTCCACAAGAGCAAAATAAATGCTCCTTGTTTGCCGTGGGATTCGAACCCCTGTTCTCCTAATAGCTATACCATGCCACTCCCACCAGTCCATGCAGCTTTTTATGACACAACACCCCCACCAATATTTATAAGGCACATGTGCCAGGATCCAAGCTCTTTTAAGAGCAAAACCTAAAATGCTGCAAAAGCTGAAACTTGTCCCCAAGACTTCTCAGACCCCCCAAACACACCCAAATCACCCAACCCTTCAAAAAAACATGGAATCTACACTACACATGAAAAATTACAAACCCTACCCTTCTGGGGCGTTACAATTCTACCCCTTAAAGAAATTTCGGCCTTGAAATTTACGTGGTCAAAATAAATGAGGATATTGATGTCGTATCGCCTCTTCTGGTTGCCATGTGGCCTCCTCCGCGCTGTGATTGCGCCAAAGCACTTTGACCAGTGGAATAGACTTCTTTCTCAATACTTTAACATTACGCTCTAAGATCTGTACTGGTTTCTCCTCAATAGTTAGATTTGGCCTAACTTTAATTTCCTCAACTACACGACGTGCGAAGGGTCAGAACGGTACCGCTTAAGCATAGAGACGTGAAACACATCATGAATCCTATCCAGCTCAGGAGGCAACTCAAGTTGATACGCAACTGGCCCTACACACTTAAGTATCCGGTAAGGCCCAATAAACCTAGGGTTCAGCTTGCCCTTCCGACCAAACCTCATAATTTTCTTCCACGGTGATACCTTAAGAAAGACATAATCCCCCACAGAGTACTCGATTTCTTTACGCTTTAAATCTGCGCAAGACTTCTACCTATCAGACGCTTCTTTCAATCGATCCTGAATCATCTTCACCTTGTCTTCTGTATCAGCAATCAGCTCTGGCCCTAGGATTCGCCGCTCACCCAGTTCAGTTCAACAAGTAAGAATATGGCAGCTACGACCATATAGCGTTTCATATGGTACCATTCGAATACTGGACTGGTAGCTATTGTTATATGTAAATTCTGCTAAGGGCAAATAATCCTCCCAGCTGTCTCTGAAATCCATTACACAACTTCTTAACATGTCTTCCAATACCAGAATTACTCTCTAAAACTGTCCATCTGTCTGAGGATGAAACGCAGTACTAAAATTCAGTCGAGTACCCAACGCCTCATGCAATTTCTTCCAGAATCGAGAGGTGAACCTAGGATCACTGTCAGATATGATAGAAACCGGTACACCATGCAATCTCACAATTTCAGCTACATACAACTTGGCCAACTTCTGTAATGAATAATCAGTGCGGACTGGTATAAAATGGGCAGACTTAGTCAGTCGGTCTACAATCACCAAACTAAATCCTTCTTAGAAGGCGTCAAGGGTAACCCACTCACGAAAACCATGGTTACCCTTGCCCATTTCCAGAGTGGAATCTTAACTTGCTGCAGTAATCCAGAGGGTAATTGATGCTCAGCCTTAACCTGCTAGCACGTCAAGCACTTGCTCATATAATCGATAACTTCGCGTTTTAACCCATGCCACCAATACAACTCACAAAGATCTCGGTATAGCTTATTCCCACCAGGATGCATGGCATAAGGGCTACCATGCGCCTCTTGCAGAATAGACTGCCTTAAACTAGAATCATTAGATATACACATTCTTCCACGGAAACATAACACCCTTCCCCAATTCAGTTCAAAATCTGAAGTTTCACCATTTTCCACTTGCTGAAAACAAGGAGCTAGCGACTCATCCAACAACTGTTTCTCCTTAATTTGATCAGTCCAAGTCGCTCTCACTTGCAATTCTACTAACAAGCTACCATCATCGTACAAGCTAAGACGAGCAAACATTACTTTTAAATCAGAGACAACCCTACGGCTCAGTGCGTCAGCTACCACACTAGCTTTGCCTGGGTGGTACTCAATTGAACAATTATAATCTTTAAGCAACTCAATCCACCTCCATTGCCTAAGATTCAACTCCTTCTGAGTAAGGAGGTACTTGAGGCTTTTATGGTCTGTATAAATGATCGTCCTTTCCCCATACAAATGATGCCTCTAAATTTTTAATGCAAACACCACAGCTGCCAATTTTAAGTCATGAGTGGAATAATTCGCCTCGTGAGGTTTAAGCTGCTGCGACGCATAAGCAACCACCTTTCCTTCTTGCATCAACACACACCCCAATCCTATGTGTGACGATCACCATGAAATAAAATTCCTTCCTGCACTGGTCAGATCAAAATAGGAGCCTCAGTTAAGACTCTCTTCAATTTCTCAAAACTCTCTTGTTGTTTATCAGACCAAACAAACGGTACCCATTTCCGCAGTAATTTTGTCAAAGTGCAGCTATCACCGAAAACCCTTCCACAAAACGTCGGTAATATCTTGCTAAGCCCAGAAAACTCTGAATCTCAGATACAGTATTTGGTGGTTTCCAACCCAAAACAGCTTTAATTTTTCGAGGATCAATCCTAATCCCCTCAGTAGACACTACGTGACCCAGAAATGTCTCCTCTTGCAGCCAAAACTCACACTTGTTGAACTTTGCGTACAATTGCTTCTGTCTCAAAATTTGAAGGACAATCCGCAAGTGCTCATCATGCTCCTCCTCCGTCCTCGAATATACTAAAATATCGTCTATGAACACTGCTACAAACCGATCCAGATAGGGTTGAAACACTCGGTTCATCATGTCCATAAATGCAGCTAGTGCGTTCGTCAACCCAAACGACATCACTAGAAACTTGTAATGACCATAATGAGTCCTAAACACTGTCTAATACACATCAGCTTCCTTAAGCTTGGTGATACCCAGATCGAAGATCTATTTTGGAGAACATAGCAGCTCCCCGCAACTGGTCGAACAGATCATCAATCCTCGGCAAAGGGTACTTGTTCTTATTGGTCAGCTTATTCAGTTGACGATAGTCAATGCACATGCGCATGGACCTATCCTTCTTCTTCACAAACAATACTGATGCTCCCCACGGAGACGCACTCGGTCGAATGAATCTTCGGTCTAACAGCTCTTAAATTTGAGCCTTTAACTCTACTAACTCCTTTGGTGCCATCCTATATAGGGCGATGGACATTAAAGCCGTCCCTGGTAGAAGCTCAATTCTAAATTTGACCTCACGGTCTGGAGGCAAGCCCGGTAGCTCCTCTGGAAAAACATCCAGAAACTCCTTAATAGTTCTAACATCTTTAACAGAAAGATTTTTAGCCTCAAAATTGCTAACATAGGCCAGGAAAGCCTCACAACCCTTGCGAACCAACTTCTCGGCTCTTAACGCTGATATCATATTAGACAAGTAATCTCTTCGCCCCCCTATTACAGCCACCTCCTCATCCTCTGAAGATCTCGACACCAACCGCTTAGTAGCATAATCCAACTTCACATGATGTTTTACTAGCCAATCCATGCCAAAAATAATATCAAATTCCCTGAATGGCAGTTGCATCAAATTCGGAGGAAAAACGACCCCTTGAACTTCTAAGGGCACATCCTTGAACAACTTATCCACCCTAACCGATTGTCTTAGCGGATTCAACACCGTCATTTCACTAGCAGTGCTCTCAGATTGAATACCCAACAACCCAGACACCGTGCACGCAATATATGAATGCGTGGATCCAATATCAATTAAGGCAACACAAGGCAAATTATAAATCAAGAACGTACTGGTTATGATGTCAAAGCCGTTGCCATCCTCTCGACGACGAGCAGCATAAACTAAGGCTGGTTGTCTCACCTCAGTATTACCTATACCTCTACCCAGTGCTCCACGACCTCGTCCAAACCTATTTCCTTCTCTGGCCGGTCCACGACCTCTTAGGGGTTGACCACCTCCCACTGGCTGAACATGACCCTTTCCTGTAGCTTGTATCTGAGTAGGTCTCTGCGAAAAATTCCTTACTTGATGATCTTTAGACCCACATCTAAAACACGCCCCAATCTTTTTCCAGCACTCACACAAATGAGATCTTCCACAGTCAGCACAGGGCTGCGGTCTCGTAGTAACAACGGGTTCTCCAGCTCGGACTGGCCCATCAAACTTAGCCCTCTTAGTAGGCCTACTCCCAAAACTCTAGGATCCGAAATCTCTTTTCCCTCTACCCCTATCTTTCTCACGATTCTGGCGCTCCGAGCACTTCACATCTTCAGCAATCTTTGCTTTCTCAATTAATGCAGCAAAGTCTCGCTCCCTCTACGGAGCAATTAAAACTCTCAACTCATCACGGAGGCCATCTTCAAAACTCACACAGCGTTCGCACCCAGTCGCTACTATCCTACGAGCATAATGACTCAATCGTAGAAACTCTACCTTATATGCCGCCACAGTCCTATTCCCCTGGGTCAAGTTCAGAAATTCTTTCCTTCAGGCGTCCACATAACTTGCGCCCACATATTTTCCTTGAAAGGACGTCTTAAAAAAATCCCATGTCAGACGGCCAGCTTGTGTACCTTCCCTCACAGTGAGCCACCATTGGCAAGCCTCATCTCGCAGTAACGACACTACCCTTTTCAATTTCTGTTCCACGGTACAGTCAAGATCATCCATTATCCACTTCGTAGCCTTCAGCCAATATTCCGCTACATTCGGGGCGACACCAGAAATACCCCTAAAGTCTCTGCCCCGTTAGAACGGAGTCGTTCAAAAATTGACCCCCGGGCCACTGACCCCGTACTCGCTCCAGCAACCCTTTCAAGAACTCGCAGCATTGCTTGAGACAAGGCGTCATTCCCAACTGCTCGATCATGAGACCCAGTCTCAGTTACTAGTGAATTCGGTGCCTCCCTAGCAAGCACGTGACCCGACGCTGAAGACCCAGCCCCAGTACCTCCTCGACCTCTACCACGACCTCGTGAACCCCTTCCACGAGTACCTCTAGTGCTCATATCGCGTTACGCTTTATCTGTTTTTAGAAGTTTTATACTATCAGATTAAAATTCCAATTGTTATTAAAAGATATTTTATGACAGATAGTATTTAGAGTTTTATTTTCGCAGATCAAAATCTCGCTAGCCATATCAGTTTTCTACAATCTCAATTTGTTCTAACCAAGAATTTCCAGTATAGCATTACCATCTATAATAGTTTTTCGACATTACATTATTGCCTAAGGCAGTACATACTAGCAGAGAACTTACAGATTTGGCGCCAGAGACTCGGTGTGCCACACTCTCAGCAACGTCATTTCAAACAAATCAAGTTCCGTTGAGGATTTCCAACCCAACTTTTAGAGAAACCATTTTAAACCCTGACTTTGGAAAAGAAGAGTAATATAATTTTCTGCCACCCATACCACAGTCGAGTTTTGTAACCTGGCTATGATACCATTAAATGTAACACCCCAAACTCGGCCTGGACATATCACAGTGTTCTTAAAATTTAATCTTTTCGATAAAAATCTGTTACTGGTTCTAAATCTCTTTATTATTATTTAGCAAAATTTCTTGTTAAAACGTTCACCTATTTGTTTACCTTTAGTAAATTACTTCAATTTAAAACCGGGAAGCATTTTGAAAACTTTGTTGTTGACGACTCGTGTTTTATAGAAAATCATGCTATTTTGAAAACTCTCGTTTTCCCTAGACTAGCAGTTTAGTATAAGTAATCAACCCAAATTAAAACATAAAAAAAACCCACCAATGGCCTTATTACAAAAATTAAAACCCAAATAAAATCTAGATGCAAATAAAGAAAGCAGAAGCAGTAGTGTGGCCATCTCCGAGTCCCTCGCGGCTCTAAACCATCTAAGCTTAGGGATTACCTGCACAGTCAGAAACAGGGTGAGTTTACGAAAACTCAGTGTGTGATCCCATTAACAAACATATAGTGCATAACATAGGGTCGATGCACCAGGCACACCAATATCACAAAGAATGCTACCAAGAATAATAGTAATGCAACGTAGTTACCAATGCTGATAAGTGTGGTAAGCTACTAATAATAAAATTTGTGACATAGTCACCGGTATAGTACTTTCTCCATATCATAAATCTAACCCCATGCAAATGTCGTGTCATAAATATCACGTTTATGCAGTATGTCATACTCAAAATCAATCATGTAGAAGTCATACATATATCAACTCACCTAACCCTAGCATTGTATCGGTCATCATATCAGACAGGAGGGTAAAACAATAAATCTTCCCTTCAAGGGTATTTCGGTCATGTTCTCAATTTTAGGGTTTAGAAACAGATTACTACCCTTCGGAGGGTCTACAGTTGTATTGAACAACCTAGAATAACCCTTATGGCTAAACAGTGTGAATGGGCCTAAGGCCCATTACTCGACCCAATAAGGCCCATAACGGCTCTAGCCCACGAGAACGCCCATGGCAGCCTCTACAGTCTGACACCCACGACTTGGGGCGCCACACGAGCATTCGTACGCTCGTGAGCCCACCGACAATGACATTTCAGTTTTTCGACTTTTTTCGTTCTGTAGTAAAACAGGGGTGTGAAAACACACACCCTTCGACTTTTGATCAGTAATAAAAGTGGTGTACGGCTACACACCTTTTTGGAGAGAAAACGTCAAACCTTTCGCGCTCAACTGAAATCCAAAATAATGATCCCTTGTCAGTTCTCAAACACTTGGGTTAACCACCCAACTATGTATTCACAAATTCCCAACAATATGCATCGCTTACCTTGCTAAGACAAATAGGGCTTAAACCACCCCTATCCAACGATCACCCTTCTATAGACAACAATCTGCATTAACAACCCATTCATTCAGTAACTTAATAATACTTCATTAAAACTAAGCACACTTCTTACCAAGACGTGAACCCACAACGAAAGGCAATAGCATTCGGCCTACCCCCTTGAGTAACGTCACCACCCCCTAGCACCATTTGAATGAGAAAGAGAACGTTAGATGAACCCATCCTCACGACGGCCAAGAGGATTCAGCTTAAGGAAACCCAAAACGAACGTTTAAAAAGAAGAAGCCCTCCACAAAATTGCTAAAGAAAACACTTACCCTCACACAAAGGAGATTACGAAACAGTTAGGCCTCTACAATTTCAGTCACATAAGGAGAGAAGTATTCGACTAGCTTCAGGAGAGAAAAAAATAGTGAGGAGGAAGAAAGAAGAAGGTAGAAAGAAGAAGGAAGAGTTGGGTTCGGTTTCTTCAACTTTAGAAACAAGAAAAGAGAGAGACGTTTCAGACAAAAAAAAGAAAAGTTACCAATATTCGGCTAGAAGGGATTCGGCAATCTTGACTCAAAAGAAAAGAAGAAGAAAATGAGAAGAGGAGAGGGTCACAACCAATTCGGCACTAAAGGGTAACACCCAAAGAAAAACACCCAAAAGATGGGTAAAAGGATTCGACACCTACTTCCTAAAACAACAAATGCCGAAATGACCAACTCCAAACCCCTTCGCCGAATTTTTGCTCCAACTACTTCCCTTTTTGGCTAAAACTCTCCCCCCTCTCCAAATCCTTGAAACACTCCCCAAAACCCTCCTTGATATCCTCCACAATCTTCTCCCAACAACTCAAGACCAATTCAAACTTCCAACACTTAGAAGTCTACCCCAACACAACCAATTCAAAGTTATGTTTTATGATGATATTTTTTTGGTATAGTAATGTTTGGTACACTTATTATTAAGCATTGTTTTGGTTTGGTATCTTTTGAGATGTTTGAAATATGGTATGGCCAATTTGGTAGGTAACTTTTGATAATGGATAGGTATGTTTTGCCTTTGGCATGTAATTTTGGTAGTTGATATTTTGGAGGCATTGTTGTTAATTGTATAACATGTATGAGAAGGTGAAATTTTAGGAGAATTACTTATTATTTTTGCT
Source organism: Gossypium anomalum (assembly GCA_025698475.1). Lineage (NCBI taxonomy): Eukaryota > Viridiplantae > Streptophyta > Magnoliopsida > Malvales > Malvaceae > Gossypium > Gossypium anomalum. The sequence continues at coordinate 18,008,177 of CM046961.1, forward strand.
TATAGATTGTGGTGTCAATGAGGACGCATTGGTTTGACACATAAATTGTATGAATTTGGTATGTTTTAGGTGTGTTAAATGTGTTTTTAAATAAGTCATTTTGGTTGGAAATGGGATGGCTTAGTGTTTAAGTAAAAATGGTTGTTTTGGCTTGAAAATGAAGTCATTTAGCTACACATGGCCTGGAACACGAGCTATCACATGGTCATATGCCGTACACAGCTGATTATTTTATTGATTTTAAGTGCATGATGAATTACACGATCACGGAGAGTCACACGGCCGTTACATAAGGCTTATGACACAATCGTGTGGCCTTATTTTGAATCGCCACACGGGTGGACACATAAGCAGGGACATGGCTGTGTGCCCCACACTTCGAATTGTACAAGGTTAGCCACACGGCCATATCTTCGTGCCACACGGGTTGGGCTATGTCACACGGCCTAGCTACACGATCGTGTGACCCCTGTTTCCAAAATTTTCCAATTTCTCTAAATTTTTATGTTTTGTTTCAAATTAGTTATTAAACATTCCCGAATTATTTTTAGGGTTCTGTGGGCTCGATTTAAGACCCGTAAGTGCACTTATGTTATAAATTAAACGTGTATTTGAATTTTAGTTTTTAAATTGATTAATAGTTTCTATTTGAAGTTAAATGTCATGAATTGTACTATAAAACTACGTAAACCTAATCCGGCGAAAAAGATGGGCTAGGGGTGTTACACATATTTATATGTGTGAAAAGGGTTCTGTAAAGAGGTTCTTCTTTCTTGAATATCCTACTTTTTGATTCTTTTCTTTAGTTCAATGGCATCTTTTTCTCCTTAAGCTGAAAGTTAAGGTTCTTGGTTTAATTAGTGGTCATTCCATCTCTAGGTAAGTATTACAATTCTGCATGTTAAGTTCTTAAAGAGTAAGTTTGTATATAGGAGATGAACAGTAAAGATTTAAGTACAAGGCTTTGCATGAGGTTGTCAGCGATTGAGATGATAAGTAAATATTATGTATAAATCTAAATAAGCGAATGCTGAGCAATGTCCTTCTATGATTCCTCTATTAGGGTAATTATATTGTTAACCAAACTGGTATATCACTAGATGAAAACAAGTGTAGGACCATGGGGTTGAGACCCATGGCATCATATGATATGAAAACATACATGGAGTAGCCTCCATAAAGATGAAGACTAGATTGGCATATCACGATACATATAAGCATGCACATCTATGTGGTTGAGACCTATGACAATATATGATTGTATGAATGTTCATGGTGTAGCCTTCAATAATATGTAGATTGAATGGGCAGATCACGATACGTGAATTTATATGTAAGTCCATGAGGGAGAAACCCATGGCACCTTCTGTGAAAGCTCGTTAAGACAGTAAACATGTGATTTTGTATGATGCTTTGGTGGCCTATTCTGTTTGGCCCTAGTGGCATACTCTGTTAAGTCTGTCTGGTAGAAAATGATTGTTTGCTCTTATGGTAAGTTCTGGATAAATTCTGATTGCTCTGTACTGCTATGATAAGGTTTTGATAAGGCTGAAGTTAAAGTAGTTGAATAGGATTTGTGATGTAATTGATGAAGTCTTTGATAACTCTTGAAAAGAGTTATATGTCATGCCTTTAGACTTGGTTAATTATCTATATTCAAGATAATTTAGTTTTATTTTAGGATATTATATTAGTATATTTTAGGGCATTACATTAAGGATCTTAGACTGTCCTTAAATTTTATTATATGTTACTTATAATTGTTTACGAGGGATTTGTTTGTTGATTGAGTGGTAGGTGAAGAATGAGGAAAAATGAGTAAAGAAATGCAGGTTTGTCATGGCAAAAGGTTAGAGAGGTTGCCAACATGGATACTGTGGTAATGCCAAGAAGATACCTAGTCAGCACTTAACAGTTATCAGCCTTGCTATACGTGTATCAACAAAATTAGCCTGAAATAGAGGGAAAAAGATCATGGAATGATGGGATCATGGGATGATGGACCTACTCTAAAGGAAGAGATATAAAACCTAAAAAAAAAAAAAACTAAAAATGGGGAGAATTGGGAAACAATTGGAAAAAAAGATCCTTGAAAGAGAGTAGAGGATAACAATTGAGAACAAGGCAGAGATGAAAGAAAAAAGAAGAAGGTAATCTCTCTTAGGCAGCAATAGACACTGCGGCACTGGAGCTGTAGACTGGATAGGCGAAAGCTATCTTCCTGAAGTTCTTTCTTTACTTTTTTATTTGATGTTTCTTAAACTGAATTGATGAAAATGATGTTGAATGAAAGTTATTTACCAACCCATGAGTTAATCTCATAGGGTTGGGATTACTTGATGAAACCTTTATTTCCATTAATAGCTAAAGCCTAGATTAGTTTTAATTTATTCATTCAATGGTATTATTGAATTGCATGCCTATAGGCTCTAGACATAGATGAATGTGCAACATGTTTACATAATTAATCTAATCCTGGAAATGTTAGGTTAGGTTAGGTAGATCAAAATTGAATGATATGAGTGAGTGTTTACTCTAGACATAGAGCAGTGTCTTATACCGAAGGAAGTAGAAATAGTCGTAGGAACCATACTCAAGGCCTATAAACATATAGTGCTCTAGGTGAGGTAACTTAAGGTCTAACTCTTGAATGAAGCAGACCACAATAGAATTATTCTAAGTAGTAGAATAAGACTAAACTTACCGAAGCATTATTGGTTAATGAGGGTAGGTTCTTAGTAATCCCAACCTTACAAATCAACATCGTAGATCCTTTATCCTTTTCCGTAGCATCTTTGTTTTCACATCTTTATTTGTTTACTTGTTTGTTTTGCATATTTTATACAACATTATTCTCCTAATTGCCACTGCATTATTATTACTATTTTTTCCTTAGCATTAATCTCACTTTATTATAATAACTTAACCATTTTATACCTAATCGATCCCTGTGGAGATGATCTTACTTATCACTTTATTACTTGATCTGATGTGTATACTTGCACACTTCGCATATCATATTCACAAGTGACAAGTTTTTTGGCGCCGTTGCCAGTGATGTTGCTCCATTCTATAATGTAGATGTTCACAACTTCACTATCTCTATGGAGTAGATGTTGTTGCTCCATTCCATAATGCAAGGTAGAAATATTAATGTGGGTAAGATCATGTTCAACGAAGTCCACTGGTGCGCGCAAAAGAATGTCAGGAGTCTCAACTTCCCATCTCTAATCACCGTGCTTTTCCAGTGCGTAAATGTTCAAGTACAGTCCAGTAAAGATGTCACCCCAAATAAAGGGGCCATTATAAGATTGATTTTTGTGAGGATTTCTGCGGAGGATTTGCCACGACAATAACCTCCTAGCTCAGCTTTTACATCCTCTACACCTATATTTGCCACTACAACCACCTTTACTTCTAACAGTTCATTTAAGCAGTAAGTGCTCAGCTCATTAGAGAAATTGCAGAAGCAGAGTAATCTTATTAAGACTCAGCAGTTTCGGCTTATTGTAGATTTAGCAAAGGTGCATGACAAACTAGCTCTCTACTGGGCCTATGCGAAGAGGAGGGAAGTTTCTATGAAAAGGTTCCTTCAAAAGAATTTCATCAAGCTGATGCCTGCATTTCTTGACTTTTCTAAGGAATTGCAAGTAATTGTAGTAGAAGGCATTGGTGAAGTAAAGCCAGTTGAGACAGACTCTACCATTACCTAGAAAGAAACTAAAGAATCAGATGAAGAAATAGAGAAAATGGAATTAATCAGCATTGCGGCTGATTGTGACTGAACACTTGCACCACCAGTGGACAACACTGCAGCTATTCCACCTCCCTTTACTGAATCAATGACTGAACAAGACCGAGAAATCAATCGTCACATTGATAAAATCACCAAGTCTAATAATAAACAGGAGGATATGTTATTCCACTCATTAAAAAGGAAAACGTGCTATAAGCATAGTGAATGCAAATCCACCCGCAAAAAAAGAATAAAGTAACCATACCAATTTCCAAGCTAGGAAAGTTTCCTTCCTTTCCTTTCCTTGCATTATGCATTTCATTTGTTTTGCCATGTCATTTTCTGTACATATATATCTTATTGCATTCATATTTCATGCCTGTACATGCATTAAGGACAGTGCACCCTTTAGGTTTGGGGGTGTATTGAGCATTTAGGATGCATTTTCTATTTAATAAACACTTTTTGTTTATATTTAGTAAGCATGTTCATTTTAGTGAATTTTGTTTTTCCACGTAACTGACAAAGACTATTTCGACTATGTTGAGTAAAAATTTTACTTGTGATGTTCGATGATGAATTTAAATTCTTCAATAAATCTAGAACATGTGATAGTGGATTAGGTAAATTTAGCTTAGGTGAGGTTGCTTGGAAATTACCTCTTAAAAATGAGATGTCCTAAATTTAGTTATATTTGGACTATAGCAAATTTCTTTTAATAAACTTAGAGATTCTTGTAGCTAAACTTATTAAAATTGCCAAGTCATTATTTAAAGAGATAATAGTAGATATTCCAATACTTAGAATTGCCACGTAAGTCAGCAGCATTTTGTTTGCTCCATCATGCTGTTAGGTAGAAAAGCAAGTTTAAGTAGGAGTGTGTAATAAAGTAAAGAAAATTGGGGGCACTCCACTGTAGTAATAGACTGAGTAACTAAGGAGGTAGTTTTTTGCTCCATCCATCTTCTAAGTTAAAAGCTTTAGCTTCATAAATGATTTTTATGCAAATTGTGACATGGTTGAATACTCGGTAATTTAGTATATGCTCCATTTTGATTATCGAGTCAAAAAATTGTATGACATGCTAAAACCCTTATTTTGAAAAAGTTAAAAAAAAAAAGAGAAAATAAAAATAAAATAAAATTCCATTGCAAAGCACCTTGAGTTTAGTTAAAAGATGAACTAAGTAAATTAGAATATATTTGCTATAGTGAAAGTTGCATGAGTACTTAGGGTAATATTTTCTACACTGCCTTTGCTGAATAAGCTTATGAAACTTGATCAAAATTTTAGACATAGAAGTTTGCCAAGAACTGAAGTACAAGATGCTCTTTTGATGGTCTAACAGTACAAAGGTGATTATGTTGTTGTGGCAATTCATACATTCATGCTTTCATGCGTATCTTGCTTGAGGACAAGCAATAACTTAGGTTAAGAGTTGTGATAACTCTTGAAAATAGTTATATGTCATGCCTTTAGACTTGGTTAATTGTCTGTATTTAGGTGAATTTAGTTGCATTTTAGGAAATTATATCAATATTTTTTAGGGTATTAGATTAAGGAGCTTGGACTATGCTTAAATGTTATTATATGTTACTTTTAATTGTTTATAGGAAGGATTTGTTTGTTGATTGAGTGGTAGGTCCAGAATGAGGAAAAATGAGTAAAAGAGTGAAGGTTTTTCATGGCAAAAGGTTGAAAAGGTTGCTAACATAAATGATATGGTAATGTCAGGAAGATACCTAGTCAGCACTTAACCGTTATCAGCCCTGCTGTACGTGTACCAAAAAAATCAACTTGAAAAAAGAGGAAAAAGATCATGGGATGATGGGCCTACTCTATCGAAAAAATATAAAACCTAAAAAAAAACTAAAAATAGGGAGAATTAGGAAACAATTGGGGGACAATTGAAGAAAAAAGAACCTTTGACGGGAGTAGAGGATAACAGTTGAGAGCAAGGTAGAGATGAAATGAAGAAGAAGAAGGCAGTCCCTTTTAGCTAGCAGTAGACACTGCTATATCAGAGTTGTAGGTTGGATAGGCGAAAGCTATCTTCCTGAAGTTCTTTCTTTACTTCCTGATTTGTGGTTTCGTAAATTGAATTGATGAAAATGATGTTGAATGTTATTTTGAATCGGGATGTTACTTACCAGCCCATGAGTTAATCTCATAGGGTTGGGACTACTTGATGAAACCTTTATTTCCACTAATGGCTAAAGCCTAGATTTGTTTTAATTTACTATTTCATTCAATGGTATTATTGAATTGCATACGTGTAGTTTCTAGACATAGATGAATGTGCAAAATATTTACAGAATTAATCTAATTCTGAAAAGATTAGGTTAGGTAGATCGAAATTAAATGATATGAGTGAGTGTTTAAACAAATACTTATAGTGAACTCTAGACATAGAGTAGTGCTTCATACGGAAGGAACTAGAAACAATTGTAGGAACCATACTCAAGGTTTATAGACATATAGTGCTCTAAGTAAGGTAACTTAAGGTCTAGCTCTCGAACAAAATAGACCATAATATAACTATTCCAAGCAGGAGAATAAGATTGAACTTGCCGAGGCATTATTGGTTAATGAGGGTAGGTTCTTAGTAATCCCAACCTTACAAATCAACATCATAAATCCTTTATCCTTTGTCGTAGCATTTTTGTTTTCACATCCTTAATTGTTTACTTGTTTGTTTTGCACATTTTATAGAACATTATTCTCCTAATTGCCACTACATTATTATTACTGTTTTTACCTTAGCATTAATCTCACTTTACTGTAATAACGTAACCATTTTATACCTATTCGATCCTTGTGGAGGTGATCGCACTTATCATTTTATTACTTGATTCGACGTGTGTACTTGTACACTTCGTATATCATATTTACATGTGACAGTCTTAAGGGAATTTCTTGAGAAGAAGTTTGTATCTGTATGTTTAGAAAGGGGTATCTGCCATGATAACCTATTAGTTTGGAATTTGGTGTGTTCGTAGTTATGAATGAGAAAAGTATCCATTCGTGTAAGTTTGTCTGTACCATGTAGGGTTAAATTTGAGTAATCTGGTACCTGCCATATCTGAATAGTATCATGTCTTCTTCTAGAATCTTATTAAATCTGAGTATAGTTCATTATCGGTGTGAGCTTGTAGGGTATTGAACAAGAATATGATTAGATTAGTAAACTGAGGATATTCAAATCTGCATGAGTATCTGCCAATGAATAATATCTGTGAATAACTTTTTTGGGTTAAGTGTGAGGGTGAAGAGATGGTTGCATAAAGTAGTCTTTGAAGATATTCTTTGAAAATCTCAAATTTGATTGAAATATAAGTCATACTCAACAAATCTCCACCTTGACTTATATTTCCACGACACCATCTTTGCCAAAGCCTACCACGAGCCAATCTTGAACTATGTAGGGAATTATCTAAGTCAAATTTGTGCTTAGAAACTAGAAGACTTTTAGCCTTTGACTTGTATACTGCCAAATCAAAACTAACCCGAGTATGATTTTCATAAACACAATGTCCTAACTTTTTAAAACCTGCATCCAAAAGAGAACTCTCTTCAACAAAATGATCATACCTTTTTCCCTTTTATGACCAAGTTGTATCTGCTCCAAACGAGTTGACTTTGACTCCGTAAGGGACGAAGGACGTTTGATTTCACCGGTCACTATAAAACCTTTCAGAATATAAAGACTGTCGGTCATTTTACCTTTTAACAAAACGAAAGCTCCATAAGATACCTTAATGCCGCTCGACTCGATGTTGATTTTGCATCTTTTCGAGTCTAAAATACTCAAGGAGATGAGATTCTTTCGTAAATCAAGTACATACCTGACATCTGAGAGTGTCCTAACCGTCCCATCGTGCATCCTAATTTTAACAATACCAATACCAATTACCTTACTAGATGAATCGTTTCCCATGCGTACAACTCCACCTTCAGTTGAATTGTATGTGGAGAACCATTCTCTATTAGGACACATGTGGAAAGAACATCCCGAATCTAGGATCCACTCGGACATAAGTTTGGAGTTATCACTCATTGACACTAAAAAGAAATTATTACCACTTTCATCGACCAAATTAGCACCAACTATATCTTCCTCGTTGCTCTCAACAGCTCTTTTATTTCGTAGTTTATAATAATATGCTTTAACGTGACCTAACTTTTTACAATAGCGACACCTTTTGTCTTGCTTCTTTGATGCTACCAAAACGGAAGCTTGCCTATCTACCTTGCTCTCTGAACCAAACTCATTGTTGAGTTTGCCTCTACTCAACAAATTACCCTTCACATATTCCAACGTGAGTTTTTCTCTGCCATAAATCAAGGTCTCCCTGAAAGACTTGTATGGAGGAGGTAAAAGCACAGTAATAACATAGTCTGAACTTCATTGTCAATCTAAACTTCAATGTTCTTTAAATCATTTAAAAGAGTAATGTAGTGACTTATGTGATCTCTAAGAAGCTCACCTTTGTTCACGCGAAACGTAAATAGACATTTCAATACTAAACGAGAGTCACATAAAGAGTTTCTCACCTTTTCCACAAGGCAGATGATGTCTTTTCCATCAATACCTCCTACAATATCGTATTCACGAGGCACAACTGGATTGTAGACAAGGCCTTTTCATCAAGCTTTTCCCATTCTGTTTGATTTAGATTCTTAGGCTTTTTCTAGGTAACAACCTTTTTTAGGCCAGTTTGAAGTAGAATTGTCATCATCCGAACTTGCCATAGATTGAAATTTGTGACACCATTGAACTTCTCAATTTCAAGTTTTGTTGTTTCCATCTCTGAACGGGCTGATCTACGAAATTTGAACTAGCTCTAATACAGCTTGTTGGGGATTGACCCGATTAAACAACGAACAAGTAAAAATAGCGGAAGAAATTGAGAAATTGAACACACAAATTTAACATGGAAAAACCCTTCCAAAGAGGATAAAAAATCAAGAGCAAAGATAATTATACTATAATGGCAAAAGAACAAAGAGTACAAAAGATGGAGATAAAAACTAAACCCCCAAAAACTCGAAAACAAAGAACCCTCAAAACGTAAACACAAAATTCTCTAGAAGTGTTATGAGTTCTAATGTCTAATGGATGTATTTTCTAAGGTTATAAAAGAGCCTATTTATAAGCTAAATTCATAGGTCAAATAATAATAAAATAATCTAGACTAATCAGAGTTTGATTGAAACAAATAAATAGAATTTATCTGGAAGATTATTTCTCAAATTTGATTGAAATAGGAGTCATACTTAACAAAAAGTAAATTATATTGATTGTAGCTATATATTTTGCATGAAATGAACCTAATAGCTTATGAAAAGGTTGATACTTTGATGAACTTATTTGCATAATCATTGGTTATATTTGTGCCATTATGTAAATGAATGTGTTATATATAGAAAGGTTGATATTTGATTTGGGATTGAATTTGTGCATGATGCATACATATATTTATTTATCTTGAATAAAAGATTACCATTGAGTGATTTGCTCAGCATACAGTTTATTTTCCATGCACAGATTAGGTTCAGTTAGAGAATCCTAAGCATGGACTTCTGTATAGAGTCAACGATCCTAGACTCAATAATGTTTGTTCGTTTTTTACTTTTGTTATTAGTTGGCATGTACCTAATAGGTTAAGTCATGTTGGTTTTGGTATTTTAAAAATGATATATGTTTTCTTATATGTCTATATACAATTTAGATTTAATATAGTTTGGTTTAAGTATTTTGGTTTTTAAGGTTAGTATTTGCATGTGGTAGGTTGAATATGGATTGTAATGGTATCAAAATCTAGTTGAATTAGTATGATAGTTTATAATGTTAATAGTTCTTGATGAAATAGCAAAAATTGTATATAAATTGGTATGACATGCAATAGGTAGTTAGGTTATAGTTGATATGATGTTAACTGATGTTGGTTGAGGATTTAGTATGTAAATTGATGATATAATGTTGAAATTGTGAACTGATTATGAATTGATGATGTTGTGAATTGGTGAGGAAAGTTGAAGGTTTTCACCAAAAATATTTTGCAAAAATAGTATGTGACGTCACGATGAGAAATGACCTGTAATGTCACGTTGAGACGAGGAACACTGTCTTCTCGATGAGGCCAAAACAGTGAGTGACGTTGCGAGCGATGTCGAATGGATTGACGTCATAACGTGACAAACTATTTAACGATGTCATGACATCAACCCTGTATTTTGAATCTTTTACAATTTAGTATTGATTCGATCTCTGGTTAGCTTTAGAGCTTCCGTAAGCTCATATAAGACTCTCGAATGTTTATTTATCATATTAGTTGTTTATACTGTTCATACTTGCATGTTAAATGGCTAGAATTGTGATTATTTTGATCATAGTTGTAACGAATGTAACACATTGTAGCTCAGACTCAGTGATCGGGTCGGGTATAAGGTGTTACACGAAGATTCTAACTTTCTTTCTTTTTCCAATATTGAAAATTTAAATTTCAAAATACAAAAATCAATTAAATAGATTGTTGAATTTTTTTTTATCCCTTGATAATGCTAACCCATTTGTTACTATAATATTGAAATTAATTAAATTAATCTCCTTCTAATTTTTAAAATATTATTTTATGTTTTCATATTATTCTTAATGAAATCAACTCGATAACTCGTATTTAATAATTTTCTGCAAAACTTAAATTTCTTTTGATTATATAATATTGAATCTTCCATATTAAGTTAAAAGCAAAGAAAAATCATTGCAATTAATTAAATTAATTGCTTGTTCTTCATTTGGGTAAGAAGTGATGAAAAAATTCAGGGTTTTGTTTTGCATGAAAGAAAATTTAATTAATTAAATTTAATTAATAAAATTAATTAATTAATTAATTGTAATGATTTTTTTTGCTTTTAACTTAGTATGAAATACTCGGGATCATATAATCAAAAGCAATTTGAGTTTCATGTACAATAATTAAATATGATTTATATGAGTTGATTTTAATATGAAAACATAAAATAAAATTTAAAAATTTAAAAGGAGACTAAATTAATTAATTTAATTAATACCAATGTTATATTAACAAATTAGTTGACACTAGCAAATGATAATTTTTTTCAATAACTTATTTAGTTGATTTTAATGTTTTGAAATTTAAAATTTCAATATTGAAAAAAAGAAAGAGGTTTAGAACTTTTGGCAAATGGTAAACAAGTACAATTTGACAACTTTTAAAGTATTATTTTGTTTTTTTTTTTTTACTTTAATCCTTAATTTTTTTTACCCTAAACAATACTTTAAAAAAAATATTTTTTAGTTGACCAACATGAAAATGTGAACATGATGTGACGTATACTATTAATTTTTGTTAAAAATTTAATAATTAAGTGATTAAAATAAAAACGCTCTAAAATTTAATGATAAAATTATAAAGATATAAAAATTCCATAATCAAAAAGTTGGATGAGTAAGGCCTTAAAATTTTACTGCTATTGATTTGGATTGATATTTTTAATTTGGAATCCAAAATAATTTTGATTGTGTTTTTTTTTTTGTCCTAAAAAAATTATTATAGCTCTATTTCAATTAAATTGGTCGGGGTGGATATTTAGATAACCACGCATTGAGAAGTTTGAATTTTAAAATGGGTAATATAATTTTTTATCCTTAAATTTGGTAATTAGATTTGTTTTGGTATTTTTACTTTTTTTTTTTTTTACATTTTAGTACTTAAATTTGACAACTAAATCTATTTTGACTCCTAAACTTGGATTTCGTCAAGATTTAATGATTTGATCAGTGTTTTTGAAACATGAATGGATTGGTTAGTCAGATCAATTGGTATATTGATCTAAACGAAAGAGTTAAACTGATTGAATTAGAAGCTAATCGAAACCAGTAATAAATAAAAAATTAAAACATAAATATGTAGTTGAATAGGTTTAACTTGTTTAATAAAATTTTAAAAATTTTAAAATTAATTAATTAACTATTATTGGTCTAGCAGTTGAACCGATCAAACCGGTTGAATCGGAAATCAATGGTCTAATCAGTTAAACTACTGATCCAGTTATTAAAACACTATATGTGACTTTCTAAGATTATACGAAATCATCACCTGAAAATTTATACATATTTTTTAATTTTCAAGTGATGGTGTGGTATAATCTCAAAGTGTCACGTTGCCAGATTTTTATATTTCTCAATTCAAAACCAAAATAAATTTAATTGTCAAGTTCATGTACAAAAAAAAAAAAAATCCAAAATAGATCTAATTATCAAGTTTATTATCCCAAAATTATATTTTCCAATTCAAAATCATAAAAATCCCTTTTTACTGAATTTAATTAAAATTAGAAGCAAAAATTCATAAAGTCCAAACCGGGTCAAAATTAGAATCCATTGCCCAGTCCAACACTAAGCCCACTCGTCTACAAGTTCATTCATTTCTGCTTGGGGGTCCATTTTACACAGGCCGAACCTCGGCTCCAAAGTTTATGGCTTTTTGGATTAAGGTCAAGTGGTACGCTGCATAGACGAGCATCATTTAGTTTTTTAGGTTTTTAGGGTTTTGTAAATCAATTAAGAATTAATAGTATTAAATATTAAATAATTTATTATTTTCTTCTTCTAGTGCCGTCGATTCCTCTCTCGTTGCAACAAGTCTAATGGGGGTAGGTAACTGAGTTTACTATCTGCAACCAATGCAACTCCAATTAAGTGATAACTCCTTACTTTAAGCAAATTAGATGTACTTCACTTTATCTTTACTTCTAAAATCATGAGATCAAGTTTTTAAGCATGTAGACAAACAGAACTTTTCTCGAGCAATGCCCATTTTAATGTAAGTAGCCTTGAGTGACTCAACAACCTCCCAATGATATGAATACTAACAAATGGAAGGTATCTCATCAAGCTTAACATGGACTGAGGGATTTATGTTTGTTTAATAACTAAGGTCTCATTAATTTTGCATGGGCAGAATTTATATTATTGCGTGAAATAAATCTACTTACTATGAACTTCAAGTTACGTTCAAGAGAATTTAGATGATAAAAGAAATGTACAACCCAAGGGAAAAATAAAGATAAGACAAACAACACTAACCTAATTTAAAAGTTAAATAGCATAAAACATAAATTAACCATCCATCATAATATATAAAATTTCACATTTGATTTATTTTAATTAACTTATGAATTTCTTTTTTTTCAAATTTAATTTTAAATAAAGTATACAAATTCTTTGTTCTGTTAACATTTAACTTAAATAAATTTTAAGGCAAATACTAATTTATTTAGGTTTAACCATAAATTAAATTATTTAGATTAAAACAAATTTATTTTGAAGTGTATCAATCTACTTCGTAGCATTTAATTACTACTGGTATCTACGATTTTTTTCATGGATTTCAATTTTTTAAATTAAATTCTAGAATTCTTTTTAAATTAATTAAAATTTAAACACTAAATAAAATTAAACTCCTAAAACTTAGGATTTAATTAAATATAATTTTAATTTTAATTCTAACAAGTTGATAAATAAAAAAAACCCTCTTACCTTGCGTTTAATTTTTAGTAACTTGTTCCCGAGAAGCCCGATGTGAACCAAACTCATTTAGGGTTAGGATGGAAACTCTGAAAATCACTTGAAAAACAAAATTTAGAGCATCCCTGATCACAAGTTGGACTCCAAGCAACCGAAAATAAGCAACACTTTGCTTGCGTTTTTCATGCGCATCTCAACTTACCAGATTTCAAATGTAATACGTGAATAAATTAGGAATTTATCAGAATAAAAAAACAGCCTATAACAGTCCCCAAAAATCCCACAAAAAACTATAAATTTCCAGAATCTATAGTCTTCCTTAAAAAGGAAATTCCGACCCTTACATAGATCCAAATCGAGTGTTGATTTTTCCTGTGATTCAATTACTAATAAATCTAATTTTGGATGAATAAAAAATGAATCAAATAAGGCTGATACCAGTATTGGAATCTGATTAATTACCGAAATACATTGAAATTAAATCTAACAACGTGAATTCAAGAGAAAAATAGTAACATACATCATTAGATTCCATCAATGATTAGTTTGTTTATTTAATCTTGTCTAAGAATACAAAAAAATAGTAGAAAAAAATCAATACCTTTGATTAAGGGTTCACATACTTCAATTATAATTTTCTTCACTTTCGTCCCAACACAAGATTCAATTGTAGAAAACCTACAATCGTTCAAATGTCTAACCTCTAAATTCACACTAAGAAGTTGAAATTCCTTGTAAGTTCAATATCCACTTTGCCGAGATAGTATTAGCTATCTGATCATTTAGGTCCACAACTTTTGATCCCAATTTTAATACCAAAAGAATAAAAAATCAAAAAATATTTGTGCTCATTTTTCTTTCTCGTGTGTGGCAAAAAAGTGAAATAAAAAGAACGAGACTTTCTCGTGTGTAGATGTGTGACAATAATGAAATTAGATAGACTAGGGTTTAAACCAAATTCTGGTTAAACTTTATTGAACTATTCAATCAAGTATTTTCTCATTTTAATTTCCAAATTTTATTATTCTCATTAGGCTTCCAATATGTTGGTAGAAAATCTAATCTATTTCAAATTAAGAAATAATTATATTTGTAAATAATAAGGAGGATCTAGCAATTTATCCCATTGATCTTATATACTTAATCCAAGTTGTCAAGCATGGCCTTTTAAGCATCCATAAAGTCTTCTATAGATTCAACATCACTTTCATTACAGTTGTCAGAGTCAATTGCAACTTTACTTACCACTTGAGATGTAAACACAATATAATTGCTTAGGTGCTTATCATCTTCATCCTTTTCATCATCACTCCATGTCTTCTTCTTTTTCTTCTTTAGCGTCTTGGCACACTCAATTTGTATGTGGCCATACTCCTCACATTCATGACATTGTATACCTTTCTTTTTATCACTATGAATCTCCTCATTAGCTATTTCTTTCCCTTTTTTTTTTCCCTTTATTGAAGCTTCAACCTCTTTCAAACCCTTTACTCTTCCTAGATAGCTTCTTGAATGCCCTGTTAAATTTTTTTGAGTAGGACTAACTACTCTTGGAGATTTCCAATGGTATTTTTCATCGATTGCAACTAAAGAACCAATATGCAAAGAAATGTTCTTTTATATCTTTACTTTGTCTCTCTTGGCTTCCTTAAAGTTCATCTCAAACATTTAAAGTGTAACAGCTTGGTTTTAGTCAAATTATAATAGTGGTTTCAAAACCACAAATTCGAGGTCATAAAATTATTTTAATATTATTTTTAGTGTTTACAGCATGTGAATATATGTGTGTGAAAATTTCGTGAGTTAATTTTATCGTTTAATAGCTCAATTTGAGAAAAAAGACTAAATCGCGTAAAATGCAAAAGTTGCATTCTACTTGTTAAAGGTGCCAAATAGCTTTGGCTTTTAAATATGATGCCCTGAAATGGTAATTAGACCATTTTAAAGGTTAAGGGACCTTAATGGACATCCATTATATGTTATTATATGTTTATAATAAAGGTTATAATAGTAAAATGGTAAATTAAGTTATAATTTAATTAAAACTGTAATATCCCAAAAATTTTTACAATAAGATATTATCCTTGATATAGTAAAATAAGAAAATAAAGTGACAAAAAGGAAAAATTCTGAGTTATGTCAACATTGGGAAGTATATTATGATATATTAATTCAAGAAAGGACTAAATTGTAAAAGTGAGAAAAGTTTTGTTGCATAAGAGTAAATACTCAAATTTTGAGGGCTAAAGTATAAATATGAAAAATTTGAAGGACTAATAGTGTAAATATTTTAAGGGTGGAATGATCTAGAAACTAAGGAAAATAGATGAATTAGGACTAAATTGAATAGGAAAAGAATTATGAGGGACTAATGTAATTTTATCAAATTATGTGATGATTCAATGATTGAATTTTAAAAGATCACAAAGGGCAAAATGGTCAATTGGAAGAGAGAGAAATCTAGAAAGTAATGATAATGTTGATGATATTTTATAATTATTAATTAGATAAATATTATTTTATTAATATTTTAATAAGATATTTTATTATTATTTATTAAGTATAAAAGGAAGGAAAGATGAAGAATTTTCATTATCTTTTCCATGCAAACTAACGTGAGAAGAAGAGAGAAAGAAAGAAAGTTTTGCTTTCTTTACAATTTGGTCCTTTCACCAAAAATCCACCATTTTCACCTAGAAATCAAAAGAATTTCCATAGCCATTAAGAGAGAAATATCACAAGGAGATTATGGGGAGCTAGAATATTAAGTTAGATTCAAGAAATAGAAGCTGGAGGAGAGAGAAAATCAAGTTAAAGATTGAAATCAATGAGACAAGGTAAGAACATCAAGATTTCAATATATTTTTAAGATTAATATTATTGAAAAAGCATGGAATTGATGTTAATGTAGAGTTTTCTTATATATGGTCTTATGTTCTTGATATGGTACTAAAGAGAAAATAAGAAAAAGTAATGAGAAATAGTGTAGAGAAAGAAAATAAGGGTGTTATACACTTTTAAATTGTTGTATCTAATATTTTAGGTTAGAAAATACTAAGAGTAGGTAAATTAGTATTTTGAAAATCTCTACAAACTTTTATAAATTATAAGTAGTGGGGGAAATGCTTGCATAATCAATTTTATAGTGGTTTGACCCTAATTGCCTACCTCTACTTTCTTGGTTTACCTCAACCAAGGATTTCACAATTCACTAAACTTGAATTGACACCTTTTAAGGAAAAGGTGTAACCATTACAATCCCTATCTTTTTTACAAGGCTAATATAGAACCTCTCCCTAGTTTGTGTGGCTAAACTAGAACTCTCTAGCTTTTACAAGGCTCAACTAGCAACCCTTTTAATCCCCGTAAGGTTTATAGTTCAAAAAACTTAATGATACTATTTACAAATAAAAAGAGGATGAGCAACCTAACAATGGACCTCTAATAGGTGTTTTTTTTTTCAAATTAAAGATCTAAATAAAAGATATAAGAATAAGAAAAGATATTACAATAAGCTCTCAATGAATACATATAAGAGAAATGAAGAAATTATTGGATCTGGTGCCTTACGTGTAGTATATTCGTTTGTAAACTTGTAATTTTTTTTGAGCAGATTGATTAATAAAAGAAATTCATTGGTTACATTAATATACTTTGTATAATTTTCCTCATGTGATTTTTTTCATGCAAAGCAAACTAGAAGCAAACATTGTTAAGTGGTTGTCTAATGTTTAATCTAGTATTAAGCAGTATTATGTGGTTGGATCGTAATACGGAAAGACAACTTATATTAGTAGACGAGCCTAAACATGTCATTAGTTTAATTGGAAATAAGAAAACCAATTGAAAGACAAATATTGGTCTATTAAGTCTAATTAGGGAGATGTTTTGTCTTGGGCATTAGAGCGGATGCCTCTCAAAAGATAGAGACATAGATGTGACTGACCGGACTGCCAATACATCGGACTGGACCTAAGAAGAATAGATATTGAATCCATTTATGAATTTATTCACTTATGATGTTCATAGTGTGGCATACCTAAATCCTAAGTGGATGACAGACTCTGTATGCGTGACTAGTATACTTTGATGTAAGTACAGCCTGTGTTCAAATAGATAATGAATCGAAAGCTGGTGCATTGAGTATACGACTTCTACAGTATGTAGCGTCATTCAAAATAGTGAAATTCTGATAAATCTTGAAAGGAGTTATATTTCATGCCTTTAGACCTAGCTAATTGCTTGTACTTGGTACATTTAGTTGCATTTTAGGACATTTCATTAGTATTTTTATCATTGCATTAGGAGCTTGGACTATTTTTAAATGTTAGGTACTTTTAATTGCATGTGGAAGGGTTATGTTTGGTGGTTTGGCAAATGCAGGATGTGGAGAAAGAAATAAATGAGTGAAGGTTTGCCAGGGCAAAAGGTTGGACAATTTGCCAACACAAATGTGTAACACCCCAAACCCAGCCTAGATGTTATGGCCAAATTTGGTGATGTCACATGACAGTGTTTTCGAAAACGCATCGATACTTAAAAATCGTACTAATTATTATCATTTACTTAGTTCGGGAAAACGTATACTAATTGGTTTTCTTTAAACCATTTCTTCTACGCGGAAGCTTTCGAAACTAAATAATTTCCAAAACCATTTTTATTTGCAAAAAATCTTAGTTTATTTTAGGAAAACTGTACTTTGTTGTGTTGCAGTTTATAAATGCAAAATAAATAGTTCAAAAATCCCAAATTAAAACCAAAAAGTCCAATTACATCCAAAAATTAACCCAGAAAATGATTAAGATTTAAATACCAAGTGGAAGGTAAAATAGTTTAAATACGCGTGGCCACCGTCGAGCTCTCTACTGCATCAATCCATCTACTGTTGGGGATTACCTACACAGATTAAACAGAAAAGGGTGAGTTTTCGCAAACTCAGTGTGTAATTCCCAAAAAAATCATAGATATAGAATACACATCACGTGTCATAAATAAACAGTTTGGGGCCGGAGCCTTCTACAGAATCAGTTAGGGCCTTAGCCCAAGTCAGATACAGTATGCAGATAGAATATTAGAATCCTACCCACCAACCTCTACACACCGTCTCCGTCCAGCCCTACACACCATGTAGGGATATAATCAACCCACCCATCCTTACACACCGTACTATACAGAATTACGGCACATAAACATAATAATACAGTTGAGCTGCCAGATAATAGGCTTTAAGCCTTTCAGACACTTCCTCCGTAATATCATCAACCCCACCTTGATGCAATGCATTATACAAATATGGCATGCTATAATGCAATTTAACAAATCATACAATCGGTCAGATACGCATGCTAAGAGTACATGTTTAATACATATATCACACAATCAGATCACAAAATCAGGGGTCTAAGTAATGCTTACAGACCCTATGGTAGGTCATAGTCGTCTTGGACGACCCGTGCAACCTTATAGATTATTTAAGAAAAACGGGCTCACACGCCCATGTGGCCTGCCCGTGTGGCCTACACGGCCCAAATTGGCCTTGGCCGTATGGATCACATAGCCTGGCCCAGAATCTCACACGCCCGTGTGGTTCACCCGGGTGGGCCCACACACTCGTGTGGCCAACACGGCCCAACTAATCAAGCCCGTGTCCCGCACACGGCCTCTCCGCCCATCACACGGCCGTGTCATGCATCTATGTCGTCGTCAACCACACAGCCGTGTACTGCCACACGGCCTGCCACACAGGCGACCACACACCCGTGTGGCATCGATAGTTTTGTTTTTTGGCTTTCGTCGTTTTTTGTTTTCTATGTTTTTAGGTACACACCTGTGTCAAATTAACAAAAATAAACTCCCATGCTCGCGCAGGGATTCGAACTCCAGACCTCCAACATATCAACACGCATCTTATCCACCAGACCAGTAGACCCGTTCTGATATGAAATTACAAATAGTTTAATATAAGCCTGCTGACTAGAAGATAAGGCTTAATTTAAGAAAAAGCCAAAATTTGTCAAATGTAAGGCTTGAACTTAGGACCTCTCGCACACCCCCAGAACACTTAACCACTGAAGCAGACACGCAGTTGTGTCATAATCTAACAAAATCAAAATATAAATTTTGGGGCATTACAACTCCACTCCCCTAAAAGAAAATTTCATCCTCGAAATTTACCTGATTAGAATAGATGAGGATATTGCTGACGCATCACATCCTCAGGCTCTCACGTCGCCTCCTTAGTGCTATGATTCCGCCACAGCACCTTCACCAAAGGAATGAACTTCCTTCGCAGAACTTGAACGTCGTGATCTAGAATCTGAACTGGCTCCTCCTCAAACATCAGATCTGGTCGAACCTTAATTTCCTCAATAGGAACAATATGCGTGGGATTAGAGCAGTAGCGCCTCAACATTGAGATGTGGAATACATCATGAATGCGGTCTAACTCTGGAGGTAGCTCCGAATGCGGTCTAACTCTGGAGGTAGCTCCAACTGATAAGTGATCGATCCCACTCGTTTTAGAATCCGGTACGGCCCAATGAATCTAGGACTTAACTTGCCCTTACGACTGAACCTCAGAAACTTCTTCCATGGCGAGACCTTTGGAAACACGAAGTTCCCCATAAAATACTCAATCTCACGACTCTTCAGATCAGCTTATGACTTCTGCTTGTCAAAAGCCGTTTTCAAATAATCCCTAATTAGTCGAACTTTATCCTCTGTCTCGGAAACTAATTCAGGACCCAGAACCCGTCGCTCGCCCAACTCAGTCCAGCATAAGGGAGTGCGACACTTACGATCATACAGTGCTTCGTATTATAGGCAAACTCGGCTAATGGCAAGTACTACTCCAAACTGCCTCAGAAATCGATAACACAACTCCTCAATATGTCCTTCAGTATCTGAATCACCCTCTTCGACTAACCATCTGTCTGAGGATGGAAAGCGGTACTGAAGTCTAACCTTGAACCCAGAGCCTCATGAAATTTCTTCCAGAATCAAGACGTGAAGTGAGGATCCCTATCAGAGATGATCGAGATAGGTACCCCATGTAGCCTCACTATTCCAGAGATGTAGAGTTTCGCCAATTTCTGTAGAGAGAAGTCTGTCCTAACCGGGATGAAGTGTGCAGACTTGGTCAATCAATCCACGATGACCCAGACAGAATCCTTCTTAGTGGGTGTTAGAGGCAACCCATTAATGAAGTCCATCGTTACTCGCTCCCATTTTCACATCAAAATCTTAACCTTTTGCAGCAACCCAGAAGGTAACTGATGCTCAGTCTTAACCTGTTGACAAGTCAAACAACGAGTAACGAAGTTAGTAACCTCAGGTTTCAACCCTGGCCACCAATGTAACTCTCGGAGATCTCGGTACATCTTGTTCCTACTGGGATGCATAGCATAAGGGCTACTATGCGCCTCCCTCAGAATCGACAGTCTCAAATCTTTATCATTTGGTACACAAATCTGACCGCAGAAACATACTACCCCATCACTGTTAATCCCAAAATCAGTCGTAACACTATCCTCTACTTGACGAAAATGCAACTCCAAAGTCTTATCCTCTATCTGCTTATCCCTGATCTGATCAATCCATGTCGGTTTAACTTAAAGTTCTGCCAATAGACTCCCATCATCGCAAAGACTCAGTTGAGCGAACATCACTTTCAGATCAGTCATTACTCTATGATTCAGAGCATCGGCCACCACATTGGCCTTGCCAGGATGATACTCGATAGTGTAGTTGTAATCCTTAAGCAATTCAACCCATCTACACTGCCTAAGGTTCAAGTCCTTCTGAGTGAGGATATATTTGAGGCTTTTATGATCAGTGTAGATAGTACACTTCTCACCGAATATGTAATGCCTCCAGATTTTTAAAATGAAGACCACCGCTGCCAACTCCAGATCATGCGTCGGATAATTAGCCTCATGACTCTTGAGCTGCCAAGACACATAAACAACTACATTCCCTTCTTGCATCAGAACACAACCTAGACCCACATGCTACACATTACTGTAAACCACGAAGTCTTTACCAGGCTCAAGCTGTATCAGAGCAGGAGCTTACGTTAAGATAGTCTTGAGCTTATCAAAGCCCTCCTGCTACGCATTAGTCCAAATGAAAGGAACTCCCTTACGCAAAAGCTTAGTTATCGGAGCCACGATCAAGGAAAACCCTTCTACGAAGCGTCGATAATATCCTGCCAGCCCCAAAAAGCCGCGGATCTCAAACACATTCTTCGACTGTTTCCAATCCAACATAGCCTCAATCTTATGAGGATCAACACGAATCCCCTTGGTCGAAACCACATGCCCCAAAAATTTCACTTCTCGAAGCTAGAACTCGTACTTACTGAACTTCGCATACAATTGCTTCTCACGAAGAATCTGTAGAATCACTCTAAGATGCTCATTGTGCTCATCCTCAGACTTATAATACACTAAGATATCATCGATAAAAACTACCACAAATTGGTCTAAATAAGGTTGAAACACACGGTTCATCAAGTCCATAAATGCCGCTGGTGCATTAGTCAACCCGAAGGACATAACTAGGAACTCGTAATGTCCATATCGAGTCCTAAATACTGTCTTATGTACATCGGCCTCCTTGACTTTCAAATAATGGTAGCCCAAACACAGATTGATCTTAGAAAATACAGAAGCCCCTCTAAACTGGTCGAATAAGTCATCAATCCTCAAAAGTGGGTACTTATTCTTAATTGTTAGCTTGTTCAGCTGCTGATAGTCAATACACATCCGCATTGTCCCATTTTTCTTCTTTACAAATAAAACAGGTGCTCCCCATAGAGACACACTAGGATGAATGAACCCACGATCTAGTAACTCTTGAATCTGAGCCTTAAATTCCGTAAACTCTTTCGGAGTCATTCGGTAAAGGGCGATAGACACCAGAGCTATGCCAGGAATCAACTCAATCTCAAACTCTACCTCACGGCTCGGAGGCAACCCCGGTAGTTCCTCAAGAAACACATCCAAAAAATTCCTCATAGTTCTGATGTCCTTAACCGGAGAGTCCCTAATTTCGAAAGCTCTGATGTAGGCTAAGAATGCCTCACATCTCTTTCTCGCCAACTTTTCTGCTACCAAAGCCGAGATCACATTAGTCAAGTAGTCACGTCATTCTCCAATCACCACCACCTCACCGTCCTCCTCAGTCCTCAAGATAACCCTTTTCGTCGTACAATCCAGACTCGCCTAGTGTTTAACCAGCCAGTCCATTCCCAAAATCAGATCGAACTCCCCAAATGAAAGTTCCATTAGATCAGCCAGAAATACTGTCCCTTGGACCTCTAACGGGACGTATCTAAACAATTTACTTACTCGGATGGACTGTCCCAATGGACTTACAACAATTACCTCGCTAGAAGTACTCTCAACCGGAATCCCTAAGGTTTCAGACACAGTACTAGCTACATAAGAGTGTGTAGAGCCTATGTCTATCAATGCCAAATAAGGTATATTAAATATAAAAAATGTACCCGTAATGACGTCCGGAGTATCTCGGTCCTCACGGCGACGAGCAGCATAAGACAATGCAAGTTGTCTCGCTTTAGTTAATCTAGTACCTCTGCCCGGTGCTCTCTGCCCTCAGCCCTTACCGTTACCACCTTGAGCCTGGCCACGGCCTCTAGATGGCTGCTGAACTACCCTCAGCGACTACGCTTTACCAGAACCCGCAGCTTCCATCTGATCAGTCCTCAGCGAATAATCTCTGACACGATGCTCAGTCGATCCACATATCAGACAAGCCCTAGTAGTCCTCCAACACTCGCCCGGATGGCGTCTACCACAGTGTCCACACAGCGCCACCCCAGTAGGTGCAACAGGAGGCCAAATCCTCACTGGCCAATCAGAGCTAGCCTTTTTCTTAGGCCTCAACCTAGAACTTGAGGGCTCCGAATCCCTCTTATTCTTCCATTTTTCTCGGTTTTGGCGCTCAGCGCGCTTAACATCCTCAACAATCTTGGCCTTCTTGACCAACACAGTAAACTCACGCTCCCTCTATAGAGCTATCAGCACCCTCAAGTTATCCCTAAGGCCGTCCTCAAAACGGACACAGCGCTCATACTCGGTCGCCACCATGCCTCGCGTATAACAGTTCAACATCAAAATTTTGGCCTCATACTCGACCACTGAATTATCTCTCTGAGTGAGATTGAGGAACTCTCGCCTCCTCACGTTAATATAATTGGCCCTCACATACTTGCCTTGAAAGGTCGTCTTAAAGAGATCCCATGTCAATCGGTCGGGCTGGGTGCCCTCCTTAACCGTCAGGCACCACTGGTACACCTCATCACACAGTAGAGATACAGCTCCCTTAAGTTTCTGCTCAGTAGTAAAATCCAGGTCGTCCACAATTTTATCTGTGGCCTCCATCCAATACTCGGCCATGTTAGGGCTGACTCCAGCGACACCCTTGAACAACTTAGCCCCATTGGACCGGAGTCGTTCCGTAACTGACCCTCGGCCCCCAAATCTAGTGTTGAGCCCAGCGACCCTCTCTAAAATCTATAGCATGGCTTGAGACAGTGCGTCGTCCCCAGCCGTGCGATCCTGAGACTCTGACCCAGTCTCTATAATAGTGACACCGGTGTCTCGCTAGTCTCCAAATTTAGAATAGTATCAGATGCCAAGGACTCAACTCGAGCCCCTCTACGACCCCTACCACGGCCTCTAGTACCCCGTCCACGAGTACCACGTATGCTCATCATAAATTTTAAAATATATCTGTATTAACAGTTTTATGCATTAGTTAATAATTCTGATATTTTTGATAAACCGTAATTTATACATATTTATAACCTATGCTTAACGCATTTTATGAATGATTTCTCCTTAGATTTGGTGAATTTGATGCTTCTAATGCCTTAATTTCATTTTTTATCCTTAGGTAAGCATAGGAGAATGAAAGGAACGAGAAACAGACCAAAAATAGAGAAAATGGGCTAAAGCACAAAATTAACACGGCCTAGACCTCCTCACACGGGCAAATCACACGGCCGTGTCAATCTGGCAGAATTGAAGCACGATTCACACGGGCAGCTCACACACCAGCGCCAATCTAACAGGCTCGAACACGGCCTAAAGTAATCGAACACGGCTGTGCCATACGGGCGTGTCCCTGCCGAACCCTAGTTTAGCTTCATTCGGAAAAGGCCAAATTTTAGGGCTTCTTAGGCATTCTAAAGCCTATAAATATGCCCTAAAGGAGGAAGAAAAGGGGGACAGAGAATAGGGAGTAAGGAATTACTTCGAGGAAGCCGATTGATCCATCTCAGAAGCCGGAGCCACCATCAAGACTGAAGATCTCTCCTCAACCTCCCCTTCAGGAGTTTTGGGTTTTTTTTATGTTTTGTAATTTTTATTATTCTGAGATGTGTTCTTGTTTAATTATGAACTAAACCCTTAAATACCTAAGGGGGATGAAACCTATGACTAAACCTTGTTATTATTTCTGAATCGTATGATAAATATTTAACTTGTTCTTAATTACGTGTTCTTAATTCTTGTTTTGGTTTTTCAGGGTATCACTTCAAGTTACTACTCTTAGTTGGAGAGGAATAGACTCTGAAATTGATCGTACAGCTCGTAGAAATCGACGAGAAATCAGGCGCAGCTTAAGATACACAGAAGAAGAGCAAGAGGACAATATCTCAACTACTACTGAAGAGATGGCTGAAAATTAAGACAATCCGCTACCTTTAGCCATACCCACTAAATTAGCAAATCAAAATCCTGCTCCTCGTACTATGTATGATTATGCTAAACCTAATTTTACAGGAACTGAGTCAAGTATCAATGTCTAAAAGAGCTTCTAGCAAACAAACGGAAGTTGGACGAAGCGTCACACGTGGAGCTAAACGCGCGTGTGCTCAAAGCTATTCTACTGAGAATAAGCTACCAAATAAATTGAAAGATCCAGGAGTTTTACAATTCCTTGCTTAATTGGTAGTTTAGATGTGAATAATGTATTAGCCGATTTAGGGGCAAGTATCAATGTCATGCCTTACAAAATGTTTAAACAACTAGGTCTTGGGAAACCTAAACAAACTAGGATGAGCATCCAATTGGCAGATAAGACTATAAGATTTCCTAGGGGTATCATTGAAGATGTACTAGTAAAAGTGGATAAATTCATATTTCCCGTTGATTTTGTTGTTTTAGACATAGAGGAGGAAACCAACACCCCTTTGATTTTAGGGAGGCCCTTTTTAGCAACTGCTAAAACAATTATTGATGTTGGCGCAAGTGAACTCACCCTTCGTGTAGGAGACGAGATGATCACCCTTCAAGCTCGTAATTCTAGCATCACATCGACTATAGAAGGTAATGATCCACATCATCTTACTAAAACCGACAATACGACGCAACCTACTATGCAGATATTGAGCCTGAAAGAAGTACACGAGCCATGTTCTAACAACACTAGAAGACCCATTCATGAAGAAAGAAGGCTACAGATAGAGGAGCTAGACGAATGGCGAGCACATAAAATGAGAACACTCGATAAACCAAAATTACGCCAAAACAAGCTCGATACCTCTCCAAATCAACTTAAGGTTGGAGATCAAGTCTTATTAGATGCCACAGACCCTCACATTGTCACTCCCAACCCAGATGAAGAAACCCCTCTTACGGTACTCAGTATTTTCCCATTCGGTACAGTGGAGGTAAGTCATCCCAAGTTCGGCACTTTTAAGGTAAACAATTCCTGGCTAAAGCTTTATTTTGATAAGAATGATAGCGGGAATGAGGAGTACAAACTCCTTAAACCACCTTGATCATTCAACAGAGCGGTAAGTCGAGCTTAGACTATAAATAAGTGCTTCTCGAGAGGCAACCCGAGCATTAACAGTATTAAATTTTTTTAATTTCTTTTAATTTTAACGTTTAACATCTAACATAGCTCTTGAAAATAGGTTTACCACAGGGACACGGCCAAGCACACGGGTGTGTATAAGACCATGTGGAAATAGGGCAAGATTTTCTCGAAACACGGGCGGCGATAAAACACCACGGCCGTGCAACATGGCCATAGGCGAACCTGCCAAAACAACATAGGCGTGCGACACGCCTGTGCCTGCGGACCGTGGTTGAAACTGAGAAACTAGCACGGGTGTGCGACACGCCCGTGTCTAACACCCGTAGGCGAACCTGTCAAATTAACACTGGCGTGGGGATTGCATACACGGGCATGGGAGAAGCGAACAAGGCAAAACACGGCCGTGCGACAAGGCCGTGTTAACCAACACGCGAACAAGGCAAAACACGGCCGTGCGACAAGGCCGTGTTAACCAACACGCCTGAGGCACACGAGCGTGTGTCGAATTTTAGACGCACCAAAAATGGAAAAACACAAAACATACGGCTTGAAATTGGGACACACGGGCGTGTCCCCTGGCCGTGTGCCTCAAAATCTATAAATACCCTGCACTATTCATTGTCTTCCCCACTTAAAAACCCTAACCCTAGCCACTGTAAGTCCATACGGCCTCCACGCCACGCCCGTGCGCCGCCTCCAACTTCGTTTTTGACACATTTTCTCCTCTCCCTTAGCATTTGTTTACTCTTTTCAACTCTATTTTGCTTAGTTTTAATGTTTATTCTTAAAATAGTTATTATTTTCATCATGCTATGACCATTTTTTATTATTATTTTTTTTACATTATTGGATTATTTATCATGCGTTTCGTGTTAAATTAAGTTGTTAAGAAAGCTTCATCCTTTTGTTATTCACATGCCATTACCATGCCCACCCTCATACATTTACAATGATAAGGACAAAAGGATTTTGTTGGTTGTGTTTTGGTGCATACTAATAATTTTTGCTGAAATTGGAAGTTTAAATTCATGGTTTTTCAAATTCATATATACATACTGTTATTCTTCTTCATTTATGAAAGGTTCACAATATCGTCCTCACGAGGCAAGAAAGCCGCCGTCCCCGCTTCGAGGAAATAGAAGGGAGCAGCATCTAACGCGGGCCCTACCGCGAAAATACGCCACCCATTCCTCCAGTTTCCTAACGGACCTCAAGAGGAACTATATCAGATACTACGGGCCCGACCCTTAGCAGCGGGCTACTACATAAACTGGGCTACTATCGAACAAGTCCAGTTGGCTGACGCAATCTGAGCTCTCCTTACCACCAACCCATGAGAGTCATTCTTTGAGATTATCGAGCCGACGTACCTCGAGCTCACAATGGAATTGTGTTCAACATTCCATCTTCAAACTGTCATGACCAACTACAACGATCTCGACACAGTCCAATTTCGCTTAGGCAGATTAATCTGCCAACTAAGCGTTCCCGAGTTTCGTACTGCCTTGGGTCTCTATACCGAGGAGTTCAGAGAAGAGAATGACTTACACGCTCTTGACCGCCACATCAATCGTTCTTCCTTACGATGTTGGGACACCCTCGTCCCACGTTCAGCCACCTATGACCCCAGTCGCACAAAGGCATTATCCCTCCCTCCGTCCCTAAGGTACCGTCATTCTCTATTATCTCACACTTTGACAGGACGGAAGGAGAGCACTGGCGTCGTCACTACCCACGACGTTTATTATTTATGGTGTATGTCTAACGGGCACGTCATCGACCTCACCTACTTCATTGCCCTTGTCATACGCCACCAAACGGAGTGACATCGGAGAGGGGTCATCTCCATTGGCCCATATGTGACTCGCCTGGCACGATACTTCAGACTCCTCAACACTGCGACCCAAGCATCAACCTTGACCCTTATTGGCCAGATGTCTCCACAAGGCATCTCGAGTATGATAAGCATGAGGATGATCGAGAGGCACCGAGGAACCTACCCTCCCCAATATCGTCTCGCTCAATCCATTGAGGAGGAGGTTTCCGAGGACATTACTGATGATGTCCCTACCCAATACAAGGACTCGCTTTACCACCCACCACCGCCACCTTCTCGGCCAGTTCATGCGGCGGCTTCATATGCTAACATATCTGAGCGCCTCAACCGATTCGAGCAGTAATGTTTTCAACGATTTGACAACATTGATGCTACTCTACAGCAAATTTGTCAGCACCTCCACATCTTATCGCCAACATCACCTCGCGAACCATCTAGCGATGAAGATGTTTACAAATTTATAAAACTTATCACACGGAAAATCGACGATCAAGTTTATTGACAGATGTTTTATGTAAACAGTATTAGAAGTTCAAAGTTTGTTTTCGTAAGTCGCAGTCTCACTTCAATTTTTAGTATACATTAATTAGAGTGTTTTCAGTATGGTTTACTATCTATAGTAGTTTCAGAATATACTATCTATAGTATTGCGAAATAAAAAGTACAAATTTCAGAAAACTTACAGGATCAGCGCTGGAGACTTTGTAAACCACACACTTATCCGGAATATTTGAAAGCATTTGGAAATAATTCCTTTAAACACCAATTTTGGAACCCAAGATTCACAGTCGAGTTTTAAACCTGGCTCTGATATTATTAAATGTAACACCCCAAACCCGTCCTAGATGTTATGGCCGAATTTGGCGATGTCACATGACAGTGTTTTCAAAAACGCATCGATACTTAAAAATCATACTAATTGTTAAAAATCGTACAAATCATACAATCGGTCAGATACGCATGCTAAGAGTGCATGTTTAATACATACATCACACAATCAGATCACAAAATCAGGAGTCTAAGTAATGCTTATCGACTTTACAGTAGGTCACATTCGTCTTGGGCGACCCGTGCGACCTTATAGATTATTTCAGAAAAATGGGCTCACACATGTTGGCCCATACGGCCTAAATTGGCCTTGGCCGTGTGATTCACACGGCCTGGCCCAGAATACCACATGCCTGTGTGGCCCACACGGCCCAACTGATGGAGCCTGTGTCCTACACATGACCTCTCTGCCCATCACATAGCCGTATCGTGCACCCCTGTCATGTACGCACAGCCTAGTTTGTCAGCCACATGGGCGTGTACTGCCACACGGCCTACCATACGGGTGACCACACACCCATGTGGCATCGACAGTTTTATTTTTTGGCTTTTACCATTTCTCATTTTCTGTGTTTCTGAGTACACACCTGTGTCAATATTGATGCCTAAACACTCCCGAGCACCCTAGCACCTAAAATCAATAATCCAAGGCCCAATTTCAGTAACTTAACCAAGACTTACACGAGATTGTAACGAGACGCTCACCCCTTACCTATCGAAACCCTTACCTTCGTTCAACACCCACGAAGTCGCAATTCTATAGTTCCAAATGGAATTCCAACGTCCACTGAATGGCCTCCTAACCACACATTAGAAATCTATTTAACATAGATTGAACAATTCGATGATAACTATACTTACAAGCTTACCGAAATGCACAAAGATCCCAGAATGACTAGTCGCTGTAACAAGAAAAGGTAGGGAAAGTCACAACGAGAATAGCAGCAATAGGAAAAGAAGAAAATGGTAGAACATAAAAGAATGGAGAAAGATGGAAAGGGGAAAAGAACGTGTGCTTAGAAAGAAAAGAAATTCAAAATGATGTCAAACTGTCAGAGAATTTTCGGCAGGGGAGAAAATGAATACTAGGATAACTCCCAAATCCCTCATTTTTGCTCCCACTAACCCACTACATCTCAATCAACACAGAATTTTATTTTGACCAAAACTCTCTTGGTCAAACTAACAAAAATAAACTGCCACACTCGCGCAGGGATTCGAACTCCAGACCTCTAATACACCAACACACATCTTATCCACCAGACCAACAGGCCCGTTCTGATATGAAATTACAAATAGTTTAATATAAGCCTGCTGACTAGAAATAAGGCTTAATTTAAGAAAAAGCCAAAATTTGTCAATGCAAGGTTTGAACTTAGGACTCTCGCACACCTCCAGAACACTTAACCACTGAAGCAGACACACAGTTGTGTCATAATCTAATAAAATCAAAATATAAATTTTAGGGCGTTACATGCCGTGGTATTTTCAGAAAGATGACCGAGTCAGCACTCAACACATACCAATTTTAGCCCAACTCTACTTGTACTACAAAAATCTACCTAAAAAAGAGGAGAACATATCATGGGTTATTTAAGTTACCTTAGGAAGAAAAGGTTATGAAAAGCTAAAGGAGGAAACCCTAAAGTGTGGAGATCTAGAGGCAACAATAAAGGGTAGCGGTTGAGTAGAGACGAAAGGAAGAAGCCAAAGGCAATTCCTTTTAGCAACCACAGGACACTGTGCTACTAGATTGTAGATTGTCTTGGTGACAACCATCTTTCTAAGTTTTTCCATTATTTCTTAATTTGTTATCTCGTGAATTGATTTGATCAAAACGATGTTGGATGATAGTTTGGATGTGAATTTTAATTGCCAACCCATGAGCTAAATCTCATAGGGTTGGGATTACATGATAAAACTTTTATTTTTGTTAAAGGTTAAAGCATATATTTGGTTTAATCTACTGTTTCATTCAATTATTTTATTTCCAAATTGTATGCGTATATTCTCTAGACATAGATGAGTGTGCAGTATGCCCATAAACTGAATCTAATTCTAAAAGGGTTGGATTAGTTAGACTCAAATAGAATGATACAAGCAGGTATTTGATCGAATACTTGCAACGGACTCTAGACATAGAGCAGTGTTTGTATAGAATAAAGACAAAATGATGCAGGGTACCATGCTAAGGCCTATAGACATGGGCCAAGTAACTTGAGATCTAACTCTCAAAAGAAGCAGGTCACTTTAGGTCTCTTCTGAGCAGTAGATTGAATATGATTTTGTGGAGGCATTCCTGAAAGTAAGGGCAGATTCTTAGTAATCCTGACCTTCCAAATCAACATCATAGACCCTTAATCCTTTATCGTAGTATCTTTGCCAAAACATTATTAGTTATTTATTTATTCGTTTACAAATTATTTATGTAATTATTCTTGTAATTGCCATTGCATTTTTACTCTTAGTTTGCCTTAACATTTTTCAGTATTAGTCAATATACATTTTGCACAAATCCTTACTACTTTAATTTAACACTGCGTACTTAACTTGGTTTTGTCATAACATTAATCATAATTCGTTATAATAACTTGACCAATTTTATACCTAATTTGATCCCTGTGGAGACGATCTCACTTATCACTTTATTACTTGATTCGAAGTTTATACTTGCACAATTCGCATACCATTTCACACGTGACAAGTTTTTGGCACTGTTGTTGGGGATAGACAATTTGGTGAAATTTGGTTTTGTTATTTTGCTTAATTCCATTAGTTTTATTTAACTTAGTTTAATTTCATTTCTATAGGTTTACAATCAGTGCATGAGAAGAGGCATTCCTGCTAACAAAGAGTATCCTTTTGATCCAGAGATTGAAAGAACTTTACGAAGAAGGCAAAAGAACTGCAAAAAATGGCTAGGAATGGGAATGATTCTGGTCTCAATGATAATCCAAAGGGTCAAGATATTAGTCCTGCTGTTTGCAGGGTGATACTCGGTTTGAATGATAATTTGAATGGTCAGGACGCTGATCCTCATGTTCGTAGGGTGATAGATGACTAAGACAGACCAATCCGAGAGCATGTTATGCCAATTTTGGATGAACTTAATCTAGAGATAGTTAGACCACAAATACAGGCTCAGCAGTTTGAGCTAAAATTGGTAATGTTTCAGATGTTACAAACAATAGGATAGTTTAGTGGATTACCCACCGAAGATCTAAGACTGTAGTTAAGACTTTTTCTAGAGGTGTTCCTGAAGATGCTTTGCAGCTTGAACTGTTTCTATATTATCTAAGAAATCATGCACGAGTGTGGTTGAATACTTTTTTGTCAGGAACAGTGGCATCATGGAACAATTTTTTCTACGGTATAATCCCCCAAATATGAATGCCAAGCATAGAATTGACATCACATCTTTTCGGCAATCGGAGGATGAAACAGTATATGAAGTTAGGGAATGATTTAAAGACTTAATTCAAAAATGTCCGATGAATGGATTTCAACACGAGACTCAGATAAAGATATTCTATAATGGGCTGAATGCACATATGAGGATGGTAGTTGATGCTTCTGCCAACGGTACTTTGTTGGATAAATCTTATAATGAAGTATATGAAATTCTAGAGAAGATTGCCAACAATGATTATCAATATCCTACTATAAGAGTTGGGACAGGCAAGAGAGCTGCTGGTACCATGGAGCTAGATGCAATTACTTCATTAATAGATCAGGTATTTTCTTTGGCTAATATGATCAAAACAATGAAGAAACCCACTATAGTTCAGGAGTTAAAATAAGCCAGCTTTCGCGTGTTTGATGAATGCCCATCAAACCTAGCATCTGTGTGTTACATGGGTAATTTCAATCGGAACAATAACCTCTATTCCAACACGTATAGTCCAGGGTGGAAGCAACATCCGAACTTTAGTTGGAATAATCAAGGTGTAGGGAATTTTAACAATGTTACAAGACAGAATTCCAACAGTGCACCACCTGGTTTTAATAATCCTATGCTGAGGAAAAATGTCCAGTAGGGTCAGGCATCAGCTTCATCATCATCATCTATTGAAGCCCTATTGAATGAATATATGGCCAAGAATGATGTCGTAGTTCAGATTTAGGCTGCATCTCTCTGAGCTCTTAAGAACCAAGTGGAGCATTGCCAAGTGATACTGAGAATTCGAGATCACAATGGAAGGAAAACTGCAAGGCTATCACTCTTAAAGCAGAACTTAGCTTGATGACGTTGCTCAAAATGCCACGACAAGAGAGGATAACTCGAATAACAACCATGTAAAGATCCCAGAGTCATCTAAAAAACATACTGAACCTAAAAAGGGTAAGCAGTAAAATGTTGTGGTAGAATCAGATCATGTTGTCAACAAGAATGCCATGGAAAAACAATATCAGCAACTTGAAAGACGACCACCTTTACCTTTTCCTCTTTCATTTCACAATTCTAAGTAGAATATTTAGTTCAAAAGATTTTTGGATGTATTAAAGCAACTTCACATCAACATACCACTGGTCGAAGCTTTGGAGCAAATGCCTAATTACGTGAAATTTATGAAAGATATATTGTTAAAAAATCACAGATTGGGAGAATTTGAGACTTTCCTTCTCACTAAAGGGTGCACAGTAATGTTGACGAATAAATTACCTCAGTAGCTGAAGAACCCAGGGAGTTTCACTATCCTATGTTCAATTGGAAATCATTATGTTGGTAAGGTGTTATGCGATCTAGAAGCGAGTATATATCTAATGCCTATGTCTATTTTCAGGAAACTGGGAATTGGAAAAGCAAGACCTACTACAGTTATGTTACAACTGACTGATCGAGCCTACGCACATCCAGAAGGTAAAATTGAAGATATACTGGTAAGAGTAGATAAGTTTATCTTCCCTACGGAATTCCTTATTTTAGAAGGCGAAGCTGACCAAGATGTGCCAATTATTCTTAGAAGACCTTTTCTTACTACAGGTAGGACATTAATTGATGTGCAAAAAGGTGAGTTAACCATGAAAGTAAATGATCAGTAGGTTACCTTTTATGTATTTAATGCTTTGAAATGTTTTGATGTTAATTATGAATCCCACGCCATTGGGTTGATAGAAATAGTAGTGGAGGAGTTCATCAATTTTTGTCACAACAATTTCGATAGTGACGAAGAATCACTTTTATAGAGTGATACAATAAGTTTTGAGGAATTCGGTGAATTATTGGAAGCCAAGCAGATAGTGGATAGACCATGGAAGAAGTTTGGATCCTTGGATTTTTCAAATAAATCTTTCAATCCTCCTAAACCTTCTATAGAGGAACCTCATACGCTAAAGTTAAAACCTTTGCCACAGCATTTGAAGTATGCATATTTGGGCAACAATAGTACCTTACTGG
Source organism: Gossypium anomalum (assembly GCA_025698475.1). Taxonomy (NCBI): domain Eukaryota; kingdom Viridiplantae; phylum Streptophyta; class Magnoliopsida; order Malvales; family Malvaceae; genus Gossypium; species Gossypium anomalum. The sequence goes on from CM046961.1 coordinate 18,042,381, forward strand.
TAGTAATTTCTGTGGAGCTAACACCCTAGCAAGAGGCAGGTTGTTAGAAGTTCTTCGGTGGTTTAAGAAGGCATTGTGATGGACCCTACTTGGTATAAAGGGAATTAGCCCTGCATTCTGCATGCATAAAATTTTGTTAGAGGATTGCCCTAGCAATTTCATTGAACAACAACGAAGATTGAATCCTATCATGAAAGAAGTAGTCAAGAAATTAAGTGATTTCACATATTCATGATCAATTCCATATTAATATAGGCCTTATAAACATACATATTTCATATAATAGTTCCAAATAGTGGAAACTCATATTTCCAATTGCTCTTTATCATTTACATAACAATTCTCATGTTTTAACATTGTATCAAACTTATCGACTAAAAGTATGAATTAACTAATAAGTCTTATTCATGGCCCAAAAGACAATTATTCACATTTTTAATTTAATAATATAAGTCCTATATGTCAAAACATAGTTCTTGGAACTATTTATAATTCAGTTCCAACTTTTTGCCTATTAATTATAAATATATTTAGTCACAAATTCATTCCACTAAAGTATCGTGATTGAGCTCTCCCTAATTATATACCATTATGAAAGCTACTTAATAAGTGTCCGTCCAATGAACTTGTCATAAGTTTGTTACCCTCATAGGATATCCTTAATCTCTTTGGGATAAATTTGTTCTCCCAATATGATCTCATGGTAACCATTACATCTTTCATCATGAAAATTCAATTACTATCAAATAGTAATCAAAGTTATTTATCACAAATAAAAATTACTCATGGTCACGCTTACTTTTCATTTATTATATAATGTCAATGAGAGGGTATCTTTTACCTTTTGCTTGGGTTATGAATTCCACTGTTATGGAATAATGTTACATACTGCATAAGTCATATACCAAGGACCAACTTTCGGTTCCATATTTATTTGAACTCAGGCTTTTACTTACATCAAACTATAGGAGTCACACATATATAATGTAACAACCTGTTTTTCAGTGGTGTAAAAAATAGTAGTTTTGAAACCCCATTTACGATGTTTAAGTTCATAAATATTAAATATTTATATTTATATATTTAATATTTATGAGGTTAGTATTAAATTTTATTAAAGTTTGGTTCCTTAATTTTGCCAAATTGTTAGTTAATTAAGGTAAAAAGACTAAATTGTAAAATTTATAAAATTTAATCACTATAGATTCTTAATTAACCAAAGGACAAAATGAGCAATTAGCCCTTTTTAATATGAAAATCGATAGTTTTTGACAATTGGAATGCATCAAAATTTTTAATTATGTTTAATTAGATTAATTAAGATTAATTAATTATTAACCAAATTATATAAGACAAAATTAAAAGAAAAATAAAGCATTTGTTCATCTTCTTCTTCTCACCATAGAAGAAAGAATAAATAGGGTTTAGAAGCTTTCAAAATTTTTGCCTTTATTAGGTATGTTCAATTTAGTCCATTTCTTGTAAATTTTATGTTTTTGAGGACATGGAAATTTGATTTAGCTAGCCCATGTGCCAATTTGTGAAACTGTTAAAGTTTCTAAAAGTTTTCATTGATGGTTTCTTGAAGAAATTTATATTAAATTGTTAGATTTTAAGCTTAGAAGTGAAAAAGAACTAGATTATAAAGTTTAAATGCTAGTTTTTGAACATAAGGACTAAAGTGTATATATTTCGAATTTGGTGTAAATTTTCTATAATTATTGATAATAGAGGGTCCTAAAAATATGGAATTGAGATTGGCTTCGAAATCGAAGCTAAAAATTTTAAGATATTGTAATTTCGGTTTTACAGACTAAATTGAATAAAATGAAAAACCTTAAAGGCATCTGAAAAATAAAATTGGACTGATTCATGCATAAAATATAATGTTATAAGATTTTTGGAGTTGATAAATGAACAAAATTATTTTTTAGATTGAGAATTGAACCAAATCGAAGATAATCGAAGAAAAGGCAAAATTGTTAATTAGTCCTTAAAGAATTGTTCATTTGATGTTTTGCCAGGTAAGTTCATATGGAACTTACTATGTTGTTTCATGTTATGTTTGAATTATTTATTTTTCTTATTAGGATATATAAATGTGATATTAATAATTTTGGCATCAATTGGACTAAATTGCAAAATATGAAATATATGGCAATTGTGAATATGTACAAGGTACCAAAATGGAAATGAAATGTTTATAAGATTGGCATCATATTTATATGTTGTTACAAGGATTTAATTTATAGGATTATAGTATTAAAGCCTGTGTGAACTTAGTAAATGATTAGGATACGTATGGCATGCCATTAGGGTCTAATATGAAATCGATCAAAGATTTACATGGTTATACGAGATCCAAAAATTTTTGTGGATTCTCAATTGATAAATGTTAGCTTGTGTGAGCAACCTTGATCACTGTCAGCTTTTGTGAGCATTATATTCCCATGTATTCGACTTCAGTTTACTAAGGTTCTCTTGGCGAGAAAATGGCAATCTAATGGAAATGAAATTTGTTGAATTGTTTGGAATATGAATCAAATTAGATATGTTTTCAATTTGGATATGAATTAGATTATATATGATATTATTTTGGCTTGCTATACATGTATATGTGGTTGGTATTTAAGTTATTGATATGCTAGAGGACTAACCTATTTATTGTATTGTTGATTTGTATATGATAACATAAGGAAGCCAAAGGATGCCATATAGAATATCAATGTATTTTAATGTTTAAATTAGTGTAATGCTAAGGTAAGTTAAGTAAATTTCATATGGAGTTACTAAGCATTCAATATGCTTACTTCGTTATTCCCATTTTTCCTTGTGGATTGCCAACTTGCAGAACGTATCTATCGGATCGTCAAAGGCCTCACACTATCCCTGTAACATCTTGCCTGACGAAGTCTCAATGATCGAACAATGTTATTGGAAGCAAGGCACAAAGAGTAAGATTTGAGCGAGTAAGATATAAGGATTTGGCTAAGCATAAGAAATTCCTCGAAAAAACCTGTATGTCATAGCTCGACAAATTTTAATAGAAAAGCTCTGTAAGAAGTGTTATGGCGAACAAAAAGTATTATGTTGTGAGGCCCTTTGTAATAGGAATAGTTAAGGGAAATCATAAAAGGGATAAGGTATGACTAAACAAGGAATAATGGTATCAATGTATGAATATATGGATATGACACATAGTCATAGAAAGGTACTATTGGCAAAACAATATTCATCCAAATGCACTTCTTGGTGTTTAGATTGGGCGAACTCAAATATGAGAATAAAGTAAGTAAGGATTTCATGTCCTATTACTATGAGTGGTGAAATGAGACTTATGGTTATGTAAACTTACCTATAGGATGTGAGTTCACACCATTGGTACAGTACATCCAGTAACCAATGTGGTCTCATGCCAGCTAAATTTTACCCAAGAAACCATCTACTTCTTTGCTTGATTCATGCATGAAACCAAGCATGAATCAAGCCACCAACAACCTCCTATCTCCACAATTCATGGCCTATGATAAACCGTAATTTATACATATTTTTATCCCATGCTTAACACATTTATGAATGAATTCTCCTTAGATTCAGTGAATTTGGTGTTCCTAATCCTTTAATTTCATGTTTTATACTGAAGTGAGCATAGGAGAGCGAAAAGAATAAGAAACGGGCCAAAAACGAAGAAAATGGGCTGATGTGGGAAAGTAACATGGCCTGGACTTCCTCACACGGGCAAAACGCATGCCTGTACCATTCTAACAGGCTCGACCACGGCCTAAAACAACCTCAGCACGGGCGTGTTGATCTCTCAGCCTTGACCACGGCCTGAAGTAATCGCATACGGGCGTGTCCCTACCGAGCCATAGTTAAGCTCTATTCGGAAAAAGGGCAAGTTTTAGGGCTCTTAGGCATTTTAAAGCCTATTTAAACACCCTAGAGGAGGAATAAAAGGGAAAGGAAGAATAGGGAGTAAGGAATTACTCCAAGAAAGCCGATTGATCCATCTCAGAAGCCGGATTCATAATCAAGACTAAAGATTTCTCCTCAATTTCCCTTTAGAAGTTTTGGGTTTTCTTTATGTTTTGTATTCATTATTCTTCTGAGATGTTTTCCTATTTAGTTATAAACTAAAACCCCTAAATACCTAAGGGGGATTAAACCTAAGACGAATCTTATTATTATTTTCTGAATTGTATGATAAATATTTGACTTGTTCTTAATTATGTGTTCTTAATTCTTGTTTTGGTATTTCAGGATATCGATTCAAGTTAATGCTCTTAGTTGGAGGATGAATAGTCCCTGTCTAAGAGTGATTTTGTCATAATTAAGCGGAGTTGATTGTGCGCCTAGAGATAGGGTGACAAGATTTTACCGGATTGGGGTGAAACCTAATAAGGGGATCCATAGATCGAGTTAATGCAACCTTAGGGTGTTAATTAGAAAGAAATTTCAATTATTCAATCTAGGGTTAGACGTTATTAGTCTTGAATAGGGATAATAACATAACTTAGGGATTTCTACGGAACAAGTTAAATGAATAAATCGTCCGATTCGGAGCCAAAATAACAAGTGAAGTCTAGGTGGATTTTTCCTTAGGTATTGTCTTAAATCAATCGTTTTTCCAAAAGTAATTTCCCAATTCTATTTTCTGTGATCTCTTAGTTTAGTTAATTAGTTAATTAAAACAAACCCTTTTATTCTTAGGCTAGATAATAAAAAGACAGTCATTACTAGTACTTTTAGTTCTTTTGGGTTCGACAATCCGGTCTTGCTAAAGCTGTACTACTGTTCGATAGGTACAGTTGCCTACATCGTGATAATAGTTAGTTTCAAGAGCGATTAATTATAAATTTATAAAACTTATCATGGAAAATCACAATCAAGTTTTTGGCGTCGTTGTCAGGGAACTAAAATATTAGGAACACTCAATTTTTATTACTTTAGCCATTTACTTTTACTGCAATTTACTTTTGTTTTTATTTTTATTTACTAAATTTTCTTTTTCTTTCTTCTGGCAAGTTCTTATAGTTTATAACTAGAAGAAACCTGTCAAGACCATTACTTTTTGACGAAGAAATCGATTGCACCGCTCGTAGAAACCGACTAGACATAAGGCAAAGCTTAAGATACACAGAGGAAGAGCAAGAGGAAGATATCTCAACTACAACCGAGGAGATGGCTGAAAATCAGGAAAATCAGCTACCTCCTGCGATACCCGCTAATCTAACAAATCAGAATCCTGCTCCTCGTACTATGTATGATTATGCTAAACCTAATTTAACACGAACTGAGTCAAGTATAGTTAGGCTTGCTATTGCTGCAAAGAATTTTGAACTGAAACCTAACACGATTCAAATGATACAACAATTTGTTTCGTTTGATGGTTTGTAGGATGAGGATCCTAACACTCACTTGGCAAATTTTCTAGAATTCTGCGACACTTTTAAAATTAGTGGTGTTTCTAATGATGCCATTCGTCTTTGGTTATTCCCTTTTTCATTAAGGAACAAAGCTAAACAGTGGTTGAACTCATTACCACGAGGGTCAATCACTACTTGGGAACAAATGACCGAAAAGTTTTTATTAAAGTATTTTCTGCCAGCTAAGACGGCCAAATTACGTAATGATTTCTCTTCTTTTGTGTAGATGGATTTAGAAACACTTTACGATGCATGGGAGAGATACAAGGACCTACTTCGAAGGTGCCATCACCATGGGTTACCTCTATGGCTGCAAGTTCAAATGTTCTACAATAGTGTGAATCCCTCGACAAGACAGATGGTTGATGCAGCTGCTGGTGGAACCATCAACAACAAAACACCTGAAGAGGCTTACGAATTTATTGAGGAGATGTCACTGAATAACTATCAGTGGCAAGTAATAAGGACTAAGCCAACCAAAACAGCAGGGGTTTATAACGTCGATTCGATTACTATGCTGTCAAATCAGGTAGAACTTCTAAATAAAAAATTTGATGGTTTACTTGGTTCTACGTCGGTTCATCCAGTAATGCAATGTGAAGTAAGTGAAGGTGGATCAAGCAATTCAGAGTATCAACCCTATGGCCACAACATGGAAAACGAGCAATTAAATTACATGGGTAGTAATCCTCGATCTCAAAGTAATCCTTATAGCAATACTTACAACGCAGGTTGGAGGAATCACTCAAACTTCTCATGGGGAGGTCAACGAAATCAGAGACCACCACCACCCTCAGGCTTCCAACAACCACCTTACCAACAAGAGAAAAAGTCTAACATTAAGAAGATGCTATCCAAATTCATCTCGATGTCAGAAACTCGTTTCCAGAATACCGAGACAACACTTAAAAATCAACAAGCGTCGATCCAAGGGCTCAAAACTCAGATAGGCCAGCTGTCCAAACTATTTTCTGAATGACCACAAGGTAGTTTGCCAAGCAATACTGAACCTAACCCAAAGGAATAGCTTAACGCGATTAATATTCAAAGTGAAGAAGGATCAATTGAGCCTGAGCCAGAATCGAAGGAAGAAATTATGGTAAGTAAAGGTGAGGTAGGTCACAATGAAAACAAAACAGTAAATGTGGAATATAAACCTCGTGCTCCATATCTTAAAGCGACAAGGAAAGACCGCTCAGATGAACAATTTGGTAAATTCCTTAAACTCTTAAAAAAATTACATATTAACTTATCGTTTATTGAAGTTCTATCACAGATGTCGAACACAATGAAATTTTTAAAGGAGCTTTTAGCAAATAAGCGGAAGTTGGACGAGGCGTCGCATGTGGAGCTAAACGCAGTTTGCTCAGCTATTCTACAGAATAAGCGACCCAAAAAATTAAAAGATCCAGGGAGTTTTACAATTCCTTTCTTAATTGGTAGTTGAGATGTTAATAATGCATTGGCTGATTTAGGGGCTAGCATTAACGTCATACCTTACAAAATGTTTAGGCAACTAGGTCTTGGGAAACCCAAGTAGACTAGGATGAGCATTCAGTTAGTAGATAAAACTATCAGGTTTCCTAGGGGTATTATTGAAGATGTGCTAGTTAAAATCAATAAATTTATATTTCCCGTTGACTTCGTTGTTCTAGACATAGAGGAGGATAACAACACTCCTTTGATTTTAGGAAGGCCCTTTTTAGCAACTGCTAGAACGATTATTGACATTGGCATAGGTGAACTCACACTTCGTGTGGGAGACGAAACAATCACCCTTCAAGCTCACAATTCTGGAAACACATCGAAAATTGAAGGTGATTGTATAAACCATTCTACTAAAACTGACAATATGGTGTAACCTACTTTGCAGGAAATGAGTTCGAAGGACGTACATGAGCCATGTTCAAGTAACAATAAAGGACCTATTCATGACGAACGAAGGCTACAAATCGAGGAGCTAGATGAATGGTGAACACATAAACCGAGAATATACGATAAATCAAAACTATGCCAGAACGAGCTCAATACCTCACCAAATCAACTTAAGGTTGGAGATAAAGTTTTATTAGATGCCGCAGATCCTCACATTGTCACTACCAAATCGAATGAAGAAATCCCTCTTACGGTACTTAACATTTTCCCATTTGGTACAATCGAGGTAAGTCATCCCAAATTTGGCACTTTTAAGGTAAACAATACTCACCTAAAACCTTATTTTGATGAGATTGATAGCAGGAATGAGGAGTATAAACTCCTCGAACCACCATGACCATTCAATGAAGAGGTAAGTCGAGCTTAGACTATAAATAAGCGCTTCTCGGGAGGCAACCCGAGTACTAACGGTATTAACTTCTTTAAATTATAGTGTTTAACAACTAACTTACTAACGGAGCTCTTGAATACAGGTTTACCACACTCACACGGCCAAGCACACAGGTGTGCTTAAGACCGTGTGGAAACAAGACAAAGATTTTTCCCAAACACGGGCTGTGATTAATGGCCACGGCCGTGCGAACGGGGCGTGGGCAAATTTGCCAATATAACACGGGTAGGAGACACGCCCGTGCCTAGCACCCGTGGTCGACACTGTCAAAATAACACGGGCGTGCGCATAGGTACACGACTGTGGGAGAAGCGAATCACATCCCACACGGTCGTGTGATATGATCATGTAGCCACACGACCTAAACACACGGGTGTGTCCGAAGGCCATGTGACGATTTCTCAATTAGCGACAAACACAGGCTGGACACGATCCACACAGGCGTGTTATCCAGCCGTGCCACTTGAAAGAAAAAAAATAGACTGTCTCTCTTATTTTATTTTTACTTTTATGTTTAATTATTTTTGAAGACTCAATTTTTTTTTAACACACAGCTTATCTTTATGATTATTATTAGATTATTCCCTTAATTCTCCCCCAGAATCATGTTTTCCCTCCAGCTCTATTTCCATTCCTCGCTCTCGCTAATCCAGGGATTCCATTAATTCATTTAACACTCAGGAAGTTTCACTTCTCTCCCTATCTTATGATCTTATATTTATATTTTTCTATATATCTATCTTTGTACATTGAGGGCAATGTACATCTTAACTGTGGGGGGGTAACTGTGGGGGGTATTCATTTCATTATCAGAAAAACCCCTGAATATTGCCTTGTTCTCCTGTAAATCTCTCATATCATGTTTAGGATGAATTTTGATTGGTTTATGATTTTTATTGATATATTTTGAATTAAAACATAGGCACTCATGCATTGATTATTTAAACCTTAAGACATTAGAGAATTAAGCATGATGATTTTTAAGAATTTAAAAAAAAATTAGGTTGTTTCCCCAAGTTTAGATATTATCTTGAATTGAAATCCACAAGTTTAAATATCAAAAAGCCATAATTTTTGTGAGATTATTGAGCCTTTAAGAGCATCTATTATTTCTTTCATGCTTACTTTTATTATTGCTTGAGTACGTCAATATCGAATTGTTATTCTAGAACTTGCTTGATTATGTATGTCAAGACCACACCATTTGATTTGATATGTCAAGATGATAGAGACACTTAGGATTAACCTACTCATGCCATGAAAAGCCTACCTCCACGATTATCCCTTAGTAAACCCCTTTGAGCATAACAAGCCATTCCTTGTATTACCCTTAATATTAACCCTTACCTCATTATTGTTGAAATCCCCTCAATTAATTTGATCCCTATTTTTGTCGAGATTTGATTTGAATAAATTGCTTAGCTATGTCTTGTTCTTAATAGTTAGTCTATGTTATTTGACTTGTTCTTAAAAAAAATGTATACATATTAGTAGTAGAAATCTTTTGTTTTTGAGCTTAAGTATTTAAATTCCATAATTCGGAGAAGAAGCTCTATTGTACGCAAGTAATGATTAAATATTTTTCTAGTTAAGTAATTTTTCAATTCAATCTCAATTCTAACCCCTTCTTTTAGCTTGTGACCACACCCCCTAACCAAGCCTCGTTACAACCCTCTAAAGACCTTTTGATTGATGTATCATCTCAATTTATAGTGGTGGAGATTTGATTTTCATGCAAGCCTATGGTAATAACTTTTCATATTGACTAATGAGTGCTAATTTCATTGTCCTTAAACACTTCGATTGATTTGAGTGAATCATTAGTGAGGGAGTTAAACTCTGTGAGATTTCGAATCGATGGTAACTACGTAGATAAGGGGAGATGCCTATATTTTTCATGATTAAATGCTCAACTTGGAATATTTGAAACTTTAATGTTCTTTTAGTTGAATTCTCAATGTATGATTACTTATGGATTAGTTTGAGATATTATTGATAGGAATTATATGTTGAGAAAAAAGGAAGTCTTAATTGTGAATTGAGGATTTTGCTTGAGGACAAGCAAACACTTAAGTGTGGGGGTATTTGATAAACCGTAATTTATACATATTTTTATCCCATTCTTAACACATTTATGAATGAATTCTCCTTAGACTTAGTGAATTTGGTGCTCCTAATCCTTTAATTTCATGTTTTATACTGAGGTGAGCATAGGAGAGCGAAAAGAACAAGAAACGGGCCAAAAACGGAGAAAATGGGTCTGCGTGGGAAAACAACACGACCTGGACTTCCTCACACGGGCAGAACGCACGCCCGTGCCATTCTAACAGGCTCGACCACGGCCTAAAACAACCTCAGCATGGGTGTGTTGATCTCTCAGCCTCGACCACAGACTGAAGTAATCGCACATAGGCGTGTCACACAGGCGTGTCCCTACCGAGCCCTAGTTAAGTTCTATTCAGAAAAGGGCAAGTTTTAGGGCTCTTAGGCATTTTAAAGCCTATTTAAACACCCTAGAGGAGGACTAAAAGAGAGAGGGAGAATAGGGAGCAAGGAATTATTCCAAGAAAGCCGATTGATCCATCTCAAAAACTGGATTCATCATCAAGACTGAAGATTTCTCCTCAATTTCCCTTCAGGAGTTTTGGGTTTTCTTTATGTTTTGTATTCATTATTCTTCTGAGATGTTTTCCTATTTATTTATGAACTAAAACCCCTAAATACCTAAGGGGGATGAAACCTAAGATGAATCTTGTTATTATTTTTTGAATTGTATGATAAATATTTGACTTGTTCTTAATTATGTGTTCTAAATTCTTGTTTTGGTATTTTAGGATAACAATTCAAGTTAATGCTCTTAGTTGGAAGATTAATAGTCCCTGTCTAAGAGTGACTTTGTCATAATTAAGAGGAGTTGATTGCGTGCCTAGAGATAGGGTGACAAGATTTTGCCGGATTAGGGTGAAACCTAATAAGGGGATACATAGATCGAGTTAGTGCAACCCTAGGGTGTTAATTAGAAATAAATTTCAATTATTCAATTTAGGGTTAGACGTTATTAGTCTTGAATAGGGATAATAACATAACTTAGGGATTTCTATGGAACAAGTTAAATGAATAAATCGTCCGATAAGGAGCCAAAATAACAAGTGAAGTTTAGGTGGATTTTTCCTAAGGTATTGTCTTAAATCAATCGTTTTTCCAAAAGTAATTTCTCAATTCTATTTTCTGTGATCTCTTAGTTTAGTTAATTAGCTAACTAAAACAAACCCTTTTATTCTTAGGCTAGATAATAAAAAGACAGTCATTACTAGTACTTTTAGTTCTTTTGGGTTTGATAATCCGGTCTTGTTAAAGCTATACTACTGTTCGATAGGTACACTTGCCTACATCGTGATAATAGTTAGTTTTAAGAGCGATTAATTATAAATTTATAAAACTTATCACGGAAAATCACGATCAGCCTGTCAAGCAAAGGAGAAACCTAAGGGATATTCAATCTATTTTTAACAAACTTCTTAGCCATCCCTCTACTATAAATACCACCCTTTACTTCTCATTTATTCATCCTTCATTCCCCATCATTCAATAATCTCTTAATCCCTGACTCACATTTTTCATTTCCCTCTTACACATAAACCATCCATTTTCCCTTCCATTGGTGTAGCAATTCATTGAGAAAATTCTCTCTTGGTTGGCCATATTGAGGATTATCTTGTGAAGGAGCAATTACGAGGATCAGAAAAAGCCACTGTGATAAATTTCCAAAGGAATTATTTTAGAGTTTCTTCTTCCTTAATCTTTATTATTGTTCAACATGTATGCAGTTTACTTTGATTTTTTTCATTAATGATGATAGCTTAATTTTGTTTCGCTAGAATGATTACATCAATTGGATGAAGTTTATTTTATTTTATGTTCATGATGTTCTGTGCCTCAATCGATTATGCTTTCAATTTATTTCATTCATGAAAATGTGATTGAATGCATTAGAATTAGTTGATCAATCCTAGCCAGATGATGATTAATGGACACAATAATTGAAAGGTGCATGCTTAATTTAGATCCTAGCTTGCTTAAATTAAAGGTTCGTAATAACTCGATAGAGCTCTATTACCTTTCATAACTTTTAGATTTATGTGATTAAATTGTTTCAAATCTAATATGTCCCTGTTACTTCACATAAACTCTAAGAAACCCTTAGTTAAATATGATCATATAGTATGCATGTTTTTCTAAATAAAAGATTCTGAAAGGACTTATTACTGGTTTCAAAGTTCATGAAAGATCGAGTTACCATGGAATATTTTCTAGAACATTGTGAGTATGATCACAATGAACCAAGTCAATTATTGTAATTATTCTATCCTACTCATGTTATTGTTGTTAAAGCTTGCGAATTTGCTACTAAATCCATCTCATCCATTTTAATTATTCATCACACTTAGGTTAATTTGCATTTAGGATAAATTTGCATCTAGTTATTTATTTTTACATCAAACACTCAAAATTATTGTGTTTTTTCACCAAATTGTAAAACATTAATGTTGCACAATATTGATTAACATATACAGTCCCTATGAAGATGATAACTCTTTTGCTTACTTATTACTTATAATGATTGTGTACACTTTCACAAACTCGAGCGTTATAATAACATGAAGTTTCTTGGTCAAAGATGAAACATGAATCTTAAGGTTAAATGATGCTTGTGTTTGGATAATGGAAATGTGTTAATGTGTCTAAAAGGTCTAGATGTGTTTGTTATGAGTATGTTAAGATATGACAAGTTCATGGGTCTAAGTACGAAGAGTTTATGTTTTTCTATGAAGTCGTTAAAGGGGTCCGTCGGGACTAAAAACATGAATCTCTGAAAGGAAAAGTCCATGGCCATGACACTGAAGAAGACTATATCATGTAAGACCGTAATTGGTGGGTTATGGCATCATATGGTAAGAAGACCATATCATGGAAGACCGTAACTAGTGGGTTATGGCATCATATGGGAAGAAGACCATATCGTTTAAGACCGTAACTGGTGGGTTATGACATAAAATGGAAAATTTTAAAGAAAGTTATTACCTAATGTGGTTTTCTGTGTGTCCTAGGACGATGAGGGGAAAACCTCACTAAGTGTGAGTTTAGGCAAATCCCTATTGTTTAAAACACCAGTGAAAGGACAACCTTTGTGGCAAAACTCTAGAAAGGTAAGTTTATATGGCCAACCTACTAAAGGGCAACCTTTGTGGCAAAACTCTGGAAAGGTAAGCCTTTGTAGTGAACCTGTTAAAGAAAAACCTTTGTGGCAAAACTCTGGAAAGGTAAGCCTTTTTGGCGAACCTCTCAAAGAACGCCCATGTGGAAAATCTCTAAAAAGAAAAGCCTTTCTAACAATCTCTGTCAAAGGAAAGCATCTGTGGCAAATGTTGGACAGGACAGCCTTTGTGGCAATCTCCGTAAAGTAAGTCGTCATGGCTATATATGAAAAAAAATGCCTATGTGGCACAACCTAAGGACATGATGCCTTGGTGGAAACTTTGTAATGAGAAGCCCTTGTGGCGAATATAAAGGAAGCTTTTATGACTATTTAAATGAAGGAATGCCTTCACGGCAAATTTTGAATGAATGTCCTGTAAGGAATTAGGAAAGAATGGCATGAATGTTCCTATAAAGGAAAAGTAAAGATAGGACTATGAAGGTATGGTAAGTGTAAGAGAACACGTATGGGACAAGTAAAAGGTAAGTATCCAGCGAACTTTGAAAGAAAAGCACCATATGTAAATGAAATGGTGAACCCCACATAATAACTAGAAAAGAATAATGAATCTAGAGCATGCCAAAATAGGTGGCGAATCCGATATATGTGTTATATGCATGTATAGATAGTACATTGAAGTAAAGAATATCTGGGTGAACTCTGTGTGAAGTAATGGGCATAGTCTACCCCCCCAAAGGTAGTGGTAAAATCAGGACGAATAAAATAAGATTTAAGTATGCTAATAAGGAAAAAAAAAGTGGTTAAAGACTATGAAAGTGGTTAAAGACTATGTAACGATAATATTTTAAAAAGAGACCTAGAAAGTGACGGGATTATAAGTATAGTGTGCTCAAAGGAAAGAAACAGTTATTTGAGTTTGGACCTCAAATCTTGGCCTAGTATAAATAAGGCTTAAAGAAAAAGGAAAAGAAGATAAGTCCTTAAAGACACTAAGAGGAAGAGAAAGTTCAAAGGACACATGAAGGAAATCTTCGTGAAGTAACCACCAAAAGCAATAAGGAAAAGTCAAAGGACACATGAAGGATATGCGAAGCATCTATCATGCTTTGATATAATGAAATAGGTATTTAAGGATTATCTCACTAAGTTCTTATGAACTTACTAAAGTTATTTCCTGTTTCAGGTTGTAAAGGAGTATGAGCCTGGGGACGACGCTAAAGCTGTGCCAAGGAGTGGCGGATCAGGCTATTATGCATACAGAGGAAGTTAAGTGGAGTGCTTAAATCTGGGCATAAGTTTCTCAAGTAGCATTCCAATATGTATATAGTAGGCTGAGAGATAAAATAGAAATCGATGAAATTTTGTTATCATGAATTGTATATGTAATCCATACAATGTACATCCACAAGAGACTTTGTCATATTCATATATAGAACTTGTACATAGGCAAAAAGTTTAAGTTACATCTGCTATAGGACGTAACACCCAATACTCGGATTTGTTTCATCGGGTCGGGTGGAGGGCGTTTCAATCCTGTTATTGATTCTATAGTTTCTCAATCGTTTAAAAGCTTAGTTTTGGGGCATGTACATAGGTGTTTTTTAAATTTTAGCTTTAATGTTGAACATAGTTGAAACTTATATAATGCTAGATTTTGGCAAGGTTAATGCCTACTTGAAATGGTTGGTTTTGGAAAATGCATTGAGACATGTTTGGTGACTTAAAATAGCATGATTGAGTATGGTTTATCAAAGATAAGAAGATGATATTGAATGACTAGCTAATTGAATAAATGGTTTGAAATTGAACAAATTTAATTTATATGTTTTGATGCCAAATTGATGTTATATTGGACTGGTTGAATTGAAATGGTTAAATGAATTGTTTTGGTATGTTTTGGAATGTTTTTGTGCAGGTTAAGTTAAGTGTTTGTGCAAAAAAGGTTTAAATTGTGGGAAAGCTTGAAATAGGTACCAAATGGCTGAAAACTTACCAAAAGCAGAGTCCACGTCTCGATGAGTAATCTTCCTCATCGCAACATCAGCGGATAGTATGTGACGTCATGATGTTGAGTGGTTTAGCGTCATGACATGAATTATTTGGCAACATCAGGATGTGGAGGAAGAGACATCATTACGTCAGCCCTAACATTTTAAAACTTTACAATTTTGTCATATTTCCTGCTCGGGTCAATAAAGAGCTTTCGTACGTTCAATTGAAACTCAGAATAGATTGTTTATCTTAATGTAAATATGTTTATGATATGAATGCATGATTGAATGACTTACTATATATATGACGGTACTTGCTCCGACAATAGTTGTGGCATCCCGTAGTACGGAACTGACGACAGGTCGGGCAAAGGGTATTACACATAGTCCATTATCCACTCAGGATTAAGGTATACCACACTATAAACATCACAAGTTAATAAATCCACAAATGGATCTAGGATCTATTCTACTTGGGTTCTATTTGATGTACTGTTAAGCCAATCAGTCACATATATGTCTCTATCTTTTGGGAGTCATCCATTTTGACGTTCTAGATAAAGCATCTCCCTAATTAGACTTGATAGATGAAATATTAGTCTTTCAATTAGTTTGCTCATTTCTGATTAGACTTAAGACATGTTCAGAGTAGCTACAAGTACAAGTTGTCTTTTTGTATTACGATTTGACCACATAATATTGCTTAATATTAGTTAAACATTACAAAATTAGTGAGCTAATATTTTCTTCCATTTTACTTTGTGCACAAAAATCGTTGAGGACAATATACAAAGAACATTAATGTAATCAATGTATATTTTATTAAACCAATTTTTTTGAAAAATATAAGCAGACATAGATGAAAATACTACACTTAGAGAACTTGATCCAACACTTCTGACGAAGGTAGTCCACGACAGATCGAGGTTTGTTGGGCTTATTATGGAGTAACCTGATGTTGGATGTTCGCTCGATATGAAGTTTACCTAAAATGGTCACGTGTAAGGGCTTACAGAGGTGGTATAACAATTGACCCCCTAAGGTAAGGAGAGGTTATAAAGTGACCTCCACTAAATCTACTTAATGTAATGAAGAGGCCCGCCAAAACTTATTGAAGTGTATTGGAGTGCTTTGCAAATTTCAGAGTTTATAACTTGTAATTTTAACTTTCCAATTTAAGGTGGACTTTAAAATTAAACGCGGTGAAAAAATTGTAAAGGTGTGTGTTAAATGATGGCACGCCTCTTGATGAGAGGTTTCTTTCTGCAAATTGTCGAGAAATGTATGTGATTTTCACACGTGTTAGTTTAACTATCACGCACTAGGTGTAAACCAAGGGCCATGGTTACATTATAAATAGAGGGAGTTAGGGATTTTTTTTCACTTTTTCTTCTTTGAGCTTTCTTGCCGTTTATAATTTTTAAAATTCTATGATCCTTTTTTAGATTTCTCTTAACCTTCTTCTGAACATTTTGTTTTCTGGAGTTCAAAATTTCTTTACATGAGGTTGGTAGGTTTTTCTTCTTTCTTCTTTGTTTGTGTTTATTTTTTCAACTATTAGCTCGAGTATAATGGTTGGGGTAGCAAATCAAATCATACAAGAGTAGCCAGTAGGTGCCATGATGTTCTGATTGAGTGATAAATTTGAATGTACAAAAACAATAGAAGAAATGAGCCATTTGTTGGAGTGTGTAGGAGTCAAAGTTTTCTCCAATTTCAAGTATGATTTTTTTATTCCCAAAGGGAAACTTCTACAAAGCAAAGCAAGTTTGGAGCGGGAGAGTTCTCCAAATTGTCTAGGGGGCCTTATACTTGTTCAAAATGGGCTTTCATTAGCTCTTCATCCTTTTTTTGTGGAACTCTCTAGCAACCAACTATGAATATATCAATATCTAAAACGTCTTAACTATTAGCTTCTTCGATCACTCCAATCCTGCTATTAGAGACTCGTATTCTACTACATTATTAGAGGTTTTGAATGCAAAGGTAAACCCATACTGCCATTCATTCCTTCGAGATCTACTGTAACGACCCGATTTTTGACAATCTTGGAAATTTTGGTTTTGGTTTAATTTTTCATTTTGAGTTACTTTGGGGGTAAGGTGGGGAGATTTTTGGGAACTTTTAATGACCTAGTTTCCAATGGTGTCAAAAAATATTTTTTAAGGACCTCGTTTTTGTAAATTGAGTCCATAAATATTTAATAAAATGTTTTCTTGATCTATCCAATTGGTCAAGGAAGTTTTTCTGATGGTATGCCCCTAGGAATTTTTGGCACTTTCAACTTCATGATTGTATTCCAAGCTAAACACAACATCCCTATGCATCTGTTCACATGTTAATTGTAGCTGGTGTATTTGGTGGCTCCCGATTCAGTGCTATGCATGGTTCCTTGGTAACTTCTAGTTTGATCAAGGAAACCACAAAAAATGAATATGCTAATGAAGGTTACAAATTCAGTCAAAAAGAATAAACTTATAATATCGTAGCTACTCATGGTTATTTTGGCCGATTGATCTTCCAATATGCTAGTTTCAACAATTTAATAAAAATATTTATGGATTTAATGTATTGATGAATTTAATTTTTGATAAGTAATTTAGTCAAAACTGTGTTTAATTAGGGCCAAGGGGCTAAATTGTAAAGTCCAATTGCTATAAATTTTTAATTAGAAAATGAATTAGAGACTTAAATTGCAATTAACTAAAATCCTAAAATAGAAATTGGACCATAATAAAATGGGATATAGTGGATGGTTAGCTTAAGATGTTATCAACTTAATTAAATTAAGATTTAATTAATTAAAACATGATTTATTAATTTAATCATATATATATATATTAGTGAATGAAAAATAAATATTTTCCATCATCTTTTCCATCTACCCAAAACAAAAAAAAAGAAGAAGAAAACCTAAGAATCTTGAACCTTTCGACCCTAATTGGTATGTTCAATTTAGTCCATGTTCTTGTAATTTTATATTTTTGAGGTCATGGGAGCTTGATTTTGCTAGCCCATGTACCAATTTGTAAAACTGTTAAAGTTTTAGAAAGTTTCCATTGATGATTTCTTGAAGTTTTAAGTGTTAAATTGATAGATTCTAAGCTTAGATGTGAGAAATGACTAAATTGTAAATCTTAATTAACAGTTTTGTACATTAAGGACTAAACTAAATAAATTGCAAAGTTTAATGTAGAAATGAGAAATAGGAGGTCCCTAATGAATAATAGTGAAATCAGATTTCAATTTGGAGCTTTAAATTTAAAGTTATGTTCGTCTCGGTTTTAGAGACTAAATTGAATAAATTTTAAAATATGTGATTTTGTAATTGATTGTGATTTGGACTGGAATTTAATATTATGTATGTTTGGATCATAATCGTAGCTAAAGACAATGCAAGAACTTTGAGAGGGAAAGGAAAGACGAGATCTGACGACGAGTAACTGGAGTGTTCAATTTGTATTTCTATAATTCGAATTACTTGAATTGTTGCATATTTCTATTATTTTGCATGGTTGGATATTGAGGTAAGTTAAATATGATTGTTCGAATTGTATTGGTATGAATTTGATTGATTATCGAGATAGAAGACTAAATTGAATAAAATTGAAAATAGTATAACTGGATGAAATTGTGAAATTGGCTATGAATTAAGATGACTCATGTTATGTTAAATATATATTGATGAATTGGTTGATGAATTAGAAATATGAAATGCAAAGCTGAGCTATATTATGTATTGAATGATTTACTACCCTATAATTGTTCGGTAAAGTCGAATATAGTTGGCATGCCATAGGATATATTAAATACGGGTTACTTCGACTACGTGTCGATGAGTGTTGGGCACAATTTTTACTTCGGTTGTACCGATGAGCGTTGGGCACAATGTATTTACTTTGGATTGTCCGATGAGTCACTGGGCATCAAGTTGGTGTGTTGGTTGGATCTGCGTATCCATTCGAGTCTGAGTCAGGTTAATAGGGATTTAAAATGTAAAGTTGATATTGGAATAAGAAATGAATTGCTATCATGAAAGATTATCTGAACTAGATTTATACGTCCAAAATATTTATATAGAATTGTGACATATTTGTTGAATGTTATAATTGACTTATATTGCACTTTGTTATTTGAATTATAAAAATACCACTGAGCTTTACCGCTTAGCATATGATTTCGTTTTTAGTGCACAAGTTAGGTGTAAAGTGAGATCCCGAGCATCAATTTCAACAACTAGTCAACAATCTTGGACTCAAAAAAATTTTTATATTATGTTTTTGTTCTAAGTTGGCATGTACCTACCTAGTTGAGTCAAGTTTTGGTTTGCTTTTTAAGTTCATGTTTCTTTTGGAATTGGTACCTTATGGTGAATATTTGGCCAAATGATTGTATGTGTTTATGAAATCTTTGCATATATATATTTTTAATTGTTGGAAATGGATGCAATGTGAATGTTGTGGGATGAACCGGTATGTTTTCATAGAACCTTAGTGTGATATATTGTAAATGTTTAATTCATAAGTGTTAAAATCTTAATGTGTTGTTATATACATAAAATTGACATTTATAGATTAGTTTTTTAGGGTTTACTCAGGTCAAATGGAGATTGGGATGTGTATGCGTTGGGGTAAAATGAAAATTGTAGGTTGTTTACAAAGAGAAATTGCAAAAACAGTATGTGACATCGTTCAAACTGTGTCATGACGAGAAAAGGTCTATAATGTCACGGGGAGATGAGGAACCCTGTCGTCTCGGAATCTATGAATTAAATAGTAAGTGGCATCACGACGTCTAGTGGTCTGATGTCATGATGTGACAGACCGTTTGGCGACGTCACGACATCAACCTTGTATTTTGAAACTTTTACAATTTGGTCCTTCTGTGAACTCGAGTTACTAGATGAGCTTTCATAAGCTCCTGTAAGACTCGATAATGATTGTATATTGTATTAAATGTATATTTTGGTTTAATTTTAAGCATGTGATTGATTAATCGTAGTTACTTCGACAATAAATGTGACATATCATAACTCGAAACCGAAGACCGGGTCGGGTATTGGGGTGTTACAGAACTAGTGTAGATGAGAGTTAAGGATTAGTTATTAGTGGTTAATTTGAGTCAATAGAATGGATAATTAGTGGATCCAGTGTTTAGGACTATATTGTAAAATTTTTAAAAATTTTGAGGGTAATTTTGTAATCTTTCAAAAGTTTGTTTTTTAAAAAAAGAGGGAGGTTTTAAAAGTCAAATTTCCCAAGGACCCATTAGCAATTTGACACCTAGTGAGTTTTAGAATGGTTGGATGATTACATTAAGATTTAAGAGCATTCCTCATTTTTCTTTATTTTCTCTTCCCAAATTATCTCTAATTTCTCTCCAATTTCCCAAGGTTTTCATTTTCAATCAATAATATTGAAAGTTAAATTGATTTCCAACAAGAATTAAAGAGTTTTAAAGATCAAATCATTGCTTCTTACCTTTTCTTTTTTACTTTCTCTATTTTTGCAAGAAATTGGCTATTGAGAGAGGTTGAGTTCTTGGTTTATTTTTTACTTGATCTCTAAATTTTCGGCAATGTAATGGATTTTTTAACTCTAATATATGATTTTATAATCTTGAAAATAAGTTTTCCTAATGATTTCTATAGTTTTTTTTTTTTATTTTGATCAAGTTTTTAGTTACCAAGTTTTCTTGAGATTTTTTGCTACTTCATAGTTGTTTTAAGTTTATTATAAGTTGAGAATGTTGATTGAATGTTGAGGTTAGGATTACACTTGTGCTTGATTTAGGTTGATAGGATGCCATTGGTGACTAGTTTAGATAAAATGAGACTCGGATGAGCATTTAGCTAGAATTTTGAATGGTTTAAACTATATTTAAGTTCTTAAGATTGGTTTTGATGTTATATTTGAGGTAATGTAGGTTTTCGATAGGTTTCTTAATAGTGGGCATTGAAAGTGAAAACTATCCTATTTGATTAAATTGCATGTTCTAGCTTGAATTTGGATGTTTTTAAAAAAATCTCGAAGTTATTTAAGTTTTCAAATCTTAAATAGTTTTACAAATTCCTTAAATCACATTTGAGGTGTTAGGGAGGTTCTTGAAGCATGTTGGAAAGATTTTGAATCATTTAATAGGTGGTTGAAGATATTTAAGGTATAAAACTGGCTTTCGGAAGCCTAAAACAATCAAAATATATAAATTGAAAATTTCAAATAAAAATCCCAAAAAACATTTGCCAACATCATGAGGGCTTTAAAAACATTTTTATAATGTGTCTCTACTTAAGTTGTGCACTTGAAAGAGGCCATGAACCTTCGGATTAGTTTCAAGGTCTAAAAACCCACTTTTGTAGGTGTAAGGCTGCAAGTATCGATACATAGCTCCCTATGCATCAATAATGTGCCTTGGTAGCATTTAAGCTACTAACTTGCACTGGTTCGATACCTATGGCAAGCGTACTAGACCTTGGGCCATTGAAGTTGAAAAATAGACCAACAACACCTTAAAAACATGTCTAAACATCACCGTATCATTTCCACATGTTCCAAAGCTTTAAAATTCAATTTCAAAATTTATTTAAACTCAAAATACAAAGCATAAATACATTCAAGTCAAATAACGGAATAAAGCTTGAATAATTACGTCAAAATGATTTGAATTTCAAATCAAATTTAACATATGTCATATTCAAATTAAGTCCTTATGCACATGTCAAAGTTCTCATACTATAACAACTATTATAAACACATTACAACCTTTAATGGAGGACGATGCGAAGCTCCTAAGTTGGAAGCACAACTTCTCGACAAATCTGGTAAAAACAAGCATAATCTAGGGAAGATATGGTCTTGTAAAAACATCTCAATTTCGACCAATTCTCCACAAAACAGGGGTTGATTTAATTCAATCGAATCAAATTCAATCTTCAATAGCCACGAATTGGTTTTCATAGATGAACTATAATATATTCAAAATATCAGCACAATAACTAGTCCAAACATTTTGCTTCATTAAATTGTTAACTTAAATATGCCAAGTAGCTTCACTATCTCAACGGTGGACTACGGTGGACACTGCCTAGTGCCATTGCTACCCATCTTGCCTGAACCATGATTGATATATGGATCTCTTTAGAAGAGTTAAAAGAGTGATTATGCAGCTGATAAAAAAACAATTTCAGCTCAACAGGCACTCCTTTTTGTCTAACTGTTTCTGGCAGTGAATATCAGACCTAAGAATATCAAGTTTTGTTGCTCTGTTAGGATATTTTTTATCATTCATCTGAATCTCTGTAGCCTTTCGTTTTTCATGAGAAAGATGGGTATTTTTTTTTCTTTAATTTAAGTTTTGGGGGTTCAAGCAAGTAGTTTTCAGGTTCTCAAGACCAGTTGAAAATTATGAGGTTCCACTACACTACAAATCTGTTATTTGCAGATGTTGCACAGCAAGAATCCAAGTAGTGTGGTTGGACCTGATGAAGCCGTAAAAGGTTTCTATGTTATGATTCTCTGGCTCAGGAACCAAATATTAAATTGTTCATCTGTCCCAATTGTAAAGTAGTTATTTTCATTTATATCTTCAGCTACGTCCATGTAAAGGAATCAATGGTTAATGTTGGTTTCTTTATGCTTATGTTTAAACCTTTTTCTTTTTTTTTTCCCCTAATTTACGTTTCTTTTTCTATGAAAGGCCCAATTTATAATATTTTTCTTTTACATGTTGGATTTGAATTTCAAATTGATTAAATCTTAACCTTTTGCCGCACCATCATACCGTTAGGGCGTTGGACCCTAATCCACCTCGAGGGAATGGAGCCCTCTGCTTTTAATTTGAATTAAAGCATTGAAAAATCAACCGTCTCTCAAGTTGTTTGAATCGTTTGGATTTGAAATTTTTGCTTACAATTTGAACTCACCATTAGTTGTCAAGAAAAAGAAAGTCTAAAATCACGGTAGGTTTAGAGTTGGAAAGTTGTGTTTTGGTAATTCCCAGTCATTTGTTTGAAGCTACATAAAATAGATTCTTGGAAACTGGAGGGATTTTGTTTGAAAAAAGAAAAAGGAATCAATCAATTATCCCTAGAATTCAAAAGCTCCATGCCACTTTAATTTAAAATTCACTGAATATGAATCAAATGATGCTTAAAGGCGTGCTTTTTGGAAGCTAAAATTTAAGTGTTTTTTTGTGAAATCATCAAAATATCCTTATTTATATTATCTATTTAATTAGATTAATTTATATTTTAATATAATTATATTAAATTATTTAAATATCATATAATTTTATTAATTTTTTAATTTTTACTCTAATTTTTTGCAGCAATGGAAAACACTAAAAACTAACATATACTTCATTTTTCTTTTACACATTCGATGAGCACTTTTCAACCACAACAATAATAAAAAACTAACTCTATGTAATTATTTATCGGAAAATATTTGGTATACTTTTAGTAGAGTTTTTAGACTCCACAAACAGGTCTAGGAGTTAACAAGTATCTTATAGGAATACAGTAAAATATTAAGAAAATAAATATTAAAAAAAGAAATATATGTCAATTTTTTAAAGTTGTTTATAGAATAAAAAAAGTACACTACCAGTGTACTAAATACTCACTCATTATTTATATCTATATTTTATATTTGAATTTATTATATTTTTAGATTATATATATATATACATATTTTGAGAGTTGGACATTTTACTTATGAAATTTCGTTCAAAATTTGAAATGATTTAAATAAAAATACTATACTCAAAAAATGAATTTAGATAAAAAAAATTAAATCTATTTAAAATATGAATTGGGCTCAAACTCCAATATTAAAAATTCGAATTTGATAAATATTTTTAATATTTAGTATATATATATATATATATATTCAAAGATGAAGCATGATACAACTATTTCGTCTTAGTACAATACTCACAGTCCTAAAATAATATAAAATCTTCTGTTTAGTAACAAGTGTGCTATAACATTTAATGTCTTACTCCACACAAAAAATTTCTTTAATAAGTAAAAGCATCATTACAAAAGTAATGTAACCTCAAAATAAGTTAGACGAAGTAAAAGTTTAATAACACATACAAATGAAAGTCCTATTATCCTAACAAAAAATTATGATTAAAATCTTAAACTAGGCTGCCATGATCCCAAAATACTAATCTTCTTTACTATATATCTGAAAAAGAAAATAGAGATAAAAGAAGAGCGAATGTTGCTCAATAAGTATAACCATAACTTGTTAAGCGTATTATTACACTATTAATTAAAATTGTCCATGGGTTGGGTTGAGACTTAATTTCAAAAAGAATTTTATGTCTAAGCTCGTTTTTGGGTCAACTGAGCCCGTAAAAAATGTTCATTTTATTGTTAAAAATAATAAAATATTTTATACATTTTATTTTAAAAAAAGTTCATTCTATTGTTAAAAATAATAAAATATTTTATACATTTTATAATTAAATTTCAATTTTAAAATATATTTTTTATTATTTAAATTGAATTAGGGTCTTTACAATTCACCTTTATAAATAATATGGTTATAAAAAAAATGATAAAACAATAAATCGCAGTACCAGTTATGTTACTAATATGACAACATCGAACGATGCTGCCATTATTAAAGGAAGACACAACTATTCATCAAGACATATCACTAACAATATATATTTTAATTCAATCTTAAAATAAAAGTCCAACCAAATAGTGAAACTATGAGCTAACTATTATAACCTATTAGCGAGACTTATGCTAATTATTATAACTCGTTGGTAAGGTCCGTGCTAATCATTATAATCCGTTAACGGAGCCAAAACTAACTATTATAACTTGTTAGTAGGGTTGATGATAACTTCCAGTTATCAATTGAATACCAGACATTAACCTCAATTATCTATTATTTCTATGGAAATTACCAATCAAATAAATCAATAAGGTTGTAATTACCTCTATCCCTTTCTAAATTTAGCTCTTCTCTAGAAGTTATTAGATTATATGAATATAATATAATTCAGACAATGCTTTTAGAGAACAAATATTAAATTAAAAATGTTGACAACTTTAGTGAATTAAAATATTTCTTTCAAAAGATTATAACTTAGGTTATAAAATATGAAATTAAGAATCACCCAAACGCAAGAATCTAAAATTTATAGACTTTTCAATCATATAAAGTAAATAAGTCCACGTTACCTACGAAATATGTTGAAAAATTTTGTTGTTTACTCTTGATGCTAATATTAAGCAATATGCACCCATAAAACTTTTCCTTCTCTTCCATTATTCATAAAAAAAAATTAATTCTCTGTAATCACCTCTAATCTCTTCTAGTTAGCAGAAAAACAAAGTATAAGAGGGTTACCCAAAGTGGCTATAGCAAATCATGAGAAATTTCTAGAATATTTTATACTTTTTTTTATTTGATTTGAAACCCAAAAATTTAACAACAAAAAGATACACATTTCTAAGTTAAGGGAAGATTTTACTCACATTTTCAATGCACTAATCTAATTGTAAGCTTAAATGTTGCTTCTATTTGGATTTAGTTCCTCCAATCTTAGCCCTATGAAAGAAAGCAAAAGCATAAGATTTTTTTTCCTATTTGGTTCCCTATTGCCCATAAAAAACAAGGGCTTTA
Source organism: Gossypium anomalum (assembly GCA_025698475.1). NCBI lineage: Eukaryota > Viridiplantae > Streptophyta > Magnoliopsida > Malvales > Malvaceae > Gossypium > Gossypium anomalum. Next base: position 18,067,991 of record CM046961.1, read on the forward strand.
AAAGTCTTGTAAAGTAAGCCAATAGCTTTTGATCAACTAATAGATCCTCTCATTCATGAATTTTTTTTTAGCCATTTAAACCCATGAATTAAACACCCATTACAAAAAGAAACCCACCCATAATATAATTATAAAACCGTATAAACTTATAGGTATTTTACATTCTTACCACCTTATTAAAAGTTTCATCCTCGAAACTTGAATTATCCTTTTCAAATAAGTAAGCATAATGTTTCTTCATATCTTGTTATATTTCCCGAGTAGCTTCTCTTGGTGTATGATTGCTCTATTAAAATTTTACGAAAGGAATAGTTCTACACCCTAGGACTTGTTCTTTTCGGTCAATAATTTGAATAGGATATTCAAGATGCATTAAATCTTTTTGAACTTGTAAAGGCTCAACTCCACCACATGGCTTTGGTTGGTAATGTATTTTCTCAATATAGAAACATGAAACACATTATGCACACTAGATAATTGAGGTGGTAACACTATCTTTTATGCAACATCTCCAACCCTCTCTAGCATTTTGAAGGGTCAAACGTGCCATGGACTTACTTTCCCCGCTTTTCAAATCTCATAACACTTTTAGTTGGTGATACTTGCAAGAAAACAAAATCACCTGAATGAAACTTTAAGTCTCTTTTCTTCTTGTCCGCCCAACTCTTTTGACGATCTTGTGTAGCTTTAAGTCTTTCCTTAATCACTTTAACCTTCTCTACGATCATATGAACTAACTCAAGTCTCAAAAGTTTTCTCTCTACAACATCATCCCAACATATAGGGGATCTACATTTCCTCCTGTACACAGCCTCAAAAGGATCCATTCTAATACTAGATTGATAACTATTATTATAAGTAAACTTTGCTAAACGCAAGTGATCATCCCAACAACCTTTTCGGTTTATCGCACAAGCTCGAAACATGTATTCTAGAATTTGATTTGTCCTCTCTATATGTCGATCAATTTGAGGGTGAAAGGTTGTAATGAATTTCAAGTTTGTCACCATAGCATGTTGTAAACTTTTCCAAAAATTAGAGACATCTAGAATATCTATTTGACATGATGTTCATCAAGATCTCGTGTAATCGAACAATTTCATTCATAAATAATTGTGCCAATTTGTTAAGTGAGGTAGTTGACTTGATAGATAGAAAGTAAGTTGGCTTTGTGAATCTACTAATAATCTCTTATACAGCATTATCCCCTTTCTTTGACCTAGGTAGTCCCATCACAAAGTCCATAGAGATGTGCTTCCATTTCCATTATGGTGCCTCTAATGGTTATAGTAAGCCTAATGGTCTTTGATGCTCGAATCTAACTTGCTAATATACCAAACATTGGGATACAAATTGAATTATCTCTCATTTCATGTTATTCTACCAAAAGTTCTCTTTTAATTTCTTATACATCCTAGTGCCTATTGGATGAATAGTGAAACAAGACCTATTGGCTTCTTCTAAGATCTCTCGCTTAAATTCAAGATCATTTGGTATGCATAAAATATTCCCAAAGTGTAACGTACTTTCATGATGAAGCTTAAACTTAGGCCACAATCCATTTTGAACATCAATATTGAATTTGCACAACTCATCATCTTCTTGTGCGACTTTTATCTTTTTTATCAAAGTTGATTGTGTTGGAAAAAATTCAGTTCGAAAATGGTTTTCTTGAAAAAAAATTACAAATTTAAAAACCGAGCTGGTTTGTGGTATTTATAGCAATAAACCCTTTTATCGAAATTGCACCTTGCCATTCCCATCTTTCAACTGAACGACCTTCTCCGCTGTTCTAGTACCACGAACTACTTCGAGTGTGGGCCCAAAGTAATTTGAATCAAACACAGAACCAAAAATTATTTACTTTACTTTCAGTGGGAAAACATATCTCTCCTTAATAGAAACCAATAGAATTGTTATTCCCGAAAATAGAATTTATACTTAAGAAAATATATTCTCAATATTTTCGAGCAAAATAACAATATCTCAAAGTTCTGTGTTTAGCCTTACTGGTGCCATCTATTTATAGGGAGAAGAAGTGAAACCCTTGTTGAATTAATAGAAGTCTATTTCATTAGAAAAACAAAATCCTAGTCTAACTAGGAGAGAGAGGGGCAGCAACCCTAGTTAAATATACTAGGATTTGTCGTCCCATGTATTAGCATGAGGGGTTTTTGGGCCTTGACCACCGCCAGATGTGCGAACGTCTAGACTTGAAATACTACTACAAAATAGATAATTAATAAAGCAGTGGTTTTCGCAAGTATACGGGTCAAATTGTAATATAAAAGAATGTTACAAAAAAATAGAAAAGTATTCTGAGGATCGTAATGGATCTAAATAACATAAATTAACTAAAATAGATAATTAACTCACTTTAGAACTCGGGTTTTATCGAGTTAGCTATTAATTAACTAGTTATTAGCTCTCGACCTCTAACTAATTAACTAATCGACCAATATACACTTACCTCTTGGCCTTACTTTCTTGACCGAGATAAATAATGATTTACTCAGTAAACTTATCTCTCGATCTCGTTTATCCTAAATTACTTCCTAGGATCATCACTTCCTAGGGTTTAATCACACATAATTTAAACCAACTAACTCAGATTTAAACCCTAATTCATCCGTTAATTAGTCACACATCTGTTTGTTAATTCCTTAAGGAAACTAGCCACTCATGGATCTAGATGAAATAATCCCTAAACTCATATTTAACATAAAAAAATAGTAAATTAAATAAAATAAGGGAATAAGAAAATAAATCCATCTTGATGTTGATTTGTGCACAAAAGTGGGATGTCCTTTAAGAGTTGTGAAAATAATTCTGATAGCAATTGGAAACCAAAAAGAAATAAATAAAAACTATTAAATTGAAAGCTTGTATCGAATCATATCTAAGTTAAACAAGAAAAAAATTATTTTAAGGACTAAATTGAAAGAAAATAAAAACCTAAAACTAACTAAGTGGCTTACTTGGCCCAACCTCCTCAAGTGAAGCTAAACATGCCTATTTATAGACTTTATGTTCTGCCTTAATTAGGGATGATTAGCAACCCAAAAATCTGATTACAATACATTGTGTGGACTAAAATACCCATAATTAAAATTTTTAATCGTTGCCCGATGTCGCGACATCATAAGACCGGTGTCGTGACAATGCCTTTCGAATGGGAATATTGTGGCTTTGAAAAGTTCGATGTTGCGACACCACTCGTCGGTGTCGTGACACTACAGTCGTCCTTTATCTTTAGCCTAAAAATAGTACCCTACACACTAAATAGAGTCGTTAAATCATCCGTAGGCTCGTAATGGCCCATTAGGTCATGACATTACTCAAAATTGCGTAAAAACGCTTATTTTTCATAAATTAAACCTAAGGTACTAAATAATGAAAATAATATAAAAACACTAGAAAATAAGCTTGTTAAGTACAGGAAAGACCTTAATTTGCCACAATGAACTGTGGTAGATCAACCCCCAACTTAAGTCATTGCTTGTCCTCAAGCAAGAAAATAAAAACACAAACAAAAACAAGAAAATAAAATAACTAAATAGTTCTTGAGCATACCGCATACAAGAAATTAGTTCGGAGATATGACCACAGAACAATGTGAATAAATAAGTAACTCTAACACGATATACAATTGATTCTCGATCTTCAATATCACACACATTAGTTCATAAAATTACAACATAAACAAATACAAGAATGCCAAGTACATTGATTCATTGAAATAGGTACACAAAATTTACATTTATGCTCGAAGAATACAAGTGTTTAGAAATTTCAAAATTCAGTTAATTTTCATCCATAAATAGTATCACCTAGGCCACATAAGTCTTTTCATCTTGTAACTTTCTGCTACTTTAGTTGGTTTGGAATTAAAGAACAGGCACAACAAAACAGTTTAAGCACAAGAGTATTTTGGCACATTATATTGACCCCGATTAGACTCTTTAGCTCACCACCTTATATCCCTTTCTCTCACTGGAAACACAAAAATATATAGACTTTTTAACACCTTTTGAGCTCTAATTCATGCAGTTTTGTAGTAATTTTTGTCGAAATTCATGCTTTAATTATAAAATAATTAATTTACACTTAAATTATTAAAATATTGAATTTTAATTATTTTTATAATAAATTTTCACCAATTTGATATATTTTTATATTATTTTTATAATATATTAAAAATTGGCTCGGCATTCACCTTGAAAGGCTTGAACCGTTGGGGAAATTTTTGCATCAAATGAATCAAGAGAAAGGCTAATTATTTTTCATGCCATGGATGGTCCAAAAATATGTATTAAACATACTTATTAATTAATTTTGATTCAACTTAAATTGGGTTAAAAATTAATTAATAGCCTGAAGAAAAGATGCCCAGATGTGCTAAGTAAAGAGGATTGATCCACCAAGCAAATTGGCAGCCCAAAACCATCCCTATAGCTGACCCAATCAAATTATTTAGCTAATTTTATTAATTTCAAAATAGCCCTTGAAGTTTCCCTTAAATCCGTTCAAACCCCTTCCACTTTTTGTGCCTTATACTTTTTGCCCTAAGCTAAAAATAACAAGTTTGAATCATTCAATGCATGGCCGGCCAAGGGAGAGAGAGTGGTTGATATATATTTTCTATTTTTAGCAGTCATTCCCGCCTATAAATACCCTTATTCCCTTCTTCATTTCACACAACTCATTTCACACATATCTCTTCATTTTTATCTTCAATTTCCTTATTTTTTTTCCCATTTCCTTTGTCCTCTTCGCTTTCCGATTTCCACTCTTGAAAAAAAGGCTTGCATCCACCTTGGAGTGACAACATTCAAGTATTCGTGAAGGCCTTGAATCGATAGAACTAGCGGAGAAGAAGAGGAGCACACTAGTTTAACTTCGAAGAAACACTAAGATTTGTTTCCTAGTTCCCTTCTCTTTACTTGTTCTCATTTATGTTAAGATTATGAACATGAATATTTGTTGTGTTTTTGTTCTTGAGTTAATTAAAATGACTTAAATTTAATTCGTGTTAGATTGATTGCATTCTATTCACCTAGATTATTGAAGTCATGTTTGTGTTGTTATAGGCCTTGGTAAGTTGTTCAATTAAATAAAATCATGCCTATGTTATACTTGCATTATAATTGTAAGGTAACAAATGAATTAATTATTAATCATATTGAAATTATAATTAATTAACATAGTATTTAATTGATGCATGTTTAATCTTCTAAGGTAGTTGAAAGTTAAATTAACGACAGTATTAAACGATACATTAGCCTTGCATAACTTGCAAGATTATTATGATTAAATTGTTTCAATATAGGAATATGTTGTTAATTCACTTAATCCTATACTTGCTTATGAAATTGATTAATTGTTTGAATTGATATTAAAATATGTTCAAGAGATTAATTGGTTTAGTAAGTTTGTATATGCATTAGTTGTCGTGAAGTTATTCCTAACAGTATGAGCACGAGTTTAGTAATTTTAAGTTAATGAATGTTATTGATCTAACACATTTATGTCATTTTGATAAAATTCATCTTTTAGAAATTGTGCATTGGATTATTTTACTTTTTATTTACTTAGTTAAATTAGCTTTAGTTTTTAGATCACTTCTTCAAATCAACTATTGTTTTCACCACCAACTTGTTTTATTTTACATTTCATAAATATTTTCTTGCACAATCTTTGCGGTTATGTTAACTTGACATTTACTTGTCACTTTATTACTTGATGCGATTGTGTACACTTGCATATTTCAGTCGTTCCACTCACCTACCTTTTCTCATCGCTTCTTAAGGTATAGTATAGTTCTAGTGAATACAATTGTCTTAGCGAGGCTATTTTGCAAGAATGAGTATCTTTCTTTTCGTTCTTTCTTTTAATTAGAATAAAAAAATTAAAATCTAAAATAAGTCCAAGTTCTAATCAGAATCGAGTTTTGGTTGATTCTCCCCGATGATCGGGTCCTTTCCACGACCCGTGTTTGGTGTGGTAACCATCGCACCCGTAGATTTGGTTGGGTTGTTATGGCTTAAAGTGCAAATCTTGACTCCTCTAAAGAATAGTTGTTCTAGTTGGAACACATCATCAAAATCCTCATCGTGGACTGGCACTTCTCCTTTTCCTTGGCCTTGCCTTTATCCTCTTCCTCCCATTCCTCGTCATCGATTTGCTCGGTTGTCTCCAACAGTGGATACCTATTCAGTGATGGGTTAGACACTTGCAAATCATGCTTTGCGCGTAGTGAAGCCCATTGAAGACATCTCCAACATCCAATAGATCATCCACTCCATCTCAGACATCTCACTCGGTCCTCGGCTTGCTTGGCTCTTCTCTTTGCTCTTCCACTTTAATGATTGCGGAACATCCATATTTTTCTTCCGTTAGACATTTCAATCATGGATGTGTTTTCATTGGAGCTCGACGTACTAGATGTTAATTGAGTTCCCGAGTAGGCTCTTAGCCAACTTGACGAACTGTGCTGTAGTCGACATAGACGCCTTTGCTTTCCTGCACTGATCTTCTTGCCACTAATGCAATTAAGCATCGACTTGTAAACCCATGTGCTGATACAAACCTATTGACGCTGCAAAATACAATAAAGCAACACAACTTGAAAAGTGTTAACATTAGAAACGTTAAGGGCCAGTGTGATACATGTGCAGATAAATTGTATCCACATATTTACAGCCAAAAACATTATTGTAACACCCCACGTTCGACCCAATTGTCAGATTCAGGTATGGATCATTACAAGTTGACCTAATTTAAAAACACGACTATTTACTTTTCTTTCTAGAAAAATCCATAATCCAATTTGGTGGATACCCCCTTTCTCCATAGTGGTATTCCTTTAGTTTAAGACCACTTTTATTTGTAAGCATAATTTAAATAAAAGATTCGTTGGATTAAGGATGCGCAGAACAACCTTTTGGCAGTTACTTAATTAAAATCAATGAATCATAAATATCGTTATGTCGTCAAGGCTTCTATTCAACATTTGACGTTTTTAAAATATAATTCAATACAAATTAAAGTTTTTGAATCTATGGTTTCTAACAATAGGCCTAACACCCTCAGCAAATATATGTTAACCTTAAAATTAAGAAGGCTCACAAATGGCTGCAGATTTGACTGTATCCTTTCGAGCACCACGCTTAACCTAAGAACATGAAAGGAAGAAGAAACTGGGTAAGTTTGTATGAACCTAGTGAGTTCCTGGAAAAAATGATCCACCTTAATTGCTATCAGACATTAGGAAAAGAAAAGGACTTAACTAGTTTGCCATATCTGGCAGATACATTACTCTAGCCTGTAGATCAACTGGCAGATGATACCGCAAATCAACTCAACTATTTGGCGAACGACACTGCTCCACAAATACACCACTTCTGTGGACTACCATTTATGATAGACAGGCTTATTGTTCTTGCGTTCATGCAACGTGTTGTACCATATACACCGTTTTTCTACGTACTCTTTTCTTTGTGCTAGCTTTTGATTCATGGTTCCCGAAGAACCAAAATTTTCTTGTATCCTCAAATCCGCTCATTTTAGCTATATGACAACATACCTCCGTATCCTCCTAGCCCCCCTCATTGTATTAACACATAAGTGTTCTCTTGCAAGGTCAGGTTTTCACCAATCACGGTTTGTAACAAATGCCATATTGGAGGCAAATCATATTATCATATATCTTCTTTTATCATTATATACAACATCTCTCATGTACCTCCTTAGACATACAAACCTTGTACATCGAGGAAGGCGTATTCATACTATGTATATATCAGGTTTTTTGGGCCTGTTTAACCGTATTTAACCATGGGTACAGTAACTCTTTAAGTGAGACTCCTCAGATATGAACTTTAGAAACAAATAACTAAGCTACTTACCTGGCTATATAGATTTTAGAGGTAAACAAATTAACATAGGTATCAGACATAAGGTACAGAGGAATTAACCAGAATACTTTACTCAGAGATTTATCTAATCTACTGGATCTTTTCCTTTAGCACTAGGGCCTTCTCTCATTTCTTTAGCTAAACACTAAAACAAATTCTCATAAAAAATAATAAAAAACGTATGATACAACAAGAATCTATAGACATGTAAATGATTTCTAGATAGAAGTCTTCGTCATACCCAACATTCCAAGAAGTTCTACCATTCTTTTCTTAAATTAGTTTCTACCTATTTAGAAAAGTTTAAAGAAAGGTTTAAGAATTTACCAGTAGATAACTAGCACAGAAGTTCTCCTAAATTTTTATAGTTAAAAATTTCGTTAGTAAAGAAGAACTCTCATGGTTTCTTTAATGATAACAACGTTCGGTAGACAAGATGAATCAAAAATCTTCTCTCTACTATCACGTTATCCTATTTATAGATAACCCACATCCAAATCCCAGCCAGGATCATCTCTAATCATTACTTGTTCTTGCACACTTCTATTAATTAATCACATCTTACAAGGCTCTACAAGTGTCCTAATTGTTGACACATTGCCTCCACTAGGATATCAAGTGACTTAAATGTATCCTATAAGCCATCGTACTTACTAAAATAACTATTTTAAAACATAGTTTGCAATCTTGTTAGTGGGAAAGTCTGCTTAATAAGGTTATTGCCTTAACTACGATCTCACTATCACTCAAACGAGTACTTCATAATATTAACAAAGTTCTTTGTAGCGCTCCACCACAAAGTTATCAACCTCATCCGGTCTAAGTCTTGCAACTTAGGCAATCTTCTCTAACATAGTCTCCCAAATCAATTCAGTTGGCCAAACTAGGGTGAGACAACCCTCTCACCCTAAAAATAAATTTCATCCTCGAAATTTTGTACCTAAGAAGAGATGTAGATGTTGCTCCCTCATGGTGCTTTCTCTCTTCTATGTAGCTTCTTCTACCTTGTGGTTTCGCCACAACACCTTAACTAGAGGAATCTCTTTGTTCCTGAACATCTTAATTTTCCTATCTAGGATACATATAGGCTCTTCTTCATAGGACAAATTTGGTTCTACCTCTAATGTTTCCATCTGAACTACATGATTCAGATCTGAGTGATATTTTCACAACATTGACATATGGAATACGTCGTGGATTTTTTATAGTTTCGGTGGAAGGGTTAAACAATATGCTACTGGCCCAATATGCACCAAGATCTCGGAAGGTCCAATGAACCTCGGGCTAAGTTTCCCTTTTAATCCAAAACGAATAATCTTTTTCCAAGGTGAAACTTGAATGAACACTTCATCACAAACTTCGTAAGATATATCCTTCATTCTTCTGTCCACATATGCCTTCTAGCAATCCTGAGCAATCTTCAAGTGATTCTTGATAACCATAACTTTTTCTAGGTCTGGGCCAACTAGCTTCGGCTCACTAAACTCTATCCAACATATCGACGATTTACATTTTCTCCCATACAGCGCTTCAAAATAAGACATGCCTAAGCTGACATGATAACTGTTATTGTAGGCGAACTCTGCTAAAGGTAGATACTTCTTCCAATTTATTCCAAAGTCAATCACGTAACTTCTGAGCATATCTTCCAATATTAGGATCACTCTTTCTGATTGTCTATTGATTTGTGGATGGAAATCGGTACTGAACCAAAGCTTGATTTCTAAATATATTTGTAACTATTTTCACAACCTTGACGTGAATCTAGGATCTTGGTCATACACAACTTTAGAAGGTATGCCGTGTAGATGAACTATTTCTACAATATACAGCTTCGCTAGCTTTTCCAAGGAGTAGTTTGTATGCACTGCCACGAAATGGGTTGACTTTGTTAATCGGTCCACGATTACCTAGACAAGAATTTTCTTAGACGCACTGGTAGGTTAACCCGAGGCAAAGTCCATCTTGATCTTCTCCCGCTTCCACTCTGGGACCACTAGCAAACACAATTTACTAGAAGGAACCTAATGTTCTGCCTTGACCCTCTAGTAAGTTAGGTACTTCATTACAAACTCTGATATTTCTTTTTTCATTCTTGCCCACCAAAATAACCGCTTCAGATCTTTATACATATTTACTCTTTCAGAATGAAGGAAATAAGGTATTGGTGAGCTTCTTTCCAAATTTCGTACGTCAAATTTTCTTCGTTGGAAACATACAGTCTTTTCATGAAACATAATTCTCCTTCTCTACCCAGGCTAAAATTTTTAGCACCCTCCGACTTGATTCTCGCCTTTATTTCCTCACATCGTGTTTTCTTCAATTGGGACTCCAAAATTTGAAATAGGAATATGGGTCATGCCTTTAACTCAACGAGAATTATCCCGTTATTATCCAGACATACTTGTGCTATCAAAGAAGCCAAAGTCGATATAGTCTTCTTACTCAAGGCATCGGCAACCACATTAGCTTTGCCTGAATGATATTCAATTTTCAAGTCAAAATCTTTTAACAACTTAATCCATCTTCGTTCTCGTAGGTTCAACTCTTTCTGAGAGAGCAGATACTTTAGGCTTTTGTGATTAGACAATATACGACAATTTTCCCATAAAGATAATGCCTCCAAATCTTCAAGGCTAATACCACAGTTGCTAATTCCAAATCATGAGTTGGGAAGTTCCTCCTATGTGGCTTGAGTTGGCGTGAAGCATAAGTAATAACCTTTCTCTTCTGTATAAGTACAACCCTAACCCATTCAAGGATGTGTTCGTAAATACAACACATTCCACTCCCGATTCTAGCTAACTCAACATTGGGGCTTCAGTCAATGCTTTTTTCAACTTATTGAAACCGCGTTAACATTCTTCAATCCAATGGAACTTCTCATATTTTCTTAGCAATCGTGTTAATGGAATTTCTATTGTAGAGAACCCTTTCACAAACCTCCTTTAATATCCCGCCAATCTAAGAAAATTGTCGACCTAAAAAATGTTTTTTGGCAGATTCCACTCAAGTATAGCCCATATTTTCTCGAGATCTACTTTGATTCCTTCTGCGGATATCATATGGCATAAGAAATGGACTTTCTTCAGCAAAAATTCACACATTCTGAATTTGACGTACAATTTGTTCTCCTGAAGGACACTTAAAACTATACGCAAATATTCCTTATGCTCCGCCTCACACCTTCAGTAGACCAGAATTTCATCTATGAAGACATTAACACAACGGTCGAGGTATGTTTAGAATAATCTATTCATCAAGTCCATGAATACAACTGACATGTTGGTCAAACCAAAGGGCATCGCTAAAAAATCATAGTAACCATAGCATGTACGGAACGCGGTCTTCAGAATATCATCCCTTTTTATCTTCACCTAATAGTATCCACACTGTAGATCTTTGAAAACACCTTGGCTCTGTTAAGCTAGTCGAACAAGTTCTCAATCCTAGGTAATGGATACTTATTCTTTATGGTCACCTAGTTTAGCTACTTGTAATTAGTATGCAATTGAAGGGTTCCATCATTCTTCTTAACAAACAATATTGGTGCACCCCAAGGTGAAACACTTGGCTTGATGAAACCCATTGTATAACAGTTCTTACAATAAAAATTTTAACTCTTTCAATTCTAATAGGCCGTTTTATAAGGCTCACTTGAGATAGAAGCAGTTCCTAGTTTTACATGAATAGAGAATTCCACATCTCTATTCAGCAAAATCCTCAGTAATTCTTCGGGAAAAACATTGAGAAATTCATTCACAATTGGTACCTATCTAAAGTTTTCTCTCACCATCTTAGAATCTCGGATATATGCCAAATAGCCTTTTTCACCTTTAACCAACAACTTTTGGGCCGAAACTGTCAAAACTAAATTGTTACTAACGTCCCGCTTTATTTTAGAGACAAACACCTTATCGCCATTAGCGGCTATTAACCATACCCCTCGAGACTTGTAAGCACAACACTATGCTTAGCCAGCCAATCTAATCCCAATATGTTGTCGAACTCATGGAAACTTAAAAGCATCAAATCTGTCAGAAATACATATCCACCAAAACTCAGTGAACAATCATTCACCACTTTGTTTACTGCAACACTTTGGCTTAGGGGATTGGTGACTAACATACTGACCTCTGTGGGGACAACTCTAAGAATCTGCCCACTCACAAACTTATTACAAATATAAGAATGGGTAGACCCAAGGTCTATCAATGAAGGTGTCAAATAAAGAAAAGTTACCCGTAATAATGTCGTGAGCTTCAACATCCTCTTTTGTATGCATGACGTACAACTTGGCTGAAGATTTCGGGCTGGGTCTAACTATATTCCTTCTTAAGGTTCCCTGAACTGATCTTAATTTAACCACCGTCCCTGATTTCACTTTTGATTGAAGCTCTCTAACTATATACATAGATTGCTCAATATTAGCTTCTACTTTTACGCGACAGTCCCTCTTGAAATGGTCTTGGGATCCACAATTAAAACATTCCCCAGTGGCCCTCCAACACATGCTAGTATGGTTCTTCCTGTAACTGTTACAAATGGAAAGTTTCATTCTCTAAGACCCTCCCATGTTGGCCATAGACTTAACTTGGTGTACACTTTTTTCTCGTTGAAAACCAATGGTTTGCAATTCCCTAGCTAGGGTAGTAGAATACGCTCTGGTATCTCTGGGTCTTTTATACCTAACATTGAACACTGCACTAGAAGTTGTGTGCTTGTTCCTTTCCCTATCCCTGACCTTATTTCTTTCTTAAATGTCTTTTTCCATTCTTTGGGATTTAGCAGACAAGGTTGCAAAGTCTCTGATCTCGAAGGTAAACAGTAGTACCTTCAATTCCTCATTCAAACCTCCTTCAAACCTAATGCTCAAACCCTTCTCGTCTGGCACCAAATCTTTACTGTACTTACTTAGCTTGATAAACTCCTCATACTCAAACACTATTATTTTCTCCTGTTTGAGTTCTAGAAAATCCTTCTTCATATGTTCAACAAAGAGTTTGTTGATAAACTTTTCCTTGAACTTCTTTAAGAACAAGTCTCAATTTACCTGATCTCTTTGGACCATGCTAAACACTGTGGTCCACCACTGATATGCCTCATCTTCCAATAGAGAGATGGCACATCTCAAACTCTCAGCTAGGGAACACTGCAGCTCTTCAATTAATCGACAAACTCAAGAAATCCAGTTTTCTGCTATAATTAGATCATCCTTTTTGCTACCTCGAAACTCTTTGGCACCCCATTTATGGATGGTCTCCACTGGCTCCCCTCTCAATACTGCTACAGTCGATGTTAATGGTGCAGGGTACGTTGGCTGTGCAACCTCTATTGTCCTCACCGTCTTCTCTTTTCTCACTGATTCATCATGACATCGAAGAGATGAGGTTACGGTAGTTCCCATGTAACAATCAAACCATTGCCCCATAATGTGGCCTATCATCTCCATTAAGGCATCTTAAGCCTCGGTTCTTAATACTCCTCTGCTCAGAGATGGAATAAGGCTACTAACATATGGAAGAGCATTACTTTGTATTTGCTCACCATTATCATCCCTAACATTCATATACATTCTTCTTTCTTCGCTACAATACACAAAAATTTTAGTTAGTACTACTATGGGAAATCCAGCCAGACTTAGGTAACATGTATTGTGAGGTTTCTAATTGACACTGATTTTTCAGAATGGGCTAAATTGAAACTCTGATACCAACTAAACTTGTAACATCCCATGCCCGGCCCGATATTCGAATCCGGGCATGGAGCGTTACAAGTTGACCTGATTTAAAAACACATCTATTTACATTTTTTTCTAGAAATGTCTATAATCTATTTTGCCGAATACCCCCTTTCTCTAAAGCAATATTCCTTTAGTTTAAGACCACTTTTATTTGTAAGTGCAATTTAAATAAAAGATCCGCTACATTAAGGATGCACGAATAACCCTTTAGTAATTGTTTAATTAACATCAATGAATCATAAATATTGTTATGCCGTCAAGGCTTCCATTCAACATTTGACATTTTCAAAATATCGTTCAATACAAATTAAAATTTTTGAATCAATGATTTCTAACAATAAACCTAGCACCCCCTGACAAATACATGTTAACTCTAAAATTAAAAAGGCTCACAAATGGCTGCAGATCTAGTTTTATCCCTTTGAGCAGCACGATTAACCTAAGAACATGAAAGGAAGAAAAAACTGGGTAAGTTGGTATGAACTTAATGAGTTATTAGGAAAAACAACCTCACCTTAATTACTATCAAACATTAGGAACAGAAAGGGACTTAACTAGTTAGCCATATTTTGTGGACACATTACTTTGGCCTGCAAATCAAATGGCAGATGATGCCGCAAATCAACTCAATCATTTGGCAAACGACACTGGTTCCTATACTCATATAAGAAAATCACGGGCACATCTTCTCCGTAAATATGCCACTTGTATGGATTACCATTTATGACTGACAGACTTACTATTCATGCTTTCATGCAACGTATAGTACCACATGCACCATTTTCTACGTACTAATTTCCTTGTGCTAGCTTCTGATCCCCTGTTCTCAAAGAACCAAAATTTTCCTATATCTTCAAATCCACTCATTTGAGCTACCTGACAACATTACCTCTGTATCCTTCTAACTCCCCTTCTTGTATGAGCACATAAGTGTTCTCCCGCAAGGTCGAGTTTTCACTAATCATAGTTTGCAACAAGTGTCATATCGAAGGCAAATCATATTATCATGTATCTTGTTTAACAAGTGTCATATCGAAGGCAAATCATATTATCATGTATCTTGTTTATCATTATATACAACATTCCTTATGTATCTCCTCACATCCATCTGGATACTGAGCTTGTACACCAAGGTATAAACCTACTGTGTATATACTGGGTTTCCCAATCCTGTTTAACCGTATTTAACCATGGATGCAGTGACTCTTTGAATGAGACTCCTCAAAAATGAACTTTAGAAACAAATAACTAAGCTACTTACCTAGATATACGGATTTTAAAGGTAAACAAATTAACATAGGTATCAGACACAAGGTACAAATGAATTGACCAGAATACTTTACTCAGAGATTTATCTAATCTACCGGTTCTTTTCCTTTAGCACTAGGACCTTCTCCTGTTTCTTTAGCTAAACAATAAAAAAAATTCTTTAATCATCAAAAATGATAAAAAAATTTATGATACAGCAAGAATATATAGACATGCAAACGATTTCTGGATAGAAGTTTCCGTCCTACCCAGCATTCTAAGAAATTCTACAATCATTTCTTAAATTAGTTTCTACCCATCATCTTAAAGGAAGGTTTAAAAATTTACTAGCAAATAACTAGTATAGAAGTTCCCCTAAATTTTTACAATTAATACCTTTGCTAGCATAGAATAATTCTCCTAGTTTCTTCGATGATAAAAAAGTCTAGTGGAGAAGATGAATCAGAAATATTCTCTCTACTATCACGTTATCTTATTTATAGATAACCCACGTCCAAACCCCAATCATGATTATCTCTAATCATTACTTGTTCTCGCATGCTTCCACTAATTAATCACATCTAACAAGGCTCTACAAGGGTCCTAACTATTGACACATTGTTTCCACTAGAATGCCAGCTGACTTAAACGCATCCTACAAGTTATCGTACTTACTTAAGTAACAATACTAAAACACGGGTGACGATTTGATTAGTGGAAAAGTTCGTGTAATAAGGTTCTTGCCTTAACTACGATCTCACTATCACTCAGACTGGTACTCCGCGGTATTGGCAAAGTTCTTCGTAACGCTCCGCAACGAAGCTATCAACCTCATCCAATCTAAGTCTCGCATCTAACTCGATGCACCATCGAATCCGAATCTTAAGCACTCATCCAATCCATTATAGCAAATTTGCAATTGTTACCAGTCTTGCATACTGTGATATGGGAACTTCCTTTGCAACGATTTAAAACGTTCCCATGCTTCGTACAAATTTTCACCTTCAAATTGTTTGAAGCTGACAATGTCACGCCTCAATTGGATGGTTTGACTAATGGGGAAAACTTATGTAAAAATTTCCTCGCTAATTCTTTCCACGTTGTGATAGAACCAGGCTCTTGTGAATCCAACCATACACATTATCACATAGCGAAAAGAGAAATAACTGAAGACGAATTGCATCATCAATAACCTCTGTGTACTTAAACATGTTGCAGAGTTGCAGAAACTGCTTTTAAATGTTGATTCAGGTGTTCCATCGTATTGCCCCAAAATTGAAAATTATTTTGTCTAATTTGGATGGTGGCCGTCTTAATCTCAAATTTATTAGCGTTGACTGTCGGCCTCTCGATACTCCCTCGGATTGCATCTAAGGTGGGTAGCATGTATTTGCAGAAGGTTCGCTCTTGTCGAGCCATCAATGGCTCTCTTTTGAGTTGTGTTGGTTATTCTGGTTGTTTGTCAAACAATGGATTCTTCGGAGTAAGTCAGCTACCATGGGTGGATTGTTTTGCATTTGTTGACGGGCTCGCCTCAAAATTCTTTCTAGTTCAGGATTTGGCTCGATTGGGATGGTTTCGCTTCGAGTCATACAGTGAAATCAAAGAGAAATTTAAATAAAATTAATTACTAGAAAATAAAATAAAAATAACTAAAAATAAAATTTGTATCTATAATTCTAAATATTACTATTTATCCTATTAAAATTTAGAAAATAAATTTTTAGTTTAATGTTGAAACCTCTATGACAATGACACCAATAACTTGACCGTCGCTCATACGGGTCAAATTGTAGCAAAATGGATAATTAATAAAACATATAAAAGAATTTTATAATGATTTACTCCAAAAAGTATTATGGAGATTATACCCAAAAAAGATTAAATTAAATTTAAATTAAATTTCTACACTAACAAATCAAAATAGTACTAATCTAAAATTATATTACGAAGAATCAAAATTAAAAGTAATGAATCTAAATAGCATAAATTAACTAAAATTAACATCAACCAAATGACCACCGAAGGCGCCAATAGTCACCATAGCCTCCACCAAATTCGATTGCTTCCTTAGTCTATTAAACTCATCAATAATGCTAAACACCTTGTCCTCACTAGTTCGTCCACGTTGGAGCCAGTGGCGGCCTTGCCCCCTCCAAAAGTTCGAAAATTTTTATTATGCCCCTTAAAATTTTAATTACGTTTTCAAAAAATTTAAATTCTAGGTAAGCTTTACAAAAGTTCTAAAAAGATTTTATTAAACATTCCAGTTTTTTGAAAATTCGTATTAATTCTTCCAAAAATTTTAAAAATTTCAAATAGGCCCCCCAAAACTAAATGGCATGTTCTGCCATTAGTGGCTCTTCCGTCGCTGCCCGACGAGTCACCGTGATGTGGAAACTCCAGAATCCTTAATCAACGTGTGATAAAAAATAAAAACAAAAGAGATAGGTTTTTCCTATGGAACCCTTTGATACTCCCAAAATAATTTGAAAAGTAACAAACTTTAAAGGAAAAAAAAGAGTTGAATCACTTCACCTAGAAAAATATATTTTATTCAATTCTGTAAATTTTGACTGGTCAAGCCTCATTTATATAGGCACTTACGTAATAAATTTAAAAAGAAATATAAACTCCTAAAATCTATTTAATTATTCGTTTTTACAAGTGTTATATAATTGAAACTATAATTAAATCATCTTAAATAAATTTTTAAGTAATATAAAATTCACTTAATGGAATAAAAAATCTTCAAACTTTTTTAAAAAAATCAATTAAGCCGCTGTGACTACTTTACACTCAATTGAACATTGAATTAACAAAACTAGCCAAATAGGCCATTTGACCAACATTGATCATTAAACGCTGACGTGGTCATCAACAATGCTGGCGTGGCACTCCATGTCAGCAATAGTTGTTGATGTCGCAATGTCACGTCAGTAAAATTTTTTGATTTTTTTTAAAAAATAAATAATTAAAAGGAATATTTAACTTTTTTTTATTGAAATAAACCTAGATATATGGTTGTTCGGATTCATTTGTTTAAAAGCTTAATTTTTAAATAAAAAAATTTTGAAAAATAAATTTTTTTATAAATTTTTAAAATATTATTGAAATTTATAAAAATATGAAATAAAGTTCAAATTAATAAAAAATTTTAAAAATCAAGTTCAGAATGAATCTAGACATATTATTGTCTAGATTCACATTAAATCTGGACAACTAAATATGTCATTCATTCAAGACAATTTTCCAACATTATATAAAGTTTAAAAAATATTAAAAATTAATTTTATTTAAAAAATTATGTGTATTGATTTTTTAATTCAATCCGTACTTTTAGGATAAATAAAAAATTATAAAATAAATAAATTAATAAAAATAATTTTAAGTTTATTAATCATATTTGTCAAGTTTTTTTTAAACTGTATCAATATATCCAATTATTTAAAATTTTTAGGCTATAAAATAATTGATACACTTTTAATTTGATATATTCATACATTTAAAAATAAATAAACTTTACACATACCATTAATATAATTAAAATTATTTATATTTATTTATTTTATAAAATATTTTTATTTTGTATTCATTTTAATAGGTATTAATCGTATTAAAACATCAATACATATATAAATTATTTTTAAAAATTAATTTTTAATATTTTTAAACTTTATATAATGTAGAAAAATCGTCTTGAATGAATCTGGACATATTTAGATTCATTTTGGACTTAACTTTTAAATGTTTTTTTTTTATCTTTTGAACTCTATTTAATATTTTTATAAATTTTAATAATTTTCTACAAATTTATAAATTTTTTAAAATTAGTTTTTTAAAATTTTTAAAAAAGTTAAGTTTTTTTTAAATTAAGCTTTTAAATAAATGAACTTGGACAACCATTTGTCCAGGTTCATTCTAGTAAACAATTAAATATCCCTTTTAGTTTTTAAATCTTTTTAAAAAAGATTGAATTTTGTATGTCGGCACCGTTAACGACCACGTCAACGTTGTAACAATCAACATTGGTCAAAGGGCCTTTTTGGCCATGTTTGTTAGTTCAAGGGCTTAATTGGGTGCGAAAAGGTCATAAGGGCTTAATTGATTTTTTCGAATAACCATCAAGCCTATAAATTTCTAAAAGTTAGGCTTAAATAATAGAAATTGGTGGCTAAAGAGACTTCCAACTCAAAATTTTCATATTGAACTCATCTAAAAAATTGTGCTTGCGTAGTTTTCACTAAAATTACCATAACTTGAGCTTTCAAACTTTGATTGACGCTTTTTAAAGTGCAATGAGAAGCTAAGAGAGATATTTTTAATCAGCAATAGATAACTCAACCTAGAAATGCTTGAATCCTATCTGGAAATACGTCACAAGTTGGTTGATGTTCCATACTTGAACTCAAATGAATTTACCCCTTTTGAGTTTGTATCACGTCGTCGTTGGAGTAAAGGCTTATGGAAACTTAGGTCTAGGCAAGCCAATCGCTCATTACAATGGCATGGTAGGCTATACATGTCAATAATAGGTTGAAATGTTGGGTTTAGGGTTTTAGAGTAAATCGACCATAGAGTGAGGTAGAGATAAGAGCAAGAGTGATTCAGGATTTGGGGGAAGTTAGTGTTTTTCTATTTTGATTTTTTAAGAATCAAGACTAAATTGATAGAACGTGTAAAGTTAATGGCTAAATTTATAGAATTATTTAAAATTAAGACCAAATTGGTAGAATATGTAAATATTAAAGGGTTGAATTTGTTATCATGTCAATTGAGAAAAGTCACATCAACATTTCATTAATGATTTAACGGAGAAGTAACCAAAATATTAAACATCGATAACATTCATAACTAAAATAGAAAATCTTTTATGATATGGGTGAAAAAAGTAGACATATTTTAATAGTTGGGCGACTAATGGTATAGTTTACCCTTTTTAAAAGGCTTAATATAACATTTAGTACCTGAACTTGACACTTTTTCCTAATTTGGTAACTAAACTATTTTAGGACCCAATTTGGTACCTGAACTTAGTATTTTTTCATAATTTGGTACCTAAGCCTTTTTTTAAGTTCAATTTGGTACCTAAATTTATTAAATGTTATACAAATTATGTAAAATGCTAACGATGTTAAAATTTTGTTTGTTATGCTACAAAAATATTGGAGGAAATTTATGTTAAAAAAATATGTTTTAAATTATGCTTAACAAATTAATATTAAATAAGAAAAAAATTTAAAACCTCAAATTAAAAGAAATTCATTACTTTTAATTAATAAAATAAATAAATAAATAAAACTAAAAGTAATTGAACTTATAAAATACAAAAAATATGATATCATCTATCACATGTCAGTCATACATTGATTATTTTTGTCACCTCATACAAAAATAACATTGTTAATATATTGGAGTAAATTGTAAAACTTTTGGCAAGTACCAAATCAGAAAAAAAAAGATTAGGTAACAAATTGGACTCCCAAAAAGATTAAGTATCAACATAAAAGTGTCAAGTTTAGGTAACAAATTAAAAAAAATTGTCCAGCTTTGTTACCAATTTCGACCAAAAAAAATTTAGATACCAAATTAATAAAAAAAAGTCAAATTCAAATACCAAATATAACAAATTTTTAAGAAAAATACTATTTATTAGAAAAGTGGTTAATAAATTACTACTTCTCAAAGGTAAAAGCGGGTAACTTTCACTGAACATGACTCCACTCCCAACTCACCGCAGCTGTATTTATAAAAACACCACACATCACCTCAAACGCCAACTTAGAATTCAGCTAAAAATAATCAGCATTTTGTGTCCAATCACAACGACAAAACTCCGTGGATTGAGCAATAATCGCCATGGCAACTTCCGTGAAGAACAACTCACTACCTCCTTCTTTGATCTCAAATCTCAATCAAGTTCTTTTATCACGACAACAACACACCATTGATCATCAATCCACCAACTCCTCTTCATTACCTTCCCATTCACGCAATGTCGACGAGCCAGATTGTTCTAAACCACTGCTTCTCATCACCAATTGCGAAGGAATCGATTCACCAGGACTCATTTTCCTCGTTCAAGCTCTGCTCTCTGACGCTCGCTTCACTCTCCATGTCTGCTCTCCTCAATCGTCAGTCTCTATTTCAACTCAAATTGTCTTTTCAACTGAAGTTGCCAAAAAAAAAAATTGCAATGTAGTTTAATGTGTAAATAATTTGTCAGTTTTGAATCAGATCAGAGTGAATCTTAGAAGAGTTTTTCTTTTTTTATTTTGAATTTTGAATTTTCAGGGACAAATCGGTTGCCGGTCATTCCCTGACGGTGCGAGAGACGGTTGCAGTATGTTCAGTTGAAATAAGCGGTGCCACTGCTTTTGAAGTTTCAGGTATAAAAGAAGAAGAAGAAAAAAAAAGTAAATTCTACAGCTGTTAATAACGAAAGAGTAAATTCACATCTCGTGACTGGCACACATTTTCTTTATAATGTTTCAACATAAATTCTCTTCGCGTTAGTATTCTGGCTTATGGCGTTTAGTGAGATGCTTTGGATTTCTCTCAGTAGAGTTTTACTAAAGATGAAACATATTCTCAATGTTTATCTTCAGGAACTCCTGTGGACTGTGTCTCCTTAGCTCTGTCTGGAGCATTGTTTTCATGGTCAAAGCCTGTTTTAGTATGCACTTCTACATCTAATTGTTGATTCTAGAATTGAGATTGTCCAATGCAGGTCTTAATGCTGTATTTTATTTGTAAAAAAAAAAAATGCAGGTGATTAGTGGAATTAACAGAGGATCAAGCTGTGGTCGCAACATGTAAGTAATTTGTTATCTTCATATCCTATATTTTATGCCCTGTCTTTCCTTTATTTTGGTTACATTTTACTGCCATTGTCTCAAAGCTAATTTTTTTTTTTTTCTTTTCAATGTACATCATTTATTACCATTAGGTTCTACTCAGGAGCTGTTGCTGCAGCTAGAGAGGCACTAATTTGTGGTGTGCCATCACTTTGTCTATCATTCGACTGGTAGAACATTATTTTCTTTCTAAACACGTTCCACTCTTTTTGTGGATCTACAATGAATTTATGTTTGTATTAATTTCAGGAAGAAAGATGTTAGCAGTGAAAGTGATTTGAAAAATGCAGCCGATCTTTGTTTGCCTTTAATATCAGCGGCTGTAAGAGATATTGAGAGGGGAAAGTTCCCAGAAAGTTGCTTACTGAATATAGAAATCCCATCTTCTCCCCTAGCAAACAAGGTAAGCCTTTACAAAAATATATAGTTGCTCCAGTTCTCATGCTGATAATTCAAGAGAAACAGTACAGGAAGAGTTGATGCTTGAAAATATGCAGAGAATGTTCAAACTTCAAACCCCTAATCATTATTGCTATTGCAAATTTGATATGTTAAATAGAAGAGTGCAATCTGATTAATACGGTGATAAATTAGGCATCTATAGATGGGTGCAAATCAAGCAGAATTGTATATAACATAAGCGGTAATTTGATTTAATGGAAGTTAGATCCGGTCTGAAATCTACTAATTTCTTTTTCCACATGATAATGCAGTTCATAATTCATATATTTATTGGCACTGATTGTGTGTTACAGGGATTCAAACTGACCAGGCAGAGCTTATGGAGGTCACCTTTAAGCTGGAAAGCTGTATCAGCAAAAAGGCACCCTGCTGCAGGCCAATACCTGTCGAATCAGCAAAGTCTTGGTATTAAACTTGCACAACTCAGCCGGGATGCCTCCGCTGCCGTAAGTACCAGTCACACACACAAAAATGTCTCCAGGTTTTAATTCAAAGGCGACCTTGCTTTAGCATTAGTACTTAAATGACCCATTTTTTGGCTTTAACAGGGTGCAGCGAGGCGCTTGAACTCGCATAGGAAGAATGTTGAGATTGAATCTGTTGGTATTGCTGGGAAATTTAATGGCCAACAAACAGTGAAAAAATACTTTCGCTTAGAGGTAAGAAAAAAATAACTTACTACTACTGCAAGCAAGTATTTGTTGTTGAAGCAGATTTTGGCAGTATATTCATTTCATTTTCTAAATCGCTAAGTTTATGCATTCATGTGTAAGCAGTTATTGGAGAAGGAGACAGAAAAGGCAGATGATAATTTAGATTTTAAAGCAGTAGAAGACGGATATGTGAGTTGGAACTCGTCCTTTATAACATAACTCTTGATAAATCTTTTCTCTTATAAATTGATTATTTGGTTTTATATTTCTCGGATGGCCCATGGCAGGTTGCTGTAACTCCTTTATCTTTATCTTCAACCGATCAATCCAAGATTGAAACTGAGGTTTCAAGCTGGATCTCTGCTGCACTTGGCAGGGAACAATGGAACTAGGTTTCCTCTGTGCCCATTTTCTTCCTGCTACTTATTTTGTGGATTCCATTTCCTTTTGTTCTTTTTAAATGAAATGTCTCTTTGTATCAGATTAGTATGGTCAGACCAACCCCAAACGAGAGTGATGTTTGAATTTGTGAATTATAGTAATTTACCTCCCAAAAGGAGTGGGTTAACTATGATTTGAGCTCTAAGTTTGTATATCTTGGCGTATTGTCTGGTGCTAAAAGTTGCTTGGCAGCAAATGGCAACTCATATTTATTAAATGTGATTAACCATGAAAAACAACTTACTGGATGGCAACTAGCAACCATAAATGTTAAACAGGACGTATCTATAATTGCTTCATTTGAAGACGGTTAAATGTTCTCACCAAAAAAAAGACAGTTAAATGTGTATGGAGTTGTATCTTGATTAAAAGAAAAAAGAAAGAAAAGGTAATTAAATATAATAAAAAGAGGAAATGAAAATAAATTATAGAGTAAAAGAATCTATTAATCAGGTATTCACCTTATGAAGAATTGAGAAAAAATTGATTTTGAATCAGAATTGTAGCAATAGAAATATGGTAAAAACAAAGTATGTTACTTTTGTATTGTTATTGTCTGTTTAAGTAAAAAAAAATTTATATAAATTTAGTGGTATTAATAATTTATTTTATTTGTCATTAATCTCTTGATTTAATAATAAGAGTATTAAGTTATAAGAAATAAAAACTTAAATTCAATTCCAAGCAATTTATTTCCACATTTCTTACCCTCAGTTATAAAACATAATTTAATTTATAATTTTAATGACAAATTTATATTATTTTGTATATTATATTTTTATTATATCTTAAATACCACATTTTTAATGATTTAACATAATAATTTAATTTTAATTCAAAATTTATTAAAGGTAAATTACACCAACAATCATTCAACTTCAAGATAGCTGATAAAATAGTCACCTAGGTTTCATTTCAATCATTCAACTATAGAAAAATAACAAAACAATCATTAACATTATCAAAAAGTGACAAACCAGTCACTTATTAACATTTTCCATTACTGTCTTAACGAGACTGCTAATGTGGCAATTTAACTAGCTGATGTGGCTAGTTAACTTGTCACGTTGGTGAAGTAGTGGAAGGGTCAAGGTTTGACATGGGTTTAGGGAAAAAAATTGTAGAGTTGGGTTGGTTTAGGGCAAAAAAAAAAAGAAAAAAAGAAATTGATTGTGATTAAGGGAGGAGGAAAAGAAAATTGATTTGGGAAAAAAAATAACAGGGATTTGGGTTAGAAATCGATTCGAGATTCGATTAACAAGGTTGGTTTCGGGTTAGAAAATCGATTTGATAATCGATTAATAGGGTTTAGGTTTAGAAATCGATTAGTATTTTCTGTTTGGGAAGAAAAGAAGATAAAACAAGAAACCTATCAGTGTTTTTGTTCTCAGTGCCAATGGTCAATAGAAGAGAAGCTACCAATGTTGTTACATCCACTGAAACGGGTAAGTTTCTATATTTAGTTTTTGATTTTTTGAATTTAGGGTTATTCGATTTAGGGTCGTCGAGATTTAAAATTTGAAAAATGTTGCATCCACATGGGGTTATTTCTGTTTAGTTTTTTATTTTTTGAATTTAGGGTTTCGATTTTGGTTTCGTTTGTTATTCACATAGGATTTAGGGTCTATTTATTAAAGTGAACGACAGATACTATGTTTGGTATGCCATGTGCATGATGTTGTGTATGTCATGTTTATTGTTTTGTATCAAACTGATGTTGTGTATGTCATGTGCATGTGCATGATGTTGTGTATGTCATGTTTGTTGTTTGTATCAAACTGGATGGCAGATACTGTGTATGGTATGCCATGTTTATTAAGGGACAAATATGTTCCTAGTTTCAAATATCAATTGGATTAAAACTGTTCTTTAGCTTCTATATTGTATTGGTTACTGTCTGCCATTCCCTAGGTTTAGGGTTAAAGTTTTTGGTTATTGTCTAACATGTGCATGATAGAAATGGTTGTGTTTGTATTAAATTATTTTTGTATAACACCCTAAACCCGGCCTAGACGTCCAGACCAAATCTAAAGAGTTTCATCATTGATATTAAGAATACCACATTTATAATATGGTCAAAGTGAACCATTCAGCATATAATATCAATCACAACAATTAACTAAGTATATAATCTTCCCAAACATCACAATATCATAGAATACCAAAATTCCTAATAGTAGTCATTAAAGGAAAGATAAAAGCTTGACCGAGCTCTCATAGCGCCGACCCGTTCAAGTCTGAGAACCACCTAAAATCCAATCAATAACAAAATGAGTTGTGAACTCAGTGCGTAAAAGACGTTTGTTCAATTAGAACTCATTTATAAGATAATTTACAAATCCTAAGACTCGATTAGGTAATAAAAGCAATATCAATTCAGATACAGAATAGGTTAGTTACATACTCAAAAGTAATTTCAGTTTCATGTATAGAACATATCAGATTCAAATGCAGATATTCCTACTCCCATCTGCTACACACTATCTTCGAGTATCCCAATACATTGTTAAGGGCGTTTAATGCCTAACCAACCCTACACACCATAGAGTGTCTGTTTGACATGTTTACGGAGGTGCAACTTAGTTGCTAGATCAAAATACTATAGAAAGCCATATTCATATTTATACGCATTGTGGCTTAGCCACTAATTCAGAGCAGATCACTTCATTCTTCACAATATGCCAACCCATGCAAATGTAGAGTACAAATATATACAACATACGTTCAGTCATTCTAATTCATTTCACAAATAAGTAATATAGTCAGTGTCAGAAATAGCCATCACAGTACAAATACAGTTATGTTATTCATATATCAGTCACAGAGCATTAGAGAGTCCTTATACAATTCAGATCATTCATACATTGGGGAGGTCAGTATTAGTGTTGGACAACACTTACGACCTCAAAAACAAGATTCAGACCCTATTTGTATGCCACACTGCCTGGACACATGCCTATCTCCTTACCTGTGTAGCTTACACGGCTTGAACACACGTTCTTATCCTCTGCCCATATGGTTCTAAAATGCAAATAGTGAGTTACACGACTTGGACACACGCCCATGTCCTTGCCCGTATGTCTCACACGGCCTAGACACACGCCCATGTCCCTGGCCGTGTGGTCCTAAATCACAAACAGTGAGTTTCACAGCCTAGACACACGCCCGTGTTTGTTGCCCTTGTGAACCCTGCACTAACATGGCCACACACAGCTTGGACGCATGCCCGTGTGGCTCCAATTTGATGAACAATGAGTTACACAGCCAGCCACACAGCCGTGTGGCTCATACGACCTGGACACACGCCCATGTGCTTGGCCGTGTGGCGTCAATAGCCACATTTTTTGGCGTTCAAAATTTACAGAATTTAAGGTTCTTGGTATGTACCTGATCTCATTTCAAAATAGAGACAACACAGAGAAATCCTGAAACCTAATTTAACCATTCAACAACCAATCAAACAACTAAAACAACAAATCATTGCTTACAGTAACACTCAACTAAAAATGTCAAAACCTCGATGCTAAACTTCCAACAATAAACGCTTACTAACAATTCAATAACACTAATTTGAAACAGCACGCGAAGGACCACCTCCCTCCGTATTCACGCCTAAGGAAAAGATTAACGACCAATTATCAGAGAGTTTATACAAAGGAGTACGGAAACTAACGAAACTTCACAAAGACATAAGAGTTTCCGACAGAGCTTACACAGAAATCTTTTAACAATACTCCAGACAATTGAAGAGTCTCAATTATTGCGATATTCACTTGTCGGACGCAATCAAAAAAGAAAATCTAAAGGAGTAAAAGAAAGAAAGAAGAATAAATAAATAAATAAGAAGAAAAAGGGAAGGGGAAAGGGAATTAACGTAACATTAATTGTTAACTAACTACTAGCACAACTTTAGCATTTAACAAAATTTTAATGACATTAACGTTGAGACTCGAACACACGATCAGAGAGTAGATATATGCTTAACCAATAAACCAGCAGGCTTATTCTTGACATAGATTTATACCAGATTAAACTTAAATGTGTCATTCAAGGATAGTAGTTACCTAAAATTAAAATAACAAAATTCTTAGAGATGCGACTCGAACTCCTGACCTTGATCACATAAACAGAGCACCGAACCATAGATACAGAGATTTAATTACAACGGAATCTAACAGTCAAACCTTAAAATTTTGAGGCATTACAACTCTCTCCTCTTAAAAGAAATTTCGGCCTCAAAATTTGTTTGAAGCAAACAAATACAGATTTGTTGTCGCATCGATTCTTCGGGTTCCCATGTGGCTTCCTCAATGCTATGATTCTGCCACAGAACCTTAACCAGAGGGACATTTTTCTTCCTCAATACCTTAACATCACGATCTATGGTCTGAATAGGTTCCTCCTTGAATGTTAAATCTGGTCACAACTCGATCTCGTCGGTAGGAATAATGTGCAACGGATCAGACTGATACCATCCCAACATCGATACATGAAACACATCATGAATTCTCTCTAGCTCCGGCGATAATTCTAACTAATACGCAACTGGTCTGACATATTTCAAAAGGCAGTAAGGTCCAAGGAACCTCGAGCTTAGCTTGCCTTTGCATCCAAATCAGAGAACCTTTTTCCACGGTGATTCCTTCAAAAACACATGATCACCTACAGAAAACTCAATACCTTTTCTTTTTAAATCAACAGAGGAATTCTGTCAATCAAAGGAAGCTTTCAGTCGATTTCAAATCAATTTCACAGTGTTCTCAATTTTAAAAACTAGCTCGAGACCCAAAACCTGACATTCACTTAATTTTGTCCAACATATAGAAGTACAACACTTACGAACATACAAGGCCTCATAGGGTGCCATCTGTATACTAGAATGGAAGCTGTTGTTGTATGCAAACCCAGCCAACGGTAGATAGTCCTCCCAACTACCCCGAAAATCAATTACACAACCCCAAAGCATATATTCTAGAATCTGAATGACTCACTCAGACTGTCCGTCGGTCTAAGGATGATAAGCAGTACTAAAATTAAGTCGGGTGCCTAAAGCCTCATGAAGTTTCTTCTAGAACCGAGATATGAATCATGGATCTCTATCAGAGATTATTGAGACTGGAATCTTGTACAGTCTGACAATTTTAGCAATATACAGCTTGGCTAACTTCAGCAGGGAATAACCTATTCTTATAAGAATGAAGTGAGCAGATTTAGTCAATCAATCAACGATGACCTAAACTGAATCTTTCTTAGTAGTGGTTAAAGGTAACCCACTAACAAAATTCATCGTTACATGCTCCCACTTCCATTGAGGAATCTTAACTGGCTGAAGCAAACTGGAGGGCAACTGATGCTCAACCTTAACCTTTTGACACGTCAAACTGTGGGACACAAAAGCAACTACTTTCTGTTTAAGTTCGGGCCACTAATAAAGTTCTTGCAAGTCCCGATACATTTTATTCCCTTTAGGATGTATAACATAGGGACTACTATGCGCCTCCTGCAGGATTGATTGCCTCAACTCTTTATCATTAGGCACCCAAATCTGACCTCTGACACACAGAACTTTTTCGTTGTTCAAGCTGAAATCGGAAGTTCCATTCGAACCAATCTGTTGTAGCTGCTGAACTAAGGAGTCATCGCTCAACTATTTAACTCGAATCTGCTCGACCCAAGTCGGTTTAACTTGTAATTCAGTTAACAGCTCACCATCCTCAACTAGACTCAAATGAGCTAACATTACTCTCAGATCAGTCATTGCTCTATGGCTAAGGGCATCAGCTACCACATTAGCCTTATCCGGATGATACTTGTCGAGACCATCTTTAAATCAAGTTTTGGAAAATGGGAATCGACTTTAAGAAAAATAAAAACGGGAGTTGCCACCAATCTTTTTAGGTGTGATTGGATCATCTTTAAAACATTTTGTTTTAAAATCATTAGTTTTGGCCTACGAAATCAAAAGAACGAGTTCGGGAGCCTTTACGTCTTTATGGAAGGTCAAGACCCGTAACGCCCAAAAATTGGTACCTAATTGATCATCAAAATGTCTTTAATGTCAGAAATTTAACAAAAATTTAAGATGTAATCCTCTTTACAATATTTGATTTTGAAAATTAGGGTTCACTTATATCAAATGAATCAAAATATTACATCCAATAAGTTAGGACGTACTATTTTAAGACATTCGAGACTAAGCTAACCATTTTCTGAAAATCCCTATCTTGAGACGTCCAAATGTCATATCCAGTAAGTTTGGACACAACGTTTTGAATTTTCAAGATAGTTGCTCGTATTTTGAAATCCTTTAAAAATTTTAGAAAGGTGCTTGACTATTTTGAACTCAACGAGAAAAGTGGCAACCCAGTAAGTTAGGGCACTACCTTTCTCGAAGTTTCCAAACATCAAGCATTACTTTTATTTTTTATAAAACTTTTAAATATTGTTTTAAATGACCTTTTAGAGTGACAATTCTGTATTACAAAACATAGATATTCAAATAACATATATTACAAAGTATTATAACACTTTATACAAATGCAATCACTATATAGAGGGTAAAATAGAATAATAAAAATAATCATGCTAAGCAAATAGGAATATACCCAAAAGAAAACATAATAAACGCATTAATTATACAATATATATATATATATATATATATATCATAAATAAAACATAAAAAATGGTAAATATTAATGTGTAAAATATGTATGAGTAAAACTAGATGACATGCACAGAAAATGAATAAATAGAATTTATAAAATATAAAATATACAATCCAATAATTTAACGTACACATGAATAGGTTAATAAATGAAATGATGCATATAATATAATATATCAATGTACATATATATAAAAATATGCATAAATAAATTATAAAAATAAGATATTACATAACATATAACATACATTAATTCTAAAATAAAAACAAATATTATATAATAATAAAAAAACATAAGTTTTAAATATATATATAATATAAACAATTGATAAATAGAATGAGCATATAATAAAAATGTGATATTTAATAATAAATTTAGAATATAATATATAATAAAAATATATTTATAAGGATGATAATTATATAAAAAATATAAAATATAAAATATATTAGTTTAAAAAAATAGTGTATAAAATATCAAATATGTAAAAGAATTTATATTTAAAATAAAATAATTATATAATATATATAAATATAAGTTTAGAATAATGTAAAATAAGTAATTAATGATGAAATATATATAATATCTTCAAAATGTGTAATAACAGAATATAAATAAAGTAATTATTAACATATAAATAAAAATAAGTATATAATACTAGTTAAAAAACATTTAATGATAATAATATATAGATAAAATGTATAATAATAATTTGTGAAAAATAATATATAATAATATAAATAATATATAATAAAATAATTTTATAATATACAATATAAAAAAATAAGGTTAAAAATAAAACAAATAACAATATATATAAAAAATATATATATAATAATAAAAAAATATATATAGGGTTAGATTTGAAATTCAATAAAATTACAGGGCGAATTTTAAAAAAATAAAGCTGAATTAAAGTCCTAATTAAAACATGCGTAAAACGAAAGGGACTCATTGGGCAAAACGCCCTATCCCAAAACGGCAGCGTTTTAATTCTGTGTTAAAAAGGGTCGGGAACCAAATTGAAACCAAAATAAAAATAGTGGGCTAAAATTAAAAATTGCAATAAACTTAATTTAAAAGATAAAAAAAACGGAAGGACTAAAGGGATAAATATCCCATTTTCTTAAAACACGCGGATCACTAAATGTACAGGGTCGGGTAATCGGGTCGGCCCCAAAACGACGTCGTTTTGGGGCCCTTCTGCACACTACGAAACGGCGCCGTATAGGGGTGCTTCAAAAATAATTTTCTTTCCAAAAACTTTCATTTTTCACCTCCTCCTAAAAAAAAACTCGAA
This sequence comes from Gossypium anomalum, assembly GCA_025698475.1. Taxonomy (NCBI): domain Eukaryota; kingdom Viridiplantae; phylum Streptophyta; class Magnoliopsida; order Malvales; family Malvaceae; genus Gossypium; species Gossypium anomalum. The sequence goes on from CM046961.1 coordinate 18,099,279, forward strand.
AAGATGCTCTCAAAAGCTTGCCGGCCCTCTGAGCACCGATCGTACTCCGATCATCAGGCCTCGCCGTTTTCTGCCATTTCCGCCACCGTTCATAGTGGTCGGAGTTCCCAAAAGCGAGTTTTACGCTCCTTAGAGCTTCCCAAAGCCCAATCCAACGGTAATATCCCCTTTCCTTTCTATTTTAAAAGTTCTTTTGCCTCAAAAATGATTTAAATCTTCGAAATAGAAAAAGAAAAAAAATAGAAAAGAGAACGAAAAGTAATTTCTGAAAATCACCTTAGATCTGATTTTTATTCTTTGTATATGTATAATATCCGTATATGTTTTACACTTATTTGCTTCTGGTTTCTGTGATCTTTGAGCCCCTCCCCTCTTTTAAAAGAAAGAACCCTCCTTTTTTACAGATTCAAAAGGGCTTTTATAGCCTCTGTTTTTGTGTACAAATTTGGTATAGCAAGTTATCCCCCGATTCTTTTCCATGTCTGTCATTCCTTTCCCTTCTTGCAGGTAAACCCCGAGAGATCCGGCGGTGAGCACGCGCGTGATGCACGGAAATGGTGACAGTGAAAGCTGAGGCTTCATGAGAGCTACGGCCCAAAAAGGGTGGTTGGAAACCCTAGGGCTCCTAATTCTGAAAACAGATTTGGACCATTGGCCACATAGTTTATTGGGTCTGATTTGTTTGGACTGACTTAATTTATGCATTGGGTTTAGGTAGCAAGGTTTAGTGTAAATGGGCTGCTGGGTGTAACGGGTCTGGATAGTAATAGGCTTAAGGGGTTATTGGTATTTGGGCTACTGGGTTATGGGTTATAACCGGTCTACTAGGTCTAAGTTAAATGGGTCAATTAATTTGGGCTTTTGTAAACTGGACTGTAATAAATAAATGGATATTATTATTTTATTTATTTTTTAATTTAAGGCCCGGACGAATTTGGGCTTTTACAGCTGCCCCTCTTTGCTCATTGCTGTGTAATAGGAATCGAGCAAAGACTCATAGAAAGACCAAATTTGTCCGGCCTTATCGAATCATGATCCTTAATCTGCTCATTTGTAAACTCAAGACTGTCATGTTGATGGCTTCGATCTGCTCTCCGTCGAACGCAGAGACGCTAAATCTGCTTTTTCAATTTATTCCCTGACCATACAGAGATGCCAAATCATCTTAGATTTGCTTTAGCGTAAGCATGCGAAAGTCAAATCAGCTATGTCTTCGATTTATTCCTTGTAAGCACAAGGATGCCAAGCCATCTTGGATCTGCTTCAGTATAAACATCTGAAGGTTGGATCTGCTATGTGTCTGCTCCCCGTCGAAGTGGAAATGCCAGACTTCAATTTGTTCTCTAACAATACAGAGATGCCAAATCATCTTAGATTTGCTTCAATGTAAACACGTGAAAGCCAAATCAACTATGTCTTCGATCTGCTCCCCATCGAATACAGAGAGATATGATCTGTCATCTTGGATCTACTCCCCGTCCATTATGGAGAGATAAGATCCATCATCTTGGATCTGCCCCGATGAAGGTCAGATCTGCTGTATCTTTGATCTGCTCCCCATCGAATACAGAGAGATAAGATTTGTCATCTTGGTTCCACTCCCCGTCCATTACGGAGAGATAAGATCTATCATCTTGGATCTGCCCCGATGAAGGTCAGATCTGTTATATCTTTGATCTGTTCCCCGTCAAATATAGAGAGATAAGATCTGTCATCTTGGATCTACTCCCCGTCTATTACGGAGAGATAAGATCCATCATCTTGGATCTGCCTCGATGAAGGTCAGATCTGCTATATCTTTGATCTGCTCCCCGTCGAATACAGAGAGATAAGATCTGTCATCTTGGATCTACTCCTCGTCTATTACGGAGAGATAAGATCCATCATCTTGGATCTGCCCCGATGAAGGTTAGATCTACTATATCTTTGATCTGCTCCCTGTCGAATATAGAGAGATAAGATCTGTCATCTTGGATCTACTACCTGTCTATTATGGAGAGATAAAATCCATCATCTTAGATCTATCCCGATGAAGGTCAGATCTGCTATATCTTTGATCTGCTCCTCGTCGAATACAGAGAGATAAGATCTGTCATCTTGGATCTACTCCCCGTCCATTACGGAAAGATAAGGTCCGTCATCTAGGATCTGGCCCGATGAAGGTCAGATCTGCTATCTTCAACTTGCTCCCTATAAGCACAGGGATGCCACGTTGAAATCTTCGATCTTTATTGTCCCCTAAAGGATATAACCTGTAGAATGCGTATGTGCCTATGCCTAATGATTAGGATGCCATGATTGAAATGAGTCAAATGCTCCTAATTAGACATTTTATGATGCAAAATGAAAATGACTTTTATTTCAGACATCTTGATTCATTCAAGTTTCGTTTTGTTTCACTCAAAGTACCAACCCTATTTTGCTCGTATGTTTAGAACCCTCTCCATTGATTTGGTCCATTGTACTATTCCCACATGTTGCGACCCACTGGGGATGAAATAATCCTTTCTTAGGATCAACATCATCTAATCACCATTCGAACCGAAGAAGAAAATTTCTTGAGTACCTCCAATCCTCACTCAATGGGAATTCCTTAAACAATTGTTATGTTTCAGTTTCTTTGTATTATCTAGAAATTTCCAGAGTAATATGCAAAACTTCGTTTGTGAAGATATTTTAGTTCATCCATTATTATCTCAATGCAACATACTTTATGAATAATGGATAATAAATTGATCTTGAAAAAAATTTAAAGTTTGAATGATTTATCAAAAGAAGAACAAAGGAGATTAATCAAGGAATCTATCTTTGAGAAGAAAGAAAATCCAAAGATAGTAAACAAGACAAAAATCAAATGCCTTAGATATCGCAGCCTAGGCTTCTATGTACAAATTCCATGAAAACTGTTTTGAGTTTAACATGTGTTTAGAAGACCCAAAGTACTTTGTTGATGCCTCGGTATGTAACACACTTCACTACTTATTGATTCCGGTATAGGAAGGTCATTGCTGCATACCAAAATTTGAGCCGCCCTTTCGAGTTTTCAGCTCAAAACCCCTTTGGTCTCAAGGCGCCCTTTGTGAGTTTTCACCTTGGCCTCTCTATTTTCTCTTATTATTATTATTATTAAATAGAAGTCCCAAAGTGCCCTTTGCGAGTTTTCACTTTGCGTTTCCTTTATTTCAGACAAAATACTCCTTAATTGAGTCTAAATTCACTATATTGGGTAAATCTTTTGCAACACTAGAGGAGGCTTTTTCAGAATCTATGGTCTTTCCCATTTGGTATCCATTTCCCTTTAAAATCCTTTGCATAGGAAGAATCTCTTGTAACACAAGTTCCCCCTCATGAGATTCTTTTGCCCCAGCAAAAATCCGGGCTGACGTTTGTCAAACAAAGAAAGCGAATAGTAGCTAAAATCCAGAAGCTCTAGATAAAAATAGTTTAATGGTGCTGCTGTCATTATCTTTCATTCTGGGAAGCTGAAGTACAAAAATCGCTCCCGGAGTTGTCATTCCACCATAGTTTGATGATGTTTCTCAAGTATCTTTAAACTCTATAAACTGCTCTAACTGTGAAGTTACCAAATGAGCTCAGCGAATAGGGGCCACAACAGATATGTCTGTGGCATTTCTTTGATATAGCATGGACTAGCTCCTACAAATCATCAGCCGAAAACCTAATCTGACCTAAGAGAACATGATAATGAGTAGGTCTCGTGGTTCCACTCATTCCCGTATGGGCACAAAAATAGAAGTCGTTATTCCTAGGATGTTATCTATAATGGTTCCAGGCGAGACATTAAAAAAAATCCCTACTGAAAAACTTAGTATGATGATTTTTCTGTGCCATAATGACTACAAACTTGGGGTTTCAACTCCTATCAAGAAATTTGCAAGCCTCAATTACTTGATCCAGCTCAATGTTCAATACTTGATTGAATTGTGACTTGCTAACTCCATCCTTGAATATGATAATTTGATCACGCTTCTTTTTCCCTAAACTTGTATAGAAGTCTAAGAAAGCTTTCCTTACGATACCCCCATCCATTTTGTCAGAAACTGGTTTGAAGAGAAAATCTATCATTTCAAGCTTTAGAGACTGTGTACGGCCTGATGCTCTATAACTGGAAATCAATAGCCACTTCATGAATGCTCTATAACTGGAAATCAATAGCCACTTCATGAAACTAACCACCGCAGCTATTGACTGTATATCAGACTGCTCAAGAGAGCTAAATAATGCATCCATTCCAAGGATGATAGTTGGAACCTTTGAAACAACTGGAATTAAAGGTGTTTGCTCAATTACGAATATGGAATTCAGTCCTCTAAGCTTTGCATTGATTTTTAGAAGCAGGTTTGTAAAGCACTGATCCTTCACCCTAACTAGCGCCATACACTGAGTTACGATGTCATACTCAGACATATTGTTCTGCTTCCATGGCCCATAAAAAATTGAAGTTTTGCTTATCGAGAAGCAAACAAAGAAGGAACTGCGGAGCTCCGAGTATCCAACACTATTGTCCACCAAAGTATCAATGTGAGGTATAGGAAAACTAGCTTTGTTCCAACTTACAGCCTTTCCTTTCTTCTGAGGCTATATCTTTGACTCCCTCTTCATAGGGTAAAATTTATTTCTCTTCTTGCTTTACGATTTTCAACAAATTTAGAAACAAATCGCAATCTCTGTCATCTTCAGAGTACTGAGATTCCTCTAAACACATGTAGCACTCAAAAGGAACTCTGAATCTTTAGTATTGTTACCCCTATCATTGATATCTAGGGACCTTCGATAGGCACAAAAGAATATACAAGGAATAAATGAATTCAAGAATAACTATTTACGTTATGAATGAAGAAAAAATGAGGGAACAATTGCTCAAATTAATCATGAAAGATATGTTTTATTGAAACAATAATGTCCAAACATGAGCCTATTTCACTAATGAAATCTTATTGTTTCTAGGCTTTAAAACAACAAGTGTGTTCTGAACATTACTCTATATTAACTTTAAAATGCAAGGATCACTTCTACAATTTCATTATTCAAAACATTCCCAAGTGTGCAACGGCTCACAAGTTTTATTCCTTGGTTTCCTCTTCAGATACGTTATTCAGATTCCCCGACATCAGGTCCTGCTCCAAAGCCCTGAAACTTGGCGCATTCTTGGATCCCATGCCCCTTTTCATCATGGAATTCACCTCCCCATCTAAATGATTAGGTAATAAATTCTCTGCCCCAGAGGGATGATCAAAGCTTATAACACCTATTTTGATGAGTTTTTCGATCATCTTTTTAAAGGCAGTGCAATTCTTAATTAAGTGTCCTGTGCGTCCTGCATGATACTCACATTGAGCATTCAAATCATACCATTTAGGGTATGGCGACCGCAACGGTTCTATGTAAAATAGGGACACTATATGTGCGTCAAATTATCTATGATATAGCTCCTTATACGACACTGGAATTGACGTAAAGGGAAGCTTTTCAGGATTCAGTCTCGGATTGGATTCTTGCTTTTGAGGAACCTGATGGCTAGTAGTTGACATTCTTGGTTGTCTTACAGTCAACAACTTCACCTCATTTTCTTTTCTAGTCATTGCCTTCGAGGTATTGTGTCGGGAGCTCCACTCCTGCTTTTTAAGAGCTTCAAACTGTTTCGGACATTCCACACTGGCCTTCCTTGCTTCTCTAATGATGAAAAAACTGGCTGAATTGCTCCCTGAATTAGGACCTGAGCCTACTGAATTATTTACTGGTGCCAACATACTGGCTTGATGCTGTTGGGGTTTGATAATAACTGGTATCTCTTGCGGATGTGCGTCTAGTTGAGTCTAGACCTCTATTGAAGTAAAATTTGGGGAATAAATGATGACCTCATTATCATCTTTAGTGTTGACCACTAGGCTTTTCCTCTTTTCAAGCCCTTCGACTAGTAACTGTCCCAGCTGGCCAACTATATTTCTTTGGAGCTCCAACATTTGATCACTTATATTTTGTTGAATTTTGACCAACTGCTCTTGCATCTGTATTTTCCTTTGCTCCAATCTCTCCACCCTTTGTTCCATATCCCCGATTAACTCTCTAAAATATTTTTTGCCTAATTAGGGTATTTTTATGGACTTAAATGCATATAATGCGATGTGATGTAATACAAATGCATGAATGCAAAAAGGTATCGATCTCGACTCAATTTCATTTAGAAAACTTTATTTAGAAAAAAATATCTTTACATATGAATGGATTACAAATACGCCTTCGTCCTATGGCCCAAAGTTTTAACTCAACAAAGCTAACTCTTGACCATGATCTGACTGTAGCTTGTATTTCATGCTCAATGTATCAGCTTGTACCTTCATGGTCTATAAATGATCTACTACCATCCCGAATTTAAGCTATGGCCTCACTTATGAGATAATCCCTGCATTTATGGACACCTCTTCCAATGTCTGTGAAGTTGTTCTGATTATCTTGAAAGAAAGATTGGCAATCAAGTAGGCATTCCTGCTTAACATGCTGCCTTAAAATGATATCCAACACCTTTAGTGTTTCTTGAGAACTTTCAGATTCCTGTCCACGCAAAGCATTTTGAAATGCTTACATGGGTATCTTCTCAGCATAGTTAATCTCTACCATAAAGGTCTTTTAAATGATATGAACTTCTTTAATCTCATTCTTTTGCGTCTATTTTGACAGACCATCAGGGCTTGCATTTCCATTGTCTCTGATAAATGCAACATAGTAAACTCATGCTTATTATTTGGCCCTATAATAGATAAGCCTTTTACCATCATAGGCACAATCATTTTCCTTCTAAATCACCTTTGTCAGTCCATACATTTTGTCAATCACTTTTCTTCTAACATTTTTAATATCGACCATCTTCATATGAAAGAGAAATGTTGTGATGGTGGAAATGTCCATTAGTACTCTTCTTGTTCACCTTGAAATGATTGGTGAGTACATTACCTTCTACTCTTTAGTTCCTGCAGCACACCTTGCCATAGGATGTCGAACAATCTTCCTCATATCCAATTCTGCTTTGATTGGAAACAACATTAAGACGCACCAGTGGCGGAAGAGACAGGAATTCCAAGACTGCCCATTTTTCTCCTACTCTTTCCATTTTAGCTCACTCCCTCTCCCCATGACGTTCATCAACTTCCTCACAAAAGTTGGAATACAGTCAGCCCTTGAGTAAACTTTACCAACTTGAATCATAGGACAGCGCCACAAAACCGAATATTCCTTCACCACGGGTATCATATCTGCTTTTCCAAACGTAAAGCAACTGTATACAAGATTCCAATACTGAGTGATGGCCCGGAACAAATTCTCGTCTATTCCCAAGTCAAACAAGTACTGCTAGTCCCCATGGTTGTTGTAGAACAATTGCTTGGCTTCGCTACCCCGTTGATCCCATATTTCCTTTAACTCATGCTGATTATCCTGTGTGATGCTGATACGAATGTAGTCTGACAACTCTGACACATATCCCATGGCTAGACTATTTTCCTTTACTAATTGAGTTTGCTCTGACCATATATGGACATTAGCGTTGTCTTCCACTCTATCAAGAAGTCCGTTCTCTATAATAAAACTCCCTAACTTAGAAACTGATCGAAAATCGATACCTTTTAAATGCGAAATGATATGCAACAAAAGAAAGGAAATAGTTAGTATCACATGATAACAATAAACTCAAAGATAACCTGCAAGGGTAATAATTACGGTATAATTCTATCTAGGTTGAGCTCTTACGGTCCCTCTATATGTGGTTTAGTTCTAAAGTTGAGGTACTCGAACCAGCATATTCTTCGATCTTCACCCATTATAGGCTCATTCGAATCGAGTTCAGTTCAGGGGGACACATTTCCCTATGGCTGCACGGAGATGAAAATCTCACGAAGACATAGGTACAAAGGTATCCTGAAAGTGATCCACTATCCTGCACGGAGGTGAAAACCTCACGAAGGCGTAATTTCTCACTCCCACTTAAGGGTGTGACCACAACGGTCATGTAAATGCAATGCGTATCAGAATATAGCAACACATGCAATAATACAAATACATGTAATGCAAAGAGGATTAAATTTTAAAATTTTAGTTTCCGACGTTAAGACAAGAGATAATCAATTACACAGCTTGACTCTCTTATTAGTCCCCAGTGGAGTCGCCAAGCTGTCGAGACCATCTTTAAATCGAGTTTTGGAAAAAGGGAATCGACTTTAAAAAAAAGAAAATGGGAGTCGCCACCAATCTTTTTAGGTGTGATTGGATCACCTTTAAAACATTTTGTTTTAAAATCATTAGTTTTGGTCTACGAAATCAAAAGAACGGGTTCGGGAGCCGGTTACGTACGAGGAAGGGTCAGCACCCTCGTAACGCCCAAAAATTGGTACCTAATTGATCATCAAAATGTCTTTAATGTCAGAAATTTAACAAAAATTTAAGATGTAATCCTCTTTACAATATTTGATTTTGAAAATTAGGGTTCACTTATATCAAATGAATCAAAATATTACATCCAATAAGTTAGGACGTACTATTTTAAGACATTCGAGACTAAGCTAACTATTTTCTGAAAATCCCTATCTTGAGACATCCAAATGTCATATCCAGTAAGTTTGGACACAACGTTTTGAATTTTCAAGATAGTTGCTCGTATTTTGAAATCCTTTAAAAATTTTAGAAAGGTGCTTGACTATTTTGAACTCAACGAGAAAAGTGGCAACCCAGTAAGTTAGGGCACTACCTTTCTCGAAGTTTCCAAACATCAAGCATTACTTTTATTTTTTATAAAACTTTTAAATATTGTTTTAAATGACCTTTTAGAGTGACAATTCTGTATTACAAAACATAGATATTCAAATAGCGTATATTACAAAGTATTATAACACTTTATACAAATGCAATAACTATATTGAGGGTAAAATAGAATAATAAAAATAACCATGCTAAGCAAATAGGAATATACCCAAAAGAAAACATAATAAACGCATTAATTATACAATATATATATCATAAATAAAACATAAATAAAACATGGTAAATATTAATGTGTAAAATATGTATGAGTAAAAATAGATGACATGCATAGAAAATGAATAAATAGAATTTATAAAATATAAAATATACAATCCAATAATTTAACGTACACATGAATAGGTTAATAAATGAAATGATGCATATAATATAATATATCAATGTACATATATATAAAAATATGCATAAATAAATTATAAAAATAAGATATTACATAAAATATAACATACATTAATTCTAAAATAAAAACAAATATTATATAATAATAAAAAAAACATAAGTTTTAAAAATATATATATAATATAAACAATTGATAAATAGAATGAGCATATAATAAAAATGTGATATTTAATAATAAATTTAGAATATAATATATAATAAAAAATATATTTATAAGGATGATAATTATATAAAAAAATATAAAATATATTAGTTTTAAAAAATAGTGTATAAAATATCAAATATGTAAAAGAATTTATATTTAAAATGAAATAATTATATAATATATATAAATATAAGTTTAGAATAATATAAAATAAGTAATTAATGATGAAATATACATATTATACAAATTATAATATTATAATATCTTCAAAATGTGCAATAACAGAATATAAATAAAGTAATTATTAACATATAAATAAAAATAAGTATATAATACTAGTTAAAAAACCTTTAATTATAATAATATATAGATAAAATATATAATAATAATAATTTGTGAAAAATAATATATAATAATATAAATAATATATAATAAAATAATTTTATAATATACAATATAAAAAAATAAGGTTAAAAATAAAACAAATAACAATATATATAAAAATATATATATAGGGTTAGATTTGAAATTCAATAAAATTACAGGGCGAATTTTAAAAAAATAAAGCTAAATTAAGGTCCTAATTAAAACACGCGTAAAATGAAAGGGACTCATTGGGCAAAATGCCCTATTCCCGAAACGGCAGCGTTTTAATTCTGTGTTAAAAAGGGTCGGGAACCAAATTGAAACCAAAATAAAAATAGTGGGCTAAAATTAAAAATTGCAATAAACTTAATTTAAAAGGTAAAAAACGGAAGGACTAAAGGGATAAATATCTCATTTTCTTAAAACACGCGGATCTCTAAATGTACCGGGTCAGGTAATCGGGTCGGCCCCAAAACGACGTCGTTTTGAGGCCCTTCTGCACACTACGAAACGGCGCAGTATAGGGGTGCTTCAAAAATAATTCTTTAGGGGTGCTTCAAAAATAATTCTTTCCAAAAACTTTCATTTTTCACCTTCTCCTAAAAAAAAAACTCGAAAAGATGCTCTCAAAAGCTTGCAGGCCCTCTGAGCACCGATTGTACTCTGATCATCGGGTCTCGCCATTTTCTGCCATTTTCGCCACCGTTCACGGTGGTCGGAGTTCCCAAAAGCGAGTTTTACGCTCCTTAAAGCTTCCCAAAGCCCAATCCGACGGTAATATCCCCTTTCCTTTCTATTTTAAAAGTTCTTTTGCCTCAAAAACGATTTAAATCTTCGAAATAAAAAAATAAAAAAATAAAAAAGAGAACGAAAAGTAATTTCTGAAAATCACCTTAGATCTGATTTTTATTCTTTGTATATGTATAATATCCGTATATGTTTTACACTTATTTGCTTCTGGTTTCTGTGATCTTTGAGCCCCTCCCCTCTTTTAAAAGAAAGAACCCTCCTTTTTTACAGATTCAAAAGGGCTTTTATAGCCTCTGTTTTTGTGTACAAATTTGGTATAGCAAGTTATCCCCCGATTCTTTGCCATGTCTGTCATTCCTTTCCCTTCTTGCAGGTAAATCCCGAGAGATCCGGCGGTGAGTGCACGCATGATACACGGAAATGGTGACAGTGAAGGCTGAGGCTTCATGAGAGCTACGGCACAAAGAGGGTGGTTGAAAACCCTAGGGCTCCTAAATTTGAAAACAGATTTGGACCATCAGGCCACATAGTTTATTGGGTCTGATTTGTTTGGACCGACTTAATTTATGTATTGGGTTTAGGTAGCAAGGCTTAGTGTAAATGGGCTACTGGGTGTAACGGGTCTGGATAGTAATAGGCTTACGGGGTTGTTGGTATTTAGGCTACTGGGTTACGGGTTATAACCGGTCTGCTATGTCTAAGTTAAATGGGTCAATTAATTTGGGCTTTTGTAAACTAGACTGTAATAAATAAATGGATTTTATTATTTATTTTTTAATTTAAGGCCCGGACGAATTTGGGCTCTTACAATACTCTATCATGCAGTCATAATCCTTAAGTAACTCCACCCACCTATGCTGCCAAAGGTTTAACTCTTTTTAAGTTAACAAATATTTGAGGCTCTTATGATCGATGTACATAATACACCTCTCACCATACAAATAGTGCCTCCATATCTTTAGAGCAAACACAATCGTAGCCAATCAAGATCATGCGTAGACTAGTTACCCTCGTGTGTCTTAAGCTGTCATGACATGCAAGCAACCACTTTACCGTTTTACATCAGAACACATCCTAACCCGACGTGTGACATATCACTATATACCTCAAATTCTCAACACGATTCTGGTTGAACTAGAATAGGAGCTTATGTCAGAATAGACTTGAGCTTATCGAAACTAGATTGTTGAGCCTCAGACCACACAAATGGAACATTCTTACGTAGCAATTTCGTCAGAGGTAACACGATAAGAGAAAATCCCTCGACAAACCTTCAATAGTAATCGACTAAGCCCAAGAAACTACAAAGCTTAGATACATTTTTCGGTTGCTTCCACTCAACTATAGCTTTTGTTTTTTTGGAATCGACTCGGATCCCTTCCACGGTTACCATATGACCTAGAAAAGAAACTTTTTGTAACCAAAACTCGCACTTATTGAATTTAGCATACAACTATTTTTCTAAAAGTATTTGAAGTACAATACGAAGATAAGTATCACGCTCAGACTCAATTTTATAATAGATTAGGATGTCGTCAATAAATACCACTAAAAATTGGTCAAAGTACGGTTGGAACACCCGATTCATTAAGTCTATAAACACCAAAGGGGCATTCGTCAAGCTAAAAGGCATCACCAGGAACTCATAGTGTCCATAACGAGTCATGAAGGCAGTTTTGTACACATCAGTCTCTTTGACCTTGAGCTGATGATAACCAGAGCGTAGATCAATTTTGGAGAAAATAGATTCCCCTCGAAATTGATCGAACAAGTCGTCAATCCTCAGTAATGGGTACTTATTATTGATTGCCAAATTTGTCAACTCTCGATAATCTAAGCACATCTTCATCAATCTGTCTTTCTTCTTAACAAATAACACAGGTGCCCCCCACGGAGACACACTCAGTCAGATGAACCCCCTATCAAAAAGTTGCTGAAGCTACGCTTTTAGCTCGGTTATCTCCTTCGGTACCATGCAATAGGGTGCAATGGACACTGGAGCAGTACCTGGTAATAGTTTAATAACAAATTCCACCTTCCTATCCGGAGGTACTTCGGGCAATTCCTCATGAAAAACATCCAGGGATTCCCTCACTGTGAATATCTCCCACAGAAAGCTTTGGGGGAACAAAATCGGATACGTAGGCAATGTATGCCTCACACCCCTTTCGGACTAACTTGTCAGCCACAGGAGTAGAGATTACATTAAAGCGGTAATCTCGACGCTCACCAACCATAACTACCTCGTCATTTTCATCCGTTCTCAAAGTAACTCTCTTAATTACACAATCTAAACTGTCCTGATATTCAACGAGCCAGTCCATTCCCGAATCAAATTAAATTCATTAAAGGGTAACTCTATTAGATCAACTAGAAATACCATACCTTGGATCTCTAAAGGTATCGTTTGTACACTCCACCAGCCCAAATTGACTGGGCCAAAGGACTAATCACAGAAAACTCTCTAGCAGTATTTTTAGTAGTTATACCCAAATTCGCAGAAACAACACTAGCGATATACGAGTGAGTAGATCTAATATCAATGAGAGCATAGTACGGAATAAAATGAATAAAGAATGTACCTACAATGACATCAACATCATCACTATCCTTGCAACGTCTTGTCGTATAAACCAGTCCCGGCTATCGAGCCTCAGTCTAACCTGTACCTCTATCAAGTGCCCTATGTATTCTCCTCGAACCATTACCCCTCTACTACTACCATGACCTCTAGGTGGTTGTTGAACCACTCTCAGAGGCTAAACAGAACCCAAAGTCGGAGTCTATGCCACAGTTGGCACTGATCTGGTTGACAAGGAAAATCCTTAACTCGATGCTCTATTGACCCATAACGGAGGCACGCCCCTAACTTCCTTTAACATTCACCCGGATGGTGTTTCCTACAATCAATGCATAGTTGAATCTGGCTCACTACAGCTGGTGCCTCAGACCTTGGGGCCTATCAAATATCACCCGTTTTTTAGGACGCTGTTCAAAACCAGAGGGACTCGAATCCCTCTTAATCTTACTCTGATGCCTCTCGTGGTTATGTCGCTCACGCTCATTGCGCTTTACCTCTTCCACTATCTTTGCTTTATTAATCAGAACCGTAAAAACCCACTCCCTCTGAGGAGCTATCAGAACCTGCAAATCATATCTCAATGCTTCCTTAAACCTTACGCACTTACTATAGTCACACGCTACTAGTGCCTGTGCATACCGACTCAGTCGTAGAAACTCAACTTCGTATTCAGCCATATATCGGTCGCCTTGAACAAGGCTCATAAACTCGCGTCGGCGAGCCTCAATATAACTCACCATCACATACTTACTCCGGAAGGCATTCTTGAAATAATCCCAGTTATTCTGTTTCAACTGAGCATCCTGCTCAACCGTCAGCCACCACTGATAAGCCTCGTCCTGAAGTAAGGGCACAACACCCTTCAATTTTTGAGTGAAAGTGCAATCAAGTTCAGTCATGATACGTTCGGTAGCCTTAAGCCAATACTTAACGATAGTAGGAGTGACTCCTATGATACCTCTGACCAATTCAGCCCCATTCGATCGGAGTCATTCAGTATCGACTCTCGACCTTCAGATCCAGAATAGGTCCCTGTGACCCTCTCCAGTGCTCGAATAATGGCTTGGGACAGTGTCTCGTCCCCAACCGACGGAGTCTCCATCTCAGCAGTTGGAGTACCAACTATCTCACTGGTCCCTAGGTTGAGCATACTATCCATAGAGGATGACTCTGCTCGAGCTCCTCCTCGACATCCTCGACGCCCATGAGTTCTCCGTCTACGACTACTGCGCGAACCTATAATAGCAATCTATCTACAATGTCAGAGTGCACATATCAGTTTAGACTTCCAACAGGATAATTCTACTAGTTTACATCAGAGCATTTAATTGCATAATAGTTTATGTACTTTATGTACTACAGTTTTTCAATTAGCCATTACAACGGAACATAAATACTTATAAGTTCAGCGTGGAGGCTCAGTTATTTACTAGTATTTCAGTTTTCAGATTAACTCAGATATCATATTCTCATTTAACTACTCTTTATTACACATTATGATCCCAAACACAGTCCAAGTGTTGACAAACTTGACTTTGATACCATTAAATGTAACACCCTAAACCCGACCTAGATGTCTAGACCAAATCTAGAGAGTTTCAGCATTGATATTAAGAATACCACATTTATAACACAGTTAAAGTGAATAATTCAGCATACAATATCAACCACAAAAATTAAATAAGTATATAATCTTCCCAAACATCATAATATCATAGAATACTGAAATTCCTAATAACAGTAATTAAAGGAAAGATAAAAGCTTGACCAAGCTCCTGTAGCGCCGACCCGTTCAAGTTTAAGAACCACTTGAAATCCAATCAATAACAAAATGTATTGTGAACTCAGTGCGTAAAAGACGTTTTCCAATTAGAACTCATTTATAAGATAATTATTGAATCCCAAGACTCGGTTAGGTAACAGAAGCAATATCAGTTCAGAAATAGAACATATCAATTACATACACCTAAGCAATTTCAGTTTCATATGCAAAACATATGAGATTCATATGCAGATATTCTACCCTCATCTGTTACACAACTTCTTCGGCCATCCTAACACATCGTTAAAGGCGTTCAATGCCCAACCAACCTTACACACCATAGAGTGTCTGTTTAACACGTTTGTAGAGACGCTGCTTAGCTACTAGATTGAAATTTGACAAAGTGCCAGATTCATATTTATGCGCATCGTGGCTTAGCCACTAATTCAAAGCAAATCACTTCATTCTTCATAATATCCCAACCCATGAAAATGTAGAGTAAAAATATACACAACATGCATTCAGTCATTATAATTCATTTGAAAAATAGGTAATACAATCAGTGTCAGAAATAGCCATCACAATACACATATAGTTATGTTATTCATATATCAGTGATAGAGCATCAGAGAGTCCTCGTACAATCAAATTTAGATCATTCATACATTGGGGAGGTCATTATTATTGTTGGGCAACACTCACTACCTAAAAAACAAGATTTATTCCCTATTTATATGCCACAATACTTTGCCACACACCCATGTTCTTGCCCGTGTGGCTCACATGGCATAGACAGATGCCCTTACCCTCTGCCCGTGTAGTTTTAAAATGTAAACAAGAAGTTACACAGCTTGGACACATGACCATGTCCTTGCTCGTGTGACTCACATGGCCATGGCACACGCCCATGTCCCTGGCCGTATGGTTTTAAATCACAAAAAATGAGTTACACAGCCTAGATACACGCTCGTGTCTACTGCTTATGTGAACCCTGCACTAACATGACCACACACGGCCTTGACACATAGTCGTGTGCCTTGCCCGTGTGGCTCCAATTTGATGAATAGTGAGTTACACGATAATAAACCATAAATTATACATATCTTTAACCCATGCTTGACATATTTATGGCTGATTTTTCCTTGGTTTTATTGAATTCGATGCTCCTAATCCTTTAATTTCATGTTTTATACTCAGGAGAGCATAGGAAAGAGAAAAGAGTAAGAAACAGGCCAAAGACGGACAAAATAGGCTGATTTCAACGTTTCACACGGACTAGGCACTTCCACACGTCCGTGTGTGACACACGGGCAGGTCACACGCCCGTGTGTCATGGCCGTGTCGACATTAAATCAAGTCAGAATTACACACGGCTTGAGTACCTTCACACGAGCGTGGCAGACAGCCGTGTCTCTGTCAAACCCAAGTTTAATTCTATTCGGAAAAAGCTAATTTTAAGCTATTTTGGGCATTCCAAAGTCTATTTAAACACCCTAGAAGAGGATCAAAAGGGGCCACACAGAACAAAAGGCAAAGAATACTGAAGGATAGCCATCAAAATCAGCTCGGAAGTAGGATCTACTTCAAGACTGAAGATCTCCATTCAATTTCCTAGAAGTTCTTTGGGTTTCTTTATGTTTTGTTATTTTTCCAATTTTGAGATGTTTTCTATTACTATGAACTAAACTCCCTAAATACCTAAGGGAGATGAAACCTAAGATGAATCTTATTACTATTTGAATTATATGATAAATACTTGTTCTTATTCTTAATTGTGAGTTTTAATCCTGGCTTTAATATTCTAGAATATTAATTCAGGTTTTTGATGTGCTTATTCAGTGGAGCAAAAGTCCCTATTTAAGAGTAATTCTTCCATAATTAAGCGGAGTTACATGCAATCCTAGAGATAGGACGACATAAATTTGCCAGATTAGAGTCAAATCTAATAAGGGAATCCATAAATCGAGTTAATGAGACAATAGGGGTTTTAATTAGAAAGAGATTTCAATTAATCAACCTAGAGTCAATTATTTTTAGTCTCGAAAGAGATATTAACATAAATCAGGGATTTCTATGGATTAAGACAAGTGGATAAATCATCTACTTCAGAAGTAATAGGTGAAGTCTAGGTGGATTAAGACAGGATGACACACGGGTTATGATAAATAGCCACAGCCGTACGATACGGCCGTGTGCATCACACGGCTAAAGGACACGGGCGTGTCCCAGACCGTGTTGAAACTGCACTTTAATTCCTCAAAAATTGCCACGGCCATGCGAGGTGGCCGTGCATGTCACACGGTCATGAACACGGGCGTGCCTGAGGCCGTATGGAAACTTGCATAAACACTGAGACTTTCAACAAATCAAAATAGAACACGGGCTTATGCCACGGTCGTGCCCAAAAGCTGTGGTCAATCCTGTTTACAAGACACAGGCCTGTTGGACCTAACACGGGCGTGGGAGAAGCGAATGAATCAGCACATGGCCGTGCGATATGGCCATGTGGGCCACATGGCCTAGACACACGGGCGTGCCCACAGACTGTGTGCGACACTGACTTAAATCATCAGACCATAAGAACAAATCAAGGCACGGGCATGTTGGACCTGATACGAGCATGGGAGAAGCGAACGAACGAGCACACGGCCGTGCGACGCGGCCGTGCACACTACATGACCTAGGGACATGGGTGTGTCTAAAAGGCCGTGTGCGATACTGACTTAAAATTTCACAAAAAACACGGGCTAAGAGCACACCACATGGGTGTAGGCCATGGCCGTGTGGTCCAAAACAGGGCCTGCATGACCGTCGCCCCTTTTATTTTTCCCTCTAACCCTAATTCCCCTATTCCTATTAAAACCCACTATTCACCCATCCACCCCCTTTCCCTATTCACTCTTCACTATTCCTCCATCTTCTTCAACCAGCTCCATTCTCCTTCTCCATTTTTCTTTCCCTTTTCTTTTCCCTTTCTCTTCTTTCCTCCTTCTTCCTCCCTGTTCCATTCCTCCTGTCTTCTTCTCCTTTCTTCTTTCCTCTCGACTACCAAACACCATCGCATGCCTCCGTACTCTACCACCGACCACCACTATCAGTTTCCTCTCTTGCACCTCTAACCCCTTTACATTATTTTAATAATATTTATTATTATTTTTATTATTACTATTATTAATCTTATTTCTTTATCACTGTTCTATCTTATTCCTATTCGATTGATATATTATTACTATTACTTTACTGACATTGTGATTCTTACTCAGTTACTATTTTTCTTGATTTTATACTTAAGTTAGCTTTGGACATTCGCAATATGCTGCATATATTTTAGGGTCATTTTTTTGTTGATTTAATTCGTATTTGCATGTTCATTTATTCTTATATATAGTTATTTAGTACTCAATTATTTAGTTTTCTACTAGGTATTACGATTCTACTTATTTCGTCTGCCTGATTAAGTTGTATTTGGATGATTGTTTCCTATTAGTTTGGCTATTATGTTGATTCAAATTATGTGATTACTTTCACAGGACATTATGACAAACACAAGAGGCAAGAAAACTGCTGTTCTCGCTTTTAAAAAACTGAAAGGAGCGACATCCTCAACTGCGACCACTGAGATACGCCATCCTTTCCTTCAATTTCCACCAGGGTCGCAGGAGGAGTGTTTCAAATTCTATGTGCCCGACCCCTTAGTATGGGCCATTACGTCGATTGGGCTGCATTAGAGCAGGTCCACCTAGCTGACTCAATTCGGGCCCTCCTCGCTACCGCTTCTTGGGACCGCTTCTTCGACATTATCAAATCAACTTACTTGGAGTTCACTTTGGAACTTTGTTCGACATTTCAGTTGCAGACAGTTATGGCAGATTATGATGACCTAGGCACAGTCCAATTTCATCTTGGCCGTCTAATGTGACAATTGAGTGTCCCAGAATTCGGATTACCTTAGGACTTTATACAGAAGACTTTATGGAGGCCGACAATTTTTCCTATCTCTACCGTCACATCTATTATGCAACTTCCTCATGTTGGGCAACCCTCATGCTTGCTATAGGCATCTATGACCCCAACCGCACTAAGGCATCGACTCTATCTCCAGCATTAAGATATCTCTACGCCCTTTTAGCACACACCTTAACAGGGTGACGAGAGAGCACTGGCGTCGTTAACACTCACGACGCATACTTCTTATGGAGCATGAGGCAAGGGCATGTTTTTGATCTCGCATACTTCATCGCCCTCATTTGTCGCCATCAAATCGAGTGACACCGAAAGGGATTCATCAGCATCGACCCTTACGTGACTCCTCTACTCGACACTTTGGGCTCTTGAACACATTGGTGCAGTCCTCATCGCTCACACTCATCAGCCAGATGTCCCTGCAGGGCATCTCAAGTATCCTCCACATGAGGATGATAGAGCGTCGTCGTGGGTTCAGTCCTTCTCAATACCGACTAGCACGAGCCACTGATGAGGATGACCCTGATGATATTCCTAACGATATCCCTTCATTTCATGAGGACCCACCCTCTCAGCCACCACCGAGTCACAGACCATTTTATGCGACTACTTCATTGACAGAAATTTCTGACTACCTGAATTGCTTTGAGCAATATTGCGCTCAGTGATTCGACAGCATAGAGGGGACTCTACAACAAATTTGCCAGCATTTTCACATATTACCTCCAGCTTCACCACCTCACGATCCAGCTGCCGATGAGGACTTTTGAGTCCATTTATTTTTCACTTTGTTTTTCTTTTTCTTTTCTTTTTCTTTTTATGTTTATTTTTGTTTTTATTTTTCATGCTCTTAAAAGACTTTTATTAGTATAGTTTGAATATTTTTTTATCTAGCTGTTCTTTATGACTAACCATAACAACCCCATCGATATAACTCCCGAAAACATTATTAATAACATCGCAGTTTCAAAAGGATCAGTCGATTGGTGCTACTTAGGAACATACAAACAATCCTCCACGACTGCCATGACCTACTCGACCACAACCATAGCCATCACGACACCGACCACCATGATAACCTCTTCGCTTGGCACTGTCATTGTGGAACCCAACCTCTACCACCACCGGAGCATCCTACCCCGCCTTTACCTTTTCCTAATTACACAGTCACTTCCTTTCCAATATCTATAAATTTGCTTTCGCCATTCCAAGGATTACATTAGAATGTAAGGCAGTTTCGCTCCTCCCTCTCTTTTATTATGTTTATATTATTATTATCTATCTTCGTACATTGAGGACAATGTACATCTTAAGTGTGGGGAGGTTATTTATATACTTATTAGACAATTCCTGAGTTTTTATTTCAATCTCAAATAATTTCCTAATATCATTATTAAAATGAATTTTGATTGATTTATAACTTTTATCGATATGTTTTGACTTAAATCAGAGGTAGTTGTGCATTGATTATTGTAACTTTAAGACATTAGAGAATCAAGTATGATAAGTTGACTTTTGAAAATTAAAATTGCTAGGTTATTTCCCTAAATTGAGGTATTATCTTGAAATTCTGAATTCACAGGCTTGAAATCAAAAGCCATAATTATCGTGAGAACTTAACCTTTAGAGCATATAAACCAAGCCCCATTACAACCCTGCTAAAGACCTTTTGATTTGTGTATCATCTCATTGATAGTGGTAGAGATTTGATTTCCATGCAAGCCTATGGTAATAACTTTTCATGTTTGACTATTGAGTGCTTGATTATTGAATCTTAAACACTTTGAGTGATTTGAGTGAATCTTTAGTGAGGATGTCAACTTTTGTCGATTTAGAATTAAAGGTAATTATTTAGATAAATGGGGATACCTATAATTTTATGATTAAAATGCTCAGTTTGGATTATTTGAAACTTTAATGTTCTGTTAGTTGAATTCTCAATGTATGACTACTTGTGGATTATTTCAAAATATTATTGATGAGAATTATAAGTTGAGAAGAATTTATTTTAATTGTGAGTTGAGAATTTTGCTTAAGGACAAGCAAATGCTTAAGTGTGGGGATATTTGATAAACCATAAATTATACATATCTTTACCCCATGCTTGGCATATTTATGGATGATTTTTCCTTGGTTTTATTGAATTCAATGCTCCTAATCCTTTAATTTCATGTTTTATACTCAAGAGAGCATAGGAAAGAGAAAAGAGCAAGAAACGAGCCAAAGACGGACAAAATACGCCAATTTCAACATTTCACACGGACTAGGCACTTCCACATGCCCATGTGTGACACATGGGCAGGCCACACGCCCATGTGTCATGGCCGTGTCGACATTAAACAAAGTCAGAATTGCACACGGCTTGAGCACCTTCACACGGGCGTGGTACACGGCCGTGTCCCTATCAAACCCAAGTTTAATTCTATTCGAAAAAGGCTAATTTTAGGCTATTTTAGGTATTTCAAAGTCTATTTGAACACCCTAGAAGAGGATGAAAGGGGGACACACAGAATAGAAGGTAAAGAATACTGAAGGACAGCCATTGGAATCAGCTCGGAAGCAGGATCTACTTCAAGACTGAAGATCTCTATTCAATTTCCTAGAATTTCTTTGGGTTTCTTTATGTTTTGTTGTTTTCCCAATTTTGAGATGTTTTCCATTACTATGAACTAAACTCCCTAAATATCTAAGGGAGATGAAACCTAAGAGAGATCTTATTACTATTTGAATTATATGATAAATACTTGTTCTTATTCTTAATTGTGAGTTTTAATCCTGGCTTTAATATTCTAGGATATTAATTCAAGTTTTTGATGTGCTTATTCAGTGGAGCAAAAGTCCCTGTTTAAGAGTAGATCTTCCATAATTAAGCGGAGTTGAATGCAATCCTAGAGATAGGATGACATAAATCTACCAGATTAGTGTCAAATCTAATAAGGGAATCCATAGATTGAGTTAATGCGACAATAGAGGTTTTAATTAGAAAGAGATTTCAATTAATCAACCTAGAGTTAGTTGTTTTTAGTCTCGAGAGAGATATTAACATAAATCAGGGATTTCTATGGATTAAGTCAAGTGGATAAATCATCTACTTCACAAGTAATAGGTGAAGTCTAGGTGGATTCTTCCTTGGCTATTGTCTTCTCCATCGATTTTCCAACAGTATTTTCCAACTTTTATCTCTGTCATAATCTTAGTCAATTAGATAATTAGTCTTAGTTTAAAACATTCCTTTAATTATTAGGCTAGATAATAAAAAGATAGTAATTACTAGCACTTTTAGTCCTTATGGATATGATATTTCCGGTCTCACCATAACTATACTACTGTTCGATAGGTGCGCTTGCCTTAGTCAAATTTTTAGTTAGTTTAGCGACCATCACACGATTAACCACACAGCCTGGGCACATGTCCATGTGCCTAGCTGTGTGGCGTCGACAACCACGTTTTTTGGCATCTGAAATTCACATAATTTAAGGTTTTCGATACGCACCTGATCTCGTTTCGAAGAAGAGACAACACAGAGAAATCCCGGAACCTAATTTAACCATTCAACAACCAATCAACATTACAGCAAAATAGGTTTTTAACGCTGTTTTTAATGGCGTTTGGACAAAAAATGCTGCAAAAGTTATATATTAGTGGAGCTAATAGGAAAACACCGCAAAAGATTAGAGATGTAGCGGCGTTTATGATAAAAATGCAGCAAAAGGTCAAGCAGTAGCGGTGTTTATGATAAAAACGCAGCAAAAGGTAATGCCGCAAAAAAAATAATTTTATTTTAGGGTTTATGGTTTAATGTTTAGTATTTTAGGTTAGAGTTTAGTGTTTTAAGGTTTATAGTTTAGGGTTACGATTTGAGGTTTAGTGTGTTATAGTTAGGGTCTTAATGTTTAGGGTAAAGGTCAAGGTATTAGGGTTTAAGGGTTTGGGATTTTGATAAAAGTGACAAAAAATAAAGTTATTTTAGGGTTTAGGTAAGCAATAAGATTCTTTTTTTAATTATTTTTGTACCTTGTAATATATATAGGGTTTACGATTTAGGGTGTATAGTTTAGGGTTTATGGTTTAAGATTTAGGGTATATGGTTTGGTCTAGGGTTTAGGCCTTAGGGTTTAGGGATAAAATTTGAGAAGTTAAATTTTATCAAAATCAATTTGGATAAATTCTATCAGCTGCACAAAAAATTAAAGCCATGGACAGAAGCTCTTCGTAAGGAAGTTTGGTTTCATTTTTTAAAATTATTTTCATACACAATTATAAATTTTTACAAATTAAATATATTGTTTGAAACAAAACAAAATTAATTTAAAGGAATTTAAGAAATAATTAAACTATAAAAATTTATTACTATCAAAGGTATTAGAACAAAAAATATATTTTACTTTAAACAAAACGACACCGTTTCTTTAGCGGCATTAGCGACGCTAGATGAAAAACACCGCAATAGATCGAGCATTAGCGGCGCTTGGTGAAAAACATCGCAAATAAAAATTTACTTTAAATAAAATGGCGTTGTTTTAAGTTGTGTCTTTAGTGGCTTTAGCGACGCTATGTGAAAAACGCCGCAATAGATCGACCATTAGTGGCGCTACCGGAAAAACGCCGCAAAAAACATTTTAGTTTAACTAAGACAGCGCCGTTTTAGGTAGCGTCTTTAGCGGCATTAGCGGCGCTAGGTAAAAAATGCCGCAAAAAACTTTTACTTTAATCAAACGTCGTCGTTTTAAGTGGAGCTTTAGGGGAATTAGCGGCGCTAGCTTATAAATGCCGCCATAGATCAGCAGTAGCGGCGCTTTTTAAAAACGCCACAAACGGTCATTTTTTATACCAAAACGACGTCATTTTGCTTTCTTCCATTTTATCCCAAGTGTTATACTCGATACTTGTTATTTTTCCCCTACAAATTTTCCCTAATTCCCTAAATTTCCCCTAATCCCTACATTTTCCCCAAATCAAAATCCCAAGCCATCTGCCGCTGAAGACGCCAACCCGATCACTTGCTCATCGTCGTCCAGTGTCCCCTCTGCTACGTCGCCGTCGCCGTCACTCTCTGTTACTGCAACCAATCGGTAAATTTCGTTCTCCATAGCTTATTTCAAGTCTTTAAAAAACAAATTTCAATATTGTTTTTTTCTAATTCGTTCTACCATGATTTGTTTACAAATTTTGAATGGTTGAATGTCAGATTCGTTTTGAATGGTAAGATATAGGGATGTGAAAAATAAAAAGTGAAATTGGTTTTGACTTTTGATTTTTTTTTTCTTATTTTTCACCTCCTATAAGTCTATATTATGAAAGAAAATCTCTATCAAATTTCCTATTCTTCATGAAAATTGGGTTTGACTTATTTGCTCATTCATCGGCAGATAATTCTTTTTTGTATTAAAAAGAAATTAAAAAAAAGAAGATAATAGGAATTTGCTGTGTTTTGGCTGGCAAGAAAATAAGGTGGGGTTGAATTTTTCCCAAGAAAATAATGGTGGGGCTGAGAGAAAGCTACTTGTTGTTTTGGTGAGGATTAAGATTACCAAAGTCAGAGGTTGCTTGTTTAAGATAAATTAACAAATTTATATTCTTTTTTTATAAAAAAATATTTATTTACGATTACAATACAACTTTATTTTGATTTGATTTTCACAAATTACTAACTATTAACATAATATTATTTAGGATTACAAATTACATATATCAACAAATATTTTAAAATACATAATTAAATAAAAAATAAAATTTCATATATATAATTAAATTAATTCAAAATTTATATATCACATTATTTTCATCACATTATTGTTTCTTTTTCTTAATAATCATAGTCCAACTAATGGAAATTGCATGCTGCCTCTCACTAATTTCCATATATATTATATCTTTGACTTTGTTTCTATGAATTAAAACTGAGATAATAATTGCAAGCTACTTAGGGTTAACCACTTATCTCAAACTCATGTGAAAGGCAAAGTGGGCATGCAAATGCATCAACATTCAGAACAAGCAAGTGGATGGATTGTTATGATTCTTCAAATGTGGCTAAAATTTATTCATTCCTTCTTATAGCCTTTATATATAGCATTACTTCATTTCAATCTTCCATTGCTTTCTTTCTATTAATCAATCTATGGGTTTTAAGGATTGTTCCAGTCTTGTGGACACTTCAATAATTTTGTTCATTTTTATGGGAATTTTGCATTGTTTTCATATCATCACATGGTTTAGGCTGGGCTAAAGTATAGTTTTAAAAATTTCAGTATTGTATTAACTATTGCTTTTATTTTCAACTTACAAACTTCTGGAATGACATTAAAAAAAAGTAATTGAAGAAGATTTAGGTACATTTCTTATATAGATTAATAACTAGTATACATGTTAATTTATAATTGTTTTCAACTTACGTGCATTTAAATTTTGGATTTTTTTTAAATAAATTAAATTATTTTTAACAATGCATATTAAGTTATGAATGACTCATAATATCTTAATAAATTTAATATTTTGCGATCAAATAATAATACATGGATTAATATTTGACAAAACAGTAATGGATAACATGCTGTGTTAAGAAATCCCTATGTGTAATAAATGAATAAATAAATAAATAATATTCCTTCAAATGAATAAATGGATCAATTTAGTCCCTATATTATTAAAAAGAATTAAATAAATCTAAATTGTAATATTTACAGTAACTTTTTCTCATGGAAAATGTTAGGTATATGCTTGAAGCTAGAGATGAGAACAAGGGTGAAGCTAGATTTAACGTTTGGATTGAAGCTTGGTGTTGAACCTACTGTTTTGGGAAGCTTATTAAGGTTAATGTTCTCTTGAATTTTAGCATGCTTGTGCGAAATAAAATTTAAATATTTACCGGGCATGATTGTAAATGTAAAGAATATGGAAAAAAATCAAAAGAATGGCTTGTTGATATTACATCTCCATTGCTGCCAAAGAATCAAAATATGATTAAATTTTTTTAAAACAATGAAAATGTTGAACTGAGTTGAGGTGTGTATATTAGTGAAATGGTGAAATGTTCTTTTGACAATACAAATGTATGCCTATACAAATATTACTCAATTTACATTATTTTCATTTTCATTTCTTTAAAATTACATAACTTACATACCTTACATAAATATATATCATATCATAACTTACATACCTCACATAACGTACATAACTTACATAACTTACATAATTTACATAACTTACATAACTTACATAATTTACATAACTGACATAAATAAATATCATATTGTCAACTTTAGACTTCAAGAACAACGAAATGGATAAGAGTTGGATGAATTTGTCGAAGGTAAGCAATGACTATCGAAATGGAGTACAAAATTTTCTAAATTTTGCATTTCAAAATGCAAGCCAAGAGAATATGATTCTTTGCCTGTGTAAGAAGTGTGGCAACATCAATTGGCATTTTCGTGAAGTTATCTACGAATATCTAATTGTTGATTGCTTTATTCGGGGGTATAAAAATGGATTTTCCATGGAGACTGTCACCTAGTAGAACCTTTTCAACGATTAATCCAGCTTATCCTCATAGTGTTTACCATCAGTCTGTTAGAGAAGATGACATAGAAGGTATGATGCAGGATGCATTTAATATGCACAGACATGGTTTGCAATCGTTTCCACATGACTTTATTGCATTCGATGATTGTAATATTGGTAGAAATGCTTTTACCGAAACGGGAAGAAGTGTACTTGATGAAGAGCGAAATAGAGAAGCGGCGAAGTTTTACAAGTTACTTAATGAAATGAATAAAGAACTTTACAAGGGATCAAAATATTAAAAAATGTCCTTCTGCATTCGTCTATTTCACTTAAAATGTTTGGCAAGGCGGACCGGAAACTCTTTTATAATGCTGTTAGAGTTTTTGAGAGATATCTTTTCATTTGCAAAAATCCCTCATTCATGCAAATATATGAAGAAACTAATAAAAGATTTAAGCCTTGGGTACGAAAAAATTCATAGTTGCCCAAATGATTGCATGTTGTATTGGGATGATCAAAAAAACCAACAGTCTTGTCATGTTTGCGATAAATCTTGTTGGATGAATATGAATACAGAATATGTGAATGAGGATGAAGGTGAGGCACAGTCAAGAAAGAAGCCAATAAAGATTTTGTGATATTTTCCACTAATAACAAGGCTTCAAAGGCTTTTCATGTCGTCAAAGACAGCCGAGTCTATGAGGTGGCATCATGATCAACGAACATATGATGGATTATTAAGGCATCCTGTGGATTCTTTAGCATAGAGTAGTAAAAAGATATAGTGCCTTCCTCATCAATGGATTCAGGTTTCATACAAAATCTCGCGAAAGATTAAGGAGGACTCAAAATTATGGAATAGTTGTTAATTCTTCAATTACAAGTTATGCTAGTGCTAGGGAAAGTAATCCTGTTGAGGAAAATGTGGAGTATTAAGGACTTCTTACTAACATTGTTGAGTTGGATTACTATGGCAAACGGAAGGTTATCTTATTTCGATGTGACTGGGCTGATGTTAATACTACTCGCGGAATTAAAAAAGATCAATTTGATTTTACAATGGAGAACTTCTCTCAATTAATTCACACTAGACAACAATTGATAGACGAGTCGTATGTATTTTCTTCTCAAGTGAAACAAGTTTTTTACTCGAAAGATCCAACGGATAAGGGTTGGTACGTTGTATTCCGTAACACCCCTTGAGACTTGTTTGACATGGTCAATGGAAGTAGAGATGACATCGACGAAAGATCAGAAACTTTGCCTTTTCCAGAACAAAACTTAAATGAAAATATCCTTAGTACTAGTACACAATTTCAATTGGTTCGCCAGGATGTGGATGAAGATATTTATGAATTATGATGTAGTAAGATTTGCCGATTTTTTAATTATATATAATATTATAATTTAAATCTTGATCTTGTTAAATATTTCAACTATTTTATATGTACTATTATTGTTGTAATTAGTTACTAAAATTTCAACTATTTTATGTGTATTGCATATAAAATGCCCGGAAGAAGATTGCGAGATCTAAGTATTGTTCAAAATCCTCCAAATTTGAAAGAAACAAATAGTGAACAACTAACTGGTATTGGATCTTCGAATGTTCCGAATACAGCTGATGAACCTGCAGAAGTTCAAAGTAATGTTAAACTTTAATTTACAGGCTTGTTATTTATATCTGTTTCAAATTCTTATATTATAATATACCATTTTTCAGCTGAAAGAGGTGGGATGCGCAGAACTCGAGGACGTACGCTACTAAAAGATTTATACGAGTTAGATTCTATCAAGCATGCCAAAGTAGCTAGAAACAGTTTTAGTCAGCCTGTTAGATCAGAAGCCCGACTTATAGCAGGATACTTGGGCATTATATCACAAAATGCCAATCTTGCCTATCAACTACGAGTCATGGCATCATATGCTTGATAGTAACAAAAATCAAGCTCTCAACAATATTAAAGTAATAACATGAATGTAATTTATAATATTTTGGTTTAAGTTTCATTTATTTGTACTTTCTAAACTTGTTTTTTTTTTTTTTTTTTTTTTTGCAGGAAAGATTTATTCTAAAGGTCTCGGATAATTATGTGAAGAAGGCATTAGGAAAAAAATGGAGAGACCATAAAAGTGCTTTAAAGAAGGAATATTTTAAGAAAAATATAAGTCTCGAAGAGAAGCTGCGAAATGTCCCCCCGGGAATGCTGAGGTACCAATGGGAAGATGCAGTTAGATTTTGGAATTCAAAGAAAGGAGAGGTATTACGTACTTCTAAACTCCTATAATTATTTTGTTTTTATAGTATTTACTATATACGTAATAATAATTTCATAATGTAGGATCCTGAGCGCGTTGGAACTACAAGTAGGCAAAAACAAAAATTCACGCACATAGCTAGGTCGAAAAGTTTTGCTTGTGTAGCTGAGGACGAGGTGTTTTAAATTTTTTTAATTGTGTTAAATATTAATTAATTTATATTAAATAATATTTTTACTACTATATTGTTGGAACAATCGTCTGGTCAAAAAGTTGGACGCCTTTAGCTTTTTGACATTACACATAGAAAGAAAGATGGATCTCCTATGACTACTGAAGCTGCAGAAATTATGGTATATTTACTTAATAAATTTTGAATTATTTTAAATATTTATCATGCTTAATTATAATGACTTAATTCGTCAATTGTAATGCAAATAATGTTAAGTTATGTTGTATTTGTTTGATTAAATATTTCGTTTCTAATTCTTTGATTGATTTATTAGGAGAAACTAAAGGATAAAAGGGCGGAGTATAAAGTGATCGCTTTGAGTGATAGTTCTGTTAATCCTAACGACATTGATAAGCGAGTTATTATTAAAGTTTTGGGTCCAGAAAGGTAAGGTCGGGTTCGATTTCAAGAAATTTTGTAAACCCAACCCAATATTTTGGATCCAGCTCGTAACAATACATGCCTTCGGGCAGTCAAACTCAACCTGAAGTTCAAAGGTTAAGAGACCAACTGGCTCAGATGCAAGTGAGCACAGTTGATAAAATTGCTCAATTTAAAGTGGAGGCAGTAGCGAGGAAAGCAGAGCAAAGCAGAAAATACGACGAACTCCAGCAACAGCTTCAGACTATGATGAAGATGTTTCAGCAGTCGCAGAATCCTCCGCCATCTTAGACGTTTGTTTTTTTATTGTAAGAATATTTTAACATTATAACTTTTAACATTATTGTAAGAATATTTTGTTATTTCATATATTAATTTAGATTATATATCTTTTGTTGGATTTGAAGTATTATTTAGATTTGTTGTTTTTGGTTGGATTTGTATTTGTTGTTGTTTTTCGTTATTATAGGAAGGGTTGTTTATGAATGAAAATGG
This sequence comes from Gossypium anomalum, assembly GCA_025698475.1. NCBI lineage: Eukaryota > Viridiplantae > Streptophyta > Magnoliopsida > Malvales > Malvaceae > Gossypium > Gossypium anomalum. The sequence continues at coordinate 18,128,950 of CM046961.1, forward strand.
AATGTTAGAAATCTGCTAAATTAGTGGCGCTTTTCCCAAACGCCGCTAAAGAACAAGGCTTTTACTGACGCTTTTACAAAAAAGGCCGTTAAAGAATATGACATTTAGCAGCTTTTTTAGCAAAAGCGCCACTAAAGCTCACATTCTATAGCGGCGTTTTAGTAAAGGCACCATTAAAGGTCATGTTCAGTAGTGACATTTGTGGGAAAAGCGCCGCTAAAGGTCATGTTCTATAGTGACGTTTGTGGGAAAAGCGTCGCTAATGTCACGTTCTATAGCGGCATTTATGGGAAAGACGCCGCTAAAGGTCATGTTCTATAGCGGCGTTTGTAGGAAAAGCGCCGCTAAAGGTCATGTTCTATAGTGGCGTTTTTGAAAAAGCCGCAAATAGTTGTAATAGCGCTTATAGGCCAAACAAATATCGCTAAAAACTAGCTTTGCTGTAGTGCAAACAACTAAAACAATGAATCATCGCTTATAGTAACATTCAACTGAAAATTTTGAAACCTCGACGCTAAACTTCTGACGATGAACGCTTATTGACAATTCAACAACAATAATTCAAAACAGCACACCGAGGACCACCTCCCCTATATTCATGCCCAAGGAAAAGATTAATGTCCAATTATTAGAGAGTTTACGCAAAGGAGTAAAAAATTCTCAATTTAACAACGCAAACGAAAACTAACGAAACTTCGCAGAGACATAAGATTTTCCGACAGAACTTACATAGAAATCTTCTAACAACACTTGGAACAACTTAGGTGTCTCAATTATTCCAATACTCGTCGAACGCAATCGAAAAAGAAAATCCAAAGGAGTAAAAAAAAAGAAGAAAAAATAAATAAAAAGGAAAATGGAAGGGGAATGGGAATTAACGTAACATTAATTGTTAACTAACTACCAGCACAACTCTAGCATTTAACAAAATTTTAATAACATTAAAGCTGAGACTCAAACACATGATCAAAGAGTAGACAGATGCTTAACCAGTAAACCAACAAGCTCATTATTGACATAGATTTATACCGAATTAAACTTAAATGTCATTCAAGGATAACAGTTAAAATAACAAAATTCTAAAAAATGTGACTCGAACTCCTAACCTCGATCACATAAGTAGAGCACAAAACTACAAAAACAAAGATTTAATTACAACGGAATCTAACAATTAAACCATAAAAATTTAAGGCGTTACATTTTGTATTGGTTATTGTCTGTCATTTTGTATAAAATTTTTTGGTTGTTGTCTGGCTTTATTGACTGTGAATTTGTTTGGAAGGTTTAATTGATGATAATTTTAATGAGAGTGAAGAAGAAATGTCTAATTTTGATGTGTCTGATAGTGATGTGTCTGTTAATAATGTATCTGATAGTGATGTGTCTAATAGGATAAGGGTTAATCTAGATGGTTTAAACATGGATGATATAGTCAGGGAATTGTGTGATAGTGATGATTCTGGGAGGTTAGATAATGCACATGAATCTGACTCAGATGGCCAAAATTGGCCTGAGTTCAACCCAGACAATGACATGAGTAATCCTAAACTTCAGGTTGGAATGTTATTTAAGTCCAAAGACAGTCTAAAGGAAGTTGCCAAGCAGTATGGTAGGTAGAATAGTTATTTTATTAAGTTCCCCAAAAATGATCTAAAGAGGTTAAAGGCAGTCTACAGTGAAAAATGTTCTTGGTTCATATGGGCTTCTAGACTAAACCCTAATGACCCTATAGACCAGCCTTAGCAAATTAGGAGTTCAAACCCTAACCATACTTGCTTAAAGTCTATAAAAATAAAAATGTAACCTCATCTTAGATAGGTCAACGTTATAAAGAAAAGTTCATTATTGATCCTAATTATTCTTTGACATCATTGCAACAAGATGTCAAAAGATATTTCTTTTGCCTTGTCTCACTAACTAAATGTAGGAGGGCTAAACTTAGGGCATTGGAATTAATTGAATGAGCTCATAAGGCTCAATATAAGAAGATTTATGAGTCTTTTTTTAAGGTTAAGACCCAAAATAAAGGGACAATAACAATCTATTATTTGGATAACAAGTTGTTTCAAATGATGTATGTCTGTCTACAGGCAAGCAAAGATGGATATATAGTTGGTTGAAAGAGAATAACAGGTTTAGATGGATGTTTCTTGAAGGGCTACTTTGGTGGCTACCTACTGGCAGCTATTGGGATAGATGCAAATAATGACATCTATCCTATTGCATATACTGCTGTTTAAGTGAAAACCAAGCATCATGGCTTTGGTTTTTGGAGTTGCTCACACTAAACTTGGAAATTGTGAGCTTATACCAGATATCTTTCATGTCTAACAAAAAAAAGGTAAAACTCCATTTGTCTATTTTGTTTTATGTTGTTTCTATTTAGGGTTTATGGTATGTCAAAGAATTAAATTGTATTTGTTTTATTTGTAAGGACTTTTAGAAGCAATATATATGTTTTTTTCCTAATGTAGAAACAAGACACTGTGTTGGACACCTACATGCCAATTTCAAGAAAGTTGGTTTCCGAACAAAGGAATTAAAATATTTACTTTGGAAAGCTGCTAGAGTAAGCACTCCAAAGGATTTTAAGGATGTTATGGCTAAATTGAAGGGTACCAATCAACATGTTTATGATTGGTTGAAGGAAAAGAACCATACTCACTGATCAAGGTCCCATTTCTCAATTAGGAGCCAGTCTAACATGTTTGTGAATAATCTTTTTGAATGATTTAACAAGGTAAACCCCTATTTTTTATGTTACTTACTAACCATTAAGGACATGTGGTTCACTAATCCTTTATGTTTCTTACAGGTAGGTGATATTGGAAGCAAGAGTGAAACCTATTTTGGCCATGATGGAAATAATTAAGATTAAGATTATGTTGCTGTTTGTCAAGAAGAAAGAAGAATTTGAGAAAATTAAAGGAATCTTATGTCAAATGATCAGGAAAAAGCTAGATGTCAATATCAAAGATTCACTAAGGTAAATTTACCCTTTTTAATATATTGATGCCTTTATTTTGTCTTGTGTATAATTGCTGGTGGAGCTGATCACATGTTGTTGGACCAATACATGTATGTCTATATTTTGTCATTTTTTAAATATATTTATGCCTTGTGTATAATTTTTGGTGGGGTTGATCACATGTTGTTTTTAATATTATTTTAGTAACTATTTTTTAGGTTTGTTCCATCACATGCTGGTGGGTACAGGTATCAAGTTGAATGTGGCCCAAACAGTCAGCATGTTGTGGACCTAGTTGATAATTCTTGCTCTTGTAAGAATTGGGATTTCACCGACATCCATTGCATGCATGTAAAAGTTGTCATTCATCTAAAAGATGAGTTCCCAAAAACCTATGTACAAACCTGGTACACAAAGCAAACCCAACTTACCATTTACTCCATCTTTATAAAGCTAATAAGGGGTCCTAAGCAATGGGTGTCTGTGCCAAACATGTTGCCAATACTGCCTCCTACACTAAGAAGGTCACCTGGTAGACCTACTAATGTGAGAAAGAAATAACCTAATGAACCACAAACAACAAAAAGGTTGAGCAAGAGAGAAGTGGAAATGAGGTGCGGTAAATACAACAAAATAAGCCACAATAAGAGGAGTTGTAAAGGAGAATTTGGCAAAAACATTCCAGTAAGTCATCTGCCTTTGCTTCATTATATTACTTAAGTTATGAATTTGTTTGATGAATTTTTTTGATGGATTTCACTTGTTCCTATAGGTTAAAAAACACAAATTTGGTATTTATAACCAGGTGGTTGCCCTAACTCAGTAACAATCTACCCCAAACCAGCAAGAGACTACCCCAACTCAGTTGTAGGCTGCCACAACTTAGTTACAAACTACCCCAACTCCTCAACAATATGCCCCAACTCACCAACAAGATGTTACCCCAAGAGAAAAGCTTCCATTCAAAAGGAAACCAACCACTGGTAGATGGATGTCTTCTACTTAAGATTCATATGTGACAGACTAATGATGACATTGTGAATAGGACGTTATTTTGTTAAACCTTTTAAACTTTTGTAAATTTTCCTATACTTGCTATAGATTTATTAACTTAGGTAGATTTTATTTTTTTTTTAAATTTTCCTATGATTGCTACTGTTATCTCAACTTAAGCATATAGTCATTGAAATTTTTTGTAAATTTGCCTACTATTCAAATCTGTTCAATTGTATTGAATTGTAGGCAAATTTGGCAATAGTTTGCCCTTTCTTTTGTAAACAATTTGGCCTTAATATATGAGCATTGGTCCATGCAATTTGGGCAATAGTTTGCCCTTCCAATATGTTTCTGTTTTTGTTTTTCATCTATTTTATCTCCTCTAACATATGAGCATTGATCCATACAATGTAAGAAAAAAAACAATAAGCAGATACTCTTTCAAGTCTTAAAAGAAGATTAAATATTCAGAAATTCAAATGAAATGAAATACAAATTTGTGAGAGTACCGGACCATTACAATAACCAAATATTCTCCCATTACATTTAGAAAAATTCTACCCTTTACAGGCCATTATATTTAGGACCTAACTCACCATGAATGAATAACATAACAGTATACTAGCAGCCACATAAGTTGGTTTAGGCTTTAAAAATAGCAATAATATTACAAAAATAAGCACTACAACTCATGTTTTTCTCTCCTTCCTCGTTGCATCCTCTAATTTCCTTACTTTTTTTAGAAGACCCAACAACACAATTTGTGAATGAGGCGTCAATAGTGAATCAAACCAGGTGAAAAAATGACATGGTTTTCGAAACCCACTCCCAAACTTCTTACAACAAAGAAACCTCCTACCTATGTTGTCATTGGACCAAGACGTGTTTAATTTGGCTGGGTTTCCACTATAGCACACCAGAATCACGGTCAGCATCTCCATTTTTTCTCTTCTCATTCTTCTTCTTCTCTTTTCCTTTTATTGCTTAAAATTTAAATTGGTGTTAAAGGGGTTGTTTAAATTGGTGCTAACCAACCAACTGTACGGTTAATGACACCAAGCAATCCGTCATCTGCCATGTCACTTTTTCATTACATATGTAACGGAAAATGGTTAAAAGGACTATTTTATTATTTTTCTAAAATTGACTGACTGAATGAAACATAGGTGGTTGTTTTGTCAGTTGCCCCAGATTTGAGTGATTGTTAGTGTAATTTGTCCATTTATTAACTTAATAATTAAATTTTAAGTATGGATAAAAGGAGAGAAAGTAAGGTCTCTGAACTAATCATCATGAATTTAAGGCAACCTAATCTTCTGGCTTTGGGTAAAAAGGGTCCAAGCCCAGTCAATCAACCTATCCATATTCCATTTGCCTTTTAGTTGGCACCCAAAGTGACAAAGTCACACAATATAATATATAAATATTAGTTTTGAAAATTTTTTAAATTAATGAGAATATATTTTATTATTAATAATATTATAAATTAATATTAAAATATTATTATCATGTATTAATAAAATTAATATTAATTAATATAATAGTATATTAATGTAAAATTAATTAATTTGGTTGATAGGTGCTAAAAGTAACATGTTTTAGTCTCATTCTTAATGCGTTTTTGGGTGATTATTCTATTTAAACGATGAATTTTATGCTCCTAATCCTTTAAATTCATATTTTTTTTTATACTTAGGAGAGCATTTGGGAGCCAAAGGAGTGAAAAACGAGGGAAAACCAAAAAAATCGGAGCAAGTTATAGAAGCCACACGGGCTGACCCCTTCCACACGGCCTAGACACATGACCGTGTGAGCCATATGGACAAGACACACGGCTGTGTGAGCCACACGGGCTTCCACACGGCCATATGACAGGCCGTGTCAATTTTGTGAATTGCACTCCAAACAACGGAAAAATGCAATTTTTAGGATTTTTCGGGCATTCTGAGACCTATGTATGACAAAAATAAGAAGATAAGAGAAAGCAGTCATAGAATATTCAAGAAAACAACTCGAAAAACACCATTGAAGCAGATTCTGAAGTAGATTTCCATCAAGATTAAAGACCCGCTTTTGATTTCTTTGGAGATTATTATGAATTTCTTGTTTTCTATGGTTATACTGTCTTTGGGATGCTTTTATTTACACGTATGAAATAGGACGACATAAATCTATCAGATTAGAGTCAAATCTAATAGGGGAATCCATAGATCAAGTTAATGCGATAATAGAGGTTTTAATTAGAAAGAAATTTCAATTTATCAACCTTGAGTCAGTTGCTCTTATTCCTGAAGAGAGATATTAGCATAATTTAGGGATTTCTACGGATCAAGATACTAAGTGAAGAAATTGCATAATTGTGATTGATAATAACAGATGAAATCTAGGTGAATTCTTTCCTGGGTATTGTTTCGCTTCTTAGTTATTATTCGATTATTTTATAATTCATTCTTTGTCATATTCGTAGTTAATTAATTTAGTTAATTTTAGTTTTAATCAATCACTCGAATTTATCGATTAAATAATAGAAAGACAGTAATTACTAGTACTTTTAGTCTTCTTGAGAACGATACATTTACTCACCGCAGCTATACTATTAATTGATAGGTGCACTTATCTTAGTCAGATTTTTAGTTGGTTTCATGGACATCATTGGTCATCCCTTTTAAAAGTTCTACTTAAAAATAACATCATATATTAATGTTTAATAAATTTATCAATCTATAAAATTGAATATAATTGGATAAATTACAATAATAAAAATCCAAAATTTTTAAATTAAATAAGTATAATTTTTATATATAAACATGGTTTTATTTTAAATATTATAATAGTTAATAATGTTAAAAAATTATAATTAATAAAAATTAAATGTGTGATATTAAATTTATATATATTAAGATAAAAATCAATATTTTGATAATATAATCTATAATGAATAAATATATTTATTTATCAATGTAATAGTTAATATCATTCAATTAGATTTTGGATTCATATTAAATTAAATTTGTTATTTTAAATTAATTATCACTTAATTAATGTTATAGTTATATACCAGTTAAAATTAATAATTAGCACTATAAATTTATGTATTAGCAAGGCATTTTCATTAAAAATAACATCTAAAGAATTACTAAAAAAAAAAAAATCATATTTTAACATTATTAATATGTTTTGTTTTCATCACAAAAAAGTGTATGCTTTTTATTATTATTTGAGATGTTTAGTTATTATTATTTAATATTTGATAGTTTTATTACTATTTACATAATTGTGAATGTTGGCTACTATTGTATTGTAAAATACTACGTTAAATACAATGAAATATTATAATAATGGTTCTTTGTACGCAATATTTGACTCATATTTGAATAACAAGTTATATTTTTTAATTACTTAATATTTTACTATTGGTATTACCCATTTTTTATTTTCAAAATTTTCAAAATGATTATTTTATTTTCTCAATCATTTTTCAAAATTAATGGACTTTTATTATAAATTAAACCAATTCTTATTTAATTCTTAACATAGTGTTTAATAAATTGAAAAAATAAACACATAAAATCACATGCAATGCACGTTACATGGGAACTAAGTTATATATAACACAACTTTGGAAAAACTTTTGAACTTATGAGAATACCCTTTAGTGTTAATTATATTATTAAATTGACATTAAGATAATAATTTATTAGTATTATTATGTGATATTAATATAAGTAATATTAATTAATATAACATTATATTAATGTCAAATTAATTGATTTGATCATATCTTTTAAAAGTTCTACTTAAAAAATAACATAATATATTATTCATTAATAAAATAATAAATCTATAAAATCATTGAATATAATTGGATAAATTAAAAATAATAAAAATCTATTTTTAAATTAAATAAATATAATTTTATTTGAAATGTTATAATAATTAATAATGTTAAAATTAATTTTTATAATTAGACTATAATCTATAACATATATAAAAGCACAAGTTTGGAAAACATTTGACCTGATGAGAATATCTTTTATTTTTCATCATATTACTAAATTCACATTTAAAAATAATTATAATTTAATTTACAATTATTAGTTAAAAAGTTATTATTTGAATTAAACTCTAAGTATAAAATATAGGAAAAAAGTTATGATAATTATAATTTAAATTACAATTATTAATTAAAAAACATGTGACATAAAAAAGTTGTACTAATGTTATTGATGTAAAATACATTTTTTGTCGAAATTAATGTGTTTATTATCGATAGCAGTGACTAGTCCTCTCTATAAGTGCTCCTTGAAGAGGTAAACACCGACTTTGAAATTTGTTTAATTCCCATGGCTAAATTAGCCAGATATGTTGTTTTTTTAATTGGCCAAATAGACTATTTTTTAAAAAATTTAGGGAAATAAGCCAATTTTGGAGGACCTCTAATTTTTTAGGGTTAGAGTTAGGGTTTTTTGTTTAGGAATTATGGTTTAATACTGAGGGTTTTGAGAGTGACACCGTGAAAGTTTATAGGTAGATTTGAGGGATCGGGGATGAGATAATGCGTCTCAAAACACATACATTTCATATGTCATGTTGGGATAGGGCCATTACCTTAGAAACTCATCATGTGGAAGTCAGGTTTCGGGGTGATAGTGCTTGATACTGTCACAGGTTAAATTATAAGTAGAGATCTGAGTTGACGATCATGATGCAGTCACGGGTTCAAGTATAACTGGGGGTCAGTTGGCGGTCATTATGCGGTCACAAGTTCAAGCTTTTTGGATACCCACAAATAATGCTTTATATATACCATACATAAGATTGAGGCCATATTCATAGGGTAAAACGAAGGGTTTTCCAGTGTAATCAACGTAAATTTTTTCTCTATTTCCAAGCAGTTGATATCTTTAACTTTTCATTCTTATTTGAAGGCTAACACCAAGGTGGACATAAGAGGGCTCTTAGGCGGAGAACGGATGTTCCATCAGAGTAGAGGTCAAACTCGATTCGGTACGACAACCGTTGTAGTTATTAATGGGTTATTAATAATGACAATCATTATTGCCTTGAAAAGAGCATCACCTTTACTCCCACGTCACAGTCGTTGCCCACCTAGAAGTCCTCATGTATCCACGGCGATACTGACCTTCGGATAAGAAGAAAGGTTAAAGATACCAGTTATGTGGAAATGGAGAAAAAATTTATGCCAATTATAGCAGGATGCCCCACAGTTTTTCCCTATGATTATACCCTCAACCTTCTATATGATATTTATAAGACAACATCTCTGAGTATCCAAAAAGTTTAAGCTCGTGCCTGTATAACGGCCATCAACTGACTCCCCTGTTATACTCTGATCCATGACCTTATAATGGCCATCGATCGAGGCCTCTACATAAACTTTCACTTATGACTGTATAAAGCAAAAACCACACCAAAACCTGACTTCCATAGGATAGGTTTCCAAGGAAATGATCTTATCTCAGCAGGATATATGAAATGTGTGTGTCTCAAAACGATATCGCATCATCAATGACTCACGAATACCTTAAATAGAAAATGTTATTAGTGAAGAAATTTTTTAACACGGTAGAATATTTGGTTAATAATTGTATACATACAATGAATTATGATTAGATTTGAATATTTTATATTTAAATTAGAAAATGAATGGTTTTATGATGTAAATTGTTTTGATATGTGCCATAATACTCTGTCATCCTAATCCGACAACAAAGACGAGTTTGGGATGTTATATTATCAGCAAAAACGTCTGCCTAGTAAGGTCCTTGTCTTAACCTCTACCTTGCTATTCCTCACTAATATATCCTACCGCATTGACGAAGTTCTATGAAATACTTCGTTATACAACCACCAACATTCATTAGACTAAGTCCAGCAACCTAGACGTCCCTTACTTCTGTAGTCTTACCAATCGGACCCAGTTCTTCAAATCAAGGTGTTACACCTTAGTTGCCGCCTCCCTTAAAAATATTATTTTTGTTTTTGTTGAACCACCTCCAGCAAGATCAAAAGTAGAAAGACATCTCAAAATCAAGTCATATCGACAGTGGGATTATGAGATCAAAACACGAAAATTCTAAAGCTGTAACACCCTTTCACCCAGAGTGAACCGATATATCACTAGCAAAGGATGTCACATTTGGACACTAAGACTACTCAATTGGAACATTAGTTTTAAATTTTTTTAACAGAAATAGACTCTTTTGGAGTTATTCAAGTCATTTCTAGGCTTTCTTTAAAGTTTGGATACAAAAGAAGACCAATCAGGGCTTATTCGAGTCAAAACAAGGTAAACAAGGTTAATGTCACGACAATGGGAAGTGGTTGTCTCGATACTGATTAATGTTACAACACTGAGCTGCTAACGTCACGACACCGAAGATATAATACTAAACAAGGTCAATGTCGCGACACCAAAAACATATTACTCTAATTACATGTCCAATGTCTCCACACTGAAGACAGATTACCCAAAACATGTCTGAAACATGAAAACCAACTCTAAACTATCATCAATCATTCCATATCACTTTTAAACAATATAAAACATAAATCTCCATCAAAGTATCATATGATTCCACATATAACTTAATCAAAATTTAACTAAGTTTGTATGGTTAACAAAATGATCAAGATTCTTCAAGTATTTTCACTAAAAATCATGTCATATGCTTTGCATTAACCTATGTACATGCCATAATATATAATCAAAATGTCAAAATCATGTTTTTCTTCCAATCCTTGATATGTGTTGTGCAACACCCTCAACTCGATCCTATTAGCCAAATCCAGATCTTGGGTATTACCACGCTAATACATATAAAAAGTTAACCTACTTATACAAATTTACATCAATTACAACTTATATAATTACAAAGTTTTGAAACTAGAATACATGATTACGTATACAACTACAACACATATGATAGGTTACAACGATATCTAAATAGAAATCCTAATCCATTATAAATACCCCAAAGTAGGGACTTTTAAGCAACCACTCAGCCATGGGACACATCACCGAACTCGCTCTGTATGCATAATAATCCATTATTCCACTTCTTGGCGTAGTCTTGGCATTGCCCCTCCTAGTGAAGACCCACATCATCTCACCTGAAACATAACACACACAGATAAGTTCATATGAACTTAGTGAGGGAAACATCATATATTGAAGTCATATTTTCATATTGCAATTGATAGTTTGTATAGACGATCTCATCATTCTTGACCTTCAACTTGGTATCTGGTGAATACTTCCCCCAATTCTATTCACATATTCACATCAAATACCATACCTTACTCTGAAATAACTTCCTCCTATCAAAGTTTTCAATACATCACTTACTCCCTTCAATCAGAACAATCATTAATATTTATCCATTTCCTTTCCAGAGGTTAATACAATCAGTAACATCATTAAACTTGCAAACTTGCTTCTAAGCCATCAAACCATCACAATTCAAATGAGTGTGCGCATAGATGACAGATACCCACCTTTGAATGTACAAATTTACATCCATATTTTTAGTCGAGTCATAGCCTTATATAACTCATTTTTACCGTTTAAACAATAGAGACAGGAAACTTTTTTTATCTTATTGATTTTATTTTAAAGCCATGCAGAACACGCCGAATTGATTTATCACAGAACCTGACATAAGAATATTCCTTTCAGTACACCCTTGAGAACTTTATTTTGACAGACCGCTAGGGCATTTCTTTCAAAGCTCGCCACAAAGGATACTCTTTCATATTTTTCCATAAAGGCATTCCTTTCATATTGTGCAATAAAGGGGTTCTTTTCATATTGTAATACAAAGGTGTTCCTTTCATATTGTGCCATAAAAGCGTTTTTTTCATATTATGCCACAAAGGTGTTCCTTTCATATTGCGCCAAAAAGGTTTTCTTTTAAGGTTCACCACGAGGGCACTTTCTTTTCAGACGTGTTTGCAATATAAATTTGTCTAGACTCACATTTTGTAAAGTTTTCCCATCATCATGCCGGGATATGTATAAAACCCCATTCGATAATAACCATCCTTTAGTCCATTATAAAGGGTGTCATGGCCATGGACTTTCCATTCTGAGTTCGTGTTTAAAGTACTGACAGACCCCTTTTGAACATCACCGCAATGAACAGACATAAACTCTCTTGACAAACTCTTCAGACACTTATACAGTTTAAGCCTAACCTTTTATTCCACCAACATGCTCCCACATATATTCCCAACTCACCATACACATTCCAGGCATACACATATATAGCCAAACCACAAAACCACATTACTTATTCAGCATTCATCATATACTTAGACTTATCATATTTCATATTGTGCCAAAAAGGTGTTCTTTTCATATTGTGCCACAAAGGCGTTCCTTTCATATTATGCCACAAAGGCTTTCCTTCCATTTTACGCCACAAAAATGTTCTTTTCATATTACACCATAAAGGCTTTCCTTTCATATTGTGCCACAAAGATGTTCTTTTCATATTATGCCACAAAGGCGTTCTTTTAGGGTTCGCCGCGAGGCACTTTTTTCTTGACATGTTTGCAATATGGGTTTGCCTAGACTCATATTTCGTAAGGTTTTCCCATCATCGTCCCGAAACATACAAAAAAATCCATTGGGTAATAACCATCCTTTAGTCCCTTACAGAGGGTGCCATTACCATGGACTTTCCATTCTAAGTTTGTGTTTAAAGTCCTAACAGACCCCTTTTGAACATCACCGTAGTGAACAGACATGGACTCTCTTAACAAACTCTTCATGCACTCATACAGTCTAAGCCTAACCTTTTATTCCACCAACATACACCTACATACATTCCTAACTCACTGTACACATTCCAAGCATACATATATATAACTAAACCTCAAAATCACATTACTTATTTACCATTCATCATATACTTGGACTTATCAGATTTCATACTAGCTATACATACTATCCTTAACCAACAATCATACATTCACAGATATCCTTTAGTAATTACTTATATAGTTACATACATATCATATTGTACCTTTTAGGATCTCAGCTTCATATTTCATTTAGTATCCTATAGATCTCTTTGCATGAACTATACATATACAAGAGTCAGTGCAGAGACTCACATGACAACCTCAGATAGCATCTTGAACTCCAAATCCGACAAGAAATTGCAGCAACCATTGCTTATCAAATAGAAGGACACCATTAAAACTCGTTCGTAACCTTTACCTTCATCTCAAACCTAGATAACCCTTAAATAAAGTCTTACTTCTTCATTTAACTATCCATGCATTTATTCAAACTTAGCCTTTCTCTACCTATAATATCTATGTAACAGTCCGTTTTTCAGTAGAGTAGTAAATAGTAGTTTCAAGACCACAACTCCAATGTGTCGATCTGTAAATATTAATGAGGTTGTTAGTGTTGTATTAAAATTTGGATTAGAAATTTTAATGTTTTGATAGTTAATTAAGTAAAAAGGAATAAATCGTAAAAGTTGCAAAATTTTGTTTCTCTTAGCAAAATGTGTCAAATAGCATAGGAAAGGCAAGGTAGGGGATTCAAATGATAATTATGCCATTAGAAATGTTAGTGACAGCTAGTATAGCTAATTACTTGAAATTTCATTAAGATTAAAATGTTATAATGGTAAAATTGTAAATAAGTAAATAACTAAAATATGAACAAAACATGTTAAAAAATTAATGTCATCTTCTTCTTTCATATTTCACAACCAAAACCCTAAAGGAGGAATATATACATTCATCCAAACTTTGGCTTTGCAATTAGGTAAGCAAGCCTTACCCATTTTTAGTGATTTTTATGTTTTTGAGCTCGTATTAGCTTGATCTAGCTAACCTGAGGACTAATTCATAAAACTATCAAATGTTTTGGATTGTGCCATTGTTGAGTTTGAGTTATTCTTGAAAATTTGTAGAAGATTATTGATTGTGGTTGTTAGATAGGACTATTTTGTAAAGTAGTTCTTGATGATTTTAATGTTTAAGGACTAAATTGTTAAAGTGATACAATTAAAAGGACTTGATATGAAATAATTTCAATTATGGGCTATAATAAGGTCATGGAATATTTGGCTAAGTTAAGATTTGAGCAAAATAGTTAATTTACTTATTTGGGGCTTAGGGACTAAATTGAATAAAAGTGAAAAGTTGAGGGTAATTTGGTAATATGAAAAAAAGAAACTTAATTGCATAAAATGATTTAATTTTGCTGTTGATTTATTTAATTGAATAAAATTATTATTTTAGATGAAGAAAGGGCTGACAATCGCTGAAAAGAAAAGGTTGCGGAATAGTCCCTATACTTGAGTCGTTACTACAAATTAGTCCTATAAGTTTTGTACCATTATTTCTACATCTACATCTATATCTATATATATATATATATATATATATATATAATGTTTATTATGATTATATTCAATGTTATACTTAACTATGACTGATTGGAGAATACATGATAAATGAATATGGATATTAACTATCAGGCCTTGAACTGGTGATACAGACTGTAGCGATGGCTGAGATCCTACATGTGTTGCGGATTCTCTACAGCTTGTGTGGGTAGCATCGTGAGCCAGTGATTATTTAGCAGGTACTATGTATCGATGATACAGACCGTAACGATGACTTGAGATCCTGCATCTGTTGCGAATTCTTTGCAGCTTGTGTAAGCAGCATTGTGAGCAGGTCAAAACTCTAAAATTAAATTAAATAAGTGATACCCTTTGGTTACCTGGATTAGATCTTATTAATATGATGACTGAGAATGTGATGTGAATTACTACACTGTGTAATACTCACATGTGGTGAGCTATGTTTGATAGGAACTTTGTTATTTTATCTTATAATTTTATATGTTATGTTAATTTGGTAAGATTTATCGTTTAATTTAGCGAACTTAGAAAGCTTCAAGTAAGCTTACTCGTACCTTGTCCTTTATTTTATAGATTACATTTTGTGATAGGGAGATCGGATCAACACGAAGAATCACACTATCCCGAGGACTTTTTGGTAGATTTTGTAAAGATTATGGTTTTATAGCATGTAATAGGGCTAATAGTTATGATATTATATTTCCTAGCTATGTGGAATTCTTTGGAATGCTTGATATTTCGATGATGTTCACTTTGATTTATTCTTAAACCTTAAGTAAGTTAATGTATGTATTCATGAAGTGGCAAGTGTCTTGTAGGTTGTTATTATGTGTTGAAAATGGATTAGACTAGGTGTATGTTATGGCATATATATGATAGCTTTGACCATTAGTAGCATGAGCATTTTAATGTGTTTTGGTACATAATACTTTAGTGTGGTTTTGATGAATGAAAATGGCATGTGTTGGTTGTCTTAGAGTGTGTTTATAGACTTGTAAACATGTGCTATAAATTGGTTTAGGTACGTATGTAATTGGGTGAGGAAATAACATGATTTTGGTCATTTTTGGACACATACGGCCTAAGACATGGGCTATCACACAACCGTGTGTTACACACTGGCATCCCACATTAGCATGTGCCCTGACCATGTTAGGTGCAGGGATCACACAGGTTGGCACACGGCCTGTGACACGGCCATGTGACCCAAGTCACTGAGTTACACGAGTACGTACACGGGCGTATGGGATAACCACACGACCATGTTTGGAGCCACACGGTTTGAGCTCTGTCACACGGCTTAGACACACGGTCGTGTGACCCCTTAAGGTGAAATTCTTCAGTTTTTCCTAAAATGTTTCGATTTGCTCCGATTTAGTCCCTGATTACTCAAAAGCTATTTCTAAAGCCACGTAGGCTCGATTTAAGGCCCGTGAATGCATGATTTATTCCATTTTGAATTTCTTATGTATTTATTAAATTAATTTAAAATTTGATTTCTATTAGCTATAAATGTTTCATTTTGTGCAGTAATACTCTGTAACCCTATTCTGGCGACAGAACAGGTTATGGGTGTTACAATCCACATATTTAACCTAAGTCCTTACTGGACTACTTTTATCAATTGTTTACAACTGTAGAGAGAACCTAATTAAAAATCCACTAAATTGTATACTTGGTTCTTCGGTTCTATCCATTTCTAACCAAATCATTTTTAACGTAACTAGCACAATAACTTAATGTACTTGGCATGCAATACCTTCGGCGATAACTCCAACTAGCAAAATTCTCAATACTCTTACCAAACTCCCCTTCCTTATATCTAAACAAATTTTGAGTTTAATACCTATTCAATAATCTAATGTCTGCTATGCGTCCGATTTTATACGCTAAAAAACTATTGGGCAGATAAAGTCGCGTCCCACGGATTATTCTAAGCCTACTCGCCAGAACTTAAGATCCACCAAAACTGGGTGTTACATGATGAGTTGAGATTTCATCTTCACTTTAAAGCTTCAACTCAAGTCTCTAACTATACGTTGAAAAAAATAATGCATTAAGGTTATAAAAGTTTAGTAAGTACATGAAGAATTAAACTTACCATTTAAAACAACCAATGTTAACATTTAAATACCTGAATAATAATATTCAAAGAAATTAAATAGAAAGTAACCATAGTGAATTCTTAGACCAACATTCTATAGTGCACTTACCAATTCATTAATATGACCAGTTACCAATTAAATGATTAGCTTAATTGTAAACTCAATAAAACACGTAGGATATGTGAAATAAACACTAATTCATTTGCACAAACATGCATACACTACTTTACACCAAAGTGTAAAGTTAACAAACTGCACCGAAATGCCATTGTCACTAACATCGAAGTGCGAAATCATAGAATTTCACCAAAGTGCCACTATCACTAAGATGCTTGAAAACTTCCTGATGACATGCTATTTATATCCTACTAGTTCATACTTTGTCTACATGAGCATTTATACATTAAATTCACTAGATTTACTTACCAATTAAAAATAATTTAAATTTTATATCTTTTACAAATTAGTCCTTATTAACATGAACTTTTACTATACTCTATAATTCCACTATAATATTACCGTTCATCTATTCACTAATACATCACACTTCGTTCAAATCCTTTTTATCAATATATTAGTTCACATTCTAATTTTGTACATTTTGCAATTTAGTCTGTTCTTACTACTATTTTAATATACCAAATCTATCCATTTTGTAATAGAAATCCAATTCATATTTTTACTACTCATTCATCAACATATATATCTATTATATTTACATATTCACATACAAATTAATAATATAACCATTTTAATATGACTTACACTTAGGTTAAGATAGGTAAAGTAAAATTCTTGAAGTACTTACAATCAAGTGATTGAATGAGCTCTTTCTTCTTCTTTCACTCTTTTACTACTTTTTTGCCCTTATCAAGACCTTATTGATTACCTCTCTTCTCTTTCTCTTCATTAACACACATATACAAGATTTAATATCAAAACAATAATCACATATCATTTTCATGCACTTTTAATGAAATAAACATGAAATCCTTAAAGAAACCTCATCATCCTTAATGAAATCCATAAATTCACTTTTCTTTCTCCTCCAATGTGAGCACTAGTTAACTTTACAAGAACTAAGCTTGCTATGAGGTTGCTCTATTGATTTCACTAAGAATCTACGGAACAATTTGAAGTTTTTGAGCTTGAAGTGGATGGCAATGGTGGAAAGGACTAAAATGAAAAAAAACTAAAAATTGGCTTCAAAGAGGAATGGGAGTCACACAAAGATGGAGAAAATAGAAAAAAAATGCTGATATTTCTACATCCTACTACCTAAATATCTATTTAACTTAATAAATAAAATTTATTTATCATCATTTCAAGTTTAATTGGCACAATTTTATTACTAATTTCCAACATAATCTAAAGGTTCACAACTTTCCAACAAATATAAGTTTTTATTTTATTTTAGAAAATATCATTTTACCCTTTATCAATTTCTACAATTCCATCTTTGCTTCATGACACTTTTATGGTATAGTTACGCTTTTTGTCCTTTCTCTTTCTCACTTCTCTTGAATTTAATCATTCTTATTTTTAATTCTCACACTTATGCTCCAACACTTTTCCCACTATTATGATTTAGTTGAAAACGCAAATTAATTTTTCTAAATTTAGAAGTTTTTTTAATTTCCTATGGCATCCAACCACCTTTTCTACTATCACTCGTAATTCCTATTTTATTTACTTTATAGGTTCTAACATCTGCAAATCTCGATATAATATTATTCTCTTCTTATGAGGTGTTAGGGATGTTACAAAAGTGTTGGGAGTGACCTCGCAATTTTTGAATTTTTTTTTAAAATCTAATCCTATAGATCTAAAGAGAAGACTTTACGCTTCACTTTGGTGGTTTTAGATCAATAGTCTGATGGTGGAGAAGATGTCAGATAATCACAACAACGACGGTGAGCACCGACGATCGTAGGTAAGGAGAAGAAAGGAGAAGGAAAACTAGGAAAATAGGGAGAAAGAAAAGTGTCCCTCGTCGTTCATTGATAGGAAAACACTACCGACGGTAGTTCGATAGAGGAAGCAGTGACAAGTTTAAGGGCAGCGGTTAGAGTTTCAAGGTTGGAAGGGAGAAAATGAAAAAAAAAGGAAAAAAAAAAAAGAAAAGAAAAGAAATGAGAGCATTTGATTAAATTTAGATGGAGTGACTAATTTGATATGGGAGGATCAAATTAAAAAAAATTGAGGTGAAACCTCACTTTCTTGAAAAATTCAATAGTTTGGGTCAACTTGAAATTTAATATTAAATAATAATAATAATAAATGGGATTTTGTTCAATATATATATACATTATTTTCTAGTTTTGAAAGCCAGGGGTCTCGGTTTCGAAAGCCAAACTCTTATTTTACTTTAAAATAAATATTAAAATTTGCTAAAAGACGTTCTACTCAATCCATCGACTTCTTTGAGGCGGCTTGTAATTAAGAATTTGTCAACAATATTTTCCTGAATTTCAAATCCAATTTTCATTTCGTTTTACCTACAAAAATTTCTTCCTTAAAATCCAGATTTTGAGTCCACCTACCTTTCAACTAATTAATGTTGAGCAGTCAGTTTAGGAATTTAGATTGAAGTCTTCTATTTCTTTTCTTTTTTCTCCAGAGAAGTCTTCAAATACTGAGAATGCGGTATTCTCACGGTAGGGGAAACATCATTTAAACCAGATTTTACACAATAATACTAAATCACCTCAAATTAATTAATTTGACACGTGCCAAATATTTGTATTAATTTTCATCTATTTTGAGGTGATACAAGTTTAAAAATAAAAATTAAAACAAAAAATAAAATAAAATATTAAAATATTTTTTTATAAAATTGAAGGACTAAATAAATCATTATGCCTTTTAAACAAAATCAGATTAGAATAAAAATTTATTATTTAAATCTTATTTTAAATTTAACCGAATTCAAATTTAAAAATGAAAAATAATGTCCAAAATCCGAACCATGTAGGTAGTAGTGCATACTTACATATATAGCGAATGACGTTTACAGAATTTACTCCATTATACTAAGAAGCAGTGTATGTTTCTTTTTTCTTTTTCTTTTCGGATGCCTGAGGATTTGGGGTAAGTCAGCTACGCCTTGTGGCTGTTATTGAGATAACCCAAATAAATATATTAAAGATGGCACGATGACATCTAATTATTGTATTATTGGATTTTTTTTATCAGATTCCCCTTAAGGTATTATATATATTTTTAAAAACAACAAGCAAAATAGCTTGCCTACCGATATCTTAAAATTAAACAACTAAATAACTGCGGCGTATTCAAAGATTCTGTGATGGATGAGAAACGATTGTATTCCACAGCCTCACTTTGTTTTGGTTTTTAATTATTTAATGATATTTTAATAATTTTTTATATCATTTATATTTATTTAATGATATTTTAATAATTTTTTATATCATTTATATATAATATTAGTTTTTTTTTAACTTGAATCTTAAATCTTAAACCTTAAACATTGAATCCTATGCTTTACATTTTGGTTCATAATTCGGATTTTGAATTTACGGTTCAGGGTTCAGGTTCAGAATTTGAATTTGGATTCAAGGTTCAAAGTTGAAGATTTAAGATTCAAGGGGTCGAGGTTTAAATTAAAATATTATTAAAATATCATTAAATAATTAAAAAAATATATAAAATGATACAATACCCCTATTTCATATAATTTTTTTCTGGTGATAGAGAATGACAAATAATCTTTAAGCATATTAAAAGATTTCATACAATCTTTTCTCGTAAAGTGTGAAGTAACCTTTTGACATATTAAAAGAGATGCGAGCTAGGGTGGCTAAACTGGGAAAGACTCTTGAAGCAAGGTTTTGATTCTCTACTAACAGAGTTTAGGGAGCTGTTAGCACACGATAAACAAGTAAATAACTTTGTTAGTTCTGATGCTTTTATCATTTAGGTTCTTTTGAGCCTGTTTTTTTCCCTAAAAAAAACTAAATAATTAAAATTTGGTAAAACTTCTTTAAATATATATTTTGTCTTAATTTCTCTTAAATGCATTGTATTATATTATGTTTATACACTTCTAATGTTTACTAAATATGTTTTGTTTGTCATATATTTAAAATTATATTAATTTAGTAAAATTCAAATATTCAGTGTTAGAACTCGCGCTAAGAACCATTTTTCGGAAATGTTTGACAATAATAACATGGAATAAAACGATATCCATACAAATAATAATTTATTGGATTGAGTTTGAAGTAATACAATGTAATTAATAAATATAATTATAGTATTTATATATCTTTTAAATTTTCATATAAATATACTCAACAAACTTATTTATAAAACAACCATCAATGAGTGAGTTAAAATGTAATTATAAATAAATTTTGATATACCTCTACCTCACAATAATTTCAAGATATCAAGTCAAGATAGCATAGGCAATTTGATCGGTGATGCCCAATTGTCACTAAAACAATTGTGACATCAAGTCTAATTTCATTTATGGTTTTCAACTCCCCAAGTTCATCAACCTCTAGAGCAATCTGATTCGGCCTACTCTTTATGGTATAAGATTAAATTTAGCCCGTACCTTAAATTGCACAAACGATTGAACCCAACACAAAGATCATCATTAAAGTAGGCCCACCTCAAACCTGGATCTATCTATAAAAACTCCCCTACTCTAATATAAAAGGCATGAAAGAAACATATGCAAATGCTCTGCTTGAATAACATCTGGAAAACCCCCATAGATCAAGATTAGTGGTTTTTTGCACCAACCCAATGTGCCCTGCACCCATCACAACTGCTCTTTGCACTTGTCATGGTGTAAACCATCAATATAAGTTACCTTCAAATTTTATGTTGTAACAATTGACACTATTAGTGAGAAACAAGAAAAAATTCATGGTTTGACTAGCTAAAAGTGACCCAAAAGCACGAGCCAATGAGGCGATTGTAAACATGAGGACGAATATTACCATGACCAATATGAAACCAACCTGGGAAAAAGGATGACCAATATGATGAAGAGCATTACTATGAGCATGACTATGGCCAAGAATGACATTAGAAAAAAAAAACAACAAGAAGAAGTGCAATGGGAGCACCTAAACCTTAACTAGCATGGCCAACCAAACCATCAAAAAGATCAATCAGCATCAGGAGCATCGATAGGAGCAACCATCTTAGTGTTACCAAAAATATCCTTACCAGTCAAATCTTGTGGGAAGAAAACGTTAATCACATCTACAAGAAGCAACAACCCTATTATGTAAAACAACACCATAACTGCACAACAATATAGAGAGAGCTTCAAGAACAACTCAAACTATTGTTGGAAAAGTATAACCAATAACAAAAAACTATACAACAAAATGCACAAGTTATTCATGAGCTTAAAGTAGAGCAAGGATGCCTAAAAATAATACATGTAGCACTAAGATACGAGGAAGCAACTTTTTCCACTAAAAAGTAAAAAAGAACATCCTATAAGAATAAGGAGAAGAGGTTTAAGGCATGGCTTGGAATAAGTAAGAACAATATCAGCTAACTTTGTACTCGAACAACAAATGAAAATGTTGAGGAGAGATGGATTTTTAAGGGAGTTGGCAAAGCTCGAAGAAGCTGTATTCTCACAGTATGCTCTTGACTCACTGATTATGCATGTCAAGGTAGAGTTGGTCTTAAAATTTTTCAAGTTGCCAAAGCATATCTATTACAGGTTAGAGAACCCCTAAGATTTTTTGTATTAATATAACAATTACATGAGGGACAAGGGAGCTTCGAATGCCCTGGAATCTAATATATTCCCTATAACACTGTGAAATCACCCCATAAGTTATTAGTTGGTGCTCCTGAACCAATAAATCAACAATTTTGATAAGTTAGCCCACCAATTTGGAGGTTACCATTTTGACAATCTTGTTGTTACAAAGAACCTGACTACACTATTTAAACTAAACAAGATGAAAGAGAAAGCTTGTTAGAGCATATCCAACGATTCAACATGGTTATTAAGGGAATTAAAGGCTTGATTGATGATTGGGCAATTCAATCCTTTAAAATTAGGGTAATCTATGAGCACTTGAAATATGCATTAATAAAGCATCCTCTTGATACATTATATTCTTTATATGAAAAGATGTACCACTACACCAACACTAAGGATCTACATGCATCTAATCATACGCCCATAAACCCTAATCGAGATAGAAACCAGAAAATAATGGCAAGAAGAATTAAGGCATTTAAAAAGACCTACACAAATGACCAACAAAGGAACCATAGCTAAAAAGTTAACATGATGAGGCAACTGTCTTATGGAGACTCAAGAATCAAGAAAAAGTCTTCATGATAAAATGATGATCTTAAAAGGATAAGTGTGCTTTCGTATCACCAATTTCAATGAGACACACCCTTGAATGAATCTTAAGCACACATCCTAAGCTAGGTTGGTAAGGAAGGGGTGTTGAGGGCTCTAATGCCATGAAGCCTTTGCCTACTTAATGGAAACAAAGAGAAACATGTAGATACCATAAGAAAGTTATATCATAAAGAGTTTCATACATTTTCCCTTAGTTGTTAGGTAATCATTCCACTTTTTACAGTTGGCCTTGAAATGCCCTTTCTTGTTTCAGAAGAAACATTTAGGCTTAGATAAGTCTTTAGGCCTATTAGTTCTCTTCCTTTCCACTTTTTGTGGTCCAGAGGACTTACCATTGTTTCTTAGCATGTTTTCCCTTCCCTTTAGAAGAAGAAGCAACCGTTAAGTTTGCTTTTACTTTTTGGATCTGTTGACCAACATTCAACATCAATTCATAGGATTGTAATTCTTTTTTGAGTTGTGTAAGTGTCAGATTGTTGTTTCCAAAGTTATATATAGCCTTAAAACCTGCAAAGTCCTTGGACAAGCTTTTGAACACCATTTCAATTTGTATGTTTTGGTCTAGATTGGCCTCATTATCCATGGTCTTTGACCGGAGTATTAGGTTTCTATTGGGTATTCATCAAACTAGTTATAGCCTATTGTCGAGCCAAGGCAACTTGGCTTCTGAAGATGTCCTCTGGTTTGTCTAGTTTCTATATCTTTAGTTGCAATATTCCCACTCTAGACATTAATACGTCCAGAGGTGGTCAAGTTGTTGGCGCCATTGTCAGGGATTGTGACAGTGATAATTGTTATTGAATCGATTACTTGTAAATAATATTGGTCGAAAGATGAACGAGTTAGATAGTGTACTAATTTTTATATTTATTAATTGTGTTATTTTCTCAATTTTTATTTGCCTTTTTTATTAGAAAATTTAATTATGGAAAATTTTGATTACAGGTGTAACACCCTTAACCCGTCTCCGTCATCGGATTAGGGTTACAGAGCATTACCACTCAAACGAAAATCATTTAACATTATAATATAAAATAAATTAAATACAATGTAAATTAATCAATCATCTGTATTTTGTTCCTAAATCGAGCCTTTGAGACCCTAAAATAGCTTAAAAGCAATTCGAGACTAAATTGAAACAAAGTAGAAGTTTTAAGAAAAAGTTAGAAAAATTGGAAAACAGGGGTCACACGGCTGTTTAACATTTGAACAAAAGGGACACACAGTTGTGTCCTAGCCCGTGACCTCACCCGTGTAACTCACTAAGTTGCCATAGATGCCTATGTGCCAGGTTGTGTGCTAGGCCGTGTAACTCTCTGAGTTGCCACACACTCACTGAGTTGAAACACTAAGAAAATTCAAATGACACACGGCCGTGTGACAGCCCAGGTCCTAGGCCATGTGAACCCTAATTTTACCTAAAAATCAAGCCATTTCAAGTTCAATTCATGCATAACTAACCATTCCATTTGGGCACACATTTAAGGGTTTAAACATCATTCAAACATCATAATCATGCCATTTCAAACAGCCTAATTCATCTAACCAATATGCCATTCAAAGGCACTATTATATATCAAAACATCATTTACCAAAACAAGTCAATATTTTATATTCTCAAGCATAACAACCTAGTTCAATTAACTACCATACATGACCATTTGCAAGTCATCAAAACATACCAAAAGAACCTTATTTACAAGCACTTAAAAGTGACCAATATGACCTATCTTGGTAAGGCGTTAAAGTGCACCAAACCAACATAACTTTAAAAGCTTAAACATACCAAAACATACATTGCAAAGATCCGATACATGCCATTATTAACCTTGGCCAAATACTCAAAAACTACTAAAATGGTTGTTGGATAGTGTGATATGTCTCCGACGAACTTCCAACTGATCAAGCTTCCGAGGATCTAAAAAAAAAAAAAGAAAGTAACTATGTAAGCAACGAATGCTTAGTAAGCTCGTACGAACTTAAACATAACTTACTATTTCATTTATACAATTCATAGATTAAGCATAAATCATTACCAATGTTATAAGCTTAGTATAAACCTATTCAACATCATCAAACTCACAAGTTAGTACACTTGTTCATCATATAAATTAAATCAACCATAAGATATGTAAATTTCCATATGTAAATACATCATTTAACTCATAAATCTTTTCATAAGATCATGATTCATTCCATTTATATACTTACCATTTCATTTTCTTTTCTTACCCGTTGAACCATCTAGAATTACATCAAATACTCAGGAATGCTCACACATAGTGCTCCTTACCATATAATCATAACCTTTCATTTAGATTAATGGTCACACGAGCTATGAAATGGGTCTACTCACACAAGCTGTGGAGAATCTGCAACAAATGAAGGACCTCAACCATGGATAGGACATTCAAAACTAGCACTCGAAACATGAAATCCCTAATAACATGTCAAATCCCTAATGACATGTCATTTGTATCCTATTAAGGTTCAACCGGGACTCATTATCTGTCAATTCATCATAACATGGATATATAGATAGATAGATTCATTTATACAACATAGTAAATAGTCAACTTAGCTAACATTAAAACGATTATAATTCATACGAACTTACCTTGACAACTAGGGCGTAAAAGTAAAGTTGAACTAATTCGAAGCTTTAGCTTTTCCTTGATTTAAGTCTGATTGGGGTTTATCTTCATCTAAATAAATAATTTCATTCAATTAAGTACTTCTAGAATTAAATTTAATCCATAATTCATATTTATGGAAAATTACAAAATTAACCCAAATACTTTGACTTTTCACAATTTACTCATTAAATTCATAACTTGAATATAACTCATTTTAGCATAAATCCAACTTAACCAATGTTACAAGGGACCTTGAAAAACCCATAATTACCAAAAATTCACAATAAAACCAATAGATTTACACTTTTAACAATTTAATCCCTATTTCCAAAATTTATAAAAAATCACTTCGCAAAACATGTTTATTTTACAACAAAGATAAATAATTCATCAACTAACATCAAAAAACATTCAAAAAAATCCATAACAAGTCCCTCAACATTTAAAAATTTTGCAAATTAATTCCTGGGCTAGCTATATTAAGCTAAAACAAACTCAAAAACATAAAAATCATTAAAAACAAGGCTTGAAAACTTACCATGCATGAAAAATACTCCTTGATTGAAAGCTTCTCCTCTTTTAAAAATGGATATTCAATTTTAAGGTTAGAAAAATAGTGAAGATAATGTTTTAATTCATCTTATTTTAACAACCTTTACTTGTTTTGATTAATTACAAATTTAACCTTTTATTTCATTAAAACTACCACAAAACCTTTCCATAAACATCCATTAAGACTTTAATTGGTATAATTACCATATTAGTCCATTACTTTAAGATTTCATAGCTATTGGACCCCTTTAACTAATAGAACTTAACTTTTACACCTTTTACGGTTTAGTCCTTTTTACTTAATTAACTATTTAACCTTCAAAATTTATTAATGGAATTTTAATATGACCTTAATATAATCTCATAGACCTATAATAAATATTAAAATAATAACTCACTCGTCAGAATTGTGGTCTTAAAACCACTGTCGAAACTTTTTTTTTAAAGGAGTTTATTTTGAAAACGAGAGTCGCCACCAACCTTTTTAGGTGTGATCGGATCACCTTATAAAACATTTTGGTCTACGAAATTGTAAGAAAACAGGTTCGGGAGTCGGTTACGTACGAGGAAGGATCAGCACCCTCACAACGCCCAAAATTGGTATCAAATTGAATAGTTTTCTGTCTTAATGTCAAAAGTTTGAAGGAATTTAGAAATAAGATCCGTTTTTAAAACTGTAATAATTTGAGTTGAAAATCAAGATTCCTTTGCTCCAAAAGAGTACAAACATCACATCCAGCATGATTAGACACGATATTTTTAAACTTTCGTAACTGAAATCATCTCGTGATTTACGAAATCTATTTAGAAGGATATTTTTAGACATTAAGACAAACGGGAAATCGCAACCCAGCATGTTAGGGCACTACTTCCCGAATTCCTAAATGCCAAAAACATTGCCTCATTTTTAAATTTTTTTTGGATTAAATGAAATATATATTTTTTATAACAATGATGCATTTAACATATTGCAAGATATCAATACTAAACAATATAAACTATATGATACATACTTTAACATTTCGTGCAAATATAATATAGAAAATGATGAATAATGACATAAATTATATAATATTCATTAACATTTCATGCAAATATAACTTAAAATAACAACATAAATAATCAATTCTCATGCAAATATATATATAAACAATAAATAACATAAAAATACAAATAATTTATGAGATAAAATTAACATACTAAAACAATACTAAATAAAAAATACGAAAATGAATCAACACATTATCAATATATGTAAAATAAGTCAAAAATAAAGATGAAAACTAAATACCGTTAAAAATAAATAAGGTATTAAAAATATTTAAAACAATATGTAAATACTAAAGGAAAATTTTTATTAAAAAATGGTTGATTAATTAATAAAAAAATGATATAATAATTTAATATATATATTTTATAAAAATAATATTATATAATAGGAACAAAACTTTATAGTAAACTTTAAAGTATTACATAATATATTAAATATTTAATATTGATACATGTATTATTTAATAATAGTTTACAAATTTTTTAAATTATACATAATAATAAATAATAAATAATTATATAATATATAATAAAAATAATATATATAATAAAACGAAATATATAGATCAAAATATATAATAAAATGTAAATAATATAATAAATAATACATAAGTAAAAATAATATATATATAATAAATTACATAATGTTTATAGTAAAAATAAATAATATATAAAATATTTAAAATGAATAAATTTAAAATATATATATAAAGATTAAAATTGAATTTAAATAAAACTCTAGGGTTAATTTTAAAATAATAAAATGAATTTTGGACCCAATTGAAACACGCGCTTAAAACTGAGGGACTCACTGGGTAATTTTACCCTAATCCAAAAACGAAGTCGTTCTCGAAACAGGGCTTATAATAGCAACTAGGACTAAATTGAAACAAAAATAAAAGGTCAGGGCCAAATTAAAATAAAAATAAGGTGAAATTATAATTATTAAAAATGCGGAAGGATCCATTGGGCAATTAGCCCCTTTCTACCAAAAACGCGCGGATCCTTCACTTAAACGGCGTCGTTTTAGTGCTTATTAGACTAAACAAAAATGACATCATTTTTATAATACTATTTAAGTCAGATTTTGGCCCAAAATTCATTTTTAAAAGTTGTTTTTAAAAAAAAAAAAACTTGAAATCCTCTTAAAGAGGAGAAGAGAAGAGTCGTCCGAGCTCCGGCCTCCGGTCACCAGACTGTACGCCCCCACGCGCCACACGCGCCGCCGTACACGGCAGTTGGAAGGTCAAAAGCCTTCATTTTTCCAGGCGAATCACAGGTAATCCTTTCCCTTTTTCAAATACTAACAGTTTTTTTTTTGTAAAAAACGGTTCACAAGCGTTTAACGAAAGAAATAAACTAAAAGGAACGAAATATGTAACTAAATCACCTTTTTCAAAAATAAACTGCTCTTATTTCTTTCTTCTCTGTAGATATGCGTGTATATATTTGTATATATGTAAAAATCCCCCGATTACAGTGAAATACATTTGGCTTTTATAGCCCCTGTTTTTCTAAGTACAAATTTGATGTATTCTTCTGTTCGATTCCTTGCCATATTTGTTGTGTATCTATTTCCCTTTTTTGCTGGTGACGACGAGAAGACCAACGATGATCGGGCGCTAATGATGGCGCACTGGCGCGCCGATTGTGGCGCAAGATGAGGGGTCGCTGACTACGGCGTGACGATTGGGATCGTGCTTGCGGCGCGAATGTTTCTGGAGACCCTAGGGTTTCCTGATTCAGTTTAGGCATTTGGGCCTTCCTGGGCCTCGCTGATTTGGGTCTAGTTTGGGTATTTGGGCTAAGGGTTTTAGGTGTAATGAAATTCAAATGTGGGCTACCGGTGTAATTTGTAAATGGGCTGTAAGTAGTGCTCTAATTAGGTTATGTACATCGGCTATCAATTTGGACTATAAAAGGACTTTTATTATTATTTTTTATTTGTTTTTTATTTTACGGGCCGGGCAAATTTGGGTTATTACAGCTACCCTTCTTTGCTCATTGTTGTGTAACAGGAATAGAGCAAAGACTATAAAAGGACCAAATTTGCCCGATCTTATCAGATCCTGACTGCCTGGTCTTCAATTTGCTCATTGCAAACTCAGAGACGCCATGTCAGTATCTTTGATCTACTCCTCATCAAATACAAAGACACCAAATCTGCTATCTTCGATCTGCTTTGATGTAAACACATGAATGTCAGATCTGCTATCCTCGATCTGCTCCCCGTCTAATATAGAGACGCCAGATCTGTCATCTTTGATTTGCTTCGATGTAAAACATGAATGTCAGATCTGCTATCTTCGATCTGCTCCCCGTCTAATACAGAGACGCCAGATCTGTCATCTTCGATCTTCTTCGATGTAAACACACGAATATCTTATCTGCTATCTTCGATCTGCTCCCCTCTAATACAAAGACGCCAAATCTGTCATCTTCGATCTGCTTCGATGTAAACACACGAATATCAGATCTGCTATCTTCGATCTGCTCCCCATGTAATACAGAGACTCCAGATCTGTCATCTTCAATCTGCTTCGATGTAAACACATGAACGTCAGATCTGCTATCTTCGATCTGCTCCTCGTCTAATACAGAGACGCCAAATCTGTCATCTTCGATCTGCTTCGATGTAAACACACGAATGTCAGATCTGCTATCTTCGATCTACTCCCGCTTAATACAGAGATGCCAAATTTGCTTCTTCGATTTGTTCCCTGTTAATACAGAGATGCCAAATCTACTATCTACATTGTCCCTTAAAGGACATAACCTGTAGAATGCATATGTGTTTATGCCTAATGAATAGGATGCCATGATCAAAATGAGTCAAACGCTCCTAATTAGACATATTATGATGTAAAATGTTATGAAAATGACTCCTGTTTCGGACGTCTTTACTCATTCTTCCATCAAAGTTTCATCATTATTTTACTCAAAGTATCAATCATACTCTGCTCGTATTGTACCTTTCTTCGAATGTTATGACCTGCCAGAGATGATCCTCTCCTAGGATTGAATCATTTGAATTGTCCAATCATCCTTTGGACTGAAGAAGAAATTTTAACGAGTACCTTCAAACTTCACTCATGGGAATCCCTCAAGCAATTGATCTGTTTTAGTTTCTCGTATTATCTAAAGATTTCCAAAGTAATATGCAAAACTTCGTTTGTAAAAATATTTAGTTCATCAATCATTATTTCAATGCAACACATTTTATGAATAATGGAAGTTGAATAATTTGATCTTGAGAATAGTTAGATACAAAAAGGAAATTAATCTGAAAACATATCCTTGAAAAGAAAAAGAATCCAAAGATAGTAAACAGGACAAAAATTAGATGCCCTACACATCACAACTTGGGCTTCTGTATACAAACTCCATGAAGACTGTTTTGAGTTTAACATGTGTTTAGAAGATCCAAAGCACTTTATTGATGCCCCGGTATGTAACACACTCCACTTCTTATTAAATTCGGTATAGCAAGGTCACTGCATGCTTTTCAAAATTTGAGCTGCCCTTTCGAGTCTTCAGCTCAAAAACCCTTTTGGTCTCAAGGCGTCCTTTGTGGGTTTTCACCTTGGCCTCTCCTTTTTTTTATTTTTTTAGAAGTCTCAAAGCACCCTTTGTGGGTTTTCACTTTGGATTCCCTTCTTTTTAGACAAAGTACTTCTTGGCTGAGTCTAAATTCACTAGACTGAGTAAACTCTTCCCATCCATTTCTATCAAAATCAGAGTACCACCAGAGAAAGCCTTCTTCACAATATATGGCCCTTCCCAATTCGGCATCCATTTTCCTCTAAAGTCCTTTTGTACGGGAAAAATCTTTTTCAGTACAAGGTCTCCTTCGTGAAATTCTCTTGGACGAACTTTCTTATCATAAGCTCGCATCATTCACTTCTGATACATCTGACCATGCCGAATTGCCCTTAGCCTCTTTCCTTCAATCAAATTCAATTGATCATACCGCGATTGAATCCATTCTGCTTCATCCAGCTTTATCTCTAACAAAATTCGAAGAGAAGGTATTTCCACTTCAATGGGTAACACTGCCTCCATCCCATAAACCAACGGGAAATTGCCCCAGTAGAGGTTCTGACGGATGTTCGATAGGCAAAGAGTGCAAATGGTAATTTCTCATGCCAAATCTCTGTAGGTCT
Organism: Gossypium anomalum; assembly: GCA_025698475.1. NCBI lineage: Eukaryota > Viridiplantae > Streptophyta > Magnoliopsida > Malvales > Malvaceae > Gossypium > Gossypium anomalum. The sequence continues at coordinate 18,160,214 of CM046961.1, forward strand.
CAGTCATTTTCCCCACTATCTTCTTTTGTTGGCAGCTTCCACTGCCCCATTCATTTTTGGGCGATATGGAGATGAATTATGATGTTTGATCTTAAATTGGCTGCAAACTTCCGCAATCATTCTGTTATTCAAGTTCAATGCATTATCCGATATAATCCTCTCAGGCATTTCATACCGACAAATAATCTCTTTTTTCAAGAATCGACTTACTGTCGACTTGGTAACACTAGCGTATGAAGCTGCCTCTACCCATTTAGTGAAATAGTCGATGACCACAAAAATGAAACGATGCCCATTCAAAACTTTTGGTGATATTGGCCCAATGACATCCATGCCCCACATGGAAAAGGGCCATGGAGAAGTCATAACATGTAAGGGTGAAGGTGGTACATGAATCTTGTCCCCATATATCTGGCATTTATGACATTTCTTGGCATAGCTGATACAATCTCCTTCTTTAATGACCAATAGTATCCAAACCTCATGATTTGCCTTGCCATTGTAAAGCCATTAGCATGTGTCCCACAAACACCTTCATGTACTTCTTCCAAGATTTGTCTAGCTTCCACAGCATCGACGCATCTCAAAAGTACCTGATCTTTCCTTTTTTTATAAAGGATGTCCCCATCTAGTACATATTCGAAGGCTAACCTCCTAAAAGTTCTTTTGTCATTCTCAGTTGCCTGCTCAGGATATTCACGATTTCTCACATACCGTAATATATCTTGATACCAAGGATGGTTATCCTTTTCCTCTTCTTCGATGTTACAACAATGAGCTGAAACCTCAGAAGTACTCATCTGAATTGGTCTCACATCCTCTTTTTTATTTACTTTAATCATGGAAGCCAGTGTTGCTAAAGCATCTGCCATCTGATTTTTGTCTCGTGAAAGATAATTGAAGGTGATGTTATCAAACTCCTCAAGTAACTCTAAAACTATCTTTCGATAATTAATCAACTTGGGGTCCCTTGTCTCCCATTCACCCCTAAGCTGATAAATTACCAACATAGAGTCCCCATATACTTCTAGGGTTCTAATTTTTCGCTCTTTGGCTGCTCGATTTCCCATGATGCATGCTTCATACTCGACCATATTGTTCGTGCAGTCAAAATCCAACTTGCATGTAAATGGATAATGATTACCATTAGGGGATACCAAGACTGCCCCAATTCCATTTCCTACTGCATTGGACGCGCCGTCAAAGTTCAGGTTTCATGGATATTCTTCAGTAGTTGCTACATACATTAACTCCTCATTAGGGAAATCAAAGCTCAATGGCTTATAATCTTCTAGAGCTCTGCTAGCCAGAAATTCTGCTATTGCGCTTCCTTTTATAACTTTTTGACTCACATAGACTATATCAAATTCTAAAAGCAGTACTTGCCACCTTGCCATTCTTCTATTTAGAGTTGTTGACTCCATCATGTACTTTAATGGATCAAGTTTCGAAATTATCCATGTCGTATAATATAGCATATATTGCCTCAACCTTCGAGTCGTCTAGATCAAAGCACAACACAACTTCTCAATTGGTGAATATCTCATTTCACACTCAGTGAATTTCTTACTGAGGTAATATATCGCCTTTTCTTTTCTTCCTGACTCGTCGTGTTGACTAAGCACACATCCCATAGAATTACTAAACACTGATAAGTACAGAATTAATGGTCTATCTGGACTGGGTGGGGATAATACTGGAGCGTTTAACAAGTATTGCTTGACTTTATCAAAGGCTTTTTGACATTCCTCATCCCAAGTACCTTGGTTGTGTTTTCTAAGGAGGCGAAATATAGGATCACATTTCTCAGTTAATTGCGAAATAAACAGAGCGATATAATTCAACCTCCCAAGAAAACCTCGAACTTCCTTTTGAGTACGTGGTGGAGGTAATTCTCGTATGGCTCTAACTTTGTCTGAGTCAACCTCTATTCCCTTTTCGCTGACCACAAAGCCCAATAATTTCCCCGTCTTAGCTCCGAAGGTGCACTTTGCCAGATTAAGCTTCAACTAAAACTTCCTCAATCTCAGGAACAACTTCCTCAAAACTTCAATATGCTCTTTCTCTGTTCGAGATTTGGCAATCATATCATCAACATACACCTCAATCTCCTTGTGCATCATATCATGGAATAAGGTCACCATAGCCCTTTGGTATGTTGCTCTCAGATTCTTCAAATTTCAAAGGGCATTACCTTGTAACAAAAGGTGCCCCACAATGTTATGAAGGTGGTTTTATCCATGTCCTCAGGATGTATCTTTATCTGATTGTACCCTGAGAAACCATCCATAAAGGAGAACAACGAATATCCCGCTGTATTGTCCACCAAAGTGTCGATGTGCAATAAAGGAAAATTATCCTTCGGGCTAGCTTTGTTCAAATCTCTGTAATCAACACACATTCGTACCTTCCCATCCTTCTTAGGGACAGGACAATGTTAGCTACCCATTCTGAGTACTTAACTTCTTATAGGAATCCAGCATCAAACTGCTTCTTGACTTCCTCTTTTATTTTCAGCACAATATCAGGCCTCATCCTTTGCAATTTTTGTTGAACTGGCTTCCAATCCTGTCTTATGGGAAGACGATGTACCACGATATCAGTATTCAATCCTGGCATATCCTGATATGACCATGCAAAGATATCTTTGAATTTACGTAGCAGCTCAACAAGATCTTGTCTCGTTTCCTTAGCAATATGCGTCTCAATTTTTACCTCTTTCCCTTCCTCCAAGGCTATATTCTCTATTGCCCCTTTCTCTTGGGGTAGGATTTGTTTCTCCTCTTGTTTCACCATTCTCAATAGATCTGGAGACACATCACAATCCCTGTCATCTTCAAAATCCTAAAGTTCTTCTAAACACATGTCTTGCTCAAAAGAGAATCCAGGATTTGTAGTATCAGTGCTCATGTCATTGATATCTAGGGACCTGCGGGGTGCGAAAAAATGTAGAAAGAATGAATGAATTTTAAGAATGTTTATTTATGGGTTATGAATGAAATGAAAAAAATGTGAAAGAATTTAAAAAAAGGTCAAAAGAATATTAATCGGGATACAAGAATATTCACTCGAATTGATAACACAAGTTGTGTTTTATTAAAATGCAAATATCCGAACATGAGCCTTTTTACAAATGAAATCTTATTACTCCTAGGCTCTAGAGCAACAAGAGTGTTCGGAAAATTACTCTAAAAAATCTTTAAAAACTACAGAAAGTTCTTTTGCAATCCAATTGTTTAAAGAGCTTCCCGGTTTGTAAGGGCGAATGCCTTCAAAGTTTCTTCGTTCAGACTCTTCATTATATACAGCATTGATGTGATAACTTCTTTTTTCGAGCAACCCTCTCTTAGGGTGAATTATCCCTCATAATATAAAGGTTTGGGATATATGAAGGAACGTCATCAATTCCCACTCTACTTCTCTTCCACTTAAACGCGCCCTTCTTCTTTCTTGACGCTTCTCTATTTCCTTCCTCATCTGCTTGTGATCTGGCCTGAAACCCAAGCCAAAACGGTCTCTCCTCTCCTTTAATTTTGGAACTTGAATCCCTCCTTAAAGATATCTTCCCAATCCTTTTCCTGGCAAGGCTCCTTTCCCCACTGTCATCTGCAAACCCATTCTTATGGTTCTGGATATCCTAGGCACCGGCAGCTCATTCCCCTCTGAAATAAATGTTGCATTAACGAATTCTAAGGAATGAAAAGAACACTCAACAGCCTCTTCGTTCGCCTCTACATAAGGTGCATTACTGGTGACTGCTGCTATGATGTCTTCCTCCGCATTTATGGTGATCAGCTGCCCGTCTATTACTAACTTTAATTTCTGATGCAAAGATGAGAGCACCGCTCCTGCCGAATGTATCCAAGGCCTCCCCAACAGGCAATTGTAAGAGGGCTTGATGTCCATCACTAGAAAGTCTACCTCATACATGTTTGGCCCAATCATCAAAGGAATATCAATTCTTCCTATGACCTTTCTCTCCGTGCCATCGAATGCTCTCACTACATTATGGCATGTTTTCATGTGAGAACTGTCTATGGGTAATCTATTCAATGTGGACAATGATAGGACATTTAAGGATGACCCATATCAATAAGCACACTCGGCAATGTATATCCTTTGCACCGAGTGGTGATGTGCAAAGCCTTAGCTGATCCTATGCCACCAGGTGGTATTTCATCATCATTAAAATAAATGAAATTGTAAGCACTTATGTTACTAACCAATCGATCCAACTTGTTGACGGATATATCATCAGTAACATAAGTCTCGTTGAGCAACTTCATTGACGCCTCACGATGTACCTCTGAACTCAAAAGCAAAGCCAATACTGATATACGAGCTGGTTGTTTGCACAATTGCTCAACCACGTTGTACTCACTATGTTTCAAGAATTTTAGAAACTCTCTAGCTTATTATTCCTTTACTAGCTCATTAACAAGTACCTCAGCCCTAATCTCCTTCTCAACGTCAAAGGCTTTCACTTTCGTAGGCTCAACTCTGATGCCTTTTGCATCATAATGCTTCCCACTACGTGTGTGGAATCCTTCAACTTGAGCCTTCTTAGAAGTATTAGCTATATCTTCTCTCTCTAGTATTGTCTCATTACAGTCATAATTCTAGGGTACCCTCTTGTTATCCTTATAAGGAAAGGAAACGGGTTTGTGAATAATGACGTTCGACGCTGCTGGTGTCTCAACTTCATTATTCCTTGGTATAGAAATAATGATCCTTGGCCGATTGATTCTTTGATTCTTTGGTTCACCTTCCAACACGCATATATGTCTCTCATCTGAGCCAGCTTCATAAAATTCAAGCTCCTTATTATCCATAAGGCTTTGTACCAAAGCCTTAAACTCGTCACATTCCTGGATCTCGTGTCCCTCTTTTGCATGGAACTCGCAATAGTCCCTCGTTCCTTTATTTCCTTCTTCAGAGATTATCATATCTCCTCTCGTCATTTCTTCCCAGATTACTTTCATCGGCATTTTTACCTCGACCTCGTCCTCTTTAATCCTTCTCATACTAGTTTCCCCAATTGCGTTTACCCCTTGATCACCATGGTTTGGCAACGAGTTCTCTGTACTAGGGGTGTCGTCAAATTTTATGACCCCCATCTTGATAAGTCTTTCCACTATTTTTTTAAAGCCAGTGCAATTTTCGATTGAATGCCCCGATATCCCTGCATGGTATTCACATTTGTCGTTTGCATCTTACCATTTGGGATATGAGGGTTGCAGTGGTTTCAAATGAAAAGGAGCTATTGCATGCGCATTAAATAAACTTTGATAAAGCTCCCGATAACTCACTGAGATAGGCGTAAATGAGACCTTTTTAGAATTTTGTCTCGTACCAGATCCCTGCTCTTGGGAATCCTGTTGCCCAACTGTAGCTGCTCTGGGCTGACTAACCGTAATCACTTTTGAATTATAACTACTCGTATTGTTTACCTCATTATCTTTCCTTCTTGGGGCCAATCTTTTAGCAGTTTCCCCCTCTATCTTGCCACCCCTTATGGCGTTCTCAATCATTTCTCCTGCCATAACTATATCAGCAAAGCTCTTGGTGGTACTTCCAATCTATGAGTAATGAATAGGGCCTTCAAGGTGTTAATGAACAGCATGGTAGTTTCTTTCTCCAAGAGCGGTGGTTGAATTGCATGGCAACCTTCCTCCACCTCTGTGCATGTTGCCTAAAGCTCTCATTAGGCTTCTTTTCCATGTTCTGCAAAGTGATTCTATTAGGAGTCATGTCAGTCACATGATTATATTACTGCATAAAAGCTTGCGCTAAGTCTCTCCAAGAACCGATCCTTGCGTGACTTAATTGATTGTACCACTCAGCCGCTGCCCCAACCAAACTGCCTGAAAATAATGGATCAATAATTGATCATTGTTTACATAGCCAGTCATCCGCCTACAGAACATGGTGATATGGGCTTCAAGGCAAGTAGTCCCATTGTACTTCTCAAATTCTGACATCTTGAACTTATGAGGAAGCACCAAATCTGGGACCAAACTTAAGTCCTTGGCATCAATTCCCTGACGATTATCAGCGTTTTCTAATGCCTTAAATTTCTCCTCTAACCATCTGTAACGTTCCTCTAATTGCCTTGATGATTCGAGTCTTATCTCTTCCCTCTCAGCTACATCTAAATCAGGGATGACTGGATTGGTAGGGTTATCTCCCGGGCTGGATCCTGAGCCAGTTTGAAAGTTCATGGGTATTCCAGCATCGACTTGCCCATGTTGAGGTCTTATTGTGATGGATGGCCTTCGGGGATATGCCTCAGGTTGAGTTTGTACATGGGGTGGAGTAAAACCCGGAGGATGATCCTCATTATCCTCTTTAGTGATAGTCATAGGGGTCTTTCCTTTATCTGTTGCCCCTTTCAGCAGCTGAGCTATTTCAGCCATCATATTCTTTTGGGCCTCCAACATCTGATCTTTCATCTCACGTTGGATTTTTGCCAATTGTTCCTGCAATTGCTCTTGCATTTCTTTCTGGATCTGCTCAAGTCTTTGATCCATATTCTTTGTCTTGGTGCGTGTACCGTAAGGATGTGTTGCTTCCAGGTTTTCTCTTTCTCTCTCTCTCTCTCTATCTGTTAATTTTAACTTAATTAGGGTCTTTCTATAAATTGGAATGCATATGATGCGATGAGATGTAAGTGCATGAATACAAAAAGATATCGATTCTGATTCGGTTTCTTTTAGAAAACGTTATTTTAGAAACAAAAATCTTCACACAAAATGGATTACAAATACGCTTTCACCCTTAGGCCCAGAGTTTTAACCCTATCCAATAACAAAGCTAACTCTCGTCCTCTATCTGACACTAGCTCATACTTCGCACTTAATACATTAGCTTGCGCTGCTAGGTCTTGCAAATGATCAGCAACTTCTCGAATCTGGACTATGGCTTCTCCCATGAGGTAGTCCCTATCTCTGACTTGATCCTGAAAATGATGAAGCTCTCCCTTCCAATGTCCTTCTCTTGCCTCAAGTTGCTCAATCCGAAGTTCACAGTTCTGCAATGCTGCTTCCAACCCTTCAATATTGTGCTTCATTTCTTCGATCTTGTTCAAACTTGCCTTTAACTCGACCGTAGAGTTACGACTCCGGTAATGATGAATAGATCGTCCGAGCTCAGTCACCTTAGCTTTTAATCCTTGATTCTCCTTCTCTAGGGCCTGATTCTGCGCCTGCATCTCTTGAAACTTCTTCTCCCAATACTCGGCTTTGGCTCTTTTTTCTTGAACCTCTTGTTGCCACTGCTCTGAAGACTTCCCCAATCTAGCTCTCTTCATTGATAGTTGTATCCTCTTATATTGCGTCTTCAAGTCATCTCGGTATTCCTCAATCTTCCTCTTTTCTTTCCTCACTTTTTCGACCTCAATTTTCTGAATGTCGACATCTAAGCTTAGATATATCTTCTCTTCTTCTAGTTTCTCTATCCTTTTCCCGAGCTCCAAACTCTTTCTTTTGAACTCTTGCTTTATGACTTCTAACTCTGATGGAACCACTTGTAAATTCTCCTCTATTGATCGAGTAGCCCCTAAACTCGACCTAGGGATATTATCATTGATCCTCTTGCTAAACCACCCTTTGTATCCAAGGGTTGTCGTTGGACCTTCAGTCAGAATCTTCACATAGCAAATCTTCTTCCAAGCCTCGAAAATCTCTCGCATCTTTTTCTTATAATGATCCCCCTTATATGAGAAATTACTCTGAGCTAGCCCCTATGTTGCCGGTATAAACTGCCCCGCTTTGTATTACCTTAGGACGAGTAATGGCGCATAACCAACAACTCCCAAAATTCCAGGAATAGGTACCCAATCAAAGCTTCCACAACGATAAAGGACTTCATTAGGAGCCATCCAATGAGCTTTTTACACAACATTCTCCTCTCAGAGATTCTGAAGTATTTCCATCCACCTTTCCTCTGTAATGTCGTCCCTCTTTGGCGTAGCTGCTGCTTTCTTTAAGGGAGAATAATCCTCAAAGAACACTCAGCAAGGAACCTCATCAACCTTCCAAAAGTGACTATGAAACCATACTAACAACAACTGTGTGCATCCAATGAATCTACCTTCACCAGCTTTCCAACATGCACTCAAGGATCTAAACGTCTCGGTTAGAATTGCAGGCACAGGTGTGTTCTGTTTACCAAGTCTATCGAATAAATCCACAACCGCTTCATCTATTTGCCCCATAGCTTTAGGGAAAATCACCAAACCATAAATACTTAAGGCCAAGACATCAACCCTCTTTTTCACATCTAGGTGCGCCAATATCAGATCCCTCAAACTTGCCCACGGAATGTATTTACCATCACCCTTTTGTTGGATTCGAGCTGCAGCCCACTGTTCACTCATCCCTGTGATCATCATTAATTTCTTCACGAAAGTTGGGAGATTAGCAGCCCTAACATAAGCTTTGTTACCTTGAATTTTTGGACAGCGAAGCAAGGTCGTATACTCCTCCAAAGTAGGTACTAAATCTACCTCTCCAAATGTAAAACAACTATAAGCAGGGTTCCAAAACTGTACCATAGCTCGAAACAGACCTTGATGTCTAGTAAATCCATAATTCTGGTAGAACAGCTGCTTAGCCTCGTCATCTCATTGGGCCCAAATGTCCTTCAACTCCTGAAACTCATTCTGTGTCGAACTAATACGAGTGAAGTCCCACAACTCTGATGTATACCATTCGGTGACACTATCTCCCTTCTTTAACTGGGTTTTCTCCGACCACGCACAAACAGAAGCGTTGTCCTCCACTTTATCAAGATATTCGTTCCTCATTACAAAACTTTCAAATCTAGAAATCGAACCGTGAATCGATACCTTTAATGTTGAGTGACATGCAATGATAGCAAAATAGAAATAAGTCAGTATCATATATAAAAGGTATAATAAACAAGCACTTATAAGGGTGGCTTATTAAAGGCTATCACTATATTCCCTAGGGTAAGCGCTTAAAGTTCACTATATGTGTTTTAGTTCTAAAGTGAGGGTACCCGAACCAGCAGATTCCTCGATCCTCACCCATTATAGGCTTATATGGACCAAGTTCGGTTTAGGGGGACACATTTCCCTATGGCCATGCGGAGATGAAAATCTCAAGAAGACATAGGTACGGATGTATCCCTGAAGCAATCCACTAGCCCATGCGGAGGTGAAAACCTCATGAAAGTGTAGCTTCTCACTTCCACTTAAAGGTGCGACCACAGCGGTCATGTAAATGCAATGTGTGAGGAAACAAGATAACAAACATATGCAGCAAACATATGTAAAAAGTTCAATATTTTTAAAATTTTCCAAACTTCCGACATTAAGACAGAAAATAATCAATTTCTTGGCTTGATTCTCTTATTGTCCCCAGTGGAGTCGTCAAGCTATCGAAACCTTTTTTTGAAAGGAGTTTATTTTGAAAACGGGAGTCGCCACCAACTTTTTTAGGTGTGATTGGATCACCTTATAAAATATTTTGGTCTACGAAATTGTGAGAAAACAGGTTCGAGAGTCGATTACGTACGAGGAAGGATCAGCACCCTCACAACGCCCAAAATTGGTACCAAATTGAATAGTTTTCTATCTTAATGTCAAAAGTTTGAAGGAATTTAGAAATAAGATCCCTTTTTAAAACTGTAATAATTTGAGTTGAAAATCAAGATTCCTTTGCTCCAAAAGAGTACAAACATCACATCCAGCATGATTGGACACAATATTTTTAAACTTTCGTAACTGAAATCATCTCGTGATTTACGAAATCTATTTAGAAGGATAATTTTAGACATTTAGACAAACGGGAAATCGCAACCCAGCATGTTAGGGCACTACTTCCCGAATTCCTAAATACCAAAAACATTGCCTCATTTTTAATTTTTTTTGGATTAAATGAAATATAATTTTTTATAACAATGATGCATTTAACATATTGCAAGATATCAATACTAAACAATATAAACTATATGATACCTACTTTAACATTTCGTGCAAATATGATATAGAAAATGATGAATAACGACATAAATTATATAATATTCATTAACATTTCATGCAAATATAACTTAAAATAACAACATAAATAATCAATTCTCATGAAAATATATATATAAACAATAAATAACATAAAATTACAAATAATTTATGAGATAAAATTAACATACTAAAATAATACTAAATAAAAAATACAAAAATGAATCAACACATTATGAATATATGTAAAATAAGTCAAAAATAAAGATGAAAACTAAATACCGTTAAAAAATAAATAAGGTATTAAAAATATTTAAAACAATATGTAAATAATAAAGGAAAATTTTTATTAAAAAATGGTTGATTAATTAATAAAAAAAATGATATAATAATTTAATATATATATTTTCTAAAAATAATATTATATAATAGGAACAAAACTTTATAGTAAACTTTAGAGTATTACATAATATATTAAATATTTAATAATGATACATGTATTATTTAATAATAGTTTACAAATTTTTTAAATTATACATAATAATAAATAATAAATAATTATATAATATATAATAAAAATAATATAATAAATAATACATAAGTAAAAATAATATATATAATAAATTACATAATGTTTATAGTAAAAATAAATAATATTTAAAATATTTAAAATGAATAAATTTAAAAAAAAATATATATATATATATATATATAAGATTAAAATTGAATTTAAATAAAACTCTAGGGTTAATTTTAAAATAATAAAATGAATTTTGGACCCAATTGAAACACGCGCTTAAAACTGAGGGACTCACTGGGAAATTTTACCCTAATCCCAAAAACGACGTCGTTCCCGAAACAGGTCTTATAATAGCAACTAGGACTAAATTGAAACAAAAATAAAAGTTCAGGGCCAAATTAAAATAAAAATAAGGTGAAATTATAATTATTAAAAATGCGAAAGGATCTATTGGGCAATTAACCCCTTTCTACCAAAAATGCGCAGATCCTCTCTGGGTCACGGGTCAACACGTGGATCCTTCACTTAAGCAACGCCGTTTTAGTGCTTATTAGACTAAACAAAAACGACATCGTTTTTATAATACTATTTAAGTCAGATTTTGGCCCAAAATTCCTTTTTAAAAGTTCTTTTTTAAAAAAAAAAACTTGAAATCCTCTGAAAGAGGAGAAGAGAAGAGCTATCCGGGCTCCGACCTCCGGTCACCGGGCCGTACGCGCCCACGCGCCACACGCGCCGCCGTACACGGCAGTTGGAAGGTCAAAAGCCTTCATTTTTTCGAGCGAATCACAGGTAATCCTTTCCCTTTTTTAAATACTAACAGATTTTTTTTGTAAAAAACGATTCATAAGCGTTTAACAAAAGAAATAAACTAAAAGGAACGAAATATGTAACTAAATCACCTTTTTTCAAAAATAAACTGCTCTTATTTATTTCTTCTCTGTATATATGCGTGTATCTGTTTGTATATATGTAAAAATCCCCCTATTACAGTGAAATACATTTGGCTTTTATAGCCCCTGTTTTTCTAAGTACAAATTTGGTGTATTCTTTTGTTCAATTCCTTGCCATATTTGTTGTGTATCTCTTTCCCTTTTTTGCAGGTGACGACGAGAAGACCAGCGATGATCGGGCGCTGATGATGGCGCACTGGCGCGCTGATTGATGCGTGAGACGAGGGCTCGCTGACTAGGGCGTGACGATTGGGATCGTGCTTGCGGCGCGAATGTTTCTGGAAACCCTAGGGTCTCCTGATTCAGTTTAGGCATTTGGGCCTTCTTGGGCCTCACTGATTTGGGTCTAGTTTGGGTATTTGGGCTAAGGATTTTAGGTGTAATGAAATTCAAATGTGGGCTACCGGTGTGATTTGTAAATGGGCCATAAGTAGTGCTCTAATTGGGCTATGTACATAGGCTATCAATTTGGACTGTAAAAGGACTTTTATTATTATTTTTTATTTTACAGGCCGGGCAAATTTGGGTTATTATAACCACTATTTTCGACATCATTAAAAATGAAATGTTGCAACTTTCCCCCTAAAGAAATTTTCGTCGCCGAAAATCTTACCAGAAAATAGGTTCGCGTATTGCACTTGCATAGTTTCTTCTGGTTCCTAGGTAGCTTCCCCAACTCTGTGACATTGCCAGAGAACTTTAACTAAAGCTATACATTTATTTTATAACTCTGTAACTTCCCAAGCTAAAATTCTGATCGGTTCTTCACTGTATGACATATCCGGCTGAATCTCAACATCTAGAGTTCAAATTACATGTGAAGGGTTTGATCGATACCTGGAAACACAAAAATATATAAACTTTTTCAGTACTTTTTGAGCCCTAATTTGTGCAATTCGTAGTATTTTTTGTCGAAATTCATACTTTAGTTATAAATTAATTAATTTACATTTAAATAATTAACATATTGAATTTTAGTTATTTTTATAATCAATTTACACAAATTTGGTTTATTTTCGACAGTTTTGCACAAATGGTGAAAATTGACTCGGCAGACACCTCGAGATGCTAGAACTGTTGGGGCAATGTTGTGCATCAAGTGATCAAGAGCAAGGCTAATAATATTTTCCAACCATGGACGATCCAAATTATGATTATTTTATGTACTTTATATTTAATTTTTATCCAAAGTTAATTGGGTTAAAAACTAATATAAAGCCTGAAGGAGAAAATGGCCCAGTACACTAAGAAGAGAAGACTAATCCACCAATCAAGTTGGCAGCCCAAAACCATCCAATAAGCTAACCCTATCAGCTAATTTTTTTTCTAATTTTTATGCTTGCAAAACAACCTTTAAAATTTCCCCAAAACTCTATTCAAACCCCTTCACTTTTTGTGGCTTTAAACTTTTTCCCCTAGCTTTGCTTGTTGTATGGCTAGACAAGGAAGAGTATGTAGCTGCTAATTATTTTCTATTTTTAGCAGCCATTCACACCTATAAATACCTACCTTTGTTACCCCATTTCACACACCTCTCATCCCACACATCTCTCTCTCTTTCACTCACTTTCTCTCCTTTTGTTCCCATTTTCCCCCTCTACTTTCCTTTGCTGATTTCCCTATTAGAAAAGAGCCCTTCAACTACCTTGGGTAGCAGCATTCAAGTGCTTATAGAAGCCTTAGTTCAACAGAACGAGCAAAGAAGGAAGAGCAGAGAAAACTAGTTTGGCTTTGGAGAAACACTGGATTTGGAGCAAACTATTCGTGCTAGGTTGATTGCATTTCGTCTACTTAAGTTATTGAAATCATGTTTGTGTTGCTATAAGTCTTGGTAAATTGTTTGATTAAGTAAAACCATGATTATGTTATACTTGTATTATAATTGTAAGGTAACCAATAAATTAATTATTAATCGTATTGAAATTGTAATTAATTCACATAATACTTAATTAGTGTATGTTTAATCTTCTAAGGTAGCTAAGGGTTAAATTAGCGACGATATTAAACGGTAAATTAGCCTTGCATAACTTGCAAGATTGTTGTGATTAAACTGTTTTAATGTAGGAATATATTGTTACTTCACTTAATCTTTTGCTTGCTTACTAAAATTGATTAATTGTTTGAATTGGCATAGTAATATGTTCAAGAGATTAGTTAATTTTGTAAGTCTGTATGTGCTATAGTTAACAAATTACCAAGTTGCCATGAATTTATTCATAACAATATGAACATTGTTTTAGTAATATTAAGTTAAGAAATGTAATTGATCTAACACAATTATGTCATATTGATTAAACTTGCTTTTTTTTCAGAAATCGTGCATTAGACTTTTTACCTTTTTAATTTTCTTAGTTAATTTACTTAGTTAAAATCTAGTTTTATTAAACCCTTTTCCAAAAAAAACGATTTTTAAAATCTAGTTTTATTAAACCCTTTTCCAAAACAAACGATTTTCCTTTGTCAAATTGTTTTTAATTGCATTTCATAAATATTTCTTTGCACAGTCTTTGTGGGTGCGATAACTTGACATTTACTTGCCACTTTATTACTTGTTACAATTGTTTAAACTTGCACATTTTTATCATTCCAATATCACCGTAACATTGATACATGAAACACGTTATGTATTTTCTCTAATTCTGACTGTAAAGCTAAACGGTAAGCCACTGGCCCAACCCTTTCGATGATCTCATACGGACTGATGAATCGCGGACTAAGCTTCCCTTTTCGGCCAAAACGAAGAACTTTTCTCTACAGTGATACTTTTAAAAACACTATGTCGCCAACCTAAAATTCTATATCTTTTCTTTTCCAATCTGCATAAGATTTCTGATGATCAGAAGCAGCTATCAAACTATCACATATTACTTTGACCTTTTCTTTGGTTTCTCGAATCAAATCAACACCGAATAGCTTTTTCTCGCTCAACTCAGTCCTATATAATGGAGTTTGACATTTTCTACCATAAAAAGCTTCATACTATGTCATTTTAATGTTTGCTTGATAATTATTATTGTAGGCAAATTCAACCAAAGGAAGAAATTTCTCCCAACTACCTTCGAACTCTAAAATACAACATCGGAGCATATCTTCAAGTACCTGTATCACTCGCTCAAACTAACCATTGGTCTGTGAATGAAATGACGTAATGAAGTGCAATCGAGTGCCTAAAGCTTCGTGTAACTTAATCCAAAATTGAGAAGCAAATCATGGATCCTTATTAGAGATAATAGACACCGGCATACCGTGCAGTCTAACAATCTCAAAAACGTACAATTCTACCAACTTTTCAAGTGAATAGTCTGTACGTGTTGAAATGAAATGTGCGGATTTATTCAAATGATCCACAATAACCCAGACAACATATTTTCTTCGTGGAGACAAAGGCAATCCCGATACAAAATCAATCATAACTCGTTCCTATTTCCCACTCTGGAATCATTATAGGCTGTAATAGTCTAGAAGGTACCTAATGATCGACTTTAACTTGCTGACAGATCAAACATTTAGATACAAACTCTGAAATCTCTCATTTCATACTTGGCCACCAGTACATTTATTTCAAATCACCATACACTTTGTTACTACCAAGGTGTATCGATAAATTACTGCTATAAGGTAAAATTGGGATAAGATAATTATTTAATTGAATACAAATATTCATTTTTATTTTGGGAAATAAAAATACAGAATTTGGTTAGATCATATTACAAAGTACTAGATCGAAAAGTCTAGGAAGTACTCGTAATTGGACCCAATGTGAGAGATGCTTAAAATCCCTTCATGGAATATGAAGGGGTGACAACCCTAGTAGGAATACTAGGGGATGTCATCCACCCTACTATTACTCAAAGTAGGAAGTTGTTTTTCTAGTTAAAATAAACTTGTACAATTCAACAAGGGTTCTAGTTTCTCTTCTTATAAATAGATGGCACTAACAGGAGTATTTCTAGATTTTGAAGATATTGTTACTCTGTCAAAAAATAGAGAGAATTTATTCTCAACTATTAAATATATTTTTCCAACATAAAAATTTTTCTAGTTTCTATTTTGAAAAGAGAATTTTCGTTTTTGCCTTAAAAGAAGATAAAATCGTTTCTAGTTTTTGTGTTTGGTTCAATATTTGATTGAGCCCACACTTGAGGCAATTCGTGGTACAAGATAGCGGAGAAGATCATTTGGTTTAAAGCTAGGAATGATAAGGATCGTCTATCTGAAAACACAGGTATGATATCGATCTAGGGTTTATTGATATAAATATCACAAATCGGGTTGGTTTTCAAAATTTTTATTTTCCATTATGCAAAAAAACCATTTTCAAACTGGATTTTTCCAACAATATGTCACAAGCAATTTTTTTTTATTTGCTAGAGAACCACAAATTACAAGAAAGTTGTGGAGAAAGAAGTGTGGAGAAAAGCCATCAATGAAGAGATTAGAAGCATCGAAAAAAATTAAACGTAGGAATTGGTCGATTTGCTAAAAGGAAATGATGCAATCAAATTGAAATATATATTCAAGATGAAGTATAATAAGGATGGAAGCATACAGAAGTAAAAGGCCAGAGTGGTCCCAAAAGGCTATTCACAATAGCCGATGGTCGACTTTAACAAGACCTTCGTACGAGTTACTCAAATAGAGAAGATAAGAATTGTTCTTGCTTTGGCAACTCAATTGGAGATGAAGGTGTATCAACTTGACATCAAGTCAGTATTCTTGAATGAAGAGTTGGAAGAAGAAGCAAATGTACGATAACTCGAAGGATATGTTATAAAGGAGAAGGAAGAAATAGTGTATCAGCTTCGAAAGGCTCTTTATGGGTTAAAACAAGCCCCTCGAGCCTGAAACAACAAGATTGACTCGTACTTTCAGCACTTTAGTCTTCAACAGAGCTCGAGTAAGCCATCCCTCTATGTGAAGGTTAGAGGAAACAAGAACTTTCTAATAGTTTGCTTTTACGTTGATTATGTTATCTATGTAAAAATCGATATGAAGATGGTTGAAGATTCTAAAAGGGCTATCATGAAAGAGTTCGAGATGTTTGATCTCGACCTTATTAAGTATTTTCTCGATTTTCAAGTCAAACAATCAATTGGCGAGATTTTTATTTCGCAGGAAAAGTATGTGAATAACGTATTGAAAAATTTTCAGAGGTTGACTTGCAAGCCTATACCTACACTAATGGCACTTAATGAAAAGTTGCAACAAGAATATGACAGAGAGATGGTTGATGAGAAACTTAATGAAAAGTAACAACAACTGCAACTCGTGAAGCTATTTAGTTTAGGTGAATTTACAACAGAAAGAAGATGTCCCAACTATAATATTCTGTGATAATATGTCAGCGATCGTGATGACGAAGAATCTGATTTTTCATACCTGAAGTAAGCACATTGAGCTCCGTCATCATTCCATTAGAGATTTGGTGTACAAGGGAGAAATTTGCTTAGAGTTCGTCAGGACCAATGAGCAACTTGCGGATGTTCTTACGAAGCCCATGTCGTTAGAGAAACTTGAAAAGTTTAAACACTTAATAAAAATTATAAATTAAGGGAGCGTGTTAAAATTTAATTTCCAATTTTGCATTCAAGAATTTATAAAATTTGAATAGTTGGGTTAAGATCCCTAATGAGTCTTTATTAGTAATTCTAGAAAGTTCTAGTGAGTAATACATAAGTATGTTGTGTCTGTAGTAGTTGGAAGCTAGAACGAAAAAAAATGAATTTTCCCCCTTAATATCAAATCAATTCCTCAGTTAATCATAATCTTCTGTCTACTATCCTCTATTATCTCCAAAAACTTTTACCCCTTTAAAGGGCATGAAGGGTATGAAAGCCAACGAGCTTCCTCATTCTGATGGCCCTAGTTGGGATACTTTGTTTGTCGAAGGTACTTTTGCACTGAGTGATGTTAAACGTGTCATACAAATCCCAATTGATGTGTCTTAAGGAATATTGAAAAATTGTTGGTAGTTAGATTTGTTAGTAGCAGTTGCAATTAGTTAAGTCAGTTAATAGCATGGTTTGTATGGTCATGTGTTGTATAAATACGTTACTCTGAAGACTGAAAGATATACAAGTTCATTTTCTTTTCTTGACATTCTTAGTATTCATTGTAAACTCAAACATGGCATCTGAGTTAAGGTCTTTTTTTATTGATTAGGTAGTTTGTGTGCATGGCTCTAAAAGTTCGTGCTAGAATTGAAGGTTTCAATAGTCGCCATCGTCAAAAAGAGTGGATGAGGAGACTGCTCCAAACTAAGTGGTCAGGAAGATTCAAAATTTTCCCCAACACAGTACAATCAAACCCAATACAACCAATTATCTTCTTTGAAAGCAACGGGTTATGCTCATTCTTAAAGGTTATGGTGTTCAAGAATATATTCAAGGTTCTACCACTATTTCATAGTTCATAGTTAATGAAGAAGATCAGTTAGTTGAGAATCCTAAGTTCTTTTTGCATAACCAACAAGATAAAGTGCTAGCTTTGTGGTTGTTATCCACGTTAAGTGATGATCTTCTTGTCTACTTGACTAATGGTAATACAAGTTTTGAAGTATGGTCTACCATTGAGAAGAGATATTCTAGTTGATCGAGTGTCAAAATTTCAAGTCTTAAACACATGTTGTACTCATAGAAGAAAAAAAGAGGCAATTGTCTATCAAAGAGCATTTGCTTAAAATCAAAAGTATGTGTAATGTCTTGACTGCAGCAGGTAGTCTGGCAATAGATCAAGAACAAGTTAGCATTATTCTTGCAGGATTACCCATTATGTATGAGTCTATTAGAGTAGTGGCCTCAGCTACTTTAGTTTCTTTTGTACTTCTTACTGAACTGCTTACTGACTATGAGACACGGCAACTTGACTTTATCATATCCATACCATTGCAAGCTAGTATGGTTCAAAAGAAGTCTGGTTCAAAAATTAGTCCAAGAACACTGGCTCCCACAAGGGATCTACTAGGAACTACAATCCGGGTTACAAGAACTTGAGTCTAGATGGAAGAAGCTATTATCAAGGAAGATCTATAGGAGGTAGGTCCTTTCATGGTCGTCCTCAATGCCAACTTTGTGGCAGGATTGGTCATGCTATTCAACAGTAACTACCGGTTTGATGAGAATTTTTCTGGTGTGTGTGTGTTTTCGATCAAGGGAAACAAATGCAAGTTAATTATTATCAGCTTGGGATTCAATCTTCTAATCATTGTTGTGATCAACATATGTAAAGAAAGGTGGTTTATGGTTAGAAATATGTTCAACAAGATTGGCGTTCTTCTCCAGTTCATGCCAAATTTCAACAAAGCTATCATCTTCAAGTAGGACCATCTTCCCCAGACTATTCTTCAATCTCCACCAAATATGTTGATCAAGTTTAGTACCCAAATTCTAGGGCTACAAACCATGTGACTAATGACCTTTCAAATCTTGAAGGTGCAGCTACATATATAGGTACTAGTTAGTTAGTTATGGGAAACTGTGCTTGTGTACCAGTTGCTAATATTAGATCTTTTTCTTTTCTCTCTGGACATAGAATTTTACAGCTCAAAAATGTTCTTCATGTTCCCTATCTTTGTAAAAATTTGCTCTTTGTTGCTTAGTTTGCTAAAGATAATCACATTTTTTTCGAATTTTAGCCATTTTATTGTTTTATGAAGGATTTACAGACAGGGGCAATTTTACTAATAAGCCACATTCCTAAAAGATTGTATAGGTTTATTGCTTCTCCATGTCACAGTCTTAATGCAGCTTCCTCAGTTAAGGTTTAAAATCAGAGACAATTAGTGAATCATGCTCAACTCAAAGCCTCGTCTAAAGCCTCAACTATTGCTAACTTGTGGCATAATCAACTAGGCCATCCTTACAATAAAGTCCTCCATCAAGTGTTACAGAGTTGTCAAATTCCTGTAGTACAATTTTAACTTCCTACTGTTTGTTTAACTTGTCAGTTAAGAAAGTCTCACAAGCTTTCGTTTACTGCTTCTACGACTATATATACTTTTCCTTTTGATTTGGTTGTGCTAGGCTTATGGGGTCCTTGTTGGGTCACCGGGACACCCCGTGGCGCAACGAAAAAATTATTTCGATGATCCAAACCAGTAATCCATGCACGAGAAACGAATCGGTAAGAAAAGTTTTGAAAAATATACTTTTCATACTCTAAAAAATAGGAATGAACCATGTTGTTTTAGTCCTCTTCACATGCTGCTAATCCAAAGCCGCAACAGAATTGCCTCAGCCTCTACATAGTACACCCTATTGCGAAGGAACGAACAAAACTCTCACTAACGTTTTAGAGAGTTTTTTCAAAAAGAAATGCGGCTACTAGACCTAGGTTCCTTTTCCTTTATGGTTAATGTTGGTTAACACTTTTTGCACCTTATGACTTTATTTTATGATTCCTTTCTTTTTATTTAATATTCCCTATAATGAAATCCCCGTTTTAGTGCCAAAATATATATGAAAATATCACAGTGTAATATCCTTTCGAAAAGGATATTAATTTCCATATATATTTTATGTTTGACCAAAATTAATTATTATAATACTTTATTTTAATAATTTCAGTAAACAGATCATAATTAATATTTTATATGAATCAAATTCATACATTTATTTTAATTATGTTCTCTACTCTTGTACAACGAATTTGTACATATATTGTGTTTATTATTTAACTGTTAAATTAAATTAATTCAATAATTAATATAATTCATGTGACAGTTAAATTTAATACCAACTGTGCTTAGATTCTAGTTTTTTCAACCACAGGGTGCGACCATGTAGGCTATTGTAACATTGGTAGTAATACTAGAACACATCTAACGTTACAAGCAATGAGTGACATCTAGCAATGCATTATCGCTACCCAAGTTACAATAAGTCGTGGTTCAACATAACCTTTCTGTGGTGAATTTACATGTATTATATCCTTTTGTCTTTTATATCTCGATTGGACACAAGTCATGGAATAGTCACACTTGTAAAGTCCAATCTCATGTTTCCTGATACCCGAAGTAAACTACAATAAACAAATAAGTGTAATATCTCATATTAACTTATTTGAGCATGGACATGCATTTCTAGTCTCACTTCATCAAATGGCCTAAGATATTGCTCCCATTATATAGAAGGGACAAATACTATCTTGATCAATCATATCCCACTACATAAATTGTGGCATACCCAACATCAGTCTTTATAGTATAACATGTTACAGTAGACGTTTGACTGTATCAAAATATATGATTTACTATGTTAGGAAAATGATGATCTCAAGTCTAAGGATCGTATACATAGTTATCACTATGAGTAATGTTGTGACTATTACATAATAATCCAAGAAACATACTCATAGTGGGTCAGTCCAATATGTTGTTCTCTAACATATACTCATGTATTGATTTTGACATCCCTATGTCAATGACAACACTTTGTCATCAATCAACTACACATTAGTCTTAATGCATTATTATTGTCCAAGCCCATAATAATACTCAACTAAGAACCTTTTAAGAATAATCATATTATTATCAGGACATTATTATAAAAATAGTTTACTTATATACACAGAAAAGAAATTGAAATAATAATGGTAATGTCTTATATTAATAAACGAGGTAAAATAGGTATGTTATTACAATCATCTCATGATTGGTCTTTGGGCATACTCTAACAGTCCTGCCCATGTGTCATCAAAGGGGTGTTTGCATTATATTACCTTTCTTGATGCTTATAGTCAATATACCTGGATTTACCTATTAAGGAAAAAGTTAGAGGCTATTGAAAAATTTGTTCAATTTCAGAAATTTATTCAAGTATAATATAATTCCAAGATCAAGATGTTCCAAAGTGATTGGGGAGGCAAATTTAGATCTTTCTTTCCACTTCTTCAGCAGTCTGGTATTCAGCACAGACTTACTTGTCCTCATACTTCAGAGAATAATGACATAGTCGAGAGAAAGCACAGACACATTACTGAAACCGGTCTTACATTGCTTGCTCAGCCTTCCTTACCAATGCATTTATAGAGATATGCCTTTCTCAGTGCAGTATACCTAATCAATAGGTTGCTTACTCCAATATTGCATGGAAAATCTCCACATGAGCTACTCTACAATGCTAAACCCAAGTATCTGAATCTAAAGACTTTTGGATGTTGATGTTATCCTCGTCTAAGGCCTTATAACAAAAATAAACTTTATTTTTAGTCCAAGCCCTGTGTTTTCCTTGGTCATAGTGCTCTTCACAAAAGCTATAAGTGCCTTGATAAATCAGGCAGAATTTTTATTTCTAGACATGTAGTGTTTGATGAAACTTTTTTTTCCATTTGCTTCAAAGCAGGCTTCTTTTTTTCAGCAATCAGATGATGATCGAGGGTTATCTTCTCAACTTTCTCAGCAAGCATCTATTCCTATTATTGTTTATCAACCTCAAGGCTCTATTTCTTCCACGGCAGCTTCTCCATTATCTGCTTGTGCCACTTATTCATCATCACCTAGAGAAAATAAGCCCCATATAAAACTTGGTGTACCTTCTACTATTTTCTCTAGAATTGAGTCTACTCCCTTAGAACTTGCTACATCATCAACTAATGATTTAGGACCTAAGACTGGTGTTTTGAAACCTGGTACAGACACAAGGGTTCCTTTTAGAATTATGCAGGTTCGGACTGTTTCACCTAATTCTCCTTCTATATGTAATGCGCACCTTATGGTTACTAGATCCAAAAGCAGAATATTTAAACCAAAAGCCTTCTTAGCTAGGTTGTTTGGTGAGGAACCACGGACCATTAAGAAAGCCTTTACTAGTCCTGAATGGACTAAGGCTGCCCAACAAGAGTATAATGCTCTTTTAAAGAACAACACTTGGGAGTTAATTCCGTTACCTTCTCACAAAAGAGTAGTTGGGTGTAAGTGGATCTTCAAGCTCAAGAAAAATGTCGGTGGCACCATTGCTAGATACGAAGGTAGATTTATGGTCAAAGGATATCTTCAAGAAGCTGGAGTCGATTTCCTAGAAACGTTTAGCCCTATAGTCAAGCATACTACTCAAGATTATACTCACTCTTATAGTCACCTATGGATGGCAACTTCGGTAAGTCAATATCAACGACGCTTTTCTAAATGTTGATCTTCGTGAAATTTATATAAGTCAACCTCTCATATTTAAGGTTTATGGTGATAGTCAAACTTTGGTTTGCAAGCTAAAGAAGGCTCTGTATGGCCTCAAACAGGCTCTTAGAGCTTGGTTTCACAAACTTAAAGTGTATCTAGAGATCACTGGTTTTGTTTTCTCTAAAGCTGATGCTTCATAGTTTATCAAGGTTTCTGATGCAATGATCATGTATGTGCTCGTGTATGTGGATGACATCGTAGTCACTGAAAATCAATCAGTTTAAGTGGATGTTTTTGTTAAGTCCTTAGATCAGCAGTTTTCTTTAAAAGATTTAGGAAAGTTGCATTACTTTCTTGGCATTGAGGTTTCCTATAGCTTAACTGGTTCATTTTTAAACCAAAGGAAGTATATTAAGGACTTGCTAACAAAGTGTAACATGGAGTCTTCAAAAGCCTCTCCTACTCTTATGGTTACTGCATGCAACTTGTCAGCTCATTATAGGAGTCCAATTGAGAATGATCCTGATTATCGAAGCATTGTTGGTGCTCTTCAATATATTGTCATTACTCGGCCTGATATAGCCTTTGTTGTTGACGAAGTGTGTCAATTTATGCATAAGCCATTGGACCTGAATTTCAAGGCTATTAAAAGGATCTTGAGATATTTGCAAGGCACTCTTGATTATGGCATAATTTTTTAAGCTGCACCTCGTCTCTGGTAGGTTATTCTAATGTTAACTGGGGTACAAATTTGGATGGCAAAAGATCCACAACTGGATTCTTTGTGTTTTTAGATGGAAATCCTGTAACATGAGGTTCCAAGAAACAACAATTTGTTACTCATTCCACTGCAGAAGCTGAGTTTCGAGGCTTAGCTCAGGTTACAATTAAGATTATTTAGCTTGAGTCTTTACTCGTTGAATTACATGTTTCTCTTGCTAGATAGTCTACTTGATAACATGTTAAATTTGCAGGATTTTTTGTGTTTAAATAGGTTAATTCTTGAATTGATCCCTGCTAAATTAGTGATTTTATGTTTTAATCCTGTCAGGAATGCAATTGGGATGCTATGATTTAAAAACGAGCAAAAAAGGACCAATTTGCAGTACAATCAATAAAGTGGGGCCAAATAAAAAACGTGGAGATAGTCAAGGACTCATCAGATTTCTTTTGACTTTGTAAAAGCCAAAATTTAAAAAAAAAATCTGATTTTATTTTTTATTTAATTTTAATTATGTAGTGGGTAGTTAGGCCAAATTTAGTAAATCTTATGTATATAAATAAGGCCTTTATGAAAGCTTAAAAAGACACTTGAATTCATTTGGAATTAATTAAGAAATATTTTTTTCCTTCCAATTTGATGCGTCAGTAGCATACTGCTACTTTCATTTCCATTTCCTTGTTTTTGCAAAATTTGTTTAATTACTTTCCAAGTCCCTTCCCTTCCCAACTTCTACCATTTTCATTCAAATCCACTCCATAGCCAACCAAAGCATGATTAAATTCATGCTTCACTAAATACCAACTTAGCTTTAGGTTGATACTCTTTCCGGTCAAGAATCGTGAGATACATATCCGCACTAAAAATCATTCTAATCGATATTCACATTTTTTCTAAGTATCGAGATTGACAACTCATCCCTTAAAATTAACTCAATTTCAAGTCAAAAAGCGCATTGGGTTGGAGTCATGTTTGCGGATAGTTGAGGAAACGAGTCGGCCATATTGTATTCGGATCTCCGAGAACAAATCAAGGGAAAAGTGATCAGGTTTTAACGACCACGTGGTTGAGGCTGTTAATCCGAGTTGGGTTCGTCAGAGCGCAAGGCTCCCAGAATCTTGAATCGAGAACGCGTGTATCTCAGTTAGATAATTAGTAAGGGTTGGTTTGCAAGTCGTACTGGGACCAGCTACAAGAGGAAGAATTAGCGATTAGGACGTTCTTAACTGCTATAACCAGCTTATTGTTTGGAAGAGAAAATTAATTTTTGATGATCGATTCTAAATCCAAAATCCACTGAGTCTATGCTAAGGCTTATTATCTCTGATTACAAAATCTGAATTTAATTTCCAATTTATCTAATTATTTATTTATGTACATTTCAATTATTTAATTTCTAAACATTTCAAAACTCCCTTGATTTATTTGTTTATTTTTCAGCAGGCCCGTTTGGAGTCGTGGGCACGACTATCGACACGATAGAAATTCTGATTACAAGTTAAATGCTAAAGTTGATTATAATACCAATACCTGTGGACTCGACCCTACTACCACTCTTTACTACTATTGAGAGTTATTTTTGTAGGAATTATTTTTAGTAGTTTCGACACCCATCACTACTATTTGGTGTAATAGCTCAAGAGCAGTTGCAGTATCTACAAATCCTGTATTGCATTCTAAGTTCAAGCATGCTAAACTCGATTTTTTTTTTTTTTTTGTCAGGGAAAGTTTCCGCTGGCAAATTGGTAGTTAGCCATATTCTAGGACAAGATCAAGTGGCTAACATACTCACCAAGCCTTTATTCACGCCATTCTTTTATAAGTTCAGATATGGCTCGAGTGTTGTTAGTAAGTTTGAACAACAAAATCACCAAGTCTAATAGTTGTCTTGTTAAGGAAGCTCTACGACGGGTGAATATTAAGAAATATTGAAAAACTATTTAATGTTAGATTTGTTAGTAGCAGTTAGAATTAGTTAAGTCAGTTAATAGCATGGTTTGTATGGTCATGTGTTGTATAAATATGTTACTCCGAAGACCGAAAGATATACAAGTTCAGTTTCTTTTCTTGACAATTTTTTATATTCATTGTAAACTCAAACAATGTGAATTGGTTGATGGACTCATATGGCACTCCATAAATTTGGTGTTTATGATGTTAAAACAGGTTATGGTTTAGCCTTGCGCACTACTACTTCTATTCTAGACCATTCGAAGGGCTTTGGCAACATTTGTAGAATTGAAACCTGCCCCTGAAAGTCGAGGACTTTGTGTGACATGGTTTGCGAAAATTCATTCCTTCTAAGGGTGGGCTCGTGGAGAAAGGTTGCAATCTTGATCTGAATTGCACTAGATGTGATTTTGAAAGCCTTTATCATGCTCTTCTTTGGTGCCCGAAAGCAGTTGAAGTGTGGAACCTTGCTGGTTTCAATCTCTACTTCGATAAGTTTCAAGAATTTTTGCTTTCTTTACTCTCTTTGGACAACACAACTCACAGGGATTGGGGTTTACTCACTGCTTGGACCCTTTGTCTCCATAGGAACCTATTTTGTTGGAAAGCTAAGGATAAGCCTTCTGCTAGAATTGTTATATTTGCAATGCAGTTCTTACAAGATTGGAGAGATGCCCGTTCCACCTTCTCACGTGTTTAGCAGACTCATGCAACGCCTCTAGTGTCTCCAACATCGTGGGAGAGACCAACTGGTCAGTGGACTAGGTGTAATGTTGATGATGAAGCCGTCTATCTTAAGTCTAAAGTTACTAGTTTCGATGAAGTACTTGGAGACTCGATCGATAAATTTTTCAAAGGGATTTCGGATCTATATGGGTGTTTGGGAGACCCGCATGGCAGAGATAATGGTTGTTCGTGAGGCACTATCTTGGCTTTGTTCATTGCATATGGACTCCATTATCGTTGAATCCAATTGTCAGGATGTTATACTGCTCTAAATCGACCTTCTTTGAATGTCCCCGAGTTTGGTATTATGATTCGTGATTGTTTATGGCTGAAGTTTCAATTTTCGCGCATGTCTTTCCGTTGGACACTACAAATTGTTAATAAAATAGTTGAGTCATTTACTCAAGCAGCTTTATGCTATGCGATTGTCTGTCATTGGGGTGTTTCACCCCTTTTATTCAAGTTTTCTTACAGGCCGATTATGTATTAAGTAATTAATTTCAATGTTGGTGAGGGTGTATGGGGTAAATCTATTATTCTGAATTAGTTTTCCCTCTTCATGTCTTGGGTTTGTTTATTCTCTTTGTTCATGTTTGGTTTTAATGATATTTATTTAAGTATTTTAAAACTGAATATTTGAAAATATATATGTCATAAATAGCTAATAATTCTTTTGTTAAACATGAGTAAATTAAAATTTTAGTTTTTAAGTTTGATTCTTTTTTCTTTTATTAAACTCTGGTCCAAAATTCCATTAGGAATCATCCTAAAACTGTTTTACTTAAAAATGATTCCACGAATAAATTGAATTAAACTAACTCTCGTCCAAAATCTCATTATAAAACTGCATTACTTTGACATTGGTGTATATATAGGGAGTTTGAGAAGAAAATAAAGTGTGGGGTGTACAAGTAATGTTTTTGATGCTGTAAAGTTTAAGAAAAGCAAGTCAAGAAAAGTGGTGGGAATATACATATGAATGCATTTGCATGGCAGTAGAGGGCAGCCATAGTAAGAACAGATAAAAAATGTAAAAAACAAAATCCATTCGAGCACAAAAAAAAAAAAAAAAAAAAAAAAAAAAGGCGCGTTCTGGAATGACCAAAGCCACGAGCTAAACACCCGTTGACTGTCGTGAAAATTAAAGACAAACAACAAGAAAGAAAATACCAAATCCCATGGAGATTTTAAAGCGCTTTCGTGTTTTTTCATGGATAGATTTACTTTAAATTACAAGCTTACTTTCTTTGACCAATCTCCCTTCTCTATCTTCTCCTTTTGCACGTAGGGGGGTCTCCAGGTAAGGTTCCAGGAAGGAAAGGGAATGAAGTTTGAAAACCCTTGGAAACTTTTCCTCAAAAAATAATTCCGACATTTAAAGCTTTGAATTCATCAAACAGACTCGTGTTTTTTTTTAGCCACGAGCCTTTAAACCGTTGAATTAGACCCATCATTTTTATAATCCAAAACCTATCTCACTGGCTACGACTTCCTTGCCCTTTCTAGGCAGGAATATTTAAAGGTTTATTAGTTGGATTCCATAATACTTCTTCTTGTCCTATATATATAATAAGAGATGGCATTTGGGCAGAGGATTTGGAAACATCTTTTGATTTTTGTTTTTGTTTTCTAGTTAGACTGAGAAAGAGGGAAAAAAAACATATCTGAAGAACTCATTCAGGATACAGGTACTGATTCATATTCTTCTCTTTCAAAATGATTAATGAAGTTGCATAAGAGTCGATGTTTTTGCATTTTCTTTCCCTTCAATTATTAGAGTTAATCAATTTGCTACTTGCAAGTGCTTTGCCTTTTAACTTTAGCTTTAGCTTTGCCTTTTTCAATTTTCTTTGGGACATGAACTCTACTGTTTTCTCATGTCGATTGCGAGAAAAGAGAAATCGCTAAATACAAATATTTATTTATCATTGTTAACAAAAAAAAAAAAAAAAATCAATTAACTACATACTTATATAAAACAATAAATATATTTAACATGAAGCTGGCCATTTTTCTATAAGGAAATTCATCATTTTTAGCTTAATCCTATCTGTATTATCTTGTAATTTAATTAGTTTATCAATCATGTTGAGCAGGTAGGGAGGGTTATCTTGTCATAAACTAATTGAAGGCTTATGGGATTGTCTCTTTCATTGCTTCTATCAGCCTGGCAACAAATTCTAAGCCTCAGGTTTTTCAATTTAGCCTGCAACATCAGTCTCCGTTCAAAAGATAGAGAGGTGACCTTGAGGGTAAATAGCTTCAAGGGAACAGATTCAGAAACCATAATCAATTCAGTTGGGTCAGATTCTAAGATTCAAAGGAAAAATTCGAAAACTTTGAGAAACGGCAAAGCTGATTATTATCAAGTACTGCTTGACAAAACTCACTCGTTCAAGGACCTGGTTCAAGACCAAAGGAAATCATCTAATGGATTAATACATAAACCAATGCCCACACTTTCTCTACCGGAACCAACGATTTTGTTCTTGCCGAGACCCGTTAGTGAGCTTGATGCGGCTGCTGTTAAGCTTCAAAAAGTCTACAAGAGCTACCGGACTCGAAGAAACCTTGCAGATTGTGCAGTGGTGATTGAGGAGCTATGGTGGAAGGTATTAGACCTAGCTGAGCTCAAGCAAAACTCTGTGTCCTTCTTCGAGGTTGAGAAACCAGAATCTGCAGTTTCACGGTGGGTAAGAGCCAAGACCAAAGCTGCAAAGGTACTTTTTTAAAACACATTCGGTTGGATCGTCTATATATATATATATATTTATCTTTCTTTTTAACCAATATATTTATCGATGGTATTTCTTCCTCCTTGGTTGCAGGTAGGAAAGGGATTGTCCAAGGATGAAAAAGCTAAAAAACTAGCCCTTCAACACTGGCTTGAAGCTGTAAGTTGTTTAAACACATACAGGGATATATACACTTTTAAACTATTATCTGCATGCAGCTCGAACTAGGGTTTCCAAAGGCTAAAGTTAATACAATGAATGAAGAAATACTTTACTACATTATTCCTTGAAACTGTTTAAAATATAATGAGATTTACTTTTAAGATATTCAACAGCTGAAAAGCTAATGAAGGCACATGGGAATTTATCCTCTTTGCCGGCTGATTTAATTTGTGTTGACATAAATATGTGATAATCCAAAGCCATGTCTGACTCTAAGCCATCACTCGTTTAATTCCTTACAGATTGATCCACGACATCGGTACGGTCATAACTTACACATGTATTATGACGTTTGGTTCTCAGGCGAAAGCACACAGCCTTTCTTCTACTGGTAATTATTGTAATTATTAATTCAGCAGCCTTTCAAAATTTTCTGTATCTGACATAGGGAATGATCGAATCTCTAAAAGTCAAAAGTTTACGTTCTAAAATACTTTCATTATTTTTCTTATCTAATTTAAAAGGTTGGACGTTGGAGATGGGAAAGAAGTAAATCTTGAGAAATGTCCAAGGAAAAAACTACAACAGCAGTGCATCACATATCTTGGACCAGTAAGTTTCAACAATAGCTGCATGTGTGTGTCTATATAATATTAATATTTGGTTACATCTAATCATATTTAAATAATTGTTGGCAGAAAGAAAGGGAAGAATATGAAGTAATAATTGAGAATGGGCGGCTTGCTTATAGGCAAAGTGGGTCACCTGTGGATACCACAGGTGAATCCAAATGGATATTTGTCCTTAGCACAAGTAGAGCCTTGTATGTGGGTCAAAAGAAAAAGGGCAAATTTCAACATTCTAGTTTTCTAGCCGGCGGTGCCACCACGGCAGCTGGAAGATTGGTTGCTCGTGATGGAGTTCTCCAGGTACAACTTGCTTTCTGTTCATGCATGCATGTAATGTATTGAAATTAATCTTTAATGTTTTCCACTGACTCGTGTTTTTTTTTTTTTTTTTCAGGCTATATGGCCATACAGTGGTCATTATCATCCAACGGAAGAAAATTTCATGGAATTCATTAGTTTCCTCGAGGAAAATAATGTAAATCTCACAAATGTTAAGGTAAAATATATTTTTCTCTCTTTTTTCCGATGTTTATAAAGAATATTAAAAAATAATATTTATACTTTAATTTATCATAATTGAGTACTAACCTTTATAAAAAAATAAGAGATATTAGCTTAATGTTGTTAAACCTTGACATTAATCTAAAAATCATGGATACAATGATTTATGTGTAAGGATATAACAAAAATCAATAATTTAACAAGTTAGATATAATAAATTAACACTTAACTTTTTTAATTTTCATATATCTTTCTAACTAATTAAAATTGAGGGAGTAGCATCTCATTTCTTAGAAAGATGAATTTAAATTAATCCTTCTTTCCATCTTTAGATGCTTGGATAAATTTACTCATGGTGCTTGTGATCTTTTGATTACAGAGGTATGCCGTTGATGATGACAACTCATACGGGCAAGCTCCGACTCCAGATAAAGAATCCAAACCCAAACCCGAATCAGATAAAAGCCGAAAAGCTGATGAGAATGATGAAGGTGACAGCGTGAGGGGGGCAAAAAAAAGCAGTGATAATGATCAGAAAGATGTGAAGATTGAGACCAATGGCGCAGGTGGCAAGGAAGAAGCAGCAGCGTTCAGCATGGCCAAGAGATTGTCATGCAAGTGGACGACAGGGGTTGGACCCCGTATCGGGTGCGTGCGAGACTACCCTACCGAGCTTCAATGGAAAGCACTGGAACAGGTAAACCTATCACCAAGGATGGCTCCTGGAGTGGTGAAGGTGGGTCCAATTCCTTCACCACGACCCAGGCCAAGAATCCACCTTTCCCCACGGATTGCAGCTATGGGTCTGCCAAGTCCAAGGTCTATAGCAACAGTGGGCTAAGCCTGTTCATTCTTTTTGTTTCTTTGATTCTATCATATTTTTGTATGTAGTTAAGTTTTTTCATTTTGTATGTAGTTAAGTTTTTTCAACAGCCAGGATTTTGAACAATGGAAATGTAATAAATCATTTCAAAAAGTAATCATTTTTATATTGTAAAATCCAATAATTAATTCATAATCTGAAGACCAAACATCCAAAACAAAAACAGTCGGTTTAACTTTGAAATTATTGGTATCAGTCAACTTTCGCTCAAACCCAAGAAGCAGATCAACTCTCAACACACCAAAACAAAATAGAATAAAATAAGCCATAAATTTACTTGTAACTCCTTTTTTGAATTATTAACAGACAAATCCTCATGTTCATGATGCATTTCTTTAAGGATTTAAGATTAATTTTAATGTTTTAATGATTTGATTTTTGTAAAATAATTAATAATATATTTTGGAGTAGATGATCATTGGGGTTAGGAACCCAAGGCCAGCAAATTTTTAAATGTTTTTAAGAATTTACTTCGAAAACTTTTCATTAAAATTTTAAAAATTTTAATTACACTAAAAGAATTAAATCCTAATTAAGCTTCAATATTTTTCTAAAGTTTTAATTAGACTTAATAAAATCTCTCAAAAATTTTAAAAATTTTAATTAGACACTCAAAATTTAATTTCAGATTTGTGCTAATAATTAAATATATATTTCATTGTACTAAGGCAAACTTTTTGTAACACTTTAAATTAATTTCAAAAATTATATTAAAATATATTGTTTAAAATATAAATAAAAGGCTTAAGTCACTATTTTTCTCTCAACCATACTTTTTTTCCTTCATATTAATACATAAACTATTATTTTCATCCCATATTACCCTCAAATGTAACTAGCATCCAATAAAAATGTATTATATATCATAATCTTATTAGTAACTTTTTCATTTTCGAGTAAATTGAGATGAAAAGTGATAATTAAAAATTAATGTATTAAAGTGAAAATTGATATAAATCAAGAACAAAACCACAAGATATAAAAAGTACAATTATTATTATTATTATCCACCAATTTTAGGGAATGAACCACTTTGTATGGAAATGGAGAGACCAAGTCGACGTATTCACGTGATTCTTTGTAAAGGGGAATGAATGAACCAGTTCAACACCTACGTGCATAAAATCTCCTTCTGCAGAAACCAAGCATAAGAAGATCCTGGAAGGCAGATTTCAAACCTCACTCTCACAGTGTATCATCAAATCATAACTCGGACTTCAAAACAAACAAACCCCCCCAAACAAGTCTTTTCTTTTTTTTAAATAAGAAAAAGGAATATTAAAAACTTACCCAGCAAAGCAAATACCTAAAAGAGGCCTTCTTAATAATACCAAAAATCATTTGTAGGGGAAAAAAAAAAGGGGGGGGGTCATCCTGTACGTGGTCTCCTTAAAAACCCAAAACCTAGGCAGACAGAGCAATAATAATACAAAACCTGCTCATCTCTCTAGGTGGTCAATCTCTGCAGTGGCTTAGCCTTAGCCATGCTCTCAGTGTACTACACTACTGCTTCAATGCTTACAATCATCTCAATTGTCAATATCCATGGAGTTTCTTCTTTTTGACTATGACTTCTCTTGTTACCACTCTTGAGATGTTTCTTCGGTGTTAGCAGTATTTTCACCATGTCTCTAGCTGATAACATTTTTTGTTTTTCCTTTCTAGGTGATGAGCCAAGTTCCAGCACCTTTCCCTTCTTATGACATAAGCCGCAGAATCTGCCCCTGCAGGAACATTAATTTTTATTTTTTTCCTTTTTCACATTCCTCATTTCAAAAACTTTTGGTCCATGATCAGTGCTGACATTAACAGATGAGAAGATAGTCAGATCAGATGAATCCTGAGTAATATATATATAGTAACAAATGAAGAGACAGCGCCCGCCTCCTTTAAGGTATGGAGCCCACAGAAGTTTGCCTGATGTAAGGGTGAAACTGTCCAAAAACCCTCGATTTATTGTCTATCCCTTTATGAGTAAATGACTTAAAATATGGTTCCAAAATGTCAAAATTAAATCTAATAATATACGATCTTTATGAATGGCTGTTAGGCAACTTCATGAATACTAATAAGCTGCAGCTGTATGATACTGATTGGGTTACATTGTTGGGGATTACAAGGCGGAAATTTTGGGAGAATCGTAACTCGCTAGTGTTTAATAATGAGGATGAGATTATTAAGCAAAGCGTGAGCTGGGGTAAATGCATGAAGTATGCTGGTGCATTAGTATCGAAACAAACTTCTGGGACCTCTGTTCAAGTTAGCTGGTCTCTACCAGCTGCTGGTTGGGTAAAATTGAATACCGATGGAGCAGTTAATCTGGGTAATTAGCAGGCAAGAGCTGGAGGGATATTAGGGGATTCAAATGGGAATTGGTTGGTAGGAGATAAGTGAGGGCGAGGTCCTTTTTGCAGAGCTTTGGGCTATTTTTTATGGCCTTACATTAGCTTGGCAACGGGGGTAAAACAAGGTTGAATCATAGGTGCAAATCAGTTTGCTAATGTCGTTGTTAAAAAAGCAGACTGCAGGGGTGAAGATCTTTATTTTAGTGTTGGAGTATCCAATACCTGAAGCTTGGACCTTGCTATCTAGTGATGTCAGGAGTAAATTACACGAGGCTTTGTAATTTTTAGGTTACTATTCAGAACTTGCATTTCTTCTGAAAAAAAAAATAACCCTAAAAGGAAGAATAATAATAATAATATTTTAATTTTTTTTTGTAAATTCAATTGAAGCATTTAAAAAACATGAATGGCGGGAAGATAGTAAACATTAGAATTGGTTTGAACTATATTGATTAGCATGGTATTGAAAGTTGTACATTTAAACATGCGAAGAAGCATACAAAGTAGGAAGCAGGAAGTAGGCTATTTTACCAAATTTACTTAAAAAAATTTAATATTTATAAAAATGACCTAGGTTTAAAAACAATCACCAAAATGATCTGAAATTAATAGTAGAATAGGGTTTTGGGAACCTAATGGCCGGCACCACCTAGTGTTTTGACCCCATGATTGCCTGATGATTGTGTCAAGCTTTAAAAAATTAATTTTTTTGACTTTGGGAACCCAATGGCCGACACCAGGGTATTTTTTTAAAATCTTATCATACTGGTATACAAAAATACTAGTATTTAAAAAAAATTGGTTCTGGCCTTCTAATAGCTAGCACCAGAGTAGCCAAAAAAAAAATTTGGTGTTAACCTATAAATGGCCAACACCTGGTACTTTTTTCATGTCTCAATGCAAATTTTTTTTGTTCTGGCCTTCTAATGGCCGGCACCAGAGTAGTAAAAAAAAATTTTGGTGCTGGCCTGTAGATGGTCGGCACCAGATTTTTTTTCGTGTTTTTTTTTTTTTGTTCTGGCCTTCTAATGGCCGGCACCAAACTAGTAAAAAGAATTGGTGCTGGGCATTTATTGGCTGGCACCAGAGTAAAAAAAAAAAAAAACTGCTGCAGGTCATGTAATGGCCGGCACCAAACCTTATAAATATAGTGGGTGGTTTGGGTTCTGATATTATATAGTGGGTGGTTTGGGTTCTGATAGTGTAAATGGATAAGAAAATATTTTGTTGAGAGAGACATCAAAAATGAGAGTGTTTTGTAGTATATCATCAAATGAGTTTTTTGTAGTGGATTGTAGATGAGAGTTTTTCGTAGTGTACAACCGAATTTCGGGGTTGAATTATATACTGACATGTTTTATCGAGTTGAATTATATACTGTCATGTCCATCCTAAGGTTATGATATTAAAGGTTGGATGACTTTCTACGGCATAGATGGCTAATTGAGATGTCCAATGCAAATGGACATTATCTATGGTGCAATAACGTTTATTCCACAACTTATAAGTGGGGTACTAATAGCCGGATTTGAAAAAGACTTATCGTTTATTCCGCAAAGGTATCTCAGGGGACAATGGAAGAAGAAAGGGTCTGGAGCTTTTAGGAAGTTATATTTTCTCTTGGTTTATGCAACTGGTTTTCTGTTTCTTTTTAATTTTGCTGACCGTTTCAGCTATCCAATTATCTTGTACTGATGCAACGTATACCTGATTCAAGCATAAGACGATTAATTGTGAAGAAATTACTATTGAAAATATTTGTATTATTTCTTTAGAATGTTCGTGTTTTTTTATATCTGTAAATTTAATATAGTTGTTTAGGATTTAAGATTTCATTTTTATATTTTGGTGTATTAATTTCTTAGAATGTTTATATTTTTTTGTATCTATAAATTTAATTTAATCTGTAAATATGTAGTTTGAATTTAAAATTTTTGTGTATTAATTTTACCCATCTGTTTGTAGTTCGTTGGGTGTTTAAAATTAATCTACTGCGTATTATTTTTGTTTGAATTTTATATTTTTTTGTATTAATATTGTAGAATGATTGTATTTTATTGTGCATGTAAATTTAATTTATCGTGTACTATTACTTATTCGAATTATTTTTTAAAATATTTTGAAGTTATTTATTCAAACAAATAATTGGTTTAGAGAAATTAAATTAATATTAAAAACAACATAATTAAAAAATAAAATAAATATTTACAGAATAATTTAAAATTAAAGTAAAAATTGTCGCGATCTCGGTGACGTCCCTGCCACTAGCGTGTAACGGTCCGGATGCCTCCGCCGATAATGCCGTGCACCTTGCTCAGGCATTTGAGAATTGCTCGGTTCGGCCTCCGGTGTCCCCTGTCTGGTGTACTTAGAAAAGTAGAATAATCATATACACCATAATCGAGAGTTAATGGGTATTGCGTGCCCGGAGGTGTCGATAGAAAAATATCCTTAGTGGTCGGTGTACGTGCTTCGGGATAGAACTCCAGGTGGTTTGAGGACAATCCGGACCGTGTCGAATGTTGAGGCTCGAGGTCGTCACCAAAAATATCCCCGAACGATGGAGGAATTTGTTGCTCAAGCTCGGGCTCCAGGTGATGTGATGATGAGCCCGATGCTTTATATTAGGGCTCGAGATCAGGGTTCGAGACAATATCAGACTCGATGTTCCCTAATGGTGGAACTCAGTTATGGCGCAGTTGTGCGTTCCTTTGTTGCCATCGGGAAGATTTCAGTTGCACGTCTCTTTGGATCAGCATGTAAACGACCTTTGAATATAAAAGGTTTCCCGTGTGTCATATACCATGCTGCGTACTTGGGTGTAGGAGAGAACCCTCCCTCTGAGACATACAAGGAAGGGCACCTCGAATGTCGATGATTCCACAGAAAGACATGCGGTTCATGTTTTTGCACCCAATTTAAAGCGTCCCGACCTGAACCCTTTTTGTCCATTCTATGGACTTCTTTGATGTCGACAGGATGGTTCGGGATAGGTTGTGCGCAACCGAAATACCTCAAAACCCGACCTCCATCGTGCCACTCCACCATATGGAAATGAATCAACGGCACATTTGATACGAACAGCTGTTACTGCTCGATAACCCATGATGGTATGAGCGCCGCGATATTTTCCTCATCATATGGCATCCATATAAACAACATAATATAGACAACAAGTTATTATTTAATTTTTTCTTGTGCAATTATTGTATTTAAAAAAGAAATATTCGGAATTGTATTTTACGCCATCCCCAGAGTAAGTCTTTATCATCATACCGTACATAGGTACGGTGAACGACCGTTCGATTCTCAGTACAGTTGCCCATCTAAAAAAATGAATAAATTATCAGATTATTTTTTCCATCCAGAAAATGAGTATACTATACTATTCAATTAAAAAATAAATGGCAAAATTAAACTATATATTTACCTATTAACGAGTGACCACAAATACAGTTGGTGGCTCACTGATGCCAGAAATGGCATTTAGTATAATGCCCAAGACTGCAGTAGAAGGCAACAACCGCCCATTGTTTTCGTAGACGGCTTTGTTGCTCGACAAAGCTCGCGGTATAAGCATGCCAACACTGTAGAGCCCCAACTAAATCTTCCGGCAAACTCGAGATCCTCTAATAAGGGGTGATACATTATTGAGGCTTTATTTTGATTGACGTCTGTCAATAGTATCCCACCTATAAGTTGAAGAATGAACGTTCTTGCAGCGTAGATAATGTCCATCTGCGTTGGATTGCTCAGAAGATGCTGGAAGTTTTCTTTTAACCAAGTAAATTTAATATAGGTTAATCATCATTCCTCGTAGTTGGGCGGCACCCTTCCAAGTAACCGCTCGCAAGTGCCCCACAGATCGGGCAGTCTTTCGAGCCTGGTCACTGCTTCGCCGTTTATAGGCAGCCCTAGTTGGACTACTACGTCTTGCAATGTAATAATTACCTCCCCACAAGGGAGGTGGAATGTATACGTCTCCGGGCGCCATCTTTCAACTAAGGCTGATATTAAATCGGTCGCTCAGATATCTGAATGTATGGGACTACCCCAAAACCCGCGACATTCAAATATGGTAAAACTCTTCGATCAGGAAAATAACCAGGATCATGCAACCAGGGTCTCACAATTTGGTACAGATCCTGCGTTTATAGTAAATATAAAATGTTATATTTCTCGTTTAAAAAAGAATTTAAAAGAATATTAAAAATTAAATAAGACATTTTCTTTTTCTCGTTTACCTTATGCACATTGGCTGCAATGTAGTTGTTGTCGTTTAAAATAATATTAGGATTAGATCCATAGGGTGATCGGTGGTCGTTAACGGTGGTTGACGGTGAACAACAGTTGTCAGAGGTGTTTAGAGGTGCTTGGTGATCGTCAGTAGTTGTCGGTCGGCGGAGGAGTAGCCCATTTATAGTGGGGGACCATTTGGCTAAAGTAAGGGCAAAATTGAAGAAAAAAAACTGAATGTGGCCGGCCATTGGAAGGCCAAATTGGCCTTGGTCAGTGACACAGGCCTGACGCAGGACAAGTCATTTCACCTTTTTTTTTTTTTTCATTTCATTCCAATTTCATTTGCATTTCATTTTATTTATAATTTTATTTCATTTCATTTATATTTCCATTTCATTTAAATTATTTATCTTTCCATTTAAATTTAATTTTTTCTTATTTCAAAATTTTTATTTTCATTTAAATTTATAATTTTTTTTTTAAATTTTCATTCCATTTCATAATCATCATTTCATTTTATATTCATTTAACATTTCATTTAATTCATATTCATTACAAATTACATTCCATTTCATATTCATATTTCATTTAACATTTCATTTCATTAATTTTTTCATTTAAATTTTTTTTCCTAATATAATTTTTTTTCATATTAATTTTGTTTTTCAATTCATTTCATATTTTTCATATTAATTAGAAGTGGTCTCAATATCAGAGTCATTTAAATTTTTTTCATATTTTATTTTTGTCAATTTAAATTTTAAATTTGTTAAAAAAATATCTCATTTCATTATTTTTTTTTGGGATTTTTAGGCATGACACCCTATTTATCAGGCCTGATAAATGTCATTTCAAATTTTTTTCCCTTTCTGCAGCCGGCCATTGCCAGCCCATTTTTCAGACCTAGGCGTAGGCTTGACGCAGGCCTGCCACATATGTCACCTCACATTTTTTTTTTCATTTCATTCCAATTTCATTTTCATTTCATTTTATTTCCATTTCCATTCCCATTTCATTTAATTTATATTTTTTTCCTTGTAAATTTCTTTTCCCATACCAAAACCCATCATCGTAACTTTGAGTCCATTGCCAGTTCTCCATGCTACCCAACCATGTTCGGAGATCTGTTGGTAAAAATGACATCTGAGATTCAAGCCTTACGAATCTCTACCTGAATTTTCGCGATTCTAACTCATGAGCTGCATATTTAATTTGAAATCATCATTCTAAATACAACAAAAAATTTGAAAATTTATTTTTGAAATAAATACAAACAAATTTTTTTTATCCATGTTCACAAGTTCTTTTTTCCAATCTTTATTCTTATAATCTCTGTGGAAGTTTACCGCGATGTGCCGGATGCAATAAACAGACCTCCACGGAACCCCTGATCGCCTTATCGCAGCAAGTAATCCTTTCGATCTATTTGATATAAGGAAAATGTTATCTTCTCTGACAACGTGCCTCCGCAAATTTTTGAGGAAAAATTCTCAAGACTCGAAGCACTCACGCTCCACGATGGCGAAAGCGATCGGAAGTACATTTTGGTTGCCGTCTTGTGCAACAGCAATCAGGAGTAGTTGTGTATATTTGCCGTACAACCATGTCCGTCCACCTGCACCATTGGCTTGCAGTGAGGGAATGCCTTAACACACGGCTCGAACGTCCAAAATAATCGGTGAAAAACTTGTTTCCCTAATTGTATCTCCCTGTCTGGGCATTTATACGGTAATGTTTGCAAATCAGTCACTGTCCCGAGCACATACTCCTGCATCCCGGCTATCCACCCTTGAAGCTCATTGTATGACGCATCCCGGTCACCATACAACTCTCACATCGCTATTTGCTTTGCCCACCATGCCTTTTGGTATGACACTTTATACTTGAATTGAGCTTGCATGTCTGCAATAAGGACCGACACCTGAATTGTGGGGGGATGATGCAGTTGCATATAGTTTTTGCATCTAACTTTCCATGGTCTTGCAACATACGAGTGGACGTGCATGTGTGGACCTTCTAGTTTCCTTATCATCCACATCTGTGTTCGCTGCATTAACACGGCTCGGACACGCCATTTACAACTACTTGACGCTTTGCAACATTCTCCTACGAACAAAAATTGCATCGAATTTGTTACTTTATAATCCACACCTAACTTCAAGCTAAGTCATTTTATAGTATATAAATAGTCTTTTTTGTTATCGAATCGTTGTCCTACAAACAACTCTTTATCGTCGAATTCATCATCAAGTAGGTGAGTCGACACAATATTTGTATATTCTGGGAACTTGCGTACAAGAGCCTCATTAGGATCCACGTCGATCATGAAGGACCCTGGATTATTTCTTATAACTATACCAGGGCCCGTGTTCCCGGCCAAATGGGGGTTTGCATTTTCACCCTCTACCGGCCCTTCCTCGTCTATGTCTTCAGGGATGTCATCTAAATCGGGGTTACTGAAATCACCGTTGAGATCACGGTAGAATTCATTATCATTATCGAACCATTCATAACCATCTTCTATGGTGGCCAACACCACTGGATGGATCTCTAGATGAGGACACGAGTTTGGGATGTTATACAAACATCCACCGGTGTTTGGATTTTCGGGAGTTAGCATTAACCGTCCAAAACCTGGCTGATCTTCCTAGGAGACATTAAGATCAAAATCAATTCTAGAGCGCTGGCTTGCTGGAATTACAACTTGAATGGGATTCGATTCAGCTATCTTCGCGAACAACTCAACTGGTCTGGGATTTTCTATCTCAGTGGGGCAATAAATTGCTATCATTGTCCCTAGATCATCATCAGCTTCAAACTTCATTTCTGAGAACTTGAGCGAATCAGTTGAAACTGGAAATTTGTATAACAATCTCAACATTTTCTTTCCATAACGGGTTGTTATCTTTGTACTGATTTTTTGTTTTAAATTCACTAGCGAAACACGCTTGTTGAATCTCATTCCTATTTTTTTACGACTTTGAAATACATAACCTTCTTCAATTGTATTTATCATTTCTCCATCGAAATGAACATAAAAAAACAAAATTTGGGAACTTATCTTCAAAAAAAATTGCTTCCTTCTTGACAAAGAAAAAACTAAAATTTTTAATTTCGCATTTCAACTAATAAAGCAAACAAAAACTCAAATGGAAGATAAAATACCTATATATATCTGATAAATTTGGTGCCGGCCATTACATGGCCAGTGATAAACCATAATATAAACATATTTTTACCCCATGCTTGGCATATTTATGGATGATTTTTCATTTATTTCATTGAATTTGATGCTCCTAATCCTTTAAATTCATGTTTTATACTTAGGTGAGCATAGGAAAGCGAAAAGAGCAAGAAACGGGACAAAAACGAACCAAATGGGCATAAATTAGTGTTTCACACGGCCTAGGCACTCCCACACGGGTAAACCACACGCTCGTGTAAGGCACACGGGAAGGCCATACGGCCGTGTGTCATGACCGTGTCGACTAGAAACAAACTCAAAATTACACACGACTTGAGC
The DNA here is from genome assembly GCA_025698475.1 of Gossypium anomalum. Classification (NCBI taxonomy): domain Eukaryota; kingdom Viridiplantae; phylum Streptophyta; class Magnoliopsida; order Malvales; family Malvaceae; genus Gossypium; species Gossypium anomalum. The sequence goes on from CM046961.1 coordinate 18,201,196, forward strand.
ACTTGCATACGGGCATGGCACACGACCGTGTCTCTGTTAAACCTAAGTCTAATTATATTAGGGAAAGGCTAATTTTGGGCTATTTTGGGCTTTCCAAAGTCTATTTAAACACCGTAGAAGAGGATCAAGGGGGACACGCAGAGTATAAGGCAGAAAATACTGAAGGAAAGCGATCGGAATTACCTTGGAGGCAGGATCTACATCAAGACTGAAGATTTCCATCCAATTTCCTAGAAGTTCTTTGGGTTTCTTTATGTTTTGTTGTTTTCCAAACTTTGAGATGTTTTCCATTATTATTATGAACTAAACTCCCTAAATACCTAAGGGAGATGAAACCTAAGACAAATCTTATTACTCTTTGATTTATATGATAAATACTTGTTCTTATTCTTAATTGTGAGTTTAACCCTTGCTTTAATATTCTAGGATATCAATTCATGTTTTTAATGTGCTTATTCAGTGGAGGAAAAGTCCCTATTTAAGAGTAGACCATTCATACTTAAGCGGAGTTGCATGCAATCCTAGAGATAAGATGACATAAATCTGTCAGATTAGAGTCAAATCTAATAAGGGAATCCATAGATCGAGTTAATGCGACAATAGGGGTTTTAATTAGAAAGAGATTTCAATTAATCAACCTAGAGTCAGTTATTCTTAGTCTCAAGAGAGATATTAACATAAATAAGGGATTTCTACGGATTAAGTCAAGTGAATAAATCGTCTAATTCAGAGGTAATAAGTGAAGTCTATGTGGATTTTTCCTTGGGTATTGTTTTCTCCATCGGTTTTCGAAAAGTATTTCCCAACTCTAATCTTTGCCGTAAACTTAGTTAATTAGATAATTGGTTTTAAATAAAACATTCTCTTAATTTTTAGGCTAGATAATAAAAAGATAGTAATTACTAGTATTTTTAGTCCTCGTGGATATGATATTTCCGGTCTCACCATAATTATATTGCTATTCGATAGGTGCGCTTGCCTTAGTTGAATTTTTAGTTAGTTTAGCGACAATCAACCAACACCCAAAAAAAAATTTTTTTTACATCTCTGGTGCCAGCCATCAATGTACCAAAGTAAAAAAATTTGCATTGGGAAAAGAAAAAAGTACCTAGTGCCGGCCAATACGTGCCCAGCACCCAAAAATTTAATTCTTTTTCTTACTCTAGTGCCAGCCAATACATGCCCAGTACCAATTTTTTTTACTAGTTTGGTGCTGGCCATTAGAAGGCCAGAACAAAAAAAAAAATTGCATTAGAACACAAAAAAAGTACCTGGTGCTGGCCATCTACAGGCCAGCACCAATTTTTTTTACTAGTCTAGTGCCAACCATTAGAAGACCAGAATCAATTTTTTTTTACTAGTCTGGTGTAAGCCATTAGTAGGCCAGAACCCAAAAAAAGTTGCATTAGGACACGAAAAAAGTACTTGGTGCCTGCCATTTATAGGCTAGCACCAAAAATTTTTTTTAGCCTGGTGTCGGCCATTAGAAGGCTAGAACAAAATTTTTTTTGCATTGGGACATGAAAAAAGTACTTGGCATCGGCCATCAACAGGCCAGCACCATTTTTTTTTTGCTACTCTGGTGTCGGCCATTAGAAGGCCAAAACTAATTTTTTTTAAAATACTGGTATTTTTGTATACCAGTATAATATGATTTAAAAAAAAACCCTGGTGTCGGCCATTAGGTTCCCAAAGTAAAAAAAATCAATTTTTTAAACTCTGACACAATAATTAGGCAATCATAGGGCCAAAATATTAGGTGGTGCCAGCCATTAGGTTCCCAAAACCCTATTCTACTTTTCATTTCAGATCATTTTGGTGATTGTTTTTTAACCTGAGTTATTTTTGTAAATATTAAAATTTTTTAAGTCAGTTTGGTAAAATAATCTAGGAAGTAGAAAGCCTAACTGAGATTACACAGAATCAAAAATTATATATCATTAACCTTTTCTTTTATTTGTTTTCTCAAATAGAAATTGGTTTTTTTGGGGTACAATATGTATCAACAATACTTAACTGGCCTCAGATTCAATCTTAACCTTTTCTTTCTAAGTGTATTCCCAAGTTTTCATAAGGCTAACATTGGGATATCATCAGTGCCATAGTGCAACTTCTTTTTTTCCTTTTTAGGATGTAGAATTTAATAAAAGACTTATTGAGAAGGTGCCCTTACCATAGGTTACCTCTTTGGTTGCAGGTTTAAACTTTTTACAACGGTGTGAACCCCTCAACAAGGCAATTGATCGACGCAGCCGCCGGTGAAACTTTAAACAACAAAACACCTAAAGAGGCTTGCGAATTTATTAAAGAGATGTCACTGAATAACTATCAGTGGCAAGTTATGAGAACGAAGCCGACAAAAGTAGCTGGTGTTTTCAACCTCGACGCGGTCACTATGCTATCTAACCAGATAGAAATCTTAAATAAAAAGGTTGACGGTTTGTATGGTTCTACTCAGGTACATACAGTGATGAGGTGTAATTCAAATGGAGGAGGAGTGCACAATATAAATTATCCATCCTTCAACCCTAGCACCGAGGAGGAACAAGTCCACTATATGGGTAATAATTCTAGACCTCAAAATAATCAGTATAGTAACACTTATAATGCAGGCTGGGGAAACCATCCCAATTTCTCGTGGGGTGGTCAAAGAAATCAAATGCCACAACATCCTCCGGCTTTTCAACAACCACCCTACCAACAAGAGAAGAAACCGAACTTGGAAGAGATGCTTACAAAATTCATCTCAGTGTCAGAAACTCATTTTCAGAATACCGAAACAGCATTTAAGAATCAACAAGCGTCGATTCAAGGACTCGAAACTCAAATAGGATAGCTTGCTAAATTGATCTCGGAACGACCACAAGGTGGCCCACCAAGTAACACTGAAACTAACCCAAGGGAGCAACTTCATGCCATTACTGTGCACAATGATGAAGAGTTAGTTGAGGCTGAACCAAAATCAAGGCAAGACAATGTAGAAGATAAAGGTAAGTTTGATGTAAGCAATGGTACACAGAAGCTGGTAAGCAAGGAATATAAACCTCGTGTACCATACCCTAAAGCGACAAGGAAAGACCACACAGACGAATAATTTGGTAAATTCCTTAAATTATTAAAAAAATTACATATTAACTTATCGTTTATTGAAGCTCTTTCGCAGATGCCAAACGTAATTAAATTTTTAAAAGAGTTTTTAGCAAATAAGCGAAAGTTGGATGATGCACCGCACGTGGAATTGAACGCAGTTTGCTCAGCCATTCTACAGAATAGGCTACCCAACAAGTTGAAGGATCCAGGGAGTTTTACGATTCCTTGCTTAATTGGTAGTTCAACTGTTAATAATGCATTGGCTGATTTAGGGGCGAGCATTAACGTCATGCCCAACAAATAGGTCTTGGGAAACCCAAACAAACTAGGATGAGAATTCAATTGGCAAATAAAACAATTAGATTTCCTAGGGGTATTATTGAAGACGTGCTTGTCAAAATTTATAAATTTATATTCCCAGTTGACTTCGTTGTTTTAGACATGGATGAGGATAGTGACGTGCCTTTAATTTTAGGAAGACCCTTTTTAGCAACTGCTAGGACTATCATTGATGTTGGCACAGGTGAATTAATACTTCGTGTAGGTGATGACACAATTAAACTTCAAGCTAGTGATTCTGCTAATATAATTAGTAATTGAGACGATTGTTCAAGTTCTGTTGATATGAATAAAGTTATTATTCAAAACTTCTTTTCAAGAAACCCCTACGAAGAACGTGATGAAGCCACATTCTAGTCCATGTGACAAAAACAGAACAAGTCATGAGAAATGAAGACTACAAATTGATGAACTAGACGAATGACGAATACATGTCAAGGAGAAACCAAAAGCACATGATGAATCAAAGCGACGCCGTGATGAGCGTAGGGATGAAACAAAGCAATTTAAGGTTGTGGCTAAAGTATTACTAGATGAAAAAGACCTCTGAATTGTTACTTTAGAGCTTAATACAAACGGAGTGACTCCTTTTACGGTACAGAATGTTTTTCCATACAGTACAGTCGAGGTAAATCATTCTGAATTCGGCACTTTTAAGGTAAATATTACTCGACTTAGACGTTATGTGGATAATAGAATTGATAGTGAGAAAGAAAAGTCTCGACTCCATGATCCGCCATGACCATACGAATGAGAGGTAAGTCGAGCTTAGACTCTAAATAAGCGCTTCTCGGGAGGCAACTTGAGCACTAACATCACTAACTAGTTCATTTTAGCTATTTTTCATTTTTTTTATGCAAGAACAATGACCCAGACGGCCTGGACACATGGGCGTGTCCTTGGCCGTGTGGAAAGAGGGCTAAAAATCCTCAAGTATCGAGCCACACGGTTATTAATTCGATCCACACGGTCGTGCAACATGGCCGTGTGAAGCACACGGCGGGGACACACGAGCGTGTCCTAGGTTGTGTGAAAACTGGAGCTAAACTTTTAAAATTTTTAACAAGTCAGAGAGGTACACGGGCCAGGCACACGGTCGTGTGTTTAGACACACGGGCATGTGGGATACCACATGGGCGTGGGAGAAGCGAACAACAAAGACACGGCTGTGCAACACGGCCGTGTGAACCATATAGCCCGGACACACGGGCATGTCCCCATGCTGTGTGACGATTGGGAACCTAAATTTTTACAATTAACACAGGCTAAACTCAAGCCACAAGGGCCTCACACGACCGTGTCCCCTTTTTAATCCTCAAACCCTAACTTTACCTCACTTTTGTCTTCTTCCTCAAAGCCCCCTCCCTTAGCCGCCGCAGCCCTCAAACCCCCCACGCCCGTGCCCTCTCAATGCCGGTCGACCTCCTTGCCCCTTCTTTTTTTTCCTTTTCTCTCCTCTTTCTTCCCCATTTCTCTCTTAACCACATAACCACCAGCCCACTTCCCCAGCCGCTCCACTCGCCGTCCACCCCTCGCGCCAACCACCAACGCCCAGTCACCGCCGAGATACTCCGACCAATACTCATCGTCAGGTCTTTCATTTCTTTTATTTTCTCATTTTTATTTATTTATTTCATTATTATTATTAGTTTAGTTTTTTGTGCTAATTTTGTCTATGCTTGAATTAGTTTGAAGATTAACAATATTTGGCATAAATTTTTAGGGTCCTTGCCTTTTTGATTTCATTCACATCCTGCTTTTTATTCCATTTTCTATTTCATTTAATTGATCGGCAGAACTTGGTTATTTATTCTTTATTTTATTGCCTATTACATTCATGGGTCAAATTGTATTTATTGATTTACTTTTATAGGCACACAATGACAAACACACGAGGCAAGAAGACTGACGTCCCCGCTTCGAAAAAGCAGAAGGGTCCTGGCATAACCTCCTCGAGTGCCTCGACTGAAGCTCGTCACCCTCTGCTTCGATTCTCCTCCAGCCTACAAGATGACTTGTTCCAACTTCTTCGAGTATGACCATTAGGAGTGGGCCGATGTATTGACTGGCCACTTTAGAGCAGGTCTACCTTGCTCACCTTGTTCGATTCCATCTCGATACTACCCCGTGGGATTGGTTCTTTGTAATTATCAAGCCCACCTATTCGGAGCTGACCTTAGAGTTTTGTACTACGTTCCATCTACAACATGTGATGAATACACATGACGAAGCTGGTACTGTCATTTTTAGACTTGGCGGACTCGTAAAGCATATGAGTGTACCAGAGTTTGGAGTTGCTTTGGGCCTTTACACGGAGGAGTTCATGGCTTTCGAGAATTTTTTACAACTTCACCGTCACATACACTACTCGCTCTATTGCTATTGGACCGACCTTACGGCGAGTACGGTTTCCTATGATGCAAGTCGCTCAAAGGCGACTTTTCTTCCTCCAGCACTACGCTACATCTATGCCATTTTGGCTCACACTTTGACTGGGAGGAGAGAGAGCATCGAAGTAGTTAGCACCACCAATTCTTTTTTTTATGGAGCATGGCTACTGGTCACGTCTTTGATCTAGCATATTTCAGAGCGCTTACTTTTCGCCATCAGACGTACCGCCATAGAAGGGGCCCATATGCCTTGGCCCCTACGTGACTTGCCTCGCTCGACACTTCGGCCTCTTCGACACGCCAGAGATGTCATTGACACTCATACTAGTAAGTCAGATGTCTCCTCAAGCAATATTTAGCATGATCCACATAAGGATGATAGAGCGAAGTAGTGGATTAGACCCCCTTCAGTACAGACTCGTTCAGTCTGATGACCAGAATGAGCCAAAGGACATTACTGATGATGACCCTCCCCCTCACGAGGACCCACACCCACACCCACCACCACCACCGAGTCACCGACCTCCTGCTGCCACTTTGACAGATTTATCTAAACGATTCACTCGTTTTGAGCAACAGTGCTTTGAGTGGTTCAACAGCATCGATGCCACTCTTCGACAGATTTGCCACCACCTACACATCTCTCTTTCAGCACCGCCAACCCACGAGGCATCCGATGATGAGGACCTTTGAGTCCCTTTATTTTATTGTTATTTCTATTTTTATTTTTAATTTTATTTTCCTTTATTTATTTTTGAAGACTTATGTTTTATATTTTAAACTCTGCTTATCTTTATGGTTATTACCGAATTATCCCTTAATTCTCTTCCACAGTGGTGTTTATTTTCTTATTAGTAACTCAGTATCATGCATTTCATTAGTCTTATCTACAATTCTCACTCTCGCTGTTCCAAGGATTTCATCCAAAAATTCAGGGTAGTTTCGCTTCTCTCATTCTCTTCTGATATTATACTTATCTTCTTATTATCTATCTTTGTACATTGAGGAAAATGTACATCTTATGTGTGAGGAGGTTATTTTTTATGATTATCAGAAAATCCTTGAATTTTTATGTTGTTCTCAAATAATTTTCTCATCTTATTATTAGAGTGAATTCTGATCGAATTATAATTTTTATTGATATGTTTTTGAATCAAATCAGAGGTAATTGTGCATTGATTGTTTAAACTTTAAGACATTAGAGGATCAAGAATGATAAGTTGACTTTTGAGAATTAAAATTGCTAGGTTGTTTCCCTAAATTGAGGTATTATCTTGAAGTTTTGAATTTACAAGATTGACATCAAATACCCATAATTTTCGTGAGATTTTGAGCCTTTTAAAGCATATATCTTTCTTGCTCACTGATTGGTTATGAGTGTGTCAACATTGATTTGTTATTCTAGAACTTGCTTCGATTATGCATGTCAAGACTACACCTTTGATTTGATAAACGAAAATAATAAAGGCACTTAGGTTTTAACCCATTTACTCCACAAAAGCCTACCCACATAATTGACTCTTAGTGAAACCCTTTGAGCCTTAACTATTATTTTTTGATTTTCCCCTTAATAGTAACCCTCAACTTAACCTTTTTTGATTCGTTAAGGATTTCTCTCTTTTCATTGACTCCTTTTTATCGGGATTTGATTTAATTAGTTACCTAACTATTTTCGTTCGTTTCAATTGCTGAATTTTTCCTTATGATGTATTCTCATTTATTGTTCTTATTCTAAAAATAAAAAGAAAAAAAAGGTATATTTACAGTTATTTATTGTTATAAAGAGCTTGGTTAAGTAAAGTTATTATATTGAGAAAAAGCTCACATCATTTGCTTTAGATAGTTCGAATTCTGGCACTTTCTTGTAATTTAGCAATTAGCTTCATTCTTCTAAGTTTGGTAATTTATTTAAATTAATCTCGATTCTAACCCTCTTTTTCAGCCTTTATCCACACCTTTAACCCAAGCGCCATTACAACCCTGTTAAAGACCTTTTGATTTGTGTATCATCTCATTTACAGTGGTGGATATTTGATTTTCATGCAAGCTTATGGTAATAACTTTTCATGTTTGACTACTGAGTGCTTAATTGTTAAACCTTAAACACTTTGAGTGATTTGAGTGAATCTTTAGTGAGGATGTCAACCTTTGTCAATTTGGAATTAGAGGTAATAACTTAGATAAAGAGGATGCCTACAATCTTATGATTAAAATGCTCAACTTTGATCATTTGAAAATTTAATATTCTTTTAGTTAAATTCTCAATGTATGATTACTTGGGGATCACTTCGAAACAGTATTGATGAGAATTATAAGTTAAGAAGAATTTATTTTAGTTGTAAGTTGAGGATTTTGCTTGAGGATAAGCAAATGCTTAAGTGTGGGGATATTTGATAAACCATAATATATACATATTTTTACCCCATGCTTGGCATATTTATAGTTGATTTTTCATTGATTTCATTGAATTTGATGCTCTTAATCCTTTAAATTCATGTTTTATACTTAGGTGAGCATAGAAAAGTGAAAAGAGCAAGAAACGGGCCAAAAACAGACCAAATGGACATAAATCAGTGTTTCACACGGCCTAGGCACTCCCACACGGGTAAACCACACACCCGTGTGAGGCACACGGGAAGGCCACACGCCTATGTGTCATGCCCGTGTCGACTAGAGACCAACTCAGAATTACACACGGCTTGAGTACTTACACACCGGTGTGGCACACGGTCGTGTCCTTGTTAAACATAAGTCTAATTCTATTTGGAAAAGGCTAATTTTGAGCTATTTTGGGCTTTCCAAAGTCTATTTAAACACCGTAGAAGAGGATCAAGGGGGACACGTGGAGTAGAAGGCAGAAAATACTGAAGGAATGCCATCAAAATCACCTTGGAGGCAGGATCTACATCAAGACTGAAGATTTCCATCCAATTTCCTAGAAGTTCTTTGGGTTTCTTTATGTTTTGTTGTTTTCCAAACTTTGAGGTGTTTTCCATTATTATTATGAACTAAACTCCCTAAATACCTAAGGGAGATGAAACCTAAGACATATCTTATTACTCTTTGATTTATATGATAAATACTTGTTCTTATTCTTAATTGTGAGTTTAACCCTTACTTTAATATTTCAGGATATTAATTCAGGTTTTTGATGTGCTTATTCAGTGGAGGAAAAGTCCCTGTTTAAGAGTAGATTATTCATAATTAAGTGGAGTTGCATGCAATCCTAGAGATAGGATGACATAAATCTGCCGGATTAGAGTTAAATCTAATAAGGGAATCTATAGATCGAGTTAATGCAACAATAGGGGTTTTAATTAGAAATAGATTTCAATTAATCAACCTAGAGTCAGTTATTCTTAGTCTCGAGAGAGATATTAACATAAATCAGAGATTTCTACGGATTAAGTCAAGTGAATAAATCGTCTAATTCAGAAGTAATAAGTGAAGTCTAGGTGAATTCTTCCTTGGGTATTGTTTTCTCCATCGGTTTTTCAAAAGTATTTCCCAAATTTAATCTTCGTCGTAAACTTAGTTAATTAGATAATTAGTTTTAAATAAAACATTCTCTTAATTTTTAGGCTAGATAATAAAAAGATAGTAATTACTAGTACTTTTAGTCCTCGTGGATACGATATTTTCGGTCTCACCATAACTATACTGTTATTCGATAAGTGCGCTTGCCTTAGACAATTTTTAGTTAGTTTAGCGACCATCAACCAACACCCAAAAAAATTTTTTTTACATCTCTGGTGCCGGCCATCAGTGTACCAAAGTAAAAAAATTTGCATTGGGAAAAGAAAAAAGCACCTAGTGCCGGCCAATACGTGCCCAGCACCCAAAAATTTGATTTTTTTTTTACTCTAGTGCCAACCAATACATGCCCAGTACCAATTTTTTTTTACTAGTTTGGTGCCGGCCATTAGAAGGCTAGAACAAAAAAAAAATTTGCATTAGAACATGAAAAAAGTACCTGGTGCTGGCCATGTACAGGCCAGCACCAATTTTTTTTACTAATCTGGTGCTGGTCATTAGAAGATCAAAACCAATTTTTTTTTACTAGTCTGGTGTCGACCATTAGAAGGCCAAAACCCAAAAAAAATTGTATTGGGACACGAAAAAAGTACTTGGTGCCTGTCATCTACAGGCTAGCACCAAAAAAAAAATTTTTTAGCCTGGTGCCGGCCATTAACAGGCTAGAATAAAAAAAAAATTGCATTTGGACATGAAAAAAGTACTTGGCGTCGGCCATCTACTGGCCAACACCATTTTTTTTTTTTTTGCTACTCTGTTGTCGGCTATTAGAAGGCCAAAACTAATTTTTTTTAAAATACTGGTATTTTTGTATACCAGTATAATACAATTTAAAAAAAAATACCCTAGTGTCGGCCATTGGGTTGCCAAAGTCAAAAAAATTAATTTTTTAAATTCTGACACAATCATCAGGCAATCATAGGGCCAAAATACTAGGTGGTGCCAGCCATTAGGTTCCCAAAACCCTATTCTACTGTTCATTTTAGATAATTTTGGTGATTTTTTTTAACCTGAGTTATTTTTGTAAATATTAAAATTTTTTAAATCAGTTTGGTAAAATAATCTAAGAAGTAGGAAGCCTAACTGAGATTACACAGAATCAAGAATTATATATCATTAACCTTTTCTTTTATTTGTTTTCTCAAATAGAAATTGGTTTTTTTGGGTACAATATGTATCTGCAATACTTAACTGGCCTCAGATTCAATCTTAACCTTTTCTTTCTAAGTGTATTCCCAAGTTTTCATAAGGCTGGCATTGGGATATCATCAGTTCCATAGTGCAACTTCTTTTTTTCCTTTTTAGGATGTGGAATTTAATAAAGTAATTGGAAAAAGACAAAGAATTATCAAATTAAAGCCTAAGAACTAAATCCATAACTATTTCTTCCCCCCTTGACTTAGGTTTTGGCATCTCCTGTGAGCCACCGCCCCACACCTTTAACCACCTTATGGTTTTGCTCTTTGCTTCCTTCTTTTGGCAAAAAACCCAAAGCTGCTTCGCCTTTTGGTTGACAGTCGTTGACAATCAACCAACGGCCGCGTCTTTGCTCTCTAGAGGCCTCATCCCTTTTTGTCCCTGACCACCACTACTGTGGCTGGTGTTAGTGCCTTGGATGTTCTTATTTTACTATTTCCTTCCCTCTGGTCTGTAAAGCCTTTTCCGGCGGCGGTTGTTTGTCGGGGTTCCTGTCATTTGTAAGCTTTGAAGGTTGTTGGTGTCATCGCACTAGTGTTTCTCTGGTGGTTGTCATTGGCTGACTAATTGGAGGGTCTTTTCGACCTTGACCCCTTCACCATCGGGCTTGTAATATCTACTAGCGATCTCCGGTGCCCTGGTTTTCTCGTGCTTCACTCTGGTTCGTCCTCGCTCTAGATGCGAGCTCTCTATCGAAGTCGTGTGGCTTCCTTCCTGATGATTTCCCGTTCCCCCTTCCTCCTCCATTCTGGTGGCGATGAGGTGCTATGCGTTGCTAGGGTCTCTGTTTATTTGGAGTATTAGGCCTAATCTTGGGCTTGATCTCATGTATCTTTTGGGATTTAGGCCCTCCCTTACTGTCGTTGTCTATGAAATCAAATCTTTCATTTGACCAAAAGAAAAGTACAAAGATTAACCAAAAGTACTATAAAAAGAATAAAAATACAAACTAATAAAAATACAAACTATCTCTTAATTCTTTTACCTATTACTTTATATATATATATATATATATATATATATATATATATATGTAACCATTGGTTTTTTTCTTTTAAATATCTAACTCATCATAAGCTGTTGTTTATTTTATTTTTATACTCGAAAGTATTTTAATCTTTTTATGTTAATAAAAGTCAATAAAAATATACATATGATAAAATTTGAACTTAAGTAAATTGGATTAATAAACTTTTAAATTTATCATCCAATCAAAACTTAATTTTAATATACTTTATACATTATTATTTTACACAATTCACTATCTTCATCAGCTGTATATCTAATACTATTTATTAAACCCCTAATTGAGTTGATGTCACCAACCTACTCAACAAATCAGTAGGGAAATTATAAAATAATTAAAATAAATTATATTATTCGGGAGTGTTTTAATCTTTTCATTTTAACAAAAACTAATAAAAATATGTATATATTGAGCTTTGAATCTCCACCAATCGAATTAGTAAGTCCTTAAATCTACTACTCAACTAAAGCTTCATTTTAATATATTTTATATAATTTTGTTTTAATATAGATAATTCATTATTCCATCCGTTATATATATTAATAATATTTTCATTGAATTGATATCACAAGTGAACTCGACACTAACTTATAATTGATGACAAAATCATGATAAATAATTTTAGTGCATTTAGTATTATTTATTTGATATATTTATATATTTAAATTTCGTTTCACTCATAATTTAATTCAATTTTTTATTTTATTATCATACATATTTCACGCATTATTATGATTAATTATTTTAAAACCATACATTTCATTGTTTATTATATGTTACTTTTAAATAGACATTTGTATTTTACATATGTGATTTCCACACATATACACATGTAATAGAATTTATAATATTATTTAAACACATGTGCAGTCAAGGTCATCCTTAATTGAGTTGCAATTTAATTAAAAGAATTATAAAATACCTTACACATATAAATAAATTATATTATTATGAGATTTTTTTTAAGATTTTTGATAAAATCAATCACAAATTTGCAAATTGTGGGATTTTAACCCATGTTATCAACATTTTTAAAATCTTTTCTTTTTCAATGTTGTTCCAAATTGTTTCATCCATATTGTTTGTATATACTCTATACTATTTATGTCCTCAACTAAGTTAGTCTCACCCTCAACCGAGTCACCATATCAGTAAAAAAATTACAGAAATACCCTTTCATAATTAAAATAAATTATATTATTTGAGAGTATTTTAGTCTTTTTTTTTTATTTTAACAAAAACTAATAAAAATATGCCTATAGTGATATTTAAACCTGCACCAATTGGTTTAATAAGTTCTTAAATTGATCACTCAATCAAAGCTTCATTTTTTATGTGTTTTATACAATTTTGTTTTAATATACACAATTTATTATCTCCATCAGTTGTATATATACATGTATATATATTACTAATGCTGTTCATTGAGTTGGTGTCACAAGTCAACTCGACACTAACTCATACTTGATGGCAAAACCATGATAAATAACTATAGTGAATTTAGTATTGTTTATTTGATATATTTATGTGTTTAAACTTCGTTTTACTCATAATTTAGTCCATATTTTTATTTTAATTTCGTACATATTTCACGTGTTATTATGATTAATTAGTTTCAAACTATATGTTTCATTGTTTATTGTATGGTAAATTTTAAACAGGCATCTGTGTTTTATAAATATTAAGAGATAAGCTGAATTGGTATTTTAAGATTCTTCTCAAACTTTTCTAAATGATAAAGAAATGGAAGAAAAGATTGGATAATTTTTTTATAGTGATTTGACTTGAATTGCCTACCTCCATTACCTTAGCTTTCCACCACTAAGAAGTTTTCAATTTACTACTAGAATTGATACCTTTCAAGTAGAAGACATAACCTTTACAATGTTAGAAAAATCCGACTTAAAAAACAATTTTTTGTCACAACGGAAAATTAAAAATTTGAAAACTAAGTTGATTTGAGATGTTAATAGAAATAATCTTTTCCTAAAAAGTACCTGTTCTTTGTACGAGATGGATCCTAATTATTCTCGACTTTCAACAGAATGACATTTTCCACTATTCTCATACCATGAATTGCTTCGAGTGTAGGTTCAAATAAATACAAATCAAACATAGAATCAGAAATAATTTTCTTACTTTTAGTAGGAAAGTAAAACTTTCTCAAAAGAAACCAATAGAATTGTTATTCCCAGAAAACTAAATTTATACTTAGAAAATAATTTCTAAAAATTTTCGAACAAAATAAAAATATCCCAAAGTTGTGTTTTTAGACCTACTAGCGTCATCTATTTATAGGGAGAGGTAGTGAAACCATAATTAAATTAGTAGAATATAAATAATATCTATTTAATAGAAAAACAATCCCCTAGTTGAATTAATAGAGAGAGGGGCAACAACCTTAGTAAAATTACTAGGGTTTAGGGTTAGGGTTGTCACCCCTCATACTTGTTATGAGGGGGTTTTGTGCCTCTCCTATATTAAGTCCAATTATATGTGATTTCTGGACTTTTAACCCAAGACTTTATAATTTAATCCCACTTAATACATGTTTTTCTATTTCTCAAAATAAATATTGTTTATTAAATTAAATTAAATTAAATTAAATTTCCAATTAAATAATTTTCTCAACCCAATTCTAATTCTATTAAAATCATGACAAACTTTCTGTAAAAAAATCTATGAGAAAATATATTTACTTTCTATATTTAACGTATTCACAATGACCAATTAATTTAATTCCATTTTTGAACTTCAATTAATTAAATAATAATTTGAAAAACTTAAATTAATTCTCAAATCATTTCCATACTTAGTGAGAAACCACATTCATTTTCTCAATTCTCTAACTTTATTATTTCTATCCATTTTTGTTAATTTGATTCAACATGCAGTTCATTTTTTTGGTTTCAACAAACTAGTGGAAGGATCAATTGGACATACATAATTAGAGCTCAAATGATTTATAATTAAGTTCCAGCTTTTTTCCTATTAATTATAAACTCGTTTAGTCATGAAGTTATTCCACTATAGTATCGCGACTAAGCTCTCCCCAATACATACCATTGCGAAACTTACTCGATCAGTGTTCGTCCAATGACCCTATCATAAGTGTGTTACCCTCTTAGGATATCCTTAATCTCTTTGGGATAAATCCATCCTCCCAATATGATCCTATTTTATCTCATGGTAACCATTACATTTTCCTTCATGAAAAGTCAATCACTATCAAATAGTAATTATGTCATTCATCACAAAAACAAACGACCCATGGCCACATTTACTTTTCATCTATCATGTAATGCCAATGAGAGGATATAATTTACCCATGTCTTGGGCTATGAATTCCTCTATTGTGAATGATGCTACATATTGCAAAGTCATATACCAAATGCATCAGCTTTCGGTTCTTTATCTGTTTGAACTCAGGCTTTTACTTACATCAAAGTCTAAGAGTCACACATACATAGTCCATCATCCACTCAAGATTAAGGTATGCCACATTGTAACATCCCTCACCCGACCCGATCGCCAGGTCCGAACTACAAGATGCCATATTCGTTACCGGAGTAACTATAGTTAAACACGCAGTAATTAATTATTCACACATGCAATTCAAATGTCAATCGCATTCAAATCATGTTAAACAATCAATTTCAAGTCTTAATCGAGCTTACGAAATCTCTTTTTTAAGTTCGAACTTGAAATAGGACCAAATTGTAAAGTTTTAAAAGTTTAGGGCTGACATCGTGATGTCGTCAAATAGTTTGTCACGTCATGACGTCACATAATGCCAGTCAACGTTGCAACAAGGAAAGATGGTTGTCAAGGTGAGAACTCTGGTTTTGGTAAAAATGAACCATTTGGTCTATTCCCTAGTTTCCAACAACAACCATTCAATAAGTTCAACAGTCAACACGTTTACTAGATTCAAAACTTACCAAATCATGCTAAACAAACTCAAACATTTAAATTTAAAATCTTAACAAGTCAATCAACACTTAATCATCAATTAAACTTAACAATTCAACAACATGGTAAACAAATTAACCAAGTTATCCAAATACCAAACCTTATCTATGTCATACCACATTTAGACTTACCATTTCATTTCATTTACCTAAACTTGTGCACCTTATGCACATCTATGGCATATAAGCCTTAAGTATAACCATCAACCTTCAACCCTAGGCTACATTTTACAAGCATGCATCAAGTTACAAATGTTCAAACATATTTTCATCTTATTCACCTATTACCAAGTTATCATTTCTACTTCATTCATGCCATTTAACTTGTCATACCTATGATTATAGTTCATCACATCTATTAGCATAAACATACATATATTCAGAACAACATGTATGATTCAAATCACCAAATCAATGTGATTGGTAAAGGTTAAAACAAACTTGCCATAAGTAAACATATTTACATACTAAGATGTACTACAACACACCTTATATACATGCCGCAATCCTTGACTCAAAATGATAAAATAGCTACCAAATTGGGGATAGTATGAGCTTTGAGATAATCTAACTTGACGTATTCCATAAGGTGATAATATACAAGGAAAAAGGAAAACAAACGAGGTAAGCATATAAAATGCTTAATAAGTTCTAATGGAAACTAAAGCATACCTTGATTATTAAGGCAGAAATAATTATTCTATGGCAACCAATTTAACTTTCCTTGGCATATTAAGACATATCTCTACATGCAATGTCACCATAAATCGAATGTGTTAGTTACGTTCTCGAATTGTAAGTACTATCAACATTTAAAATAGAATCATATAACAATCTATATGTCAAGTATCATCAATACCATTTCATTTTCATTTCATGATTTAAAATTCCATATCTAATCAATTGAATATCACCCGATGGGGCTATAGTAAAATGGACTCGGATACCCAGGAATAAGTTGATCACACAAGCTGATAGTACACTAGGGTTGCTCACACAAACTAACATTACAATAGAGTTGCTTGCACAAGCAAACATTATATTGAGGTTACCTGTTCGAGGTAAACCTATTATACATCAAATTCGAGAATCTGCAATAAATGCTAGATCTCTTAATAACATGTAAAATTCCTGATTAATCATGCGTATAACCATAATGGCATGCCACACGTATCCTAACATTTTACTAAGTTTACTTGGGCATCATTTTCGTATAAATGTCAAAACTAATTCCTGTACATAATTTCATTTTTAATTTTAGAGATAAATAATCAATCAAAAGTCACATTTACATCTTGTACTATTTCCATATAACCAATATTTACATGAATTTACAATTTAGTCAATTTTGAGCTATGAGTGTCAAAATTCATTAATTCTACTTAGTTCAAATATATATGTAACACCTCTTACTCGTATTCAACGCCGGAACAGGGTACGAGGCATTACCAGGCTTGTCACACGATCAAACATACAATTTCGGGTTATAAATTTGTGCCCAAATTAAAACCATTTGTAATCAATCATAATCCTACCAAGAGTTCATCACATATCGAGCTCATTACTTATGAGTTTTATGTACATACATGTATCAACTCGCACATAACCATATCCTTTCACAACTTTAACATTCCCGTTGAATACTCAGAATATAACTGATTCTCGAAAATCTTGCACATAAGTTTCATATTTGTAGCCGGAGATACCTCATATCTCATAATACGTATGGGCTCATTTTCGAGCTATTTACGGGCCTGCTCACACAAGCTGTCAGTCAAGATGTAGCTACACAATGCTGCTCACACAAGCTGTCAGGTATCCGCAACACATGCCGGACTACCCAGCCACTGGTAGGACATACGAGACCAGCACCCGGATTACATAATCGCATACACACGTAGGTTCCTAGTGACATGTCACTCGTATCCTATTCTATTCCTAAGGTTCAATCGAGATTTCTCGCTTGTCAAAACTTTGTCGAATACATCCAAAGAGTCAATCACAATTCATACAATATTAAAGCATTTAAAACATAAATATAACAACGCATTATTTACATACGAACTTACCTCGGTACAAAAATAGTAGAATTGGACCTAATCGTCAAACACTTTGTTTTTCCCCCGATCTAGGTCCGAACCTTATTTTTCTTGATCTATAATAACAAATTTAACTCATTTAACACTCACATTATTCAATTTAGCCCAAAAATCATATTATGGCAAAAATTACATTTTTGCCCCTAATGTTTCACATTTTTACAATTTAGTCCCTAGGCTCGTAAAATGAAATGTATTCAATTTCTTCAAAACCCAAGCCTTGACGATCCATTTTCATACTCCTACTAGCCCACGTTTTCCACTTAATCACACTTTTACTACTCATTTTATAACTTTTACAAATAAGTCCTTTTTGACATTTTTACCAAAAATCACTTAACAAAAGTTATTTATCTATCACCAAACATGCATTTTATACCATTAGACATCAAAATACACAAATATCTAACATGGGTAAAATTTTAAACTTCATCTTTCTTTCAAATTAGTCCTTGAAATAGCTAAATTAGGTTATAAGGATCTCAAAAACATGAAAATCATTAAAATCGGGACTAGAACGGACTTGCAATTGAGCTTGGAAGCTTTGGTCAAAACCCTAGATATGGTGACTCTTCAAATTCAGCACAAGGGGACTGAATTGGAGAAGATGCCATCTTTTTATTTGTTATTTTTGTCTTTATTTACCAAATGACCAAAATGCCCTTCACTTAAAACTTTGAAATTTTATCTAACCATGTCCATTTTTGTCCAACTTAATTATAATGGTCTATTACCATTTAAGGACCTCCAATTTAAAATCTTATAGCAATTAGACACCTCTAGCTTCTAGAATACACATTTTGCACCTATTGCAATTTAGTCCTTTTAGCTAAATTAAGTGCCCAATCGATAAAATTTTTGAACGAAACTCTCACGAAACAATTCCATGAAACTGTAGACCATAAAAATATAAGAAAATAAATCTTTCTACGTCGGATTCGTGGTCCTGAAACCACTGTTCCGATTTGGCCCTAAAATGGGCTGTTACAATATATAAAAGTATAAATTCAAATGTCATTCATACATAAAAAAAAATTATAAAATATCATTCAAGTATAAGTTCCATACGAACTTAAAATAAAATTATAACTTTATTTAAATAAAAAAATTTGTGGAGAACTTAAAAATAAATGTTAATAACTTTATTTAAATATAATTAATTATAAATAAATACTAAAATCCAAAAATCTAAATTTGAGATCCCAAACATGAAACCAAAAATCTTAAATCCAAGAATTATTGATATTTATTTATAAAATTTATAATTAATAGTTACTTATATTAAATAAAATCATTTTATTTATAACTCCACAATATTTTGTTTTATTTAATGATGAATTGTCATATTATTATTCACTAACGATACATGAGACTTATGCACCAACGATACATAAACTATTTTTTATAATATAGGGTGGGGTTAACATAGTTTGAACTTGTACAAAACAAATGTGTGACAAGAACTTTAACTCTTGCTCCATGCAAATCAAGACATAAACTATTAATCCATATATTTTGTCACATCCCAAAAATAGGGTTAGAATAAATAATGATAAAATTTAGATTTTTTTTAAGCATAGGGTAAGAGAATTTAGGATGCCTTTTTAAATTATTTTTGTTAAGAAATTAGTAAGAATGAGTTTGTTGGTACAGTGATAAGACTTTAGCTTACTCTTAGGTCTTAAGTTTGAATCCCCTTTGTGCATTTAGCCAAAATATTTTATCTTTCTATTTTTACCCTATAAAAGTGCTAAATTTTCAAAATAGTCTAGCCAATTTTTTTTTCAATTTAGTCCTTATTTTAAAATAATCTTAATTCTACATGAATTCTTAAAACCTATTTCAATTAGGGAAAGAAAGTTTTATAAATAGCCAATTTTATGCAAACCTTAGAATTGGTACCTAAGAAGTTTTTGAAGGAAAATACTCCCAAGTTCTTCCCTTCCATCACCAAACCAATTTTCAAGAAATAAGATTCAAAGTTTTCAAAATCACCCCTTTCCTCCCAAGTGGATCGTCAATCTCCTCTTCCAAATTAAAGTTTTGTGTCTTCAAATCAGGTGTGGGATCTAATTTAAAATCATTATGTATGATTAATTATGTTGAATCATTGAGAAATTAGGGTTAAAATGCGTAAAGTATAAACATGTGAGCCCCTCTTTTGTAAATACACTTGCAAATCCCTATGTGATTTACTGTATGAACCACATGAATTGTTAGGCGAACCCTAGGAAGAAAACATGTATATAGGCGAACCCTTAGAGAATTGTATGTGAACCTTTAAGTAGACACTAGGTGAGCCCTATAGTACATACGAGCCTAATATTCATGCCAACCCTTACATAAGTTATTGTATGAAGAACTGTACGTGTGAACTATAAAGTGTGAACCCTATCAGCGAGCTCGTGTGCGACCCTCCTGCATGTGCGAGCCGTGTGTGAGGCCGTGTGTGAACCCCTTATAGATGTGAGCCTATGTGCGAACCCCTTGTATGTGTGAGTATGTATGAGCGAGCCTTTAAAACGCAAGCTCTGTGAGTGAACCCTAGTATGTGCTAACCCCTAAATAGGCGAACCTTTAACATGAAAACCCTATGTATGTGAACCTATGTGCGAGCCCTTGTATGCAACCCCCTATAGGCGAACCCCCTAGTTGCGAACCTCTGCGCAAAAATATATAGGAATAAGTACGCAATCATACTGAATAAACATGTGAACCCCTAGGTTATTATATGCGAACCCTAAACTGTTGTACATGCAAGCCTATGTGTTATTACATGCGAGCCTTTATATTATTATATGCGGATTCTGTATGTGTTATATGCGAGTCGTGTATTATGCGAACTCCTAGTTTATATCTTTGTGAACCCTACATGATTATTTATGTGAACACTATATACATGTACATGCGAACCCTAGGTTATTATTTATGCAAACTATACATTGCATACGAACCCTTAATGTGTACTATGCATTCCCTATATTGCATGCGAACCCTAAATGTCGTTACATGCAAACCCTACATATTGAAACATGCGAACCCTTCATGTTGTTATATGTGAACCATGCTCGTGCGAACTGTAGTATACGAACACTATAGATTAAATATGCGAACCTTAGAGTGAGTAGGTGTGAGAACCCCTAGGTGTGACCCCTGTAAGTGCAAACCCTACCTATGTATGTGTTAGCCAAACTAAGTGAAAACTCTACCTATGTATGTGTTAGCCAAACCCTACCTTACTGTTTTAATTCGCATAAATTAATAACTTATGTGAAATTGATGTGAATCAGTGCATAAACACATGTTGTTATATGATAAGTTTAATATATCAAATGCAACATCAAATGTTGAAAAACAATATGATATGCTAAATTATATGTGTATAATTACATGGAATTGGGTACGGAGGATGAAGGAGTTTCGTAGGAGATAGTGGCAATTTAAGTCCACACCGAAAGTCAATATTGCATGAAGTTGGCGACAATATCATCAAAACTGGATAAGCCGGGATGGTAGTTTAAAAAGCCATCAAAGCCGGGTAGACCAGGATGGTAGTTTATTGTAGTAAAAAGCCATCAAAACCGGGCAACTGTAACGGTAAGTTATTGTAGTAAAAGTCATTGTCACCAAAGACAAGTGAACAACCACCTTCACGAGAATATCCGGGATGATTAGTTTTTGATATGTGTTTTTGGTGTGTCGAGTGATGCTCGAGGGCGGATAGGATGGACTAGTGGAAAATTTGCATTTGCATTACATCATACATAAATTGTATATACATTGATTTACTATATGTTCCATATGTTATGTTTAACTCGCTATTAAGCTATCAATTCTATGTTTTTCTGTTTGTGCAATTATATATAATGATTTATAAGTTAGTCTCACGCTAAGCCATTGTAAGCTCATTCCTCCTTTTCCTTTACCTCTCATGTAACACAGAAAATTAAGACTCGGTATGGCATCAGAGGCTTCTCGGATTAACAGCTTATTTTATTATTAAAAAGTTTTCATTTATCATTTATTTTCGGGATTGTAATTATTAATTTCTTGCTTTTATATCTTAAAGTTTGGGATTGATTAGTTATCTATTTTAAAGCATGACACTTAGTCAATACTCTGATATTTGTATGCTATTTTGATTTAGAAAACTACCAACTTTAATAAATGATTTCTGCTGTTTTATTTTTAATACATAAAGATTTAGATAAATCTTTTCACAAATTTAAAGAGAGATTTATAGGATTACTTCAGTGATCGAATGTAACGCCTTCAACTTAGCCAAAACTCTTAGGTCGGGTCGGGTCTGTTCCATATTTTATGAATTTAGTTTTTTATTATATTTAATCATTTTATAGATGTATAACTCCAAGATATATATATTGACATTTTAAAAGGGCATAATGACTTTTTTTATCCTTCAACTTTATAAAAAATTGTCATTTTAACCCTAAATTTAATTTTCACTTCCTTTAATTCTTAAATTTGCATTGTTTGTCAAGTCGCCCAAAAAAAGTTAATGCTTGTTAATTTTGTTGGTGTGGCATACACAATGTCAACAATTAATTAATTTTTAAAAATTTAAAAATATTAAAATATATTTTTATAATTTTTATAATTCTTTAATAATCTTAATCATTTTTAAAAATAATTTTTAATTTTTTTAAAGTAAAATTTTAATTAAATGCTGGCGTGACATCCATATTCAATGTCAATAAAATTAACAAATGTTAATATTTCTATATATTTTGAGGTGATTTGACAAATAAAATAAGTTTAAGAGTTAAAAAGGAAAAAAGAAGTTAAAATGGAGGATTAAAATATATAATATTCATAATAATAAAAAAACACATCGATTATTTTAAAAATATTTGATACAATTAACAGAAAATTGAATAGAAGCAGTATTTTCACAATTTGTTTTAAAATGTCTGGTGCTTGTTTCAACAAGCTTCCCTTTCCAAATCTTTTATTCTCGATTCCTTCGTTCTCTTGAACTCAAGAAACACCCACCTCTCTCTCTCTCTCTCTCTCTCTCTCTAATATAAGAAAGATTACCATCATCATCTCATCATTATTTGGCCATTTTCATAAAAGAACATGAAGAAAAGAATGCGTTGTTTTCTCATTGCTGTGCAGATAATAACGTGGGTTCATGTATCAACCAGGTTTCTTGCCTCTCATCATATTGCTCCTCAACAAGGTTTGCTGTTCTATTATTTTGTTCTTCTAGTAATTTATACATTTGTTTGATTCCCATCTTCTTTTGCTAGAAATCGTATCGTTTTCTTTGTCTATCTTCAGCCCTTTTTCTCTTCCAACACTTGAGCAATAAAAGCAATGGCCGCTCAGCCCTGAATCTTTTTTCTATAATGTGTGGAATTATATATTCTAATAATAGGTTATAAGTCACAGAATTACTACTGTTCCCTTGAACTTGAAACCTTAGCTTCTCTATTTCCTTTTTCTTTTTCTGGTGTTTTACTAACTATCCAAAGTTCATCAGTTCCAGAGTTGTTGGGAGATGGCTTTAACTCTAAACAGGTTCATCACTCTTTCTTCTGCTCTTCTAAGTCTTGAATAATGGTGTCGGAGTCGTTTTTGGAACGAATAATGCTATATATATATATATATATATGATTTTCAGGTTGTTGAAAGCAGTGGTGGAGTAGGTTACTTGGGTGAAAAGACAAATAGAAGAATTATGGGAAGAATAGGGTCAATGCCACCAAACTGTCAACGCAAATGCGGAGGGTGCACGCCCTGTATCGCCACTCAAATCCCGGCAACTTCTAAGAAGCTCCGAACTCAGTATACCAATTACGAGCCTGAAGGATGGAAATGCAAATGTCACTCCACTTTCTTCAATCCATAAAATGTTGCTGCCTGCCTTGGGAGTTCAATCTTTTACAACTATTTCAGCACTTTTCTTTTTGTTTCTTCCAATAAAAAGAAAGAAATTTTGGGGTGTTAATCTTTTGAGGTAGTAATTCCACTGAAAAGGTTTCAAATCCATGGTCGGTTTATGATAAATCTACCTACTCTTCACGAATGAATAACATGTTTTCTTTTGTGATGTTTCTATTTTCTTTTGCACTGTAAGCTTCAGTACGCCATCTTCTTTAAAATATTGAAACAGTTTGATTTTAATTTATTAAATAAAAAATATTATTTCAATAAACATAAAAATATATCACTAATATTTTGTTAAATGAAAATAATCTTCCACCTATGAAATTAAACTATTAAGTTCCCTAATTATATATTTTATTGTGATTTAAATATATCATAAACTTGTTAGATTTATGAAATTTGTAATTAATCATGTAAAAAAAATGTATAAAAACAATTATTTCTTTTAATTTTGTTAATTTGGTACTAAAAATTTACTATATAAATTTATAACCATTATCTCTATAACAAAATCTTAACTATACAATTTAGTGACTATTAAAAACTACATCAGATGTTACCGTGCATGACTTTGTTTATAGCATGGAACTACTTTGTTTCTGCAAATAATTTATAAAAAGAATTTTGAATAAATTTAAAAATTTTTCAAAAATTTTTAAAAATAATTTCGAAAAAGCAATATATGTAAGTTAAAAAAAATCTAAAAGTGCTCAAATGCCTCCTTAAAATTTTCAAAAATATGATTTTTTTTAAAAATTAATAAAAATATTATAATGCATTTTTTTTTCAAAATTCCAATAATTTTTTAACATAAAAATAAATTTAAAAGAATCTTTAAAAATTTAAAAAAAAAGCAAAAATTTCATAAAATTTTGAAAAATAAAAAAAAGTATCCAAAATTTTAAAATTAGAAAAAAATTAAAATGTATTTTTTTATGAAAAATATTTTTAAGAAATGAAGAATCATTGATATATTTAATACTACTTACGCAAGTAATTTAATCTTGAAGTTTCTATTTTGTTTATTTATTTTGAAGAGTTTTTTGATCATATTTTTGTAAATTTTAAATAAAGTAAAACTTGAATCATTGTTACAAAACAATGCAAAATTGTGAAATAAATTCAAATATGAAAAAGAAAAATAGATTGAAAATAACTAGAAATGTCTCAAATTAAAATATATAATATAAATTATTAGCATGTAAATTTTATATAAATTTGTATAATTTTTCTCATAAAAAATGATTAACACTTCATCTCACCTAATTTTTTTCTTTAAATTGAACCAATATAACAAATTAAATTATTCTTTGAAGTTTAAATTGAATTATAATAGTACACTTGTAAAACACATCATGACATGAAAAACAATAATTAATATGACAAACATATACATAAATCTGTTAAAATCTAAGTATAATGCATAAAATTATGCTCTAAATATTGAATTATAAATGTATAAAATATTATATGTATAATATTATACAAAAATAACTTAACACATGCTTAAAATATATATATATATATATATATATATATATATAGGGGCGAAGCCATAAAATCTTTTTAAAGGGCCGAAATTAAATTGTAATATTTATGATTGTAAAAATGTAATTTTATCATTTTAATAACTTATATATTTATAATTTTTAAAGAATTAAATAATTTTTTTATCATTTTTAGAGGGGCAAAGTGTAATTTTACTTTTATTAATTTAAAATTTGAAAAATTTAAAGGACCTAAATGAAAAATTTATCCATTTTATGCATTAGGATCACTTGTAAATTGAAAATATTAAAGTACTATACTTTTTATTTTAATTTTCAGTTTTGACCTATAATATATATTAGTTTTTTCGATGCGATGCACAAATTAATTGTATATATTAATTAAAATATAATTTATTTTAAATTTAATACTAAAAATTTAAAATAGTTTATGACATAAAAAAAATTTGAAAGTAAGAACATAAAAAAAAATTGAAAGTAAGAATATAGAAAAAAAATTAAACACTATTCTTTAAAATAAGTTTATATAATAGTTGTGGACATTTATATAGATTGTTTTAGAATTTTTAAAAATTTAAAAAAAACTATATATCTAGTTACTTTACATTTAAATTTAAATTAAATAATACATATTTTATGATCAATTTTAATTTAATAAAATAATTAAAAGTAAAATTTTAAACAAAATTTAAATTTAAATTTAAATTATAATAATATCTTTTAAAAGATCTAATGATAACAAATATAGATATTAAGATAAATAATATTTATCTTAATAATATTAAATAATATTTATATTTATGATAATATTTTTATCTTTATATTTTAATTTTCTTAACCCTTTCAAATTTTACTTATGATTTTAAATTATAATTACTTAAAATTATTAAAAATAATAGTTATAAGTAAGCTGTCCATACCAACTTTGAATCTTAAACCTTACAATAATATATATATATATATATATATATTAGAATTAGGGTAAAAACAAAATTACTATGACATTAAATTAAAGTTACTATGGCAATTTTACCCATATCAATTAAACTTGTTAGATCAATTTTATAAAATTTGTTTGATATATGTGACGAATATAATTTATATGTATATTCTTATTTTTTTTAAAATATTTCACATTATTTTAAACAAAATCAAAATTTAAAGATAAAAGATAAAAGTCTTTAAAAGATAAAATAATATTAAAATAAAAATACCTAAAAGATAATATAGTGTTAAAAAAATTCAACATCAAGAGATATATAGCTGTATTTATATTATTTTCGCAGACTTTCTATCATTTACTTCTTATTATGGATTATCAAATAAATTTCATTTAATTTTTATAATGAATTATCAAATAATTTTTAAAAAATTAAATAAAAAATAAATCATGGTGAATATTAATTTGCCCAAGTTGTGACTTGATTTCAAATCACAACCATACCAAAAAAACCAAAACCATTTCCATCCATTTCTATGTAAATTTATCATACAAATAAGAAAATTAAAAATGATTATAGTGAAGCCCTACATCTCAAATTTAACAATAATATGTTATGTTCTTTTACATCTCCATCTCCAATTTCATTGTAGTTCAAACACAATGGCTACGGAAAGTGCACAAATGACTTCCAAACTGTGATATCACATCTACAAGACCCCCGTAACCCCCGATTGCAGTGACCTGACCAGAATAAACCTTAATATCAGAATGTGAAAAAGCATTAATACATTAACTAAAAATGGAGACCGAACATACACCAGACGGGTGCAAAGAGACCGAAAACGCTGATTGAGGAGCACATTGTATCTGGGAAAGTATCATTCCATTCATATCGAAACGGTTCAACACAGGGTCTGCACCAACAGCTAATATCTGAAATGGCAACATAAACATTATTAACAATTATTAGGTGGAAATAACGAATGAACAAGTCTAAGAACAACATTGTGTGAATTTGGTCTGCTTGAGAAAACCATCTACCACCTACTTGATTGTTATCAAACACCACGTCCTGTATGGATGCACCGTTGGAAATACTTGAAATGCATTCAGAAGCAGTGAGATTCCAAACTGACAAACTTCGGCCACTGCCACATGCCTGTCCAGTTCAAATCTTGATTAAAAACATGTTCACTCAGGAACAACAAATCGGAATCAATATAATTGATAGGTACTCGACAGATCTTTCACTAGCATGGGCAAAAATAAGTGCTCATAAGACCCAGAATAAGAATCCCTCCTGAAAAGAAAAACAATAGTAGACTTCATTTGCTGAAGTCTAAGAGAAAATACTCAGGTAACTGAGTTCTAAGCGATTTAACTGGTCACAACCCCCGGTTAAAAACAGGATTTTCGTTCAACTTAAAGGAAGGCCAAATCTTAGTGGGTCTAGCAGTATCATAATTGCATGATATTTTTACTCCGAAGTAATACAAAAACATATAAAGATTTTTCACCACTTAAGGTCTTACCAACCAGCTCTCACTTGCATCTAGAGCAATGCAACTAACACAAGAGATAAGCCCCTTCAACTTCTTGTCCTTTAGTGGGTCAATTACTTTAATGCACTTACCACTTTTGCAATCTATGTAAAACCATATATTAGTCAGGTTGCAATAGGTGACACAGTACTCTGATAAAATGAAGCTAGAACTAGAACAAGAAAACAGAGTCGTTAGTAGAAACATAACAACAAACTAGCTCTCTGTAACCCTTTTAAATAAGAACACATGCTGTTACCCCATATTCGTGCAGTCCCATCCTCTGATCCAGTTATAATCTGAAAAAGAACAAAGATGAGATATATTAAGAAGGTTGCTCTGTATCTCAAATTCTCATTTTTCAACCTTAGATGCATAGATGGCTACAGTAAGCATAAACCATATACCATCAGCACATCATGACCTCTTTTTAAGAGTACTATTATTGTTATAGGATAAATATCCTTTCCTTGAATGAACCAATAAAATGGCAACCCAAAAACAAGTTCCTTTCAGTCTTGTTGTCAAAAAGAAACCCAAACTGAAGCTAAAAGGATTAAGCTAGGGCAGTAAGGATACCTAATCCTGCTATCTAAATGCAAAATTAAATTTACCACCAAAATAAAGAATCATGAAGAGAGGAAAAGTTGACCTGACTGGAAGAGGCACGTGATAGAATACAATGCAAATAGTCTGTGTGTCCCTTAAATACCATTTTGATTTCACCCTTCTCCTGAAAAGTTCCATCAGAAACAGAACTTAAAGATACATCTAATGGAAAAGGAAAATATTAACCAACCACTTCTCAGAGAGAACAAGAGGAACAGATTCATTTGAACAAAAACATACCACATCCCAGCAATATGCACAAGAATCACCAGCAGCAGAAAAGATGGATCCCCCCTATTTTAGCGGAGAGTGGAAAGAAGAAATAAATTCATAATTCTCCATAAATATAAGCAAATGTAGGAAAAGTATTAAAAACCTGAGTATCAACAGCAATGGAATTATTCTCGGGGATTGGAGAGAGAGCACCCCATGGACCTCTGGGAATAGCAATTAGATGTTACACACCAAAAAAAGGGGAAGTTAAGTTGATTTTAAAGAATAGAACAATAACAAGTAATTCCTTTTCCGGGACCTAATTGTTTTCCAACACAAAAAACAGCAGACCTGAAAATAACATTTGGTCAGCTTAACTCTACGATAGAAATTACCACTAATTTTTGGACTCAAAAAAGATCACTCACATGATACAAGAGTGAAAAGAGCTAATGGAATGAGAATCTACGATGAACTATTAATGAAGAAGTCAAAGGATATGCATTAAAGCGCACAAGAGCATCCACTATAAGTTGTGATTACGCACTTATCTTGTGGATTGATCAAATCAAGCACTGGCTTCATATGGTTTCCTGCAAAAACATCAAAACTGAATTGGCAAATTATGACATGTAGACAACTAGGCCAAAATACACAGAAAATTGTGTTTCCAACCCAGAGCATTTAAATGACAGAAAATACCATTTGTCTTTGCTTACCTGAGTGTCAGAGACCATGACTGGAAAACCAGATGGCTAACATTTAAAGCTAAAAGAAAGATTCAGATTACTAAAAGACAAAAAGGTAAAGACTAAAGACACTATGCTCATCCCTTCCACGTTAAATTCATGCATTAAGTGGTGGTCTCACATAAACTCTAACTAGTTAAAAAAAAAAAAAAAAAACTATACAGTTCCAAAATCTGGTACCTTGAAAGGTAATAGGCACCTCAGATTCGGTAAATTCCTTCCACCGCCATCCTTTAATTTTACCATCGTCACCACAACTGCAAAAATGAAGTCTATACTGTAATGTATAATAATTGAGGGTTCACCAACCAGTAGCAATTAGCTCCTGCTCTAGTCAAACTCCGTCAAGTTAATGAACAATGGCAGGATTCAGCTTAAGCTTCAAATAAGCTCAACAATGCTAAATAAAACAATTTCCTACATTTCATGTACACGATTAAATGCAACAAAAATGGAGAAAAATATCAATTGCAAGATATTGTATTAAACCTTAACAACAAAGAATCTTCGCCATTGCCGTAGAATTTCACGTCATACGCAGGTCCATCATGCCCTTCAAGGAAACCCTCCGGCTCAGCCGGTAACAACCTATCAAATTCCACCACAACCCGAAGCACAACCGGTTACTTTCACTCAAACTGGAAACAGTAATCAATTCGTTAATTAACTTAATAGTGCACGGAATAAACAGTTATTTTACCGTTGAGCCCTAGCACTGCAGACACCAATCGGCTGCAAACAAACGCGAAATGCAGGTGAGAATCTTTTCTATTCTTTCAATTACATTCTTTTTTTGGGGGGTGATAATATGAAAAAGTAGGAAGAGAAATACTCACGTGTTTGGAAACACAGGAAGAAACGGAGTAAGAAGCAATGGAACCGTCGCTGGAGGCGACCACGACGCATTCCGGGTTAGGGTTAAAGGAAGGAGCCCAAACGGTTCGGAATACGGTTCGAGTTTGGATCTCTCTTTCCCTTAATATACTCTCCCTATATGCTTCTTCGTCCCAGTTTGTAGCGTCCCCGCACATTTTCCTTTAATTTGAATCTCTATCGGGTTCGGATCGTGTATGGAGCTCCAAGCAGCTCTGCCTTCGGTTCACCTCACTGAAAGCTCCCAGAGCTTGAAGGATAGCTTTTAAACGGCGTAGCGTTGATGTCGTAGCCTCAAAAATGGCCCAATATTATTATGGGCCTTTTGGGTTTAAAACAAAAGGAAACGATGTCGTTTATCTGGTTAACAAAGAAAATACACTGTTTTCTTCGGTGTCAGAGCAAAAACATTCACCAAGATCAAAGAGTTTCGGCATCTTCAAACCCGCTGCCTTGGAGAAAACCCTAAACATTCCCCCTTTGCCTAAATAAATCCGAGAAAGAAAATTAATATTTATATTACTTGACGCTGTGGAGATCTGAATTTTAAAATTTCTTATCGAAAAATCCCTGCTTCCCCAGATTCAAATTCTGCTAAAGTCTTGCCTTTTGAAATCGAGTAAGTTATGCATTTCTCATAATCTTTTCATCTTCATCTTGCAGATCTCTTTCAATTCATTTGCTAATGTTGTTGCTACAGATTTATTTTATTTTAATAATTTCGATTGATTTAGAGTCGATGTTTTTGCTAGTTGATGTGCTTTATTTGCTTAGTTTTTTTAACTTGGATCTTCGTGACATTTTTTTCTATTGATTCAGGTATATAATTGAGAAAATAGCTTAGGTTAGTTGATTGCCTGAAATGACTGATAACAATTCACCCCCTGGGTCTCCCAAAGTAAACCCAGATCATAATTCTGAGGCTAACCCGTTGCCCAAAGATGATAGCTCACTTGAAAACATAGTTCGAAGGTTTCAGGATTCAATGTCCTTAGCAAAGAAACACAAATTTTGGGAAACTCAGCCTGTTGGTCAATTTAAGGATGTTGGGGACACAAGTTTGCCTGAAGGTCCAATTGAGCCCCCAACCCCATTGTCTGAAGTCAAACAGGAACCTTATAACCTTCCGAGTCCGTATGAATGGACCACATGTGATATGGATTCGGAAGAGACTTGTAATGAGGTTTACAATCTTTTGAAGAACAATTATGTTGAGGATGATGAGAATATGTTTAGGTTCAATTATTCCAAGGAGTTTCTTAGGTGGGCTTTGCGCCCTCCTGGTTATTACAAGAGCTGGCATATTGGGGTCCGTGCTAAGACATCAAAGAAGCTTGTTGCCTTCATTACTGGTGTGCCTGCAAGAATAAGGGTGCGTGATGAAGTTGTGAAAATGGCAGAGATCAATTTCTTATGTGTTCATAAGAAGCTGAGATCAAAGAGACTTGCTCCCGTGATGATTAAGGAGGTTACTAGGAGAGTTCATTTGGAGAATATTTGGCAAGCAGCTTATACTGCTGGAGTTGTTCTTCCAACACCAATTACTACTTGCCAATACTGGCATAGGTCACTAAACCCCAAGAAGCTTATTGATGTTGGCTTTTCTAGGCTTGGGCCTAGGATGACAATGAGCCGAACCATTAAACTCTACAAGTTACCTGATCAACCAGCCACCCCTGGATTCAGAAAGATGGAGCTTCGTGATGTCCCTGCTGTCACTGGGTTGCTTAGAAATTACTTGAGCCAGTTTGTTGTTTCTCCAGATTTTGATGAGAATGATGTGGAGCACTGGCTTCTTCCTACTGAGGATGTCGTTGACAGTTACTTGGTCGAAAGCCCAAAGACGCATGACATAACTGACTTCTGTAGTTTCTACACACTTCCGTCATCAATTCTTGGCAACCAGAACTATTCAATTTTGAAAGCTGCCTACTCTTACTACAATGTCTCCACCAAGACTCCACTGCTTCAGTTGATGAATGATGCACTTATTGTTGCTAAGAAGAAGGATTTTGATGTATTCAACGCACTGGATGTCATGCGTAATGAGTCTTTCCTCAAGGAATTGAAATTTGGGCCAGGTGATGGACAACTTCACTACTACCTGTATAATTATCGGATACGAAATGCCTTGAGAACATCAGAGCTCGGTCTTGTACTCTTATAGGTTGGTATGTTTCAGCTTTGATCCTGCAGTTAGGTCTGGGTTGCATCATATTTCTTGTTCCGCTGCATCCACGGTCAAGGATCTGGTTTGCAGTGCATGAAAGAGCAACCTTATTGCGTTGGCAAATGCAATATTGCTTTTGGGTTGACAATCCATATTGTTCCATGGACACCAATAATGTTGAGATTATGCATGTGGTTTGTTTCAATGTTTTACAATTCTCTCACTGTTTCCAATTGCTTTATCTACTCATTGTCCTTGTTTTCACTTGATTAATTCCTTTAAAGATTTCATTAATTTATCTGGTAATGAAGCTTTTGCTTGATCAACCTGACCTTGAGCTGAAGGGGAGTGAAGCATTTATTGCCCAAATAATTAAGTTATCCAAATGGTTTTTTATAGCTTTTTCATGTTGGCTCTGCTCATCAGTGTACCTTTGTCATAGCAAATTATAACTGTCCCAACCATTTCATCAGAACTGCCAGATTTGCAAATTGCACTGAAAGTTCCTTTGTTCAACTGTGAGGTCGTCCTCATTGAATATTTCTGACCCGGGAGTTGGTAAGCTAGGGCCCATGGGATGATGACCCTGTCTACTCTTTATTCCCATCATCATTTAGCCTTTTACCCATGGTTTTCACTTTCATTGTTGCACCCCATCACAAGCTCAACACATATCATGATTCCTACAGGCTGTTTATATGTTAAATGTGAATATATTTATTTCTCTAAATGTTTTTTCCTGTCTGAAGATGTGCGCGGATGTATCAGATAAACTCGATCACTGGTGAGCTAAAATAAACTGAAAGGAAAAGAGGTGAATTGATTTCAGGGCTTGAGCAAGATGAACGGGAAATGGAATATAAGACATTGAGTTCAATTTCCTTTTTTTCTTTTTTACTGAAAATCAATTTAATTATCACTTAAAAGCATGAGTAGTTTGACAATCCATTCAACAATATCCTGTATCTGATATAGCCAATTTCCAGCATCATTAAAAGGAATTTGAGTGTATGGCAAAGAATCACTGGGAATGAGTGATGATGATGGCTGATTGGCTGGTATGTAAGTGGCAAAATGATGGTCCATACTGCATCCTTAAAGGGGACATTCTATTCTATCCTGTCAGAATGGCAAAGATGAAAAAACCAAACCCTGTTTTATACCCAAATTATATTTCCCCCAAAGACATCTGTAATATATCTAGAAGCCCACGGCAACCCCAGGGCCCCATGTTTCAATCCTTAAATATGCCCATCTTGTTTCTAAGATTAAACAAATAAGGGAGGGGGACAAATTCAGAGTACTTTCGAAAGACTTGGAGGAGTTGTTCCCCTTCCACTCAAGATGGTGATGAGTGATGACATTTGTTATTTTAGCTTTTTGTCCACAAATCCAAGAATCTTGCAAGCTTTTTAGATGCTTTTCAGCATTTGGATTAACTTAACCCCAATATCAACATCTTTAATTCATGCACACTCAACTCAAAATATGAAAAAAAAAATTAACTCATTAATCATATCAACTGAGATTATTTTTATCATCGAAGATCGCAACAAATCAATTAATGAGGTCTTGACGCAATTAACATGCGCACAATATGCGTGTGAGTCTCTAAATTTCATCATGCACGAGTCTTATTCCAAATTTGTATTCCTACGTTATCTCTATACCTTGTATGTAACTGGGAATGCTATTAATCTCTTCATATCAATTAATTGAGTTATGCACTTTCTAGCAAACTAAACTGTTCTTGGCACTCATCTCTTCTGAGTGTTCTTTCTCATTTGCCACCAACCAAGTATGGTCATCACTCTTTATATGTAAAAAAATTGCGAACACTACGAACACTTCTTTAGAACAATAATTGAGCTTTCCTTATTGACACCTCAAGAATTACGGTTCAAATTCTGATATTATTGTCCCTTTCCCTATATTATATTTATACCCAAAGAAAAAAAATTGAAGAACACTTCCTAAACAGTAAGACCAAAATCCAAATAACACCTCATCAAGTAAGATAAGACTATAATTGAACTTGAAGTGAGACAATTCTGACAAAAAAAAAAAAAAAAAAGGTAGTATCGTTCCCACTGAAGATGTATTGGGTATTGTTTATATGAGCAAATATGAGGTTGCAGCATTAGCATATGCTTGAAAAACGCTTTTTTATCTTTAAACCTTTGATAGAGCATCATAGCTTATATTTATTGAAAGATAATAGCAAGAATGTAGTCAATGATATCACCTCCCAGCCTCCACATGTTCGCATGTTGTATAGTATGTTAAAATTTTTAATATGAATATAATGCATACATGAAACATATCACGTTAATCATTATATTCGTGTAAAAATGATCCTACTATCAGTTAGCATGAATTATTAGCAAATTCAATGGTTATTAGAACCCAGAATTTTTGTTTAATTAACATAAAGCATATCTACTTTATGCTACTTTTGTTTTGTGCCATTATAAATCTTTAGGTAAGTTTAGATTTTGTCGTGCTCACATTGGTTGATCCCTTTGTAAAAGGATGAATTTTTTTTTTATAACATATTCTTCTTCAATTTTTTTATGATCTAACATAGACAGCCATTACTTAAAACATATTCCTTAATCAATGCTTCTCAAAACTTTATGAATGAATTACATTATTCTATTTAACAAATCCATCTTATACTTGAGCTATACATTTCTCATTGTGGAATTATCATTCA
Organism: Gossypium anomalum; assembly: GCA_025698475.1. Lineage (NCBI taxonomy): Eukaryota > Viridiplantae > Streptophyta > Magnoliopsida > Malvales > Malvaceae > Gossypium > Gossypium anomalum. Next base: position 18,236,078 of record CM046961.1, read on the forward strand.
AAATCTTATTATAAGCAGATACCACAATAATAATATTATTATTATCGTTTGCATTTACCAATAAGGTAATTAATAATAAAAGTGCACTAACTTTGCTTGAAACATGTTAGGTTGTACTTCTCCAAAATACCATCCGCAAAGATTTATTATAACTACAATAACAAAAATAAAAAGTAATCAGTATCATATCTGTATATGTTTTGTTTTTATATTGGTCTATATTGGTATGGATATGTTTTATTATTTATTGATATTTTTTACATGCTTGTATGTATCAATGCATGAGTGTCAGAACCGTCAATAATGGCCATTTTTTGAGCAAAGTATTGATACCCCTTTAGGAGGTATCGAGATTTGAATTGTAGAAACACTTTTTCAATCCGAAATTAATGCTTCTAATGATTCAATCATCCTCAATAGTTATAAATGTTCACTAACTTATTTATTGGTATAAATACTCATCAAGAACACTTTAAGATTCAAGAGGCACGTATCCAAGCATCAATATCGAGAGAAAAGCTTCAAATCCTCATTCTTTCATTTCTCTTGTAAATATTCTCTAGGAGCTTAGTGTCAAATCTTTTATCATTCACATATCTTTGTACTTAGAGCTCAAATTTGTAAACATCCACCTTCCTAGCAGTTGTTATTTTTTATTCTTCATTTCACTAATTGCAAATTGAGAGGGTTTTAGTAGAGCCACTAAAACTAAGAAAAGGTTCTAGTTAAACCATAAAAAACTAGGAGGAAGATTTTATCTATGACTTAAGAAAACGATAAAGTTGTAAATGATATACATTCTCCTTGAAAATTTTTAATTCTAATAGTAAATTTGAAAATCCTTGGTGGTGTAAAGCTAAGATAGTGGGGCAGGCAATTTGGTTGAACCATTATAAATCAAACTGTGCAAGATTTTCTTCCATTTCTTTATATTTTATAAAATTTTGTAGAGATTTTTAAAATATTAATTCACCCCACTGTTAGTATTTGTAGGCATAACATCTGGTATTAGAGCTTGATCTCCATTAAAGGTTTAACCCCCAGGAGCAAAGATTCGAGGCAAAAGATACCAAGTTTAGATGGCATTTGAGTCAAGATCAACAACAATGCAAGAAGATCATTCCATCATGTGTCCCCCACTCCTAAACGAAGAAAACCACTCCAACTGGAAAGGCAAGATGAAAACCACTCCTAAATGAAGTCGTTAGGTATACAATATTGCACAATATAGCTTCACTTATAGCATAGCCCAATAAAGGTAAATGATATCCTCTCATTGACATTAGATGATAGATGAAAAATAGTGTGATCATGTGTCATTTGTCCTAAGACGAATGATTTAATTATTATTTGTTAGTAATTGATTTTTCATGGAGGAAGATGAATGGTTATCATGTGATAAAATAAGATAATATTGGGAAAACTAATTTATCCCAAAAAGATTAAAGATATCTTATAAAGACCCGAAAGTCAATTGTGTCGAAAATACGATTCCGGGACCATATTTCTATAAACTGGGTCCATATATATTAAATTAAAATATTTACAAAGTTAGTGTAAAAGAATATTAAATTTTGGTCCTTCAATTTTGTTTATTAATTGTTTAATTAAGGTACAATGACTAAATTGTAAAAGTTTATCGCTATAGGTTTTTAATTGACCAAAGGTTTAGGGATTCAAATTGTAATTAACCCAAGGTCTAATTAGGAAAATAAACCATATTGATGTGATTATACTTGACAATTGAAGAATATTAAGTTATATTATTAAAATTAAAATTAAATGGTTAAAATTATAATATTTATAAAATTACAAAACCAAGAGGAAAGAAAGAGATTTCGTTTCCTTTATTCATCCATAGCTAAATGTAGAATAAGAAGAAACCAAGAATTCAACATTAGGGTTTCAATCTTTCGCTATCAATTGGTTAGTGCAATTAAGTCATTTTCTTGTAATTCTTATATTTTTGAGGTCATGGAAGCTTGATTTAGCTAGCCTATGTACCAGTTTGTAAAACTATTAAAGTTTTGGAAAGTTTTGGAAAGTTTCCATTGATGATTTTTTGAAGTTTTAGGTGTTAAATTCATAGGTTTTAAGCTTAAATGTGAAAAAGAACTAAATTGTAAACTTTAATTGATAGATTTGTACATTAAGGACTAAACTGAATAAAATATAAATTTGATAGTAGGAATAAGAAATAAGAAGTCCTTAATGAATAAATATGAAAAAGTTTCAGTCTGAAACTTTAAATTGAAAGTTATGCTAGTCTCGATTTTAGGGACTAAATTGAGTAAATTGTAAAATATGTATGGTGTAACAACCTATTTTTCAGTGGTGTCGGAATAGTGGTTTCGAAGCCACAAATTCGACGTGAGTCCGTAAATATTAAATAATAATATTTACGAATAATATATGATGTGACAATAAAATTTGATTTAATCATTTTTGGTTAAATGGAAGAACAAATAACTTCAAGTGATTTGACCCTAAGGTCAAGTAGTTTAAGAAAATGAGGTATCGAGACCTCGTTTCTAAAAATCGAGTCGTAAATTTTTTTATAAATATTTACGAAGTGTTATTAATGTTGTATTAAAGTTTCGTTGGGAAATTTTAGCATTTCAATAGCTAATTAAGTAAAAAAGATTAAATTGTAAAAGTTGAAAAAGTCAATCACTATTAGTTTAAAGGTGTTAAATTGATTAAATAATTATAATTGGATGGCCTTAATGGGTAAATTAATTATTTTTAAGATGGTGGATGGTTAAAGCTTTAAATTCAAATTATTTTAAATTTATATGTTTACATGTTATTTTTATTATTAAAATAAAGAAAACAAAAGATTAAACTATGAAAACATAATGTTTCTTCTCCATTTTTGCTTTGTTCTTCACCGAACCTCCATGGAAGTATATTCAAAGTTCAACTATGCTTAAATCCTTGCATGGTAAGCTCCTTTTCACCTATTTCTAATAATTTTTATATTTTTGAGATCGTTGCAATTAGGTCTAACTAACTCGTGCCTTCGTTTTTAAAACTGTTAAAGATTTTGAATGTTTCCATTAATGAATTTTTGTGAATTTAGATGTAAAATAATAAATTTGAAGTGTTGGTTTGTAACACCCCTAACCCATATTCGTCACTAGAATAGAGTTACAAAGCATTACTGGGGTTTACGAATCAATCAGACAGAAATTTCAAACATTTCATTTCATATCAATACTCATAATAAAACCAACCAAAATCATATATATTGTCCCTTAAACGAGCCATCAAGACCCGAAATACATATTACAAACAAGTCGAGACTAAATCGGAAACTCAGAGAATTTTTCAGAAATATTTAAAATTTTCAACACTGCAGGGGTCACACGGTCGTGTGGCCAGGCCATGTGACTCACATGGTCAAGAGACACGCTCGTGTCTCAGGCCGTGTGGGCATTCGAAATAGGGACACACGGCCATGTCTCAGCCTATATCCATACCAGTCTAACTCTTTGATTTGGGTCACACACCCGTGTGTTAGGCCGTGTGAGTATACTAACTTGCATTTCTAAAAGATACAGGGGACACATGGCCCTATCTCCTGGCCGTGTGTCACATACGGTTGAGACACACGCCCGTGTCTTTACCCACGTGGACTAAAATAGGCTATTTTCTAAGCCACATTTCTCACCCAAATTGATACCAACCTAGCTTCAACAATTTGCACATTAACAAGCCATAACAAGGCATTCAACACAAGCTAAAATCAAGTCTTAAACATGTATTATCACCACATACAGCTAATAAACCCTTAGATACCTCAAATGAAAACTTAGAAAAATGTCAACCAGGTCTCCAAACTTACCTAATTAACCTATCTAACCAAGTTACCAAAGTTCACTTTAACTCAATTATATATATACTTTTATCACTTTTACTAACATCACACTCATACCTTAATTTCATATCAATATGTATGTTGGTTATATAAACAAAATATTATTCATAATATTTACATAAGCTAAACTTTGACTAAGTCCATACAAAAGCCTAAACATGCCAGATAAAATGTATTTATTGTTTCAAAAACTACCGAGATAAGCTGGATAGTGTAACTTGAGTGCTGATCCAACTGTCCGACCTTCCGAAAATCTACAAAGACATTAAACAATACAAATAAGCTTAATGAAGCTTAGTAAGTTCGATAGGTTAAACATAAATCTTACCGAACCTACTATAACAAGTCAAATAAATAAAATCATCCATGTCAACTCCCTGTCATTCACAACTTCAATTGATAAATACCTCCATATTCAAATCAATACAAAAATACATAACATGTCTTTCAAATTCATTAAAGAAATCACTTTACCAAAATTTTCCATTCAAAGAACGACTTATGGATAAGAGTACATCGTCAACAAAAGCTCATAAGAGCTGGTCCTCCCGAATACGCCAACAAAAGCTCGAAAGCTAAATAAAAGCTCGTAAGAGCTAAAAGAAAGTAGAACATGAGAGTTTGGAACAAATGCTGAACCTCGGTTTACTTGGGAAAAATGTCGTTGTCTCCTTCCAATACCACCATACACCAAAATACAAATATACTCAAATCCTGCGTTCTATTCAAACCGAATATCCAATTTAATATTATAATTCCAAAAATGAGTCATTTCCAAAAATATAATAAATGCATAATATAGTTCATCAAATTTATACAAATATTAAATTTTAACCGTACGAACTTACCTAGATTGAATTGTAGTAATTGTAGAAGTTTAAGGGCTATTCTATTATTTTCCTTTTTTCACAAATATCTACGGGATCTTGATCTAATATAAAATTACTCACTTATTAGCATATATTTCATTTCCAATTCACTTTACAATTAATACCCTTTTATTTTTAAATTTACACAATTACCCTAACTTTTACAATTTTTTCAATTTAATCCCTTAATTAGTTAATCTATCAATTTAACTAATTTTTCAATTAATAATTTATCCATATATTCTAGGCCTTCATACAGCCCCTAATAAACCCAAAATTCACTATCAAACCCTAATAACCTTTTCACAATTTAATAGTAAAATCAATATTTAACAAAATCACTTTATAAAATCATCATACAACATAATAAAAGCTCTAAAGCCATGTTCTTCATAAAAAAACATCCAATATTTATCAATGGAAACTTCCAAAAATTTCAATAAAATCAAAAACAAAGGTATGGCTTAGTTGGACCTAATTGTAACAATCTTAAAAAAATAAAAATTACAAGAAACGGGTAAGAATTGAACTCACATGAAGCAAAAATTGAAGAACCAGCTTAAAATTTCTCCTATGTTTGTTTTGGACCAAAAATTGAAGAAGAAATGTCTAGAAAACTATCCAAATCTAATTTGTTTTATTTTGATTTCATCAAATTTAATATTTTTCCATTGAATGGCCTTATTTTATTATTTTTCTCTTATTATGCAGCCTCATCCATTAAATTTAGGTACAATTATTACTTAGGTCCTTCTTTAATTATTAATCAATCCATTTACTTAAATATTAAAATTAGCAAGTTTTGTACCTTTTTCAATTTAGTCCTTTTTAATTAATTAACTATCGAAACGTTAAATTTTTTTTTTAAAAATTTAATACTCCCTTAATGACACTCCGTAAATATTTTTATAAATATTTACGGCTCGATTTATAGAAACGAGGTCCCGATACCTTACTTTCTAAAACCATTTGACTTAATAAATCATTATAAAACACAAATTACCAATTCAAAAATCTTTTTAAAACCACATTTGATCGTAAATATTAAATAATAATATTTACAAACTTACTCGCCAAATTTGGTGGCCTTGAACCACTCTTTCTGACATCATTGAAAAATTGGGCTGTTACATGGTTAGTATTTAAAAGGATTTTGTTAAGTGATTTTGATGAATTTAATGGTTAGGGATTAAATTGTTGAAATAGTAAAAATACAAGGACTTAGTGTGACATTGTTGCAAAAATAGGTTGAAATGGAAGCTATCACTATTCGGCTGGTATGAATTTGCAATAAAAATGGTTAATTTGCATATTTTAGGCTCAAAGACTAAATTAAATAATAGTAAAATGTTAGGGGCAATTTTGAAAAAAATTCAAAATGACTAAATTGCATAAAATAAATTATTTTTACTATCTAAATTAATGAATTGAATGAAATTATTGATTTAGATCAAGAACGAGTGGAAAATTGAGGAGAAGAGAAAATTACCATATAGCCCTTGTACTTTGACATTTTTGTAATTTAGCCAGGTAAGTTCATACAGTTTAGAATTTATCATCTATATGAATTGATGAGTAGAATAACATGGTACAATTTATATATATTCAATTGTTGATAATGGAAGATTATTTGAGATATATAATTAAATTTGATGCTCGATTTGGATTGATCGCTGGATAGAGTACAGTCATGATTTGGTTTATTATAGGAGGATTGGAGTGGAGTGGAAATGGTTTTGGAGTGATGTATATATATATTACCCCAGTAAAACGAACTTCAGCATTTGTTGCGAACTCTCATGTTATACAGTTTGTTTGGTGTGTTTCGGAGGGACTAGCTCGTTTGAACAATGGTGTGTTTTGGTTGGACTAGCTTTTATGAGCATTGGTGTGTTTTGGAGGGATTGGATCGTGTGAGCATCTGATGTGTCTTGGAGGGATTGGCTCGTGTAAGCATATAGTGTGTTTTGGTTGGACTGACAATGTACTTGTAACACCCCAAACCCGGCCAAGGAGTTTAGACCAAATTCGGAATGCTACATTGATCACCAAAGTGATCGTGAGAAAATATTATAAAACGTCCTTTATTCGAATTTTAAAAAAACATAAATGTCACACATTCAAAATCAGAATAATAAAATAATTAAAACGTAAAACAGAATTCTACCACAGTGTTAATAAAAACCTTACTTTCAAAACTGAATAACAAATGGAAATCAGAAACCATAACTAATAATTTATTAAGCTCAAACTGCCTGAGTCCTCTGCATACCGAGTCCAGCACCCAAATTCTGAAATGTACCTGAAAGTGGAAATAGAAGAGGGGGTAAGCTATACGAGCTTAGTGTGAGATCAAACTAACTAACTACCAAAAGCAGAAAGCAGAGATCTGATAAACTTTGAAAATAGTTCAAAGAAATGGAACATACTTCCAGAGTGACTTAACAAAATAGACCATATGTAACTTTACAGTCATATGACTCTGTTAAGCACAATATCAGAAATTCTCAGAAGTCACAAACTGGGCCTAAGGCCTTTTCCAGAATCAGAATCGGTTGGGCCTTAACCCATCATACAAGGTTCCCTTTTTGGCACGAGTCCCTTCCAGTCAAATAGCACGATTAGACTTTTCAGTCAACCAGACAGTCAAACAGTCAATCAGATTTTTCAATCATAGAATATCACAGATGCATATGAGTGCGAATGAGTTATAAAATAACCCACCCATCCAACCAACACATCATCTCTGTCCAACCCTACACATCCTGTGGGGATTTAATTAACCCACCCATCCCTGCACTCCAAATAGGACCTCAGAATGCCCATCCAACCTTATAACCCCTATACATTATCCATGACCCTCAGAGAATTGGGACCATTAGAAAGTCATGCGATTGCCATGTGAAAGATCTGCGATGCACTATGCGAAGATAAACTGCGGATCGGACATATCACGCAGCAAGGCTAGCATATGAGCTGTACTGTGTAATGCGATAAACCGCGGTACAGACGTGCAGTATGACTGCTAGATCAGATAATGGTACGTAGCATAGCTAACGTACATGCGGTACAGTTCAAGGTGGTAAACCGCTATACCGTTAACAGAAATGTCCACGACCCTCAAGGTATTAGGATCGCCTATGACCCTCTGGGTATTATTAAGGCTTTTAGAATACAGACAAATTGCCAGATTGTGAATCTCCCTTCTTTTCAATATCCCACCCAAAAGCTTTTTATGCAGATGTATATATGCAAATGTGTGTATGCAGGTGCACCAACACAGAACACAGATTTAGACAATCATTCAGAGAAGTCACATACAACCAGTCAATCAATTGCAGAAACATGCACACTTGTGTACACAGATTCGGTACCTAACATGTCACACTTTATTTACAAAAAGTACATAAACCGAGGTCAGAACGGAAACGTAATCACCCTAAAAAATCTTAATCGAGAAGTTGGAACAAACAGAGGTCACGAATACACTTAAATCAACCAAAAATCAAACTTGGAGAAATAGGGCCGCATGCTTGTGTGCTCCGACTGTGTGGAGCACTTCAGGCTGTGTAGGGATCCATACACCCGTGTAAGGAGTAGCACACGGACGTGTGTCAAAGGCACACGCCCGTGTGGTGTAGAGGCACGAACGTGTGATCAAGCCGTGTAAGACACTGTCCAATTTCACCAAGTCCAAGTACAGAGTAGACACAGCTGTGTGAGGATCTCACACGCCCGTATGGCCACTAGACACGACCATGTGTTTCGAAACACACGCCCATGTGGAATCCCTAATTCCCAAACTCACACGCTCGTGTGCCCTAAGGGACACGCCTTTGTGATTTCTGACAAAATCCCCAAGTCGACCACACGGGCAATCACGAAACCATCCCAGAAACCACCGCTTAAGCCATCGAAACGATCCCTAAGCCTTTCCCTATCAACAGTACATCAGAAAGTGGCAATTTCTCACCACTTCTATAGACTAACATCCCAAAAACAACTGGTTAACATACCAACAAGAAAAACCAAAACCAATACTTAAAAACAAAAGGAAAAGTAGTCATAGTTTGAATCTCACACCTATTTCCGACGATGAAGGAATGACAGAGAAACAGAAAAATCGAAGCCCTTCGACCCCACCATACTACCGATCCAAAAAGCGAGAAGAAGAAAACAAGAGCCAAAACCAAAAAGAAAATAATAAAAACTAACGTACCAAGTAAAAGAGAATAAAACAAAAACAAAAATAAAAATAATACTAAAATAAACTAAACTAAAATAAATGATAACATCACTAATCACAAATAATAAAACAATTATTTTAACTTAAAACAGAAATAACTAAAATGTTTTCTAAAACGCCCACACAGGTACTCGAACTCAAAACCCTGAGACAAACTAACACACACTCAACCACCAGACCTATTCTTGTCACTAGACTGCACAACTTAACTTATGTGTACAACCTTCCCACTATCCCTAAGCTCAAAACCCAAAACTTCTAGGCCCAAAATTCAGGGCATTACAGTACTCTTATCCGTAAGTCATTCATCGAATTGAAAATCTTGGTAAGGTAAATTGATGAGTAACTTTTGATGAATTTACCATATATTTGATTTTGAATTGAACATTTGTAATCTATCGTGTAACACCCTAAAATTCTTATTTTTGTTATTGTGAAAATGTGACAACTGTGTATCTGCTTCAGTGGTTAAGTGTTCTGAGTGTGTGTGAGAGGTCCCAAGTTCAAGCCCTGACTTTGACAAATTTTGGTATTTTTCTGACTTAACCCCTATTTCTGGCTAGTAGGCTTTTAAGTAATTGCTTGTAAGTTTACATCAGAATGGGCTTGCTGGTCTGGTGGTTAAGTTGAGTGTCAGATTGCTGAAGGTCTTGTGTTTGAATCCTTGCGCGAGCAAGGGAATTCTTTTTGCATGGAGCGTGTGGCGGGTGGATGAGTTCGTGATAAACCATAATTTATACATATTTTTACCCCATGCTTAGCACAGTTTATGGATGAATTTTTCTTAGATGTGGTGAATTCGATGCTCCTAATCCCTTAATTTCATGTTTTATACTCAGGAAAGCATAGGAAAGTAAAAAGAGCGAGAAACGGGCCAAAAATAGAGAAAATGGGCCAACGAAGGAAATCAACATGGCCTGGACTTCCTCACACGGGTAGACCACATGGCCGTGTCAATATGGCAGAATCAAATCATGACCTACACGGGCAGACCATACGCCCGCGCCTATTCAACAGCCTTGACCACGGCTTGAACCTATCGCACACGGGCGTGTCCCTGTCGAGCCCAAGTATAGTCCTATTCAGAAAAGGCCACTTTTGAGTGCTTTTAGGCATTCTAAAGTCTATTTAAACACCTGAGAGGAGGACTAAAGGGGACACACAGAGTAGGGAGTAAGAAATTACTCGAAGAAAGCCGATAGATCCATCTCAGAAGCCGGATTCATCATCAAGATTTAAGATCTCTCCTTAATTTCCCTTCAGGAGTTTTGGGTTTTCTTTATGTTTTGTATTCATTATTCTTCTGAGATGTTTTCCTCTTTAGTTATGAACTAAATCCCCTAAATACCTAAGGGGAATGAAACCTAAGACGGATCTTGTTATTATTATCTGAACTGTATGATAAATATTTAACTTGTCCTTAATTATGTGTTCCTAATTCTTGTTTCGGTATTTCAGGATATTGATTCAAGTTAATACTCTCATTCGGAGGATGAATAGTCCCTGTTTAAGAGTATCTTTGTCATAATTAAGCGGATTTGATTACGCGCCTAGAGATAGGGTGACAAGATTTTACCGGATTAAGGTGAAACCTAATAAAGGGATCCATAGATCGAGTTAATGCAACCCTAGGGTGTTAATTAGAAAGAAATTTCAATTATTCAATCTAGGTTTAGACGTTATTAGTCTTGAATAGGGATAATAACATAACTTAGGGATTTCTACGGAACAAGTTGAATGAATAAATCGTCCGATTTAGAGTCATATAACAAGTGAAGTCTAGGTGGATTTTTCCTTGGGTATTGTCTTAATCAATCGAATTTTCTAAAAAGTATTTTCCCCAATTTCCTTTCTGTGATTTCTTAGTTTAGTTAATTAGTATAGATAAACAAACCCTTTTTATTTTTTAGGCTAAATAATAAAAAGGCAGTTAATACTAGTACTTTTAGTTCCTTTAGGTTCGACAATCCGGTCTTGCTAAAGCTATACTACTGTTTGATTGGTACACTTGCCTTTACCGTGATAATAGTTAGTTTCAAGAACGATTAATTATAAATTTATAAAACTTATCACAAAAAATCATGACCAAGTTTTTGGCGCCGTTTTCGGGGAACTAAAATATTAGGAACACTCGATTTTTATTACTTTAGCCATTTACTTTTACTGCAATTTAAATTTTTGTTTAGTTTTCGTTACTAAATTTTCTTTTTCTTTTTCTTTCTTCTGGCAGGTTCTTATAGTTTATGACTAGAGGAAACCCGTCAGGACAATTACTTTTTGATGAAGAAATCGATCGTACAGCTCGCAGAAATTGAATAGAAATAAGGCGAAGCCTAAGATACATAGAGGAAGAGCAAGAAAACGATATCTCAACTACAACCGAGGAGATGGCTGAAAATCATGAAAATCCGCTACCTCCTGCGCTTGCTGCTGACCCAGTAAATCAGAATCAAGCTCCTCGTACTATGTATGATTACGCTAAACCTACATTAACAGGAACTGAGTCAAGTATAGTTAGACTTGCTATTGCTGCAAATAATTTTGAACTGAAACCTAACACAATTCAAATGGTATAGTAATTTGTTCAGTTTGATGGTTTGCAGGATGAGGATCCCAACACTCACTTGGCAAATTTTTTGGAATTCTGCGACACATTTAAAATTAATGGCATTTCTGATGATGTCATTCACCTTCGGTTATTCCATTTTTCATTAAGGAATGAAGCTAAACAGTGGTTGAATTCGTTACCACGAGGATCAATCACTACTTGGGAACAAATGACCAAAAAATTTTTATTAAAGTATTTTTCGCCGGCTAAAATGGCTAAATTACATAATGATATTTCTTCCTTTGTGCAGATGGATTTAGAAACACTCTATGATGCATTGGAAAGATACAAGGACCTACTGCGAAGGTGCCCACACCATGGGTTACCTCTATGGCTGCAAGTTCAAACATTTTACAATGGTGTGAACCCATCAACAAGACAGATGATTGATGCAGCAGCTGGTGGAACCATCAACAAAAAAACACCTGAAGCAGCTTACGAATTTATTGAAGAGATGTCACTGAATAACTATCAGTGGCAAGTCATGAGGACTAAGCCAACCAAAATAGCCGGCGTTTATAACGTCGATGCGGTTAATATGTTATCAAATCAGGCAGAGATTCTAAATAAAAAGATTGATGGTTTACTTAGTTCTACGCAGGTATATCCAGTGATGAGGTGTGATTCAAGTGGAGGTAGATTGAGTAATACAGAATATCTACCCTATGGCCGCAGCATGGAGAATGAGCAATTAAACTACATGGTTAATAATCATCGATCTCAAAATAATCCTTATAGTAATACTTACAATGCAGGTTGGAGGAATCACCCAAATTTCTCATGGGTGGTCAAGGGAATCAAAGGCCACAAAATCCTCTAGGTTTTCAACAACCACCATATCAACAGGAAAAAAAACTGAACCTTGAGGAGATGCTATCTAAATTCATCTCAGTGTCAGAAACTCATTTCCAGAATACCAAGACAACACTTAAGAATCAACAAGCGTTGATCCAAGGGCTCGAAACTCAGATAGGCCAGCAGTCCAAACTAATTTCGGAACTAACACAAGGTAGTTTGCCAAGTAATACAGAACCTAACCCAAGGGAACAGCTCAACTCGATTAATGTTCAAGGTGAAGAAGGATTAGTTAAGCCTGAGTCAGAACCGAGGTAAAAAATTGTGGTAAGTAAAGGTGAGGTAGGTCACAATGAGGAAAAACCGGTTAGTGTAGAATATAAACCTAGTGTGCCATACCCTAATGCGACAAGGAAAGACCGCTCAAATGAGCAATTTGGTAAATTTCTTAAACTTTTAAAGAAATTACATATGAACTTATCGTTTGTTGAAGCTCTCTCGCAGATGCCGAACACAATGAAGTTTTTAAAGGAACTCTTAGCAAATAAGCGGAGTTGGACGAGGCATCGTATGTGGAGCTAAACGCAGTTTGCTAAGCAATTCTACAGAATAAGCTACCCAACAAATCCAGGGTGTTTTACAATTCCTTGCTTAATTGGTAGCTTAGATGTTAATAATGCATTAGCTGATTTAGGGGCTAGCATTAACGTCATGCCTTCACTATAGCAAAACTGACTTTTAGCGGCGTTTTTTAGGCCTTTAGCGGCGCTTTTAAGCGCCACTAAAACTATTAGCGGCGTTTTTGCAAGCGCCGCAAAAAACGCAGCTACAGATGGCGCCGCTAAATTTTGCGGCGTTTATTTGAAAACAACGCCGCTAAAAGTCAGGGCCTTTAGCGGCGCTTTTCCCACAAACGCCGCTAAAGATCATAAAAATTAAAAAATATATATTATAAAACATTGTAAAAGTTCTGAAAAATATAAAAAAAATTAAAATTCATTATCAAAATATTGAGAAGAAGAATAATCGCCAAACAAAATACCGCACTTATCATACTACACCAGAAATCTAACAAAATACAAAAGAAACAAAATAAGGATGAATGAAAGACATTAATGATATATAAAATCATTGTTTCTAATGCATATGTAGAAATCAAGCCAAGGAGTGCACCAAGGATTCGACTCTCGTAATAGCACCAGGCCTTGATCAAAATAATACTGCGTTTGAAAAGATGATCTTTTCCAATTAGCTGGTCAACCTGAAAAACAAACAGTTCAAAAGAAGTCATGTGTCAATTAAACTTGCCACCCTTGATATTGCTATAAGAATTAATGCATGGAGAGTGATGGAGATGGGATTGGGGATTCCTCAAGGCAGCAGCAGTAAATTTAAGCAACAGTGTGGGAAAAGGTGAAATGAGAGATTTTAGACTAAATCCAAAGCATTAATTTTTATTAAATGAAAACAAACAAACAAATATAATTGTTAAAGAAACATTAATTTCTCTTAAATCCGGTAAAATATTAAATCCGGTAATATTCGAACTATTCCATTATTCATTGCATTCAAAGTTTCGAATAGAGAGATGAATACGATTAGCGATGAGAAGCAAATACAGATACAATTGCCACATTTTCAGTTGTCGTAGCTATAAACTTAGTTCTTGAATTCATAAATCGTGCTCGCCATTTGCAGCCCAAATACACACACACACATATATATATTTAAAAAAGCAAAGACTTTATAGTGTTGGTTGCAACCAAAGAAATTCAAACATACCATCAAAACCCTCCAAGATGCAAGGGTTGCGAGAATCTTCATGGCCTTCAAAATTTCTGCTCAGTTGCCATGAAGCCATAGTGCAAATAACTATACACAAGAAAGCCATAAGTATATAACTAAAATATAAAGATTATACAAATGACTGAATAGAGACACATCGATAAGATTGCTTTGAAGGAATAACAAGCCATTAAGATTTCTCTTTATATTCAATTTCAAATCATTAACAGAATCCTATTTTGTTAAAATGGTGGGTACCTGTGTACATAGAGGTAATATTTTGATCCCTTGAGATACATTTCATTTACATAATTTTCTGTCCATTTGGTAAGCTTGGAGCTCTTGAAGCAGCATTCTTGGAGATGGCATGCGCCATTTGAACAGATCCACCACCAAGATCAACTATGCCAACTGTGTCTTGATATGTCCTTCCCAAATTCCCTAGTAGGTAATTTATTGTCACCTATAAAAGAAGATAGAGGTTAAGAAAGTCCAAATTAGGTCCATTGGCTCCATCAGTAGGAAAAATTCAGCATATCATACCCACTCATAAGAACCTTCTTGAGAGCCGTCCAGAATTTTAACCCCATTTGCCTCGGATTTAAGGGTGCTTCTACTTTTCAAAAGTTCCCTAACCTAAATACATATTTAAATTGCACTAGCTTGAGGAAATGGTAAAGTAAATGCTGTGGCCATAACAAACATGTATCCGAAAATAAAATTACCGATTGCAAAATTTTATCGGATGCCTCGCCTCCTAATGCCCTCGGACCAGCTGATTGCCTACACAGACAACCCCATTGTTCAAAGAAATTAAAAGGCTTAGAATGCATAACGCATGAACGTAATACCTACCCCAACTCTCACAAAGCAGCTCTTTGATCGTAAATCTAGCGGAACAACACTTTCTCGCCTTGTCAAGAAGGGAAGTTAATGAATTTCTTGCAGCTGTGGATCTTTTGCATAGTAGCTCAAACACAGTTTAAGCCGCAACAAAACAACCCACATAAAATTAACTAATACTTGGACAAAAACCTCCATAAAATTGAAGAAAATGGTCCACAACATACAAGTAAAATGGTACCTTGAAAAGAGATCAAAGAATTGATGTTTTGAACTCTTTTTATTTTTTGTTCAATTCAAGTAAAATCCTTTTCTAGAGGATACAAGTTAAAATCCTACCTTACAATATTTGAGTCAAACTATGTCACAATTCACAAATATCAAATAAAGGTCACAATATTCTCAACCCCTTTCAACTTATATTTAGAGGAAAGAAAAAAAAAACAATAATCATACAAATAAAGATTACTAGTTGTCAGTTACTTTTGTTAAAAGTAGCTTTCTAGTGTCTATTAAATGCTGAATGTTTTTTATTGAATATTTTATGAATTATGTTAAAAATTACTATTTAAATACAATTTTTACTTAATTATTTATTTTTTCAACAAGTTTGACAATTAAGGTTCCATTTCCTCGATACTTTTGCTTCTTAAAATCTCGCTATAAAGTAAACCTAAAAAAAGTTACGATTGATTAAAAATGAACAAAAAAATTCAAAATGTAACACTAAAAGTAACATCATGCAATTTGTTATCTATCAATGTTTATTTAATAATACTTCAAAAACATTGTTTCTCTTGTTAATCTAAACGCGTCATGTGAGACCAACTAGTTACCATTAGTAAGTTTTAAAATTACGATCAAAGCAAAGTAGTATCGGACTAACATTTCAAAGGAAAATAATTTAGAAAAAGAAAGAAGGAAATTGTAAAGAGAGAAATGAGAGGAACTTTGGTTGAAGAGAGGCTTGGTCAAGGGACGCCAGTGAAAAGAATGAACCTCCCGGTTAGGGTCCAGAGAAGCGAGATAAGCAATTCATTAGCCATTGTTGATCTTTATCCACTGCTACTTCGCCATCACTCAGAAGAAAAAAAACACAAAACCCCTAACTTTACGCTTTTCTTCGTTTCCTACTCTTTGAAACAAAGAGATGAAAAGAAGACAGGAAAAAACACTGACTCAGGTACGAATAGTGGCAAATTTAAATTTAAGAAAGAGAAGCAACTTCCTTCATTATGCCATGCAAATGCATGAACATTAGTGATAACCATGACATGCCTAACAAGTTTCTTCAAAAATCAGAGAGATGGATGTAAATGCAGACAAATCAATGATTAACTAACATGAAATTTTGTGTCATATCTTACCTTCACAATATTGTCTGCATATTTCATTACCATTGATACAGCAATTCCACTGCAAATGAAACAAATATAAGCATATTTCAGAAAGTAAAATATGGAAATTAAAAGGTCTTTAAAATAGTACTTCACTAGGAAAACATTAGCAAGCTTGCAAGCAGTCAACAAAGCATCTTGAACTCTAGCAATCTGGTAAGTGTTTGAAGTTAAATACATTAGCTTAAGCCATCAATATTTTTGAGGTATTGAGAAGGAAATAAAAGGAAAGCTTTCGATGGTGCAAACACTAACAATGAAAAATGAATGAGGCCATATAACAATGATTTTAGGAAGACTTAAAAAAAATGAAGGCATTATAATAACAGAATCTGCAGTATATCATCACTAGGAATGTGACAGCCCTAAAGTGACCCTAGTCGGAAAGCGGTTTCGGGACCGTTAAACCGAGTCACCGAATTAATTGAATATATTATTTACTATCTAAAATATGTGAATTTCGAATGTGTAAAAAGTTTAAGTTTCGATTTTGTCAATTTAATGTGAATTTAGTTAGTAGGACTATTGAGTGACACTTTTGAAATATACTAGGTTAATCTAAAAGGACCTATTAGTTCAAGTTATAAAAAAACAAGGATGTGCATGTCAAATTTCCCACTATTGGGAGTAGTGGCGGCCATGATGGATCATATGCATAAAATATGTAATTGTTTAATTGTTAGTGGTTTTCTATATTATAAAATAATAAAAAGAAAAAGAGATATTGGGTAATAAGAAATTGAAGGTGATAAAAACAAAGCAAAAAATTTTCTTTCTCCTTGGCCGATGTAAGGAAGAAGAAGGGGAGGGAATTTCGGCTATCTTAAGCTACCATTAAGGTAAGAAAGTATATTAATTCTTGAAATTTTGCTTAATCTTTAGTGAGATACTAAGTTATATTAGTAACCCATGTTAAATTTTTTGATTGTGGGATGGATTAGGATTTTCGGCTATGAAAATTTATATGAGTAATGGTGTTTGTTCATGTTAATTTTAGATAAACAAAGGTGAATGATTGCTTAAACTAACTAGGATCTTAATAGGTGTATGGTTTTAAAGTGTGAAGAATCGGCTAGTATTTTGATGCTAAGGCCGAATATGAAATGGGGAGTTTGAGTGATTTGGGTAGTTGAGTTTATTAATAAAATGAATGCCCAAATGTATTATAATTGATTTGAATTGATATTAAATTAAGTATTGCTAAAGACTTCCATTGTTCTAGTCAATTATGTGTGATTAAGGAAGTAATTATATTGAACATATGCGTCCAAATACATGTAAGGATATAAAGAATTCATAGTTTCGGTCATAGGTGTTAATCTATTGAGTTGGAATGTTGAGCTATTGTGGTACTAAAATTTATCATGAATATTCGGCCAAGGTAAGCTAATTGAGTTGAGCATATCTTGATGATACCATTCGGCTAGTATAAAGTGTATTTAAGCTATAAGTATAATTGTTTAATGTAACTTACCAAGTATTCAATTATGAAAATGAAATAATGATAGACTTAGGTGAACAATTAATTCATGTGGTTTGGTTTTAAAAATGTATATGAATGCCATATAATTGTGCTTGATTGGGAAGTAAATTGTTTGATTTAGCTCAAGAGCTTAGAGGATCAAACTTGGATAAGGGAAAAGAAAAAGTGGTCGAATAGCCGTCGAAATCGTTCGACAACAACTGAGGTAAGTTTTCGAGTAACGAGACTTAGTTACGATTTGATTAAATCATGATGTATGAGCATAACCAATATGGGGTGATAAGATGATTCTACTTGAATTATATAATGAGTTACTTAGTCTATACTATGAAGGGTAGCCGTATGCGTATAGAGAACGTGTCGTAAAGCAAACTAAACCATGCTGTTTGTATGCAGCTAGTGAGTCGAAAATGGAGTTACTTAATACGTGAATTTGTGATTGAAACTTATTATGAAAATGTAAAAATAGATGTGTTCTGATATATTTATATGTACATGAATATTTGGATGTTAACCGGGCTACGTCCCGAAGGCCTTTGTCCGAGTTGTTAGTTCCGGGCTAAGTCCCAAGGCATTTATGCGAGTTACTATATCCGGCTATGTCCCGGGCTTTAGTGCGAGTTGCTATATCCGAGCTACGTCCCGAAGGCCTTTGTGCAGATTACTATATCCGGCCATGTCCCGAAGGCGTTTGAGCGAGAAACTATATCCGGTTAAACCCGAAGGTACTTGGTTTGAGAATGAGTGATCATGCTGCCATAGTTTAAATTAAAATGCTCGAAAAATCCCAACGATGAGGTATGTTTCGTTTATGCATTGATTTAGATGATCCCTTGCAAATGGTACTTACTCAGTCAATAAATGAGCTACCTGACCTTGGTTAAGTTAATCTTTTGTGCATGAATATAAAGGTTGGTAATATGGAATAAGTAAGATATTGAGAATTTGTATATGTGAAATTAACCATTTAGCTATACAATGTTACTTTATAATTGTGTTTAATATCATAGCTCAAAACTTACTAAGCATTAAATGCTTACTCCGTTTTCTTTAAACCTCTGTTTTATAGATTTTGGTTAAATCATTCCTATCGGACTCGGATTTTTGAAATTGAAGTCGTCCACACTATCAACGCTCCTTTTGGTATATTTTTGGTTGAACCTTGAAATGGCATGTATAGGACTATTTTTTTGTTAATGGTCATGCAACTTTTGGAATTGTATAAATTTGGTTAGCCATGCGAAAATGGCTTATGTTCATATTTGAATCATAATGTTATAATCATCGTGTATGTATATGGTTATCGAGAAGTGCGGATATGTTTTGGCAATGATTGACCATTGGGATGGTTAATCTAAATTATAAATTGTGTTATGTATGCTATCGGAGTAGTTAAATCATGGAAACTAGGCAATAGATAAAGTCTACCCTAAAGTTAGATGTTGTCAGTATCAATGGGGTAAATTTGAAAAATCATTAAAAATTGTAAGAATGGAGTTAATTAGTGAATAAATTATGTATTCGAACCTTGATGAATCTATTTTCTCATGGAAGGAACGAAACGGTCAAATGAGTCATATGTTAGGAGATATTTAGGTTTTCATGAAACAGGGCCAGAGCGATTTCTGGATCCCCTGTTTCGACTTTGAAAATTTGTTATAAATTAACCAGAGACAATTAGAAGTCATGCCCCATATGGGCAGATTCCTGTTGAGTCTAGTTTCTTTAGAAACAAACGGCATAAGATTTGAAGCCCTGTATAGGAAGATACTTAAGTTGCAATGCATGAAGGTCTGTGTAGTCGAACCCTGTAACAGGGAGACTTAACCTAATAAACTGTACCGTTTGGCCCGATCAAAAATTCTAGAAAAAAATGTGTAGGTAGATACATGAGTCTAGTTTCAGGGAAAATTTACGGATTTAGTTTTCGAGCTTCGGAACTCAAGATATGATTTTTAAAGTGGTCGTGATGCAGTTAGCCAGCATGTCTGAAATTTTTATGAACTGTGTAAGCCAATGAAGTAAGTCCGTAATTACCTCGTTTTCAACCCCGGTAACGGTCTCGGGCCCGGGGTGTTACATTTTATTGGTATCAGAGCCATGGTTTAGTCGATTCTAGGACTATCGTAATACGTTTGGGTCTAGCTATACATGCCGTTTTGTAATTATTTGATAGTGTGGTGATTTTTGACAGTTTAAATGTGTGTTTTGGATAGTAATGGATCCCGATCCCAATCGAGCGGTAGCTGACGATGTGGAGAGTGTAGCGCTGCTCGCGCGCGGGGCGGCGCGCGATGGACTCTCAACCTGTTGCGAGCAATCAAAATGATGAGGCTAGACAAGCCTTTTATAATGTGATGAATGATTGGTTTAACCAATACATTCGAACTAATACGGCTGTTCCACAACCCCACTCCCGACTAATACCTCTCACCACTTTCTTTGTACCTCGGTAATTGACCGGATGAGGTTAAACAAACCCCGATTGACGAGATCCGAAAGCATGGAGCTACTGAATTCAAAGCTACGGATAGCGATGATGCCGAGCAAGCTGAATTCTGGTTGGACAACACTATCCGGGTACTTGATGAACTATCTTGCACGCCCGAGGAATGCCTGAAGTGTACTATCTCTCACATTACGTGATTCACCTACTATTGGTGGAATACGTTGATTTCTCAGCAGTGCCTAAAGAGCGGGTAACTTGGGAGTTTTTTCAAACCGAGTTTCGGAAAAAGTATATCAGCCAGAGATTCATCGATCAAAAACGAAAGGAATTTCTTGAACTTAAACAAGGTTCCATGACGGTTACTGATTATGAACGAAAGTTTGTGAGGCTTAGCCGGTACGCTCGAGAATGCGTCTCTTCGGAAGCTATAATGTGTAAACGTTTTGAAGACGGTTTGAATGAAGATATAAAATTGTATGTTGGCATTTTAGAGATCAGAGAGTTTGTAGTGCTTGTCGAGCGAGCTTGCAAAGCCGAAGAGCTCGGTAAGGAGAAAAGAAAAGCTGAATTGGGAGCCAAAGAGTTTCGTAAGAGATCATCGGGAAAGCCCTTTCAACAGTCATCGAAGAAATTTAGAGATGATTCTGGCCGATCCAAAGACACTTCGGGTTTTTCAAGACGAGATCGCGATCGACCTCCGGTGAGTACACGAGTTACTTCGGTTGCCAGTGTGGGAAATGATCGACGTGACAGGTCAGAGTGTCAGCATTGTGGTAAATGGCATTCGGGGAGTTGTAGATTCCATGACCGCTCCTGCTATAAGTGTGGATCAGCCGACCACTTCATCAAGGATTGTCCAAAAATGTCCGAATGTAGATGTAAATCAGAGTGGGAAACCGGGAGCTACTACTGCTCGTGGTAGACCACCTAGAAATGCGGGGAATGCTAGCGGAGGTCAGAGAGGATCTAGAGACGTCACAACCAGATCTGAGGCTCGTGCTCCAGCTAGAGCTTATGCTATACGCGCACGCGAGGATGCCTCTTCGCCAGATGTTATTACGGGTACTTTTACTCTCTTTGATACTGATGTGATTGCTTTGATAGACCCTGGTTCTACTCATTCATATGTATGTGAAACCTTAGCATCCAGTAAGACTCTACCTGTTGAGTCTACTGAGTTCGTAATTCGGGTGTCAAATCCCTTGGGTCGTTACGTGCTTGTCGATAAAGTGTGCAAGAAATGTCCTCTAGTAATCCGAGGTTTCTGTTTTCCGGCCGATTTGATGCTTTTACCGTTTGATGAATTTGATGTTATCCTCGGTATGGATTGGTTGACCGTACATGATGCAATTGTAAATTGTAAAAGAAAAACCATCGATTTGAGATGTGTAAGTAACGAGATAATCCGAATCGAATCTACCGACTCGAATAGGTTGCCAGCTATAATATCGTCGATGCTGGTTCAGAAATGTGTAAGAAAGGGGTGTGAAACATACCTTGCGTATGTACGGGATGACAAAGAATTAGAAAAGAAACCTGAATCTGTACCAGTGGTTTGTGAATACCCTGATGTTTTTCCCGAAGAATTACCGGGTTTACCACCGGTTCGGGAGGTAGAGTTTGGCATCGAGCTTGTACCTGGGATTACACCGATTTCGATAGCTCCGTATCGTATGGCACCAACGGAATTAAAGGAATTGAAAGCTCAGTTGCAAGAGTTGACGGATAAAGGTTTCGCTCGACCAAGTTTCTCACCTTGGGGTGCACCAGTATTGTTTGTGAAGAAGAAGGACGGAACCATGAGGTTGTGCATTGACTACCGTCAGTTGAATAAAGTGACGGTAAAGAATAAATATCCGTTACCGCGTATTGACGATTTGTTTGACCAACTGAAGGGAGCTTCGGTGTTTTCAAAGATAGATTTGAGATCGGGTTATTATCAACTGCGAGTTCGAGATTCAGACATACCCAAAACTGCTTTCAGAACGAGATATGGCCACTATGAGTTCTTAGTGATGCCGTTTGGGCTCACTAATGCCCCTGCGGTATTTATGGATTTGATGAATCGAATCTTCAGACAGTATTTGGACCGGTTCGTAGTTGTGTTTATTGATGACATCTTAGTCTATTCAAGAGATGAGACTGAACATGCTGAGCACCTGAGATTAGTATTGCGAATTTTACGGGATAAACAGTTATATGCTAAGTTCAGTAAGTGTGAGTTCTGGTTAAGAGAAGTTAGTTTTTTGGGTCATGTGGTATCTGCATCGGGTATTCGAGTTGATCCGAATAAAATTTCAGCCATACTTAACCGAAGCCTCAGAGAAATATTACTGAGGTTCAAGCTTTTTGGGACTTGCCACATTACTACAAAGATTTGTAAAAGGTTTCTCGATGATAGCCACGCCAATGACGGCTACTTCAAAAGGATGTTAAGTTTGAATGGACGGAAAAGTGTCGAGAAAAAGTTTTGATCAACTAAAAACTTATTTGATCAAGCTCCAATTTTAGTGCGGCCAGAATCGAATAAAGAATTTGTCATTTATAGTGATGCCTCCTACTTGGGTTGGGTTGTGTATTAATGCAAGAAGGTCGAGTTGTAGCATATGCGTCGAGACAATTAAAGCCACATGAGAAAAATTATCCGACCCATGATCTCGAATTAGCTGCCATCGTTTTTGCTTTAAAAATATGGCGACATTACTTATTTGGTGAGAAGTGCCATGTATTTTCGGATCACAAAAGTCTCAAATATTTGATGACCCAAAGAGACTTAAATCTACGACAAAGACGTTGGCTCGAGTTGTTAAAAGATTATGAACTTGTCATTGACTATCACCCGGGAAAGGCAAATGTGGTGGCGGATGCTTTAAGTCGTAAATCACTATTTGCTTTACGAACGATGAATGTATACTTGTTTGTTCTATCCGACAATGTGTTAGTGGCGGAATTAAAGGCCAAACCAGTGTGGATGCAACAAATTCGTGAAGCTCAGAAAGTCGATGAAGAATTGATTTCAAAACGAGCTGAATGTGTTCTGAATATGGAATCAGAGTTCCAAATTGATGATGATGATTGTTTGAGGTTCAGAAGTCGGTTATGTGTTCCAAGAAATTCAGAACTCATTTCGATGATTCTGAATGAAGCTCATTGTAGCCGAATGTCAATTCACCCGGGGAGTACGAAAATGTACAACGATTTGAGACGTCAGTTTTGGTGGCATGGGATGAAACGAGACGTTTCTGATTTTGTTTCGAAGTGTTTTGTATGTCGTCACAGTGAAGCGGAACATCAAGTGCCTACGGGTTTACTTCATCCGATCATGATTCCTGAATGGAAGTGGGATCGAGTCACGATGGATTTTGTGTCTGGGTTACCATTGACTACAAGTAAGAAAGACGCAATTTGGGTGGTTGTTGATAGACTAACTAAATCGGCTCATTTTATCCCCGTACGTACGGATTTTTCATTGGATAAATTAGCTGAATTGTATGTTTCTCAGATTGTGAGACTACATGGGGTACCAATTTCTATTGTGTCGGATAGAGATCCGAGATTCACCTCGCGATTTTGGAGGAAATTGCAAGAAGCTTTGGGTACCAAGTTGCATTTCAGCACCGCTTTTCATCCACAAACCGATGGTCAATCTGAGCGGATAATTCAGATTCTTGAGGATATGCTGAGATGTTGCATCCTCGAGTTCAGCTGTTCATGGGAGCGGTATTTACCTTTGATTGAATTCGCTTATAACAATAGTTTTCAATCAAGTATTAAAATGGCGCCTTACGAGGCTTTATACGGGCGTAAATGTCGTACGCCATTGTTTTGGACTGAACTCGGTGAAAGAAAAATTTTCGGAGTTGACTTGATTAAAGATGCTGAACAGAAAGTAAAAGTAATTCGTGAAAGTCTGAAGACCGCCACAGATCGCCAAAAGTCGTACGCGGATTTGAAACGAAAACACATTGAGTTTCAGGTGGGAGACAAAGTATTTCTTAAAGTCTCACCTTGGAAAAAGATACTTAGGTTTGGCCGTAAAGGCAAACTGAGTCCGAGGTTCATAGGGCCATATGAAGTATCCGAACGAATTGGTCCAGTTGCGTATAGATTGGTTTTGCCCCCTGAACTTGAAAAGATTCACAACGTCTTTCATGTTTCGATGCTTCGACGTTATAGATCTGATCCATCACACGTAATTAATCCATCAGAGGTTGAAATACAATCCGATATGAGTTATGAAGAAGAACCGATTCGTATCCTAGCTCGTGAAGTGAAGGAGTTGCGAAACAAAACGGTTCCGTTAGTAAAAGTGTTATGGCTCAAGCACGGGATGGAAGAAGCTACTTGGGAACCAGAGAACTCTATGAAAGAGCGATACCCAAACCTATTTACCGGTAAGATTTTCGGGGACGAAAACTTCTTAAGTGGGGAAGAGTTGTGACAGCCCTAAAGTGACCCTAGTCGGAAAGCGGTTTCGGGACCGCTAAACCGAGTCACCGAATTAATTGAATATATTATTTACTATCTAAAATATGTGAATTTCGAATGTGTAAAAAGTTTAAGTTTCGATTTTGTCAATTTAATGTGAATTTAGTTAGTAGGACTATTGAGTGACACTTTTGAAATATACTAGGTTAATCTAAAAGGACCTATTAGTTCAAGTTATAAAAAAAACAAGGATGTGCATGTCAAATTTCCCACTATTGGGAGTAGTGGCCGGCCATGATGGATCATATGCATAAAATATGTAATTGTTTAATTGTTAGTGGTTTTCTATATTATAAAATAATAAAAAGAAAAAGAGATATTGGGTAATAAGAAATTGAAGGTGATAAAAACAAAGCAAAAAAATTTTCTTTCTCCTTGGCCGAATGTGAGGAAGAAGAAGGGGGAGGGAATTTCGGCTATCTTAAGCTACCATTAAGGTAAGAAAGTATATTAATTCTTGAAATTTTGCTTAATCTTTAGTGAGATACTAAGTTATATTAGTAACCTATGTTAAATTTTTGATTGTGGGATGGATTAGGATTTTCGGCTATGAAAATTTATATGAGTAATGGTGTTTGTTCATGTTAATTTTAGATAAACAAAGGTGAATGATTGCTTAAACTAACTAGGATCTTAATAGGTGTATGGTTTTAAAGTGTGAAGAATCGGCTAGTATTTTGATGCTAAGGCCGAATATGAAATAGGGAGTTTGAGTGATTTGGGTAGTTGAGTTTATTAATAAAATGAATGCCCAAGTGTATTATAATTGATTTGAATTGATATTAAATTAAGTATTGCTAAAGACTTCCATTGTTCTAGTCAATTATGTGTGATTAAGGAAGTAATTATATTGAACATATGCGTCCAAATACATGTAAGGATATAAAGAATTCATAGTTTCGGTCATAGGTGTTAATCTATTGAGTTGGAATGTTGAGCTATTGTGGTACTAAAATTTATCATGAATATTCGGCCAAGGTAAGCTAATTGAGTTGAGCATATCTTGATGATACCATTCGGCTAGTATAAAGTGTATTTAAGCTATAAGTATAATTGTTTAATGTAACTTACCAAGTATTCAATTATGAAAATGAAATAATGATAGACTTAGGTGAACAATTAATTCATGTGGTTTGGTTTTAAAAATGTATATGAATGCCATATAATTGTGCTTGATTGGGAAGTAAATTGTTTGATTTAGCTCAAGAGCTTAGAGGATCAAACTTGGATAAGGAAAAGAAAAAAGTGGTCGAATAGCCACAAAATCGTTCGACAACAAGCGAGGTAAGTTTTCGAGTAACGAGACTTAGTTACGATTTGATTAAATCATGATGTATGAGCATAACCAATATGGGGTGATAAGATGATTCTACTTGAATTATATAATGAGTTACTTAGTCTATACTATGAAGGGTAGCCGTATGCGTATAGAGAACGTGTCGTAAAGCAAACTAAACCATCTTGTTTGTATGCGCTAGTGAGTCGAAAATGGAGTTACTTAATACGTGAATTTGTGATTGAAACTTATTATGAAAATGTAAAAATAGATGTGTTCGATATATTTATATGTACATGAATATTTGGATGTTAACCGGACTCGTCCAAGGCCTTTGTCCGAGTTGTTAGTTCCGGCTAAGTCCCGAAGGCATTTATGCGAGTTACTATATCCGGCTATGTCCCAAGGCTTTAGTGTGAGTTGCTATATCCGGGCACGTCCCAAGGCCTTTGTGCAGATTACTATATCCGGCCATGTCCCGGGCGTTTGAGCGAAACTATATCCGGTTAAACCCGAAGGTACTTGGTTTGAGAATGAGTGATCATGCTGCCATAGTTTAAATTAAAATGCTCAAAAATCCCAACGATGAGGTATGTTTCGTTTATGCATTGATTTAGATGATCCCTTGCAAATGGTACTTACTCGGTCAATAAATGAGCTACCCGACCTTGGTTAAGTTAATCTTTTGTGCATGAATATAAAGGTTGGTAATATGGAATAAGTAAGATATTGAGAATTTGTATATGTGAAATTAACCATTTAGCTATACAATGTTACTTTATAATTGTGTTTAATATCATAGCTCAAAACTTACTAAGCATTAAATGCTTACTCCGTTTTCTTTAAACCTCTGTTTTATAGATTTTGGTTAAATCATTCTCGGACTCGGGATTTTTGAAATTGAAGTCGTCCACACTATCAACGCTCCTTTTGGTATATTTTTGGTTGAACCTTGAAATGGCATGTATAGGACTATTTTTTGTTAATGGTCATGCAACTTTTGGAATTGTATAAATTTGGTTAGCCATGCGAAAAAATGGCTTATGTTCATATTTGAATCATAATGTTATAATCATCGTGTATGTATATGGTTATCGAGAAGTACGGATATGTTTTGGCAATGATTGACCATTGGGATGGTTAATCTAAATTATAAATTGTGTTATGTATGCTATCGGAGTAGTTAAATCATGGAAACTAGGCAATAGATAAAGTCTACCCTAAAGTTAGATGTTGTCAGTATCAATGGGGTAAATTTGAAAAATCATTAAAAATTGTAAGAATGGATTTAATTAGTGAATAAATTATGTATTCGAACCTTGATGAATCTATTTTCTCATGGAAGGAACGAAACAGTCAAATGAGTCATATGTTAGGAGATATTTAGGTTTTCATGAAACAGGGCCAGAGCGATTTCTGGATCCCCTGTTTCGACTTTGAAATTTTGTTATAAATTAACCAGAGACAATTAGAAGTCATGCCCCATATGGGCAGATTCCTGTTGAGTCTAGTTTCTTTAGAAACAAACGGCATAAGATTTGAAGCCCTGTATAGGAAGATACTTAAGTTGCAATGCATGAAGGTCTGTGTAGTCGAACCCTGTAACAGGGGAGACTTAACCTAATAAACTGTACCGTTTGGCCCGATCAAAAATTCTAGAAAAAAATGTGTAGGTAGATACATGAGTCTAGTTTCAGGGAAAATTTACGGATTTAGTTTTCGAGCTTCGGAACTCAAGATATGATTTTTAAAGTGGTCGTGATGCAGTTAGCCAGCATGTCTGAAATTTTTATGAACTGTGTAAGCCAATGAAGTAAGTCCGTAATTACCTCGTTTTCAACCCCGGTAACGGTCTCGGGCCTGGGGTATTACATGGAATGATAAAAAAATGAAAAATCAAAACTCAAAAGACATACCCTTAATCATAAGCTTTTGGAAGTTTAAAGTAGCATATTCAAATATGCCTAAGGAAAAGAATAATAACACCTAAATCAAACTAATGAATTTGTTCTAAGCAGTACTTATAGATTGATCAAAAGACAATACCCAATTTATGAATGGAAAAAGAAAATCATAATCATAATCAACAAAACATGGATTTCAGGAAACCTAGAATGAACCAAGAAGCAGAAACAAACCATTAGCATTGTAGGTACTTGAGTGGCTTGATTTATATCTTGAATGGAAATAGCAAGCTATCTGCACCTGCACACCAAGAAAACCCTAGAAATATTCCAAATTTACACAAATCCAATCTTTAAGTACACCAATAACAATTTGAGGAATTAAACTCACCGAGAAATAACACTTAGATGAAGGCACCCACAAATTAGAACTCCCGGTGTCAAAAATTACAGTGAAGTTACGTGGAGGCGTGCCAATACCAATTTTACCAAAGTCATCGAGCATCCATGTAGTTCTTTAGTGCCACTATATCAATATCCTTTGACTCTTGTAAGTTGCCATGAAGATACTTTTTAAAAGAACCTCTCAACGCTTCTCCTTCTTTGGAATCAAGTTGGGCGGCTAACAGATTGTTGCGATCAAACTTTCTCTTCTTGATCCAATTACGAACAATCCATCATTGGATGTGGAAAAGACAATAGGAAACAGAAGAGAAAGAAAAAACGATGACAACAATAGTTTTAACTATCGTCCCCATTCGAGAAAACTGCAAGTCCGCAATTGAAAGGCAATGATTCAACGATTTTTGTCGAGACGAGTTAGAACTAGAAATCGCAAGCTGAAAAAACAAGATATCAACACACAACTAGATATAGTATTTTCTCATAACAGGTAGGCAACAAGCCACTATAGGACAAAAACCATTGACGGTTTACCTAAGTCTAGAACATTTATTCACTGTCAAGTAAAGTTCTGTCCTCAAAGAGTAAACAGATGCCCAATTATATATATATATATATATAATCATACCCTTAACCATGGGTGGGATCAATAATGGCAAACCAACGACGGTGGAGCAAAACATCATTTCTATCTAACGTCACCATAAAAAAAGTATAGCATTAAACGCACTACTTTTTTCACATGTTTAAACCATCATCAACAAAAAATCACCTGTGTTGTTTCAGGGTTCATGTTGAAGATAGCTTCTTGCAAATTACCCAGAAAAGAATCCATTACAAGAGCACCAATCACCATTATTTCACCAATTACACAGAAGCTTGGTAAAGTTTGTGCATCAGCTAAGGTGAAAAGTGTAACATCCCGAAATAGGGCCTAAACGGAACAGTGGTTGCGAAACCACAAATCCGAGGTAGAAAAATTTATTTTATTATTATTTTGAGGTCTATGATATGTTTGCATGATTGTGTGAAAAGTTCGTGAAGAAATTCTATGCATAAAGTACTTAATTTGAAATTAGGGACTAAATTGAATAAATTGCAAAACTTGTGTTCTAGAAGTATTTTGCATAAAATTGAATTAGAATATTAATTAGGAGGTCTTAAATAGCAATTTGACCAATTTTAAGTTCATGGACAAAATTAGGACATGGAAGGAATTTTTGAAAGTTTAGTAGTAAGGGCATTTTGGTCATTTAGGGGTAAAATGAATTAAAATACAAAATTAAAAGCCAATTTTGCTCATCTTCTTCATGGAGGCCGAAATTAGCATGGGGGAAGCCATGGCTAGGGCTTTCAAGCTTTCCAAGCTCAATAAGCAAGGAAAACTGAAATTCGGGCTAAAATGGAGAAAATACCAAGTTGTGGACGAAATGGTAAAAGTAGCTATTTTTGCATACGAGGTAAGTTTACAGTAAATAAATGCAATGTTCTTTTATTTTACATTATTATTGTTAATTTCCAGAATTTATATACTTATTTTATGAGGATATTTAAAGTCGAATTAAAGGCGAAGTGACAGAGAAAAAGCATTAGGAAGCCCCGTTTGAACCTTAGGAATATTAGGATATTGGGGTTGACAGGACAGGACAGGACAGAAATGAGCCATGTAAGTCCATATCAGTTATATGGCTTTGGAGACAGGAATGAGCCATGTAAGCCCATATTATATATATATGGCATTGGAGACAGGAATAATTCATGTAAGTCCATGTCGAAGACATGGCATTGGCAGGATATTGATAGACAGGAACGACCCCAGTATCCTTAGTATTCCGAGTGGTTCAATGGGTCAATGTACACGTTAAATTACAGTGAATTATCAGCAAAAGGGAAGGTAGATTATATTTATGAATAGTGAAAGGTCAGGTAAGAAAGAAGGTATGTGAGTAAAGAAGAAGGTAGAAAATGAGAAGTAAAGAAAGTTTATGAGGCTAGGTGACATTATGTATAATTATTCATTATGTTGAATGTTGTAATTTATTTGCTTGTAAGCTTACTAAGCCTAGTGCTTACTCTCTTTATTTTCTTTTTCTTATAGTTTTTATCAAGCCACTCGGGATCGAAGGAAACGTCGGAGGCCAATCACACTATCCAAGAAATAACTCGGTATAATTAGACGTTTTGTTTTGTGTATGGCATGTATAGAAACTTAGCTATCTTTAGTATAATATGAACAATGAATGATGTGTAAATGCTTGCTAGAGACTAGCTAATAAAAATGGCCGATGATATGCATGTTTATTAATATGTATGATTGAATGGTGGTTATCACATGAAAATTATGAAAAATGTGAAAGTAACCTAAAAACAGATTCAAATAACAGAAATGACGTGACTTTAAAAATCACTAAAAATTGTGTAAACATATTTTTAAGATGAATAATATATGAAATTAAATCTTATTA
Source organism: Gossypium anomalum (assembly GCA_025698475.1). Lineage (NCBI taxonomy): Eukaryota > Viridiplantae > Streptophyta > Magnoliopsida > Malvales > Malvaceae > Gossypium > Gossypium anomalum. The sequence goes on from CM046961.1 coordinate 18,266,968, forward strand.
TGTCTATTTTCTTATGGAATAAGCAAAACAGGTAAAGGTATTATATTTTATGAGATATCTGAGTTTTAGTGAAACAGGTCGAGCAATTTCTAGATCCCTGTTTCAACTTTGGAAATTCACCATAAATTGTACAAAAATAATTAGGTGGTGTAATTTATATGGTTAGAATCCTTATTGAATCTAGTTTTAATATAAACAAACGGTATAGTTTTATTAATTTTGTATAGGGAGAAAAGTGGTTTGTAGTAAGTAGAGTCAAGATGCAGTCAACTTCAAAACAGGGTAACTTTAACAATAAACTGTACTAATTGGCTAAGTCAAAAATTCTAAAAAAATTAGTAGATAGATATATGAGTCTAGTTTCAGGAAAAATTTACGGATCTTAATTTCGAGTTTTGAAACTCAAGAAATGAATTTTAAGCAACTATGACGCAGAAAAATAGTTTATTCCGAAAATTAAAATAAGTGGTTTAGAGTTGTTTAAAAGGTAAGATAAGTTTAGTAACACCTCAAGCTTGACTCGGTGACGATTTCGGGCGTGGGGCGTTACATTTATTGGTATCGAGAGCAGGTTTAGTCGGTTCTCGGAGCAGTTAGTGTGAGTAAATGTCTAGCTATACATGCCATACACGTATTTTGATAGTGTGACGACTCACACGATTTTTAAATATTTTGTTTTATTGTAATGGATCCCTAGCAAGCTGGTGATGATGATGTAGAAAATAATGCTTTGCTTCGCGGAAGGGTAGCGCCATCGAGAATAGGCCAAGATGTGATTAATCGGGGAGGAGTGACTCGAGAAGCTCTCTTCCAAGCTTTGAATAATTGGTTTGCCGAGTTCGTTCGCACGAATCCGGTAGTTAGACCTCCACCCCTCATGACTCTCAAAGGCTACCCATGTAGCTCAAGCTTCCCATCCACAGTACAATGATAAGAGAAAAGCCACCATTGATAGAATCTGGAAACAAGAGGCGTAAGAGTTCCGAGCAACAAAACATGATGATGCAGAAAGAGCAAAATTTTGGTTAGAAAATACTATCGAGTCTTTGATAAATTATCTTGTACACCCGAGGAATGTATGAAATGTGTAATATCACTTCTTAGAGACTCACCTACTACTACTGGAAGACACTTGTATCGGTTGTACCAAAGGAGAGGATCACTTGGGATTTCTTTCGGGAGGAATTTCGTAAAAAGTACATCGATCGAGGTTTATTGACCGGAAGAAAGGAATTCTGGAATTGAAACAAGGGAGAGCTGTGTGTTCTCCAAGATAGATTTGAGATCCTGGATACTATCGATTCTGAGTTAAAGAGTCAGATGTCCTGAAGACTGTTTTTCGGACTAGGTGAAGGTATTAAGGTTGATCCGAGCAAGATTTCAGCCATTGTTGATTGGAAGCCTCCTAGAAATGTATCAGAAGTTAGAAGTTTTCTTGGTCTTGCCGGATATTGTAGAGGGATTTTCCATGATAGCTACCCCGTTGACAAGATTTCTGCGAAAGGATATCAAGTTTGAATGGACTGAGAAGTGTCAACAGAGTTTTGACAAGTTAAAAGCATCGTTGACTAAAGCTCCTGTTTTAGTACAACCAGAACCAGGTAAGGAGTTTGTGATTTACAGTGATGCGTCCATGAATGGACTTGGTTGTGTACTTATGCAGGAAGGGAAGGTAATTGCTTATGCTTCTAGACAGCTAAAGCCACATGAGAAGAACTATCCGACACATGATTTAGAGTTAGCTGCCATTATTTTTGCGTTGAAGATTTGGAGACATCATTTGTATGCGTGAGAAGTGCCACATATTCACTGATCACAAAAGTTTGAAATTGAAGCAAAGAAGATGGCTAGAGTTGATTAAAGATTATGAGCTAGTGATTGATTATCACCCAGGGTATGTGTACCGAAGAATGATGAGCTTATTCGAAAGATCTTACAGGAAGCACATAGTAGTTTTTTTCTATTCATCCGTAGTACAAAGATGTATAATGATTTGAAGAAAATGTCTTTGGTAGGTAGGAATAAAAAGGACATTTCGAGTTTGTTTCTAGATGTTTGATCTATCAATGGTAAAAGGCCGAACATCAGTACCTTCGAGTTTATTGCGACTGTGCTAGTCCCTGAGTGGAAATGGAATCGAGTTATTATAGATTTTGTGACAGGATTGCCGTTTACACCGAGAAAGAAAGATGCAGTATGGGTTGTGATTGATAAGTTAACGAAGTCGGCTCATTTTATCCCAGTTCGTATGGATTTTTCACTTGACAAGTTGGCCGAGTTGTATATTTCAGAGATAGTCAGACTACATGGGGTAGACGAGGCTACATGGGAACTCGAAGAGGCTATGTGTGAAAACAAAGGCCCAAATCTCTTCACGAGTAAGATTTTCGGGGACGAAAATCCCTAAAGGGGGGGAGAAATGTAACATCCCGAAATAGGGCCTAAACGGAACAGTGGTTGTGAAACCACAAATTCGAGGTAGAAAATTTTATTTTATTATTATTTTGAGGTCTATGATATGTTTGCATGATTGTGTGAAAAGTTCGTGAAGAAATTCTATGCATAAAGTACTTAATTTGAAATTAGGGACTAAATTGAATAAATTGCAAAACTTGTGTTCTAGAAGTATTTTGCATAAAATAGCAATTTGACCAATTTTAAGTTCATGGACAAAATTAGGACATGGAAGGAATTTTTGAAAGTTTAGTAGTAAGGGCATTTTGGTCATTTAGGGGTAAAATGAATTAAAATACAAAATTAAAAGCCAATTTTGCTCATCTTCTTCATGGAGGCCGAAATTAGCATGGGGGAAGCCATGGCTAGGGCTTTCAAGCTTTCCAAGCTCAATAAGCAAGGAAAACTGAAATTCGGGCTAAAATGGAGAAAATACCAAGTTGTGGACGAAATGGTAAAAGTAGCTATTTTTGCATACGAGGTAAGTTTACAGTTAAATAAATGCAATGTTCTTTTATTTTACATTATTATTGTTAATTTCAGAATTTATATACTTATTTTATGAGGATATTTAAAGTCGAATTAAAGCGAAGTGACAGAGAAAAAGCATTAGGAAGCCCTGTTTGAACCTTAGGAATATTAGGATATTGGGGTTGTGAGACAGACAGAGGCAGAAAATGAGCCATGTAAGTCCATATCGCTTATATGGCTTTGGAGATAGGAATGAGCCATGTAAGCCCATATTATATATATATATGACATTGGAGACAGGAATAATTCATGTAAGTCCATGTCGAAGACATGGCATTAGCGGAGACATTGATAGACGTGAACGACCCCAATCCTTAGTAATTCGAGTGGTTCAATGGGTCAATGTACACGTTAAATTACAGTGAATTATCAGCAAAAGGGAAGGTAGATTATATTTATGAATAGTGAAAGGTCGAGTAAGAAAGAAGGTATGTGAGTAAAGAAGAAGGTAGAAAATGAGAAGTAAAGAAAGTTTATGAGGCTAGGTGACATTATGTATAATTATTCATTATGTTGAATGTTGTAATTTATTTGCTTGTAAGCTTACTAAGCCTAGTGCTTACTCTCTTTATTTTCTTTTTCTTATAGTTTTATCAAGCCACTCGGGGATCGAAGGAAACGTCGGAGGCCGATCACACTATCCAAGAAATAACTCGGTATAATTAGACGTTTTGTTTTGTGTATGGCATGTATAGAAACTTAGCTATCTTTAGTATAATATGAACAATGAATGATGTGTAAATGCTTGCTAGAGACTAGCTAATAAAAATGGCGATGATATGCATGTTTATTAATATGTATGATTGAATGGTGGTTATCACATGAAAATTATGAAAAATGTGAAAGTAACCTAAAAACAGATTCAAATAACAGAAATGACGTGACTTTGAAAAATCACTAAAAATTGTGTAAACATATTTTTAAGATGAATAATATATGAAATTAAATCTTATTATGTCTATTTTCTTATGGAATAAGCAAAACAGGTAAAGGTATTATATTTTATGAGATATCTGAGTTTTAGTGAAACAGGTCAGAGCAATTTCTAGATCCCCTGTTTCAAATTTGGAAATTCACCATAAATTGTACAAAAATAATTAGGTGGTATAATTTATATGGTTAGAATCCTTATTGAATCTAGTTTTAATAGAAACAAACGGTATAGTTTTATTAATTTTGTATAGGGAGAAAAGTGGTTTGTAGTAAGTAGAGGTCAAGATCAGTCAACTTCTGAAACAGGGGTAACTTTAACTAATAAACTGTACTAATTGGCTAAGTCAAAAATTCTAGAAAAATTAGTAGATAGATATATGAGTCTAGTTTCAGGAAAAATTTACGGATCTTAATTTCGAGTTTTGAAACTCAAGAAATGAATTTTTAAGCACTATGGCGCAGAAAAATAGTTTATTCCGAAAATTAAAATAAGTGGTTTAGAGTTGTTTAAAAGGTAAGATAAGTTTAGTAACACCTCAAGCTTGACTCCGGTGACGATTTCGGGCGTGGGGGCGTTACAAAAAGGATCAAACCCAGTACTAAAAGTATTGCGTAAACATATTCGTGTGTCTTGGGTATTTTCGTCTCAAACCAGTATGAAGGCACCCATTACCATCAACTGGAAGAACCTAAAGATATCCATAAATGAAGCTTTAAAAAATAAACGCAAAAACAAGAACAATGTTGTGAAGAGTGAAAATTTTAAACTTTGGGGTTTACTTTGGTGGATTTAAACATGAGTGTCTTTGGGTAATTGAGGAAAGCTAAAGATCCTTTTGTGAGGCCGTGAGAGCCCATGAGAGCAATGAGAGAGTTTTCACATAAGTCTTCCATGGGTTCACCATTTTCTTTGGACTGAAACCTTAAAGGTAAATCGAGAAAAAGGTAGACGAACACTTGGACAAATGTGAAGTACCAGCCATAGCTGAACACAAAAATTAATATAAAAAAATTGAAAATAATTACCAAAATAAAAACTACAAAGATTACACAATCTGAGTCTATTGTATACATATTCTGAAAAGCAAAGAAATATCAAAAAAATAAAATTCTTAAAATGATGCATTTAAACTTTGTTTGGTTGCCGAAAATGGAAAAAGAAAAGAAAAAGAAAAACCTCGCAAATGCCATTGACAAGGTAACCAAAGAAGAACCCAGAAGAGCAAATGAGAAACTGCTTCCATTTAAGTCTATCAGAAAGTGAAATCCCAAACAAAAAACGAGTTTGTTCTTTGTTTTTCATTACTGCCTCTGTTTTTTTTGAAGGGTACGTGTAAAGCATCATATATTCTTCTGAGGTAAACGGAGGCTCCAGAAATTTGGGGGCAAATTTTGAGAGTTATTTTGGGGGATTTAGGGCGCGACGAAGATGAGAAGAAGAGGGAGTAATGAGCGGGTAACAAAAAAGAGGAGAAATGGGAAATTTGGGTAACAAATTTTGTGGCATTTTACCTAAAAAACGCCACTATTGTTTAATTTTAATTTTTTTATATTTTTTTCTATTTTTTCTATTTTTTATTTTAAATTTTTAAGTTCAGATAACAAAATTAAAATTAAAACTTTATGATTATAACCAAAATAACAATTAATTTTTATATAAACTTTTAAATTAATTTTTATATAAACTTTTAATAAATATATGAGTTAAATAATATCTTTTCGCATAGGAGTGTTAAATCTTAAAAAAGAAAAAGTAATTCTCTTAACATACTTTAACAAATTGAATACTAAACCACTTAATCAGAAAAGCTAAAATATGAGATAAGTATTTGTACTTTTAAGTAAAATTAAAAATTTATCATTATATTTCTATTCTTAAGAATTTAATTCCTCAATGTTTCAAATTTCTGAATTTAAGTTTAATTGTTAAAATTACTTTATTATTATTATTAAATTCGTTAGGGATTTAGGATGTCGAATTTGAGAATGGGTGATAATATTTTAGGGATTTAGGATGAGGAAGAAGGGGGAAATAGAACTGGGGAAAACCGGGGAAAATGTTAAGTGTATCAGGTGTGGGTAAAAAATAAGACAGCTAAACGACGAAGTTTTGAACAAAATAATTTAACATTAGCAGCGTTTATAACCTAGCGCCACTAAAAATGCACCAATTGCAGCGTTTAGGGTTTTAAGGGTTATAGTTTAGTGTTTAGGGCTTGTTAGGATTTAGGGGTTTACTATTTTAGGGGTTATAGATTAATATTTTATTTTTTTCTTTGGGGTTTAGGATTTTAGGTGTTATATAACTTTTAGTGGCGTTTTACCAAAAGCACCGCTAATGCTCTGGTCTTTAGCGGCGTTTTATCAAAAGCGCCGCTAATGTTCTGGTCTTTAGCGGCGTTTTACCAAAAGCGCCGCTAATGCTCTATTTTTAGCGGCGTTTTAACAAAAAGCGCTGCTATTGCTCAGTTTTTAGCGGCGTTTTAACAAAAACGCCGCTATTGCTCTGTGTTTTACAATTTTTGCGGCGTTTTTTGATAAAACGCCGCTAAAGCCCTATTTTCCTGTAATGCTTACAAAATGTTTAAACAACTATGCCTTGGGAAACCCAAAAAACCTAGGATGAGCATTCAATTAGTAGATAAAACTATCAGATTTCCTAGGGTATTATTGTAGATGTACTAGTGAAAATTGACAAATTTATATTCCCAGTTGATTTTATTGTTCTAGACATAGAGGAGGATAACAACACTCCTTGAATATTAGGAAGGCCCTTTTTAGCAACTACTAGAACGATTATTGATGTTGGCACAAGTGAAATCACACTTCGTGTGGGTGACGAAATCACCCTTCAATCTCGCAATTCTGGCAACACATCGAAAATTGAAGGTGATTGTATAAACCATTCTACTAAATCTAACAATATGTTGCAACCTACTTTGCAGGAAATGAGTTCAAAAGATATACATGAGCCATGTTCAAGCAACAATAGATGACCTATTCATGAAGAACGAAGGCTAAAAATCGATGAGCTAGATGAATGGCGGACACATAAATCGAGAACACACGATAAGCCAAAACTACGCCAGGACGAGCTCAATACCTTACCAAATCAACTTAAGGTTGGAGATAAAGTATTATTAGATGCCGCAGATCCTCGCATTACCACTGCCAAACGAATGAAGAAATTTCTCTTACGATACTTAGCATTTTCCCATTTCAGTACAGTTGAGGTAATCCATCCCACATTTGGCACTTTTAAGGTAAACAATACCCGTCTAAAACCTTATTTTGATGAAATTGATAGCAGGAATGAGGAGTGTAAACTCCTCAAACCACCATGATCATTCAATGGAGAGGTAAGTCGAGCTTAGACTATAAATAAGCGCTTCTCAGGAGGCAACCCGAGCACTAACGGTATTAACTTCTTTAAATTTTAGTATTTAACACTTAACCTACTAACTGAGCTCTTGAATATAGGTTTTTCACACCCACACGGCCAGGCACACGGGCGTGCTTTAGACCGTGTGAAAAAGGGGCAAGGATTTTTCCCAAAATACGGGATGCGATAAATTTTCACGACCATGTGAGCGAGCCGTGGACAAATCTGCCAAAATGACACGGGTGTGCGACACGCCCGTGCCTAGCACCCGTGGTCGACACTGTCAAAATAACACGAGCATGCGCATAGGTATACGGGCGTAGGAGAAGCGAACCACATCCCACATGGTCGTGCAATACGATTATGCAATCACACGGCTTAGACACACGGGCGTGTCCTTAGGCCGTATAATGATCTCTCAATTCGCAACAAACACGGCTGAACACGAACCACACGGGCGTGTGATATGACCGTGCCACTTGAAAAATTAGATTATTCCTCTTATTTAATTTTTACTTTTATTTTTATTTACTTTTGAAAACTCATTTGTTTTTTTTAAAAACACGGCTTATATTTATGATTATTATCAGATTATTTCTTTAATTCTTCCTCAGAATCATGCCTACCCTCCAGCTCTATTTTCAATTCTCGCTCACACTAATCCAGGGATTCCATCCATTCATAACTAGGAAGTTTCACTTCTCTCCCAAACTTATGATCTTATATTTATATTTTTCAGTATATCTATTTGTGTACATTGAGGACAATGTACATCTTAAGTGTGGGGGGGTATCTATATCAGAAACAAACCCTGAATTTTGTCTTATTCCCATGTGATCTTCTCATATCATTATTAGAATGAATTTTGATTAATTTATAATTTTTATTGATATGTCTTGAATTAAAACATAGGCATTCATGCATTGATTATTTAAAATTTAAGACATTAGAGAATTAAGCATGATAAGTTGATTTTTGAGAATTTAATAATTTTAGGTTATTTTCCCAAGTTTAGATATTATCTTGAACTGAAATCCACCAGTTTAAACATCAAAAAGCCATAATTTTTGTGAGATTTTGAGCCTTTAAAAGCATCTATTATTTCTTTCATGCTCACTTTTATTGTTGCTTTGAGTGTGTCAATATCGAATTGTTATTCTAGAACTTGCTTGAGTATGCATATCAAGACCACACCATTTGATTTGATATGTCAAGATGATAAAGACACTTAGGTTCAACCCACTCACTCCATAAAAACCTACCTTCACAATTAACCCGTTGATAAACGCCAAATTATACATATTTTTACCCCAAATACTTAGCATATTTATGGATATTTACTATTAGATTTGCGGATTTTATGCTCTTAATACGGTTATTTCATGCTTTGTACTCAGGAGAGCACCAAGACTCAAAAGGAGCCAAAAACGAGCTTAAAAGAGACAAAAAAGACCAAATTAAGAAGATCACACGGCCTAAGCCTTGCCACACGGGCTGCTTACACGTCCGTGTCTGTCGAGGGTGTCGTCCAAGGATTTCACGATTCACACAGCCTGGCCATTGACCCACACGGCTGTGTGAAATTTAGCGGAATGAACACGGCCTGGCAAACACATCACATGGCCGTGGCACACGGGCGTGTCCCTTTTTCAAAGAGTTGTATTTTACACGGAAAAAGGATACTCAGGGAAGAAGAAAGCCAATCCAAAGCCTATATAAACACCCTAAGTATGACCTACTGAGGTGGGCTTTTAGAACTTTTCTGGAACAGAGAACCACACGCCAAGAATTACTTGAAGGAAGCCAGACGATCCATCCCAAAAAGTCAGAGCTACTCCAAGTAGGGGTGTTCATTCGGTTAACCGACCGAAATATCATTAACCGAATTAATCGACCCTTCAAAATTTTTAACCGTTAACCGAACCGAATTTTTTTCCAAAAAATTAACCGACCCCAAAATTTGTCAGTTAATTCGGTCGGTTAACCGAAAATTATATTTTTTTAATTTTTAGTTAAAATAAGTATAAAATTAACCGAATTAATCGAATTAACCGAATTACCTGAATTAACCGAATTAACCGAATTAACCGAATTAATCAAATTAACCGAATTAACCAAATTATTTGTATAAAATTATATATTTTTTATTTTTATTTTTAGTTTTAGATTTTTATTTTTATTTATGAAATTATTTGTAATTTTTATGATTGGGTTGGGTTGGGTACTTGGATTAATATATATTAGATTGAATATTTGGGTTTATGTTGGATTGGGTTTGGGTGAATAGTGGGCTATTTATATATTATAATTTTATTTATTAATTTTTTTCGGTTAACCGACCGGTTTCGAACCGAATTAACCGTTAACCGAAAACTCAAAAAATTATTAACCGACCCCCAACTGAATTAATTCGATTAACCGACCGATTAACCGAATTCGGTCGATTAACCGAATTTTTTCGGTTTTACCCAAATTTTGCACACCCTAACTCCAAGACTGAAGATCTCTCTCAGAATCCCTTCAGGAGTTTTAGAGTTTTCTTCATGTTTTGTTATTTTTATACTTTTGAGATGTACTTTTATTTCATTATGAACTAAACCCCTTAGATACCTAAGGGGGATGAAACCTATGATGGATCTTGTTATTATTATCTGAATACCTGATTTGTTCTTAATTATGTGTTTCTAATGCTTGAGTTAATATTCTGGGTATGGACTCATGATTTAATGTGCTTATGCAGAGGAGGAATAGACCCTGCCTAATAGTAGATTTGCCAAAATTAAGCGGAGTTGATCGAGCGCTTTGGAGATAGGATTCACGAGATTTTGCCGATTAGGGTGAAACCTAATATGGGAGTCCATAGATCGATTCTTTTCGCTTCCTAGGGGTTTTAATTAGAAAGAGATTTCAATTAATTCAACTGAGGGTTAGGCGTTATTAGTCTCGAAAGAGATAATAATGTAGGTTAGAGAGTCTCACGAATCAAGTCAAGTGAATAAATCGTGCAGTTCAGAGTCGATAACAAGTGAAATCTAGGTGGATTCCTCCTTGGGTGTCGTCTTTATCAATTGCTTCTCTTCAAGTCTTTTTCCAAATTTTCTCTTCGCTTTAATTAAATTAGTTAATTAGTTTAGATAATTAGTTTAATAAACAAACACTTTTATTCCTAGGTTAAATAATAAAAAGATACTTATTACTAGTACTTTTGGTTCCTTTGGATACGATATCCCTGTCTTGCCATTACTATACTATTGTTCAATAGGTGCGCTTGCCTTTTAAATCGTGATAATAGTTAGTCTAGGTTTGATCTTTATTATAAATATTTATTACTTGTTACGAATCACGCGATCAAGTTTTTGGCGCCGTTGCCGGAGAACTGAAATATTAGGAACACATAATTTTTATTACTTTAGCCATTTATTTTTCTTGCAATTTAACTCTATTTCTATTTTTATTTTACTAACTTTCTTCTTCTTTCGCCTGGCAGGTTCTTGTAGTGTATGACTAGAAGAAACCCGTCAAGACCGTTGCTTTTTGACGAGAAAATTGATCGTACATCTCGTAGAAACTGACGAGAAATTAGGCGCAGCTTAAGATACACAGAGGAAGAGCAAGAGGACGATATCTCAACTACTACTGAAGAGATGGCTAAAAATCAAGACAATCCGCTACCGCCAGCCATACCCGCTGAATTAGCAAATCAGAATCCTGCTCCTCGTACTATGTATGATTATGCTAAACCTAATTTTACAGGAACTGAGTCAAGTATAGTTAGACCTGTTGTTGCTGCTAACAATTTTGAACTGAAACCTAACACGATTCAGATGATACAGCAATTTGTTCAGTTTTATGGTTTGCAAGATGATAACCCCAACACGCACTTGGCAAATTTCCTAGAACTGTACGACACTTTCAAAATTAATGGCGTTTTTTATGATGCCATTCGCCTTCGGTTATTCCCTTTTTCACTTAGGAATAAAGCTAAACAGTGGTTGAACTTACTACCACGAGGATCTATTACCACTTGGGAGCAAATTACAGAAAAATTTCTATTAAAATATTTTCCACCGGTAAAAATAGCTAAGTTGCGTAATGATATTTCTTCTTTTGTGCAGATGGACTTAGAGACACTTTATGATCCATGGGAGAGATACAATGATCTATTGAGAAGGTGCCCTCACCATGGGTTACCTCTATGGCTGCAAGTTCAAACGTTCTACAATGGTGTGAATCCCTCGACAAGACAAATGATTGACACAGCTGCTGGCAGAACCATCAACAATAAGACACCGGAAGATGCCTATGGATTTATAGAGGAGATGTCACTGAATAACTATAAGTGGCAAGTTATGAGGACAAAGCCAATGAAAACAGCCAGTGTTTATAACATCGATTCGGTCACCATGCTCTCTAATCAGGTAGAACTTCTAAATAAGAAAATTGAAGGTTTACTTGGTTCTACGCAGGTACATCCAGTAATGAGGTGTGACTCAAGTGAATGAGGCGTGCATACAGAATACCCACCATTCAGTCCTACAACCGAAGAGAAACAAGTCAACTATATGGGTAACAATAATTTCAGATCTCAGAATAACCCCTATAGTAACACTTATAATGCAGGTTGGAAGAACCACCCAAATTTCTCTTGGGGTGGTCAACAGAATCAAAGGCCTCAGAATCCTCAGAATTTTCAACAGCCACCGTATCAACAAGAGAAGAAACCAAACCTTGAAGAGATGCTATCTAAATTCATCTCGGTGTCGAACTCGCTTCGAGAATCGAGACAAAGACTAAAAAATCAACAAGCTTCAATTCAAGGACTCGAAACTCAGATAGGCCAACTATCCAAATTAATTTCTGAACGACCACAAGGTAGTTTGCCAAGTACTACTAAACCAAACTGAAGGGAAAAGCTCAATGCAATTGATACTCAAGAAGGATGCGATGAGACTGAGCCAGAACCAAGGCAAGAAAATGTGGAAAGCAAAGGTGATGGTAAGGTAAGTCATAATAAAACGGTAAGTACGAATTATAAATCTAGTGTGCCATATCCTAAAGCGATGACGAAAGAAAGAACGGAAGAACAATTCGGTAAGTTCGTCAAACTCTTAAAGAAATCACATATTAACTTACCTTTTATTGAAGTTCTTTCACAGATGCCCAACTCAGCAAAATTCTTAAAGGAACTTTTGACCAATAAAAGAAAATTAGACGTTATGTCACATATGGAACTCAATGCAGTCTGCTCAGCTATTCTAAAGAATAAGCTACCTAACAAGTTAAAAGATCCAGGGAGTTTTACAATTCCTTGCTTAATTGGTAGTTTATCTGTGAATAATGCTTTAGCCGATTTAGGGACAAGTATAAATGTTATGCCGTATAAAATGTTTAAACGACTAGGTCCCGGTAAACCCAAACAGACTAGGATGAGCATACAATTGGCTGACAAAACAGTTAGATTTCCTAAGGGTATTATTGAAGATGTTCTCGTTAAAATTGATAAGTTTATTTACCCAATAGACTTTTATTTTCTGTTCAACATCTTTAATCAAATCAATCCCGAAGATTTTACTTTTACTGAGCTCGGCCCAAAACAACGGTGTACGATATTTACGACCGTACAAAGCCTCGTAAGGTGCCATCTTAATGCTTGATTGAAAACTATTGTTGTAAGCGAATTCAATTAAAGGCAAATACCGTTCCCATGAACCACTAAACTCAAGGATGCAACATCTCAACATATCCTCGAGTATCTGAATTACTCGTTCTGATTGACCTTCCGTCTGAGGATGAAACATGGTGCTAAAATGTAGTTTGGTACCCAGAGAATCTTGTAATTTCTTCCAAAACCTTAATATAAATCTAGGATCTCTATCTGACACAATTGAAACGAGTGCCCCGTGTAATCTAACAATCTGAGAGACATACAACTCAGCTAGCTTATCAAGTGAGAAATCCGTATGTACGGGAATGAAATGAGTTGATTTAGTCAATCTATCCACAACAACCCATATCTCATCTTTTTTGCTCGGTGACAAAGGTAACCCAGACACAAAATCCATCGTAACTCGATCCCACTTCCACTCGGGTATCATGATTGGTTGAAGTAACCCTGAAGGCACTTGATGTTCTGGTTTCACTTGTTGACAAATTATACACTTCGATACAAAGTCAGATATATCACGTTTCATACCATGCCACCAATACTGATGTTTAGATCATTGTACATTTTCGTGCTACCAGGATGGACCGACATTCGGCTATTATGAGCTTCGCTCAAAATCATCGAAATAAGTTCCGAATTTCTTGGAAAACACAATCGACTTCTAAACCTTAAACAATCATTGTCGTCAATTTGAAACTTTGAATCCACATTCGAAACACATTCAGCTCGTTTAGCAACCAATTCATCATCGACTTTCTGAGTTTCACATATTTGATGAATCAATAACGGTTTGGCTTTTAATTCTGCTACTAACACATTATCAGATGAAACAGACAAGTGTACATTCATCACTCGCAAAGCAAACAGTGACTTACAGCTTAAAGCATCGGTAACCACGTTAGCCTTTCCCAGGTGATAGTCAATGACAAGCTCGTAATCTTTTAATAATTCTAGCCAACGTCTTTGTCTCAAATTCAAATCTCTCTGAGTCATCAAGTACTTGAGACTTTTGTGATCGGAATACACATGGCACTTTTCCCCAAACAAGTAATGGCGCCAAATTTTCAAAGCAAAAATAATAGTAGCTAACTTGAGATCATGAGTCGGATAATTTTTCTCATGTGGCTTTAATTGTCTCGAAGCGTACGTTACAACTCTACCCTCTTGCATCAATACACAGCCCAAACCATTCAGAGACGCATCACTGTAGATCAAAAATTCTTTACCAGATTCTGGCTGAACTAACACTTGGGCTTCAGTCAAAAGAGTTTTCAACTGATCAAAACTTTTCTGACACTTTTTCGACCACTCAAACTTGATATCTTTCTGAAGCAGCTTTGTCATCAGTGTTGCTATCATCGAGAAACCCTTTACAAATCGTCTGTAGTAACCGAAAAGTCCCAAAAAGCTCCAAACTTTAGTAACATTTCTAGGAGGCTTCCAATCAAGTATGGCTGATATTTTACTCGGATCAACACGAATACCCGATGCGGATACCACATGCCCCAAAAAAGCTAACTTCTCGCAACCAGAACTCACATTTACTGAACTTAGCATATAACTGCTTGTCCCGTAAAATCTGCAACACTAATCTCAGGTGCTCGGCATGTTCGGTTTCATCTCGCGGATAAATCAAAATGTCGTCAATAAACACAACTACAAATCGGTCCAAATACTATCTGAAGATCCGATTCATCAAGTCCATAAATACCGAATGGGCATTAGCGAGCCCAAACGGCATAACTAAAAACTCGTAATGATCGTATCTCGTTCTGAAAGCAGTTTTAGGAACATCTGAGTCTCGAACTCTCAACTGATAATAACCCGATCTCAAATCTATCTTTGAAAACACTAAGACTCCCTTCAGCTGATCAAACAAATCATCAATACGTGGTAACGGATATTTGTTCTTTATTGTCACTTTATTTAATTGACGATAGTCGACGCACATTCTCATGGTTCCGTCCTTCTTTTTCACAAACAATACTGGTGCACCCCAAAGTGAGAAACTCGGTCGAGCGAAACCTCTATCCGTCAACTCTTGCAACTGAGCTTTCAATTCCTTCAATTCGGTTGGTGCCATACGATACGGAGCTATCAAAATTGGTGTAGTCCCAGGTACAAGTTCAATGCCATACTCTACCTCTCGAACAGGTGGTAATCCCGGTAACTCCTCAGGAAAAACATCCGAATACTCACAAACCACTGGCACTGATTCAAGTTTCTTTTCTGACCCTTTACTATCAAGTACGTACGCAAGATATGCTTCACACCCTTTTTTTACATATTTCTGAGCCAATATCGGAGACATTACTGCTGGTAATCCGTACAAGTCAGTAGACTCAACACGAATTATCTCATTATTTGCACATCTCAAATCAATAGTCTTTCTTTTGCAATGCACAACTGCATCATGTACGGTCAACCAATCCATACCGAGAATAACATCAAATTCATCAAACGGTAAAAGCATCAAATCAACTGGAAAACAGGAACCTTGGATTATCAGGGGACATTTCCTGCACACTTTGTCGACTAGCACATATCGACCCAAGGGATTCGACACTCGAATCACGAAATCAGTAGACTCAATAGGTAGAGTCTTACTGGATGCTAAAGTCTCACATACATATGAATGAATAGAACCAGGGTCAATCAATGCAATCACATCAGTATTAAAGAGAGTGAAAGTACCGGTAATAACATCAGGCGAAGAAGCATCCTCGCGTGCGCTTATAGTATATGCTCTAGCAGGAGCACGAGCCTCGGATCTGGTCGTAGCATCTCTAGACCCTCTCTGACTGCCACTAGCTTTCCCGTTATTCCTAGATGGTCTACCTCGAGCTGTAGCAGTACACAGTTTCCCACTCTGATTCACATTTTGCTCTGACAATATCGGGCAGTTTTTTATAAAGTCTCACGAATTATAATGTAGGTTAGGGAGTCTCATGGATCAAGTCAAGTGAATAAATCGTCTGGTTCAGAGTCAGATAACAAGTGAAATCTAGGTGGATTCCTCATTGGGTGTCGTATTTATCAATTACTTCTCTTCAAGTCTTTTTTATAATTTTCTCTTCGCTTTAATTAAATTAGTTAATTAGTTTAGATAATTAGTTTAATAAACAAACCCTTTTATTCCTAGGTTAAATAATAAAAAGATAGTTATTACAAGTACTTTTGGTTCCCTTAGGTAGATATCTCAGTCTTGCCATTACTATACTATTGTTCGATAGGTGCGCTTGCCTTTTCGTCGTGATAATAGTTAGTCTAGGTTTGATCTTTATTATAAATATTTATTACATGTTACAAATCACGCGATCAAGTTTTTGGCACCGTTGTCGGGGAACTGAAATATTAGGAACACTTAATTTTTATTACTTTAGCCATTTATTTTTCTTGCAATTTAACTTTATTTCTATTTTTATTTTACTAACTTTCTTCTTCTTTCTTCTTCTTTCTCCTGGCAGGTTCTTGTAGTGTATGACAAGAAGAAACTCGTCAGAACCGTTACTTTTTGACGAGTAAATTGGTCGTCTGACTCGTAGAAATCAAGAGAAATCAAAGCATGACTTAAGATACACAGAGAGGAAGAGAAAGAGGATGATATCTCAACTACTCTTTCAAGAGATGGCTGAAAATCAAGACAATCCGCTACCACACTTGACCATACCAGCTAAATTAGCAAATCAGAATCCTGCTCCTCGCACTATGTATGATTATGCTAAACCTAATTTTACAGGAACTGAGTCAAGTATAGTTAGACCTGCTGTTGTTGCTAACAATTTTGAACTGAAACATAACACGATTCAGATGATACAGTAATTTGTTTAGTTTTATAGTTTGCAGGATGACAACCCCAACACGCAGTTGGCAAATTTTCTAGAACTGTGCGACACTTTCAAAATTAATGGCGTTTTTGATGATGCCATTCGCCTTCGGTTATTCCTTTTTTCACTTAGGAATAAAGCTAAACAGTGGTTGAACTCACTACCACGAGGATCCATTACCACTTGGGAGCAAATAACCGAAAAATTTCTATTAAAATATTTTTCACCGACAAAAATAGCTAAGTTGCATAATGATATTTCTTCTTTTGTGTAGATGGACTTAGAGACACTTTACGATGCATGGGAGAGATACAAGGATCTATTGAGAAGGTGCCCTCACCATGGGTTACCTCTATGGCTGTAAGTTCAAACGTTCTACAATGGTGTGAATCCCTCGACAAGACAAATGATTGACGCAGCTGCTGGCGGAACCATCAACAATAAGACACCAGAAGATGCCTATGAATTTATAGAGGAGATGTCACTGAATAACTATCAGTGACAAGTTATGAGGACAAAGCCAATGAAAACAGCTGGCGTTTATAACATCGATTCGGTCACCATGCTCTCTAATTAGGTAAAACTTCTAAATAAGAAAATTGATGGTTTACTTGGTTCTACGGAGGTACATCCAGTAATGAGGTGTGACTCAAGTGGAGGAGGCGTGCATACAGAATACCCACCATTCAATCCTACAATCGAAGAGGAACAAGTCAACTATATGGGTAACAATAATTTCAGATCTCAGAATAACCCCTATAGTAACACTTATAATGCAGGTTGGAAGAACCACCCAAATTTCTCTTGGGGTGGTCAACAGAATCAAAGGCCACAGAATCCTTAGAATTTTCAACAACCACCATATCAACAAGAGAAGAAACCAAACCTTGAAGAGATACTATCCAAATTCATCTTGGTGTCAGAAACTCGCTTCCAGAATACTAAGACAGCACTCAAAAATCAACAAGCATCAATTCAAGGACTCGAAACTCAGATAGGTCAACTATCCAAATTAATTTCTGAACGACCACAAGGTAGTTTTCCAAGTAATACTGAACCAAACCCAAGGGAATAGCTCAATGCAATTGATACTCAAGAAGGATGCGATGAGACTGAGCCAGAACCAAGGCAAGAAAATATGGAAAGCAAAGGTGATGGTGAGGTAAGTCATAAGAAAATGGTAAGTACGAATTATAAATCTCGTGTGCCATATCCTAAAGCGATGACGAAAGACAGAACGGAAGAACAATTCGGTAGGTTTGTCAAACTCTTAAAGAAATTACATATTAACTTACCTTTTATTGAAGTTCTTTCGCAGATGCCCAACTCAGTAAAATTCTTAAAGGAACTTCTGACCAAAAAAAGAAAATTAGACGCTACGTCGCATGTGGAAATCAATGTAGTCTGCTCAGCTATTCTAAAGAATAAGCTACCTAACAAGTTGAAAGATCCAGGGAGTTTTACAATTCCTTGCTTAATTGGTAGTTTATCTGTGAATAATGTTTTAGCTGATTTAGGGGCAAGTATAAATGTTATACCGTATAAAATGTTTAAACGACTAGGTCTCTGTAAACCCAAACAGACTAGGATGAGCATACAATTGGCTGACAAAACAGTTAGATTTCCTAAGGGTATTATTGAAGATGTTCTCGTTAAAATTGATAAGTTTATTTACCCAATAGACTTTGTCGTCCTAGATATGGATGAGAATAACCGGGTACCTTTAATTTTAGGACGACCCTTTTTAGCAACTGCCAGAACAATTATTAATGTCGGCACAGGAAAGCTAACACTTCGAGCAGGTGATGATGCAGTAACACTTCAAGCACGCGACTCAGTCAAAACCTTTAAGACTCAGGACAATGCTATAAAACCTATCGATGATAAAACTAATATTCAATCGTCCTTGCAGGAACCTCCTCAAACCAAGACAACAGAGACAGTGCGCTACTATCATGAAGAAAACAAAGACATCCAAAAAGAACGAAGGCTACGGATAGAGGAGCTAGACGAATGGCGAGAACACAAACCGAGAACACATGATAAACTGAAACTTTGCCAAAACAAGCCTAATACCTCTCCTAATCAACTTAAGGTAGGTGATAAAGTCTTACTAGATGCCACAGATCCCTACATTGTCTACCACACCAAATGAGGAGATCCCCTTTACGGTACTCAGTACTTTCCCATTTGGTACGGTTGAGGTGAGTCATCCCAAGTTTGGCACTTTTAAGGTAAACAACATCTGATTAAAACCTTATTTTAAGATTGACAGTAGGAACGAGGAGTATGAGCTCCTAAAACCAGCATGATAAATCAACGGAGAGGTAAGTCGAGCTTAGACTATAAATAAGCGCTTCTCGGGAGGCAACCCGAGTACTAACCTATTTTGATTTCTTTATCTTTAACTTTCCACACTTCAAATCAATTAATTTAGTCTTTGAATTACAAAGTTTTTCAGAACACATGGCCACCCACACGGGCGTGCCTAAAGCCGTGGCAAAATAGGAGAAGCGACACAGCCGTGCAATACGGCCATATGGAAATAGGGCAAAGATTTTCCCAAAACACGGGATGCGATAAATCCCCACGGCCGTGCGACATGGCTGTGGGTGAGGTTGATAGATGAACACGGGCGTGGAAATGGAAAAACACGGGCGTGCAAGGGGTAAGGCTCGATTCTGTTTCTCTAACACGAGCGTGCGACACCTCAGTGCCATTAAACTGTGGATAACAAAACACGGGTATGGTACCATATACACGGGCGTGAGAGAAGAGAACGAAGATAAGCACGGCCGTGCACCACAAACGCCCAAGACACACGAGCATGGGATATCGAGCACGGACCAAATTGAAAAAAAATTCAAAAAACACGGGCTCACTCTCAGAGTACACGGGCGTGGCCATAGGTCGTATGTCCCTCCCCTATATAAACAAACCACTGTTCGTCTTCTCCCCTCTTTCAAAACCCTAGCCGAAAATTACCTCTCCCCAACCCCTAATCCCTATTTCGTCCACCATTCCCCAGATTCTTACTTCCCCAACCCCCAAACCACCCTCAAATTCACATCGCCACTCCAGCACCACCACTTGAGGCCCCCACTGACGAGGGTCATTGAATCCTCCAATCTTTTTATCTTTATTTTTATTTTTATTCTTAATTTTTAATTTCATTTCAATTTTATTATTTTCTTATAAAAGACATATCTATATTATAAATTTTACTTTCTTCATTTTTTTTCTAGTATTTCTAACAAGTAATCCCACTACACTCTCTTCCACACCAACTCTTAATAAGCTCTTCATGATTTTATAGATTTCCAAGCAAGCTGCTAGGAATATTTTCCGGAATGAGGAAACAAACAAGGAACAATACAAAACGAATGCCATGTTCAACGACCCAATTTCTTCATCTAGCTAAGAACAATGGTAGCTAGTACTTTCCCCAAACACTACAGCCTCAGAATCAAGCTCCGCACCCATATAACAGGGAGGTTTACCTCCTTCCCTCTTATGATTTTCTTTATTTTAAATAGTCTATCTTTGTACATTGAGGGCAATGCACATCTTAAGTGTGGGGGATGAACATAAACATGAAACCTAACTTTTTTGCATTATTCTCAAATCCCTGAATGTGGTCTTGTATTTAAGTGACTTTCTCATAATATTGATAGAATGAATTATGATTAATCTATAATTATCGTTGATATGTCATGAATTAGACCAAGGGAATTATGCATGATTTTTTGATTGTAGGACCTTAAAGAATCAAGCATGATAAGTTGATATTTTGAGAACTAAAATTTTTAGATTATTTTCCTGAATTGAGGTATTATCTTGAAATCTTAAGTATACAGGAATGACATCAAAAACCCAAATTTTTGGTGAGATTTTTGAGCCTTTTTGAGCATATGGCTTTCATTCTAGCTCACTTCTTTTGTGGTTTAAGTGTGTCAACATTGAACTGTTATTCTATAACTTGTTTCGATTATACATGTCAAGATCACACGTATGATTTGATATACTAAGATGATAAAGGCACTTAGGATTTAACCCACTTACTCCATAAAGAGCCTTCCCACATAATTAAACCCTTAATGAACCCACTTTGAGCCTACTAACCCTTTTTTTTATTGATTAACCCTTATCATTAACCCATTAACCTATTCGTATTGAAATCCTCCCCTTACTTAATTTGACCCTTTTTATCGAGATTGATTTTAATATTGTTACCTCACTATGATCACCAATTTTTGTTACTGAATCATGGAGTATAACTTCTATATTGTATTGACTTGATTTGTTCTTAAAAAAAAAACTAACCTCAGTTTTATTATTGTAATTCTTAACAAGCTAAAGTTGTTATGAAAAAGAGAGCTCATGTAATATAGTTCTAGATATTTGTTGTCATTCAGTAATTAAGTTTTTTATAGTGGGGTGATGTATTAAAATCATCTCGATTCTAACCTTTGTTTCTTCAGCTTGTATCTATACCCGTAACCTAAACCCTGTTACAACCATGCAAAGACCTTTTGATTTGTGTATTATATCATTTACAAGTGGTGGAGATTTGATTTTCATGCAAGCCTATAGTGATGACACCTCATATTAGACAATCGAGTGCTTAATTTTGAACCTTAAACACTTTGAGTGATTTGCGTGAATCCTTAGTGAGGATGTCATCTCTTGTATATTCAAGACTAAAGTTAATTACTTAGAGGAAGGAGATTACCAATAATTTTATTATCAAAATATTCGATTTAGATTGTTTAAGGTTTTTAATGCCCCTATGGTTGAATTATCACTGTATGATTCTCCATGGAATAATTTGTAACATTATCGATGATGATTATGTGATTGAAAGGAATGAATTATAGCAGTAAATGAGATTTTTGCTTGAGGAAAAGTAAATGCTTAAGTGTGGGAGTATTTGATAAACGCCAAATTATACATATTGTTACCCCAAATACTTAGCATATTTATGGATATTTACTATTAGATTTCTGGATTTTGGTACTCTTAATATGGTTATTTCATGCTTTGTACTCAGGAGAGCACCAAGAGTCAAAATGAGCCAAAAACGAGCTTAAAAGAGACAAAAATGACCAAATCAAGAAGATCACACGACCTAAGCCTTGCCACACGGGCTACTCACACGCCCGTGTTTGTCGAGGGTGTTGTCCAAGGATTTTACTATTCACACGGCCTGGCCATTGACCCACACGGCTGTGTGAAATTTAGCGGAATGAACACGGTCTGGCAAACACGTCACACGATCGTGGAACACGGGCGTGTCCCTTTTTCAAAGAGTTGTATTTTACACGGAAAAAGGATACTTAGGGAAGAAGAAAGCCAATCCAAAGCCTATATAAACACCTTAAGTATGACCTACTGAGGGGGGCTTCTAGAACTTTTCTGGAACAGAGAACCACATGCCAAGAATTACTTGAAGGAAGCCAGACGATCCATCCCAAAAAGTCATAGCTACTCCAAGACTGAAAATCTCTCTCAGAATCCCTTCAGGAGTTTTAGAGTTTTCTTCATGTTTTGTTATTTTTATACTTTTGAGATGACTTTATTTCATTATGAACTAAACGTCTTAGATACCTAAGGGGGATGAAACCTATGATGGATCTTGTTATTATTATTTAAACTATATGATAAATACCTGATTTGTTCTTAATTATGTGTTTCTAATGCTTGAGTTAATATTTTGGGTATTGACTCATGATTTAATGTGCTTATGCAGAGGAGGAATAGACCCTGCCTAAGAGTAGATTTGGCATAATTAAGGGGAGTTGATCGAACACCTAGAGATAGGGTTACGAGATTCTGTCGAATTAGGGTGAAACCTAATATGGGAATCCATAGATCGATTTACTGCTTCCTTAGGGGTTTTAATTAGAAAGAGATTTTAATTAATTCAACTGAGGGTTAGGTGTTATTAGTCTCGAAAGAGATAATAATGTAGGTTAGGGAGTCTCACGGATCAAGTCAAGTGAATAAATCGTCTGGTTCAGAGTCAGATAACAAGTGAAATTTAGGTGGATTCCTCCTTGGGTGTCGTCTTTATCAATTGCTTCTCTTCAAGTCTTTTTCCAAATTTTCTCTTCGATTTAATTAAATTAGTTAATTAGTTTAGATAATTATTTTAATAAACAAACCCTTTTATCCCTAGGTTAAATAATAAAAAGATAGTTATTACTAGTACTTTTGGTTCCCTTGGGTACGATATACCTGTCTTACCATTACTATACTATTGTTCGATAGGTGCACTTGCCTTTTCATCGTGATAATAGTTAGTCTAGGTTTGATCTTTATTATAAATATTTATTTTTGGTTACGAATCACGTGATCACCCATAGTAAACCCCCTTGAACCTAACAACCCATTCATTGATTTACCCTCAATATTAACCCATAACTCATTATTGTTGAAATCCCTAAATTAATTTGATCCCTATTTTTTGTCGAGATTTGAGTTGAAATAATTGCTTAGCTATGTTTTATTTTTAGCAAAATTCTATATTGTATTTAACTTGTTCTTAAAAAAAACATACATATTTACATATTAGTAGTGATCTTTTATTTTTGAGCTTAAGTATTTAAATTCCATATTTTGAGAAGAAGCTCTGTTGTACGCAAGTGATGATTAAATATTTTTCTAGTTAAGTAATTTTTCAATTCAATCTCGATTTTAACCTTCTCATTTAGCTTGTGACTACACCCCCTAACCAAGCCTCATTACAGCCCTCTAAAGACTTTTTGATTTATGTATCATCTCAATTTATAGTGGTGGAGATTTGATTTTCATGCAAGCCTATGGTAATAACTTTTCATATTAACTGTTGAGTGCTACGTTCATTATTCTTAAACACTTCGAGTGATTTAAGTGAATCTTTAATGAGAATGTTAAACTCTATGAGATTTTGAATCAAAGGTGATTATTTAAATAAGGGGAGATGCCTATATTTTTCATGATTAAATGCTCAACTTGGAATGTTTGAAACTTTGATGTTCTTTCAGTTGAACTTTCAATGTATGATTACTTATAGATTATTTTGAGATATTATTGACAGAGATTATAAATTGAGAAGAATTTATTTTGATTGTGAATTGAGGATTTTGCTTGAAGACAAGCAAATGCTCAAGTGTGGGGGTATTTGATAAACCGTAATTTCTACATATTTTTACCCCAGGCTTAGCACAGTTTATGGATGAATTCTCCTTAGATGTGGTGAATTCGATGCTCCTAATCCCTTAATTTCATGTTTTGTACTCAGGAAAGCACAGAGAGTAAAAAAAAGTGAGAAACGGGCCAAAAACGGAGAAAATGGGCCAACAAAGGAAATCAACACAGCCTAGACTTCCTCACACGGGTAGACCACACAGCCGTGTCAATATGGCAGAATCGAAGCACGACTTACACGGGCAGACGACACACCCGTGCCTATTCAACAGCCTTAACCACAGCTTAAACCTATCACACACGGGCGTGTCCCTGTCGAGCCCAAGTATAGTCCTATTCGGAAAAGGCCACTTTTGAGGGCTTTTAGGCATTCTAAAGTCTATTTAAACACCTGAGAGGAGGACTAAATGGGACACACAGAGTAGGGAGTAAGGAATTACTCGAAGAAAGCTGATTGATCCATCTTAGAAACCGGATTCATCATCAAGACTGAAGATCTCTCCTCAATTTCCTTTCAGGAGTTTTGGGTTTTCTTTATGTTTTGTATTCATTATTCTTCTGAGATGTTTTCCTCTTTAGTTATGAACTAAATCCCCTAAATACCTAAGGGGAATGAAACCTAAGATGGATCTTGTTATTATTATCTGAATTGTATGATAAATATTTAACTTGTTCTTAATTATGTGTTCCTAATTCTTGTTTCGGTATTTCAGGATATTGATTCAAGTTAATGCTCTCATTCGGAGGATGAATAGTCCCTTTTTAAGAGTAACTTTGTCATAATTAAGCGGAGTTGATTGCGCACCTAGAGATAGGGTGATAAGATTTTGCTGGATTAGGGTGAACCTAATAAGGGGATCCATAGATCGAGTTAATGCAACCCTAGGGTGTTAATTAGAAAGAAATTTCAATTATTCAATCTAGGGTTAGACGTTATTAGTCTTGAATAGGGATAATAACATAACTTAGGGATTTCTACGGAACAAGTTGAATGATTAAATCGCCCAATTCAAAGTCAAATAACAAGTGAAGTCTAGGTGGATTTTTCCTTGGGTATTGTCTTAATCAATCTAATTTTCTAAAAAGTATTTTCCCCAATTTCCTTTCTGTGATTTCTTAGTTTAGTTAATTAGTTTTGATAAACAAACCCCTTTTATTTTTTAGGCTAAATAATAAAAAGACAGCTAATACTAGTACTTTTTGTTCCTTTGGGTTCGACAATTCGGTCTTACTAAAGCTACACTACTGTTTGATAGGTACACTTGTCTTTATCGTGATAATAGTTAGTTTCAAGAACGATTAATTATAAATTTATAAAACTTACCACGAAAAATCACGATCAGTTCGATTGAAATTAGAATTCTGAAGTGGTTGTAATGGAGGGGTAAGTGGGAGAAAATCGAGGGGTGTGAAAGTTATCGGCTTAGTTGGGATTCCTTTGGGGAAATTTTCGATATTCTTTTCCTCTCTATTCCACTATTTTTTTCTTGACATCTCCCCTACCCTTCTCTGCTAATTTTCTTTAGCTATTTTCATCCTTCCCGATTCTTTTGCTTTCTTTTTGATATCCGAATCGGTTTTCCATCGTCCCCATATCGGTCGTACGTTAATGGTAGGTTGGTAAGTTACACTACTTGCTTTTGTAAAAGCTTTTTGAATTCTGTCTAAAAGGGGTTCTTTTTGATGTCTAGGAAGTAATCAAGGGACTGAACATCGCTCCCATTCAGCGAATAAAGCCCATGCGATTCTCGTTTCGATCGAAGGTATGGGTTTCAATAGTTAAAGGATGAACGGCTCATTGCAATCCCATTTATATTTTGTTAATGTTACTAAAATTGGGTGTTGGAATGACGATTTTTAGGTTCTGGAGTGCTCAGGGATCGTTTTATCATCAAAGCATACCAGGTGTGTACCCAAAAATACAGAAAATAGGGTTTCGATAAAAATCAAAAACCGCACTGTTGACGCTACACGGGCGTGTGGTTGCCCGAATGGTAGCCGTGTGCCATAACACTAGCGTGTGATCGATGAGGCCAGGCGGTACATACAAGACACGACCGTGTGTGACACACAGGCTAGACTAATATGGGCCGTGTGGGCCACACGGGTGTGTGGGCCCACACCAGTAATCTACACGGGCGTGTGGAATTTTGGGCCCATGTGATCCAGACGGCCAAGGCCAAATTGGGCCGCGTGGGCCCACACGGGCAAGCCACCTGGGCGTGTGAGCCCATTTAACTGAAATGTGTTCTAAGGTTGCACGGGTCACCCAAGTCGACTGTGGACCTACTGTAGGGTCGATAAGCACTACTTAGACTCTTAAACGTGTGAATTGTATGTATGATGTATGCAATAAGCATGATGATTATGAATGAATACTGAACTGTAAGTATAACTGATATTCATATATTAGAATGTCATATAATGTATGTTGCATTGCATTGGGTTGAGATGCTGATATTTAGATGAAGTGTACTGAAAGGCTCTTAAAGCCTAATATCTAATAGCTCAGCTACAATTTACTATTTATGAGCAGCATCCGGTACTACTTGAAGTGTAGGAATGGGTGGGTATTTTAAACCCCACATGGAGTGTAGGGATGGACGGAGATGGTGTGTAAAGGCTGGTTGGGTAGGATTATGTTTACTGATTGATGCATATCTAATACTGTACTGCGATGGGCTTAGGCCCTAATGCATATCTGCTACTGAAATTGAAATGGGCTAAGGCTCGAACTACTACTGAGTCTGAAATGGGCTTAGGCCCAGATTGCATTTGACTGATAACTATTGTTGACTGTATGTATGTTTTCTGTGGGGATTACACACTGAGTTTACGTAAACTCACCCCTTTCTGATTTATCTGTACAGGTAATCCCCAGACTTAAATGGTCCGGTGCAGCGAGAGACTCATCGATGATTACAAATTTATTGAATGGTTTTATCTCTTTAATGGTTTTAATTCCCTTTTTTTTTCTGGTATTTTGATGTAATTTGGGAATTTTCTGATTGTTTACCATTGTTTTGGGATTTTAACTATTTTTCATGAACTGTTGAACTGCATCGAAAGTCAATTTTATTAAATGTGACTTTTTTTCCTAAAAGCAAATGATTTTCTGTAAACATCACGATTTTGAAACCTTCCACTACAAAATAGGTTTTGAATGAACTAAATTAATAAGAAAACAATTTTGAATTTGACAAGAGATAAATAGAAGATAATAAACGAGAACGATTTTGACTTGGTAATTCGATTTCAAAATTCCATTCCATGTGACGTCACCAGATTCTGCCATAACGTCTAGGTCAGGTTTGGGGCGTTACATATTGACTGAGATGGTGGATGACAGGAACACATATGGTCGATTTTTATGTTTATACTTTGTACTATGCAAATGAAATAAGTAAGAACAAGAAAGGAACGATAAGTATTCAAATGACTTATATCATGAAAACTATGAAAAAGGAATGAAAAGAAAATGTTAAATAAAGGTATGTCTATGTTCATGACATTGATGATTTCAAGTGAGGTATTTCATGTTTAATGATTTATCTTATATTAATCCAAGTGAATTATGAATTGATGCACTAACATGTGTTGTTGGTGATGGTTAGGATTATGCCAAGCTATTGGTTGGATTGTATTATTTTTATTTTTAAAGTTATGCATTGAAATGGTAAGTGTCTAAATGGAAATATGCTTATGTTCATGAAAGGGTGGTAAGAATCAAAGTATGTATCTTCTAATAAAATGGTTTATCATGTGGTTGGTGTTTATACTTATGTCTTGTATTATACAAATGAAATAGGTAAGAAAAGGTAACAAAACGGTAAGTTCAGTGTTGAGATGTAATATGATGAAAAAGGGATTGATAAGTTGAATGATGTACTTATATGTGAGAAACTTACATATGCTATGGATGAATTTACCTAGTTCATGAATAAATATACTAATTAGTGAATTGATGTTGTTATTTAAGATTATGCTAAGTAAATGAAATAGAAAGTAAGTAAATGGAATGGTAAAAGTAAATGGAGTGGTTCATAGTATTATGAAAAAGTTAATGATTGAATAATATGTTTTATAAATCCTATTATGTTAGGAATGAAAAATATATGTGATATTAATGAACTTACTCATTTATGAGTTGATGGTTATAAAGTTTGATAAACTTTGTGGAATTGGTATAGGTTTATAATTACCTCATAAGTTTATTATTAAAATGGTATGTTATGTTTAAAGTTTATACGAGCTTACTAAGCATTCACTGCTTACATAGTTATTTTCCTTTACTTTTTAGATTATCGAAAGCTCGATCGATTTGGAAGCTTGTCGAAAATCTATCACATTATCCAGTGATTATTTTGGTAGATTTTGATGTCTTGATCAAGGTTATAATGGCATGTATAGGTGTACTTGTGGTTTATATTAGTTGATGAGTTTGACATGTATATGTCATTTTGGTTGATGTAAACTTGGTACTTTTGATGCCTTATTGATGTGTGTTACTTTAACAATGTGTTAAAGCATGTTTGAGTGGGCAAGTTGAGCTAAGCTTTGAGGTAGATATAATTTATTTGTAATGGTATAAATGTGGTCAAATATGGTAAGTTTGGTATGGAAATAGGTTAAGAGTGAATGGTTGATGATTGGTTAAAAATACGCATGTTTAAATAGGTTTGATGAATTGTGTTTGAGGTACCTTTTGGTATATTGGTTGTATGGACATTTGGTATAGATATTTAGTCATTTTATGCATGATCAGGGCATGTTTTAAAGTCTTATTGCTATGTGCAAGCTACTTGTAGGTTCATGTTTAAAATGGTGAAAGAAATGGCTTGATTTTGACCATTTTCTTGTCCACACAGCCTAAGACACGGGCGTGTGTCTCAACCGTGTGTCCCCTATAGGTTTTAAAGAATGCATTTCGAAAGTTACACGACCTAACACATAGCCTGGCACACAAGCGTGTAGCTTGGCCATGTGACCTAAGTCAATAAGTTACACAGGCATGGACAAGGGCTTAAACACGATCGTGTGTCCCTATTTCGAATGTTACACAGGCATGTGTCTCAGCCGTGTGAGTTACACGATCATGTGACCCTACAGTGTGAAATTTTCTATCTTTTTCCATAAATTTCTAAATGTTTCTGATTTAGTCCGAATCATTTTTAAAGTGTTTCTAAGGCCTCGATGGCTCAAATAAGGGATGATATGAATGTGTTTGAATGGACTATGATATGATTAATGAAATGTTTGGAAATGAATATTTTTATGTTATGGTTTTTTAGTAATGCTCCGTAACCCTATTTCGATGACAGATACGAGTTAGGGGTGTTACATATGGCTTTATAATTTACTATGATTTGAGTTAGAATTTAATATTATGTTTTTTTGGATTATTATTTGTAGCTAAAGATGATGTAGGACCATCGATAGGGAAAGGAAATGTGATAACCAACGACAAGTGACGCAAGCTTTTGATTTATATTTCTGTGATTCGATTTAATTTAATATTGCTTATTCATGTTAAATTACATGATTTAGTTATGAGGTAAGAATATAATGCCTGTA
Source organism: Gossypium anomalum (assembly GCA_025698475.1). Lineage (NCBI taxonomy): Eukaryota > Viridiplantae > Streptophyta > Magnoliopsida > Malvales > Malvaceae > Gossypium > Gossypium anomalum. The sequence continues at coordinate 18,296,522 of CM046961.1, forward strand.
TGAGCTAATGTGAGATGTTTGATATGGTATACTGAGATAGGGGACTAAATTGAACAGAATAAAAAGTTGCATGGCTTATCCGATTTTTGAAATTGATAATAAATTACATTGAGATATGTTGTATACAGTACTGGAATGGTGAATTAATGGTGAATTGAGATTGATAGAATGTGAATTAAATATACTTCGGTTTATTTGATGATGCACTATGTGTACCGGTATAATTACTTCAGCTTGTTTGATGATGTAATGTGTGTACCATTATAATTGCTTCAGTGTAACACCCTTAACCCGTACCCATCACCGGAATAGGGTTACGAGGCATTAGCGGACATATCAGAACATTTACATATTCTTAAGCATAACATAATCAAAACATATAATAACCATTCATAATTGTCCCTTATATAGGTCTACGAGACCTTAAACATACTTTGGAAAGGGGTCGGGACTAAACTGAGCTCATACAAAATTTCTCAAAACTTAAACATTTTTCAAAGTTATAAATGTTACACGCACATGTGTTTAGGCCGTGGCAAAATACGGCATACATACTAACTTGTTCACACGGCCCCATGACACGCTCGTGTGCCAGGCTGTGTGAAAATTAGGGAGGCTACTAACTTGGATCACACGACCAGTCACACGCCCATGTGTCTAGCCCGTGCTCGAAACTGACTTGGCCACACGGCCTAGTACACGCCCGTTTGTGCGACTATGTGGTCTGCTAAGGCTCACTTCAAAATGGCCATTGAGCAACACGGTTGAGACACACGCTCGTGTCTCTGCCTGTGTGGGCAAAAGAATAGGCCATTTACAAGGCCAATTTTGCCACCCTTTTTGGGTCAAACCTACAAACACCAAAACCACACATTTTATACTAAATTCTCAGCCAATTCACAACCAAAACATACATCAATCATACCATATCATTATCAACCAATTTCATGATTAATAATCATACCAATTTATGCTACATCATAAGACCAAATCATATCTAAACATTTGTTTCATAACCTCATTTCAATTCTTTCATTATCATACCAAAATCTTACCAAATCCTCAAATAAGCACACACCAAAACTTACCAAATTTACCAATTCACTTGGCCATTCATGAACACATCACATAGGCGACATTGCATCACATAATTCATACCAAAAGCTCATTCATATACACAACCAAAACCAGGCCATATCACATGGCTAGATATATACATTACAAAACATAATTACATAGTTCTAGCCTATACATGCCATACTTCAATATACACATTTTCAAAGGTACCAAAATATAGTTCGATAGTGTAGTGAAGATCCTCGACGATCCCCAAGCTCCCGATAGCTATGATATCTATAAAACAATTGAAAACACACACAAAGTAAGCTTTCAAAAGCTTAGTAAGCCATATACAAATAAACTTATCACATGACATAATTTAAATTCAAATCAATCATATAGATCATGGCAAAGCATAACCACATGTTAATAAGTCTCATATAGTTCATACATATTTCATGTAACGCCCTAAATTTTTTATTTTCAGCTTTTGTGAGTGTTGGGCTTGGAAGTGTATGAATTTGTGCTTCGAGTTATTTTTGGCTTAAATATATGTTGGGTTAAGTGGTTATAAGCTCTGGGGGTGTGTATGGGAGGTCCTAATTTCAAGCTGTAACTTGGGCTAAATTAGGGTTTTATTTGAGGAAAGCCTGACTTGAGGTCAGTAGGCTTATCAGGAATCGTTAGTAAAACTTAACAGAATGGGCCTATTGGTCTAGTGGTTAAGTGGCAAGGGACTATGCTTAAGGTCAAGGGTTCGATTCCCTGCAGTGGCATTGGGATTATTTTTGCTGCAAGTTTCAGTTAAGTGTTGGGTTTTATTAAAATTCTGAGCTGTGGGATTTAGGTAAGAATTAGGGTTTTCTTATTTCCTTCTTTCTCGCAAAACAGTTTCCCTGTTGTTTCTTCCTCTTTCAAACCCTTGCTACCGAAATTCTTTTCTTTCTTTTTCCTTCTTTTCTATTTTCCTTCTCCTTCGATTTTTCGTTCTCTTCTGTTTAGTTGTGACATTTGCTAATAGCTCTGACGATTCGGTAAGTAACATTTAAACTAAGTTACAAGATTTTGGTTAGAGATTATTTAAAAGGATTTTGCTTGCTGTTTAGGGATTAATCAAGGTTCGAAAGATCAGTAATCGAATTCTTAGCAGCAAGGAAACACCGTTCTTCGTCGAAAGTAAGTAGAACTCGTGTTTTGGGATTTGTCCATTTTTAGGTAAGTCGATTTAAGTGACTGATTTGGGCTTGGTTTTGACAATCTTAGGCTTTGGAGTGCTTGTGGTTGGATTAGCAGCGAAAATAAACCAGGTGTGTACTCCGATTGTGCAGAAAACGAGTTTTAGTGAAAGCCAAAACGTAGCCTGTCGACGCCACACGGGTTTGTGGTCTGCCCGTGTGATAGCCTGCGTCGCGAGACACGGGCGTGTGGCTGACGAGCTAGGCTATGAGCGCGCCACACAGGTGCGACGGACACAGGCGTGTGATGCTGGCAAGGCCGTGTGCAAGGCACGGGCTCGACCGTTTGGGCTGTGTAGGCCGCACGGGCATGTAGGTCACACGGGTGAACCACACGGACGTGTAGGATTCTGGGCCAAGCCGTGTGATCCACACGGGCAAAGCTATTTTGGGCTGTGTGGGCCATAAGTGCGTGTGGGCCTACACGGGCAGGGCACATGGGCGTGTGAGCCCAATTTTGATGAAATGTTCTTTAAGGTTTCACAGGTCGCCTAAGTCGACTGTAACCTGATTGTAGGGCCGGTAAGCGTTACTTAGACCCCATACTCTGTTTGATTACTACTTTTTATGTGAAAGTACGTTAATACAAGCATGTACCTCTGTCTGATTTTGTATATCTGTTCTGTCATGATGTACGATCTGATAACTACATAAAAGCATGCCATACTATTTATATTGCAGTGCATTGGGTTGGGATTGTTGTGAAGAGAAGGAAATCTGAGAGGCAATTAGCTCATGTTATCCGCAGACCATGCTTTGCGTATATTTATTATGTACTATTTTACGGTACCAGTTGGTGTGTAGGGTTGGATGGGTTGATTATATCCCCATACTTGGTGTGTAAGGCTGGGTGGGTCGATTTTATCCCCACATGGTGTGTTGGGTTGGACGGAGATGGTGTGCAGAGTTGGTGGGCATGATATTTCTGATATCTGATCTGTTATGCATGCGAAATTTGTATGCCTAAGGCCTAATATCTGTATTTTGTTATCTGTTTGTGTGCACGTTGCTTGTGGGGATGTACACACTGAGTTGCAAAAACTCACCCCTTTATTTATTTTATCTGTCAGGTAATCCTCAGCAGTAGATGGATCAGTGCGATGGAGGGCTCGATGGTGAGCACTGGTAGACACTTATGTATTTTCAAGTAACATTTACTTCATCTGCATTAATTTTGTTTTGGGATTAATTATGTATTTAGACTCCAACCGTTTATTTTGGGTTTTGGGATTTCAAACTGTTAAGTTAATTAGTTTATAAACGATGATGCATATAATACGTTTGGAAACTTAATTTATGGTTTTCGTATACCTGAATGATGATTTAGCTTCTGCGTTAAAGAAATGTTTTCAAGTAATAATTGGAATAGGGATTTTACGACTTAAGTAAGATAATAATCTGAACGATTTTAACTTGCTAAGCTTTTCTAAAGGTACTCTCATATGACACCACCAGATTTGGCCATAACGCCTAGGCCGGGTTTGGGATGCTACATTTCATATGTCCATATACGTTCAAATGCTTACCTTTTATTTTTAATCATAATATACAATTCAAACGTACCTGAATCGATACACAACCACATAGTTACTCGTTTCTCGAAATGCCTGTTGAACCGTTCGAAATCAATAAGGATACTCGGATAGCTCGAAAAGCTCGTACAATGCCAACGTCCTAGACGTGATCTTACATGTAATCAAATATCGATGCCACTGTCCCAGACAGGGTCTTATACAAAATCAAATATGATGCCGATGTCCCAGACATGGTCTTACATGTAAATTATAAATCGATGCCAACATCCCAAACGTGGTCTTACACGAAAACACATATCGGATCCTATGCCATGACATATGTATCCTAACTATTCCTATGGTTCGTACGGGGCTTTTCGAACGTCGAAACGCTGTCGATGCTTTTACAGTTTCACATATTCATCATCCAAAGCCATTTATTTCATTTAAATAGCATATAAGCATAAATAATTTGATTCAAACAAATTTATTTGTATATCGACTTACCTCGTATGGATTTGAACAAACGGAGTCAACTACTCAACGACTTTCGACTTCCCCCGATCTAATTCCTTTTTCTTTTGTTCTTTATCTATATAAATTCAAATTTGACTTATTAAATCACACATTCATTCAAATAAATCCATATATACATATTTAGGGCATTTTACAATTTAGCCCTCATATTTTCACATTTTAACAATTTAGTCCCTAATCACAAAAATCACAAAATACACAAAATTTCCATATACCCATGCTTAGCCGAATTTTCATAGTATTCATATAAGCCTATATGTTTCATATATTTCACATTTTAGTCTCTCAAAATCTCATTTTCACAATTTAGTCCAAATTACTCAAATTCACAAAAAATTCAAAGACCAAATATGTTAACCCAATACATATCCTTTATTTTCCATCAAATAACATTTCAAAGCTCACAAAATCAACAATGGCATAACTCAAAATCATCATAAAAATTAGAAATTGAGACATGGGCTTGATAGATCACTAAGCAACGATCACAAAAACGTAGAAATTATCAAAAACGGAATAAAACTCATACCTTAATCACATATCAAAGTGTTGAACCCTAGCTTGTGTTTTTCTTCTTATTTCCTTAGTGATTTTCGGCAAAATGATGAATAAATGAAGCGAAAATCATGTTTTGTTTAATTAATAAACATTAATTCATCATTTACCATTATACCCTTGTTTTAATAACTTATAAAACATTAATATTAAGGTCATTTATGACCAATCCCACTATCCATGGTTCAATTACATAATAAGGACCTCTCATTTAATAAGACAAATCAATTAAACACTTTAACAAACAACAGGTAACTTTTACATTTTACGCGATTAGGTCATTTTATCAAATCGGGCACACAAGCGATAAAATTTTCACACGAAATTTTCACACATACTAATTCACATATAATAAACTCAGAAAATAATATTAAAATATTTTTTAGACTCAGATTTGTGGTCTCGAAACCACTATTCTGACTAGGGTCTAAACCAAGCTGTTACATTTGCTTGTCCAATGATGCACTATGTGTTGCAGTATAATTGCTTCGGCTTGTCTGATGATGCACTGTGTGTGTCAGTATAATTGCTTTCACATGTCCAATGATGCACTGTGTGTGCCAGTATAATTGCTTTGGTTTATCCGATAATGTACTACATGTGCTGGTATATTTCCTTCAGTTTATCCGATTATGCACTACGTGTGCCATTATATTTCTTTCAGTTTATCCGATGATGCATTACGATGCCAGATTAGGATGTATGTTGGTTAATTCATTTAAAATTCAGGTCAGGTCAATAGGATTATATGACATGGTTTGGATAGGTTAGGTTATATGGTAGACTGAAATGAAATATGAATGGATTGGTATAATTGCTCACATATGAATTGTGATAGTTGATAGCATGTGAAAGACCATGCGAATTGATTAGAACGAGCCCCTAAGGTCGATTGAGTATTTATGAACCAATAGACTTGTAAATGATTGAATTGATGAGATGAAATTAAATATGTAAATTGATGAATGTGTACATATATGAGCATATGTTATAAATGGTGATATGAAATGATCAAATATGTATGAAGTGAGATGTATGGAAAATGGTTAAATAGATGTTAGAAAGAGAGATATGAAATACCAAAAGAAATTATTACTAAGTCATAATACAATTTGGTGTATGAATTAGTTGAACAATAGACTTGAATTGACTATTTAAAGTTGAATAACATTTATGTTATATTGACTTGAATTATAGAAATACCATCGAGTTTTATCATTCAGCATCCAGATTGTTTTTCGTAAGTAGGTTAGGTTCAATTTGAGATCTCAAAAATCGACTTCAGCATCCAGTCAACAATCTAGGACTCAGTAAAGTTTGTATATCCCATTTTGGTTTTAATTTGGCATGTACCTAGTTGAGTCACTTTTGTATAGCTTTATCTCTATGTGAACTTGAATAGAGATTGATAAATGTGAATCTAATTACTTGAGTTATTATATGTTCATATATAAATCTTATGGTTTTGATGTGTTTGATGTTGCAATGGTAAATGATTTTGATGAATTTGGTATGGTTGAAAAAGAGCATAGGCTACATATATTAGATAGCCTACTTGATTGTGTTAAGGCTTAATTTATTGTTGTAATAAGGTAATGTAAATCATATTTTGGATGTTTGAAGTTGACATATGCTAGCTGAATGTTGAGTAGTATGTATGTGTTTGGATTTGGTAAATTGTAGATTGCTGATCTACAGAAAATGCAGAAACAGTATGTGACGTCGCGACATCAAAGTATAACGTCACAATGAGAAATGACCTATAATGTCACAGCGCGACGAGGAACTTGTCGTTCCGACGTGACCCAAAATAGTCTGTTACATCGCGACGAGAAACTCCCTCATGTCGCGATGTTGTTCCTGTAAATTTGAATTTTTTACAATTTAAGCTTAATTCGATCTCGTGTTAAACTTAAAGCTTTCGTAAGCTTGTATTAGATCCGAGAATCATTATTTATTCTATTGTTTGCTTATTATTAATATGTTTGTATGCTTGATGATGTGAATCATATTAAATTTGTTTACAGTTTCTCTGAAAACAAATGTGGCACCTTATAGCTCAGACTCGGCAATCGGAACAAGTATGGGTTGTTACATATCCTATAAGGGTAACACACATATGACTATGCCATAGGACGAGCACTTGAAAAAGTAATTTTTGTAATGGTACATAATATGGAGAGCTTAGTCATGGTCCTTTAGTTCAATGATTCTGTGACTATATAATGTTGTAATTAATAGACGAATAGTCGGAACTTAATGATCCCTCCTCTAGCTCGGTATAACCTAGATGGTGTATAGTTATCGAAGCCGAAAAAATAAAACCTACTTGAAAAAGAATAATTAGTAGAAGCGACAAGTAGGATTGAATCCACAAAGATTGGTAATAATTTTATTCCTTTAATTAAAACAAATAAAATAAAAAATAGGGGTTTGTTTTAAGGAAAACTTAAAAACTACAATTAAGATTTGGAAAAGGAAAAGAAAGAAATTATTAAAATTTTAAGAAAAATCAATAAGATGAAACTGTAGTTAAAGTACTTTCTTCATTTGCTTTAAGGGTTTGATCATTGATGCAAAGATAAATTTCAATGTTCTTTAATAAATTGATTATAGTTACCGACGATCACCTAATAACCTAATCTCTTCTCACATTCTCGATAATCAAGACAATCGCCATTAATTACTTCTCTTATTGGCAAATAACCCTATAATGATCACTTAGGAATTTACTCTATCAACAACCTTAAGAACAAAAGAGATTCGATTCTAACCAACAAATGCACAATAAGGGTTTAATTAAGTTAGACCACATGTCCACACTACACAAATAATCATGCAGTCACCACAAATAATAGAAATCAATTGACCGATTTATTATTTAATTGACAAAGAAATCATTCTAAGCTATTAATACCGACCGAATATTTAACAAACCTAAAAAATTATAATTAAACCAAAAGGCATGCAAATACTAAAGAATAAAGAAAGATTAATAACAATTCGATCTCACAAACTTCAAAAAATAAAATTTTGAATATTACTTTGACTAGAAAAGAAAAGTTTAGCAATCCATAAAGGAAAAAAATACAGAATCAAAATAAAGTTAAGAGTGGAGACAATCTCGCCTCCCTTAAAAATCCTAATTATAGAGTTTATCTGACTTAAAATTAGGGTGACAAACTTGTTTGGACTTAAATATTCGAAAATATGAATTTAGCCTTGCATCCTGGGTTTAAAATAGTAATCGGACCCACATGATATAGACAGCGACACCATGGCTTGGAAGAATAGAGCTACAATGAGAGGGTGTGAGGTTTTGGGGTGCAACTTGTTGGGTTAGGGCGTAGCTTGCTAGGCTAGCCTCGAGCCGTAATCCACTCGTCTTTGTTTAGGCATTCTTTTGAACTTGCTTTTTTTCATTCTCAATTACTTGCAACATTGCATTCCAAGCTCGTACATACCTAATTTATGTCATGGAAATACTCGAAATAATCACTTGTAACTAGCTAACATAAAATCAAACGAAAAATAGAGAAAATAGAAAAACATGCAGAAATGATACTAAATGCACAAACGAAGCTAAGACATGATATTCCACTCAAGGAACAATAAAAAGTAAAGTAACAGGGGTTCAAAAATATAGGAATTATGAGTTCTTATAAGATGTTTTGCATTAATCAATAATATGGAAAATGTGAAATGACGAACTAGAGAAATAGACCGCATGTATCACTATACGCAGTGAATGCATTTTCTCGCTATGAACAAAAGATGACTTGGGAATTAAATTAATTTCTTCGAATTATTATTTAATTTTTAATTAAATAAATTATGTTCAAAGTGGAATTTAAATTAATAAAGTCATCGTAGTTTCATGAGAACAAGTTAATTAAATTGATTTGCTTATAGATTCTAGTACACTGAAGTTGTCATGACTTTAAATGGGTTAGACTTGGGTTGAGAAAATAATTTAATCAATTTAATTAATTAATTTAGTTAACTAAATGAATAAATAATATTTTTGGGCATAGGAAAACAATGTTTTTTGGGTTGGAAAAATTATATGAGTTGGTTTAAAGACCAAGTAACACATATAATTGACCTAATAAATGGCGAGGCCTAACTGAGTCCAGTTTAATAGAGAGGGTTGGCAAACTCTAGTCCCAAAGAGGGTATGCCACCACCCTTCATACATATGCTCCTAGTAGGAGTCTTTTTTTCTATAAAAATATTATTACTCAGTTAAATCTCTTTCTAATGAGACTCTTGTTATTTTTTCTATATATAAAGACTAAGAGCTAGGTCAAAGACATATCTCTCATACGTTGATATTCTGACAAAATATAGTCAATTTATTTTCCAAATAAATTTTATAGTCAAAGACACATCTTGTTATTTTCTTCTGGAGTTTAAGTTTCTCTTGTGCTTTTACTTGTTTAGAGCATTCTCCTAGATAGTTATTACTCCCTACCTTAGCAATCACTCTAGGATTTTTCACAACAACCTTCCCTTTGCCTATGAATCCTAGGCCTCCTCTCATCTGATCTCTTTTTCCAACTAATATCATTACATTCAATTTGTTAGTGATGCAATTAAATTTCTCAAAAATCTACCTTGTATCTTTCAACTCTTCAAGCTTTTTAACCCTTTTTGATTGCTCATTAAGCTCCATTAACTCTGCATCTACTTGTCCTTCGAGCATGGATACTTCCTTCTTCAGGAAATCATTCTTGATTGAGAACTTTGAGTTAAATTCACTAAGAATATTTCATTTTTCCAACTTAAGATTGTAGGCTTTCAACAATTCCTCATGTGCCTTTTCCTCATTGCACTCCATTGATTCACAATTAGAAAAATATGATTCATCCAAATTTTAACAAAATTGCTCACTTGTTCCACATCAGATTTTGATTCTAAGTTTGTTTCCTCGTCGCTCCAAGTCACGCACAAAGACTTACCCTTCTTCTTCTTAAGATTATTTGCACATTCTGCTTAGATGTGCCCAAAGCACTCAGGAAATTGAATTTTGTAACAACCTGATTTTCAGTGATATTGAAAACGGTGGTTTTGGAACCCGTTCTTCGATAATTGAGTTTGTAAATATTATTAATTAATATTTATGATTTAATTATATTATTATATTGGAATTTGGTCCGATGACTTTGTTAAGTGGACAGTTATTTAAGGTACAAGTGTATTGATCCTAAAGTCAGTGGTTTTGAAAATTGAGGTATCAGGATCTCACTTCCATAAATCGAGACCGTAAATATTTTTATTAAATATTTACTGAGTGATTATATAATTGAATTGCATTTTAGATAGGTAATTTTGCCAATTTAGTGACTAATTAAGGTACAATGACTAAATAATAAAAATCGTAACAGTTAATCGCTATTGATTTTTATTAGTTAAAAATGTTTAAAGGCTAAATTATTGAGGGTTTATGTGGAAAATTGACCATTTCAAATTTAGTGGACGGTTAGTACTTTATTTTTAAATGTTTTATATGTTAAAATTTGATTAAACTATTAATTTTATATGTTTAAAATAAACAAACACTATCTTTTTCATTTCTTCTCTCCCACCTGAATCCTCCATTTTTAAAGCTTTAAGTTTTAGGTCAAGCTTTTCCCTCTTGCATGGTAAGAAATTCAAGCATGTTTTTCGTAAATTTTATGTTTTTAAGATCGTTGTAACTCAATTTAGCTAACCCAAGTTGTGACACCCCTAACCCGTAACCGTCGTCGGAATAGGTTAAGAGGCATTATCGGACTTGTAACTCAATTTAGAACAATCATGTAACCAATAGTATCTTATTTCAGTCAATATCATTCATTCAAATTCCATATGTACTTAAATCAAGCATAAAAAGCTTTAATCATGCATTCGGGACTAAATTGAGAACATATGAAAAATTTAGAATCTTAGAAAAATTTCAACATTTCAAGTATCACACGCTTGTGTGAACAAGCCGTGTGCCTCACACGGCCAGTAGACATGCCCGTGTCTCAAACCGTGTGAAAATAGGGCATACATATTGACTTGTGTCACACGGCCGAGGACATGCTCGTGTGCCAAGCCGTGTGAAAATTGGATAGGATACTGACTTGGGTTACACGGCCAACCACACGCCCATGTGTTTAGCCCATGTGCCCTTCGAAATGGCCACACACGCCCGTGTATCAGGCTGTATCAAAACTATAGGGTATACTGACTTAATTCGAAAGGGTACCCCAAGGGACACACGGCTGTGTAGCATGACCATGTGTTGCACACGAATGAGACACACGCCCGTGTGGACAAAAATAGGCTATTTTCAAAGCCATTTTGCCACCCTATAACACAAGTATTTACAATCATAATTGACCACATTTATGCAACTTAATTCGCAACCAAAATAATCATTTCAATACACAATATTTTCCATATCAAAACATAACAAATTCATACCCAAATACCTATGCATCATCATGCATAATCCATTCATTTAACAACAACATATCAATACGTTACTTGCATAATTTCATTCCATCACTACCTCGCCAAAACATATCATAATTGAACAATTAATTCAACCAAAACATAGTACCAAAATAAGCCAAATCACATGGCTTAACTTATATACACAAAAACATACCAAAGCCAAGATATCAAGTAACATAACTATTATCCTTTAAACTAGCCTATACATGCCATATTTACAAATCCACAAGTTCAAAAGTACTAATCGGAAATTGGATAGTGTGATGTGCAACTCCGACTTGTCCGTAACGAGCGAGCTAATGAACCTCTATAAAACATAGAAAAAAAACAGAGTAAGCTTAAAGCTTAGTAAGCCCGTATAATATAAAATTAAACTTACCATTTGCACATAATCAAAGCAACATTAAAAATGCCAACAATTTGATTAAGTAACTCCTAATCACAAATATACATCACATGTTAGTCATTTTACAATTTCATGAAACCATCCATTAATACTATAACTTGTATCATTCTAAATTCACATATCATACATATAACATTAATAACACTTATAACCCGTAGTTTATTCGTATGAACAGTATTTAGGCCCGTTGAACCTATTAGAACTTCAAAGGATACTCGAGTGAACAATGTCGATAATCCATCAATTCATTATCGTATATGCTCTTTCGAGCCATGATTAGTAAGCTCCTCCTGAGCTGATGAACAGTAAGCTCTATTAAGCTGAAACGGTAAGCTCTATCAAGTTGAACAGTAAGCTCATACGAGCTGAAACGGTAAGCTTCAATGAGCTAAAAACAGTAAGCTCTTTCAAGCTAATATATCGGTAAGCTCATACGAGCTGTGGTGAGTCTGCAACAAATGCAGTAGCTCGACCAAAACGGTACTCTCAATATCATGTCACTCGTACCCAATGAATTCATATAGTTCAAACAGGGCTCAATAACATATACATATTATATCAATAAAGCATTCATACTTCAAGTTTTTCAATTATACATATTCATTTCAATAATTATAAGTATAGAAAAGTTCAATTCTAATTATACGAACTTACCTCGTATTGCTCGAATAAAACTATCGGCTATTCGTCGATCTTTCTTTTTCCCCGATCTAAACTCGATCTAGGCTTATCTTGATCTATATATTATCAAATTTAGTACATTCAGGATTAAATCTATTCAATTTAATCCATAATTCATATTTTGGCAAATTTACACATTTTCCCCTATATTTTTCAATTTTTACAATTTAGTCCTTATCACATAAAATTACAAATTCATGCAATTTAGTACTAACCCATGCCTAGCCGAATTCATTATATAATATTAACAGGCCATATCTTTCATCATTTCACATTTTTAACTACCACATTTTACATTTTCACAATTTAGTCCCTATTTTGCATTTTTGTCAAAAATTAATTTATAAAACTAGTTTAACTATCATCAAACTTCCATAATCTATTTTTAGACATACTCAAGTATTCATCAATGGCACTTTGCAAAATCATGAACAAATTCAAAAATTAAGGTATGGGCTAGCTAGATTAAGTTGCAACGAGCTCAAAAACGTATAAATCATTAAAAACGGATCAAAAATCGTACCTTAATTGCTCACTATAGCTTGGTCGAATGAAGAAAAAAAATGGTGTTTTATTCACCCTAATTTCGGTTGAGGATGATGAATGGAGAAGGAAACTTTGTTTTGTTTTATTATAATTAACCTTAATTAATCATTTACCATTTTAACCTTAAAATTAATTCAAAATTACACCAATTGCCATGCTATCATCTTCCACTAACCATAAATGGTCTAGTTATCACTTCAGGACTTTTACTTTAATGTTCTATAGCTATCTGACACTTTTAGCTAATAGAACACAAGTTTTATGCTTTACGCAATTTAGTCCTTTTACCAAATTAAGCATTTAAACAGTAAAATTTCTTAACAAAAATTTCACATAATTAATCTATCTTGCTTTAGAACTTATTAAATTAATAAAATAAATATTTTGACTTCAGATTTGTAGTCCCGAAACCACTATTTTGATCTGACTCAAAAATGGGTTGTTACACAAGTATTAAATCGTAAAACTGTCAAAGTTTTGAAATGCTACCATTGATGGTTTTTTTTTTTTGGTTAAATGTCTTAGTTGTAAGATTATATTTGATTAAGAACTAGATTGTAAAGCAAAATCTGTTAGTTTTGAGCTTAGGGACAAACAAAAATATTTCAAAATTGACATGAAATTTCTATAATTACTAAAATTAGAGAGATTTAGAAGGATGTATTTGAAATCAGATTGTAAAACGGGGCTTAAATGTGAAAGATATGAAAGTTTTGATTTTAGGAACTAAATTAAATAAAATGCAAAATTTTAAAAAAAAATGTGTAAAATGAATTTAGTTTTCATATGCCTTGAGTAAGATGATATAAGGTAATTGGAATTAATATTTTGAAATGAATTATTGTATAGATTAAGAATTGAATCAACCGGTAGATAATTGAAGAAAAGGGAAAGTTGTGAATTAATCCCTAACACTTCAATTCTTGTTGTTGGTACCTAGTAAGTTCATATGGTATGATTGTATTTAAATTGTTACATAACTCAATTATGATATTATGTATGTTAGATAGTAATTTAAACTTTTTGCAATTTGGTACAAAATGTGAGATATGGACTAAATTGTAAAGAAATAATAATTTGAATGATAAATTGAATATGATGATTTGGAGTTTATGATATTTAATGAACTGATAGATGATTATTATTGATCAATCGTATTGGTATGAATTTGATTTATTATCGAGATAGAGGACTAAATTGAAAATAACGTAACTTGGTGAAATTGGCTAGAAATTGAGACAAAAGTATGCTATGTTTTGTATGAAATGAAATCTTGTTTGAAAAATTGATCATATTAAAATCAATAGAATGATAATCGAACTTATAAGGAAATTGGATTACTGTTTACCCTATCCACTGTCAGCAATTTGGTGCCTACTGATTCGCACTTCGTTTCCTATTATTCAACACTTCGATGCCTACTGATTCGTACTTTGGTGCCTACTACTCAACACTTCGATGCCTACTGATCAGCACTTCAGTGCCTAATGGTGTGGGGTAGTTACCCTCATATTTGTATTTGTTTATTATAATTCATCTGGCTAAATGTTTTAAAAAGGAAATATGTATATATTGACTGATTCTATGTGATGTTTGGAAATGATGATGGTGATGGTTATATGGATATAAATGGTTGAATTGAATAAATGATTTATATGTATGATGGTTCTAATAAAATGAAAAGGCACTACATCGTACTGAACGAATTAATAGTATTATGGCTATAAATGAAGTGCTCACATTGTGCTTGTGAAATATTGTGATAGGAAACTTAATTAAATTAGTTATTTTGGGTTGTTTTATTATGAAATGTGGTAAATTTATCGTTTACGTACCCATGAACTTACTAAGCATATCTAATACTTACTCTGTTTTGTTTTTTGTTTCTGTAATTGACATTTTGCGGAATGCGTTTATCGGATCATCCCCGGAGCTCACACTATCCAGCTTCAATCTTAGTATTCTTTTGATTGTATTAAACTCAGTTACGTGGCATGTGTTAGGTTTTGTTGTGAATACATGTTTGTTTTTGGAGGATGATGAAATGATTCATATAGTATGTCTATAATAAATGTACATATGATTTATATATAGTTTTGATGTGTATAATGGTTTGCTTAGAATGATAATGATTTTGATCTTTATAAGGTACTTATTTTAAATTCTCCTTTAGTATGTTATAAATAGTTGGACGGTAATATGGCAATTTATGAGTAAAACATATGAATAGTTAAATGTTATTGTGATAAGTGAGTTAATGTGATGCGAATAGTTACCTAATTGTTTGGATGATTAGTTTTGATTCAATTGAACATTGTGCATTGATGCCATTGAGGCATATTAGTTAAATGTTTAGGAATGTTGTATGTTATGTCTTGGAATGATTTTGGGTTGAATTGAATGAGTTTTTTTTGCATATCTTGATGTATTTATAGACTACTTTCTCTATAAGATTTATGGTTTGAGCATGAAAGGTTCCAAATTTTGTTATTTTTGACTATTAGGGATAAAGTATTGATACCATGGATCAAAGTATTGGTACTTTACCAAATGAACAATGTTTTTAAAATCAACAGAATGCAAAAATAGTATCGGTACCTAATTTGAGTATCGATACCTACACTCACATTTTGAAAAGTTTATAGCTTGGTTCTTTTTCATGCTTGGATTTGTTTAATCACATTTATAAACTCATTTTAATCTCGTTTCTATTGGTAAATGATATTGCATTTGAAATTATCAAATGATTCAATATTTATTTGATGTTAAATGTATAATTTATGAATGTGATTATTCCAATAATTGTAGTAGCATCTTATATATCAAGTCCGGCGACCGGACCAAGTAAGGAGTGCTAAAAATTCCCTATTTCTTCTCCTTAACAAATTCATTTGATTCAAATTTGCCTTTGAATTTTCCCTTTTGTATGGTCTTGGATGACTTTGATCTTTTATTCTTTACAACTATTTCTTTGCCATCTTATTGAACCTTTGAGTAAACAAAGCCAACTGTTCTTGTATCTCCTTAATAACAGTGCCTTGTTCAGTGGACATAGTTTCAGCCACTAAAAAAGAAATGTTCTTCTCAAACTTTAACTTGCCCTTGTTGGCTTCTTTCAAGTTGATCTCAAAGGTTTAAAGAGATCCAATCAACTCATCTATCCTTATGGTCTCAATATACTTGGCCCATTCGATGGTAGTTACTTTGATGTTGAACTTTACGGGAAGTGACCTAAGCACCTTTCTTACCAGTTTAGAATTTGAATACTCACTACCTAAGGCAAAAGCCTGATTGGCTAGGTCAGATTTTTACGTAAAACTCTCAATGGTCTTTGTTTCCTACATCCTTAGAGTTTCAAATTTAGTTGTCAGCATTTGTAGCTTAGATTATTTCACCGTATTGGTCCCTTCATGAGTTGTCTCTAGTATCTCCCAAGCTTTTTTGGCTTCAGTACACTTAAAAAGTATCCTGAACTACTAAACATCTACTTCACAGAAAAATAGCATAAAGTGATTTGGAGTTGGCATTAGCAGTCCTTTCTTTTTCAGTTCTCCAAATTGTCTCGGGCATGGGAGTTTTTACTCATTCAATTTCAATGACAAGATGACTCCATTTGATTAAAATAGACTTCCATGACCGTTCATCAATTGACTTAATGAAAGCTTTTATCTTAGCTTTTCAGTCAGCATAATTTGCTCTATCGAATGTAGGGGGCGTAAGACTGAAGATCCTACCATTACAAGCAACTAATTCAACCAGGATAATCAATATTTGTGTTAAGTGAGAGGCTCTAATATCAATTGTAGAAACGATAGGTACTTGCTTTGTAAAACAAAATTTATGGCTACAGTAGTGCTAGGAATTGTGGCCACGGTTTTAACCACGAAACCAAAAGTGAAAAAACAATAAAGAAGAAGATCAAGATTGCTTATGCAGCTCAACCTCAGTCTACGTCTACGGGTCTTGCCTAGAGCAATGATCCACTATCTTTCTCTATAATAGCTCATATTTTAGTGGTGTCAGAAATAGTGGTTTCAAGATCACAATTTCGAAGAGTGAGTCCGTAAATATTATTATTTAATAATTAAAAGTTAGAGATAATGTTGTATAGAATTTCGATCTGATAAATTAGCCACTCAAGCAGTAAGTTAAAATACAAGTGGTTTGACCCTACAGTTAGTGGTTTTGGAAAATGAAGTATCGGGATCTCGTTTCTGTAAATCGAGACCGTAAATATTTTTATTTAATATTTATGGAGTTTTTATATAAGTGAATTATATTTTGATTCGAAAATTTTAATGATTGGATGGTTGATTAAGGTATAAGAACTAAATCGTAACAACTATAAAAAAATTTAATTGCTATTGATTTTACTAGTTAAATGGATTAAATGACATTACTGCAAGGACTAATATGGAAAATAGACCCTTATTATGGTAAGTGGGACAGTTAATGCTCATTTCTTAAAGAATTATATGTTAAAATGTTAGTAATTAAATAAATAAAATTTAAAAACATAAAAAAGGAAAGAAACATTGTCATGTTCATGTTTTCTTTTTCTTTTTCTCATGAAAAACCATTGTTAAACTTAAAGAAGTTTGGCCAAGCTTTTCATCTTGCATGATGAGTAATTCCAAGCCCCTTTTTCATGAATTTTATGTTTTTGATATCGTTGTAGCTTAATCTAGCTAGCCTGGGTATTAAATCGTAAAACTATTAAAGTTTTAATATGTTACCATTTATGATTTTTTAGGTTTTTTTATGTTAAATGGCTTGGTTGTAAGCTTAGAAATAATTAAGGACTAATTTATAAAGTAAATCTGGTTAGTTTTGAGTTTAGGGACTAAAATGAAAATATAGTGGATTTGACATGAAATCTTTGTAATTACTATTTATATAGGGTTAAAGAAGAATTAAATTGAAAACGGATGAAAAAACAGAGCTTAAATGTGAAAGATATGATAGTTTTGGTTTTAGGGACTAAATTGAATAAAATGTGAAATTTTAGGAAAATTTTGAAAAAATGAAATTAAGTTTTCATATACATTGAATAATATGTTTCGAGGTTATTGGAACTGATAACTAGAAATAAATTATTGTATAGATCAAGACTTGAATCAATCGGTAGATAATCGAGGAAAAAGGAAAATTACATATTAGTCCTTAACACTTCTACTATTGTTGTTTGTATCTAGTAATTTCATACGGTATGACTGTGTATATTTATGTAATGTATGTGGTTTAGTTGAGAAATTATATTATTTGAATGTATTTTAAATTGTTTACAAATTTGTACAAAACGTGAGAAAATGACTGAATTGTAAAGAGTTATGTAACACCCCTTACCTGATCCAGTCGACGGACCCGGGTAATAAGATGCTACAACATAATTTAACAAATCAACCAATACTTAACTTATCAAAAATTCAACTATTTATCATTGGACTATATATATATTCAAACATAATATAAATCAGAATTCTACAATGACCTAATTACACAGTACAAGCATATAGAATGTTTGAATTATAAAATTATGGAAGTTAAAAGTCAATATTGAAAATTCATAGATGGTATCGATACCGCACTAAAAATCGATACCAAAACTCAATTTTGTTTTTATTTGCGAAATAAGGGCATCGATAATTATTTTTGGGTATCGATATTTTATGAAAAAGTATTGATACATAAATAAAAATCGATACCATTTTGACATTTTGCTTGTTTTAAAATTGTTCATATGGTCAGGTATCGATACTATATGCCAAAATATCAATACCTAATTTTAAAATGGTAAAATTCCATCTTTAAAGAGTTTATAACAATCCAAATTTACCTATCAATCAAAGACAATAATATCACCTATTCAAACAATTAATGTCTATCCAATGTGCCCTTATTGACACCAGAATTCAACATTCAAATCAATTTCACATTTCACACCAAATAATAGCTTTCAAATTCACATATTCAAACACAATGCATATCTCTAACTTACCATATTTCAAATGCCACAATGAGACTTTTATCAAATATCCAAAGGATAGTTCACCAAAACATGTTCAATACTAATCATAATCATATATACCAGTAACTTGTCTAGTTTTATACTATATAACCTTGTATCACATAAAACCGTTGCTCAAAACATACACATAACATATCTACTATATTTTTACTATATATATGAACACATAACTTTTATATATTTCCAACCATGTCACAAAATGACCATTAAATACAGAACGAGCTTTAGAGACTCAAAAGACTTCCTAGGTACATGCTAAAAATAAAAATAAAAAAAAAATCACCAACACTTGAGTTTGGGACTGTTGTTGGATACTAAGTTGACGAGTGAACCAAATAGTACCTAACCTGCGCATAAAAAATAAAACTACTGAATAGTCCCTAACCTGCGCACAAAAAATAAAACCATAAGCTAAATAACTCAGTGATATTTCTATAATCCGAACGTTAAAGCAAAAATATAAATACATTTACATGCTCAAACTAAAACTAAATAAAGTTATATTAATATCAATTCAATTTACAAATTTATACAAACATCATTTTACTTTAAACATATTACAAATACTATTGCATGGCAAACTCAACTCATACATATGCATTTCCTATATGATTTCCAAGACACATTTCATTTCATATCACTTGCTATTTCAATAGCATTTTCACTTCAATAACATTTTCCACATCAATTTAGTAATTCAAATTTACCATTTATTTTCCCTATTAACACTACTTAGACTCAGACGGATATACAAATCCAACCAACACACCAGTTTGGCACCTAGTGCCTCATTGGATAAATCCGAAGCAAATAGTTAGGCCCAGCGCTATAATGAGTTGACACCCAGTGTCTCATCGGTTAAACCAAAATAAATTGGCATCCAGTGCCTCATCAACTCGTAGTCGAAGTAACCATCTATATCCGATTTAGCCCGAACAGTTAATAAGGTTTCCATTTAAAGTATCTTTATAAAAAATTATCTCAATTCATCCTTACTCTAATCATAAACATATTCAAACAGTATATGACAATAATAAATCATCACATATATACTCAATTTCACAATTATATAAACACACTATTCATACATTTTCATTTTTAATCCAAATATACCAATTAAAATAACTAGTCCAGACCATTCATTTCCACTATCAACTCACATCACATTCTTACCATGCATAAACAGCTCAAAATGCAACAAGTTACAAAGAGTTCGGATTATAGAAACACAAACCGTAAACTCTGAGCTATTCGTCGATGACCTTGTCTTTTCCCTTATTTTTCAAGGAATCTGGGTCGACGTGAGCTATGGAAATAAATAAACCATACATATAATCAATACATAAACAATTTCTCAATGAATTATTAATTTATACAACTTTTACAATTTATTCAATTTAGTCCCTGAAACCAGGACTAACCTAACTTCCATATTTAACCCCAAATTTTATTATTAATAAAAACACTCTAAGCCAAATTTAATTTCTTAATTCTTATTTCTACCCCTAAATTTCTAATTTTTCACAATTTAATCCCTATTGTACAAAATCAACAATTAACTTCACAATTTAGTCCTTTTTTTCACTTATAACCTTAAAATCTATCAATTTAATCCCTAAATCTTTAACTACTCAACAATGGTAACATCTAAATCTTTGACAGTACCGAAAAATAGGACATGGGTCAGCTAGTTCGAGATACCGGGATTTCAAAAACATAAAAATTACAATAAAATGGACTAAATTGACTAACCAATTGAAGCTTGAAACCTTAAACCCCTATGGTCGTTTGTCCTTCTCCCCCCTTTCTTTGCTTCGAAATTGAAGGAAATAAAAAGAGAAATGATTTCTCGTTCTATACACTATCTAATATTTATTCATTCTTTATTTTATTATAATATTATATTATTTATCATATATTAACACTAATATAACATTTATAACATATATATTATAATACCTTGACAGTCTATTTCAATTAAAAACAAAGGTATATTAGTTTTTTAGGTCCCTTATTTATAATTTACCTTATAATTAAATAATAATTCACACTTTTATACTAATGTAGTTTAATCTTATACTTAAATTAATCATTAATTGGACAAAATTACCTATCCGAAATTCAATTCGTTACTAAAATATTTACGAGTCTAGCTTACAAAAATGAGGTCCAAAACCACACTTTCTAGCACTACTGACTTTCGGGTTGTTACAAGTTATCCTGTTGATATGAATTGTATAAAATGGAATGTTATATGACTTGAGTATGGTGAACTCACGTATTGATATGAATTGTGTTAATAAGGAAAATTGCTTAGTTAATTATTTTGTTATGTAATTATAGGAATTAAGGTAAGTTGCATTGTTTTGAACATATGGACTTACTAAGCATAAATAATGCTTACTTTATATCGTTATCCATTTTTTGTAGTTGACATTTTGTGGAACCTAGCGATTGGATCATTCTGTAGATCACGCTATCTGGCTTCAGTCTCGATAGACTTTTATATCGTTTAAAACTCAGTTTTTTAGCATGTATATAGGCTTGGTATGTATAAGCGTTATTTTTTATCATAATGGTTTTGATATATATATAATACTTGTTCTTGAACATTATATGGTATGTTTACAAGCCTTGATAATTGTTTGTACTTGTAAATGGTTTAATCTTTAGTTAATGGATACAGAAATGGATGAGTATTGATATGTGCATTGTGATTAATGGAATGAATGAATTGGTATAAACATGTGATAGTATCAAATGTTAAAATGCACACTTGAATTGGATGAATGGTACCAATTGAGTTGAATGACTTGTAATGTTATTATCTCTTTATTGATGTAATGGTGTCCTTGTGGCACCTTGGTTAGTTACTTTTTAGGTTAAAATATGTTGTTTTGGATTGGAATTGGTATGTTTTGATTAGGATTGCAAGTTGTGAAGATTACTTTGTTTGTTTTGTTTAGTAAAATGTCCCTTTAATGTAAAATAACTTGAATTGTTTTGTGGTTGGTTAAATGAATGTGTTGGAATGTGTTAGAGTTATTTTTGTGTAGGTTTGAATGTTCAAAATTGTACCATTTGATTCTTTGGTGTGGCTTAGCACGAATTAGGTACCAAATGGCCAAAAATTACCAAAAACAGGGTTCTCGTCTCGATGTGAATTTTCCTTCATCGCAAAGTCGAATGATAGTTTGTGACGTCCCGACGTCAAGTGGTCTAACATCATGGTGTGACTCACTGTCCAACATCGTCACAGCGTGGAGAAGGGCTCATCACAATGTGAAGTCCAAGTTTTTAAAACTTTACAATTTGGTCCTAATTCATGCCTAGGTCACCTATAGAGCTTTCATAAGCTTGATTTAGTCTCGATTTCTATTTAAAACACATCCTATGATAACAATTGAGTTACTAGTGAGTGTTGCATGATTATTTTAATGTTTCCAGTTTTGAATTACTATAGTAACATCTTGTAACTCGGGCCTGGTGACCGGACTGAGTATGGGGTGTTACATTCTCACAGTACAACCAATGATATAAGTCATAATATTGGTCTAACACTTACCAATTTAGCGACCTCACCATTATACAAAGACTATATCACTCTCCAACTAAGCTTTCCCCTCAAAAGCATAGTTTTGCAACTCTAGAGACTTTCTTAATTGCTTACAAAAATAATGCACATATACATGTTCCTAACTTGAACAAATTATGCTCTATCGAACTCTAAATGTGTAACACCCCTTAAAATTTTTATATTTTAAAAGCAGTTATAAATCGAGATAGTGTACAATTGATTTCTCAATAAAGTAAAATAAGGAAATGAAAGTAATAAAAGAGAAGGTTAAGGAGTATCAAAGAAAGTTAAATTGAAAAGTATGTTGTTGTATACTAAATTAAAGTAAAGATTGAATCGTAAAGATGTAAAAAGTTTTGAAGTTCAAGTATAATTATTTGAAATTTTGGGGAATGAAGTATAAACAGGAGAAAATTAAAGTACCAAAAGAGAAAATAACCCAAATTTCTTATGACATGAAATTGGTGTGTAGGGACTAAATTGAATAAGTGAAGAAATATGAAAGACTAAATTGTATTTTTTACCAAAAGTGAATAATGACTCAATGGCTGAATTTTGAAGAAACATGAAGGATAAAATGGTCATTACTCATATTAGATTATTATATGGTGTAATAATAAAGAAAGAAAAGTGTTAAATTATGATTGGTTGAATATTTTATTATTTTATAAGATATTTTATTATTTAATTGATAAGTTAAATAAGATATTTGTATGGAAACATGAAGAAAATTCTTCATGCTTCCAACGCCACTTATATATGCATGAAAGGGAATTTTCATTTCTTTATAATTTGGTCCCTCAGCATGAAATCTCACTTTTTATCTCAAAATCCTTGAAAATTTCCTTTGCCACCCAAAAGGAGGAGTGAAATGGAGATACGAGAAAGTTAGAATATCATCTTGAAAGAAAGAAATTGGAAATGAAAGTGGAGAAAGTTGTGGAAAAAGTGAAAAGATTAAATAGACAAGGTAAGTACTTCATGAATTTTATTATATTTAATTTTAATCAAGTATAGATTATGCTAAATAGTTGAATTAATTATGAATAAACTAATATTATGTAATGAACTAATTTGATATATTGAAATAATAGTAAAAGGACTCAATTGTAAAGTGGAAAAAAGTTTAAGATTTAAATAAAGTATTAAGATAAAGAGTTTAAATGATGTGTTAAGTATTAGTGAATTAATTACAAAGTGATATCAAAGTGAAATTATGGTAAATAATAAATTTTCATGATGCTAATGACTAAATTGTAAACTTTGAGAAACTTAAAATTAAAAGTAATTGAAGTGAGGAGCATAAAAATTAGATACGTGAAGTAAGAAATAATAATGAATTATTTTATTAAAGTTTTATGTGATAGTGAAATTGAACGAAAAGTGAAGTTAGAAGAACAATTATAATAATTACTGAGTTTTTGTAATGTTAAGGACTAGATTGCAAAATAATTAGAAATGACTACATGTATTAAAAACATAAGAATTTTATTTCTAGTATAGGTACTTATTATGTTTTAATGTGTTCATTAAGTGAGAATGAAGAAGAAGTAATGAAAATATTGTAAACTATGAAAAGAAAGTGATATGAATTATAGCATGAAAAGTGAAAATGTAATTAAGTTTACATGTAAGCTTTAAGGGACTAAATAGAATAATAATCAAAAGTATAAATTTATGTACAATAAAATGATCTTGTATAATAATCTAAGAGTTTGATAAATGAAATAAGTGTTAAATGTTGATATGAGTGATAATAAGTAAATTTTTTACTAAAACAGTTTTAGATAGCAGTAGTAGTTCAACGTTGAAAATTCACCAAAACATTGTAGAGATCGATTTAGAGGTTAAAATAAATATGGAATTAAGTCTTATTGAGTCTAATTTAGCATAAAAGGGTGTAAGTAAATGAATAGTAAATCATGAGATATATGAATTTTTTAAAGACAATGTTAGAATGATTTCAGGTTCCCCAAATTTTACAAAAATGTTTAAGAGATAAAATTTATATGATTAAAATATTGGTGAGTCTACTTTTAAGAGAAACAAACAGAAACATTATATGAGTCATATACTGAAATATAATTATTTTTTAGTAAAGAAGGGTTAAAGTTGCCTAGCAGCAGAATAAGAGAAAAATAAAATAATTTACTGTGTTAATTGGCATAAGAGGAAATTCTAAAATTTTTATTGTAAAAATTTCATTGAGTCTAGATTCAAAAACAATAAGCTGATATTAATTTGGAACATTTTAGACCAAAATGTAAATAATTTAGTGACTGCTACTCAAGTAGACAGTTTTGCTAAAATCATGTAAATAGTAAAATTGAAATTAATGTTGCATATAGGCATACAATACTAAAAGACATAAATTATTGTATAATTACATGTAAATAAAGGATGAGGAATGGAGAGGAGGATAAATAATGGAAAATTTATAATATTAACAAATTGTTGCAAATAATGGATTCGCTAATACATAAGAGAAGTTCAAATGTATTGTTGAGGTGCTAAGTGAGTGATTATTATAAAATGAATTAAGAAAGTCTTAAATGATAAATTGATTGGTATATGTTAGCAATAGTTATGGTATGTAAAAAGAGTAAACTATTTTTTTATAAGAGTAAGTCCTCTAAAGGACTTATTTGTAAAACTTCAATAATTATGTTAATTTTATAGACATTGTTATCTTTGATCGAATAACATGTTATATTATGTGGACTTGATGTGAAATGAATTGGATCAGTTAAATTTTAATTTCTGGACAGGGATTTAAGTGAAAAATGTTGAAAAGTGGAAAAGTTTTGGAGACAGGGAGCACGTCACAACAACAGGAGAACCATGTCGCAACGATTATTCAATTCAATGAAGTCAATGAGTGATGTCGCGACATGGAACCCTCTACATTGCGACGTCACTCCAAAATTTTGCAAAATTTTTATTTCAATCCTTGTTCTCTATAAAGAAGGCTAAAAATCAGCATAATATACTACTTTCATAACAGTTTTGATTTAATCAAATGTCTTCAACACATGGAAAGTAACTTTCCTTATTTAATAAGTAATCTACCTTGAGCCGAAGAAACCAATCTTTAAGCCTTCAATTTCAACTCAATTGATCTTCAAGTTATGGGCTTTACACGTGAGACAAGTAAAACAACTTTGAAAATCTGTCAACTTTGAAAATAGACAAATAAGAGAATAAAACTGTGCCGGAAGATATAACCACTGTTTCAGCCAAAGAAGCAACTGTGAAAATCACCTTGCCTCTAACAAATACTTTTATAGAATAAATAAGCAGCTTGAAAATCACCTTGCCTCTAACAAATACTTTTATAGATTAAACAAGCAGGAGCCTCCAATGAATGGGATTTTGCCATTAGCATCATTTTTTTGAAAGATTTAGCCATTCATATATACGTAAGATCGATTAATGAATGGTGAACATTATTGTTGTTATGATGACGAAACTTTATTAAATAATAAAATAATAAAAACAAATGGAGGGGGAGCATCGGCCCGATTAATACTAATCATGTATTATGAGAGGTTTATACCTGGTGTGTATGATCTCATATATGTGATGTCATCTGGTAGATCACCACCAATTCCCAGTTTTTCACCTTCTATAAAAGCCCTACAACCTCTCACCATTTCTTCGAAGTAACAAAGATTCTCAGCTCCTGTAATACTAAATTTACAGCTTTTGTTCAGGGATGAAGCTCAGGCTAGCAATCACGTGGTCGTTTTGATGGATGGAACAAGGTAAGGTAGGTAAGTAGCTAGAGCTTGTCATGTTGGTAAGTTTTAGAGCAGGAAGGTGACAGAAGAGAGGGAGCACACAGGGCTCTTTTCTTGCATGAGAGGGTCATGCTTGAAACCTTATGTGCTTCCTCTCTTCTGCCACTTACCTCTCTCTCTCTCTCTCTCTCTCTCTCTCTCTCTCTCTCTCTCTCTCTCTCTCTCTCTGCTCCTCTACTTGCTTTTAAGTGCATCATCAACTTCTTGTTCATTAATTTCTTCTAAAGTTTTCTTAATAATTTCAACATTCTTTTCTTGCAGCATATGTAACTATATAGTATATATATTGCTCAGCCATCAAATTTATTTCGTTAGAAAGGAAAAACAACTGAAGCAGTGGACCTACAGCACAACACTGTCAACAACAAGACAACAGAAAAACACCATCAGTGCAGTTAACAAAGTAGAGCAAAACAGAAAACACAAGTAATCAGCTAAGCAAGACAGCACCACCTCAACTATTTATATATATAAGATACTTGGGTCTTTTGGCTTAAAAACATTAATGAATGAATTAATGGTAGATGAAGGATACCAAATAATGATTTCTGATGCATATTATGTGGAGTTTGAAGTTGAATACGGTAGGTTACAAAATTTCAATAAAAATAAATTTAATCAAACTTGATTTATGGATATTCACAGAGTTGGGTTCCCATCGAAGCCCAAATTGGCAAGTGTAAAGTTAAGTTTGATATTTATAGCCCATACTTAGTCTACTAATAGTTAAAACAAGTCAAAACATCCTGTCGTCAACGCTACCTTCAACAGGGTTTCAAAAAAGGAAACGATGGAGATGAGCGTTGGCAGTGCCAACACTGGTGGTTCTCCGACAAAGCTAACTACCGTTGCGATTGCCGTCAAGAGTGGAAGTGGTAGCAGACGTGCGGTTCGATGGGTCGTGGAGAATTTGAAAGCGGATCGTTTTGTTTTGGTCCACGTGATGCCAGCAGTCACCTCTATCCCAACACCATGTAAGTATTGATTACAAGTTTGATCAAATATATTAAATTTTAAAAATGATAAAAGGAATTTTGACAATGAATGATTATGCTGAAAAAAGTGTTTATAGCTTTTGTTGCGTTAAATTGTGTTGGAGATGATTACTACAGCAGGAGATCAAATACCTATCACAGAAATGGATGAAAATGTGGTCGCAATGTATGTTCAAGAAGTGCAACTTAAGTTTGGGCAAGTCTTTATACCATTTTTGAACTTATTCAAAACAAGCAAGGTGAGTTTTGGCTTCTATTGTAAATTTAAAGATTCTTTTCATACTAATCTTGCAAATGAGGTTTAAATCGGATACATTTTTTCTCATCTAATTTTCTTTAATAAAATTTGATTCGTTTTTGGGTAGGTGGAAACAGTGGTGCTGGAGGATGACTATCCTGCAGTTGGGCTTCTAAGATACATTTCTGAGTTTCGGATTCAGACTCTGGTATTGGGTTCTTATAGTTCCAATTATATAACAAGGTATGCTTATGCAGCTGTTTGTTTGCTGGTAAAACCTGAAATCTATGTATGTACTGAGCTTAATGGCATCTATTTATTTGCAAGTTTTGCTATATGAGTTGAATACAAAGCTTTTGGATAGGAAATATTGATTAGCTAGTTTTCAGATGCATATTAGCTTTTTCATGGCTATGGAGTAATCTTCAGCAATGTGAACTATAGGAAATTGAAGGGTCCTGGGGTACCTAATTCTGTCCTCAAGTGTGCTCCAGATACTTGTGATATTCGGGTTGTTTATAGACAAAGAATCATCACAAAACAAGCTAATCCCCTATGGACTAGCGGTAAGAAATATTTGTGTCTACGTTGCAGCTTTCTTAGTCAGTTTACTGACAGTCTTGTTTCTGTCTTTCGCAATCTCACAGGGACCAGTTCCAGTGGCATTAACAAACATATATATGGTCCTATTAATGCTTCTGCAGAATCTACAGCGCAAAACTCCTTTGGGACAGCATCATCATTTGAGCTTAACTACCCATATTTACATGCATTTTCATCTAGGGGATCTTTAACAAATGCTAGTTCTATTAGTCACTGTCATTCATTGGGTTCTACACAGAGTGAAAAGGTGAGTTTTCTTGGGTTCTACACAGAGTTTTCATCTAGGGGATCTTTAACAAATGCTTGTAATTTTGGTATTCCTTCAGTTTCATGTGCTAATCGGATGATTTTTTATATGTGCAATTGAATCTGCAGGCTGAAGTGGAACAGCTGCGTCTAGAATTACAACATACTGTTGCCATGTACAAAGAAGTTTGTGAAGAGCTTGTCAACACCCAGAACAAGGTGACGAAACAAGCACTTGATAATGTTCTCTTATTGATGCTCTTGCAACAAATTCTACATTCTTATACAAAAGGTTCTGCATAGCCATTTATACTTTAATTTGCAGGTCCGATTACTTTCTTCAGAATGCCTAGAGGAAGCAAGTAGAGTGAATGCTGCTCGGGAAAGAGAAGAAGCATTCAGAAAAATTGCTGCAGAAGAGAAAGTAAAACTTTTGCAAGCAATGAAGGATGTTGAAGAGGCAAAACACTTGCTTTTTAGAGAAGCTAATCGAAGGCAGATGGCTGAACTGAATGCTCATAAAGAATCCTTGGAAAAGCAGAAATTTGTCGATGCACTCTTCTGCTGTGACAGAAGGTACAGAAAATACACTAGGGATGAAATCGAAGTGGCAACAGATTTCTTCTCCGTTAGTAATGTGATTGGTCAAGGAGGATACGGGAAAGTCTATAAATGTAGTCTTCATCGCACTCCTGTAGCTGTTAAGGTTCTTCAATCCGATGCATTAGACAGGAAAGAGGAATTTCTAAGGGAGGTAAGTTTCTGCAGCGTATACTTTATAGCTGCAGTTGCGTTAACCAACTGATATGTTTTTCTGACGACCATAATCTTTTTGAAAAAGATTGCTCCTGCTCTGACCTCTATGCCTGGATGTTCTTTTTGCAATCATAATATCGTTATCCATAAAGTTCATGAATTTTTATGCTAAGTCTCCATTTTGTGTATTAAGGGTTATGGTTAGTTTCTATTTTCGATGAAGCTTTTGGAGAAATGCTCCACAGGAAGCTCAATGTATCACTGCAATTATGACATGACAATTTCTCCCCGAAATTTGTTGCAGGTTGAAGTTCTAAGCCAGCTACACCATCCACATATTGTTTTGCTTCTTGGGGCTTGTCCAGAGAATGGTTGCTTGGTTTATGAATACTTGGAAAATGGTAGCCTGGAGGAACATATTCTCCAGAAAAGTGGAAAACCTCCTCTTCCTTGGTTTATTCGGTTCCGCATAGTTTTTGAAGTAGCTTCTGGACTTGCTTTTTTACACAACTCAAAGCCAGATCCTATTGTTCATAGAGATTTAAAACCGGGTAATATACTGTTAGATAGAAACTATGTTAGCAAAATTGGGGATGTTGGGCTCGCTAAGCTTATTTCAGATGTTGTGCCTGACAATATCACCATGTACAAAGACTCTATTCTTGCTGGTACTCTCTTCTACATGGACCCTGAGTATCAGAGAACCGGCACCATCAGACCAAAATCAGATCTATATGCTCTTGGACTTACAACACTCCAGTTACTGACAGCTCAGCATCCAAATGGACTTCTACTGGCAGTTGAAAATGCCATTAAAAATTGCTGCTTAGCTGACATTCTAGACAAGTCAATTACGGATTGGCCACTAGCTGAAACAGAAGAATTAGCTCGAATAGCATTAAAGTGTTCAAAGCTTAGATGCAGGGACAGACCTGATCTTGACACAGAGGTTCTGCCAATTCTCAAAAGACTGGTTGATGTTGCAGATGCTAGTTTAAAGTTGGGAAAGAACAATGTATATGCTCCAAGCTACTACTTCTGTCCGATCCTTCAGGTCAAAAACTGTTAGCAGAACCGATTCATGGCTTAAGCACGATCTTGTATAGTTCATTCTCAATTATTTTTCTGTTCTTTTTCTCTTTGGTGACACAGGAAGTGATGGATGACCCTCACATTGCTGCTGACGGTTTTACTTATGAGCATCAAGCAATAAAGGCATGGCTTGGGAAACACAACGTATCACCGGTTACAAAGCGTCAGCTTCAGCATTCCGTATTGACTCCTAATCACACATTACGCTCTGCCATACATGACTGGAAGGCACGGGTGACATTATCTAGTACATAATATTAAGCAGGTGGCGGTTCCTTTTCTTGGAAGTTACTAGACATTGTTTCATGATGAAAAAGAAGCATCCATCTCATTCCCCGCAACCAAAGAAATCAAATTGGAAAATTGTGGGCACGGGCTGATGTATGCAACAACTAGATTTGCACATAACATGTGATTTTTGTACAGCACAGAGTATGCATGAAAGAAGACATTTTTTTTTTCTTAAAAGGAAAAGAAAACACTCTTGTATAAAGACTTTTCTATTTATTAAGCTATCTTTAGAATATAATTCAAAATGTGAATACTTAGCATTATCAATTATTATATACATATTTTGTATCCTGGAGTATTATCACAGGCTTCAAACTTGTGTGAATTCTAGTGCATTTGCATCTGGATCTCGTGTAAATATTGCTGGCCTCCCGGATCGGCTAAGTGTGTAGGGAATACCTGCAATTTGGAACAATATTGCACTAAGATATCCTCTTTCTGTTTATAACCTACAGAATTGCATGAGAATCTGCCATCAAGGCAAATTATTAACAAACAATGAGATATTGCTTGACATGGATGACCCTGGAATAAGGAAAAAAGGATTTTACCAGCTTTGTCAAGGATTGCTTGCAGCTTAGATACATCTCGAATTGAAATACAAGCATGACGGTCTCGGCCTCCATGTTCAGGTCTTCCGATTAAGGGGTCTGGATTTTGAAGTTCCATCAAATGTATCATCTCAGAACCCACCCACAACCAAGCACCTCTGTATGGAAGCTTATCATGTGGCCTAGCCTCGTTTATTTCAAGACCTAATTTAACATTTAGAAGCAGATGCTCAGTTTCTCTCTTTCTTTCTTGCAAAAATAAATCAATATCTATAATATGAGTATAGAAAAGAGATTACATACCTAAAATATTCTGATAAAATTCAAGCGATCTTTCAAGGTTTTCACATAGAATTCCAACATGGTGAATACCAACAACTCCATAATCTACATCAATGACAGTACTTAAATGTAATTCCATCCAAAATTGAAGAAGCATCAGATGTAGGAGAAAGCAACAATTATAATATACACTTTATTTTGCTTGTAAAGTCCACCGTAATGTGGCAAACTATGAACTACGGCACCAAGGCAACTGCGTTTTGGATTCAATTCTCATCAAAATGACCCACAGAGAGAGATTTTGCATTCATCTTGTGTTATAAACAAATTAGGAATGAAATACAGATGACATGTTAATTTCCTTTGATGATTTTAAATAAAAAAAATTCAAAGATGCTTCAAAAGCCAGATGAACTATAACAGGGTTAGAACTGATGCCAGTTTCATTCTCCATATTTCAGCTCTGAATAGCTTAAGAGAAACCATGGCTTCCAAGATTGTTTTCCCTGAAATCAGATATCTAATGAGACAGCAAGCAGTTACCTATCTTGTCACTGATACTAGCCGATTCTTTGTCAAGTACATTTCCTTCAACTGAACCCGCAGCTTTGGTCTTGAAACTTAACCTTTGACATCTTCCATTTCCAGGAAAAGTATGACAAATTTTGGAGGGTGTATTTGCAGATACGGCACTTGAACGATTCAACTGCAAACCAAAAGAAAAAGAAAAAGAAATTGAAGAACAAGGGTATTAATAAAAAAACCATCGAACTCAAGCTTTGTCTCAATCTGTGTAATCAAAAAGTCTACTCTAGAATTCGAATTGCAGCTCTCCTAACCCTAAGACCAAGTTTTTCATATTTGGGTCGAATAATAAATCCCAGTTTTCAAGAAACCAGAGATTTATTTAGTAAAAATAAAAATAAAATCAGTTCATCAGCATACTTCCCAGTCAAATCTTAATCACCTTCAAATCATTAACCGAAATTAAAAGTTTTAATTTAATGATAGAATCTTTTTGGCAGCTAATGAAGTTACCTTGAGTCGAAGAGAAATTGCTGCAGAGGGACTGAGAAGAGAGGCCATCGCTAAGCTTCAATCTTTTTCTGTTTATCCGTTCTCGTGTTCCCTTAATTGTTTAACTTGTTTTGAACCCTCTGCAAGCTTAAACCATTCATTTATCCGTGGCTCAGGTTTCTTCACAAATGAACAGAAGCCACAACCACTAGTTGAGAATTGGGGTAATTCTGCAATAAACAAAACAATTCAAGTGAATTGTGTAAATATGGTTAATCATTGGGCATCTGAGCAAAACAAAAAGAACCCAAAAGATGAGACAAGGAAAGCAATAGTCCAATTCTTCTTTCAGTCCTTTTACTATTCATACATTTAAAATTTAGTCCCTGGCTTGTAATTAATGTGCTTCAATTATTAACTTAAAATAATAAAGAAAGTAAGTATAAAAATCAAAGGTAGAGATGTTTAATTTAGTAGTGAGACATAAGAAAATGAAAATAAGAATGAGTGTTGGCTTCTATGACTATCCATGTGGTGGAATGGAGTCAAAGTGGCTTGTTGGTTGAAAACGTGTAGGAATCCAAAGTCATAATTCACCATTAATATTCATTGTATTTGTGCATGTGTTTTTCATTTTGCTGCTCTCTATTTGTTGAATTGAATAATTAATAAAAGTGATACAATAATCCTCTTGATTTCATGCTTGAAACATGGCAAACATGGTAGGCAGTACAAGGATGTTCCCATCAATCTAGTATACAACAATTCAACACTTACCCATTTTCCCAATTATGAATATACAATCAACTTTCTTCTTCTTCATCATCCACATTTTCTTGAAAAAAGAATAAACATTTAAGTTATTAAAAATTAAATTAATGTAGTCAGTAGTAACTCAATTAGTATCGCTAAATTATTTTTAATGCAAATAAATATGAATTTAAACGCATGGAAGTGTATAAAAATTAAATTAATGCAATTAATGTACCACTAAAAAAATCAAATTTATGTTTTCCTTTCACTAAAAAGAATTATGTTTTCCTTCTCCCTTTTACATAAAATCTCTTCGATCTAAATTTAAAAAAAAAAAAACAATTGAGATTGTTTGTTGCTTTTAGTATAAATTGCCTTTTTCATAAAAATTATTTAAAGAAGATACAAGTCTTATTTTTTATGAAAGAGCACATAGATTCACCCTAGAATCCGAATTCTCAAAAATAAAGTTAAAGTGCAGCAACAATATATGCAAAACAAAATAGATCAAAAGAAAGAAAAAAAAAAAGGCAATTGAGGTGCACCACAAGCATAATCTAGGGGCTTATAGGCCACATAAAAAAAATTATTGGACCCCAAAACAATGAACAACTACTTTTTTGATTATTTTGAGCGATCTAGAGGCTATGAGTTTTATGATCCCACAATTATGAATATTTTTGAGACGGGAATTGCAACATTTCTTGAAGATGTTGAGTTTAGATGGAGAAATAAGGTTAAAGACATTACTTTTGAGGAGGATTTGGATTCTAACTCAGTTCCTGCTGTCACTTTTAATTTGGGCTAACCTTTTATGATAATAAATAATAACATGTAATTACTCTTATTATATATGTAATATCCATATTTTCCAACATAATTACAAAAAAAAAGCTATAGCCACCTTGAAGAAGCAAACTAGGATGCGCTTAGAGTTGAAGTTGAACATTATGTTGCCACAATACAAAATAAAAATTGAAAATAAAACCATCGTAGTGTCATACACTACAAAAGACTGTTGATTCCCTAGTCAAACAAAAAGGGCAAACTCTCGACAAAACCCTTTAACAATGATGAGATGACAATAAAAGGTTTTCAACTTGTATTCAAGCTCAATTGTTACTATTTTTTATTATAATATTGTAAAAAATTATTTCTGAAAAGATTTTTTTTTCAAAAAGAGAGATATCGGGATGTTGAGGTCTATGTAAAATTCAAATATAATGATTTTTCGATTACCTCGGATTAGGGAGGGGGAGAGCTTGTCTTTGGATAAAAATACGAGTATAAAAATGTTTATAATGTTATGTGAGATTGTTCAAATTTTTGAAAATTTCACTAATCCTCTTCCTAAAAAAAATTTAAAATTTGGTTTCTACAGAATGAAAAAAAATCATATTTTGTTTTATTTGAAATATATATATATAAATTGATGGAAACCAAGTTTTTATATATATATATTTGACTTGGTGAAAGTTTTATTTATATATATATATATATATATATATATATTGGTGTAAAACAAAACCTAACTAAACCAACTACCTAAAGTAATCATTTTCCCTACAATTCCAAGCTTTCTTAATACATCAGGTTCTAAATTGACTCTTCTGGACAAGTCTGAATTATGCACTATGTTGTATTGTTTTACCCAATTTATTGAAATCTTAATGGTGTCCATAAAATTTAAAGATATACCTTGAAACACAAAAAGATTCTTAGTTTACCATATGCACTATACTAGTAAACCAAAAAAAGAAGACCAATGCTCCCCGTTTCCCAACGTCCAACTAGACATCTCCAAATTTGATTTAATCCACTCTGAGATATTTTTATAAAAAAACTGTGGCTGATAATTCCTTGGCACAAAGTACTTCCAAACATTTTTAGTATTTGGGCAATCTCTAAGAACATGTAAAATATCTTCAATCTCGTGATGGCACATGGGCAGGACGTACTTTATCCAATTCCCCTTCGTACCCATTCTTGGTTAGTAAATAGTCTTTGTTTGTAAACAAGCCATAAGAAAAAGTGAACACAATGCGGTCCTTGATACTTTTAGACGGCTTCCACTTAGTATCCTTTGCATCCCACGTATCTTCTTTTAACATATGATAGGCACTTTTAACCAAGAATCCTCCATTTGTTGTATGTACCCAAAAGATTTTATCAAGGCCAGCTAGAGGGTATGATGGCAGGATACTTGCAATCCTTTTAACAACTTCTTTTGGCAAACGTTCCTTAAAAGCCTCCATATTCCATGCTCCATCCTCTGCTACCATATCTTTAAGAAAACAGTCCGTGATAGGCCTATTTGGGGGGGTACATACATCTTTAACGACCCTACTTTTGGGATCCAAAAATCTTCCCAACAACGGACTGAGGTTCCTATTCCAATGTTCTAGCACAAGTTTTCCTCAGTAGTGGCTACAACTTTTTAATCCCTCTCCAAATAGTTAAGCAACTCCCTCTCTTGATATCTTCAGGGATCCTTTCTTTTAACCTATATTTGGAGTGTAAAACCCTGACCCATAAATCCTCTTCTTTGGTGACAAGATTATACCTTAATTTCAATAAAAAAAGAGGCATCCTGGTTTTCTAAACGCCAAAGCCCAAGACCACCACATAGGTGAGGTTGGCATACAGAGCTCTAGTCCGCTAGTGCTAACTTTCGTATACCAGTATTAGAACCCTATATGAATTGCTTTGCCAAACATTCAATCTCTTCACATACTTCTTTTGGAACTTGCATAGATTGCATAAAGTAATTTGGAACCTTTCTGCCATAGAGAGTTATTTTGCATCCCAATTGCATAACTTAGCTCTGACCTTTTCAACTACAAATCTTAAGGTAGCATTAGTAATTCTTTTATAAAAAAACGAGATTCCTAAATAAGAGCCTAGCTCGTGAACCTTTTGGAACCCCAAAAGCCTACTCAATCTGTTACTTAAGTTATTATCCACCCCTCAGGAAAAAGAACATATTAGTTTTTTGTGCATTAACCCAGTGCCTTGAGAAGCTACAAAATTTATCCATGATGCTTTTGAGTAGTAAACCATGTTTTATGTTAACTCTTAAGAAAATCACCAAGTCATCTGCAAATAAAAGGTGTGGTAGGGGAGGTTCTATCTTTGTTAGCTTAATAGGAGTCCATTCGCCGGAGGCCTCAGCTGCTTTGATGCTATGCCCTAACCACTCCATACATAAAATAAATAAATAAGGTGACAGAGGGTATCCTTGATGTACTCCTATTTCTGGTTTGAATTTCGCTGTGGGTACTCTATTCAACAAGACTTTTATTATGAATGTTGTAATTGCAAACATAATCACTTTGCGTAGAAATTTCGATATAGTTTTTGCCTGAATAGATTTATCAGTGAAGTCCTATGAACCCTATCATTAGCTTTTTCTAAGTCAATTTTGATGGTCAGCCACATTCTACTCTTTCTTTTTATAAAATGTATAACTTTTTGAGTAATGGTAATATTGTCAGAAATATTTCTGCCTATGATAAACCCCACCTGTTCCGATGCAATAAGCTTGGGAATCACTACTTTGAGTCTATTAGCTATAACTTTCATAACCAGTTTGTAAAGAACGGCACAGAGACTGATAGGTCAGAATTGCGAGATCTCTTCAAGCTGGGAAGTCTTTGGGATAAGAACAAGGAGTGTATTGTTTAATTCCGGATCAATAGGCCTGCCTTTGAAAACCTCCTTAACGCAACCACAGATTGTACTCCCAATGCTATCCCATTGGTTCTGAAAGAATATGGCATGGTAGCCATCACTACCGAGAGCTTTTAATGGGGCCATGTCAAAAAATGCTATTTTAATTTTATCGTTTGAGTCTGCTTTATCTAGAAAGTCAATGTCACTCTACTCCAGTTGAGGAAAATGACTGATGAGCAAGTCCCCTGTCCCACTTGGTTTCTCCCAATACAGCTGTTGAAAGTAGCTTACTGCTTCAGTTCGGACTTCCTCTAGGTCATAAAGTCATTCTCTGTTTCTATTACGTAAAGCATTAATGCGATTTACTTTCCTTCTGTGCAATGTACGACTATGAAAAACTTCATGTTTCTATATCCCATTTTGAGCCAATCGCACATCGACTTTTGCTTCCAGAGCAATTCTTCATGGTTAAGTACCTCATCAAGTTCCTCTCTTATTTCTATCTCCTTTTCAATTATCGACTCTGAGTTTGACCTCTCTATTTCCTTTTGAATTTGGCTTAAGGACTGTAGAAGTTTTCGTTTGCACATCCCAATGTGTCTGTATACATTCTTATTCCACTCTTTTAGCCTTGCCGTGAGGTTTCTTAAAGTTTCTGACATATCTCCACTATAACACCACAGATCATTAACAACACTTGAGAAATTTTGATGTTGTGCCCACTCAGCTAGAAAACAAAAGGGACGTATTTTTTGTAGATTATTTTATATTTTAAATTCAATACAACTACAGTTTTTTAATAATTTTTTTTATAATTTCAAAATTAAAAAAAATTCAATTTTTTATAAAATTTTATATTATTAGAAAATTTTTGAAATTTTTTTGAAATCATCATCAAAGATTTTTAAAATGAACGGCCAAATTAGGTATTAACATTATATAAAACAAGCCGTATGATCGTTTTGTTAAGGATTAGAATATTTAACAAATAAGTGATCAAAATTTAGTCACATTTTTTAATTTTTTATAGCTTAGTGACCGAAACGAAAACAAAGTAATAGTTGGGTGATCCTGATGTAATTTGCCCATGTTACTTTTTGGTACATGAATAATTGCATCATAATGAGAGGTGTTCACGTAGAGGAGCGGAACCATGTCAAGTCAAAGTGTCTTTTTCGTTGAATTCAAAGCATAATTACTTAATAATCATGTTATTTCCGCATGTGTTATACATTTTGGTAACCTAATTAAAAACAAGTTATTGGATTGAATCAAAGTTAGAATTAATTAACTAATCACACAAAGTGATATAATCCTTAAGCTTGCTTGGAATATGACAAACAGGGTCGTTAGTACAAGGTTGTTCCAATCAACACTTTCAAACTAAATCAATGCAGGACAAAGAAAAATCAAATTTATCTACGTTTGATGTTGGATTGGGGTATTTGTTTCTTGTTTGTCTTATTAGAAAATATACTTTTTGTATTTTTTAGGCAAAGTTAGAAAATGAAGATCTTTCATTAAAAAAACAATGTGGATTTGTCAAAATGAAACAAAATTAAGATCCTCCTTTTTTTAGAGGTTGTTAGGAATTTGAGATTATTTTAATTATACAATCATATTTAATACGCGTTTAATTAAAAAACATAAATTAATTAGTTGTTTGTTGGGACTTATTACATTTTCCTAACCGGCTAAGTGTTATCACATCTCAATTCTTTATTTCATTTTTTATAGTACAAACTGTAATTATATAATTATACATTTTATATTTTTAAAAAAATTAATTACTATAAAATAAACAAAATCTAATAAAAAAATTCTAAACAAGTAATAAAAATTAAAATCAAATAACCATATATAATATGCTAGTCCAATAACATAGTCAATAACACGATTACTAAAAAAAAATGAACATTATTTGCAATTTCATGTAATTGCTCTAGCATTTTATATTGTTGGGCTATCCGCTTTTTAACATTTAACATATATTACATTACTCATTACCATCATCTATTAATTGTATCATTGAGATTGCATAGATCTCATTTTTTCATGCACTCTTCAAAGTATGAATATCTCAATTCTACCTATGAATGAGGTTACGAAGTATACAACATGCTAGTACAATTCAACTTTGTTTTTTTATGCTCTACTAATAGGGGTGAGCAAAACTCGATTCGACTCGAAAAAATAGAAAAAAATTCAAATTTCGAGTTAAACGAATCGAGTTAAACGAATCGAGTTATTCGAGTTAATCGAGTTATTCAAGTCAACTCAAATTTTTTTCGAATTTCGAGTCCTAATCGAGTTGAGTTTTTGAATTCGAATAACTCGAATAATTTGAATAATTCGAATATCAAACTATAATATTTTACATTTTTACCCCAAACTCCTAAACTTTTTTACTTTTCCCTCAAAACTTTTACTCCTTCCCACTTTCCTCCCAAAACTTTTACTCCCCTTCCATCCCAACCCCCAATCTACCCAAAATCAATTTCCCACCAAAATTTTACTCTCCCATTTACTTTTTTTTTTTGCAAAATTTTACTCCCAAAACCCTCAACGCTTTTTATTTTCCCCTAAAATTTTTACTCCCTCCCACTTTCCCCCTAAAATTTTTACTTCCTTCCCATCCCACCTCCCATCTACCCCAAATCCATCCCCCCATTTTTTAAATATTTTTCCTCTAAAATTTTACTCCCTCTATTTACTTTCCCTCAAACTTTTATTCCCCAAAACTTTTTATTTTCCCCCTAAACTTTTACTTATCACGTTTTACTCTCAAATAAAAAATCAAAATTATCCAAAAAAAATCACTAAACATAAATAGTAATAATTTTATTTATATCTACTACTTATATTATTAAATTAAATTTCACCTTTTATATTATTTATATTATTGAATTGTTTAGTCATATTGAATATTTATATTAAAATTGAATTATTAATTATGCCATTAAATATTCATGTTAAAATTTTATATTGGTATCAATTTCACATTTTATCTTTTTTATTAAAAAATCACATTTTTACATTTAATATATTTTTTAATTCAAAATATATAGTGACAAGAATCTGAAGATAATTGAAAGTGACAACTAAGCTAACCCGTATATAAAAGATTAATAAATAAATTATGAGGTGATGAAAGTTAATAAAAATTTTGATTAAGGTGGACAAATTTTATTACGATGGGTGACAGTGGTTACAAGGCCCAAAATTATTTTATAAAATTTAACTCGAACAAATATATTCGATTTGATTCGAATTCCATCTCACTCGACTCGATTCGAAAAAATTTCAAATCAAATTAGGATGATAAAATATGATTCGTTAACTCGATTAACTA
Organism: Gossypium anomalum; assembly: GCA_025698475.1. Classification (NCBI taxonomy): domain Eukaryota; kingdom Viridiplantae; phylum Streptophyta; class Magnoliopsida; order Malvales; family Malvaceae; genus Gossypium; species Gossypium anomalum. The sequence continues at coordinate 18,336,794 of CM046961.1, forward strand.
AAAAATTTTTCATTCGATTCGATCGAACGCTCACCCCTATCTACTAAGATGATTTTATTTTTTTTTTAGAATTAATAAGGTGATATTGTTAATATGAGAAATTTTTTTAAAATAATAAATATCCTTTCAACCACATTTCGAATGTTTAAATGTCTCGAATTAAAGAATTTGTAAGCCATCTCTGGTGCTTGTTTTTTTGACTTCATCCTTTTAAAAGATATTGTACCCCACAATATGATACAAGAAAATCTTGCATCTACTACATAATATCTATGTTCACGATGCAAATAATATATAACTTCCATTATAAAAACCTAATTTAGAGAAAGACTTTTGCTAGTTATAATCCTTTGTATCTAGAGAAGTTTAGACTCTTTACTTTTTTATTTTAAAATTTAAACTCATTTATTAATATTGTTAAATTTTTTAGTATAACATTTTGAACTAAAAATATCCACTTGATAATTATTAAACAAAAAATAACATTATAATGAACCTAAATTTAATAAAAGAATTTTAATAATATTAGTGACTGAAGTTCACTTTTAAATCCAAAAAGTATAAAAATTAAAATTTTTTAAATAAAAGTACAAAGACTAAATTCCAAGTGCATGAAGAACATAGAAACTTAGAGCACATTTTAACAATTAAGCTATGGACTTAAAACTAATTTAATTTTACTTTCTTTTCTATTATTCTCATATATTTAATTTCACTGTTATATTTTAAATATTTAACCAAAAAATTTAACTAATTATCCAATATAAAAAGCTATTAAAAATTTGGTACACTATTAGTGGAATTTTTAAACTTCACAAGCAATGTTATGGGTTGATAAGTGTCGTATAGGAGTATAATAAAATATTAAAAATAAATATTTTTAAAGAAAAGAGACACGTGACAAATTTTTAAGGATACTTATGGGATAAAAAAAAGTACACTACTAGTGCATCAAATACAAACCCTTAAAATATTTATTAAAAATAAAAAAAATTAATTAGGAAGTGTCATACAGAGATATAAATATTAAAAAAAGGACACATACCAATTTTTTTAAAATTATTTGTAGAATAAAAAAATACTACTAGTATATCAAATACTCACACTAAAAATAAAAATAAATATGGATATAAGATAAATGAATTTGATTTTTTACTTGCATAAAAAATGCAATAATTAATCGTAAACAAAATGATTAAACTATTAGATTAGAACGAGGTAGAAATAAAAATGGATGTAAAAATATAATATATTTACATTATATGTATTGATAATGCAGAATTAAATTGTCAGTATTGATGCAGTCATTAGAAGGACGTACTCACATCATACACTTACATATTATATCTAAAGGGAGTTTTTAAAATAAAAACTTATCATTTCTTCTTTAGGTAAATTTATAACAATCAAGTTAATCAGTGTTCCAATATATATATATATATATATATATATATATGGATGAAACTTTGTTGAAATAGCAAAATTGAGGATTTGAAAATTTTAATATTTAAAATTCTAAGTGCCATGATATATGATTTGTTTTGAATTTAAAATGCATTTTCTTATGGTGATATTCAAGAAATATTTTTAAAATTTTTCTTTGATTAACTCATATTTATAAATATAATAATCAAAGGATTAATTATAATGATTAATTAACTAATTACGTGGCAACATCTAATTAGCTCTTTGCATAAACAATTGATTTTTATTTATAATTTAGTATTAATTAAAGAGCTTTTAACCTTTAAAGCTTCTTCTAGACATTGCACACACAAAAAGGAGGGCCCTACAATTACAACCTTCTTCTAGATTTGTAGGTCAAGTAGTCCCTTTTCTGTTTTATTGGCCAAGGAAGGAATAGGGATAACCTTATCCTAATTCTTTCCTCCCCCTTTGCTTTTGAGTTCAGTTACTTCTCTTTGTCTTCCTCCACTTCCCTTGCCCTTTTAACGAACCTTCGCCCCAACTTTCCTTATGCCCAAACGTCTACGCACTATACCGAGTAGCGTCATTATTTTTAAAATAAAAAATAAAATAAAGTGCACATGGGAAAAAAAGGAAGAAAGTCAAATCAGCGTCAAAGGCCACCGCGTTCACACATGCCCTTCCCACGCGCTTCTCCTTTCTAGCTAACCGTGTGCGCTGATACGTATATAAAGTAAACCCAAAGCCCTCCGTTCCCATCTCCAATTTCAGATCATCACACTTGCCTTTTTCCCATTTCGTCAATCGCGGCATTCAGTCAAAATCAACCTTTGTTTAGTTACATGGAAATCGGGTCTTTCACATTTCTTTCTCCCGAAGATTTTTCTTTTAACAACAACTACAACAGCGATTTCTCTTGGTTTCTGGATATGGAAACTGGGTTCAACGGGAACACCAAGAAGAGGGGTAGAAAAGACTTTGAGGAATCTCTTGTCAGCGAAAAGAGTGGGTTTGGTGATATACTTTCCTCGATTTTGATGTTGGATGAGGAAGCAAAGCAAGAGCAGTATCAATGGGTGACTAACTCTGATCAAGATAGAGCTTTCTTCCAAGCCAATTACAAGGGAAATGTTCAGGAAATGAATGGGTATTTTGAAAACCAGTTTTCTGAAATGATCCAGTTGGATAATTCCAGTAACAAACGCGCCCGCAAATCTGGTTCACCCGCTGCGGCTGCGACGGTTTCAGCCGGGTCCGATAATGTGGGTCCATCGCAATCGGGCAGCGGATCCGGTCAGCAAAGGCGGTTATGGGTAAAAGACCGATCCAAGGACTGGTGGACTAAGTGTAACCACCCAGATTTCCCCGATGAGGAGTTTAAACGCGCTTTCCGTATGAGCAAAGCCACATTTAATATGGTCTGCGAGGAGCTCGAACCTGCAGTTATGAAAAAGAACACGATGCTTCGAGATGCGATCCCAGTTCGTCAGCGCGTGGCGGTTTGTATTTGGAGGTTGGCCACGGGTGAACCGCTTCGGATGGTGTCGAAGCGCTTCGGGTTGGGGATTTCAACTTGTCATAAGCTGGTTCTAGAGGTTTGTGCCGCAATTAAAACTGTTTTAATGCCCAAATTCGTTCAATGGCCTGACGAAAGCAAAATAAAGAGTATCAAACAAGCATTCGAGTCCGCCACTGGGATCCCCAACGTGGGCGGTTCAATGTACACTACTCACGTTCCCATCATTGCACCAAAAGTCAGCGTCGCAGCGTATTTCAACAAAAAACACACGGAGAGGAACCAGAAAAATTCATATTCCATTACCCTTCAAGGCGTTGTCGACCAAACCGGAGCTTTCACCGACTTATGTATTGGGTGGCCCGGTTCGATGTCCGATGATCAAATTTTAGAGAAATCAGCGTTTCACCAAAGAGCCACGAGGGGACATTTGAAGGACGTTTGCGTCGTAGGCAACAAAGGGTACCCATTAATGGACTGGGTTTTGGTTCCTTACAGTCAACCAAACCTCACTTGGGCTCAACATGCTTTCAATGAGAAAATCGGGGAGATTGAAAAGGTGGCCAAGGAGGCATTCGCGAGGCTGAAAGGGCGGTGGTCGTGTTTACAAAAGAGAACCGAGGTTAAGCTTCAAGAGTTGCCGATCGTGCTTGGAGCTTGCTGCGTTTTGCATAATATCTGTGAGATGAGAAACGAGGTGATGGATCCGGAGCTTAAATTCGAGCTTTTCGACGATGAGGTCATCCCTGATAATAATATAAGGTCCATGGCTTCCGGACAAGCTAGAGATCACATCGCTCACAATTTGTTGCACCATGGGCTTGGCGGCCGTGGTACATCTTCCACTGCTTTTCTATAGTGTTGATTTAGGAATCTTTTCTGTAGTTTGCTTGTTATTCTTTTGGGGTATGGCAATAAAGATTATTCCTGATTTAATTTCCATTTATGGATTTGCCAACATTTTTCTATTTACTTTTTAAAAAAAATTGAAATTTGTGACCAGAGTGTATGCTATGCTACACTTACAAGAAACTCCTGAACCTTAATTTTATTCCCCGTGGATCAAGTAAAGTGTAAATATTTTTGGGCATTCAAGTCTGCTTAATAACAATCCATTCCTTGACAGTGGTAATTAAATAGGTGTCAGCATGCGGAACCGCATATTTTAGGTAACTTTTAATATAATTTTTTAAAATAAATTTGGTGATTTTTAATATAATGTAAAAATTGTTGGTAATAATTTTGATAGTATTTATTTAGTTTTGGTAATATTTTCAAAAAAAAAAATCTTTAGTAAAAAAAAATTAGATCTAATTTTATTAACACTTAGTGTGAGTTTGCATTCAAGGTTCAATTTGCCATCCGAGTTTTTTTTTGTCCTTGTTAAATACTTGAATTTAGTTATAATGTTTAATTTGGTATTTGAATTTTTTTTTATCTTTATTAAGTACCTGTATTTTTTATTAAAGCATACATGTCAAACATTCATTGGGTCACATGATGGTTTTTTGTCTGAACACTAAATTGAACATTAAAGTCAAATACAAATACCGAAATTGAGACAAAAGAAACTTAAGTACCAAATTGAAAGTGTGAATTGGTATATTATCGCTTAGTGTGTGTGGGCCTTGTGAGGTGGTCGAGCTAAGCAGGACAGATTGCAAAATGGACCTCGGGCGCCTATATACAATAAATAGAGTGTGTTAAAACTGAGTTGATAAGGTTTTATGAATGGATATGAAAAATTATGGCATTTACTATGAGAATGATTATTTATATTACAATTACAATTACATGATGGTTGATTAATTCACAGCCAACTAACTTTTTTTTATTAATAGCCTTTAATTTATCTTAATTATTTTTTTCTTTTTATATCAAATTGCAAAAATTTCTCACCTTTAAATGTTTTAATTTCATCTAAATTTAGCAATTTTGTCAGAAAAAAAGAAGAAAAGATTTTTAAATATTTTCTTTAATCAAAATGAATCTAGTGTTTTATTTTGAAACTTATTTATATGAATATAAGAATGATTTGAATAGAGTTATAATTAACTAAAGACAATAATTTACTTAATATAATAAAAATAATATTTAAGACACTAGTCAATAAAATAATCCAATTAAATTTCAAAAAGAGAAGGACAAGGCCACGAGGCACAAGCTGTCTTAGGTTAGGAGCCGGCTCAACATATAAATATTTTTTAATTATTACCCAAAAACTCCCGTTCAGAAACTCGACATCTTTGCATCCCAAGGCCAACGAACCATGGGCATAATAGTCATTTAATTGAACCAGATTTCATTGCCGATCAAAATACAGGCTCGCTTTCCACCTCCATGGCCATGTACGAACTTGCCACTTTCAGTTTTGAGCTTGGAATCAATCACGTAAACCAAAATCGTGTCCCTAATTTAAACAATCTAATTAGCTTGCTAAAAAATTACACCCTCCTTCGTCACCTCTTCTCGCGATTCATCGAAGGTAGATTTCTACTCACATTCTTGATTGCAAGCTCTAGGGTTTTCTTTTTTCTACTTTCTTGATCAATTTATTTTTTTGTTTCTTTGATTGAGTTTTTATTTCAGTTTTATTTTCTAATTTTCTTTTTGATTTAATTGTTAGGGGTTACTGCATATTTGTATTAGTATTTTATTTTTTATTTTGTTCAATTGCTGAGGTTCGACGAATGAAGTAGGATTGAGATGTAAACTTGAGGAATTAGAGGATAAATTGGTAATTTTTGAGCTTAAGCTGGCTATACTGTGTTAAATGGAGCATTTCATTTGATGAAACTGGATTATGTTGATTAGTCAAAAAAATGAAGAAACATTGAGGAATTTAACTGAGATAATATTTTGTCTCACTTTTTTCTCGTCTGATTCAATCTTGGCTTGGATTTAATTGAAGTAAGGAAAGTGAAGTTGAAGGCAATTATTCGTATCCTTGTGCCATGGTAAAAAATGCTAGGAACACGAGCAACGATTAGGGAATAATTCAAATGGGAATGCTTTCTTACCGACTACTATGATCTATAAGTATCATCCATTTGAGATCACATTGAGTTCAGCCAGTTAAGTAGTGTTGGTTATCTTAAGTTATAATCTCGGTGAGATTGATATTTAATTTATTGATATATATTATATATCTTTTTAGTCTGTTGCTCAGCTGGAGGTATAGTAAAATAAATGGCAGTGTTCTTCTGCTCGAGTTTGGTTATTTTGCTGAAATTTATTTGTTGGGCTAACTTTTTTGAACATGATTCTATCTTAAGTCATAATGTGTTAATGATATGGACCATATGGTTGTAAAAGGTTTTTCCACACATAAACCCTGATTTCTAACTTTATATCAATCTCTGATTCATGATTCTGATTCTGATATGTTTGTTTTATTAAATTTGTGCTGCAGAGATGGGCAAACAGCCTTAGTAGCAATTGTTGTTTTGATGCATGAGAGGTGATTTACATAAAGGAGTTATACAGTTTAGAAACTTATTTAAATAAAAGGTAAATTGAATTGGTGGTTCAATCATGATTTTACATTCATATGGGTTTTACTGGCAAGTGCCTTAAGTAAACTATTATAGTAGATTATTTATTTTAAATGTAGTAGTTGACTATTAATGAAATGAATTCTGATGCATTGGAGAAAATATTACGTAATATGATAACATTTTTATTGAAAGTTAATATGATAACATTGAAGTGTGTCCTTTGGGGACCTTTTTACAAAACCCTATTTATATTCAAGGCATTTTATGTTATATTAGTTTGTCTTTAATTATTTACTGAGTGTGAGGCTTGTAGAATACCCTAAATATCTAATTGATCTTAGTTCTCTGTAGCTTTTGATTATTGAGTTAGTGAAGTTATTGTGTGATTCAGAGCACTGGGTATTACTTAGAATTTCTAGTTGATTGTATACATGTGCCACTTGCTAGCCGTTATGAAGTCAGGATAAACTTTAGGATCACTACACTATTTAAAGTTAGGATTGAAAATCATTTAATTTGCAATCTGTAAGACACTTATAGATGAATATAACATAAAAAATTGATCCTCATATAAGAGGGGAAGAGATGAATAGATTTTGAATTTGACTTGCTGCATGCAGTAATTATGTAGCTAAGGAGCAAAAAGGTGCTCTAATAAGTTCTGTGCTGGTTTATACATAAATTTCAAATGCCAGTTAGCTGAAGATTGAAAAGTTACCTGGAAGAAAAAATGAACGTATCTGTTGGAAGTTAGAGGTTCAACAACCGAAAACTTGACTATTCAATGTTTTGAAAAGAATCTAACCATGCCCCATGAATATCCATAAGCTCCAGTGACGTTGCATAGGGGTTATTTTTATTCTACCTGAGGCCACCAATGCGACTGGAAGAAGGTAAAATAAAATCTGGTAGCGGTAGATGTGGACTGACCACTGAGATGAATATTTATCTGAAATGTTTTGTAGGATGTTTATCTACTAGGAAAATATATTTGTTGATGAATTTTCAGACTATGAAATCTGAAGAAAGAAGGACCTTCTTGTGAAGGGTCGATCTTTTATGAGATTACTATTTTCTTGTCCACTATTCATGCTTGGGCTTTGGGCTTTTGCTCAAACTATTATGAGTCTCGTTCAATTGACATTATCTTTTTGTGACAGCCATTTGTACTAGATTTGTTGTCGCCTTTGTTTTCTGAAGGCTTCCTTTTTGTTGTTGCTGTCTACTTGTATTCACTGCTTTCATTTATTGCATTTATTTGAGGTGCCTTTGCTATGTTACTTTTTCAACAATATATATAAATCCCTATATTTACTATGCATCCATAAATTATCTGGTCATTATTGATTTAGTCATGCAAATTGATCGCTTTTCAACATGAATTGAAAAAGTAAATTCAAGCTACTGGAGTACCCTCCTCTAACCTTGGGGAACCCCTTTCTTGTAACGAGACAGTAAAAAGATTAATGGTACTCGCTGTGGAAGGTGATCAATGTCATCTTAGTTCCATGGCCTCTGAATTTCTTTATAACTACTATTGATTATTTATGAATTAACTTTAATCTGCTACTTCTAGTTGTATTTTCTGTGTGTGCATTAAGCATAGAACAGTGTGTATTTTGAGGTAGTATTGAATTGATTTGTTCTAATAGATAATTTACATGCTTATCCTTAGTTTTTTTCTCCTTTGCAGATTAGTAGTCTGTTAAGAGTTTAAATCAGCCTTTATGTGCTATTGTTCTACAATATTGTAATGCACCGCTGTATTTATTGGCCTTGTAAAATTGTGGATTTGCAAAATCTGATGCAATGGCGATGTCCAGCAAGTTTGATCTGTCTTCTGGTAGCCCAGACAGGCCACTGTATACCAGCGGGCAGCGTGGAGTCCTCTTAGCTGCTCAATTAGACAGATCAGGTAGCTTTCGTGAGACCATGGAGAATCAGATTCTATCTTCTCTGCCAAGTATGTCAAGAAGCAGTTCAGTAGCAGCCCAAGGAGATGTATCCAGCTTCTTCCAGTGCTTGCGTTTTGATCCCAAGGTGGTTGCTGCTGATCATAAGTCTAATCGTCAAGGAGACTTTAAACGGCACATTAATGTTGCTCTTGGAATTTCTGCTGATGAATCTACTACCATGTTGTCAAAAGGCAAGCTGCTGCCTTCTCCTATTCCAGAAGAAATCAAACGAGTTAAGACTGGTCTACGTGATTGCTCAGTCAAAGCAAGGTATTCTTTATAAATTTTGCATTTTAGATCGAAGTTGTGATTAGTTATTAAAGTGAATCAGTTAACAGGGAGCGCGTGAAAACTTTCAATGAAGCCTTATCAGTATTCAACAAGTTTTTCCCTAGCATACCATCTAAGAAGCGATCTCGATCAGAAAGCTTTTCTAATGACCGTCCTAATGTGTTGTTATCTGGTGATCGGTCAGTCTTTGGCCCTACCATTGGTAAGATGGGAATGCATAATAACTCTGTTGCTGGAGGTTTTGAATTTGAACAGCAGAAGTCTGAGGAAAGGCCTAAAAGTACTATTCCAAATAAACGTACTCGGACTTCGTTGGTGGATGTCAGGGTTTGTATCTTTGATATTTTCCATCTCTATTCATTTCTGTCTTGTTAATATTATGATTCCATATCTGCTATTAGGCCTGATATAAGTTGTTCCGTAAACTTTTACTCAATGGCTATTTTATTTCATGTGCCATATTCAAGTTTGATCGGGTTCAAAAAGTGCCAAGTCCAAATGTAATTATTGTTGTCACTACTGCTTCTCTTATTTCTTCTCTCTGGTGTTTCCTTCATTTTTCTATGCTAGTAGTTGATTCTTTTCCATTTGTCACTGAGCCCAAACCACACTTCTTTCTTTTGATCCAACTTGTAGTGGTGGGTGGTTTGTTCTCTTTACTCTTCCTGTTCAATTGATTTCCTTTGCATTTCAATCATTGAGTTAGTACGTTGAGCTCTAGGAAACCTGTTTTCTGTTACAAGAATCTTCATAACTTTCTCTTTTACACAAGCGGTAAAATCTATATGGTTTTACATCTCATATTCTTACACTTCTGCATAGTTGTGATATCTTTAGTCTCATCTTGGTCGCTTGGTGCCCAATTTGCATGTGGCTCTCCTTTTTTTGCATTAGTATCTCCTGAAGAGAAGAATTGACATTTGTTCTAATGAATCTAGATGGATATGCGGAATAATGCTCTAGTTAGGCAGCCTGGTAATGCAGATAGAGATAAAGAAATGCTCAGGGTTTCAAATAGTGGCTCAGTTCAGGGTGAAGATCGAACTTTATCTGGCAGTGTTGATGGATGGGAAAAGACAAAGATGAAGAAAAAACGTTCTGGGATAAAACCTGATGTATCTCCAAGTATGGTATCAACTAAACTTGAAGGGTATCGAGAATCTAAACAGGGTATACAGCAAAGAGCTGTTTCTGATGCTCGATCAAGGTTAAGTAATGACTCCCATGGGTTCAGGTAGGTCTGCTGAAAGTACTATTATTGTGCATATGCCAAATGGCTATTATTTGAATCTATTTTTCTTCGGCTCTTCATTTTTGTTGAATTACTTGTGTCTGAGTCCATATAGGGATAGGACCTCCAAGGATCCTACAAATATATGGAAAAACTTATAAAAAATTGACTATACCCATGTTAGACAAGTACCTGTGTCTGACACACTCAACTTTGAGTAACATAGATCTGAATGCTTGCCTTAATAAAATCTGTTAAGTGCATGCACATGGGGTGCTTGGAGGACAACCACCCTGAGTATTTTAAATTTCATGCTTGTTATCATTCGAAGATTTTACTGTAACAATCATAAAAGAACTAGATTGCACTTGCTGACTGGACTTGTCAAGAATCAGTCAGTCAAACCAGACTGTTAGTAACTTTATGTTTTGGTCACTCAACTTGAAAATATTACAAAATGGTCATTGAACTATTCCGAAGTTTTCATTTAAGTCACCAGGCTGTTATAATTGCTGCTGCATTAGTAACTTTATGTTTTGGTCACTCAACTTGAAAATGTTACTCACTGAACTATTCAAAAGTTTTCATTTAAGTCACAGGGCTGTTATACTCGCTGCTGCATGGCCTTCTTTGTTTGCACTGCCTGAACCAATGGACTTGAATATAAGGCGTGTTCATGGTTATTGATCCATTGTATTGATAGTCAAATCGTCGCTTAGAGCTCGCTAGTTGGACTTTTTTTTTTTTAAAAAATAAACAACCCAGTGACTTAAATAAAGACTTTCAAATAGTTTAGTGACTTAGAAAAGTTTCAAATAGTTCAGTAACTATTTTGTAACTTTTTGAAGTTAAGTGACCAAAACGTAAACTTACTAATAGTTTTAAGTGGTTAGATATGAACCTTTGATCACTTACCTTTGCATTATTGGCTAAAGCATTGAGTCAAATCCATTATTTTGTTAAATATTTACTATATTCAGTACTTATTCAAAATCATGCTTCTGATTGTAGCAACCCTCTTTGATTGGATCGCCTAGTTGAAATGGTTGAATCTAGGGCCACATTGAATCTAGGGCCACATCAGTTCAACATCATGTGTGGTTTTAAAAAATTGACTTGATTCCAATATATTATAATCAATACTTCCAGTCCACTGCCATGAGATTTGTGGGAATAAGGGGCTTGAATCATAATAATGATTGTGGTAGCAGGTTTTGTCAGTATTCTGTTATAACGTAATTTATCAGCTGGAAATGCAATCTTTCTTCATCTTTGTTTTTATTTGCTATGCTTTGGAGGATATACTGAATTATAGACGTCAAGCTTATATTTTAAACTTCTGAGGTTCCTTTTGATCTCCCTTCCAGTTGTATATTTATTTTTGAGTTTCTATTTTATTTTTAGCATGGTGTTAATGATAGTGCTAGGGTGAGTGACTATATTTTTGGTAAGCCTATGTTCTTTCTTTCATGTTCATTTATCTGTTGTAGCCACACTTTATCATCCTATGCTCTATTGTCCTTATTTGGCATACTGTTTTGGTTCAGATCTAAATCATCTGAATGCATGATATGGGGGGTTAGATTAAGCTGAGTTGCTTATGCCTTTAGTGCATAGGACATCTAAACTAACGCCTTAAATGTGCATTTACAGTTGCAAATATTTGATGTTAGAGCCACTAAGTTTTCTGAACTGTGTTTTAGATCTGAACAGTAAACCATATGATTTAAACCATCTTGAAAAATAATGCTTGAGAGGTAACTTCAATCTTGATTTGACTTATCTTCTGATTAAGATCCAAGTGCATGATTTTCAGATGCATAAAGAAAGAAATCTTATTAGGGCCTTTGCTGCATTATAGCGAGATGTAATTTCCTTAATAGATGATCATAATGGTGGCTGTATGGAAATTTATTAGGGGTTTTCTTGTTTGAGAATTTCTTCCAACCTTCTACTCGGAGCATTTTGTGAATTGAGCCTTCGTTTTCGTTTATTTTTAAAATTTTGATGTATCATATTCTTGATTTTCTATTAATAACTATAAATTGTTATAGGTCAGGAATTGCTAATGGATCTGTTGGGGTTGGAAAACCTGAAGGCATCTCGCAGCAGTCAGGCTTGGGTCCAAGGTCATCTGTTCCTAGGACTGACCCGGACACTAGTTCCCTTCTCAATGATAGGAGGGACCGTACTGTTGCTTCTGATAAAGAGAGAGTGAATCTCAGAGCCACTAACAAGTATGCTTATTTTCTTGATGAATATTTTGTTTTCCATTTTTTAGCGTAAATTTCTCTGTACAATTTGCATTTTATAGAGCCTTTGTTTTTGTCATTTGGGGCATCTTTATTTGAGGCACTTGGAGTACTTTTCCTTTTTGGGCCATACTGCTGTATGTGTACTTATTTGTATATCCTTTGTTCTGTACAATGAGCAGGATGAGTGTTCGTGATGAATTTAATTCAGCCAGTCCTACTTCAAGCACAAAAATGAATGCATCTATTCGTGGTCCACGATCAGGCACTGGAGTTGCACCAAAGTTGTCACCAGTCGTTCATAGAGCAACAGCATCAAATGATTGGGAGCTTTCTCACTGTACAAATAAACCACCTACTGCTGGTGGAGCTACTAATCGCAAGCGCACAGCATCAGCTCGGTCTTCATCACCACCTGTTGCCCATTGGGCCAGCCAGAGACCACAGAAGAGCTCCCGTACTGCAAGACGAACAAATATTGTTCCTTTTGTTTCAAATAATGATGAAACTCCATCATTGGATACTGTGTCTGATATGGCTGGTAATGAGATTGGATCAGGATTTGCTAGACGCTTCTCAAGCAGTTCTCCGCAACAAATTAAACTAAAAGGTGATGCCTTATCTTCGGCTACTCTTTCGGAGAGTGAGGAGTCTGGGGCTGCCGAAATTAAATCTAAAGAAAAGGTGAAAAAGTCTGATGAAATAGATGAGAAATCTGGACAGAATGTTCAGAAAGTATCCACATTGGTCTTATCATCAAGAAAGAATAAGCTGATGACTGGAGAAGATATTGGAGATGGTGTACGTCGACAAGGGAGGACTGGACGGGGTATTACTTCTACAAGGTCTCTTATGCCAATGACAGTTGAGAAGTTTGGCAATGTGAGAACAGCAAAGCAGCTCAGAAGTGCCAGGCTCGGCTTGGATAAGACTGAAAGGTTAAAATTTTCCTTCCTATGTGACCACATGATACCTCCTCTCCAATAATATTTCTTTTATTGTGGTCTAGAACTGTTATTCTTTGTGATTGAAATCTCATAGTTTCATGTATATTCTCTCAGCAAGGCTGGTCGTCCTCCAACTAGGAAGCTCACTGATCGCAAGGCCTATTCGCGGCAGAAGCATGTGGCGATGAATGCAGCTGCAGATGTTCTTGGTAGTTACACTTAAAACTAAGAAATTTACTTGGATTTTAAAATATCCACTCTTAAACAAAAGTTTCTGAAGTTCTAAATCTGTGATTACATATACATGGCTTCTAATTGCCTTTGGTACATTTTTTTAGTTGGTTCGGAGGACGTGCATGAAGAGATAGTAGCTGCTGTAACTGCTCTTGTTGGTTCTGGTAGTGTCTTCTGAAATATTTGGTCATTTTTTTGTTGAAGTTTTGGGCTTTTTTTTTTTTTTTTTTTTTTATTTGGTTTGAAATTTCTACTCGCATTGGTTGATTTTACTTGCATTGCAGCCCATGCATTTCCCAACTCCTTTTGGAGGCAGATTGAGCCTTTTCTTGGTTTCATATCTGATGCAGATATTGCCTATTTGAAGCAGCAGGTACCAGAACCCTTTAATATATTCCCTTTTTAAGGAATAAAAAAATCATTGGAAAATATTATTGGATTAAATATTATGTTAGGCATTGATGGCTAACCATGTGATTAATTTTCAAGAATTCATCTCTTATTTTATTTTGTTATGCAATCCTAAAGTTTCTTTTTAAAAATTATTTATTTAACATTAGATAATGAGTGTTCTCTTCAACCTCATCCTTGAAACACTATCTTTTCTGAATGCACCTTTTTTCGTGAATAGTTAGAAGCGCCTTATTTCTTATTGAACTTCCATCAATTGTTTTTGGTACTCAAATACATCTTTTCACAAATATTTTGTTCTCTCTAAACTGTTTCATATCTTTCAGGGAAATCATGAAACAAGACCAGGATCAACACCCCTTCCTTCTATTGCAGATGGTTGTAGTACCATCTCCAATGGATGTGGATTGCTTGAAAAGGAAAGAGCTGGCAGAATTGCTGCTGTAACATCAAATGCTGAACTCCTTTCACAGCAGTTGTTTTTGGATAAAAGGGACAATAATCTGATACCCCTCTGTCAGAGATTTTTAGCAGCTCTAATTCCAGAAGAAGATAGTGACAGTGGAAATGAAGACCTCCAATTTGACATATATGGAGCTGGATTTCAGATGGATGGAGAATTGGGATCTAATGGTTTGAGACATATCGTTAATTTCCAATCTACTGAGCATGCTTCTTTTAATGGTTATAGGACATCTGGGAAGCCAGAATGCGATGATCCTGAAATTGATATGGTGGGAAAGACAGGAATTAGCTCAACTTTTAGTCATTCCCTGAATGGCACATTTCTAGACAAACCAATGCCTGATATGGTTTGTTCAGAATTTGAGTATGAGGGTATGAAGATAAATGAGAAAATCCTTTTGGAGGCTCAAAGTATCGGAATCTTCTTAGAACCAATGGTTGGTCTACTTCTGCATGAATATTTATATTAAATGCTGCATTATCCCTATCTTTTGATATTATTTCATCCAACATTTGGCAATTATCTCTCTCTTGCGCTCTTTGTTGTTTCAAAATCAATATCATGATGTAGCAATCTGATCTCCATTTCCATCATTATCTTAATGGTTGGTTGTCAAATAGTGCATGTATGCCCACAACATCTTCTCATTATCTCAAAGGGCATGTTTTTTCTGACTACTGTTATGCTTGTGTGTCTGGTTTGTTCTATTTCAGCCTTGACATTAAGATTGTTAATGTATTTAACTTTACGTATTTCACTCTTTTTCAGCCTGACATAACACAGATGGATGATGATGAAATCTGTGAGGACGTTAGTAAGCTAGAGGAGAAGCTTGATGAACAGGTAGTTTCTCAAAGGAATTATTGACGCTCCAATATGTAATCTTGTATTTATATTATCTTTTTTCTTCGCAGTATTGTTTTCACCTGTAATTTTATGATAATTGCCTTTTGATATTCAACGATTTCTATCTTTCTTCCATGGCACGCCGCTATATTTAATTGTTGGACTTTCTAACATAAGGTTTAAAACTTTTTCTGAGAAGTTCAATTTATAATTTTGATGTGAATGCAATAGGTTTCAAGGAAGAAAGGCTTGCTTGATAAACTGTTGAAAGCTGCCTCAGAAACAAGAGCACTTCAGGAGAAGTATTGTTTTATCCTTTCTCTCCAGATAGTTTTGTATTCGTTTTCCTTTTAACATAAAGTCATTGGTACCTGGTATATGTATAAGCATATAATTTTTTATATAGGGAATTTGAACAAAATGCTCTTGACAAGCTTGTCACGATGGCTTATGAAAAGTACATGGTAATTCTCCTAATATCCAATTTCCTTTTCATTTTGGTTTTCATTTGGGAACACCCATAATGATAATGTTTAATATCTTGAATGCACAGAACCAAGTCTGTACAAAAGCCCTTTAACATAAGGATATAGAAATCCAATCTTTAGTCTAGAATAAAGTCACAGGATTTCAAGGAAATAATTGTCTGGCTGGACTAAAACTAACAAAGCAAGAAAAAAATGGAAATGGGCGGGTTGACTATATTATTAACCTTAACTGAGTCAAAGTTGGTGAAAATCTTCTATATCACAGGAGTGAACTACCTCCTATTGGGTAGTTCAAACTCCTTAAAATAATCAGATAGTGAAGAGACATCTCACGATGGGTCCAGAAAATTCTTTTGGCCATTATCTTAGCTCAAGTGGATAATGCTTCTCCAGTCCTCCTTATCTTATATCTGGAATCTGTTTTGGCTCTGAGTGTATGTGGTTGAAAAGCTGAGGTAGTGTACTTTCCCCTCCCCATTCCCAGTATATATGCTTAGACGTTCTCAAGAATCTATTATTTTTTAACCTTTGAGTATCTGGGGTTTGGATTTTTTTTTTTACAAAGCCCTTTGAAGAATTTGGCCATCAGAGCTTTAGCTAATAACTCTTCTGTTCTCTCTTTAGCTACAGGGATGACAAAGATAGTTAAAATGCTAAGAACTGAATGGGTAGTTGGGGCTTTTTGTTTCAAAATTTATATTGTAAATGGAATATTGTCTCAAGTTTGAGTTTGCTTCTAGGTTTTCTCCCCTCTTAGAGCTTCTTACCAAGGTGGATAATTTTGCTTGGTTTTCTCTGTTTATGTTACAGCTTTTCATTTTCCACTGAGAATTTTTCAGTATCATGCTGGTGTTCTATTTTTGACAATTTATCCATTATCTTTTAATAGAGTTGTTGGGGTCCTAATGCTACTGGTGGGAAGAGTTCCAGTAACAAAATGATCAAGCAAGCTGCCTTAGCATTTGTTAAACGAACATTAGATCAATATCATAAATTTGAAGATACAGGCAAGAGCTGTTTCGATGAGCCCATGCTTAGGGACATTTTTGTTTCTGGATCTTCCCGGCTAAATGATGCACGACCAGTAGATACTCCTACAGATGGCGGCGAATCTGGGAAGCCATGTGCTTACAGCTCCACCCGTTCTCTGGAAGGTAGAACTTCAGGTATTTACTGTGGTGCCTATGAAAAGACTGAGATTAATTCCTTCATGTCTAGTTGCGTCTGTTCATGTGTGTTCCATCTGATGTAATGTAATCATCTCTAAGATGTTCTTCATTGGTACTTTTTGCTCTGTCTTCTCACACAAAACAACTCTGGCAGGTCAAAGTGGGGATAGCTATGCTGTTGATCTGCTTCCACCCACAAACCGATTATCCGACCAAACCACTGTTAAAGATGACTCATGGTCTAACAAGGTGAAAAAGAGAGAGTTATCGCTGGAGGATGTAGTTGCTGGTACTATTGGTGCTTCTAGTGTTCAGCCAGGCATTGGAAGTTCTTTGTCAAGCAGTACAAAAGGAAAGAGGAGTGAGAGAGACAGAGATGGAAAGGGACTTGGTAGAGACGTTTTATCTAGAAATGGAACTAATAAGATTGGTCGACCCGCATCCAATGTTAAGGGGGAAAGGAAACTAAAAATAAAGCCTAAGCAGAGAATGACTCAACTATCTGTTTCTGTGAACGGCATTCTTGGTGAGATGTCAGAGCACCCCAAACCATCAACCTCCATATCAAAGTCAAATGAGATAACTATCAATAGTAATGCCAAAGAAAAGGATGATTTTGGCCTGGATGTACTGGATGACTTGCAGCTACCAGGACAAGATTTGGGTTCATGGTTAAACATTGACGATGATGGATTACAAGATCATGATTTCATGGGCCTTGAAATTCCCATGGATGATCTTTCTGACTTGAATATGATGGTTTGAGTTTGCTTTCTTTGTATAGTCTTGTTCATTATACCGTTGACAAACAAAAACATAATCACTGTCATCAAGAGATTACTGTTACATGGATAGTTGCTTGGCTGTTCGGTCCACAATTAGGTTACACAGATTCTTTATAGACTCCTCCAGAAGTTGATTTTCAAGTGAACCCATTTGGATATCTTGAATTTTTCTCTTAAGTTGATGACTTCGACTGTAAAGATCTTTTGTTCCTACTAGTATGTCTTAGCAAAAATGTATCCTGGCTGTAGCCTTTACAAATCAGAAGTAATGCTCAGATTGTACATAAAATTTATATTCTCAATAAAATTAGTTATTTTTGTTCAATATAATACCTTATAAATGTAATCTTGTAGGGTTTTCTTTCCTGATTTTCTGTTTTCTTGGTTTTCATTTTCACTTGCCAACTGCAATGGCCGTTCAAAGTTATATGAG
This sequence comes from Gossypium anomalum, assembly GCA_025698475.1. Lineage (NCBI taxonomy): Eukaryota > Viridiplantae > Streptophyta > Magnoliopsida > Malvales > Malvaceae > Gossypium > Gossypium anomalum. The sequence continues at coordinate 18,354,743 of CM046961.1, forward strand.
ATGTGGTAATTTCTCCTGAGGTTTGTTTATGAAGAAATTTCTCTTCTAAGGATAAGGGGTAAGAATGTTCAATTCAAGAAAAAGATGATTTGTGATACTGACGGGGGACTATTAGTTCTGTATTTTTTCTTAGGTTAATACTTGAAGTTGCAGGTTCTCACTATCAGCTGCATTTATTAACTCGTACTAAAAGGTTGTTGCATCAAATTTGTGCTTCTCTTTACTGTGCTTCTAGGGTACTGACTTCTCACAGTGTTACATGCACTAGGTTATGCTTTAAGTCATTATTTGTAATCAATTTTGCATTGCACTCTTCTATATCTCTCTCTCTCTCTCCTCCTTTCTCCTAGTAAGAAATCTACAATGTTTGCAGGTAAACTGCTCTCTTGGATTTCCTGATTGAAAGACCTGTATACCTGGGATTCAATGCTAGATTGCCATCTGCCATGTTCTGATAAACCTGCATTGCCACTGAGGTAACCTTTGTCTAGTCTTCACCATAAACCTTTCCAGGCATTTTATATTTTTCTTTACAATTATTTTTGCAAGAGAAAATATCTACATTCTTTATTTTTGTTCTCTTAGGGAAGGCGAGTCATTATTTCTAGGACATTGCCTAAAGCTTGGCAGTGCTTATGTTATGTAATGTTCATCCCCTGCAGTTTAAAGCTTACATTTGATTTAGTTTTTCATGCATCTCAACTTGCTTTATATAAAAAGTTTGATATATTGGATGGGCACATAAGGAATCTTGTCATGTTTGTATTGAGACATAAGTTCTTTTTGTAATTTCTCCTCTAGGAAAGTAGACTTTAGGCTTGAGTATACGTTTGCTTTAGTTGCTATCATTGTAACTTAAGCTGCTTGCTGGTATTTGGTTTAATTGTTCATGTATTGGCCTCTTCAGTTATCATGTTTAAGCATTGCTGAATTCATTAGAAACTTGAGATTCTTTTGCTTAAAAATTGCACACCTTGTTTGGTTACCACAGTAGGGGCCAAATGATTCTGAGGTGCTTCTGGTATTTACTTGTTGAGAACTTTGATTTGGCGTCCTGCTTTGCAGTGCTTCTCAGTGTGGTTAGGGATGACTATCGTTTTTAACTAATTTTGTTCAGTTTCTTGGAATCGTTCCTGTATGTCGTGGTTCGAAAATCAAGTTGCAAAACAAAAGAAATCGTTCCTGTATGATGTGGTTCAATAATCAAGTCGCAAAACAAAAGGAGGAAATTGTGGAGGTTGGGTTGTTTCCTTTGTTCATTCATCATATTAGTAACTAAGCAGAGACTGCCCTCCCAATTTGCATTCATATGACCTTTCAATATTTATAAAATTTTCCTTGGAAAAGAAATCGACCCTGAGAATTAATTGTGAGCCTGTTTCTCAGTTCTGTTTAAGCTTGTAAAGGTCTAGTTATGTTGGGAAATTCTGCTGCAAGAAGTTGTTCTATTCTGGGGATGGAAATATACACTCATAAATGTTTTACCTTGAAATACTTGTGTATTGAAATGCAGGGAAGTTTCAACCAATAATATATGGGCTATATTTTGCATTTTTGTGGTTGTCAAGTATTAATTTTTTGGTGACTGAATTAAAAAAAAAGGTCCATACTTTGTACCTGCAATCGTTAGTTAAACGCAGAATTGAGCCAATTGCGATGATTCAAGGGCAGATTTCTATCATACAAAACTTCCATGACATTGACAGTTTTCCGTACTTTATTTCTTAGGAATCTTCTCATTTGGTTACTGTATTATATATGTATTACAATAGTTAGACATAAAATAAAAAATAACTCCTACAAAGTTAAGCTTGAAATTAGAAAGATAAGTAAAAATTCTTGTCTTCCTTTTTATTGCTAGAAGTAAGTCATGAAAATAGTTAAATATCATTAATTGAATTAATTTATTACTAACTCACATGGTAAAACATGTGTAAAAAATAATACTCTTATTATTAATGATTTTAGTTTATGTAATTACGCTGCACCACTGATGTGGCTGATAGCTTGATGGTAAGGATTTTGGAATTTATTATTTTTTTCATGTCATTTATTTGATAAAAACTAAACAAAATAAAAACCAATTCCATCTCTAGTAAACTTTTCTGTTTTCTCTTCGGATTTGCTGCCGGTGTCGTCCTATTCTTCTTCTTTCGAACAACCCTTTCTTGTTTTTGGGTGAGTAGCTCGTTTGTCACCTTCTGTTCTGGACGTAGTTCGTTGCGGCCTGGGAGTAGTGTTATATTTGCTCTTCAGTTTTCAAACATATTGAAGTTTCACTATGAACAATGTTTTCCAATTTGTGTGTGAGACGGGGGGAAAAAGAAGAAAAAAAATTGAAAATCAAGAAGATGGTAAGTAAAGGGACCAAACGGAGCCGTTTGATATTCCATCACAATAAAAGAAATTTAAATATAGCTGATGGAGTACTTGTCATGGATTTAGAGAGATTTTTATATTTTTGTTTGGTAAGCTTCTGCTTTGCAAAATTTTTAAGTTTGATCCATTCATGCTTCTGGTAATATTGATATTCTCTATGCAGGTGTGGATTTATCAATTTTCTAGTAATAGGAAATGTTTATGCTGCCAGGAGGCAAGGCCCAAGAGATAGTTAAATCTTGCGGAATGGGAATGCCCTCCGTATGTTTCTCTATTTCCAGCTCCGCAACGGTTCCGCTCTCACAGTCGTACCATTGTTTTCCACCTCAGCTTCTTTGTCCATAGCCGAAACGGACTACTCCTGAAGAGGAAGGTGACGAACGAGCTACCTGATCAGAAAGAAGTGAGGGTTGTTAGGAAGAAGAAGAATTCGGTGAGGCTACTAACGAGTCTGACGGCCAAAAAAATTGTTTTGGGGAAGGTGATTGAGAGGATTATTACAGATGGAGTTGACTATTATTTTGTTTTGTTTTTATCAAATAAATGACATGTAAATGTGTTAAGGATATTATTATTGTTGTGGGATATGTTTTAGGAATATTTAAATATAGACAAGAATAAGGTAATCCTATTTTATTTATAAAACTTAAAAGTATATGTAGGACCAAATTTCTGCCCGGGTTCAATCAAACTAGCCCAAATTAAACACCCACTAAACCGACCACTAACTCCATCATCCTACTAAACCATCCACTACCTCCATCACATCCATCACCTTACTAAACCATCCACTACCATCCATCACCCCTACACTCTACTAAACCATCCACTACCTCCATCACCCCCACTAACTCCATCACCCTACTTGTTATAAGTTGTAAAATTTGGCTATAAAAGCCATGGAAAAACTATTGTAAGGGGGAATTTTTTTTTTTAGAGAATACACATACGAAATCAAAGAGAATACAAATCAGATTTTTAAGATAGCTTTTTATATTATTCAATTTTGTTTACTTTGGCGTTCACATTTTTTCTTTACACAAACGAAAGAAAGGAAAAGAGAGGAGTTTACCTCGATTTTATTTCCTTTCTGATTTGGCATAAAAGTTTTCATTTTTAATTCAATTTAACCCTTTTTTTTATTTTTGTTATTTTACTGTTAAATTAATTAATTTGAGCTTTATTCTCATTATTTTTATATTTTTTATATTTTTTATTTTCTATTAATTTAATTAATTTGAGTTATGTTTCATATTATTATATTATTTATTTATTATTATATATTTATTATGTAAATATATATATTTTTAAGCGAAGTTAATTATTTTAAATATAAATTTCTATTATACATAGACTTATTATATATTTTTTATACCATTGTTTATTATCGGTTACCATTTTTATATCAAATTATTATTATTTACTATTTCTTACTATTACTAATTTAACATTGTTATTCCAATTTTTTTTTTTTTACTATTATCCCCCATATTTAATGTTATCGTCAACATATTTTTTGTTATTATCATCATGTTTTTAATATTATTGTTAATACTATTAGCACAATGTTTATTACATTATTGTATTTATTATTACTGTTGTTTTATTAATTATTTCTATTAATTACTATTATTATTTTTTATTATTATTTATATATGGTTAGCATTATTCTCATATTATTATTTTCATGTTGTTTATTATCATCATTTTTTGAAAAAATCTATGTCCTTAATTCATTTATCTATTGATCTTCTCTAAAAAATTTTCAAAATAAAGGCAATGTTCGGTATTTAAAGAATTTGAAGAATCGTGCCCTAACGTACTGGGTTTCGCTTTCTTTGTTTATTTTAAATATTCGAATATCCTCTTAAGGCTAAAACGCACGTTTTAAAGGCAAGCTCAAAATTGAGGGTAAAAAATGTTGTGTCCTAACGTACTGGATGTAATGTTTTACCTTGAGGTAAGATGGTCTTTAATACACATTTGACTTACCTAAATGTTTTAAAAGCCAATAAAAGGAGGATCGCGTTTTGAACTCAGTCTAAATCTTTAATTTTTGACATTTAAGACATGAATTAATCGATTAAGTACCAATTTTGGGCGTGTCGGGGTGCTAATCCTTCCTCAAATGCGAATCGACTCTCGAACCGGTTTTCTATTTTCGCAGACCAAAATCGTCGTTTTGGAAAATTTATTTATTTATTAAAAACGACCGAGTTTTGAGGTGATCCAATCACACCCTATTAAAAACGATTGGTGGCGACTCCCAACTTTTCGTTTTCAAAAGTCGATTTCCCGTTTTCAAAAAAATGGTTTCGACAGCTTGGCGACTCCACTGGGGACATCAGAGAGTCGAGCTATAAATTGATTGTTTTCTGTCTTCTTGTCAAAGTTTATAAATTTGGTCTTTCTAAAAATACACGATCCTCGCTTTGCATTTCCTGTGTCCTTGTTAAGTTTGTTTTTTCGTTGAATTTCTTTATGTACTCTCGCATCATATCTCATGACCGTTGTGGTCACACCTCTTAAGTGGGAGTGAGAAACTATGCTTTCGTGAGGTTTTCACCTCCGCATGGGCTAGGGGATCGCTTCTGAAATACATCCGTACTTATGTCTTCGTGAGGTTTTCACCTCCGTATGGGCATAGGGAAATGTATTCCCTTGAACCGAACTTGATCCATATGAGCTTATAATGGGTGAGGGTTGAGGAATCTGCTGGTTCAGGTACCCTTTTCTTAGAACCGAGCCACATATAGTGAACTTTAGGATCCCGCCTTAGGTAGAGCTATGTTGAACCCTAACGATTACCCAGTTAGGTGTTTGATTATTTTCTATTTGCTTTGATTTTTATTTTTCGATACTAACTTGTTTTTTTTGTTTTGTTTATGACCGCATTGCATTACATCATCATAGAAAGGAGGTGTTGATTCATATTCGATTGCTAAATAGAACAGTTTGTCATGAGAAAATGAATTTCTTGATAAAGTGAATTATAATACGGTTGTCTAAATAAATATGGTCCAAGTAAGCACAACGAAAGAAAGCTGATAATTCGTGGAGGAAAACAAGACTTTACCCAAGGATTCAAGCTGATAAAGATTATTCGAGAGCCGTCGCGTCCCGACTTTCTTAAAGGAGCTAATCAACATCGCGAGGATAATAAGTCGCGGTTTGGATCAAGTAAAAAGGAGCTAGTGGAGGCATCTATTGGAAGTTTGGGAGATTTGACTTTTACGAAGAAAGGAAATTGGTGTCTTCACCTAGAAAATGAGGGCAGGGCCGCATATGTAATCCGTTTTATATAAAGGAATTTATTTTCTAGAAAAGTTGTTCCAATAGAATTGAATTCAGAATCAATGCCTTTCTTTCTTTTGCATTCATTCCATGCATTTGCATTCTATGCATTTGCATTACATTGCATCATTGCATCATGTAAATTAGATTTTCACAAAAGGCCCCTAATTAATTGAAATCATTTCAGTTAATCTGGAAACTGATAAAAACTTACCAACCAAGCATCGCTCATCGTGCTGTGCTATGACAAAAGATATAGACCAAAGATTGGAAAGACTTAAACAACTTCAAAGAGAGATGCATGACCAGTTACAAATGCAATTGCAAGAGCAACTGATGAAGATACGGCAAGATATGAGAGACCAAGTGCTAAAGTCTCAAAGGAATATGATGAACCAGTTGTCCCAATTACTGACTAAGGGGCTAGAAAAGAGGGAAAGCTCCATGATTAGTGCTGGGGTGGATAATGAGGAGCCTCTCTATTCTCTGGGTTTCACTCTGACAAATGCACAAGCATGTTTGCAAGGCCTACCAATTATCAGAGCTCAGCAAAATCAGGCCAGTACCTCAGCACCAGTGAATTATTTGAGCGGCTCAGACTCTAATCCGGGGGGCAATCCAACTACCTTTGTTGTTCCTGATTTAAACAAAATAGGAAAAGCAAAGATGGAATTGCCAAAACAACTCGAGGATCAGTATCGGTGGTTGGAGGAAAAATTCAAGGCGATGAAAAATGCTGATGATTATCGCAGAATTGACGTCAGGGACCTGAGCTTGGTTTCGGACTTAATAATTCCCTACAAGTTCAAAATGCCTGAATTTGAAAAGCATAACGGGACTAGCTGTCCAAAAGCTCACATCAACATGTTTTGTAGACGAATGACTGGTATGTCAATAATGACCAATTATTGATTCACTGTTTCCAAGAAAGTCTGGTTGGGGCAGCATCCAAATGGTACAACCAATTGAGTCGTACCCAGATCAATTCATGGAAAGATCTAGCACAAGCTTTCATGAAACAGTATAGTCATGTAACGGATATGGCTCCTGACAGGATCACTTTACAAAGCATGGAAAAGAAACCGAATGAGAGTTTCAGGCAATACGCCCAAAGATGGAGAGAGATAGCAACACAAGTCCAACCGCCTCTTTTGGAAAAGGAGACCTCAATACTTTTCATCTATACCCTGAAAGCCCCGTTCATTGACTATATGTTGGGAAGCACTGCTCTGAGTTTTTCAGATATAATAATGTCCGGTGAGATGATTGAAAATGCAATAAGGAGTGGGAAGATAGATGCGGGAGAAAACGCCAAGAGGTCAACCCAAAAGAGAAATGAAAATGAAGTGAGCATCGTGAGCATGCCTTCTAAATTGGTCAATGTAGGCCAGCCGAGGGTTGTAACCACTAGCTATCTATCCCAATGACATATCGCTGGATCTGAATGATATTTCTCAAGAGGGAACCGGGAAATGAAAATTTCCAAACCCTTATGTACTTGGAAGTGTTTTGAATAATGGGATTGTGGAAGAAATCCCTGTATTTTTAGAGCTAATCTAAAGTAATGTTCAAAATACGCTTATTGCTTTAAGCCTAGGGGCAATAAGAACCCTTTTGTGAAATAGACTTGTGTTTAAAGTCTTTATTTCAATCAAATCTTGTTGAGTAAATGTTCTTTCATTCGTGACATATTATTTTATTCTTTGGACTCTCTTTTGAATATGTTTTATTTTTCATTCATGATCATGCCATATCAATAACATCCTTAGAATCATTTGTTCTTTGGAAATATGCCTTTGTACCTACAATAGGTCCCCAGATATCAACGATGAGAACAACGCAGAATCGACTCCTTTTTGGGGTGAGATATGTGTTTAAGCGGATCTCAAGACTTTAAGATGATGAGAGAGATTGTAGCTTATCTTTTGATTTGTTAAGGATGGTAGAACAAGATGAAAAATAGATCCTGCTCTACAAAGGGTCAGTGAGCATTATAAGCAATGAGGCAAAGATCGGAGTCCGAGTCACCGTAAAGACAAAGCGAATCGTCATTGAGTTATTTCAAGAATTCAAAGATGTTTTCTCATAACCATATCAAGATATACTTGGAGATGCAGAAAATGTCTATATGGGTGTTAGAAGAACATATGTTAATGGCTTCACAGTAGCCACACTACTCATGATGTTTGGGTACTATTGAGACAAGATCCATGTGCCTCATTTATTTCTTCACGATCTTTCTCTATGTGGGGCATGGATGTTATCGAGTCATTCTCGACTAATATACATGGACTCATCTTGGCAGTTGTCGATTACGTCAAGAGGAGGGTAAATGTTACTTCATATGTCAATTTTACAAAGTCATCAAACCTCCCCAAAAAAAAGTGAAAGGCGACTGAAACTTATAAAGATTGGCGTAAAGAAGTTATAATTTACCGTCTTTGTTTATCGAACATCAACCAGGACTCGTTGGGGCAACATATTGCTCATTGATTTATGGGATAAAAATGATATTGAAATCGAGATTCCTTCTCCCCAAGCTTTGATTGAGTCGAGAATTGGATGAAGCAGAAGGATCCAATGAACTTAATTGAAGAGAAGAGGGTGAAAGTTGCCCGTCATGGCCAAAATATACAAAAAACAAATGATGCAAGCTTACAACAGAAAGGTTCGTCCTAGAAAACTCTGCGAGGAGGACTTGACATTGAAGATTTTTATATAAAAGGACTTCAAAGGAAAGTGGATCCCAAATTGGGAAGGACCTTATGTAGTAAAGAAAGCCTGTCCTAGAGGAGCATTGATATTGGATCGAGATGGATGGAAAAAACTTGTCCAATCTGGTGAATTGATTTAGTCACAATTAGCGAGTTTCAAAAAGAAAAAACACAAAAAGAAAAGAAAAGAAACAGGAGAGGCCAAGGCGAAAACCCACAAAGGGCGCCTTGAGACCAAAGGGGATTTGAGTTGAAAACCCGAAAAAGGCGACTCAAATTTGGACCAAAGTGGGGTATACAGTAGTCTTGCTATGCCTAAATTAACAATGAAGAAGTATGCTATGTCTGGGGGCATTGACAAAGTACTCTGGATTCTCTAAACATAGATTGAGCTCAAAATGGTCCTCAAGAAGTTAGTACAGAGAAGCTCAAGCTGTGATATCTGGGGCACCTAGTTTTCTATTTTTGGATTTGATATCTTTGAATATCTTATTCTTTTCAAGATACATCCCAATAAATTTCCTTCTTAATTGCATTTTGCTATCATTGGTTATCTTACTTGCTTCGAGCTATGTTTCTAATCCGTTGTTATGATATTTTTCAAGCATTTTGCATTGAAATAATGATTAATGAACACTTTCATAAAAGGAGTTTTGCATATTACTCTGGAAGTTTTTAAATAATACAGGAGCCTGAAACGGGACTATTGTTTAAAACTCACCAAGCTTAAGGGTTGGAAATATTTAAGCCCAAATTGAAATTATCTCCTTAGGTTTCCTATCAAAGACATTGGTTGACCAAAAGAAAATTACATTGGTGCCGTAATCACGGCAAAGAACGAGTAATGGGATTATTCTCAAGAAAAAGAAAATGGTATTCGTATTCACGCAAATATCGAGCATATATATCTTTTCATTACACCCGGAAATGGTGTAACAGATCAAATTGATTGAAGATGATGTAAATCTCGTACCTCGATTTGCAAATAGGATGGATAGAAGAAATCAAATGATTATTTCTTTGAAGTTGCGATGGGAAGTATAAACTTTATGTCCCGAAAGTATAGTGGAAGAGACTTTGAAACTACGATTAAGGGCAAGCCGGTTGAGCAAAATGAGTTGTTTCTCTGGGTTTTCGTTGGAAATGCTAGCCGAGCAAGAAGGCAGCATAATATGATAGTGATAAAACTCTGATGAATAACGAGTGATGTCGCTTTAAGCGTTTAAAAGGAATCATTCTCATGACATTTCTACATTCAGCATTTATACAAATGTCATTCATAATACATCTAGTTAGGAGCATTTGATTTTGATCATAGCATCCTAATTATTTGGCATAAACATAGACATGAAATCGAGTCTACAGGGCATATTCCCCAGAGGACAATGTAGCAACATCGGTGAAATTACAGATCTTATCTCCCGGAACAATAGTGGGGTAGATAAAAAATAATAGGCTTTAACTCCCTAAGTAGTAGGGTAACAAGTGAAGAAGATGGCGAGCTTTAACTCCCTAGCGGTAGGTAACAGGCTAAAATTTATAAATCCTGGCTCTCCGAGCAGTGTTAGAGCAGATCAAGGATACAAGCCTTAACCCCTAGCGGTAGGGTAACAGGCTAAAATTTACAGATCCTGGCTCTCCGAGCAGTGGTAGAGCAGGTCGAAGACCCGTCTTAACCCCCTAAGCAGTAGGGTAACAGGCTAAAATTTACAGATTTTGGCTCTCCGACCAGTGGTAGAGCAGGTTGAAGACTCACCTTAACCCCTGCGCGGTAGGGTAACAGGCTAAAATTTACAGATCCTGCTCTCTCAAACAATGGTGGAGCGGTAGAAGACTGCCTGCCTTACCCCCTAAGCGATGGGGTAACAGGCTAAAATTTACAGATCCTAACTCTCCAGAACAATGGTGGAGTAGGTGAAGACTCGCCTTAACCCCTAAGCGGTAGGGTAACAGTGCTATATACTAGATCTTATCTTCGCTGAGCAGGAGCGGAGCAAATCAAATTTTGGTGAATCTTATCTCCACGTACCGGCGATGGAGCAGATTCCAATCATCAGCCTTATCTTCACTGAGCAGGAGTGGAGTAGGCTAAATATCGAGTCTTATCTTCACGAGAAGGAGCGAAGCGGACCAAATTTTGGTGAATCTTATCTCCACGTACTGCGATGGAGCGATTCCAATCATCGACCTTATCTTCCGGCGAGAGTGGGCGGGCTAAATACTGAGTCTTATCTTCACGAGCGGGAGCGAAGCGGATCAAATTTTGGTGAATCTTATCTCCACGTCTGCGGCGATGGAGTAGATTCCAATTATTAGCCTTATCTTCACCGGCGGGAGTGGAGCGGGCTAAATACTGTGTCTTATCTTCACGAGCGGGAGCGGAGCGAGATCAAGTTTTAGTGAATCTTATCTCCACGTCACTCGGCGATGGAGCGATTCCAATCATCGACCTTATCTTCACTGAAAGCGAGGAGTGGAGCGGGCTAAATACCGTGTCTTATCTTGGCGAGGCGGGAGCGGAGCAGATCAAATTTTGGTGAGTCTTATCTCCACGTCATCTGCGATGGAGCGATTCCAATCATCGGCCTTATCTTCACCGAGCGAAGTGGAGCGCGGGCTAAATACCGAGATCTTATCTTTCTTGAAAGGGGAGTGAAGTAGATCGAATTTTAGAGAGTCTTATCTCCATGTATCGGCAATGGAGCGATTTGACCACCACCTTATCTTTCTTGAGTAAGAGTGGAGCAGAGCTAAACATACGAGATCTTATCTTCACGGCGCGAAGTGAAGCGGATCAAATTTTGGTGAATCTTATCTCCACGTCTGCGCGATGGAGCGATTCCAATCACCAACCTTATCTTTCTTTAAAGGGAGTGGGAGCAGGCTATATACTAGATCTTATCTTCGCTAGCAGAGGTAAAGCGAGATCAAATTTTGGCAAGTCTTATCTCCATGTATCGGCAATGGAACAATTTCAACCACCACCTTATCTTATCTTCACCGAAAGTGGGAGCGGGCTAAAAACATACCAGTCTTATCTTTCTTGGAGCAGAGTAAAGCGGATCAAATTACAATGAGATCACATCTCCGTGAAGTAGCAAACGGAGCGTTTTGAAGCAATAATGTGCGGTGGGTTGCGACAAAAAAGACAAGACTCAGCCAGCCCAGGCAAATTTGGCCCTTCTAAAATCTTTGCTCTATTCTCGTTACACGACAATGAGCAAAGAGGGCAGCTGTAGGACCAAATTTCTGCCCGGGCCCAATCAAACCAGCCCAAATTAAACACCCCACTAAACCGACCACTAACTCCATCATCCTACTAAACCATCCACTACCTCCATCACCTCCATCACCTTACTAAACCATCCACTACCATCCATCACCCCTACACCTACTAAACCATCCACTACCTCCATCACCCCCACTAACTCCATCACCCTACTTGTTATAAGTTGTAAAATTTGGCTATAAAAGCCATGGAAAAACTATTGTGAGGGGGAATTTTTTTTTAGAGAGAATACACATATGAAATCAAAGAGAATACAAATCGATTTTTAAGGTAGCTTTTATATTATTCAATTTTGTTTACTTTGGCGTTCACATTTTTCTTTACACAAACGAAAGAAAGGAAAATAGAGGAGTTTACCTCTGATTTTATTTCCTTTACGATTTGGCATAAAGTTTTCATTTTTAATTCAATTTAACCCCTTTTTTTATTTTTGTTATTTTACTGTTAAATTAATTAATTTGAGCTTTATTCTCATTATTTTTATATTTTTTATTTTCTATTAATTTAATTAATTTGAGTTATGTTTCATATTATTATATTATTTATTTATTATTATATATTTATTATGTAAATATATATATTTTTAAGCGAAGTTAATTATTTTAAATATAAATTTCTATTATACATAGACTTATTATATATTTTTTATACCATTGTTTATTATCGGTTACCATTTTTATATCAAATTATTATTATTTACTATTTCTTACTATTACTAATTTAACATTGTTATTCCAATTTTTTTTTTTTTTTTTACTATTATCCCCCATATTTAATGTTATCGTCAACATATTTTTTGTTATTATCATCATGTTTTTAATATTATTGTTAATACTATTAGCACAATGTTTATTACATTATTGTATTTATTATTACTGTTGTTTTATTAATTATTTCTATTAATTACTATTATTATTATTTTTTATTATTATTTATATATGGTTAGCATTATTCTCATATTATTATTTTCATGTTGTCTATTATCATCATTTTTTGAAAAAATCTATGTCCTTAATTCATTTATCTATTGATCTTCTCTAAAAAATTTTCAAAATAAAGGCAATGTTCGGTATTTAAAGAATTTGAAGAATCGTGCCCTAACGTACTGGGTTTCGCTTTCTTTGTTTGTTTTAAATATTCGAATATCTTCTTAAGGCTAAAACGCACGTTTTAAAGGCAAGCTCAAAATTGAGGGTAAAAAATGTTGTGTCCTAACGTACTGGATGTAATGTTTTACCTTGAGGTGAGATGGTCTTTAATACACATTTGACTTACCTAAATGTTTTAAAAGCCAATAAAAGGAGGATCGCGTTTTGAACTCAGTCTAAATCTTTAATTTTTGACATTTAAGACATGAATTAATCGATTAAGTACCAATTTTGGGCGTGTCGGGGGTGCTAATCCTTCCTCGTACGTAACTGACTCCCGAACCGATTTTCTATTTTCGCAGACCAAAATCGTCGTTTTGGAAAATTTATTTATTTATTAAAAACGACCGAGTTTTGAGGTGATCCAATCACACCCTATTAAAAATGATTGGTGGCGACTCCCAACTTTTCGTTTTCAAAAGTCGATTTCCCGTTTTCAAAAAAATGGTTTCGACAGTATACATAATATTTATAGGAAAGATATATAATATATTCCTAAATATATGCCTAAAGTTGGAGTATGTAATCATAAATGCTCAACTTGCTAAGAAGATATTCAAATTGCGGTTTATCAAGCACCTTTGTAAAAATGTCTGCCAATTGAACTGAGGCCAGAACAAAAGAAGGTGCAATCAACCTATCCTAGATTGCATTCGATAACAAAGTGACAATCCATTTCAATATTTTAGTACGCTCGTGAAATACAAGATTCTGTACAATATGCAACGCAAATTGACTATTACAAAATAAAAAAAATAGCTTTAGGATGATGAACACATAAGCTCAATAGCAAGGCCTTCAGTTACTTGAACTCACAAGTGATAGAAGCCATAGACCTATACTCATCCTTAGCAGAAGAATAGGAAACAATATGTTGTTTCTTAGTTTTTCAGGAAATAGGAGATTATCCGAAAAATACAAGCTGGTTAGAAAGTGAATGCCAAGTTAACGGACAAGTAGCTCAATATGAATCACACCACCCCTTTAAGGACAAATCACTATCAGATCTTAATAGAACTCCTTGGCCAGGAGAGCCTTTAAGTATTGGACAACCCATAGAGCTGCGTCCCAATGCTCCTGTCTCGACTCATGCATAAACTAAGATAAGACATGAACCGAGTATGCTAAATCAGGTCTTGTCACCACCAAAAAAATCAAATGATCCATTGACCGTCTGTACAACTCATGATCAGTTAAAACCGCCCCTATAGCATGCCAATCAATGATTTTGCTCTATTGGGAATCCTGTGGGCTTTGCTCCCAAACCATCTTTGAAATAATATCAAGTGCGTATTTCCTTTGACAAAAAAATATACCCAAAGAACTACAAGCTCCTTCTATCCCCAAAAAATATTTGGCATAATTGTAAAAAAATACTCTTAACGTTTAGGGGTTTTTGGTTTTGTTGCATTGACCTTTTATTTATTGTGGCCCCTAACGTAACAATTTTTCTACAATTCAGTCCAATTTTAACGGGAAACGTCAGTTGACCGTTAGTCAAGTGCCAATCAACAAAATTGTCTATATGGCGTGCCAAGTTAAAGATGACGTGTCAAAAAACAGAATTAAATATAAAATTAAAAAGAAATAAATAATCTAAAAAAATAACCCCAAATCATGAAATCCCAAATCATCCCAAAAAACTATAAATCCCAAATCGTGAAATCCCTAAAAACTGTAATTCCTAAATCACCGTTGAATCCTTAAAACTCTTACGATAAAAAAAAGCTTCAACAATTTCCAATATTCAAGAAACTCGTGACAACAAAAAAGTTTGATTGCAAAAGAAATCTCAAGGGAAGGAGGGGAAGCCAAAGATTGATATGATTAGGGCAGACTTCGTAACCCAAATTGAAAGGTAGGTGATTTTTAATTGGGTCTTTTGGGAAAATGTTATGGTTTTTTTATTTTTAATTTGGTATAATTTAGATACCCAAAGTAAAAAATGTTATGGTTGTTGTCTGTTGTAGTTTCAATTGCCACAAAAATGGGTTTTTAAACAATAGTGGTGGTTGAAAATTGTTAGTGTTGTCGATTTTTATGCGATAGTGGGGTATAAGATGTAGGGACTGAACTACATAGAAAAACAATAATTCCAAGCAAAAAGCTTTTCTAATATATTTGAATATCGAAAAGGAAGAATGCCTACTGTGTTCTGTTGTTTACTTTTAGTAATGTCTTAGTGCTTGTTGCTGTATTCAAAGAAGTGGTCTTGTTTTGGATTTTATTTTTCTTTGCTGGTTTTTGCTGAGTAAATTATTTGTTTATGGTGGCAGATGTCGTGGGATGAGAAATCTTACCTTATTTTGCATGTGGGCGGGCACTTTTTAAAGGATCCATATGTTAGATATGTAAGTGGGGAAGTGATTAGGCTTAAGAAGGACCCAAACGCAATATCCTATTTTGAATTATGTAAAATAGTAAAAATTGGGTTAGGGTTTCACACTGTCATGTTAATATATTCTCATGAGCATGGTATAGTAGGGATGCAAAATAATCTAAGGGTGATTTATGATGACACTTCCACAATAGCTATGTTAGACTTTTGAGTTAAGTTTAAGGAGATTAACCTATATGTTAAACATGAGGGAGATATGTTACTATTGATTGTTGGGGAGAGTGATTTTGAAGATGATATGTTACTATTGAGTGCTGGAGAGAGTGATTTTAAAGTAACAGAAGCTGATAGGGAGGGTGATGTTGAAGGGGTACAAGCTGATAGGGAGGGTGATGCTGAAGGGGGAGAAGCTAATGGGGAGGATGATATAGAAAGGGTACAAGCTGTTGGGCAAGGTGATGTTGAAGGGGTAAAAGCTAATAGGGAGGGTCTAACTGCTACGCAGTTTGAGGCAGATGAGTATAATAGTGGGTAGATGAGTTTAGGATCAACTGTTGGAGAACATAATCGTAGTGGTTTTGGATCATCTGTTGGTGATGAAAATGTTGCTGATTTTGCAACACCAGTTGGAATGGACAATGTTGCTACTGCAGTTAGTGAAGAAGAGGAGGATAGTCATGAGGCTGAGGTATATGACTCAAATAAACATGGCAGCTTGGTTGGGTCAGATGAAGATGAAGAACATGAAAATGGTGGGAGAAGGAAAAGCAAGTTTCCCTTATACAAAGACCGGCCTGATCCGTTAAAATTTAGTTTGGGAATGTTTTTTAAGGATAGCAAACAATTTAAGAGTGCAATTCGAAACTACTTTAAAGAATATAGAAGACAACTGAAGTTTCTTAAGAATGAACCAAAAAGGGTTGCTGTGAAGTGCATTGCTTCCCCTAACTGTCCGTAAAGAATTTTGGCTAACTACAGTGTTTGCAAATTAAGAATTTTCAAGAGGAGCACTATTGTTTAGTTAGTTTTAAGAACAAAATGGTGACTGTTGCTATGATTGCTCAACATTTTGAAGTAATTATCAAGGATTACCCTAAGATGAAGCTGAGGGAAATTCAAAGAAGATGTGTTTCAGAGATGCATGTAAATGTAAGCATTGAATGTTGTTATAGAGCCAAGAAAATAGTGAAGGAGAAAATGATTAGGAAATCTAAGGAGGAATTTGGCCAGTTATGAGAGTATGCTCATGAGTTAAGGTCAAATATGCTAGACAACATAATAAAAATGGTTGTTCAAAGGGTGAAAATAGACTCCCTTCCTCATTTTAAGAGGTTTTATGTGTGCTTTGATGCACTAAAGAGAGGGTGGAAAGTGAGGTGTAGGCCGCTCATTGGGCTAGATGATTGCTTCCTAAAAAGCCCATTTAAGAGTGAATTTCTCGCAGCTGTTGGAAGGGACGTAAACAACCAAATGTTCCCTATTGCATGGGCTATGGTTAAAGTGGAGTGCATTGATTCATGGGTCTGGTTTCTTAGTCTTCTATTAGTTGATTTGTGCTTGGAAGATGGGTATGGGTACACAATTAGTAGTGACCAACAGAAGGTTAGTGAATTAACTAATTTGGGTTTGGTCTTGTATTTTTATTCTGTTAAGTATTATTAACTATATTTTTCTAACAATCTGTCTGGTTCATTATGACACAATTACGACCTTGAGATTGTAATTTCTAACATATTGCCAAGGGTGGAACATAGGAATTGTGCGAGGCACGTGTTTGCAAATTGGTCAGGAAGGAAGTTAGGGAAATCATATGAGTATGATTTTTGACAGATTATAAAGTCCACGACTGAGAGGGAATGGAAGGAACTATGTGTATCACAGAGAAGAAAGATAAGGATGCTTATGATAGTTTGATTTAAAATGGTGAATTTTATGCTCCCAATCCTTTAAATTAATGTTTCTACACTTGGGAGAGCATTTGGGAGCAAAAAGAGCGAAAAATGATCGAAAAATGATAGAAAATAAAAAAATCGAAGCAAGTTTCAGGAGCCACATGGGCTGGGCCATTCCACACGGGCTGGACACACGGTCGTATGGGTCACACGGTCGTGTGGGTCACACGGGCTGCCACACAACCACATGCTAGACCATGTGGATTTCACGAATCACACTCCAAACATGCGGGAAAATATAATTTGTAGGTTTTTCAGGCATTCTAAGACATATATATGACAAAGCTAAGAATATGAGAATGAGCTGTCAGTGAATATTGAAGAAAACAACTCAAAAAACAAAATTGAAGCCGACTCTAAAGCAAATTTCCATTAAGATTGAAGATCTCCTTTTGATTTCTTTGAAGTTTATAAGGAATTTCTTTATTTCTTGTGGTCATATTGTCTTTGAGATGTTTTTATTTGCTATGATGAACTAGTTTTCCAAATACCTAGGGAGATGAACTCTAGGATGGATTCTGTTATTTGATTTCTATTTTTACGCAATAAATACTTGGATCTTGTTCTTAATTATGTGTGCTTAATTCTTGGTTTAATATTTCTAGATTATTAATCCATGTTTGATGTGCTTGAATCAAAGGAGGAATAAACCCTGTTTAAGAGTAGATCTAGCATAATTGAGTGGAGTTGCATGCAATCCTAGAAATAGGACGACATAAATCTACCGTATTAGAGTCAAATCTAATAGGGGAATCCATAGATCGAGTTAATGCGATAATAGGTGTTTTAGTTAGAAAGCAATTTCAATTAATCAACCTAGAGTCAGTTGCTCTTAGTCTTGAAGAAAGATATTAGCATAATTTAGAGATTTCTACAGATCAAGATACTAAGTGAAGAAATTGCAAAATTTAGATTAAAAATGACATATGAAGTCTAGGTGGATTCTTTCTTGGGTATTGTCTCGCTTCTTGGTTGTTAATCATTTATTTTACTGATTTGTTCTTTAGTTAATTAATTTACTTAACTTTAGTTTTAATTAATCGCTCCAATTTATCGATTAAATAATAGAAAGACGATAATTACTAGTACTTTTAGTCCTCATAGGAACGATATCTTTCCTCACTGTGGCTATACTATTAATTGATAGGTGCACATGCCTTTGTCAAAATTTTAATTGGTTTACAACTGCAATCAATTTTCAATATATAGTAGACCTAAGTCAAAGGATATGTAGCTGTAGAAACTGGAAAATTAGTGGGATTCCATGTGCCCATGCATGAGCTACCATGTATCACTTAGGGCTTCAACCAGATGACTATCTGTATGAATGTTATCATATAGAGACCTATCACATAAATGGGCCACATGATTGGGCAAAAATTGGTATTGAGCCAGTGCTACCTCCTATTGAAAGGAAGATGCCTGGGAGGCCCCAAAAGAATAGGAGGATGTCTAAAGATGAACCAAAGAAATTGAAGCCTGACCACTTGAGTATGAAAGGTCAAATCATGACATTTACTCAATGTGGCCAACATGTCTATAACAAGCTGTCTTGCACACAAGGAAACGAACATGCTAAACAGGTACAATGTTGTTTTTCACTTATATATATTGAGTAAATTTATTTTGTTCTAACCACTTTCATTATGGTCCATGTTTTGTAGCAAGATGCACAACCACCCAAACAAAAGGAGAAATATCCCATGAAAAAGTCAACAACCTCAGATAAATCTAAGGGAAAGCAACTCAAGAAAGGCAAAATATATGGAACAGGTGTAATAATCCGTTTTCAGTGATTCAGAAATAGTGGTTTCAAGACCAAAATTTTGACAAGCGAATTATTATTTTAATATTTATTATAAGTCTACGGGATTATATTAAGGCCGTATTAAATTTTTTTAAAGAAATTGTGATGTTTGAATGGTTAGTTAAGTGAAAAGGACTAAATTGTAAAAAGCATAAAAGTTGAGTTCTATTAGTTAAAAGGGTCCAATGGCTATGAAATCTTAAACTAAAGGACTTGAATGGTATATAGACCATTTAAGCTGTTAGGGGATGTGTATGGACAAGCTTTTAATGAAATTTTGATAATTTTTAATGGTTTAAATGGTAATTGATTAATTAAAAGAAAAATTAAGTAAAGAAAGATGAGACAAAGTCATCATCTTCTTCTTTTCATTTAATTTCAACTAAAAATAACCATTTTTTTAGGGTTTGAGCATTTGACTAGGCTTTCATCTTGCATGTAAGTGATTCTGGGCACCGTTTTTAGTGATTTTTATGTTTTTGAGTTTGTTTTAGCTTAATCTAGCTAGCCCGGGGGTCAATTTGCAAAACTGTTAAAGGTTGAGGGACTTTCCATGAATTTTTTTGAATTATTTTTGATGTTAGTTGATAGATTATTAGTTTTGGTTGTAAAACAAACATGTTTTTTTTAGTGATTTTGATAAAAATGACAATTAGCGATTAAATTGTTAAAAGTGTGAAACCATGAGTTTTGTTGTGAATTTTTGATAATTATGAGTTGCTTTAAGGTCTCTTGCATCATGGGTTAAGTTGGATTTAGGTTAAATTGGTTAAATTTTAAGTTATGGGCTTAAGGACTAAATTGTGAGAAGTTAAAATGTTAGGGGCAAATTTGTAATTTTATATAATTATGAATTATGGATTAACTTGAATTATAGAAGTATTTAATTGAATTAAATTATTTATTTGATCAAGATAAACCACAATCGGATCTAAATTGAGGAAAAACTAAAGTTTTAAACTAGTTTGACTTTACTTCTACGCCCTGGTTATTGAGGTAAGTTCGTATGAACTGCAATCGTACTAATGCTAGTTAAATTTGAATGTTTTCTATGTTGTAATATAAATGAATTTGAAAATAAATGTATTCATGCTATGATGAATTGACGGATGATGAGTCCCAGTTGAACCTTAATAATTCTTAGGATGCAAATGACATGTCATTAGGGATTTCATGTTTCGGGTGCTGGTCTTGAATGTCCTACCGCTGGCTGAGGTCTTACATTTGTTTTGAATTCTCCATAGCTCGTGTGAGCAGCATTGTGTAGCTTACATTCTGACCCACAACTCGTGTGAGCAAGCCCATTTCACAACTCGTGTGAGCAATGATGTAAAGTAAATGTTACGGTTATATGTAAAGACGCACTATGTGTGTATAATAGCCTAATTTTAAGTGGTGTCGGAGACAGTGATTTAAGATCACTAAATCTGATGAGTGAGTATAAAAATTTAATAAATTAATATATATTAGTGAAGTGTGATTTTAGAAGTATGATTGAATTAGTAAATTTTGTGATTTAAAAGAATTTAGGTAAATTGGGTAGAAAACGAGGTACCGAGACCTCAATTTCATAAACCGAGCTGTAAATATTTTTATAAATATATACGGAGTGTTAGTAAATTAGTGTTAAAGTTTCGTTAGAAAATTTTAATGTTTTGATAGTTAATTAATGAAAAAGGATTAGATTAAAAATGGTGCAAAACTTGTTAATTAAAGGTTAAATAGTATAAGTGATAATTAAGGAGGACCAAATAGGTTATTAGACATATGGGCAATGGTTGGATGGCATGTGGGAAGAAGAAATGGACAAAATTGGTGTGAACTAAGGGTAAAATGGTAATTTGGTTTTAAAAAATAAAACAAGTGACCAAATTGAAAAATCTAGACATTTGTTCCTAATTCTTAGCCAAAAACACCATAGGAGGTCTCTAAGAAGCTGGTTTTTCATAATTTTACTTCATATCAAGAGTCCAAAGAAAATCAAGGAAAAGAAAAATTATCTGAATAGTTCCTGAGCTACAACAAATTTTACAAACTAGTCCAGGTAAGTTCGTATGGTTAAATTTTAATGTTATACATTTAATTGATGATTGGTATCTATGTTTATTATTGAAAATAAAATATTATTGAAATTATGAAAATTGAATTGAAACGTTCGAAAAGGGTAGAACGCCAGATTGAGTACAATCGTTTAGTGCAAAAGAGGAATTGACGAAAAATTATCCAAGTAAACCGAGGTTCAGCATTTGTGGCGGACTTCCGTGTTTTCTTTTCGTTTAGCTCACATGAGCTTCAATTAATTAATATGAGTTTCAGCTAACCCTAATGGGTTTCAGTTAAAATCTTATGAGTTTCAGTTTAACCTTACTGGGTTTTCGTTCAGATCTTATGAGCTCCTGTTCAACCCTTACGGGTTTCCGTTAGCACTTATGTGCTTCTGTTTAGCCCTCAGGCTTCCGTTTACGATGTACTCATATCCGTAAGACGTTCATCAGTTTGACAAAGGTTGATAAATCGGTAAGTGATATTTGATACTAAAGGTTGAAGTTCAATGATAATGTTGATTTTGAGATGAAAAAGGTGAATTCATCAACTGAAATTGTGGTTGGAAGGAAATAATGAATGATTTATTTAAACGCATTGTTTTAGTGTGTTCGGTAAGATTTATGTTTAAAGCCAACAAACTTACTGAGCTTCATTAAGCTTACTTTAATTGTTCAATGTTGTTTGTAGATTTTCAAGAAGTTCAGAGGATCGGATCAACACATCGGTTCACACTATCTAGATAACTCCGGTATATTTTGTTACGTATCTTAAGGTTTATATGGCATGTATAGGTTTAAGTTGAAAAGAGTAAATTTGTAATATAGTTCAGAGTGGCACATACACATTTATGTATGTTTGTATAAATGTACTTAGTAATAGCTTAAAGTAATCAATGAATGGAGTTAATGTGGTAAGTTTATGCAAATGAGTTGTGTGATGATATGTATTAGGTCTAAAACTTGATTTTTGGTTTGTATTGGTTGCTTGATTGGTTTATATTGTTATATGAGAGTGTTATATGCAAGTTGATTGTGAAAAGGGCGAGAAAAGTAGCCTTTAAATGGCCGATTTTCGTCTATAAGGGCGGAGACATGGGCGTGTGTCTCAGCAATGTGTGATACACGACCATGCACATAGGCGTGTAGTCTAGCCGTGTGTCCCCTGCATCTTAAATTTGAGAAACAAAATGCTCAGAATTGAGCACACGGGTAGAGACATAGGCCTATTTTAAGTCTATGGTTGATTTGGTACACTTTAATGTTTTACCAAGTTATGTCAAATTGGTCACTTTTGAGTACTTGCAAATAAGATTCTTTTGGTATGTTGACGATGGCTTGAAAATGGTGAATTTGTGACATATTTTGACATATACTGAACTAGGTCTTTATGCATGAATTGAGGCAATGGTAACATGTTAAGGTAAATGATGTTTTGATGCTATTGTGGTTCCTTTGAATGGCATATTGGTTAGGTGATTTAGGATGATTGAAATGACATGTTTATGTATGTTTGAATGGTTTTTGAACCCCATGAATGTGTGCCTAAATGGTTTGAATGATTAGGTATGAATTGAACTTGTAATGGCTTGATTTTAGGTAAATTTTGGGTTCACACGACCTGGGACACGAGCTGTCACATGGCTTGGCAACACGCCTGTGTGTCATTTGACTTTTCTTAGTGTTTCAAGTCAGTGAGTTACATGGCCTAGCACACAGACGTGTGTGGCAACTCAGAGAGTTACACGGCCTAGGACACGGCCTAACACATGGGCGTGTAGGGTATCTCAGTGAGTTACAAGGGTGAGGACACGACCATGCATCCCTTGTTCGAAAGTTACACGACCTGGGGTGATGTCACATGGCTTGGCACACGGCTATTACCCCTGTTTTCCCATTTTTGTAACTTTTTCTTAAATTTCCTGTTTTGTTTCAAATTAGTTCAGAATTGTTTCTATGCTATTTTTAGGGCCTTGAAGGCTCAATTTAGGGACAAAATGCATGTGAAGGAATGATTTATGATATTTTATGTTATGAAGGTAAATGTTTTTCGTTTATACGGTAATGCTCCGTAACCTTAATTTGGTGACAGAGACGAGTTTGAGGTGTTGCACTAGTGTTGTTGTAAACTGAAAAATATATATGATTAGAAACACATTCATCAAACAATGGCTTATCATAATAAAATGAATTATCAATTTAACCTCACTATCTTGCTCTTCACATCTTTTATACATACTTATTACATCTCATCACATACTAAAGTCTTGATTCGAGAGTTTAGTACACATACCTATAATTACCTCGTAAAACAACTCAAGCTCATTTGCTCTACTGACATGCCTCATTGGAAGTATCGCTAATCCATTCATCGAGTTACCCATTGAACACACGAAACTACCAATGGATACACAGATAGTTTCCTCATAAGTACTATACAAGTAGCCAAAGCTACTTCGTACTTTGTAATACTTGCATATTTGCGCTACTCACGGGCCTTTTTACGAAGTCAGTACCCGGACCCCATAGCTCTATCATGTAATGCTCGCTCATTGAGCTACTTACGGGCCTGCACACAAAGTCAGTACCCGGACCTACAATACATATTTCACTTATCTCATGAAATAAGACTCAACTCATGAGTACAAACCACTCAATTTCTCATGGCTTACCTTTTGTATCCTATACTATTTTTGAGGTTCGACGGGATCTCGTATCTAACCTGACGTTGTCGCACTTGTTCATAACGTAGGTTACTTTTATATCGCATTATGTATAGTTTCATGATATTGAGTAAAATTATGATACATGGTAAAAATAAAACATTTATAAGTAAGCTACAATGACACGTTATTTACATATGTACTTACCTCGGTACAAAATGATGGGAACGAGCCTAGTCTTCGTAAACTTTGTTCTTCCCTCGATCAAGAACCAAATCACGTTTCTCTTGATCTAAATGTAAAAAATTAGCTTATTTATTACACAAATCATTCAAATCAACATAAGACTCATACTTTGGTCAAATGACTGTTTTGCCCTTAAACTTCATAAAAATTATGATTTTACCCCTCGGCCTGAAAATTGACTTTTATCGAATTTCCTTATTAGCCAAGCCTAACCGGCCATTTATTTCTCTAATGACCACTCCAAATTCCCAAAATTTCTTAACATTACTATCTATTTTACAAACTTTACAAAGTGGTCCTATTAGGGTTTTCATGAGAAATCCCTTCACAAAAGTTGTTTATCTCACAATCATGGCTCATTTTCTTCCATAAAATTTTAGAAAACAACATGAACACTCTCATGCTAAAACCCTAGACTTTGAACCATTTTGTAAAATAGTCCCCTCATATGGAAGCTCATGCTACAAAGGGTTCTAAAAGTGCAAAAATCATCAAGAAAAATCATCAAAATCACTTACTTGTAGAGAGACTAAGTGGAAGAAATTTCAAGCTTCAAAAATCCTTTAATGGCTTCTATTTTTGGAGGAAAAATGTAGAAGAAAGATGACTCTTTTGATTTTATTTTAATATTTAATTTGCTAATGTCATCAAATACCAACCCTAGCCCTCTTTTGACTTTTTGACCATATTTGTCCCCTATGGACGGCCAAGCTCTCAAAAAGGGTCTAATTGCCCCTTAAAGACCTCCAATTTAGGTTCTCTGGCTATTTGACACCCTTAGCTATCAAAATAGGACTTTTGCACTTTATGCGATTTAGTCTTTTTTTTGCAATTAAGCATGCAATCGCTAAAATTAATTCACCAAAATTTTCATGCTCTCATATAATCATGCCACAACACATAAAATAATATTAAAACTAATTTCTCTAACCATGGATTAGTGGTCCCGAAACCACTATTTCGACTAGCCTCAAAATCGGGCTGTTACACTCTCCTCCCTCAATTCTCTTAGCTTTCTTTCCCCCTCGCGCCTATCATCATCTTTGCATAAAGATTTTTAGAAAATTAGCCTCTTAAAAAACCCTTGGTCGGCCACCTTGGAGAGCCATCAGCAAAGGAGCAAAGCGAAGGAACGAAGGAGCCCTCGTCAGTTAGAGTCTTGGGTGACAACTACTTTGATTTGAGTTTAATCTTTCTTTACTTTAATTTAATTCAAGAATGTTTTCTAAGTGTTTAATGTTCTTGTTTATAACAATGATAGCTTAATTTTATTTATGCTAGGATGATTGCTTTGATTGAATAATAATTATTTGATTCATGCTTATAATGTTTGTGCCTCAATCGATCATGTTTTCAATTAAGATCAAGTCTGTATTTCATTCATACTGATTGAAATGCACCTAAATTAGCTGAGCGATCCTAACAAGAGACGGCTAATGGACACATAATTGAAATGTGCATGCTCAATTTAGATCCTAACCTGATTGAATTGCAGGTTGCATAACAACCCTAACCAGGCTCTATTATCTGCATAGTTTTTAGATTTTTGTGATTAAATTGTTTTAAACCTAACACGTCCTTGTTACCTCGCATGAATATTAAGAAACCCTTAGTAAATAAGGATTAGTAAATTGCGTATTTACTAAGTAAAGGATTCTGAAAGGACCTAATGTGGTTTCCAAACTCATGAAAGATTGAGTTGCCATGGAATGTTTTTCCGAATATTGATAAGCATGTTGATAATAATTTGGGTTTAATTAAAGTAATTGTCCTAGCTTATTTATGTTATAATTGTTGCTTATGGTGTTAATTTTGCTAAAATCTATTTCATTCATATAGTTGAATGTTAGGGTAAATCACATTAGGGATCATTGCATCTAGAGTAATTTTACATAGTTTTAATCAATACTTCCAAATCAAATTGTGTTTCTATTTACCAAGTTGTTAATAATATTTTTATAATTGAATGACTTAGCATGACTACAATCCCTGTGGAGACGATAACTCGATACTTATTACTTGATAACAACTGTGTACACTTGCACAAACCCGAACATTACAAGTTTTTGGCGCCGTTGCCGAGGATTGTCAACTGTTGCCATATTCATTTTTTGTGAAATTATTTATTTTCAATTTGGTTATTTCTAACAGTATTTACTTATTCTTTTCAATTTTGTAATTTTCTTTTCAGGTGTTTATGAGCATAGATCGGATTATCGATGCACTCCCAGTGGACCCTGAAATTGAGTGAACTTTCAGACAAAGAAGACGCGAACGAATAGCTCAGAGATAGAACGAGATGGACCTTGGAAATCAAAATCAAGAACAAGGTATTGAAGCCGGACATGTACGAAATCCTATCCTCACTGCCGATGATAGGGATCGATGCATCAGAATATGTTGTGCCACTTTTCAATGAGTTAAATCTAGGAATTAGTAGGCCAGATATTGAGGCAACCCAATTCGAATTGAAACTAGTAATGTTTCAAATGCTACAAACGGTGGGCTAATTTAGCGGTATGTCCACGGGAGATCCACATCTTCACCTTCGATTGTTTATGGAGGTGAATGATTCATTTAAGATAGCCTGTGTGACTGAAGACACACTGAGGTTGAAGTTGTTTCCGTACTCATTGCGAGATTTTATTGCCACCAAGTTCTATATCTACATGGCAAGAATTAGCAGAGAGATTTTTGGTTAAGTATTTCCCGCCTAGCAAAAATGCTAAGTTGAGGAACGAGATCACAACTTTCCAACAATTGGATAACGAGTCTTTGTATGAGGCTTGGGAGTGATTCAAAGAGTTACTTCGTAAGTGTCCTCATCATGGGATTCCTTATTGCATCCAATTGGAGACATTCTATAATGGTCTCAATGCACATACAAGATTGATGGTAGATGCTTCTGCGAATGGTGCAATTTTGTCTAAGTCTTATAATGAGGCTTATGAGATCATCGAGAGGATCACGAGCAACAACTATTAATGGCCAATAAATCAAATAGCTTCAGAAAGACGTGTAGCCGGAGTATATAAATTTGACTCCCTCATTTCGTTATTAGCTTAGGTATCGTCTATTTCCTCAATGTTAAAGCAGTTTATCGCTAATAGTGCTAATAATTTTATAGCTCAGCCACCAAGTCTGTTTGAAGTAGTTTCTTGTGTGTACTGTGGGGAAGGTCATTCTTTGGAGAATTGCCCATTGAATCCCGAGTTAGTGTACTATGTGGGGAACCAACATCAAAATAGGAGTGGGCAAGAACCCTAGTCCAACTTCTATAATCCTTCATGGCGTAGTCACCCCAACTTTTCTTAGAGCAACCAAGGAAATGGACCAAACAACAACTTATTGTAGTGTAGACCTAACCAATCTCAGGGGTTTAATCAGCAAGCTCCAAAATGACCTTAAGCTGAATTATCAAATAGTTTGGAGAACTTTTTGAAAGCATACATGGCAAAGAATGACACTTTGATCCAAAGCCAAGTAGCAACACTGAAAAATTTGGAAAACCAAATGGGTCAGTTAGCTACGGAGCTTCGTAATAGACCACAAGGAACCTTGCCAAGCGATACTGAGAATCCAATAAATTTGGGTAAAAAACATATCAAGGCAGTGGCATTGTGAAGTGGTAAAATCTTAGAACCCCGGTTGATTGATGTCGAAGAAGTGCCTGTTGAAAAAGGGAAAAGTCAACCAGCTGTTGAAATTCCTACATTAAAGGAATAAAGAATTGCAAAGACTGACAAGGTAAATCCTAACTTAGTAAATTTAGATACTTTAGCATCTTCTTTGGGTGCAGATTTACCTACTCAAAAAAGTTATCCGGTTCAACTGAAAGTTCCATCACCTCCCTATCCACAAAGATTGCAGCAACACAAGTAGAAATAAGAGGTGAAATTTAAGAAGTTTTTAGATGTTCTGAAGCAATTACACATCAATATTCTATTCGTGGAGGCTTTAAAACAAATGCTAAATTATGTGAAGTTTATGAAGGATGTACTATTCAAGAAGAAATGACTGAGTGAGTATGAAACTGTAGCTCTGAAAAAGGAGTACAGTGCGTTCTTGTAGAACAAGCTGCCACCGAAATTGAAGAATCCAGGAAGCTTTACGATACCCTGTAACATTAGTGAATCTTACTGTGGTAAAGCTTTGTGCGACTTAAGAGCAAGTATCAACTTGATGCCTAAGTCTATTTCCAAGATGCTAGGGATAGGAGAAGTAAGACCTACAACTGTGACGCTCCAGCTAGCAGATCGATCTTTAGCATACCTCGAAAGAAAGATCGAGGATATTTTGGTAAGATCGATAAATTTATTTTTCCTGCTGATTTCATTATTCTATATTTTGAAGCAGATAAAAAAGTACCAATTATCATTGAGAGACCTTTCTTAGCCATGGGAAGAACGTTAATTGATGTGCAGAAAGGCGAACTCACCATGCGAGTTTAAGACGATTAGGTAACTTTTAACATTCTTAAAGCGATTAAATTTCCTGATCCGGCAGAAGAGTGTTCAATTATGGAAGAAATAGAAACCTTGATTTCTATGGAAAGCCATCTTGAAGAAGATCTATTGGAGGAAGCCTTAGGGTTTGACCGTTTCGAGGATGAAGAAGGTGAAGAAAACATGGCTGCAATGGAAGCCAATCCGAGAAATATTATTCAATCCACATGGTTTGAACCATTGGAGTTGCAGGTCAGAGAATTTGTGCAACCCAAATTGTCAATTGAAGAATCACCTACACTCGAACTAAAGGTACTTTCTTCCTATTTGAAATACATTTATTTAGGTGACAGTTCCGCTTTGTCTGTAATTATTTCAGTAGAACTGACAAAAGATCAAGGGGAGCAACTAATTTCTGTTCTAAAGAAATTTAAGAAAGCAATTGGTTGGACCATAGCTGATATTTGAGGTATAAGCCTTTCATTTTGCATACACAAAATTATTCTAGAGCAAGCTAAAAAAGCTCGAATTGATGGGCAAATGAGGCTTAATCCTATTATGGAGGAAGTTGTGTGAAAGGAAGTGATCAAATGGCTAGATGCAGGAATCATTTACCCTATTTCAGATAGTTCGTGGGTAAGTCTGGTACAGTGTATGTCGAAGAAAGGTGGAATTACGATTGTTGAGAATGAGCATAACGAATTGATCCCAATAAGAACTGTTACTGGTTGGAGAATTTGTGTTGACTACAAAAAGTTGAATAAAGCCACTCGGAAGGACCATTTTCCGTTGCCTTTTATGGATAAGATGTTAAATCGACTGGTAGGTAATGAATTATATTATTTTTTAGATGGTTATTCGGGATATGACCAAATAGTTCTAGCTCCGGAAGACTAACACAAAACAACCTTTACTTGTCCGTACGATACGTTGCTTTTAGGCGAATGCCTTTTGGTTTTTTCAATGCACCTGCAACTTTTCAACGATGCATGATGACAATATTCACTGGTATGGTTGAAAATTTTGTTGAGGTTTTCATGGATGATTTTTCTATTTTTGGTAACACTTATGATATTTGATTGAGTAATTTAGCTAAGGTACTGAAGAGATGTGAAGAGACGAATCTTGTCCTTAACTGGGAGAATTAGCATTTTAGGGTTAAGAAAGGGATTGTCTTAGGGCAAAAAATTTCAAAGAAAGGAATTGAAGTCGAAAAAGAAAAAGTGGACGTAATTGAAAGACTACCGGCCCCAATGAATGTGAAAGGAGTCAAAAGTTTCTTAGGCCATGCCTGTTTTTACTGGAGGTTTATCAAAGATTTTTCGAAAATTTCTAAACCGTTGTGTTTGTTGTTAGAGAAAGATGCAGTGTATGATTTCAACAAAGCATGTCTAGAAGCTTTTAAAGAACTGAAAAAGCTATTAATCTCAGCCCCAATAATCGTTACACCCGATTGGAGCACACCTTTTGAGTTGATGTGCAATGCTAGTGATTATGTTGTAGGAGCTGTGATGGGTCAAAGAAGAAGTAAAGTGTTCCACCCCATTTACTATGCAAGTAGAACCTTGACGGGAGCCTAACTCAATTATATGGTAACTGAAAAGGAACTATTTGCTATAGTTTTTGCTTTTGACAAATTCCGCTCATATCTTATAGGTACCAAAGTTACAATATTTACTGACCATGCGGCCATTAAATACTTGCTCACGAAGAAAGATGCGAAATCGAGGCTAATTTGTTGGATACTTTTACCCCAAGAATTTGATCTGGAAATCCAAGACAGAAAAGATGTTGAAAATCAAGTAGCTGATCATCTGTTGAGGTTGGAGCAAGATGAGGTAACTCTATCACATGTGCCTATCAACGAGAATTTCCCAGATGAGCACTTATTTGAGGTGATTCGAATTCATGAAACACCCTGGTTTGCTAATTTTGCCAATTATCTTGGATGTGGAATAATTCATCGAGAATTGACATACCAACAAAGGAAGAAATTCCTTCATGATAGTTGGTATTATTTCTGGGAGGACCCGTTCTTGTTTAAACAGTGTGCAGATAATATAATCCGAAAGTGTGTAGCTGAAAGTGAGATTGCTAAGATCTTATATCATTGCCACTCATCTCCAAGTAGGGGACACTTTGGTGGTGCATGTACCGCAGCAGAGATTTTGCAAGCAGGTTTTTTTTGGCCTACACTATTTAAAGATTCTTATGTTTATGTGAAGAACTGTGATAATTATCAAAGACCCAGAAATATATCACGGAGGAATGAAATGCCCTTAACAAATATTTTAGAGATTGAATTATTCGACGTATGGGGCATTGACTTCTTAGGGCCGTTTCCTTCTTCGTATAGGAACAAATAAATCTTAGTTGCTGTGGATTATGTGTTCAAGTGGGTTGAAGCTGAAGCATACCCTACAAATGATGCTAAGGTAGTCATGCGATTCCTACATAAGCATGTGTTTACACGATTTGGGACACCAAGAGCTATTATTAGTGATGAAGGTTCTCACTTTGTGAGCAAATGGCTTATGTGGTTGCTTGAAAAATATGATGTGAAGCATAAGATTGCTACTGCCTCTCACCCTCAGTCTAATGGGCAAGTTGAAAGAGTGAACCGTGAAATCAAAGCTATCCTTGAAAAGGTAGTACGCCCTAGCAAAAAAGATTGGTCTTGAAGGCTCGATGATGCATGATGGGCCTATCGAACAACGTTTAAGACACCGTTAGGAATGACTCCTTATCAGTTGGTTTTTGGGAAGGCATGTCATTTGCCATTAGAGTTGGAGAATAGAGCTCTCTGGGCTTTGAAGAAATTGAATTTTAATCTTAATCAAGCCAGTAAGAGAAGGATGTTACAACTGGATGAGTTGGAAGAGTTGATGTTTTTTTCTTATGAGAATGCCAAAATGTGTAAAGAAAGATAAAAAAGATGGCATGATGGTCATATACGACCTCGCGAGTTTAAAGAAGGTAAGAAGGTTTTGTTGTTCAATTCAAGGCTGAAGTTATTTCCTGGGAAGCTGAAATCCCGATGGAAAGGACCTTATACCATCTATCGAGTGTATCCTTATGGACCTGTTGAATTATACGACAATCGCGGAGGTACGTTTAAAGTTAATGGTCAACGTCGCAAACATTATTGGGATGGTGAAGTTGAGCGAGTTGAATCCTCATTCAAATTAACAGACCCTTGATTTTTCATAAACTTGTTTTGTAAATAAATAAATAATTAGGATTTATTTTCTTAATTTAGTACATTTAATTAATTCTGTCTAAGGAGATTGGAACTTAAGCGGGACCACTACGACCCCTCCAATCTTTCTTGGGAATTAATTTAATGTAATTTATTGAGAAGAAATTTTCTAATTAAGATTTAAATTTTTTTTAGTTTTATTTGTTTTGTTTAAATTTTAAATTTTTATGTTAATAAAGGGGGTCAAATTTGGCCCAAGTACTAATAAGTTTTTTTTAGCAAGATACAGTCTGAATTTAAGGCCCAAGACAGCAGATAAGAGGAAAAAATCCACACCTATTGCCGCCACTTCCATTGCTTGCCGGCCAAGTAACCCTAATGTAGCTAAGTTTTTGCTACATGTTGCCCTAATTTTTTCCTATATAAAGCCCTTTTCATTCTACTATTTTTCATATCCCTTAAAGTAATTTGCTTAAACCCCAAAAATCCCTAAACTTTTCTCTTGTGCCGTCAACCTCAAATCCCAAAAGAAACCTTAATTCTTTTCCCCTTTTGCCGAAATCTCCTATTACCGTCGCAAAGAGATTGTCGGAGTATCAACGTCGCTATCGCACGTAACTACTATCACTGCCACTCACCACCATTGCTGCCGTACTTTGCCTTTCCCGCCGTAACTTCTTCGCCGTCGCAAGGTTCGCTGAAGCAAATCCTATCCACTTGCCAATTTCTCTTCTTCCCCTGTAAACAGAACTTTGTCAAATTTTTGAGAAAATATCATGTCTCGCAAAAGAACTAGATTGTCGAAGACTACTCTTGAAAACCTGATTATGATCGATGAAGAAGTGAAAGAGAGATTTGATTCAATTTTCAAGCATCAACCTATGATGTCAGAAAAACGTTTTAACTTGAAAAGTAATGATTTGATGATTGTCCCTATGCCAATTAGAAAGACAATCAATGCTCTCAAGTGGGAATGATTTTGTGATGCTCGTTTACTTCCCGATGATGAACTAGTTCGAGAGTGCTATGCAAGTTTGACCACACAAGATGCTACTGAGGTCATCGTTCGGAAGAAAAAAGTACCTCTTACCTCTAAGTCCATGAATGATTTGTTTAACTTACTAGATGTTGAAGAAGATGAGTACTACCCTATGATGAACAACATAAACTGGGATTTTCTTCAACAAGTGCTTGATGTTGTGACAAATCCGGGATCCTAATGGATTTTTAGAAAGTATGGGAGCCATTCTTGCCGAAGGGAATACCTAAAACCAGTAGCAACGGTATGGTTTTATTTTGTTCGCTACAGTTTTATGCCTTTCTCACATAGTTCCACCATCTCGATAGAACGAATGCTCTTGTTATATGCAATCTTCATAGAAAAGTCCATTAATGTTGGGAAAATTATTCTCAAGGAGATTTATGATTGTGCTTAAAAGAGGTTGGGAAGTGCTTATTTCCCATCATTAATCATTTCACTTTGCTTAAGGGCCTGTGTTAAAACACAAGTGAATTTGAAAGGACAATATGTCTAAGGGTACATTACAAGTTAAGATCTTGAAAGGTTAGTAGAGAAGGTGCATGAGCTGAATCAAGGTGAACAAGAAGAGCCAACTGAGCCAGATACTAAGGAGTCAACAAATAAAATTGAAACTGAATCAGTTACAAACACTGAAGAAGAAGAATCTAATAAGGAACCAAATTGTCTTAAACCAGTTGAAGAATTTGAAAACCCTAAACCAAGGGTTGAGCCAAAAGAAGAACCGGTCAAGCTAAGTGTTGAAATTAAATGTACAACTCCCATGCCAACTTCTGCAAGTACTTCAAGGAAATCAGAGTTGTCAATTTTGATGGATATGTGCAAATTCATGCACAATCAACAACAAACTTACTGGAAACATGCAAAAATTAGAGATGATTCAATTCGAAATAATTTTAAGAATATCTCTAACACTTTTGTTCCTAAGTTCCCAGATGCTATCTTTGAGACATGGATGGAAGATACTGATTATACAAGCGGAGAAAGAGCTAAAGAAGACAAGGGAAATGAGTCAGAAAAATAAAAGGGGGGATTCTTGTCTTTTTATTTATTTATTTTAGGTCTTTAGGAATTTGTTTCTTTAGTAACTAGGATTAAAATTTTGCAAAATAAAACATAGCAAGCATGAGTAAATGCTTCTTTAAAAAGAAAAAGACTAAGTGATGTTGTAATGGGAATGAACATGTCTAGGATTGGATTATGAGGAAAGACTTGGTATTTATGCAGTCTTAATGACTCACTTCTCTTTCTTTTTAACCCTACATGGTGTTAAGTTTTCATTCACAACTTTGTTCTTGCAATGAGAACATTGCTTCTTTTTAAAAGGGGTAAGGCAAATAATTGCTCAAAGTCTTTAAAATTTTCAAGTATGTTTCAATCATTTCTTTCATGAGTATGTTTTAATAAATGAATGTTTAGAGACATTTTTTTAATGAGATAGTTTGTACGCAAGTATGAATGATGATTTTATCTGAGTGAAAATATGTTATCATGAAGAATGGAATGCTTGTATGATCTTGGCCTTAGTAATGTTTGCCATGAAAACTTAATTTCTTTTGAGATTAGACATGCATGAAGGTTTATATCTTTAGAATTGACTTAGTAACTTTCTTGAGGCG
The DNA here is from genome assembly GCA_025698475.1 of Gossypium anomalum. Lineage (NCBI taxonomy): Eukaryota > Viridiplantae > Streptophyta > Magnoliopsida > Malvales > Malvaceae > Gossypium > Gossypium anomalum. The sequence continues at coordinate 18,388,917 of CM046961.1, forward strand.
AAATCCTAGGAGACATAAAAATCTAAAATGATATAGGCACTATTTCTTTGGACCGTTTGAGCCTTTTCGAGCCAACCCTATGATATTAGACCCCTTGAAACTGTAATTTTGAGCTTAAAGGCCTGTTTATTGCAATGAACCTACATTATAAGCCACATTGCCATCTTTGTAAGTTATCCTAATTTTGTGCACCTATCTTAACTAAAGTTGTCTTCGGAATCAAAATTTGAGGAAATTTTCATAAAGATGTATGTGCTCATGCTTAAAAAAAAAAGAGCGAAGAAAATTTTGCTCAGTCTCTAAGAAGGAAAAATGTATGAGCTTGAGTTCAAAATAAGTTTGGGGAAAATTTGTAATTTTACATAATTATGAATTATGGATTAAATTGAATTCTAGACGTATTTAATTGAATGAAATTATTTATTTAGATCAAGATAAACCAAAATCGGATCTAAACTGAGGAAAAGATAAAGTTTTAAACTAGTTCGACTTTACTTCTACTCCCTGGTTATTGTTCGTATGAACTGCAATCGTACTAATGCTAGTTAAATTTGAATGTTTTCTATGTTGTAATATAAATGAATTTGAAAATAAATGTGCTCATGCTATGATGAATTGAGGGATGATGAGTCCCAGTTGAACCTTAATAGCTCTTAGGATGCAAATGACATGTCATTAGGGATTTCATGTTTAGGGTGCTGGTCTTGAATGTCCTAGAGATGGTTGAGGTCTTGCATTTATTGTGAATTCTCCACAGCTCATGTGAGTAGCATCGTGTAGCTTACATTCTAACCCACAACTCGTGTGAGCAAGCCCATTTCACAACTCGTGTGAGCAATCATGTAAAGTAAATGTTACGGTTATATGTAAAGACACACTATGTGTGTGTAACAGCCTAATTTTCAATGGTGTCGGAGACAGTGATTTGAGATCAGTAAATCTAATGAGTGAGTTTAAAAATGTAATAAATTAATATCTATTAGTCAAGTGTGATTTTAGAAGTATGCTTGAAGTAGTAAATTTTGTGATTGAAAAGAATTTATTAGGTAAATTGGGTAGACAATGAGGTACCGAGACCTCAATTTCATAAACTGAGCCATAAATATTTTTATAAATATTTACGGAGTGTTAGTGAATTATTGTTAAAGTTTCGTTAGAAAATTTTAATGTTTTGATAGTTAATTAATGAAAAAGGACTAGATTAAAAAAGGTGCAAAACTTGTTAATTAAAGGTTAAATAGTATAAGTGATAATTAGGGAGGACCAAATAGTTATTAGACATATGGGCAATGGTTGGACAGCATGTGGGTAGAAGAAATGGACAAAATTGGTGTGAACTAAGCCCAAAATGGTAATTTGGTTTTAAAAAATAAAACAAGTGACCAAATTGAAAAATCTGGACATTTCTTCCTAATTCTTAGCCAAAAACACCATAGTAGGTCTCCAAGAAGCTGGTTTTCATAGTTTTTCTTCATATCAAGAGTCCAAAGAAAATCAAGGGAAAGAAAAATTATCCGAATAGTTCCTGAGCTACAACAAATTTTACAAACTAGTCCAGGTAAGTTTGTATGGTTAAATTTTAATGTTATTTATTTAATTGATGATTGGTATTTATGTTTATTATTGAAAATAAAATATTATTGAATTTATGAAAATTGAATTGAAACGTTCGAAAAGGATAGAACACCGGATTGAGTACAATCGTTCAGTGCAAAAGATGAATTGACAACAAATTACCCAAGTAAACCGAGGTTCAACATTTGTTGCAACTTCCGTGTTTGCTTTTCGTTGAGCTCACATGAGCTTCAATTAATTCATATGAGTTTCAGCTAACCCTAATGGGTTTCAGTTAAACTCTTACAAGTTTTAGTTTAACCTTACTGGGTTTTCGTTCAACTCTTTTGAGCTTCTGTTTAACCCTTACGGGTTTCCGTTAGCACTTATGTGCTTTTGTTCAGCCCTCGGGCTTCCGTTTATGATGTACTCATATCTGTAAGATGCTCATCAGTCTGGCAAATGTTGATAAATTAGTAAGTGATATTTGATACTAAAGGTTGAAGATTCAATGATAATGTTGATTTTGAGATGAAATAAGTGAATTCATCAACTGAAATTATGGTTGACAGGAAATAATGAATGATTTATTTAAATGCATTATTTTAGCGTGTTCAGTAAGATTTATGTTCAAAGCCAACGAACTTACTATGCTTCATTAAGCTTACTTTAATTGTTCAATGTTCTTTGTAGATTTCCAAGAAGTTCAGAGGATCGGATCAACACATCGGTTCACACAATCCAGATAAATCTGGTAGATTTTGTTATGTATCTTAAGGTTTATATGGCATGTATAGGTTTAACTTGAAAAGAGTAAATTTGTAATATGGTTAAGAGTGGCACATATACATTTATGTATGTTTGTTTGAATGTACTTAGTAATAGCTTAAAGTAATCAATGAATGGAGTTAATGTGGTAAGTTTATGCAAATGAGTTGTGTGATGATATTTATTAGGTCTAAAACTTGATTTTTGGTTTGTATTGGTTGCTTGATTGGGTTATATTGGTATATGAGAGTGTTATATGTAGGTTGATTGTGAAAAGGGTGAAAAAAGTGGCCTTTAAATGGCCTATTTTCGTCCACATGGGCAGAGACACGGGCGTGTGTCTCAGCAGTGTGTGATACACAGCGATGCACATGGGCGTGTAGTCTAGCCGCGTGTCTCCTGCATCTTAAATTTGAGAAACAGAATGCTCAGAATTGAGCAAACGAGCAGAGACATAGGCGTGTGTCTTAGCCGTGTAGCAAACACGGGCGTGTGTTCTGGCCGTGTGAAAACTGCACCTTATTGTTTTGCAAGTCAGAGAGTTACACAGGCTTGGAACATAGCTGTGTGACCTATTTTATACACCATACGACCTAGGAAATGGGTGTGTCACATGGCCTACCCACACGAGCGTGTGACCCCTGTATGCGGGAAAAATTTTTAAATTTTGCGAAAAATTTTCTATGTTCTTGATTAGTTCAGATTCAATTCTAATACTCGTATTGGGTCTTGAGGGTTCATTTAAGGGACAACATGATTAGTCTCAATTAAAAATAATAAATGACAAGAAGTATGTGTAATTATTTTGTAAACTAAGATAATACTCTGTAACTTTGTTCTGGCAATGGATACGGGTTTGGGGTATTACAGTGTGAGCTTTCCCGAGTATCCGATGAAATTCTAGATGGTTCAATGGGTAAGAAAAAGGAAATGAAATGGTAAGTATGCAAATGGAATGAATCATGTGTATCATGAACAAGTATACTAACTTGTGAATTTGGTGATGTTGTATAGGCTTTTAATAAGCTTATGGCATTGATGATGATTTATGTTTAATCTGTGAATTGTATAACTAATATAGTAAGTTATGTTTTAGTTTATACGAGTTTACTATGCACTCGTTGCTTACGTAGTTTCTTTACTTTGTTTTATAGATTATTGGAAGCTCGATCGGTTAGAAGTTCGTCAAAGACCTATCACACTATCCAACAACTAATTTGGTAGATTTTGTGTATTTTGGCCAAGGTTAATAATAGCATGGATAGGTTGTTTTGTAATGGTGATTTGGTATGTTTATGCTTTTAAGTCTATGGTTGATTTGGTACACTTTAATGCTTTACCAAGTTATGTCAAATTGGTCACTTTTGAGTACTTGCAAATAAGATTCTTTTGGCATGTTGATGATGGCTTGAAAATGGTGAATTTGTGACATATTTTGACACATATTGAACTAGGTCTTTATGCATGAATTGAGGCAATGGTAACATGTTAAGGTAAATGATGTTTTGATGCTATTGTGGTGCCTTTGAATGGCATATTGGTTAGGTGATTTAGGATGATTGAAATGACATGTTTATGTATGTTTGAATGGTTTTTGAACCCCCTGAATGTGTGCCTAAATGGTTTGAATGATTAGGTATGAATTGAACTTGTAATGGTTTGATTTTAGGTAAATTTTGGGTTCACATGACCTGGGACACGAGCTGTCACATGGCTTGGCAACACGGCTGTGTGTCATTTGAGTTTTCTTAGTGTTTCAAGTCAGTGAGTTACACGGCTTAGCACACGAACGTGTGTGGCAACTCAGAGAGTTACAGGGCCTAGCACACAGCCTGACACATGAGCGTGTGGGGCATCTCAGTGAGTTACACGGGTGAGGACATGACCGTGCATCCCTTGTTCGAAAGTTACACAGCCTAGGGTGATGTCACATGGCTTGCCACATGGCCATGTGCCCCTATTTTTCAATTTTTGCAACTTTTTCTTAAACTTCCTGTTTTGTTTCAAATTAGTTCGAAATTGCTTCTATGCTACTTTTAGGGCCTCGAAGGCTCGATTTAGGGACAAAATGCATGTGAAGGAATGATTTATGATATGTTTAAGATATTTAATGTTATGAAGGTAAATTTTTTTTGTTTATACGGTAATGCTCCATAACCCTAATTTGGCCACAAAGACGAGTTTGAGGTGTTGCATTAGGGTTGTTGTAAACTGAAAAATATATATGATTTTTCCTATATAATTCGTCACCTTTTTACTTAAATTTGTTCTTAAAACCAAGTAATTGTTTAATAAATTAATGAAATATATGAGAATATGAAATTGGGACATAGAAATTATTAAAATGTGATTTTATGCTTTATTATATAGTTTTCATGTAGAAAATGACTTCTTTTATATTAATTTGAGCATATTATATTTTCAAACTATAAAGTGGGCCATGAATTATTAAATTAAATAATAAAATATAAATTTATATTTAATAATTTATTTTAATATATTTCATTAATAAATTGGGTTTTAATTAATTAAGTAAATTGATTAATTAAAGTGGTTAAATTATTTTCTTTGGTCCTCTAAATTATCTACTATTGTTGGACAGGTTTGGGAGCTTTATGTTGATTACAAGACCATCCAAATAGAGGACCAAGTCAACCCAAAATTCGGCTGTATGTGGATGTTCAAAAATCAAATTTTGGTTTAATTACACAAGGCCCTTGAAGAGTTGAAGAAATCAGAGATTTACCCGGAGATTTGCAATTGGCCGAGTCCTGATCTTGATGATGTTGTGGCACTTAAATCAAGCAAAAATCAATGACATTTCCACAAATCATGGCCGACCACCCTTGGAGGAATTTTCAAAAGATGGACACTCCTATTTTTAGCAAACTAGCTCCCTTGCCTCACCTATAAATAAGACCTTATTTCTCAATTTTCTAATCATCCCTCACTCATTCATCATTCTCTCCTCTCTCAATTCTCTTAGCTTTCTTTCCCCCTCACGCCTATCATCATCTTTGCATAAATATTTTTAGCAAATTAGCCTCTTAAAGAACCCTTGGTCGGTGACCTTGGAGAGCCATCAGCAAAGGAGCAAAGTGAAGGAACGAAGGAGCCCTCGTCAGTCAGAGTCTTGGGTGACAACACTTTGATTTGGGTTTAATTCTTTACTTCAATTTAATTCAAGAATGTTTGCTATGTGTTTACTGTTCTTGTTTACAACAATGATAGCTTAATTTTATTTAAGCTAGGATGATTGCTTTGATTGAATAATAATTATCTGATTCATGCTTACAATGTTTGTGCCTCAATCAATCATGTTTTCAATTAAAATCAAGTTTGTATTTCGTTCATACGTGATTGAAATGCACCTGAATTACCTGAGCGGTCCTAACAAGAGACGGCTAATGGACACATAATTGAAATGTGCATGCTCAATTTAGATCTTAACCCGATTGAATTGTAGGTTGCATAACAAACCTAACCAGACTCTGTTATCTGCATAGTTTTTAGATTTGTGCGATTAAATTGTTTCAAACCTAACACGCCCCTGTTACCTCGCACGAATACTAAGAAACCTTTAGTAAATAAGGATTAGTAAAATGCGTATTTACTAAGTAAAGGATTCCTAAAGGACCAATATGGTTTCCAAGCTCATGAAAGATCGAATTGCCCTGGAATGTTTTTTCGAATATTGATAAGCATGTTGATAATAATTTGAGTTTAATTAAAGTAATTGTCCTAGCTTATTTATGTTATAATTGTTGCTTATTGTGTTAATTCTGCTAAAATCTATTTCATTCATATAGTTGCATGTTAGGATAAATCACATTAGGGATCATTGCATCTAGATTAATTTTACATAGTTTTAATCAATACTTCCAAATCAAATTGTGTTTCTATTTACCAAGTTGTTAATAATATTTTTATAATTGAGTGATTTAGCACGACTACAATTCCTGTGGAGACGATAACTTGATACTTACTTATTACTTGATAACGACTGTGTACACTTGCACAAACCCGAGCGTTACAGTTGTATACAGACTTGCATACTTGGAATCAAACATTTTATGTGAGTTTTCTTCATTTTACTATTGATCAAACATTGTATATTGTTTTGATCAACTTAAAACACTCTTGCAGTCTGGTAGAACCACAAGGAGCATGGTGACAGTTTCATGTAAGGATGGTACTAGACAATCTTCTTTAACACCCAAGTCGCCAAAGAACAAGAGAAAGGCTCCTCTTGACTAAGGTGCTCATGGTCCGGTCCGGGCTGGGCTCAACTAAAAATTCAGGCCCATTTACTAAGCCCGGGCCTAGCCCGACCCAAGAAGTGGGCCTAAAATTTTACCTAAGCCCAACCTGGATAAAAATGCTAAAACCCGGGCCCGATACGGCCCGCCCATATTAATTTTTATATTATTTTTATATAATTTTTAAATATATATAATACATAAAAAATACTAAAAACATCAAAATAAATATTTCCCAACAAATTGAAAATAAATTTTAAAAAATATGTAGACTTAAATAACACTAAGATAAATATAACTTAACAAGTAAATGCCTCTAAAATAATAACAAAATTAACAAATGCCTTTAAAATAATAACAAAATTAACAATAAAATAAGTTTATACAATATCCAAACAATAACAATAAAATAGTAATAACATAATAATAAAATGGTAGCAAAATAGGGAGAAAACAATAAGAAAATAACATTCAAAAACAAAAAAAAGAGTAGATTTTTTGTCTTTTAGTGAATTCGGGTCAGGGCTAGGCTCGGGCAAAAATACCTTACCCGAGGCCCGGCCCATTTTTTAAACGTGCCTTATTTTTGTGTCCAAGCCCATTTTTCGGGCCTATATTTTTTCCCGAACCCTCCACATTTCAGGCGGGCCTTCAGGCTGGGCTGGGTGGCCCGACCCATTATTAGGTCTACTATTGACCATTTGGGAACATAAGAATCAGTTGTAGAAAACATGAGTAAATTATCGAAGAAATAGTTGCCAAGGGTGAATGTTATTTTGTCACATTTTGAGCCTACAACCTTCTGGTTTTGGAATAAACCAAGGGTGAATGTATTTTGTTGTATTAATAACCAAGATGTTGGTTTTTTTGTGATTGATGTAGCTAGGTATAGCTCACTTACAATAGTATGTTATATCTGTTACATCAAACTTGTTTTTGGCTAGTATAGCATGAATGGTGTATAGGCTAAATCATTACCTATGGAAAGCTTTTGTAAAGTACATTTGTTCTAATTGCAATGGGAAAATCATATGATTAAATGGGGGATATTTTTCAGTCTTATGTTTCTTTTCACTACATTATTTACTAAGCTAAATTAAATTACATAAACAACAACCAATTGGTCATTAGTTTCGAGAATAATGTACATCAAGGTTCCAAATTACATAAACAACATAACATGAAGGTATGTTGGAAAATTTTACATTCAAGCAACATTTCCAACTGTTAGTTGTATATGCCTTTTACCACTACTGCCAACAAAGAAACCTAAGGTGATAACTTTCATTTTTTCCCTCATGGTCATGATTGACTTCTCCTTATAAATAAAATCAAGCAAGAAAATAATATCTTATACATTGACTTCTCCTTTTTGATAACTTCCATTTTTTCATTCTGTAACACCCCTTACCTGAGACTGTCGCCGGAGTCGAGCATGAGGCGTTAATTGACTTAACTTACTAATTCGGGGCATAAAATTTACTTTTAAAATTAATTTATTTACATTCATTCAATATGTCCCTAAAAAGGGTCCTCGAGACCCTAAAACATGCAATTGAAACAGTTCGGGACCAAACTGGGAACATTAAAATTTTTTCGAATACTTAGACAAATCAAAACAATTTATTTCATTATTTCGTATAAAACTGCCCACCTGCGTCATAGTCACTAAATAAATCATAACTCAAGTCACAAAACTCAAAATTTAAATTCGTGAATTTCCATGAAACTAGACTCATATATCTTCTTACTAATTTTTTTTTTTCCAGAATTTTTGGTCTAGCCAATTAGTACAGTTTATTAGTTAAAATTTCCCCTGTTGCACTGTTCGACTACTCTAACCTCTCCTCACTACAAATCAATTTTCTTCCTGTACAGAATTCAAATAACCATGCCGTTTGTTTCTCTTGAAAGTAGATTCACTAAGGAATCTAAAAATATAAACTATAACTCTTAATTATTTTTTTACAATTTTTAGTGAATTTATAAAGTTAGGAAAGGAGATTCAAAAATCGTTCTGACCCAGTCTCACTAAAATTCAAATATCTCTTAATATACACTTCTTTTGCTTACTCTGTTTCTTTCATATGAAAATAGACTCAATAATTTTTAATTTTACATCTCATTCATCACCCAATTCCATTTCTACTATTCTTTGTAATTTTTCAAGATCACGTCATTGTTGCTGTTCAATACTATTTTAATGCTAATTTAACTTTTTCATGATTTCTTTGTATTAACTACCATTTAGGCATACATAACACCGAAACATGTTCTTCATTATCCATTTCAATAGCTAATCATTATCAAATATTTACATACTATTATTTAGCCATATCATAAGGACATACAAACAAAATGGCTAAGTCCCTATACATGCCATAAACTAGAACGTTTGTAAACGAAGATACCCATTTGGTAACTTGATAGTCAATAGTGTGAAGTGATCTTCGACAACCTCCAACCCGAGCTTGCTTTTAAGTACTCTGAAACATGGGAAAGTGAAAGATGTAAGTTTATAGAGCTTAGTAAGTTCACATGTAAAATAATAAGCATTAGCAATCAATTTAACTTACTACTATGCTGTCATAATTTGCTTAAATAATGTTTAGTTCTTACTTTCCCATCTTACTCATCGGTAACCTTACCAAAGGCTCAAAATACAAAAGGCACCTTACTTAATAGCTTGCTTACATACCTGCAACATCTCACTTAACATATGAGTACTCTTTCATAATATAGGCATATTGCCAATCATGTCCTAAAGTGTCACAAGCATAACTGAAAACTCATCACTTACTTAATACTTGATAATCTCAATTGCTTACAATCTCAATATTAAATAAGCCTTAAATGCATATCTATACTCTTTCTTCATGTTCTCACCTTATCGTTTCTTTAACTTACTCTTTGGATTACTTGGGAACCTTTTCCTTTTTGAACTTACCATTTCCATGTCTTGACATGGTCTTACGTGGTATCCTTGCCTTATGAACTCACCAATGCCATGCCTTGGCATGGTCTTACATGGGACCTTTAACTTATAGTGACTCATCAATGCCATGTCTTGACATGGTCTTACATGATTTCCTTGCCTTATAGAACTTATAAATGCCATTCCTTGGCATGGTCTTACATGATATCCTTATCTTAGCAAATGCCATGTTCCAAACATGGTCTTACATGGTATCCTTGTCTTACCAAATGCCATGTTCCAAACATGGTCTTACATGGTATCCTTATCTTAGTGCCAATGCTACATCTTGATGTGGTCTTACATGGAGTCCTTAATCAATGTCGATGCCATGTCTTGACATGGTCTTACACGGGATCCTTGCCTTACCAATGCCATGTCTTGACATGGTCTTACATGGTATCCTTAACCGTCAATTCCTCCTTAAATGCCATGTTATGAACATGGACTTTTCCGTCAATTCTTCCTTAATTGCCATGGTACAACCATGGAATTTGAGATATCAATGCCTTGTCAATTCATAGCTGAAACATACTTGCTCAAATTCTCAAGGTTAGTCGCATAACTCAATAATAACAATACTAATAACAATAATTGCATAATAATAAAATGCTACTCAACTTACATACTTACATTCTCAATCTCATCATATCATCAACTTAACTTATTATCATCAAAATATGCTAGTCAATACTTTCTTGTTATCATACAAAGCCATAATACAAAATATGGTCTTACACATAAATTATACAAGTTCTCTTTCCAATATCGAATTATTATCGAACATTAATCATTATATCTGAAACTCATTACTAAAGTATTTATAGCCAAAATATCAATTTATCATTCAAATATGCATAATTAAATGCTTATTAAACATATGAACTTACCTCGATACCAAAACGACCATTTTACCAACTTTCTTGATTTTCAGTTTTTCTCCCGTTCTAGGTCCAAATCTCATTTTCCGGGATTATTGAACTTGGAAAGCTTGGAAACCCTAACCATGGCTTCTCCCATGCTATATTTGGCCTCCATGAAGAAGATGGACCAATTTTGGCTTTATTTTCCCTTTTTAATTCTTTTAATTACTAAATGACCAAAATGCCCTTAAAGGCTTTTCTTTCAAATTTGTCCTATTCTTGCCCATTTTTGTCCAAACTTAAATATAATGGTCTAATTACTAAATAAGGACCTCCACTTTAAGAACCTATTTCAATTAAATCCCCTTTATTATCTAGAACACACATTTTGCTAAATTTACAATTTAGTCCTAATTATTAGATTAGACACTTATACATAAAATTTCTTCACGAAATTTTCACACAATTATTCAATCAATGAATAAACCTTAAAACTTAATCGAAATAAAATTTTTCTGACTTCAGATTCATGGTTTCGCAACCACTATTCTGTTTAGGCCCTATTTCGGGATGTTACACCTTCATGGCCATCATTTTTTCCTTAATGCTAGTTCTCCTTCAACACCACAAACTGGTCTACCTCCTTCAACCTTAGTGTCAATAGCACTACTGCCACCATTACGTCTACCATCAAATGCAACCAAATCAATAACCTTCTTTCTAAATGCTGAATTCTCATTTGAAAGATTTCATTCACTGTCACGTAGTTGATGTAGTAATTTAGTTACACGGTCACACATTTTCCCATCGTACCAATTGAAGAAATCACAAACACCACCCTACAAACAAACCCCATATGAGTCACAACAACAAAATTTAAATCATAAACCCTCAACCTAGGGAAATTTTTGAAATCATCCAAATTGAGCTAAAGTAGTAAATAAAATTATTCTTCACTTACCCAAAAATCTGAACAACGATAAAATCTCCTCCTCGAATTTAAATCACTCCATGAAGTGTCTCTTGGAGCTAACTTTTTGAAATGACATTTTATTGCTTCCCCATCGTACACATACTCCCTCCGCGATGAAGTAACAATATTTGCATACCTTAATTTTTTCCTCGAACCATTCAAACCATGCGATACCCATTCTCTAAGTTGGCTATTTGAACTATGTGATTTAGATGTAAGAATTTCCTGAATCCATGATTTCAGACGACAAGGAAGAAAAATAACAATTCCTTAGAGTTTATGGGATTTCACGATTTGGGAATAAGGGATTGGGGATTTTACGATTTGGGAATAAGAATTAACGATGTAGAAAATTTCGTTAATTCATGATTCAAATTGGAGATTGTTGAAGTTTTTAGGGATTTCACAATTTGGGAATTACAGTTTTTTGGGACGATTTGGGATTTCACGATTTGGGGTTATTTTTTCCAGATTATTTGTCTTTAATTTTATATTTAATTATTTTTTGACACGTCCTCTTCAACCTGGCACGCCACGTAGACAACTTTATTGATCGATGCTTGATTAACGGTCAACTAACGTTTCTCATTAAAATTGAGCTGAATTATGGAAAAATCATTATGTTGAGGGCCATAATAAAAAAAAGGTCAAGGGCACAAAACCAAAAACCCCTAAACATTGAGTTTTTTTTTGCAATTATGTCAAAATATTTCAAAACACCAAAATCCTTCATATGGAAACAAGAACTGTGGTACATTTTAAAAGTTTTCAAAGTAGTGAAAGCATTTCCAAATTTAATCAAATTATCAACATAAACTAGCACATTAATGTGTACAGATCCCTTAGTGTATGTAAAGAGAGAATAATTAGAATATGATTGAAGAAATCCATACCCATTCAGTGCAGTAACCAACTAAGCAAACTAACACCGATGAGCCTATTTTAACCCATACAAAGACTTGCGCAAACGACAGGCCAGTACAGGCTTATCAGGGGTAAAACTCGGAAGAAGCTTCATGTAAAACTCTTCATCAAGATCACCATGTAGAAAGACATTATGTACATCCATCTGATGTAACTCATAATTTTTTAAAGCTACAATAGCTAAGAAAGCACAAACAATTACCATTTTCGCCACAAGAGTGAAAGTTTCATGATAGTCAATACCATCTACTTGGTGGTTACCAAAAAAATGACAAAATGAGCTTTAAGTATCTCAATACTTTCATCAAAGTTATATTTAATATTGTACACCCATTTACTACTCAGAGCTTTCTTTTCGACAGGAAGTGTCACTATAGACCAAGTGCCATTATCCTCCAGAGCACAAATCTCCTTTTGTATAGTATTATGCCATCCTACTTCTTTCACGGGCTCTTTAAAAGATTGTGGCTCGATCCATGCAGTAATAGTTGGAAGAAAATTTTGGTGTTTCACAATAAATTTGTCACAATCAACATAATGCGCTATAGGAAATGGAGTACCTAAGGAAGGCTCTAAAGCAGGTGAGGTAGGAGATGGACTTTTCTTTATGGCAGTATGAGTGACAAAATCCCGAAGCTTCACTGAGGGAAATTTCTCTTTATGCCCTCATCCCAATTTAGGCACATCATTACCCAAATCCTCTTATACCACTATGTCAATGAAGGAAGAAGAATACACCACATGTGGTGAAGAATCTGTAGGTGGCGAACTTACAGGTTGCAAAGTGACAAGCGAAGGAACTGTCGTGGCCTACGACAGCTTTGACTCACCAAAATATGTATAAAAAATTATGTTAGCACTCTCATATGACATAAAAACATTATTGGGCTCAATGGTTGCAATATTCCCATCAAAATATGAAAAAATATCCTATAAAGATCTCACATCATGGGACACAAAAAACTTCTCTGAATCCATATCATATTAATACCAACCCTTTTGCCAAAAGGATACCCAACAAAAACTCACTTTCAAATTAGATTAGGAAACTTGTCATCCTTAGAACGTTGATTATAAGCAAAACATAAGCAACCAAACACACAAAGATTATCAGACAAAGGAGGTCTACCAAAAAAAATTTCATAGGGTGTTTTACCATGAAAAAGAGGTGAAGGAGTTCAATTGATAAGATGAGAAGCAACCAAAACACACTCCTCAAAAAAGATATAGGCAAATTTCTTTGGAAACGCAAAGTATGAGCCACATTTAAAATATGTTGATGTTTCCTCTCGACTCCCAACACAAGATGTTTGACAAATAATGTCATTTGTAAAAAAAAAAAAATCCTAGAGACAATTAAATTCCATCACATAACTTTATCTATTGAGAAAATTGACGATCAATCATAGCAATAAATGATATGAAAATCTTGAAAACCTTCTTCTTAGCCAATAGATATACCCAAAAAACACGAGAGAAATCATCAACCAATGTCAAAAAATAATGATATCCACAACATGAAGAAGTGTCATAAAAACCCCATAAATCACAATGAACTAACTCAAAAGTACGAGTGACTTTACGTTCACTAATTGGAAAGCTATTTCTAGTTTTCTTAGCATGATGAAAAATTTCACATGCTTTATTCAAATGATCTCTAGAGTTACTATCATAGGGAAGTAATTTCACTACTTTCTTAGAATGTGACCCAATTTTTTATGCCAAAGTTGTAAAGAGGATGAAACTTTATTCGAAACTGCTTTGATCGTCGATACTTGTCAGAAGTAGTAAAGTTCATACCGTCTCTCACCCACTCCACTCAGTTCCTTCAAATGAAGGTCCCGAATAACATGTATGTTAGTAGAAAGTGGATAAAACAATTCATATCATCATTCAACTGTGAAGCAAAAATTAAATTGCAGTTTAATTTAGGAACGTAAAGAACATGTCTTAAGTGATTTTTTTTCTATCAATTTAACCATTCCTTCTTGGGTAGCCACCACTGTTTGGCCATTAAGAAGTCCTACGGAACATGCTACAACTTCTCTAACATTTGTTAAACACATAAAATCACCCGTAATATGATTTGAGCACCTCATGTCGATAATCCAATTATTCTTAGACTTATCATTCAACCGATTGGTAGTAGATTGTGTATTACCAAACACTGCCAAAAAAGGCTGCCATTGCTCAGCGATAAAAGCAGGAAGTTGTGGTGGTGATGGTGGTGGAGGAGAAGTAGAATTGCTGCTAGCCATTGGGAAAAAAAAAACAATTTGTGTTAAATACCCGGCTAAGATGTCATGATAAGAATAGGGTAATCCCTTTCAATCTTATTGATAAACCTCTAGAGTATACATAATATTTATAGGAAATATATATAATATATTCCTAAATATATGCCTAAAAGATATACAATATATTTAGATATTCTTAATAGATAATATCCCATAATATTTCATAATAATATATTCCTAAAAGATATCTCATAATAATATCCTAACAAAATAACGTGGCAAAAGAAATTCTCAAAATCCTTGTCATCAAGTTGATAACCAACGTGATTTAATGGAAACGCACTAAAAAAACAAAAATGATAAAGTTAAGTGATTATGTTGTTACTTTTTAAAATCAAGTGACTTAATAAGGAAATTCACAATAATAATTAGGTGACCATTTATGTAGTTTACCCATTTATTAGAAATCTTTTAATATTTTAAGTAAAATTTTATTTATGAGTTATTTAATTTCTTATAGAAATTTTAATGTTTCAAGTAATGTTTCAAGTAATTTTCATGATTATAGCTATATAATCCAAGTAGTTGGTTGATTGACACAATGATCGGTTTGCTTCCGGTAGATATGGCTAAACCGGACTTTCCAGGACCTACTTTTCAACTTGTTCATCCTCCTAATCGCACTGTTACAACAGTCATTTGAAGACAGAACCCACAATAAACTATCACATTCCACCATTCCCTGTCTAAACCTAACTTCCCAACCTATTAATAGTTCATCTATTATCCCCACATCTCAACTTGAAAAACTGTGCAAAATCTGCATTTGAAACTCATTTTTACCGAAAAATGTTAGGTACAACCATTACGAGAATTGAGTTTGAAATTTGAACAGAATATTATTAAAAGAGATAATTACAAATCCCAAAGTACTTTACATAATCCATCTTAACCTTTGACATGGGGTATATTGCATGTGACATATCGGCTTACATGCATTGTCATCTTTTAATTTATGCCTTTTATTTCTTGCATGCAAGCATGACCCATTTTTTTGGTTTTCCTTTTAAGATATTTGAGGCTTTAATTTAAGCTTTGGACATATATTATGGTGTACTACCATTCTTTCCAAACTAGATGAGGATATTAGTGAATCGCTCACAAAACCAACTTAACCTTTCATTTAATTTTCTGCAAAACCCATTGAGGCACCGCAAATTTGTTCAAATGCAAGATCTCTTCAATTGAGAGCACGCAGAATGAGAATTTTAGTACATTGGGAATCCAAATTATCTCTTTAGAAGTTTAGGATTTAAATTTAAAGATTTCTGAAGAATTTAGCTACCCCAGAACCTTAGTGAAGGCTAATACATATATAGGTAAATATTCGGGGAGGGGTGAGAAGTAAATTATAAATATTTGAAGAAACCACAATGCAGTACTAACTTATAATCTTATAAATTTTTAGAGGGAATACCAATTTTTGGCTTGAGATATGGGCTTGCTAGCGAGAAGATGTAATCCTCGACTAATATCTTTATTTTCTTGAGAAAGAATGACTTAGATATTGCTCTGACCTTTAAAGTACACCATCCTTTATGTCAAGATTTTTTTAAAATGGAGTTCAATCATGCATGCAAAAACATTCGATTACCATTATTCATGTTCCTCCAAGGACAAATGCTTAAAACCATAAATTATTCCAGATCAAGTGATGTTTGTTTCTCAAGTAAACGAGAAGGAATGTTTTCATAAAAAAAATATTTGATAATCTTTCGTAATTTTGTAAAATGAGTTATATGATTTTTAAAATTACAATTGAAAAATTTATATAAATAGATAGAAATATAGGCTTATAATAGAAGTTGTACAAAAAATAATTCTTTGTGGCATAATATGTTTATTTGTGGCTAATCAACCGTATAATTATTCGTTCAACAATCTACGGTATCACAGTTAATCAACCATATAAATATATATGTGTGTGGATTTGTTGAAGTTGGCCTGCATGCAGCACATGCAGCAACCAAGAAGCAGAACAAGCTGTTCGAGCCATGAAAATGCAGTTGAAGATCAAGCTGCTGTAATATCTCTGGATGAAGTACATATAACATGTAAACATGCTGCAGCACGCATGCTTGCTGTAATATTTCTGGATGAAGTGCATTGAGCTGTTGATGCAGCTGTTCAATTTCAATTTCATTTTGATAATATTAGTAATGTTTTGTAACTTAGTCAGATTTGAACTAAGAGGTAACATATTTAATACAATTAGGTAGTGTTTGAGCTTTTAAATCAGATTTTTTAAAGTGTGCAAGTTTAGTTTAACAAGTTTCAATGTAATTAGTGGTAGTAGGTAGTTGTTTAGGTGAAATTTGTTTATGTTGGCCAGCTGTATTTCTGATATATGTATTGGCATCATGCTATCAAAAAGATTGATGATGAATGAAAAAAAATATCAATTCATTCCAAAAAGAAAACTCTCTCTTTTCGTTGCTTTCATTTTGCTCTCCAAGCCAGATTCTATTTATTTTCTTTAGCAAACATACAACATTGTTGCTAAAACTTCTGTTAACCTCCATTCATCTTTGTCAAAAAACCTACCAATTGGTATCTAGAGCTCAATTCTTAGTGGACCTATTATTTTCATTCCTTAAAACCATGTCTTCCTCAGGTTTTTTACCAGCTGCACCACCATCTTCAATGGAGAGGGCTACCATATTTGGGTAGTGAAAATGAAGACCTACCTGCAGGCGTTCAATTTGTAGGAGGTTGTCAACTTAAATGTTGAACCACTATCTCTTAGAGCCAATCCAATAGTGGCTCAAATCAGACAACATGCAGATGAAAGAACCAAACAAGAATCATGGCTTGTGAGTCACCAAAACAGGCCTGGGATAAGCTGAAGGAGGAGTTCCAAGTGACTGAAAGAATTAGGCAACAACAACTACTGAATTTGAGAAGGGATTTTGAAAACTTAAAGATGAAGGAGGAAGAAAGTGTAAAGTAATGCTCAGACAGAATTATGGCTGTAGTGAACAACACTACTTGGAGAATAGTTCAGTGAAGTAAGAATTATGGAGAAGGTGATCTCAACCTTATCTGAAAGGTATGAGGAAAATATATTATCCCTTGAAGACTCGAGAGACCTGAACAACATCTTATTAATAGAGCTGATCAATGCTCTTTATGCTTAATAGCAAAGGAGAGCCAGAAGACTAGAGGAGCATCAAGAAGGTGCCTTTCAAGCCAAAAGTAGACCAGACTCGAGCTCGTCTGCCTACAAGGGGAAGAAAACCTGGTCAGACAAGCCTAGACCAGATGGTACAAGAAGATATCCACCCTACCCACACTGCAAAAGGCTAAGTCATCCAGGTGAAGTATGTTGGTTCAGGCCTGATGTGCAGTACAAATTCTGCAAAAAGATGGGCCATTCTACGCAAGTCTACAAAAACAAAGGCAAGCAGAGACAAAAACAATTTCAATAGCCAAGAGCTGAAGCTCAAATAGCAGAAGAGGGCAGTAAACAAGAAGAGCAAGTCTTTGCAGTTTCTTGCTCAGTTGCTAAAGAAAAGGCCACAAATGGATGGCTAATAGATAGTAGTTGTACAAACCACATATGATGCTGCCATCTTCAAGTCAATTGATAAAAGCTTCAAAACAAGGGTGAAGATTGGAAATGGACACTTCATCAAAGCTGAAGGCAAAGGAGATGTGCTGATTGACACTCCTACAAGTACTAAACTTATTTCAAATGTCCTGCTGGTGCCTAAAATTGATGGACCCCTGCTCAGTATAGCTCAGTTGCAAGAAAAGGGCTATTTTGTCGTGTTCAAAGGTAAGGAGTGCTTAATCAGTGATCCAAATAGATCCAAGCTCATGTTAGTAACCATGGCTGACAAAAGCTTTGTTGTGGACTAGAACAAAGGCTTAGACAGTGCCTACACAGTTGCTTCAGATGAATCTAAGCTATGGCATAAAAGACTTGGTCATGCCAACTACAAGTCACTGTCTTAGTTGACCAAAGGAGATTTAGTTGAAAAATTCTCCAAATCAGTTGAGAAAGAAGAAGTTTGTGAAGTTTACCAACTAGGAAAGCAAGATAGACTTCTATTTCCTTCATACAAAGCCTGGATAGCCTCTAAAAGATTGCAGCTAGTCCACACTGATGTGTGTGGTCCCATGAAGACACTGTCTTTGAATGGTAGTAGATATTTCATCTTATTCATTGATGATTACTCAAGCCAGTGCTGGGTTTACTTCATCCAGTATAAGTATGAAGTAGCCTCAGTGTTTTGGAAGTTCAAGGCTGCAACAGAAACATAATCAGGATGTAAGCTCAAGACTTTGAGGTCTGATAATAGAGCTGAGTACACCTCAGCTCAGTTTCAATCCTTTTGTGATGAAGTAGTCATCAAGCACCAGCTCACCAACATCTACACACCTCAACAGAATGGTGTTAGTGAAAGGAAGAGCATAAGCCTAATGAATATGGCCAAATGTCTATTGTTTGAGAGGAATTTGCCTAAAACCTTATGGGCTGAGGCAGTTAACACAGCTGTTTACCTCCAAAATAGGCTCCCAACCAAGGCTTTAATTTAGAAAACTCTTTTGGAGGCTTGGTTTGGGTTCAAACCATCATTGGCTCACTTAAGGATCTTTGGCTGCATCTGTTATGCTCATGTTCCTATTGTCAAAAGCGACAGGTTGGCTAAGAAAGCTCAACCTGGTATCTTGGTGGGCTATAGCAGTGTCAAGAAGGGCTATAGGATCTTGGATCCTTCATCCAACAAGGTTCTTGTGAGCAGGGATGTATTCGATGAGAAATTAGCCTGGAATTGGGACAAGAATGAACCAGAGGATGCTGTTGAAGATTTTATAACAGATTAGACTAGAGCTGATCAAAATGGTCCTTAAATTGACATTGATGATGGACCAGTCAGAGGTATAAGACCATTGGCTGAGATTTATGAGAGAGTTTAAGTGGCTGTAGTTGAACCAAGAAGCTTTGAAGAAGCTGAAGCTCAACAAGGATGGAAGCAAGCCATTCTGGATGAGATGAGCATGATTCACAAGAAGAAAAATGGAAGTTTGCAGCATGCAAGCTAATGAGGAGTGTTGAAGTTGGCCTACATGCAGCACATGCAGCATGTGAAGCAACCAAGAAGTAAAATAAGCTGTTCGAGCCATGAAAATACAATTGAAGATCAAGCTGTTGTAATATCTATAGATGAAGTACATACAACATGTAAACATGCTACAACATGTATGCTTGCTGTAATATTTTCGGATGAAGTGGATTGAGCTGCTGAAGTTGATGCAGCTATTCAATTTCGATTTCATTTTGATAATATAAGTAATGTTTTGTAACTTAGTTAGATTTGAACTAAGTAGGTAACATATTTAATACAATTAGGCAGTGTTTGAGTTGTTAAATCAGATTTATTAAAGTGTGCAAGTTTAGTTTAACAAGTTTCAATGTAATTAGTGGTAGTAGGTAGTTGTTTAGGTGAAATTTGTTTATGTTGTCCAACTGTATTTCTGATATATGTATTGGCATCATGCCATCAAAAAGATTGATGATGAATGAAAAAATTATCAATTCATTCCAGAAAGAGAACTCTCTCTTTTCTTTGTTTTCATTTTACTCTCCAAGCCAGATTCTGTTTATTTTCTCCAGTAAACATACAACATTGTTACTAAAACTTCTGTTAACCTCCATTCATCTTTGTTAAAAAACCCAACAGGATTAGCTAATCAATCACAGTAAATTAGGGTCTATCTCTTCAGGTGCACAGGCACAAATATAGTATAGCAAACATCACCTTAACACAATTAATCTCACATGGTCAAGTAAAGGTTCCTTTTTCATCAAGTTTATACAAGTCCTTTTAGTTCTTCATGATGTGTAGCATTACTATTACACACACAGAGGGTAAGGGGCAAGGTGTTCCTTGCAACCCGAGTCCCTTGCCACTAAGACAGTTTCAGAGAATCCTTCAGATTGAATGCTTCAAAAGCCAATAGCCACTCAAAAAGAGGGCAGACAAATCTTACTTTCAAAAAAGCATGTAAAGCTTTGTAGTGATATAGAGCAGCTTAAAAGTCTCAATATAATAAAGCTAACCCCCAAGTATGGACATATTAGATAATTATTCTTCTAAGGGGTTGCAAGTGCACTGCTGAAGTAGGATGATAACTCCACTTCCTCACCATTGTACATTTTCACGAAAGGAAGTTCCTGCATTCAGATCGAAGATCATAATCATCATCCATTTACTTGAGAACATTGGGGTCTGGCCACAAATCAATGCTGATATATTTACATACCAGTAGTTCGTGCCCAGAATTTCTTTTCTTTGGGTCTTTCTGGAGGCTGTAATTGATCAAAGAAACCATAACTGAGCTAAATGAACTCATAACGATTCTATAAAGTCAAACTGAAGAAAATGCCTAGTGGCTATTGCAGAAGTGACCTCTAGTGTATCAAAAGGATTTAATGTAAAATATAAGTGATGAACTATTTCTTTGATTTGAAGAAAACCTTTTGATTTTAGAATAAAACTCAATAACTTGGATGTGGTCCAAATATCTTCTAAAAAAACTATAAAATGCAGAAATATATGAGCAAAACTCTGGAGAAAAGTGATCTGAAGATGCAAAAGGTGCTGCTTCTTCAACAATACATTTCATAAGCTCATAAAAGTTAGTCCATTCCTCTTCTTGCTCAGGAGGTAATATGAGAATTTACTAGTGTAAAAATAAAATGTCGATAATGGCAAGGAAAGAGAGAAAAATAGAACACACAGATTTTATGCGAAACCCTTTTGGAAAAAACTACTGGCAGGAAAAGAAAATTCACTATATCAAATTCTAATCAACATCTAATAGTAGAAGTAATGTAGTAAGTTGAAACATATTATTTAAATTAATATCAAACAGAGGAAGTAAACTTCTAAACGGATTCTTCTTCTGCAACCTGTACTGGCCTCCAGCCTTTGGCCTTCGCTCTTGTGGATCCCCTATCTTGTCAATGGTATTTTATTTTAATAAGAATTTGGATAACAAATCTAACAACTAGTTGGACATTGAAGCAACACTAGCCCCAAGCTCCAGATGTCAGCGTCAGTATCATAACCGCCTCCAACAATTCTCTCTGGCTACAAGAGAAATAAATAGAAGAAATTGAAAGGCTAATGGGCTTTGAACAAATAAGTATACGAAACCAGAAAAAGACTTTTGATACAACGTGAATAACTAAATTACTTACAGACATATAGCTGTATGTGCCAACAGAAGTGTTTGCTAGTCCTGAGGAGCTTAACAGGCTTGCGTTCTCCCCGAAGTCAGTGATCTTGACTTCCCCTCCATGGTTTATTAACAACTTTGAAGGCTTTATGTCTCAGTGGATAACTTTGGCTTTATGATGAAGAGAAATCAAACCCTTGAGCACCTGTATTAAAGAGAACAACTTCAAAATGCATTCTACCACATACTATAACTAATTCAAAGTTTAAATGTACCAACCTATTTACAGATAGAAACAAGATAGGGTTCTGGAATTGATTTAACCTCTTTTAGAAGCTCTGCAAGGGATCCACCATCCATATACTCAAACATGATTGAAATGGCACCATTGTTATACAAATACTGATAATAATCAACATGTGGACATTGAGAGGATTGAATTAATCTCAATTTCTCTTCAATTTTCCTGTGAACAGACACCTCAATGTCCATTTTGATTATCTACCATAAGCATGCTGTGTTAGAACTCAAAACATACATGATGCTAATAAAATTAAAGATATTTAGCTTAATTACCACAGAGGTGAAGATATTGTTGAAAGAACAATAGTTATTCCTTAAACCTTTTTCTTAGATAACTGAAACTAAAAATAAACAATGGAAACAAAAGAAAACTGGTATTGCAACTAGGGCATAATACCTTTAATGCGAAACAATGGCCAGTCTGTTTGTGTTGGACCAATTGGATGATTGTACCATAACCCTTGCCAATAAGTTTCATCACATTCATGCCTTCTAAATTTAATTGATTGCTAATAAGTTCGGTAAAATCTTGATCTAAAAGGGAATGTCCCGAGTTGAAGTATCTTCGGGTTCTGTATGAAAAATTCATCAACAAGATCAAACTTTGAGAAATTGACAATGAGAAAAGAAAATAGAATATTTATGAGTGGATATTATAACAACTATCATTACAAAATTTTGCAAATAGAATCATCATCAGATGAACAATGCGCTTATGAAATTGTTCTTCTGCAATGAATTTTATCACCAAGAAAAGTAGGCACATAATTTACTAATAGCCTCTTTAATTTATAGAATAACTAACCATTTCAATCTTTCCTTAACTGTGTGAGATTATTGTAGTAGTAACACATCTTTTTCCCACATTTATTAGAAAAAGAAATAGAATAACTTAAATTCATCTATAAGGAAAGGATAATACTTACCTGAAGCAGGACTTTCGGACCTACAAATATTTCTGTGAGAGCTTGAATGGGGCAGAGGCAAATTTTAGGTGACAAGCCTCCTTTACATCTTCATTGTCCCAAATCAAAACATCCTACCGCTCTTTATCTCCTACAATCTTTTGTAAGAAATTTGCACTTTCCAAGTTAAATGGAAATTTCCTCAACCATGGGCACTTAGATGCTTTAATTTCCAATAGAGAAGGAAAACAACTTGATGATCCACAGCTGCATTCTGAATTTTGTAGACGAGTCAAAGAAATAATTTTCAAGCCAGGGAATGCCATTTCTATTGGAAATTGTAGATTGCAAGTTCATAATTATTCATGAGCACTTATTAGATGATTTATTCAAAAGATACATTTGATTCCATGAGACACGTTTTTCTAAGAAGTATGTTCAGTAAAAATCAAACGTAAAGGACTGTGACTCTTCAAAATAATATCTATTGAGTGTACATAAATAAAAAGGGTTTATGGTGCTCACAAATCACAATTAAAATCAATCCTATTTTTCAAAAATTAAGGTAAGAGTTAGAGAATTCCTCATTTGCTAATCAAATGAAATTCAAAAGCTTCATTGTATCCGGTAGAACCTTTGTCTCTGGTAGGACCTTTGTCTTAACCCTCTAGCAACTTTGTGTGGGGCTAAATAGTTCTCTTTGGAAGCGTCACCCACGTCTCAAAGTCTACTGCTTATTTCAATATCGTCTCCGGATCTATCTTTCCCATTTTATATATCCAACAATCAAAGAGAACTGTTTTGGAGATGGCAACAGAGGCTTTCAAAGTGACTAAGAGTTTGTGAAACTTGATCGATTTGATAGTTCAAACATCAATCGTTGGAAGGAAAAGATGTTCCTTTTTACTATTTTAAATGTGGTGTACATTCTGGATCCAAACTTACAACCCATGGATGATCTCGCCCCAATGCAAACCCTGAAGAAATTACGAAAGTGGCCGAACTCAAGAAGAAGCGTGAATAAGGTAATTTCACATGTCGAGGACACATTCTCAACACCTTGTTTGACCGATTGTATGATCTCTACATGTCGATGCAATCCTCGGTGGAAATATGAAAAGCTCTTGAAGAGAAATATAATACCGAATGACAAGGTACTAATAAATTTTTAATGATGAAGTATTTTGAATTCAAAATGCTCGACAGTATCCCGATCGTGGATCAAGCCCATGAATTACTAGTCCTTGAAAGTAGGCTTCATGACTTGAAGGTTGTTATTCCAGAATTGTTACAAGTCAGGGCTATCATCTCAAAGTTGACCTCGTCTTGGAACAATTATCGAAAGAAATGCATATGGTAGAGAACTTCACTGTAGAGAAAATACTTAAGCATTTGCGTATTAAAGAGGAAACTTGAAAACATGATGCAGTGTATCTTCCCCAAAGTTCTAAAGTGAACCATGTGAGTGTGTCTAAAAACTCTCGAAATGGTAAGTGAAAGGCCATATCTGAGACCAAGGATGTGCAAGGTAGAAGAAAAAAATCTCGCAATTGTTATAATTGCTATAAGAAATGACATTATATTAAGGATTGCAGACTTCTCAAAACGAAGGAAGATGCCACAACTTCCAAAACCAATATGGTGGGGGACATGGGCTTAGTGGCTATGGTTATGGAAGGGGTCGAGAGTTTGAAGATTGGTATGATTATTGAACTCAACATAGCAATGACCGATAAGTCATATAATTGCTGGCCTGACTCTGAAGCTACTGTCCATGTGTGTAATGACCTTAAGAGTTATGAACTAGTGACAAATTGTGAAGTGCTTATGGGAACTATCAATCGGTTAAAGTGCCCGGGCAAGGGACAATGGAACTCAACTTCACATATAGGAAGAAATTGACTTTGACCAATGTGTTGCATATTCCCCATGTGAAAGAATTTAGTGTCAGTGTGTATTTTGTGTAATAAGGGGTTCAAGATTATCTTGGAATCGAATAAGTTTGTCTTGCTTAAGGGTGATATATATGTAGGGAAGGGATATTGTAACGAGAGTATGGTCAAGTTGAGCATTGATATGAATAAAGTTAATTCTTTTACTTATATTGTTGAATCTTATCCTTTGTGGCATGCGCGTTTAGCATATTTAGTTTTAAAAATTTACAATATATAGAAAAGAATGGTTATATAAGTCTAAGTAATGATGAGTTTGTGAATAAATGTGAAATTTGTATTCAATTAAAAATTACCAAGAAGACGTTTCCTAATAAGTGTGAAAGGAATCCGTAAGTGTTGGATTTAATTCATTCATATGTTTGTGAATTAAATGGAACTCTAACAAGAGATGGAAAATGATATTTTATCACTTTTATAGATGACTTCTATAGATTTACTTATGTGTATCTCATGAGAAGTAAAGCTAGACGTTTGATATGTTTAAACGTTTTAAAAATGAGGTTGAGAATTTGTTTACTAAGAAAATCAAAGTGCTTTGTAGTGATAGAGGTGGTGAATATTTTTCAAATGAATTTAATGTATTTTGTGAAGAACAAGGTACAAGGTGTGGTACATGAGTGTTTTGCACCTTATACTCTGCAACAAAATGGTTTGGCGGAAAGAAAGAACCGTACTTTAGTAGATATTGTAACAATCTGATTTTCAGTGGTGACGGAACAGTGGTTCGGGACAACAAATTTTTGTCGTGTTAACTCATAAATATTATTTTTAGAATATTTATGTAGTCATTAGAGTCATATTAAAATTTGGTTAAGAAATTTTAACGTTTAGATAGTTAATTAAGGAAAAAAGGACTAAACTGAAAAAGGTGCAAAATTTAGTAAGTCTTGAATTCCATTGATTTGATAGCTTAATTAGGAAATGAAAAGGGACTTAAATAATAATTAGTCCATTAGGATATTGATGGAAAATAACAGGCTTTTAAATTGTGGATTTGTAAGGTTATAATTAAGGGTGATTATGTAATTTAGTAAATTAATTAAATTTAAATAAAACAAAAGCAAAATTTTATCATCTTTTTCATGCTTCTACCAAAAATCCTAAAGGAATTCACCATTTTTGGAGCTTGAAATTCGGCAAAGCATAAATCCTTGCATGTGAGTGATTTCTTTACCCGTTTCTTGTAATTTTTATGTTTTTGAGATCGTTGCAACTAGGTCTAGCTAGCCCATACCTTCGTTTTTGAATCTGTTAAAAATCGTAGATGTTTCCATTGATGAATTTTGGATTTTTTTGATGAATACCTTGTATTTGAAGCTTTGATTGTGTTGTTTGATGATTTTGTAAAATGATTTTTGTTAGATTTTGATTTTAGGATTAAATTGTGAAAAAGTAAAAATTTTATGGTTTGATAGTGAATTTAATGTTTATTTGGGACTGTATAGGGGCCTAGTATATTCAACTATAATTTTTACTTAGAAAAAAATTTAATTTGATGATTTTCAGGTTAAGGGACTAAATTATAACAATTGTAAAAGTTTAGGGTAATTGTGTAAATTTGAAAAATAAAAGGGTATTAATTTTAAAAGGGATTGAAATGTGAAATGTAAGTTGATAATTGAGAAATTTTACATTTTAGATCAGGATCCCGTAGATACTCGTGGAAAAGGAAAAACTATGGAATAGTCCCTGAACTCCTACAACTACTACAATTCAGTCCAAGTAAGTTTGCACGGTTTAAAATTTAATATCTATATGAATTTTTGAATAGTATAACATGGTACAATAGATATATTCAATTGTTGATAATGAATGGTTATTTGAGGAATGTTATTGAATTTGATGTTTGGATTGGATTGAACTAGGGATAAAGTACAGTCGAGATATTGTGTTATGGGGGATTGGAGTGGAGGTAGTTATGGAGTGATGTATATATATGTTTCCCGAGTAAACAGTGATTCAACATTTGTTGCTAACTCTTGTGTTATACTCTCTGTTTGGTGTGTTTCGGTTGGACTAGCTTTTATGAGCATTGGTGTGTTTCGGAGGGACTAGATCTTATGAGCACTATTGTGTTTTAGAGGGATTAGCTCTTATGAGCATCTGATGTGTTTTGGTTGGATTGACGATGTATTCTTATCCGTAAGTCGTTCTTTGAAGTGAAAATATCGGTAAGGTAATTTGTTTAATGATTTTTATGGATTTTTTATATATATTTGAGTATTGAATTGAACGTTGTGATTTAGGGAACCTTCATGGTTGAATTTTTATTGTTTGAATTGTTGTACTTACTTCAGTAAGATTTATCGTTTTAATACGTCGAACTTACTAAGCTTCATTGAGCTTATTTGTGTTATTTTATGTTCTTGTAGATACTTGGAAGGTTGGACGATCGACTAGCACTCAAGTCACACTATCCAGCATAATTCAGTAGTTTTTGGAACGTTTATTTTAGATTATATGGCATGTATTAGGCTTGAATGTTGATATTAATGCTTTCGATATGTAAATAGTTAAGTATGATCTTGAATGTATAAGTTGTTTTGGTTGACCCTTTTTGGTACTTTTGGTGCCTTATGAATGTGTATTATTGTGGCTATGTTATGATGCTTATTTGAATGGCCATAATGGTATGCGATGAATTGGTTTCAATATGGCCAAGATATGGCATGTTTTAAGATGGTATTGACTTAGATGTGTATGATTGAAATGTGGTAAATTATACATGTTTAGGTATGTTTGAATGTTTGCATTTGAGGTGCCCTGTATAGCATATTGGTTGAATGATCTTAGACTATTGAATTGGTCATTTCATTTAGTTTTTGGTCATGTTTTGATACCTTGATTATATGTACTAAAGGTCTTTAGGTGGTTTCATAATTTGGTGTTGAGAATGGCTTGATTTTAGGCAAATTCATGTCCACATGGCCTGAGACACGGACGCGTGACTCAGCTATGTGTGACACATGGCCTGACGACACGACCATGTGTCCCCTGTAGGTTCTATTGCGTGCAAGTCAAGCTATTACATGGTCTGGCACGCAGGCATGTGGAGCTATTTCGAGAGTTACACGGCCTGGCACACGGGCGTGTGACTTGGCTGTAGTTGTAACAGTCCAATTTTTTAGTGGTGTCAGAAAAAGTGGTTTCGAGGCCACCAAATTCAGCGAGTAAGTTCGTAAATATTATTATCTAATATTTACGAATTAAATATGTTTTTTTTAAAAAAAGGGCTCTTTGAATTGGTAATTTGTGTTTTATAATGATTTATTCGGTCAAGTGGTTTTAGAAAGTGAGGTATCGAGACCTTATTTCAATAAACTGAGCCGTAAATATTTTTATAAATATTTACAGAGTGTCATTAAGGTAGTATTAAAGTTTCGTTGAAAAATTTTAACGTTTCGATAGCTAATTAATTAAAAAGAACTAAATTGAAAAAGGTTCAAAACTTGCTAATTATAAGAATTAAGTGATTAAATGGTTTAATTAATAAATAGGGAAGGACTTAAGAAATAAATAAACCTAAATTAAATGGATGAGACGACATAAGAGAAAAAATAATAAAAATAAAGCCATTTAATGGCAAAATTGTAATTTTGGTTAAATTAAAAATAAAACAAATTGAATTTAGATAGTTTTCTAGACAATTCCTCTTCAAATTCGGCCAAAACAGCCATAGGAGAAAGAGTTTAAGCTGGTTCTTTATATTTTGGCTTCATGTGAGTTCAATTCTTACCCGTTTCTTGTAATTTTTATATTTTTGAGATTATTACAATTAGGTCCAACTAAACCCTACCTTAGTTTTTGATTTTATTAAAAATTCTGGAAGTTCTATTGATGAATATTGGATGTTTTTGATGGATAACATGGATTTAGAGCCTTGATTTTGTTGTATGATGATTTTATAAAGTGATTTTTGTTAAATATTGATTTTAGGATTAAATTGTGAAAATGTTAAAATATTGGGGTTTGATAGTGTAGGGGTTGTATGAAGGCCTAGAATATATGGATAGATTATTGATTGAGAAAATTAGTTAATTTGATAGATTAACAAATTAAGAGATTAAATTGCAAAAATTGTAAAAGTTTAGGGTAATTGTGTAAATTAAAAAAAATAAAAGGGTATTGATTGTAAAATGAATTGGAAATGGAATATATGCTAATAATTGAATAATTTTATATTTTAGATTAAGATCCCGTTTATACTTGTGAAAAAGGAAAAATAGCGGAATAGTCCCTAAACTTCTGCAATTATTACAATCCAGGTAAGTTCGTACGATTAAAATTTAACATTTTGTATAAATTGATGAATGATATTATTTATTTATTTTATTGTTGGAATTGAATTATTGTTGGAATTATAATATTGAATTGGATTTCGGTTTGAATGGAATGCGGGATTTAAGTACATTCGTATTTTGGTGTATGATGGTATTGGAAGGAGACAACAACATTTTTCCCAAGTAAACTGGGGTTCAGCATTTGTTGCAAACTCTCATGTTTTGCTTTTTGTTCAGCTCTTTATGAGCTTCTGTTCAACTCTTATGAGTTTCTGTTTAGCTCTTACAAGCTTCTGTTAAGCTTTTATGAGCTTTTGTTCAGCTCTTACGGGCTTCTGTTGGTGTATTCATGAAGACTAGCTCTTATGAGCATCTGTTAACAATGTACTCTTATCCATAAGTCGTTCTTCAAATGGAAAATTCCGGTAAGGTGATTTATCTAATGAATTTGAAAGACATGTTATTCATTTTTATATTGATTTGAAAATAGATGTATTTATTAATAGAAGTTATGAATGACAGGAAATCGTTAGTGAATGACAGGGAATTGACATGAATGATTTTATTTATTTGACTTGTTATAGTAGGTTCGGTAAGATTTATGTTTAACCCTTCGAACTTACTAAGCTCCATTAAGCTTATATGTGTTGTTTAATGTCTTTGTGGATTTTCAGAAGGTTGGAGGATCGGATCAGCATTCAAGTCACACTATCCAGGTTATCTCGGTTGTTTTTGAAATATTAAATATGGTTATATGGCATGTATAGGCTTTGTTCGATTTTGATCAAAATTTAGCTTATGTAAATATTATGAATAATATTTTGTTTACATAACCAACATACATATTGATATGAAATTAAGGTATGAGTGTGATGTTAGTATAAGTGATATATATGTATATAATTGAGTTAAAGTGAACTTTGGTAACTTGGTTAGATAGTTAATTAGGTAAGTTTGGATACTTGGTTGACATGTTTTAAGTTGTCATATAAGGTGCCTAAGGGCATATTGGTTGTAGGTGGTGATAATACATGTTTAAGACATAATTTTAACTTGTGTTGAAGGCCTTGTTATGGCTTGTTGATGTGCAATTTGTTGAGGCTAGGTTGGTATCAATTTGGGTGAGAAATGTGGCAAAGAAAATGACCTATTTTCGTCCATACGGGTAGAGACACGGGCGTGTGTCCCAGCCGTGTGTCAAGTGACACGGCCATGTCTCCCTTGCATCTTTTAAAAATGCAAGTCGCCTAGCACACGGGCGTGTGACTTGGCTGTGTGACCCAAGTTAGAGAGTTACACAAGCTAGGACACGGCTGTGTGTCTCTATTTCGAATGCCTATATGGCTTGAGACACGAGCGTGTCTCTTAACCGTGTGAGTCAAACGGCCTGGCTACATGGCCGTGTGACCTTTGCAGTGTTGAAATTTTTGAATAATTCTGAAAAATTCTCCAAGTTTTTGATTTAGTCCCGAATTATTTCTAATATGTATTTTGGTTCTGAGGGCTTGTATAAGGGACAATATGTTTAATTTCAATTGGTTTCCGACATGAATGTTATATTATATGAAATATCTATTTATTGATCTGTAAACTTTGGTAATGCTCTGTAACCCTGTTCTGGCGACGGATACGGGTTAGGGGTGTTACAGTGTTACTTGGCCGTGTGACACTATTCAGAGAGTTACACGGGTGAGGACACAGGCTAGGACATGACCGTGTGTTCCTACTTCGAATTACACGACCTGAGACACGGGTGTATGTCTCAGCTATGTATGGCACATGGCCTGGCCACATGGCCGTGTGACCCCTGCAATCAAAATTTTCTAACTTTTTCTTGAACTTTCCAAATGTTTCCAATTTGGTCCCGAATTGTTTCTAAGGTGTTTCTAGGGCCTTGAAGGCTCGATTAAGGGATGATATGTATGTGAATGAATGTATTTTAATATGGTTGCAATGATGTATGAAATGTACATATAATGTTTTGATTGTTAGGTAACGCTTCGTAACCCTAGTCTGGTGACAGATACGGGTTAGGGGTGTTACAGATATGGTTAACTCGATATTGTTAAATGCTAAACTTCCATATAACCTATGGGAGTGAAGTATTATTGACTGCGTGTTATATTCTTAATAGAATACCATCAAAAAAATTCGAAGTATCTCCATATGAGTTATGAAAGGGTCAGATGCCAAACTTAGATTATTTCAAAGTGTTGGGGTGTTTGACTTACTATAGAGTTCTCTACCAAAGGAGAACAAAGTTAGGTCCAAGATCTGTCAAGGGTGCATTCGTTGGATATGCCCAACACTCTAAGGCTTATTGTGTTCTTGACTGAGTTTCAGTTATGATAATTGAAACAAGAGATGTTGTATTCATTGAAAATGAGATTTTCAATGATTCAATAGATTCAAAAAAAGAATATCAACCAATGATCTTAAGTGATCAAACCAAAGGAAGTCTTTGTGACAAAAAGGATATGTAGCCGAGGAAAAGTCAAATAGTGAGAAAAATAAAGGACTTCAGTCTTGATTTCATTTCCTCACAATCTCTAGCATTTCTTGTTGAGGGAAATAAAGAATCTGTAATTAGGAAGATCCCCATAATGTTTAATGTGGATGGTGATCCATAATCCTATGGTGAAGTTATGACTTCTAGGGATGCATGATTTTGGAAAGAGGCAACCAGTGATGAAATAAATTCAATATTATCCAACAATACTTGGATTCTAGTTGATCTTCCTTAAGTATTGAAGCCTATCAGGTGTAAATGGGTGTTTAAAAGGAAGAATACTCCAATAGAGGGTTCTCCAACCTTTAAGGCTAGGTTGGTGGCTAAAAGATTTAGGTAAAAGGAAGGCCTAGATTATTTTGACACTTATGCACCAGTGGCCAGGATGACCTCCATTCGAATTCTTATAGCACTTGCATCTATCCTTAAGTTATATGTACATCAAATGGATGCTAAGATGACATTTTTGAATGGTTATCTAGAAGAGGAAGTCTACATGGAGCAACCAGAAGGCTTTGTGCTTCTTGGGAATGAGCATAAGGTGTGTAAGTTGATCAATTCATTATATGGTTTAAAACAAGCACCTAAATAGTGGCATGAGAAAATTGACTAGGTTGTCTTGTCATATGGTTTTTTACATAACGGTGCGGATGGATGTATTTACACTAAATTCACAGATAGGTATGGTGCAATTATTTGTCTTTGTGTAGACGATTTGTTAATTTTTGGCACGAACATGAAAGGTGTTCATGAGTCCAAAGAGTATCTACCCTTGAATTTTAAGATGAAGGATCTCAACGAGATAGATACAACTCTAGGTATAAAGGTGAAAAAGCACGAGAAGGGCCTTGCACTAAGCCAGTCTCATTACATCAAGAAAGTAATGGAAAAGTTTAAACACTTGAATATCATGGATTCGAACACTCCATACAATTTAAACTTCAAGTTAAGTGAGAATAATGGCAGGGCTATAGCGCAACTGAAGTACGCTAGTGCAATTGGAAATCTAATAAATGCAATGCATTGCACTAAACCTGATATTGGATTTGCTGTGTGCAAATTGGCAAAATTTACAAATTGTCCTAGTATCGATCATTGGAAAGGAATTTTTAGAATTTTTGGCTATAAAAATTTGGGATTTTTCTATAGTGATTATCCTATAGTACTAAAAGGTTACTCGAATGCAAGTTGGATTACAAATCTAAGTGATAATAAGTCCACATCGGGATGGATTTTTATAATCGGAGGTGGAGCCATTAGTTGGGCCTCCAAGAAACAAAATTGCATCTCACATTCAACTATGGAGGCTGAATTTATAGCCTTGGCGGCTACTGGCAAGAAAGCAGAATGACTAAGAGATCTCTTGCTAGATATAACATTGTGGCCGCAACGTATATTTGCCATTTCCGTGTATTATGATAGTGAATCTACCATGTCTCGAGCGCACAATAAGGTGTACAATGGAAATTCTAGACATATAAGTTTGAGACATGAATATGTGAGACAATTGATAAGGACGATGTGATAACTGTTACCTATGTTAAGTTAGTTGACAATTTAGTGGATCCATTGACAAAAGGTTTGTCAAGAGATTTGGTTAAGAGTATCACCACTAAGATGGGATTAAAAACATTCTAATCGTGTCACTGAAATGGAAACCCTACCTTATTCTAGGAAAAAGTTAGTTTCGATGTTCAAAGGGTAATAACAAGTTATCGAATGACAACGTGTACTAAGGATTAGGATTTAGTGTTTATATTTTAAAAGGATGAGTTTTACTCTTAATAGATGGACATTAATTGTCATGAAATCCACCTATGTGGACATGAAGTGGTGCCGTTTCAACGAGATTTTCTTTATGGTTTTCTCTCATACATGTTCATGACGGGATAAGCACATGGCCATAACAGTGCTAAAGAAATTAAACTCTTACTCTAATACTTTACTGTTATGTGTGAAAAATTTTCGGTATTGACTTTAAGAGTGATGGTTCAAGCAAGAAGCCATTATTTACTTTTGTAACAGCCCGATTTAGACCCTATTTGGAATGTTGGTTTCGGGACCATGAATTCGAGTCAGAAAAATATTTAATAATTATTTTCTGTGTTTATTATGTGTGAATTTATATGTTCAAATTTTTGTGTTTTAATTTTATCGTTTAACTGCTGATTTAATAAAAAAGGGCTTAATCGCGTAAAATGTAAAAGTGATTAGATAATTGTGTAAGTGCTGAATTGTTATTGTTCTTTTAATATGAAGGCCTTAAAATGATATTAGACCAATTGATTATAGCATGGACGGTTGTGGACAACCATAATTAAGTTGTTATATTAATTAGTAAAGGTTAAATATGTAAATGATAATAATGTTATATATAATATAAAACATAAAGTAATTAAAAAAGCTTTTCATGTTTATATTTTGGTGACCGAATATTAAAGAAAAGAAAAAGAATAAAGTTTCCATAGGTTCGGTCATTGTAAAGCTTAATCAAGGTATATAACTAGCTCAGTTTTTGATAATTTTTACGTTTTTGAGATCATTTTTATATTATCTATCAAGCCCATGTTTCAATTTTTGAAGTTGATGATGATTTTGTATTTTGCAATTGTTGAAAGCTTGTGATTTTTGTTGTTTGATGCTGGAAAGTAAAAGATATTAGATAGATTAACATGTTTTGTATTTGAATTTTTGATGAATTTGAGTAATTAGGGCTAATTTGTAAAAGCAATAAATTGAGGGACTAAAATTTGAAATAAATGAAATGTGTGGACTTTTATTAGGAAGATGAATATTCGGCCTAAGCATTGTATATTGAAATTTTGCATATTTTGTATTTTGTGCGATTTGGACTAAATTGTAAAAAGTGTAAACTATCAAGGGTAAAATGGTAATTTGCCCATTTATGTGTTTTGGACTAAATTGAGTGAAAATATGTTTGAATGAGTTTAATTTGAATATGTTTAGATCAAGTACCAAAGAAATCAGATTTGGATCGGGGGAAAACCAAAGTTATCATTTAGTCATCCCGTTTCGATTTTCATTGTCCGAGGTAAGTTTATAAGCAAATAGATGTTGTTTATTTTAAATAAATACAGCTTATTATGCTGAAATGAATTATGTGAAGTATATATGTTGTTAGTCAAATGTGTATATGCTAGGGAGCTATATTTACAAATTTGTTTCGATCGAGTTATGATGTCCGAAAGCTCCGTATGAAGCTTAGGAATAGCTAGGATACATATGTCATGACATAGGATTCTGATATGTGATGTGCGAGTAAGACCATGGCTTCGATATATGTGTCCGAGTAAGACCACGTTTAATACGTTAGCATCGATATGTGACTCCGATATATGTGTGCAAGTAAGACCCTTTCTGGGACAGTGGCATCGATATGTGATTACATGTAAGACCACCTCTGGGACGTTGGCATTGTACGATATGTGCGATTATCTGAGTATCCTATTCAATTCCAAATGGTTCAACGAGCAATTATAAGTTGGGATCGAATGAGTAAATCGAGCTAAGTGAACAGGTATGTGATAATTGATTACCTATTTGAAAATAAGGTAAGTTGGTTATTTGGTATGTGATGAGAAATATACATGATGCTAATGTGAATATATGTGTTCATGTGTAGTATATTCGGCCACATGTTATGTATAAGTATGTGATATAAAAATTTGATTCATAATTATATGCATACATGTGTTTTAATATTCGGTGACATAAATATATATAGATATATTAATAATATGACTTTGAAAGTGTATGATACTTTGATAATAGATATATGTATATTCGGCCAAGGTAAAGTTCATCTATGAAATTATATGTTGATTATAAAACTATAAGCTTGAGATTAAATGTGATTATATTATTGTAAATTAGTTTAATTAAATTGAGTTGCTTATTTACTTATTGTAGTAGCCCATTTCTGCCCGGGCCTATAATTTAATAAATAAAAAAACAAAAAGGCAAAAAATTTAAAAAATAGTTTTTTTTATATAACAGTCCATGTACAAAAGCCCAAATCAATTACAGTTTGTTGACCCATTTATGCTTAACCCAGCAGCCCATTTACAATCAAATACCCAATACCCCTGAACTAGCCCAGTAACCCAAGACTTAATTGGCCCAATTGGCCCAACCTATTTTCAGTTTCGGGAAACCCT
Organism: Gossypium anomalum; assembly: GCA_025698475.1. NCBI lineage: Eukaryota > Viridiplantae > Streptophyta > Magnoliopsida > Malvales > Malvaceae > Gossypium > Gossypium anomalum. Next base: position 18,424,847 of record CM046961.1, read on the forward strand.
AGTTAGGGTTTGCGCCACAACTCCCAAGCCATACCAAGCATCAGAAGACCTCGCGCCGCAAGCACCAGCACGCAATCAATGCCTGGTCCGTCGCCGCCATCATCAAAGTCTTCATCACCAGCCAGATTTTTCCGCTTACACGCACACAAATGGAAAGGAAAACAAAGATAGCAAAGACAAAATAGGAAGAAGCCAAAAGAAATTATTCTTACCAAATGTAAACAGTGGCTATAAAGCCCGAGTGCTATCATTGTAATCGGGGGGTTCATATACGCATATACTTACAGAAATATAAAAACTAAAATACAAGCAGTTTTCATACCAAAAGCAGAGGTGATTTACTTGCTTTATTTCCTTCTTTATTTTGCATGTAAATAGTGTTAGAGATGAGTATAAAGGTTACCTATTGATTCGTGAGAGAAAGAGAAAATTTTTAGAGCCCTAACCGCCGAGCACGGTGGCTCAGACGGCGGCGCATGAAGCGCGTGTGGCCAAAGGTAGTGGAGCTCTAGGACGAGCTAGGACGGCCACTGGCTGGAGCTTTGAGAGAATTTTGGAACTCTCTCCATTTTTTTTCTATTGAATGTTTAAAATTAATGTTTAAAGTTTTTTTTTTACTTTTATAACATCAGTAAAACGACGCCGTTTTAGCCTAATTCAATAAGCCTAGAACGACATCGTTTCGAAGCCAGGGTCGGCGTGTTGACCCGAAACCCGGATGAGATTCGCGTGTTTTTATTAAATGGGCAAATTGCCCAATCAATCCTTCCTTTTTCTCAGAAATTCTTAATTCTATTTTACTTTTATTTCTAATTTGGCCCCTAAATTTTATATTTGTCTTAATTGGGTCCCAATGACCCTTAAAGACTATTCAGGGAATGACGTCGTTTTTGGGATTAGGGTCGAATTACCCGATGAATCCCTCGACTTTTAGCCGTATTCCAATTAGGCCCCAGATTTTTTTTATCTATTTGTAATTAACCCCAGATTCCTTAATTAAATTCAATTTTAACCCTTCTATATATTTAATTTATTTTAAATACTTTATATATTATTTATTTTTATAAATACTAGTTATATAAAATAATATATATTATTTTTATTTATATATTATCCATTATATTATTTTATTATTATATATTTTATTTTTAAATTATATTTTATTATATACTTTATTATATATATTATTCCTTATATTATTTTTTTTCTTATAAATTATGTATTATTATTCATTAAATGTGTAAATTACAAAATTTTAAATTATTATTAAATAATAATATATATATTATCTTTATTTATGTAATAGTATTCATATTTCATATTTCATTATATTTTATTTATATATATTACACATTATATTTTATTATATATTTTTTACTATGTATATTTATTAATTATTCTACTATATTTTTTTTATAAAATTACTCATAATCTCATATTTACTATTTTATACTTTGTCTATCATATAGTTTATATAATTATATATTGTGTTTATAAATTTCATTGCATGTTATATTTTACCATACATTATTCTATATATACTACATTTATTTTATTATAAAAAATATATTATTTCATTACTTATTAATTATATACATTTTTAAATTTTTTTAAATAAATATAGTATCAATATTTAGTACATTATTTTTTATATATATTAAGTTATTATACCCTATAGTATAATCTATATATGTATATATCATTTTAAAAAGAAAAAGGGTTCTCTTTTATCATTCTTATATTATTCAATATATTTCTAAATATCTTATTTTTATTTGATTTATATTTTGTACATTTTAATTTGCTTATTTATTTTTGCTTTTCTTTTATTGTTTAGTAGGTTAAATTTTACATATCATTTGTTTTATTTTTATATATTCGCATGAAATTAATTATTTATGGTAATTTTCATAAAATATTATCATATATGTATATAGCAATTTATATTTGTTGTATTCATTATGCACTACATTGTATTTTGCATGTAACAATAATGCGTGAATATTTATGTTATTTATGATAATATATGCATAAAGTAATAATGTATATTATGTAAATTATGCCATTATCTATTACTCTTTATACTATATTTGCATAAAATAATAAAGCATGTATTATGTAGCTAGGTTTATTTAATTTTAATTTCTTGTAAAGTGTAAAATACATCAATATCTTCAAAACAAAAATATCTCATTTAATTCAAAAGGAATTTTTAAAAAGTGAGGCAAAGTTTTAATATTTAGGAATTCGGGAATTAGTGCCCTAAATGCTGGGTTGCGATTTCCCGTTTGCCTAAATATCTAAAATATCCTTTTAAACAAGTTTTACAAATCACAAGATGATTTCAGTTACGAAAGTTTAAAGATATCGTGTCCAATCATGCTGGATGTGATGTTTGTACTCTTTTAAAACGAATGAATCTTGATTCTTTTCTCAAAACATTATGGTTTTAAGGGAATCTCATTTCTAAATTCTTTCAAACTTCTGACACTAAGGTAAAATTATTCAATTTGGTACCAATTTTGTGCGTTACGAGGGTGCTAATCCTTCCTCGCACGTAACCGACTCCCAAACCTATTTTCTCATAATTTCGTAGACCAAAATGTTTTATAAAGTGATCCAATCACACTTTAAAAGATTGGTGGCGACTCCCATTTTTGTTTTTTTAAACTCGTTTTTAAGGAGGTTTCGACAGCTTGGCGACTCCACTGGGGACTTAAGAGAGTCAAGCCAAGAAATTGAGTATTTTCTGTCTTAATATCGAAAGTTTGGAAAATTTAAAATTTGATCCTTTTTACATGTGTTTGTTGCATATATTTGTTACCTTATTGCTGTACATTGCATTTGCATGACCGTTATGGTCACACCCTTAAATGGGAGTGAGAAGCTACGCTTTCGTGAGGTTTTCACCTTCGTATGAGCTAGTGGATTACTTCCGGGATACTGTACCTATGTCTTCGTGAGGTTTTCATCTCTGTATGGACATAGGGAAATGTGTCCCCCTAAACTGAACTTGGTCTATATGAGCCTATAATGGGTGAAGACCGAGGAATCTGCTGGTTTAGGTACCTTTGCTATAGAACTAAAACTGATATAGTGAACTTTAAGTGCTTACCCTAGGGAAATAGTGATAACCTTTAGAAAGGTGCCCTTGTAAGTACTTGTTTATTATTGTTCTTTTTATATGATACTGACCTATTTTTTTTATTTTGCTGTCATTGCATGTCATTTGGCATTTAAAGGTGTCGATTCATGGCTCGATTTCTAGATTAGAAAGTCGTGTAATGAGGAACGAATACCTTAATAAAGTGGAGGACAATGCTTCTGTCTGTACCTGGTCAGAGAAAACCCAGTTAGAGAAGGGAGATAGTGTCACCGAGGGGTATACGTCAGAGTTATGGGACTTTACCTGTATTAATTCGACGTAGAATGAGTTTCAGGAGCTGAGAAACATTTGGGCCCAATGGGATGACGAGGCTAAACAGCTTTTCTATCAGAATTATGGAGACCTTCCCTATTTGCTAGACGTTAACATAGATAGGCATTTGTTACGAGCTATGGTACAGTTCTGGAGCCCTGCTTATAATTGCTTTACATTTGGTAATGTTGATCTTGTGCCTACTTTGGAGGAGTATACGACTTTGCTGCGTTGCCCGAGGATTCAGGGTCACAAGGCTTATGTTTGGCCTACTAACCTTCCAACTTTTACAAAGAAGTTGGTAATGATTACTGGGATGAGTGAGCAGTGGGCTGTAGCTCGTGTGCAGCAAAAGGGTGATAGTAAGTGCATTCCATGGGTCATTTTGAGGGATTTGATATCAACGCATCTAGACTAAAGAAAAGGGTCGACGTCCTGGCTTTGAGTATTTACGGCATGGTGATTTTTCCAAAGGCGTTGGGGCACATAGATGAAGCGGTTGCGGATTTATTCGATCGACTTGGTAAACAGAACACACCTGTGCCTGCAATCTTAGCTGAGACATTAAGATCCTTGAGCGCATGTCGAAGAGCTGGTGAAAGAAGGTTCACTGGATGTGCACAGCTGTTGTTGGTTTGGTTTTATAGCCACTTCTGGAAGCTTGATAAGGTTCCTTGCCGAGTACTCTTCGAGGGTTATTCTCCCTTAAAGGAAGCAATGGACATACCTAGGAGAGATGGCATTTCAGAAGAGAGGTGGATAGATATTTTTCATAATCTTCGAGAGGAAGATGTTATGTGGAAGGCTCCTTGGTTGATTCCTAGTGAAATCCTTTACTGATGTGGCAGTTTTGATTGGGTCCCTTTGCCAGGAATTTGGGAAGTTGTTGGATATACACCATTATTTATTCTAACGTAATATCGAGCGAGGCATCTCATACCGGCTACACAGGGTTTAGCTCAGAGTGATTTCTCTTATAAAGGAGATCACTACAAGAAGAGGATGCGAAAGATTTCTGAGGCTTGGAAAAAGCCTTTCTGTATGAAGATCTTGACTGAAGGCTCGACGTCAACTCTTGAGTATCAAGGGTGGTTTAGTAGGAGAGTCAATGATAATGTCCCTAGGCCAATTTTGGGAGTAGCTCGATCATTAGAGGAGAGCTTACGAGTGATTCCATCAGAGTTGGAGGTTATGAAGCAAGAGTTTGAGAGAAAGAATTCAGAGCTTAAAAAGAGGATTGAGAAGCTCGAAGAGGAAAAAATGTGCTTAAACCTCGACGTTGATGTTCAAAAGATGGAAGTCGAGAAGGTGAAAAAGGAAAAGAGAAAGAACGAGAAAGATCGAGATGAAAGACGCACTATAAGAAGGCTCACGTAACCTTGAAAAGGGTCAGATTAGGTAGATCTTCAGAGCAGTGGCAACAAGAGATTCAAGAGGAAAGAGCCAAAGCCGAGTATTGGGAGAAAAGGTTCCAAGAGATGCAGTCGCGTCATCAGGTCCTAGAAAATGAAAATCAAGGATTAAAGTTTAAGGTGACAGAGCTTGGACGATCTCTTCATCATCACCGAAGTCATAACTCTACGGTCAAGTTAAAGGCAAGCTTGGATAAGATCGAGAAAATGAAACACAACATTGGAGGGTTGGAAGCAGCACTACAGGACTGTGAGCTATGGATTGAGCAGCTCAAGGCAAGAGAAGAACAGTGGAAGGGAGAACTTCACCATCTTCAAAATCAAGTAGGAGATAGAGATCATGAAATGGAAGATGCCCTAGTTCAGATTTGAGAGGTTGCTGAACACTTGCAGGATTTGGCAATACAAGGTAGAACGCTGAGTATAATGTATGAGTCATCATCAGACAGAGGACGAAAGTTAGCATTGTTATTGGATAGGGTTAAGACTCTGGGCCTACGGGCGAAAGTGTATTTGTAATCCGTTTTATGAAAATATTTTTGTTCCTTAAATAACATTTTTTAAAATGGAACTGAATCGGAATCGACATCTTTTTGCATTCATGCATTTGCATTTCATCACATCATATGCATTCAATTTTATAGAAAGACCCTAATTAGTTAAAATTATTAGGGAGAAAGAGAGTAAGAGAAAGAAAATCTAGAAGCAACACATCCTTACGGTACACGCGCTAAGTTGAAGAATATGGACCAAAGGTTTAAACAACTACAGAAGGACATGTAGGACTAATTGCAAGAGCAATTGGCAAAAATGCAAAATGACATGAGGGAGAAAATGTTGGAGGCTCAAAAGAACATGATGGCTGAGATGGCTCAACTCCTGAGAACCACTGATAAGGGAAAGGCTCCCATGGAAATCACTGAAGAGGATAACGAGGGTCATCCTCCTGGTTTCACTCCACCTCACGTACAAACCCAACTTGAGGCATATCCCCGAGGGTCGTTTGTCACAATAAGGCCTCAACAGGGTCAAGTCAATGCTGGGATCCCCATAAATTTCCCAACTGGCTTAGGATTTAATTTGGGCAACAATCCTACAAATCCTGTCATTCCTGACTTAGACATGGATGAAAAAGATGATTTAAGGACTGAGGCTGCAAGATAATTAGAAGAACGCTGCAAATGGTTGGAGGAAAAATTCAAGGCTTTAGAGAATGCTGATGGGCATCATAGAGTTGATGCCAAAGATCTAAGCTTGGTCCCAGACTTGGTGCTTCCTCACAAATTCAAGATGCCAGAATTTGAGAAGTACAATGGGACTACTTGCCCAGAAGCCCACATTACGATGTTCTGTAGGAGGATGACTAGATATGTGAATAACGATCAACTATTGATCCACTGTTTCCAAGATAGTTTAATTGGAGCAGCAGCCAAGTGGTATAATCAGCTAAGCCGAGCCAGAATAAGCTCATGGAAGGATCTTGCACAAGCCTTCATGCAGCAGTACAATCATGTGACTAACATGACTTCGGATAGGATAACGTTGCAAAACATGGAGAAAAAGCCTAATGAGAATTTTAGGCAATATGCACAGAGATGGAGAGAGGTGGCAATGCAAGTTCAACCACCGTTGTTGGAGAAGGAGACTACCATGTTGTTCATCAAAACTCTAAAGGCTCCATTCATCACTCACATGATTGGGAGTACTACTAAAAGTTTTGCGGATATAGTCATGGCGGGTGAGATGATCGAGAATGCCATAAGAGGTGGCAAAATAGAGGGGGAAGCGACCAAAAGATCAGCCCCAAGGAGAAAGGATGGGGAAGTTAACAACACAAGCACGTTCAACACAAGGGCAATTACAGTTGGTCAACCTAAAACAGCTACGGTTGAGCGACAGAGTTCTCAAAGGCAGGAGTCGGGTACAAGGCAGAATTCTAAAAAGATGCAATTCACACCTATCCCCGTGACATACCGTGAGCTTTATCAAAGCTTATACGATGCACATGCTATTTCTCCTTTTCACTTGAAACCACTGCAGCCCCCATATCCCAAATGGTATGACGCAAACGCCAGATGCGAATACCATGCTGGAATACTGGGGCATTCGATCGAAAATTGTACCGATTTTAAGAAGGCCGTAGAGAGGCTTATTAAGATGGGGGTAGTGAAGTTTGACAATACCCCTAATACTGAAAACCCATTGCCACATCATAGCGATCAATGAGTAAATGCTATTGGCGAAGTCAGTGAAAGGAAAATAAAGGAAGATGTTGCTGAGGTGAGGATGCCTATGAAGGTGATTTGGGAGGAGATGATGAAGAGAGGTATGTTAACCTCTAAAGACGAGAGAGGAGAAATAGGGAACTATGGTGAGTTCCATGAGAAAGAAGGACATGAAGTTCAAGAATGTGAAGAATTCAAGGCCTTGGTGCAAGGCTTCATAGACAACAAAGAACTACAAATTTTTGAAGGTAGTTATTGTGAAAAACAAGTATGTGTGCTGGAGGATGAACAGAAAAGAACTAGCCAGCCAAGGATTATTATTTCCCTGCTGGGGAATAATGAAGTGGGAACACAAACGGTGCCTAAGGTCATTATTCATAAGCCTATGCCTTTCCCTTATAAGGATAGCAAGAGGGTACCATGGAGTTATGACTGCGGTGTGACAGTGTCAGAAGAGGAGAGTATAGCCAGTACGTCTAAGGATGTACAAGTTGAAGGTTCCCATACACGGAGTGGGAAGCGGTATGATGCGGTGGGCGTCAGAGAGGAGCCCATAAAAACAAAGAATGTTAGTACAGAGAAGGAAAAAGAGGCTGAAGTGCCTGCCAAGGAGCCAGTAAATGAGGAGGAGGCTAAGGAATTTCTAAAGTTCCTTAAGCGTAGTGAGTATAGCGTGGTCGAGCAGTTGCGTAAGTAGCTGGCTCGTATATCAGTATTGGCTCTACTTCTGAGTTCTGAGGTGCATCGGGATACATTGATGAAGGTACTCAGCGAAACATATGTCACCTATGACATATCCGTTAACAAGCTGGACCGGTTGGTGAATAATATAAGTGCAGATAATTTCATCTATTTTAATGATGATGAAATCCCACTGGGGGGCAGAGGGTCAACTAAGGCCTTGCACATTACCACTCGATGCAAGGGGTATACACTTTCGAGCGTGCTCGTCGATAATGGATCGGCCTTGAATGTTCTACTGTTATCTACATTGAACATATTACCCATTGACGGTTCTCACATGAAGACATGTCAAAATGTGGTAAGAGCCTTCGACGGTACAGAAAGGAAGGTGATGGGAAGAATTGACATCCCATTGGAAATTGGGCCGAATATATTCGAAGTAGACTTCTTGGTGATGGATATCAAGCCCTCCTACAACTGCTTATTAGGAAGGCCATAGATACACTCAACGGCAGCAGTGCCCTCATCGTTGCACCAGAAATTAAAGTTAGTGATGGATGGACGGTTAGTAACCATTAATGCAGAGGAGGACATTATAGCCGCAGTCACTAGCAAGGCCCCTTATGTCGAGACAAACGAGGAGTCTATTGAGTGTTCCTTTCGCTCTTTAGAATTTGTAAATACAACCTTCATTTTAGAAGGGAGTGAGCTACTGATGCCAAAGACGGCAAGAGCTACCAGGATGGCTCTACAAATGATGATGGGAAAGGGAGCCTTACCAGAAAGAGGGTTAGGAAAATGCCTGTAGGGAGGGGCTCAAATCCCAGAATTGAAAGAGAAGAGAGATCGCTTTGGTCTGGGCTTCAAGCCAGACTATAAGCAAAGGAGGAAGGAAGTTGAGAAGCACCAAGAGGGAAGAAAGGCGCCCCTTAATAGAAGAGAAGTGGAGTGGGAGCTAATGACATTCCCTCCAATATCCCAAACCTTCATATCGAGAGGGTTATTCGTAGAAAAAATTCATCAGATCAATGCTATACAAGACGAAGGATTGAAGCAAGGAAACCTTGAGGGCATTCGCCCTTACGAACTGAGAAGCTCTCTGAGCAATTGGATTGCGGAGGAACTTCCTGTAGTCTTTAGGAATTTTTCAGAGTAATTTTTAAAACATTCTTGTTACTCTAGAGCCTAGGAGTAATAGAATTACATTTATGAAATAGGCTTAAGATCATCTATTATTTTTTTAATAAAATATAACTTTTATCAATTCGAACGAGTATTGTTTCATTTTTATCAATCAATATTCAGTTAAACCTTTTGCAATTCTTATTCTTTCATTCATAGCACATAAATAATCATTCATTCATTCTTTGTATATTCTTTATACTTCACAGATCCCTAGATATCAATGACATGAGCACTGATATTACAAATCCTGATTTCTCTCGCGAGTAAGACATGTGTTTAGAGGAATCTTAGGATTTTGAAGATGTCCAGGATTGTGATGTGTCTCTAGATCTTTAGAGGATGGTAAAATAGGAGGAGAAACAAATCATGCCCCATAAGAAAGAGGCAATAGAGAATATAGCCCTAGAGGAAGGGAAAGAGGTAAAAATTGGCACGCATATTATCGAGGGCACGAGGCAAGGACTGATTGAGTTGTTATGTGAGTTCAAGGATATCTTCGCATGGTCCTATCAAGATATGCTAGGGTTAAATACCAATATTGTGGTGCATCGTCTTCCGATAAGGCAGGATTGTAAGCCAGTCCAACAGAAGTTGCGAAGAATGAGGCCAGATATAGTATTGAAAATAAAGGATGAAGTCAAGAAGCAGTTCGATGCAGGATTCTTACAAGAGGTGAAGTACTCTGAATGGGTAGCTAACATTGTACCAGTCCCTAAAAAGGATGGGAAGGTACGAATGTGTGTTGATTACAGAGATTTGAACAAAGCTAGCCCAAAAGATAATTTTCCTCTGCCACATATAGACACTTTGGTAGACAACATAGCGGGATATTCGTTGTTCTCTTTCATGGATGGTTTCTCAGGGTACAATCAGATAAAGATGCATCTTGAGGACATGGATAAAGCTACATTCATAACATTGTGGGGTACCTTCTGTTACAAGGTAATGCCTTTTGGGTTGAAGAATGCAGGGGCAACATACCAAAGGGCTATGGTGACCCTATTTCATGATATGATGCACAAGGAAATTGAGGTGCATGTCGATGATATGATTGCCAAATCTCGAACGGAGGAGGAACCTATTGAAGTTTTAAAGAAACTATTCTTGAGATTAAGGAAGTTTTAGTTAAAACTTAATTTGGCAAAGTGCACTTTCGGAGCTAGGTCGGGGAAATTACTAGGCTTTGTAGTCAACAAAAAAGGAATAGAAGTTGACTCAGACAAAGTTAGAGCCATACGAGATTTGCCTTCACCACGTACTCAAAAAGAAATTCAGGGTTTTCTTGGAAGATTGAATTATATTACTCAATTTATTTCACAATTAACTGAAAATGCGATCCTATATTTCGTCTCATTAGGAAACATAGCCAAGGTACTTGGGATGAGGAATGCCAGAATGCCTTTGATAAAGTCAAGCAATACTTGTTAAACGCTCCAGTACTATCTCCACCTAGTCCAGATAAACCATTAATTCTGTACTTATCAGTGTTTAGTATTTCCATGGGATGTGTGCTTGGCCAACATGACGAGTCGAGAAGAAAGGAGAAGGCGATATACTACCTCAGCAAGAAATTCACAGAGTGTGAGATGAGATATTCGTCAATTGAAAAATTGTGCTGTGCTTTAATCTGGAAGACTCGAAGGTTGAGGCAATATATGTTGTATCATACTACTTGGCTTATTTCAAAACTTGATCCTCTGAAGTATATGATGGAGTCAATAGCTTTGAATGGGAGAATGGCGATGTGGCAAATTCTGCTTTCAGAGTTTGACATAGTTTATGTGAGTCAGAAGGCTATAAAAGGAAGCATGATAGCAGAATTTCTAGCTAGTAGAGCTCTAGAGGACTATGAGCCATTGAATTTTGATTTTCCAAATGAGGAGTTGATGTGTGTAGCGGCTACAGAGGATTATCTTTGGAAGTTGAGCTTTGATGGGGCATCCAATGCAGTGGGAAATAGAATTGGGGTAGTCCTGATATCCCCAAATGGCGATTACTATCCATTCACGTGCAAGTTGGATTTTGATTGCACAAACAATATGGCCGAATATAAAGCGTGCATTATGGGACTCCGAGCAGCTATAGAGTGAGGAATAAGAATCTTGGAAGTATATGGAGACTCTGCATTGGTAATTTACCAGCTTAAAGGTGAATAGCAGACAAGGGATCCTAAATTGATCAATTATCGAAAGGTAGTTTTAGGGTTACTTGAAGAGTTCGACAACATCACTTTCAATTATATCCCACGAGTTGAAAACCAGATGGCAGATGCTCTAGCAACCCTGGCTTCAATGATTAGAGTGAATAAAGAGGAGGAGATGAGACCCATTCAGATGAGTATCTTTGAGGCTCTAGCTCGCTGTTGTAACATTGAGGAAGAAGAAAAGGATGATAACCCTTGGTATCAGGATATATTGCGATATGTGAGAGATCTAGGTAACCAGAACAGGCAACTGAAAATGATAAGCGAACTTTAAGAAGATTAGCCTGTGATTACATTTTGGATGGGGATATCTTGTATAAATGAAGAAAAGACCAAGTACTATTAAGATCTGTTGACGCCGTAGAGGCTAAGTTAATCTTGGAAGAAATTCACGAGGGTGTTTGTGGGACGCACGCTAATGGTTTTACAATGACTAGACAGATCATGAGGTTTGGATACTATTGGTCTACTATGGAAGGGGATTGTATCAAATATGCCAAGAAGTGCCATAAATGTCAGATTTATGGAGACAAGATTCATGTTCCACCTTCACCTCTACATATTATGACTTCTCCATGGCCTTTTTCCATGTGGGGGATAGATGTCATTGGGCCAGTATCACCAAAAGCTTCAAATGGGCATCGTTTTATTTTTGTGGTCATTGATTACTTCACAAAGTGGGTAGAGGCTACCTCTTATGCAAGTTACTATGTCGGCTGTAATTCGATTCTTGAAGAAAGAGATCATTTGTCGGTATGAGATGCCTGAAAGGATCATATCAGACAATGCATTGAACTTGAACAACAGAACAATAGCAGAAGTTTGTAGTCAGTTCAAGATTAAGCATCATAATTCATCTCCATACCGCTCGAAGATGAATGGGGCAGTAGAAGCTGCTAACAAAAACATCAAGAAAATAGTGGGGAAGATGACTGAAACCTACAGAGATTGGCATGAGAAATTACCATTTGCACTCTTAGCTTACCGAACGTCTGTCAGAACCTCTACTAGGGCAACTCCTTTCTCGCTAGTTTATGGGATAGAGGCAGTGTTACCTATTGAAGTTAAAATACCTTCTCTTCAAATTTTATCAGAGATAAAGTTGGATGAAGCAGAATGGATTCAATCTCGGTATGACCAATTGAACTTGATCGAAGAAAAGAGGCTAAAAGCTATTCGCCATGGGCAGATGTATCAGAAGCGAATGATGCGAGCTTATGATAAGAAAGTGCGACCAAGAGAATTCCACGAGGGGGATCTTGTGCTAAAAAAGATCCTTCCCATTCAGAAAGACTTTAGAGGAAAATGGATTCCGAATTGGGAAGGGCCGTATGTTGTGAAGAAGGCCTTCTCTGGGGGTGCATTGATCTTAATAGAAATGGATGGGAAGAGTTTACCCAATCCAGTGAATTCAGACTCAGTCAAAAGGTACTTTGTCTAAAGGAGAGGAAAATCTAGGGTGAAAACCCGCTAAGGGTGCCTTGAGTTTTCGAAAAAAAAGAAAAAAAAAGAAAAGAAAAAAAGAATGGAGAGGCTAAGGTGAAAACCCGCAAAGGGCGCCTTGTGACCAAAGGGGTTTTGAGTTGAAAACCCGAAAGGGCAGCTCAAATTTTGACGGTATATAGTAATATTCAACAAAGAGCGAAGCGCATTGCATATCGGGGCATCAACAAAGTACTTTGATTTTTAAAAACACATGTTGAACTCAAGAAAGACTTCATGGAGCTGGTGTATAGACGCTCAAGCGGCGATATCTAGAGTATCTAACTTTTATCCTGTTTGCTATATTTAGATTCTATTCTTCTTAAAGATAGGCTTTTAGATTAATTCCCTTTGTATTTTTGACAAATTCATTCAAATCTAATTAAATTCATCTTCCATTATTCTTAAAAGTGTGTTGTATTAAATAATGATAGATGAACTAAATAATTTTCACAAATAAAGTTTTGCTCATTACTCTAGAAGTTTCTAGATAATACAAGAAACTAAAACGGAACAATTGTTTGAGGAATTCACGTAAGTGAGGTTCGAAAGAACTCAAGGGAATTCTTTCTTTAGTCTAAAATGATGATTGACAAATCAAACGATTCGATCTTAAGAGAGAATCATCTTACAAACATTTTAATGGATTATAGCATTTGAAGAATGGTCCAAACCCGCAGGCTGAGTAAGAATGATAATTCGAGAGGAATAAGGATGAGCTTTGACGAAGGAATGAGTAGTGACGTCTAGAATAGGGGTCATATTCATAAACATTTTGCATTATAACAGGTTTAATTAGGAGCATTTGACTCATTTCGATCATAGCATCCTAATCATTAGACATGAACTCATACACATTATACAGGTCATGTCCTTCAAGGGACAATAAAGATTGATGTGCCTTAACCCCTTAAGTAGTAGGGTAATAGGTTAAAGCATAGCAGATCTAACGTTCGGATGCTTTTGCATCGAAGAAGATTCAAGATGATTTGGCATCCTTGTGTTTACAAGGAGCAGATTGAAGACATAGCAGATTTGGCTTTCACGTGTTTACACCGAAGAGAATCTAAGATGATTTGGAATCTCTATATTGTCAGAGAGCAGATCGAAGATAATAGATTTGGCGTCTCTGTATTGTCAGAGAGCAGATCGAAGATAACAGATTTGGCGTCTCTGTATTGTCAGAGAGCAGATCGAAGATAGCAGATTTGGAGTCTCTGTATTGTCAGAGAGCAGATCGAAGATAACAGATTTGGCATCCCTGTATTGTCAGAGAGCAGATCGAAGATAGCAGATTTGGCGTCTCTGTATTGTCAGAGAGCAGATCGAAGATAGCAGATTTGGCGTCTCTGTATTGTCAGAGAGCAGATCGAAGATAGCAGATTTGGCGTCTCTATATTGTCAGAGAGCAGATTGAAGATAATAGATTTGGCATCTCTGTATTGTCAGAGAGCAGATCGAAGATAGCAAACTTGGCGTCTCCGTATTGACAAAGAGCGAGTCGAAGATATCAACATGGCGTCCCTGAGGTTGCAGGGGACAGGTTGAAGATAGCAGATATTGCCTTCCTGAAGTTACAAGTGAAGCAAATTGAAGCTATCATATTTATGGTCCAATACCTCTGAAGTTGCAGCTAGGTTAAAGACCATTTGGAGGAAGATCTCAAGATTGGGCCAGACCGGGCAAAATAGGTCCTTTTATAGTCTTTACTCTATTACCGTTACATGACAATGAGCAAAGAGGGGCAGCTGTAGTAGCCCATTTTTGCCCGGGCCTATAATTTAATAAATAAAAAAATAAAAAGGTAAAAAATTAAAAAAATAGTTTTTTTTTATATAACAGTCCATGTACAAAAGCCCAAATCAATTACAGTTTGTTGACCCATTTATGCTTAACCCAGCAGCCCATTTACAATCAAATACCTAATACCCCTGAACTAGCCCATAACCCAAGACTTAATTGGCCCAATTGGCCCAACCTATTTTCAGTTTCGGGAAACCCTAGCTAGGGTTTGCGCCGCAACTCCCAAGCCATACCAAGCGTCAAAAGACCTCGCGCGGCAAGCACCAGCACGCAGTCAATGCCTGGTCCGTCGCCGCCATCATCGAAGTCTTCATCACCGCCGTGATTTCCGCGCTCACCTGCACACAAAAGGAAAGGAAAATAGCATAGCAGCACAAAATAAGAAGAAACCAAAAGAAATTATTCTTACCAAATGTAAACAGTGGCTATAAAGCCCGAGTGCTATCATTGTAATCGGGGGGTTGATATACGCATATACTTACAGAAATATAAAAACTAAAATACAAGCAGTTTTCATACCAAAAGCAGAGGTGATTTACTTGCTTTATTTCCTTCTTTATTTTGCATGTAAATAGTGCTAGAGATGAGTATAAAGGTTACCTGTTGATTTGTGAGAGAAAGATAAAATTTTTAGAGCCCTACCCGCCGAGCACGGTGGCTTAGACGGCAGCGCGTGAAGCGCGTGTCGCGGAAGGTAGTGGTGCTCTGGGATGAGCTAGGACGGCCACTGGCCGAAGCTCTGAGAGAATTTTGGAACTCTCTCCTTTTTTTTTTTTTTTTGTTGAATGTTTAAAATGAATGTTTAAAGTTTTTTTTTCTTTTATAACATCAGTAAAACGACACCGTTTTAGCTTAATTCAATAAGCCTAGAACGACGTCGTTTCGAAGCCAGGGTCCGCGTGTTGACCCGAAACCTGGATGAGATCTGCGTGTTTTTATTAAATGGGCAAATTGCCCAATCAATCCTTCCGTTTTCTCAGAAATCCTTAATTCTATTTTACTTTTATTTCTAATTTGGCCCCTAAATTTTATATTTGTCTTCATTGGGTCTCAATGACCCTTAAAGACTATTCAGGGAACGACGTCGTTTTTGGGATTAGGGTCGAATTACCCGATGAATCCCTCAACTTTTAGCCCGTATTCCAATTAGGCCCCAGATTTTTTTTATCTATTTGTAATTAACCCCAGATTCCTTAATTAAATTCAATTTTAACCCTTCTATATATTTAATTTATTTTAAATACTTTATATATTATTTATTTTTATAAATATTAGTTATATAAAATAATATATATTATTTTTATTTATATATTATCCATTATATTATTTTATTATTATATATTTTATTTTTAAATTATATTTTATTATATACTTTATTATATATATTATTCCTTATATTATTTTTTTCTTATAAATTATGTATTATTATTCATTAAATGTGTAAATTACAAATTTTTAAATTATTATTAAATAATAGTATATATATTATCTTTATTTATGTAATAGTATTCATATTTCATATTTCATTATATTTTATTTATATATATTACACATTATATTTTATTATATATTTTTACTATGTATATATATTAATTATTCTACTATATTTTTATAAAATTACTCATAATCTCATATTTACTATTTTATACTTTATCTATCATATAGTTTATATAATTATATATTGTGTTTATAAATTTCATTTCATGTTATATTTTACCATACATTATTCTATATATACTACATTTATTTTATTATAAAAAATATATTATTTCATTACTTATTAATTATATACATTTTTAAAATTTTTTTAAAAATAAATATAGTATCAATATTTAGTACATTATTTTTATATATATTAAGTTATTATACCCTATAGTATAATCTATATATGTATGTATCATTTTAAAAAGAAAAGGGTTCTCTTTTATCATTCTTATATTATTTAATATATTTCTAAATATCTTATTTTTATTTGATTTATATTTTGTCCATTTTAATTTGCTTATTTATTTTTGCTTTTCTTTTATTGTTTAGTAGGTTAAATTTTACATATTATTTGTTTTATTTTTATATATTCGCATGAAATTAATTATTTATGGTAATTTGCATAAAATATTATCATATATGTATATAGCAATTTATATTTGTTGTATTCATTATGCACTACATTGTATTTTGCATGTAACAATAATGCGTGAATATTTATGTTATTTATGATAATATATGCATAAAGTAATAATGTATATTATGTAAATTATGCCATTATCTATTACTCTTTATACTATATTTGCATAAAATAATAAAGCATGTATTATGTAGCTAGGTTTATTTAATGTTAATTTCTTGTAAAGTGTAAAATACATCAATATCTTCAAAACAAAAATATCTCATTTAATTCAAAAGGAATTTTTAAAAAGTGAGGCAAAGTTTTAATATTTAGGAATTCGGGAATTAGTGCCCTAACATGTTGGTTTGCGATTTCCCGTTTGCCTAAATATCTAAAATATCCTTTTAAACGAGTTTTACAAATCACAAGATGATTTCAGTTACGAAAGTTTAAAGATATCGTGTCTAATCATGCTGGATGTGATGTTTGTACTCTTTTAAAACGAATGAATCTTGATTCTTTTCTCAAAACATAATGGTTTTAAGGGAATCTCATTTCTAAATTCTTTCAAACTTCTGACACTAAGGCAAAATTATTCAATTTGGTACCAATTTTGGGCGTTACGAGGGTGCTAATCCTTCCTCGCACGTAACCGACTCCCGAACCTATTTTCTCATAATTTTGTAAACCAAAACGTTTTATAAAGTGATCCAATCACACTTTAAAAGATTGGTGGCGACTCCCATTTTTGTTTTTTTAAACTCGTTTTTAAGGAGGTTTCGACACTTATGACTTACTAAGCTATGATAGCTTATTTTGCGTATATGTTTGCCTCTGTTTTATAGATTTTAGGATCAAGTTACGAGCTCGGGGATCGTCGGCAAAGTCTATCACATTATCAATTATTTTCGGTATTCTGTAAGTTTGAAACTTTGAACATATGGCATGTATAGGCTTGATATATTAAAATGTTTGGTTTTGAAATTGTATATATCATAGCCATGCGAAAATGGCTTAATCTTGATATTAATGCTTATATGCATTCGGTTATGGCATAGGCTTGTTACTAAAGTATATTTCACGGCATATATATGTGTGGTATTTGGCTATATGGTTCGGCTTGATTATTAGGTTAGTTGATGATTTATTAATTTGACAAGGGATAATTATTTAATGGTAAGTATATTCCATGACATGTTTGAATGGTGTTTTAGTTATATGATTTAGTCGAGTATTGATATTTATGACTTATAAATTAGTCATGTTGATAAATTTAATATATATCATATATGTGGTAGTGTTTGATCATAGGATTCGAAAATGAGAAGTGCTAAATATGATGTATATATATTGGCTTATTAAGTGACGTTTTGGCTTATTACAAAGTATATAAAATTTGTATGAATTTTACGGTTAACTTTACTACCCGAATTGATAAGAAGTAAGTTGGTTTTGTGTTAAACTTTGGTATATGGCATAGTATGTGTAACTAACATGATTGGATTCAGCATTTGTACATTTAAATTAGGGTGAATTGATTTGATTTCATGATTATATTATAAACATGTTGTATTGGTTATGTGACTAGTTATTAAGTGAACTAAATGCATGATTATGTTCGGGTAATAATAAGTTTAGTAAGTCATTGGTTGTAAAATGATTAACTTTGTTTGATTAGAAAATGGTTTATTTAAGCTTGTGGTTAAATGGCATAATTTGTATTAAATATATATATGATTAACCTTGCTAGCCGAATAGGTGAGCAAATGAATTGATCATGTATTTGTAATTTTGTCATGATGTTGGCATTTACATTTTGGTATGTTTGATTTGATAATTATGCTTTGAAATGGTTCGTAGTTTGATTGAATATATGATGATTGACATAATATTTTTTTATAAGAAATGTTATATGCGTATATAGTAATAGAGAAAAATGAAAGTTGACATTGAACAATGCATACACATTTAGCATGTTTTAATATTCAGCTATTGTATTGGAAATTGACCATATGAATAGTAATTCATGTTATAAGATAACAAAATGATTATATGTGAGTTTAATAAAAATTGTTTTTGTACTAAGTGTATAAATGATTCAAGAATTGTTAAATTGAAGTTACAAATGTATACCTTCGATTATGATTTGAGTGACTATATGAATGTATGGAAGTTGTATCTATTCTGGTAATGCCTCTTAACCCCATTCCAGCGATGGGTACAGGTTAGGGATGTTACAACTTTGTTGATACTTTGAAGAGTTTACACTAAAAGAAGGTTCAATCTACGAGCACCCTTCTTTATGCATAATCATTGTTACTTATTTTCTAGTATTAGCAATCTCGTAGGGGATTATTGGAAATTGTAGATTTCAAATTCATAATTATTCATGAGTACTTATTAGAAAGTGATGATTTATTCAAAAGATACATTTGATTTTGTGAAACATGTTTTTTTAAGAAGTATGTCTAATGGAAATCAAATATAAATGATTGTGACTCTTCAAAATAGTGTCTATTAAATGTATATATATAGAGGGTCTATGCTTCTCACAAATCAAAATTACAATCAATCATATTTTTTAGAAATTAAAGTAAGAGTTAAGGAATTTCTCAAATTTTCTAATCAAAGGAAATTCAAAAGCTTCGTTGAATCCAGGAGAACCTTTGTCTTAACCCTCTAGCAACTTTGTGTGGGGGCAAATAGTTCTCTTTAGAAAGTATCACCCGCACCTCGAAGTCTATTGCTTATTTCAATATTGTTATTGTATCTAGATCTATCTTCTCCATTCTATATATCCAACAATTTTCTCACTTGTAACTTCCTTCAGTGACTCACAAGAAAAGATGGTAAGAATCTCAAGGTTTTTAGCATAATTGAGGGAATTAAGGTTTAACAACAACGGGCAAACTCCTATGCATACCTTCCTAAGGTTGCCGAGTTTACACTATTTTGATACTTCAAACTACTTGAGTGAACTACAATGAAATATCTCAAGGCTTTCTAGATTACTTACGTCTTCTGTAAAATATGGTGAACTCAAGCCAGTGCATTCCATGAATGTTAATTTTCTAATGCAACTATGTAATTTTTTGGATTGAATTTTTTTTTCCAAATAATGGGCATTAAATAAGGTGATACCTATTTTGTTTATGTGATTCAAACATTCCAATGCATCTAACAGGGTAATTTCATCATCATGCACACTTTGCACTGAGCCAAAGTACTCACTGACTTTATTTATTTTACAATAAACTTGCAAGAGGAAAAGATTGGATATCACCTACTTTGGAATCCATTTGAGATTCATAGTATATTCTAATAGCAAACACACAAGGTTTCTCAAATTTCCAAGGCTAGTGGGCAACTTTGCTAGGCTTGTAAGTGACAAATTAAGATACTGTAAGGTTTTTGCATTTACAACATTGGAAGGTAACTCAGCTAAGCTTTTTGTTACTTGACAAATCCAAAGATTTTTGAGTAGGCATAGAGTCAAAGAATCCACTAGGAAATGATTCCAACTGGCCATTTCTTAAGAGCAAAGTTGTGAGATAAAGGTAAGACAGTGAGTGACTTATGTTCACTTTGGCACCAAAAAAAGAAATCCAATTTGCCTCTTCCTATTTTTTGAGTTATGATCTGTGAGGTTTCCATTTCCAGCTACCAAAACCTTGTTTTTCTTTCTTCCATGATCTCTAGCAACCCACAAGGCCATGTGACAGATTATATCATGCATCCTAACATATTGTTCAGATTCACAAGTTTCAAGTAAATATGCAAGCTTTAAAGTCCCAACCATAAATGCTCCCTCATCATCACTTGGATTTGGTTTATCTAAGAAACCTTCTCCTACACAAAGACCAATAAGTTCATTTATTCTAATGTTATAATCCTCAGGGAATAGAGGACAATACAGAAAGCAGTTTTGAGCTTTGGCTTCGTTCATGTTATCATAGCTATACTTGAGAAGAGGAAACATATAAACCCCAATTGCTGCAATCTTAGACGGGTAGGTACGTAACAGCTCAATTGTGTGACGCCATTCTTGGGGAGTTTTTCGAAAAGCCAAGACTTTTGCAACAGTTAGGAGAGCAAGTGGCAACCCTCCACACTTCCCAAGAACTTTATTTGCCAATTCCGGAAGATCAGGATTGCTATTTAGTACACTTTTACCTACAGTCATCCTAAATAAACTCAAAGCTTGTTCCAGTGATAAATACTGGACTTCAATTGTCATGGCTTGAACTCTCATGCCAAAGTCTAATAAGTCTAACCCCAGTGAGTGGGATGTAAATAGTACTTTGGACTGATTTTGATTATTCGGCAGGTGGATGCCAAGTCTTCCAAGTTTAAACACCTCCCATGCATTGTCCAACAATAACACAAACCTTACAACTTTCAAAACTTTATATATCTAAGCCCTTTTATCGTTCTGACCTTAATATTTGTTCCATAAGTCATCAGATATGACCAATTTCTTCCTAATCAACTCTTGAACTTTCTGTTGGAAAAATTGCATTTTTATGGAACTTTGAGGCATATTCTCAATAGGTAAAGGTGGAGAGTTGAATCATAAAATTATGGTTTCATATTCTACTCAATGAGATATTTACTTCGGTATATCATATGCTCAAAATGGTTAAGTGATGAATTAGAAATTTATGCCCAAAGTAAGCTACTTGGAAATATTTGTTGAGGAAAAGAAAAGCTTAGATGCCACATTGGTTAAATACCAAGTGTGAGATGTGTTTAGATGTGGGAACCCTCTTGAAGGGTGATTGAATGAATAAGCTTAGAACCCTGCCTCGCACGTAGGGGGTACAAGTCCAAACCCAACGGGGTTTGGAGTTATAATACCCCAAAAATTTTTACAGTAAAATATTATCCGTGATATAGTAAAATAAGGAAATAAAGTGAACAAAAGGGAAATTTTGAGTTATGTCAATATTGGGAAGTATATTATGATATATTAATTCAAGAAAGGACAAAATTGTAAAAGTGAGAAAAGTTTTGTTGCACAAGAGTAAATACTCAAAATTTGAGGGTTAAAGTGTAAAAATGAAAAAGTTAAAGGACCAATAGTGTAAATATTTTAAGGGTGGAATGATCTAGAAACTAAGAAAAATGGATGAATTAGGACCAAATTAAATAGATAAAGAACTATGAGGGACTAAATTGTAATTTTACCAAATTAAATGATGACTCAAGGATGGAATATTAAGAGATAATAAAGGGAAAAATGGTCAATTGGAAGAGAGAGAAATCTAGAAACTAATAATGATGCTAGAGATATTTTGATATTTTATAATTATTTAATTAGATAAATATTATTTTATTAATATTTTAATAAGATATTTTATTAGTATTTTATTAGTATATAAAGAAAGAAAGATGAGGAATTCTCATCCATCTTTCCCATGCACTAACGTGAGAGGAAGAGAGAAAGAAAGAAAGTTTTACTTTCTTTACAATTTGGTCCTTCCACCAAAAAGTTACCATTTTCACCTAGAAATCAAAAGAATTTCCATGGTTACCAAGAAAAAATAATAATAAGAAGACTATGGGGAGTTAGGATATCAAGTTAGATTCAAGAATTAGAAGCTGAAGGAGAGAGAAAATCAGGTTAAAGATTGAAATCAATGGAACAAGGTAAGAACATCAAGATTTCAATGTGTTTTTAAGTTTGATATTATTACAAAAGCATGAAAATGATGTTAAAGTAGAGTTTTATTATGTAGGTTCTATGTTCTAGATATGTTAGGGAAGTGAAATAAGAGAAAGTGAATGGAAATATTGTAGAGAAAGGAAATAAGAGTGTTATAAACTGTTTTGGACAACATCAGTAGTCTGAATTTTAAAAATCACAAAATATTTTAGAAATTGAATTAGAGAATGAATAAAATATGAAATTAAATCTTATTGAGTCTAGTTTCTCATAAAAGAAACGGTGTAAGCAATGGAATTTTAAATCATGAGATATAAAAAATTTTGTGAGACAATGTCAAAATGAGTTCGGGTTCCCCTGTTCTGACTTTGAAAAATCATAAAAAATTGAATAAAAATAATTATGGGCTTAAATTTTTATTTTTAGAATCATAAATGATTTTAATTTCAAGAGAAACAAACTGGAACATCATCCGAATCCTGTATGAAGAGATAATTAATTTTTAGTGAATAAGGGTCAGAACTGTCAGACAGCAGAACATGGGTAACTTTAAAGAATAAATTGTACTTATTGGCTAAACCAAAAATTCTGAAATTTTATGGTAAGAAGATATATGATTCTAGTTTCAGGTAAAATTATTGGATCTTAATTTTGAGTTCTATAGCTCTAGATATAAATAATTTAGTGACTATGACACATATGGACAACTTGAATATTCATAAAAGTAAATAATAAAAATTATAAATAATGTTACTTATAAGTGTGTTATATACATTAAGGATGTGGCATGGAGAGGAGGAGGAGGAAAATATTTATGAATATTCAGCTAGCATGGCTAATTTGCATGTTTTAGGCTTAAGGACTAAATTGAATAAAAGTAAAACTTCAGGGGGCAATTTTGTAAAAAATTCAAAAATAACCAAATTGAAGGGAATGAATTGTTTTATTATCTAAATCAATAAATTGAATGAAATTGTCAATTTAAGATTGGTTGAAAATTGGGAAAATGGTATATTACCAAAATGCCCCTGAATCTTTATATTTCTGCAATTTCGCCAGGTAAGTTCGTATAACTTGAATTATATTCTTAAATACTTGAAACGTATGTTATTGATGTGAACATGATTTAAATATCCCTTGTATGAAAATTGAGGAAACATTGATATATTTGATAAAAAGGGGAAGAAATCCCGATTGAGCGAAAAGGAATTGACGGTAAAAAAGGATCTAGCCCGAACGGGTGATCCTATCCTAATATAGCCTTCTCGAAGAATACGTGTAAAATGGATTTAGCCGGACGGGTAATCCGAATTAGGGTCTGAATTTAGCCTGGATTGGTAATTCAGATCCAAGCTCATTAGAGTAATTGTCGTTGCAGGGGATTTAGCCTGGACTAGTAATCCCAACAATACTCTATGAGTTTATATTACAGGGGATTTACCCTGGACTGGTAATCCCGCTGTAAGGATGAGGTTCGCAGGAGTGTGCTTTCTGAAATGAAATGTGTAAGACCATGGTTGAAAGATACCATGGCAACATGACGGGAAATGTATAAGACCATGGTTGAAAGATACCATGGCAACATGACAGGAATTGTATAAGACCATGGTTGAAAGATAACATGGCAACATGACGGGAAATGAATAAGACCATGGTTGAAAGATACCATGGCAACGTGACATGAAATGAACAAGACCATGGTTGAAAGATACCATGGCAACATGACAGAAAATGAGTAAGAACATAGTTGAAAGACACTATGGCATCATGTCAAAAATAAATAAGACCGTGGATGGGAGACGCTATGACATCCATTGAACAATTGATATTCAGGTAATACATATCAGATGACGAATGGTTATATGAAATGGTTGTGTGAAATGTTTACAGGAACTGGTCATAAGGAAATATATGTACAAAATAGTTGTATGAAATAATTATGAAGATAGATAAACGAAATAAGTATAACTACATGGAATATAATTTATGTTAAGTTTGATATAAATTATTACCGGAATAAATATACATAAAATATATGGAAATGATGGAGCATGAAATATTGATATAATGAAATGAATGATATGTACTTATGAAGAAACGGTAAGAGAATGATATGTTTCATGACATGTACATATATGATTATCTTTGATATTTTGATACAAGGAAATTATGTAAGTAAAGACAATTATTAAACTCAAGTGTGACCTGTCAAGAAAATAAGTATATCAACGTTGAATTTATATGAAATATGTACTAGTGTACTAATATTGTTGCTGTTTGATGCTTATACAAGTGTCAAGCTGTTGATTGAATGGTAATATATTTATTTATATGATGCAATGAATCGGTAAGTATTTAATTGAAATTTTTTTTAGGTGATCTGTAAATTCTAGTAATGCTCCGAAACCTTATTTCGACGGCGGATACAGCTTAGGGGTGTTACATTTTATGGTATCAGAGCTACAGTTTAGTCCGTTCTCAGACCAAACGTAGTATATGTGAAGTCTAAAAACACATGTCATTATAGTGTGATATCTCTCGACTCTGATGAGATTTGTTTTACTTATAAAAAGAGATGTTTTTCAACTAAGCTAATCTCGATAATGCTAAAACTGATACTCAAGTATATGAGTAGAAAGTTGATTATGATGAGTCGGTACAAAAAAAAAAAGGTATGAATAAATGTTTTATAATACATGTCGATGATGAATATTATGTTATATGTATTATTAAAAGCAAATTATATTACTACATGAAATATTGTGCTGATGACTAAATTACAAAATATATAAAAGTAATATATGAAGTACATGATAAGGATTATTAGAGAATTATGAATGAGTAGTAAATTTTGAAATATATTACATGTATTGAAGATAGAGAAGATATAAGTATATGAATTATTGGTACGAGGATTAAATTGTAAAGCATGTAAAAGTATTATGTGAAAGGTGTAAAAGTGATATGCGTGCATGAAATAATTTGCTCAAGTAGACAAGATTAGAACTACTAGGATATTAAGGGACCTCAGCATGCTCTCTGATTACTAGCACGTTAGTGCTCTCTGATTATTAGCACATTCAGCACATTCGTACTCTCTGTATAGCACTTCACTGTTCTCTGTTTAATAGTGCATAATAATGCAACTCTGTATAAGTCCTGTATATCCGAAGTGTTCTATCTAGTCTACTGGGCCTCTACTAAGTAAAAAGTAAACAATTTTCGTTACGAGGTAAAGGATTATCTCTAAGTAAAAATGTTAGTTATGATGAAGCAGAACTAGTAAAAGTACGGATAAATGTTTTATAGTACTTGAGAATGATAAATGTTATATGAGTAAATATATGAAAATTAAATTATGAGACTTTATGATCTATACCTCTTTACTAGTACAGTTATATACAATGAAATTCATAAGATTTATATTGATTAAGTTCAGAAGTGGGCAGTGAAAAGTTTAATGGTTGAACAATTAATAATACAGTCGAAACTGAGAATGAGTTAGACACATCAAATTTTTTCTGAAAACTAGCTGGGATATACAATACCATTGTTAAATAAAGAAGTTATTTATAGGAAAATCGATTTGTTTAAATATGGTATTTATAGAATGGTTAACTGAAAATTCCTTTCGAATTAGTTTCTTGAGTGAACTGAATGATGTGAAATTATTGATGACTATACTAGTCAATGGATTGGTAAATAAATTGCAAAAATATTTGAATATAGCTGTTATAAATAGCTATATTACAGTAAAATTTTTTTTGGGGATTTTATACGGGTATTTTATATGTACTGATATTTTCAGAGGTATATGCAACTGTTCATGTTTAGATGCTATAATCAATATATGGAAATGTTGGATAAATATGCTACTAGATAGAAATTATTGCAAGTCTGATTGATTCACAAGTGGTACTACTTTATCTTTCTTTGGTTTTCCAAGCCAATATGTGTGATAAAACACTTGATAATAAGATTCATATGACATTATCTTCTATTTCTGTTGGTAAAAGCTCTAAGAGGCAAATGTGAAATATTGAATTGAAAATAAAATGTGAAATGAAAGGATAGAGAATGGATATAAATGATAAACTAGGTAAATATGTGCAGAAAGAAACTATAGAATTATAGAAATAATGAAATTCATGATCAAAAGAAAACAAAGAAATTTCGAGGATGAAATTTATTTTAAGGGGGAGAGAAATGTAATACCCCAAAAATTTTTACTGTAAAATATTATCCGTGATATAGTAAAATAAGGAAATAAAGTGACAAAAAGGGAAATTTTGAGTTATGTCAATATTGGGAAGTATATTATGATATATTAATTCAAGAAAGGACTAAATTGTAAAAGTGAGAAAAGTTTTGTTGCACAAGAGTAAATACTCAAATTTGAGGGTTAAAGTGTAAATATGAAAAGTTAAAGGACCAATAGTGTAAATATTTTAACGGTGGAATGATCTAGAACTAAGGAAAATGGATGAATTAGGACAAAATTGAATAGATGAAGAACTATGAGGGACTAAACTACAATTTTACCAAATTAAATGATGACTCAAGGATGGAATTTTAAAAGATAATGAACGGCAAAATGGTCAATTAGAAGAGAGAGAAATCTAGAAAGTAATAATAATGCTTGAGATATTTTGATATTTTATAATTATTTAATTAGATAAATATTATTTTATTAATATTTTAATAAGATATTTTATTATTATTTTATTAGTATATAAAGAAAGAAAGATGAGGGATTCTCATCCATCTTTCCCATGCACTAACGTGAGAGGAAGAGAGAAAGAAAGAAAGTTTTACTTTCTTTACAATTTGGTTCTTCCACCAAAAAGTTACCATTTTCACCTAGAAATCAAAAGAATTTCCATGGTTACCAAGAAAAAAAAAAGAAGACTATGGGGAGTTAGGATAGTTAGATTCAAGAATTAGAAACTGAAGGAGAGAGAAAATCAGGTTAAAGATTGAAATCAATGGAACAAGGTAATTTCAATGTGTTTTTAAGTTTGATATTATTGCAAAAGCATGAAAATTATGTTAAAGTAGAGTTTTATTATGTAGGTTCTATTTTCTAGATATGTTAGCGAAGTGAAATAAGAGAAAGTGAATGGAAATATTGTAGAGAAATGAAATAAGAGTGTTATAAACTTGGAAATCAATATTTTGCACTTAAACTATTTTGGACAGCACAGTAGTCTGAATTTGAAAAATCACAATAAATTGTAGAAACCGAATTAGAGGATGAATAAATATAAAATTAAATCTTATTGAGTCTAGTTTCTCATAGAAGAAACGGTGTAAGCAATGGAATTTTAAATCATGTGATATAATAAATTTTGTGAGACAATGTCAAAATAAATTCGGGTTCCCCTGTTCTGACTTTAAAATATCATAAAAAATTGAATAAAAATAATTATGGGCTTAAATTAATATTTTTAGAATCATGAATGATTTTATTTTCAAGAGAAATAAACGGGAACATCATATGAATTCTGTATGAAGAGATAATTAATTTTTAGTGAAGAAGGGTCAGAACTGTCAGACAACAGAACATGGGTAAATTTAAAGAATAAACTATACTTATTGGCTAATCCAAAAATTATGAAACTTTTATGGTAAGAAGATATATGAGCCTAGTTTCAGGTAAAGTTATTGGATCTTAATTTTGAGTTCTATAGCTCAATATATAAATAATTTAGTGACTATGACATAGATGGACAACTTGAATATTCATAAAAGTAAATAATAAAAATTATAGATAATGTTACTTACAAGTGTGTTATATACATTAAGGATGTGGAATGGAGAGGAGGAGGAGGAAAATATATATGAATATTCAGCTAGCATGGCTAATTTGCATGTTTTAGGCTTAAGGATTAAATTGAATAAAAGTAAAACTTCCGGGGGCAATTTTGTAAAAATTTCAAAAATGACCAAATTGAAGCGAATGAACTATTTTATTATCTAAATTAGTAAATTGAATGAAATTGTCAATTTAAGATTGGGTGAAAATTGGGAAAATGGTAAATTACCAAAATGCCCCTGAATCTTTATATTTCTGCAATTTCGCCAGGTAAGTTCGTATAACTTGAATTATATTCTTAAATACTTGAAACGTATGTTATTGATGTGAATGTGATTTAAATATCCCTTGTATGAAAATTGATGAAACATTGATATATTTGATAAAAAGGGGAAGAAATCCCGGTTGAACGAAAAAGAATTGACGGTAAAAAGGATCTAGCCTAGACGGGTGATCCTATCCTGATATAGCCCTCCCGAAGAATACATGTAAAATGGATTTAGCCCGGACGGGTAATCCGAATTAGGGTCTGAATTTAGCGTGGACTGTAATTCAGATTCAAGCTCATTAGAGTAATTGTCGTTGCAGGGGGTCTAGCCTGGACTGGTAATCCCGCTGTAAGGATGAGGTTCGCGGGAGTGTGCTTTCTGAAATGAAATGTGTAAGACCATGGTTGAAAGATACCATGGCAACATGACTGGAAATGTATAAGACCATGGTTGAAAGATACCATGGCAACATGATGGGAAATGAATAAGACCATGGTTGAAAGATACCATGTCAGCGTGACATGAAATGAATAAGACCATGGTTGAAAGATACCATGGCAACATGACAGAAAATGAGTAAGACCATAGTTGAAAGACACTATGGCATCATGTCAAAGATAAATAAGACCGTGGATGGGAGACGCTATGACATCCATTGAACAATTGATATTCAGGTAATACGTATCAGATGACGAATGGTTATATGAAATGGTTGTGTGAAATGTTTACAGGAATTGGTCATATGGAAATATATGTACAAAATAGTTGTATGAAATAATTATGAAGATAGATAAACGAAATAAGTATAAGTACATCGAATATAATTTATGTTAAGTTTGATATAAACTATTACCGGAATAAATATACATAAAATATATGGAAATGATGGAGCATGAAATATTGATATAATGAAATGAATGATATGTACCTATGAAGAAACGGTAAGAGAATGATATGTTTCATGACATGTACGTATATGATTATCTTTGATATGTTGATACAAGGAAATTGTGTAAGTAAAGACAATTATTAAACTCAAGTGTGACATGTCGAGAAAATAAGTATATCAATGTTGAATTTATATGAAATATGTACTAGTGTACTAACAATTTTTTTGTTTGATGCTTATACAAGTGCCAAGCTGTTGATTGAATGGTAATATATTTATTTATATGATGCATCGAAACGGTAAGTATTTAATTGAAATTTTTTTTAGGTGATCTGTAAATTCTAGTAATGCTCCGAAACCCTGTTTCGACGGCGGATACGGGTTAGGGGTGTTACAGGGGTGCACCCACACGACGTGGGCAACACAAAATGTCCGAACCGGTCGGGCTCGAAATAGGCTTACGGATATTTTAACCCAATACGAAATATAATTTTTCCTCAGCAAATATATACAAAATCTAATCTAGAAGGATATATATCCTGAATTATTTGATTCTAATCAATATGATTTGATTTTAATCAAATTGATTCAATTGCCCCTTTAATGCATATTTTGTCCCCTTATACATGGATATTTCCATAAATTCCTCCACTTTGAATACCTATAAAAGGCTAAGACTTCTTCAGAATTCCTTGCTTAATTTTACACTCTCTCACATCGATTTTCTGTTGCTATCAAAACTCTTATTTTCTTCTCCAAATTTTTCAAAAGTTTTGGTAATAGAAAAAGGCAATGTTCATTCGTTGGTCGTTGTAAAGGTGCTACTACTTTGATCACTGTTGTTGTATCCTGGGAGACATTCGACAATGTTTCTCCAAGTACCGTAGGGGCGTCCGAATCTGTCTTAAGAAAACTGTGTTTCACAGGCCTCAACGTTTCGTAAAATCTTTTCCCTTCCTTTTTATTTCAACTTCTTTTACAATTTTATTTTGATTTTCGTATTTAAGAAATTAATTATAAATCATTCTATTTGATTTTATTCTATATGAGTTTATTTATATTTAATTATTTTGTTCGCTAATGTGTTTTTTCCAACACTTTCTCTATGTAACACAGTTCTGAGGGGATCTTAGCCAAAATGACAGCATAAAAATCATGGCTCCACCTGCGGAACTCATTGCAAACTTGTTCAAGAGGGTTGCCTTTCCAACACCTCATTGTCCACTTAATTTAATAATTCTAACATTTTCATCCTCAATTGCTTCCCATACCTCTGCAACTTTAGAGTCTAAGCCAACAGTGACTCCCAAAGGCCACTCAAGTATCAGAAGACGCATACTTGAAGATATTTCTTGATTCACCACAACATTAGATTCTGAGTTGTAATGTTTTGCAACCTCGTCCAGTAGGTCCTTCACAGGATCTTTCTTCTAAATGAATCGCTTCCCAATCTTGTAAGTGGACTTTAGGCTCTTGGGGCACCACTTTCCTACACATTTGTTTTGGAGTTCCTCACAGTGACTTTCAATAAATTCATTTACTTCGTTATGCACATTTGTTGCATTTTTCAGCCATAGGTCCACCTCCTCCCTATGCCCCATTAGTGGTTGTTGCTGGGTAGCTTCCACTATGCGTCGTACATCTTCTCTGCGGCATTTGAGTTTGTCCATTTCGACTTCCAAGTTCTACAGATTTTCTTTAAGATGGCAAATGCAGGCCAAATGCTTGGAACTGCAACCCCACAAGCCAGTTCTAATTTCCAGTAAGCAATCCATGGGCCAGTATAGGGCTCAAAAATCATAAAGTTATAAAAAGGAGAAAGCAAAAGGGAAACCTTTTTGGCTTTCTTGATGATAGCAGTGAAGAAATCATTGCAAATTTGCAAACAGGGACTGCAGCTATTGGGAAAATCTTCTGCTAGTACAAAGGCCAAGAGAATTAAGATGGAAAAAAGAAACATCTATAAGAAACTCAAAATTTCTTTTTGATAAAAGCTAGTTGAAATTCAAATTTTCCGTACTTTAAACTAATTAAACCTTCCTTCTCTACTTCAAATAATTTGATATTGGAGTGTTTTTTGTCATGAAAAACATATTCTTAGAGATAGAAATTACAACTTGATTATCAATGAACATTACTGTGCATCCTTCTTGCTTCAATTCAAATCCATTAACTTTTTTTAACCATAAAGCTTGATTGACAACAACAGTTGCTGTAATAAATTTAACTTCAGCTGTAGGTTTTGCCATCGTATTTTACTTTTTATAGCACCATACTTGAAACAATAACTTGAAGTGTTTTTCAAATCATCGAATAAACCTCCCAATGACTATATGAATAGGCTTGCAAAACATAAACTTGATTGGCACAAAATTGGATTCAATAATCCAGTGTCCTCTCACATATCTAAAGACTATTTTGGCAGCTGTAAGATGTGTTCCAGTTTCACAATTCATAAATATGGATAATAGACTTATAAAATGTAAGATATCAAGTCTTGTAGTCGTTACATACATCAGGTAACCAACTAGACTTCTATAAAAGTTTTCATTGACTTTTTCAGCTTCATCTTCTTTGCTTAACTTCTGCTTTTGACACATTGGAGTATCTACACTATTGTATTCATCCACTCTGAATTTTTTCAAAATTTCCTTAGCATACTTCTTCTGACAAATGAACATTCATTTTTCTGTTTTATTTCCATTCCTAGAAAGTAAGTCATTTCTTCCAAATCTATCATCTCACACATATAATGAAACAACAAAAAAATTGATTTCATCACCTTTAATGTAGAGGGTAGCTTCATTGATACTTCTTTTGAAACCAACTACATTAAGTTCTCATCAATTCTGCTGTACCATACTCTTGATGCCTGTTTTAGGCCATATAAGGCCTTCTTAAGCAAGTACACATCATTTTTTTGTCTTTCACAACAAAACCTTCAGGTTGCCCAACGTAATTTTCTTCCTCTAAGAAGCCATTCAAGAATTATGATTTAACATCAAGTTGATAGTGTAACACCATCCACCTGACCCGATCAACCTGATTCGAGTGTAAGGTGTTATGCCTAAGTACAGACGTGCTTAGATTCTTTCTATGCTTTCTTATGTAACTTAAATTACCTAGGCAACTCGTCTATGTACTTATTCTACTATGATGAATAAAATACTTAGAATCTTTTCTCCTAAATTACCTCATTTTACATTATTATGTCTAACTTCTTGTACAGTGTAAAACATCCTTTATAATAAAAATAATATAACTAATGTTCTTGCCTCACTTTCTATCACTATCAGAGTATTACATGTGTGCAGACTTAACTTCACCCTAAAGCTTCTCTTATGTACTTATGCATTTTTCTAACAATTCTTGTATGACTTTCATAGCCCTTACTTGGCATAGACCATAACTTCACCACAATACTTTCTTTGGTCTTCTCTTCTCTTTTCTTCTTTGTATGCATATCAGCATAAACCGTCGCTCGCATACCATAGTCTTGGCATTGTCTCTTATCTCCCTTAAATTTTCTAACAGATCCTACATTCATCACATTATTAAACATACAACATCACAACATAATCAATAGAACCAAACAATCAGTCATCCATTCAGCATGAAACATATATTAAGCCTTTACTTACCTTGTACTCTTTCTGAAATAATAAACATTCTCACCTCAGTCGGTGTCATTCAACTTACTTATAGTTCTTGTTGGTTACCCAGCATCAAGCATTCTCTTACTTTTCTTTTATAGTCTCAAGCTGTTTAGTACATTTTCCTTCAAAGCCTGCCACTTTGGTGTTGCCGTTAATTTCTTGTCTAGAGTTTACAGGGTTACACCCTATAGTTGAAGTGAACAAAATCCAAAATACATTTGGTATTGTATTTAGCTATCACATTAATTAAATTAATTATTAAATTAATTTAATTTCATGGTTAAACATTGAACATATTATACGTACAAACTTGTTGTACACAATAGAGAACATATTTAAAATTAATATATGAATTTGATTCATATAAAATATTAATTGTATATAGTTTACCAAAATTATTAATATAAACAGTTATAATAATTTTGGCCAAAATATAAAAGGACATGGAAAGTGATACTCTTTTAGAAATAATATAATTCTTTTTATGATT
This sequence comes from Gossypium anomalum, assembly GCA_025698475.1. Classification (NCBI taxonomy): domain Eukaryota; kingdom Viridiplantae; phylum Streptophyta; class Magnoliopsida; order Malvales; family Malvaceae; genus Gossypium; species Gossypium anomalum. The sequence goes on from CM046961.1 coordinate 18,458,150, forward strand.
TTCCATTTGTTTATCTAATAATAAGGGAATAATCCCATTTTTCTTTTTGATATAAGATATCAAAAGAAAATAAAAGAAAGATATCCCTTAGTGTGTCAGGGTTACCAAGTAAACACAAAGAACAAAGAAAGTTTAGTAGCCGTTCTTGAAAATTCTCTTTGAAAAGTTCAAGAGAATTTTGTTGTTCATTCTTTGACTGGATGGATTACGTAAAGGCAGGGACATTTTCGTTGTGGCTTGGAATCGACATCGAATTAACAGCATCCTTTCATCGTTTTTAGTTAAGAAGGTATATGTTCAACCCTATTTCAACCCGTTTTGTTCCTTGTACATGAACCCATGGCTGCGGATCGCCAGAATAATTTTTTTTGCTACGCCACGGGGCGTACTCGTAGTCCCAACAACATAGTGCAGACAAACTCAAAACCTCGAACACTTATCTCTTTCATAATTACGAATACTCTCATTAGTCTGAACTGGCAACTACTATGGCGGATACCCTCTTTAAAATACGAATACATACTTTCATTCAGAAAACTTCCCTTAAGACTCAGTTGATTACATTACGGAACTAATCAATACTAAATTAACTTCAATGTATCATATCCTTACCATTAGGATTATCCACCCAGAACTTACCACAAAGGTGAACCATATCCTACAACAAAGACAACACCGAATATGGCAATAAGCCGATACAGAACTTGCCACAAGGCCATACAGAATGCGTGTCTACTGTCTCGTCGAACTATCGCAGAATGTGCTATGGATTTTGATTTTTCGTAATTCGGTGTAGCAGATTAATAGTTTTTGTGCTTGAGGAGCTTGAATACAGGCATTTTAATTATATTTTAGTTATGTTTTCTTAGTTTAGTTTAAATCCAATAAAAAATGTATTTTGAGCCTTTTATTGACCTTAGGGCTGAATGAAGCCTAAATGTGAGCTAATTTACTTAATGAGTGTGTACAGGAGGCCACTCAAGGGCATAGAAACTAAATACTAGTCATTGTGTTGCAACACAAGAAGCTAGATGTCGCAACATAGGAAGCAAAATGCAAGAATATTGAGATTGTCTTTGGTCTTGAGACACAGCCAAGGGATGTCACCATACACTGATAACTCTTGAAAAGAGTTATATTTCATGCCTTTAGACCTAACTAACTGTCTATACTTAAGTAAATTTATTTTCATTTTAGGACATTCTATTCGTAATTTTCAATGCATTATATTAAGAAGATTGGACTGTGTTTAAATATTATTATATGTTACTTTTACTTGTTTACGGGAAGGATTTGTTTGGTAGTAATTGGCAGGTGCAAGATGCGAAGAAAGAAATAAATGAATGAAGGTTTTTCGTACCAAAAGGTTGGATAGTTTGCCAACGAATGTCGTGGAAATTCTAGAAAGACCGAGTCAACACTCAGCGCATAATAGTTTTAGCCCAACTTTACTTATACCAAAAAATCTACCTAAAAAAGAGGAAAAAAGATCATGAGATCATGGGCTGATAACCACCTACCCTAAAGGAAGGGATTTTAAACCAAAAAATAAAAAAAGGAGAAGATATCTTGGGTTGTTGGATTTACCTAGGGAAAAAGCTTACAAAAAGCCAAAGGAGGAAAGCAAAAAAGGCAAACAAGTGTGGAGATCCATAGGCGAACTAGAGGGTAGTAGTTGAGTAGAGAAGGAAAAGGGAAGACGAAGGCAGTCCCTCTCAGCCATCACAAGACACTGTGCCGCTGGAGTGTGAATTGGACATGCGAAAACTATCCTCTTGACATTCTTCTGTTATTTCTTAATCTATTCCTCAGTGAATTAATTTGATTCAGAAGATGTTGAATGATATTTTGGTTTTGAATTTTATTTGCCAACCCTATGATGAGGTAAATCTCATAGGGTTGGGATTACTTGATGAAACCTTTATTTTCTTCAATAGTTGAAGCATAGATTTGAATTAATTTACTGCTTCTTTCAATTTTTTATTTCTAAATTGTATGTGTGCAATCCCTAGACATAGACGACTGTGCAGCACGCCCATAAACTAATTTAATTCTGAAAAGGTTGGATTGGTTGGACCAAAATTGAATGGTCTAGACAGATACTTATAGTAGACTCTAGACATAGAGCAGCGTTCATACAGAAGGAAATAGTGTAGGGTACCGTATTAAACGCCTATAGACACGAGTAAGGTAACTTTAAGGTTCTGCTCTCGAAAGAAACAGACCACTTTAGCACTCTTTTGAGTAGTAGATTGATTATGATTTTGTCAAGGCATTACTGACAGTAAGGGTAAATTCTTAGTAATCCCAACCTTCCAAATCAACATCTTAGACCTTTTATCCTTTGTCGTAATATCTTTGCCATCGCATCCTTAGTTGTTTACTTGTTCAATTACATATTATTCATATAATCAATTGCCATTGCATTTTTACTCTTGCATTGCCATAGCATTTTCAATTATTAATTAGTTATACATATTGTTCACATCAATATTTCTTTTGTTTACCACTACATTCTTATCATTATTTTTGTGATAACATCAATCAAATTCAATTATAGTAATTGGACCACTTCTATACCTAAGCCGATCCCTGTGGAGACGATCTCACTTATCACTTTATTACTTGATCCAACATGTATACTTGCACAATTCACATATCATATTCACACGCGACACATACCCATGAAGCTACCCTGAACCTGAGCATATTTTCTTCGATGTCACGGCACAGGCATTAAGGTGTCACGACATCGGTCCTGTATGGGAAACACTTACGAGTCAAGGGCATTTTGGTCTACACAATGACAAGTTAACACGAGAACGTCAGCTGACCTAGGGTTGAGGACGACGACAACCCTAACTCTATAAAGAGGCTCTTAACACACTTGTGAAGGACGGATTTTCATATTCTCAGTTTTCTTTGTAAATTTAGTTTTCGATTTTTCCCTTTTCTTAAGTTTTAGATTTCCTTTTAGTATTTCTATTTTGTGTTCTTTGGAGAACTTGCTTTGTAGACGAGATCAACTCTTGAACATTTTCTACACTTTAATCATCAAATACAGAATAGGATTCTCTAAACTCTACTCTGTTCTTATTCTTTATGCATAACTTTTATATTATGTTTACGATGTTTATTGATTCCATGAGGAACTAATCCTCTTATGGGGGATTAGCGAGTGGAGGTGTGACTAACTAGTTACTATGTAAGGTTTTCTTAACGGGTCAGCTATTTGGGAGAGGAAGAACTTAAACCCTAAGCTTGATATGTAACACCCCTAACCTGTCTCTGTCGTCGAATTAGTGTTACGGAGTGTTACCGTACAAATAAAAACATTTAAACTTAATACCATTCAATAATTTAATCATATCATAAATCATTCATATACATACATATTGTCCCTAAATAGAGCCCTCGATGTCTTAAAAATATTGTAGAAGCAAATCGGGACCAATTGGAAACAATTTGAAAAGTTTAGGAAGAAGATGCAAATTTTCCAAAATAGGGGTCACACGACTGAGACACACGCCCATGTCTCAAGCCATGTAACCTTCAAACTAGGGACACACAACCGTGTTCCAGCCTGTGTCCATACCTGTGTAACTCTATGAGTAAGGTCACATGGCCATGTCACACGACCGTGTGCCAGGCCGTGTAACTCACTAACTTGAACCTTTTGAAAACTTCAAATGACACAGTTGTGTTGCCAAGCCGTGTGCCTCACACGACTGTGTCACACACCTTTGTCTCAAGCCATGTGAACCCAAAATTTACCCAAAATGAAGTCATTTCACAAGAAATTCACACCTAACCAATCTAACCATTTAAGTATGCATCCAACGGACATAAACATCATTCACCACTACGTAAATATGCCATTTTAACTCCCTAAAATCAACCAACCAATGTGTCATTCAAAGACACCACAATTATATCAAAACATCAACAATCAAAACATATCAACAATGCTTCATTTCATGCACAGTAGTTCAAACATATAGCAAAACATACCACAAGCACTCACTTTCATACCATTCTAATTACACTAAAAAGGAACCTATTTACAAGCATGTTAGAATACCAAGTGGCATAGTTTAGTAAAGTATCAAACTGTACTAAACCAACATATTTAGCCACATATACATGTCACTACCCTAAGAGACACAAAATTACCAACTTCAATGAATAGTGTGAGTCGATTGATTGATCTTTCCAAAATGTTAGCGACAGTTATCTAAAAAACAATCCACAAGTACCGGTAAGTTTACATAACTTAGTAAGATCATAGTATAACATTTAATCTAACACAATTAGACATATTTCATATACTATTAGATTTCAGGGTTACTAGAGTGTAATCAAGACACGCAAATGCATTCAGGGGTATTAAAGTACAAACAGAGGCATATATGTGCAATCAGGGGTACCAAAGTACAAATAGGGGCACACATGTGCAATCAGGGGTACCAAAGTGCAAACAGGGGCACACATGTGCAATCAGGGGTACCAAAGTACAAACAGAGGCACATAAGTTCAATCAGAGGTACTGAAGTACAAATAGGGGCACACATGTGCAATCCGGGGTACCGAAGTACAAACAGGGGCACGTATGTGCAATCAAGGGTACCAAAGTACAAACAGGGGCATGTATGTGCAATTCATTCAATAATTAACTATAAACATTTAATTAAAGAACTATAATGTAAAAATACAAGTATAAATTCATTTACATATTGAAACACTATGAACTTATCTACTATTCGATTCCGAACAACAACCAAGGGCTAATCCGCTATTTTCCCTTTTCCTCAATTATTGTCTTTTTTATCCAAGTTTTGATCTATATAATAATTAAATGCAACATAATAATCTCATACATATTTCACATTCCATTCAATGTATATGACTTTTAACTTTTCATTAATTACATATTTTCCCTAAACTTTTATATCTTTTGCAACTTGGTCCTCTAACCCGAAAGTTATCAAATTAACCATTTCCTAATAATCAAATTATAGCTGAATATACTAACCCCTTTAACAGTCCATATTACACATTAAATTCACTATCAAACCTTGTAATTTTGACATTTTAATAATTAAATCCTTAACACAAAATTTAACAAAAATCATTTTACAAAACAACCAAATACCCCAATCAAAGCTTCAAACACATAGCTATCATCAAAAACATTCAAGATTCATCAATGACAACTTCTACAATTTTTGTAAGATTCAAATACGAAGGTATAGGCTAGCCGGACCTAGTTGTAACGACATAAAAAACATAAAAATTACAAGAAATAAGTGAAAAATTAGCTCACATGCACAAAGAAAAGATACTCGATGCTTGGAGCTCCTCCAATGGTGATTTCGGTTCCCAAAATAAGAAAAGAAGGAAGATGATACCTTAATATTTTAACCTAATTATCAAATTACCATTTTAACCTTAAAAATTCATTGCAATTTCATTAAAACCTATTCATGCATATCCACTAACTTATTTACAATTCAAGTCCATTAACATTCCTTCCCATAATAATTTAGCCCTTTTAACTAATAGAATTCAACTTTTAAACCTTTTATGATTTAGTCCTTTTTACCTAATTAACCATTCAAACATCAAAATTTCTTAACAAAATCTTAATGCGGCCTTAATAATATCCTGAAGACACTGAAAATAATAAAATAATAATTCACTTGTCAAATTTGTGGTCCTGAACCACTTTTTCTGGTATCACTAAATACGGGCTATTACATGACAACCTTAGGAAGTCATTTAGGTGGGAATTAACCCAAAATTGGTATGACCTATCCATGAACACCATAGCCCCAAACTGGTCTTGACTGTGAGATCAAGAGATAAGTAGTTCTTACCGACTCATTAGTTTAGTCGAAGGTGTAGAAGATTAAGAGATCATATTAGGGTAATAACTAGTTGATTGAATAGAAACCCGAATTAAGAATTAGTTATGATCACCAAAGTGAGCTAATCACCCATGACTAGATCAGTGAGGGATAGACCCATAAATTTTTGGTATCATTAATGTAGGTATAAAGTACAAGTGTGTTAAGAGCCTATTTATAGAGTTGGGGTTGAGGACGACAACCCTCACTTGTACTTTATGGGTCTATCCCTCACTTGTACCAAAAGCTAATCACCTGAGGTTGAGGATAATGAAAACCCTAACTCTATAAATAAACTCTTTATGGTCTATCCCTCACTTGGCGTGAATTATAACAATGGTTTTCAAAACTATAAAAGCTTTACTTTTTTTTTTTTTGGTAAGTAAGCTTAAGACATGTTTTCCATATTGTAAGTTAATGATATTCATTTCATTTTTAATACTTATATTCTTGGTGGTTTTCTACAAAAAATTTATGCATATTTGAATGGTATTCATTATTTATATTGTTGGTGAATTTTGGCCATTACTGGTGTGAAGAAAAATTATAATCTATGATGAGCTAAGAAGATTGTGAAAGCTTTTGGAAAATATAGCAAGGCAAATCCTACTAAATATTAGTTATTTTCCCAAAAGTCCCTTGCATTGAAGTTACTTTATTTTTAATCACAAATTAATGAAGTAATACAAATTAGCTCAAACACGTCATCTTTCTCTTTATTTCCTTCTTAAATTCCATCCATTTTCCTTATTATTTACTAATAGACTATACCAATCATCTAATTCCATCATAATTATTCAACTACAAGTCACAAAGAAATATCTATGAACCAACATAGAAAATATCTATGATCATTTAAAATGAATTTCCAAATGTAGAAAATAAATACGCAGTAGCTGAATTTCCATACCCATGGCAGTGTTGCAAAATTGTTCACCTGGTGTGTTTTTATATATAAACATATTTATGGCATTTTGGAGGAGTACGAGAAGAAAAACAAGACACAGAACAAGACAGCAAGATGCAAGAAATATTTTTACTTACTCAAAAAAGTGTAGCAAGGGAGCTTATGATTGATAGCTCATTTTGCTCATTTTCTCAATTAGAAAAACAATACATTTATAGCCAAATACTACCTACTACGACTAAGTAGCCTAGTAACTTGATAAACATTGCTTGTACACATAAACAGGCTTCCTAGACTAGTCATTCAACACCTAAACATATCAAGTTGCCATCAACTTGTTCATTTTCAACTAAGTTCAATTACAATGTAACTAAACAAATAGCTTGTTGTTACAACAACCATACGTGCTGCAGCATGTTTACAAGTTGCATACACTTTAACCAAAAATATCACAGTAGCATGATTGACCAATTTTTAGCACATACCAATTCTTGATTACTAAAAAGCTTTTTTTATTAAAACATAGAATTCATTATTTTTAAGTGAGGCATGGACAAGACCATGCATAATGTAGAAGGTGATAAAAACCATGAAGAATTATTGTCTCCTCACCTGTTTGATGCCCAACTTTCCCCACTGGCCTACATCAGGTAATTCCATAACATTCAATGGCTATGGACAAGGCTAGAGTAGGAGATTGTTATTCTGAATCATGGAATAATGCTTCAACATATTCTAAAAATAATTGAAAATGACTATCATCCATCAGTTAGAAGAACTTTATGCAAACGGTGAGCCTTAACCATTGTCTTTATACTCTTCATGTCTTTTAGACAAGGACTATAATCATCTAATGTGGGCCTTTTCAGCTTTGACAATTGTGAGCACGGATAAAAGGTGAACATTTTGTTCCCAAATTTAAGGACATAATTCATTCAAACAACCTCGTATACATATATATACATAAAACATCAACATCCACTTACTGTTATGTGTTGGAATATATGGACATCATATATGTAATAAGGGTAATTACATGTTGTTATTTACTATCATGATAGGTTAGCCCAAATTAAAAGTGATCTAATTTGGTTAAGGTTTTTTGGGCTTTAATTATTAAATAAATTATGGGTCGAATATATGTAGATACTGTAGTAACTAATTTTTAATTGATGATGAGCTGATTAGAAATTAGGCCTAATGTGCCAAAGTTATAAATATTAGGGTTATGGTCCCCAAATTACACATAAAGTAACTTTTTTTAATATCCCATCTTTAGAAAAGAGAGAGCACCTTCTCAAGATTAGTTGTGTGCTAATTTGGAAGATCAAATCCCCAAGATCCAAAAAAATTTTAAGGAATCTATGGATTCAAGTACGCTTCTGCATCTAGTTCTATTATCATATTGTTCTTGATGATTTAACATGATAGATCTTGATTTATGATTTCTTAAGTTTTATATCATATCTTGATTTACAATTCTAACAAGTGGCATCCGAGCTTCATCATGTCGAATTATTGAGAATTAATTAAAGTTCTTTCTTCTTTGAATTATTGATTCATAAAATTTCATGGGTTTTATATTTCAGATATATATATGTTGATCTTTAAAGGTTTATATTGGACTATTTTTTAGATCTTGATTATCTTAAATTCATATTAAAAATTTATTTTTTTTTAATTTTTAATTTGGGTGATTTTGAATCGATGGATTCAATTTTTAAGGTTTGAAATAGAATTCACACAATTTTTTTTGTTTACATATCGAAGATTAAGTTCTCTTGAAGTTTGCATGCTACTATGAAAATATGAATATATGTATATATATTAATCGTGGGTTTTGTTTTTTTCTTCATACAATTTCTATTTGCATGATCTGTGTTTCAATTTTTAGTTCCTGTGTATTTGCAAGTCATGTGAGTTAATTATTATTTTAATCCTATACAACATTTAATTAAAAAAATAGGGGTTAATATTATATACAAATGGCTTAGTTCATATATATATTGATTATATATACATATATAATATATACATGTTATAGAAGTGATCATGGGGCAGGCTCGACTAGATTTGGGCCGGGTCGAGTTTGGGCTGGGCTCAACTAAAAATTTAGGCCCATTTACTAGGCCAAGGCTCGGCCCTACTCGAAAAATGGGCCTACAATTTTATAACACCCCTAACCCGAATTCGTCGTCAGAACAGTGTTTCAGAGCATTACCAGAACTTTTAGAACATTTTACAAATAATTTATGTAAATTAATATTCATTTATCGAGATTATCCAAAACGTCCCTTAATTGGGACCTCGAGGTCCAATACGAGCACTAGAATCAAGTCGAGACTTAATCAGAACCTCTAAGAATTTTTTGAGAAATTTCAAAAGTTTTCCAAGGTGCAGGGCTCACACTCCTGTGTGGTCCAAGGGACACGCCCGTGCTGCAGGCCGTGTTCGACCCCGTGTAACTCTCTGACTTGTGCACACAGCCATGCCGCACGCCTATGTGCTAGGCCATGTGGTTAATTAATTCAATTTGAAATTAGGTGCAGGTTTTACATGAAAAAGTCATACACCCATGTTATAGGTCGTGTAGCACACATGGCTAAGATACACGCCCATGTCTCTACTCGTGTGCTCAATTCTCAGCATTCTGTTTCTCAAAATTCAGGTGTAGGGGACACACGACCTAACTACATGCCCATGTGCCCGGCCATGTGTTCACACACTATTTAAACACAAGCCCTTATGTCTACCTGTTTGGACAAAATAAAGCCATTTCTAGCTTCAATTCTCACCCCAAATCTCACCCATGACCTGCACTTGAAACACACATCCAATACCAACCATTCCAAGTATTCAAATTAAACAAACTTCATCATTCAGAAAGGCATATCTTTACATGCACATGTGTTTATAATCTTGCCTTGGATTAACTTAGGCATTAACATCACTTGATCACATATACTTAACATAACACATATGAATATATCATAATAACCTACTTAATCATACCAAAATAAGCCATTACTAGCCATTCCAATGGCTAGGTTACAAAACATCAATTTCAAGCCACTATTGGTTAAGTTGTCCTATATATGCCATTATACCAAAATGATTTTACCATATATATACCCAAAATAACTAGTTGATTGTTTGACGATACCCTTGTGATCTCCAACCTTTGCGAGCTTCTGATAACTATAAAATAAGGAAAAATTTCGTATAATGGAAACTAAACTTACCAATCCCGTTTATTAAATTAAGCATACAATAACAAGTTTTCCATCCATTTGGAAAATTTGCCTAAACACATGCATCCAATCAAACATGTTAGTCACAAAGTTTACATATACATCAAGTAAGGATAGATGAGCTCATCATGCAATACTCTTTCAAGACATTATCATTTCATCTCATAATTCTCATACCATGTCAAGAGTTTTATGTCCGTTGAATTATTGAAATTCCGATGAATACTCAGGTGGTACACTCGGGGTATACGATTCAATAATCCGTCAATTCTTATTCGAGGGTACCCTTTAGAGTAATTAACCAAGGAACACGCTCTCGAGTCACATATAGTGTAACACGATTACCAGTCTAGGCTAAATCCTTTATATAATGTATACTCAAATAGCTCAATTAGGATTACCAATCCAGGCTAAACCCTAATCGTAACGTATACTCGAGAGGTATTATGTCAGGATTACCCGTTCGGGCTAAATCCTTTATATAACAAGGTTAATAGGATTACTCGTCCAAGCTAAATCCCGTCCGCAACAAAGGCAGGACCTTATTTGTTTTGGGAAAGCTCATATAATCATCGAAATTCAATAATCAATCGAGACTTAATCCTTGTTCACCATTTCAAGCATGTATTAAAATTTTCATTATAACATTCAAATAATGTCCATCAATGTAAGTCACATTCCATAGAAACACAGTAAGTCACATTCCATAGAAACACAACATTCAATTAAACATATTTACATGCTCAATTAGGTTACACGAACTTACCTCGACACTTGTTCGCGTAAATAATCTACTAATACGAAACTTTTCTTTTACTCGATTTAGCCTAGAATTTGTGTTATCTGGATCTATATAAATGAATTTAATCATCAATTTATCTCATTTCATATTTATTTTGACTCAATTTACGTCCTAGGAAAAATTACTATTTTGCCCTTAACTTTTCCATAAATTCCAATTTCATCCCTAGGCCAGAAAATAAAACTTGTGTAATTTACTCCCTATTCCAAGCCTAACAAAAATCCCATTACAAAATTTACAGCACATGTATTCATAAAAATTCAAAATTTTTCATCAAATTTCACAACTTTACATTTTAGTCCCTAAATCATGTTTTCATAAAAAATCACTTTGTAAAAGTTGTTTATCTATTAATAAGTTTTCATTTTATACCATAAATTTCTAATTTTTAGCATATTCATCCATGACCCAAATTTCATACCTTGATAACTTTTCAAATTAATCCCCCAAATAGATAGATTAATCTATCCCTGGTTTTAAAAATATCAAAATTACTAAAAACGGGACAAGAAAACTTACCCAATTAACCCTTGAGAGTTTTTTCCCTCTCTTCTAGGGTTTCCATAAAATTTTGGGGTTGAAGATGACAAAATAAGATGATATTTTCTTTTTATCATCTTTTCATTAATTAATTATTTTGTTTTCCAATTTAGTCCCTACTTTTTTCTAATTTTTTCATGGATGAGTCACCAAAAATCTACATAATTTTCTTTAATGGTTTAATTACCAAATAAGGACCTCTGGTTTTGAATTTCATAGCTATTTAATCCTTATAGCTATTAGAATTCAACGTTCACATTTTATATGATTTAGTCCTTCTCGTAATTAAACACTTAATCGATAAAATTTTCGTATCAAATTTTTCACACATTTCTATCATAATACGGACCATATAATATAATAAAAATAAATTTTATTTTTGGGTCGAATTTGTGGTCCCGAACTACTGTTCTAATTTCACTGAAAATTGGGTTGTTACAACTCTCACACCTTTGGGGATTTTCGTCCTCGAAAATCTTACTAGTAAAAAGATTTGGGTATTGCTTCCTCATAGATCCTCCGGCTCCCAGGTAGCTTCCTCTATATCATGTCATTGCCAAAGAACTTTTACTAACGCTACCTTCTTATTTCTTAACTCTTTCGTTTCCCGAGCTAAGATTTTGATTGGTTCTTCACTATATGTCATATCAAGCTGAATCTCTATCTCTATCGGAGAAATAACATGTGAAGGATCAGATTGGTACCATCGTAACATAGAAACATGAAAAACATTATGAATCCGATCAAGTTCTAGTGGTAAAGCTAACCGATAAGCAATCGGTCCAATTCTTTCTATAATATCATATGGTCCAATGAACCGTGAACTTAAATTTCCCTTACGACCAAAACAAAGAACTTTCTTCCAAGGTGACACTTTCTAGAATACCTTGCCACTGATTTGAAATTCTATTTCTTTTCGTTTGAGATCGGCATAAGACTTTTGACGATCAGAGGCTACTTTCAAACTGTCCCGAATTACTTTTACTTTTTCCTCGGTCTCTTGGACAAAGTCAACTCTGTGTAACTTTTTCTCATTGAGTCCTGTCCAGTACAATGGAGTTCTACATTTGCAACCATACAAGGCTTCATACATTACCATTTTAATACTGACTGATAACTATTATTATAAGCAAATTTAACCATGGGCAAATACATTTCCCAGTTACCTTCAAATTCAAGTATACAACATCGAAGCATATCTTCCAAGATCTGTATTACTCGTTCAGATTGACCATCTGTTTGAGGGTGACATGCAGTGCTAAAGTGTAACTGAGTACCCAGAACTTCTTGCAATTTGCTTCAGAATCGAGATGTAAACCGAGGATCTTTACCTGAAATAATGGAGACGAGCACTCCATGCAATCTGATAATCTCAAAATCATATAATCTCAAAATCATATAATTTAGCCAATCTATCCAAGGAAAAATCCATGCGTACTGGAATAAAGTGTGCAGACTTTGTCAACCGATCAACAATTACCCAGATGGCATCTTTCTTCTTTGGAGACAGGGGTAACCCCGATACAAAGTCCATAGTAATTCTTTCCCATTTCCATTATGCTATCATAACCGACTGCCAGAAGGCAATTGATGTTCAGCTTTTACTTGTTGACATACCAAACATTTAAATACAAACTTAGAAATATCTCGTTTCATTCCTGGCCACCAGTACATCTTTTTCAGATCATTATACATTTTATTACTACCAGGATGTAGAGACATATTACCATTATGAGCTTCATTCAAAATCTTCTGTACTAGTTCTGAACTTTTCGATACACATACTCTGCCTTTGAATAACAAACAACCATCAGTCCCGATCTGAAATTCTTAGTCAGGAGTCGATTCACTTTGTATCTGTTCTGCTTGCAACTTACAATCATATTTTTGAGCTTCAAAGATTTGCTATAAAAACATTGGTATATCTTTTAACTTGTCTATGATTGAACCATCATTAGACAATGAAAATTGGGTGTTCATTGCCCGCAAAGTATACAGGAATTTTCTGCTCAAAGCATCTGCCACTACATTGTCTTTTCCCGGATGGTAGTCAATAACCAGATCATAATTTTTCAATAACTTAAGTCATCTGCACTATCCCAAATTCAAATCTTTCTATGACATCAAATATTTCAGATTTTATGATCGGTGAATATGTGACATTTTTCACCAAATAAGTAATGTCGCCAGATTTTCAATGCAAACACTATGGCTACCAATTCAAGATCGTGTGTCGGGTAGTTCTTTGCATGTGGCTTTAGCTGTCGTGAAGCATAGGCTACCACTTTACCTTATTGCATCAAAACACAACCTAAACCATTTAATGACGCATCACTATAAACTATAAATTTCTTACCCAATTCGGGCTGAATTAACACTGGAGCTTCTATCAATAAAGTTTTTAATCTATCAAAACTCTACTTGCATTTATCAGTCTACTCGAACTTTACATATTTTTGGAGCAAACGAGTCATCGGAGAAGCTATCATTGAAATTTTTTTTACAAATCTCCGATAATAACCAACTAGTCCCAGAAAACTTTGGACTTCAGACACATTCTTCCATGGCTTCCAATTAACAATGGCTGAAATTTTATTCAGGTCCACCTTGACACCTTAAGCAGATACTATATGCCCAAGAAAACTAATTTCCCGTAGGCAAAATTCACATTTACTGAATTTGGCGTAAATTTGTTTCTCTCACAGAGTTTGCAACACTATTCTCAAATGCTCAGCATGCTCATTTTCATCTCGAGAGTAAACCAAAATATCATCTATAAATACCACCACAAACCTGTCTAAATATGGGCTAAAAATTCTGTTAATCAGATCCATGAACACTGCAGGTGCATTTGTCAAGACGAATGGCATCACAAGAAACTCATAGTGTCCATACCTGGCTATAAAAGTTGTCTTTGATACATCCGATTCTTTTACCCATAGTTGATAGTAACCAGAACAGAGATCAATCTTTGAAAATACAGTGGCACATTTCAACTGGTCAAAGAAGTCATCGATTCGAGGTAATGGATACTTTTTCTTTATTGTAACTTTGTTGAGCTGTCTATAATTAATGCACAGCCTCAATGACCCATCTTTCTTCTTTACATATAGAACTGGCGCACCCCAAGGTGAGAAACTAGGTCGACCACAACCTCTGTTAATCAATTCTTGCAACTGTACTTTCAACTTTTTCAATTCAGTAGGATCCATTCCGTAAGGTGCTATAGATATCGGTGTTGTTCCCGGAACAAGATCGATAGAGAATTCCACTTCTCTAACCAGTGGTAAACCAGGTAATTCTTCTGGAAACACATTAAGAAATTCACATACTATCGGCACTGACTGAATCTTTGACTCAATTGCTTTAGCATTCAACACATATGCAAGATAAATATCATAACCCTTTTGGACATATTTTTGTGCCGATATTGCTGAAATCACATTAGGTAATCCATCTATTTTATCAGATCCAACATGAAATAATTCACCATTCTTACATTTCAATACAATATATTTCTATTTAATTCACCACTACATCATATTGGGTTAATTACTCTATTCCCAAAATCACCTAAAATTCATCAAATGGCAATAACATCAAGTTAGCCGAAAAGCAATAACCTTTTACCATCAACGGACAGTCCTTACAAACTTTATCCATCATAACACACTGGCCCAAGGGGTTTGAAACTTTAACCACAAATTCAGTAAATTCAACAGGTAAATTTTTAACAGTCACTAAGTTCGTGCATATGTATGAATGTGTGGAACCAGGATCAATCAAAGCAGTAATATTAGTATCAAGTAGAGAAAATGTACCACTAATGACGTTTGGTGCAGAGGCATCTTCTCTAGCACTGATAGCATATGTTCTCGTAAGTGCTCGTACCTCAGATCTAACTACTGTATCCCTGGTAATACCTCGACTACCACTAACATTACCGGGGTGACGGAGTGGTTTACCCTTTGAAATAGGATTACTAGGCTTTGGAGCTGGTTCTATCTCTTTTTCAACTCTTTTTGGACAATCTTTAAGAAAATGGTCAAGTGAACCACATCCAAAACAAGCTCCACTTCTAGACCGACATTCTCCATATTGAAATTTTTTACAATGTTTACATTTTAGTTTAGAATTACCAACACTACCCACACTGGCCACAGATGGAGATGAAGATCTCGGGTTAGAACGTTGAGAGCCCTGCTCTCTTCTAGAATATCCCGTAGAGGTGGTCACACGATCATAATACCTGTTTAATTTCTTAAAAGCAAATGATTGTGACTTACTCTTAGTTCTTTTTCTAGAGACTCGAGCCTTTCTTTCAGCTTGTCTTTTTTCTTTACTCAATTCCTCAGCTTTGTGGGCTCAATCGGCTAACACTGTAAATTCCCTTATTTCAAGAATTCCAATCAATAACTTGATATCCGTATTTAAACCCTCTTCAAAGCATTTACACATCTCATCCTTGGTCAGAACCCATTCTCAAGCATTTTTGCTCAACTGAACAAATTCTCGTTCATACTCAGATACAGTCATATTTCCTTGTTTGACCTCTAGAAATTCTTTCTTTTTCTGATCTTTGAATCTCTGACTAACATATTTCTTTCTGAATTCAGCCTGGAAGATTTCCCATGTAACATTCTCTCTCGGTACTACTGAAGTTATGGTATTCTACCAATGATAAGTTGTATCTTTTAGTAGAGATACTGCACATTTCAAACATTCAGCAGGCGTACAAGATAATTCATCAAAAACCTGGATAGTATTTTCTAGCCAAAACTCGGCCTTTTCTGGATCATCTATCGTAGCTCTAAATTCTTCTGCCCCATGCTTACGGATTTTATCTACTGGTGGCTTACCAGTTCTAACAAGTTCAACACCCCTGGTACCTCTGACACCGGTTGAGGAGCAAGTGTGGGGGGTCATTGTACTGTAGGGTTTGTACTCAGGTACTATGTAAACCATTCATTCATCATTTGAAAGATGGCCTATTTCGCCTCCTCACTTTGGCCCTCAAACACAGGCCATTCACTACCAGACGCAGATGCAACACTTTGAACTGAGGCTGAAGCATTGCTCTCATTTTTCTTGGATTCAGCTCTAGCTCAGTTGGATGACATTACTATATGAAAAACACATTTAAAATTATCCATAGTTATCACACTATCACAATTTATATAATGGCATGTATAGCTAAACTCGTGTTTGCTACGTCAAATCCAAGAGTCAGCTGTAGCTCTGTTACCTCTAAATGTAACACTCTTAACTGATATTTATTGTTGAAATAGGGTTTCAGAGCATTACCTAAACTTTAAGACCATTTTATAAATAATTTATGTAAATTACTATTCATTTACCGAGATTATTTAAAACGTCCCTTAATTGGGCCCTCAAAGTCCAATACGAGCATTATAATTGAGTCAGAAGTGACCCTGGGACACGCCCGTTCTGCAAGCTGTGTTCGACCCCATGTAACTCTCTACCTTGCCCACACGGCCATGCCACACGCTTGTGTGCTAGGCCGTGTGGTTAATTAATTCAATTTGAAATGAGGTGTAGGTTTTACATGGCCAAGTCACACGCTCGTGTTCTAGGCCGTGTAGCACATGCAGCTGAGACATACGCATATGTCTCTACCTGTGTGTTCAATTTTAAGCATTCTATTTCTCAAAGTTCAGGTGCAGGGGACACACGGCCTAACTACACGCCCATGTGCCTAGCCGTGTGTCACACACAGTCTAGACACACGCCCTTGTGTCTACTCGTGTGGACAAAATAAAGCCCTTTCTAGATTCATTTCTCACCCCAAATCACACCCATGACCTGCACTTGAAACACACATCCAATGTAACGACCCGAAGTTTATGGGTATCGAAAAAGTGTATTTTTGGGTTTCTGCTTTCGTAAAGTAGATTCGTAAATATTTATTAGAAATATTTACGAAGTTAGTTGTGAGGTTAATTAGATTTTGGCTAGGTGAATTAGCTTGAATTAAGGTTAATTTAGTGTAAGGACTAGATTAAATAAAGTGTGAAAGTTGAATTATAGAATGAAAAAAATCAAGGGACTAAATTAGCAATTAAGCCATAGGTTCCAAATGTATGGCAAAATCAAATACCTATGTAATAAATATTATACAGACATTTGTAATACATGTATGTATCTACTTATTATTTAAGTTAATAATAATTATTACTAAAATATAATATAATAATATAATAAAACATAATATAAAATAAATGAAAAAAGATAGAAAAAGAGAAAGTAAAGAGACGAAACAGAGAAGAACGGGGGAGAAAAAGAGAAAAGAAAGAAAGAAGGGAAAATTAGGGTTTTAAGGTTTGAAGTTCAAGTGGTAAGTCAATTTAGCCCATTTTCTTGTAATTTTGATGTTTTTGGAATCCTAGAACAAAATATTACTTGATTTATGTGGAAAATTTGAAAGTTAGTTGATTTTTACATGTGGTTTATATTGAATTAATCGAAGAATTAGGGTTTGATTTGATAGAATTTCAAGTTAGAATTGAGAAAAACATTAAATTGCAAAACAAATCATAAGTTTTATGTAGTGGGGCTAAATTGAAAGAATTTCAAAATTAGGGTTTTACAGTGAAATTAGGGAGTTGAAATTAGAGTAAAGTGGAAATTGAATTGAGATATGGAATTAGTTTTGTAAGAAAATAGTTGGTTTGATTTAAGGATTAAATTGGAATTAAAGCAAAAGTTGTATATAAATTGAAATATTAAATGTTAAATTGTAGTGTATTGATAAATTTTAATTGTTTCGATTTCCGTAGCTAACGTCGAGTCGGAGATGTCGGCTAAGAAAGGAAAGGAAAAAGTCAACGAAGATTAGCTCGAAAAATACGGTTTGTATTTCTATAATCCAAATTTAATAATTATTTAATGTATTTATTAATGATTTGTATGGTAAATAAAAATTGAGGTAAGTGTTTATATTGTGGTATTGAATTGAATTGTGAGTATGTCTGAATATTTGAATTGGAATTGTGAATTTGTATGCATTATTGAATTGAAATGTGTATTGATTGAAAATTGAAAGTGAATTGAATACCCTATTAACAATATCGGGCTAAGTCGGATATAGTTGGCATGCCATAGGATTGGAAGTGCTCAAGGATACTTCGACTTCGAGTCGATGAGGCACTATGTGTCATATTATTATTGCTTCAGATAAATTCAAAGAGGTACTGAGTACCGTATTGTTTTACTTCGGTATGGCCGATGAGGCACTGAGTGTTGTACTGATGTGTTTGGGTTGGATCCGCGTATCTGTCGAAGTCCGAGTCGTGTTAATAGGGATATACGAATGAATTGATCAAATGATTGACATTGAATGATAATGAATAAGAAAAGAATATTGAAATTGAAATTGAAATTGATAAATTTATTGTGAAATGCTATTGAATAGCAATTGTGAGATTGAAATAGAAGATATGATGATTGAAAGTGATATGGATGATAAGTTTATAAAATTGATTATTTATTGAATGATTATTATTATGTATGATTATGTATATAAATACTATAAATTTTTCTTAATAAGTATTCAGATTATAGAAATACCACTGAGTGTATACTCAACGTACGGTTTGTTTCCATGCGCAGGTTATGTTACAATTCAATCATTGAATCATCATCCATAGCCGATCCCGAACTCAAAGTGGTGATGTACATTTCTTTTGGTAAATGGCATGTACCTAGGATGTTATGCTAGTCATTTTGAGAAATGTTTGCAATGATGTTATAATATGAAATGGGTTGAATATATATATAAGAATAAATGTCTTATGTTTTAAGCATTTAAGTGATGTATTTTGGTTGAATTTAGCAAGAACTTAGAAATAGCTTAATTGATATATAAATAGATTATTTGATTAGTATGCCTAAAATAACTATAAGCATACTTTGATTTAATTTGATGAATTTAACATATATTAAAGATATTTGAATGTGATTTGGATTGGTTATATAATTGGATTACGAATTGCTTGTTGTTCAAGGTTTGCAGGGTTGGTAAACTTGATGTAAAAGGCTCATTTTGAGTCCACACGACCTGGCACATGGGCGTGTGACCAGATCGTGTGAGACACACGGCTTACACATGGACGTGTGGTTAGGCCGTGTGTCCCCTGCACCTTAAAAATTTAAAACAGAATGCTTAAGAAATTGCACACGGGAAAAGACACGGGCATGTGTCTTAGTCATGTGAGGTATACGGGCAAGCACACGGGCGTCTGGCTTGGCCGTGTGAGGTAAGTCAGAGAGTTACGTGGGGTAGGACATGGCCTGGAGCACGGGCATGTCATAGAGTCACACAAACTTGTTCCTAAACCACACGGGCTTGTGAATCCTGTACATAGGAAAAATTTTGAAATTTCACGAAAAATGCTCTCAGTTTCTGATTAAATTTTGATTCGTTTAAAATATTTATAGTGGGCCTCGAGGACCCATAAAGGGACAATATGATTAATTTATGACGAGTAGGCAATTTAATTTATTTCATGTTCGTAATTGATTTGAATTGTCTGGTAATGCTCCGTAACCCTGTTCCAGCGACGGATAAGGGCTAGGGGATGTTACATTTAATACCAACCATTCCAAGCATTCAAATTAAACAAACTTCATCATTCAACAAGGCATATCTTCACATGCATATATGTTTATAAACTTACCTTGGATTAACTTAGGCATTAACATCACTTGATCACATATACTTAACATAACACATATGAATATACCATAATAACCTACTTAATCATACCAAAATAAGCCATTACTAGCCATTCCAATGGCTAGGTTACAAAACATCAATTTCAAGACACTATTGGTCAAGTTGTCCTATACATGGCATTATACCAAAATGAATTTACTATATATATACCCAAAATAACTAGTTGATAGTGTGACAATGCCCCAGTGATCTCCAACCTTCGCGAGCTTCCGAGCACTATAAAACAGGGAAATATAAAATGGAGTAAGCATTACATGCTTAGCAAGTTCGTATAATAGAAACTAAACTTACCAATTCCGTTTATTAAATCTAAGCATACAATAACAAGTTTTCCAACCATTTGGCAAAATTGTCTAAACACATGCATCCAATCAAACATGTTAGTCACAAAGTTTACATATACATCAAGTAAGGATAGACGAGCTCATCATGCAATACTCTTTCAAGACATTATCATTTCATCTAATAATTCTTAAGGATAGATGAGCTCATCATGCAATACTCTTTCAAGACATTATCATTTCATTTCATAATTCTCATACCATGTCAAGAGTTTTATGTTCCGTTGAATCATTGAAATTCCGATGAATACTCAAGTAGTACACTAGGGGTGTATGATTCAATAATACGTCAATTCTTATTCGAGGGTACCCCTTAGGGCAATTAACCAAGGAACACGCTCTCGAGTCACATATCGTATAACAGGATTACCAATCCAGGCTAAATCCTTTATATAACGTATACTCAAAGATTTCAATTAGCATTACCAGTCCAGGCTAAACCCTAATTGTCACGTATACTTGAGAGGTATTATGTCAGGATTACCCGTCTGGGCTAAATCCTTTATATAACAAGGTCAATAGGATTGCTCGTCTGATCTAAATCCCGTCCGCAACAAATGCAGGACCTTATTCGTTTCGGGAAAGCGCATATAATTATCGGAATTCAATAATCAATTGGGACTTAACCCTTTTTCACCATTTCAAGCATGTATTAAATTTTTCATTATAACATTCAAATAATGTAAATGAATGTAAGTCACATTCCATACAAACACAACATTCAATTAAACATATTTACATGCTCAATTAGGTTATACGAACTTACCTCGACACATGTTCGTGTAAATAATCTACTAATTCGAAACCTTTTCTTTTCCTCGATCTAGCCTTGAATTTGTGTTATCCGGATCTATTTAAATGAATTTAAGCATCAATTTATCTCATTTCATATTTATTTGGACTCAATTTACATCCTAGGCAAAATTACCATTTTGCCCCTAACTTTGTCATAAATTCTAATTTTGTCCCTAGGCCCTGCAAATGAAAATTCTATAATTCACTCCCTATTCCAAGCCTAACCAAAATCCCATTACAAAATTTACAGCACATGTATTCCTAAAAATTCAAAATTTTTCATCAAATTTCACAACTTTACATTTTAGTCCCTAAATCATGTTTTCATCAAAAATCACTTTGTAAAAGTTGTTTATCTATCAACAAGTTTTCATTTTCTACCATAAATTTCTAATTTTTATCATATTCATCCATGACCCAAATTTCATACCTTGATAACTTTTCAAATTAATCCCCCAAATAGATAGATTAGACTATCCCGGTTTCATAAATATCAAAATTACTAAAAACGGGACAAGGAAACTTACCCAATTAAGCCTTGAGAGTTTCTTCTCTCTCTCTCTTCTAAGATTTGCATAAAATTTTGGGGTTGAAGATGACAAAATAAGATGATATTTTCTTTTTATCATCTTTTAATTAATTAATTAATTATTTTTCCAATTTAATCCCTACTCTTTTCTAATTTTTCCATGGATGAGTCACCAAAAATTAATTATTTTTCCAATTTAATCCCTACTCTTTTCTAATTTTTCCATGGATGAGTCACCAAAAATCTACATACTTTTCTTTAATGGTTTAATTACCATATAAGGACCTATAGTTTTGAATTCCATAGCTATTTAATCCTTATAGCTACTAGAATTCAACTTTCACATTTTATGCGATTTAGTCCTTCTCGTAATTAAACACTTAATCGATAAAATTTTCGTATCAAATTTTTCACACGACATGTCAATCATAATATGGACCACATAATAAAATAAAAATAAATTTTATTTTTGGGTCGGATTTGTTGTCTCGAAACCATTGTTCCGATTTCACTAAAAAATGGGCTGTTACAATTTTGCCCAAGCCTAACCTGGATAAAAATGCTAAAACTCGGGCCCGACCCAGCCCGCCTGTATTAATTTTTATATTATTTTTAAATAATTTTTAAATATATATAATACATCAAAAATAATAAAAACATCAAAATAAATATTTCCCAACAAATTGAAAATAAATTTTAAAAATTATGTAGACTTAAATAACACTAAGATAAATACAACTTAACAAGCAAATACCTCTAAAGTAATAACAAAATTAACAAATGCCTTTAAAATAATAACAAAATTAACAATAAAATAAGTTTTATATAATATCCAAACAATAACAATAAAATAATAGCAACATAATAGTAAAATGGCAGCAAAATAGGGAGAAAACAACAAGAAAATAACATTCAAAAATAAAAAAAAGAGCAAATATTTTTTGTCTTTTAGCAAATTCGAGCCGGGCCAGGGCCGGGCCAAAAATAACGTACCCAAGGCCCGACTCGTTTTTTAAACGAAACTTATTTTTTTGTCCAAGCCCATTTTTTAGGCCTATATTTTTGCCCAAACCCTCCCACATTTCGGACGAGCCTTCGGGCCGGGCCAGGTGACTCGACCCATGATCAGGTCTAGCATGTTGTTTTGGAAAAGTATATAAATACATATGTATATATGATTATCTTTCAATTTTATTGAATAATGAGATTAAGAGTGTAATACCCCAAACACGGCCTAGACGTTATGGCCGAATCTGGCGTGTCATATTGAAGTGTCTTTCGAAAATTGGACTTGTTGGTAGAAATTTGTTTCTGAATTGAAATCTTTTTGTTAAAAGCTCAAAACATCTTAACCATTTATTAACCATTTAAAACGTCTTCACTTTAAAAACATTGTTTGTTGTGGAAGCAATATCCAGAAATGTTATGAAAACGAGGTGTTTTGAAAACAGTTAATCTTTTAAAAACCAACGTTCTATCACTATCAGTTAAGTATCAAATAAATAAGCCCAAATAAAATAACTCAAGTTTAAGAGGCTTTATTACAGAATCAAAACCCAAAGCGAAATTTTAAATATAAATAAAGTTAAACATTAAAAAAATTGCGGTCATGTGGCCACCTCCGAGTCCCTCACGGCTCCAAATCGTCTAGGGTTGGGAATTACCTACACAGTTAAAAAACAGGGTGGGTTTACTGATAAACCGTAATTTATACATATTTTTATCCCATGCTTAACACGTTTATGAATGAATTATCCTTAGATTTGGTGAATTTAATGCTCCTAATCTTTTAATTTCATGTTTTATAGTTAGGTGAGCATAGGAGAGCGAAAAGAACAAGAAATGGGCCAAAAAACGAAAAAAATGGGCCGACGTGGGAAAACAACATGGCCTGCACTTCATCACAAGGGCAGAACACATGCCCGTGCCATTCTAACAGGCTTGACCACGGCCTAAAACAATCCAAGCATGGGCATGTTGATCTCTCAGCCTCGACCACGGCCTAAAGTAATCGCACACGGGCGTGTCCCTGCCGAGCCCTAGCTAAGTTCCATTCGGTAAAGGGAAAGTTTGAGGGCTTTTAGGCATTCTAAAGCCTATTTAAACACCCTAGAGGAAGACTAATGAGGAGACAGAGAATAGGGAGTAAGGAATTACTCCAAGAAAGCCGATTGATCCATCTCAGAAGCTGGGTTCACCATCAAGACTGAAGATCTCTCCTCAATTTCCCTTCAGGAGTTTTGGGTTTTCTTTATGTTTTGTATTTGATAAACCGTAGTTTATACATATTTATAACCCATGCTTAACGCATTTTATGAATGATTTCTCCTTAGATTTGGTGAATTCGATGCTCCTAATGCCTTAATTTCATGTTTTATTCTCAAGTAAGCATAGGAGAACGAAAAGAACAAGAAACGGGCCAAAAATGGAGAACATGGGCCAAAGCACGAAATCAACACAGCCTGGACCTCTTCACACGGGTAGATCACACGGCCGTGTCAATTTGGCAGAATTGAAGAATGATTCACACGGGTATAAGACATGGTCGTGTACCTCGAACACGGCCTAAAGTTATCGCACACGGGCGTGTCACACGGGCATGTCCCTACCGAGCCCAAGTTATCTCCAATTCAGAAAAGGCCACTTTTGAGGGTTATTAGGCATTCCAAAGCCTATAAATACACCCTAGAGGAGAAATAAAAAGGAGACGGATAATAGGGAGTAAGGAATTACTCCAAGGAAGCCGATTGATCCATCTTAGAAGCCGTAGCCACTATCAAAACTAAAGATCTCTCCTCAATTTCCCCTTTAGGAGTTTTGGGTTTTCATTATGTTTTGTAATCATTATTATTCTGAGATGTTTTCTTGTTTAGTTATGAACTAAACCCCTAAATACCTAAGGGGGATGAAACCTATAATGAAACCTTGTTATTATTTCTGAATCGTATGATAAATATTTGACTTGTTCTTAATTATATGTTCTTAATTCTTGTTTTGGTATTTCAGGATATCACTTCAAGTTACTACTCTTAGTTGGAGGAGGAATAGACCTTGACTAAGAGTAACTTTGTCATAATTAGGCAGAGTTGATTGCCCGCCTAGAGATAGGATGACAAGATTTTGCCAGATTAGGGTGAAACCTAATAAGGGAATCCGTAGATTGAGTTAATGCAACCTTAGGGTGTTAATTAGAGATAACTCTCGGTTATTCAACCTAGGGATTGACGTTGTTAGTCTCGAGAGGGATAATAATATACATTAGGGATTTCTACGGAACAAGTTAAATGAATAAATCATTCGGTTCGGAGCCAGAATAACAAGTAAAAGTCTAGGTGAATTTTTCCTTAGGTATTGTCTCAATCAATCGCTTTCCCCAAAAGTAGTTTCCCAAATTCTATTTTCTGCTAGTTCTTAGTTTGATTAATTAGTTAGTTAAAACAAACCTCTTTTCTTCGGCTAGATAATAAGAAAACAGTCATTACTAGTACTCCTAGTCCCTTAGGTTCGACAGTCTGGTCTTACTAAAGCTATACTACTGTTCGATAGGTACATTTGCCTACGTCGTGATAATAGTTAGTTTCAAGAACGATTCATTATAAATTTATAAAACTTATCACAGGAAAATCATGATCAAGTTTATGGCGCCGTTGCCGGGGACTAAGATATTAGGAACGCTCAATTTTTATTACTTTAGTCATTTATTTTCTTGCAATTTAACTTTAATTTTTATTTTACTAATTTTCTTTCTTTTTTCTCCTTGCAGGTTCTTATAGTTTATGACTAGAAGAAACCCGTCAAGACCGTTGCTTTTTGACAAGGAAATTGATCCTACAGCTCGTAGAAACCGACGAGAAATCAGGCACAGCTTAAGATACACAGAGGAAGAGCAAGAGGATGATATCTCAACTACAACCGAGGAGATGGCTGAAAATCAAGACAATCCGCTACCTCCAACCATACCCGCTGAATTAGCAAATCAGAATCCTGCTCCTCGTACTATGTATGATTATGCTAAACCTAATTTTATAGGAACTGAGTCAAGTATTGTTTGGTCTGCTATTGCTGAAAAAATTTTGAACTGAAACCTAATATGATTTAGATGATAAAACAATTTGTTCAGTTTGATGGTTTGCAGGATGAGAACCCCAACACTCACTTGGCAAATTTCCTAGAACTGTGCAACACTTTCAAAATTAATGGTGTTTCTGATGATGGCATTCGCCTTCGGTTATTCCCTTTTTCACTCAAGAATAAAGCTAAAAAATGGTTGAACTCACTACCACGAGGGTCCATTACCACTTGGGAACAAATGACCGAAAAATTTTTATTAAAATATTTTCCATCGGCAAAAACAGCTAAGTTGCGTAATGATATATCTTCTTTTATGCAGATGGACTTAGAAACACTTTACGATGCGTGGGAGAGATACAAGGACCTTTTGCGAAGGTGCCCACACCATCGATTACCTTTTTGGCTACAAGTTCAAACATTCTACAACAGTGTGAACCCTTCGACAAGACAAATGCTGGTGGGACCATCAATAACAAAACACCTAAAGAGGCTTCTGAATTTATTGAAGAGATGTCACTGAATAACTATCAGTGGCAAGTCATGAGGACTAAGCCAACGAAAACAGCAGGCGTTTATAACGTCGATTTGGTAACTATGTTGTCAAATCAGATAGAACTTCTGAATAAGAAAATTGATGGTTTGCTTAGTTCTACGCAGGTACATCCAACGATGAGGTGTGATTCAAGTGGAGGAGGTGTGCTTACAGAATACCCACCATTCAATCCTACAATCGAAGAGGAACAAGTCAACTAAATGGGTAACAATAATTTTAGATCTCAAAATAACCCATATAGTAATACTTATAATGTAGGTTGGAAGAACCACCCAAATTTCTCTTGGGGCAGTCAAGGAAATCAAAGGCCACAGAATCCTCAGGGTTTTCAACAGCCACCTTATCAACAGGAAAAAAAACCGAACCTTGAGGAGATGCTATCCAAATTCATCTCAGTGTCAGAAACTCGTTTCCAGAATACCGAGACAGCACTCAAAAATCAACAAGCATCAATTCAAGGACTCGAAACTCAGATAGGTCAGCTATCCAAATTAATTTCTGAATGACCAGAAGGTAGTTTTCCAAGTAATACTGAACCGAACCCAAGGGAACAACTCAACACAATTGATGCTCAAGAAGGATGCGTTGAGCCTGAGCCAGAAAAAAGGCAAGAAAAGGTGGAGAACAAAGGTAATGGTAACGTAAGTCATAATAAAACGGTGAATGTAGAATAAAACCTTGTGTACCATACCCTAATGCAACAAGGAAAGACCACTCAGATGAACAATTTGGTAAATTCCTTAAACTTTTGAAAAAATTACATATCAACTTGCCGTTTATTGAAGCTCTGTCACAGATGCCAAATGCAATGAAAATTTTAAGAGAGCTTTTAGCAAACAAGCGGAAGTTGGACGAAGCATCACATATAGAGCTACACGCAGTTTGCTCAGCTATTCTACAGAATAAGCTATCCAACAAATTGAAAGATCCAGGGAGTTTTACAATTCCTTGCTTAATTGGTAGTTTAGATATGAATAGTGCATTAGCTGATTTAGGGGCACGTATCAATGTCATGCCTTACAAAATGTTTAAGCAACTAGGTCTTGGGAAACCTAAACAAACTAGGATGAGCATTCAACTGGCAGATAAAACCATAAGATTTCCTAGGGGTATTATTGAAGATGTACTAGTGAAAGTGGATAAATTCATATTTCCCGTTGATTTCGTTGTTTTAGACATAAAGGAGGAGAACTTACACTTCGCGTGGGAGACGAAACGATCACCCTTCAAGCTCGTAATTCAAGCATAACATCAAACATGGAAGGTAATGATCCACACCATCCTACTAAAACTGATAATATGACACAATCCATCATGCGTGTAAATTAAGTTTGAAAGAAGTACACGAGCCATGTTCCAACAACAATAGAGGACCCATTCATGAAGAACGAAGGCTACAGATAGAGGAGCTAGACAAATGGTGAGCACATAAACCAGGAACACCTGAAAATCAAAACTACGCCAAAACAAGCTCGATACCTCTCCAAATCAACTTAAGGTTGGAGATCAAGTCTTATTAGATGTCGCAGACCCTCACATTGTCACTCCCAACCCGGATGAAGAAACCCCTCTTACGGTACTTAGTATTTTCCCATTCGGTACAGTAGAGGTAACTCATCCCAAGTTCAGCACTTTTAAGGTAAACAATTCTCGACTAAAACTTTATTTTGATAAGAATGATAGTCGGAATGAGGAGTACGAACTCCTTAAACCACCTTGACCATTCAACAGAGAGGTAAGTCGAGCTTAGACTATAAATAAGCACTTCTCGGGAGGCAACCTGAGCACTAATTGCACTAACTTCTTTAAATTTTAGTGTTTAACACTTGCCATGACTAACAGAGCTCTTGAAAATAGGTTTACCACAGGGACACGGCCAAGCACACGGGCGTGTGTAAGACCGTGTGGAAACAAGGTAAGATTTTCCCAAAACACTGGCAACGATAAATCGCCACGGCCGTACGACATGGCTGTGGACGAACCTGCCAAAACAACACGGGCATGCGACACGCCCGTGCCTGAGGAACGTGGTCAAAACTGAGAAACTAGCACGGGCGTGCGACATGCCCATGTCTAACACCCGTGGACGAACCTGTAAAATTAACACAGGCATGGGGATTGCATACACGAGCGTGGGAGAAGCGAACAAGCTAAAACATGGTCGTGCGACAAGGCCGTGTTAACCAACACGCCCGAGGCACACGGGTGTGTGTCAAATTTTAGACGCGTAAAAAATAGAAAAACGTGAAACACACGGCCTGAAATTGGGACACACGGGCGTGTCCCCTGGCCGTGTGCCCCAAAATCTATAAATACCCTGCACTATTCATTGTCTTCCCCACTCAAAAACCCTAAACCTAGCCGCTGAAAGTCCATACGGCCTCCACGTCACGCCCGTGCGCCGCTTGGAACTTCGTTTGTAACGCATTTTCTCCTCTTCGAAGCATTTTTTTACTTCTTCCTTTTCTAGTTTATTGATTTTTAGGCCTAGTTATCACGATAATGTGCAAGTTTTTGACTTTATTTCTATATTTTTCATCATTTAAATATCACACCCATCATTTAGTTTAAGTTCTTGCATGCATTCTTTACTTTATTCATTTAGTTAGAAATAAAACTTTCATGATCAAGAGTAGTTAAAAAATTTTCATACATTTTATGTTCATAAGAGTTGTTAGGAAAGTTTCATTCTTTTGTCATTTACATGCCATTCATATGCTCATCCACATGTCCTCACATTGATAAATGTCACAAAATTATGCTGTTAAAAGAAATTGGGTTGGTTATGCTTGGTTCATATTTTGGCTGAAATTATTTGTTCAAAGTTATGGTCTTTCAATTTATATACCTATTGTTATTTCTTTTTTTCTTCATTTGTATAGGTTCACAATGTCGTCCTCACGAGGCAAGAAAGCCGCCGTCCTCTCCTCGAAGAAAAGAAAGGGAGCATCATCTTCTGCGGGCCCTACCATAGAAATTCGTCACCCTCTCCTCCAGTTTCCCAACGGACCTCAAGAGGAACTATATCAAATACTACGGGCCCGACCCATAGCAGCGGGCCGCTACATAGACTGGGCTGCTATCGAACAAGTTCAGTTGGCTGACGCAATCCGGGCTCTCCTTACCACTGACCCATGGGAGTCATTTTTTAGGATCATCGAGCCAACATATTTAGAGCTGACGATGGATCTATGTTCCACGATCCATCTTCAAACCGTAATGACAAACTATGACGATCCCGGCACAGTCCAGTTTCACTTAGGCGGATTAGTCCGCCAACTAAACGTTCCCGAGTTTAGTACTGCATTGGGTCTTTATACCGAGGAGTTCAAAGAAGAGAATAACTTACATGCTCTTGACCGCTACATCCATCGTTCTCCCTCATGGTGTTGGGATGCCCTCGTCCCACGTTCGGCCACCTACGACCCCAGTCGCACAAAGGCATCATCCCTCCCTCTATCCCTAAGGTACCTTCATTCTCTCTTATCTCACACTGTGATAGGATGGAGGGAGAGCATCGAAGTCGTCACTACCCACGACGTCTATTATTTATGGTGTATGTCCAACGGGCAT
Source organism: Gossypium anomalum (assembly GCA_025698475.1). Taxonomy (NCBI): domain Eukaryota; kingdom Viridiplantae; phylum Streptophyta; class Magnoliopsida; order Malvales; family Malvaceae; genus Gossypium; species Gossypium anomalum. The sequence goes on from CM046961.1 coordinate 18,488,173, forward strand.
GTCATCAACCTCGCCTATTTCATTGCCCTTGCAATACGCCACTAGACGGAGCGACATCGGAGAGGGGTCATCTCTATTGGCCCATACGTGACTCGACTGGCGCGATACTTCTGACTCCTTAACACTGCGGCCCAAGCATCATCCTTGACCCTTATTGGCCAGAGACATCAAGGCATCTCGAGTATGATGTGCATGAGGATGATCGAGAGGCACCGAGGAACCTACCCTCCCCAATATCGTCTCGCTCAATCTAACGAGGAGGAGGTTCCCGAGGACATTACTGATGATGTCCCTACCCAACACGGGGACCCACTTCCCCACCCACCACCACCACCTTCTCAGCCAATTCATGCGGCGACTTCATACACTGACATCTTTGAGCGCCTTAACAGATTTGAGCAGCAATATTTTCAAAGATTTGACAACATTGATGCTACTCTACAGCAGATTTGTTAGCACCTCCACATCTCATCGCCAGTCCCACCTCACGAACCATCCAGCAATGAAGATGTTTAGAAATTTGTTATTTTTCTTATTTTATGTTTTTATTTTTATTTTTATTACATTTAAGAAAACTTTTTTCTTTTTCTTTCATTTTATTATTATTATTATTATTAGGATTTATAATATTTATCTAACAATTTTTACTCTCGGCTAATCTTTTACTAGTAAATCATTCTGCCTAATATCCCCTAAATAGTTCCTGCTCTTATCACAGTTATCACAGAGCTCCAAAACTCAAAATCATTTAGGAACTTCAAACTCCAATGGAAAAGGTTCTCCACGACTTCTACGCCCTACTCAATGACGAGATATAATATTCTTTTGACACAGCACTGTGATACCCAACCTCTACCACCACCGGAGTATCCTCCTCCACCTCCATAACTCCAAACTAGGGAACTCATTCATTCCAACACTCAGGAAGTTTCAATTCTCTCCCTCTCTTATGATTTTATATTTTTCCATATATCTAACCTTGTACATTGAGGGCAATGTACATCTTAAGTGTGGGGGGTAATTATTTCATTATCTGAAAATCCCTGAATATTACTTTGTTCTCTTGTGAATCTCTCATATCATGTTTAAAGATGAATTTTGATTGACTGATAATTTTGATTGATATACCTTGAATTAAAACATAGGCATTCATGCATTGTTTGTTAAACTTTAAGACACTAGAAAATCAAGCATGACAAGTTGATTTTTAAGAATTTAAAATTTTAGGTTGTTTCCCCAAAATTTAGGTATTATCTTGAATTGAATCCCACAGATTTAAACATAAAAAAGCCATAATTTTTTGTGAGATTTTTTAGCCTTTTGAGCATCTATTAATTATTTCATGCTCACTTTTATTATTTCTTTGAGTGTGCCAATAATGAATTGTTATTCTAGAACTTGCCTGATTATGCATGTCAAGACCATACTATTTGATTTGATATATCAAGATGATGGAGGCACTTAGGATTAACTCACTCATGCCATGAAAAGCCTACCTCCACGATTAACACTTAGTAAACCCCTTTGAGCCTAACAAGCCATTCCTTGTATCACTAATCGCGTGATTCGTAACAAGTAATAAATATTTATAATAAATATCAAACCTAGACTAACTATTATCACGACGAAAAGGCAAGCGCACCTATTGAACAATAGTATAGTAATGGCAAGATCGGGATATCGTACCCAAGGGAACCAAAAGTACTAGTAATAACTATCTTTTTATTATCTAGCCTAGGAATAAAAGGGTTTGTTTATTAAACTAATTATCTAAACTAATTAACTAATTTAATTAAAGCAAAGAGAAAATTTGGAAAAAGACTTGAAGAGAAGCAATTGATAAAGATGACATCCAAGGAGGAATCCACTTAGATTTCACTTGTTATCTGACTCTGAACCAGACGATTTATTCACTTGACTTGATCCGTGAGACTTCCTAACCTACATTATTATCTCTTTCGAGACTAATAACGCCTAACTCTCAGTTGAATTAATTGAAATCTCTTTCTAATTAAAACCCCTAGGGAAGTAGTAAATCGATCTATGGACTCCCATATTAGGTTTCACCCTAATCTGGCAAAATCTCGTAACCCTATCTCTAGGCGTTTGATCAACTCCGCTTAATTATGCCAAATCTACTCTTAGGCAGGGTCTATTCCTCCTCTGCATAAGCACATTAAATCATGAGTCAATCCCCGGAATATTAACTCAAGCATTAGAAACACATAATTAAGAACAAATCAAGTATTTATCATATAGTTCAGATAATAATAACAAGATCCATCATAGGTTTCATCCCCCTTAGGTATCTAAGGGGTTTAGTTCATAATGAAATAAGAGTACATCTCAAAAGTATGAAAATAACAAAACATAAGGAAAACTCTAAAACCCCGGAAGGAATTCTGATAGAGATCTTTAGTCTTGGAGTAACTCCGCTTTTTGAGATGACTCGTCTGGCTTTCTTCAAGTAATTCTCGATGTATGGTTATGTGTTCCAGAAAAGTTCTGGAAGCGCCCCCTCAAAAGCTCCTTTAGTAGGTCATACTTAGGGTGTTTATATAGGCTTTGGATTGGCTTTCTTCTTCCCTAAGTATTATTTTTCTGTGTAAAATACAACTCTTTGAAAAAGGGAAACTCCAGTGTGACGTGTTTGCTAGGCCGTGTTCGTTCCGCTAAATTTCACACGGCTATGTGGGTCAATGGCTAGGTAGTGTGAATCGTGAAATCCTTAGACGACACCCTTGACAGACACGGGCGTGTGAGCAGCCCATGTGGCAAGGCTTAGGCCGTGTGATCTTCTTGATTTGGTCTTTTTTGTCTCTTTTAACCCCGTTTTTGGCTCCTTTTGACTCTTGGTGCTCTTCTGAGTACAAAACATGAAATAACCGGATTAAGAGCACTAAAATTCACAAATCGAATAGTAAATATCCATAAATATGCTAAGTATTTGGGGTAACAATATAATTTGGCATTTATCAAATACCCCCACACTTAAGCATTTACTTGTCCTCAAGCAAAACTCTCATTTACTGCTAGAATTCATTCCTTTCAATCACATAATCATTACCAATAATGTTACAAATTATTCCACGGAGAATCATACAGTGAGAATTCAACCATAGGGGCATTAAAAACCTTAAACAATCTAAATCAAATATTTTGATAATAAAATTATAGGTAATCTCCTTCCTCTAAGTATTTAACTTTAGTCCTAAATATACAAGAGTTGACATCCTCACTAAAGATTCACTCAAATCAATCAAAGTGTTTAAGGTTCAAAATTAAGCACTCGATTTTCTAACATGAGATGTTATCACTATAGGCCTGCATGAAAATCAAATCTCCACAACTTGTAAATGATATGATACACAAATCGAAAGGTTTTTGCTTGGTTGTAACGGGGTTTAGGTTACGGGTATGGATACAAGCTGAAGAAACAAAGGTTAGAATCGAGATGATTTCAATATATCACCCCACTATCAAAAACTTAATTACTGAATGACAACAAATATCTAGAACTATATTACATGAGCTCTCTTTTTCATGACAACTTTAGCTTGCTAAGAATTACAATAATATTATTGAGGTTTTTTTTTTTTAAGAACAAATCAAGTCAATACAATATAGCAGTTATACTCCATGATTCAGTAACAAAAATTGGTGATCATAGTGAGGTAACAATATTAAATTCAATCTCGATAAAAAGGGTCAAATTAAGTAAGGGGATTTCAATAATAATGGGTTAATGGGTTAATGATGAGGGTTAATCAATAAAAAAAGGGTTAGTAGGATCAAAGGGGGTTCACTAAGGGTTTAATTATGTGGGAAGGCTTTTTATGAAGTAAGTGGGTTAAATCCTAAGTGCCTTTATCATTTCAGTATATCAAATCATACGTGTGATCTCGACATGTATAATCGAAGCAAGTTCTAGAATAAAGTTCAATGTTGACACACTTAAACCACAAAAGAAGTGAGCAAGAAAGAAAGCTACATGCTCAAAAAGGCTAAAAAATCTCACCAAAAATTTGGGTTTTTGATGTCATTCCTGTATACTTAAGATTTCAAGATAATACCTCAATTCAGGAAAATAATCTAAAAATTTTAGTTCTCAAAATATCAACTTATCATGCTTAATTCTTTAAGGTCCTATAATCAAATACTCATGCATAATTCCCTTGGTATAATTCATGACATATCAACGATAATTATAGATTAATTAGAATTCATTCTATCAATATTATGAGCAAATCACTTAAGCATAAGACCACATTCAGGGATTTGAGAATAATGTAAAAAGTTAGGTTTCATGTTTATGTTCACCCCCCACACTTAATATGTACATTGCCCTCAATGTACAAAGATAGACTATTCAAAATAAAGAAAATCATAAGAGGGAAGAAGGTGAAACTCCCTGTAATATGGGTACGGAGCTTGATTCTAAGGCTGTAGTGTTTGGGGAAAGTAGTAGCTACCATTGTTCTTAGCTAGATGAAGAAATTAGGCCGTTGAACATGGCATTCGTTTTGTATTGTTCCCTATTTGTTTCCTCATTCCGTAAAATATTCCTAGCAGCTTGCTTGGAAATCTGTAGAATCATGAAGAGCTTATTAAGAGTTGGTGTGGTAGAGAGTGTAATGGGATTACTTGTTAGAAATACCAGAAAAAAAATGAAGTAAAATTTACTAATATAGATACGTCTTTCATAAAAAAAATTGAAATGAAATTAAAAATTAAGAATAAAAATAAAGATAAAAATAAAAAGACAGGAGGATTCAATGATCCTCGTCAGTGGGGGCCTCAGGTATTATTAATGCAAGTGGAGTGAATTTGAGGGTAGTTTGGGGGTTAGGGAAGTGAGAATCTGGGGAATGGTGGACGGAATAGGGATTAGGGGTTGGGAAGGGGTCAATTTTGGTTAGGGTTTTGAAAGAGGGGAGAAAATGAACAGTGGTTTGTTTATATAGGGGAGGGGCACACGGCCTATGGCCACGCCTGTGTACTTTGAGGGTGAGCCCGTGTTTTTTGAATTTTGTGAGTTAGGTCATGCCCGGCTACTATCATACGCCCGTGTGTCTTGGGCGTGTGTGGTACACGGCCATATCGCACGGCTGTGCTTAGCTTCGTTCGCTTCTTCCACACTCGTGTATATAGTACTGCGCCTGTGTATTGTTGTCCACGGTTTAATGGCACGGGCGTGTCATACGCCTGTGTTAGAGAAACAGAATCGAGCCTTGCCCCTGGCAAGCCCATGTTTTTCCATTCCCACGTTCGTGTTCATCTATCAACCTCACCCACGGCTATGTCGCACGGCCGTGGGGATTTATCGCATCCCATGTTTTGGGGAAATCTTTGCCCTATTTCCACACGGTCGTATCGCACGGCCGTGTTGCTTCCCCTATTTTGCCACGGCTTTAGGCACGCTTGTGTGGGTGGCCATGTGTTCTGAAAGATTGTGCAGTTCTAAAAATTTAATTATTTAAAGTGTTAGAAGTAAGAAATCAAAATGTGTTAGTACTCAGGTTGCCTCCCGAGAAGTGTTTATTTATAGTCTAAGCTCGACTTACCTCTCCGTTGATTTATCATGGTGGTTTGAGGAGTTCATACTCTTCGTTCCTGCTATCAATCTTAAAATAAGGTTTTAATCTGGTGTTGTTTACCTTAAAAGTGTTGAACTTGGGATGACTCAGCTCAATCGTACCGAATGGGAAAATACTGAGTACCGTAAGAGGGATCTCCTCATTTGGTGTGGTAGTGACAATATGGGGATCTGTGGTACCTAGTAAGACTTTATCGCCTATCTTAAGTTGATTAGGAGAGGTATCGGGCTTGTTTTGGCAAAGTTTCAATTTATCATGTGTTCTCAATTTGTGTTCTCGCCATTCGTCTAGCTCTTCTATTCGTAGCCTTTATTCTTCATAGACGTTTTTATTCTCTTCATGATAGTAGCGCACTGTCTCTGTTGTCTTGGTTCGAGGAGGTTCCTACAAGGACGATTGAGTATTAGTTTTATCATCGACAGGTTTTATAGCATTATCTTGAGTCTTAGAGGTTTGGACTGAGTCGCGTGCTTGAAGTGTTACTGCGTCGTCACCTGCACGAAGTGTTAGCTCTCCTGTGCTGACATTAATAATTGTTCTGGCAGTTGCTAAAAAGGGTCGTCCTAAAATTAGGGTACCTCATTATCCTCATCCATATCTAGGACAACAAAGTCTACTGGGCAAATAAACTTATCAATTTTAACGAGAACATCTTCAATAATACCTTAGGAAATCTAACTGTTTTGTCAGCTAATTGTATGCTCATCTTAGTCTGTTTGGGTTTACCGAGACCTAGTCGTTTAAACATTTATAAGGCATAACATTTATACTTGCCCCTAAATCAGCTAAAGCATTATTCACAAATAAACTACCAATTAAGCAAGGAATTGTAAAACTCCCTGGATCTTTCAACTTGTTAGGTAGCTTATTCTTTAGAATAGCTAAGCAGACTGCATTGAGTTCCACATACGATGTAGCGTCTAATTTTCTTTTATTGGTCAAAAGTTCCTTTAAGAATTTTGCTAAGTTGGGCATCTGCGAAAGAACTTCAATAAAAGGTAAGTTAATATGTAATTTCTTTAAGAGTTTGACGAACTTACAGAATTGTTCTTCCGTTCTGTCTTTCATCATCGCTTTAGGATATGGCACATGAGATTTATAATTTGAACTTACCATTTTATCATGACTTACCTTACCATCACCTTTGCTTTCCACATTTTCTTACCTTGGTTCTGGCTTAGTCTCATCGCATCCTTCTTGAGTATCAATTGCATTGAACTGTTCCCTTGGGTTTGGTTCAGTATTACTTGGCAAACTACCTTGTGGTCTTTCAGAAATTAATTTGGATAGTTGGCCTATCTGAGTTTCGAGTCCTTGAATTGATGCTTGTTAATTTTTGAGTGCTTTCTCAGTATCCTAGAAGCGAGTTTCTGACACCAAGATGAATTTGGATAGCATCTCTTCAAGGTTTGATTTCTTCTCTTATTGATAAGGTGGCCGTTGAAAACTCTGAGGATTCTATGGGTTGACCACCTCAAGAGAAATTTGAGTGGTTCTTCCAACCTGCATTATAAGTGTTACTATAAGGGTTATTCTGAGATCTAAAATTATTGTTACCCATATAGTTGACTTGTTCCTCTTCGGTTGTAGGATTAAATGGTGGGTATTCTGTATGCACGCCTCTTCCACTTGAGTCACACCTTATTACTGGATGTACCTGCGTAGAACCAAGTAAACCATCAATTTTCTTATTTAGAAGTCCTACCTAATTAGAGAGCATGGTGACTAAATCGATGTTATAAACGCCGGCTGTTTTCGTTGGCTTTGTCATCATAAATTTCCACTGATAGTTATTCAGTGACATCTCCTCTATAAATTCATAGGCATCTTCCGGTGTTTTATTGTTGATGGTTCCGCCAGCAGCTACGTCAATCATTTGTCTTGTCGAGGGATTCACACCATTATAGAACGTTTGAACTTGCAGCCATAGAGGTAACCCATGGTGAGGGCACCTTCTCAATAGACCCTTGTATGTCTCCCATGCATCGTAAAGTGTCTCTAAGTCCATCTGCACAAAAGAAGAAATATCATTACGCAACTTAGCTATTTTTACCGGTGGAAAATATTTTAATAGAAATTTTTCGGTCATTTGCTCCCAAGTGGTAATGGATCCTCGTGGTAGTGAGTTCAACCACTGTTTAGCTTTATTCCTCAGTGAAAAAGGGAATAAACGAAGGCAAATGGCATCATCAGAAATGCCATTAATTTTGAAAGTGTCGCACAGTTCTAGGAAATTTGCCAAGTGCGTGTTGGGGTTCTCATCCTACAAACCATCAAACTGAACAAATTGCTATATCATCTGAATCGTGTTAGGTTTCAGTTCAAAATTGTTAGCAGCAATAGCAGGTCTAACTATACTTGATTCAGTTCCTGTAAAATTAGGTTTAGCATAATCATACATAGTACGAGGAGCAGGATTCTGATTTGCTAATTCAGCGGTTATGGCTGGAAGTAGCGGATTGTCTTGATTTTCAGCCATCTCTTCAGTAGTAGTTGAGATATCGTCCTCTTGCTCTTCCTCTATGTATCTTAAGCTGCGCCTAATTTCTCGTCGGTTTCTACGAGCTGTACGATCAATTTTCTCGTAAAAAAGCAACGGTACTGACGGGTTTCTTCTAGTCGTACACTACAAGAACCTGCAAGGAGAAAGAAGAAGAAAGTTAGTAAAATAAAAATAGAAATAAAGTTAAATTGCAAGAAAATTAATGGCTAAAGTAATAAAAATTAAGTGTTCCTAATATTTCAGTTCCCTGGCAACGGCGCCAAAAACTTGATCGCGTGATTCGTAACAAGTAATAAATATTTATAATAAAGATCAAACCTAGACTAACTATTATCACGACGAAAAGGCAAGCGCACCTATCGAAAAATAGTATAGTAATGGCAAGACCGGGATATCGTACCCAAGGGAAACAAAAGTACTAGTAATAACTATCTTTTTATTATCTAGCCTAGGAATAAAAGGGTTTGTTTATTAAACTAATTATCTAAACTAATTAATTAATTTAATTAAAGTGAAGAGAAAATTTAGAAAAAGACTTGAAGAGAAGCAATTGATAAAGACGACACACAAGGAGGAATCCACCTAGATTTCACTTGTTATCTGACTCTGAACCAGACGATTTATTCACTTGACTTGATCCGTGAGACTCCCTAGCCTACATTATTATCTCTTTTGAGACTAATAACGCCTAACCCTCAGTTGAATTAATTGAAATGTCTTTCTAATTAAAACCCCTAGGGAAGCAGTAAATCGATCTATGGACTCCCATATTAGGTTTCACCCTAATCTGGCAAAATCTCGTAACCCTATCTCTAGGCGTTCGATCAAATCCGCTTAATTATGCCAAGTCTACTCTTAGGCAGGGCCTATTCCTCCTCTGCATAAGCACATTAAGTCATGAGTCAATACCCGGAATATTAACTCAAGCATAAGAAATACATAATTAAGAACAAATCAAGTATTTATCATATAGTTCATATAATAATAACAAGATCCATTATAGGTTTCATCCCCTTTAGGTATCTAAGGAGTTTAGTTAATAATGAAATAAGAGTACATCTCAAAAGTATGAAAATAACAAAACATAAAGAAAACTCTAAAACCCCTGGAGGAATTCTGAAAGAGATCTTCAGTCTTGGAGTAACTCCGGCTTTTTGGGGTGACTCGTCTGGCTTTCTTCAAGTAATTCCCAATGTATGGTTCTGTGTTCCAGAAAAGTTCTAGAAGCGCCCCCTCAAAAGCTCCTTTAGTAGGTCATACTTAGGGTGTTTATATAGGCTTTGGATTGGCTTTCTTCTTCCTTAAGTATCATTTTTCCATGTAAAATACAACTCTTTGAAAAAGGGACACGCACGTGTTCCATAGCCGTGTGACGTGTTTGCCAGGCCTTATGCGTTCTGCTAAATTTCACACGGCTGCGTGGGTCAATGGCCAGGCCGTGTGAATCGTGAAATCCTTAGACGACACCCTCGACAGAAATGGGCGTGTGAGCAGCCCGTGTGGCAAGGCTTAGGCCGTGTGATCTTCTTGATTTGGTCCTTTTTGTCTCTTTTAAGCTCGTTTTTGGCTCCTTTTGACTCTTGGTGCTCTCCTGAGTACAAAACATGAAATAACCGGATTAAGAGCACCAAAATTCACAAATCTAATAGTAAATATCCATAAATATGGTAAGTATTTGGGGTAACAATATGTATAATTTGACATTTATCAATCACCCTCGATATTAACCATTAACCCATTATTGTTGAAATCCCCTTAAATTAATTTGATACCCATTTTTTTGTCGAGAATTGATTTGAATAAATTGCTTAACTATGTCTTGTTATTAATAGTTAATTTATGATTATTTGACTTGTTCTAAAAAAAAACCATGTATACATGTCAGTAGTTATCTTTTGCTTGTAAGTCTCATTCCATAGTCAAAGAAGAAAGCTTTGTTGTACACAAGTGATGATTAAATATTTTTCTAGTTAAGAAAATTTTCAAGTCAATCTCGATTCTAACCCTTTCTTTCAGCCTGTGACCACACCCCCTAACCAAACCTCGTTACAACCCTTTAAAGAGCTTTGGATTGATGTATCATCTCGATTTATAGTGGTGGAGATTTGATTTTTATGCAAGCCTATGGTAATAACTTTTCATATTAACAAATGAGTGCTAATTTCATTGTCCTTAAACACTTCGAGTGATTTGAGTGAATCTTTAGTGAGGATGTTAAACTCTGTGAGGTTCTGAATCAATGATAACTACTTAGAGGAGGAGAGATACCTAAGTTTTTCATGATTAAAATACCCAATTTAGAATGTTTGAAGCTCTAATGTTCTTTTATTTGAATTCACAATGTATGATTACTTATGAGATGATTTGAGATAATATTGATCGGAATTATAAGTTGAGAAAAAGAAAATTTTAACTATGATCCGAGGATTTTGCTTGAGGACAAGCAAATGCTTAAGTGTGGGGGTATTTGATAAACCGTAGTTTATACATATTTATAACCCATTCTTAATGCATTTTATGAACGATTTCTCCTTAGATTTGGTGAATTCGATGCTCCTAATGCCTTAATTTCATGTTTTATTCTCAGGTATGCATAGAAGAACGAAAGGAGCGAAAAATGGGCCAAAAACGGAGAACATGGACCAAAGCACGAAATCAACACGACCTGGACCTCTTCACACGAGCAGATCACACGGCCGTGTCAATTTGGCAGAATTGAAGCATGATTCACATGGGTATAACACACGACCATGTACCTCGAACACGGCCTGAAGTTATCGCACACAAGCGTATCACACGGGCGTGTCCCTGTCGAGCCTAAGTTAAGTCCAATTCGGAAAAGGGCACTTTTGAGGGTTCTTAGGCATTCCAAAGCCTATAAATACACTCTAGAGGAGGAAGAAAAGGGAGACGGATAATAGGGACTAAGGAATTACTCCAAGGAAGCCGATTGATCCATCTCAGAAGCCGGAGCCACTATCAAGATTGAAGATCTCTCCTCAATTTCCCCTTCAGGAGTTTTGGGTTTTCTTTATGTTTTGTAATCATTATTATTCTGAGATGTTTTCTTGTTTAGTTATGAACTAAACCCCTAAATACCTAAGGGGGATGAAACCTATGACAAAACCTTGTTATTATTTTTGAATCGTATGATAAATATTTGACTTGTTCTTAATTATGTGTTCTTAATTCTTGTTTTGGTATTTCAGGATATCACTTCAATTTACTACTCTTAGTTGGAGGAGGAATAGACCCTGACTAAGAGTAACTTTGTCATAATTAAGTGGAGTTAATTGCGTACCTAGAGATAGGGCGACAAGATTTTACCGGATTAGGGTGAAACCTGATAAGGGAATCCATAGATCGAGTTAATGCAACCTTAGGTTGTTAATTAGAGATAACTCTCGGTTATTCAACCTAGGGATTGACGTTGTTAGTCTCGAGAGGGATAATAATATACATTAGGGATTTCTACGGAACAAGTTAAATGAATAAATCGTCCGATTTGGAGCCAGAATAACAAGTAAAAGTCTAGGTGGATTTTTCCTTAGGTATTGTCTCAATCAATCCTTTCCCCAAAAGTAATTTCCCAAATTCTATTTTCTGCTAGTTCTTAGTTTGATTAATTAGTTAGTTAAAACAAACCTCTTTTCTTCGGCTAGATAATAAGAAGATAGTCATTACTAGTACTCCTAGTCCCTTGGGTTCGACAATCCGGTCTTGCTAGAGCTATACTACTGTTTAATAGGTACACTTGCCTACGTCGTAATAATAGTTAGTTTCAAGAACGATTCATTATAAATTTATAAAACTTATCACAGGAAAATCACGATCAGTATTCTTTATTCTTTTGAGATGTTTTCCTTTTTAGTTATGAACTAAAACCCCTAAATACCTAAGGGGGATGAAACCTAAGACGAATCTTGTTATTATTTTCTGAATTGTATGATAAATATTTGACTTGTTCTTAATTATGTGTTTTTAATTCTTGTTTTGGTATTTCAGGATATCGATTCAAGTTAATGCTCTTAGTTGGAGGATGAATAGTCCCTGGCCAAGAGTAACTTTGTCATAATTATGTAGAGTTGATTGCGCGCCTAGAGATAGGGTGACAAGATTTTGTCGGATTAGGGTGAAACCTAATAAGGAGATCCATAGATCGAGTTAATGTAACCCTAGGGTGTTAACTAGAGAAAAGTCTCAATTATTCAATCTAGGGTTAGACGTTATTAGTCTTGAATAGGGATAATGACATAACTTAGGGATTTCTACGGAACAAGTTAAATGAATAAATTGTCCGATTCAGAGCCAAAATAACAAGTGAAGTCTAGGTGGATTTTTCCTTAGGTATTGTCTTAAATCAATCGTTTTTTCAATAGTAATTCCCAAATTCTATTTTCTGTGATCTCTTGGTTTAGTTAATTAGTTAATTAAAACAAACCACATTATTCTTAGGCTAGATAATAAAAAGACAGTCATTACTAGTACTTTTAGTTCCTTTGGGTTCGACAACCCGGTCTTGCTAAAGCTATACTACTATTCGATAGGTACACTTGCCTACATCATGATAATAGTTAGTTTAAAGAACGATTAATTATAAATTTATAAAACTTATCACGGAAAATCACAATCAAGTTTTTGGCGTTGTTGCTGGGGAACTAAAATATTAGGAACACTCAATTTTTATTACTTTAGCCATTTATTTTTCTTGCAAATTAATTTTATTTTAATTTTTATTTTACTAATTTTCTTTTTCTTCCTTCTGGCAGGTTTTTATAGTTTATGACTAGAAGAAACCCGTCGGGACAATTACTTTTTGACGAAGAAATCAATCGCGCCGCTTATAGAAACCGATGAGAAATAAGGCGAAGCCTAAGATACACAGAGGAAGAGCAAAAGGACGATATCTCAACTACAACCGAGGAGATGGCTGAAAATCAGGAAAATCAGCTACCTCCTGCGATACCTGCTGATTTAGCAAATCAGAATCCTGCTCCTCGTACTATGTATGATTATGTTAAACCTACATTAACAGGAACTGAGTCAAGTATAGTTAGGCCTACTATTGCTGCAAATAATTTTGAACTGAAACCTAACACGATTCAAATGATACAGGAATTTGTTCAGTTTGATGGTTTGCAGGATGAGGATCCCAACACTCACTTGGCAAATTTTCTGGAATTCTGTGACACATTTAAAATTAATGGCATTTCTGATGATGTCATTCGTCTTCGGTTATTCCCTTTTTCATTGAGGAATAAAGCTACACAGTGGTTGAACTCGTTACCACGAGGTTCTATCACTACTTGGGGACAAATGATCGAAAAAATTTTATTAAAGTATTTTTCGCCGGCTAAAACGACTAAATTACGTAATGATATCTCTTCTTTTGTGTAGATGGATTTAGAAACTCTTTAGGATGCATGGGAGAGATACAAGGACCTACTACGAAGGTGCCCTCACCATGGGTTACCTCTAAGGCTACAAGTTCAAACGTTCTACAATGGTGTGAATCCCTCAACAAGACAGATGATTGACGCAGCCACTGGTGGAACTATCAATAAAAAAACACCTGAAGAGGCTTACGAATTTATTGAGGAGATGTCACTGAATAACTATCAGTGGCAAGTCATGAGGACTAAGCCAACTAAAACAGCAGGCGTCTATAACTTCGATTTGGTTACTATGTTGTCAAATCAGGTAGAACTTCTAAATAAAAAGATTGATGGTTTACTTGGTTCTACACAGGTTCATCCAGTAATGCAATGTGAAGCAAGAGGAGGTGGATCTAGCAATTCAAAATATCAACCCTTAGGTATTGTCTTAAATCAATCGTTTTTCCAACAGTAATTCCCAAATTATATTTTTTTGTGATCTCTTAGCTTAGTTAATTAGTTAATTAAAACAAACCTCATTATTCTTAGGCTAGATAATAAAAAGACAGTCATTACTAGTACTTTTAGTTCCTTTAGGTTCAACAATCTGGTCTTGCTAAATCCATACTACTGTTCGATAGGTACACTTGCCTACATCGTGATAATAGTTAGTTTCAAGAACGATTAATTATAAATTTATAAAACTTATCACGAAAAATCATGATCATTTACGAAAACTCCGTGTATAATCCCCTAAAATAAAAACAGTCGGTAAGATAACAGAATGCAGAAGCAGTCTGGGCCAGAGCCCTTTTTAGTAATAGAACAATGTGGGCCTTACCTCAATACAGTAACAGTGTGGGCCTAAGCCCAATACAATATCAGAATCAGAAATAGAATACATGAGGGCCTAAGCCCATTACAGTGACAGTATTAGTAATAGAAATGCAACAGTGCAATAATGCAATCCATCCCAATCCAGCCATCACACCACCCATACCAACCAACACACCATGTGGGGAAAAAATCGACCCACCCAGCCAGCACACCAATATCACAGCATAGCTGCCAGAAATAATAACGCAGCAAAGCTGCCAGAAATATACACGGCTTGCAGCAATCAGTAACGGTAATATGATCAGCATAAAGCCATCAGTAGCTGTAATATGATCGGCACATAGCCATGGGTAAATATGGTCGACACAGAGTCATCAACAAATATGATAGGCATATAGCCACAGGTAAATACGATTAGCACAAAGCCATAATCAAGATGGCACAAAGCCATATTTAGGTTGGCACAGAGCCATAATCAGATTAAGCGGCATTAAGCCGTCCGTCAGTCCACAGTCGTCTCGTGCGACCTGTGCAACCCTATCAGAACAGTACTTCCTACATATTAATGTCCCAACCCTATGCAATATGTCGTGTATGTCATGCTCAATCATCACATGTGTATGCAGAATGGCGATGCTCAGTAACAATCATTTTAACATATATTAAGAGCATATCAATTTTACAACCACAGTCAAGTCAGTTAAAACACAGTCATACAATCACAGTCAACTCAGTCAAATTTATAGTCTAAGTCGGTCATTTACCCACAAGGGCAAAATAGTCATTTTACCCTACAAGGGTATTTCGGTAATTTTACACTACAAAGGTATTTCAGTAGTTTTACAGTCTAGGGTATTTCGGTAATTTTACAAACTAAGGGTATTTCAGTAATTTTATAAATAGGGGTTTTAACGACCCAACAGATGGTCCACCGTCGCCTCGAGCAACTTAAGTAACCTAAACAAACATAACAGCGTAAGTGGGCCTAAGGCCCATTACTCGGCCCAAGTGGGCCCACACACTCGTGTGACCCATTTAGCCCAAAAACCGCCACAGCTATCCGAACATCACAGTCCAAACAACACTTACCACATCACATACATTTATCCATGTAGGGCCCACAAGCCCATTGGGCCCACACGGCCCATTTGGCCCAACGAGGCCCCGAACAGCCCAAGACCACGAGAGCGCTCGTTGTGGCCTCTACAATCCAACGCCCATGCTCGTGGGCTCGGTTCACCACACGTGCGATCGCACGCCCATGTGGCATCATACGCTATGATCTACAGTCATAGCAGTGTAAACAATACATACTTTCAGCTTTTAAACGATTATCGAATCATCAGATACACAAATCGCACACTTTCACTTTTCAAATTTGATCATCAAACATAGCATACGGTTACACATCTGATCACGTAGAGTACTAAGAATTCACGATCACCAGAACCTATATTCAAACATAACATTCAGTTAAGAATTCACGATCGCCAGAACCTATATTCAAACATAACATTCAGTTAATCACTAAACAAATAGTGTTAGAAAAACTCTTAACAACCATTTAACTGAAAGACCGACTACCACTTACCTTGAGTAGATTGGTCGATTGTAATTTGCCTACCTAATCAAAGTTTGGTACAGCCACCCTTTCACACCCTAGCGGAAAGTGTCGAACTGCCGACACCCTACAATGCTTAAACTTGGGGGCAGAGGCTACGCGTCCACTCCCAGTCAGCACCACTGAAATCACTTTATTGCTAGAACCCCTTTTGCTCATCGATATTTCAATCTGATGGATAACCAAATACAGAGAGATTCGGCTCACAAAAGGAAAGCACAATTGGCTAACAATGATAACCGAATGGGTTGAGAGGGAGAGGAGCAGTGATATTCAGCCAAACCCACAGAAGAGAAATAGAAAGAGTTGAGGGGAAACCGTGAATACAGAAGAGAAGAAAAGAAAAGCCAACACTAAATCGAAACAAAAGATGTTGAAGGCCAACAGAAAGATAAGAAAAAGGGGAGATTCGGCCAAGATACTAGATAAGTAGAAGAGATGATCAAAAAAGAATAACTTTCAGTTTAGAAGCATAACAGAAAAAGAAGGGAGAAAAATAAATGAAGGGGGATGAAGAAGGAAAGTTGGCTATGAAAGAAAATTGAAAGAATAATGGGGAAGAGGAGGAAGATGTGTTCGGCAATGTCAAGAGAGTAGAGAAAGAAAAAGAACAGTGTTCGATAGAGAATGAGAAATGACTAAAACAAGAATAATGTCGCGAGAGGTACAAACCCGAAACAACCAAATGCCGAAATTGACTAATGGAATTCAGCTACAACTTGCAAAAAGGAGAAAAGAACCCTCTTCCAAAACACTCACAAATACCGAAAATGGTCATTTTTTTTCCCAATACCGAATT
The DNA here is from genome assembly GCA_025698475.1 of Gossypium anomalum. Taxonomy (NCBI): domain Eukaryota; kingdom Viridiplantae; phylum Streptophyta; class Magnoliopsida; order Malvales; family Malvaceae; genus Gossypium; species Gossypium anomalum. The sequence continues at coordinate 18,504,905 of CM046961.1, forward strand.
AGAGATACCAAATGGCACCAACATCCCCACACTCATCAAACTCCTAATTTCTCTCCACAAATCTCTCCCCAATCCTCTCCACAATTTTCTCATTGATATCCTCCACCTATCACTCCACCACCGATCCATCAGAATCTTACTGCAACACAACCACTAGCTAAACCAAGTTGCAAAATAAATACCCCATTTGCGCTATGCTAACGCTTGAACCTCAGACCTCAAGGTTCCTTTACACGCCACCTTGCCACTAGACCACAAGGCTTTTTGTGACTTAAAACAAGCGCAATTATTTATAAAGCCTATGTACTAGAGTCCAGATTCATTTAAAACTTGAAGCTAAAAATTTGCAAAGGCCAAGACTTGAACCCAGGCTTCTCTAACACTCCCAAGCACACCCAAATCACTTAGCCAGTAAAGCAAACATGTAATTTGTGTCACCTTCTTGCTTAACTAAAATATTAATGAGCAGTCTCCTAACTGTTCCCCTACTCAAGGCCCAATTTCGGGGTGTTACAAAGAAAAATATTTTGACACAAATAAATTCAAATTTTGGCTTTGGGTTTTAATTAAAGACGTCTAATCTTTTAAATAGATTAGTTGAAATAAAATGTTGCCAAAGTGACCTCTTTTGTGTAGATTAGTTATTTAAAATATCAAGATGGTTATATGTTTTTGTGATTCATACGTTTATTAATTGACCCAAAGGTAAGTTAATATTTCACAGAATTTTAACGACATCTGTGGTGATAAATGTGTAACAATTATAAGGTATTTTATATGAACAATAAGTTAGTCCAAAGATTAATTAATTTTTTGACATAATTTATTGTCAATGTTTGATTGCTACAATAAGAGTATCACTTATTGTTAATATTACTGTCCAAAGACTGGATATTAATGTTGTGTTTGGTATCTTGAGATGAGATTAGCAATTATCTTGAATTTATTGCTTACTTATGAATATTGATGTAAGGTTGTTTTTATTTCTTTTTGTTTTATATTCAGCTAATTCATCTTCTGCTGCCATGCTAATATAAATTCTATACCCATGCTTAATGGGACTAATTTTAAAGAATGAAAAATACACTTACTTATAGTGCTTGGCTGCATGGACATAGACCTTACACTAAGGGAAGAACAACCTGCACCTCTCACTACTGAAATCACCCCTGATGTTAAGAGGGATTTTGAAAGGTGGGATCATTCAAATCGTATGAGTCTAATGATCATGAAACACATCATTCCAGAAGCCTTTAGGGGCACAAAATCTTAAGAGATTACTCAGGCCAATGGTTTCCTTGACGAAATTGAGAAACATTTTGCTAAAAATGATAAGGTTGAGATGCCATCACTTCTAAATTCTTTGATGTCTATGAAGTATAAGGATCAAAAAAATGTGAGGGACTACATTATGGAGATATTCCATGTTGCTTCAAGACTTAAGGCACTTAAGATCGAGCTTTCTGAGGAATTACTTGTTCTTATGGTTTTGGTTTTGTTGGAAACAAAATTCAATCAATTTAAAATTAGTTATAATTATCAAAAGGAGAAATGGACTTTAAATAAGCTCATTTCTCATTGTGTGCAAGAGAAAGAAAGGTTGAAGCATGATAAGTCTGAAAGTAATCATTAGGCCAATGCCCCTAAGACAAGGGCAAGAAAAGAAAATATCAAAATCAAACTGCTAAGGGTCCAGTTCAAAAGAAACAACAATAACGACAACAAGCTATAGAGAATTGTTTCTTTTGTAACAATTCTGGACACATGAAGAAAGAATGTACCAAATACCATGCCTAGCATGTAAAGAAAGGTATAATTCTTAATTTGGTTTGTTTTGAGGTTAACTTAGTTTCAGTACCTAGAAACACTTGGTGGATAGATTCTGGTGCTACTACTCACATAAGTGTTTCTATGCAAGGTTGCCTGAGTTATTGAAAGCTAAGTGATAGTGAAAGACACATCTTCTTGGGCTATGAAAAATCAGCAGAAGTGGAAGCAATTAGGCATTTTAGGTAGTTATTAGGAATTGATTTTTTTATTTAAAAGACGCTTTTATTGTACCGTCATTTAGACTGAACTTAGTTTCTTTTTCTTCGTTGGACAAATTTGGATATTGTTGTTCATTCAGAAATAATCAATTCAGTTTGTCATTAAATTCAAATGTTGCTGAAATTAGTTATTTAAATATTTATGACAACCTTTATTTGCTAGAAACGGTTGCATCCTATAATGAAACCTTGCTGTGGAATCACGTGGTATTAAACGTAAATTAAATAAGGAAAATTTAGCATCATTATGGCATAAGCGCTTAGGTCATATTTTAAAAGTTAGAGTTGAATGCCTTGTGTCTGATGGTATTTTAAAGTCTCTTGACTTCACAGACTTCAATGACTGTGTCAATTGCATTAAGGGAAAGCAGACCAAAACCAAGAGATTGTGTGCCAACAGATCTTCAGACGTCTTAAAATTAATTCATAAAAATATTTGTGGGTTATTCCCTATGGTATCCTAGAATGGTCAACAATATTTCATAACATTCATAGACGATTACTCACGTTATGGGTACTTATATCTCATTCATGAGAAATATCAATCTCTGGACGTGTTCAAAGCTTATAATATTTAAGTTGAGAATCAACTCAACAAAAGGATTAAGAATGTCAGATCTGATCGTGGTGGTGAGTACTATGGTAGATATGATGGCTCAGGTGAACAATGTCCAACACCATTTGTGAAATTCCTAGAGGAATACAGTATACCAAGATCACCCAGTATGAATGGTGTAGCTAAAAAACAAAACAAGACTCTTAATGATATGGTAAGGAGCATAATTGCTTATTCTACGTTACTTGGGTCCCTCTAGGGAGAAGCATTAAAGACAACACCTTATATTCTAAATAGAGCACCCACTAAAGCAGTTGCAAAAACACTTTATGAGCTTTGGATAAGTCAAAAGTCTAGTCTAAAGCACATTCACATTTAGGGATGTCTAACTGAGGGAAGACCTTATAGGCCATATGAAAAGAAATTGGACTCCAAAACAGTGAGCGTTAGTTATCCTAAGCGATCTAGAGGCTATAAGTTTTATGATCTTATAACTAGGAATATTTTTGAGATGGGAACTACAACATTTTTTGAGGATATTGATTTTGGAAGGAGAAATAAGGTTAGAGACATTGCTTTTGAGAAGGAATTGGATTCTAACTCAGTTCCTACTATTACTTTTGACGATTTTTAAGTTCTCACATCTATCATTGATCAAGAAGTGAATCTAGAACCTCAACAAGACAATGTTGAACAATTTCTTATTCAAGATGAGGTAATTATTCCAGATGAACAAACTCAACAACCTCAAGAGCAAGTGCCATTAAAGAGGTCCACAAGAGAAAGGAGAAATGTTATTCCAAACGATTATGTTGTATTTCTCCAATAACATGAGGATGATAACTGAATGATGGAAGATGATCTAATCAACTTTCGTCAGGCCATGAAAAAGTTCTAATGCTCAAAGTTGGATTGATGCCATGAAAGATAAGTATAAGCCTATACAAGACAATAAAGTTTGGGAACTTGTCCCATTACCTAAAGGTGCAAAACCAATTGGTTTTAAATGGATATTTAAAACCAAGAGGGATGCAAATGGTAATGTGGAGAGGTATAAGGCGCGTCTTGTAGCTGAAGGATATAATCAGAAAGAAGGCATTAATTTTACAAAGACTTCCTTTCCAGTTTCATCGAAAGACTCTTTTAGGATAATCATGGCACTTGTTGCTCATTTTTATCTTGAGTTACATCAGATGGATGTTAAGACTTCATTTCTCAATGGTGACATTGAAGAAACAATTTATATGGTGCAACCAGAAAACTTTGAGTCGGAAGACCCAAAGAATATGGTTTTCAAATTGACAAAATCCATCTATAGACTCAAACAAGCTTCCCGCCAATAGTACCACAAGTTTCATCAAGTAATTGTTTCATTCGATTTTGAAATGAATATTGTTGATGATTGTGTGTATCACAAAACCAGTGGGAGTAAGTACATATTTCTAGTTCTACATGTTGATGACATTTTGCTTACCGCTAATGATATAGGCTTATGGCATGAAACTAATAGGTTTGTATCCAAGAATTTTGAGATGAAAGATGGGATGCCTCTTTTGTTTTAGAAATTCAGATACATCAAGAGTGATCTCGGGGTATGTTTTTTAGATTGTCACAAAAAAGCTATATCGATAAAGTACTCAAAAGGTTTGGCATGCAAAGTTATAAACAAGGTGACACCCCTGCCACTAAAGGAGACAAATTTAGTCTTACTCAATTCCCTAAAAGTAACCTTGAAATTTAAGAAATGAAAAAGATTCTCTATGCATCCGTTGTTGGGAGTCTAATGTATGTTCAAGTATGTACGTGTCTGGATTTTGCGTACATTGTTGGGATGTTAGATAGATATATAAGCAATGCTGGTATGGATCATTGGATAGCAGCCAAGAAGGTTTTGAGGTATCTTCAAATAATAAAAGATTACATGCTCACTTATAAGAGATCAGATCAATTTGGAGGTCGTAAGGTATTCTGATTCTAATTTCACTGGGTGCCAAGATAGCAGGAATCTACATTAGGCTATATTTACCTATTAGTTGGATAAGCTATATCTTGGACAAGTGTCAAACAGACACTTGTAGCTTCTTCTACAATGGCAGCAGAGTTTGTAGCATGCTATGAGGCATCAAACCATGGAATATGGTTGCAGAACTGTCACTGGGCTGTGTATTTTGGAGAATGTAAAAAGACCACTCAAATTATTTTGTGACAATAAGTCGGCGGTGTTGTATTCCAACAACAGCAGGAGTTCATCTAAGTCAAAGCATATTGACATAAAGTTCCTAGTTATGAAAGAAAGAGTGCAAAATGGAAAAATATCCATAAAGAACATTGGGACAAATTCCATGATAGCGGATCCACTCACAAAAGGTTTACCACCCAAGGTCTTTCATGAGCACATTACTCATATTGGTATTACATTATTTGAGGACATCATGATTTAGTGGGAGTTTTTATTTTATCTACTTTTTTTGTTTTCAGACATTTATTTATTTGGTTATTTTCTGATCAGAAATGAAGTATTCAGTTTATTCACTCTATTTTATTATTTTGATACTAACATCACTTAAGTTTAAAGAGGATCAGTTATAAATATACATATTTAGATCATATTGCATGTAATTTCCATTCTACACATCCATATTTGATCTATGTCATTTGGTTGCGTTAATATACGTGATCAAGGAGGGATTTAGTTACAATATATGTAACGAAAGTTGCCTTGGTTCTATTTTAGCATAATTAATGGACGAGTTTGTTTGTAATACTTTTTGGATATGATAGTAAAATTTTGAGCTCATAAGGTTATATAATTACATGTTATTATAGAGTAATTAGTATATATATGTGGTCCAAGTGGGAGATTGTTGGAAAATATGGACATCACATATATAATAAGGGTAATTACATGTTATTATTTACTATCATGATAGGTTAGCCCAAATTAAAAGTGACCTAATTTGGTTAAGGTTTTTTGGGCTTTAATTATTAAATAAAGTATGGGTCGAATATGTGTAAATACTCTAGTAACTAATTTCTAATTGATGATGGGCTAATTAGAAATTAGGGCTAATGTGCCAAAGTTATATATATTAGGGTTATAGTCCCCAAATTACACACAAGATAATTTTTCTAATATCCCATCTTTAGAAAAAAAAGCCCTAAAATGAGGCCCAGGATTTTTAGGGGTATTGTAGGAATTTTAGCCTTTAAGTGTTCGGAATTCTATGACAAGGCATATCAGTAATATTTTCAATTACAGTTTTTAGAAAATTAAATCAATTTTTGAAAATGAGATTTAAATACCTGTAATTTTAGAAAAGGACTGATTTATAAAAGAGTCAAAATTGTGAGTTTTTAAGAAGCAATTAGATCAAAATTAAAAAACCAACCTATTTCTTCTTCCCACCTACAGTTTTTCATGTTAACTCTTCCCCAAAACTAGTGTTGTTGTCCCTTGATTCTCTCTTGCTATTTCAATAAATTTTGAACTTCAATTCCTAATCCTCTTTGATTTCTATCACCTTGAACAACCTTTATAAAAGACCAAGAAAAACACTCAAAAATACCATAGTTCCTCCATTGTCAAGCTTTCGAGTTTTTTATATTTTCAATCAAATTTATTCATCTAAGGTAACGATTCAATTCCTTATGAGATTTCAATGTTATCTAGTATTTAAAACTAAGTTATTAGTCGTTAAAACGCATGTTCTTGACAAAAGCTAAAAATCGGGTCATAAATGGTGAATTTCGGGTTTGTGGATAAAAAATTGATTTTAAAATGTTTTTCAACTTTTTTTTAACATTACTAGAAGCTTTCTAAAGTTACTTTGAAGTTTCGTTAAGAATTTCTTGAGTTTTAATGAATTTTCGTCATAAAGGTCAAAACTTGTCGAAATATTTTGATACCTTAAAAGTGTAGTTTTTTGTAGTTTAAAACTTCATAATTAGCCGTAGATGAATATGTAGATGAGCGGAATTCATTTTGTGCGAAAAGATTAAGTGTAGACCGAGATATTCAAATTTAAAGTTTTCTATGTTAAAAGTTTCGGTTAAAAGATAAGGTAGCTTAGGCTCATGTTTGTGACTATTTTAATGAAGTTGATGACTGATTTTTGAATGTGTGTTTATGTGGTTTGTCTTGTTGAAGTGTCAGAGTAAATAGGACCTTCAATGAGAAGTGTATATTTTGGTAAGTGTTTAGATTAGCTGCTCATAAGCAATTCATTGTGTTATTTGGGAATTTAGAGGTAACCTAAACCCCTTCTCTAAACTTTGAGTGTAAGTGTTCTTTTACCTATGCTAAATATGTGATAAATATGTTAGTGAATTGTGATAAAGAGAGTTATGATGTGACAAAATATGAACATGTTGTGATGATTTTTGTGACGGTAAATATAAGGGTATGTTATTCATGCCATGTGACAGTGTGTATAATGTGCTAATGATATGGTTATGCAGACAATATGTATGAATAATCGGTAAAGCAATATTTAATGAAAGTATGAATATTTTAGCCTTGTGACTTAATGAGACCGTTGGATATAGTCGACATGCCCCAGGGATAATTTTTGAAGAGATAAGGGAACGCGAGCTAAGCTCCGTTCATCGGGATATGTATGATTAGTGTGTTGGAGAGTGTTAGCTATAAGCTACACTTATGGGATATGTTCGACTCTACGAGTTTATGTGTGGTGTGTTAGAGATCCGTGTATCCGATGAGTGATGATATGTGTATATATGTGTAATGTGTTGTATGCCTAAATGAGTATGTCGATGCTATGCAAATTATTATAAATTGCGTTTAAATGGGATTATATGTGACTATATGTGATTAAATTGTATCGAAATATATGCCTAAATATTTGTATATAAATGTGTAAAAGGGATACATGAAAGATGATTAAATATGTAAATTATGGCACTAAGTTAAAGACGTTTTGGAAAAATGCTATAACTTGTTTGGTTTATGCATGACAACTTGTTTGCGTAGTAGTTATTCTGAGCATTTACTGAGCTTGTTAAGCTCACCCACTCCTTTTAAACCATTGCAGATAAGTAGTGTAGGTGTGAGCGATATGGTCTCAAGGAGTGATCTAAGCCAGGAACTTAGTTGCTATTAGTAGGTATTATTTGTTTAATTGGGTTTTGGGAATAAAAAATAAATATGGTAGATGTTATGTGATTTTCTTATGAATTTTTAGTTGATTGCAAGCCTATTATGATTGGTATTTTGTAGACTTGAAAATATGATGTTTGATACTGCCATTTGAGATATTTTTGTGCGTATTTTATAACGTATTTGATGCAAGATATTTAGGACCAATTGTGAATGATCAATATGCTGATACATGTTATATTTTTAAGGTCTAGAATAGAGGTATCGATATTCAGGCTTTAAAAACGATACATTTGCTATTTTCGAATTTTAGGAAGTCTATTTTGCTTGTAGGTATCGATATTTTATCTCGAGTATCTATACTCAGGGTGAAATCATTGATACTTTGTCAATGGTACCAATATTTTCCGAAAGTTGGGTTTTTGAAACAAGAAAAAGTAAGCTAATTTGGTATCGATTTTCCAAGTGGTATCGATACCACTCTTTTAGTATTGATACTTACGTAACAGTTTGGAAATTTTTTCGATTGTTCTAAATGCATGTATAATTATTGTTATAAGACTATGTGATGTATGTTTAGCATGTAAGGATGATAACTAAAAAGTAAGATTGACTTAACACCTATAAGAATCCTAAAAAAGAAGACATTTCTTTTACAACGAGATTTTAAAATGTTGTGTATGACACGAGACAATGATGTGGCATCTTGATATTCGGGCTTGGCAACCAGGTCGGGTATAAGGTGTTACAGCCACCTTCTCAAGATTACTTATGTGCTAATTTGGAAGATTAAATCCCCAAGATCAGAAAAAATTTTAAGGAATCCATGGGTTCAGGTACACTTCCGCATCTAGTTCTGTTATCGTTTTGTTCTTGATGATTTAACATGATAGATCCTGATTTATAATTTCTTAATTTTTATATCATATCTTGATTTACAATTCTAACATTTTAAATATGTTGCAGTTGTAATAACCAAATTCGCCTGGCCCATAAATGAATAAATAAAAACAAAAACATAAATTTAAAAAAATAATAAAGTTTATACAGTCCATGTACAAAGCCCAAAACTCATTAACATTTACAACCCATTACCTGTTTACATTTGCACCCAAAGGCCTAAAACCCTTAGCCCAGATACCTAAAACTATCCAGTGCCTAATTACACCCAAGCCCGTATGCTACCCAAGATACACAAGGCCCCAAGTGGCCCAATCTGTTAACGGAAGATAGAGAGGCCTAGGGTTTCAGAAACCCTAGGCGCCGCAACCATCCTAAGCGTCACGCCTCTTCGACTCGCGCCGTTCCAGTGGCCTTCCATCAGCGCCGTGACTCCAGCACTATATCGCGTTGTAATCGGTGCATTCACTGCCGGATTTCTCGCTGATACCTGCAAAAGAAAGAAAGAACCACAACAGCAAAGGAAACAAACATGGAAAGAAATCAAAGGATACTTTCCCAAAAATGTAACAGAGGGTTATAAAAACCCTTTTTGTTCCAATTTGTATACACGTTTTTTTTTTTACAGAGAGATTCAATAAAAACTGAGTACCCTTTTATACAGAAAAGAGAATCACAGTCGATTGAGGAACACATAGGTGAATTTTTTTTTCTGAATATATATACAAATATTGTAACAATAAAAAAATAAAATGGAAAAGGGGAACGCACCGTTTTGATCCGTGTCGAAAAAGGGAATTTTTCCAGTTCCCGACCGCCATACATGGTTGTGTTGGCGAGGGTGCGTGAGAGCGTGCAAGCCCCAGACGGAGTCTCGATAGAACTTCGGAGGTATCTTCCCCAAACCTTTCAGAGAGTTTTCTTTCTTTTTTTTTTTTTCAAGACCGAGTTGTAAAATGATTTTAAAGTTAAAATTTGGTTTATATAGCCTAAAGAAAACGACTTCGTATAGCTTAAAACAATAAGTTTCAAAACGTCATCGTTTAGGCCAGGATCCGCGTGTTGACCAGATTACCTAGGGAGGATCCGCGTGTTTTCGTAAAATGGGATAATTTCCCAATTGGTCCTTCTGTGTTTTCTGTTTTTTTAATTTCACTTTATTTTATTATAATTTGACCCTAACATTTTGATTTTATTTCAATTTAGTCCCAGCAGCTCTTTTGAGGCCTATTCTGGGAACGATGTCGTTTTGGGAATTAGGACTAATTGCCCAATGAGTCCCTCAACTTTTAACGCGCGTTCCAGAAGGCCCGAAATTCATTTTTTTATTTTTTTATTTTTAAATTGGCCCTAAAGTTTTGATCATTGCTAATTTTAATTCTTTTTTCTTAAATTTATTTATTTTAAATATTATTTATTATTTATTTATACATATAAAAATTTATTTATTTATATATTAATTATTTTCAAGTATATTTATATATTATATTATTTATTAATATATATTATTTTATATTTTTATATTATTGTATATATGTTATATTATCTTATGTTTTAATATACATTATATATTATATTGTTTTATTTTATATTTATATCTTATTACATATTATCATGTATAATTTTAAATTTTATAAATTATTATTAGACATTATTATTTTTTATATATATTATTATTAAATATTTAAAATTCATTTATCATTACATTATTTTATTATTTTATATTTTATACGTTATTTTATTTATATTATTAATATATATTATTACACTATTATGAAATTTATAAATTATTATTAAGTATTACATTTATGTGTATTAAACATGTAGTATGTATGTTATTATAAAGTTTTATTATTTTATATATATATATTATACATCGTTTTTAGTATGTATTAAGCACTTTAAAATTTCCCTTTATTATTCATTATGCCAAATATGTGATTCTTCCTAAGTTTTATTTTCTTTTATATATGTTCATATGTTATTAATATATTTGTGTTAATTTTTTAAATATGTAAATTCATTGCACGAGTTATTTGTTATCATTGATTTTATATGTTTACATGAAAATTATTTATTTATGTAAGTTATATTTTCATGAAGTATGATTATACATCTTATCCTCATTGTTTACTATGTTGTATTCTCGCATGAAATATTATTATATATGTTTAATTTGTACTGATGTATTCATTATTTTTTCCATTTTGTATGTTTGTATGAAATAATGTGTATATTCATATTATTTGTGATTATCTATCTTGAAATGTTAAAGTATTGTGTGATTTATGTCGTAATTACCATTTACTACATTATATTTGCATGAAATGTTAAAGTATGTAGTTTAATTAATCCAATATTGATCTTTTGTAATAGGTTAAATGCATCATCGTTTTTTTTTTTTAAAAAAAAGGTTTCATTTAATCCAAAGGACTTTTTTTTTTTAAAAAAGGCAATGCCTTCTGTATTTAGGAATTCGGGGAATAGTGCCCTAACATGCTGGGTCGCGATTTCCCATTTGTCTAAATATTTAAAGTATCCTTTTTAATAATTTTTGAAAATATCAAGATGATTTTAGTTACAAAAGTTTAAAAATATCGTGTCCAAACATATTGGATGTGATGTTTATATTCTTTTGAAGCAATGGAATCTTGATTCTTTTTAACTCAAATTATTACGATTTTAAAAGAAACCTTATTTCTAAATTCTTTCAAACTTTTGACATTAAGACCAAATTATTCAATTTGGTACCAATTTTGGGCATTACAAGGGTGCAAGTCCTTCCTCCTGCTTAACCAACTCCCGAACCTATTTTCTCGTAATTTCATAGACCAAAATGTTTTATAAAGTGATCCAATCACATTTTAAAATATTGGTGGTGACTCCCGTTTTTCAAAATACCCTCCCAATTTAAAAAGAGGTTTCGATAGCTTGGCGACTCCACTGGGGACTTAAGAGAGTCAAGCCAAGAAATTGGTTATTTTATGTCTTAATGTCAGAAGTTTGGAAAATTTAAAATTTGATCCTTTTTACATGTGATTGCTGCATGTGTTTGATATCTTATTGCCGTAATTGCATTTGCATGACCGTTGTGGTCACACCCTTAAGTGGGAGTGAGAAGCTACGCTTTCGTGAGGTTTTCAACTTCGTATGAGCTAGTGGATTGCTTCTGGGATACTGTACCTATGTCTTCGTGAGATTTTCATCTCCGTATGGCCATAGGGAAATGTGTCCCCCTGAACTGAACTTGGTCTAAATGAGCCTATAATGGGTGAAGACCGAGGAATCTGCTGGTTCAGGTACCCTTGCTTTAGAGCTAAAACACATATAGTGAACTTTAAGTGTTTACCCTAGGGAAATAGAGATAGCCTTTAGTAAGCTACCCTTGTAAGTACTTGTTTATCATTTTTTTATATATGATACTGACCTATTTTATTTTATTATTATTGCATGTCACTCAACATTTAAAGGTGTTGGTTCAAGGTTTGATTTCTAGATTAGAAAGTTTTGTAATGAGGAACGAATATCTTAAAAAAGTGGAGGACAATGCCTCTGTCTGTACCTGATTAGAGAAAACCCAGTTAGAGAAGGGAGATAGTGTCACCGAGGGGTATACATCAGAGTTATGGGACTTCACTTGTATTAATTCGACACAGAACGAGTTTCAGAAGTTGAGAGACATTTGGGCCTAATGGGATGATGAGGCTAAGTAGCTTTTCTATCAGAATTATGGAGACGTTCCCTATTTGCTAGATGTCAAAGTAGATAGGCACTTGTTTCGAGCTATGGTATAGTTCTGGAACCCTGCTTATAGTTGCTTTACATTTGGTGATGCTGATCTTGTACCTATTTTGGAAGAGTATACGGCTTTACTGTGTTGCCCGAGGATTCAGGGTCACAAGGCTTATGTTAGGCCTGCTAGCCCTCCAACTTTTACGAAGAAGTTGGTAATGATTACTGGGATGAGTGAGCAGTGGGCTATAGCTCGTGTGCAACAAAAGGGTAATAGTAAGTGCGTTCCATGGGCCGTTTTGAGGGATTTAATATCAACACATCCAGACGTAAAGAAAAGGGTTGATGTCCTGGCTTTAAGTATTTATGGTTTAGTGATCTTCCCAAAGGCTTTGGGACACATAGATGAGGCAGTTACGGATTTATTCGATTGACTTGGTAAACAGAACACACATGTGCCTGCAATCCTAGCTGAGACGTTTAGATCCTTGAGTGCATGTCGAATATCTAGTGAAGGAAGGTTCATTGGATGTGCACAGTTGCTGTTGGTTTGCTTTCACAGTCATTTTTGGAAGGTTGATAAGGTTCATTACCGAATGTTCTTCTAGGACTACTCTCCGCTAAAGGAATCAGTAGACATGCCTAGGAGAGATGACATTTCAGAGGAGAGGTGGATAGACATTCTTCAGAATCTTCGAGAGGAGGATGTCATGTGGAAGGCTCCTTGGTTGGTTCCTAGCGAAGTCCTTTACCGCTGTGGCAGTTTTGATTGGGTCCCTCTGCTAGGAACTTGGGAAGTTGTTGGATATGCATCATTGCTTGTTCTAAGGCAATATCGAGCGAGGCAATTCATACCGGCTACACAGGGCTTAGCTCAGAGTGATTTCTCTTATAAAGGAGATCACTATAAGAAGAGGGTGCGAGAGATTTCTGAGGCTTGGAAGAAGCCTATCTGTATAAAGATCTTGACCGAAGGCTCGATGTCAACCCTAGAGTATAAAGGGTGGTTTAGTAAGAGAGTCAACGATAATGTCCCTAGGTTAATTTTGGGGGTGGCTCGATCATTAGAGGAGAGCTTACGAGTGATTCCATCAGAGTTGGAGGTTATGAAGCAAGAGTTCAAGAGAAAGAATTTGGAGCTTGAAAACAGGATTGAGAAGCTCAAAGAGGAAAAAGTGTGCTTGAGTCTCAACGTCGATGTTCAAAAAATGGAAGTCAAGAAGGTGAAAAAGGAAAAGAGAAAGATTGAGGAAGATCGAGATGATTTAAAGACGCACTACAAGAAGGCCAAGGTAACATTGAAAAGGGTTGGATTAGGAAGATCTTCAGAGCAGTAGCAACAAGAGATTCAAGAGAAAGAGCCAAGGCCGAGTATTGGGAGAAGAAGTTCCAAGAGGGGCAGTCGCGTAATCAGACCCTAGAGAAGGAAAATCAAGAATTAAAAACCAAGGTGGCTGAACTTGGACGATCTCTTCATATTCAACGAAGTCGTAGCTCCACGGTCGAGATAAAAGAATTAGAGAGCAAGCTTGAAAGTTTGGAGTCAGCTTTGCATAATAGTAGGCTCTGAATCGAATAGCTCGAGGCACGAGAGGGATATTGGAAAGGAAAATTCCACCAATCTTAAAGACGAGTTAGAGATAGAGATCATGTCATGGAAGAGGCCTTAGTTCAGATTCGAGAGGTTGCTGAACACTTGCAGGATTTGGCAATACAAGCTAGAACACTAAGCATAATGTATGAGTCATCGTCAAACAGGGGACGAGAATTAGCATTGTTATTAGATAGGGCGAAAGCATATTTGTAATCCGTTTTATGAAAAGATTTTTGTTCCTTAAATAACGTTTTCTAAAATGAAACTGAATCAGAATCGACATCTTTTTTTGCATTCATGCATTTGCATCTCATCACATCATATGCATTCAAGTTTATAGAAAGACCCTAATTAGTTAAAATTATTTGGAAGAAAGAAAGTAAGAGAAAGAAAATCTGGAAGCAACACATCCTTACAGTACACGTGCTAAGTCAAAAAATATGGACCAAAGATTTGAACAGCTACAGAAGGACATGCAGGACCAATTGCAAGAGCAATTGGCAAAAATGCAAAATGACATGAGGGAGCAAATGTTGGAGGCTCAAAGGAACATGATGGCTGAGATGGCTCAACTACTGAGGGCCACTGATAAGGGAAAGGCTCCTATGACAACTACTGGTGAGGATAGTGAGGATCATCCTCTGGGTTTTACCTCACCTCACGTACAAGCTCAATCTGAGGCATATCCCCGAGGGCCGTCTATCACAATAAGGCCTCAACAGGGTCAAGTCGATGCTGGAATACCCATAAACTTTCAAACTGGTTCGGGATTCAATCCTGGAGACAATCCTGCCAATCCAGTTATCCTCGATCTAGATGTAGCTGAGAGGGAAGAAATGAGACTCGAATCATCAAGGCAATTATAGGAACGTTACAGATGGTTAGAGGAGAAATTTAGGGCACTAAAAAATGCTGATAATCGTCAGGGAATGGATGCTAAGTACTTAAGTTTGGTCCCAGATTTGGTGCTTCCCCATAAGTTTAAAATGCTAAAATTTGAGAAGTACAATGGGACTACTTACCCGGAAGCCCATATTACCATGCTCTGCAAACGAATGACTGGTTGTGTAAACAATGATCAATTATTGATCCATTATTTTCAGGATAGTTTGGTTGAGGCAGCGGCCAAGTGGTATAATCAGCTGAGTCGGGCCAAAATAAGTTCATGGAGGGATCTTGCTCAAGCCTTCATGCAGCAATACAATCATGTGACTAACATGACTCTGGATAGGATCACGCTGCAAAGCATGGAGAAAAAGCCTAATAAAAATTTTAGGCAATATGTACAGAGATGGAGAGAGGTGGCCATGCAAGTTCAACCACCGTTGTTAGAGAAGGAGACTACCATGTTGTTTATCAACACTCTAAAGGCTCCATTCATCACTCACATGATTGAGAGCACCACTAAAAGTTTTGAGGATATAGTCATGGCGGGAGAGATAATCAAGAATGCCATAAGGGGTGGCAAAATCAAGAGGGAAGCGACCAAAAGATCGGCCCCAAAGAGAAGGGATAGTGAAGTGAATAACACAAGCACCTTCAACACGAGAGCAATCACAGTTGGTCAACCTAAATAAACATGGTTGAGCAACGAGAGTTCTCAAAGGCGTGGAGTCGGTACAAGGCGCACTGCGAAAGGATACAATTCACACCTATCCCCGTGACGTATCGTGAGCTTTATCAAAGCTTATACGATGCACATGCTATTTCTCTTTTTCACTTGAAATCACTGTAGCCCCCATACCCCAAATGGTATGACGCAAACGCCAAATACAAATACCATGCTGGAATACCGGGGCATTCGATCGAAAACTGTACCGGTTTTAAGAAGGCCATAGAGAGGCTTATTAAGATGGGGGTAGTGAAGTTCGACAATACCCTTAATACTGAAAACCCGTTGCCAAATCATAGCGATCAAGGAGTGAATGCTATTGGCAAAGCCAGTGAGAGGAGAATGAAGGAAGGCGTGGCTGAGGTGAGAACGCCGATGAAGATGATTTGGGAAGAAATGGTGAAAAGAGAGATGATAATCTCTAAAAAGAGGAATAAATGAGCAAAAGACTACTGTGAGTTCCATGCTGAAGAGGGGCACAAGATCCAAGAATGCGACGAGTTTAGGGCATTGATACAAAGCCTTATGGACAACAAAGAGCTAGGATTTTATGAAGCTGGGCCAAATGAGGGACGTATATGCATATTAAAAGGTACACCGAAGAATCAAAATCGGCCAAGGATCATTATTTCCTTACCAGGAAATAATAAAGTTAAAACACTAATGGTACCGAAAGTTATCATTTATAAACTTGTTTCCTTTCCTTATAAGGATAACAAGAGGGTACCCTGGAATTACAACTGCCATGTGTCAATGCCGGAGAAAGAGAGTATAGCCAGTGCGTCTAAGGATGTACAAGTCGAGGGTTCTCATACATGGAATGAGAAGCGGTATGATACGGTGGGCGTCAGAGAGGAGCCCACAAAAACAAAGAATGCTAGTGCAGAAAAGGAGAAAGAGGCTGAAGTACCTATTAAGGAGCCAGTAAAGGAAGAGGAGGCTAAGGAATTTCTAAAATTCCTTAAGCATAGCGAGTATAGCGTGGTCGAGCAGTTACGTAGGCAGCCAGCTCGTATATTAGTATTGGCTCTACTTTTGAGTTCTGAGATGCATCGGGATGCATTGATGAAGGTGCTCAACGAAACATACATCACCCATGACATATCCGTTAATAAGCTGGACTGGTTGGTGAACAACATAAGTGCGGATAATTTTATCTACTTTAATGATGATGAAATCCCACCGGGGGGCAGAGGGTCAACTAAGGCCTTGCACATCACCACTCGATGTAAGGGGTATACACTCCCAAGAGTGCTTATTGATAATAGATTGGCCTTGAATATTCTACCGTTGTCTACATTGAACAGATTACCCATTGACGATTCTCACATGAAGACATGTCAAAATGTGGTAAGAGCCTTTGACGGTACAGAAAGGAAGGTGATGTGAAAGATTGACATCCCCTTGGAAATTAGGCCGAGTATATACGAAATAGACTTCTTGATGATGGATATCAAGCCCTCCTACAACTGCCTATTAGGGAGGCCATGGATACACTTAGCGGGAGCGGTGCCCTCATCATTGCATCAGAAATTGAAGTTAGTGATAGATGGATGGTTAGTAACCATCAATGTGGAGGAGGACATTATAGCCGCGGTCACTAGCAAGGTCCCTTATGTTGAGACAAATGAAGAGTCTATTGAGTGTTCCTTTCGCTCTTTAGAATTTGTGAATGCAACCTTCATTTCAGAAGAGAGTGAGCTACCGGTGCCAAATATAGCAAGAGCTACGAGGATGGCTCTACAAATAATGGTGGGAAAGGGAGACTTACCAGGAAGAGGGTTAGGAAAATACCTGCAAGGAGGGACTCAAATCCCAGAACTGAAAGAGAAGAGAGATCGCTTTGGTCTGGGCTTCAAGCCAGACTATAAGCAAAGGAGGAAGGAGGTTAAGAAGCGCCAAGAGAGAAGAAGAGCGCGCCTCAATGGAAGAGAAGTGGAGTGGGAGCCGATGACATTCCCTCCAATATCCCAAATCCACATATCGAGAAGGTTACTTATAGAAGAAAGTCATCAGATTAATGTTATACACGATGAAGGATCGGAGCAAGGAAACCTTAAGGGCATTCGCCTTACGAATCGAAGCTCTCGAACAATTGGATCATGAGGAACTTCCACAGTCTTTAGGAATTTTTCAGAGTAATTTTCGAAACATTCTTGTTACTCTAGGGCCTAGGAGTAATAGGATTACATTTGTGAAATGGGCTTACAATCATCTATTATTTTTAATAAAACATAACTTTTATTAATTTGAACGAGTATTGTTTCATTTTTATCAACCAATATTCTGTTAAATTTTGGCAATTCTTATTCTTTCATTCATAGCACATAAATAATCATTCTTAAATTCATTCATTCTTTGTATATTCTTTATACTTCCCAGATCCCTAGATATCAATGACATGAGCACTGATATTACAAATCCTGATTTCTCTCGGTAGCAAGACATGTGTTTAGAGGAATCTCAAGATTTTGAAGATGTCCAGGATTGTGATGTGTCTCTGGATCTTTTGAGGATGGTAAATGTGACAGCCCTAATTAAACCCTAGTCGGAATGTGGTTTCGGAACCACAAAATTGAGTCATAAAAATTTAATTTAAATTTAATTACATATATTTTATGAGTGGTGGTCTATGGGTGCAAACTTGATGTATTAATTTAGTCTAAGAAATGTGAATTTTCATAGTAGGACTTAGTTGAGAAACTTAGAAAATTATGATAGGTAAATTGCAAGGATTAAGTAATTACAAAGTGGGAAAGTTTGGATTTGCATGTTAAATTGCCCAAAATTAAAGTAATGGCTGGCCAAGTAATGATTCTTCTTCCACTAAGTTGAATTTGTTATAATTTTATATTAGTTAATGGTTAAATAAAAAAAAAGAAATTAATTAATAGGAAAAGATAAATAAAATAAGAAAAGAAAGAGAGAAAGTAGTCATCTTCCTCCTCTTGCAAGTGCCGTAACTTAGGTGAAGGAAGGAGGAAATTCCTTTGCATATTCGGCCTTCCTAAGGGTTGATTAAGGTAAGGTTCTTGTTAATTCTATGAAATTTTATGAAAAATTTAGTTAGTAGTCAAGGTTTTGTTACAACCCATATGTTGATTTTCTTCTTAAGTAGATGATTAAATGGGCATACGGTTAGATGGAGTAAATGCTAAAGGGATGGTGTTTCGGATGTTGTTAATGGAAATAATAGAAAGATGAAAGAAAATCTAGTTAAATACATAGATATAGGTGGATTTATACGATGTTATAAATAGATGTGAGCTATGCTAGTTTAGGAGAATTCGGCCAAAGTGTTCTTGAGATGAAGCTATGTGTTTTAATAAAATAAAAATGAGATGAAAATTGATATTGTGTATTCGACCATCTAATTAAATATATAGGTGATGTTGAATTTGATCTTGCACATTCGGTTATATGAGTAAGCACCTTTAAGATATTATTCTTGATTGTACACAATTGACTAAATAAGTGAGGTGGGCTTATAAATTGAGTTGATTTATGATCATGTATATTTGAATGTAAACGTGGTAGAGAAAAGGTTATTTTGGAATGTGATAATACATTCGGTCTTGAGGCATTAGATGAATAGGTATTGAGGTTTTAATGTCTTGATCAAGTACGGATATGAAGTGTTGTGAAAATTATTATAATATATGTGAGAAATTAGCAAGGGTAGTCGTTGTATATACAAAAATATATACATGTGTTATATATATGTGTAATGGAAATATTGATTTGATTTTTGATAGTAATATGATATTATGTGATTATTAGCCGAATAGCTCAAAGGCCTAAAGTAGAAAAGAATCAAATCTTACCATGTGTTTCTCATGATATGAAAATCATCTTGATTTATTTGGATACAAATAACTAACAAGGTGATTAAACTAGTTAATTTACTTTGATTAAGCTCAAGAACTTAAAGGAGGGGAATCAAGCAAGGGCAAAGTGAAAAACATCGAGTAGCCGATTGGAACTGTCCTTATCCAACAAGAGGTAAGTCTCAAAGCAATAAAAAGCTGGCTATTCTATACATCATTAGTATATACATGTCATAAAGGAATTACTCTAGTTCATGTATTCTTGATTGAACGATTTGTGGCTGGTTATATTTAGTTAATTAAATTAATCCTTTATGTATAACGGAATGACATTGGGCACTATCTGTGCATATTGGTAGGGTACTATGTGTGCGTATTTGTAAGGCACTATGTGTGCGTATTTGCATGGCACTATGTGTGCGTAATTATATGGCACTATGTGTGCGAAATTATTTGGCACTATGTGTGCGGAGTTGAATCGTAAATTCACGTGTGGATTATTAAGACACTTCGTGTGCGAGTTGGCATGGCACTATGGTTGCAAAATTCCTTAATTGAGCCCTACATGTGCGAAATCTGTTATGTGATATTTTGATTTAATAATAGTAGTTGACTAGTATTGAATTAACGGTCTAGACAATATATGAACTTCCTTTCTTTTCTTTGTTCTATTCGACACTTTCTAAGTCAATTATTGCATTTTTTGCTTACATTCTTGAGTTGAAAACTCATTTGGTGTGTTACTTGTTGCTTATTTAGGTTTCTTTGATCCATTTTGTGTGTTCGGGACCATTGTCAAAGTCATCACACCACTTTGCAACATTTTGGTAACCCTTTTTGGATGGTTTAAGTGAACATTTTGGCATGTATAGGCTAATATTTATTCGTTCGAACTCTGATATGTATACCTTCAGCCATGCGAATATGGCTTAAATACTAAGTTTGAATTTGGTTATGTGTTGTCATGGTTAAATTCATTTTGGATAAAATGCTATATGTTATTAATGGATGGTATATATATATATATATATATGAATGGTGTTATGTGTTTAGACAATGTTTGAGTTACTTCAGATTATCATAACTTGTGTTTGAATGGAAGTTATTTGTAGTAGATATATATATATATATATATATATATATATGTGATTGATTGTAAATTGGTATTCTCTATTCGATTGTTTAATAAAATTTTGAGTTAGTATTTTGGATTGTCTGGATCGAATCGTATGATAGGGTTAATATAAGTTTAATAGATGTAAAGTTGTTTTGATTAAATTTTAAAAGATATGTTTTGTCATGATTAACTTACAAAGCATGAAATGTAAGGAATATTATTTGAGTTGGGTTACGATAGTAAATGCTTCGTAACCCTATTCCGGCGACGGATACGGGTTAGGAGTGTTACATTTTATTGGTATCAGAGCCAGGTTTAGTCGGTCTTAGGACTACTGTAGCGTGTGCGAGTCTAGCTATACATGCCTTAATGTTGGTATACAATGATGTGATGGCTTTTGACGGTTGAAATTATTGTTTTGATTAGTAAATGGAGCCCAATTTGGAAAGAGCCTTAGCAGATGATGTTGAGAGCGTAGCGGCTGCTCCTACGCAAGGGACACCGCCTGTTGAACCTCAATCGTCAGCAAATAATCAAGATGATGGGGCAAAACAAGCCTTCTTTTCTATGATGAACGAATGGGTCGCACAATATGCTCGGACTAACCCGGCTGCCCAACCTTTCCCGAATTTAAATAATCCACCTCAAGTTCCTATATTACCAACAAATACTGATCCTTTGAGGCCGAGTAAGCCCCCTATAGATTTGATTAGAAAGCGCGGAGCCGAGGAATTCTGAGCCACAGCTACTGATGATGCTGAAAGGGCCGAGTTTTGGTTTGATAACACCATCCGTGTTTTTGATGAACTGTCTTGCACACCTGATGAGTGTTTAAAGTGTGCCATATCTTTGTTACGGGACTCGGCCTACTATTGGTGGAGAACCCTGATTTCTATTGTTCCGAAGGAATGAGTTACTTGGGACTTCTTTCAGGCAGAGTTTCGTAAGAAGTATATTAGTCAGCGATTCATGGATCAAAAGCGTAAAGAATTTTTGGAACTCAAGCAAGGTTGTTTGACAGTATCTGAATACGAACGAGAGTTTGTAAGACTCAGTCGATATGCTCGGGAGTGTGTTGCCGATGAAGTCGCCATGTGTAAAAGATTCGAAGAAGGATTGAATGAAGACTTAAAGCTACTAGTGGGTATTTTAGAAATAAAAGAATTTGTAACACTAGTTGAATGGGCTTGCAAGGCTGAAGAGCTTGGAAAGGAGAAAAAGAAAGCTGAATCTGAAGCCAGGGACTTTTGTAAAAGATCGGCAGGTAAAACTTCTTTTCCGGCTGGAAAGAAATTCAGAGATGATATTGATAAATCGAAGACTACTGCAGGAATTTCTATTAGGGAGCGACCATCAGCCGAATCTCGAGCTACTTCGATTGCTAGCGTTGGTAATAATCGACAAGAAAAACCTGAATGTCTACAATGTGGAAGACGACATGTAGGTAAATGTTGGGGTAAGTCTATTAATAGAGCCTGTTATAGATACGGGGTAAGTCTATTAATAGAGCCTGTTATAGATACGGATCGCGGGATCATTTTGTTCGAGATTGTATGGAACCTGATGAAAAGAACAAGGTGCAAGGTACGAGATCGAGTGGCACAACAGCTAAAGGTAGACCACCGAGAAATACAGGAGGTAGAGGTGGTAGTCAGAGGGGGGCTTCTGATACGACTATTCGATCCGAGACTCGTGCTCCTGCCAGAGCTTATGCCATCCGTGCACGAGAGGAAGCATCTTCCCCTGACGTCATCACTGGTACTTTCACTCTCTTTGATACTAGTGTGATTGCATTGATTGACCCTGGTTCTACTCATTCATATGTATGTGAGGTGTTAGCATCCAGTAAGACTCTACCTGTTGAGTCTACTGAGTTCGTAATTCGAGTGTCTAATCCCTTGGGTCTATGTGTACTCGTTGACAAAGTGTGTAAAAAATGCCCCGACAATCCAAAATTCTGCTTTCCCTACCGATTTGATGCTCTTACCGTTTGATGAATTTGATGTTATTCTCGGTATGGATTGGCTGACCATACATGATGCAGTTGTAAATTGCAAAAGAAAGACCATTGATTTGAGATGTGCAGATGATAAGATAATCCGAGTAGAGTCTCATCGATTTGAACGGATTGCCAAAGAAAATTAATATCCTCAATGTTGGCTCAAAAATATGTAAGAAAGGGG
Source organism: Gossypium anomalum (assembly GCA_025698475.1). Classification (NCBI taxonomy): domain Eukaryota; kingdom Viridiplantae; phylum Streptophyta; class Magnoliopsida; order Malvales; family Malvaceae; genus Gossypium; species Gossypium anomalum. The sequence continues at coordinate 18,527,590 of CM046961.1, forward strand.
TGTGAATCGTATCTTGCCTACGTACCTGATAGTAAGAAATCAGAAAGGAAGCTTGAATCAGTGCTAGTGGTTTGTGAATATCCGGATGTTTTTCCCGAAGAATTACCGGGGTTACCACCTGTTCGAGAGGTAGAGTTTGGCATTGAACTTGTACCTGGGACTACACCGATTTCGATAGCTCCGTATCGTATAGCACCAACTGAATTAAAGGAATTAAAAGTTTAGTTACAAGAGTTGACGGATAGAGGTTTCGCTCGACCGAGTTTCTCACCTTGGGGTGCACCAGTATTGTTTGTAAAAAAGAAAGACGGAACCATGAGATTGTGCATCGATTATTGCCAACTGAATAAAATGACAATAAAGAATAAATATTCGTTACCGCGTATTGATGATTTGTTTGATCAACTGAAGGGAGCCTCCGTGTTTTCAAAGATAGATTTGAGATCGGGCTATTATCAGTTGCGAGTTCGAGAATCGGATATACCTAAAACTGCTTTCAGAACGAGATACGGTCACTACGAGTTCTTAGTGATGCCGTTTGGGCTCACTAATGCCCCTGCGATATTTATGGACTTGATGAATCGGATCTTCAGATTGTATTTGGATCGGTTTGTAGTTGTATTTATCGATGACATTTTGGTCTATTTGCACAATGAATTTGAACATGCCGAGCACCTGAAATTGGTATTACAGATTTTACGAGACAAGCAATTATACGCAAAATTCAGTAAATGTGAGTTCTGGTTGAGAGAAGTTAGCTTTTTGGGACATGTAGTATCCGCGTCGGGTATTTGAGTTGATCTGAGCAAAATATCACCATAATCGATTGGAAACCTCCAAGAATATTACACGAAGTTAGGAGCTTTTTAGGGCTTGCCGGTTACTACAGACGATTTGTAAAGGGTTTCTCAATGATAGCCACACCGATGACACAACTACTTCAAAAAGATGTTAAGTTTGAATGGTCAGAAAGATGCCAGAGAAGTTTCGACCGATTGGAAACATGCTTATGAGCTCCACCGCTAGTACAATGAGAATGCAGTAAAGAGTTTGTTGTTTACAGTGATGCATCCTTACTTGGGCTGGGTTGTGTGTTGATGCAAGAAGGACGAGTTATGGCATACGCGTCGAGGCAATTAAAGCCTCATGAGAAAAACTATCCGATCCATGATCTTGAATTAGCGGCCATTGTATTCGCTTTGAAGATATGGCGACACTACTTGTTTGGGAAAAGTGTCATGTTTATTCGGACCATAAAAGCCTCAAATATTTGATGACTCAAAGAGAATTGAATCTGCGACAAAGACGCGTTGGCTTGAGTTGTTGAAAGATTATGAGCTAGTCATTGATTATCACCCGGGAAAGGCTAACGTGGTTGCTGATGCTTTAGGTCGTAAATCGCTGTTTGCTCTGAGAGCGATGAACGTTCATTTATCCGTTTCATTCAATAATGTGTTAGTAGCAGAAGTAAAGGCCAAACCATTATTGATTCATCAGATACTTGAAGCTCAGAAAGTCGACGATGAATTGGTTGCTAAGCAAGCTGAATGCGTTCTAAATGTGGAATCAGAGTTTCAGATTGACAGAAATGATTGCTTGACGTTCAATAATCGATTATGTGTTCTAAGAAATTCGGAACTTATTCCGATAATTTTGAGCGAGGCCCATAGTAGTCGAATGTCAGTCCACCCAGGGAGTACAAAAATGTACAACGATCTAAAGTGTCGATTTTGGTAGCCTGGTATGAAACGAGACATTTCTGACTTTGTTTCAAAATGTTTAATTTGTCAACAAGTGAAAGCGGAACATCAAGTGCCTTCGGGGTTACTTCATCCTATCATGATACCTGAATGGAAATGGGATCGTGTTACGATGGATTTCGTATCTGGTTTACCATTGACGCAGAGTAAGAAAAACTCAATCTGGGTTATTATTGATAGATTGACAAAATCTGCTCATTTCATTCCTGTCCGTATAGATTTCTCGCTCGACAAATTGGCAGAATTATATGTCTCCCAAATTGTTCGATTACATGGAGTCCCTATTTCTATTGTGTCGGATAGAGACCCGAGGTTCACATCACGATTTTGGAAGAAACTACAAGAAGCACTGGGTACCAAGCTGCATTTTAGCACCGCTTTTCATCCCCAGACTGATGGTCAGTCTGAACGGATAATTCAGATACTCGAGGATATGTTGAGATGCTATATTTTAGAGTTCTGTGGTTCATGGGAAAGATATTTGCCGTTGATTGAATTCGCTTACAACAATAGTTTTCAATCAAGCATTAAGATGGCACCATACAAGGCTTTGTACGGTCATAAATGTCGTACACCATTGTTTTGGACCGAACTTAGTGAAAGTAAAATCTTCGGGGTCGATTTGATTAAAGATGCGGAATGTAAAGTAAAGTGATCAATAAAGCTTTGAAAGCGCTTTTCTGTCGTCGGAAGTCGTATCACGGATTTAAAAAGAAAAGACATTGAATATCAGGTTGGAGACAAAGTGTTTCTTAAAGTCTCACCTTGGAAAAAAATGCTCAGATTTGGCCGTAAGGGCAAGTTAAGCCCGAGATTCATCGGGCCGTATGAAATATCCGAACGAATTGGGCCGGTCGCATATAGATTGATTTTACCCCCTGAACTTGAAAAGATTTACAACGTTTTTCATGTTTCGATGCTTCGACGTTATAGATCTGATCCATCACATGTAATTAATCCATTAGAGGTTGAGATTCAATATGATTTGAGTTACGAAGAAGAACCGGTTCGTATTTTGGCCCGTGAAATAAAAGAATTGCGAAATAAGAAAATATCATTAGTGAAGGTATTGTGGCTTAAACATGGGGTCGAAGAAGCTACTTGGGAACTTGAAGACACTATGAAAGATCGATATCCTAACTTATTCGCTGGTAAGATTTTCGGGGACGAAAATTATTTATGTGGGGAGAGCCATGATGTGACCCTAATTAAACCTAGCTAGTCGGAATGTGGTTTCGGAACCATAAAATTGAGTCATAAAAATTTAATTTAATTTTAATTACATATATTTTATGAGTGGTGGTCTATGGGTGCAAACTTGATGTATTAATTTAGTCTAAGAAATGTGAATTTTCATAATAGGACTTAGTTGAGAAACTTAGAAAATTATGATAGGTAAATTGCAAGGATTAAGTAATTACAAAGTGGGAAAGTTTGGATTTGCATGTTAAATTGCCCAAAATTAAAGTAATGGCCATTACCAAGTAATGATTCTTCTTCCACTAAGTTGAATTTGTTATAATTTTATATTAGTTAATGGTTAAATAAAAAAATAAAAGAAATTAATTAATAGGAAAAGATAAATAAAATAAGAAAAGAGAGAGAGAAAGTAGTCATCTTCCTCCTTTTGCAAGTGCCGTAACTTAGGTGAAGGAAGGAGGAAATTCCTTTGCATATTCGGCCTTCCTAAGGGTTGATTAAGGTAAGGTTTTTGTTAATTCTATGAAATTTTATGAAAAATTTAGTTAGTAGTCAAGGTTTTGTTACAACCCATATGTTGATTTTCTACTTAAGTAGATGATTAAATGGGCATACGGTTAGATGGAGTAAATGCTAAAGGGATGGTGTTTCGGATGTTGTTAATGGAAATAATAGAAAGATGAAAGAAAATCTAGTTAAATACATAGATATAGGTGGATTTATACGATGTTATAAATAGATGTGAGCTATGCTAGTTTAGGAGAATTCGGCCAAAGTGTTCTTGAGATGAAGCTATGTGTTTTAATAAAATAAAAATGAGATGAAAATTGATATTGTGTATTCGACCATCTAATTAAATATATAGGTGATGTTGAATTTGATCTTGCACATTCGGTTATATGAGTAAGCACCTTTAAGATATTATTCTTGATTGTACACAATTGACCAAATAAGTGAGGTGGGCTTATAAATTGAGTTGATTTATGATCATGTATATTTGAATGTAAACGTGGTTGAGAAAAGGTTATTTTGGAATGTGATAATACATTCGGTCTTGAGGCATTAGATGAATAGGTATTGAGGTTTTAATGTCTTGATCAAGTACGGATATGAAGTGTTGTGAAAATTATTATAATATATGTGAGAAATTAGCAAGGGTAGTCGTTGTATATACAAAAATATATACGTGTGTTATATATATGTGTAATGGAACTATTGATTTGATTTTTGATAGTAATATGATATTATGTGATTATTAGCCGAATAGCTCAAAGGCCTAAAGTAGAAAAGAATCAAATCTTACCATGTGTTTCTCATGATATGAAAATCATCTTGATTTATTTGGATACAAATAACTAACAAGGTGATTAAACTAGTTAATTTACTTTGATTAAACTCAAGAACTTAAAGGAGGGGAATCAAGCAAGGGCAAAGCGAAGAACATCGAGTAGCCGATTGGGCTATCCCTTATCCAACAAGAGGTAAGTCTCAAAGCAATAAAAAGCTGGCTATTCTATACATCATTAGTATATACATGTCATAAAGGAATTACTCTAGTTCATGTATTCTTGATTGAAAGATTTGTGGCTGGTTATATTTAGTTAATTAAATTAATCCTTTATGTATAACGGAATGACATTGGGCACTATCTGTGCATATTGGTAGGGCACTATGTGTGCGTATTTGTAAGGCACTATGTGTGCGTATTTGCATGGCACTATGTGTGCGTAATTATATGGCACTATGTGTGCGAAATTATTTGGCACTATGTGTGCGGAGTTGAATCGTAAATTCACGTGTGGATTATTAAGACACTTCGTGTGCGGGTTAGCATGGCACTATGGTTGCAAAATTCCTTAATTGAGCCCTACATGTGCGAAATCTGTTATGTGATATTTTGATTTAATAATAGTTGTTGACTAGTATTGAATTAACGGTCTAGACAATATATGAACTTCCTTTCTTTTCTTTGTTCTATTCGACACTTTCTAAGTCAATTATTGCATTTTATTGCTTACATTCACGAGTTGAAAACTCATTTGGTGTGTTACTTGTTGCTTATTTAGGTTTCTTTGATCCATTTTGTGTGTTCGGGACCATTGTCAAAGTCATCACACCAGCTTGCAACATTTTGGTAACCCTTTTTGGATGGTTTAAGTGAACATTTTGGCATGTATAGGCTAATATTTATTTGTTCGAACTCTGATATGTATACCTTCAGCCATGCGAATATGGCTTAAATACTAAGTTTGAATTTGGTTATGTGTTGTCATGGTTAAATTCATTTTGGATAAAATGCTATATGTTATTAATGGATGGTATATATATATATATATATATATATATATATATATGAAAGGTGTTATGTGTTTAGACAATGTTTGAGTTACTTGATTATCATAACTTGTGTTTGAATGGAAGTTATTTGTAGTAGATATGTATATATATATATATATATATATATGTGTGTGATTGATTGTAAATTGGTATTCTCTATTCGATTGTTTAATAAAATTTTGAGTTAGTATTTTGGATTGTCTGGATCGAATCGTATGGTAGGGTTAATATAAGTTTAATACATGTAAAGTTGTTTTGATTAAATTTTAAAAGATATGTTTTGTCATGATTAACTTACAAAGCATGAAATGTAAGGAATATTATTTGAGTTGGGTTACGATAGTAAATGCTTCGTAACCCCATTCCGGCGACGGATACGGGTTAGGAGTGTTACAGTAAAACAGGAGGAGAAACAAATCATGCCACATGAGAAAGAGGCAATAGAGAATGTAGCCCTAGAGGAAGGGAAATAGGTGAAAATTGGCACGCATATTGCCAAGGACACAAGGCAAGGACTGATTGAGTTGCTGCGTGAGTTCAAGGATATCTTCGCATGGTCCTATCAAGATATGCCAGGGTTAAATACCAATATTGTGGTGCATCGTCTTCCAATAAGACATGATTGTAAGCCAATCCAACAGAAGTTACGAAGAATGAGGCCAGATATCATATTGAAGATAAAGGACGAAGTCAAGAAGCAGTTCGATGCAAGATTCTTACAAGAGGTAAAGTGCTCTGAATGGGTAGCTAACATTGTACCAGTCCCTAAGAAGGATGGGAAGGTATGAATATGCGTTGATTACAGAGGTCTGAACAAAGCTAGCCCAAAAGATAATTTCCCTCTGCCACACATAGACACTTTGGTATACAACACAGCGGGATATTCGTTGTTCTCCTTCATGGATGGTTTCTCAGGGTACAATCAGATAAAGATGCATTCTGAAGATATGGATAAAACCACCTTTATAACATTGTGGGGCACCTTTTGTTACAAGGTATGCCCTTCGGGCTAAATAATACAGGGGCAACATACTAAAGGGCTATGGCGACTTTATTACACGATATGATGCACAAAGAAATTGAGGTGTATGTTGATGATATGATTACTAAATCTCGAACAGAGAAGGAACGTATTGAAGTTTTGAGGAAGTTGTTCCTGAGATTAAGGAAATTTCAGTTGAAGCTTAATCTGACAAAGTGCACTTTCGGAGCTAGGTAGAGGAAATTACTAGGCTTTGCGGTCAGCGAAAAAGGAATAGAAGTTGACTCAGACAAAGTTAGAGCCATACAAGATTTGCCTTCACCACGTACTCAGAAAGAAGTTCGAGGTTTTCTTAGAAAGTTGAATTATATTGCTCGGTTTATTTCACAATTAACTGAGAAATGTGACCCTATATTTCGCCTCCTTAGAAAACACAACCAAGGTACTTGGGATGAATAATGCCAGAATGCCTTTGATAAAGTCAAGCAATACTTGTCAAATGCTCCAGTACTATCTCCACCTAGTCCAAATAAACTATTAATTCTGTACTTGTCGGTGTTTAGTAATTCCATGGGATGCATGCTTGGTCAACGTGACGAGTCAGGAAGAAAGGAGAAAGCAATATATTACCTCAGTAAGAAATTTACTGAGTGTGAAATGAGATATTCGCCAATTGAAAAATTGTGTTGTGCTTTGATTTGGACAACTCGAGGTTGAGGCAATATATGTTATATCATACGATTTGGCTAATTTCAAAACTTGATCCATTAAAGTACATGATGGAGTCAACAGCCTTAAATAGAAGGATGGCAAGGTGGCAGATACTGCTTTTAGAATTTGATATAGTCTATGTGAGTCAAAAGGCTATAAAAGGAAGCGCGATAGTAGAATTTCTAGGTAGCAGAGCTCTAGAAGATTACGAGCCATTGAGCTTTGATTTCCCTAATGAGGAGTTGATGTATGTGGCAGTTATTGAAGAATATCCTTGGAAGTTGAACTTCGACGGCACGTCAAACGCGGTAGGAAAAGGGATTGGGGCAGTTTTGGTATCCCCAAATGGCGATTATTATCCATTCACGTGCAAGTTGGATTTTGATTGCACAAACAATATAGCCGAGTATGAAGCATGCATCATGGGACTCCGAGCGGCTATAGAGCGAGGAATAAGAACCTTGGAAGTATATAGAGACTCTGCGTTGGTAATTTACCAGCTTAAAAGTGAATAGGAAACAAGGGATCCTAAATCAATCAATTATCGAAAGGTAGTTTTTGGGGTTACTTGAGGAGTTCGATGACATCACTTTCAATTATATCCCACGAGATGAAAACCAAATGGTAGATGCTCTGGCAACTTTGGCTTCAATGATTAAAGCGAAGAAAGAGGAGGAGATGAGACCCATTCAAATGAGTATCCTTGAGGCTCCAGCTTGCTGTTGTAACATTGAGGAAGAAGAAAAGGATAATAATCCTTGGTATCAGGATATATTGCGATATGTGAGAAATTGTAAATACCCAGAACAGGCAACTGAAAATGATAAGCGAACTTTAAGGAGATTAGCATGCGATTACGTTTTGGATGGGGATATCTTGTACAAAAGAAGAAAGGACCAAGTACTGTTGAGATGTGTGGACGCCGTGGAAGCTAAGTTAATCTTGGAAGAAGTTCACGAGGGTGTTTGTGGGACTCATGCTAATGGTTTCACGATAGCTAGACAAATCATGAGGTTTAGATATTATTGGTCTACTATGGAAGGGGATTGTATCAACTACGCCAAGAAATGCCATAAATATCAGATTTACGGAGACAAGATTCATGTACCACCTTCACCTCTACATGTTATGACTTCTCCATGGCCTTTTTCCATGTGGGGCATGGATGTCATTGGGCCAATATCACCAAAAGCTTCAAATGGGCATCACTTTATTTTTATGGTCATTGATTACTTCACAAAGTGGGTAAAGGCTACTTCTTATGCAAATGTTACTAAGTCGGCTATAAGTCGATTCTTGAAGAAAGAGATCATTTGTCGGTATGGGATGCCTGAAAGGATCATATCAGACAATGCATTGAACTTGAACAACAGAATGATAGTAGAAGTTTGCAGTCAGTTTAAGATTAAGCATCATAACTCTTCTCCGTATCATCCAAAGATGAATGGGGCAGTAGAAGCTGCTAACAATAATATCAAGAAGATAGTGGGAAAAATGACTAAAACCTTCAGAGATTGGCATGAGAAGTTACCATTTGCACTCTTAGCCTATAGAACGTCCGTCAGAACCTCTACTGGGGCAACTCCTTTCTCGCTGGTTTATGGGATGGAGGCAGTATTACCCATTGAAGTTGAAATACCTTCTCTTTAAATTTTGTCAGAGATAAAGTTAGATGAAGCAGAATGGATTCAATCGCGGTATGACCAATTGAACTTGATTGAAGAAAAGAGGCTAAGGGTCATTCGTCATGGTCAGATGTATCAAAAGCGAATGATGTGAGCTTATGACAAGAAAGTCCGACCAAGAGAATTCCACGAGGGGGATCTTGTGCTGAAAAAGATCCTTCCCATTCAGAAGTACTTTAGAGGAAAATAGATGCCAAATTGGGAAGAGCCGTATGTCGTGAAGAAGGCCTTCTCTGGGGGTGCATTGATATTAAAAGAAATGGATGGAAAGAGTTTACCCAATCCAGTGAATTCAGACTCAATCAAAAAGTACTTTGTCTAAAGGAGAGGAGAATCTAGGGTGAAAACCCGCAAAGGGCGCCTTGTGACCAAAGGGGTTTTGAGTTGAAAACCCAAAAGGTCAGCTCAAATTTTAGAGAGCACATGGTAATCTTGCTATATCAGATTCAACAAAGAGCGAAGCGCATTGCATATCGGTCCATCAACAAAGTACTTTGGATCTTTTAAACACATGTTGAATTCAAGAAAGTCTTCATAGAGTTAGGGTATAGACGCTCAAGCAGCGATATCTAGGGCATCTAACTTTTGTCCTGTTTACTATCTTTAGATTCTCTTTCTTCTCAAAGATAGGGTATCAAATTAATTTCCTTTCTATTTCTGACAAATTCATTCAAATCTAATTATTCTCAAGATTAAATTCATCTTCCATTATTCTTAAAGTATGTTGCATTAAAATAATGATAGATGAACTAAATAATTTTCACAAATAAAGTTTTGGTTATTACTCTGGAAATTTTTAGATAATACAAGAAACTAAAACAGAATAATTGTTTGAGGAATTCACGTAAGTGAGGTTTGAAAGAACTCAAAGAAATTCTTTCTTTAGTCCAAAATGATGATTAGACAAATCAAACGATTCGATCCTAGGAGAGCATCACCTTACAAACATTTTCGGTGAGTCATAGCATTTGAAGAATAGTACAAACCCACAGGCTGAGTAGGAATGATACTTCGAGAGAAATAAAAAAAAATTCGACGAAGGAATAAGTGGTGACGTCTGGAATAGGGGTCATATTCATAAACATTTTGCATTATAATAAGTTTAATTAGAAGCATTCGACTCACTTAGGTCATAGCATCCTAATCATTAGACATGAACTCATACACATAATACAGGTTATGTCCTTCAAGGGACAATGAAGATTGATGTGCCTTAACCCCTAAGCGAAAGAGGGTAACAAAGCTAAAGCATAGCGAATCGACCTTCAGTGTTTATCTTTGAAGCAGATCTAAGCGATTTTGGCGTCTCTGTATTGTCAGAGAGCAGATCGAAGATAGCAGATTTGGCGTCTCTGTATTGTTAGAGAGCAAATCTAAGATAGTAGATTTGGTGTCTCTATATTGTCAGAGAACAAATCGAAAAAACAAATTTGGCATCGTTATGTTCGACGGAGAGCATATCGAAGACATAGCAGATCTAACCTTCGGATGTTTTTGCATCGAAGATAGCAGATTTGGCGTCTCTATATTGTCAGAGAGCAGATCGAAGATAGTAGATTTGGCGTCTCTGTATTGTCAGATAGCAGATCAAAGATAGCAGATTTGGCATCTCCGTATTGTCAGAGAGCATATCGAAGATAGATTTGGCGTCTCTGTATTGTCAGAGAGCAGATCGAAGATAGTAGATTTGGCGTCTCTGTATTGTCAGGGAGCAGATCGAAGAAAGCAAATTTGGCGTCTCTGTATTGTCAGAGAGCAGATCGAAGGTAGCAGATTTGGCGTCTCTGTATCATCAGAGAGTAGATCGAAGATAACAGAACTGGTGTTCTTGAGTTTGCAAGAAGCAGGTTGAAGATAGCCAATTTGACATTCTAGAAGCTATCAGAATACCTCTGAGGAAGATGAAGATCAAGATTTTGAGACTTGCCAGGCCGGACAAATTAGGTCCTTTTATAGTCTTTGCTCTATTCCTGTTACACAGTAATGAGCAAAGAGGGGCAGCTGTAATAACCAAATTCGCCCGGCCCATAAATGAATAAATAAAAACAAAAACATAAATTTAAAAAAATAATAAAGTTTATACAGTCCATGTACAAAGCCCAAAACTTATTAACATTTACAGCCCATTACCTGTTTACATTTGCACCCAAAGGCCTAAAACCCTTAGCCCAGATACCTAAAACTACCCAGTGCCCAATTACACCTAAGCCCGTATGCTACCCAAGATACACAAGGCCCAAGTGGCCCAATCTGTTAACGGAAGACAGAGAGGCCTAGGGTTTCAGAAACCTTAGGCGCCGCAACCATCCCAAGCGTCACGCCTCTTCGACTCGCGCCGTTCCAGTGGCCTTCCATCAGCGCCTTGACTCCAGCGCCATATCGCGTTGTAATCGGTGCATTCACCGCCGGATTTCTCGCTGATACCTGCAAAAGAAATAAAGAACCACAACAGCAAAGGAAACAAACATGGAAAGAAATCAAAGGATACTTTCCCAAAAATGTAACAGAGGGTTATAAAAACCCTTTTTGTTCCAATTTGTATACACGATTTTTTTTACAGAGAGATTCAATAAACAGAGTACCCTTTTATACAGAAAGAGAATCACAGTCGATCGAGGAACACATAGGTGAATTTTTTTTTCTGAATATATATATAGATATTGTAACAATAAAAAAATAAAATGGAAAAGGGGAACGCACCATTTTGATCCGTGTCGGAAAAGGGAATTTTTCCAGTTCCTGACCGCCATACATGGTGGCGTTGGCGGGGGCGCGTGAGCGGGTGCAAGCCCTAGACGGAGTCTCGATAGAACTCCGGAGGCATCTTCCCCAACCCTCTCAGAGAGTTTTCTTTCTCTCTTTTTTAAAGACCGGGTTGTAAAATGATTTTAAAGTTAAAATTTGGTTTATATAGCCTAAAGAAAACGACGTCGTATAGCTTAAAACAATAAGTTTCAAAACGTCATCGTTTAGGCCAGGATCCGCGTGTTGACCCGATTACCCGGGGAGGATCCGCGTGTTTTCGTAAAATGGGATAATTTCCCAATTGGTCCTTCTGTGTTTTCTGTTTTTTTCAATTTCACTTTATTTTATTATATTTGACCCTAACATTTTGATTTTAATTCAATTTAGTCCCAGCAGCTCTTTTGAGGCCTATTCTGGGAACGATGTCGTTTTGGAGATTAGGGCTAATTGCCCAATGAGTCCCTCAACGTTTAACGCGCGTTCCAGAAGGCCCGAAATTCATTTTTTTTATTTTTTTATTTTTAAATTAGCCCTAAAGTCTTGATCATTGCTAATTTTAATTCTTTTTTCTTAAATTTATTTATTTTAAATATTATTTATTATTTATTTATACATATAAAAATTTATTTATTTATATATTAATTATTTTCAAGTATATTTATATATTATATTATTTATTAATATATATTATTTTATATTTTTATATTATTGTATATATGTTATATTATCTTATGTTTTAATATACATTATATATTATATTGTTTTATTTTATATTTATATCTTATTACATATTATCATGTATAATTTTAAATTTTATAAATTATTATTAGACATTATTATTTTATATATATATTATTATTAAATATTTAAAATTCATTTATCATTACATTATTTTATTATTTTATATTTTATACGTTATTTTATTTATATTATTAATATATATTATTACACTATTATGAAATTTATAAATTATTATTAAGTATTACATTTATGTGTATTAAACATGTAGTATGTATGTTATTATAAATTTTTATTATTTTATATATATATATATATTATACATCGTTTTTAGTATGTATTAAGCACTTTAAAATTTCCCTTTATTATTCATTGTGCCAAATATGTGATTCTTCCTAAGTTTTATTTTTTTTTATATATGTTCATATGTTATTAATATATTTGTGTTAATTGTTTAAATATGTAAATTCATTGCACGAGTTATTTGTTATCATTGATTTTATATGTTTACATGAAAATTATTTATTTATGTAAGTTATATTTTCATGAAGTATGATTATACATCTTATCCTCATTGTTTACTATGTTGTATTCTCGCATGAAATATTATTATATATGTTTAATTTGTACTAATGTATTCATTATTTTTTCCATTTTGTATTTTTGCATGAAATAATGTGTATATTCATATTATTTGTGATTATATATGCTTGAAATATTAAAGTATTGTGTGATTTATGCCGTAATTACCATTTACTACATTATATTTGCATGAAATGTTAAAGTACGTAGTTTAATTAATCTAATATTGATCTTTTGTAATAGGTTAAATGCATCATCGTTTTTTTTTTTTAAAAAGAAGGTTTCATTTAATCCAAAGGAATTTTTTAAAAAAAAAAAAAAAGCAATGCCTTTTGTATTTAGGAATTCGGGGAATAGTGCCCTAACATGCTGGGTCGCGATTTCCTGTTTGTCTAAATATTTAAAGTATCCTTTTTAATAGATTTTGAAAATACCAAGATGATTTTAGTTACAAAAGTTTAAAAATATCGTGTCCAAACATGCTGGATGTGATTTTTATATTCTTTTGAAGCAATGGAATCTTGATTCTTTTTAACTCAAATTATTACGGTTTTAAAAGAAACTTTATTTCTAAATTCTTTCAAACTTTTGACATTAAGACAAAATTATTCAATTTGGTACCAATTTTGGGCGTTACGAGGGTGCTAGTCCTTCCTCGTGCGTAACCGACTCCCGAACTTATTTTCTCGTAACTTCGTAGACCAAAACGTTTTATAAAGTGATCCAATCATACTTTAAAAGATTGGTGGCGACTCCCGTTTTTCAAAATACTCTCCCAATTTAAAAAGAGGTTTCGACAGCAGCTTAATGGAAGCGGATTCACAGCTTTGCTCACCAAGACATGTTGCAAAAGAGAATGTGTTAAGACAACAAGTTTCCAACTAATTATAACTATAGACTCATTTTTCTTTAGATTACTACTGTGTGAGAAAAATATGTAATTGGATTGGAATTAGTTCATTGCCTATAAACTTTTTATTTTTTACTCTCATGTGAAATGTGGAAACATTGCAATAGTATGCCATGCATTTATTCATAAGGACTTTATTTAGAAGAGTATTTAATCCTACTATTTATGGATTATAGTGAAAACTAATCACTAATTTTTTAGTCATATTTGTGTACTTCGAGATGTAATCAATTCCGGTAGGTATCACCACCAGAACAATGCCCTCCACAGCTTCCTCCACAACTAACGCCACAACCACCACCACACCCGCCGCAATTGCTACTCTTAACCTCATCTTCACCGTCAGGAGGTGAGTCTTTGATTCCATTAGTAATGGCTTCACCACCACCCTTCCCTTCATTATTGCAGCTTTTCCCACAGTTGCTTGAACTTTCAGAAACTAGAAAAGCTAATATAATCATAGGGACTACAAGCGATTCTTCTTCACTGATCTGGTTTTGAAAGATTAAAAAATTCAGTAATAGCTAAAAGAATCTAATGGTAAAAAGACTTTTCCGTCTATCATATTTCTCAAAACAAAATTAAAGCAATTTAATCTCTGTCAATTTTGAAAGTGAACAATTAATCACTGCATTCATAATTTCCTTCAATTGTACATTATTTTAATTTGTATAATAACAAATTTAACTCTCCAAGTTTACTCATTTTGCCAATTTGATCTTAGTTTAAAAATTTTAGCTCACCACATTTGTATATATGTTGAGCCCAAATTTGCTGAATTTTTACGATTAAGACCAAATTGAAAAAAATATAAAAATATCGAGGGATAAATTTATTATTACACTAATTAAAGTTATATGCATTTGGAAGACATTAACCCATATTAATTATCATTAGTTACTCACTTTTAAAATTGACATATGTTAAATTATTTTGATTTTTTTAGAGGGGCCAATTTGTTATATATTTTAAATTCCAAGATGTTGATAATTTAATAAACCTCTATAATAGCAGACTTAAGGTTGAACAATGCTATAGCTTTTCCATAAGGATATTCCATGGAGAATTCAACAGCCGTCATAAAATGCTCTTCATTTTTCAGCTTCTTGCCATCATTAATCTCAAATCCTAGTTTTCTTTCTCGAAAAACAATCACCTATAGTCATAAAATGTACAAAAATTTAGGGTTTTTAAGATAATGTATTTCAAAGCCATTGATACCATAAGCGAATCTAAACTATTTTTTAAGGAGATTAGATTTGAATTATAAAATTTTTGTGAGGTTAAAGTGTAATTTGATCTTGTATTCACTTATGATTTCGCCACTTTTTGAAAGCACTATATAAAAAAAAATTTCATTCTTTTTAGAGGTCAAAGTATAATTTTATCACATAGTAACTTTTAATCCTATTATGTTTTAGGAGATCAAAAAATAATTTTTCCATTTTGGGGCAGAGGCAAGGCCCTTGTCCCCCCTCTAAATTCGCCACTAATTGATACTAGACTTGTTTATGAGTTGGTTTATCTATATAAGCTTAAAAGCTTGTTAGAAATTTGGGAGGGTTTAAAAAAAAATTAAGCTTGAAAAACGGGTTTCGATAAAAAAAATAGACCCGTTTAAACTATAGGCTAAGCTTAGGCACGAACATTGAAGCTTGAGTCTGGCTTGGCCCATTTTTTATGTTTATAATATAATATATTATTTTTATATATTATATAATTTATAACATATAAAAATTAAATTTATAGTAATATATAATACTATAATGTAAATATTTGAAAAAGTTAAGATTTCTATATATAAAATTTTAATAAATGAAAATATGTAAAATTATTAAAATTAATATAAATATTTTAAAAAATTTAAAGAAAAATGTGAGTTGATCTAAAATGAGGCTAGATTAGTTATTTATAAAATATGAATGAACTTAAGCAAAATTTTATGCTCATATTTCGAACCAAATTTAAGTAAGTATAAAGTATATTAATATCATACTTAAATTCAACTTGATCGAGTACTCACCAACAACACCTATACTCACCTTTCGATTTCCTTTAAAACCAAATGCAATGCCATTTTCATTGAACTTGTTATGAACATGGAACCACCAATGGGAATTATTCAAAAACCATCCTTTCTCAGCAGATTCTGCTGCAAGCACATGCGTTCCACCACATGATGTTAGACCAATCACTTCCTTTCTTGTCTGGTAATCTCTGAAAACATATAAAAAAAACCAGACAAATCGTTCAAATTATTTGGCCATGTATGAAATTATACTACAAATGATGAATTTATGTTCACTCGTGTATACCTCATGTGGAGACTGATTATATCATTGCTAGCCTCATCGGTAAAGCAATGATACTTGAAATGCCGAACCATTTGAACCATGTAGTGTGCTAGAATTGGAGGAGTGAAAGAGAAAGCGATTCGCATACTAATCGGTTTCGAATCAGCAAGTGTCAAATTTGGTACCAAATCCAACCATTCTTCTGCATAAAGCCGAGAAACCGAGTTTACTATGCCCTTCAGGGAGATTGAGGTTGTTCCTAATGTTTTAATAGGTGAATATGACATTAGTTCAATGACAAGATCCCCTTTAGGCTCACATTGGAACACAATTGCTTGTTTCTCCTTGGTGTTGCACAAAATGCTTATGTTTCTTTTGTTGTTAAGAAATATATCTGGTTGTTTTTTGTTGATTGTAACAAAGAGACTTCTTTTAAGTCCTTGAGGTAGATCTTTGACCCCAACAATCTCTATCATAATCTGAAAAAAACCATCAAATAAAAAGGGTTATAATTAGGGTGGAACAAAATTCGATTTGATTTGAAAAAAATTAAAATTTTAAGTTAATTAAATTGAGTTATTTAGTTTTAAATAAGTAATTCGGTTTTTTGAGTTCAAGTCTTGAATTTTACGACTCAAATAAACAAATTTATGTAAATATCCCTTGGGTCCCTGGCAGTTTTGAAAATGCACAAATTTGTACCTCTCAAAAAATTCAAAATACCTTCAAATTTTAAAATATTTTTCCAAAATTTTATAAATATATATTCAAAAAATTATTAAAAAATCTTTAATATATGTAAATGCTAAATTATAATTTTTAAAATCAAAAATCAAAATAATAAATTAGAGGTATTAAACAAGTAAATTATTAAATTAAGTTTATCATACAAATTATCTTGTTTTTTTCTCTTATTTTGTTTTAAAAAAATTTCAAATATATATATGATCTTTATGTTCTTTTAACTCAGAATATAGTCATATTGTCAATAAGATTTTAATATGTTCAGCTTATTTTTTTAATTTAACTTGAATAAATTTATTCGAGTCGACTTAAGATAATAAAATAGAACAATTCGACTAAATCAAAATTTTTTCACTCGATTCGATTAAACGCTCACCCTTAAATATAATTTTCTTATTAGAAACATATAAGGAAAAAGCGTTTGAGGCTTACCTCTATAACCGCTTTCCTATGAAGTGAAACCATATCTTGATTTTCATTTGATGGGACCATCTTCTTGTCCCACCACTGGTTGTCCAATTGAGACAAGTTGAGTCCAAGCGGGGATGGAGCTTGTCCTCTATACATTGCTCCAGCACGCCAATACCTACATCCGAACATGTCTTCCCATTGTTTGGTTGTTCTAGAAAATCCAGTGTCTAGCTTCTTACCCTTTGTTCTATCAGAATCTGTGTCATCATGTTCTAATATCTTTCCCAAAGCTGCCATTACATCTTTGCAATAAGAAACAGGATACAGTTGATGAGTATGCCAGATAAGGTCGATGTCATATGTTGGAACACAAAAACATCTCTTGGAATTTTCCCAATTTCTCTTGATCAAATGTAGAAATCCCTTGTATCTAGCTACAGCTCCTTCAAGAAAGACATCATCATTCATGTGGGATCCAGATACCTGCTCCATATATTGTTGGTGTCAAGTGAAACAAACTCAAAACTTAAAACGATGATGTCAAATGTTTATGCTCAGATGAGAATCTAGAAATTTTTTTAACATGATCTGGAATTTAATTATACATTTTTTTATGAATTCAAATATAATTTTATCATGTATTAAATTATAATTTCATTATTTTGGAAGGGACTAATTTTTTTTTTTTTTTAGGAAAGCTAAAGTGCAATTTTACTCTATATTATTTTACAATTTATTTATTTACAAGAGGATTAAGTTAAAAAATTTTATTTTTAGGAGGTCAAAATGCAATTTCACTATATATCAATTTATAGTTTCTTTATTTATAAAAAGAATAATTTAAAAAAAAAATCATTTTGGGGAGCAAAGGCCCTTCCTGCTCCCCTCAAATTTGCCACTATCTATCCTAATGTTGTTTAAAGGGTAAACTATACTGATAATCACTCATATGAGTATTTTGTTTTGATCACCCAACAATGAGAAGTTACAAAATAGTCACTCAACTATTTAATTTTATCATTTTTATCACCAGTCGTTAAATGGCTAACGACAAGATGACGTGAAAGCTTTTAAAATTGGAATAATAGCACCTTTAACCCTCAACATTTATAAATTGTGTAAATTTAGTCTTAATTCTAAAAAACTTAACCCTCAACGTTTACAAATTATGTACTTTGGTCTTTTTTTCCAATTTTGCTTTTTTTTTTTATATTGAGGGTTAATTTTAAAAGAACGAGAAAAGATAAAATTATTATCCTGGATTTTTGGGTGTTTCTATTTTTGGTAAACTTTTGATCAAATTTACCTGATAAATTTGTTTTTTAACTTTTTAGGTGAAAAGATCACAAAGAAAAATAAAACTACAAAAAAGGACCAAATTATACAATGTGTAAATGTTGAGGGCTAAAGTTGCAATTATACCAATCTTAAAAGCTATCACGTCATCTTTTTATTAGCCATTTAACGACTGGTAACCAAAAAAGACAAAATCGAATAGTTAAGTGACAATTTTGTAATTTTTCATAATTGGATAACTAAAACATAAACTTAGTGATAGGCAAATGACTACCACCCTTGTTTAAATTTCCCCCAATATCATACCTGGTAAAAAAAAGGACTTTGTCTCTTAACAGCTGAAACCAGATCATACTCGGTACTCATCGAAGAATTTATGAAATTTTTGAGGAATTGACTGCTCATATTAAGTTCATATGGCTCATATGGATACATCCTCTTCCATATTTCTTCGGTTTGCCTTCTACAAGTTGTACTAATTGTGGACATGACATTCTTATTGTCAAGGATTCTCCCATAGAGTTCCTCACAATCAGCCTTGTATTGTACCTAACAAAGACAACAAATACACAAATTGGCAAAACTTCACTATGACAACATATATATATATATATATATATATATATATATATACATATATATATATATATATATGTAATGTTGCATTTATGTTCCATGGTTTAAAAGTGTACTGGGTTAAGCCTATGGCAATGCCAAATCCATTCACAGTCAAGTGGCACAACCAAAGGGCCTTCCAAAATCGTAGATTCTGTATGTTTGCCAAGTAGTGGAAGCCAATAGTGTTTGTACCTAAACTTGGACGTTATCAAATGTAAATGAATTGTCAGAACTTAAAACTAGAAGTCGATAAAAGTACCATGGAAGGCTCTGTACCGAGAGTAAGATTGCATTTTGCCTCTTTCATTCAAAAAATGAACAAATTAGTCCTTATACGTTAAATCAACGAGAAAACTGGTCCTTTTTGTTAAAAATATTATCCATTCCTATTGTTAAAAAATTAACGTAACTAACAAAATAACCATATGATTACATGTGGCATGCCATGTGTACCTCATTTTGACATACAAGAACCAATTTTTAACCATAGAAATGGATGGAATTTTTAACAGAATAACTAGTTTACTCTTTGATCTAACATACAGTGACTAATTTGCCCATTTTATAAGTAGAAGGGGGAAAATGCAATCTGACTCCTAGTATAAGGGCCTCCATGGTACTTTTACCACATGGATTAGGAATAAATAAATTAGAGTTAATTGCACTAGACACACCCAAACTATAACCTTCATTCTAAATTGGTACCCAAACTTCAAAACATTCTAATTACATTGACAAACTATTGATATTATACCAATCAAGTCTTTTTATTATTAAAATTGTTAATTTAACCGTTAAATGAAACGTCAAACCTAATGTAGGTAAATTTAAAATGAAAATTTTAAAGAAATGGAACGTTGTCGCATAACTTTTGAAAGTAAAAACTAAATATAAAGTAAAACTAAAATAATTGAATTAAATCTTCTACAAAAGTATCGAAAACCTCAAAACTAAAACTTTTAAAACATCTATTTTTACAATGTTCATTTTTTTTTTAACTTTTCATTTTAAATTACGTTACATAAGATCTAACGTGTCATGTAACAATTAAATTAACGATTTTAATAATAAAAAGACGTAATTGATATAACATAAAAAATTTAAGGATGTAATTAGAATAGTTTGAAGTTTAGGAACCAATTAAAAGTGAGGGTCATAATTTGAGAATGTTTGGTGCAATTAACTCAATAAATTAATATCATTCAAGGCAAAATTTAAAGGAAAAAAAAAGAACTTATTAGAGTTAAAAGATTGACCTATAAATGGCCCGGTCTAAGACAGGGCCATCATAGAGGGTCCGATTCCTATCGACTTCAGCAAGAAATCGTAGGTGTTGTTTGGCTGAAGTGACGAGATCAACGCTAATGGCAAGGTTTTGTGCCTCTTCCCATTGTAATTCTTGTCCCCTTTCCATGCTAAGCATAAACAAAGATTTTGCTTCAAAATTGACTCCAATAACTATAACCTGAACTAATTATTACAAAGTTATATTTAAAGGCGGACAATCATTAAAGCCTAGGGAGTCTTCCTCACTCTAAAGTTTTTAAAAATTTTAATTAAATTCAAAATTTTTTAAAATTCTCATTAAACCTTTCAAAAATTTTAAAAATTTCAATTAGACACCTCCAAATTTTTTTTGTAGATTTTCATTGAGCCTTTAAAATTACTTAAACCTATAATTAGACCTATCAAAATTTTTAAAAATTTTAGTTAGACACCCCTAAAATTTAATGTTAAGATCCACCACTAGCTATATCAAAATAAATCTAGACAAAAACCTACACGTAATATGATTTAGACAAGGTGGAACTCGAAATTCCCTAGATTTTAAATTTACCATTAAGCTAGGACTTCTTTTGACTTCTTTTCTTTACCACAAATGGAAATGTACAAGAAACACAGAATTTCAAAAGTATATGAAAGAAATTTTTTTCGAATTTAAAAATTATGTTGAGAATTCGTGTGAGGCAAGAAATAGCTTACATTGAAATTCCGTTGTCTTGATATTTTTGCACTAAATTGAAGTTAAAAAAAAAAGGGAGCTTAAATAGGTAATTTGCTGAGTTGAGCTTAAATAGCTTACATCGAATTCATGCATTGGGCATTTCCTTGAAATTATAAGACAATTTTGGAGGGATTTAAGGGCACGCACGCATGCATGCATCCATGCAAAACAACCAAAGCTTTTCCCCACACGGTTTGGCTACAAAAATTTTCCTTGATTTGCTCTTTTTCATCTATTTGTTGTGAAATCGAAATATCATACAATATAATAAAAACATAATGCGATAAATGATTTGCTAATTTCACCTTTATTTTGCTTTTTAGCTAAATTTGACCAGCAACCTTTTAAAAAAAGTTGAATTGTTTTTTTCTATTATGATGTTAAATTTTTTAATATGGCAATCGCATCTACTTCATATATTTTTTTTATATTTGTTTTTAAATTTTGAGTTTTTTTAATATTTTCTTAAATTTTAAATTATTTGACAAATAGTGTCATGTCAGAATAAAGTATAACTGGACAACCACATAGGTTGCCACACCACATCATTAAAAAAGTTAATGTTTTAGTCAATATTTTTATAAAAAAAATAATTTAACTATTTTTAAAAGGTTAACAATCAAATTTAACTCAAAAAAAAAGAATAAAGATCAAATTAATAAAAATATAAACAATATACCTAAAATAAAATCCAAAATGAAATTTCAAAATGTATGTGGAGCTAATTACTATGCAAGTCTAAACTCAACTATACTGGTGTCCCAAAAAAAATTTTATTTTCAAAATCTTAATTAGATAAATATTCAAATACAATTAAAAAATACATAATCTTATCCGATATGAGTAAATATTCATGGTGTTTATCCAATCTGTATCTTTCTTTACAAGAGGTCCAAAATAAAATCAAATTAAAAATCATACAACTTTGTTAAACAACTAATTGACCTGTGCAATGCATAAAAACTTTTACTTAGATTATTTTATATAAATTAAAGGGTAAATTACTATATTCACTCAATTGTAAAAAAAAAAAAGTTATTTTAGGCACCTAAAATAAAAAAAAATTATAATTTAAACACTCACGTTATATAGTTTGATCATTTTAGTCTCTCTTGTTAAAATCATAAATAGCAAGTTGATGTGACAGTTAAAAAATCGATATAATAACAAGTTTGACCCTTAATTTTTACATATTATATCAATTTAATCATAATTTTAAAAAACTAACCCTCAAAATTTACAAATATTCTCAATTTGACACTAATTCTAAAAAAATTCAAAGAAATATATAAAAGTACATAACTATTTTTCAAAAAATATAATAATAAATTTAAAATATATATAAATAAAAATAATATTGTTGACAAAAAATAGTAATATATAAATTTTAAAAATATATAAAAATAAATAAATATTTTCAAAAAAATATAATAATAAATTTAAATTTTATATTAAATATTAAATATTAAATAAAATAAAAATCCCCTGCCTCATTCCTCTCCCTCTCCCCCTCAGTTTTCTCCACAAATTAAGATCTCTACTCAGTTTCAACTATGATAGTATCATCTAACAGGAAAGACAGCAAGCAAATTTTCAAATTCCCATAAAAGACTTGATTCATCTTAACAAAAAAAAAACGAGTGTAACCATAAGACTAAGCATATTGGATATTTCATCCTAAATAGTTGGGATTTGCAAATTTGGAGGAATGGGATTAAATTTTCAAACGGAGATTACTCCGCTTCTAAGTCTTTCAGCAACTTCAGACTGTTCATCATTATTGAGCAAATTTAGTTTGTAGTTGAGTTAGGTTACTATATTTTACCCTTTAAACAACATTAGCATGAACAAAGGTAAATTTGAGGGGAGCAGGAGGGCCTTGCTCCCCAAAATGTAAAGTTTTCAATTCAGTCATTTTATAAATAGATAAACTATAAATTAATATATAATAAAATTACACTTTGGCCCCTAAAAAAATTTTGGTCACATTCAACAAATACTTAGCTACTATTTTTTTTTCTTAATTCATAATACTTTACATAAAAATTTTGGTTTCTATAAAGTTGTCCTAAAATGATCTTCCAAACAACTTGCTCCGAGGTATAAGATTTTATTTTTCAGAGGTCAATCTATTACAGGGGATAACAATGGTTTATTGAATAGGTCTACCACACATTAGTAGATTTATTGAAACAGTCGGCAACCAACTTTTACTCTTTGGTAGCCAAATATTGGATAAGTTGTACATATTGCACTATAAATGCAGTGTTTCAATTTCTTCAACATGTGTCTCATTGCAACTATACAGTAACCGGTGAACTTAAAAAGAAAAGAGAGATATGGGAAGTTTGCAGCAACAGCAAAGAGGCGATGTTGCAATTATTCCTCAGTCATAGGGTGGAGGAGGCAACCCCATAGCTGCTCTCAATGTGGAGCCCAGCACCACCACCCCACAATAACAACAGCAGCAAACGTTTCAATGATGAACATGACGACCCCAATCATGATTAGGTTTCATTTCTTGATATATATATATATATATATATATATATACACACACACATATACACACACACAGAGAGGGTGTTGAAAGGTGGCCACAATACAGTAGCATGCAAGTGACCAAGCAACACAACAGCAGCATGGGAATGTCCATGGTGTAATTCGGTTGTAGAGCTTTTTTGTAATAGTTGACCTTTGTTAGTTTGGTTGTAATCCTTTTTATGTTATGTTCAGCTAAGAATTAATCATGTACTTAGCTGATTTAGTAGTTATTTAGGTTGTCTTTAAGCTAATTTAACAGGTTGGATACTTGCACAAGCAAGTTTTGTTTTTTACCAATGTAATTGAACTACTTATGTATATGGCATTTTTTCTTATTCAAGTAATGAAGTTAATCTTTTCTTCATCATTCTTCATCTGATTTTTGCTTCTGTTTTTCATCTTTCAACACAAATTTTAGTTGTTTTGATCTTGTTTTTTTATTTAAAACTCAACAAATGGTATCAATAGCCTGTCATCTTTGAGGGCCTTTGCTGTGTGTTGATTTGTGTTAATTCTTTGAGTGACTCGTGCTTGAAAGAAAGGAAATACAAGCTATCTTTGTTGGTTTGTTCAATTGCTGCAAAAGGATGAGCTTTTCACCACTACCACCACCTGTCTTTGCTGGTGAAAACTATAACACTTGGGGCGTGAAAAAGAAGACATATCTGCAGGCTCATGATCTGTAGAGTGTTGTTCTAGCTGACACAGAGCCACCACCTTTGAGAGCTAATTCGACCATAGCTCAAATCAATCAGCATAACGAGGACACTGCCAAAAAGTATAAGGCTATGTCATGCCTTCAAAATAGAGTTTCATATTTTATTTTTACAAGGATAATAGCTTGTGACACTCCAAAGCAGGCCTGGGACAAACTCAAGGAAGAGTTTCAAGGGTCAGACAAGACCAGGCAACAGTAGTTGATAAATTTGAGAAGGGACTTCGAGAATCTGAGAATGAAGGAGTCTGAAACCATCAAGCAATATGCTGATAGGATTATGGCCACAGTCAACAACATAAGACTATTTGGAGATAAGTTTAGTAACAAGAGGATAGTTGAAAAAGTCATTACTACTCTACAAAAGAAGTATGAGTCAAAATTTTCTTCTTTGGAAGACTCGAGGAACCTATCAACTATTCCCTTGACAGAGCTGATAAATACTCTCTATGCACAAGAGAAAAGAAGAGAAAACAGAATGGAGGAGTATTCTAAGGGAGCCTTTCAAGCCAAGAGCAGAGAAAGCTCAAGCTCGAGCTCAAGTTACAAGGGCAAGAAGCCTTAGCTAGAAAAGAAAGAGAAAGGGAAGAAGGATGCTGCCAAAAAGAAGTTTCCACCATGCACTCATTACAAGAAGTCCACTCATTTGGAAAAAATACTACTGGTGCAGGCCTGACATTCAATGTAGAAGCTGCAAACAACTTGGCCACATTGAGAAAGTTTGCAAGAACAAGGCAAAAAAACAACCACAGTAGCAGAATCAAGCTCAGGCTGCTAAGGATGTCTAAGCTCAAGAGGAACAACTCTTTACTGCTTCCTGCTTTGCAATCTCAAGCAAAGTCAGGAAGAATTGGCTGATTGACAGTGGCTGCACTCATCACATGGCTTCAGACAAAGGCATGTTCAGGGAGCTAGACACCAGCTTTGTGTCCAAAGTCAGAATTGGGAATGGTGAGTTCATAGAGGCCAAAGGCAAGGGCAAGGTTGTGATTTACACTCGGTCAGGTAATAAAACTATCTTAGAAGTTCTCTTTGTACTTGATATTGACTAGAATCTACTTAGTGTTGGTCAGTTGTTGGAGAAAGGGTACTATCTTATCTTTGAAGATAAAACTTGTGTAATCAAAGATCTTTCTGATCAAGTGCTAGTAACAGTAGCTATGCAAGACAGATCCTTCATTTTAGATGTGAATAGGCTAGAGGCAAAGGTACATGCAGCTCTGGCTGATGAATCATGTTTGTGGCACAAAAGAATAGGGCATGTGAACTATAAGTCACTAAGTCTACTGCACAAGATGATCTTAGCTGAAGACATGTCCAAGATCGAGCCTAGGAAAG
The DNA here is from genome assembly GCA_025698475.1 of Gossypium anomalum. Taxonomy (NCBI): domain Eukaryota; kingdom Viridiplantae; phylum Streptophyta; class Magnoliopsida; order Malvales; family Malvaceae; genus Gossypium; species Gossypium anomalum. Next base: position 18,553,205 of record CM046961.1, read on the forward strand.
ATAAATGTGAAGTCTATTAGTTTGGTAAGCAGACCAGACTGCCTTTTCATGTTAGCAAAGCTTGGAGAGCTCAAAAGAGGCTCCAACTGGTCTATACAGATATTTGTGCACCTATGAAGACCTTCTCTTTGAATGATAGTAGGTACTTTGCATTGTTTATTGATGATTGCACCAGATTCTGTTGGGTGAGCTTTTTGAAACAAAAGTCAAATGTGGCTAACTTCTTTTGCAAGTTCAATGCCAAGACAGTTGCAAGTTGAAGACATTGAGGTTTGATAATGGGACTGAATATGTATCTCAAATGTTCTAGAAGATTTGTGATGAAGCTGGAATTCAGCACCAATTGACCATCATCTATACACCACAACAGAATGGTGTTTGTGAGAGGAAGAACAGGACTATTCTCAATATGGCCAAATGCCTATTGTTTGAAGCCAAGATGCCTAACAATTTTTGGGCTAAGGCAATAAATACCTCTATGTATTTGCTAAATAGGCTGCCAACTAATGCAGTCAAAGGTAAAACACCTTTGAAACCTGGTTTGGTCAAAAACCAAATGTCTCACACTTGAAAATGTTTGGCTGTTTATGCTATACACTAGTGCCAGCTGAAAAGAGGACCAAGCTAGAAAAGAGATCCATACCTGGAGTCTTTGTTGGCTATAACAATGTGAAGAAAGGGTACAAAGTCTTTAATCCATCTACCAAAAAGATTGTTGTGAGCAGGAATGTGAAATTCAATGAAGTAAGCTGTTGGAAATGGGATGGAATAGATGCAAGTTTGCCTGAGCAAGACCAGCATGATCTTGGTCTGCAGCATGCTGAGATTGAAGCTGAAACTAAAGATGATTATGATGATGCACCTGTTAAAGGCATTAGAACCTTAATGGGCATCTATGAAAGATGTGATATGACTATTGTTGAGCCTTCCTGTTTTGATGAAGCTGTAAGGGAGGGCTGTTGGAAAGAAGCTATGGAAGCTGAACTGAGGATGATATACAAAAATGACACATGGGAGCTGGTTGATAGACCAGCAAACAAAAAGATCATTGGTATGAAATGGGTGTTCAGGACCAAACATAATGCAGATGGGTCACTAAACAAACACAAGGCTAGGCTGGTTGTGAAAGGGTACAGTAAACAGCATGGCATCGATTTCTTTGAAACCTTTCCACCAGTTGCAAGGTTGGACACCATAAGGCTGCTGTTTACCTTGGCTGCTCGAAGCAGTGGAAAGTGCATCATCTGGATGTTAAATCAGCTTTTCTAAATAGATTTCTCAAGGAAGAGATCTTTGTTGAACAACCTGATGGATTCAAGGTCCTTGGTAAAGAACACAAAGTCTACAAGCTCAAAAAGGCTTTGTATGGCCTAAAACAGGCTCCAAAGGCTTGGTATGACAGGATTGATGCATACTTGTCAAGGCTAGGGTTCGAGAAGAGTATTAGTGAGCCTACACTCCATGTGAAGAAGGCTAAGAAAGAAACCTTGCTGATTGTGTCTCTGTATGTAGATGACTTATTGGTTACTGGTTATAGAAATGAGCTGATTGAAGAATTTAAAAAATAGATGCAAGATGTTTTCGAGATGACTGATTTAGGCTTGATGACCTACTTTCTTGGTGTGGAAGTGAATCAGAATAAGCATGGTATTTTTATAAGCCAGCAAGCTTTTACATTGAAGGTTCTAAGCAAATTTTGTATGGCAAATAGCAAACCTGCTAGCACTCCTGTGGCACTATAAGAAAAACTCTCAAGCAATAGTGATCATGATCGTGTGGATGAGAAGAGCTACAGAAGTCTGATTTGTTGCTTACTCTACTTGACAGCAACAAGGCCAAACATCATGCATGTTGTTAGCCTTCTATCGAGGTTCTTGCTGCAAAATAGCTTATTTCAAAGCTGCTAAAAGAGTCTTAAGGTATGTCAAATGGACCTTAGGCTATGGTGTGAAGTTTGAAAGAGCTGAAAAACTGAAGCTAGTTGGCTATTCAGACAGTGATTGGGCTGGTTCAGTTGATGATATGAAGAGCACATCGGGCTACTTTTTCACTCTAGGTTCAAGAGCTTTAGTTGGAGTTCTAAGAAGCAACAAATAGTAGCTCAATCCACTGTAGAGGCAGAGTATATTGCAGCTGCTACTGCTGTTAATCAAGCCATTTGGCTTAGGAAACTTTTAAGTGATTTGAATGTTGATCAAGTGGAAGCAACAGAGATCAAAGTTGATAATCAATCAGCTATTGCAATTGCCAAGAATCTTGTGTTTCAGGGCAAGACCAAGCATTTCAAGATCAAGTATCATTTTGTGAGAGAGGCAGAATTGTCAAAGGAAATCAACTTGATCCATTGCTACTCGGAGGTTCAACTCGTAGACATTTTGACCAGGCCATTGGCTGCCACAAGGTTCAAGTATTTGAAGAAGGAAATTGGAGTCTGTTGCTTTGTAGCCAAGGAGGAGTTTTGAAAGGTGGCCACCATGCAGCAGCATGCAAGTGACCAAGCAACATAGTAGCAGCATGCGAATGTCCATGGTGTAATTCGGTTGTAGTGCTTTTTTGTAATAGTTGACCTTTGTTAGTTTGGTTGTAATCCTTTTATGTTATGTTCAGCTAAGAATTAATCATGTACTTAGCTGATTTAGTAGTCATTTAGGTTGTCTTTAAGCTGATTTAACAGGTTGGATACTTGCACAAACAAGTTCTGTTTTTTACCAATGTAATTGAACTATTTATGTATATGGCATTTTTGCTTATTCAAGTAATGAAGTTAATCTTTTCTTCATCATTCTTCATCTGAGTTTTGTTTCTGTTTTTTATCTTTCAACACAAATTTTAGTTGATTTGATCTTGTTTTTATATAAAACTCAACAGAGGGACTGTTTATTTGGTTTGTGATTGATTGTTTTATGGGATTTTTTTTTCAGAAACCTGGATGGAGAAAGTTTTTGTCATTTATAGGCCCTGGTTTCCTTGTTTCATTAGCTTATCTTGATCCTATTAACTGTCCTTTGATCTTAATATTTTCTTTATTTGATCATAATCTGGTTGATGTCATGTCACAGAGGAAACTGATTTACAAGCAGGAGCCAGCCATGGATACAAGGTAATAATTAAATTCAAGATAAAGCCTTTATATTTTATAATATTCTTAAATGCAACATGAAACCTTTGCAGTCTTCAGCTGCTGTGAGTGGTTTTGATTGGATTAGTCTTTGCTCTCATAATCCAATCTCTTGCTGCAAATCTTGGAGTCAGCACTGGTAATTGTATATATATATATATATATATATATATATATATATATATATTTCATACTAATAATTAATAAAATATCCATTTCTGATGTTATAATAAAGCTTTATTTAACTTTTCAGGCAACCACTTATCAGAATTGTGTAAGGCTGAGTACCCAAGACTGGTGAAATATTGCTTATGAATACGAGCAGAAATTGCTGTCATAGCTGCTGATATACCTGAAGGTTTCTTGTTATTTAAGTCACCATTTACATTACAAGTAAATATTTAAAAAAATCCAAGTACTGAAAGCAAGATATATGATGCATTTATATATATTTGTGGCAGTGATTGGGATAGCCTTTGGATTAAATATACTGTTCAATAAATAATTTTAATAGTGGTGAAAACATTTAAAAAGACACATTTTAATCAAAATAAAGTATTTGAATTAATTAATGAGATGGTAAAAATTCATGAACCAAATTAAGTCAAAAAATTAAAATATAAAATATTATTAAATTTTAGATTTAATTGAAGTTGGATCATTGTTATAGAATGTTAAATATTGAGTAAAGCACAGGGACTAATCTTGGAATTTAACCATAATCCTAAATAAAGAAAAAGATATGACACTTGGTTGTTATATATAGTAATGTGGATGAAGAAATAAATTAAAAGTAGGAAACATTAATGCAAGATAAAGTCTCCTAAGAACAAACTAGTTTCAGATAACATTATGCTTCATTATGGGACATTTATCTCCTTTTTCATTCTATACCCCTTTATTAAGATATCAGTGACTCAGGAAATTATATACATCTAAAGATTTCGTTAGTTTCCCAGTTGCATTTAATGTTTTAGAAAACTCTTACAATATTCAATCTTGATTTACGACAAAACTTCTCACATCTTCCAAACCCCCACGCATGACTGCCAACAAGAATATTGCTAGGGATTCTACTCATTTATTATTTTTATTACTATTACCTCAAATCCAAATTAATTAAATTATTCATCACATTTTTAAATAAATATAGCATTTAATAAACTATTTTTGAATAGTCAAGCTAAATAAATTAACATAGACAAACTGAAAATAAATAAATCATGTTCATCAACAATCTCATTCATATTCGTCTTTTAATAAAATCATATAATTAACAATATTACTATATTTATTTCATCATTTATAATATAATTATTAATATCATTTTGATTATTCTATGGCTAAGAAGCAAGAAATGTTTTATTTATTATTCATGATTAGATTTATAACCTGTACACAGAAAATGCTTGTTTAATATTCAACAACTATTTTATTTAATTTCAACAATCCAACACAAGCACACATAATTTTAAATTTTTAAAATTCTAAAACAAGTAAAGAACAAAGCTGAAGTAAACAAGCAAACACCATAATCAAATTGTGGAAAGATGTTATGTTTTGCATTGAAGCAGATAGCTCTTTATAGGAAGGATTTTTGTACGAGAAGACATTGCAAATTGATGTAAAAAGTCATATAGGGTAAGATAATAGTTTAGTTGATAGAAAGATTATCAACTATTTATTGGTTGAAGAATCAACCAGATAACCATAACAATGTGGATTTGATATCAAATGGTGAAACGACCCCTACATTTGCCAGACCTTAAGGTTAAAAGTTAACCCATGCTTATTATGAATTCAAGTGCATGTAAACAGAGCTGAAGCAGTCGGAAACTCAAATAGGCAAATCAATATTGTTTACTTTCCATTATCTATTTCAGGAAGTATATAATATTTTTCTTAATATATGACAGCATTACCTTTTCAATTATGAAAAACTAAAACACAGCAATAAGCTGTAACTCACGCTCAGAGTCCTCAGCCAAGAATATCTTTGATGGTTAACTTTCGGCATCTTCATCACAATAGCTACTCAACTCCCACACTGAAGTTGCAATGATAACTAGAAATCATCCATGCTTCTTCATCACAATAGCTACTCAACTCCCACACTGAAGTCGCAACGATAACTAGAAATCATCCACGCTTCTAAAACTTTGGCTTTTACTGACTTCTTTGAGCGTGACCGGTTATTTATTCAGTCTGAACTCTGCCAAAAGAGAGAAAAAAGGTTGAAGTGTTGGTTTCACTTTAAACAGAACCACCCCTGGGAATAAATATTAATCACAACTCATGCATGAATGGTTTGCTTATTTTAGAACCAATCTTTCTTTCTTTTCTTTAATCTTTAATTTACTTAATTTTTCTAACATCTAAGCTTCTAAAAGCAAGAAAAGTTTTTTTTTTTTTTTTTTTTTTTTGAGATTCTAAATAAACAGAAGCATCAAAAATTACGTTGCTATGCTTTAGATATGAAGAAGACCAAAGATATTCTGTTTCATTGTAGCGAAAACAACTTTTAACAGATAAGCATGTTAAATTAAATTCCAAAGGAAGAGTCATCAAGTATCATAGAGAAAGCCCATATAATAAATTTATGACACCAAACTCAAACATAAACATACCACATAAATTCTAAAGTGTTGCTAGCGGTGATCCAGCATCATTGAAGTAAGATGAAAGATCAGCATCTGAGTCATTATACATGTTCAAGAAAGGCAAATCCTGTATTCAAATTGAAATCACATGTGAATTATCTTTAAGAGATATTTAATCAATTTTTTACAGCTCAAAAATAAAGGAGCCAGAGAGGAATCAAGATATTTACATACCAGCAGTTCCTGTGCCGACTTTCTCTCGTTTGGGTCTTTCTTTAAACTGCCATGGATAAATGAAAAAGCAATTAAAAAGAACAAAGGTTGGGCTTGGTAAACTGTACGATAAAATATACTACAGAATCCATGTGAAACAAAAAATTGCAGAGGCTATCATTCTAGTACTGAAGGGAAATTGATAAATGATATCCATTTTGAAGAAAACTTTTACTTTAATACAAAACTTAATAACTCATGAGCTTAAAAATATTCTAAAACGTCATTCAAGGCAACCGTATCAAGTAATTCAAAAAATAATCTATACCATGCAGAAATAAACGAGCAAAACTCAGGAGAAAATCGATCTGAAGGTGCACAAGGTGGTGGTTGTTCAACAATTTGTTCCATGAGCTCATAAAAATTTGTCCATCCTGCTGCCTGGTCTGGTGGGGAATATGGGAATTGACCAGTTGCACATTCAAGCAACACCAGTCCCAAGCTCCAAATGTCACTTTTATTGCCATAATTGCCACCAATAATTCTCTCAGGCTAGAAAAGACATACATGGACATTAAAAGACTGAAAAATTTTGAACAAATAAGAATTACATATAACTTAGCCACTAAAAGAACATTTTTGTAAACTAAATTACTTACAGACATATAGTTGTATGTGCCGACAAAAGTGTTCGCTAGCCCTGAGGTGCTTGTCATTATTGCACTCACACCAAAGTCAGTGATCTTGACTTCGCCTCTATGATTTATTAACAAGTTAGATGGCTTTAAGTCACGGTGGATAATGTGTCTTTCATGGTGAAGATATATCAAACCCTTGAGCACCTGCATTAATCAGAAGAAATTTAAACTACATACCAGAACAATTGGTACATGCTACAATTAATTCAAAGTTCAATTGAACAAACCTGCTTACATATCACAGCAAGATAGGGTTCGGGAATTGATTTAACCTTTTTCAGAAAGTCTGCTAAGGATCCACCATCCATATACTCCAAGATGATTGAAATGGCACCATTGTTATAGAAAGACTGATAACAAACAACAACATATGGACACTGAGAGGACTGGTTTATTTTCAACTCCTTTGCAATCTGCTTGCGATACGACTCCTCAATATTCATTTGAATAACCTAAGAAAATAAGGCATGTTAGAAATTAAGAGATTGTGAGGACAACATGGAGATGCAAAACTAATATTTCATTTCTATTGCTAGGCAACGAAATCTGTTTAGAAGAATGACTTTCTATCAAATGAAGAAAGTCCAAACATTCTTCATTAATTCCTAGTTTAGCCTACAACGGTTGCACTCCTATAACAGGAAATCAATCATAATACATCTGTCAATCATGATTTTGGAGAGATTTTCTGTAATCATTTATCATGATCAAGCATATCAATAAGTTTCCAACGAAGCAAGACCTTAAGCTGGCATAAGGTAAACGAATTACAAGTCTGCAACCTAGAGAGGTTCCAATCTCACAACATGTAATTTCACTGCGATAAAGGTGGTTCGAATAAGATCATGCAAATGTTCTGTTGGAAGACCAAACAATTCTTGCTTAACAAAAGAACATATCCGAAAACTTTTAATACTAAAAACATGAAAGTACAGGAAGAGGTAAAATTGGCTCTAAGAAATATACTTTCAATGCAAAAAACTGGCCGGTCCATTTGTGTTGGACCAATTGCACAATTCCACCATTACCCTTTCCGATAACTTTAATGGCATCTATATCCTCTAAACTCAACTGATCGTCAATGTCAGCTTCCGATGGCTTAATGGGCGGAGGCTAAAACCAAAAAAAAAAAAAAAAAAAAACACAAATTAAGAGATCTTCGAAACATGAAATTTAAAAAAAAAAAATTAAACTTAATAAAAGGAACAGTTTTCGTCAATTGGTAATATCTATCTAGCCAAGAGAAGTGTAGCGCTGCATTAAAAAAAAAAAGTCAAATTTTGAACAACGAAAAAACATATAAGAATTGAAAACAGCAAATTCGTTCACAGAAAAGGAAATTGAAAATTCATACAGCTTCAGGCTCGGATTGAGAGACAATTCGAACACCGTCCTTGTTGACGAGAAGATCGCCGTCTTTGAATGTGCCGCTTTCGGTTCTGCCATGAAAAATTTATCACCAAAATCAACCTTAAAATAGAAAGGGTAAAAGATCTTTGATGAGGGGACGTAATAATGAATTATCATTACAGAAATTTGGAGAAGGAGGTCTCGGCTGGAGGAGGAAGAGAGAGCTTCAAATTAGGGCTTAAAATTCCCTTTCCTTTCGTCATTTCAAGGACTTCAGATTTAGGTTTTTACAAATTTTTTTTTCTAATTAATTGAGAAGAAAATTATTTGACAGTTTTTTTTATAGCAGCGACCAGTCACGTCGTCCATAACAGCCACGAGGAAGATGGCCCAGAGCCCCAGACTTCCCGTTTACTTTTCTTTAATTTACCCGCGCCACCCCTTTTTGGCCTTTTTCTTTTTTATTCTTTAAAAATATTTTTTAAATTTTTAATAATAAGCTTTAAGTTACTCCGATTACTTTTTGAATTATTATCCTATAATTAAAAAAGGGATAACATATAATTCGGGTCCTGACATTTTTCATTTCTATCTAGTTGGTCCCTAATTTTTTTTACTTAATTGATCCTTGAATTTGTATTCTCTCAACCAAGTTGATACCCCACACTAACACCGTTAATTTGTCTTGACATGGTACTACTAATCAATCTTGGGGGTGCCAGGTGGCATCTTTAGAGGCTACCACATGACAAACATAAATTTAAAAAATTAAAAGATTGGCTAACAGTGTCACGTCAGCACAAACTAATTCTGTTAGTGCAGAAATACCAATTATATTAATGAAATACAAATTCAGAGACTGACTAAGTACAAATGGAGAAAATCAAGAGTCAAACATTATCTCTTAAAAAAGTTAAAATTTTAAAATACAACTTAAATCTATAAATTATAGTACTTTTTTACAATTCTACTTTCCTTTATTGCACAATTTCCATCCCCACTTTTTTTTTTCTTGCACCTAAGTCCCATTTTATTAGTTTAGTTTACATTTTTTTTAAAAAAATTTGAAATGCAATTAAAACACTAAACTTGACAGGAATTCACACGGAAGCATTTAGAATTGAATTTTCATTATTTTATTTTACAAAACTTAATAAGTTGGTTTATTTAGAATTTGACTCTCAAATTTTATAAAATTTGATAAATTTGTCCTATTGTTGATAAATACATGAATTTAAATGACTAATGTATTAGTCCGCTAATTCATTACATATAAATTAAATTATTTTTTTTTATAATTTCTTGCATATAAATCGCTAAATTGTTAATTTTTATATAAACAATTTAATGATAAAATTTAAGAGTTTTACCTAAAATGGATTAATTTTCAATTTTCATGAAACAATGAAATTAAAGTAAAGCCACTAAGTTCTCAACGATGGAATTCAGAATTAGAGCTTCATGAAACTATAATTATCCATACATCAAGTCTAAATATTAAAAATTCTTTTGGTTCGAAACACTAATTTCATTGCTTCAAATATATTGAAATATTAAATGTATTTTTATTACTTTTTTTGAGGTTTTAGGGTGTAATTATAAATATATGTTTGGATAATTAAAAAGTAGAATCAAACTATTATAATAAATAGATAAATAAAGGATCAAAAATAATTCAAAAAATATCTACTCACCGAACTAAACCCGTCTGTAGTGATTTCATATGGTGAGACTTAAATTTAGGTGTTCAAGTAAGGGCGAATTAAAAAAAAAATTTTAGTGAAAACCAAAATCGAAATATAAATTTATCATTTATTAATTTATAATTTCAAATAAAGAAAATCAAAATAGGAATTTACCAGACATTTAACTTATGAAAATAAAGTTAAATTATTAATTATCCATTTCTTGAATCAAAATCCTTAATGATGTACTCAAGCACAGAAAGTGACATTGATTATTTTAATTAATTAAATAAAAGTAGTTAAACGTAACTTGATTCGAGTCTTTTATCATAAACATGGGCTTTAGCATCTATACTAAGAATCACTGGAGACCCATTGAGCGTGTACAAATGCTCTTTTGCCTTTTTTAAATAATTCGTAAATTAATTGAAAATTAGTAAATTTATTAAATTATACTAATAATTAAGTTTTAAACAAACAATTTATTCAAATTGGGTTTGTGAATCATGTCATTATCCAAAAGTGTATAAGTTTACACCATGATAATAGCCTGCATTATTGACCATTGCTTTGTTTGTTGATAGAGAATAATAAGACAGGCTTCTACTCTCTTGTTTCTTTCTACAACCATCAATTTTATCACCAGGGAAACACAGCATGCGATTACATCAGTTAAACCAGATAAAAGTATAAACATTTATTCTATTAATTATAATAACAAAATTAATTATTCAAATCAGTTCCAATCCTTCTCCAATTTTAACTTTAAATGATATCAGCCAAATTGATTATACCACTAATTTTTAATTCTATTGGATAGTCGAATCTAATTATAACAACTACAAGGAAAATATTTAAAAATAATACGTAAATATGTAAATAAATAAAATCACTATATTTATCAGCAATCTCTTAACCCGATAATAAAAATATTATGTCGTAAGTATGAGAATTTAATTTTCTATCTTGTTATCCCCTCCCAATTATCAAAAATAAAACCACTATATTTTAACGCTTTCTGCTATGCTATTAATTTCAGTTGACAAAGTGAGGGGGCTTTTATGTATTGTTTTTAATTTAACCACCAATTTCTCTGTCCTTCGGATTGTGTATTGTTTTTACATTTCATATTTCTATTAATTGTTCCACGCGCTTTTTTTTTTTCTTTCAAATATACTAACTTCATGATTAATTAGCAAAATAGTCGAGGTGGTGGATTAAATGATAAAATATATGAAGTGGGCACCTAAAGGGTTCCACTTCACTGTTTCCTTTAATTTTTTTCACCTAGCAGCAGCAACTAGGGGTGTACTAAAATTTGAGTAAAACCAAAAAATTTCGGTTAACCGACCAAATTCGATTAATCGGTCGGTAAACCGAATTAATTCGGTCAGGGGTCGGTTAATAATTTTTTGAGTGTTTGGTTAACGGTTAATTCGGTTCGAAACTGGTCGGTTAACCGAATTTTTTCTGTTTAACCGAAAAAATAATAAATAAAATTATAATATATTAATAGCCCACTATTCACTCAAACCCAATCTAACATAAACTCAAATACCCAATCTAATATATATTAACTCAAGTACCCAACCCAATCATAAAAATTACAAATAATTTAATAAATAGAAATAAAAATAAAAAAACATATAATTTTATACAAATAATTTGGTTAATTCGGTTAATTTGGATAATTCGGGTAATTCGGGTAATTCAGTTAATTCGATTAATTCGGTTAATTTTATACTTATTTTAACCAAAAATAAAAAATATATATAATTTTCAGTTAATTCGGTTAACCGACCGAATTAACCGAAAAAATTTCGGTTCGGTTAATTTTTTTGAAAAAATTTCAGTTCGGTTAACTGTTAAAATTTTTGAAGGGTCGGTTAATTCGGTTAATATTATTTCGAGTCGGTTAACCAATTGAACACCCCTAACAGCAACAAGCCCGTGAGTAGGCTAAATTAACAGTATATGTCGTTTTTAAACTAAATTTGAGGAATTAGGTCGATTTTGATGATATTTACTGGAATAGGCTGGTTTTGAAGAGAAAGGTTGGACGCATTTTCCCTTCTCTCTTCAGTAGAGTTTTATTTTTAAGGTTTGTTTGGTTTGGGTTTTGGTTAGTAGTAATTGGATTTTAGGGTTAGGGTTTTTGAAGGGTTTAGGGATGGAAATAATGAGAGACTGATTTATTTGTGTTTGTGTTTGAGGTAGATATTGTGAAAGCTCAAAGGCAATTTTAGTTGACGATGATGTGATAGTGCTCAAAGACTCATACATTTCATCTATCGCGTTGGGATGGAACCCTTGCCTTAGAAGCCCATCACAATGCAACTCAGACCCCAAGTTTACGATGCATATACTGTCACGAGTTGAAGTATAAATAGGGCTACTAGTTGACAGATGTTCATCCAGGGTCATGGTTTAAAGTATAACTTGGGAGCCCACTTGACAGTGGTTATGCAGTTGCGGGTTCAAGTTTCGCCTCAACAAAAGAGAATGCTTTATAAAACCGATACTGAAGTTTGAAATGATAATCGTAGGCAATAAGTCAAGGGCTTTCTAGTATAACCAACTTATTTTTTTTCTCCATCTCCACCAAAAGCAGGATCGGTAACCTCCCTATTGTCTGAAACAGTGACAAAGTTGGATACAAGAGAACTTTCAAGGGGAGCGATGGTGGCAGTGAAGAAAAATTGGAGGTCAATTCAGGGCGATAGTAGTAGCTGAATATTGAGTTACTGCAACAAAGATTGTAGTTATTAGTACGTGATTTAATCACAACAACAGCTGTCAAGCCAAAACAACCTTCAACTTTTGTATCGGTTTTACAAAGCATCCTTTTCTAGTGAATCGAAACTTGAACCCATGACTGCATAACCACCGTTAAGTGGGGTCCCTAGTCATACTCTAAGCCGTGACCGTACATTAAGATCAGTCAACTAGACTTTTAGTTAGACTACACCCTGTGATTGTATAAGCACCGCAAACTCGAAGCCTGGGTTGCAATGAAATGGGTTTCTAATGCAATGGTTTCACCTCGACAAACAAATGAAATATGTGGGTCTCGGAGCGCCACCATATCATCGTGAACCCAAACACACCTTAAAATTAACACACCAGCAACCTCAAACAGAAATAATTCTGTAAGTTGAAAAAGTTAAAAAATTGAAAGCAAAATATAAACAATGGTGTAAATAAGTTTTTTAAGGGAGAGTTGATGCACTAGAGGGAGAAACCCTCCTTTATATAGGGAAGCGGATGGCAACGAGTGAAGGAGGAAAATTTAAAACGTGTTTTTCAATTAATGACAATATCTCAAGATTCTCGGGATATTTGAAAAAAGGACTGAGATTGTAACGACCACGTTTTGATTTGGAACTAGGTATAATGATGGACCGGGTCAGGAAATAGTGGAGAAATTTTGAAATTTACTAAATAGGGATTTTTAGTATTAAATTAAGAAGTATTTAGACCCAATAAGAGATTAGAAAATATTTTCGAGATAGAAAAGATTTAAATAGAAGCTTAGACTAAATTGAAAGAGTATAAAAATTGTTGTAGTGTAAATAGGAATTTAGAAAGTTAGGAGATACATAGTGGTAATAGAAAGGAAAGAAGGATTAAAAAGAAATTTAATCAAAGTGAAGTATGAGTTATCCTAGGAATTATAAAAGATGAGTTGGGATAAAATGGTAAATAGCCAAGTAGATATTTTAAGGTGTAATGATGATGAGTAAAAGTGTAAAGATGGATGGCTTGAGGACTTATTAGCAAATTTTCCAACTATTTTTGTGTCATTATAACCCAAGGTATCGATACATTTGGTGCCAAAGAAGTTTTGGCCAGACATTGTATAATTCAATCATTCATATATAGTTTATTAACTTATTTAATCTAAAAATTATTAATATAGACATCCGGGGTTATTAATAGATGTTCGTTTGCGTTTGGAAATGATTCAAAAATTATTTTTACTCAAACAGGTGCAAAATATCGATACTTAAACAAAAGGTATCGATATTTTATGAAAAGTTCTATACCGCTATACAAAATCGATACCAAAATAGCATTTTGGAACTCCAAAAATTCAAGTTTTGATGAAGGTATTGATACCTTAGGCACTTATATCGATACCTACCTAAAAAATGATACCAAAATTGCTCTTTGTTTCTCAAAAAAATTGAATTTTAGGTCAAGGTATCGATACCTTATCCTTAGGTATGATACCTTAGAGGTATCCATACCTTGGGTTATTATGACACAAAAACAGTCAAAAAATTTACTAATAAGTCCTCAAGCAGTCCATTTTTACACTTTTACCCATCATCATTACACCTTAAAATATCTACTTGGCTATTTACCATTTTATCCCAACTCATCTTTTATAATTTCGAGGATGGCTCATACTTCACTTTGATTAAATTTCTTTTTAATCCTTCCTTCCTTTTTATTACCATTATGTATCTCTTAACTTTCTAAATTCTTATTTACACCACAATAATTTTATACTCTTTCAATTTAGTCTAAGCTTCTATTTTAATCTTTTCTATCTCGGAAATATTTTTTAATCTCCTATAGGGTCTAAATACTTTTTAATTTAATACTAAAAATCCCTATTTAGTAAGTTTCAAAATTTCTCCACTATTTCTTGACCCGGTCCATCACTATACCTAGCTCCAAATCAAAACATGGTCGTTACAATTCTCCCCCTCTTAATAAAAATTTCGAGGAAGAAATTTTACCTGGTGTAAACAACTGTAGATACTATTGTCTCATAGTCTTCTCTGTTTCCCAAGTAGCCTCTTCTATATTATGATGTCTCTATAAGACTTTTACCAATGGAATTCTTTTATTTCTCAATTCTTTAACCTTTCGAGCAAGTATCTTTATCGGTTCTTCTTCATAAGTCAAATCCAGTTGAATCTCTATCACTTCTAGTGTAATCACGTGAGACGGATCAAACCGATATCTTCGAAGCATAGATACATGAAACATATTATGATTTTTTTCTAATTCTGGCGATAATGCTAGTCGATAAGCGACTGGACCAACTCGTTCCAAGATCTCATACGGCCCAATGAACCTTGGACTCAATTTTCCCTTCTTCCCGAATCGAAGAACCTTTTTCCATGGTGAAACTTTCAAAAATACTTTTTCTGTAACGACCCAAATTTTAAGGTCATCGAAAAATTGAGTTTTTGGGTTATAATTTTCGTAAAATAAATTCGTAAATATTTATTAGAAATATTTACAAAGCTAGTAGTGTAGTTAATTAGACTTTGGTTAAGTGAATTAGCTTGAATTAAGGTTAATTTAGTGAAAGGACTAGATTGAATATAGTGTAAAAGTATAATTGTAGAATAGAGAAAATTTAAGGGATTAAATTAGCAAATAAGCTTTATGTGACAAGTGTGTAGCAAGTATAAATACATGTGTATTATTTTAATTGGTACAAATGTATGAATATATATGTATTTACTTAATATTTAAGAAATAATAATTTTAATTTAAAATATAATATAGTAATTATAATATAATAAAGTAATTAAATAAAACAATAAAAGAATGAAAACGAAACAGAGCAGGGAAAGAAAAAAAGAAAAAGGGAAAGAAAAAAAGAAAAGGAAAATTTAAGGTTTTGGAGTTCAAGCTTGATTGGTAAGTCAATTTGATCCCTTTTCTTGTAATTTTGATGTCTATGGAATCCTAGGAAAGAATATACTTGAGTTATGTTGAAATTTAGAAATTTATTGAATTTTTAGATGTTGATTAAGTTGAATAAATGGAAAAATTAAGTGTTAATTTGATGGAAATTCAAGTTAGAAGTGGGAGAAGGATTAAATTGTGAAAGAAAATATAGGTTTTGCAATAATAGGGATTGAATTGAAAAGATGTTATAATTAGTGTTTTATGCTGAAATTTAAAAGTTGAAATAGGTTAAAATGATAATTGAATGAAAATATAGGATTTATTTTGAAGAAAAAGAATGGTTATAGTGGAAGGACTAAATTGGAATTTAAGTAAAAGATACATGGAAATACAAGAATGTGTTGTTAAATAATATATATTGATAATTTTAAATGTTAAATTTTATGTAGCCAACGTAGCACCGGAAACATCATCGAAAAAGGGAAAGGAGAAAGTGAACAAGGATATTGAGTAAACTCGAGAAATTCAGTTTGTATTTCTATAAACTATGCTTAATGTTTTAATACAATGTAATTGTTATTTTTTTTATAGTTAGAATGTGTATGAATGATATGATGGAAACTGTTACTACTGCTGTATTGAAATGAAACGATTTGAGTACCCTATTAACAGTGTCGGGCTAGTCGGATACAATTGGCATGCCATAGGATTAGAAGTGTTCAGGGATATTCCGACTTTGTGTCGATGAGACACTATACGTGTCGACTATTGTGACTATTCTGGATTCGTTCTGATGAGGTACTTTGTGTACCATTACTTTGTGATCATTATTATTATTCATATCTTTGTTATCGTTATGCGGTGTATTCCGCTTCCGGTAGATGAAACAATGTATACTATCCCCGGTGTGTGGGTTGGATCCGCGTATCCGTTTAGGTCCGAGTTATGTTAATAGGGGTAATTGAAAGTACTAAAGACAAAGACTGACTGCTATTGATTATGTGACTGTTATACAAGTATTAAAAGATATTGAATGATATGAAAAGTATAAAAGAATTGTTTAAATACATTTATGAGCTATAAGTTAAAGGTAAGTGATGAAGCTAATAAGATTATGAAATAAAAAGATATGTTACAATGTATATACATATCTTATTATTGTTTTAAGTATTAGTTTATAGAAATACCACTGAGTGCATACTCAGCGTACGGTTTGTTTCCGTGCACAGGTTAGGTACGAAAGAAATTTAAGGACTCAGCATCCAAGCCAATCCCGGACTCAAAGTGGTGAATATTTTTCTTTTAGTAAAATGGCATGTACCTAGGTTGTTAATGTGTTATTTTGTTTATAATAGTGTATAAACATGAAAGTTGTTGAAGCATGGTATGAAATATGCATATTTTGGAAGTTAAACTTACATGAGTTTGACTAGTATGATAATGTTGTATAATTTTGATATGAATTGTGGTACATAATAGTGAATGAATGAGTATTTGCTAAGTTTGAAGGGCATAATGAATGATATTTGATTTAAGAACTATTAGTAAATTTTTGGACATGAAATAGATGTGTTTAGCAAGTGAAAATAGCTCAAAAATGGTCAAAAACCATGTTTTCACACGACCAAGTCACATGGGCGTGTGCCCAGGCCGTGTGAATTTGGCAGAATCTGCCCATGGCCTAGCACCACGGCCATGTCCCAGGCCACACGACCATGTTGAGCCCCACGGTAGGCCACACGAGCATGTTCCAAGCCACACGGGCGTGTGCCCCTATCTTCAAGGTAAAGTTTCCAAAGTTGCCGATTTAATCCCGAATTACTTCTAAAGTATGTATTGGGCCCCGTAGGCCCATATTAGGGACTTTATGATGAAGTTTGATGAATATTGATTTGAAATGTAAAGTTTACGACTCGATTTTGTATAAATGTTAGTGTATAAGTCCGATAATACCTCGTAGCCCTATTTCAGTGACGGCTTGGGGTTAAGGGGTGTTACATTTTCACCCATACTGTACTCAATATCTTTTCTTTCAAGATCAGCATAAGATTTCTATCTATCAGAGGCTGCCTTCAACCGATCCCTGGTCATCTTCACCTTCTATTTTGTTTCCTTAATCAAATCCGAACCCACTAGTTTTCAACTCTGTCCAACACACCGGAGTTCTATATTTCCTTCCGTACAATGCCTCATACGGTGCCATTTGAATACTAGATTGATAATTGTTGTTGTAAGTGAATTCAACCAAGGGTAAATACTTTTCCCAACTACCCTCAAACTCGATAATACAACTTCTCAACGTATCTTCTAAAATTTGAACTACCCGTTCAGATTGCCCATCCGTTTGAGGGTGAAATACAGTCCTAAAATTTAACATTGTGCCTAAAGCTTCATGTAGTTTCTCCTAGAACTTTGATGCAAACCGTGGATCTCAATCGGAAATAATTGATACTGGCACCCCGTGCAACCTCACTATCTCATCTATATACAATCTTGCATATTTTTCCATCGAATAATCAGTCCGTACTGGCAAGAAATTAGCAAATTTCGTTAACTAATCAACTATCACCCAAATAGTGTCTTTTTTCTTCTACGAGAGTGGTAATCCGATTACAAAATCCATGGTGATTCTTTCCTATTTCCATTCTAGTATTGTTATTGGTTGTAGCAAGCCTGGTGGAACTTGATGCTCTGCTTTCACTAGTTGACATGTTAAACATTTTGAAACATACTCAACTATATCCCGTTTCATTCTTTTCCACCAATAAAATGGCTTTAAATCTTGGTACATCTTGTTGCTTCCCGGGTGTATAGAAAATGAACCATGATGAGCTTCAAAAAGGATACTTTGCTTCAAATCCTCTTGATTAGGTACACATAACCTACCATGAAGTCCCAAAGTTCCTTCACTGTCTATCTCCATCCTCAAGTTGTTGTTTAATCATCAACATCTCGTCATCTTCCTTTTGAGCATCTTTCACTCTCTGTAACAAAGTTGGCTTTATTCTCAATTCAACTATCAACCCACCAAGTGTTTCCATTTTCAAATAAACATTCATTGCTTTCAAAGTTGCCAAAGATTTTTTACTTAAAGCATCTGCTACTACATTTGCCTTACCGGGGTGATAATCAATTACGCAGACATAGCCTCTCAACAATTCAATCCACCTTCTCTGTCTCAAATTCAATTCTTTCTGTGTTAATAAATACTTCAAACTCTTATGATCTATATAAATAAAGCACCTTTCCCCATACAAGTAGTGTCTCCAAATTTTTAACAAAGCTCTAAATCATGCGTCGGATAATTCTTTTCATGCGACTTCAACTATCTAGATGTACAAGCAACTACTTTTCTTTCTTGTATTAATACACAACCCAAACCACTATGCAATGCATCACTGTAAATCTCACACTCCTTACTGACTTAGGCTGAATTAATACGGGAGCTTTTCTAATATTTCAAAAATCTGTTCACATTTTTTTACCATTCAAACTTAACATCTTTTTGCAACAATTTAGTCAACGGCAAAGTAATCATATAAAATCTCTTA
The DNA here is from genome assembly GCA_025698475.1 of Gossypium anomalum. Classification (NCBI taxonomy): domain Eukaryota; kingdom Viridiplantae; phylum Streptophyta; class Magnoliopsida; order Malvales; family Malvaceae; genus Gossypium; species Gossypium anomalum. The sequence continues at coordinate 18,572,075 of CM046961.1, forward strand.
ACAAATCTTCTATAGTAACCAGCCAATCCAAGAAAAATTCTGACTTTTGTTACATTCTTTAGTAGTTTCCACTCCAATATAGCATCTATTTTCTTTGGATTTACCCGAATACCTTCCGCAGATACAATATGCCCCAGAAAGGTGACTTCTATTAGCCAAAATTCATATTTACTCAACTTGGCATATAATTGTTTCTCCCACAATATCTGCAAAACAATCCTCAAGTGCTTTTCATGTTCTTCCTTACTTTTAGAGTATAACAAAATGTCATCTATGAACACTACCACAAATTAATCTAAGTAAGGCTGGAAAATTATGTTCATTAAATCCATGAAAGCATCTGGATCATTGGTTAACCCAAATGACATAAATAAAAACTCATAATGTCCATATATCATTCTGAAAACAGTCTTCGGCACATCTATTTCTTTGACCAGTAACTGATGATATCCTAATATGAGGTCAATCTTTGAAAACACACCAGCACCCTTCAACTGATCAAACAAATTATCTATTCTCAGTAACGGATACTTGTTCTTTACTGTTACTTTGTTTAATTGTCAATAATCGATACAAAGCCTTAAAGAGCCATCCTTTTTCTTTACAAACAGTACTGGAGCACCCCACAGTGATACACTGGGGCGTATAAAGCCTTTATCAAGTAACTCTTGTAGTTGAGTTATTAATTCCTTTAACTCGGTAGGATCCATTCGATAAAGAGCAAGTGATACTGGTGTTGTTCCTAGAACTATCTCAATAGCAAATTCTACCTCTCTCTTAGGTAGTAAACCCTATAATTCCTTTGGAAACACATCGGGGTACTCCCTAACCACTAGTATTTCCTCAATCTTCGGACTAGATACACGAGAATAGAAAATGTAAGCAAGATAAGCAATGTATCCCTTTCTCACCAACTTAAAAGCTTCCATTGTCGATACAACATTAAACAAGGCACTGTAATTCTCACCAGTCACTATCATTTCATTGCCATCTAGAGTTCTTAAAGAAATTCTCTTCCTTTTACATTCAACCATAACTCCATATTCGGACAACCAATCTATGCCCAATATCACATAAAATTCACGAAATGGAAGAGCCATAAGGTCTGCTGGAAACTCGCATTCTTTAATTTTTAAAGGACATCTCCTATAAATCTTATTCACACTCTCGCATTGTCCAAAAAGATTTGTGACATTAACTTATTGTTCAATAAACTCTATAGGTAATTCTTTCTCTCTTACTAATGCAATGTAAATGTAAGAATGTGTGGAACCCGAATCAATTAAAGCAATCACAAAAGTATCATATAAAGAGAATTTACCAATGATTACATTTGGAGCATCACTGGAAACACGAAAATATACACACCTTTTCATACCCTTTTTAACTCAAATTCATGCAGTTTTAGTAAAATTATTGTCGAAAAATACAAAAATATTATAAAATAATTATTTTGTACTTAAATTATTAACATAATAAGTTTTAATTAATTTTATAATAAATTTTGATTAATTTTGGTTATTTTTCGATAAATTCACACAAAGAGAGAAAATTGGCTCGACAGACACTACTAAAAGCACAAAACCAAGAAGCGATTTTTGAAGTATCGAGACGAATGCATTTTCTAGCTAAAGACGGTCCAAATTATGTGTATTAATTCATAATATAATTAATTTTAGTTTTAATCCCATTTAATTTGGGTTAAATAAATTATTATTAATTAATTATGAAAAGTGGCCCAATTGAGCTGAACTGAGAGAACCGAACCAACCAAGCTATGGGCAGCCCAAAACAGTCCAGCATGTTGACTCAATCAGCTTACTTGGCTGATTAATTGGCTTGCAAAATGGCCCTTGAAGACTTCGTCAAACTGTAAAAAGAACCTCCTCTTTTCATGGCTTTCTAGTTTTGCCCTTGCCTTAATATAGCAAGTTTGAAAGCTTCAAACTTGCCAAATCTGTGGCTGGCCATGGGAGGGCCTTTGGCTGCTGATTTTGGCTATTTTTAGCAGCCTCTCACCCTATAAAACCCCCCTTGGCTGCTCATTACAACACACCTCAACTTTCTCATCTCTTCTCTTCTCTCTCAATTTTCTCTCTTCATTTCCCATATATTTTTCTTTATTCTCTTGCCGATTTCACCTCTTGAAAAAGAGTCATTCATCCACCATTGGGAGTAGCATTAAAGTGTTTGTAGCAGTCTCGGTTCAACAAGAACAAGCGGAGAAGGAAGAGTGGAGCAAACTAGTCAAGCCACAGATAAACACTGGATTTGATTCTTATTTCCTATCCTTTTAATATTTGTTGTTGTTATGATGAACATGTCTATGAATATTTGTGATGTTGAAATGTTTAATTTAATTGACATGACTTGAATTTAATTCGTGTTAGGTTTATTGCATTTCGTCTACTTAATTTATTAAAATTGTGTTTGTGTTGTTATAGGCCTCGGTAAGATGTTTGATTAAGTAAAACCATGACTAAGTTATTCCTGCATTACAATTGTAAGGTGACTAATGAATTAATTATTTAAATAGATTGAAATTGTAATTAATTGACACGATACTTAATCAGTGCATGTTTAATCATCTAAGGTAACTGAGGGTTAAATTAGCAACGATATCTAGCGATACATTTGCCTTGCATAATGTAAGAGCCCAAATTCGACCGGGCCTTAAAAACCAAACAAAAAATAAATAAATAAATATTTATTTATTAAACAGTCCAAGCCTAGGTTACAAAGCCCAAACAGTAGGCCCGAATTAAAAATCCTGCACTGCACACACAAGCAAATCCAGTAGCCTAAATATAAAAGCCCCTACCTGGTTACAATACCCAACAGGCCCAGACCTAAATTAGACCCAAACAACTAGGCCCAAAACTTAAATTTTTCAGCTAGGCCCAAAACTTAAATTTTTCAGCTAGGGTTTCCAACCCTAGCTCGCCTCCCTCGCGCAATCGCTTTTACGGAAGATTCGGGGAGCGTCTGTCTAGCTCCCGAATCAAGGCCACCATCGATCATGCCCCATCAACGTTCCATCTACCCCCATCAATGCCATGTTTCTCGGCCTCGAATCTGGCCGCAGTTGACGCCGAATGAAAGCAGATTAGCGCCAGCACCATCGTCATTAGGGCCTAATCATCCTGGCTCCCTGATTTCCTCGTGAGACAGCTGCAAGATGAAAAAACAACAACAGGAAACAGGGGAAAAACATGGAAAGAAATCAAAAGATTTCTTTCCCAGATTGTAAATCACTTACAAAGGGTTATAAAAACCCATCTTTTTCTGATTTGTAACGGAGGATTTTGGAGAGAAATATACACATGATTTTCCAAAAAAGAAATATATTTACAGATATTCATTCAAAAAATACCAACAGTCTCTAGAAGAGGTGATTTAATCGCGTCTCATGTTTATTTTGAATGTATATACGAACTGTTCTAGCATATATAAGTAAAGATCTATGAAAAAGGGGGTTACCTGTGGGAGGACGAAGGTTTTTAAACCTTCAGACCACCGTGTATGACAGCGCGTAGGCGCGTGTAGGGCCAATGACCGGAGCGTGACCTATAGAGGCCAAAGCCCGGAGCTCCTCACCTCTTTCTCTCTTTCAGAGAAAGTTTTTAAGTTTTTTTTAAACTCGGTTACAAATGATTTTAAAACTAAAGATTTAACTTATATAGCATAAACAAAACGACGTTGTTTCTATGCACAGGATCCGCGTGGTGACCCGATTACCCAGGGAGGATCTACGTGTTTTCGAAGATGGGGTTAATTTCCCAATCGATCCTTCTACCCCTTTTTGCGTTTACAATTAAACTTTATTCTATTTATGATTTGGTCCTATTATTTTATTTTAGTTGTAGTTTAGTCCCAACGGTCTTTACATCTTGGAAACGGTGACGTTTAGGATTAGGGTGAATTGCCCAGTGAGTCCTTTGTCGTTTTAATTTTGGTAAATTAGGCCCAGAATTTATGCTACTTTGCAAATTAACCCTATAATTCTATTTAATCAATTTTGACCCCTGTTTTCCTATTTTTAAATCTTATTATTTTATATATGATTTGTTTATACATATATTATTATCAAAAAATATTACTTATATTTTATCATATATTATTTTCCTATATATATATATATATATATATATATATCTATACTATATTTTTATCACTTAATATTTAAATATTTTCATCTTTATATTTCAACAAATATATTATTATTATTATTATTTTACATGGTTATTATATTTTTACTTATATATTAATCATTCGTATATATATATTTACTATACATTATTTTTACATATATTCAATATTATTTTATATTATCATGTCCTTTTTTATATACTATTATTTTTATACATTATTATCATTAAAGGTTTTAACTTGAATTATATACTTATTTTTATATGCTAATAATTACTTTACTTATATTCTATTATTACACATTTAAAAATATTATGATATTATAATAATACATCATTAATCACTTATTTTACATTATTCTAAACTTATACTTATATATATTATATAATTATTTTATTTTGAATATAAATTCTATTACACATTTAACATTTCATATACCAATATAATTCATATTTTTCATATAATTATTATTCATATAAATATATTTTTATATTATATTATTAAATATCACATTTTTATATGCTCACTCTATGTATTAATTGTTTATATTATAGATATACTTTAAAAAAAAAAATTATATATTTTTGTATTGGCTTTTACTTTAAAATTAATGTATTGTTGTCATGATATGTATTTTGTATTTTGACTTTTATAATTTATTCTTAAATACATTTTTTTTATATATATGTGTGTCTAATTGTATGTCATGCATCATTCATATGTTTAAATACATGTTGAATTATATGTTTATGAGTTTTTACCCATTCTTCTTAAATATATTGTGTTTTATGAGTATTTTTCTTTCTTGTCTAATATTTGTCATGTTCCATATGTTGGTTAGTGTATGATATTTATTCTATTGTGCTTTTATTTACTTATTATAATATGATATCTCATATGTTATATTAATATGCCCCTTCATGCATCGGTTTTAAAAAAATAAGACTTCAAAGTTTTTTTTTAAAAAAATAAAAAGGCAATGCTTGGTGTTTGGAAATTTCGAGAAAAGTAGTGCCCTAACTTATTGGGTTGCGACTTATCACGTTGAGTTCAAATAATCAAGTACCCTTCTAAATTTTTTTTCCAAAATGCGAGCAACTGTCTTGGAATTGCAAAGCAATATGTCCTAACTTATTGGATGTGGCGTTTTGTTATTTCGAGATAGGGATTTCCAAAAGGCTAACTTAGTGTCAATATTTTGATACGAGTGAGCTCCAATTTTCAAAATCAAAAATATTTTAAAAAAGATTGCATCTTAAAATTTCTAATTTCCGACCTTAAAGACATTTGGTAATCAATTAGGTACCAATTTTTGGGCGTTACGAGGGTGCTAACCCTTCTTCGTACGTAACTGACTCCCGAACCCGTTCTTTTGATTTCGTAGACCAAAACCGATGATTCTAAAACAAAAATATTTTAAAGGTGATCCAATCACACCTAAAAAGATTGGTGGCGACTCCCATTTTCCGAAACCCGATTTAAAAAGGGTCTCGACAGCTTGGCGACTCCACTGGGGACTAATAAGAGAGTCAAGCCGTGTAATTGATTATCTCTTGTCTTAATGTCGGAAATTAAAAATTTTAAAATTTAATCCTCTTTGCATTACATGTGTTTGTATTATTGCATGTGTTGATATATTCTAATACGCATTGCATTTGCATGACCATTGTGGTCACACCCTTAAGTGGGAGTGAGAAGCTACGCCTTCGTGAGGTTTTCGCCTCCGTGCAGGATAGTGGATCACTTTCGGGATACATCCGTACCTATGGTTTCGTGAGATTTTCATCTCCGTGTAGCCATAGGGAAATGTATTCCCCTGAACTAAACTCGATTCAAATGAGCATATAATGGGTGAGGATCGAGGAATCTGCTGGTTCAGGTACCTCAAACTTTAGAACCAACCTCATATAGACAAAAACCGTAAGAGCCCAACTTAGATAGAGTTAAATTTTAGATGTTACCCTTATAAATCATTGTTGAGATTTATTGATATCATGTGATACTGACTATTTCTTTTCTTTTGTACATGGCATTTTGCATTTACAAAAGGTATCAATTCACGGTCAGTTTCTAAGTTAGAGAGTTTTGTTATGGAGAACGAACTTCTTGATAGAGTAGAGGGCAACGCCAACGTCCATAGATGGTCTGAGCAAACTCAATTAGAAAAGGGAGATAGTATAGCTGTGGGATATATGTCAGAGCTATCGGGATATACTCGTATTAGTGTCACGCAGAACAACCTCCAGGAGCTTAAGGAAATTTGGGATCAGTGGGGCAATGAGACCAAGCAGTTATTCTATGGTAATTATGGAGATTTACCTTACTTACTCGATGTTCAGGTAGATAAGCGCTTGTTCCGAGCCCTTGCCCAGTTTTGGAATCCGGTATATAGCTGTTCCACTTTTGGGGAAGTAGACTTGATACCTACCGTGGAGGAGTACACTGCCTTACTTCGTTGTCTCAAATTGCAGGTTGATAAGATCTATTCTCGAGCTGCTAATGTCCCTACCTTTTGGAAGAAATTGATGACTATTACGGGGATGAGCGAGCAGTGGATCACTGCCAGAATTAAAAAGAAGGGTGAGTGTAAGTGCATTTCGTGGGACACTTTGAAGGGTCTGATTTTGACACACCCTGATGAAACGAAGAAGGTAGATGTTTTTGCCTTAAGTTTGTATGGATTGATGGTATTCCCTAGGGCTTTGCGACATGTGGATGAGGCAACCACGGATCTTTTCCATCGACTCAGTAAGAGGATCACTTCTGTCCCTACGATTTTGACGGAGACATTCAGGTCCTTAGGCACATGTGGGAAGGCTGGTGCAGGCAGGTTTATTGGTTGTCCTCAATTACTTTTAGCTTGGTTCTATAGCCATTTTCGATTGATAGATAGGGTTATTTTTCGGGTTTTCTTCGAGGATTATTCACCGTTGAAGGACATAGTCGCTTCAACTAGGAGAGTTGATATTCCAGAGGAGAATTGGATAGCTCTACTTCAGAATCTTCAGTCGAAAGATGTTGAGCGGAGAGCTCCGTGGATGATTCCTGGTGAGATTCTTTACCGATGCGGTAGTTTCGATTGGGTCCCTCTATTGGGAATTTGGGGTGCCATTGGTTATGCCCCCTTGCTTGTGTTGAGGCAATTTGGTTTGAGGCAGTTCGTGCCAGCAACTCATGAGCTGGCTCAAAGTGAGTTCGTGTATAGCAGAGCCGACTACAAGAAGAGGGTCGGTGAGATCTCTAGTGCTTGGAACAAGACGTGCGATTGAAAGGAGTAGCTATTAGCCCTGCTACGACTCCAGAGTATGTTGAATGGAGAGGCAGAAGGATTAACGATAACATCCCTGAGCCAAGCGTGGAAGGAGCTCGACCGATGGAGGAATATTTGCAAGTGATGCCCTCGGAGTTGGAAATTATGAAGCAAGAATTTGAGAGAAAGAATTTGGAGCTTGAGAAGAGGATAGCAAAGCTCGAAGAAGAAAAGATGTATTGAGTTTAGATGTTAATGTCCAAAAGATGGAAGTCGAGAAAGAAAGAAAAGAAAAAAGGAAGATTGAGGAGGATAGAGATGATTTGAAGGAGCATTATAAAAAGGCACAGGTATCCTTGAGGAGAGCAAGAGTAGGAGGGTCTTCAGATCAGTTGCAGAAGGAGGTTCAATAAGGAAGGGCTAGAGCTGAGTACTGGAAGAAGAAGTTCCAGGAGATGCAGTCGCGGAATTTGGTATTAGAGGAAGAGAATAAAGGGTTAAAGTCCAAAGTAACTGAGCTTGGAAGATCCCTTCGTTGGCATCGTAGCCATGATTCTACGGTCGAGTTAAAAGAGCTAAAGAGTAAAGTTGAGGATTTGGAAGTAGCATTACGTGAGGATAAACTTCGGATCGAGCAGCTCGAGGCGCAAGAAGATTATCTAAAGGGAGAGCTTCATTAGTCTAGAAGGCAGGTCAGAGAAAGGGATCATGTTATGGGAGAAGCCATAGCCCAGATTCGAGAGGTTGCTGAATATGTGCAGGACTTGGCAGTACGAGCCGATGTATTGAGTCTGATGTGTGGGTCGTCGTCAGATATAGGACGAGAGTTAGCCCTTTTATTAGATAGAGTTAAAAATTTGGGCATTAGGGCGAAAGCATACTTGTAATCCATTTATATGTAAAGATATTCTTTTTCTAAATAAAGTTTTCTAAATGAGATTGAATCGAGATTGATGCCTTTGTTGCATTTATGCATCTGCATTACATCATATCATATGCATTCAAGGTTGTAGAAAGACCCTAATTAGTTAAAGTTTCTTTATAAAGGTAGAAAAGAAAACCTGGAAATCACACATCCTTACGGCACTTGTACTAAAACTAAGAACATGGATCAAAGGTTTGAGCAGTTGCAAAAGGATATGCAAGACCAGTTGCAAGAGCAGTTGGCTAAAATGCAGAATGAGATGAGGGAGCAAATGTTGGAATCTCAGAGGAACATGATGGTCGAAATGGCTCAGTTACTGAGAGCCACTGATAAGGGAAAAGCTCCTATGACTATCACTGAAGAGGAAAATAAGGGTCCTCCTCCAGGTTCTACTCCGCCTCATGTGCCACTGCAAACTGAGGCACCTCCTAGAAGACCATCTGTCACGGTGAGGCCTCAACATGGGCTGATTGATGCTGGTATCCATATGAATTTCCCGGCTGGTTCAGGATTCAATTTGGGTGACAATCCTACTAATCCTCTCGTTCCTGATTTAGATATGGTAGAAAAAGAGGATTAGAAAGCTGAAGCTGCAAGGCAGTTGGATGAACGCTGCAGATGGCTAGAAGAAAAGTTCAAGGCTTTGAAAGGCACTAGCAATCATCATGGGATTGATGCCAAAGATTTAAGTCTAGTCCCAAACCTAGTGCTGCCTCACAAATTCAAAATGCCGGAGTTTGAGAAGTACAATGGTACTACTTGCCCGGAGGCCCACATCACAATGTTCTGCAGAAGGATGACGGGATATGTGAATAATGATCAGTTGTTGATCCATTGTTTTCAAGATAGTTTAGTGGGAGCAACAGCCAGGTGGTACAATCAGTTGAGCCGGGCCAGAATAAATTCATGGAGGGATCTTGCACAAGCCTTCATGTAACAGTACAACCATGTGACTGATATGACGCCAGACAGGATCACACTTCAGAATATGGAGAAAAAGCCTAATGAAAGTTTTAGGCAATATGCACAAAGATGGAGGGAGGTGGCAATGCAAGTACAACCACCACTATTAGAAAAGGAAACCACCATGTTATTTATCAACACTTTGAAAGCGCCGTTCATCACTCACATGATTGGAAGCACCATGAAAAGTTTCGCGGATATAGTTATGGTAGGGGAGATGATTGAGAACGCCATAAGGGGCGGTAAAATTGAGGGGGAAGTGGCTAAAGGATCGGCCCCAAGAAGAAAAGACAATGAGGTAAACAACACAAGCAGCTTCAATTCGAAAGCAGTCACGGTAAGTTAGCCCAAAGTAGCCACAGTTGGGCAACAGGGCTCTCAAAAGCAGGAATCTAGCACTAGGCATGAGAGGATGCAATTTACACCTATACCTGTGACGTATTGGGAGCTCTATCAAAACTTATATGATGCGCATGCTATAGCCCCTTTCCATTTGAAACCATTATAGCCTCCGTATCCTAAATGGTATGATGCAAATGCCAGATGTGAGTATCATGCTAGAATATCGGGGCTATCAATTGAGAATTGTATTGGATTCAAGAAAGCTGTAGAAAGGTTGATCAAGAATGGGGTTTTGAAATTTGAGAGTACCCCAAATACTGAGAACCCTCTGCCAAACCATGACAATCAAAGAGTAAATGCCATTGTCGAAGCTGGTGGAAAAGGGAGGAAGGAAAATGTTGCTGAGGTGAGGATGCCTTTAAGGGTAATCTGGAAAGAGATGGCGAAGAGAGGAATGATAACATCTAAGAAAGAAAGTGAAAAAACGGGGAACTACTGTGAGTTCCATGGGAAAGAGGGTCATGAGACCCAAGATTGTGAAGAATTCAAAGCCTTGGTACAATGCTTCATTGATAATAAAGAGCTACAAATTTTTGAGGGTAGCTCTTATAAAAGAGAAATAAATGCGCTGGAAGGTGAACAACAAGGAACCAACCGACCAAGAATTATTATTTCCTTGCCGGGAAATAATGAAGTAGGGACGCCAGCAGCGCCCAAAGTCATTATCCATAAACCCGCTCCTTTCTCCTATAAGGATGACAAAAGGGTGCCATAGAGCTATGACTGCAGTGTAATAGTTCCTCAGGGAGAAAGTGTAGCCAGTGCATCTAAAGACATGCAAGACAAAGGTTCCCATACACGAAGTGGGAAGCGTTATAACGGGGGGAGCATTAGAGTGGAACCCATCAAAGCAAAAGATGAGAAGGAGAAAAAGATCAAAGTATCCATCAACGATCCGGTAAAGGAGGAGGAGGCTAAAGAATTTCTAAAGTTCCTTAAGCATAGTGAGTACAAGCAGTAGTCGGTGCAGCGATGTAAAGCAACCAAATACAGCATATCAATTTTAGCCTTACTTCGAGTTCCGAAGTGCATCGGGATGCATTGTTGAAGGTACTCAACGAGACATATGTCACTCACGATATATCTGTCAATAAATTGGATCGGTTGGTAAATACCATCAGTGCTGATAATTTCATCTACTTCAATGATGATGAAATTCCACTTGGGGGCATAGGATCAACTAAGGCCTTACACATTACTACTCGATGCAAGGGATACATGCTTCCAAGTGTACTTGTTGATAATGGGTCTGCTTTGAACGTCCTTCCATTATCCACATTGAACCGACTACCCATTGACAGCTCGCATATGAAAACATGCCACAATATGGTAAGAGCCTTCGATGGAACCGAAAGGAAGGTGATGGGGTGAATTGACATCCCCTTAGAAATTGGGCCAAATACATATGAAGTCGATTTCCTAGTGATGGATATCAAACCCTCCTATAATTGCTTATTAGGAAGGCCCTGGATACACTCGGCAGGAGTGGTGCCCTCCTCATTGCACCAAAAACTGAAGTTAGTGACAGATGGACGATTAATAACTATCAATGCGGAGGAGGATATCATAGCAATAGTCACTAGCAAAGCCCTTTATGTCGAGGCCAGTGAAGAGTCTATTCAGTGTTCTTTCCACTCTCTAGAAATTATCAACGCAACATTCATTCTGGAAGGAAGCGAGGTGCCAGTATCCAAAATGTCTAGAGCTACAAGGATGGCCCTATAAATGATGATGGGAAGGGGAGCATCGCCAAGAAAAGGATTAGGAAAACAGTTGCAAGGAGGGATTCAAGTCCCAAAACTGATGGAGAAAAAGGATCGCTTTGGTTTGGGTTTTAAGCCAGACCATAAACACAAGAGGCGGGAGATTGAGAAGTGTCAAGCAAGAAGGAAGGCGCGTTTGAATGGAGGAGAAATGGAGTGGGAACTAATGATATTCCCACCTATATCTAGATCCTTTAAGTCAGGAGGATTATTAATGGAAGAAAGTTGTCAGATCAACGCTGTACATAATGAGAGATTAGAGCAGGAAAACCTTGAGGGAATTCGCCCTTATGAACCGGGGAGCTCTCTGAACAATTGGACTGCGGAGGACCTTCCTGTAGTCTTTAGGAATTTTTCAGAGTAATTCTCGAAACATGTCTATTACTCTAAAGCCTAGGAGTAGTTTGTGAAAATAAGCTTATGTTCATCTATTATTATTTAAATAAAACATAACTTTTATCAATATAAATGAGTATTGGTTCACTTTTTTATTAACCAATATTCCTTTAAATTCTGGCAATTCTTATTCTTTTATTCATAACACATAAGTGATCATTCTTAGATTCATTCATTCTTTGTATATTCTTTCATACCCCTCACAGGTCTCTAGATATCAATGATATGAGTACTGATACTGCTGCTTCTAATTTCTTTTGCGAGCAAGACATGTGTTTAGAGGAACATCAGGATTTTGAAGATGTTCAAGATGGTGACGTGTCTCTCGATCTGTTAAGAATGGTAAAACAGGAGGAGAAACAAATCATGCCACATGAGAAAGAGGCAATAGAGAATATAGCTCTAGAGGAAGGGAAGAAAGTGAAAATTAGAACACTGATCACCAAGGACACAAGGCGTGGCTTGGTTGAGTTGCTTCAGGAATTCAAGGATATTTTTGCATGGTCTTATCAGGATATGCCCGGATTGAGTACCGACATTGTAGTACATCGTCTTCCTATAAGACAAGATTGCAAACCACCCAAATGTAGTTGCGAGAATGCGCGCGATATTGTTCTAAAAATAAAGGATGAGGTCAAGAAGCAGTTTGATACAGGATTCTTGCAAGAAGTGAAGTACTCCGAATGGGTAGCTAACATTGTACCTGTTCCTAAGAAGGACGGGAAGGTACGAATGTGTGTTGATTATAGAGATTTAAATAGAGCAAGCCCAAAGGATAATTTTCCTCTGCCACACATTGACACTTTAATAGACAACGCAGTGGGATATTCATTGTTCTACTTCATGGATGGCTTCTCAGGATACAATCAGATAAATATGCATCCAGAGGATATGGATAAAACTACTTTCATAACCTTGTGGGGCACCTTTTGTTACAAAGTAATACCATTTGGACTAAAGAACGCACGAGCCATGGTAAACTTATTCCACGACATGATACATAAGGATATTGAGGTATATGTTGATGATATGATCGCCAAGTCGAGAACAGAAAAAGAGCATATTGAGGTCTTCAGAAGATTGTTCTTGAGGTTGAGAAAATTTCAGTTGAAGCTTAATCCAGCAAAGTGCACCTTTGGAGCCATATCAGGAAAGTTATTAGGCTTCGTAGTCAGTGAAAAAGGAATTGAAGTTGACTCAGACAAGGTCAGATCCATACGAGAGTTGCCTCCGCCACGTACTCAGAAGGAAGTTCGAGGATTCCTAGGAAGGTTGAATTACATCGCTCGGTTCGTTTCACAATTGACCGAGAAATGTGATCCTATCTTTCGCCTCCTCAGAAAACACAATCAAGGTACTTAGGATGAAGAATGCCAAAATGCTTTTGAGAAGGTCAAGCAATATTTGTTGAATGCTCCAGTGTTATCTCTACCTAGCCCAGATAAACTATTAATACTGTATTTATCAGTGTTCAGTAATTCTACAGTACATGCTATACCATACCACTTGGCTCATCTCAAAATTGGATCCATTGAAATACATGATGGAGTTAACGGCTCTAAATAGGAAAATGGCGAGATGGCAAATTTTGCTGTCAGAGTTTGATATAGTCTACGTAAGTCAAAAGGCTATAAAAGGAAGTACGGTAGCTGATTTCTTGGCTAGTGGAGCTCTAGAGGATTATGAGCCATTGAACTTTGATTTTCTAAATGAGGAATTAATGTATATAGCAATGACTGAAAATTCTCCATGGAAGCTCAATTTTGATGGGGCTTCTAATGCAGTTGGGAATGGAATTGGGGCAGTCTTGGTATCCCCTAATGGAGATCATTACCCATTCACGTGCAAGTTAGACTTTGATTGCACAAATAATATGGCTGAGTATGAAGCATGCATCATGGGACTTCAAGCAGCCATAGAGCGAGGTATAAGAACCCTAGAAGTATATGGAGATTCGGCGTTGGTAATTTATCAGCTTAGAGGTGAATGGGAGACAAGGGACCCTAAATTGATCAATTATCGAAAGGTAGTTTTGGGGTTACTTGAGGAGTTTGATGATATCACCTTTAATTATCTCCCACGAGATGAAAATCAAATGGCAGATGCTCTAGCAACTTTGGCCTCAATGATTAAAGCAAATAAAGAGGAAGAGATAAGACCAATTCAAATGAGTGTCTATAAAGCTCCAGCTAGCTGTTGTAACCTTGAAGAGGAAGAAAAGGATGATAATCCTTGGTATCAGGATATATTGTGATTTTTAAGAGATCGTAAATATCCAGAACAGGCAACCGAAAATGACAAACGAACTTTGAGAAGGTTAGCTTGTGACTATGTCTTGGACGGGGATGTTCTGTACAAGAGAAGGAAAGACCAAGTACTTTTGAGATGTGTCGATGCTGTGGAAGCCAAACTAATTCTAGAAGAGGTTCATGAAGGTGTATGTGGTACGCATGTAAATGGGTTTACGATAGTAAGACAAATCATGAGGTTTGGCTATTACTGGGCCACTATGGAAGGAGACTGCATCAACTATGCAAAAAAATGCCATAAGTGTCAGATTTATGGGGACAAAATTCATGTACCACCCTCACCTTTACATGTCATGACTTCTCCATGGCCATTTTTCATGTGGGGCATGGATGTCATCGGAACAATATCACCGAAAGCTTCGAATGGACATCGGGTTATCTTCATGGTGATTGACTCCTTTACAAAATGGGTAGAGGCTGCTTCTTACGGAAATGTTACTAAGTCAGCTGTAAGTTGATTTTTGAAGAAGGAGATCATTTGTCGTTATAGAATGCCTGAGAGGATTATATCCGACAATGCATTGAATTTGAACAAAAAAATGATAGCAGAGGTTTGCGACCAGTTCAAGATCAAACATCACAACTCTTCACCCTATCATCCAAAAATGAATGGGGCAGTGGAGGCCGCCAATAAGAACATTAAGAAAATAGTGGGAAAGATGACTGAGACTTATAGGGATTGGCATGAAAAGCTACCGTTTGCACTCCTGACCTATCGAACATCTGTCAGAACCTCTATTGGGGCAACCCGATTCTCGTTAGTTTATGGGATGGAAGCAGTGTTACCTATTGAGGTAGAAATACCTTCTCTCCGAATTTTAACAGAGATAAGGTTAGATGAAGCTGAATGGGTTCAATCCCGATATAACCAATACTAAACTTGATTGAGGAAAAGAGGTGAAAGCTATCCGACATGGTCGAGATATACCGTGCGTATGATGTGAGCCTATGATAAAAAGGTTCGTCCAAGAGAATTCCATGAGGGGGACCTTGTGCTAAAGAAAATCCTTCCCATTCAGAAGGACTTTAGAGGAAAATAGATGCCAAATTGGGAGGGGCCATACATCGTGAAGAAGGTTTTTTCTGGCGGTGCATTGATTTTGACAGAAATGGATGGAAAGAGCCTACCCAATCCAGTGAACTTAGACTCAGTCAAAAAGTACTTTGTCTAAAGGAGAAGAGAATCCAAGGTGAAAACCCACAAAGGGCGCCTTAAATTTTCAAAAATAAAAAAATAAAAAAAAATGGAGAAGCCAAGGTGAAAACCCACAAAGGGCGTCTTGTGACCAAAGGGGTTTTGAGTTGAAAACCCGAAAGGGCAGCTCAAATTTTGAAGGGCATATAGCAATCTTGCTATATCTAACTTGGCAAAGAGTGAGGCACAGTGTACATTGGGGCATCAACAAAGTACTTTGGACCTTTTAAACACATGTTGAACTCAAGAAAGATTTCATGGAACTGATGTATAAACGCTTAAGCGGCGATATTTAGAGCATCTAATTTTTATCCTGTTTGCTATCTTTAGATTCTATTTCTTCTTAAAGATATGCTATCAGATTTTTTCCTTTGTATTGTTGACAATTCATTCAAATCTAATTATTCTTAAAGATTTATTCATTTTCCATCGTTCTTCGAGCATGTTGCATTGAAATAATAATAGATGAAATAAAATATTTTCACGAACGAAGTTTTGCACATTACTTTGGAATTTCTAAATAATACAAGAAACTAAAACAGGACAATTGTTCGAGAAATTCACGTAAGTAAGGGATAAAGGAACTTGAGGAATTTCTTTATTCCAGTCCAAAAGGAAAATGGACAAAACCAATGATTCAATTCTTACAGACATCCTCAGTAGATCGTAGCATTGGAGGAAGGCCTACAGGCTGAGCAAGAATGAAATTTTGAGAAAATAAAAGACAAATGAAGGAATGAATGGTGGCGCCTAGGATAGGGGTCACATTCACAGCACTTTGCATCATAACATGTTTAGTTAGGGACATTCGACTCACTTTGAGCATAGCATCCTAATTATCAGGCATAATCATTCTACAGGTTATCGAAGACGGCGTACTTTAATCCCCTAAACAGTAGGGTAATAGGTCGCAGCATAGCAGATCTGACCTTCAGATGATTAGACTGAAGCAGATCCAAGATGATTGGGCATTCTTGTGTTTACAAGGAACAAATTGAGGACATAGCAGATTTGACTCTCAGATGTTCTCAGACACATAAGCAGATCTAACCTGCAGATGTTTATACTGAAGCAGATCCAATATGATTTGGCATTCTTGTGTTTACAAGGAACAAATCGAGGACATAGTAGATTTGACTCTCAGATGTTCTCACACATAAGCAGATCTAACCTTCAGATGTTTATACTGAAGCAGATCCAAGATGATTTGGCATTCTTGTGTTTACAAGGAACAAATCGAGGACATAGTAGATTTGACTCTCAGATGTTCTCAGACACATAAGGAGATCTAACCTTCAGATGTTTATACTAAAGCAGATTCAAGATGATTTGGTATTCTTGTGTTTATAAGGAACAAATCGAGGACATAGCAGATTTGATTCTCAGATGTTCTCAGACATGGCAGATCTAACCTTCAGATGTTTATACTGAAGCAAGATCCAAGATGATTTTACAGGAAACAAATCGAGGACATAGCAGATTTGACTCTCAGATGTTCTCAAACAAACTCGAATGGTTTGGCATCCTCGTGCTTACAAGGAACAAATCAAAAACATAGCTGATTTGGCTTTTACGTGTTTACAATGAAGTAAATCTAAGATGATTTGTTGTCTCTGTATCGTCAGAGAACAAATCGAAGAAGTAGATTTGGCATCTTTGCGTTTGACGGAGAACAGATCAAAGATACCAACATGACAGTTTTAAGTCTATAGTGAGCAGATTAAGGACCATAATCCGATAAGGTCAGACAAATTTGGTCTTTCTATAAGTCTTTGCTCGATTCCTGTTGCACAGCAATGAGCAAAGAGGGGCAGCTGTAAGAGTTCAAATTCGTCCGGGCCTTAAAAACCAAACAAAAAAAAAATAAATATTTATTTATTAAACAGTCCAAGTTTAGGTTACAAAGCCCAAAAACAAGCAGTTCGAAATTAAAAATCCTGCACTGCTTTCACAAAGCAGTCTTGTAACCTAAATATAAAAGCCCCTACCCGGTTACAATACCCAACAGGCCCAGACCTAAATTAGACCCAAACAACTAGGCCCAAAACTTAAATTTTTCAGCTAGGGTTTCCAAACCTAGCTCTGCCCCCTCGCGCCGCAACTGTTTCTGGAAGATTCGGGGAGCGTCTGTCTAGCTCCCAAATCAAGGCCACCATCGATCATGCCCCATCAACGTTCCATCTACCCCCATCAACGCTGTGTTTCTCGGCCTCGAATTTGGCCGCAGTTGAAGTCGAATGAAAGCAGATTAGCGCCAGCACCGTCGTCATCAGGGCCTAATCATCCTGGCTCCCTAATTTCCTCCTGAGAAAGCTGCAAGATGAAAAAACAACAACAGGAAATAGGGGAAAAACATGGAAAGAAATCAAAAGATTTCTTTCCCAGATTGTAAATCACTTACAAAGGGTTATAAAAACCCATCTTTTTCTGATTTGTAACGGAGGATTTTGGAGAGAAATATACACACGATTTTCCAGAAAAGAAATATATTTACAGATATTCATTCAAAAAATACCAACAGTCTCTAGAAGAGGTGATTTAATCGCGTCTCATGTTTATTTTGAATGTATATACGAACTGTTCTAGCATATATGAGTAAAGCATACGTACTTGAAAGAAAATAGATGTACAAAAAGGGCATGTGAAAGCAAAGTAAGTTGGTGCATTGAAAATCATGCATGGCCACAATACCAAGCAAGCTCAATCAACGGCGCTTCATGCTTACATGGAGAATAGGAGGCATCTCAAAGTCCACTCTCAGAACTTCGGTTGTAATTCCTTGTACTGCAAGCCCTGCTTTATATTTCAGTTCTTCAACCTCTGGAGTCCCTTCTTCTTTTAAACACCCATTTACAATGAACAGTCTTCTTACCTTTAGAAGTTTCACAAGATCCTATGTTTTGTTTTTCAGTGGAGTGATTCATCTCTCTCTTGCATAGCAAACATCCATTTTTCATAATCGGAGGATTTTGGAGAGAAATATACACACGATTTTCCGTAAAAGAAATATATTTACAGATATTCATTCAAAAATACCAAAAGAGGTGATTTAATCGCGTCTCATGTTTATTTTGAATGTATATACGAATCGTTTCTAGCATATATGAGTAAAGCATACGATTTGAAAGAAAATAGATGTACAAAAAGGGCATGTGAAAGCAAAGTAAGTTGGTGCATTGAAGTTGAGTCAAGGGTTTTTAGCCTAAATTTATCTGTCTTTTACCTACCCCTAGCTTAGCCATGTTACAACCTATTTAAAGACCTATTAATTCAAGTTTCTATGCTACCTACATTAGTGGAGAGAAATTGCTATGTTCAACATATGAAGGCATAAGTTAAACTTAATGATTGCAACTTAATCTTGAATAAGGGAGTAAAATCAAATTGGCAGGGATTTAACATCTCATTATTAGGAAGCATTTAGTCTATTTTTTCTATCATAAGAATGACTGAGATTAATTTGAATGATATGTATACATAAGTAGCATAAATATCAAATTTCTTGTTCTTGAGCATAAGTATACCTAATTCATAATTTTGGGAAGAATGTTGTTCTGAAAGAATTTTTCAAAGGTGTTTCTGAGAAATTCTTCTCAATTTGTGCATTACTCGGGATGAGCAATGAATTAAGTTTGGGGGTGTGGAAACACGAAAATATACACACTTTTTCATACCCTTTTTAACTCAAATTCATGCAGTTTTAGTAAAATTATTATCGAAAAATAAAAAAATATTATAAAATAATTATTTTATACTTAAATTATTAACATAATAAATTTTAATTAATTTTATATTAAATTTTGATTAATTTTGGTCATTTTTCGACAGATTCGCACAAATGGCAAAAATTGGCTCGGCAGACACTACTGGAAGCACAAAACTGAGAAGCGATTTTTAAAGCATCGAGACGAATGAATTTTCCAGCTAAAGACGGTCCAAATTATGTGTATTAATTCATAATATAATTAATTTTAATATTAATCCAATTTAATTTGGATTAAATAAATTATTATTAATTAATTATGAAAAGTGATTCAGTTGAGCTGAACCGAGAGAACTGAACCAACCAAGCTATGGGCAGCCCAAAACCGTCCAGCATGCTGACTCAATCAGCTTACTTGGCTTTGAAAAGGCCCTTGAAGAATTCGTCAAACCGCAAACAAACCCCTCCCCTTTTAGTGCCTTTTTAGATTTGCCCCAGCCTTAATATAGCAAGTTTGAAAGCTTCAAACTTGCCACATGTGTGGCCAACCACGGGAGGGCTCTTTGGCTACTGATTTTGGCTATTTTTAGCAGCCCTGTCACCCTATAAAAACCCCCCTTTGGCTGCTCATTTCAACACACCTCAACTTTCTCATCTCTTCTCTTCTCTCTCAATTTTCTCTCTTCATTTCCCATCCATTTTTCTTTATTCTCTTGCCGATTTCACCTCTTGAAAAAGATTCATTCATCCACCATTGGGAGCAGCATTAAAGTGTTCGTAGTAGCCTTGGTTCGACAAGAACAAGCGGAGAAGGAAGAGTGGAGCAAACTAGTAAAGCCACAGAGAAACACCGGATTTGATTCATGTTCCCTATCCTTTTAATTTTTGTTGTTGTTATGATGAACATGTCTATGAATATTTGTGATGTTGAAATATTTAATTTAATTTATATGGATTGAATTTAATTCATGTTAGGTTTATTGCATTTCGTCTTCTTAATTTATTGAAATTGTGTTTGTGTTGTTATAGGCCTCGGTAAGATGTTTGGTTAAGTAAAACCATGACTAAGTTATTCTTGCATTACAATTGTAAGGTAACTAATGAATTAATTATTTAAACAGATTGAAATTGTAATTAATTGACACGATACTTAATCAGTGCATGTTTAATCATCTAAGGTAACTGAGGGTTAAATTAGCAACGATATCTAGCGATACATTTGCCTTGCATAACTTGCAAGATTATTGTGATTAAACTGTTTCATGGTAGAAATACATTGTTACCTCACGTAATCTTTTATGTGCTTATGAGATTGAATTAGTTGTTTGAATTGGCATAGAGGTATGTACAAGAGATTATTTTAATTTCATAAGTATGTATGTGCATTAACATATTTGTTTATTAAAATCTGTTTAATCGGTTGAATTGACATAGAGATATAGTCAAGAGATAAGTGAATTTTGGTAGGTAAGTATGTCCATAAGTTGGCAAATTACTGAGTTTCCGTGAATTTATTCGTAACAACATAAACATGATTTTAATAATTCTAAGTTAAGAAATGTAATTAATCTAACACAATTATGTCATCTTGATTAAATCCTCTTTTGAAATCATACATTGGATCTTTATTTTATTTTATTTATTTTACTCTATTTTCTAGTTTAATCACTTCTTCAAAACAAAATATTTTCTCCACCAAAGTGTTTTAAATTGCATTCATAAATAATTTTTTTCACAGCCCCTGTGGGTACGATAACTCGACATTTACTTGTCACTTTATTACCTGTTGTGATTGTGTACACTTGCACATTTCCGTCATTCCAATCACTTTTTTCTCGAGTCCGAATGGCATATTTTGGAGGCATACGACTCTCAAATCTACCAACTATCTCTCTTGTTGACCTTTGCTCTTTACCGACACGACTAACCATTCTAGACCGTCTACTAACTTGTTGAGCTGGAATACTCTTTATTGATTGTTCTACAGTATTCGCAAGTATCTTCGGACAATCTTTGATTAGATGATCTTTTGATCCATATTTATAACAAGCTCTAGTAATCATTCGATATTCACCCCAACGAAATATACCGCAGTGCTCACATTGTGTCATTGATTTTATTCCTGAGCCTTCCGTACTAACCACTGATGTGGTTTGCTATGTTCGCCTAGTCCGACTTCTGATTTTTTATCCTCCGACCGGTGTTGAGTATCTAGAACCTCTAAAATCTCTACTCTTTTTAAATGAATATGGTTGCAAAAAACTCGTTGTTGACCTTTTTCCTATACTTTTTTCTTTTGAATGACTTAATCCTTCCTCAAGTCATTGTGCTCTATCAACCAAAATAGAAAATTCTTGTAGATGCAAGGGTAAAAGAGGAATATAAATTTCTTCATTCAATCTCCATTAAAATCTTTTGCACATATCTACTTCATCTGCTATTAACTCTTTAGCATATTTACTCAGCCTAGTAAATTCACGTTCATATTCAGCAACATACATGTTCTTTTGTTTCAAATCAAGGAATTCTCTTTTCTTCTTTTTCAAGTAAAGTTGACTTACGTACTTCTTTTTAAATTCTGATATAAATAAATTCCAGTTAATTCTATCAATAGGTAATTCACCATTGGTAAGCTTCACCCTTCAATAATGACACTACACACTTCAACTTTTCATCCTCTGAACATTGTAACTCTTCAAATATCTGCTGACTATTCTCTAGCCATTCCTCTGCTTCAGCTAGGTCGTCTTATTTCTTTCCTTTTAACTCTTCTGTTCCATATTTCTAATCTTCTTTAATGAATTTCAATGACTAGTTACAGACAATTGTGGTTGTGGAACAGGAGGAGGAGGTGGAACTGGAGGAACATTAGTTGTTCTTACTAGTTGTTGCAACAACTGGTTCATTGATAAGTCGTAATTTATACATATTTTTAACCCATGCTTAGCACATTTTAGGATAAATTATCATTAGATTTGTGGAATTTGATGCTCCAATCTTTTAAATTCATGTCTTATACCTAGGTGAGCATAGGAAAGTAAAAAGAACGAGAAACGAGCCAAAAATGGGAAAAATGGGTCAACGTGGGAAATCAACACAACCTGGAGTTCCTCACACGGGTAGATCACATGCCCGTGTCAATTTAACAGCCTTGAACATGGTTTGAAGCCATTGCACACTGGCGTGGCACATGACTGTGGCCCTGTCGAGCCCAAGTTGAGTTCTATTCGGAAAAGGGCAATTTTGAGGGTTTAAAAGCATTCTAAAGCCTATTTAAAAAACCCTAAAGGAGGATTGAAAGGAGATACAGAGTAGGAAGTAAGGAATTACTCGAAGAAAGCCAATTGATCCATTTCAGAAGCCGGATTCTCCTTCAAAGATAGAACCTTTCAATTTCCTTCAGGGGTTTTTGGGTTTTCTTTATGTTTTGTCATTATTCTTCTGAGATGTTTTCTTTTATAGTTATGAACTAAATCCCCTAAATATCTAAGGGGAATGAAACCTAAAGACGGATCTTGTTAATATTTTCTGAACTATATGATAAATACTTGATTTGTTCTTAATTATATTTTTAACTCTTGTTTGAATATTCTAGGATATTAATTCAAGTATTGATGTGCTTATTCAGAGGATGAATAGTCACTGTCTAAGAGTAGATCATTCATAATTAAGTGGAGTTGCATGTAATCCTAGAGATAGGACGACATAAATCTGCAGAATTAGAGTCAAATCTAATAAGGGAATCCATAGATTGAGTTAATGCAAAACTAGGGGTTTTAATTAGAAAGAGATTTTAATTAATCAAGACGTTATTAGTCTTGAATAGGGATAATAATATAACTTAGGGATTTCTACGGATCAAGTCAAGTGAATAAATCGTCTGGTTCAAAGTCGAATAACAAGTGAAGTCTAGGTGGATTCTTCCTTGGGTATTGTCTAAATCAATCAGTTTTCCAAACGTATTTCCCCAATTTGCTTTCTGTGCGTTCTTAGGTTAGTTAATTAGTTTAGATAAAACAACCCCCATTATTCTTAGGCTAGATAATAAAAAGAAAGTCAATACTAGTACTTTTAGTTCCTTTGGGTTCGACATCCGGTCTCGTTAAAACTATACTACTATTCGATAAGTACGCTTGCCTTCATCGTGATAATAGTTAGTTTCAAGTACGGTCAATTATAAATTTTTAAAACTTATCATTAGTGACAATCAAGTTTTTGGCGCCGTTGCCGAGGAACTAAGATATTAGGAACACTTAATTTTTATTACTTTAGCCATTATTTTCTTATTTAATTTAATTTTGTTTTATTTCTAGTTTTACTAAATTTTCTTTTATTGTCTTCTGGCAGGTTTTCATAGTTTATGACTAGAAGAAACCCGTCGGGACCTTTACTTTTGATAGTGAGATTGAAAGCACAACTCGCAGAGACCGAAGAGAAATTAGGAGAAGCTTACAATACATAGAGGAAGGGCAAGAGGACGATATTCCAACTACAACCGAGGAGATGGCTGAAAATCAGGAAAATCTGCTACCTCCTACGATTGCTTGTGACCCAAAGAAATCGAAATCCTGCTCCTCGCTCGTACTATGTATGATTATGCTAAACCTACTTTAACAGAACTAAATCGAGTATAGTTAGGCCTGCTATTGCTGCAAATAATTTTGAACTGAAACCTAACACAATTCAAATGATACAACAGGTTGTTCAATTTGATAGTTTGCAGGACGAGAACCCAAATACTCATTTGGCAAATTTTCTGGAACTCTGCGACACATTTAAGATCAATGGCATTTCTGATGATGCCATTCGCCTTCGGTTATTTCCCTTTTCATTGAGGAATAAGGCTAAACAGTGGTTGAACTCGTTACCACGAGGGTCAATCACTACTTGGGAACAAATGACCGAAAAGTTTTTACTCAAATATTTTCCACCTGTTAAAACAGTTAAACTAAGGAATGATA
The DNA here is from genome assembly GCA_025698475.1 of Gossypium anomalum. Taxonomy (NCBI): domain Eukaryota; kingdom Viridiplantae; phylum Streptophyta; class Magnoliopsida; order Malvales; family Malvaceae; genus Gossypium; species Gossypium anomalum. The sequence goes on from CM046961.1 coordinate 18,596,091, forward strand.
TTTCTTCTTTTGTGCAGATGGATTTAGAAACACTCTATGATGCATGGGAGAGATACAAGGAACTACTACGAAGGTTCCCTCACCATGGGTTACCTTTGTGGTTGTAAGTTCAAACGTTTTACAATGGTGTGAACCCCTCGATGAAACAAATGATTGATGTAGCCGCTGGTGGGACCATAAACAACAAAACACCTGAAGAGGCTTACGAATTCATTGAGGAGATGTCACTAAATAACTATCAGTGGCAAGTCATGAGAACTAAGCCAACCAATGCAGCAGGCGTTTATAACGTCGATTCGGTTATTATGCTGTCAAATCAAGTAGAACTCTTAAATAAAAAGATTGATGGTTTACTTGGTTCCACGTAGGTACATCCAGTTATACAATGCAATGCAAGTGGAGGTGGAATGAGCAATCCAGAATATCTAACCTATGGCCACAACATGGAGAACGAACAATTGAATTACATGGGTAACAACTCTAGACCTCAAAATAACCCTTACAGTAACAATTACAATGCAGGTTGGAGGAACCACCCAAATTTCTCATGGGGAGGCCAAGGAAATCAAATACCACCACCCCCTCCAGGCTTCCAACAACAACCTTACCAGTAAGAGAAAAAGCAGAACCTTGAGGAGATGATGACAAAATTTATTTCAGTAGCAGAAACCCGTTTTTAGAACACGAAAACTGTACTAAAAAATTAGCAATCATCGATTCAAGGGCTCGAGAATCAAATTGGACAGCTGGCTAAGATGATTTCAGAGAGATCACCAGAAAGTCTACCCAATAACACCGAATCCAATCCAAAAGAGCATGTGAAAGCAGTTACACTAAGGAATGGGAAAGTGTTAGCTGAATCTGAAAAGAAACCACCACAAGAAGCCGACAGAAATAAAGAAAAAGAGGTAAAACCCGAAAACCATGACAAACCAGTGCCAAATGAATATAAACCACAAGTCCCATACCCAGCAAAGTTGAAGAAAGACCACATGGATGCACAATTCGGTAAATTTCTTGAACTTTTTAAGCAATTACACATCAACTTTCCTTTTGTTCAAGCTATCTCACAGATGCCTACATATGAAAAATTTTTAAAGGAGCTTCTAACAAATAAAAGGAAGTTTGAGGACTTATCTATAGTGGAACTCAACGAGGACTGCTCGGCCATACTCCAAAATAAAATGCCAACCAAACTAAAAGACCCAGGAAGTTTTACTATTCCTGCTTAATTGGTAGTTTGAATGCTGAGAAGGCACTAGTTGATTTAGGCGCTAGCATTAATATGATGCCATATAAGATATTTAAACAACTTGGTCTTGGGGAACCTAAACCCACTAGGATGAGTATTCAATTGACTGATAGATCTGTTAAATATCCTAGGGGTATCATAGAAGCCGTACTTGTGAAAGTAGATAAATTTATATTTCTTGTTGATTTTGTTATGCTTGACATGGATGAGGATGTTGAAGTGCCTTTAATTTGAGGTCGTCCATTTTTTGCCGCTGTTAGGGCTGTTATTGATGTCGGAGATGGTAAACTTGTGCTTAGAGTAGGTGACGAAGAGATTATTTTTAAAATTTATGATGCCATGAGATTTTCTAAGGAGCAATATGACTCATGCTATTTTATTGACTCTATTGATCATGCTACTCAAGGTTCTTTTCAAGAAATCATACATGAGGGCACATTGGAACTGTGTCTTACCCAAGGCGAGGAGGTAGATGATGATGATTCTGAGATGGGTAAGGTAAAAAATGAACTGAACTCCAATGAATCCATCTCAAGACAAGTAGAATATGAGGGTATCAAGACAAACGATGAACTTAATCAAAAACCCTCTCTTGAAGAACCCCCAAACTGGAACTTAAACTGTTGTCAAATCACTTGGAATACGCATTCCTTGGAAATAATTCTACATTACTAGTGATTATTGCTTCTAACTTGCAACCCAAGGAAAAAGAAGAATTACTCAAAGTATTAAGAGAACATAAAAGGGTCATAGCTTGGAAAATTTCTAACATTAAAGAGATCAGCCCTTCTTTTTGCACCCACAAAATTTAATGGAAGATGAATATAAGCCATGTGTGCAAGCTCAAAGACGACTGAACCCCAACATGAAAGAAGTTGTTAAAGCTGAGGTAATTAAACTTCTAGATGCTGGCATTATTTATCTTATTTCTGACAGATCTTGGGTAAGTCTAGTGCAGGTTGTTCCTAAGAAAGGAGGCATGACTGTTGTAACCAACGAAAAGAATGAATTAATCCTGACAAGAATAGTCACAGGTTGGAGAGTTTGCATTGACTACAGGAAGCTGAATGATGCCACGAGAAAAGATCATTTTCCCTGCCATTCATTGACCAAAACCTAATAGCTCTTGAAGATCAAGAAAAGACAACATTTACATGTCCATATTCCATATGGTATGTTTGCTTATCGTAGAATGTCTTTTAGATTATGTAATGCTCCTGTTATTTTTTAGTGTTGTATTATGGCCATCTTTGATAAACTCGTAGAAGACATCATAGATGTATTTATGGATGACTTCTCGGTATTAGGTAACTCTTTCCATCTTTGCCTTAAAAATTTAAAACGAGTTTTAATAAGATGTGAGGAAACAAACCTTGTGCTTAACTGGGAAAAATGTCACTTTATGGTTCAAGAAGGTATTGTGTTAGGACATAAAATTTCTAGTAAAGGGATTGAAGTTGATAAATCTAAAATTGAAACCATCAAAAAATTACCTCCCCTAGTTCGGCCAAGGCTATTAGAAGCTTTTTAGGACATGATGGTTTTTATAGAAGATTTATTAAGGACTTTTCTAAAATAGCTAAGCCTTTGACTAAATTACTAGAAAAAGATGTGCCTTTTAATTTCGATCAGGAATGTTTAGAAATATTTAATACTTCAAAAGATAAATTAATTAATGCTCCTTTATAATTGCACCTGATTGGAATTTGCCTTTTGAACTAATGTGCGATGTGAGTGATTTTGCAGTAGGTGCGGTTTTGGGACAGCGAAGAGACAAGTATTTTCAACCTATCTATTCTGCTAGCAAAAATTTGGCAGCAGCACAAGAAAACTACACCACCACTGCGAAAGAGTTGCTAGCTGTGGTTTTTGCATTCGATAAATTTCGCTCATATCTAATATTGTCTAAAGTTTTCAATTATACTGACCACGCTGCCTGTCGCTAACTGAGTCTTTGAACACAAGTTTCCCAAATCCACACTGGCGTCCTTTTGGCTGTGCTCATAACATGAAAGGCGACACGGCCGTGCGATACGGCCGTGTGAAAACAGAGCAAGATTTTTTCCCAAAATACAGGATGCGATAAGTTGCCACGGCCGTGCGACATGGCCGTGGGCAATCCTGCCAAATCAACACGGGCATGCGACACGCCCGTGCTCACCACCCATGGTTGAACCTGTCAAATTAACACAGGCGTGCACATATATACACGAGCGTGGGAGACGCGAATGAAGCGGAACATGGCCGTACGACACGGTCGGATGCACCAACATGCCCAAAGCTGAAAACCCCAATAAACACGGGCTGAAATAAAGGCACAGGGCATGCCCCACGGCCGTGTGCCCTAATATCTATATTTTTAATTTTATTTAAGACTATTTTTATTTCATTTTATATTACTTAACTGATGTTTTTGGCTATCTATTTATGAGTAATCATGCTTCTCTATATTCCTAAAGAGTTATTGACTCTATCGCAGTTATAAAGAGCTTCAAAGCACACTTTTACTTGGAATTTACAACTCCACTGGAAAAGGTCCTCCACGACTGCCATGTCCTACCTAACCACCACGATAACCTCTTCGCTAGACACTGTGGTTGTGGAACCTAACCCCTACCGCAACCGGAGTATCTTCCTCCTTAGCTTAGCCGATCACTTTTCATCACCACTATTCAAGGAATCCATTTAACATTCAGGAAGTTTCACTCCTCTCCCTATCTTATGATCTTATATCTATATTTTCCACTAACTTTATATTTGTACATTGAGGGCAATGTACATCTTAAGTGTGGGGCGGTCATTTATATCACTATCAGAAAAATCCCTAAATTTTATCTTATTCTCTTGTGAATCACTCATATCACCATTAGAATAAATTTTGATTAATTTATGATTTTGATTGATATGTCTTGAATTAAAACATAGGTATTTATGCATTGATGGTTTAAACTTTAAGTAATTAGAGAATCAAGCATGATAAGTTGATTTTTGAGTATTAAAATTTTAGGCTATTTCCCCAAGTTTAGGTATTATCTTAGAGTTGAAATTCACAGGGTTAACATCAAAAAGCCATAATTTTTGTGAGATCTTGAGCCTTTAGAGCATATATTATTTCTTTCATGCTCACTTTTGTTGCTGCTATGAGTAAGTCAATATTGAACTGTTATTCTAGAACTTGCTTTGATTATGCATGTCAAGACCATACTATTGATTTGTTATATCAAAATGATAAAGGCACTTAGGTTTAACCCACTTACTCCATAAAAGCCTACATTCATAATTAACCCTTAGTGAACCCCTTGAGCTTAATAAGCCATTCATTGATTTACCCCTAACATTAACCCATAACCCATTATTATTGAAATCCCCTAAATTAATTTGGTCCCTATTTTTGTCGAGATTTGATTTGAATAAATTGCTTAGCTATGTTCTATTTTGATAGTTAGCAAAGTTCTATGTTATTTGATTTGTTCTTAAAAAAAAAGATGAAATTATATAATGTTCGTTTTAAAAAGGATGTTATCCATGAAGAAAAGCTCAATTCTAGGATTTTTAATTAGGAATATAATTTGTCAGTTTTAGTATTTTTCCAGTTAAGTAATTTTTTAATTCAATCTAGATTCTAACATTCTCTTTCAGCTTGTGACCACACCCCCTAACCAAAGCCACGTTACAACCCTCTAAAGACCTTTTGATTGATGTATCATCTTAATATATAGTAGTGGAGATTTGATTTTCATGCAAGCCTATGGTAATAACTTTTCATATTGACTGTTGAGTGCTAAATTCATTATCCTTAAACACTTCGAGTGATCTGAGTGAATCTTTAGTGAGGATGTTAAACTCTATGATATTTTAAATCAAAGGTGATTACTTAGATGAGGAGAGACACCTATGTTTTTCATGATAAAATGCTCAACTTGGAATGTTTGAAACTTTAATGTTCTTCTAGTTGAATTCTCAATGTACAATTGCTTATGGATTATTTTGAGATATTATTGATGAGAATTATAAGTTGAGAAAAATGAATTCTTAATGGTGAATTGAGGATTTTGCTTGAGGACAAGCAAATGCTTAAGTGGGGGGTATTTGATAAGTCGTAATTTATACAAATTTTTATCCTATGCTTAGCACATTTTTGGATGAATTATCATTAGATTTGTGGAATTTGATGCTTCTAATCTTTTAAATTCATGTCTTATACCTAAGTGAGCATAGGAAAGTAAAAAGAACGAGAAACGGGCCAAAAATAGAGAAAATAGGCCAACGTGGGAAATCAACACGGCCTGGACTTCATCATACGGGTAGATCACACGCCCGTGTCTATTTAATAGCCTTGAACACGGTTTGAAGCCATTGCACACTGGCGTGGCACACGGTCATGGCCCTGTCGAGCCCAAGTTGAGTTCTATTCAGAAAAGGGCAACTTTGAGGGTTTGAAAGCATTCTAAAGCCTATTTAAAAGACCTTAAAGGAGGATTGAAGGGAGACGCAGAGTAGGAAGCAAGGAATTACTCGAAGAAAGCCGATTGATCCATCTTAGAAGCTGGATTCTCCTTCAAAGACTGAAGATTTCCCTTCAATTTCCTTCAGGGGTTTTTGGGTTTTCTTTATGTTTTGTCACTATTCTTCTGAGATGTTTTCCTTTATAGTTATGAACTAAATCCCCTAAATACCTAAGGGCGATGAAACCTAAAGACGGATCTTGTTAATATTTTCTGAACTATATGATAAATACTTAATTTATTTTTAATTATGTTTTTAACTCTTGTTTGAATATTCTAGTATATTAATTCAAGTATTGATGTGCTTATTCAGACAATGAATAGTCCCTGTCTAAGAGTAGATCATTCATAATTAAGCGAAGTTACATGCAATCCTAGAGATAGGGCGACATAAATCTGTCGGATTAGAGTCAAATCTAATAAGGGAATCCATAGATCGAGTTAATGCAAAACTAGGGGTTTTAATTAGAAAGAGATTTCAATTAATCAACCTAGGGTTAGACATTATTAGTCTTGAATAGGGATAATAATATAACTTAGGGATTTCTACGGATCAAGTCAAGTGAATAAATCGTCTGGTTCAAAGTCGAATAACAAGTGAAGTCTAGGTGGATTCTTCCTTGGGTATTGTCTAAATCAATCAGTTTTCCAAAAGTATTTCCCCAATGTACTTCCTGTGCATTCTTATGTTAGTTAATTAGTTTAGATAAAAACAACCCCCCTTATTCTTAGGCTTGATAATAAAAAGAAAGTTAATACTAGTACTTTTAGTTCTTTTGGGTTCGACATCCGGTCTTGCTATAAACTATACTACTGTTCGATAGGTACGCTTGCCTTTATCATGATAATAGTTAGTTTCAAGTACGATCAGTTATAAATTTTTAAAATTTATCGCAAGTGACAATCATTCATAGTCTGCAAAAGAGCTGTTGTGATCGGAATTTCTTCTTCAAGCTGTACATGTTCAGTTTTAGATTGAGTTCTCTCTTCCAATTCAAGCTCCCTATCATCCCCCAAATTTATTGATTCACTTCGAGCTTGGGCTCTTCTTTGATTTCTTTTCCTATCAAAGTTTGGGGCTCTACTCTTTAGTTCATCTTCTGACTCTTCACAAGGTCTATTTGACATATTTGTGCCTTCAATATACATAAATTACACAATTGAATAACTAAATCCCATCTCATCACAATGGTATATCCTATATGGCATATAAGTCTAAACTTGGTTCTAACTCAGATATTAGAAAACCTAAACTCTGATACCAAAAAATGTAACATCCCTATACTGGGTCCATATAGTCGAACCGAGTGTAAGGGTGTTACAGAGATTCTAAGAGCTCAGTAAAAATTTTTAGGATAGTTGAAAATTGTAGACTGAAAATGTTTTGCTCAGGGCGTGCTTTCAGTGAAGTGGCAAAAATATGCACTAAAAACGCGCCTAGTTGGACGATACAATATAATTTTATTTTCTATACAGTTTGTTTATTTCCAAATTTTCTTAACTTCGAATATTGGTCTAAAGTATCAAATTTAAATGTATGATTTACATGATAAGACAAAAAAAAAATCATCGGCTTCATCGGGCCGAATGTGTGCTACAACTGGGTGGGTGTCGGTTGCGAGACGGATTTCTTCTTTATATAAGTTGGGGTTTCAACTTCTCCTCTTATTCGTCTTCATCTTCACCTCAATCGTCGTGTTCGTTTTCATCTTATTCCTTTATGGTTGTGCGGTGTCATTCTAGATTGCCATTGTGTGTCCCCCATTGTATGAATAGGGGGTTGTGAAGATGAGCCACCTTGGTAGAACAATGATGCTGGGGGTTTCTGTGACACTATCATCATATAAGTGTATGGTGATGCATACACCAGTGGTGAATAATATGGTGGAATTGTCAGAGGTGGCGGATACATCAGTGTTGTCGTTGACATTGGCGTATAATATGTTGGAGACATAAGTGGTGCAAAAAAATACCTCCAGAAGGTGTTGAAGCAGGGTACGGTGATGCATAGTGTGGTGATTGTGTAAAAATTATGGGGTTAGTAAAGGCACTATAATAAGTCGAATGGGGTTAGTAAAGGCACTATAATAAGTCGAGCCATACTAACCGTGAGGTGGTGCAGCCATCAGTGGCTCTTCTTAGGTTGGAAGAACTTGCTCATCGTAGCTTCCTCGGATTACGTTGTCTACCCCTTGCCTCCTCCGATAATAGACATGGCTTACCGTAGTGTCTAAACTATGTCATGTACTCTCAAGTGGTCGTTAATTCCAGAGCGATAATTGGTTCTCGAATAGGAATGAAATCGTACCTATGCTCCCAAATGTTGATATATTGCACATGGAATTTAGGTTAATCTTCGTCCGTTTTCCTTCGCAAGTCAACCTTGTGCAGTGCTCTGATGTCTTGGGGTGGCAGTGGAATAGTTTGCCTAAACCTGAATTGCCACATCACTCAATCGATTCATACATTTCCACCGTGGTGCTCACTATCGATGGTGTAACACCCCTAACCCATCTCCGTCGCCGAATTTGGATCACAGAGTATTACGATAACAATTTAAACATTTAACATTACCTACAAATAAATATTCAAAAACTCATTTTTAAACATTAATTACATACCATATTATTGCCCATTCTAAGCTTAACCAATATGTCATTCAAAGGCACCTCAAACAAGAATTAAGCATTCAACTAGACAAGTTGTTATAACACATAACATTAATCACTTATTCACAACTAAATATTAGCCAAAATGATCAACCAAAAACTCTCATATCATATTGCATTATCAACATTATGGTAAGCACTTAGTTTTAAAGCTCACAACCAAAGAACCCATACACATATGTACCTATATACATGAGTTCAAATATTCAACTTCTAAAAACTTATTTACATTCATTCACAACCATATAACAAAAGACTAACACCCAAAATATCATCAACCTAAGTATATGCCAAAACATTAAAGAAAACATCACTAATATTGAGTTCGAGATTAATTGTTAGATGCTGAGTTGTCGAACAAAATTAAGTACCTATCCTGCATACAAAGAACAATCAAATGCTAAGTAAGCTTATTAACCCAAAAAACCAAAAATAAAAATAATGGCTTTGATTTTATAATCCGTCACATATATATATATATATATATTCATGAAATTTAGCATACAATTCAAATAGACATTTCATACATCTTTTATGAAAACTTTCGTATATCAACCTTCTTGTTGGATTAATTATACCTGATCATTATAGGTCAATCAGTGGATGGCACCTAGTGCCTAACTGATAAACCATAACAAAGTTTGCGCCCTGCGCTAGTCGGATAACCGACGATAGATGTGCCTAGCACTAGTCGAACGAATCGACAATGTTTTGCACCCAGAGCTAGTCAGGTAAACCGACGATAGATGTGCCCAGCACTAGTCGATCAAATTGACAATGTTTTGCGCCTAGCGCTAGTTTGTTGAACCAACAAAGATTAAGGTGTGCTTAGCACCAGTCGAATGAATCGACAAAAGTATGTGCCTAGCACTAGTTGGATAACCGACAATATCAATTTCACTTTTCCAAGTCCATAATATCAAATTTTTTAAATTCAATATCGCATTTCATAATTCAATATCACCTTCACTTCAATTATCTACGAAATTATTCATTGATTCATTCCATAATGCCACATTTCATATATATAATTTTATCAATATCCATTCAATAGAAATTTTCCAGTACACAATTAAGAACATAGTTAAATAATAATTAACAATTAACTAATTAAATTAAATAATTAACGTTCGAGTTCTAAGACCGCGAACTTACCGAAATTACGATGGTAGACGATTACTCGACAACCTTCTCTTTTCCATAATTATCTATTGATCCTCTTATTTCTCAATCTAAAAATTTATAAATCAATTTAATTAACAAACTCATCCACCAAGAATATATATAAACACAAGAATTCAACCCCTTTTTAATCAAATTTTACACATTTGTATTCAACACTTCTCTTGTACAATTCAATCCTACCTCAAACCATAATTGTTTAATTTCATTAAATTAATTATCAGCTAACCAAATCTATACTATACCCAAGAAGTCCCTTAATCATCTAAAATTTAATTTTATCCTTATTATTTTAATTTTGTAACATTTAACTCCTTAAAGATAAGTTCTAACAAAAATCATTACACAAAAATTAATTCAATCACACCACAAAACTCATTAATACATTCAATACTTCAAAGCATCAATAGTCTAAAAAAAATCAATCCCTAAACATGTCACTATTTTTCAATTTGACTCCTAATTTAGCTTGGTCTACCTTCAAAGGTCCTAAAACTGCAAAAAATAACAAAGATTAGAGCTAAAAAACTTGCATGCAAGGAGCTCTCTGTACCGAACCTTGCTCTCCTCTCTAATGGTGTTATTTTTTTTCTTTCTTTCGGTAAAACCAAAAAACTTGAAAAAGGTGACTAAATTTTCTATATTTTAGTCAAAGTTTACTTAAACTCTTAAATACCAAATTACCCTTGTTATAACATAAAATTCTCTTAACAACTACACCCACTACCGTCTATTCCCATTTAAAATGATTTAATTATCACTTAAATCCTTCAACTTATAATTTACTAACCATTTAATGCTTTTAATTATTACAACTAACTTTTCAACCTTTTACAATTTAGTCTTTTCTAATTAAATTAACTAATCAACATCTAAATTCCTTAACAAATTTTAATACAACCTTTAACAACCCTATAAACATTAATTAATAAATAAAACGCTGCTTTGTTTATCGAAATTGAGATCCCAAAACCATCGTTTTCGACACTACAGAAAATAGGTCGTTACAAATGGCACCTTCACGTGCCAGATATTGAGATTGACTAAGAATTCACGACATGCATTCTCGAATTCTCGGAACAACATATGGTGTCCTTTGAAACAATAGTACGAAATAATAAAGTTTATTCTCTACTTAATATTAATTTTGAAATCCTTACATGAATATTACATAATTAAAAAATTTTAAAAACTAACATCGGCTTTCAATCGTTGATCTAATAGTAATCGGATATCTTCGATCTCTTTCGGTCATGGTTCCACCTATTCAAATAATTTCTTTTTCAAAATCAGCCTAATGAAATAATATTATGATAGCTATATTATAGAATTAATTTTACTTTGTTACGGGTGGGAAAGTGATAAGTCGTAATTTATACATATTTTTATCCCACGCTTAGCACATTTTTGGATGAATTATCATTAGATTTGTGGAATTTGATGCTCCTAATCTTTTAAATTCATGTCTTATACCTAGGTGAGCATAGGAAAGTAAAAAGAACGAGAAACCGACCAAAAACGGAGAAAATAGGCCAACGTGGGAAATCAACACGGCCTGGACTTCCTCACACGGGTAGATCACACGCCCGTGTCTATTTAACAGCCTTGAACACGGTTTTAAGAAATCACAGACGGGCGTGGCACACGGCCGTGGCCCTGTTGAGCCCAAGTTGAGTTCTATTCGGAAAATGGCAATTTTGAGGGTTTGAAAGCATTCTAAAGCCTATTTAAAATACCCTAAATGAGGATTGAAGGGAGACGCAGAGTAGGAAGCAAGGAATTACTCGAAGAAAGCTGATTGATCCATCTCAGAAGCTGGATTCACCTTCAAGACTGAAGATCTCCCTTCAATTTCCTTCAGGGGTTTTTGGGTTTTCTTTATGCCCTATCATTATTCTTCTGAAATGTTTTCTTTTATAGTTATGAACTAAATCCCTTAAATATCTAAGGGGGATGAAACCTAAAGACAGATCTTGTTAATATTTTCTGAACTATATGATAAATACTTGATTTGTTCTTAATTATGATTTTAACTCTTGTTTGAATATTCCAGGAAATTGATTCAAGTATTGATGTGCTTATTCGGAGGATGAATAGTCCTTGTCTAAGAGTAGATCATTCATAATTAAGCAGAGTTGCATGCAATCCTAGAGATAGGACGACATAAATCTGCAGGATTAGAGTCAAATCTAATAAGGGAATCCATAGATCGAGTTAATGCAAAACTAGGGGTTCTAATTAGAAAGAGATTTCAATTAATCAACCTAGGGTTAGACGTTATTAGTCTTGAATAGGGATAATAATATAACTTAGGGATTTCTACGGATCAAGTCAAGTGAATAAATCGTCTGGTTAGAGCCGAATAACAAGTGAAATCTAGGTGGATTCTTCCTTGGGTATTGTCCAAATCAATCAGTTTTCCAAAAGTATTTCCCTAATTTACTTTCTGTGCATTCTTAGGTTAGTTAATTAGTTTAGATAAAACAACCCCCATTATTCTTAGGCTAGATAATAAAAAGAAAGTTAATACTAGTATTTTTAGTTCCTTTGGGTTCGACATCCGGTCTCTCTAAAACTATACTACTGTTTGATTGGTACGCTTGCTTTCATCGTGGTAATAGTTAGTTTCAAGTACGATCAATTATAAATTTTAAAACTTATCGCGATTGACAATCAAGTTTTTGGCACTATTGTCGAGGAACTAAGATATTAGGAGCACTCAATTTTTATTATTTTAGCCATTATTTTCTTATTTTATTTAATTTTGTTTTATTTCTAGTTTTACTAAATTTTCTTTTATTATCTTCTGGCAGGTTTTCATAGTTTATGACTAGAAGAAACCCGTCGGGACCTTTACTTTTTGATAGTGAGATTGAAAGCACAGCTCGCAGAAACTGAAGAGAAATTACGAGAAGCTTACAATACATAGAGGAAGGGCAAGAGGACGATATTCCAAGTACAATAGAGGAGATGGCTGAAAATCAGGAAAATCCGCTACCTCCTGCGATTGCTGCTGACCCAGTAAATCAGAATCCTGCTCCTCGTACTATGTATGATTATGCTAAACCTACTTTAACAGGAATTGAATCGAGTATAGTTAGGCCTGCTATTGCTGAAAATAATTTTGAACTGAAACCTAACACAATTCAAATGATACAACAGGTTGTTCAGTTTGATGGTTTGCAGGACGAGAACACAAATACTCATTTGGCCAATTTTCTGGAACTCTGCGACACATTTAAAATCAATGGCGTTTCTGATGATGCCATTCGCCTTCGGTTATTTCCCTTTTCGTTGAGGAATAAGGCTAAACAGTGGTTGAACTCATTACAACGAGGGTCAATCACTACTTGGGAATAAATGACCGAAAAGTTTTTACTCAAATATTTTTCACCTACTAAAACAGCTAAACTAAGGAATGATATATCTTCTTTTGTGCAGATGGATTTAGAAACTCTTTACGATGCATAGGAGAGATACAAGGACCTACTGCGAAGGTGCCCTTACTATGGATTACCCCTATGGCTGCAAGTTCAAACGTTTTACAATAGTGTGAACCCCTCGATAAGACAAATAATTGATGTAGCCGCTGGTGGAACCATCAACAATAAAACACATGAAGAGGCTTACAAATTTATCGAAGAAATGTCACTGAATAACTATTAGTGGCAAGTCATGAGGACTAAGCCAACCAAAACAGCAGGCATTTATAACATCAACTCGGTTAATATGCTGACAAATCAGGTGGAACTCTTGAATAAAAAGATTGACGGTTTACTTGGTTCCACGCAGGTAAATCCAGTGATGAAGTGTGATTCAAGTGGAGGAGGCGTACACACAGAATATCAATCTTTCGATCCTAGCACTGGGGAGGAACAAGTCCACTATATGGGTAATAATAACTCTAGACCTCAAAATAACTCATACAGTAATACTTATAATGCAGGTTGGAGGAACCATCCCAATTTCTTGTGGGGTGGCCAAGGATATCAAAGGCCACAAAATCCTTCGGGTTTTCAACAACAACCTTATCAGTAGGAAAAGAAGCTGAACCTTGAAGAGATGCTAACAAAATTTATCTTGGTGTCAGAAACTCATTTTCAGAATACCGAGACAGCACTTAAAAATCAACAAGTGTCGATCCAAGGGCTCGAAACTCAGATAGGCCAGATTGCCAAATTAATTTTTGAACGATCATAAGGTAGCTTGCCAAGTAATACTGAATCTAACCCAAGGGAACAGCTCAATGCGATTAACGTTCGAGATGAAGAAGGGTTAGTTGAGCCTAAACCAGAACCGAAGCAAGGAGTTGTGGTAAGTAAAGGTAAGGATAAGGTAGACCACAGTAAGCAAAAACTGGTAAGTGAAGAATACAAACCTCGAGTACCATACCCTAATGCGACAATGAAAGACCACACTGATGAACAATTTGGTAAATTCCTTAAACTACTAAAAAAATTACATATTAACTTATCGTTTATTGAAGCTCTTTCGTAGATGCCGAACGTAATAAAGTTTTTAAATGAGCTTTTAGCGAATAAGCGGAAGTTGGATGAGGCGTCGTATGTAGTTTGCTCAGCCATTCTACAGAATAAGCTACCCAACAAGTTAAAAAACCCAGGGAGTTTTATGATTCCTTGTTTAATTGGTAGTTTAACCATTAAAAATGCTTTGGTTGATTTAGGGGGTAGTATTAATGTCATGCCCTATAAAATATTTAAACAACTAGGTCTTGGGAAACCTAAACAAACTAGAATGAACATTCAATTGGCAGATAAAAGCATTAGATTTCCTAAGGGTATCATTGAAGATGTACTAGTAAAAATCGATAAATTTATATTCCCAGTTGATTTTGTTGTTCTAGATATAGAAGAGGATAGTGACGTGCCTTTAATTTTAGAAAGGCCCTTTTTAACGATTGCTAGAACCATTATTGATGTTGGTACAGGTGAACTCACACTTCATGTGGGTGATGAAACAATCACTCTTTAAGCTCGTAATCTGAGTAACGAGGGTGGTAGTATAAATCATGTTACTAATACTGATCATGTGGTACAACCTTTTTTGCAGGAAACACGCTTGAAGAGCATAAATGAGCCATGTTTATGTAACAACAAAGGACCTATCTATGAAGAACGAAGGCTACAGATCGAGGAACTAGATGAATGGAGGACACAGAAATCGAAAAAACATGATAAACCGAAACCATGCCATAACAAACTCAATTTTTCACCAAATCAACTTAAGGTTGGAGACAAGGTACTATTAGATGCAGCAGACCCTCGTATTGCCACTTCTGAACCGAATGGAGCAATATCTCTTACGGTACTTAACATATTTCCATACGGTACAGTTGAGGTAACTCATTCCAAATTCGGCACATTCAAGGTAAATAGTACTCGTCTAAAATCTTATTTTGATAAAACTGATAGCAGGAATGAGGAGTGTAAACTCCTCGAACCACTATGACCGCGTGAAATCGAGGTAAGTCGAGCTTAGACTATAAATAAGCGCTTCTCGGGAGGCAACCTGAGCACTAACAGTATTAATTTCTTTTAGTTTTAGTGTTTAACATCTAATTCACTAACTAAGTCCTCGAACACAAGTTCTCCATACCCACACGGCCAGGCACACGGGCGTGCCTTAGGCCGTTTGAAAATAGAGTAAATTTTTTCCTCAAAACACGGGATGCGATAAGTTGCCACGATCATACGACATGGCCATGGTCAATCCTGCCAATTCAACACGGGCGTGCGACACGCCCGTACCTGGAAGCCATGGTTGAAACTGAGAAATCAGCACGGACATGTACCCGTGGATGATCCTGTCAAATTAACACGGGCATGTGCATATATACACGGGCCTGGGAGAAACGAATGATGCCGCACACGACTATGCGACACAGCCGTGTGCCCCCACACGCCCAATGAACATTGCGTGGGCTGAATCTCAGACGCGCCCAAATTCAAAAATCATGAAAAACACGGGCTGAAATCAAAGCACACGGGCGTGCCCCACGTCCGTGTGCCCCAAAATCTATATAAACCCCTCACTATTCATTATCCCCTTCCCCAAAACCTAACCCTAGCTGCCGCACATACCTCCCCCACGACCGTGGACGACCGACCAGCCACCCTAGTTCCCCTATTTCCTTCCCTTTTCTTCCTTTCTTCACCCTCTTTCCTATCTCTTTTCACTTTCCCCCTCTCTTTTCTTCCCTTTCTCTTCACTTTCTCCTCTCTTTTTTTCTCTTTTCCTTTCCTTCCTACCACCCTCTCTTTTTTTCCCTTTCTTTCACCTTCTTTTTCTCCCTTCTACCGCCACCACACAGCTCACCTCCACGTCCGTGGTCAGCCTGACGCACACGCCCCAAGCTGCCACAGTCACCCCTAGCCGACTTATCACCACCCATTATTGGTTCCCCTCTTGCTCTTCATCTTTACTTAGTTATTTTCATCTTTATTGATTAATATTACATTCTATTTAGTACTTTACTTGTTTATGGATTATTATTTTCTTAGTCGAAATTGGTTGATTAATCCATACCTATACTCCATTTAGTCTTTAACATTGGCATTATTTTGCATTGATTGGGTTATAGTTTTCTCTACTTAACTATTGTTCATATATATCTATATTTACTAGGTATTAACATTTTACTTCCTTCGTTGCTTGATTGAGCTAAACTTGAATTTGCCTATTGTGTTAATTCTTTTGACTAAATTTTAGAATTATTTTTGCAGGCATACCATGTCAAATCCACATGGGAAGAAAACCACCGTCCCCGCCTCGAAGAAGTAGAAAGGAGCATCATCCTTTTCGAGTCCCACTTCAGAAATTTGACATCCATTCCTCCAATTTCCACCAGGCAATCAGGAGAAACTATTTCAGATATTACGGGCCTGACCCTTAGAAGTAGGCCGGTGTATCGACTGGGCCGTACTGGAACAAATTCAACTTGCTGACGCGATCCGGGCCCTTCTGAGGATTGATCTATGGGGGCTCTTCTTTGAGATCGTCGAGCCAACATATCTCGAGCTCACGTTGGAACCCTGCTCGACATTCTATCTTCAGATCGTGATGACTAACTTTGATGATCCTGGAATAGTCCAATTTTTCCTCGGCGGTTTAGTCTGCCAGTTGAGCGTCCCCCAGTTCGGTATCGCATTGGGCCTATATATGGAGGAGTTCATGGAGGAGAACGACCTCGACACTCTCCATTGCCACATCCATTATTCTCCTTCACGGTGCTAGAGTGCTTTAGTCCCTGTCTCGGCCACCTATGATCCTAGCCGCTCCAAGGCCTCGGCTCTCGCCCCATCATTGAGGTACTTACACGCCATCTTAGCCCATACTTTGACAGGAAGGCAAGAGAGCACCGGCATCGTCAACACTCACGACGCTTACTTTTTATGGAGTATGGCGTATGGGCACGTCTTCAACCTCGCCTACTTTATTACCTTAGCTATTCGCCATTAGATGGAGCATCATAGAAAGGGGGTCATCTCTATCGGCCCATATATGACTCGCCTGGCGAGGTACTTCGGCCTCCTCAACACGACGGCGCAATTATCCCCCCTCACTCTCATTGGTCAGATGTCCCTACAAAGCATCTCTAGTATGCTTCATATGAGGATGATCGAGCGACGACGCGACTTTGACCCTCCTTAGTACCATCTTGCCCAGTTTGAGTAGGAGAACCCTGAGGACATTATTGATGATGTTCCTCTACCATCTCAGCCACCACTTACTCACCGTCCAGTTCATGCAGTTGCTTCACTTTCTGACATTTCTAAACGCCTTACTCGGTTTGAGCAGCGATGTTTTCAGCGTTTTGATCACATTGATGTGAACCTACAACAGATCTGTCAGCATTTTCACATCTCATCGCTATCCCCACCTCACGAACCATCTGGCGATGACAATTTTTAAAGACTTTATTATTATTATTGCTTTTATTTTCATTTATTTGTTGAACTTTCTTTTAATTTTATTTTCCTTTAAGACTATTTTTTTTCATCTTTAGGATTTAATAATTTTTATTAAGTATTTTATGTTTTCGGCTATTTCTTTTTGAGTAATCATGTTTTTCTATATTCCTAAAGAATTATTGATCATATTGCAGTTATAAAAAGCTCCAAAGCTTATTATTACTTAGGAATTTACAACTCCACTGGAAAAGGTCCTCCACGACTGCCATGTCCTGCCCGACCATCACAATAACCTTTTCGCCGAACACTGTGGTTGGGGAACCCAACCTCTACCACCACTGGAGTATCCTCCTCCTTGCCTTCGCCGATCACTTTCCATAACTACTATTCAAGGAATCCATTTAACATTCAGGAAGTTTTACTTCTCTTCCTATCTCATGATCTTATATATATTTTTTCCACTAACTTTATCTTTGTACATTGAGGGCAATGTACATCTTAAGTGTAGAGGGGTCATTTATATCACTATCAGAAAAATTCCTGACTTTTGTCTTATTCTCTTGTGAATAACTCATATCACTATTAGAATGAATTGTGATTAATTTATGGTTTTTATTGATATGTCTTGAATTAAAACATAGGTATTTATGCATTGATGGTTTAAACTTTAAGTAATTAGAGAATCAAGCTTGATAAGTTGATTTTTTAGTATTAAAATTTTAGGTTATTTCCCCAAGTTTAGGTATTATCTTAGAATTGAAATTCACAGGGTTAACATCAAAAAGCTATAATTTTTGTAAGATTTTAAGCTTTTAGAGCATATATTATTCCTTTCATGCTCACTTTTATTGTTGCTATGAGTAAGTCAATATTGAACTGTTATTCTAGAACTTGCTTCGATTATGCATGTCAAGACCACACCATTGATTTAATATGTCAAGATGATAAAGGCACTTAGGTTTAACCCACTTACTCCATAAAAGCCTACCTTCATAATTAACCCTTAGTGAACCCCCTTGGGCCTAACAAACCATTCATTGATTCACCTCCAATATTAACTCATAACCCATTATTGTTGAAATCCCTTAAATTAATTTGGTCCCTATTTTTGTCGAGATTTGTTTTGAATAAATTGCTTAGCTAAGTTCTATTTTGATAGTTAGCAAAGTTCTATGTTACTTGATTTGTTCTTAAAAAAAAAGAGATGAAATTATATAATGCTCGTGTTAAAACGATGTTATCCATGAAGAAAAGCTCAATTCTAGGACTTCTAATTAGGAATATAATTTGTTAGTTCTAGTATTTTTCTAGTTAATTAAGTTTTCAATTCAATCTTTCAATTCAATCTCGATTCTAACCTTCTCTTTCAGCTTATGACCATACCCCCTAACCAAAGCCACGTTACAACCCTCTAAAGACCTTTTGATTGATGTATCATCTCAATATATAGTAGTGGAGATTTGATTTTCATGTAAGCCTATGGTAATAACTTTTCATATTGACTGTTGAGTGCTAAGTTCATTGTCCTTAAACACCTCGAGTGATTTGAGTGAATCTTTAGTGAGGATGTTAAACTCTGTGATATTTTAAATCAAAGGTGACTACTTAGATGAGGGGAGACACCTATGTTTTTCATGATAAAATGCTCAACTTGGAATGTTTGAAACTTTAATGTTCTTCTAGTTGAATTCTCAATGTATAATTGTTTATGGATTATTTTGAGATATTATTGATGGGAAATTATAAGTTGAGAAAAATGAATTCTTAATGGTGAATTGAGGATTTTGCTTGAGGACAAGCAAACGCTTAAGTGTGGGAGTATTTGATAAGTCGTAATTTGTACATATTTTTAGCTCATGCTTAGCACATTTTTGGATGAATTATCATTAGATTTGTAGAATTTGATACTCCTAATCTTTTAAATTCATGTCTTATACCTAGGTAAGCACAGGAAAGTAAAAAGAACGAGAAACGGGCCAAAAACGGAGAAAATGGGCCAACATGGGAAATCAACACGGCCTGGACTTCCTCACACTGGTAGATCACACTCCCGTGTCTATTTAACAGCCTTGAACACGGTTTGAAGAAATCGCACACGGGCGTGGCACACGGCCGTAGCCCTATCGAGCCCAAGTTGAGTTCTATTCAGAAAAGGGCAATTTTGAGGGTTTGAAAGCATTCTAAAGCCTATTTAAAAGACCCTAAAGGAGGATTGAAGGGAGATGTAGAGTAGGAAGCAATGAATTACTCGAAAAAAGTCGATTGATCCATCTGAGAAGCCGGATTCACCTTCAAGACTGAAGATCTCCCTTCAATTTCCTTCAGGGGTTTTTCGGTTTTCTTTATGTTTTGTTATTATTCTTCTGAGATGTTTTCTTGTACCATTATGAACTAAACCCCCTAAATACCTAAGGGGGATGAAACCTAAGACAAATCTTGTTAATATTTTCTAAACTATATGAAAACTACTTGTTCTTAATTATGATTTTAACTCTTGCTTGAATATTCTAGGATATTGATTCAAGTATTGATTTGCTTATTTAGAGGATGAATAGTCTCTGTCTAAGAGTAGCTCATTCATAATTAAGCAGAGTTGCATGCAATCCTAGAGATAGGACGACATAAATCTGCAGGATTAGAGTCAAATCTAATAAGGGAATCCATAGATCAAGTTAATGCAAAATTAGGGGTTTTAATTAGAAAAAGATTTGAATTAATCAACCTAGGGTTAGACGTTATTAGTCTTGAATAGGGATAATAATATAACTTAGGGATTTCTACGGATCAAGTCAAGTGAATAAATCATCTGGTTCAGAGTCGAATAACAAGTGAAGTCTAGGTGGATTCTTCCTTGGGCATTGTCCAAATGAATCAGTTTTCCAAAAGTATTTCCCCAATTTACTTTTTGTGCATTCTTGATTAGTTAATTAGTTTAGATAAAACAACCCACATTATTCTTAGGCTAGATAATAAAAAGAAAGTTAATACTAGTACTTTTAGTTCCTTTGGGTTCGACATCCAGTCTCGCTAAAACTATACTACTGTTCGATAGGTACGCTTGCCTTCATCGTGATAATAGTTAGTTTCAAGTACGATCAATTATAAATTTTAGAACTTATCGCGAGTGACAATCAGAAAGTATAAGGGTAGTTGGCTCGGTGATGTAAAAATGGTAGTTGGAATCATGCTCATGACTGCAGAAGTACACAACCACCAATTTTAACTATTTATGGTTGTATCGTCCGACTCATCTCTTGATATAATGTTGTCAACACGACTGACCCTCAATTGAGTCAGCCCGCTTTTTTCAAGTTGACGAGTTATAGCGGCCACCTTAAATGTACAAGAGTTTGAGATTCATCAGACATTAGAACACCTCTGATTAACCTCATGATGTATACTCAAGCGTATTGTTCTCTTAAA
Organism: Gossypium anomalum; assembly: GCA_025698475.1. Lineage (NCBI taxonomy): Eukaryota > Viridiplantae > Streptophyta > Magnoliopsida > Malvales > Malvaceae > Gossypium > Gossypium anomalum. The sequence goes on from CM046961.1 coordinate 18,617,053, forward strand.
GGGGACTCAAACTCCCATCGAGATCTTTGAAATTGTCTTCCAATAATTTCAACTCTATCCGGCCACCAAAAAACTTTGGCGGCACCTTGCCTAACAGTTCCTCGCAAATGCCACTCCAATTACCATCCACAATTGATCCGATAACGATTGGCTCATCCACCTATAAATCGAGTTGTAAGTGAATGTCCTCGAGTGTGATTATACACTCGCCACATGAAAGATGAAATGTGTGTGTCTTTGGTCTCAATCTTTCCACCAATGCACTGATAAGTGTGGGGTCCAATTTGCGCCCCCAAGCATAGGAGACACGTGCAAGAATCCCACAACTTCCAAATATGATTTAGTAGTACATAATGGCTTCTTAGATAGATTGTGTATACATGTCTTCAAAATCCAATCTTCGGCCTAATTATAAAAAAAACAAAAATAAATAAATTCCAACCTTGTTAACAACTTACATAAAATTATCAAAATTAGAAATATTTTCTTTCCATTTGCAGTTGAATCGTGAAAATATGGTTGTCATTGAAATTGAATTAACATGAATAAAAATTTAAAAATCAAATTAAATGAAGATGAACTTGAGAGAATTTTAATTAATTCTTGAGAGAATTGACAGAATTAATCGAAATGAATTTCAATGATAAAATAATGAAACTATTTTGGTTTATATAGGAAAAAAAAAACTAGCCGTTTATAAATGGTGGTTGGAATTTGACCATTGGGTAGAGGATCGTTGGGGGAGACGACTGTTGGAGAGAAGGGAAAATATGCCCAGCTAGATACGTCTTCTTTTAACACAATAGTTGCAACTGGACACGTTTTCTAGAAAATTCAATAGAAAACACATCCAACGCATTTTCCTCTCTCTCTCTCTCTCTCTCTCTCTCTCTCTCTCTCTCTCCAAAAAATTAGCCTATTTTAATAAATATGGTGAAAACTAGCCTAATACCCAAATTTGGTTTAAAAACAACATATAATGTTAATTTAGCCTTGTGAGCATGCAAGAAAAATTGCAAGAAAAAAAAGAAATGCAGAACTGTGTCAGTATGAATGCATTAAAAAATGCAAGAAAGAATAGAAAAGTAGGAAAATGCAATGTTTTGTTTGCATATTGTAGAGGAAAGAAATAATGAACGTGTGAACAAGCATGTATAAAGTTGAAAAAGTATACTAGCATTTTAAAGTAAAGCATTGAAGCATGCAACACGTAAACAATTGAGGTAGATAAATATGAGTTAATTGTTAGTTTTGAATAATAGTTTTGAATATTACACAATCTAGTCCTTTTAATTTTGTGTCTATAAATGGACAATCACTCTTCTCTTATTTTCTATCAAAAAAAATTTTCTTCTCTCAATTTCTCCTAGCATCTTTTTTCTTCTCCTGCTTTCTCCCAAGATATTTTTCTTCTCTCATTTTCTTTCCAACACTAGATATTTGTATCAAATTCTCTACAAATCCTTCGCTAACAAGTAAGTTTTTTTTTTAATTGATAAATGTGAAATTTAGAGATCAGTTGAATGTTTATTGTTACATTTGATATTTTTGTTATTTTAGGTGTTAGCATCTTACTAGGTTGTTATATTTTAGTATATTATTTGCTTAAAATTTGATATATCAATAATTATCATTCAGCAGACTTTGAGGCGTTTCTAAGCCTTCCTAGTATGGTGGGTAGGAGGAAAAAAAGCGCTTTTTAGAACTTGAAGGACAGGTTGACCAACAGAATCTGGAGTTGTTGTATTAGACCCCTCTCACAAGGAGGAAATCAGGTATTCATTAAAAGAATTTTGCAAGCAATTCCTATTTACATGATGTCATGTTTTCTTTTTCCAAATTCATTATGTAGTGAAATGGAACAAATTATTGCCAAATTTTGGTGGTAGAAATGCCATGGTAAAAAAGGCATTCATTTGTGTGATTGGAAATCATTGTGTTTTTTAAAGAAAGGGGACTAGGTTTTCAAAGCCTATCCAAGTTTAATATAGCCTTATTAGCTAAGCAAGGGTGACATTTATCTTGTTATCCAAATTCATTATTGGCACGCACTCTAAAAGCGAAATATTACCCAGATGCAAATTTTATGGAGTCAAGGTTAAGATCAAACCTTTCATATACCTGGAAGGGCGTTTGGGCAGCCAAGGGATTACTCAAGTTAGGAATGTACTGGAGGGTGGGTTCTGGTTCCAGTATTTCAATCTGGAATGATGCTTGGGAGCCAAGATTGGAAGATTATAGGTTGCAAAGAAATGTTATAGGACAACATTGTAATTTGGTTTCTGAATTGCTAGACCAACATTCGAGGCAATGGAAGGAAGAGATAATTACCCACATTATGTCTGTCGATAAGGTGAGGAAAGTCTTGAGTATTCCTCTTTCTCGTCACTGGCAGGAGGACAAACAAGCCTGGAGAGCTAAGGCGTTTGGTGAGTATTCAGTACGTAGCAGATACAAGCTCTTGTTGGTCTACTGAAGTGGAGCCTAACTTACAACGATCTACATCTAGGCAGGTTTACAAGAAATTATGGCTTATAGAGCTTTCAGAAAAAATTAAAATTACATTTTGGAGAGCCTACAAAAAATTTATCCCTATTTATAAAAATCTATAGAAAAGAAGGCTGCGAAATACAATTGCTTGTCCTAGATGTACACATGATGATGAGTTTCTCGAACATGCCTTTCGCGACTGTCAAGGAGATTTTGAGGATGTTAAATATCTCTTGGTCTACGTCAATGTCGTGCGCAAGTTACAAACAATGGATAGACTGGTTATTTGTGAATTCCTCATCAGATTTATGCAGAATAATTACCTGTGCCATTTGGGTTTTGGGGGTGACAGGAACAAACAAGTGCATGAAATGAAAATCAGACATAATATAGAGACGGTTCGATTCATAACAGCGTATTTAAAAGGACTAGAGGAGATCAAGGGTCATTTATCTGCCAGATGCGTCCAAAAGGCGAGATGGCGGCCTCTTGAAGGGTCGTTTGTGAAGATAAATTTTGATGCTTCATTTCAAGGACAACTGTTAAAATCATACTCGGTGTTAGTGGGTAGGGATTCAATAGGTCAGATTGTGGGATGAGAATGATATTGAACGATTATGTACCTACCCCTTTTGCGGAAGAAGTGATTGCATGCCTTGAAGGAGTTCAGATGGGCTTGGATCTTGGCTTCCAGAGGGTGATTTTGGAAGGGGATAGTTTCACAGTGGTGAAGAAATTGCAAAATAAAAATAAAGATATCTCAGAGATTAACCCTATTATAGAAGATGTAAAAAGAGTCAGTCAAGGCTTCGTAGAGTGTAGATTTAATTTTGTGGGGAGAAATATAAACGAGACATCACATCGGTTGACAAAAGAAGGATTAGTCAATGGTGAAACTTCTTACCTGATGGAGAGAACCCCTAAGGCAGTATGGAAAGCAACGGAGGAAGATAGTCGCTGGGCTGAGTTAGGGCATCTGCATCGTTTTGGTTTCCTTGGGAGGGATCCTTGGGAGGAAATTAAAGGTTTCTACATGTGAAGTCTCTATCTACTTTTCCAGAATTGAGAGTATAGTAATTGTCATAAATGAGTTGTTTCTTCATATTAATTATGCCTTTAGTGGTGCGGCTCTTTTAAGTTTGGGTTTTGGGCTTGTCAAATTTGACTGTTGATGTTTGCTTGTTTTAATTCTTTTCCTAATGAATAAAAGTGTGGCCCGGCCTATTTATCTAAATAAAAATTGTTTAAAATTTGAGTTTATTTTTTATATAAAAGGAAAAGTATTGGCATATTGATATATCATAGTTTTTATTAGTTATATTGTTTGATTGAAAGTTAATATTTGATATATTTTATTAATTGTTTGTAGAATAGTTGGTTTATTTTTTGTTTAAATGTTAAGATATTTTAAAGTTTTGTATATTTTGCATTTTTTTATTGTTTTATGTTTATTAATGGTTTTTATTAGAAAAATATAAAGAAAATTTTAAAGTAAGAATATTTTATTTTTAAATTTAGTTATTAGTATTATTTTTGAGATTATTGTTAGGTTCAATATTAGTATATTGGTATATTGATATTTATATATATTATTTTTGATTGTTTGAAAATATATAGTTTTTTACTAGTTTAAATATTATTTTTATGCATTTTTTCCTTTTCTTTTAAGTTTATAGTAAGATTTTGTTATTAAGTATTTGAAAAAAAATTTGTATTTTAATTATAAATTTCGTTATAGATTTATGTTTATGGAATTGTGGATTAATATATATTTATATATATTGTTTGTTAAGTGTTTGTAAAAGTATATAATTTATTGTCGGTTAAATGTTAATATATTAATATATTATTTAAATGTTATTATATTTTTATATTTTAGTTTATTGTCAATTTAAATGTTAGTTACTAATTGCACATAAATTACAGATTTTGTAACAAGGGCTAGTGAAGGAAGTTTGTTGAGATCCGAATATAGATATATTTCGTCATGCATTGATCAATCGTTAAAATCTTGTAATTGAAAATCTTTCTGCATGCAAAGAATTTGGTTTTTTAAAAATTTTATATTAAAAAGTTTTTATTTATTTTATTTAAAAATTGTAAATAACTAACATATCTATTTTATTATCGGCACTGTTAGAGGCAGATGGAAGGAAGCGCATTATCTGGTATCGAAATTTATGCATCAAGGACCCATATCCAGTCATTGCGTCATATCTTATTAATGTTGGGTTTTTCAATGTGTCTCTCTAGCGACATTGGAAAATGATTTCTACATTGGTTATAATGTTGGTTGAACATTGGAGGCCTGAAACGTACAAATTCCACTTTTACTTCCTCCCACTTTCCCCGTATAACTTTTGCTCTCCTTCCATCACATCCCCTTCTACCCCAAACCAATTCCCCCTCCCCTTTTTTGAATATTTCCCTCCTAAAATTTTATTCCTCCCATTTATTCTCCCTCCCCAAAATTTTACTCCCTCAACCTTCAAAACTTTTGATTTCTCTATAAATTTTTACTTCTCACCCTCTACCCCTAAATAAAAAATTAAAATTAAAATTCATATTTTGTACTATTTATATTATTGAATTGTTTTATCATATTGAATCTTTATAAATTTTTGCTAAATTTAAATTATTGATGATGTCATAAAATATTTGTGTTAAAATTTAATGTTGATATCAATTTCACATTTTATCTTTAAGATATTTTTTATTAAAAAATCACATTTTTTTACATTTAATATATTTTTTAATTTCAAAATACATAGTAACAAGAATCAGAAAATAATTAAAGCAACTAAGCAAGCTAAGAAGTTAACCCGTATATAAAAGATTAATAAATAAATTATAAGGGGATGAAATTAATAACAAATTTGATTATGGTGGACAAATTTGATTGTGGTGGGTGACAGTGATTACAATGACCTAAAATATATTTTTTTAATTTAACTCGAACAAATATATCCGATTTGATTCGATTCAAATTTCATCTCACTTGACTCGATTCGAGAAAATTTCAAATCGAGTTAGGATGATAAAATATGATTCGTCAACTTGATTAACTCAAAATTTTTTCATTCGATTCGATTCAATCGAACGCTCACCCTTACATGGCACTATAACTTGGCCTCTCGACCAACAATTGGCTTGTGATTGGAAATGATATTGTCAGGCACGACATTTATGAGATTTGTGAGGAGTACTTGGGCATGGCTCCGGAGGGTGAATACGTAAAAGGTCTCCATGTGAAAATAACATGGTTGAAACATAATTTTACAATGAACGAAATTCAAGTGCAGAGGAAATTGAGGTAGCTGAAAAAGCATATGTTCTGCGCTTGATAGGAGGAAGGTTGATGCCGGAAAAATCCAGTAATTTGGTTCACGTGGAATATCTCCCATTAATAGCTAATCTAGAGTAATGTAGAAGGTACAGTTGGGGTTCAATTGTCCTTGCATTCTCCTACTGGGAGATGTGTCGAGGTGCATTAGATAGGGTAGGTCAGATGGAGGGTTGTATAACGTTGTTGCAATCCTAGGTTTGGTATAAACTACCATTCCTTACCCCAATTACAAGAGCCTCCATCGAATACCCTCTGGCAGCAAGGTAAAAGTATTTTTTTTTCCTATTTGATTACATTCACAGTGTAGTTATTTTTTTAAAATTAAATGGTATTGTTATTTTTTAATAAAAAATTTATAATTTTTTTTATAAATTTTGTTTATAAATATTTAATAATTTTTAAATTTTAAAAGGGCTTAATTTATTTTTTTTAATTTGTTACTAAGGCCTTTTTGATCCTTTAGCCTTACTAGTTTCAAAAAATTTCTAATTTACTTCCAATAAAAGAGTATGAGTCAAATTGAATTAATGTGTAAAGGTTGAGAGCTAAATTTGTTATTATAACTTATATATAAACAATAAAAAAAATATTTATCGGTGAAATTTTAATGGGGGAATTTTTTTGGTCACTCATTTAATGTAAACGAGTTAATTTATCCATCTTTTAGTAGAAGGATTAAAATACAATCTAAAATATAATACAAGAGGTTTTGTGCTACTTTTATCAATAAAAATACCTTCAATTATACTTATTGTTTTATAAAAATATTAAATTTTTGATGATTTTACAATTGAGTTACAACCGGTAATATTTTTTAAAAAATTTAAATAAAAAGTGTAGGTATGAGTAGGCCTGTTATATTGTCATGGATCTTTTATGTATAGCCCAAATCTAAAAAGGCCCTATACCTATAACCACTGCACTCCAATTTCCAATCCTTCTTCCACATCACAAATCCCACAAATCGGATCTCCAGAAAGGAAATCTCAAAACTCTCCAAAAAACCCAAACTTTTTTACACTTCATTATTACTTGCAAAATCAGCTGCCTGCTACAAATGGCGAAATCAATGAAACTGGCGGGCCTCAAATCCGTGGAAAACGCCCACGACGAGTCGGTTTGGACTGCAACATGGGTTCCCGCCACCAACTCCCGCCCGCCCCTCCTCTTAACCGGCTCACTCGACGAAACCGTCAAGCTGTGGAGGCCCGACGAGCTCGACCTCGTGCGCACCAACACCGGTCACTGCCTCGGCGTCGTTTCGGTGGCTGCCCATCCTTCAGGTGTCATCGCTGCCTCCGCCTCGCTCGACAGTTTGGTTCGCGTGTTTGACGTTGACACCAACGCCACTATTGCCACTCTCGAAGCTCCGCCTTCCGAGGTCTGGCAAATGCAATTCGATCCCAAGGTAAGCGCTTTTTATTTCTTATTTTGCTCTTTTTCTTCAAGTGAGCAACTATTTTAATTATGGAAATTGATTAATTTATGAATTATTTGAATATTAAATTTGAAGGCCACTGATAAAGATTCAATTTAGTATTAAATGAAGTGATCATTCAAATGAAAGAAATTCAAAATAATGATGGATGCCTCAATCAGAATCTAATAGAGTAGCGCAGGCAAAATCGAGTATTCCATTGTAATGAATGAAATTGTTATTGTAGCCATTCCAATTGGAACATTACGTTAAATGAAGTTAAGCTTGGCAATTGGCAAATGCACTCTTTCCAACATGTTTTATCACTTTTCCTGGTAACCTCATGTTAACAAAATTATCTCAAAGAGGCTTGTTTTGCATTAATCTATCGGTTCGTGTTTGCTCCTTTTGTCATGGTAAATTATCTCTATTTGTCTTTGTTGAACTTCCCTGGGATTTAATGATAAAATTAGTATCTTTTCAGTTTTGCTTGGAGTCTTATTTTAGTATCATTCCTACTACTTAATGATGAATAATTTTCGCGATGATTATTTATGAATTAGGTGCTATGGTGAATGTCTTTTACACTCTTAAGGGCTTTTTTTAGAATTTGTTTTGGGTGGCTTTCAAAATTAGGGTACAACACTTGCTGTTGCTGGTGGGGGTAGTGCATCAATCAAGCTGTGGGACACTGCAACATGGAGGTTGGTTGCAACTTTATCAGTCCCTCGTCCTGAAGGACTGAAGCCCTCTGATAAAAGCAGTAGCAAGAAGTTTGTACTATCCGTTGCATGGAGTCCTGATGGAAGACGACTTGCTTGTGGCTCAATTGATGGCACAATTTCCATTTTTGATGTACCTCATGCCAAATTTCTACATCACCTTGAAGGCCATTACATGCCGGTTAGGTCTCTTGTGTTTTCTCCTGAACCTGATGGACGGAAGCTGTACTCAGCATCTGATGATGGTCATGTGCATGTCTATGATGCTGAGGGGACAGCTATAATTGGGGCAATGTCAGGTCATTCTAGCTGGGTGTTGAGTGTGGATGTAAGCCCCGATGGTGAGGCTATTGCAACTGGCTCAAGTGACAAAACTGTACGACTATGGGATTTTAAGATGAGAGCAGCTATACAGACAATGAGTAATCACACAGATCAAGTCTGGGCTGTGGCGTTTCGACCTGGTGGAGGGGGTCACCTTGCTAGTGTGTCGGATGACAAGAGTATATCGTTGTATCATTGTTCCTGAAGTACTGATGACTTATTGAAATTAAAAACATTAAGGAGCATATTCGTTACTTGACGTTGCTACATGTTTAGCTGTATGAAACTTGGCTTTTGATTTTGTGCTGTCTCGTTTTTTCATTAAAAAAAGAAGTAAAATTTTGGCAGACTTGCATGGAGGAAGGTTCCTTTCAACCATGAAGAAACCTGTCTTGTGATTCGCTTTGTTATTGTTTGGGAACATCATAAATGTTAGGGTCACTGTTTAACTTAATTTCTGGCTTTGTATTTTGTTGTTACTTAGTGGTTTCAATGATGTTGTACATAAACTTGACAGTGAATTTGGAAAGTTTCATTTCACATTGTAAATGGAAATGGAAGGGACAATTTTTCTGTATTGATGTTATCCTTTTTATCTTAATATTCATATATTTCGCCATTTCTTATATCAAAGAAATGCAGTTGGTTTTAAGATGTAGCTTACCACGGGCATTTATATCAAAGATTCTAACCATCACTGCGTTATAGCTTCTTGCATGCATCATTCAAGTAGCAAGATAGTGAACCAAATGATATGCCACTATTTTGCCAGGCTAATTATACTTGGATTAGCAATTTCAAAACATAAAGATCCTTAAAAGATGATGAAATAAGATACTGAACGGTCGTTTTCACTTCTTCAATGGAAAAACCACAGTAAATGGGATAAAATACAGAAAATGCTTCTTTTTTTTTTTGAAAAAATACCAGATTAGGCTGATTTTTTCAAAATTTACCGGATTAACCCGAAAACATGGAAACGTTTCCAATTAGAAGCGTTTTCCATAACGGCTACCCCCACCCCAACGGTCAAAAACCCAACGGCTCCCCCACCCCCAATGGCTATTTCATAGGCTGTTTACCCCCCTCCCCAACGTCTCTATTGTTCTCCCTATATAAACTCGTAATTCTTATTCTTTTTCAATTCAATCTCAACTCAACTCTCTATCACATTCTCAATTTTCTCTCAAATCTATTTTAAATTTCTCTCAATTCCCTCTTAATTGTCACTCAATTTTTATTTCTCTCTCAACTATCTTTTTTATTAAAATTGTATTAAGTTTTTTTTAAATTAATTTTGTATTATATTTTTTTTCATATTTATTGAAATTAGTAATGGTAAAATCTCTAATTCGTTTGGATGACAAGTGCATTTCGGTCGATCCATTGCAAATGGTAAGAAATTTTTTATTATATTTAATCTAATTTAATTTAAATATTTTGTTGTTATATTGAAATTTAATATTTTGTATCTTTTTTATATATAGTCGGAAGATCAGATTTTGGAGACGTTTATTTGTAATTTACCCGCTCTTCCATCGTCTTTAATCGAACCATACTTGAGAGAAGCGAGATTTTTGCACGTGACCCGTATAAGTAGGGGGTGTAAATTGGATCCCGCACTTGTAAGCGCGTTGTTGGAAAGATGGAGACCCGAGACGTACACATTCCATCTTCCATGCAGCGAGTGTACTATCACATTCAAGGACGTGCAATTACAGCTCAGGTTACCAGTGGATGGGCCGATAGTGACTGGGTCAGTTGTCGCAGCCGATTGGAGAAATGCATGTGAGCAACTTTTAGGGAGGGTTCTATACACGATTTATGGAGTCCGAATAGATATGATTTGGTTGAAAAAAAAGTTTGGTGGGCTCGATGCGAAATCGAGTGAAGTTGAAAGAGAACAACACGCTCAAACATACATCCTTATGATCATCGGGGGTCTCTTAATGCCCGATAAATCACGAAACCTTTTCTATTTAAGGTGGCTGCTAAAACTTGTGAATTTTAGAGAAGTAGACAAACTCAGTTGGGGGTCAGCCGTGTTGGCAATGTTGTATTGAGAGATGTGCCGAGCGACAAAAAAAAAATGGTTGTTGCATGCTACTGCTGCAATCATGGGTGTGGTACCGACATCTATTTTTATGTAATCGAGTGGACTATCCTTATATATTCTTACCCATAACAAGGTAAAATTCATTAGATAAGATATTTACCATAATAAAATTATTTAAAATTTAAATTATTGTGTTATCATATTATTCAATAGATGAAACCATGGATCGAGTTATATGGGACTACTAGAGGAGTTTCAAGATATACGACTTCTGTTAGATCAATTATCAAAAGCGGATGTATGTATTTTTAAAATTTCAATTATATAATATTAACGTAGTTGATTTAAAAATTAATAGTAAATATATAATTAAAATTAGTATTATTTTAATATAGTTTGAAAGGACGCTAAACTTCGATCCGAGAATTTAAGCATGCATCCCATCTGCATTCTTGGTGAATCCCAACATTTGACATATGAAGGTGCTATTGCCAGTGTACGCTACGTTGGAAATGCACGAATTAGATAAAGTTATGTGGCAATTTGGGTTTAGGCAAATGATTCCGCCAGCAACCCAAGACATCGAAAATCTGTACCATATCGATTTACAGGAGAGAATTGATGAAAATTGGCCTACATTCCATGCGAAATATATCAACATTTGGAACCATAGGTACGAATTTTTACCTAATTACGAACCCATTATCGCTCGGGAATTAACCTACGATTTGGAGTACATGCCATAATTTAGACACCATAGCAAGCTTTAGCTACTAGAGGAAGAGGCGAGGGGTAGGCAACGTCTATAAGGAGGCCACGATGGACACCTAGAAATCCAAGGATTGGAGCAACAGCCAAGGCGGGTCCATCATTTACACCAACACAAGAACAAGGACCGATGGCCTTACCACCCCTAATCAGTATGGCTCGACTTATTCTGGTGTTCACCATAACATGTCTTAAACAATACCTATGGTGTGTATGGTCCCAAAGGTTTTTTGTCGTTCAATTGAGGCTAGTATTCTAGGTCCCATGTCGGGGATGATGCATATATTGTGTTGGGGGATAACATGTCTCTTCAAGAAACCCCAACTGATTGTCTTCTCCGATTGCGTTTTTGCAAAGGCAATTGGCAGAATTTTCCAATTGTCATTTTATGCCACAACCAACAACAACCAATGCATATATCTCTCGTACATAATGGTGTTGTCGATTTGTACCAGTGGTTTACAGTACCAGAATGTCTGTCTGTATTGCTTGAAAGTTCAGAAGAAACAATGGAACACTCAACATCCATGGACTAATCGATCGTTGTAGTATGTAGGCATAATTTTTAGATCGGTTATGCAATCTGGAACGTACTACTTTTGTAACTAACACCATTGCCACAAAATCATTGTATGATGCGTCCCACCCATTATGCATCTTATTTAATGCCTTCTATTTTTTGATCCATGCCTTGCAGTACAACGATGTGTAATCGTACTGGCTACGAATATTTACAGTTAAAGCTAGAACAACAATCCTGGAACAACACGAATACGTTAAAATTAGGAATTCAATATCCCAAATATAATACAATCATTGTATGATGAGTACATGCAACAAATGTATGTGAAGCGGTATATTTTTTTTTATGGTTCACAATCCTGTCTTTTTTTTATAGATGCCATGACTTTCTATGCATATTTATTGTCTTGTATTGCACATTTTGCCTCAAATTTGTTTGATCAAGATTTAACAACATGGAAGTTTACCTCGCTTTTTATGTTGTATTGCTTCACTATTGTGACAAAACCATCTTTAGAGGAAAACTCCTTCTCCACTTCAAAATCATTTGAATCCAATGAAGAACTCGCATGACTCGGTCTTCTATGTGGGAATTCTGCAAACTATAACACACTTTCTGTTGAGAAGTTCACATTAAGCATGTGGGTTGAAGGTGAGTATGCCCTGAACCGTAGATCTTCTTCGGCATCTTCCCTTGAACCTTCACCGTCTGAACCTCTATCTTTCGGTTTAGTTAGAATTGGCTCTAGTTAAGAAAATAATACAATTTCTAAACCATCTGCCTTGGGCTCCCAAATTAGATCGACATTGAATTCAGTGCCCTCTTCATTCTCAACCCCACCAGCATGTCCAGGGTTGGATGTCCCCTCGCCGATGAAAGTCGTAGGTAGTACATAATCCCTTCTTGTATAGCTATCGAAACAACCAAAATCACCTACTGATTGCTAACCGCTGGAAGTTGATGTCATACCCTTATAAGTATTCCCAACATTGAACATCAACTGACCAAAGTTCAAATCAAAACCACTAACTGAGTGTCGTGTCGGGGTCAAGTATTTTGGGTTACCACCAAACCTCGACTATTGGACATTCTGCCTGTCGCGGTTGAAATCTAGGGTTGAAATCAATGAGTGTCCTCCTATTGATGATTCTGGGATATCATAATGAGAACTTTCTATGTAACATTCCTAACCGTATCCGTTGCCGGAATAAGGTTATGAGGTATTACTTGACTGAACAAAACTTCTATAAGGTCAAAGATACTTACCAGACATAAATTATCAACAATGCAAACATGTCTTATTGATTTTCCATAAGAGCTCTTATAAATTTCCAAAATGACTCAGTATCAGAACATAACCGAATATCTAATAACAATTTAACTACTATCAAGTTATAACTAAAATATTTCACCACATTAGTTCAATTATAAGGCTTCTCTAAACAAAATGAGCAAGCCATCTTCGCATGGCTATAATGTATACAAAGTCGAAATATCATTCTACCGATAGTCTATCCTATACATGCCTTAAACCATGATGATATACAATCTTCTCAACTCACATAATGACTCGATAGTGTGATGATATCTCCGGCTCTTCCAACTCGAGCTAAAGTATAAACCTATAAGAAATGGAAAAGAGAACACGGAGTAAGCTTCAATGCTTAGTAAGTTTTAAGCAATGCAAACAATTAATTTACTTATAGATCGATTATTTCAAATTTTCAAGAAATCATTCCTAGATAATTGCCATTTTGGCCAAGTATCCATGAACATAATGCATATTTAGCAAATTTACCTCACTTGAATCTGAACTCAATTAAAACCAAATATTGAAATCACAAATAAGATCATAAGAACTCGAAAAGCATCTCATTAACATGTTTTAACTATGTTTGCAACAAAATCACAAATTCACTACAAGCTGTCTTCCTTAGCAACAGTCACTAAATTATTTATACTGGAGCTAAGAAACTCCAAATCAAGTGCCGTTAATTTTCCCTGAAAATAGACTCATATATCTTCCATCCATCAAATTTTCAGAATTTTTGGTTTGACCAATCAATACCAGATTTTTATTGAAGTTTCCCCTGTTTCACTGTTTGACTATTCTGACCACTCTTCACTACGAATCAATTTTCTCATTATACAAAATTTGAAATATGTTATCGTTTATTTCATTTGAAACTAGACTCATTAAGATTTCATGACATAATTTACTCAGCCTCTAACTCAACTCCCACAATTTATGGTGATTTTCCGAAATCACGTTACTGCTGCTGTTCCAAGTAGATTTATTACCCATTCTTTGCATTCATATTATTTAACATGTATATCACCAAATCAATCTCATATAACCTTTCACCATAACCGAATACACACATACACATATGAGACTTTCACATATACTTCTCATTTCGCATTCATGATTCAATTCCAATCAATCTAACATATAAAAGTATATAATACATACCTAACCAACTTAATGTATTGAACATATTCAATTGTAGTTTACTACGAACATTCGAAATCATAATCTTACTCCAATCATCGGCATTAAGTCTGCTAGGTTTAAAACCCAAATCCAATCACCACCACAAAGCATGCGGGACTTTAAGCCGGATATAATACCAAAGACAAAGCCTGCGAGACTTTAGCCCGGATATAACACCAAAGACGAATGCCTTCGGGACTTAGCCCTGGATATAACACCAAAGACAAATGCCTTCGGGACTTAGCCCTGATATAACACCAAAGACGAATGCCTTCCGGGACTTAACCCGATATAATACCAGCACAAATGCCTTCGGGACTTAACCCGATATAATACCAAAGACAAATGCCTTCGGGACTTAGCCCGAATATAACACCAGCGCAAATGCCTTCGGGACTTAACCCGGATATAATACCAGCACAAATGCCTTCGGGACTTAGCCCGGATATAATTCTCCATTATCATGCACATATATATATATCATAACACATTAGCATTTCATTTACATTACTTGAACACAAGCACAACATACTTATCAACCATTCCACTTTCGGCTCAATAGCCACATACAAAGAACACGATTTCGTTTCGCTATCCAACATGATTTCTATAACCACTCGGCTACAAGTCATATGCACAAATTATTTATCCCACTACGTAATTCAAGTAGAACCAATAGGTCACAATTTATTTATTATGCTTATATACCATGATTTTATCAAATCATAAGCTAAGTTTCATTACTCAAAGACTTATCTTGACTGTCGTCGAATGACTACGGATATGCTGTTCGGTTAGTTTAGCTTTTTCCCTTATCCGAACTAGGCTCCTTAAGCTCTTGAGCTAGATTAAACAAATTCACTTGCCACTAATTCATTAATCGTGCCTTTTATTCGGTTATATTATAATTCGCTCATAACAAGAATTTCAACTATTACTTAAAAATGCATTCGGCAGCACATACATTTCAAAACCAATATAATTCTTTCATTCATGAACACATTCGGCTATGTTAAAATAAATTTTTAACAATTTAAGCATCATCTTCTATCAACTAATATGAGATTTCGTACATTAACATTTCACTCAATTGACATATTAAATATTTTAACCCTTCTTCATTACATGACAACAAAACCTCAACCATTTAACATATAACAACAATTTTCCTCAATTCATCTCCTAAGTTCACTTTCGGCTCTTACACAACAAATAAATAATTAACTTTTAATTTCAATATTTAGCAAACTCAAACATTATCTTTCATCCATTACTAATTCAAAACATTAAAATATTCAAGATCCAACACATAGTAGCCAAAACCGAATATCATAAGCTAATGACTTCATCTTAAACTAACTTATTAAGCCTTTAAATCAACTTCTAACCATCTCACATTTAAAATTATCCATCATCTAATCTTCATGCTTACATGCCATAACCGTATGGTACTTATCACACTTGGACCACAAAATGCATAAATTTCACAAATTCTAATTACTATCATAAGCTCAATTTCGGCTAACACTCAATTAAATACTTACAATTTAGCACTAATTTAGCATTTCAACATAGCCGATTGTCATTAAACAATTAAGCTACAAATATTAAATTTTATCAAACTCAACCAATTCAAGAATTAACAAGCTCAAACCTTATCCTTCTACCATATCTATTTCAAAACATTAACACACTATCCATGAAGTAGAAAACTTCCATGGCCGAATATACATGACAACACCAAACTTAAAATTTACACATGGGCTAAGTAAAAGACTTAGCAACTATCTCAAATTCACTAAAATTTTAAAAGCAAACTCATGGAACATACCTTAATTCAAGATATCTAAAGGACCGAATGCTTAGCTTCAACCTTTCTTTCACTTACGGCAATGGAAGAAGGAATATGGAAAACATTGTTTTTTTTTTTTTGTCACCCTTTTTCCTTTTATTTAATTTTGTTTTCATGTTTTAAATTCATTTCATTTAATAATGTATATATATAAAATACATATATTTAACTCAAGCAATCAACATGGTCGGCCACTAATTTGGAAATGGCAAAATTGACATGCAAATCCTCATCTATTGAATCATATAATATTTGGCCATTTAAAAAAAAAATTAACCAAGCACATTTTCTAAGTTTCCAACTTAAGTCCTATTTAATAATTTCACATTCAAATGATAAAAATCATTGCATCAATTTTTCACACATGCATTATCTCATATAATAGACATGAAATTTAACATTTAATTATTTTCATGACTCGATTTTGTGGTCCCGAAACCACTTCTCGACTAGGGTCAAATTAGGGCTATTACATTCTACTAAAGTAGTGAACCCACTGCACAATTGCTTCGTTAGACTCTTAGCTTGTTCTTCCGTTTCGACCTCTCGAACTGGAACAAATGTTGTAACAGTCGGTTTCCTTTAAGTCTGGAGATTTAGGAATAGTTGAAGGATTAAACTGAAATAAGTCATAAGTTGGTAACTTTTACTAAAAAAATCAGGAAAATTTTGTAACTAAATAGGATAAGGTTGAAATCTAATATTCAATTGGATTAGAACCAGCCAGTTCCTTAATGTGGAACAAAATGATTGTGAATGAGTGAATTCTACACGGTTGAAGACCGTACGGGTAGGGCTATAAATAACCAAAGAATGACTTCGTAAGAGACTTTTTCTCTAGTCTGTTTTGTTTTCCTTCTTCAACTTATTCCTTAGTAACTCTTAAAAGAGAAGGATATGAGAAAGCTCTGCATGGAATAATGATCGAGAGGTTTAAGTCGAAAAAGTAGAGAAATTAGTAAGCTGGTAAGGTTCTAAGCCCTTCGGTATACGTAAGACTTAGAAAACAAAGCTAAGGGTTTTTAAAACCATTTGAATTGGTTGTCATGTTTAGCTGCCAAGAGAAATAAAAGCTTTGACGTTTGGGAAAGTTAAGGGGACAAGGCGAATAAGCATCATGTGAGTTCCTACACTCAAAACCTTATAATGCTAAATATGTTGTAAGGTTGCATGGGTTTAAAAATATCTACCATTATAGTTCAATGTGCATGAATTATATACGATTCAATAGTATTGCATCCATGAAATACATGTAATTCATATAAGGGAAACATTATCGGGGTAGACGAAGTTAGAAAGGGAAAATGGAAAAGATAGTAATTTTATTAGATACCATCATACGGTATTGTTGAGTGCAAACCGTGATGAGTGAAGCTTTGGGCCTTCCGGAGAGGACACTGCGGTGGTTAAGCATCAAGGTTAGAAATGGTGGAATGGAGGAATTGAATGAATGAAATGGGAAGAGTAAAGATCATGGTAAGATCATGGGATCAATCGGAGGGTATACACTTAAATTGAGTATGACCATGGCTAAAAGACGTTATGACATCATGATAAACAAGACTAAGACCATAGCTGAAAGACGCTATGACATCTTAATAGTTTGCCAGAACAGTAAACACGGAAAATATAATGTGTAGAACCATAGTTGGGCTATGGTAACCCAGATAGTCTATTAAGACGGTAAACACAGGGTTATATTCTGTAAGACCATAGCTGAAAGATGCTATGACATCAATTGACGAATTGACGGTAAAATGAGTAAGACCATAGTTGAAAAATACTATGACATCGTAAAGAGTCCGATGGGATGTTAAACACAAGAATACGAAAGTGAATGACCATAATAGGACTGTGACAACTGATGAAGTCCGTTAGGACATCAAACATGGAACCATGTGAGTAAAGCCATAGCACGACTACAACAACTTGTGGAGTCTATTGGGACACTGAACAATGAGAAGTTTGCTTGGATAGTAAACACGAGTATTCATCTGGAATGATAATCGTGGGAAATCTTGCAATAAGGAAAAATGTTAGAAAGATAATGAAAGTATAAAATGCAATGGTTAGCCAACGGATTGAAGGATTCTGTCAATAAATGAGGAATGTAATGAAAATAGGAAGAGAATACTAGAATGGTAGTTGTGTAAGCCACTAGGGCACATTGGTGGTAACCTATCCAGAGAGAGAGTCATGGGAAATGGTGTGCTAATAGAGCTTGGTGTGATGGTGAATGAAAGATGGTTTATCCAAGGATCGTAGATGATGTTCCACCATTACCAACCGCCAAACGGTCCTTAGAGGAACCTTGTAAGTTAGATATTGGTATAAGGTATACTGGCCAGGTTATAAAGAAATGAGGGGTTAGAGAGAACCCACTATCAAAAAAAGGTATATCAGATGACAAATATGCTTGCCAAGACTATTCCTCTCTAAAGGAAAATAACTAGTGTAAATGTAACAGTTAAATGGCTAGTTCCGTGATAACTAGAGGGTAAGAAAGAGAACTCGTGAATCAAGATGGTCCCTCAACGACAGCGATTGAGTATTTCAGGCCTTAGTGGTCTACAGTAGGAGGATGTGTTACATTTAAGAGTAATGCGATCAAGGTGAATTACGAGAAGGTAATCTAGTCGTCATTAAAAACTAAGCAGGATTTAGTTTGCCAAAGTGGCGTGAGACCCTGTTAGTCATATCACCAGACGACTGGATGGAAGAATCTGCCATGGACTAGTTAGATTGAGAATAGTCAACAAAATCCTTTAGGAAGACAATCAAGTAGGCCACATTAATAGGGAAAAATGGTGGGAAAGAGAAATCCATATTGAGAGATAAGTGGAAGAAAGAAAGTTAGTTTAAAGAAATGATAAAGTCCACCGAGATGGCGAGACATCTAGAGAAACTGGCAATGCTCGTTGAAGGTTGATATAATGGCCGAAGAAGTAACCATACTAAGATCTATCCGCCAACGGATTGGATCGGGAATAAGATAAAATCCACTACGATGGATTAAGAACAGTTACTTGTACAAGCAGAGAATTATTCGTATCTAGTTCTTTCTATTTAAAACCTCTGTAATGAGGGGTCCATTATTGTGAAATATAGAAACTCACTAAGTTCATTTGAACTTACAAGAGTTGTTATGTGAATGCAGAAGATACAAGAATAGAGACTCGATAAGGGACCAAGCTAGATAGTGTTGAGATAAGGAAAGTGTCATGCATATAGGATAGGGGGTCACCTTTAGGAACTTCGCCAAGAAGACGAATAGGTTGTAACCAGATAACTTCCTTAAGAGGCCAGAGTTAAACCAGTAAATCTTTATTTTAAATTTTATAGACGCTGTTGTACAACCTTTAAATAAATAGGAAATATAGTTTGACTTTTTAAAACATAGAGAATTACGTGTATATATAATAACTTGATCCAAATGTGACATCTCATATCCGAATCCAACATTTGGGTCGGGTGGGGGTGTTACATATATCGACCTTTGACCACATTTTTCTTTGTTTGCAAACTCCTCATATAACTCGAGTATTGGTGATCCACTAGTAATATGCACCTATACCATCATTTCCATCCCTCATTGCGCCTCTAATATCAAAAGTATCATATTTGATGGGGTCAACTGAAGCACAAAATCGATATTTCAATGGCGATACTCTCATTTGGGTGGATCTGACAATTTTCACCTAGTTATTGCACGCAGCTCCGTCAATTGTATGTTCGGGTTGAAAGCCAACTACGCTGTGTTTTTCGATGAAAAAATGACCTCATTTTTGGTGTCATGGACTTCACTGTCGTAATAAGCAACAACATTAATTCATTCACTCATTTTTAATGAAATAACCTGTTTCACATGTTGGAAAAAAAAACATTATGCAGAAAAATAGAGTTGTAGTTATATATGAACAACAAAAATTGAACCTTACCTGATGCAATTACGTTTTTACTCCAAATTATGCCTTACAAACGCTTTGCGAACTTCCTCTTCTTGCAATTCTTCATGCAATTTTGTTTGCTCGAAATTGCCTTATGACACTCAATGCTAAAAGTCATCCTTTTATAGAGCAGGGGTGAGTGGCAATTGATTTAAAAAAAAATTCGAGATATCTCACGGTGAGTGGGAAGTTTGCATGCACTGAAATTGGTAGAGGAAAAATGTTCCACGCAGGGCATGTTTTCAATGACATGTCATAAATATTCATTGAAAATGCACCTAGTTGGACATGTTTTCAATACACTGTCAGAAAAATGCACTAAAAGCACGTCCAACGGGACTCATTTTCAGTTGATATAGTATGAAAACGCATCCAACTAGATGCACTTTCAATGCATTTTTTTTGACAATGCACTAAAAACGCGTCCTACGTGGAGCATTTTCCTTCTACCAATTTCTACTCCTACAAATTTCTCACTCACCCATAGTATATCCTGAGATTCCCAAAATAATATTTTTTGAAAATTTCTGATCGACCTCAACTTGCAATAAACTATGGGTGATCAAAACTTAGTTCTATTTGAAAAAAATAAAAAAAATACAAATTAATAGTTAATCAAATCAAGTAGTTTGAGTTTTGATTTTGAATCGAATTAAATTTTATAATTCGAATAATTCAAATATACATATGATTGTTATAAATACCCTTTTGGTACTTGTCATTTTTGAAAATTATACCAAATTGGGCTTTAAATAATTTCAAAATTTTAAAAATAATATTAACTTTATAACTAAAAAAATTATAAAAAATTTCTAAAGAATATATAAAAACTTTAAAAAGCATAAAAAAAACCCTAACCCCCAAACCCTAAAAATCCTTAACCTTACAAAACTTAACCCTAACCTCTTAATAAAAATCTAAACCTTAACCCTAAAACAATAAAATAACCCTTATTCATGGAGAGAGAACAAAAACATTTCCAGCTAAAAACATTTTCTTACCAATCCACTGAAAATGCATCCAACTGAAAGCGTTTTCATTTTTTCGGCCTAATTCGGTAAATTTTGCCCAAGGCCTCATGAACATAACCGATTCCACTCATAAAGTAGTCATTTTCATTCTCCAATTTCCACATGTTGAAAAAAATGAACAGTAAATCACACAATTTCATGGACAGGACCCTGCAAACACAACTAATCCAAGCTTTAGAAATAAAGTAATTTAACACTTCCTTTAGACGAAAAACTTACAACCCATTTTGATGGGTGAAAGCAGAATAAAGGGAAGCATATTCGTGAGGCACAATCATATATCTAGATTCTGATCACCCAAAGCCACAATATAAAGCTTTTATTGAACAAGTTATTGAGGCAACTGTAGCAAATCCTGATCTAGGTACAAAAATATCGAGCTTCTGGCTCAAAAAACTGTAGATAAATTACGTGGCTACCAGGTGATTTCTGTGCTGAGTAAGGCGATCTAGAACAAAATTTATATAAAAAAAAATAAAAGCAAGGTAATACCAGAATTAAAATCAAGCATACCAAATGCTCAGCTTAGTGATTTGGAGTTTTATTTCACAAATACTTCTTCAGCACATCCATAACAGAACGAAAGTCTGCCTTCACTTGCACTGGCGGATTAGCAAAGCGGCAGACCATATCCGGGATCTTCTTTGAGTGATAATCGACCTTAGATTGCGAAAACTTCAATCCATGAGCTGTGCTAACCACAACCGTACGATCCCCCGCTGCAATAACCCCACTATTCCTAAGCTTAATCAAGGCAGACAATGCAACTCCAGTATGAGGGCAAATAAACATCCCTGTAGAATCTGCCTGCGCCATTGCATCCATTAACTCTTCCTCCGTCGCTTCTTCAACAATCCCATTTGAGTTTTTCAAAGCATAAACAGCTCTATCTATAGAAACAGGGTCAACAATTTGAATAGCTGAAGCAAATGTAGTATTTGCCTTGACTGCCTTAAACTGAATCCACCCTGATTTATAATACAAATAAAGGGGATTAGCATTGGCTGCTTGGGCACAAACTAATCGAGGTACCCTATCAACAAGCCCTAGTTCTTGACACATTTTGAACCCTTTGTAGAAAGCATAAATGTTCCCCAAATTACCACCGGGAACAATAACCCAATCTGGAACTTCCCAATCAAACTGCTGTAAAATCTCAATGGCAGCCGTTTTTTGCCCTTCCAGTCTCAAACTGTTCAACGAATTGGCAAGGTAAATCGGTAACTCCGAGGTGAATTCCCGTATTAACTTCATGCAACCGTCAAAATCGGTGTCGATGCTCAGAACGAAAGCGCCATTCGCTATCGGTTGAATTAATTGGGCAATGGAGATTTTATTTGCCGGTAAAAAGACAATGGAAGGGATACCAGCGGCGGCGCAATAAGCGGACAAAGCAGCCGACGTGTCGCCGGTGGAAGCGCAGCCGACTCCGACGACGGGTCGTTTCAGTTTTCTCGGACGGTTAACTTGGCTGACCAAAACGGTCATTCCCAAATCCTTGAAACTACCGGTGTGGCTGATTCCACAGTGTTTAACCCACAAATCGTTCATCCCCAAGAACTGTTTCCCGTACCGTTCGGCCCAGAACAGATTGGAGTTCCCTTCGAAAGCCGAAACGATGTCGTCCGGGTCTATCTCCGGTAAAACCCATTCCTTTTTGGACCATACTCCTGACCCGTACGGCCACGTGGTTTTCCCCACGCGTGAATCGAACAACTCCCTCCAATACGCGCCGTCGAACTTCTTCAAAGCCTCAATGTCATGTTGAACGTCGAGCAGTCCGCCCGAAAGGCTCCGGTATACGATCTCGTCGAGCGAGTACGACTCGGTGGAGTCGGGTCCGGCATTGAAGGGAACGTAGTTGGCGGAGAAGGTGGTGTTGGCAATGGAGCTGTGGCGACGAGCCTCATCGCGGATGTTCTCATCGGCAAGGCGTCGTCTCTTTAGTGAAGAAGGGGAGTTACTGTTAGAGGAGGTAGTAGAAGGGCAGGGATCGTAGGTGGATGATGAGGTGCATGGGATAACAGTAGGGGGGAGGGCGATTGAATTTGGTGTGGCTTTGATGACGGGGCAATGGGAATTTGGATTTAGATTTGGAGGAGAGAGGAGTGAAAGAGAGAACAAGAGGAAGCCATGTTCGGGGATGAAGGCGGCGGCGGGAGGTGGTCCGGCGTGTGGTTTTTTGGCTGTCCTTTTTATCTTTGCTCTTAAATTGGAGGATGGTCTTAAAATGAGAGTGGAGGGATTGATCTGTTCTACTTCGTTTTCGACAGACCTGTCTCGGCCTTCTACTCTCACCTGTTCACCGGACGTAAAATGAACGGATAAAGTTGGTTAAATTTGACAATTATTTCTAATTTAGTGTTTGATTTTTTTATTCCGCATTAATTACAAATTTGATAATTTTTTAAGCATGAGAGTAGTTAAACTCTCTTATCATTATAAAAAAAATTATAATTCTTTATAAGTGTTTAGGCAATAAAGTATAATTAAATTGTAATTTGCTGTGTTATGTTTAATAGTACAAATTGTAATTACATATTACATAGTTTATATTTTAAAAAAATACTAATTACTAAAAAAATTATTAGTATGATAAAAGTAATTTCTAAACAAATTAAAAATTAAAATCAAATCATCATATAAAATGATAAGAAAAATAAACATAATGTGCAATTTTATTTAATTGTTCTATTACATATTTATTGAGTTATTTCCTCTTTAATATTTAACATATGCTTCTTATTATTATCTGCTGCTCATTGATTGAGTTTATCATCATCATTTGAATTTGAATTTACATCATTAATATTAGCGAGATTTTCTTCTTTCATTTACTCTTCGAAGTATGAATCATCCCAATTCTACTTATAATTGAAATTATGAAATACGCAACATATTAGTACGATTCAACCTTTTTTTTATGCTATACTAAGGTGATGTTGTTAATATGTGAAATATTGTTTAGAATAACAAATATCTTCTTAACCACATTTCAAAGCTTTGAATGTATAAAATTAAAAAATTCTCAAGCTGTTTACGGTACTTGTGTCTGGCATCATTATCTCAAATGGTATCATACCCCACAATATGGTACAAGAAAACCTTTTGTATTTTCATAATTAACACTAATCTGGTAATATTTGAGCTCATAGTTCAAATAATATGTAATTTTAAGTATAAATATATATAAACTTAATTTGAAGAAAATTTTATAGTAAGTTATAACCCTTATTATAATACTTATATTAAGTAAAAATAATATAAAATTTATAATATACAAAAGTTTAATAAATTGTCTAAATTTTTTATAGCATTTCTTATAAACAATATAATTTTTTTCATGATAACTTTAGAAAGTTATCTTTTTATAGATAAAAAAATTATAACATTTTTTTTATAAATAAGTATATTATTTTTATAATATATAGTATGGACATATAAATAAATTATTTTCATACTCTTTTGCCATAACTTTTTATAAATAAATATTGTAAAACTTATATAACATGTAAATTATTTTTTATAATAAACTTTTTGGTCATAATTTTAGAAATTTTTTAAAATTTAAATAATTTTTTTTATAATTTCATAAAATATACAAATTTTAATAACATATTTTTTAAATATTTATAATATAACAAAAATTCCATAATCATCTTAAGCATTTATGTGTATTCATGCTTATAATATATATTTTTATAACTTGTATAAAAATGATTTTTTAAAATTGAATTTAGGTGTACTTACCTACTAATTACTTTAATTCACACACATCTCTTAAGAATTTGAAAGTGTAATTGGGGAGTTGCAATTACACCCAACTCGATTGGATCCACTAATTACAATGACTACCAAACATGCTACCCTTATGTAATTACAAACAATTACACTCAAATATAATTACTAGGAGGCTTTTCAAACACTACCTAAAATGAAATGAGAAAGTGCCCATTATCAACTAAAATTTTTAAAATAAATATAAAATATAAAAAAGCAAAAATATTTAAAAACTACAAATAAATTATAATTTTAAAAAAAATTTAAGTGATGATATTGCATAATTTTAAAGTAATGTGTCATCATACTTTAATCAAATCTAACTTTAAGGATCAACTAGGGAAAAACTACCAAGTTTCCACACTAATGTTTGACAAAAAAAAATTTTGAAACCAAAATGAGAAAATTCTCAAGATCAGGGACTAAATGTTACTTTATACCTAAATAAAACCCAATTTTTTAACAAACAAAACTCAAATCTTAAGCAAAATCTAGCCTCCAAATTATATATATATATATATATTCTTACAATGGTATTGAAGTCCTTATTGTAGTTTTTGTTCCAAAACTCAAATGATATATTGTTAAACTAAGCTTGATTTGATAAAAGATTTTGATCTAACAAATTAAAAGTATTTTTGAATATAAGTTAAAATTGATAAAATAATTTTTAAACTTGAAGTCTAAAAGATAAAACTTTGAAACAATTTTAAGATGAACTGCAAATGATTTTAACCAAGTCAAAATGATTTCAATCATGTTAAAATCATTTTAAATGTTTTTTCAAACAAGTCAAATTTGTTCTAGGACAAAAGGTATCGATACCTTATGGACAGGTATAGATAATTTTGTAAATATCGATACTTTTAGAAAAATCGAGACAAAAAAGGCATTATATTTTTAGAAACCCTAAAAATTATCGATATCATGCTTTTGTTATCGATACTTTTTGAAAAATAATCGATGCCTTTCTTAAAAACGATACCAAAATAGTATTATGTTTCTCATAAACTACAAAGTATCGATTTGGTATCAGTACCTATTTCAGGAAGTATCGATAAAATATTTTTTAAGTATCGATTATTTCATTCCAACGGTCGTTGAATTAGCATTTATGACAAAAAATATCAATACCCTTTTGTGGAGGTATCGATACTCGTAGTTGCAAGTGAAATAAATGCTCTGGCTTTACATCCCCAACGGCCATATTAACTTCACCAACAACCTCAACGGCTAGAAATCTATTAGGGGGTATAAATACCATCTTTCAAAGTCCTACAACATCTAAGAAAGAAAGCAAAAATCATCAATCAAACAACTTTAGAGCTTAAATTTTCATATTCTTCTTACACACACTTGTGAACTTTATCTCTATTCTCTTACTCAAGTGTATCTCATGTATTTGTGCTTCAATTTGCAAACAATTTTATCTTGTAAGGATTGTTTCCTTATTTGCTCATTTGTATCTCTTTGAGAGGGTTTGAAACTTAAGATTTGGGGTAGAAATCTTAAGGAGTTGTAAGGTTAAACCTTGTCCTCAAAGGTTGAACAAATTAGTAAATTTGGAAAAATCCTTAGTGGTGGAAAGCTAAGGTAGTGGAGTAGGCAATTGGGGTCAAACCACTCTAAATTCTTTATGTTCTTTATTTCATTCTTATCTTTGATTTCACCAAAATTTTTAAAGGCCAATTCACCCACTCTTGACATTTTCGATTTGCTTCGTCGAGTTATCAATTGGTATCAGAGCTAGAACTCTAGAGCCAGTTTTACCACCAAGAGAGAAGATTCTCAAGGTATTGAAGATAGAAGCTACAAGTTAAGAAATTTCCTTCATGGGATTGGAACAAAACTCCACTATATTGGGAGAAGGGCATTCCACCATGAGGCCTCCACTATTCAATGGCACCAACTACTCATATTAGAGAACAAGAATGAAGCTATTCATCCAAGCCAACGACTATGAAGTTTGGAGCATAGTTACTAATGGGTCATCCATCCTAATAAAGAAGGTCGAATGTGTTGTTGTCCTAAAGAAAGAGAGTGAATGAGATGAAAATGATATCAATAAGGTGCAATTAAATGTGAAGGCTTGCACACTCTATTTTGTGCTCTTGGACTAAATGAGTACAATAGAGTCTCATTGTGTGACAATGCAAAAGAAATATGGGACAAACTTGAAGTCACCCATGAAGGGACAAGTAGAGTTAAGAAGTCCAAGATAAGTCTTCTCACCCTTGATTATGAATTGTTTAAGGCAAAACCGGAAGAAGGAATCAATGAGATGTTCTATTGCTTCACTCATATCATTAATGGTCTCAAAGCTCTTGGGAAGACATATCCCAACAAGGAGATGGTAAAGAAGATGTTGAATAGTCTTTCAAAATTTTAGGAACCCAAAGTGACGAAAATAGAAGAGTCAAAAGATCTCAACTCACTCTCCCTTGATGAGTTCATTTGTTCGTTGGTAACGTATGAAGTGAAGATCAACTACAATGCAAAGAAAATCAAAGAAGTTCCAAAGAAAGTGGGAGTTGCATTCAAATCAACAACTTGTGGGAAACATGAAGACTTTAGCAATAATGATGATGATGAAGAAATGACAATGTTTGCAAAAAGATTCAAGAGGTTCATGAGGTCCACAAAGGAAGACAATTCCAAAAGAAGGAATGACTCAAGAATAAATCTACTAAAGAGAAGGATCCTATCATATGCTATGAATGTAAGAAGCCAGGACACATCAAGTTTGAGTGTCCTCAATGGAAGAAAAAAGGGTCAAGCAAACAAAAGCTTAAGGCTCATGTTATTACTTAGAGTGGTGATGATTCATCGGACAATGAAAATCAAGAAGTAGCCAATCTTTACCTTATGGCCATCAATGATATTAAGGTAACTTCTAAATCATCTACTTTAAATGATTATTCTTTTGATGAGTTGCAAGATGTCTATGATGAATTGGGTTTGGAATTTGAAGTCATGATGTCAAAACACAATAAAAATGTTTCTAAATTATGATGAATTGGGTTTGGAATTTGAAGCCATGATGTCAAAACACAATAAAAATGTTTCAAAATTTAGAAATGAAAATGACTTACTTTCTAAAACCAATCATGAACTTGAAGAGAAAGTAAATAAAATGCAAGAAATTATTAATGACTTTGAAAAAAAATTTAGACTTGCATAATTTACTTTCAAAAGCTCATGAGGATCATCAAAAGCAACTTGAGTTACTTAAGTGTGAAAAGGCTCACTCTAACAAAGTTTTAGAAAAATGAGAAAATTCAAAACAAAACTTTGTTAAAAATAGCTTTAATTTCTATAAACATAGTGGTCCCCAAAATTTTTACAAGAGAAAGATAATTAAAAGTGTATGGGTCTCTAAAGGACTCATAACTTCTCAAGATAAGAGCTTGGTTTCAAAATGGATACCCAAAGGGACTAAAATTATATGAACTAATGCTTATAGACCAAAAAGAATTTGGGTACCAAAAATCAAATCTTAATTCTATGTTTGTAGGAAAAAGAGCATTGCTTTGAGGTGGGTTATTCAAAGAAAAACTTTTGGTACCTCGATAGTGGATGCTCAAGACACATAACCGGTGACAAGAGTCACTTTATTGATTTGAAGCCAAAAAGTGGAAGAGAAATTACATTTGGTGACAACTCTACAAAACAAATTGAAGGAATAGGCTCTATTAGAAAATCCTCTTCTATCATTATTGAAAATGTCTTGTATGTCAACGGTCTTAAGCATAATCTTCTAAGTATTAGTCAATTATATGATAAAGGTTTCAATGTCATATTTGAATCTAAAGGTTGTAAAGTCATTGACATTGCTTCTAATAAGATTATGCTTGTAAGACATATGATAGAATATATATATGGTGTATTTAGATTATATGCATAACTCTAGCTTATGTCTTATTTCTAAAAATAAGAATAGCTATTTGTTATAGCATAGAAAACTAGGACATGCTAGCATGAGCATGTTGCAGAAATTAGGTAAAAATGACTTAGTAAAAGGATTACTGTAACAACCCAATTTTTGGCCTAGTCAGAATAGTAGTTTCGAGAACACAAATCCGACGTAATAAAATTTATTTTTATTATATTTTTATGGTCTAAAATTTCATGGAATTATTTCGTGAAAATTTCGTTTGAAAATTTTGACGTTTGAGCACTTAATTTAGTCAAAAGGACTAAATTGTAAAAAGTACAAAACTTGAGTTCTAGAAGCTAGAGGTGTCCAATTGTTATGAAATTTTAAATTTGAGGTAATTAAATGGTAATTAGACCATTGGTTAATTTTTTGGACAAAAATGGACATGAAATAGGTGAAATATAATATTTTTAAGTTAGGGGCATTTTGGTCATTTAGTAATTAAATGATTAAATAAACAAAATTAAAAGCCAATTTTTGTCCATCTTCAACCCTTGGCCAAATTTCACATGAGGAAGAAATAATTAGGGTTTTTCAAGCTTCCAAGCTCGACTGTAAGTGCATCCTAGCCCCATTTTTAATATTCTTTACATTTTTGAGATCCTTGTAGCTCGATTTAGCTATTTCCACCATTATTTTGAGCTAGGGTTTGTGTTTAAAAATTTACCCATGGATGATATGCATGTCTTTTGATGTTTTGTGAAAGAATATGAAAGTTTGAGGTGTGATAAATAACTTTTACGAAGTGATTTTTGATGGAATTGCATAAAAGGACCTATTTGTAAAAGTTGTAAAATTATGTGTAGAAAATGTGATTTAGTGAAAAATGTGAGATGATATAAGAGGGAATGTGAATCAGATAGGCTTAGGATTTGATAAAAATAAGTGCTTTTCATCTTACGAGCCTAGGGGTAAAATTGTAAATATGTGAAACTTTAGGGGCAAAAATGTAATTTTTTCATATTGTGATTTTTGGACTAAATTGAATAATGTGAGTATTAAATGAGTTAAATGTGTTATTATAAATCAAGAAAGATGAGGAATTGACCTTGATCGGGGAAAAGAAAATGTTGTGGACTAAATTGCAAATTCGTCATATTTTGCACCGAGGTAAGTTTGTATGTAAATAATGCATTATTTTTACTTACGTTATCACATATTATTATGTTTTATGAAATGTGGCTGAATATTGAATGAAATTAACAAGTATCAAAAAGTGAGAAATTTCCCGGTTGAACATTAGGAACAGAATAGGATACAAGTGACATGTCATTAGTGACTCAAGTGTGGTACTATGTGAAGGCCACTTTGAGAAGAGATAGATTGGTCACAAGTGTGGTACTATGTGAAGGCCACTTTGTGAAGAAGGTACCTTTGACTACAATGGTGGTACTATGTGCAGGCCACCGGGTATCCATTATTATTCCGATGTGTTTCAATGGGAAATGACTAGGTGTAATTGAATATGAATATGTGATGAATAAGTGCAGGTACGTGTGTGTAAACTTATGAGCAACATGCTCGATATGCGATCGAACTTTGGTAAGATTGATATGGAGTAAGTGTTACAATGAAAGTTACTACAAAGAAAACATGAAAGAGTGAAATTTAGTAATAAAACAGTTTTGGACAGAAACAGTTGTGTGACTTTGAAAAATCACCAAAAATGGTGGAAATCAAATTAGAGGTTTAATAAGATATGTAATTAAATCTTATTGAGTCTTTTTTCGTATAAAGGAAACGATGTAAGCAAAAGAATTTCATATTATGAGATATTTGAATTTTTGTGAGACAGAGTCAGGATGATTTCGGAATCCCTTTTTCTGATTTGGGAAAATCATTAAAAATTGTACAAAAATAATTATGGATTATAGTTTATATTTTTAAAATCTTTAATGAGTTTTTTTCAAAAGAAACAAACAAGAACATCATCCGAATTCTGTATGAGGAGATAATTATGTTTTAGTGAAGAGGGGTTAGAACTATCAGACAACAAAACATGGGTGACTTTAAAGAATAAATTGTACTTATTGGCTAAACAAAAAATTTTGAAAATTTTATGGTAAGGATATATGTGAGTCAAGTTTTTGGAAAAATCAGCGTATCTTAATTTGGAGTTCCATAGCTCCAGATATAAATAATTTAATGACTATGAGTCGTGTAAACAACTTGACATGAACATGAGTGAATAGTGAAACTATGTGCAATATGATTGTATTATCTTGAGAACATATCATGAGGATTGGTAAAAACATGTTAATAAATTGTTTATTATTTACATACCAACTTAATAAGCTATATGCTTACTCCCTTTTCTCTCCCTTGTCTTATAATGTCACCAAGCTAGCTCGGGGTACGGAGATCGTCGGAGATCCATCCACACTATCAACACTCTTTTTGTATTTTGAAAGCAACATTTTAAATTATGGCATGTATAGGGGACTTGGTTATTTTGTTACGTGTCATAAGTGATTTGGCCTAAAATGTTGGCCTATGTTATTTGATAGTTCATTTTGTATAAGGCCATTGATGTTGGCTATTATTGGTTAAGTTGTATGTTTATGATAATGCTATGTTGTGTGTTGATAAATTTGGTATAAGTGTGTAAATGTTTTGGATAGAAAAAGGCTTGGTAAATAGCCTAACTTTCATCCAGACGGTTGGTCACACGGTCGTGTGCTCAGGGCATGTGCCCTTGTTTTTCAAGAAAATTTTCAAAGTTTTCCAAAATTCTTAGTTTAGTCCCGGAACGCTTCCATAGTATGTTTTGGCCCTGTTAGATCCATATCAGGGAGTTAGTGATGAAAATTGAAAAGTTTAATTTGGATGTAAAAATTATGTCTCAGTTTTGTACGATTGCATGTGTATGTTCCGGTAATGCCTCGTACCCTGTCCCGGCGTAGGACACAGGTAAGGGGTGTTACAATTACCTAAAATTGACTTTGATGTGAATAATGTTTGTGATGCTTGTATTAAGGGTAAACATAAAAGAGTTTCTTTTAAACCTATTAATGATGTATCAACTAGTAGAGTTCTTCAACTAATTCACATAGACTTATTTGGTCCAATTAGGACAACTAGCTTGGGTGGAAAATAATATGCTTTTGTGCTTGTTGATGACTATTCTAGATTTACTTGAGTTCTTTTCTTAAGTATTAAATATGAAGCTTTAGAAAAATGTATCACATTTTAAAAAGTGAACCAAAATGAAAAAATGTTACTCTATCACTAGTATTAGAAGTGACCATAGAACCGAATTTCAAAATCTTGGTTTTGAAAATTTTTGCAACTCAAATGGAATTAGCCATAATTTTTTTTGCACCTAGAACCCCTTAACAAATTGCAGTTGTTCAGAGGAAAAATAGAACTTTAGAGGAAATGGCTAGAACCATGCTTTGTGAAAATAATTTGCCAAAATATTTTTCGGCGAAAGCCACAAACACCGCTTGCCATGTGATTAATAGAGTGATGATTATGCCTATTTTAAAGAAAACTCCATATGAACTTTTCAAAAACGAAAAGACTAACATTAGCTATTTTCAACCCTTTGGATGCAAATTTTTTGTTTTAAACAATGAAAAAGACAATCTTGGTAAATTCGATGCAAAAAGTGATGAATGAATTTTTCTTGGTTATTCTTTAAATTCTAAAGCTTATCGAGTCCTTAACAAAAGAACTTTAGTAGTAGAGGAGTCTATACATGTTATTTTTTTTATGACTCTAATCCTCCTAGAAAGGATTTTTGTGTTGATGATGATGCAAAATTTTTCAATAAAGAGGATCAATAATCAAATGGAAAAATTTAAGAACAAATACAAGATGCTCTAGAAGAACTTTCAATTGAGGAAAGGGAAGTTACTCATCCAAGAGAGTTCAACTATGTGAAGGATGATATGATTTTTGGAGATCCATCCCAAGGGGTAATTACTAGACCTTCTCTTAAAAATACTTGTAAGTATGTTGCATTTATCTCATGCATTGATTCTAAAAATATCAAAGAAGCATTCAATGATGAATATTGGATATTGGCCATGCAAGAAGAGTTAAATCAATTTAAGAGAAGTGAAGTATGGACCCTAGTTGATAGACCTAGTGATAAATCTACTATAGGTACTAAATAAAATTTTAGGAACAAACTAGATGAGAGTGGTAACATAGTGAGGAACAAGGCTAGACTTGTTGCTCAAGGTTACACTCTAGAGGAAGGAATAGATTATGATGAAACATATGCTCCCGTAGCTAGGATGGAAACCATTAGAATGCTCTTAGCTTTTGCATGCTTTAATAATTTTAAATTATATCAAATGGATGTAAAAAGTGATTTTCTAAATGGTTTTACAAATGAAGAAGTGTATGTTGAACAACCACCCGGTTTTGAAGATCCAAAATTTCCAAACTATGTTTTCAAACTTTCAAAAGCATCATATGGTTTGAAACAAGCTCCTAAAGCTTGGTATGAAAGATTATCAAATTTTCTTATTGAAAAAGATTTTTGTAAAGGGAAGGTTGACACAACACTTTTTATTAAAAGAAAAGAAAAAGATTTATTAGTAGTTCAAATATATGTTGATGATATTATTTTTGGTTCTATAATTATCTAAGCCAATGCAAGGTGAGTTTGAGATGAGCATGATGGGGGAACTAAATTTCTTCTTGGGTCTCCAAATTAAGCAAAGAAAGGATGGTATCTTCATCAATCAAGCTAAGTACACAAGGAACATGCTAACAAAGTTTGGGATGGACACTTTCAAACCACATGTTACTCCAATGAGATCTTCTACAAAGCTTGAAAAAGATGAAAAAGGTAAATGTGTCGATTTAAAATTATATAGGTCAATGATTGGTTCTTTGCATCTTTCTGCAAGTAGACTCGACATTATGTTTAGTGTATGCTTGTGTGCTAGATATCAATCTTGTCCTAAGGAATCACATTTACATGCCCTTAAGAGAATCTTTAGATACTTTAGAGATACTTCAAATTTAGGTCTTTGGTACTCTAGAGACTTATCCTTTAGCTCGCATGCTTACTCAGATGCAGATTTTGGAGGTTGCGAATTAGATAGGAAAAGAACTTCTGGTACTTGTCAATTTTTAGACAACATGCTAACTTCATGGTTTTCAAAGGAACAAAATAGTATTGCATTGTCCACCACCAAAGTGGAATATATTCTGCTAGTAGTTGTGCTTAAATTTTATGGATAAAACAACAATTTAACGACTATGGAATTGATGTAGATACTGTTCCTATATAGTGTGACAATACTAGTGCTATTTTTCTCACTAAAAATCCCATCCAACATTCTAGAACTAAAAACATTGAAATTTGACATCATTTCATTAGAGATCATGTCCAAAAGGGTGAAATTGTAACACCCTTAACCCCTTTCCGTCGTTGGATTAGGGTCACGAGCATTACTAACTAATCAAAAAATTAATTCAATCATAATCAACATATAAACTAACTAATAATATTATAGTATGCAGGGATAGGTCACGACAATCTGATACTTTAATGCTAGAATATTATACAATCAAATAATGATTCATGCTATGCAATGTTAAACTTGGTCTTCCATTGTCTACACTCTTATCACTATTTATTCATTGCTAAACTTAGTCTTCCATTGCCTACACTCTTATCACTATTTATCTCTTCTAAAACATCAAAATTTGGATACATACAAGACTATTCCAATTATTAGCATCAGAGTATTAGTCCATACTCTGTTTACAATTATCTTTTTAATATCTTCGATGATGTTAGTGGAATGAAATTAATTTAGGTTTGCTAATCCACCCCAATTCCAAGTAAAAGTTACTCTTACAACCCCTATTACGAGTCTATGGAACCCTAAAAATAGTTCAAAAATAGGAAGGGACTAATTTGATACAATTCTGGATGTTTAGGAAATAATTACAAAATTTTTAACTATAGGGGTTACATGGCCAAGTCACACGCCCGTGTGTCTGGCCGTGTG
This sequence comes from Gossypium anomalum, assembly GCA_025698475.1. Classification (NCBI taxonomy): domain Eukaryota; kingdom Viridiplantae; phylum Streptophyta; class Magnoliopsida; order Malvales; family Malvaceae; genus Gossypium; species Gossypium anomalum. Next base: position 18,651,718 of record CM046961.1, read on the forward strand.
GGTATTCGAAGTAGGGACACATGACCGTGTCTCAGCCTGTGTCCGTGCTCGTGTAACTCACTGACTTGGGTCACACGGCCAAGCCACACGCTCGTGTGTTAGACCGTGTACTTTTTCGAAATGGCCTCGCACGCTCATGTGCTAGCTGTGTGTCTCACACAGCCAAGTCACACGCTCGTGTGTCAGGCCGTGTGGACCTAAAATGTGCCTTAAACCACAAGTTTACCATTTCCTATTTACTTGGACACTAAACAACTCAATTGGTAATCGTTTAACATATTCAAAACACAATAAAACATGCCCAAAATACACCAAATTCATCACCTAATATGTCTAACCAATGTACCCTCATTGGTACCACATTTTTATATGTTCAAATACATCAACAACACATCAAACATTCAAGTCTTTCATTCACTTTAACTAACGGAACATGCTTATTACGCAACTCTTTCACTTGACGAGCCAAAATCTCAACTAGTTTTTTTCATACGACAAATCGGGTTGAATCTTAATTTCTTCTGTGGAAATTACGTGAGACGGATCTGATCAATATCTTCTAAGCATTGAAATGTGAAAAATTTCATGCATTTTCTGTAATTCAATAGGTAGAGCTAAACGATATGCAACTGGTCCTACTCTTTTCGTGATCTCATACAGTCCGATAAAACGAGGACTCAGTTTCCCTTTTTGACCAAATCTCAAAATTTTCTTCCAATGTGATACTTTAAGAAATACTTTATTGCCAACAGAATATTCAATATCTCGACGTTTCTAATCCGCATACGACTTCTATTTATCAGAAACTATCTTTAATCAGTCTCAAATTTTCTTAACAATGTATTCCGTTTCTTGAATTAATTTTGGCCCAATCATTCTCCTTGCACCTAATTCCATCCAGCAAACAGGTGTTCGACACCTATGACCGTATAAGGTTTCATACGGAGCCATTTGAATACTCAATTTGAAACTATTATTGTATACAAATTCGGCCAAAGGTAGATAATGTTCCCAACCTGATTCAAAATTGATTACACAAGTGTGAAATATATCTTCCAAAATCTGAATAACATATTCAAATTGTCCGTCTGTGTGCGGGTGAAAAGCAGTGCTAAAATTAAGTCGCATATGAAGAGATTCATGCAACTGTTTCCAAAATCTCGTGAGCGGATCTCGATCAGAGGTTATCGACAAGGGACACCGTGCAATCTCACGATTTCTTGAATATAAACTTTAGCAAGTTTTTAAAGTGACCAATCAGTCCTGACCGCAATAAAATGAGCCGATTTCGTAAGTCGATCAATAATAACCCAAACAGTAATTTTTTTACTCGGAGGTAATGGTAATCCCATTACAAAATCCATCGTGATGCGTTCCCATTTCCACTCACGAATAGAAATATGTTGAAGTAATCCTGTGGGAACCTGATGTTTTGCTTTAACTCATTGACAAGTTAAGCATTTAGCCACATACTCGGCCACGTCTCTTTTCATTCCTGGCCACCAATAAGATTATCACAGATCGCGATACATTTTCATTCCTCTAAGATGCAAAGCAAAAGGATTATCATAAGCTTCGCTAAGTATCAACTCTTTTAATTCAATAACATCCAGAACGTAGATTCGGTTATGAAATCTCAAGCAACCACAATCATCAATGTTGAAATTTTCTAATATGCCATTTTGAACCATTTCTCTTTTCTTCGCCAACTTGTCATCATCTAACTGCGCTGACTTGATCCAATCAAACATCACTGGTTTGATTTTTAGTTCAGCCAACAAGCTTCCATCGTCATTGATACTGAGTTGAGCAAGCATTGCTCACAAATCAAACGTTGCTTTTCTACTCAACGCGTCAACTACGACGTTAGCTTTACCAGCGTGGTAATCAATAACGCAATCAAAATCTTTCAGAAGCTCGACCCAATGATGCTGTCTCATATTCAACTCATTTTGAGATAGGAGGTATTTGAGACTCTTATGATCTGTATAGATGTGACACTTTTCACCATAAAGGTAGTGTATCTAGATCTTTAGAGCAAAAACTACAGCAGCTAGCTCTAAATCGTGCGTTATATAATTGTTTTCATGCATTTTTATCTGACGAGGCACATAAGCGATCACTTTCTCATCTTGCATCAAAACAAAACCAAGACCGCTTAAGGAAGCATTACTATAAACTACAAAATCTTTTCCCGATTCCGGTGAAGTAAAAAACGGTGCTTTAGTCAACATATGCTTCAATTTCTCAAAACTTTCTTGACACTTATCGTCCTAGATGAATTGAACACTCTTATGCAACAAATTTTTCATTGGCAAAGCTATCCTCAAAAATCCATTTTATAAATATTCGGTAATAACTAGCTAGTCCAAGAAAACTACGAATCTCTGACATATTCCTCGGTGCTTTCCACTAAACAATCGCGTCGATCTTTTTCAAATCAACTCTAATTCCATCTGTCGAGATAACATGACCCAGAAATACAACCTTTGATAGCCAAAACTCACACTTACTAAGCTTTTCATATAACCGTTTCTCTCGTAACACTTGCAAAATAATTTGAGGTGTTGCTTATGCTCAGATTTAGATTTCGAATAGATCAAGATGTCGTCAATGAAAACTACCACAAATTGATCCAAATACGATTGGAAAATATAGTTTATGAGATCTTGAATGCCGTCAGAGCATTAGTCAACCCAAAAGGCATCACCGAAAATTCATAGTGGCCATAACGCATATGAAACGCCATCTTACGTACGTCACTATCTTTCACTTTCAGCTGATAGTAACCTGATCTTAAATCTATCTTGGAAAAGACAAAAGCTCCTTTAAGTTAATCGGATAAGTCATTGATACGGGGTAAAGGGTATTAATTCTTAATCGTCAACTTATTCAATTACCGATAGTCAATACAAGGCCGCATTGAGCCATATTTCTTTTTGACGAAAAGCACTGGAGCTCCCTAATGTGATATACTAGGGCGTATAAAGTCGCGATACAGTAAGTTTTATAATTGTACTTTTAATTCCTTTAACTCCGTGGGTGTCATACGATAGGGGGACATTGGCACAGAAGCCGTACCAGGAAGCACTTCGATTGCAAACTCAACCTCCTGATATGGTGGTAATCCCGGTAATTCCTCAGAAAATAAATCATGGAATTCATAAGTAGTTTGAATTTTACTGCACTGACTATCACTAGAATTCGAATCGATAACATAGGCTAGAAAAGCTTCACAGCCTTGATTGAGAAGTTTATTAGCTCAAGTTGCGAAAATGATACGAGTTGAACCACTCATTCAAACACCATTCACCTTAATCATACCACCACCTTCACTGTGAACCACAAACTTCTTTTTACTGCAATCCTGAATCACCTCGTGCTCTGTAAGCTAATCCATACCCAAAATCATATCAAAATTGCCAAACAGCATTATCAACAAATCAATAGGCAATGTTATATTCTGTATCAGTAATGGGCATATCCTACACACATGATCCACTAACACAAATTGTCCTAATGGACTAGATACCACTATCGATACTATAGAAGTCTCAGATTTTAAACCTCCTAACTTAACCAATTCAGTATTAACATACGAATGCATAAGCTTGGGCTGGCGCTCTGGCCTTCGACTGATAAGTAACAACATCATTCCCTTTTCTAACACCACCTCTCGAAAATGAACCACCTCGACTCGACCCGCAACGCCTAGGAGCAAACATAAATCTCTGAGAAGTAATAGGTGTAGCATTCTTATTTTTTGGACACTCTCTAGAAAAATGTTCTGTGGATCCATAATGAAAACAACCTCAAGTTAACTTCCATCATTCACCACGGTGCTTTTTCCCGCGGTGCTTACAAATCAAAATATTAGTATCCTTGATTAGACTTCGCACACTACCCGTGGACACAGTCGGTTCTTGATCACGGTTTCTATCAGCTCTATCTGACTTAAAATTTGACCTCTAGTTACCACGAAATTCTTTTGATCTCTTCGGTTGTGGATTTGAAATAGCAGCTCTAGGATGCTTTTTAGAAGTGTGAGTAACCTTGGCCTTTTTATTAAGTCCTAAGGCTTATTCTACCATCTTTGCTCATTCAACTAAATCTGCAAACTCAGTAATTCTGTGCGATATTAACTGTACCCGTAACACATTACGTAAACCATGTAGAAATTGCTTACAACTATCAAGTTCAGTCGGCACAAACTCAACGGTGTACCTACAAAGTCGCAAAAACTGATGATTATTTTATGAACCACTAGACTAGACTACGACCACGACTAAGGCAAGTGCACCTCTCGAATGGTAGTATAGTCACGGTGAGTCCAGAGTATCATATCTACAAGAACTAAAAGTACTAGTATTAACTTTTTTTCTATTATTTAACCTAAAATATAAGAGATTTGTTTTAATCTAAAATTAACCAACTAATTAACTACTAAACGCGATAGAGAGTGAAGAAAATAGTCGAATAAACCAATATTAAAGACAATACCCAAGGAAGAATCCACCTAGACTTCACATATTATTCCGGTTCTGAATCTAACGATTTATTCACTTGTCTTGATCCGTAGAAATCCCTAAATTATGTTAATATCTCTTTCGAGACTAAGAACAATTGACTCTAGGTTGGTTAACTGAAATCCATTTCTAATTAAAACCCCTATTGTTGTATTAGCTCGATCTATGGATTCCCTTATTAGATTTGACTCTAATTTGACAGATTTATGTCGCCCTATTTAGGGTTACATGCAAGTCTGCTTAATTATATGAGATCTACTCTTAAACAGGGACTTTTGCTCCACTGAATAAGCACATCAAACTTGGAATAATATCCTGAAAATATTAAGGCAAGAATTAATAACTCCTAATTAAGAACAAGAACAAGTATTTATCATTAAATTCAGAACTTTAAATAACAAGATTCGTTTTAGGTTTCATCTTCCCTAGATATTGAGGGATTTTAGTTCATAATGTAGTAAGAAAACATCTCAAAAATAGGAAAATAAAAAAACATAAAGAAAACCAAAAACTTCGAGAGAAATTGAAAGGAGATCTTCAGTCTTGAAGGAGATCCTGTTTTCGAGCTGAATCCGTTGGCGTTCTTTAAGTAATTCCTGTGTTCTACTCTGCGTGTCCCCCTTAGGTCTTCTTCTGGTATGTATTTATAGACTTTAGACTACTTAGAAACCCTAAAAATTGAATTTTTTCTCTTATTTAGGAAACCTGGAGCGATATCGACACGGGTTGCCACATGGGCGTGTGGCCAGCCCGTGTGGCTCACACGAGCGTGTGCTCCATCTGTGTGGAATTTGTTTTGGCCGTGTGGGTCCTTCAATTAGCCCGTTTTGTCCATTTTTGGCCCATTTTCTGCTCCTTTTGTTCCCCTATGCTCTCCTGAGTATAAAATATGAAATTAAAGGATTAAGAGCATCTAATTCACTCAATTATATGATAAACCATCCAAAAGTATGCCAAGTATGGGATTAGAAAGTGTTACTTTTGTGGTTTATCAAATATCCCCACACTTAAGCATTTGCTTGTCCTCAAGCAAAATTCTCAACTCACAATTAAAATTAAACTCTCTTAATTCATAATTCTCATCAATAATATTTTATCATAATTTCACAAATAATCATACATTGATAATTCAACTAAAAGAGCACTAAATGCACAAGCAATCAAAGTCTAGCATTTTTAAAGCTTGAAAACATAGGTATTTTCTTTTATCTAAATAATTACCTTTAATCCAAAATTGACAAGAATTGACATCCTCACTAAAGGATCACTCAAATCACTCAAAATGTTTAAGGTTCAAAAATTAAGCACTCAAGAGTCAAGCATGAAAAGTTATTACCATAGGCTTGCATGAAAATCAAATCTCCACCATTATAAATGAGATGATACACAAATCAAAAGGTCTTTACAAGGTTGTAACAGGGCTTGGGTTAAAAGTGTGGAAAAAGACTGAAAAAGAAGGTTAGAATCGAAATCGAATTGATAAATTACCTTACTAGAAAAATAAACTAACATTAAATAATTACATCAATTGTATTTATTAAAGATAAACATGAGCTTCTTCTCAAAATATGAAATTAAATACTTAAGCTCAAAACAAAGAACTAATAATAATTGACATATATGTATAGTTTTTTTTGAATGAATGAATAATGAGAGAAAATTATACAACTAAAATAAAAGAACATAGTTAGGCAATTAACCAAATCAAATCTCTACAAAAAAGGAATCAATAAAATAGAAAAATTCTCAACAAATCAAAAAGTATGATGTAGGGGTTAAAATTTAGGGTAAATTAAGAAATGGTTTGTTAAGCTCAAAGGGGTTCACTAAGGGTTAATTATGAAGGTAGGCTTTTTGTGGGGTAAGTGGGTTAAAAGCTAGGTGCCTTTATCATCTCAGTATATCAAATCAAAGGTGTGGTCTCAACATGTATAATCGAAGCAAGTTCTAGAATAACAAATCAGTATTGACACACTCATAACCAATAATAGAGTGAGTAAGAAAAGTGTATGCTCTAAAGGCTCAAAATTCTCACAAAAAATTATGGCTTTTGATGTCAATCTTGCAAATTTCAAACTTCAAGGTAATACCTCAATTTAGGGAAACAACCTAATTTTTTTAATTCTGAAAACTAGACGTGTCAAGCTCGATTCTCTAGTATCTTAAAGTTTAAACCATCAATGCACACGTATCTATGAATTTACTCTAGAACATATCAATGGAAATCACAAATTAATAAGAGTTCATTCTAAAAGTAATATGAGCAAATTACTTAAACACAAGGCATAAGTCAAGGATTTTCAAATAATTATATACATAACCTCCCCACACTTAAGACGTACATTGTCCTCAACGTACAAATAGATATAAATCATAATAGAGACAAAATATCATAAGATAGGGAGATGATTGAAACTGCCCTGAATGGTGGATGAATTTCCCATACTAGTAAAAAGCGGAGTTGTAGATAAATGTAGGGGTAGTGCAAAATTTTGAGCAACTGATAAGAAAATAAACACAATGCTTGAAGAAGATTAAAGGGTTATTCGTTAAGAAACAACCATAATAATTGAAATAAAGTTCAAAATATGAAAATGAAATAAATATAAATAAAGAGAAATATAAACAAATAAAAATAAAAATAAACATAAAGATAATTGGATTCAATGGTCCTCATCATCTGACTGATCAGTGTCACGAGTCGATGGCGTTGGAGGAGTGATATGAAGATACTGACAGATCTACTGTAGAGTCACATCAATACTGTCGAACCTCTGAGTACAGTACAGATAGAAACTAGCAAACTCCTCGGAGGATACTCCCAGGGAGCTAGCAGCAGAGGGGGCATGTCAATGACTTGATGGTGGAGGCTGTGGTGGGTCTTCGTGATAGGGAGGAACATCATCAGTGAAGTCCTCTAGGTCATGCTGCCTGTCAAACTGGACTAGTCTGTACTGAGGGGGTTCCACTCCACATCGCCGCTCGATCATCCTCATATGGATCATGGTCGAGATGCCCTGAGAGGACATCTGACCACTAGGGTAAAGGTGGAGGATTGCTCCGATGTGTCGAGCGGACCGAAGTGTCGAGCGAGGCATGTTACGTAAGGGTCGAGACAGATGGGGCCCTTCTTATGGCGTTCAGTCTGATTGCGGCAAGCGAGTGCGATGAAATACGCCAAATCAAACACATGTCCAGTGGTCATGCTCCATAGAAAGTATGCGTCATAGGTACTAACCACTCCGGTGCTCTCTCTTCGTCTTGTCAAAGTGTGAGTTAGGAGGGCATGAATATACCGTAGGGTAGGAGGAAGATGCATCGCCTTTTATCAACTCGCGTCATAGATAGTTAGGATGCCCGTGAGAGCATTCCAACAGCTCGAAGGTTAGTGATGAATATGCCGATGGAGCTGAAGAAAGTCCTCAACGCTCATGAACTCCTCTGTGTAAAGTCCCAAAGCAGCACCGACCTCTGGGACGCTCATGTGTCGTACCAACCCGCCAAGGCGAAAGGTAATGGTGCCTGGCTCATCATGGACCGTCATGACCTGTTGGACCGAAAATATGGCGCCGAACTCTAGGGTGAGCTCCAAGTAGGTAGGCTCGATGATCGTGAAAAATCTATCCCACGGGGCTATAACAATGATCGCACACACATCATCAGCCAAATAGACCTACTCTAACATGGCCCAATCAATGCAGCGCCCTAATCCAATTGGTCGCTGTCGATGAAGCTGGTATAGTTCCTCTTAGGGGCCCACTGAAAATCGAAGATAGGGGTGGCGAGCCTCGGCAAATGCGCTTGAGGAGGAAGTCTCAGTGGGGCCCTTCTATTTTTTCGAAGCAGGGACGACATTTTTCTTGCCTCATATGTTTGTCATAATAGATCTACAAGGGAATCAATGAATCAATTTAACGAATCAACACAATAAGCAAGTTCATATTAAGCAACCTAGTTCAACTCAACACTTTGGACAAAATCATCATAAAAATAATAATCAAGATGCGATCTACCAAACAGAAATCAAGTACGAGTAAATAGAACTAATAGTAATCATGAATAAAAATAGAGAAGCAAGATAGGCAAGAAAGAGATGAGAAATATTATCTACTAAAGCAAAGGAAGTAAATAATATTACTGAATGGAAAGTGAAATAGCAAATGGCCAAAATTGTTATGAAGAAGCAATATTCAAGAGCCAAATAATCAAGAGCGGCTAACTATCACAGTAACTAAATAAAAAATTACTAAATGCATGAATAATCTAATATTAATTAAAAGAAAATGAAGAGTAATAAAATGAAGAATACTACTAATAATAAAAACAGGATGAGAATAACATGTAACTGATGATTGTGGTTTAGGGATGATGGTGAACGGCGACCGAATGGTGGGAGGGGTTATGCGAAGGGGTAGGGGTCGTGCGACGAGGGAAGCTACTGCTGGGGTGAAGGGGTCGGGCTGGTGGCCATGCGGGTAGGGGGAAAGGGAGGGAGGAAAAAAAAAGCAAAGAAAAAGAGTGAAAGGATGGGGAAAGGAAGAAAAGGGGAGGAAAAGCTAGAAAAGAGAAGAAGAGAGGGGAAAGGGGAAAAGGGGGGCGTTCGACTGTGGGTGACGGTGGCCAGAGTAGGGGGCAAGGGGAGCGGCGGTTAAGGTTAGTTCTGAGTAAAGAAGAAGACAAAAGATGAAAAAGAAAGTAGGGGTTAGGGCTTTTAATGTGACACAGTCATGTAACAGTTCATGTTAGGCCACATGGCCGTGTCACACGCCCGTGTGTTTTGAATTCCAGCCTGTGTTCGTCGAGGAAAATAATAGCCCACTCGTCACACGGCCACAGACATGCCCATGTATCTAGGCCGTGTAGTTCACATGGCCATATTGCACGATTGTGTGCTACATTGTTCGCTTCTCCCATGCCCGTGTGGTATCCCACACGCCCGTGTGTCCGAACACACGGCCGTGTGCTTTGCCGTGACTTATTTAAAATTTGAAAATTTAGCTCCAGTTTTCACACGGCCTAGGACACGCTTGTGTGTCTAGGCTGTGTGGTTCACACAGTCGTGTCACCCGACCGTGTGGTCTTTGTTAGGCCGTGTCTCTATGGACATTTGGGGTAATTTCAATCCTGTTTCCACACGGCCTAGGACACGCCCGTGTGTTTAGGCCGTGTAGAGCACACGGCCATGTCGCCTGGTCGTGTAACACACTGTTTAACCCCTGTTAGAGCACACGGCTTGGGACATGCCCGTGTGTCTAGGCCGTGTGGGTCAAAAACTTGTATTTAAGCATGAAAAAGAGATAAGATAGATAGTTAGTGGTGTTAGTGCTTGGGTTGCCTCCTGAGAAGCGCTTATTTAGAGTCTAAGCTTGGCTTTACCTCATATTCACATGCTTACGGTGGATCACAGAGTCGAAACTTCTCTTTCTTACTGTCAATTCCTTTATTTAAATAAGGTTTAAGTCGAGTATTGTTTACCTTTAAAGTGCCGAAATGCGAATGGGTTACCTTGACTGTACCGTATGGAAAGGCTTTAAGTACTGTAAAAGGAGTTGCTCTGTTTGCATTGAGCTCTGTAGTGATAATTCGAGGGTCGGTTTCATCTAATAACACCTGGTCACCTACCTTGAATTGGTTCGTCTCGTTAAACTTGACATGGTGTTGCTTCTGCTCCTCCTTTCCATAAGTTTGCCATTCGTCTAATTCATCTATTTGTAACATTCATCGTTCATGGATGGTTCCATTGTTAGTGCATGAGCTAGATCGTGGTTCATTTATGTTTCTTGAAAGTTTTTCCTGCAAAGAGGATTGAACCATATGATTATTCTTATTAACCGGATTTATAAGGTTATCTTCATTACTTGATATTTCAATCGAATCACGAGCCTGAAGAATAATCGATTCATCACCTGCACGAAGCGTTAATTCACCGGTACCAACATTTATGATAGTTCTAGCAGTTGTAAAAAAGGGTCGCCCTAAGATTAAAGGAACGTCATCGTCCTCTTCTATGTCTAAAACAACAAAGTCCACTGGGGATAAGAATTTATCAATCTTAACGAGTATGTCCTCTACAATACCCCTATGAAACCTAATAGTTTTATCTGCCAATTGTACACTCATCCTAGTTTGTTTGGGCTTCCCAAGACCTAGTTGCTTAAACATTTTATAGGGCATGACGTTAATACTTGCCCTTAAGTCGGCCAAAGCATTATTAACAGCTAAATTACTAATTAAACAAGGAATAGTAAAACTCCCTGGATCTTTTAACTTGTTGGGTAGTTTATTTTGTAGAATTGCCAAGCAAACTGCATTTAATTCCACATGCGACGATTCATCTAACTTCCATTTGTTTGCCAGAAGCTCCTTTAAAAATTTAAATGAGTTGGTCATCTGTGAAAGAGCTTCAATAAACAGTAAGTTAATATGTAATTTTTTAAAATGTTAAGAAATTTACAGAATTATTTGTCTATGCGGTCTTTCTTTGTCGCTTTAGGGTACAACACGTGAGGTGTGCATTCTCTGATTACCGATTTTTGTTTATTCTGGCTTTCATCCACCTTATGTTGACTTACCATAGTTTCTTGCTTGGTTCTAGTTTGTACTCAACTAACCCTTCTTTATATTAAATAGTAATCACATGAAGCTATTCTCTTGGGTTAGTCTCAGTGTTGCTAGGCAAGCTATCTTGTGGTCTTTTTGAGATCAGCTTAGCAAGTTGACCTATTTGAGTCTCGAAACCTTGAATTGATGCTTGTTGATTTTTAAGCGTTGTCTCGATGTTTTGGAAATGTGTTTCTAACACCGGAATGAATTTCGTTAGCATCTCCTCAAGGTTCGACTTCTTTTCCTACTGGTAAGGTGGTTGTAAGCCTGGAGGGGGTTGCGGTCTTTGATTGCCTTGACCACCCCAAGAGAAGTTGGGATGGTTCCTCCAACCTGCATTGTAAGTATTACTATGGGGGTTATTCTGAGGTCTAGAGTTATTACCCATATAGTTGACTTGTTCACTCGTAGTGCTAGGGTCGTAGGCTAGGCATTCTGTATTATTCATTCCTCCTCCACTTGTACTGCACTGCATCACCGGATGTACCTACGTAGAGACACATAAACTATCAATCTTTTTATTTAAAAGCTCTACCAAGTTTGATAACATAGTGACCATGTCGAGGTTGAAAACACTAGCTGTTGTACTAGGCTTTGTCCTCATGACTTGCCACTGATAGTTATTTAGTGACATCTCTTCAATAAATTCATAAGCCTCCTCGGGTGTTTTGTTATTTAGGGTTCTGTCGGTGGCTGCATCGATTAGTTGAGAGCACCTTCTTAATAAGTCCTTATACCTCTCCCATGCATCGTAAAGAGTTTTTAAATCTATCTGTACAAAAGAAGAGATATCATTCCTCAACTTTGTCGTTTTAGCCGGTGGAAAATACTTTAATAAAAACTTTTCGATCATTTGTTCCCAAGTAGTGATGGAACCTCGTGGTAATGAATTCAACCACTGTTTAGCTTTATTCCTTAATGAAAAGGGAAATAACCGAAGGCGAATGGCATCATCAGAAACGCCATTTATTTTGAAAGTATCATAGAACTCCAATAAGTTGACCAAATGAGTTTTTGGGTCTTCATCTTGCAAACCATCAAACTGAACAAACTATTGAATCATTTGTATAGTGTTAGGTTTTAGTTCAAAATTATTTGCAGCAATTGTAAGTCTAACAATACTCGATTCAGTCCCTACTAAATTAGGCTTAGCATAGTCGTACATAGTACGAGGAGTAGGATTCTGATTTACAGGATTTACGGCAACCACAGGAGGTAGCGGATTATTCTGATTTTCAGCCATCTCCTCGGTAGTATTGGTATCGTCCTCGTGCTCTTCCTCTATATACTGTAGACTTTGCCTTATTTCTCTACGGTTTCTGTGAGTTGTGCTTTCAATTTCGCTGTCGAAAAGTAGAGGTCCTGACGGGTTTCTTCTATTCATAAACTATAAAAACATGCCAGAAGCAAATAAAAGAAAAATTAGTAAAAATAAAAATAAAAATAAAAATAAATTGCAATAAAAATAAAAATGGCTAAAGTAATAAAAATTAAGCGTTCCTAATATCTTAGTCCCCAGCAATGGCGCCAAAAACTTGATGATCATTTTATGAACCACTAAACTAGACTACGATCACGACTAAGGCAAGCACACCTATCAAATGGTAGTATAGTCATGGTGAGTCCAGGATATCGTATCCACAAGAACTAAAAGCACTAGTATTAAATTTCTTTCTATTATTTAACCTAAAATATAAGGGATTTGTTTTAATCTAAAATTAACCAACTAATTAACTACTAAATGCGACAGAGAGTGAAGAAAATAGTCGAATAAACCAATATTAAAGACAATACCCAAGGAAGAATCCACCTAGACTTCACTTATTATTTCGATTCTGAATCTAACTATTTATTCACTTGTCTTGATCTATAGAAATCCCTAAATTATGTTAATATCTCTTTCGAGACTAAGAACAACTGACTCTAGGTTGATAACCTAAAATCTATTTCTAATTAAAACCTCTATTGTCGCATTAACTCGATCTATGGATTTTCTTATTAGATTTGACTCAAATCCAGCAGATTTATGTCGCCCTATTTCTAGGGTTGCATGCAACTCCGCTTAATTATGTGAGATCTACTCTTAAATAGGGACTTTTGCTCTACTAAATAAGCAGATCAAACTTGGAATAATATCTTGAAAATATTAAGGCAAGAATTAATAACTCAGAATTAAGAACAAGAACAAGTATTTATCATTAAATTCAGAACTTTAAATAACAAGATCCGTTGTAGGTTTCATCTTTCCTAGGTATTTAGGGAGTTTAGTTCATAATTAGTAGGAAAACATCTCAAAAATAGGAAAATAACAAAACATAAAGAAGCCCAAAAACTTCGAAAGAAATTGAAGGGAGATATTTAGTCTTGAAGGAGATCCTGCTTCAGAGCTGAATCCGTTGGCGTTCTTCAAGTAATTCCTGTGTTCTACTCTGCGTGTCCCCCTTAGGTCTTCCTCTGGTATGTATTGATAGACTTTAGACTGCTCAAAAACCTTAAAAATTGACTTTTTCTGCGTATTTGGGAAACTTAGAGCGATATCTACACGGGCTGCCACATGGGCGTGTGGCCAGCCCGTGTGGCTCACACGGGCGTGTGCTCCACTCGTGTGGAATTTTGTCTTGGCCGTGTAGGTCCTTCAATCAGCCCGTTTTGTCCATTTTTGGCCCATTTTCTGCTCCTTTTGTTCCCCTATCCTCTTCTGAGTATAAAACATGAAATTAAAGGATTAAGAGCATCTAGTTCACTCAATTATATGATAAACCATCCAAAAGTATGCTAAGTATGGGATTAGAAAGTGTTACTTTTTTGGTTTATCAAAAACTCTAGCTCATAATCAACCACAAACATTCCACTTCATTCCAGCATAAAAAATTCTTGTCTTTTATCATCAATATAAAGTTTTCCAACATATTTCTTTTAGAATTCCTTTTGGAAGAATTCCTAATTAGCCTGATTTGTGGATATGTGATGTGACACTGACTGTCACCAAGTATATGCTTCTCCTTAAAGTAGAGAAACAACACATATAACTCTTTCACACAGGTTGCATTCAAGTTGTTGTAAGATGCGCTTAAGTGATTCAATCCAAATTTCAGCTGTGGAAGGATCAACTCCTTTCAACCCCCAAAACTTAGTGGCACCATATCTCCATAGTTCTTTTATCGGAGCCCGTCGAATGGTAGGTGCAAGCACTATAGTAGAAGTAGTTCCCGCAATCCACTGAAATGCATCAGTGGTAACTCTAAGTAAATGTGAATCACTTACTCCATCATTATCATCTCGCTCAACATTAGGTTGTTGAGAACCGATTGGGTTAACATTTGGAGTTAACGACTCCGTTGCCTCACAATCATCACTATGCTCATCACTAGAGTAGAACTCTTGTTCCACTTCATTATCTGATTCATTTGCCATCTTTTAACTATAAAACAAAAACAATTATCATCAGTATCCAAATCCCAACTCAATTTGACTCAATTATGGTATGTACCTCTAGACTTTATTCCGAGCTCAATTTAATCTAGGAATTGGCTAAACTGCAAGCTCTAATACCACTGAATGTAACACCCCTAACCCCTCTCTGTTGTTAGATTAGGGTCACAAGTATTACTAACTAATCAAATAATTAATTCAATCATAATCAACATATAAACTAACTAATAACATTATAATATGCATGGATGGGTCACGACAATATGATACTTTAATGCTAGAATATTATACAATTAAATAATGATTCATGCTATGCAATGTTAAACTTGGTCTTCCACTGTCTACACTCTTATCACTATTTATCTCTTCTAAAATATCAAAATTTGGATACATACAAGACTATTCCAATTATTAGCATCAGAGTATTAGTCCATACTCCATCTACAATTATCTTTTTAATTATCTTCGATGATGTTAGTGGAATGCACTTAATTTAGGTTTGCTAGTCCACCCCAATTCCAAGAAAATTTACTCTTACAGCCCATATTACGAGTTTACAGAACCTTAAAAATAGATCAAAAATAGGCAGGGACTTATTTGATACAATTATGGAAGTTTAGGAAATAATTACAAAATTTTTAACTGCAGGGGTCACACGGCCGTGTGGACATTCGAAATAGGAACACACAGCCGTGTCCTAGCCCGTGTCTGTGCCTGTGTAACTAATTGACTTGGGTCACACGGCCAAGCCACACGCTCGTGTGCCAAACCGTGTACCCTTTCGAAATGGCCTCTCACGCTCGTGTGCTAGCTGTGTGTCTCACACGGCCAAGTCACACGCCTGTGTGCCTAGCCGTGTGGACCTAAAATATGCCTTAAACCACAAGTTTACCATTTCCTATTTACTTGGACACTAAGCAACTCAATTTCTAATCGTTTAACCTATTCAAAACACGATTAAACATGCTCAAAATACACCAAATTCATCACCTAATATTCCTAACCAATGTATCCTCATTGGTACCACATTTTATATGTTCAAATACATCAACAACACATCAAACATTTAAGTCTTTCATTCATATCACACTTACCATATTTGAACTAACTTCCAAACTTCTAAAGTTACCAAATATGAAGCTAAGCACATACCAAGCATTATGCTAAGCTACCAACTTTAAACTATCACATACTAAAAGATAAACTAGGCTAGCATACCAACATAGCCTCAACCTTAACCATATACACGATTAACCATCATTTCACTAGCAACTAAGTTAACAACATCTTATAAACGATATCAACTGCCGAAACCATTTTTTTTTGAAAATGGGGATCGACTTTGTTTGAAAGCGAAGATTAAAACAGGAGTCGCCACTGATTTTTATTTGGTGTAATCGGATCACCTTTGCTTTAATAAAACATTTTAGTTTGTTAAAACGGTGTTTTTGGTCTACAAAACTCGAAAGAAGGGGTTCGGGAGTCGGTTATGTGCGAGGAAGGATTAGCACCCTCGTCACGCCCAAAATTGGTGCCAGATTGATTAGTTAATGTCTTAATGTCGAAAGTTGAAAGTCGAGAACGGATTTAAGATACGATATTTTTATTAACGTCGATTTTTAAAATTCTTGAATTAGATCAAAATGATTGCTAAAGATTTCCTTGTCTCGAGATATTGGTGTATCACATCCCGTAAGTTAGGACATGATACCATGAACTCCCGAGCTCAAGTCTGTCTTTAATTTTCATTGGGATTCCATGTATTTTAAAACTCAAAAGGATGTTTGGCCATTTAGGATCAACGAGAAAACCAAAACCCCGTAAGTTAGGGCACGATTCCTCGATGTTCCAAAACGCGAAACATTGCCTTATTTCAAAAATTTTTGTTTTTGAATAATGGCAAGTACGATATTTAAATGGCATGCGTTATTTGTTTGGATCAAAGCAAATAAGTTGGAGCGTGATGTACGGTATGGTTTGAACTAGATAAAACTAAAATATAACATAGAGTATGGAATGATACAACACGAATTAGATACCATATTAATGAATGTCACAATATGAAGATGTCAATAAATAATTTCTAGTGCATGTAATGGCCAAATTCACAATGTATGCTATTTTAATATAAATCAATAATCAAAGACAAATGAAGTAAAATAATATACGAAGGAAAGAAACTTAAAGTAAACAAGATAAAAAGTTTAAAATAGATGACAAACGAAATAATTAAAATTTAAAACACATAATACAAAAGAATGGTTTAAAATAACAATATACGAAAAAGATTTGACATAAATAAAATATATAACAATTTGAAATAAAATAATATGTAAAATAAATTAAAATAAATAATACACATAGTAAATAAAAAATTAAGACCCTAAAAACCTATAAAAGAGCTTAGAACAAATAATATGTAAAATAAATAATACCAAAATAAATAATATATAAAAACCATTTAAATAGAATATATATATAAATAATACCAAAATAAATAATATATAAAAGTTTAAAATAAGAGGATATATAAATAATTTTAAAATAAATAAGGTACAACATTTTGAAATAAATAATATATGTCAAATTTAAAATGCATGATAGTTTAAACATATAATACAAAAAAAACTTAATATAAATCATAAAACGATTTTAAAATAAATAATATGAGAAGAAAAAAAATTAAAATAAATAATAATTACAAAATAGCTCATTTTAAAAAAAGAATAAATAAATAAATTAACCGGCTAGGACTAGGCTGAAATTAAATTAAAAATTAAGGGTACAAATTATAAATAATAAAAAAAGGTCACCGAGGACCACAGCTAAATGCACATAAACTACCGAGGACCAATACGGAAAATAACCCAGACTCTGGACACGTGTCCGTGTCCCAGAGCGCCGATGGGTCAGGGACTCGATTGGAAAGCTTAGCAAAATTATGGGGTCAAATTAAAAACCCAAAAGAAAAAGCAAAAGGATCAAATTGTAAACAAATGACAAAGCGGGAGGACCCTCAGCGCAAATAGCCCATTTGGCTTTAAAATGAGCGGATCATCCGCTAAACGGGTCGGGTCACACGGGTTCCTCCCTCAAAATGACGCCGTTTTGGCATCTGGGGGAGGGAACCCAAAACGCCGCCGTTTTGTGCTTTCTATTAAAGCAAAAAAAATTTTCTCTTCATTTCTGTACTCTTTTTTTTAAAAAAAAAAAACAGAGAGTTTCTTTTTTACTCTCTCCCTCTCCCTTTATTTCTTCTCTGCTAGGGTTAGAAAACCCATTGTTGTCGCCGTCGTGACCGCCACACCCCCATTGTTCCCGGTGGCTGACGATGCACAAAGATGGCCTTGTTTAGCCTCGTGTTGGAGCGCCTCTGAAGGCCGTTCTTCCAAAATCCGAAAATGCCGGAGGGAAGAGACTCTCAGCCCCTTTTGAGCCTGATTTTGGCGACGGAGAAGGGCTCTCCGATGCCACGGCCGCGGGGTTCAGGTAAGTTTCAGCCCCTCTTTCGCTCTTTATATTTTTATTTAAAATATATTTGAAACAGAAAATAAAAAGGAAATTGAAAGAGATAAAAAACAAAGAAAAGAAAATATAAAAACAACCTTTTTTAGCCTCTGTTTTGTTTTTTGATTTCTTAATGTTCGAAAAAAATACAAAAGAGTTTCTTTCGGCTTTTATAGCCGAGTTACATAGATTTGTTCTTTTGTTTTTTTCTTTTTGTTTTTTTTCCTTGTCTTCTTCTGCTTGTTTGCTTGCTGATTTCATCTTGCAGGTGTCAGAGGCACATGGAAGGCTGGTGGTTGGTGCCCCGAGCGGTGGTGGTGGGGCGCGTGAGGAGCTGAGCGATGCCTAGGGTTTTCCCCTTCCTTTGGCTGAAAAATGTTTAGGATAGTTGGGCTAGTTGGGCTTTAGGGTTTTGATAATTTGGGCTGGTTTGGTTTTGGTTTGGGTTAAGGATTTGGGTCATTGTTGTTTTTGTTTTTATATTGTACTGGACATTTGGACTTTATTTATTTATTTGGGATTTATTTGCCTGGGCCAAAGTTGGCTATTACAGCTGCCCCCCTTTGCTCATTATCGTGTAACGATAATGGAGCAAAGACCTTAAAAGAGCCAATTTTGCCTAGTCTTGTCGAATCTTAACTTCTTTGGTGCTTCTGTTCTTCGAGTAGCCTCCTTCTATCCCATTGCATCTTCAGGGGTATAGGAATTAGTGCATCGATTCGCTCCAATGTAATTTCAGGGAGAAGAGATTTGTAGCTTCGATCTACTCCGCTGAAACTTTAAGGAGATACGAACTGTAGCTTCAAGCTGCTCCAATGCCATTTCAGGGAAAAGAGATTTGTAGCTTCGATCTACTCCTCTGAAACTTTGAGATAATAAGAATTGTTGATTTTAACTTGCTCCACTACTGCTTAGGGAGATAGGATGATGGCTTAAATCTGCTCCACTATTGCTTAGGGAGACAAGATTTATAATTTCTAGCCTGTTACCCTACTGTTTAGGGGTTAAGGCTTATTGTCT
This sequence comes from Gossypium anomalum, assembly GCA_025698475.1. Taxonomy (NCBI): domain Eukaryota; kingdom Viridiplantae; phylum Streptophyta; class Magnoliopsida; order Malvales; family Malvaceae; genus Gossypium; species Gossypium anomalum. Next base: position 18,670,806 of record CM046961.1, read on the forward strand.
TCGATCTGCTCCACTACTGCTTAGGGAGATAAGATCTATAATTTTCAACCTGTTACCCTACTGCTTAGGGAGATAGGATGGTGGCTTAAATATGCTCTACTACTGGTTAGGGAGACAAGATTTGCCGTCTTCGATCTGTTCCACTGCAACTTCAGGAAGACAAGATCTGCAATCTTCAGCCTACTCCACTACCGCTTAGGGAGATAGGATGGTGGCTTAAATCTGCTCCACTACTGGTTAGGGCAACAAGATTCACCGTCTTCGATCTGTTCCACTTCAACTTCAGGGAGACAAGATCTGTAAACTTCACCGATGTTGCTACACCATCCTCTAGGGACATGATCTGTAGAATTAGTTTCATGTATCTATGCTTATGCCAAATAATTAGGATGCTATGACCGAAATGAATCAAATGCTCCCAACTAGATATGATGCTTATGTCAAATAATTTGGATGCTACGATCGAAATGAATCAAATGCTCCAACTAGATGCGTTATGAATGATATATGAATGCAGAAATGAAAATGATCCTTTTTTTAAAAGGCTTAAGGTATCATTACTCGTTGTTTATCATGACATTGTCACTGACGTATTACGCCACCTTTTTGTTCGGCTGGTATTCGATAGAACCCACAGAAACAACTATATCTTGCTCAACAGGTTTGCCCCACTGTAAATTTAGGGATTTCTTTATCCAACCCACTGCAACTCAAGGTATAGGATTTGTTTCGTCTTCAGTCTATCCCACTGCAAATCAATGGTATAGAACCTATAGCTTCCTCAATTGATCTGTCACCCCTCTCTGGGTAACATGACCAGATGAATATACAGAATGACAAATTTTCAAGAATGAACCCCTCTTAACATTTGCGTTAACATTATTTGCTATTCATGGAGGTTGGATCATCGACATAATACCTTGTTTTTTTGTGCAATTGATATCTTTAGCAAAGAACCTGGAGGGATAACCATAATTTTAGACTCCTCTTTCTCAAATATTTCCGACCCTTAGGCTTGGTGAATTTTAAATGATGGTCCTATTTCAGGTTCATATTTAGAAGCTTCCAGAGTAATATGTAGAACTTCTTTTGTGGAAGTATTATTAGTCCATTAATCGTTATTCAATGCAAAATGCTTGAAAAAGATCATAACGATGGACAAGAAGGAAATTGATTGGGAGCATAGTTCGAAATGAATAAATTAATCAAAGATTACAAATGCAATAAGAAGGAAATTAACTCAAAATGAACAAGTTAATAAAAAAAAACAATGCAATAAGAAAGAAATTTATTGGGACATATCTTGAAAAGAATAAGGTAATCAAAGATAAAAAATTCGAAATGGGTAAAATGGAAGCTAGGTGCCCTAGATAGCGTAGCTTAAAGTTCTCTGTACCAACTTCTTGAAGACCATTTTGAGCCTAATCTGTATTTAGGGGGTCCAGAGTACTTTGTCGATGCCTCTAAGATGTAGCATACTTCTTCATTTTTAATTTAGGCATAGGAAGACTACTGTATGCCCCACTTTGATCCAAATTTGAGCTGCCTTTTTTATGTTTTCAACTCAAATCCCCTTTGGTCTCAAAGCGCCCTTTGCGGGTTTTCGCCTTGGCCTCTCTCCTTTTTTTTTTCAAGGCGTCATTTGCAAGTTTTCACCTTGGCCCCTCCCCTTTTAGGTAGAATACTCCTTAACTGGATTTGAATTCACTGGATTGGGCAAATCTAGTCCTTCCTAATTTGGCATCCACTTTCCTCTGAAGTCCTTTTGTATAGGAAGGGTCTTCTTCAATATCGAGTTTCCCTTATGGAATTCCCCGAGACGAACCTTTCTGTCGTACACTTTCATCATTCATTTGGGTACATTTGACCATGACTGGTAACTTTTAACCTCTTTTCTTCAATTAAGTTCACTGGATCCATTCTGCTCCATCCAATTCTTGACTCAATAGAAACTTGGAGAGACGGGATCTTGGTTTCAATGGGCAAACCACTTCCATTCCATAATGAGGAAGGTGCTGCCTCGGCAAAGGTCCTGGCCGACGTTTGATAAGTATAGAGTGTAAATGGTAACTTCTTTACGCCAATCTTTACAAGTCTTGGTCATTTTCCGTATGATCTTTGTTTAGTTGTTTTTATTCTTATACATTTTGGCTACCTCCACTGCATTTGTTTGTGGCGTCTGTTCTTCGATCAGACTGTGAACTTTGACATTGTGCAGTTGGATATGATTTCTTCTCAGTACATGATCTCTCTCTCCTTTTTTTTTTGAATTTCGATGACTGTCAACTTCGTAATATTGGCATATGAAGCGACTTTTACCCTCTTGGCGAAGTAATTGATGCCACAAGGATGAATCGGTGTTGGCCAGAAGCTTTTGATGAGATCAGCCCCATAACCTCTATGCCCCACATAGAGAAAGTTTGTGGACACATGAATCTTGTTTACATAAATTTGGCATTTATGGCCTACTGATGCAATTTCTTTCTACAGTGGGCCAGCAGAACCCAAATCTGATGATTAGCCTGGCTATCGTAAAACTATTAGCATATGCTGTTCAAACACCCTGCAACATCCTCACGTCTTAGTAGCCCAGACGTATCTTGATACGATTGTGTGAAAACATCTCTGAATGACATCTCACTTTTGACTCTATAGTGATACATGCTCCGATCTTCACCCTTTACTCTTCACCTAGGCTCACAGTGTCTACCGACTTTTTGTAAGGTAGGATCCATCTTATTCTACCGTCCTTAACAAATCAGTAGATAGGCTACAATATCTATCATATTCAAAGTCCTGAGATCCCTCTAGACACATATCTTGCTCAAAAGGAAACCCCAGGTCAATAGCAGTGTCGCTCATGTCATTGATATCTGAAGACTTGTTGTCGACAGATTCCAAAGAATAAATGATTCTAAGGATGATTATTTGTATGGTATGATCACGAATGAAAAATAAATGAATATTTGAAAGAAATTCCCAAGAACATATGAATCTAAGAACTATTATTTGTATAGTATGAAATGAAATAAAGGAAAATTTGCTTCAAGAAAAAAAATACATTTTATTGAAATAAAGACTTAGGACACAAGCCTATTTCGCAAAAGGATTCTAATTGCTCCTAGGCTTAAAGCAACAAGCGTGTTTTGAATATTACTCTAGATTAGCTCTAAAAATAAAGGGATCTCTTCCACAGTCCCATTGTTCAAAACACTTCCAAGTATGTAAGGGCAAATGCTCAAAAAAATTCTATTCCCGGGTTCCCTCTTTTGATATGTTGTTAATGTTCAGATTCCCCTAATATCAGGTCTTGCATTAGAGTCCTGAGCTTGATGTACCCTTAGATCTCATGCCCCTATCCCTCATGGAATTCATAATGTTTACCCCTTTAACAGAAAGGTTGGGTAACAGATTTTCTGCACTAGAGGGATCATTGAATTTTACGATACCCAAATTGATTAGTCTTTCGATCATCTTTTTAAAAGTGACGCAGTTTTCGATCGAATGCCCTGTGATTCCCCCATGGTATTCACATTAGCTGCTTGCAGCATACCATTTAGGTTATGGAGGCTGTATTGGTTCTATGTAAAAAAGGGATACAACATGTGCGTCGAACAAAATGTGGTACAACTCTCTGTACGTGATTGGGATGGGCGTGAATTGGGGTTTTTCTAAGTTTGTTCTTCGATTGAGTTCTTGCCTTGGGGAGACCTGATGGCTGGTAGTTACCGTCTTTGGCTGGCTTACTGTAATCAGCTTCGAATGGCCCTTGTTATACATTCTCATGCTATTCGCTTCATTTTCCTTCTTCTTCGGGGCCTTTAGAGTCTATTCTCCTATTTTTTTTTGTTTCTACCAGAACAACCGGTTTGGCTCGATCATCTTCCGGGTTAAAACCTGAACCCATCGGGAAGTTCAACAGTGCTGAGGTGTCTGGTTGGGTCAGGACGCTCATTGGGGCAAAACCTGGGGAATAGACGATGTCTTCATCATAATCCTCACTATTGACCACTGGACCATTCCTTTTTTCAAATTCTCCGGCTAGCAATTGGGTTAACTGTCCTATCATATTTCTTTGGAGTTCTAGCATTTGTTCTCGCATATCTTGTTGAATTTTGATCAATTACTTTTGCATCTGTATTTGCCTTTGCTCTATTCTTTCCAACCTTTGGTCCATATCCTTTGTCGATTCTGAAATAATTTTACCTAATTAAGGTCTTTTAGTGAAAGTTTAATGCAAATGATGCAATGCAATGCAAATGTATGGAATGAATGCAAAAGAAAGAAATGCGTTGATTCTGAATTCAATTTGATTAGAACAACTTTTCTAGAAAACAAATTCCTTTACATAAAATGGATTACATATACGACCCTTCTCCCATATTCCAAGCGAAGACACCTATCTTCCTCTTCATATCCGGATGTTATGGTTGAGTCTTGCGGATTTTCTAAAAGGTGTCCCCATTAACTCCTTTTTGCTTGATCCCGACTGCGACTCGTTGCTCACTTATCTCCGCGATACTCGTCAGCTCCTTTAAGAAAGTCAAGATGTGACGGCTCTTGAATAATCTTTATCGGTTTTAATCCTCGGACAATGAAGCAAAGTTGTGTATTTCTTCATGGGCTATTAGCCTTCTTTCATTGTGTTTACTTAGACCATATTTAGACAACCGTGTTATAATCCACTTTATCAAGAAATTCGTTTTCTTACGACAAACTGTTCTATTTAGCAATCAAATATAAATTAACAACTCCTTTCTATGATGATGTAATGCAATGCAGTTATACACAAAACAAAAACAAAACACGTTAGTACAAGAGAAATAAATAACAAATAAAGCACCTATTCGGGTGACTACTAGGGGTTCGGAGTAGCTCTACCTAGGGTGGGCTCTTAAGGCTTACTATATGGGGTTCGGTTCTAGAGTAAAGGTACCTGAACCAGCAAATTCCTCGATCTTCACCTATTATAGGCTCATATAGACCGAGTCCAATTTAGGGGAATACATTTCCCTATGGCTGCACAGAGACGAAAATCTCACAAAGACATAGGTACGGATGTATCCTGAAAGTGATCCACTATCCTACACGGAGGTGAAAACCTCACGAAGGAATAGTTTCTCACTCCCACTTAAAGGGTGTGACCACAACAGTCATGCAATGCAATGTACGAGGATCTATGCATAAAAAACTTGAAGCAATAAAGAAAATAGAAATAAAACGATGAAAACCATAAGAAAAACGGATGAAATGCAATGAAGGGATCATAGGTTTAAAACGAATTTTCAACTTTCGACAAAAGACAAAAATTAATTTATTGTTCAACTCTCATAGGTCCCCAGTGGAGTCACCAAGCTGTCAAAACCATTTTTTTTGGAAATGGGGATCGACTTTGTTTGAAAGCGAAGATTAAAACGGGAGTCGCCACCGATCTTTATTTGGTGTAATCGGATCACCTTTGCTTTAATAAAACATTTTAGTTTGTTAAAACGGTGTTTTTGGTCTACGAAACTCGAGAGAAGGGGTTCGGGAGTCGGTTACGTGTGAGGAAGGATTAGCACCCTCGTCACGCCTAAAATTGGTACCAAATTGATTAGTTAATGTCTTAATGTCGAAAGTTGAAAATCAGGAACGGATTTAAGATACGATCTTTTTATTAACGTCGATTTTTAAAATGCTTAAATTAGATCAAAATGATTGCTAAAGATTTCCTCGTCTCGAGATATTGGTGTATCACATCCCGTAAGTTAGGACGCGATACCATGAACTCCCGAGCGCAAGTTTGTCTTTAATTTTCATTGGGATTCCATGTATTTTAAAACTCAAAAGGATGTTTGGCCATTTAAGATCAACGAGAAAATCAAAACCCCGTAAGTTAGGGCACGATTCCTCGATGTTCTAAAACGCGAAACATTGCCTTATTTCGAAAATTTTTGTTTTTGAATAATGGCAAGTACGATATTTAAACGACGTGCGTTATTTGTTTGGATCAAAGCAAATACATTGGAGCGTGATGTATGGTATGGTTTGAACTAGATAAAATTAAAATATAACATAGAGTATGGAATGATACAACACGAATTAGATACCATATTAATGAATGTCACAATATGAAGATGTCAATAAATAATTTCTAGTGCATGTAATGGCCATATTCACAATGTATGCTATTTTAATATAAATCAATAATCAAAGACAAATGAAGTAAAATAATATACGAAAGAAAGAAACTTAAAGTAAACAAGATAAAAAGTTTAAAATAGATGACAAACGAAATAATTAAAATTTAAAACACATAATACAAAAGAATGGTTTAAAATAACAATATACGAAAAAGATTTGACATAAATAAAATATATAACAATTTGAAATAAAATCATATGTAAAATAAATTAAAATAAATAATACACATCGTAAATAAAAAAATTAAGACCCTAAAAAATATAAAAGAGCTTAGAACAAATAATATGTAAAAGAGAAATTCAAAATAAATAATATATAAAAACCATTTAAATAGAAAAAAAAAATATATAAATAATACCAAAATAAATAATATATAAAAGTTTAAAATAAGAGGATATATAAATAATTTTAAAATAAATAAGGTACAACATTTTGAAATAAATAATATATGTCAAATTTAAAATGCATGATAGTTTAAACATATAATACAAAAAAAACTTAATATAAATAATAAAACGATTTTAAAATAAATAATATGAGAAAAAAAAACTTAAAATAAATAATAATTACAAAATAGCTCCTTTTTAAAAAAAAAAAGAATAAATAAATAAATTAACCGGCTAGGACTAGGCTGAAATTAAATTAAAAATTAAGGGTACAAATTATAAATAACAAAAAAAAGGTCATTGAGGACCAAAGCTAAACGCACTTAAACTACCGAGGACCAATACGAAAAATAACCCAGACTCTGGACACGTGTCTGTGTCCCAGCGCGCCGATGGGTCGGGGACTCGATTGGAAAGCTTAGCAAAATTATGGGGTCAAATTAAAAACCCAGAAGAAAGAGCAAAAGGATCAAATTGTAAACAAATGACAAAACGGGAGGACCCGCAGCACAAATAGACCATTTGGCTTTAAAACGCGCGGATCATCCGCTAAACGGGTCGGGTCACACGGGTTCCTCCCCTAAAATGACGCCGTTTTGGCATCTGGGGGAGGGAACCCAAAACGCCGCCGTTTTGTGCTTTCTATTAAAGCAAAAAAAAAAAAATTTCTCTTCATTTCTGCACTCTTTTTTTTTTTTTAAAATAGAGAGTTTCTTTTTTACTCTCTCCCTCTCCCTTTATTTCTTCTCTGCTAGGGTTAGAAAACCCATTGTTGTCGCCTTCGTGACCGCCGCACCCCCACCGTTCCTGGTGGCTGACGATGCACAAAGATGGCCTTGTTTAGCCTCGTGTTGGAGCGCCTATTAAGGCCGTTCTTCCAATACCCGAAAACACCGGAGGGAAGAGACTCTCAGCCCCTTTTGGGCCTGATTTTGGCGACGGTGAAGGGCTCTCCGATGCCACGGTCGCGGGGTTCAGGTAAGTTTCAACCCCTCTTTTGCTCTTTATATTTTTATTTAAAATATATTTGAAACAGAAAATAAAAAGGAAATCGAAAGAGAGAAAAAACAAGAAACGAAAATATAAAACAACCTTTTTTAGCCTCTATTTTTGTTTTTGATTTCTTAATGTTCGTAAAACAAATAAAAAGGGGTTTCTTTCGACTTTTATAGCCGAGTTACATAGATTTGTTCTTTTGTTTTTTTTCCTTGTCTTCTTCTGCTTGTTTGCTTGCTGATTTCGTCTTCCAGGTGTCAGAGGCACATGGAAGGCCGATGGTTGGTGCCCCGAGCAGTGGTGGCGGCGCGCGTGAGGAGCTGAGCGGCGCCTAGGGTTTTCCCCTTCTTCCTTTGGCTGAAAAATGTTTAGGATAGTTAGGCTAGTTGGGCTTTAGGGTTTTGATAATTTGGGCTGGTTTGGTTTTGGTTTGGGTTAGGGATTTGGGTCATTGTTGTTTTTGTTTTTATATTGTACTGGACATTTGGTTTTGGTCAGGATTTGTGATTTGATGCTGAGTCGGCAATAGTTCAAACTGTACCTATCATGCGCACAGAAAAACAAAACCGTACGTTGAGTAAAACTCAGTGGTATTTCTATAATCCGAATAACATAAACTTGATATTAGTATTTAAAATACAAAATACAACAAGTAAGCTATATTCATGTGTTTCAATTCAATAGTATAATTTTTGCTCATTTCTTATTCACCTCTACTAAGATTTTCACATGTTCAAATATATAAGTACATATATATATATCAATGGAATTTCATTTAACATTTGAATACATCAGCTCATGCAATAGCATGATTCATATCTTTGATCAATACTTGAATTCATCAAGTTTCACATCTCAATTAATCATTTCATATTTCATTTCTCATATTTAACATTTCAATATTTTCTGATCTCATAAATTATTATTTGACTTTCCCTTATTAACACGATATGGACTCGGACGGATGCATAGATCCAACCAACACACCAATTTGGCACCCAGTGTCTCATTGGATAAATTTGAAGTAATAATTGTGCCCAACGCTATATAAATTGACACCCAGTGTCTCATCAGTTAAACCGAAGCAAATTGGCACCCAGTGCCTCATCGACTCAAGTTCGAAGTAATCCCTGAACTCTTCCTATCCTATGGTATGCCATCTATATTCGACTCAGCCCGATATAGTTAATAGGGATTCATTTCACTTTTCAATACACCCAATGTCTCAGTTTCATGAATCACATATAAGCATATATTCAACTTGATAATAATCACATTTTTTCCCAATACACTCATATTTATAATCAATATATTCCATAATATACAAAATCAATCAATTTCATTTCAATTATGAATTTAATTCAATTCTCAAGTACCAAGTACTTACCTTAATTGCTTACCATATGCAAACAATTATATATGCAATAATCTACTATTTAATTCGTATTATAGAAACACAAACCATGATTTCCGAGCTACTCGACGTTAATTTTATCCTTCATCTTTTTACTCAAAGATTTCAGCACGAGTTTAGCTACAGAATAAAATAATTAAATCACATTAATATTACACATTTCAATTTCACATTACATTTTAATTTTCACACTATATTTTTCTTATTCTTCAATTTAGTCCCTAAACAGGGACTAATTTTAATCATCACATTTAAATTCATATTTTTGTACTAATTTCACTCTACACCACATTTAGCTTCCTCTTTTCCAATTCTACCCCTTAATTTGGAAATTTTCTCAATTTAGTCCCTATTGCTCAAAATTTACAATTTGTTCTACAATTTAATCCTTATCCATTTCTAACTTAAAAATCTATCAATTTAATCCCTAATACTAAAACTATACAACATTTACAATATTTAAAATCTTAATCAATGTTAAAATTACAACATAGGTCAGTTAGCCCTAGGTTCCAGGATTTCAAAAATATAAAAATTACAAGAAAAGGGACTAAATTGACTAACCAATTAAAGTTGAAACCTAGAAACCCTTTGTGGCCGTGCGTTTCTCTCATTTTTCTTCTTTCTTTTTTTTTCTTCAATTTATTTGCATGTCTCTACTTTCTTTTCTTTTATTATTTCTTTCTTTGTAATTATCATTATTATAATATATATATACATTAAAGTTACCATATATAAAATATATTTATTTTCATGAATTTAGCTAAGCCCATGGCTGGCCACCTATTTACCAACATTAATTAAGTGGCATAATTGCTACATTATCCCTTTTAATTTATTTCAATCTATAATTCAACTTTTATACTATACGCGATTTAGTCCTTATACTATAATAACTCTTAATTCATGCAAATTCACTTAATCGAAACTTAATTAACTACACAACTACTTCGTAAATATTTTTAATAAATATTTACGAGTCTGATTTATGAGAACGGAGTTCCGGGAATGCACTTTCTGACACCCCTGAGTATGGGGTCATTACAGAAATAGTTCTAGAGTATATAGACACCTTAAACTAATTAGCTGACATTTTTACAAAACCATTAGACAAAGAAAGATTTTGGACACTTAGGGGAGAAGTAGGTTTAACAACCTTGCCTTGACTTTGTGTTACAATCTTCTTGTACCTTAAATGATTATTTTATTGCAAAAATCTTGTTGAGTATAGATTTCATGGCTTTTATAGGCAAAAAGGTAGGGGGAGTTTCATGTGAAAAACTGTTCCATTTTGTCTTCATTTCCTTTTACATTTTAGAGACCTGGTATCAACTTCGTCATTTTTTTAACATATCTTTTCTTCATGCATTTCATGCATTTTACTCACACTACATATCTTTATGTATATAAAATGTTTAGGAACAATTTCGGAGTCATTTTAGGACCCTTAGAAAACTATAAAACCTAAAAATCTCGTTTTTGCTGTTTTATTGCACTTGGAAAATAGAATGGTAATTTGGTATTGATACCAACTTAAAAATATCGATAATTTTATAAAAATATCGATACGCATGAAAAAATATTGATGCCACTGGGGTTTTAAAGGTACTTGCTGCTGTTTTAAACCAAAGAAGCCTAAAATTTGTTTTTCCCTCCATCGAAAAACCTCTTATCTCCTCTCCAATTTTTTTTTCAAATTTCTTCAATTTTTTGACAAATAATGACCCTTTTACATCTTTAAACATCCTTTTCACAAGATTTGGTGATCCTTTCTTGGAGATTTTTCCTATTTCAACAGTTTTGAGGTAAATAACTAAAACTTTCAACTTGTTGATTTTGACAAATGTAGGTAGAAATCATGTTTGTTGATGATTTATTGGGATAGTTTAAACAATATATATCATGTTTTATTGCAAGAGGTCACCTATTCCTAGATCTTTGTTAATTTTTTTCTCAAACCTTAACCCACCAAGTGTTTGACAAAATTCCTCAAAGAGATTTTTTTTTTTTTTTTTGGTTTTAGTGTTTTCTAAGTGGTTAATAGTTAGTATGTCCTCAAGGAAGCGTTCTAGGACTAGTGCATCTTCTTCTAATCCATCTAGTGAGTTGGAGTCATCGTTAAGCACATGTTTTCAAGACTCACACACTCGGGATACTTTTAACTCATATTTTGCTTCAAAACATGTTTGGGAGGCTAGGAAAGTTGATATAGCTATGTTAGAGGCTATTAGTTTTGCTTATCTACCTATTTTACAAAATTGGGGGTGGATGGAATTTTTAAGTATTTCTTCACTAACTTATTTAAATCTTGTTTGAGCTTTCTTTTCAAATGCCAAACTTAAACATGATGAGTCTAGCGATATTGTTACTGCCATCACCTTAGTTTTAATGGGAACTCCTATTCGCCTCACTCTTGAAGAGTTTGGTGATTATCTTCACTTACCTTTCGAAGGTTCCTTCGATGAAAAAGGGCATTTTGATCCCTGCCTTTTTATCCAGTCCGGATCGACATCCGAACTCAATCTCTATAATCATGTCCTCCATTTAATTCTTACTTGGAACCTAAGACCTATCAAAAAGCATGCCAAGCTTCAAAACACCGATTATTGTTGGCTCGAATGTTTTAAATCCTATAGCCATCCTGATCTTGCACTTATCTTGTTTAATGACATTATGAAAGCTATTGGAAGGGGGATGAATACAAATATCACTCTTCTTTATAGTACGCATTTTTCATACATTTTTAGGAAATTAGGCATTAGCACCCATGGAGACACCCCCGTTTCTTCTAACCAACCTATTAGTTATTGGGCCCTACATCATGCGGGATATCATTTCGATGCTGCCACCAACACTTGATGAAACATGACCATCCGACGGACAATGAAGATGACGATGTTGACACTGCTTTTGATGATATTCTGGTATCCGAGCCCGTTGCTCCATTAGCTTCTTCTTCGGATGCTGTTCAACCCTCCTCCGAGGTTAATAGTGCTATCTCTGATGCTATCCATTCCTTAAGCAATGACATTCGAGCTCTTAAGGAATATGTTAACTTTCATCTCTCGACTTAGGAGATGTAAATGGCATCTCTTTTAGCCCGTTTCCCTTCGACGCCTCCTTTCTCCCCTCATCATGATGATTAGACCAGCTCTAAACCATACATTTCATTTTCATAACATTTGCACCTTTATTTTTATGTTTATGCCTATATCCTTTTATTGCACTTTATTGTTTTCTTTGTATTTTAAGATACAGTTTTTTTTTAAATGCTCATTCAACTTTATCTATCTTTTGATGAGCTAACTTCTTTTCTCCTTAAGCTTTATTTGTCTTTTGATATAATAAAAAGGGGAAGAAGAAAATGTAAATTAAGGTAAATTTATTGATTACTCTTTGATGATAACTAAATGCAAATTTTTGTGACCAAATTTTTTTCAAGTAAAAATGAATGCCAAATTGAATGACAAATTTTATTTTGGCCTCAAATTTAAAATATTTTTTATTAAGGGGGAGCAATTATTCAAAAAAAAAATACCGGATGTTTTGTTATATAAAAAAGGGGGAGATTGTTAAACTAAGCTTTATTTGATAAAAGATTTTGATATAACAAATTAAAAGTGCTTTTGAATATAAGCTAATATTGAAAAAATAATTTTTAAACTTGAAGTCTAAAAGATAAAACTTTGAAACAATTTTAAAATCAAGTGTAAATGATTTTAGCCAAGTTAAAATGATTTCAATCATGTTAAAATCATTTTAAATATTTTTTTCAAACAAGTCAAATTTGCTCCAGGACAAAAGGCATTATTACCTTATGGACAGGTATCGATAATTTTGTAAATATCGAGACCTTTAGAAAAATCGAGACCAAAAAGACATTCTATTTTCAGAAACCTTAAAAATTACCGATACCATGCTTTTGGTATTGATACTTTTTGAAAAAAAATCGATACCTTTCTTAAAAATGATACCAAATTAGTATTTTGTTTCTTATAAACCCTACAAAGTATCGATCCGGTATTGATACCTATTTCAGGAAGTATCAATAAAATATTTTTTAAGTATCGATTATTTCATTCCAACGGTCACTGAATTAGCATTTATGACAAAGAATATTGATACCCTTTCTGGAGGTATAGATACTCGCAGTTGCAAGTGAAATAAATGCTCTGGTTTTACATACCCAACGGCCATATTAACTTCACCAACAACCTCAATGGCTAGAAATCTATTAGGGAGTATAAATACCATCTTTCAAAGTCCTACAACATCCAAGAAAGCTCTTTCAAGCAAAAATCATTAATCAAACAACCTTAGAGCTTAAATTTTCATATCCTTCTTACATACACTTGTGAGCTTTATCTCTATTCTCTTGCTCAAGTGTATCTTATTGTATTTTTGCTTCAATTTGCAAATAACATTATCTTGTAAGGATTGTTTCTTTGTTTACTCATTTGTATCTCTTTGAGAGGGTTTTAAACTTAAGATTTAGGGTAGAAATCTTAAGGAGTTGTAAGGTTAAACATTGTCCTCAAAGGTTGAACAAATTAGTGAATTTGGGAAAATCCTTAGTGGTGGAAAGCTAAGGTAGTGGAGTAGGCAATTGGGGTCGAACCACTCTAAATTCTTTGCATTCTTTGTTTCATTCTTACCTTTGCTTTCACCAAATTTTTTAAAGGCCAATTCACCTTCCTCTTAGCATTTTCGGTTTGCTTCATCAAACTATCACATTTAAAAGAAAAAGGACACCTAATCATTTGTTGACACGTATACATATTATGTATAGTTGATAAAATAAGTACTAAATATGATTTTTTTAATTTGAAAATAAATTAATAAAATAAATAAAACAATAATTTTTGCTGAAAATTTTTTGCCTTAATTTATTTTTAATCTCAAGAAAAGAAATGGAAAGAATTCTTCATTATTTTTCTCTTTGGTTTTTTGCAAAATTCTTCTTTATTTTATTTCTTAAATTCCAAAATCATTGCAAGGAAGAAAACATAGTTCATTTGGTGTAACACCCCCATACCTGACCCGATAGCCGAGTCAAGGCATCAGGATGTCACATTCGTTGCTGAATTAACGACTAGAAATTTCAGATCAATTTGTCATATTATTTAATTAATGTAGATCATTAACTAGTTATAGTAATAATTGAATTTATGATAGAACTAATTATGAGTTAAAGGAGCTCATTAAAACATCCACAAATGATCAAAGGCCAAATTATAAAGTTCATAAAGATTTTTGAACTATTGTCGCGACGTTGGGGTTTCCACATCATGACATGGCGAACTTGTTATTGTGACATCATCTCCATTTTCCTACAAATTCCACGCTTTATTTTTATTTATTTAATTTATATCATTACCTGAACCGTATTCAGAAGTCATAACTGCCGCTTCATTTTACATATCATCCACTTACATCTATTTCTAATCTCAAGTCCTCATAAAAATGTGATATTCAATCAAAGATACAAAGTTTATTAAATTAACACAAATATTAAAGTTTTACAAATAAGACCATTGGAGGACTTGCACTTGAAAATTTTGTTTACCCACATTATGTATATTTCATATTTATTTCTAAATTGTGCCAATCAATTTAATTCTTCATAAAATTTAACAAAGAATTCAATATCACATCAATTAACAATTATTTATTTATTATTTTACCAATTCGTTTAAAATATACTCACATGTATTAATGATTCCACCACCTACAACCATTTCGAAACATTTCAAATTCATCTACTATATATATACTCATATATTTTTCCTCCTCCTCCTCTCCATTCCACATCCTTTATGTATATATTTGTTAAAATATTTAGCTTTTAGTATATAACATGCTTATATGTAATATTATCAATAATTCCACTATTTACTTATGTGTTCATATCAAAGTTGTCCACTTGAGTCATAGTCACTAAATTATTTATATCTTGAGCTATAGAATTCAAAATTAAGATCCACTTGATATTTTTAAACTAGACTCAAATATATATTTACCATAAAAATTTTAGAGTTTATAATTTAGCCAAAAAGTACAGTAAATTCTTCAAATTTTTCCTTGTTTTGCTTCTTGACAGCTTCGACTTTTCTTTACTAAAAATTAATTATCTCCTAATATGGGGTTTGGATAATTTTTTGTTCTCTTGAAAATATACTCATTAATAATTTTAAATATAAATTTAAACCCATAATAATTTTTTTTACAATTTTTTATGATTTTTTAAAGTCAGAACAGGAGAACCCGAAATCAATCTGACATTGTCTCACAAAAAATCATATATCTCATAATATGGAATTATTTTTCTTATACCATTTATTCTATGTAAAAATAGACTCGATAGGATTTAATTTAATACTTTAATTAATCACTAATTCAATTTATACAATTTTTGGTGAATTTTCAAAGTCAAACTACTACTGCTGTCCAAAACTATTTTAGTGCAAAATGTTGATAACTAAGTTTATAACACCCTCATTTCTTCTTTCTACAATATTTTCCATCACTTCCTCTTATTTTCCTTCACTAACATATTATGAACATAAAACTTTATATAGGAAAACTCTACTTTAACATCATTTTCATGCTTTTTCAATAATATCAAACTTAAAAATATATTGAAATCTTGATGTTCTTACCTTGTCCTATTGATTTCAAACTTTAACTTGATTTTCTCTCGCCTCCAACTTTAATTTTCTTGAATCCAAGGTAATTTTCTTGTTCTCCATAGTCTCCTTATCACTTTTCTCTCTTGGTGATTATGAAAATTCTTTGAAATTCTAGGTGAAAATGGTAGATTTTTGGTAAAAGGATCAAATTGTAAAGACAACAAAGTTTTCTTCTTCTCTCCCTCTCACTCACATTAGAAAGATGGGAGGATCCTCTCTTTTTTTCTTCATCTTTCTCTCCTTTTATACTAGCTATTTATAATAAAAATATTAGTAAAATATCTCATTAAAATATTAATAAAGTAATATTTAAATAATTAAATAATTATAAAATATCATCAGAATATCTCCAACATCATCATTGCCTTCTAGAGTTCCCTCTCTCTTTTAATTGACCATTTTGCCCTTTATGATCCTTTAAAATTCCATCATTGAATCATCACTTAATTTGGTAAAATTACACTCCTGGCCCTATAAATTCATTTGGTCCCTGTTAATCCATTTTCCTTAATTTCTAGATTCTTCTACCTTTAAGATATTTGCACTATTGGCCTTTCACTTCAACTTTTCCATATTTGTAATTATGCCACAAAAATTTTCATATATTTACAATTTTAGTCCATTCCTTAATTTAATACATTATGTCTTGCTTCTTGATTTAACTTTCTTTTGATATCTTGCAACTTTCGTTTTCGTTGATCTTACACTTTTTTTTCACTAAGATTTTATCTCATATTATTTACTACAAATGGGGTTTTGAAGATGTTACATTTGGTCTCGTGGAAATCTCAATTTATTTGTGTTAAAATTGAAATCAACATTTGAAACTATTCAGAAATCAATTCTCATTTTTTTAATTCAATTTATTTTGAGTTTTAGAAATCGTTGGGTTTTTTTTTAAATTGAAAACCCACAAATTAATTTGTTTCTTCTATTATTGGCTAAAAAATTAAATTAAAAAATGAAAAATTTATTAATCACACAATTCAAGTACAAATCAACACATTATGCACATGAATACATTTTATTCATTTTAATCTTTATACATCCTAATATTTAAAATGCTCATTTCTCACAATTTACCCGATCGAACTTAAATCCAACTTTATAAATATAGTACATGACCCTCTTAGAAGTATTTTTTATTATTAACCCTCAAAATTTTTATTCTGTACAAATAAAACCCTTAACCAAATAATTTAAACTTGATTTTAACTTATACACTACCATCTATCACATTTATAACATGATCTTACTTGATTTATTTAACCCATTTCATACATAAATCTTAAGCTTCCTACATAAAAAATTTAAAGCTTTTTAACAATAAAACCCAAACTAAAATCTTTTCTTCGCTGATGGATTGATACTTTTTGGTCATGCTGATGATAGTTAAGCTCGGGTCATTAAAAGCATTTTGGATGTGTTTTATGACTATTCAGGGCATCAGATCAATTTGCAAAAGACAAACATCTTCTTTTCAAAAAGTGTGGATGATAGCTTTGGGAGACGTATAAGTGGTTATCTTCTTTTCAAAAAGTGTGGACGACAGCTTTGGGAGACGTATAAGTGGTTTTTTTTTTTTCAAAAGTTACAAATTTGGGATATTATCTTGGTGTTTCTCTTTTTTGTGACAAGGTTACTAGCAGCACTCTGCGTTTCGTGGTGGAAATTGTACGTAGTAAATTGTCTAGCTGGGATGGCAGTCAACTCTCTTTAGCTGGTAGGGTTACTTTCGCATAACCAGTTCTTCTCTCGATTCCCAATTATTTCATGCAAATGATGATTGTTCCCAAAGGTGTTTGCGATGAGATTGAGTGCATGGTTCAAAAATTTGTTTGGGGAGTTCATAATGGCAGCTCAAGATGACCTTCGTTAGTTGGGATTCGATGTACCAATCTAAGTCTCACAGAGGTCTTGGTCTTAGATAGTTGAAAGACCATACTCATTCATGATGAAGGTTGGTTTTAACATCATTTCAAATTCCAATGCCTTTTGGATTTAGGTTCTTTGGTCGAAATATAGAGTCCCTAGTGATTTACCAGAAGATTTATCAAGGGGCTGTTGTTCCTTTTTATGGAGATCCATTTTTAAGGTATGGCCCCTCATTTGTGAGAATTTGATTTAGTCAGTCGGGGACAAAAAAAGTATCAAATGTTGGCAAAGACCCTTGGATTCCAAATTATGGTCGCTTATTAAATTTTATTCCTTCCTCTACTAACCTTATTCTAGATTGTTCCCTTAGTAGTATAGTTACGGGTGATGGATCTTGAAACTTGGACCTTTTTAGACTTTGGGTGCCAGAGGAGATCATCAAAAAAATAATAGGTGTCCCACCACTGCATCATTCGTCAGGTCCAGATAGAATTATTTGGGGAGCTACCTCGACTGACTCCTTCTCTCTCAAAAGCACTTATGGGAAGGTTCGTGAAGGAACTTTCAATTTAAAAGAATAGTTCTGGGAAATACCTTGGAAGTTTAAAGGCCTTCATTGGATCTATTTTTTCATCTGGCTAGCTCTAAAGCAACGTCTCCTTACAAATGCTGAAAGGGTAAGGCAAGGCTTTAGGAGTAGTAGTGCTTGTGGCATTTGTGGACATGATTATGAGGATGTATTGCATATACTCAGAGATTGTCATGCTGCCAGAGGTATTTGGGATAAACTTATTCCACAACAAAGTCTTTCTGAATTCTACACTAGATCTCTTGTCGGCTGGATGAGGAATAATTTTCAGAGTCATCTTTCTTCCTCTTTGAATAGAATTGATTGGCTATGTCTCTTTGGGAGTATCGTGTGGTGTATTTGGAAGAATCCAAACTTGTTTATTTTCCAAGGAATTTCGTGCAATGTTGATGAGATCATTAAAATCTTATACAATTGGGCAAAGCAATATTCCTCTGGTTCAAGGATTCCATCTCATAAAGCACAAAGTCATCTCCATAACTAGCCTTTATCTAATAGCTAGGTGACTTTGAATACAAATGGTTTGGTTAGGTTTGACGAGGGCTTTGTAGCAGATGGTGGCTGTGCGGGGGATTATAATGGTGAGTGGATCATTAGGTTCGCTAGATATTTGGGTAATTGCATTTTATTAGAGGCAAAGCTTTAGGGGATACTAGACATGTTGAACCTTATTTTGGATAGGCGTTTTGAGAGGATCCTAACTCAAACAGATAATATTGAAGCTATTAATGTAATCATGGAAGATTCTTCGAGGGACTCTAATTTTGCCATATTCAGGAGAATTCATCATATTCTGAAGAGGGTGAAGCAGTGGGAAATTCAGCATATTCTCGGAGAAGATAACTTAATTGTTGATAGCCTGATTAAGACAGTTCGTACTAGGAGACTAGGCTTAAGATTGTTTGAATATCCTCTTTTGAGGGTCTAAGTTTATTAGCTTTGTATCTTTATTTTATTAAAAAAAATTATACTAAAATTTGGAAGAAATCTTACCAAATTAGTCTTGAGAGGTCACGACAATGGTGAAAGCTTGGAGGAAATATTCTTTTCTTTGGTTTTGTAGTTTAGTGGAATAAGAAAGATGAACGAAAATTATCTTTCTCTTTCCTTCCACCATTTAATCATTAATAATAACATTTAGTTAATAGGATAATTAATAATCAATGGTTAAAATCATAACATGGTTAGCTTAGTGGAGTTTTATGGCCATGATCACATTAATTATCTAAACTAATTTAGTATTATTTTAATTGCTATTGTAACATTGACGTAATTATCACTTTAGGTCCTACCAATTTCTAAATCAATTCCTATTAGTTTTGGTTACTAAACAATTTAATTCCTATACTATTTATAAAATATTTTATTAAATTAATTCCACTTAACGGTTCTATCTTAAAATTTTGGACCCAACACGCAAATACTCGATTCAAATTTTCGGCTAACTTGATTTACTAATTTTGACCTTTAATTCGAATTTTTCAATGTCGTTGAAATCTTGATCGTTACAATTAAAGTAGTATACATTAATGTAATTAATACTTGTTATATATATACCTACTTTAATCTATTCTTAACACAATGAATTTGAATTATATTAGCGCCACTGAGTATTCAATACTCAACGTATGGTTATGTTTGTTTCTGTGCGCAGGTACTGGACAGGAGTAAACGTAGATTTTAAGTGGTCAAGCATCCAACTCAAAAACTCAACTCGAAACACACCTTATTACCTCTTTTGTATATATATATACGTGTTGGTGTTAAAATGACATGTATCTAGGTTGTTTTGGACATGTTGTTTAAGTGGTCATTTTGGTATATTTAGTACTTGGCCTATAAGGTTTTATGAGATGAATTTTAATCTTTAATTAATAGATAATTATGCTAGTTTATATAAGTTTGATTATGTGAATTAGTTGGTTAAAATATGATACATTGATGATTATAATTTGATAATGTTTGGTTGTGTTTGTGTATGTTAAATTGATTGTCTTGTTTTGATATAAAGTTTAGGTGTATTTAAGGTACCATTTGGCATCGTTTGATCACTTGAAAATGTGCATTTAAGGTTATTTTACCATTGAGTCTCGAGACAACGTAAACATGTCTCGAGGCAACGTAAACATGTCTCGAGACCATAAGAACAAAATTTACCTTATATTTTGACCTATATGCTTAGTGTCTCGAGACTTGGCAAACTAGTCTCAAGATAATCCTATTTAAGCCTTGAGAAAAGTGGTCTTTGTCTCGAGACAAGTAAACTTTGAAGCTAAATTAATTTTTCCCAACTCCAGGTCTCGAGACAAGAACCCCTTATCTTAATACGTTCAAACATTGAAGCTAAAATAAGTAAACCTACAACCATTCACCTTATACTACCAATTGTTGTTCAAAATTAGTAGTCACTTCAATAGATTAATGTAAACAATGTTTTTCTACAAGGTTATCTTGATGAACAGGTTTATATGAGGCAACCATCAAGTTTTGAAGATCTGAATCATCCTGACTATGTCTTTAAATTAAAAAAAAAAAAAGATGATATAAGGACTCAAGAAGGCACCTCAACAATGGAACAAATAACTCACAAAATTTCTATGAAAATTGGCTTCAAAATAATTTGCCTGTGAAGAATCCTTATTTGTCTGTGATGACTTTGGTATTTCAATTTTTCTACTTGTCTATGTAGATGAAATTATCAAGACTAGTAGTAATTCAATTGTTGTCCAACAGGTTATTACTTCTATTTCACAGAAATTTCCACTTAAAGAACTTTATCAAATTTTTTTCTTAAGGTTGAAGTAATACCAACTAAAAATGGTCTGTTCCCGTCAGAAAGAAAATACATTTAGGATATCCTAAATGACATAGGGATGCAAGAAACAAAAGAGTTCTTACTCCCATGAGCTCTTCTCACCATTACAAGCTTCAAGATGAGTTTGACTATACTGATGCCATTATATACTGAAAAACCTATTGGGAAACTCTACTATCTTTCCTTTATAAAACTTGATAGTTTGTTTCTTGTGAACAAACTTTTTCAATTTATGCATGCTCCATCATACATACATTGGCAAGTAGTAAAACACATTTTTTGGTACTTGAAACAAACCTTCAGCTATGGTCTTCAGTTCACTTGTCATATGGATCTGAATCTTTATATCTAATCAGATGTTGATCAGGCAGGTGATCACACTAATAAAAAATCGACAATTGGTTTTATTCTTTATTTTGCTCCAAATCTAATAAGTTTGTAACACCTAGAACCCGACCTAGAAGTTTAGACCGAATCCCTGATGTCACATTGGTCACCGAAGTAACCGTAGTTAAATTTTACAAAATAAGCTCTCAAGTCAAACTGAAATATTTGATTGTCTAATACCCAGTATGTAGAATTACAGTTAGGTAAAAAATATAACCACTATTAAATAAAAGAATAAGAATTGGAATAAAACTTGTATCACAGGTTTTTAAAAAGCTTACAATTCAAAAACCGTTTAACCAAATATAAACCAATAATCATTTATTCCCACCGAGACTATCCAAAACCTCTGCACACCGAGTCTAGCATCAGAATTCAGAAGAAGGTATCTAAAAAGGAAACACTAAGAGGGAGTGAGCTACTCGAGCTCAATGTGAGATTGAAACAAGACAAGAGACAGAAATTATAGATTTCAAATCGGTAGCGCAATAGACTTTCGAATACTCACAGAGTCAAAAAGCATACCTGATACTAGTGTCCAAACAGAGCTTAATAATTAGAGCACATCAAATTCACACAAAAGTCTCAGTACGAATGCGAAGCAGACAAACAAATTACAGACAACTAGTCTTACAATCAGAACTCACAGATAGATGCAGATGAAATGCAATCAAATAAAACCCACCAATCTAGCCAACACACCTCTCCGTCCCCCGATCACACCCCAAAAGAGCTGTTAAAGCTCATCCAACCAAACATACCATTTAGGACCTCGAAAGGCCCATCCATCCCTACACACTACATATGTAGACTAAGCCACTCAGATAATAATATGCAGTAGGGCTAGTGTATGTGCTATACAGTGCAATGTGGTAGATCGCTGTACAGGCGAGTTACAGTTAAACTGCCAGATCAGATAATAGTGCGCAGCAAAGCTAACGCACGTGCGGTACAGTGTAATAACTTGTTGTACGTATAAGTTGTAGTAGAACTTCCAGATCAGATTAGAACCAGTCTTCCTTCTCTTTACAACCCAACCCAAAAAAAATTTATGCAAGTGAATGTATGCATTCAATCTCAAAGAACAATGACACAGTATCAAACATTCAAACAAAAATAGATATGCATACACACACCCTAGTTAATCGGGTTCAGAGTCAGACATTACACACATCAATCACAAATAGCACTTAAGCCGCAGCCCAAAATGAAGTCTTAACTGCCCTTATTTAAGCCTAGCCAATGGTTTAAGCACGCAAACACATTTTCAGATCAGAGCCACACATAGAACCAATAGAAGTGTCTTAGGACCACACGCCTGTGTACTTTGACAGTGTGGGAGGTCACAAGCCCGTGTAAAAAGGGGCACACGGTCGTGTGACTGTGGCACACGCCTGTGTGAAGAGAGGCACACGGCCATGTGAAGAAAGCACATGCCC
Organism: Gossypium anomalum; assembly: GCA_025698475.1. NCBI lineage: Eukaryota > Viridiplantae > Streptophyta > Magnoliopsida > Malvales > Malvaceae > Gossypium > Gossypium anomalum. The sequence goes on from CM046961.1 coordinate 18,693,579, forward strand.
ATGTGGACTAGGGACACGGCCATGGGAACAGGCTGTGTAACTCTCTGCCCGCTTGTACTAAATTCGAGTACAGGCTTAACAAGGCCGTGTGAGGGTCTCACATGGCCATCTGCCCACTAGACACGGCCGTGTGTCCAAAACACACACTCGTATGGAATCCCTAAATCCCCAAATTAGCCACACGGCCGTGCGGCTAGGCCGTGTGGAATCCCTAAATTAGCCACACGACCGTGCGACCAACCATGTGGTACCAAATCACTCAAACCCTGATCCCCAAACTCACACGCCCGTGTGCCCAAGGGACACTGTCGTGTAAGAAATGATAAAATCCCCAAGTCAGCCACACGGCCGTGTGGCACCAAAATTGGCCCAAAAACCCTAATTCCCAAAAGCACACGACCATGTGAACTTGCACACGTCCGTGTGGAAACCCCAGTGGCCACGAAACCACCCCAAAACAACTTAAAAAATGAGTTTTTCGATCACTACGTCAACCCACAGCTGATGGAACTCAGAACCGCACTAACCAAAGTGAATTTTTATGCCATTCGACAGTACTACCGTACTTAGACGATCAACTTCAAAAAGCCACATTCTAACAAAATTAATGTTGCGAAAGGAAAAAACATAGGAAAGTTTCAGAACCTACACCTATTACGACGACAGAGAGCAATAATCTTCGAAGTATGTGCCTTAAAAACTGTTCCCCACCAAAAATAAAGAAAAAGAAAAGCCAATCGAAAAAAAAAGGGAGAACATGAAAAATAAACCCAAAGAAAATAAAAAAAAAAGAAGAAAAATCAAAACGTAAAATAAAAAATAAATAAATAACACTAAATCATTATTATTAACTAAAACAAAACAAAATAAATATGCGCACCCAAGGACTCAAGCTCAGAACCTTGAGAACTACACACAACCAAACACCAGACCAATAGACCCATTCTGTCACTTAGACACGAAATTATACACAATAGCACACCCCTGCCTCTGACCCTAACCATAGAACCCAAAACTTCTAGCCCTAAAATTCAGGGCGTTAAAAAGTTGGTCCTTAAAGAAATAATATGCAATTCCTCGCTCTTCCACTAAAGCTAAATATCGAGCAATCACAAATGCTGACTCTAAAACTCTTTGGGTTATGAATCTGGTAAAATAGTTCAAACTTTCACTATCTCATCCTTCGAAAATCTTTTATGAAAATCTAGTTATGACATCTCACAGTCAATATCCGATTATGTATAGCAAAATGAAGCATCTTGAAGTGGATTTACATTTTGTTTGTCATCATGTTTAGAGAAAAATTTGGATATCACTCACATTTCTATGATCGATCAAATCGCCAACACACTTACAAAAGCACTACCCCAAGTAGCCTTCATGCATAACCTTAACAAGTTAGTTGTTGCTCGACAACCCCAAACTTGAGGGGTCGTATTGCCTAACCAAGTCATGAGAACCTAGATTTCTTATTTAAATTTTATGTTGGAAAAATTTGGTTTAGAAAATGATTTTCAGTCATAATGAAAATTTCAAATTTTAAAAACCGAGTTGGTTTGTGATATTTATAGTAATATTTTTTTTCCCTAAAAGTACTTGTGCTTTGTGTGAGATGGATATGCATCGTTCCTGACTTTCAACCGAACAACCTTCTTCGTTATCCTCGTACCCTAAATTTGTAATTTATTTTATGAATAATTGTTAAATTAGCTACACACGAAAGTTCTTGCAACTAAAAAACTTTTTTCTTAGATTTAAACCATTTCACAAAGTGTCGCGTGGTGTTAACTTCTTGTAATACGGTAGACTCTAAGATTTTCCTTTTGACATGTTGCAATTAAACGAAGAAGATTTGATGAACGAAAATTTTAAGGAAATTAAAAGTTGAAGACCAAAGATTTAAGTTTTTGTTTTGGATATTTAAAAATTAGGGATTTTAAGATCGATGAAAAAAAGTTGAGGAAAGAGCTTGGATTTCATGTTTTTATCATATCTTTGTTATGTTTTTTCTTAATTATGTTTTTCGTTTATTATGATACACATGAAAATTCATGTAAGATTCTTTGTTGGAAAATGAACAATTTGACAAGATCTAATAGTTTTAAGGTTAAAAGAGGCAAAAAATATGAAGCACTAATTTAATTATTGGTATCATGATAAATTTAACTCTTAAAGTTTATATTTTTTTGTCAATTTGGCCTTTATTCTATTTTTTAGTTAAATTCGACCCCAACCTTTTTTTTTAAATTTAACCATCAATCTTTCAAAAAACCATTAAATTGTTATTTTTAATGAAAATACTGGTTAAAACATTAAGCCTATGTTTTGTTTGAAAATGGGGAGAGGAAAAAGAAAGGAAAGTAAGAAAAAGGGTTGTTGGACAATTTAGGTTAAAAAAAGTAAGAGAAATTGAATATCTATTAATTTTCTTAGAAGTTAAATTGTTTTATGATAAAATACAAAAGTAGTCACTTATATATAGTTTAAATTATGTTTTGGTCACTAAACTTTAAATTGTTATAAAATAGTCACTAATGTTATTAATTAATAATATTTTAATCACGATGTCGTTATCTAATATTAAAAGGGTTATGAAAATCTGATGTTGCACAAATTGTGTCATTAACTGCTGACATGGATTCTATGTCATCGCCCTATAATCTAAACAATTTTTTTAAAATTTTTAATTTTTTAATTTTACTTTATTTCTTTTTTCTTCTTCCTTTTTTTTTCTTTTTCCACGTTTCTTATATTTTCCTTTCCTTTTTATTCTTTTTCTTTATCACCATCTTCATAGAGAACATTCACCATTATCATCTTCAACATCCAGCTCCTATCTTTAACCTACTAAACCTACTAACAACTCATGAACCAAGATCCCCACACCACCAAAAAAAGAACACAAATGTCAACAGCAACAAGACACCAAACCCATAAATCTGGACAGTGGAGAGGAAAAGCTCGGTGAAGCTTTGGAGCTCCATTCTCAAATCCCAAGGGTGAAAGTGAAGCTTAAGAGTAGAGGAACAACATACAAAAAATGAAGGGCTGATCTGATAGTCGGGAAGGGTGATCGAAGAAAGGTAGGTCACAACTTTGGTTTTAGATCTAGGAAAATCGATAATGATTTTGAAGAAACAGAGGATAGATTTTAAAAGAGCATGAGAAAACAAGTTTGGAGGTGAAGCAAGATTTTGCCAGACACTGGAAGTGACGGTCGGCGCGGTGACTCAATACTGGAGTTGCCAGATTCTGAGTTTTGATATGCAATAATCAATAAGAACGATTAACAGCAACGAACTGTTCTAAATTTTTGTTATTTGAGTCAATGTAAAAACGTTGCGTTTTAAGTCTTAGTATTTTAATGAAAATGGTGCGTTGTGGGGAGGGAGTTAGGGTTGTGTCCAAAATGGTTCGTTGAAGTTAAATGATCATTCAATGAAACGATGCGAATTAGGAAACATTACTGTCACCTACCAGTGTGTCATTCCATGGCCTTTACTCAACCTTTTAATGCCCAATCAGGAAAGGGGACGGCAATTAAGAAATATAGCTTAGTTTTCTTTCTGTTTTGAGTTTTCTCCCTTAACAAATGTATCAGAGCTTGAACGATCCTCATGGCCAATAATGGAGTCACCATGCGTCTGCAAAAGGAGATGGGCTTGATGCAACATGAATTATCTCAACTGCAAGTGGAGTTAACACGGATCAATGCCAAACTGGATTTTTGTTTTAAGGACTTCCATGACAAGTTCAAAGGAGAAATTAGATCCGAGTTAAAATCCCATTTTGATCAATATATAGGGAAATCATTAATGAGTGCTGCTGGCTTACGTCAAGACAAGGGCAAGGTTATCTTGGGAGTCCTCTTCCATTTTTTAGTGATGTTAGAAACAGTAGTTGTAACGACCCAAAATCTGTAGGTACTGGAAAAGTATGTTATCGGGCCTCCGTCTTAATGAAATAAGTTCAAAAATAATTATTAAAAATATTTATGAGCCTAGTGGTGTGTCTAATTAGGTTTTAATTAGGTAAATTTAACTTAATTTAAAGTAATTAGGAAAAATAATTAAATTGAATAAAAAGTGAAAGTCTAATTATAGATAAAAAAAAAGCAAAAAGGGCTAAAATGACAATTAAGCCATTTAGCATAAGTTGAGGCGGCAAACATGTTAAAATCTAAGATATTTTTAGATTTTAATTATGTAAATATATATAATTTAATTATTAATTACTTTTTATTTTAGTATATATATGTTTATTATTTATTATTATTATTCTATTAAATTATAATTTATATTATTAAATTATGATTATTATTATTATTATTATTATTATTATTAAAAATAAATTAAAATAAAGACAAATGTATGAGATTAAATTATACAAGTGTAATGCATATATTTATACATTTGTAATATATTTATTTAATTACTTTTTATTTAAGTAAAAAGATTTTTATCATATTAAAATATTAAATTATATAAACTAAATAAAATAAGGACAATTGGATGGTGATGATAATAGGCAAGTGTAAAATATATGTGTGCCCAATTGTTATATATGTATTTGTTATTAAATAAGATATTTATTATAATAATAATTATTATTATTATTAAGTTAATAAAATAAAAGAATAAAAGACATGAAATAAAATAAAGAATAAAACAAAGTAAAGAAGAAAACAGAGAACATTTTCGAAACAGAGCAGGGAAGAAAAGAAAGAAAGAAAAAAGAGAAAATTTAGGTTTTAAAGCTTGAAGTTTAATTGGTAAGTTTAATCAAGTCTTTTTCTTATAAATTTGATGTTTTTGGAATCCTAGAGTGAAATACTCTTGAATTTGAGTTGAAATTTTGAAAGTTAATTGATTTTTTAGTAGGGTTTATGTTGAACAAATGATGGAATTGGGGGTTTATTTGATAGAAATTTTGATTAGAATTGAATAAAGGATTGAATTGTAAACTAAGCTATAAGTTTTGAGTTTTAGGGACTAAATTGAAACAAATTCAAAATTATGAAAATATGATAAAAATTAAATAGTTAGATGTGAGTTTGGCAAGAAATTGAGTAGCAAAAAGGTATGAATTGAGAAAGAAAAATATATAGGTTTAGTTAGGATTAAATTGGAATTAAAGTAAAAGTTAGATAAAAATTTCAGCATTTAAATTGTGTTATCCTAATAATTGTGAAATTATTTTAATTATTCATAGCTAATATCGAGCCTGAAGCATCGACCCAAAAAGGAAAAAGAAAGATCGTCGAGGATTAAATCCGAAGAGAATTCTGGTTTGTATCACTATAACTCAAGCTTTATAATTAATATGTGTTTAATTTAATATAAAGGTGTGGTAAGTATTTTAAGGTAAGTATTTAATGAACTGATAAAATTTGTGATTGGGTATTAAAATTGAGATTGGTACTAAACTGAATTATGAGATACTGAATATTGTTTTGAATACCGAATTGAACTGTGAAATTACTGAATAATGTTACGTATATTGCATTGAACTGTAAAATTTCTAATGAAGCGAATTATTGTATTACTATGAAAATTTATAATAATAATAAACTATAATTAATATTGAATTGAAATGGAAATTGTACTGAAAAATGATTTAAATACCCTATTAACTAGTTGGGCTAGTCGGATATAGTTGGCATGCCATAGGATATGGAAGAGTACGGGTTTTGCCACCATCGATCGTGCACTTATGTGCCGACTCATCATTATCACTATCAAGTATCATATCATTTATTGATTCGATTCGGCACTTTGTGTGTTGGATATCACATCATATCAGATCGGATTTGTTCCGATGATGTACTCGTATGTACCGCATCGCTACTATTATTGTTATCATATCGCTCCGATAGACTTGGCCGATGAGGCACTATGTGCCGTACTGGTGTGTTGGTTGGAATCCGTGTATCCGCCGAGTCTGAGTCAAGTTAATAGGGACAAATGAAATAAATCTACTGATAAAACTAAATTTGAATAATATGGCATATGTGAAAGTTGAGAATTGAAATAAAGAAATAAAAATGGTATATATATATAATTGAATGATAACAGGAAAGATTGAAATTGTTCATTAAGTGATGATAATTGTAATGTAAAATTATGTGTGATTTAATGTATTTAATTATAAACTGAATTATAGTGATACCACTGAGTATATGCATACTCAGCGTACGGTTATTTCCGTGCGCAGGTTGTGGAAGTCGAGTACTGAATTAGCATCCAAAGCCAGACCCGACTTCAGCAAACTTTTGGTGATGTATATTTTCTTTTGATAATGTGGCATGTACATAGGATATGTATAAAGGTTATTATGTTTTGAATATAAATGGTTAAAAATGTTAGTATTACAAGTCTAAGAATTATAATGAAAAAAGTTTATCTATTTCAATTTAATTAGTACAATGATAAATTTAAATTGATATTATATTGATTAAGTTCATTAGAGGGTATTTAGAATAGAAAATGAATGTGCGAAATGAATTGGTTGAATTGGTTATGTTTGAAATGGATTTGGTTTTAATTGCAAGGGGTTTTATGTAAAAATAAGCCGAAATGCTGTCGAAATTTATAAAAAAAAAATTGGAGTACTTAAACGAGTCTCGTTTCACTTAGATATATGTTTTAGACTTTGAGAATTCATTATAGGGATTTAGTAATTAAATTATGCTATGAATGTTATTTTATTTTTGAATTATTCATAAGTTGTCTGATACGTCCGGTAATACCTCGTAACTCTGTTCCGGTGACAGTTCGGGGTTAGGATGTGCTACAGTGGTTTCAGGACCACAAATCCAATAAGTGAGTTTGTGGCTGTCCTAAAAGTCAAGTATTTTTGAAAAACGAGGTATTAGGACCACAAATCCGATGAGTCAAGTATAATATTAATGACATTTTGATTTAATAAATTTCATTAGTTGATCATATAGTCAAGTATTTGTGGTTATCCTAAAAGTCAAGTATTTTTGAAAAATGAGGTATTAGGACCTCGTTTCTAAAAATTGAGCTTGTAAATATTTACGGGGTTACTATTTACGTATGTGAAGGCTCGGTTCAGAAATTTTATTTTTTTGTTAGTTAATTAGTTAAAAAGGACTAAATCGTAAAAGATGTAAAACTTAATTGTTAATAAATTAAAATGGTTAGATGGCTTAATTATTAAATGAGGGAGGATTTATATGGTAAATAGACCATAGCAAGTTTAGATGGACGGTTTTGGGCTTTTAATTTGTTAAAATGCATGTTTGATAAAATGGTAAAGTTGTAATTAATTAAAATTAAACTAAAGTACAAAAAAATAAAATAAACATCATCTTCTCTAAATGGTTCTTCTACTGAAAATTGAAAGAAAAATCCATGGGAGAGTATTAAAGGTTCGACCATTTGAGAAATTCTTGTATGTAAGTCCGTTTTAAACCGTTTCTTGTAATTTTTATATTTTTGAGATCGTTGCAAATAGGTTCAGTTAACCCGTATCTCCTTTCTTGATGTCGGATGAAATATTTATAATCTAGGTTGTTGTTTAGGACTATTATGTAAAAGAATTTTAGTTAGTTTTTAGTTAAAGGACTAATTTTATAAAACAGTATAATTACATGGAATTCTTGTGACTTTTGAATAAATATGGGTTGTATTAGTTTAAAAAAAATTCTGTTAGCTTGGGAATTTATGAAATTTTGATTAAATTTGGTGTTTTGAGTTTAGGGACTAAATTGAGAGAAATGTAAAAGTTTAGGGAAAATTTGTAAAAAGATAAAAACCTAAGGGTCATGCATATAAATGAGTTGATAATATTTTTTAATTTGATAAATTGAATTTAATTATTATATTTAGATTTAAGAAACGGACCAATTGATTGATAAATTGAGGGAAAGGAAAAGTCGTCAAATAGTTATCGTCGCGTGTGGATAGCTACCGTATTTTTGTAAGTTAATACCGTTATCATTTATTATAATTCATTATTAAATGTTGTTAATTATATAGTTTTTTAAAGTACTAAAATGAAATTTGGTCTATGTGAAATATATTGAATTCTGAAATAATTTCGATGAATCGAGTAAAAGTTTCATACATGAGATTTCTGACTGATTTTCTATTCTAGATCGAGCTCTAGCATTTGTTACAGACTCGGATATACATGTGACTCAAATATACATTTTTTCTGGATCGAGCTACCGTATTTTTGTAAGTTCATACCAGTATCCTTGATTATAATTCATTATTAAATGTTGTTAATGATATATATATTTTTAAACCACTGAAATGAAATTTGGTCTATGTGAAATATACTGAATTTTGAAAAAATTTCGATCGATCGAGTAAAAGTTTCATACATAAGATTTTTGACTGATTTCTTATTTTGGATTGAGCTCCAGCATTTGTTGCGGACTCAAATATACATGTGACTCGGATTTATCCTAGATTGGTAATTCGTTGTCGTTTTAAAGGTTTAGCCTGGACTGATAACCTTACATGTATACCTAGCCTTGGTCAAGCTAGTTTTCTATGTTGTCATTGGTTTAGCCTGGAGGGGTAACCTAAGACACTTACTCTGTACCTGACTAGCTCATACGAGGATCATCTGTTTCTAGACTTATGTATTGAATACTTTTACAAAGATCCATCGGAAGAATAAATGTTATTTGATACAGAACTGTTTCTTTGAAGTAAACAAATTATGAACTCTGAGTATGCGTATGTTTAAATGGTTACTTACTGGGAATTGTTCAATCATGTTGTGTTAAGGTTAACACTTGGAAATAGTTATATGGAAATAATTATATGAAGTGTTATATGAAATGTTTACATGAATAGATATGTAAAAAGGGACTTTTGAAATGAACACTTAAAATGGAAATGTGAAATTGTTAAATGAATAAATGTTGAATGAATGGTATATCAAATGCGTTTACTTGTATATATTCCATTGTTGAGCTTACTAACTTGTGGGACTTATGATGTGTATAGGATTTGAATGCATTTATGAGCTTACTAGTTGCTTACGATATTTGTTTTCTTTTTCTATAGATCATCGAAAAATTCGATTGGTTGGAATCAAGTACGAGCACATACACACTATCCATCCTTCATCTCGGTAGAAGTTTTGGTTATTTTGATGTCGGTTTATAAATGGCATGTACTAGGAGCCTTTAAATTATTTTGTTTATAATGATGTTGTTTATAAGCTAGTTTGAGTAAGCTTTGTGATTATATATATATATATATATATATGTTTGTATCTTTAGGTTACGTGTGAGACTTGAAGTGCTTTTAGTTGTTGTTAAGTGCCTATTGTGATCAACTTGAGATATGGTTAATAGTTGTGATGAAAAGGAGGAAATGGCAAAACTTTAAGGTAATGCTTTGTAAATATTGAGAATGTGTTTGTTTGGATGTTTATTGTTATGCACTTAAGTTGATTGCTATTGGTGTATTATGGTCTGTTTGATGCAATTTTAATAGGTAAAAATGGTTAGAATTGGTTTGTCTTTGTGTTTAAGAAAGAGTTGATGAAATGGCTTGCATTAGGGGTCATTTTGGAAGTACACGGCCTCGGACACAGGTTGCCACACGGCTGTGTGCCACACACGGTGACCCACACAGCTGTATGTCATTTTAATTTTAAGTGCAAGTTGGTTCGCAAGATCTCAGTGAGTTATAGGGCCTGGCGACACGACCGTGTGACCTTACTTCAAATATACACACGAGCGGGCATATGGGCTGGAATATGACCATTTGTCTGATATTTCAAATTAAACATGGTTAGCTACACGGCATGGGCTTTGTCTATGATCCGGCCACACGGCCGTATGACCCATGTTTGTAAAATTTTTAAATTTTTCTAAAATTTTTTGTTGCATTTCAAATTAGTCCCTGAATGTTCCCAAACTATTTTTAAGGCTTTGTAGGCTCGATTTAAGGCCCGTAAAGGTATATATTCTAGGAATGAACATTGGAATTTAATGTTAATATTTTAAATTGATTAATTTTTCTATGTGTTGCTAATCGTTTCAATTTGATCTATAATATTTCGTAACCTTAATTCGATGACAAAGACAGGTTAGGGGGCATTACACCTCCACCAGGGTTCCAAACAAAGGAAATATTAGCTATGTCCCCAATGACAGACTTAGGGCATTTGGGAACTCTCTCTCAAGCCAGTACATTGGACACAATAAGAAAGGCCCTTAGGTTGGTCTACCCTCGATTCAATGGAATGGATTTTAGGGGTTGGTGGTATAAGCTCGAGCAGTTCTTTAAAGCTAAGAATGTGGGGGATCATGCCAAGGTCAAGGTGGTAATGCTACATTTGGAGGGTAAAACCTTTAATTGACACCACTTTTTTGTACAAAGGTAAGGTGGTCTACGTTAACTTACTTGGGAGGTGTATGCTCAGGGATTGAAAGAATGGTTTAGATCTAACACCTTTTTGGACCCTATAGATGAGTTGGTTTCTTTTAAGTAGCTGGGCACAGTGGATCATTACCATGATAAATTTGTGAGTCTTCTTAACTAATCGTATTTCCTTGAGAATTATGCACTGAGTATTTTCATTAACAATCTTAAAATAGGAATTAGACAGTATCTAAGATTGTTTAAACCTAAGATTTTAGTGGAGGGTTATCTGATTGCTCAACAAGTGGAAAGTATTGTGTTTAATACCCCAAAGAGAAGTGTTTCTGTAGGAGGAAGCACGGGTTATTCCAAGCCCATGTTCCCTAAGTTTAAGGGGTACAATTCTATTGGAAGTCCCACAATTCCAGAAGGGCACCCTTCTACAACCACTAGACATAAGACTCCTACCAAATCACTCTCTCAGTCTGAAATGGAAGAAAGGAGAAAAAAGGGTTTGTGCTTCTGGTGTGTCTCAAAGTAAACACCAATGCATAAATGCACTAAGTTTCAATTTTACCAGTTTGTGATAGAGCCCCAATTTGAATAAAAAATGAGGTTAATAGTCATTCATCTGAAGAGTTCCAAGACTGGCCTGAGAAATTGGAAACCTTAGATTATGAGGTTAAGTCATTTGCACTTGTTGTATCCTTTCATTCCCTCAATAGATCTTGAAGCCAAAATACCATGAGACTGTTAGCTCGAATTAGCCAGTTGGAAATCATTATTCTTGTTAATTCTGGAAGTATACACAATTTTGAGGACACCAAGTTGATGAGAAGCTTGAATCTACTAATAGAACAATCCTGCCAACTAAGAGTGATGGTCGCTAATGGGGTTAAATTGTCCACTCAGGGCCTGTTCAAAACTTTATCTTGAGAGGCACAAGGGTTCAAGTTCATCACTGATTTCATGGCTCTTCCTATCAATAGATGTGATTTGGTTCTTGGTATTTAGTGGCTACTCTCACTAGGATTGATTACCTAGAATTTCTCTTCTCTGGCCATACAATATGAGTACCTGGGACAATCTTGTATCCTCCAAGGTATTCTTCTTGGTGGCCTTCACATTCTATCTGGTCTTTAGTTGTCCAAGTGCCTTAGCATAATGGAGCATGGTCCCTGTCCTATGCTTCTTACTTGTAATACCCAAGAAGCTTTGACCTTACCTTCCCAGTCTTTACATAAGGATATCCAGATACTTCTTGAAGAATTTGATGATGTATTTCAAATACCCAAAGAGTTGCCTCTTATCAGGATGTATGATCATATGATGTATTTATAGGATGAATCTCAAGTGGTTAAGGTGAGGTCCTATAGATACCCTGTTGTTTAGAAGACAGAAATAGAAAGGCTCATCCAGGAAATGTTGCAGGCTAGGACCATTAGAGACAACTTCAGTCCCTTTGCATCACTAATTGTAATGGTGTAAAAGAATGATGGTAGTTGGAGGTTGTGTGTGGACTACAGACAGCTTAACTAACTCTATCAAAGATGAGTGTCCAATACCTATCATAGAAGAACTCCTCGATGAGTTAGGGTAAGCCACTTATTTCTCAAAGTTAGATCTAAGGTTTGTTTATCATTAGATCAGAATGTGGGAAAGGGACATTTACAAGACAACATTTAGGACTCATGAGGGTCATTATGAGTTCCTAGGCATGCCATTTGGCTTGACTAATTCTCTATCAAACTTTTAGTCTCTGATGAATGGGGTTTTCAAGCAATTGTTGAAGAGGTCAGTGTTAGTATTTTTTTGATGATATACTGGTATACTCCACTGGTTGGTCAGACCATATGACTTATTTAAGGGAGGTATTGCATCTTTTGAGACAATACCAATTATTTTCTAAGAAGGGCAAGTGCAACTTTGGCACTATTCAAGTGGAATACTATGGTCACATTATCTCTAGGGGGTTAGTTTCCATGGATCCAGCAAAGGTTGAAGGAGTGCTCAATTGGCCAACACCTCAGTCAGTCAAGGACTTGAGGGGATTTCTAGGTCTATCAGGATACTATAGAAGATTCATAAGCCATTGTGAAGTTTTGGATAAGCCCTTAACCATTCTTTTAAGGAAGGATGTGCCTTGGAAATGGTTTGACACCACCCAGGTAGCCTTTGAAAAACTTAAGCAAGTAGCTTGCCAAGCACCAGTTTTGGCCTTTCCAGACTTCCAAGAGGAGTTTTGTGTGGACATGAATGCTTGTAGTCAAGGATTGGGAGTAGTTTTATAGTAGAAAGAGTGACCCATAGCCTTTTTCAGTAAGGGTTTAGGAGTCAGACACCAGGCCCTATCCATCTATGACTGACAGTATTGCTAGCTGTTAAAAAATAGAACCCTTACTTAGTTGGGAGGCATTTTCACATAAGGGCAGACCGCCAAAGTTTAGATTCCTTTCTGTTAGATAGGCCATCACCCCATATCAATAGAAATGGTAGCAAAACTGTTAGGATATAACTACACCATCACCTACAGGAAGGGAGCTCAAAACACGGTGGTTGGTGCTTTGTCTAAGAGGCTTCATTCATATGATGGCCAGCTCCTTTAGTGTGTGGGGAGTATTTCTTAGTCTAAGGTACGAGGCCAAATTGTAGACTTTTACCTTATTGACACCACATTGCAACAAATCTTCCATGACCTTTAGCAACAGCCTCAACTACATCCCAAGTATTCTTAGGATGGTAAGATTTTGTGAAGGAAAGGCAAAGTGGTGGTGGGGTACAACCTCAACCTCAGGAGGACTCACTTTGAATATTTCTATGAAGGGGCTTTAGGAGGCATTCAAGAATTCATGCTACAAGGTATTGGATTTCAATAATGCTTTACTGGAAAGGAATATCTAAGGATGTGAAGTAGTGGGTAAGAGAGTGTGATATATGTCAAAGATGCAAACATGATACTTTAACATCTCCAAGTTTGCTACAACCTCTCCTTATTCCTAAGCGTACTTAGGAAGCCATTAGCATGGATTTTGTTAAAGGGCTGCCCTTGTCCAAAGGAAAAAAAATACCATACCAGTGGTGGTTGACAGGCTAACAACGTATGGTCATTTCTTAACTTTATCACATCCTTTTACTACTCTCATAGTGGCCCCAAAATACTTGAATCATATCTATAAGTTGCACGATGTCCTTAAGTACATTGTTTCTGATAGGGATAAAGTTTTCATTAACACATCTTGGCAGGCACTATTCAAGAAATTAGGCACTAAGTTCCATTTGTCCATTGCCTATCAGCTCCAAATAGATGGTCAGATTAAAGTTTTAAATAGGTATTTGGAGGGGTATTTGATGTGTATGTCAGGGGAGAAGCCATCTAATTGGGTTCTATGGTTGCCACTAGCTGAATAGTGGTATACTACAACTTACCATTCAACCATATAGACCACTCCATGTAAAATATTGTATGGTTAAGAACCTCCTCACCATATGTTTTATTTAGCTGGATCTTCTCAGGTAGCCACTGTAGATCATAGTCTACAACAGAGGGAAGTAACTCAAAAAATGTTGAGGTTCCATTTAAAAAGGTCACATAAAATAATGAAGCAGATGGCTAAGAAGAAGAGATCTGATAGGGAATTCCAAGTAGGGGATTTGGTCTACTTGAAGCTCCAATCCTACACACAGCGTTCTATAAGAAAAAGGGGAAATCAAAAGCTATCTCCGTGGTATTTTGGTCCCTATCTAGTGGAAGCTAAGATCAGCAAGGTAACTTACAAGCTGACTTTGCCTGCAAACGCTCGCATTCATCCTACCTTCCATGTGTCTCAACTCAAGAAACACATTGGCACAACATCTAGCTCTTTTACATTGCCTTCTATAGATTTAGACAACACCCTTGTTAAGGCACCGGTTAGGGTACTTGAAAGAAGAATGGTGAAAAAGGGAAACCAAGCAGCTACAGAAGTGTTGGTGGAATGGGCCAATACTTTCCTATAGGATTCGACTTAGAAGAATCTGATTGATTTTCAGCAGAAGTATCTATCGTTTGATCCTTAAGGACAAGGATTGTGTTTGAGAGGAGAGTACTTGATATGGAATAATCAGCAACAACAGTTAACAACAACCAGTTGTTTAAATTTCTATTATTTGACTCAATGTAAAAATACCAATTTTTGAGTCTTAGTATTTTAATAAAAATGGTGTGTTGTAGGGAGAGAGTTAGGGTTGTGTCCAGAACGGTTCGTTTAAGTTAAATGATTGTTTAATGAAATGACACAGATTAGGCAACATTACTGTCACCTGCCAAGTTGTCATTCTGAGACTGTTACTCACCTTTTTAATGACCAATTAGGAAAGGGAAAGGCAGTTAAGAAATATAACTTAGTTTTCTTCTTTCTTCTCTCTAATTTGTCAATCCCTTTTCTCTCTATTTTCTTCTTCTTCCTTGATTCTTTCTGTTTCAATTTTTCTCCCTTAACAGGTTTGGCTTTTAGTTTGACATAATTGGTAGAGCAATGGAGAAAAAGAAAGTGAAATTGAAAGAGAAAAAATAGGAAAGGGAAGAGAAAAAGAAGAAAGTAGGTGGACCCCACATGCATTGGAAAGAGAAAAAATTATTATATGTATATATTATTTTCAAATATTAAATAGAAATTACGTGAATGACATGTCAGCCGTTAACGACACAATTTGTGTCATGTTAATACTGTTAACATTGAATCATGGTACAATGATTAAAATATTACAAATTGATAACTTAGTGATTATTTCGTAAGAATTTAAAGTTTAATGGCCAAAACGTAATTTAAATCATACATAAGTTATTGTTTTTTTTGTAGTTTACCCAATTTTTTATTTACTTCAATTTAGGGAAAAAACCAGGGAAAGGAAAGTAAATTAAAAGCAAACAAAATTTTAAGATGTAGAATATTTTTTTTTTGTCATCTATTTATTTTCATAAATAATGTTATAATTGTAAAAACTCATTAGAATTAACCTTTCCTTATCTTTCCTTTCCACTGTTCATCCAAAAAAAATGTTAAAGTTACTTAACTCTATGTTAAAAAAAATCACTTAACTCTCATTTCTTTCATTAATTTTAAGGTTAAATTTTGTTATTAGTCCTTATACATTGAGAAAATTATAAATTTAGTCACTATTCTTTTATTTGATCAATTTAATCCATGTACTTTTCGAAGTCACTTTTAGTCCTTACACTTTTTAAAATTTGATATTTTAGTCCTCACCAAATAATAGCAGTTAAATCTATTTGGTTAATTTTAATTACTAGTCTTGTACTATGTGTACAGTTATGGATTTAGTCCATTTTCTCCAATTTGATCTATGCCTTTTGAATTTTGAAATTTCAGTGTTAACACAAATGGCAGTCGTTAATCCATTACTTGGATTTTTAGTGGATAATATGTGAAAATAATATGTTGACATGACATTACACATATGATGATATGTTTGACATATCAAATTTTAGAAATATTAGAACTTAATGAATTTAACATTTGCTGCTTGGTGAGGATTGAAATTTTAAAATTTGGAGAGTACAAGGACTAAAAAAGACCAAATAAAAGTACAAGGATCAAATCCATAACTTTTGTAAAGTACAGGGACTAATGACAAAATTTAACATAATTTTAACTATGCAAATAATATGTATTCATCTACTTTCTTTAGCTTTCCACTCTTTTACTTTCTTTTTCCATTACTACTTTTAATTTAAAGATAGTGTAAATTTTTAAACATAGCAACCCAAACAACAATCATTAAAAAATACATGTTGAGTGTGCCACGTATTTCAGTCAAATTTGAAAGATAATCTCCCAGTTAAACTTTGTTTATTTGTTTCAATTGAACTCTGATTAGTATACATTATTTTATTATTATTTGACCTACGAATTTAGCTTATAAATAGGCTCTTTTACAACCTTAGAAAATACACCCTTTGAAAGATTAAAACTCATAACACTTTTAGAGAATTTTGCGTTTACGTTTTGGGGGTTCTTTGTTTTCAGGTTTTAGAGTTTAGTTTTTATTTCCATCTTTTTTATTTTTTGTTTTTTTTTGTCATTATAGTAAAATACACCCATGGTTTTTTATCCTCTTTGGAGGGGTTTTTCCATGTTAAATTTGTGTGTTTAATTTCTTAATTTCTTCCGTTATTTTTTACTTATTCGTTGCTTAATCAATTTGATCCCCAACAAGTGGTATCAAAGCTAGTTCAATTTTCGTAGATCAACCCGTTCAGAGATGACAACAATAAGGTTTGACATTGAAAAGTTCGATGGTGTCACAAATTTTAATACGTGGCAAGTTTGGATGATGGAAATTCTAGTTCAGACTGGCCTGGAAAAGGTCGTTATCGGGAAAAAGCTTGAGAATCTAGATTAGATAGAATGAGAAGAGCTTGATGAAAAGGACCTGTCTGGAATACAGTTGTGCCTCGCGAATAGGGTATTGTAGGAGGTATTGATGGAGAAAACCTTATCCGCCTTGTGGAAAAGGTTAGAAACTTTTTATGTGACTAAGTCTCTAACTAACTATTTAGTGTTGAAACAACGTCTATTTACGTTTCGCATAAACAAAGGTGAGCTTCTTAGAGATCACATTAGTCAAAATATTACTTTTTTGAATAATTTAAAAAATGTTGATGTAACAGCCTGATTTTGGGCCTAGTCGAAACAGTGGTTTTGGAACCACTATTCCGAGGCTAGAGAATTTATTTTTAATATTATTTTATGTGTTATAACATGATTATATGAGTGCATGAAAATTTTGGTGAATTAATTTTAGCGTTTGTGAGCTTAATTTCAAAAAAGGACTAAATCGCATAAAGGGCGAAAGTTATGATTTGCTAGCCAAATATGTTAAATTGCTAGAGAACCATAATTGGGGGTGTTTAAAGTGCAAATAGGCCCATTTTATAATCTTGGCCGGACATAGAGACAAATAGGAGTTGAAAAGTCAAAGTTTGTGGGTTTAGGTAGCTTATTTGGCATTTAAAATAAAACAAAAAGAAAAAGATGTCATCTTTTCATCTTTCTTCCTTCCCCCACCGAAAAAACCAGCAAAATAGGAGTTTTGAAAGCTTAAAAATTTCAACAACTTCCATCCCTTGCAAATCAAGAAAAATCGAGATTCGAGCTTAAATCAAGAAAGTACGTGGTTAAGGACAAAAAGAGAATAATTAGCCGAAATTGCATAGAGGTAAGTTCGTGTGACTAATTTAAGCATGTTATCCATATTATTTCTAATATATTTGAAACTTTTCTTTCTAAGATTTAATTGAGTTATATGTTGGTGATATTGTGTATGAGAAAGTGATATCAAATGTTAATGTTTTGGTATTATGAGTATTGAGATGATTTATTGTTATCAAGAATTTATATATGCTTATTTGATTATTATGAAAGTATGAAATGTATGATGGAAGAATAAATGACATTATGAGTAAGTGTGTCGACATTGAGTTAGACAAGAAACCCCGTTTGAACCTCAGGAATAGTATAGGATACACGGGATATGTCATAAGAAATAATGTGGTCTGAACTCATGGTTGTGTCTGAGTTTATGAGATAAGTGATATATGTAATGTGGGCCTGGGTACTGATTTTATGATCAGACCCGTGAGTAGCTCAATGAGCGGGTATTGCATGATAATGCTTTGAGGTCTGGGTGCTGACTTTGTGTACAGTCCCATGAGTAGCTCAAATGCGGGCATTACATAATATGAGGTAGCTTTGGCTACATACTTTGCGCACTATGAGTTGATTCTAGCTGCGTATATGGCACTTATGTGCAATGTTTCCGTGTATCCAATAATATTCCGAGTGTTCAATGGGTAATTCGAGGTATGATTTGATAATGGTCCTATTGAGGTAAGCCAATGGTGAGAATAGTTGTAAGTTACGTTTCATGTCGTACAGGTATGTACATTAAACTCACGTGTAATGGACTTGATAAATGTTGTTTTTGGCAAGAATGAGAATATGTGAAGAGTAAGTTAAAAAGGTTGAATGATATGTAAATTCATGTTTATTATGTCATGTTACAATAATCTTGAGATTATGGATTCATGCTTTTGATGTATAAACATGTATCCTTACAATGATGGTAGAAATGATTTGTAAAGGTGTTATTAACTTAGTGATCATTATATTGCATTAAAACAATTTTGGACAACAGCCATAGTCCAACTTTAAAAATCCACAAAAAATTATGGAAATTGAGTTAGAGGCTGAATAAAATATTAAATTAAAGCTTAATGAGTCTAGTTTCATATAGAAGGAACGGTGTAAGAAAAATATTTTCATATCATGAAATATTTAAATTTTTGTGAGACAGGGTTAGAATGACTTTGAAATCCCCTATTCTGATTTGAGAAAATCATTGAAAATTTTACAAAAATATTTATGGGTTATAATTTATATGTTTATAATTATTAATGAGTATATTTTCAAGATAAATAGATGGGAACATAATCTGAGTTCCGTATTATGAGATAATTGATTTTTAGTGAAGATGGGTCAGAACTGTCAGATAGCAAAAAATAGGTAATTTTAAGGAATAAACTGTACCAATTGGATGAACCAAAAATTTTGAAAATTTTATGGTAATAATATATGTGAGTCTAGTTTCAGGGAAAATTAGCGAAACTTAATTTGGAGTTTCGTAGATCTAGATATAAATAAATTAGTGACTGTAACTCGAGAAAATAGCGTGACTGGAACATGAGTAAAAATGCAAATAGGGTTGTATTACCATGAGAAGCAAGTTGATAAATTGCTTATTATTTTCATACGGTCTTACTAAGCTACAAAGCTTACTCCCTTCCCTTACTTTCCTTTCCTTTAGTGTTTTCAGGTTAGCTCGGGATTGGAGATCGTCGGATGTAGCATCACACTATCAAGTCGCTACCTTTGGAATAATGAAGCATATATTAGAAATTTCAAGTGAGTGGTATGTATAGGGATCTAGTTGATTGACTGTCTTATTTTGCTTTGTCCAAATGTGTTGGCTTATATTGAGTTATATGTATATGGCCATGAGATGTGGCTCATATTGATTATGGCTTGTAAGCTGAGCTATTCATGTCATGTCTAATGTCTATAATGTGATTATGTTTGTTTGTCATGCATGGTTAGTAATATGACATGGGTGTTGGATGTATGCTCTATGACCAATTGAGGTGGTCATAGCCTTGTGGTAATTGCATGATATAAACATTATGTGATAATGATTGAACATGAGTGCTTGATGGATAAGTTGGTAACCATAGTATAATGGTAAAAGTGGTCATCAAAATGACAAGTCTTATGAATGTGAAATAAAGAATCTAGACTTGGCATTGCATGAGTAGATGCATTACTTGTAAGAGTACATGTTAATGTTAAGAATATATCTTAATAAAGAGTGTTTAATCACTAAAATGATGTCATGATTTGAGATTTTGATGTGCATAAGGTTCTAAGAGATTATGGACAACATGAAGGCTTGGAAAATAGCCTAAGTGTTGGCCACATGGACTGAGACAGGGCCGTGTGTCTCAACCGTGTAAGGAACACGGCTGGAGACAAGGGCGTGTGGCCCGACCGTGTGGTTCGATGTGCATGCTGACATCATAAATAGAGAGCTACACGGCCTGAGGACACGGGAGTGCCAAGGGCACACGGGTGTGTCCCTATGTCCACACGAGCATGTGACCCTGTTTCATGGGAAAATTTTCTAAGTTTTTCCTGAAACTTCTCAAGTTCTCGTTTTAGTCCCGAATCAATCTCGATGTATGTTTTGGGCTTCATAGACCCAAATAAGAAATGACTTACATGTGTTTGAAAAAATTTTAGATTAAAAAAATTTTGTAGCCTGGTTTTTTTGCATGTTTGTGAACGATTAAGTCCGGTAATGCCTCGTACCCTATTCCGGCGTCAGACACGGGTAAGAGGTGTTACAGTTGAGGTTAAGATTGATGATGAAGATCAAGCTATGTTATTATTGTACTCGTTACCCTCTTCATACAAGTCTTTCAGGGAGGCCCTGATTTATGGCAGAGGCAAACTCTCTTTCGAGGATGTGAAGGGTCATTTGTTAAGTAAAAACAGTTCGGATAGAAAGACAAATAGGCAAGCTTCTGCTTGGTAGCATCAAAGAAGTCAAACAAAGGTGCCGCTATTGTAAGAAGTTGGGTCACGTCAAAGCATATTGTTATAACTGGGAAATAAAAGGGCTACTGAGAGTAATGAGAAAGATGTAGCTAGTACTAATTTGAGCGACAATGTAACATCCCAAAATAGGGCCTAGTCAGAACAGTGGTTTCGAGACCACAAATTTGACATTGAAATATTTATTTGATAATTATTATGAGGTCTAGAATATGAGAATATACATGTGTTAAAGTTTCATGAAGAAATTCTATGAGTAAGATGTTTAATTAGAAAATAAGGACCAAATTGAATAAATTGCAAAACTTGGATTTTAGAAGCAATTTGTATGAAATTGCTTTATATTACTAATTAGAAGGTTTTGAAGAGCAATTTGCCCAATTTCTAAGTTTTTGGACAAAAATGGGCTTGTATGGATGAAATTTTAAAGAAAAGGCTTAAGGGTATTTTGGTCATTTGACATTTTAACAAAATAAAATGGGAAAAATCAAGCCAAAATCAGCTTATTTTCTTCTTCATGCTACCGAAACTCCAATGGTCTCCATATCTAGGGTTTTCAGCTTTTTTCAAGCTCAATAATAAGTGCTCCCAAGCCTTGTTTTTAATGTTCTTCGTATTTTTAAAATCTCGGTAGCTTACTTTCTCTATTTCTACCCATATTTCATGCTAGGGTTCTTTTTTAGAAATTTACCCATGCATGAGTTACTTGTATTTTGATGGTTTATGGAAGAATATGAAAGTTGGATGTGAGTTAAACATCTTTTCCTAGGTGATTTTCGTGAAAAACCCCAAAAAGACCTTTTTGCAAAAGGTGTAAAATATGGGATAGAAATGAGAAATAATGGAAAAATGTGGGCTGCCATAAGAGGGAAGAACGTTTGGCTAGGCTTGGGTAAGGTAGAAATTCCACGCATTTTATTATACGAGCCTAGGGACTAAATCGTAAAAATATGAAAGGTTAGGGGCAAAACGGTCATTTGGACCACATTGAAATTTAGACTTGAAAGGTGTTAATAATTTATTTTTATTGTTATAGACCCTGAGGAACAAATTCTGGAGGTCAATCGAGGAAAACGAAAGGTTTCGGAATAATCAAAACACTATACTGAGACTAATACCAGGTAAGTTCGAATAACTTAAAGTAAACTCAAAATATGTTTATTTGCATGATTTATGAAGGTATGATAATTACATTTGATGATGGTATGAAAACCTATAAAATGTATCTTTAATAATGACACATTGATAAATATTCCCGGTTGAGATTAAAAAGGGAAGTTCGGTGGATGAACCATGATTTACATGTTGATTGAGATCCTGCATGTGTTGCAGAGGATTTAGCCCGGACGGGTGTTCCTTGAGTGATCGAGCCTCCCAAAGAACATGTGTACACTGAGGATTTAGCCTGGACGGGTAATCCGATTAGGGTCTGAAATTAGCCTGAACTGGTAATTCAGATCCGAGCTCATTAAGGGTGTTTGTCGCTATAAGGGATTTAGCCTGGACTAGTAATCCCGACATCACCTTATGAGTTATATCACGGGGGATTTAGCCTGGACTGGTAATCCTGCCGTAAGATGTGAGGTTCGCAGGACTGTATGCATGAGATGATCGCTCTATGACTTGACGAATAATGGATAATCCATCGAGATTTCTTAGAAAATCAATGGGATTAACATGTGACATATGTATAAAGAAAAGGATGAATGATGAGCTCATCTAAGACCAATTTACAGGATGTATTACTATGTGACTAACTTGATGATTGAATGTATGTGATAGGGAAACCCTTCCATGCTTATTGATTTTATTGCCTAATATGGTTGTATACTAATTACTCGGTAAGTTTACTTTCCAATTATCCGGGCTTACTAAGCATGTAAATTCTTACCCCTCTCTTTTCCATGTCTTACAGAGCTCGAGGACTCGTAAAGATTGGAAGACGGTTGTAGAGTCAACACACTATCAACTAGTCTAGCTTTGGTATAAAGACGCTTTTATTTTGTTCAATGGCATGTATAGGTCTTTGGTCCATTTTGTGATATGTGTCATTTGAATTGCCCATATGAAGGCTTGTAAAAGTTTACATATCTTCTTGTATTTGGCTTTAGGAATTGGCTTATTTTGAAGTAGGCTATGACCTACAAATCTATGCATGTTTATGTTTACATGGGATGGCTTGACTATAATTGGCAATGAGTTATAATAATGAGCCAATCTTAAATGTGTCAATGAGACATAGAAATCCTTAATACAAAAAGGAAATTAACCTAGCATGTATAAAACCAATGATATGAGGTTTGCATGCAATGAGGTTTATCAAGGTTATATGTAAGCATAAAATCTGGCCTTATTATGTATTAAGGTAACCTATAAGTGTGATTGGTTGATAGAGGGTGACCAAAGGCTTGAAAAATAGCCTTACAAGGTCCACACGGGTAGACACACGGGCGTGTGTCTAAGCCTTGTGTGACACACGGATTGCCAGCATGGGCGTGTGGCATGGCCGTGTGTCCCCTGCACCTAAAATTTTAAGTCAGTTTCAATACAATAGGGACATTATGATGCAATTTGATTTATTTTATATTGGAATGAAATGTTATAACCCGTACTTCTTGAAAATGTTCAAGTACTTGTCCGGTAAGGCCTCATATCCAGTCCCGGTCTCGGGTACGGGTAAGGGGTGTTACAGACAAAAGTGGTGATGATTTCTTATTAGTGTCAACAAGCGATAGCTCTGAACTTACGTCCAAGTGGATCCTAGATTTGGGATGTTCTTTTCACATGTGTCCCAACAGAGAATGATTCTCCACATACAGTTCGGTTGAAGGTGGAGTTATGTGTATGGAAAACGATTCATCTAGTAAGTAATCGACATTGATATTGTTAAAATCAAGATGCACGATGGGACAACTAGGACACTCTCAGATGTTAGGTATGTACCTAATTTATGAAAGAATCTCATCTCCTTAAGTAGTTTAGACTCAAAAGGTTGTAGAATCAACATCGACTCGAGTAGCATTAAGGTGTCTCGTGGGGCTCTCATTTTGTCAAAAAGTAAAAGGACCGGCAGTCTTTATATTCTGGAAGGTTCTATAGTGACTGGTGAAATTGGACGTCCATTTTTTCGTTACGGAGTCGAAGTCAACTCGTTCGGAGCGGAGGTAACTTGGTCATGGAAGGGAAAAAGGTATGATCATTTCGTTGAAGAGAGGTGCTCTTTTGGATACAGGTTTTGAAAAGTTAATGCCCTGTGTTCGTGAAAATCAAACTTGGGTTAGTTTTGATTTGGTAGTGCAAAAGTCGAAGGCAAGAAGTCTTCCAACTTTTAAGCATAGATTCGAATTAGTTAATTTCTTACATAGTTCAACATAGGCTCGTGGCGAGCTTTCGCAAAGATGGCGTTGTGGAAATACAAGTCAAGTGGAGATTTGTTGAGTGTGCTACATATTTCAGTCAAATTTGAAAGATAATCTCCCAGTTAAACTCTATTTATTTATTTCAGTCAAACTCTGATTAGTCTAGATTATTTTATTATTTGACCTACAAATTTAGCCTATAAATAGGCTCTTTTACAACCTTGGAAAATACACCCATTAAAATATTAAAACTCATAACACTTTTGGAAAATTTTGTGTTTACGTTTTGAGGGTTCTTTATTTTCGGGTTTCAAGGTTTAGTTTCTATCTCTATCTTTTGTACTCTTCGTTTTTTTCCATTATAGTAAAATTATCTTTGCCCGCGGTTTTTTATCATCTTTGGAGAGATTTTTCCACGTTAAATTTGTATGTTCAATTTCTCAGTTTCTTCCACTATTTTTTATTTGTTTTTTGCTTACTCAGGTCGATCCCCAACAATACACATGTACTTAGTGCTAATTTTTTGTCATGCCAACATGAAATACACGTAGGTTGTCACACGAGTTGCCACGTCAACTTTATTAAAAAATTAATGTTTTAGTTAACAATTCTATTAAAAATATTTGACTTTTATTAAAAGTTTAATGACCACATTTAACTCAAAAATCAAATAAAGGCCAAATTACAAAAGATATAAATATTGAAAATTAAATTTATTATTATACCTTAATTATTTAAGAAAAAAGTTAGGGCTAAAAATATTACACTACCTTAGAGAAACGACAGGGACTTGAAGAAATTAGGGCAAAGAAGCAAGGGAATTGAAGTTAATTGAAAGGTAATTTTTTTAATTGTTTGTATATATTTTAATTAATAAAAGAAATTAAAATTATTAAAGAAAATAGATTTTTTTTAGTCAAAAATTAGGATACTGATAGTAATAATTATTTCTCTCGTCACGAATGTTTTTAAAAAAAATTAAATTGATCATGAAATATACTTCATTTTCATTGGTAGGAATCTGTTATGGATAGCTTTAGTATTAGTAGACGGTAGTTATGTTGTTAAACAAGATTAGTTAAACGATTAATACTGTTAGTTAGTTAATAGCAGCGTTTGTATTAAATACACCTCCATGACTCAATTAATGATATGATAGAATTCTTATTTCCTCGTTACTGTGATTCTTAACATGGTATCAAGAGCCAAGGTCTTCTTGGCATAGATTTTTTTCCTCTCTCTTTTCTTTCCATGGCCACTGAAACCGTTCCAAACACTGTACCCATGGTTGACACTCCTCGTCACTCCTCCAACACTAGAGAGGCTGTTCATTCGCAAGGACCTGGTAGTCTCTGTGCACCAACAGTTCATTACTTTTCCAAACACGACACTATCAAACTTGCAGAACACAATTTTCTTTTATGGAAGCATCAACTTTCATAGATTCTTGAGGGTTATGGTCTTGAAGGGTTTGTTCTAGGTACTGTTCCTTCTCCTCCTCTTTTTATCATTGGGTCTGAAGTCAGCAACTTGAAAATCCAGCTTTCCTTGTTCACAAGAAGCAAGATAAGTTTCTAGCTTCTTGGCTATTGTCTACTGTGACAGATGATGTCTTGGTCCATCTTACAACTGCCAAGACAAGTTTTGATATATGGACGACCATTGAGAGAAGATTTAGTGCAAAGTCTACCATTAAAATCTGTAGCATACGTCATGCTCTATACTAGCTCAAGAAAGCGAATCTTTCTATTAAAGAATATGTCTCTAAGGTAAAGCATCATAGTGATAATTTGACACTGCTAGTAGTTTTGTCTCTGAGCAAGAACAAGTGAGTGTTATCTTGGCTGGCCTTTCACTCGAGTTTGAGTCTATTCGGGTGTTTGCTTCTGCCACTCATTTGGCTCTTGACTTGTTGACTGAAATGTTGATTGATTGTGAAGCACGGCAACTGGATCTATTAACAGAAGGTTCTTGCCAAGCAAATTTAGCATCTCGACAGCAAGACACTGATGTTGGCTCAAAACAGGCTGTTGAGTCAAATCGTTATTCTCAGGACAATAAGTACAGCTACAAAGGCCAAGGTCGTGGTAGGTCTCGTGGGAATAGCAGAGGTTGGTCTCGCTCCAAGCTACAATGTCAGTTATGTGGTAAGGTTAGACATATGGTTCAGACCTGTTATCATAGGTTTGATGAAAACTTCTCCGGTATTGGTTCAACTACCTCGATGGCAGTCAACTACCATTAGCTCCATGGCCAAGGTTATTATTCTTCTACTTCTTCTTGTTCACCTGTGTCTAATTGTTGTGGATCATTTTCTCAAAATCCATCCAGTCAGTCGTCTCTTTGAGCTCCTGCATCTTCTCCACCTGATCAGGTCTGGTATCCTGACTCTGGGGCAACAAATCACATCACTCCTGATATGGCAAATCTCACAATTGCCTCCCCTTACACAGGTCCAAGTCAAGTATCTATGGGCAATGGTGACCCTGTGTCTATTTCTCACATAGGTTCTTCTAACTTCATGGCTGGTTCAAGGCTCTTACGCCTTCAGACTATCCTACATGTTCCTACAGTTTGCAAGAATTTAATGTCTGTAGGCCAGTTTGGTCAAGATAACGCTGTTTATTTTGAATTTCACCCTTATCTGTGTTTTGTGAAGGATATACAGACAAAGAAAACTCTATTAGTGGGCCACATGCATAAAGGACTCTATCTGTTTGACTTCTTGTGCTCTGGTAAAGGGGTTGCTGTTCCAAAGCCCAGATCACTTGTTCTTTATACTGCTCAAGTTTCTTAAGTTTCTTCTCCTGCATGGGCCATCCGTGTGTTGCTACCCTTGCTCATGTTTTGCGTACTTGTAATGTTTCTTTTAAGAGCACCAGTCTACCCAACATATGTGCAGCTTGTCAGCTAGGCAAATCTTACAAATTGCCTTTTAATCCTTCAAAAACATTGTACACTTCACCTTTTGAACATGCAGTATCGGATGTTTGGGGATCAGCTCATGTTCAATCAAATGGATTCTCTTATTATGTTTCTTTCGTAGACCTGCATAGCAAATATACTTGGTTGGATTTTATAAAGTCCAAGTCTGACGTGTTTTAGTGTTTCCATCATTTTTATCGGATGGTTTAAGTTCAACTCGATCATTCCATCAAGGTACTTCAAAGCGACTGGGGGAGAGTATCGTTCTCTGTCCAAAGAGCTCTCTCATCTTGGCATCCTGCATAGGGTCACATATCCCCATACCTCTAAGCAAAATGGGGTTACAAAAAGGAAACATAGACAAATAGTTGAAATGGGGTTGACTTTGTTAGCTCAATCTTTCGTGCCTTTGAAGTTTTGGTCCTACGCTTTTGCTCATACAGCCTATTTGACCAACAAGTTACCTACACCTATTTTACATCACGTCAGTCCGTATGAGAAACTCTACAAGTGTCAACCTGTTTATTCCCGCTTGAAGGTATTTAGTTGTGCCTGTTTTCCTAATTTAAGGGCTTTCAACCAGCATAAACTACAGTTTCGGTTTGAGAGGTGTGTGTTTCTTGGTGTAGGTGTCAGTCAAAAAGGCTATAAGTACCTTACTAGAGATGGTCGTGTACTTGTATCTCGCCATGTGGTTTTTGATAAGTCTCACTTTCCCTTTCAAACTGGTTTTTCTTCCTATGCAATTGTGGATTTTGTCAAGGTTGATCGTCAACGCTCTCATGTTCCTCTGGTTCTTCATACTCCTTCTGCTGTTTCTACTTCTTCCTGGTTAATTAGGAGTTCTCCCATGATTGCTCCTTCTACTGATCTGCCACTCTCTACTTCTTCCAGGTTACTTAGGAGTCCTCATTTGCTTACTCCTTCTCAAGCTAGTCTTTCTCTTGAGACATGTTCTGGTTCTTCAGAAACAGCTAGTGGTTCACTAGTACCTCCTCAACCTACCTCTTCTTCAAGAACTATTACTACTGTGAATTTGCATCCCATGCAAACTCGCTCTAAAAGTTGGATTTTCAAACCAAAAGCTCTCTTTTGTTCTAACTGAAAAGGAGCCTTCATCCATTAGTGAGGCTTTTCAAAGCCCTGAGTGGACTACAACTGCACAAGCAGAATACAATGCCTTAATTTTAAATTGCACTTGGGATCTCATGCCACTGCCTGTAGGACGTCAAGCTGCTGGCTACAAGTGGATTTTCAAAGTGAAAAGAAGCTCAAATGGTTTAGTGGCTCGGTATAAAGGCAGGTTGGTTGTTAAGGGCTATCTTCAAGAAGCAGGCATTGACTTTTAAGAGACTTTTAGTCTTGTGGTCAAGCCCACAACGATCAGATTGGTGCTGGCTCTTGTTGTTTCACTAGGGTGGTCTCTCAGACAAGTGGACATCAATAATGCCTTCTTAAATGGTGATTTACAAAAAGATATTTACATAGTGCAACCTCCAGGGTTTGAGCAACAAGGACCAGGTGTTCAACAGCCTGTCTGCAAGCTGCGGAAAGCCTTATAATGGCCTCAAGCAAGCACCTCGGGCTTGGTTTCATAAACTGAAAGAGTTTCTTCTTGAGACTAAATTTCAAGCCTCTAAGGCAGATAACTCTCTTTTCATTCACAAGTCAAGATCTCGATTGCTTTATGTCCTGGTTTATGTTGATGACATCGTTGTCACTGGAAATAACTCTTAGAAAATAGTCAAGTTTGTTACAGAACTGAATAAACGTTTCTCTCTCAAGGATCTGGGGAGGTTGAACTATTTTCTCGGTATTGAAGTCACTTATTCATCAAATGGTGTCTTTCTTAGTCAGCAGAAGTACATTCAGGATTTACTTCAAAAAGCTTTCATGGACAAGTTAAACAGTTCTCCTACACCTATGGTCTCTACCTGCCATCTCTCTGCTCATGAAGGTAGTCCCATTGAATGTGAGCATTTTTTTTGAAGTATCGTTGGTACTCTCTAATATGTTGTTATTACCAGGCCAGACATTGCCTTTCCTGTTAACAAGGTTTGTCAGTTCTTGCACAAGCCTTTGGATTCCCATTATAAAGCTGTCAAAAGGATCCTACGATACTTACAAGGGACTTTGAGTCATGGCTTACAGTTTACTTAGTCTGCAAAATTTTTACTAAAGGGGATATTCAGATGCTAGTTGGGGGTCTGACTTGGATGATTGACGGTCCACATTAGGGTTTTGTGTTTTCTTTGGTGGCAATCTAATCTCTTGGAGCTCTAGAAAACAAGAAGTTGTCTCTAGGTTTACAACAGAGGCAGAGTACAAAAGTCTTGCTCATGTTACTGCCGAAATGATTTGGGTTCAGTCTTTGTTGTCTAAGCTTTGTGCTCCTGTTAAGACAAAGGCGTTGGTCTGGTGCAATAGTTCAGCTGCTGTTACAGTTGCAAGCAACCCTGCATGCATTCCAAATTTAAGCACATCGAGTTGGATCTATTTTTTTGTAAGGGAAAAGGTTGCAGATGGATCTTTTCAAGTAGGACATATGTCCAGTCAAGATCAGGATGCTGATATTTTGACAAAAACTCTCTCAATAGGCTTATTCAGCAAGTTTCGAAGTCAGCTGCGAGTGATGCCAAATAATCGTGAAGTTTTTAGCAGGAAAGAAAGTTGATGAAGCTCGGGGCATGTTATGGATAGCTCTAGTATTAGTAGACTGTAGTTATGTTGTTAAACAAGATTAGTTAAACGGTTAATACTGTTAGTTAGTTAATAACAACTGTAATAGCCCAAATTTGACCGGGCTTAAATAAACCAAATAAATAAATAAATAATTATTTATTTAATAGTCAATAAAGTCCAGATTACAAAGCCCAAACAAAAGGCCCAAATAAAAAAGACCTTACCCAGTTACAATACCCAACAGGCCCAAACCTAAACTAGACCCAAACAACTAAGCCCAAAACCTAAAATTTCCAGCTAGGGTTTCCAACCCTAGCTCTGCCTTCAGCGCAATCGCTTCGGAAGATTCGGGGAGCGTCTGTCTAGCTCCCGAATCAAGGCCACCATCAATCATCAAACGTTCCATCTATCCCCATCAACGCCGTGTTTCCCGGCCTCGAATTTGGCCGCAGTTAAAGCCAAATGAAAGCAGATTAGCGCCAGCACCGTCGTCATCAGGACCTAATCATCCTGGCTCCCTGATTTCCTCGTGAAGACAGCTGCAAGATGAAAAAAACAACAGCAGAAAATGCGACAATAGAAATAAGGAAAGAAATCAAAGATTTCTTTCCAAAGCTGTAAATCCTTTACATCAGGCTATAAAAGCCAAATACTTTCATTGTAAAAAGGACACGATTTTTGAGAGAGAAATATACACACGGATTTTTCAGAGAAACATATACAAAGATTCAACAAGAGCATAGTATTTCCAAGTTACAGTACCAGTAACCAATCGAATACAAAGGTGAATATTTCTTTAATATATATTACAAAAAAATAAAAGAAAAAGGATTACCTGACGGATAACGAGAAAAAAGAGGGTTTTTTTGAACCCTAGCCACTGTGTACGATGGTCCTCAGGGCGGCGCGTGGGCGCGTAACCGGAGCGTGGTTAACGGAGGCCCGAGCCTGGGGCTCCCTCTTCTCTTTCTCTTTCAGAGAGAATTCTTAAGTTTTTTTTTTTTAAAATCGGGTTTCAAATTATTTCAAAGCTGAAAAGTTGGCTTATATAGCCTTGACAAAACGACAACGTTTTATACCCCCAGGATCCGCGTGTTGACCCGATTACCCGGGGAGGATCCGCGCATTTTTTAGGATTGGGTTAATTGCCCAATCGGTCCTTCTACTCCTTTTTGCGTTTACAATTAAACTTTATTTTATTTATGATTTGGCCCTATTGATTTATCCCAATTCTGATTTAGTCCCTACAGTAGCTGCTTTAAGTCCAAGATTAAAACGCAATCGTTTTGGGAATAGGGAAATTTGCCCAATGAGTCCCATCTGTTTTACACTCGACTTAATTAGGACCTTGATTCAGTTTTATTCTTTTTAAATTTGCCCCGTAATTTTACTGAACTTTAAATTTAGTCCTATATTTATTTTGTTTATTTCTATATATATATTTTTTAATATATTGTTATTTGATTTATTTTTATATTATACATCATAAGATTATCCTATTATAAGTATTATTTTCATTATATGTATTATTATTATTTATTATATATTATTTTTCTCAAATTATTATTATCATTTTTTATATTATTATTATATTTTCACATATATATTTATTAATTATTCATATATTTTTTTACATATTACTTTCATTATTTTATATTATATCTATCATATTTCATATTTCCTATAAATTTATTGTATATTCTATTATATGACAATTAAATATTTTCATTACTTATAAATTTTTTATGTATATCATATAATATCTATTACATTATTTATATTATTCATTATATTATTTAAATTCTTAAAATTTGTATATTAAATTATTTTTTAAATCATATTATATATTATTTATTATGCATGTTAAATGATATTTTTATATTCTTTTACATACTTTTATTCATATATTTTTTTAAAAAAACCCAATATGTTTTTCATATGATTATTATAAATATTTTGTTATTATATTTTATATATTATATAGCAAATGCTATTCTAAATTTATTTTTAAAAAAAAATTTAGGTCTTTATTTGTAATATATGTGTATATTTTGTTAACAATAACTCGCTTCATTTTTTATATATATTGCATATATCATATGTTGTTTTATATATTATTACATTTCATAAATATGTACATTGATATTGTATTACTCTTTTTGTATATCATGCATTATTTAATTATTACTTTGTATGTTTGTATGTTTATCCTTTCTCAATACATGCTATATATCTTTGTATGCATATTGTTAATATTTGCTATATATATTATTTTTATATGTATATATACCTAATGTGCGATCTTTATATTATTACCATTACTTTGTTTAAATACATGTATTATTTACCTACTACAATAATATGTTACTATGTATGATTTATAATGTAATTCCCCACATATCATTTCTTAAAAAAAGGGCTCCAAAGTTTTTCAAAAAAAAAAAAAAAAAGGCAATGCTTGATGTTTGGAAATTTCGAGAAAATAGTGCCCTAACTTATTGGATTGCGACTTTTCTCGTTGAGTTCGAATAATAAAAGTACCCTTCTAAGTTTTTAAAGATTTTCAAAATGTAAGCAACTATCTTGGAATTGCAAAGCAATATGTCCTAACTTACTGGATGTAGCGTTTTGTTGTTTCGAGATAGGGATTTCCTAAAGGCTAACTCAGTGTCAATGTTTTGATACGAGTGAACTCCAATTTTCAAAAATCAAAAATATTTTAAAGAGGATTGCATCTTAAAAGTTTCTAATTTCCGACCTTAAAGACATTTGATAATCAATTTGCTACCAATTTTTGGGCATTTCGAGGGTGCTAACCCTTCCTCGTGCGTAACCGACTCCCGGACCTGTTCTTTTGATTTCGTAGACCAAAATCGATGATTTTAAAACAAAAATGTTTTAAAGGTGACCCAATCACACCTAAAAAGATTGGTGGCAACTCCCGTTTTCATTTTTTCTTAAAGTCGATTCCCATTTTCCAAAACTCGATTTAAAAACGGTCTCGACAGCTTGGCGACTCCACTGGGGAATAATGAGAGAGTCAAGCTGTGTAACTAATTATCTCTTGTCTTAATGTCGGAAATCAAAAATTTTAAAATTTAATCCTCTTTGCATTATATGTGTTTATATTATTGCATGTGTTTCTATATTCTGATACGCATTGCATTTGCATGACCGTTGTGGTCACACCCTTAAGTGGGAGTGAGAAGCTACGCCTTCGTGAGGTTTTCGCCTCCGTGCAGGATAGTGGATCACTTTCGGGATACATCCGTACCTATGGTTTCGTGAGATTTTCATCTCCGTGTAGCCATAGGGAAATGTATTCCCCTGAACTGAACTCGATTCAAATGAGCCTATAATGGGTGAGGATCGAGGAATTTGCTGGTTCGAGTACCTCAAACTTTAGAAACAAACCACATATAGAAAAACCGTAAGAGCTCAATATAGATAGAATTACACTTAGGTTATCTTTGTGTTTATTAATATCATATGATACTAACTATCTCCTTTCTTTTGTTGCATATCATTTCACATTTAAAAGGTATAGATTTTCGGTCAGTTTCTAAGTTAGAGAGTTTTGTTATGGAGAACGAACTTCTTGATAGAGTGGAGGGCAACGTCAACGTCCGTAGATGGTCTAAGCAAACTCAGTTAAAAAAGGGAGATAGTTTAGATGCGGGATATACGTCAGAGCTGTCGGATTACACTCGTATCAGTGTCACACAAAATAATCTCCAAGAGCTTAAGGAAATTTGGGATCAGTGGGGCAATGAGACCAAATAGTTATTCTAAGGTAATTACGGAGACTTACCTTACTTGCTCGATGTTCAAGTAGATAAGCACTTGTTCCAAGCCCTCGCTTCGCTTTTGGAACCCAAAGTCACAGATTGTTTCACTTTTGGGAGGTAGACTTGGTGCCTACTGGTAGAGAGTACACTTCGCCTTGTTACGTTGTCCCGAGTTCAGAGTTGATAGAATCTATTCTCGAGCTGCTAATGTCTCTACCTTTTGGAAGAAATTGATGACTATTACAGGAATGAGCGAGCAGTGGATCACTGCCAAAATTAAAGAGAAGGGTGAGTGCAAGTGCATTTCATGGGATGCTTTGAAGGGTCTGATTTTGACACACCCCGATGAAACAAAGAAGGTAGATGTTTTCGACTTAAGTTTGTATGGATTGATGGTGTTCCCTAGGGCTTTGGGATATGTGGATGAGGCAACCACGGATCTTTTCCATCGACTCAAGATGAGGGTCATACATCCCTGCGATTTTGGCGGAGACATTCAGGTCTTTAGGCACATGTAGGAAGGCTGGTGCAGGCAGGTTTGTCTGTTGTGCCCAATTACTTCTAGCTTGGTTCTATAGCCATTTTTGATTAATAAATAGGGTCATTTGTCAGGTTTTCTTCGAGGATTATTCACCGCTGAAGGACATAGTCACTTCAACTAGGAGAGTTGATGTTCCAGAAGAGAATTGGATAGCACTACTTCAGAATCTTCAGTCGAAAGATGTTGAGTGGAGAGCTCCGTGGATATTCCTGGTGAGATTCTTTACCGATGCGGCAGTTTCAATTGGGTCCCTCTATTGGGAATTTGGGGTGCCATTGGTTATGCCCCCTTACTCGTGTTGAAACAATTCGGTTTGAGGCAGTTCGTGCCAGCAACTCATGGGCTGGCTCAAAGTGAGTTCGCATATAGAGCAGCTGATTACAAGAAAGGGTCGGTGAGATCTCTAGTACTTAGAACAAGACGTGTCGGTTGAAAGGAGTAGCTATTAGCCCTGCTACGACTCCAGAGTATGTTGAATGGAGAGGTAGAAGGATCAATGATAATATCCCCGAGCCAAGCGTGGAAAGAGCTCGACCGATGGAGGAATATTTGCAAGTGATGCCCTCGGAGTTGGAAATTATGAAGCAAGAATTTGAGAGGAAAAATTTAGAGCTTGAGAAAAGGATAGTAAAGCTCGAAGAAGAAAAGATGTACTTGAGTTTAGACGTTGATGTCCAGAAGATGGAAGTCGAAAAAGAAAGAAAAGAAAAGAGGAAAATCGAGGAGGATAAAGATGATTTGAAGGAACACTACAAAAAGGCACAGGTATCCTTGAGGAGAGCAAGAATAGGAGGGTCCTCAGATCAGTTGCAGAAAAAAGTCCAGGAAGGAAAGGCTAGAGCTGAATATTGGGAGAAGAAGTTCTAGGAGATGCAGTCGCGGAATTTGGCATTAGAGGAAGAGAATAAAGGGCTGAAGTCCAAAGTAACTGAGCTTGGAAGAACCCTTCGTTGGCATCGTAGCCATGATTCTACGGTCGAGTTAAAAGAGTTAAAGAGTAAAATTGAAGATTTGGAAGTAGCATTGCATAAAGGTAAACTTGAATCGAAGCAACTCGAGACATGAAAGATTATCTAAAGGGAGAGCTTCATCGATCTAAAGGGCGAGTCAAAGAAAGGGATCATGTCATGGGAGAAACCATAGCCCAGATTCTAGAGGTTGCTGAATATGTGCAGGACTTAGCAGTACGAGCCGATGTATTGAGTCGATGTGTGGGTCGTCGTCAGATATAGGACAAGAGTTAGCCCTTTTATTAGATAGAGTTAAAACTTTGGGCATTAGGACGAAAGCGTACTTGTAATCCATTTATATGTAAAGTTATTCTTTTTCTAAATAAAGTTTTCTAAATGAGATTGAATCGAGATTGATGCCTTTGTTGCATTCATGCATTTGCATTACATCATATCATATGTATTCAAGATTGTAAAAAAACCCTAATTAGTTAAAATTTCTTTATAAAGTTAGAAAAGAAAATCTGGAAATCACACTTCCCTATGGAACTCGCACTAAAACTAAAAACATGGATCAAAGGTTTGAGCAGTGGCAAAAGGATATGCAAGACCAATTGCAAGAGCAGCTGGCTAAAATGCAGAATAAGATGAAGGAGCAAATGATGGAAGCTCAGAGGAATATGATGGCCAAAATGGCTCAGTTACTGAGGGCCACTGATAAGGGAAAGGCTCCTATGGCCATCACTAAAGAAGAAAATGAGAGTCCTCCTCCAAGTTTTACTCCGCCTCATGTACCATTGCAAACTGAGGCATCTCCTAGAAGGCCATCTGCTACTGTGAGGCCTCAGCATGGGCCAATTGATGCTGGTATCCATATGAATTTCCTGGCTGGTTCAGGATTTAATATGGGTGACAATCCTACTAATCCTCTCGTTCTCGATCTATATATGGTGGAAAAGGAGGATTTGAAAGCCGAAGCTGCAAGGCAATTGGATGAACGCTGCAAATGGCTAGAAGAAAAGTTTAAGGCTTTGGAAGGCACTGGCAATTAGCATGGGATTGATGCCAAGGATTTAAGTCTAGTCCCAAACCTAGTGCTGCCTTACAAATTCAAAATGCCAAAATTTGAAAAGTACAATGGCACTACTTGCCCAGAGGCCCACATCACAATGTTCTCCAGAAAGATGACTGGGTATGTAAATAATGATCAACTATTGATCCATTGTTTTCAAGATAGTTTGATAGGTGCGGCAGCCAGATGGTATAATAAGTTGAGCCGGGCTAGAATAAGTTCATGGAGGGATCTTGCACAAGCCTTCATGCAGCAGTACAATCATGTGACAGACATGGGCCCTGACAAGATTACCCTACAAAACATTGAGAAGAAGCCTAATGAGAATTTTAGGCAATATGCACAGAGGTGGAGAGAGGTAGCAATGCAGGTTCAACCACCACTGCTGGAGAAGGAGACCACTATGTTATTCATTAATACTCTGAAAGCCCCATTTATTACTCATATGATTGGAAGCACTACTAAAAGTTTTATGGATATAGTTATGGCAGGAGAGATGATAGAGAATGCCATAAGAGGGGGAAGAATTGAGGGGGAAGTGGCCAAAAAATCAGCTCCAAGAAGAAAAGACAATAAGGTAAACAATACAAGTAGTTTCAATTCAAAAGCAGTCACGGTCAGCCAGCCCAAAGTAGCCACAGTTGGGCAACAGGGCTCTCAAAACAAGGAATCAAACACCAGGCATGAGAGGATTCAATTTACACCTATACCTGTGACGTATCGGGAGCTTTATCAAAACTTATATGATGCGCATGCTATAGCCCCTTTCCATTTGAAACCATTACAGCCTCCATATCCTAAATGGTACGATGCAAATGCCAGATGTGAGTATCATGCTGGAATATCGGGGCACTCAATTGAGAACTGTACTGGATTCAAGAAAGCCGTAGAGAGGTTGATCAAAAATGGGGTTTTGAAATTTGAGAGTACCTCAAATACTGAGAACCCTTTGCCGAACCATGACAATCTAGGAGTAAATGCCATTGGTGAAGTCGGTGGAAAAGGGGAGAAGGAAAATGTTGCTAAGATAAGGATGCCTATGAGGGTGATTTGGGAGGAGATGATAAAGAGAGGTATGTTGACCTCTAAAAATACGAGAGAAGGAATGAGGGACTACGGTGAGTTCTATGAAGATTGCGAGGAATTCAAGGCCTTGGTGCAAGGCTTTATAGATAATAAAGATCTACAGATTTGTGAAGGTAGCTCTAGTGAAAAGCAAGTATGTGCACTGGAAAATGAACAGCAAAGAACCAGCAGGCCAAGGATCATTATCTCCCTGCCAGGGAATAATGAAGTGGGGACACCAGCAGTGCCCAAGGTCATTACCCATAAACCTACTCCTTTCCCTTACAAGGATAGCAAGAAAGTACCATGGAGTTATGACTGTAGTGTAACAGTGCCAGAGGAAGGAAATATAGCCAGCGCATCTAAAGATATACAAGTTGAATGTTCCCATACGTGGAGTGAGAAGCGTTATGATACGGGGGACGTCAGAGTGGAGCCCACAAAATCAAAGAGTGTTGAGATTGAAAAAGAGAAAAAGATCGAAGTACCTGTTAACGAGCCAGTGAGAGAGGAGAAGGCTAAGGAATTTCTAAAGTTCCTTAAACATAGTGAGTACACAGGTGGTCGGCGATTCGTAAGCAAACAAAGACGCATATCGATTTTAGCCTTCTTTGTTGAGCTCAAGTGCATTGAGAAGCATTGTTGAAGGTACTCAACGAGACATATGTCACTCATGATATATCTGTCAATAAGTTAGACCGGTTGATAAATAACATCAGTGCTGATAATTTCATCTACTTCAATGATGATGAAATTCTACCTAGGGGCATAGGGTCAACTAAGGCTTTGCACATCACCACTCGTTGCAAAGGATACACGCTTCCAAGTATACTCATTGATAATGGGTCCGCTTTGAACGTCCGTCCATTATCTACATTGAACAGATTACCCATTGACAGTTCGCATATGAAGACGTGTCATAATGTAGTACGAGCCTTCGATGGAACTGAAAGGAAAGTGATGGGACGAATTGATATCCCTCTAGAGATCGGGCCAAATACGTATGAAGTCGACTTCTTGGTGATGGATATCAAACCTTCTTATAATTACCTGTTGGGGAGACCATGGATACACTTGGCAGAAGCGGTGCCCTCCTCATTGCATCAGAAATTGAAGTTAGTAACAGATGGACGGTTAATAACTATCAATGCGGAGGAGGATATCATAGCAATGCTCACTGGCAAAGCCTCTTATGTCGAGGCCAATGAAGAGTCTGTTGAATGTTCTTTTCGCTCTCTAGAAATTATCAACGCAACCTTCGTTTCGGAAGGAAGTGAGGTGCCAGTGCCCAAAATGTCTGGAGCTACAAGGATGGCCCTGCAAATGATGATGGGAAAGGGGGCATCACCGGGAAAAGGTCTAGGAAAATAGTTGCAAGGAGGGATTCAAGTCCCAAATCTGATGGAGAAAAAGGATCGCTTTGGTTTGGGTTTCAAGCCAGACCATAAACACAGGAAACAGGAGATGGAAAAGCGTCAAACAAGAAGGAAAGCACGTTTGAATGGAGGAGAAGTGGAGTGGGAACTGATGACATTCCCACTTATATCTAAAACCTTTAAGACAGGAGGGTTACTGATAGAAGAGAGTCATCAAATCAATGTTGTACATAGTGAGAGGTTGGAGCAGGAAAACCTTGAGGGTATTCGCCCTTACGAACCGGGCAGCTCTCTGAACAATTGGACTACGGAGGATCTTCCTGTAGTCTTTAGAAATTTTTCAGAGTAATTCTCAAAACATGTCTATTACTCTAGGGCCTAGGAGTAGTAAGATTACATTTGTGAAAATGGGCTTATGTTCATCTATTATTATTCAAATAAAACATAACTTTTATCAATTTAAAAGAGTATTGTTTCATTTTTATCAACCAATATTCCTTTAAACTCTAACAATTCTTATTCTTTTATTCATAGCACATAAACGATCATTCTTAAATTCATTCATTCTTTGTATATTCTTTCGTACCCCTCACAGGTCTCTAGATATCAATGATATGAGCACTAATACTGCCGCTCCTGATTTCTCTTGTGAGCAAGACATGTGTTTAGAGGAGCCTCAAGATTTTGAAGATGTTCAAGATTGTGACGTATCTCTCGATCTATTAAGAATGGTAAAACAGGAGGAGAAACAAATCATACCACATGAGAAAGAGGCAACAGAGAACATAGCCCTAGAGGAAGGGAAGGAGGTGAAAATTGGAACACTAATCACCAAAGACACAAGGCGTGGCTTGGTTGAGTTGCTTCAGGAATTCAAGGATATCTTCACCTGGTCATATCAGGATATGCCTGGATTAAGCACCGACATTGTAGTACATCGTCTTCTGATAAGACAAGATTGTAAACCAGTCCAACAGAAGTTGCGGAGAATGCAGCCAGATATTGTTCTAAAAATAAAAGATTAGGTCAAGAAGCAGTTTGATGCAGGATTCTTGCAGGAAGTGAAGTACTCCGAATGGGTAGCTAACATTGTACCTCTCCCTAAGAAGGACAGGAAGGTACGAATGTGCGTTGATTACAGAGATCTAAACAAAGCAAGCCCAAAGGATAATTTTCCTCTGCCACACATTGACACTTTAGTAGACAACACAGTGGGATATTCGTTGTTCTCCTTAATGAATGGCTTCTCAGGATACAATCAGATAAAGATGCATCCAGAGGATATGGATAAAAATACTTTCATAACCTTGTGGGGTACCTTTTGTTACAAAGTAATGCCATTTGGACTGAAGAACGCAGGGGCAACATACCAACGAGCCATGGTAAACTTATTCCACGACATGATGCATAAGGATATTGAGGTATATGTTGATGATATGATTGCCAAATCAAGAACAGAAAAAGAGCATATTGAGGTCTTAAGAAGATTGTTCTTGAGGTTGAGAAAATTTCAGTTAAAGCTTAATCCAGCAAAGTGCACCTTTGGAGCCAGATCGGGAAAGTTATTGGGCTTCGTAGTCAGTGAAAAATGAATTAAAGTTGACTCAGACAAGGTCAGAGCCATACGGGAGTTGCCTCCGCCACGTTCTCAGAAGGAAGTTCGAGGATTCCTAGGAAGGTTGAATTACATCACTCGGTTCATCTCACAATTAACCGAGAAATGTGATCCTATCTTTCGCCTCCTCAGAAAGCACAATCAAGGTACTTGGGATGAAGAATGCCAGAACGCTTTTGAGAAGGTCAAGCAGTATTTGTTGAATGCTCCAGTGTTATCTCCACCTAGCCCAGATAAACCATTAATACTGTATTTATCAGTGTTAAGCAATTCTATGGGATGTGTACTTGGTCAACATGACAAGTCAGGGAAAAGGGAGAAGGCAATTTATTATCTCAGTAAAAAGTTCCTGACTATGAAATGAG
The DNA here is from genome assembly GCA_025698475.1 of Gossypium anomalum. Lineage (NCBI taxonomy): Eukaryota > Viridiplantae > Streptophyta > Magnoliopsida > Malvales > Malvaceae > Gossypium > Gossypium anomalum. The sequence goes on from CM046961.1 coordinate 18,733,841, forward strand.
ATATTCACCAATTGAAAAGTTGTGTTGTGCGCTAATCTGGACCACCCAGAGATTAAGACAGTACATGCTATACCATACCACTTGGCTTATCTCCAAGTTGGATCCATTGAAATACATGATGGAGTCAACTGCTCTAAATGGAAGGATGGCGAGATGGCAAATTTTACTTTCAGAGTTTAATATAGTCTACGTGAGTCAGAAGGCTATAAAAGGAAGTGCGGTAGCTGATTTCTTGGCCAGTAGAGCTCTAGATGATTATGAGCCATTGAACTTTGATTTTCCAAATGAGGAATTAATGTGTATAGCAATGACTGAAAATTCTTCATGGAGGCTCAATTTTGATGGGGCTTCTAATGCAGTTGGGAATGGAATTAGGGCAGTCTTGGTATCCCCTAATGGTGATCATTACCCATTCACGTGCAAGTTAGACTTTGATTGCACAAATAATATGGCTAAGTACGAAGCATGTATCATGAGACTTCAAGCAGCCATAGAGCGAAGTATAAGAACCCTAGAAGTATATGGAGATTCGGCGTTGGTAATATATCAGCTTAGAGGTGAATGGGAGACAAGGGACCCTAAATTGATCAATTATCGAAAGGTAGTTTTGGGGTTACTTAAGGAGTTTGATGATATCACCTTTAATTATCTCCCACGAGACGAAAATCAGATGGCAGATGCTCTAGCAACCTTGGCCTTAATGATTAAGGAAAATAAAGAAGAAGAGATAAGACCAATTCAAATGAGTGTCTATGAAGCTCCAGCTAGTTGTTGTAACCTTGAAGAGGAAGAAAATGATGATAATCCTTGATATCAGGATATATTGCGATATGTAAGAGATCATAAGTATCCAGAGCAGGCAACCGAAAATGACAAACGAACTTTGAGAAGGTTAGCTTGTGACTATATCTTGGACGGGGATGTTCTGTACAAGAGGAGGAAAGACCAAGTACTTTTGAGATGTGTCGATGCTGTGGAAGCCAAGTTAATTCTAGAAGAGGTTCATGAAGGTGTATGTGGTAGGCATGCAAATGGGTTCATGATGGTAAGACAAATCATAAGGTTTGGCTATTACTGGGCCACTATGGAAGGAGACTGCATCAACTATGCCAAAAAATGCCATAAGTGTCAGATTTATGGGGACAAAATTTATGTACCACCCTCACCTTTACATGTCATGACGTCTTCATGGCCGTTTTCCATGTGGGGCATGGATGTCATCGGACCAATATTGCCGAAAGCTTCGAATGGATATCAGTTTATCTTCGTGCTAATTGACTACTTTACAAAATGGGTAGAGGCTACTTCTTACGCGAATGTTACTAAGTCAGCTGTAAGTCGATTTTTGAAGAAGGAAATCATTTGTCGGTATGGAATGCCTGAGAGGATCATATCTAACAATGCATTAAATTTGAACAACAAAACGATAGCAGAGGTTTGCGACCAATTCAAAATCAAGTATCACAACTCTTCACCCTATCGTCCAAAGATGAATGGGGCAGTGGAGGCTGCCAATAAGAACATTAAGAAAATAGTGAGAAAGATGACTGAGACTTATAGCGATTGGCATGAAAAGCTACCGTTTGCACTCTTGGCCTATCGAACATCCGCCGAACTTCTCTCGGGCAACCCGTTCTCGTTAGTTTACGGGATGGAAGCAGTGTTACCTATTGAAGTAGAAATACCTTCTCTCTGAATTTTAACAGAGATAAGGTTAGATGAAGCTGAATGGGTTCAGTCTCGATATGACCAACTAAACTTGATTGAGGAAAAGAGGCTGAAAGCTATCCGACATGGTCAGATGTACCAGAAGCGTATGATGCGAGCTTATGATAAAAAGGTTCATCCAAGGGAATTCCATGAGGAGGACCTTGTGCTAAAGAAAATCCTTCCCATTCAGAAGGACTTTAAAGGAAAATGGATGCCAAATTGGGAGGGGCCATACGTCGTGAAGAAAGCTTTTTCTGGCGGTGCATTGATTTTGACAGAAATGGATGGAAAGAGCCTACCCAATCTAGTGAACTCAGACTCAGTCAAAAAGTACTTTGTCTAAAGGAGAAAAGAATCCAAGGTGAAAACCCGTAAAGGGCGCCTTGTGACCAAAGGGGTTTTCAGTTGAAAACCCGAAAGGGCAGCTCAAATTTTGAAGGGCATACAGCAATTTGGCTATATCTAACTCGGCAAAGAGTGAAGCATAGTGTACATTGGGGCATCAACAAAGTACTTTGGATCTTTTAAACACATGTCGAACTCAAGAAAGATTTCATGGAACTAATGTATAGACGCTCAAGCGGCGATATTTAGAGCATCTAATTTTTATCCTGTTTGTTATCTTTAGATTCTATTTCTTCTTAAATATATGCTATCAGACTTATTTCCTTTGTATTGTTAACGATTCATTCAAATCCAATTATTCTTAAAGATTTATTCATCTTCCGATATTCTTAAAGTATGTTGTATTGAAATAATGATAGATGAACTAAAATATTTTCACAAACGAAGTTTTGCACATTACTTTGGAATTTCTAGATAATGCAAGAAATTAAAACATGACAATTGTTCGAGAAATTCATGTAAGTAAGGGATGAAGGAACTCAAGGGATTTCTTTCTTCCAGGCTAAAAGGAAATAGACAAAACCAATGATTCAATTCTTACAGACATCCTCAGTAGATCGTAGCATTGGAGGAAGGCCTACAAGCTGAGTAAGAATGAAATTTTGAGAAAAGAAAAGACAAATGAAGGAATGAATGGTGATGCCTAAGATAGGGGTCATATTCACAGCACTTTACATCATAACATGTTAGGGACATTCGACTCACGTTGAGCATAGCATCCTAATTACCAGGCATAATCATTCTACAGGTTATTAAAGACGGCGTGCTTTAGTCCCCTAAATAGTAGGGTAATAGGCCGCAGTATAGCAGATCTAGACTTCAGACGTTTATACTGAAGCAGATCCAAGATGATTTGGTATTCTTGTGTTTACAAGAAACAAATCGAGGACATAGCAGATTTGACTCTCAGATGTTCTCAGATATAGCAGATCTAACCTTCAGACGTTTATACTGAAGCAGATCCAAGATGATTTGGTATTCTTATGTTTACAAGAAACAAATTGAGGACATAGCAGATTTGACTCTCAGATGTTCTCAGATATAGCAGATCTAACCTTCAGATATTTATACTGAAGCAGATCCAAGATGATTTGGAATTTTTGTGTTTACAAGAAACAAATCGAGGACATAGCAGATATGACTCTCAAATGTTCTCAAATAGACTCAAGATGGTTTGGCATCCTTGTGCTTACAAGGGACAAATCGAGGACATAGCAGATACGACTTTCACATGTTCTGAAACAGACTCAAGATGGTTTGGCATCCTTGTGCTTACAAGGGACAAATCGAGGACATAGCAGATACGACTTTCAAATGTTCTCAAATAGATCGAGATGGTTTGACATACTTGTGCTTACAAGGGACAAATCGAGGACATAGCAGACACGACTTTCAAATGTTCTCAAATAGATCAAAGATGGTTTGGCATCCTGGTGCTTACAAGGAACAAATCGAGGACGTAGCAGATACGACTCTCAAATGTTCTCAAACAGACTCAATATGGTTTGGCATCCTTGTCCTTACAAGGAACAAATCGAGGACGTAGCAGATTTGACTCTCAAATGTTCTCAAAACAGACTCAAGTTGATTTGGCATCCCTACAGATCGAAGAAGCAGATTCGACATCTCTATGATCGGCGGGGAGCAGATCAAAGATATCAACATGACAGTCATAAAAATTAGATGCCATGATTTGATAGGGCCGGTCAAATTTGGTTTTTCTATGAGTCTTTGCTTGATTCCTGTTACACAGCAATAAGCAAAGAGGGGCAGCTGTAATAGCCCAAATTTGACCGGGCTTAAATAAACCAAATAAATAAATAATTATTTATTTATTTAACAGTCCATAAAGTCTAGATTACAAAGCCCAAACAAAAGGCCCAAATATAAAAGACCTTACCCAGTTACAATACCCAACAGGCCCAAACCTAAACTAGACCCAAACAACTAAACCCAAAACCTAAAATTTCCAGCTAGGGTTTCCAACCCTAGCTCTGCCCCCTTGCGCCACAACTGCTTCTGGAAGATTCGGGGAGCGTCTGTCTAACTCCCAAATCAAGGCCACCATCAATCATCAAACGTTCCATCTACCCCCATCAACGCCGTGTTTCCCAGCCTCGAATTTGGCCACAGTTGAAGCCAAATGAAAGTAGATTAGCGCCTGCACCGTCGTCATCAGGGCCTAATCATCCGGGCTCCCTGATTTCCTCGTGAAGACAGCTGCAAGATGAAAAAAACAACAGCAAAAAACGTGACAATAGAAATAAGGAAAGAAATCAAAAATTTCTTTCCAAAGTTGTAAATCCTTTACATCAGGCTATAAAAGCCAAATACTTTCATTGTAAAAAGGACACGATTTTTTTAGAGAGAAATATACACACGGATTTTCCAAAGAAACATATACAAAGATTCAACAAGAGCATAGTATTTCCAAGTTACAGTACCAGCAACCAATCGAATACAAAGGTGAATATTTCTTTAATATATATTACAAAAAAATAAAAGAAAAAGGATTACCTGAAGAATAACGAGAAAAAAGAGGGTTTTTTCGAACCCTAGCCACCGTGTACGGTGGTCCTCAGGGCGGCGCGTGGGTGCGTAACAGGAGCGTGGTTAACAGAGGCTCGAGCCTGGGGCTCCCTATTCTCTCTCTCTTTCAGAGAGAATTCTTAAGGTTTTTTTTTTTTAAATCGGGTTTCAAATGATTTCAAAGCTGAGAAGTTGGCTTATATAGCCTTGACAAAACGATAGCGTTTTAGACCCCCAGGATCCGCGTGTTGACCCGATTACCCGGGGAGGATCCGCGCATTTTTTAGGATTGGGTTAATTGCCCAATCGGTCCTTCTACTTCTTTTTGCGTTTACAATTAAACTTTATTTTATTTATGATTTGGCCCTATTGATTTATCTCAATTCTGATTTAGTCCCTACAGTAGCTGCTTTAAGTCCAAGATTAAAACGCAGTCGTTTCGGGAATAGGGCAATTTGCCCAATGAGTCCCATCTGTTTTACACTCGACTTAATTAGGACCTTGATTTAGTTTTATTCCTTTTAAATTCGCCCCGTAATTTTACTGAACTTTAAATTTAGTCCTATATTTATTTTGTTTATTTCTATATATTTTTTTTTATATATTGTTATTTGATTTATTTTTATATTATACATCATAAGATTATCCTATTATAAGTATTATTTTCATTATATTTATTATTATTATTTATTATATATTATTTTTCTCAAATTATTATTATTTTTCTCAAATTATTATTATATTTTCACATATATATTTATTAATTATTCATATATTTTTTTACATATTACTTTCATTATTTTATATTATATCTATCATATTTCATATTTCCTATAAATTTAAAGTATATTCTATTATATGACAATTAAATATTTTCATTACTTATAAATTTTTATGTATATCATATAATATCTATTACATTATTTATATTATTCATTATATTATTTAAATTCTTAAAATTTGTATATTAAATTATATTTTTAAATCATATTATATATTATTTATTATGCATTTTAAATGATATTTTTATATTCTTTTACATACTTTTATTCATATATTTTTTAAAAAAAACCCAATATATTTTTCATATGATTATTATAAATATTTTGTTATTATATTTTATATATTATATAGCAAATACTATTCTAAATTTATTTTTTTAAAAAATTTTAGGTCTTTATTTGTAATATATGTGTATATTTTGTTAACAATAACTCGCTTCATTTTATATATATATTGCATATATCATATGTTGTTTTATATATTATTACATTTCATAAATATGTACATTGAATTGTATCTCTTTTTGTATATCATGCATTATTTAATTATTACTTTGTATGTTTGTATGTTTATCCTTTCTCAATACATGCTATATATATCTTTGTATGCATATTGTTAATATTTGCTATATATATTATTTTTATATGTATATATACCTAATGTGCGATCTTTATATTATTACCATTACTTTGTTTAACTACATGTATTATTTACCTACTACAATAATATGTTACTATGTATGATTTATAATGTAATTCCCCACATATCATTTCTTAAAAAAAGGGCTCCAAAGTTTTTCAAAAAAAAAAAAAAATAAAGGCAATGCTTGATGTTTGGAAATTTCGAGAAAATAATGCCCTAACTTATTGGGTTGCGACTTTTCTCGTTGAGTTCGAATAATCAAAGTACCCTTCTAAGTTTTTAAAGATTTTCAAAATGTAAGCAACTGTCTTAGAATTGCAAAGCAATATGTCCTAACTTACTGGATGTAGCGTTTTGTTGTTTCGAGATAGGGATTTCCTGAATATAATTTTAAAGAGGACCTTGGAATTGCAAAGCAATATACCTGACACATGTATTTAGTTTTTTTTAATATAATTAGCTGAAAATGTAAAATGGCTAAACCATTAATAGAGAACTTTTTGGCCAATGTATTTATGTGTTGTTAAGTAGCATACATCAACTTGATCCAAAAAAATAAATTAGATACTAAAATGGATGGAGCCGACAAGTTAGAGGAACCAAAAGTTAGATTAACCAAAAAAAGAATTACAGATTTTCAAATTAAACTTAGGGACTGTCAAAGAAAGCCAATCACCTGTCCTTTCTCCTCTTGCAATCAACAGCTAAGGACTTAATTCGTAAAGGCTTTTACAGCTTTTAGGGCTGGTGATTCTCAGACGAATTGCCCACTAAATCTGAGGGTTGACTTTGTACTGGTTGCATCTGAATATCTGATTTCTTTTTCTCCTTTACAATTACCTGTCTAGGCATCACTTCTAACAGGAAGCTTCCTCCATTCCAGACTGACGCAGAAACCTTCAGTATTTGGAAAATCACGTGGAATTTGTATGATAGGAAGATGGGGACAGTGAGTGCCATGGTTGCCACTGTAAAAATGGCTTGACATAGAATGTACATCAGGAATCGGTTTTGATCCCCAAGCAACCCACCTAAACGCCACCATATGTTATTTGCTTTCTTGGCTTTCTTTGAAAGTTCCCTATTATACAAACAAATCATCAGCTAGAACGAAGAGGAGCTGAAGCCAGGCAGCATAAATATATAAAACTATTGATGTGGTGTAATGTAACAATAGAAAAAATACCTGTAAGATGTCATGACTTCAGGATCTCTTAACAACCTCTGCCTACGTAGCACGTTGACAATGAGGAAGTAAAGAACTTGCCAGAGGGTATAAGCAGCTAATGGAACCCCAAACAGCCAAGTCCAAAGGTAAGCTTTGTCTTCTACGTAAGGCCACGAAATTCTATGAGATGTTCCTTCAGGCTGCATGTCTTCGAAGGTCACTGGATTCCACCATCGGATTGTGAAAAAAACTATTCCTGAAAGCAAAAATTATCATATTTGGCACCAAGAATATTTGGACTAACTAAAAGAAACATTAGCTTGTCCCTCTTTCAACAGAAGCCTTGACTACCAACATCAGATGGTTGCCTTTTCCAGAAACACCTGCTTGGTTGCTCCAAAATTTGTGCAACACTTTCCTGCCGTATTCCCTGATTTTACTACTCACAATGACAATGCCATCAAAGGTAGAAAACATCGACACTTTTCACAGGTCGAGTAGGATTTCTCGTATCACAATAACAGAAAAATGATCTAGCTGCTGGGTTTGGTAGTTTCAGAATATACTTGAAACTAAGGTCATGGAATGTCTTTCAACTTCTATTGAAAAGCTGACGTTATCTCTAATTATTTTTCTTACAGGATGTGCAGAAACATGACCAAGTATAAAAGATTTTTCATTTTGTATGGCCGTTCTTCTGAACCGTTTATATGCTAGACTTTACATTTCATTTTTATGTTATCCCTAATCAAAGATGTGAAGAAACATGACCAAATAAAATGTTGCTCCAACTTGTATAAAGGGCTATATGCTAGATCACTTTTTGGACAAACAATGAGTCTTAGCTCTAAAAACAGATGAATCAAATTATCAAACCCGGCATAAGCAAACTATGAATTAGAACTCCTAGTTAAACAACATACTATCAAAATTTTACCGCAGGGCATGTCCTAAAAATGGGGAAATTCCAGGTACTTGATATCTCAGCTTCCTTGAACCTCCTTGAAGGCTGACGATTGATTCCATAGAGATGGTTTTCTGATTCAAGTCAAGTCCAGTTTTGGAGATTCAACTTTGAGGAAGTACAAATCATTGAATGGGCAGAATCGGTCAAGGGATATTTGAATGATGATCAGCAATTTATTTATTAGGATATATACAACAGAAGTTTAGAATCTTGGTAGTAGGAAAATTTTTTTCTGTCTGCCTATATGTACTACAGCAGATAATCCAGATAGTACATAAAAATATGAACATTCCATTGAGATTGTAAATGAACCTTATAGGTAGAATTTTTTAACTGTTTTTATGAGCACGGCAAGTTTATATTACCTGTCAACAACTTCATAGTGCGATAAACTTAGCTATTGTTATCTTCCATATATGACAAGTATAAGTTCAAAATTGAATGTTTAACAACCTTGAAATCTCAAATCACCTCCTGTCCCCCCTTTCCTTCCATTTTGAAATTAAAATGAAAACAAAAATAACAAACTTGCTGTATCTAAAGTGCATTAAAAGTATAGCAAGTGCAAATAAGGAATCGCAAACATACCAGGTAAAAGATGTATAAGGACACTAATAATTTTGTCAACAGAACTAAAAACCAAGCTACAACGCCAAACAATGAGTGCCCATGCTAGTGGCCCCTACAGGTAGAATCCAGAAGACTGAAGAAGTTAAAAACAAACCGTTCACCATGGTGATGTATCATGTATGTAAGAGACCAACTACCATAGTCTGTACCTCGGCAAATGAGAAGCAAACCAAGAAAAGCTTTTCATTATTTGGATAAAGAAGAAGATCAAACAAGAAGATTGTGTTGGCATAATAGCAGAAATCCTGACACGTAGAAATGCTAAATCTTCATCAGTTTCTGCTAATTTTTTTATAAATTCCTCAAGAACATGACCAAATCTCATAGAGATACAACTTACCAGAAGATAGTAATGCCATTTCTTAAAGCGGTAGTATATCCACCGAAGGGGAACGAAGATGACATAGAACAAACAGTACACATAAGGAATATCTTGTGGCCCTAAAGAAAATGAATGAACATATTTAATTGATTCCAGAGCCAAAAATTTCTTCAACCATTTCCATTAATTCAAGGCTGAGAGTGTACTTACTTGCTCCCAAGAGAAAGCAAAACCCTCCAAATCCAAGAACCCCCAAAAGATGAGTCACCTAAACATAAAAAAGTCCCAAAAAAGAGGAAGGAAAAAGGAATCTAAAATTATAACTTCAGTTCCAATGTTTTTAATGACAAATCCATTTATCATACATTAATACCCGCAATTATATACATACGACAAACATAAACGTAAATCAAAAGAACATTCAATCGATTACCTTGTTGATAAATCGTTCGTGTTCTTCAGCTTGTTTAGCAATCTTAACAGCATGTTTCGACAAAATCTTCTTCGTTTGAACCGCTTGTTTAGACAACATCTCCTTCGTTTTTGCTACTTTCTGTGTGACAGAGCAAATATAACACCAAATCATTAGAAAAACAACAGAAAATGATAAAACACAAATATTGATTCAAAATGGCCGAAAAAACGGAAAAGGATGCATGAAGGAATCGAACTCTGAATCGCGGTTTCCCCGTCCCGGGTGTATCCCCATTCACAATGATGTCCTCCCCGGGTTCATCACTGCTCGTCATCTTTTCCTCTTTTTCGGTTGTTAATTCTACACAAATTATAAATCGAATCAAATGAATGCCGAAGGAAAAAAGGTGGTGGATACGGGTCCCCTGTTAATATACATACAAACAATGAAACATATCACATCTTATTTAAACGTCGGGTTAATACTAATAATGACTTTAATAAGGTTAATTCTATGTATAGTCCCCGTACTTATTGATTATATGAATCTAGTCCTTCTGCTAAAAGTTATCCTGTTTTTCGATTTGCTCATTGTCAGTCTTTACATTTCTTCTGTCATCTTCGTTTAAAAATAACAATAACATAATTTTAACTCTCAACCTTTACCTTTAAAGCTTTTACCGACTCTTTACTTTAATTAGCCTTCAATCTTTTTCTTTTTTTTGTTAAATTAGACAAATTTTGTTGCAATTTAACAGTTGGGCCAAAAATAATATCAAATGCCGACATTACGACTAGGGGTGTAAATGAAACACTGATGCTGACAAGCTATTCGAGTTCAACTCGAAAAATTCAAACTCGATTCAACAATTATCAAACCAAGCTCAAGCTGTCAATTGAGCCAAGTTCAAGTTTAGTAATACTTGACTCAAACAGCTTGTAAGTCTTATCGAGCTTTTTTATATTTTTATATTATTAAATTATGTTATTGCCCTTGATATATATTATTAACCATAAATTTAATTATTGAGTTGAGCTTGCTCACAAAAATTAATAAACAAGCTTAATTGAACTCGAACTCGATTATATCTTAAATCGATCTTGAGCTCAATTGCATGCCTAATTGCAACTCATATGAAAGTCAAAGTGTATTTTATAATCGATGTGACATTATATATTCTATCGTATATTAACATCAACAAATAATTTAAAATATTCTAACAAATTTAGAAATATCAACAACAAAAACTCTTCAAAATTAAAATATATTTAACTTAAAAAGTACATAAAATTAATCCTTTTACGGTTGCAAATTTACTCTTTTTATAATCAAATGATGTGGCAAATGCAAGTGCCAATGTGTATTGCCACATTACAACCAAATAATTATGTATAAATTACAAAAGAAAAAAAAGAAAGTCACATTATTATTTTAAAATGGATTTAACACAAAAGCGTTTTTCAACTGATTGAAAAGGAGTAATTCGATTAGTAGAGTCATCAATTTTTTAGTATTTTTAAGTTTTTATTTTTCTAATTTTTTAAATTTGAATAATTTTTTTCATAAATTTTAATAAATTTTTTTATAATCCTTTAATATTTTTATTTTTAAAAAATTTTAAATTATTTATTAACATGACATATAAAATAAATAGTGTCACATCAATTATAAAATATACGTAGATCATCACACATCTAGCAATTTGTAAAATTTATAACCAAATCCGTCTTATTTAACACAAAATAAAAGGTCAAGGAGTAATTAAAACAAATAAAAAAAAAACTGTCAAAGATGATGGGTAAATTTGTGATAATGTCCGATTTCCAAAGAGAGTTAAAAAGGAAAGAAATTATCCACAGACTGAGAACTAGCGATTAAAAAAAATAGATAGACCAATTTGAGATAAATAGAAATAAAAAGAATAAATCTGCAGAAATTGATAATTGTAAGGACCACCTTTAAAAATTAACCCTGTATGAAGGTGATTATAATGTAGAGGTCAAACACTTGGTGGACCCCTGGCCGCATAGGAGATGGTAACTTTACTTGACCGGCCCCCATACTTTTTATTTTAAAAGAAATTATTTAATTAAAACTTAGAATATATAATGTTGCACAAAAACCATGTCTCTTTATGTATGTTCTATGGCTGCTAAATTGTTCTTATTATTGTACTACATGAATTGAGTATTAAATTAAATTTTTTGATTTCTAGTTTAAAAATAATAAATGTTATTTTATTAAAATAATTTAAATCAATTGAATTTAACCCCCAAAAAAAAAAATTTGAAAGGCGGACATTTCAGCTCGGCAATTAGTATAAAACAAATGATGACGTGGAGCCGAGATAAAAGTTGTCAGTAAATCATTGGGTTTTAAAATGCTACATGGATCCGTGGATTTAATGTGGAAAGTTGTAGGAAAGGGCGGATGGTTCTGATCGCCTCCAAATTTCTTTGCTGATCTCTGCCCTCATCTCTAATCTAATTTTTATTTATATACATTTATCCCCAGCTTTATTCAATCATTGTTCCTCATCGAGAAATGACTTTCTTGATTTCATCACGAAAACAATGTTATAGATATATTATTTTTCAATTAAATAAATATTTTATAAAATTAATAGATTATATAATGAAATATATAAAATGTTTATAAAATTAAAATATATGTTCCACATTAATTAATTATTAAAAACATATGCTATAAAATATTATAGCACTAATTAATTAGTTATCAAACTCACTCCAATAGATTCATTGAGAAATAATATATATATTAAAGATATTTTAGATAATGTATAATGGCAGAGAGATTTTATATAAATTCAACTCCAAATTTTTTTTATTAGCTAAAAGATGCTTGATGAACAATTTTTTTCTACTTACTAAAGTTGCAAATAGATCCAACTAGGGAGTGAAGTGTACCAATTTTTGGCATGGCTTTTAAGCGTTATTAAGGAATTCCTTACATTTCAAAGCATTTGAAACTCTCAAAATCTTCATATAATTGTCATATAATTCAATAAGCTCATCAAGATCTTCAATATCATAGTAACACTATAATACCCTTATCCAATCTATCAACCCACATGGATAACTGATATCACATTGATACTTCTTTGCATTTACAAAATTTCTTCATTGTAAACACATCACTTTGTACAACTTAAATAAATCTTTTAAAACCAATTTCACTATTTGCACATTTTGAAATTATTTCCCAAGTGAGCGAATGTTATAAACATTAACCCAAGCTTTTGCAAATCAAAGAATAAGGACCATACTTAGAACTAAAAGCATTTTAATACTTTTAATCATGAAATGATCATTTTTGAGGTTCTATAAGTCATTTTAAGCCTTCCAAAGTCACAATACGAAATAAGAATGTTTGGATACTATTTGGGGGTCTTTTCAGGTATAAAACTTAGTGTTTGTAAATGCAAGGCAAACGTACTGGTACCTTTCCCCCATTGTATCAGTACATGCTACTGGAATTGTAGCATTTTAGCTATTGACTTGGTTGTATCGATACGACCAAATCATGTTCCAAAGTTCTGATACAAGGATCTGTTAAAATTAGCTCAAAAACACCTCAATTCAACCCAAACATCATTTTAGCTATTAGATTAGGGTTTTATCTTTTAATTTTCTTTGGTAAACACTTTTATTTGTTTCAATTCCAATTTCAACTATTAGCTATTATTCAATTGTTTGTGTTTTGTGCATCCAATCGTTAATCGCTCAACATCTATTTTGGATTTACATTCCCACACTTAATCAATATCGACGGATCCACAAATTCTCTCTTCTCTCTTCTGTTCTTTTGAATATTTATTTTGATTGTTTGCAGTTAAATTAAGATTGATTACATTTAGATCTATGGGTAACTTGTTGGATCTAGTGCCCTAAGTGTAGTTTTTTCGTCTAAGTACACTTGTAATTTTTTTTGAACAGATTGGTAAATAAAATAATTCTTAAATTATATTAATATACTTTTATTGTCCTTAAATAATTTTTGCACGCAAAGAAAAATAGAAGCAAAAATTTCTCATTGGTTTTCTATTGTTTAAATTGATATTAAGCGGTATTACGTGGTCAAATTGTAGTACGGAAAGCAACTTGTATTAGTAGACAAACCTAAACATGTCATTGGTCTAGTAAAAAATGAGCAAATCGATTGAAAGACAAACATGTTGTCTATCAAGTCCAATTGGGGAGATGCCTTGTGTTAGACATCGGAGCAGATGACTCCTAGAAGATAGAAACATAGATCTGACTGATTAGACTGACAGTACATCAGAGAAGACCTAAGTAAAATAGATCTTAAATCCATTTATGGATTTATTCACTTGTGACATTCATAGTGTGGCATACCTAAATCCCAAGTGGATGATGGACTATATATGCGTGACTTGTACACTCTGATATAAGTAAAAGTTTGAGTCCAAATATATAAGGAACCGAAAGCTGATGCGTTGGGTGTATGACTTCTGCAGTATGTAATGTCATTCACAACAGTAGAATTCATAGCTTGAGACATGGATAAATGATATTCTCTCATTAGCATTACATGGTTGATGAAAAGTAACATGGTTATGGGTCATTCGTCTTTGTGATAGATGACTTGATTACTATTTGATAGTAATTGACTTTTCATGAAGGAATATGTAATGGCTACCATGAGATAAAATAGGATCATATTGGGAGAGCGGATATTATTCCAAAGAGATCAAGGATATCCCATGAGGGTAACACACTTATGACAAGGTCATTGGACGAGCACTGAGTAGTTGCTTTCGTAATGGTATGTCGTTAAGGAGAGCTTAGTCACGATAATATAGTGAATGACTTTGTGACTAAATGAGTTTATAATTAATAAGCGAAAAATTAGAACTTAATTATAAATCATTTCAGCCGTAATTACATATGTTCAATTGGTCCCTTCGCTAGCTCGTTGAAACCAAAAATGAATTGCGTGTTTGAATAAAAATGAATAAATGAATAAGAAATGAGAAATGAGAAACATTCAAGAATTATTATGGTTTTTTCCGAAATGGAAAAATGGAATCATTTAGAAATGAATGTAGGTTTCCAAAATAGAAATAGAAATGATTCATTTGTGATTCTATATGGATTACTTAAAAATGATCAAAAGAATGATTTTATGTTTTTGAGCTATTTTGAAGCCTGAAAATGAAAATAAATCATTCGATCACAGTGAACATGTTGAGTTGTGAAATATTAAACATATTTTCTTGAAATTTTATCAGGCGTAAAATTTTTAAAATTTTACTAGAGGTAAAATAGGGATGAGAAAATTATTTAATATAGAATATTAAAGTTTATTTTGGGAAATAGAAAAATCGAATTGGGTTGAATCACATTACAAAGTATTGGGTCAAAAGGCCTAGAAAGTATTCATAATTGGACCGATGTGAAAGAGGCTTGAATTCCCATCATAATACATATGAGGGAAAACACACCTTATTAGCCTCTCTCCCTCTCCTAGTTAGACTAGGAAGTTGTTTTTCTATTCGAAATAAACCTCTACAATTCAACAAGGGTACTACATTCTCTCCTTATAAACAGGTGGCACCGGTAAAGTTATTAACACAATTTTAAGAGATTATTATTCTACCAAAAATAGAGAGAATTTATTCTCAACTATTACATATATTTTTCTGGAATAATAATTCTACCTATTTCTATTAAGAAGAAAGAATTTTTGTTTTCACCCCAAAAGGAGAGAAAACTTTTTCTAGTTCTATGTTTCGATTCAATTGGTTCGAGCCCACACTCGAAGCAGTTCATGGTACGAGAATAGCGGAGAAGATTTTTTGGTTGAAAGCAGAGAACAAGGAACATTCGCTAAGTTGAAAACGCATTTACGAATTCGGTTAAGGTTTATTACTATAAATATCACAAACCGGGTCAATTTTCAAAATTTTGATTTTTCGCTGTGCAAGAAAACCGTTTTCAAACCGAAATTTTTCCAACATAACTAAATTCCTAGAAAGATTAACAAGTGGATGTGTGATTAATTAACAAATGCTTTATGATTTCTTTTAGAATTAATTGGATCGAGTTGGGTAAAATTAAACCTTAGGATTGACGACCCTAAGAAGTCATTTAGGTAGATAGGCTGGGAGGATAAGTCTAATGCACATCTCTCAACTTGTCTCGGTTTGAACTGTGAGGTCGGAATATAAATAGTTCCTATTGACTAGTTATTCTAGTTAGAGGCTGGGAGGTAATAATTAGGCTAATTACTGGCTAATTAGTAAAACCCTAAATCAGTAGTTAATTATGAACACTAAAGCAAGTTAGTCTTCTGTTTGCTTAGTTGGTGATTTTTTATTGTTTATTGTGTATTGTTATTTTGCATGTTTTATTTTAGAATAATTTTACTTGTGACCTTTCGTACTATGATTTCGATTGATTATTGTCTAGACTTGTTATTGGAGGAGTTAATTGTTATCTAATTAGGCCTCCCTTAGGTACGATCTTCAAAAGACTTTGTGTTTCGTTATAAAAAACTATATTACAACCTGAGCCATATACTTGCGAACACTACCTCATTCCAAATCTTTAGTTGCAATATTTACACTCTTGAGATTAGCACGTTGAGAGGCAATCATTAGCCCGGACAAGTAACCTGATATGTATATTCAGCTTAGATGAGCAACTTGGTGTGGTGTAATTTAGCCATGTATTCGAGTCCGCTTTATTAAGGTTCATCGGGTGAAATGATATAAATAAACTTGGAAAATTGAAAAGAGGATGAAATGGATTAGGTAATCAAATTGAATTGTCATTAAATGTGTAACAACTTGTTTTTCAATGGTGCTAGAAATGTGGTTTCAAAACCCTATTTTTCGGTGATCGAGTCAGTAAATGTCAAATATTAATATTTACTAGTCAATTATAGAGTTATATTGATTTTTGGTCTGGAAATTTTATTGAACGATTAGTAATTAAGGTTCAAGGACTAAATCGTAAAAATCGTAAAATTTAATCACTATTGAATTTTATTTGATAAAAGGCTTAAATAGTCATTCTCCAAGGATTTGAATGGAAATTAAGCCATTATAAACCATGGTGGATGGTTGGTGGCTTTAAAATGGGTGAATATGTTTAAATTTTATTAGTTTATTTAGTTAACATAATAATAAAACATAATTAAAACTTAAAGTAAAAGAAATAAAGCAATTTATTCATCTTCCTCACCCCCAAAACTGATTCTAAGAGGGAGAAGAATACCTATCTCACGTCCAAGCTTGGTCTTTCAATTGATCAATAATTAAATCAATCAAAAGATAAACACAGAAAAGGAAAACTTATGAAGTAGCCCCCGGAGTCATATTTGTTATTGTTTTGTATAGGTAAGTTTGTATGATATTTATTTCGATTAGTATTTGTTATATTTGTATTGTATATATATGTTACTTGTGATTGAGTTGTATAAAATAATGAGTTTGATATTGAAGGACTAAATTGTGAAATAAGGTTTAGTTCATAAATGCAAGTAAATATGTAAATACAAATGGTCGTGTTACATGTATTTGAAGATGTTAAAGGATTGAAATAGAACAAATATGAAATTAAGGCTCATATGAACTTAATGAATGATTAGGATACAAATGACATGTCATTAGGGTTTAAAAAGTAGTAGATACTTTGTACCAGTGTCTAAAAAGTATCATGTGCCTTGTACCGGTGTTGGATACCTTACTGATGGTTGAAATCTTGCATGTGTTGTGAATTCTCCACAGCTCGTGTGAGCAGCATCAAGTAAAAGTTAATGTCTCAATTCACAGCTGTGGTGCCAAATTGTGTGAAGTTGACAAGTTTTTAATCATGCTTATGTTATGTGATTTCATTTACTTTTGATGTTCAATCTCAAGATAAGTTATATTGGTTTCAATATGAACTTACTGAGTATCTAAAAATGCTTACCATTGTCACATCCTAAAAATCGGGTTGGTAGAATTGAGTATTGGGTTGTGGGCTTGAGAGCAAAATCAGGTTTAATATCATAGAAATTGAAATAGGATAAAATAATTAACTAAATAATAATGGTAATAATAAAATATTAAAATAATTATTTGGTTTAAAATTAGATGGTGAAAATTAGGATTAGGTGATCGGTTATTAAATAACTTAAAACGAACTTTAAAAATAAAATTGGGTTTGAAAATAATTGAGGAAAAATGTGTTTTAATTAAACTAAGGACTGATTTGAAAAACAAGGGGAAACTGAGTGTTTTTAAAAGGCAATTTTTCCTCTTTTTTTTTAAAAAAAATTACTCATCTTCCTTCTTTAAAACCCCCACGTCCCTTCCCTCCCATTTAACTTCACATTCAAAAATTTTTCCCAAATTCAAATATGATATTTTCTCTAAAAATTAACTCACCCTTCGTGATTTCCTAACTATCCAAACACCTCAACACCTTCCAATTTTAAACAAAAATTATTAAATCCTCATCAAATTCGTCATTATTCTTCTCACGTTCAACTTCAAATTAGCTCCACAACTTGTTGTTTTCTTCAAATTAAGGTAATTTCTTGACTTATTATGATTAGATTAAGCTTTTTATTTTTCTAATTCAGAATTTAACTGAGTGCATTGAGAGTTTTTAAGATTTAAAGTTTTTTAATCAAATTTCGGTTCAACAATGGTGAATTTTGAAATAATGAGTAAACCTTTTTTTTTATTGATTTCTAATCTAATTTTAACTAAATAAAAGGTATTTGAACTCAATTTGATAGCTCAGTATCCAATTTTAATGAATTTCAAATTTCTCCCTTTTATATGTTCATACAAGCTTGACTTTTTAGAAATTTTAAATTCGTAAGATTAGGTAAAATTTAAGGTTTATATTAGTAATAATAGGTTAAATAGGATGTTTAAAAACTTAATTAAGGTTTAGGAACAAAAATTGAGTGAGGAAACCTCATATTTCGGCAAAATAAGTTGATTTTCGGTACAAGAAAAGTGAGCTGAGAGGTGATTTTTCTATTTTTTTTTGAGTTTAATTATGTTAATAATGTGTTTGTAATGTACTTAATGTGAATGCAAAGTTTCGGACTCGTCGGGAGCTTCTACCAGCAAGGCAAAAGGGAAAGAAAAGCTCGCTTGTGATTATTATGCGCAAGGTCTCGACTAAGCGAGTGATTGGGATTGCGAATCTTAGGCACGATTCCTAAGGTTGAATAGGAGCTTAGGTTGGTCTAATCACCTAACCTAAGCTTCGAGAGTAAGTATTCTTACTTGATTTACGTACTATTAAATTCAATGTTTGTTTATCGTGATATCTGAATCATGTGAAATATTAAGCATGTGTTATGTGTAAATGAAAATGACTGATAAGTGCTTGTTGGTTTTATGCACACTTAAATAATTTAATATGATTATGGCTCTTTTGAGCAATTGTGATAGCATTTGAGAGTGCATTAAAAGTGTTGAGAAAATGTTGTTAACAAGTGAAAGTTTGTATAAAACAATGAGTGAAAATGTGTATAAGTGGATATGTTGGCATTGTGATTATTTGGAAACATTAGATATCATTGGCATGTCATAGGACTGTGAGTACTAACCATTTTTGTTATGTGTTAAGGCATTGTGACCTGGAGATAGCATTACTGTAATATCCCGAATTAGGGCCTAATCGGAATAGTGGTTTCGTGACCACAAATCTGAGATAGAGATAATTATTTTATAATTATTTTGATGTTTATGATATGATTGCATGATTGTGTGAAAATTTCGTGATGAAATCCTATGCCTAAAGTGCTTAGATTGAAATTAGGGACTAAATCGAATAATTTGTAAAACTTCCATTCTAGGGGTTTTTAGTATGAAATTGTTTTGGAATATTAATGAGGAGGTCTTAAATTGCAATTTGACCAATTTCTAAGTCTATGGACAAAAATTGGATATGGATGGAATTTTTGGAAAGTTTAGTAGTAAGGGTATTTTGGTTATTTAGTTATTAAAATGAATTAAAAACAAAATTAAAAGCCAATTTTTGTCCATCTTCTTCATTAGGCCGAAATTTCAAGGGTTCTCCATAGCTAGGGTTTTTTTCAAGCTTCCAAGCTCCATAGTAAGTGATTCCGAGCCCCGTTTTTAATGTTCTTTACGTTTTTGAAATCCCGGTAGCTCGATTAAGCTTATGCTAGCAATAATTCAACCTAGGGTTCATATTTGGAAAAATACCCATAGGTGAAATTTGTGTATTTTGGTGTTTTATGATAGAAAATGAGGTTTTAAATTATGTTAGACAACTTGTACTACTCGGTTTTAAGCGAAAACGAGTAAAAGGGCTTAATCGGTAAAAATACCTAATAGTCATAAGTACATGTTAGAGTGTGAATTTGATGTTACCATAGAAGTCATAAAACATAAGAATAAGGGATGATGTTTAATTTCCGAGCCTAGGGGCAAAAGTTTAGGGGCAAAAAATGTAATTTTGCCAAAGTTTGTATTAAATGCTGTTTTGATGAATTTATGTATTAAATAAGATTAATTTGACATTATAGATCAAGAGAAACGAGATTCAAGTCGCGATCAAGGGAAAAACAAAGTTTACGAAGAATAGGCTTGATTACTAATAATTTTGTATCGAGTTTTGACAAGCCGGCTTGAGAATCGGGATAGGTCGAAGACTCGTTCACACTATCCGAAGGCCTAAATTGGTAAAATGGCTTGTGTGTTTTGAATGTGGCATGTATGGCAAAATACTCACTTTGTGTAAATGATCTTATGATATGGCTATGGTTTGGCAAGAAAAGGGTTTGTAAATGATTAGCCATTGGAATGGCCAATCTAAGTCATATTTGATGTTATGTATGTTTAAAATGATATTTAGTCCATGAAAATCCTTAGTAAAGTGAAATTTGCCATAAAACAGAATCTGGCAGCAGTAGTGATGTAAATTTGAAAAATCACTAAAAATAGTAGAAATGGAATTAAATGATGAGTAAGTTATGAAATTGAATATTTATGAGCCTATTTTCATATGGATTGAACAAAACAGGTATATGAGTTATATTTTATGAGATATTTGAATTTTTGTGAAACAGGGCCAGAGTGATTTCTAGATCTCCTGTTCTGACTTTAAAAATTCATAATAAATTGTAAAAAAATGATTAGAAGTCATGATTTATATGTACAGATTTCTTATTGAGTCTAATTTTAAGAGAAACAAACTTCGTAGACATTAAAATTTTGTATAGAGATATATCTGATTCGAAATACACAGAGGTCAGAGCAGTCAAATCCTGAAACAGGGGAGAATTTAACTAATAAATTGTACTAATTGGCTTGACCAAAAATTATAGAAAAAAATTAGTAAATAGATATATGTGTCTATTTTTAGGTAAAATTTACGTAATTGGATTTCGAGTTTCGGAACTCAAGATATGAATTTTTAAGCAACTGTGACGCAGATTGCTAGCTTGATTGGAAATTTTAAAAAAAATAAATCGTTTGAGCGGTTTAAGTAATGAATTAAGTCTGTTAACACCTCGTGTTCGAATCCGGCGACGGTCTCGGGTACGGGGTGTTACATTTGGTGGTATCAGAGCAGGTTTAGTCGGTTCTCAGACTAATGTGTTGTATGTACGGGTTTTGCTATACATGCCATATATATAAATTGTGATAGTGTGACGACTTCTGACCTTTTAAATGATTTTTTTATAGTAAATGGATCCCGATCCAGTTGCGGCTGATGATGTAGAGAGTAATGCACCAGTTCCGGCTGAAGGGGCGGTGCCAACTGAAAATCTACTTCCTACTGTCGGTCAAGAAGGAGGAGAAGAGGCTCGGGAAGCCTTTCTCCAGATGATGAGTGCACAGTATATCGAGTTCGTTAAATGACGAACCCGAATGCACAACCTCTCCCACCTCCCCGATTCTTCAACTTGTACCCCCGATGCTTCAAGGTGTAGATCTGATGAAATTTCACAGAACTCCAGTTGACAAAATCTGTAAACAAGCGGCCGAAGAATTCAGGGCAAACATTGATGATGATGCCGAGAAAGCAGAGTTTTGGCTCGAGAATTCTATTCGAGTATTTGATGAATTGCCTTGTACACACAAGAATGCTTGAAATGTGCTATATCATTGTTGAGGATTCAGCTTATCATTGGTGGAAGACATTGACTTGAGTGAGTCTGAAAGAGAAAGTAACTTGGGAGTTCTTTCAAGAAGAATTTCGGAAGAAATATATTAGTGAAAGATTTATTGGCAGAAGCGTAAATGGTTTCTTGAATTAAAGTAGGGGAACATGATAGTTACTGAATACGAAAGGGAGTTTGTCAGGTTGAGTAAGTATGCTAGAGAATATATTCCTCTGAAGCTAAAATGTGCGAGATTTATTTGAAGACGGACTCAATGAAGACATCAAAGTATTTGTTGGGATTCTTGAATTAAAAGAAATGGTAGTACCGGTTGATCGAGCTTGCAAGGTCAAGAACTACTTAAAGAGAAGAAAAGGTAGAGGTGAGACTAGAAATTGGAAGAAAAGACGGACGAGCATTCATTCTCACAAAGAATCCAGAAAATCTAGAAATATGAATCCTCGTTCACGTGTTTCATTTGGACAATCATATGGAAATTTTAAGAAGCAAAATGTGGGTCCTAAATCTCGGACTACTTCACAGCCTAGTATGGGAAATACGAGATTTGTTAAGCCCGAGTGCCAACGGTGTGTGACGTAAATCATTTTGGCCCATGTAGAGCGAATGAATATTTTCGGTGTGGTTCTCCGGATCATTTTATTAGAGACCGCCTGAGAGAGAGCGAGAAAGAAAAATTTCGAGCGTAAAAGCTAGTGGTGCGCACTCGAGGAAGATATTCGAGAAAAGTCGGAAATGAAGTAAGCAGTAAAAATGTAGTTAGAGATTCAGCAGCTAAATCTGAAGCAAGGGCTCCAGCTAGAACTTATGCCATAAAGGCACGTGAAGATGCTTCATCACCCGATGTGATTACTGGTATATTTTCTCTTTATGATGTTAATGTTATTGTTTTGATTGATCCCGTTCTACTCATTCATATGTATGCATGAAACTGTGTTTAGTATGAATATACCATGAGAACACGTAAATTTATGATTAGAGTGTCGAATCCGTTAGGCAAATGTGTGATAGTTGATAAAGTATGCAAGAAATGCCCTTTAATGATTCGGGGTCATTACTTTCCGGCCGACTTGATGTTGTTTCCGTTTGATGAATTTGATGTTATTTTGGGTATAGATTGGTTGACATTGCATGATGCTATAATAAATTGCAAAGAAAAGGTTATAGAATTAAAGTGTGAAAGTGGTAAAATTCTGCAGGTTAAACCGGACAAAATCGTAGGCATTATCTAGTATGATTTCTTCAATGTCGGCTCAGAAATATTTGAGAAAGGGTTATGAAGCTTATTTGGCGTATGTAATTAATACAAAAAAAGTTGAAAAGAAAGTTGAATCAGTGCCGGTTGTGTATGAATTTGCGGACGTATTTCCAGAAGAATTGCCGGGTTTGCCTCCAGTCAGGGAAGTAGAATTTGGTATTGATTTGATACCGGGAACAGCTCCGATCTCAATTGCTCTATATAGAATGGCACCAACAGAGTTGAAAGAATTAAAGTCGCAGTTGCAAGAGTTGACTGATAAAGGCTTTGTGAGACTGAGTTTTTCACCTTGGGGTGCTCCTGTGTTATTTGTGAAAAAGAAGGATGGTTCTATGAGGTTGTGTGTTGACTATCGGCAGTTAAACAAGGTGACAATCAAAAACAAGTATCCGTTGCCAAGAATTGATGATTTATTTGATCAGCTAAAAGGAGCGACATGGTTTTCAAAGATTGACTTGAGATCTGGGTACTACCAGCTACGAGTAAAAGAGTCGGATGTGCCTAAAACTGCTTTTAGAACAAGGTATGGTCATTATGAATTTTTAGTTATGCTATTCGGGTTGACAAATGCTCCTGCTGTGTTTATGGATTTAATGAATCGCATATTTCGGCCATACTTGGACAAATTTGTTGTGGTGTTTATAGATGATATTGTAATTTATTAAAAAGATGAGACAGAGCATGCTGAGCTTTTGAGGATAGTTTTGCAAACTTTGAGAGATAAGCAGCTGTATGCTAAGTTTAGTAAAAGTGAATTTTGGCTCCGGGAAGTTGGATTTTTAGGTCATATTGTTTCAGGTGATGGTATACAGGTTGATCCTAGTAAGATTTCAGCCATTGTTGATTAGAAACCACCGAAAAATGTAACCGAGGTTAGAAGTTTCTGGGGGCTAGCTGGGTATTATCGGCGGTTTGTAAATGGATTTTCTATAATTGTCGCTCCTATGACTAGACTACTCCGAAAGAATGTTAAATTTGAATGGACGAAAGAATGTCAACAAAGTTTTGAAGAATTGAAAAAGTTATTAACTGAAGCACCAGTGTTGGTACAACCCGAATCAGGTAAATAATTTATGGTGTATAGTGATGCTTCTCGAAATGGCTTAGGATGTGTACTTATGCAAGAAGGAAAAGTGGTGGCTTGTGCTTCGAGGCAGTTAAAATCTCATGAAAGAAATTATCCGACTCATAATTTGGAATTGGCTGCTATAGTGTTTGCTTTGAAAATTTGGCGACATTATTTGTATGGTGAAAAGTGCCGAGTATATACCGACTACAAAAGTCTTAAGTACTTGATGTCACAAAAAGATTTGAATTTGAGATAGCGAAGATGGTTGGAGTTATTGAAAGATTACGAGCTTGTTATTGACTACCATCCGGGAAGCGAATGTGGTTGCCGATGCTTTGAGCGAGAAGTTACTTGTTTGCTTTGAGAGCTATGAACACTCGGTTAAAGGTATCAAATGATGGTTCGATTCTAGCAGAGTTAAGAGCAAGACCGATGTTTTTACAAGAGATTTGTGAAGCTCAGAAAAATGACCAAGATTTGCAAGCCAAGAGAAAGCAGTGTGAAGCTGATACAGGATCAGATTTCAGAATCAGTTCTGATGATTGCTTGATGTTTAAACACTGGATTTGTGTACCGAAAAATGATGATTTGATTCAAAAGATTTTGCATGAAGCACATAATAGTTGCTTGGCAGTTCACCCGGGCAGTACGAAAATGTATAATGACTTGAAGAAAATGTATTGGTGGAATGGAATGAAAAGAGATATCTCCGAGTTTGTATCAAAGTGCTTAATTTTTCAACAAGTGAAAGTCAACACCAAATGCGTTCGGGATTACTCCAAATTTATCATGGTTCCTGAATGGAAATGGGATCGGATTACTATGGATTTTATATCAGGGTTGCCGTTAACTCCGGGGAAGAAAAATGCCATCTGGGTAATAGTTGATAGACTGACTAAATCGGCTCATTTTATTCCAGTACGTATAGATTATTCTCTTAATAAGTTGGCTGAATTGTATATCCGTGAGATTGTTAGACTTCATGGAATACCTTTGTCAATCATTTCGGATAGAGATCCGAGATTTACTTCACGGTTTTGGCAAAAGTTGCAAGAGGCATTAGGTACAAAGTTAAATTTTAGCACTGTCTTTCATCCACAAACTGATGGACAATCAGAGAGAGTAATTCAGATTCTTGAAGACAAGCTCAGATGTTGCATATTGGAATTTCAAGGTAGTTGGGAAAGATATTTACCGTTGGTAGAATTTGCTTATAATAATAGTTATCAGACGAGTTTGAAGATGGCACCTTATGAAGCTTTGTATGGACGTAAATGTCACACACCTTTGTATTGAACAGAGCTTAAGGAAAATCAGATTTACGGGGTCGATCTAGTTAAGGAAACAGAAGAGAAAGTAAAAGTCATCAGAGATTGCTTGAAAGCAGCTTCAGACAGACAAAAATCATATGCAGATTTGAAGAGAAAAGAGATTGAATATCAAGTTGGTGACAAAGTGTTTTTGAAAGTATCCCTATGGAAGAAAGTTCTCAGATTTGGCAAGAAAGGCAAATTAAGCCCACATTTTATTGGACCGTTTGAAGTGATTGAGAGAGTTGGACCAGTAGCTTATCGGTTATCATTGCCATCTGAATTACAGAAGATGCATGATGTATTCCACGTATCTATGCTACGTCGGTATCGTTCGGATCTTTCACATATAATTTCACCGACAGAAATTGAGCTACGGCCGGATATGACTTACGAAGAAGAACCGATTAAGATTTTAGCTCGAGAGGTCAAGCAACTAAGAAATAAAAGTGTCGCTCTCGTGAAAGTATTGTGGCAAAAGCACGGAGTAGAAGAAACTACATGGGAATCTGAGGAAACCATGAGAAATCAATACCCACATCTCATTTATCTCGTAAGATTTTCGAGGCGAAAATCCTTAAAGGGGGAGAGTTGTAATATCCCGAATTAGGGCCTAATCGGAATAGTGGTTTCGTGACCACAAATCTGAGATAGAGATAATTATTTTATAATTATTTTGATGTTTATGATATGATTGCATGATTGTGTGAAAAATTCGTGATGAAATCCTATGCCTAAAGTGCTTAGATTGAAATTAGGGACTAAATCGAATAATTTGTAAAACTTGCATTCTAGGAGTTTTTAGTATGAAATTGTTTTGGAATATTAATGAAGAGGTCTTAAATAGCAATTTGACCAATTTCTAAGTCTATGGACAAAAATTGGACATGGATGGAATTTTTGGAAAGTTTAGTAGTAAGGGCATTTTGGTTATTTAGTTATTAAAATGAATTAAAAACAAAATTAAAAGCCAATTTTTGTCCATCTTCTTCAATAGGCCAAAATTTCAAGGGTTCTCCATAGCTAGGGTTTTTTCCAAGCTTCCAAGCTCCATAGTAAGTGATTCCGAGCCCCGTTTTTAATGTTCTTTATGTTTTTGAAATCCCGGTAGCTCGATTAAGCTTATGCTAGCAATAATTCAACCTAGGGTTCATATTTGGAGAAATACCCATAGGTTAAATTTGTGTATTTTGGTGTTTTATGATAGAAAATGAGGTTTTAAATTATGTTAGACAACTTGTACTACTTGGTTTTAAGCGAAAACGAGTAAAAGGGCTTAATCGGTAAAAATACCTAATAGTCATAAGTACATGTTAGAGTATGAATTTGATGTTACCATAGAAGAGAAAAATGATCAGCATGTCATAAAACATAAGAATAAGGGATGATGTTTAATTTCTGAGCCTAGGGGCAAAAGTGTAATTATGCAAAAGTTTAGGGGCAAAAAATGTAATTTTGCCAAAGTTTGTATTAAATGCTGTTTTGATGAATTTATGTATTAAATAAGATTAATTTGACATTATAGATCAAGAGAAACGAGATTCAAGTCGCGATCGAGGGAAAAACAAAGTTTACGAAGAATAGGCTCGATTACTAATAATTATGTATCGAGTTTTGACAAGCCGGCTTGAGAATCGGGATAGGTCGAAGACGTGTTCACACTATCCGAAGGCCTAAATTGGTAAAATGGCTTGTGTGTTTTGAATGTGGCATGTATGGCAAAATACTCACTTTGTGTAAATGATCTTATGATATGGCTATGGTTTGGCAAGAAAAGGGTTTGTAAATGATTAGCCATTGGAATGGCCAATCTAAGTCATATTTGATGTTATGTATGTTTAAAATGATATTTAGTCCATGAAAATCCTTAGTAAAGTGAAATTTGCCATAAAACAGAATCTGCAAAGAGAGTGATGTAAATTTGAAAAATCACTAAAAATAGTAGAAATGGAATTAAATGATGAGTAAGTTATGAAATTGAATATTTGTGAGTCTATTTTCATACGGATTGAACAAAACAGGTATATGAATTATATTTTATGAGATATTTGAATTTTTGTGAAACAGGGCCAGAGTAATTTCTGGATCACCTCTTCTGACTTTAAAAATTCATAATAAATTGTAAAAAAATAACTAGAAGTCATGATTTATATGTACAGATTTATTATTTAGTCTATTTTTAAGAGAAACAAGCATCATAGACATTAAAATTCTGTACAGAGATATATCTGATTCGTAATACACAGAGGTCAGAGCAGTCGAACCCTGAAACAAGGGAGAATTTAACTAATAAACTGTACTAATTGGCTTGACCAAAAATTATAGAAAAAAATTAGTAAATAGATATATGTGTCTATTTTCAAATAAAATTTACGTAATTGGATTTAGAGTTTCGAAACTTGAGATATAAATTTTTAAGCGATTGTGACGCAGATTGCTAGCTTGACTGGAAATTTTTAAAAAAATAAATCGTTTGAGCGGTTTAAGTAATGAATTAAGTCTGTTAACACCTCGTTTTCAAATCTGGCGACGGTCTTAGGTACGGGGCGTTACAATTAGAGAGATAAGGGAATGTCAAGCATAGCTCCATTTACCGTAGAAAGCATGGTGTGTTTAGAGAGTGTGAGCATTCGTGCTATACGTACATGGAGATAGCGTATGACTTTATGAGTCATGAGGAGTGTTTGGTGATCTGTTTATCCAACGCATTACTGATTATATATATGTTCCATGTCACATTATGCCAGTATATCATTGTGTTTGCTTTGTGATATGTTTGATGCTATGTCATGGTTGCATGATTTAGTATATTTTCTTTCAACTACGGATTTTATGTCTAATTGTGGCAATTCTTTGTGCACTCACTGAGCTGTACCAAGCTCACACCCTTGACTTTACCTTACAGATAAATAGTTCGCGGGTTAGTGAGGAAGGTGGCAAACCGGTGATCCATCATCGCAAGGCATTTTTTTAGAGTATGTGTGTTGAGCTTTTAAACTCTGAAGTGAAGGAAATGTGGGTCGTTCCAAGGGTTTAGTACTAGAATTAGACTTGAACTTTTTTAAATAAAATTTTCAATGGGTTGTAAACAAACATTTCAGAATGTTTAATTTTTTTGGGGGATTTGAATGTTTTAATTGTTTGTTTGATTGCTTGTTTGGATGGTTTTATTACTAGTTTAATGTGATGATAATCAAATGAACTAACAATTTTTTTTGCAGCTAAGGGAGACCGCCAAGAATTAAGGTACGCCCTATACCTTTTGATTGTGTGAATGAAATAACTAATTTAGAAAAGTATGCACTTAGGACTAATTCTTATATGAAATATTCTGCAAACGTGTGGTGTGTATGGTTGGTTGGTGTAATTCGTAAAGTTTTAAATGGAGAGTCACCTCGATGACTAATGTGACGTTCGAAATTCGAGTTGGACTGTCCTGATCGGGTTTAGAGTTTCACATCTATTTTTTTGCTTTTCTTTTCTTTATATCGTTGATTATCGAACGGGTTGAGTGGATCACGTTGAATCTTACACTATCCGCTTTTCGATTTAGTAGAATTTTGATAATTTTGGCTTGGTTATATGTGGTATGTAGTTAGGTGGTTGTATAGGTTCAGCTTGAATGGTTACATGTTTTATACATAGGTGTAATTACACATATATGTTGATTTTGAAACTTATTGCCTTAGTCTCTATATGATATTTGGTATTGAGGATTGTAATAGTTATGAATGTGTGTATAGTTGTTTTGGTATACCATAATTGTTGACATTAAGGGAAATTTGAATGTGGATAGTATGATGCTCCTAAGTGCATTTTGAAAATGGTATTAATGTGGAAATGATATGAGGTACATATAAGTCTTTGTTGTGGAATTGATGCCAAACTTGTACATTGTTGGTTTTGGTAATATGGCCATTTATAGGTGGTTGGTATGTTTTGATTGCATATAGTGCATATATGTGGTTATAATCTAAATTGGCATGAGTTAGGATTAATTATTTGAGTTGATTCATGATATGTGATGGTGCCATTGAGGCATATTATTAGATGATTATGGGGTTGATATGGTATGTTTTTGGATTGTTCTGAACATGTTTACCATTGGCTAAATTGTATTTTGAAGTTGTCTTTTAGGTTGAAAATTGAAGCATGTACCAAATGACACATTTTGTATCACATGACTTGTCCGCATGGTCGTGTGTCACACACGGGCTGGTGACACGGTCGTGTCTTTACTGGAAAATAGGAAGCTTTAGAAGCACATGATTCCTGGTTGTCATATAGGCTGGCCACATGTCTGTATGAGTACTGTAGATTTGGTCATTTAGTTTTTCACACAGTCTCAGTTGGTTACACGGCCCAACCACATGGTCATGTGAATTTTGTAGAAAAATATATGTTTTAATCCACACAGCCTCAATGAGTTACACGGCCTAGATACACAGTCGTCTGACTTAAGTTTTACACGATCACATTTTTTCTACATGGCCTAGGCACACAGCTGTGTGACCCTTGTTTCGAAAATTGCCCTACTTTTTGAAAAGTTTTAAACTTGGTCATTGTTTATTCCTGAGTCAAATTTAGAGCTTTTGTAAGCTCATTTGAGACTTGAGAAAGGTTTAAAACAATATTGAATGTTTGATATGATTCAATTACTATAATTTGACTATTAATTGTTCTATTTTGTACTGTAACATTCTGTAACTTGATCTCGATGATGGGAACGGGCTAGGGATGTTACAGATGAATTTGGTTGTAATTGATGCTTTGATATAATTGACAGTGGAAAAGGGTGATTTTTTTTATTCATGTATGCTTGATATAGATTTATGATTTGTTAATTGAACATGCCATTGTGATAAGTATAAGAAAGTAATATAATGCTGAAGTTACATGTAACATTTGATGATCTTGTACATTGTTTAAGCTCACCTTGTTGATGTTTGAATGCCTTGCACTAGCCAACATTATACGAAACTAAAGTTTGCTTTTATGCTTAAATAAGAACAAAGCAAGTATAATATTTTTCAATTGAACTTACTAAGCATTCTATATGCTTACTCTAGTTGTTTCCTTCCTTTGTAGATCATCCCCTTGCAGAACTCCCAAGTCAGATTAGAGAGAAGCTCACACTATCATCAAATCAATAGAGGTATGCTCATTTTATCTATAATGTTAAGGCATCGCGACCTTGAATCCTTGATATAGCAACATGGCTCGATAGTGAGTGGTGTCGCGACATAGAGATGCTTGACATTGCGACATAACTCATTGAGTTGATGATGTTGTGACGTGGGAATTATGAAGTCGCGACATCGGTTCGATAATTTTCAAAACTTTACAATTTGGCCCTAATTTAGGCTCGGGTTAGTAAAAGAGCTTTCATAAGCTTGTGTAGGACCCGAAAATGACTGTGTTGCATATTTGAATGTGAATGATACTTATTTATGTAGTAGCCCAAATTTGACCGGGCTTAAACAAAAGAAAATAAATGGGCAAATAAATATTAATTTATTAAGAGTCCATTTACAAAACACCAAAATACAACAGAGCCCAAACATTTAATCCGGTCGCTGCCCGTGTACCCATTTACATCCGAAGCCCAAATATCTAAACACTACTGGCCCAAATACTTAAAACCCAGCAACCCACTTATGCCCATGACCCAATTACAGCTAACCCATCTACCAGGCTAGCCCAAATTTAAAACAGCCCAAAAGGCCCAAAGGACTTAAGGGAAGCAGGAAACCCTAGGGTTTCCTAAACACTGTGGCGCCGTAATAGGTTCTAGAGGATTCGGGGAGCGTCTGTTCAGTCCCCGAAATTGAGGTCGCCATTAATGCGCTGTCTCGAGGGCCTTCAATGCCCACCAGTGCCCCGGTTACCGGTCGTCCCTCTGCCCGGCCCCGAATCGCGTCACGAATAGCACGACCATCACCGAGATCTTCGGGGTGCCTGCAAAATGGAAAAAGAAACACAGCAGATACGAAAAAGTATAGCAAGAAAAAGGAAACTAAAACAAAGGAATCTCAGCAGATCACGGTCAAAGATACGGTGGATACAGTAGACAAGAAATGGAAAGAAATCGAAGATTTCTTTCCCGGCTATGTAATGAAACACCGGCTATAAAGCCATCTTTTGTAACTCAGATAATGAGGGATGATACACACATACAGAGAGAAAAACACCACAAAGATATTGTACACCAAATATTTTTGCAATAATATATCAGAAAGATTTCACGAGAAACGAAGGTGATCTATTGTTCTTTTTCTACTTTTTATTTTTTACTTTATTATAAACAACCTGCATATAATACATTAAAAAAGAGGAGGAAGAAGTACATTCTAGATTCGCCGAGAAAAGCGAAGCTTTTCGGACCCCGACCATCGTGTGTGGCGGAGTTGGTGACGGCGCGTGAGACTGAGCACGTAGGTCCGATGAACGGAGCAGACCACACCTAGGCTGGCCGAGCTCGAGGGTCAAAGAATTTCAGAGGATCTCTCTCTTTTTTTTCCCTAAACTGGGTGCAAAATGATTTTAAAGCTTAACATTTGGCTTTTATAGCCCTAACGAAACGGTGCCGTTTTGGTTTAACTCAATAAGCATAAAATGGCATCGTATCAAGCCTCAGGATCTGCGTGTTGACCCGATTACCCGGGGAGGATCCGAGTGTTTTTATAAAATGGGTTAATTGCCCAATTGGTCCTCTCGTAATTTTTATTTTATTTTATTTATTTCTAATTTAGCTTTAATGTTTTAATTCTGTTTCAATTAGGTCCTCACAGTGATTTAAAATCGTATTAGGGGAAACGGTGTCGTTTTGGGATTAAGGCAAATAGCCCAATGAGTCCCTTTCTTTTTAATGCGCATTTCAATCAGGCCCAGAATTTTTATTATTCTGCGAATTTATCCCCCAAATTTCTTAATTAAATCCAATTTAGGCCCATTTTATTTTTATTTTTTTTAAAAAAAACATTAGTTATATGTAATAATATATTGTTTTATTTGTTAATATACATTCATAAATTTCATTATATGTTGTTTTTTATTTTATTATTTATTTGTTACATTGTTATCATTATTATATATATATACCATATTATATTTCATTATAATTATTTATGTCTTTATTACATACTATATTTTATTATTTAATATTCCTTATAATATTTATCTTACTTATATATTTTTTTATTATATATTTTATTATACAAATATATTTAATTTGTTTTTTTATGTTATATATCATATACCATATTTTTATATGCAAAATACTTATTATTATTTTATATTATATTTCCTTATATTTTATTCATATTATATTATTATACATAACTTATTTTAAATATTGTTTTTTTTTAATTTTAGGAATATTTTATTAATAATTGCTCACTCTATTTTATATTTTAATACGAATTAAATCTTTTATATGTTATTATATTTTATATCATTTTTATATTAGATGCTAGTTTCATAATATTATTAAATGTTGTTTGATTAATATATATATATGTTGCTACATTTTTATTATTATCGCATTTGTTTTGTATATATATGTCTAATTATATGTCATGCATCATTTTTAAATTAATTATTACTTTGTATGTTCGTATACTTTGGTTATTCATCTTCAATATATGCTATCTATATTTTAATATATATGTTATTATATTTGATATATTTATGTATGTATCTAGTATAGAACCCCCATATTATGGCTATCATATTATTTAAATACATGTTTTGACTACTTGTTATTGTAAAATGTTATCTTACATGTTATAATGCATATATATGGTTCTTCATGCATTAATTAAAACAAATTCAAAAGTTTTCAAAAATAAAAAGGCAATGCTTGGTATTTGGAAATTTCGAGAAAAGTAGTGCCCTAACTTACTGGGTTGCGACTCTTCTCGTTGAGTTCGAATAGTCAAGTACCCTTCTAAGTTCTAAGGTTCTCAAAATACAAACCACTGCCTCAAAATTTCAAAGTGTTATGTCCTAACTTATTGGATATGGCGTTTTGTCATTCTGAGATAAGGATTTTCAAAAAGGGCTAGCTTAGCTTCGAATGTCTTAAAAATATTGCTTCCTAACTTATTGGATGTAATATTTTGATTCATTTGATACAAGAAAACCCTAATTTTCAAGATTAAAATATTCTAAAGAGGATTGCATTTTAAAACTTTCAAATTTCCGACATTAAAGACACTTGATAATCAATTAGGTACCAATTTTTGGGCGTTACGAGGGTGCTAACCCTTCCTCGTACGTAATCGACTCCCGAATCCGTTTTCTCGATTTTTGTGGACCAAAATTAATGTTTTAAAACAAAACATTTTATAAGGTGATCCAATCACACCTAAAAAGATTGGTGGCGACTCCTGCTTTCGTTTTTCAAAGTCGAACCCCGTTTTATTTCAATCCGATTTAAAAAATGGTTTCGACAATTTACATGGATGATTGGTTGAAATTTACAAAATTGTTTGTTGTTGTTCCAATAACAAATGTAACTTTCTGTAACTCGAACCCAACGATCGAGTTGGGCGAGAGGTGTTACAGATAAACACCATAGTTACCACCCAACTCTCCAAGTAGGGCATTAAATGTTGAAATGTCAATTCCACTCTTGTAATAGACATGAAGTGTCAATATATATATATATATATATATATATATATATGAAAGACATGAAGTGTCATATATATATATATATATATATATATATATATAACTGGATATGAAACAATGGGTGAAACACATATAGTTCAAAGAGGAGAAGAAAATTCACTATGTCACATATCCAACCAACTCTCTAGAGCGCAAAGCACCATCTAGAACACTATGATCCCATACAATGATGCTATACTGTTACGGTAATCAGTGTCAATATATATATATATATATATATATGAAACAATGGGTGAAACACATATAGTTCAATACATATCCAACCAACTCTCTAGAGCGCAAAGCACCATCTAGAACACTATGATCCCATACAATGATGCTATACTGTTACGGTAATCATATGTCATCCTACTAGTTTCTCATCTAGTTTACAAGGGCACTATAACCTGGATATGAAATTTTGCATACTTTTCCTTAGAACAATTAAGATTGCTTTACATTCTTTCCAACCAAATACATTTACCCACATATAACTTTTATGGTTCTATTTCAATTTATTGACACACAGTTATCATAAAGTCATATCACACCTTTGAAATACTATAAATTAAACATTCATTTTTTCTATATTTTATACTATTTTTAGTCTTTTATTACTCTTTTTTCATACTTAAGCGTATCATCAATGAATTTCCAAATTCTCAACATTTAACTTCTTTAAATCTAATTAAATTTCTAAGCAAATAAACACACCCTTAAAGGTCGTAGAGCACAAAACAAGACTCCAAGCTTATCAAAACTTGCTTACTATCTATCCTCCATTAACTTTGCTTCAGGTTTCGCAAAAACACTAATACCAAAACCAAGTTACCATGAAACCATAATTATAATGCATCTAAGTATTCAAGAAAACTATGAAAACATGAAACGATTCTAACTTTCTCAACCGGAAACCTCCCGTAAACTTTCTAACACTTCATTACTTGACTTAATTCCACTCTCAAAGTGATGGGCTTTTGTTACTTGACATTTTCACTCAAACTCATTCAATTTCTTTGCTAATTAAAGAAGAGTGTTTCACGGTTTAAAGATATTTCTTTTCTTCCTTTTCATTGAATGAGGAAGAGGGTTGAGTACAAGACCCTTTATTTTCTTATTTGGCTTAATATATTGATTGGTCCCTACACTTGACAATTTTTTCATATTAACCCCTAGACTCTCTTTTTTTGGATCATACCAGTCCCTAAAATTGGCAACCGTTACCTACATTAATCTCTAAGGCTAACCTTGTTTACTTTTTAAAAACTTCAATGACATGGTCCAATATCATTGTAAAGAGATGAGTGAGTAGGCTTCTAGATGGGTGATGAAGGGAGGAGTCAAAAGATTAAGAAGAGCTAAAAGACGACAGTGATGAAATCATATTTTTAATTTTTAATTATAGATTTTAAAATAATTTTAATAATTTTTATTTTTATATATTTTTAATTTATTAAATTAACTGATATATAAAAAATATTTATTTATACACATGTCACTACAGGGTTGGTTGATTTTGCTACAAATAAAAAATGTTAAGGACATTAGTTGCAGATCTATGTAACTGTTGTTAACTTTAGGGGCCAATATGATCCAAAAAATATCTAGGGGTCAATGTGAAAAAAAGATTTCAAGTTGAAGGGCCAATGTATATATTATTTCTTTTGTCTAATAAAAGCTTAATAATCTTTATCAAAGCTACATCCAACAGTGGGAATTTAGTGGAAATCAATGGAGATGAAAAATCTCATCCACTAAGCTATTTTTATCTGAGGTATAATTGCACATAAGGCCTTGGCTTAATTACATTCTTTCTTTTCTCACTTTTAAATATAAACTTTATATATTTCGATCTAACAACCATACATATTGACTTTGAATTTTTCCAGTGTCCCCTTTGATTAATTGGGAGTTTTAATAGGATATTTAAAATGGTGTAAATTACAACATAAAAGCTTGAGGGCATTATAGAAAGACAGATTTCTATTCTTTAGCCTTTGAGTGTCTTATAAAGAGATCTCCTCCATCTTTCCAAAAATTTCATGCATCAACTTATTGTTTTTTTTTCTTCACAAGAATGGATTACTATGTGATGCATTTTTCATAAATTCGTACGGGAATGCTTTGATTAAGAGTGACTTAATGAATGAAGGAGAATTGTGAAATCAAGATCTTACGAGTCAAAAACTTGATGAGCCATCAACCTCGCGAGTTGAAGCCATAAACTTTCTAACCTGAATTGAGCCAGAGGTGGCAGGTGTTATATTTCCACTTCCATTTTATTTTTACATGAATTTTGAAAGTATTTAATGTCAATTTAACATATTAATTGATTGTTTTTAATTTAATATTATGCATTTTTTTAAAAAAATTCACTGTATAAATATGGTACAATTACAAGTATAATATATGTATAAATATATGTCCGGTTAATTATAATCTAAATACAACGGACGAAAACTCAGACAAAATAAAAAAAAAGGGACAAAACTTTCATATAACATATGCACATTGTGAAATTGAGTCCCACCTATTAAGATTAGGATGATGATACTCAAACCCAAATACTTAAAATCCATGAACAAAATATTTTAAAGTATAAAATAAAATTACAAAATAGTCAGCATTTACTAAAACGATCTTGCTTTACCGTCCATCTCCATTAAAAGAAAATGTCTTCATTCAGAAGTCATCGGTATTAAATCCGTAATGAGATCGAGTTTTGGCATCACTATACTTAATCCATCAACCTAAGTTTAAATAAAGTAAATCCAATTCAAAAATAGAAAGAGAGGGGGATAACTATGAAAATTAGAAAATGTACAGCTTTGGAAAGAAATTTCACGAAGATTAAGGATCCACCGAATAAATATTAAATACCATGTATAAATCGTTCAAAAAAATTTTAAAAAAAACACCCATGTATAAAATAAATTTTATAAAATCTAACCGCAATATAATGTCATTTCGTAGTTCATTTGAAATGTTGGATTCAAAAGAAGGCAGCGGCAATTCAGAGAACAAAGGGGGCATCCACCCGCCGAGACAAGCGCGGCTCAATAGTCTCTCAGCCGCTTAAACTCGCATTGTAATACCTCGACATCCCGGCCCTTATTCTTTTCCGCTCTTTTTTTTTCGCATTTTCTCCTGAGATTGTTATTTATAATTTTATTTTGTTGAACCGATTTTTTTTTTTTTAATTTTGAATTTGGGTAGGCAAAGGCTGATGGGAGACTATGCATTGAAAGGATAAACGAGAGGCTTCTGATTGGGAAAGTTCGCTTTCTGGAAAGCTCAATTTGGTAATTTATTTTAATTCAACTTTTTTGGTTTTTACATAATTCATCTATTTTGTATTGCATTGTGTTCTGTTAGATTTAGTTTTGTTTAATGACTTTTTAAATAAGATATTATTGTTTTACTATTGCTTAATCTGATTTTCTTTTATTATTGTTATATATAAAAAGATGATGTTGTCAAAAGTTGAAACTAGGAAGAATGGTGGAAAACCCGGTAAGTTGTTGAATGAAATTGAAGTTATTAGCAAAGCGTTGTATTTGGACAAGAACCCTCCAATGACTTCATTTTATGCTTCTAATCCTCGTTTCAAATCAGTCATGAAAACCCACTCTTTGGAACCAAAACGAAACTTTAAGAATAGTAATGAGGACCCATCACGTAAAGACAAGAAATCCATTTGGAATTGGAAGCCGTTGAAAGCATTTTCGAATGATAAAAGCCGTAGGTTTACTTGTTGTTTCTTGCTTCAAGTACACTCCATTGATGGTTTGCCGGTCAGTTTTAAAGAACTTAGTCTATGTGTGCATTGGAAGAGGCGGGATGAGGATCTAGTGACTCAACCCGTTAAAGTTTTTGATGGAGCTGCTAAATTTGAAGAGAAGTTGACACACACTTGCTCGGTGTATGGTACTAAAAGCGGATCTCACAATTCAGCCAAGTATGATGCAAAGCATTTCCTGCTTTATGCTTCTGTGTTTGGGGCACCAGACCTTGATTTGGGGAAGCATCGAGTTGACCTTACACGGTTGCTTCCACTCACATTGGAGGAATTGGAGGAAGAGAAGAGCTCGGGGAAATGGACAACAAGTTTTAAGTTATCAGGGAAGGCCAGGGGTGCTAGAATGAATGTTAGTTTCGATTATTTGGTTTTATCAGATATGAAGCAGAATAGAAAAGCAGGTGCTGAATTTGGTCACGATGATCAGCAGGCCACAATGAAGCATGTTGAGAGTCTTCCCTGTTTGGTTAACACCACATCCTTATCTCGCTTTCTGGAGGAGATAAAAGATCTTCATGAAATTTTGCCCATTTCAAAGTCAGACACCGATGTGGTAGATCAGAAATTTGATGAATACAAGTCAGATGATGCTTCAATTGCTTCTAAGCCTGATCCTAACACGTTGATTAAACATTTTGAGCCCACTAGACCTCCATCTTCTGTTGCATCTAAATTAAATGAATATATTGAGAAAGAAACTGAAGATAATGATTTTTCTGTTGTGGGAAAAGGGAAAGAGTTATCTTCACAGGGACAGATTAGGTTGGAGGAAGTTTCCATGGCGGATGCCAACTCCAAAGTAAAAAGTTATCAAGTTGTTGAAATTAATCCTGGCAAGGGTGTAAATTCTGAAGAGTCCTATGAGCTTCATCCCTTAAATGAGGTGACTTGTGTTAATAAAGAAGATGTGCTTTTGGTGCAAGATAGCGATTCCAAAGAGGATGACCAGTTCTCAAAAGAATCACTGATGAGAGAGTTGGAGTTAGCTTTAGATGGAATTACAAATTTGGAGGCAGCCTTAGATTCTCCTGATACTGAAGACTTGGAAGACTACACGGAGCATATAGCTAATTATGAAACAAATAGGAAGTCGGAGTCACTTAGCTTGGATGGAGTTACTGAATCTGTGGCAAGTGAGTTCTTGAGTATGCTTGGAATTGATCACAGTCCATTCAGCTTGACTTCTGAGAGTGAGCCTGAATCACCAAGGGAGCGTTTACTAAGGCAATTTGAGAAAGAGACCCTAACCAGTGGTTGTTCTTTATTTGATTTTGAAATGGCTGATGGGGAGGAACTAGAATGTGGCTTTGACATCTCAACTTCGGGGAGCTTGACTGAGGGTTTGGATATGTCATCTGTTGTTCAAGATGCTGTGGAAGACTATCAGATAGAAACTAATGCGAGGATCAAAGTGAGGGCTAAAGTTTTGGAAGACTTGGAGACAGAGGCTTTAATGCATGAATGGGGATTGAATGAGAGGGTTTTTCAGCATTCTCCACCTGCCTCTTCTTTTGG
Organism: Gossypium anomalum; assembly: GCA_025698475.1. Classification (NCBI taxonomy): domain Eukaryota; kingdom Viridiplantae; phylum Streptophyta; class Magnoliopsida; order Malvales; family Malvaceae; genus Gossypium; species Gossypium anomalum. The sequence continues at coordinate 18,773,183 of CM046961.1, forward strand.
GCTTGGAAGTCCAGTTAAATTGCCTCCTGGAGAGCCACTTGCATTGCCCCCTCTTGGAGATGATTTAGGTCCATTACTTCAGACAAAGAATGGAGGGTTTTTACGATCTATGAATCCCTCACTTTTCAAAAATTCTAAAAGTGGTGGGAACCTGATCATGCAAGTGTCTAGTCCAGTTGTGGTACCTGCAGAAATGGGTTCTGATATAATGGACATACTTAAGCAACTGGCCTCAATTGGGATCGAAAAGCTCTCTATGCAGGCAAATAAATTGATGCCTTTGGAGGATATAACTGGTAAGACAATGCAGCAAGTTGCATGGGAAGCTGCCTCCACTCTCGAGGTATCAGAGAGGTTTGTAACTCCATTTTTTATTTTGTTCCTGCCATTTATATCTGTCATAAATTTTGTTTTGGAAATCGTACTTACATTATATACTATTGCTTCTTCTACGCAGGCAATATCAGTTGCAGCATGATTTTGAGGTAGGGCAAAATATGTCTAGCAGGCAAAAGAGAATTAAAAGATCACCTGGACCCAGTTCTAACAAGCTTAGTTCATTCTCTGTTAATAAGATGGATTTGGATTATGTATCCCTTGCAGATCTTGCTCCACTGGCAATGGATAAGATTGAAGCACTCATGATGGAAGGGTTGAGAATTCAATCGGGCATGTCAGATGAGGATGCACCTTCAAACATCAGTGCACAGTCTATTGGAGAAATTTTGGCTCTTAAGGGTAAGGGGTTTGATATTACTGGATGCCTTGGTCTGGAGGGTACTGCTGGGTTGCAGTTGTTGGACATAAAAGACAGTGGTGAGGATGTTGATGGATTGATGGGTCTCTCACTGACGCTTGATGAATGGATAAGACTTGATTGTGGGGATATTGGTGATGAAGATCAACCAAGTCAGCGAACTTCTAAAATCCTTGCTGCTCATCATGCTACATCGTTAGGCTTGATAAGCCAAGGGTCAAAGGGAGAGAAAGGACGGGGTAAAAAGTGTGGTTTGTTTGGGAATAACTTCACAGTTGCATTTATGGTGCAACTCCGCAATCCTATGAGAAACTATGAGCCAGTTGGTGCACCAATGCTTGCTCTGATTCAAGTTGAGAGAGTATTTTTCCCACCAAAGCCAAAGATTAAGATATACTGTACTGTATCGTCTGCTTTGAAGAATAACAATCAAGAGGATGATGATTCTGAGTCTGCTTTGAAGGAGGCAAAAATGGAGGATATGAAGGAAGAAAAAGCTTCCCAAGAGGAAGTGATTCCTCAATTCAGAATCACTGAAGTCCATGTTGCAGGTGTGAAGACTGAGCCTGGCAGGACAAAACTTTGGGGTAGCACAACCCAACAAAAGTCTGGTTCTCGTTGGTTGCTTGCCAATGGAATGGGAAAGAGCAGTAAACATCCGTTACTGAAGTCCAATGCTGCTTCTAAATCTTCAACGCCTTCAACAACGAAGGTTCATCCAGGTGACACTTTGTGGAGCATCTCGTCCAGTATTCATGGTACAGGAGCCAAATGGAAAGACTGGGCAGCTCCCAATCGACATATTCGAAATCCTGATGTTATAATCCACAATGAAACTAGCAGATTGCGATGAGTTGTTCATGCTTTGTAGTCTGCTTGAAAGGATCGACTGCTGCTAAATATGGTGTGACTGTTGGTGAGCCACTGTATACAACTCTGAGATTAGAAAGGGTTGGTAAGTTCTGCTTGTGGAGATTTTCTTGTATTTATTTTGAGTGTTCAATTCAACACTAAAGCAAAGGTGAGGTTACGTTTTCATTCTGGTCTTGTAAATCTATATATTTTTGTGATCAAGAATGTATGGTGTAACTCATGTCTTATTTAGTGCGATTGTGTTGTCTTATTGGTCTCCTCAACCAATCTTTCATTTTTTTTTTTCTTCATGCTGCTGCTTTGGGGTGCGCCAAATGGTGGTGCCACGTTCAAATTTGCAATCAGAATGGAGTATCTCGCTTGATTCTTTAAAAGCTCACTTGAAACTAAGAAAAAGAAACGATCCCAAAAATCTGAAACTAATGAGCACAGAGCTTAAATCAATATAAGTTTATTGTACTGACATCTTCATCGTCATTGTCAACTTCATCAGCGGAAAGATTCTGCGCTTTTTCCTTAATAACCCCATACTTTTTAAGTGCTAGATTAACAATTTCTAAGGGTTAGTTTAGTAATGATTTTGAAAAGTGCTTTTAAAGAGTGTTGTAGAAAAGTGTTTTTGAGAAATAAAATGTTTATTTTAAACATGTTATTATCAAATAACAAATATGCATTTAAATAATTTTAAATTGGTTAATATTATTATATTTTAATAAGAATATAAAAACATTTTATTATAACTTCTTGTTAATATTTTAATATATGAAATATAAATTTTAAATATTTTTAAGTAATAAATATTAATTATTTGTAAAATTTAATTAGAATATATAAATTATATTATAAATATTTAAATATAACCATTAAATATTTTTAATTTGATATTAACATTATTTTTAAAAAAATTTATTTTTAATTAATTATTTTAACACATTTATAATTAAACATTAAGAAAAAAGACAAAGAGAAAATACTATGTTAATGGATGGGTGAAAAAATAATTAAGCACTAAAGGTGCTTTTGAAATATTTATAATTTCAACTAAAAATAACCTATTTAGCACAATTTTTCTTCAAAAAATACTTTTGAAGCAAAATATGATTTTTTTAAGCACTAAAAACACATAAGTTCGTATAAAACAACCCCATAAGACCCAACCATATATGGCAACACCGATATATGAGTTACATCATGAAGCATACCTACAGCAGTGTCCGGTGACATGTGTCTTAGAGATCTAAAGTAAGTTATCACTTGAGCATTTATGGCAACCCACGTGCTAACCATTTGAATCCACATCTGCCTCGTCTCTTTATCGGTAGCCCACTAACAAGCTGGAGGATAATGCTTAGAGATGAAAAGAAAGCAAGCATCCCCTGGAGGGGTTATTGCAGCTTGGTACGCCACCATTGCGATCAATGATGATACCAGTCATACCACCATTAATGCACTTCGCTTCCTACTAAGCCAATCAGTGTGTTCTTTCTTTCTTATCGGCATCCTTGAATTGGTTTCTGATTTTTTGGATTTATTTGAGACCAGAGACTTTGGTATCTTAGGAATGTTTGATGGACTTGGAACCCACTTAACTGCAATTACATGCCGATCCTTTGAACTTAAAACTCCAGCATCTCTGAGAATAGATTCAATTTCCATGTCTCTCAAATCTCTGGGACTTTGTTTCAAAGTATCTAATGCTGTGAAGCCATTCTTATTCATTGCATTTATATCCAGTCCAGGAATAGTAAGCAAGAACTTTATGATCTGCAAAATTGTTGCAGTGACATTTTATCAAATGAAATAGAATTGAACCAAAGCTTTTGGATATTATTCACATTGCTTAAACCAATAAGATTGAAATGAAAAGAAAGCATATCTCAATCAGCGTCTTGGCAACAGCAATATGTAACAAAGTGTTCCCTTCACAATCCTTGTGATTCACCATTTCAGTATCATCATCTCTTCCAATCTCTTCAATCAAACTTTTCAAGCTCACCGGCAGATCCGGCCCCGGGGGCCGGGGTTGTTTGAGAGTACAGCGGTGCAAGACCAAAAACCAAAAACGGGAAAAAGAATTTTAGGCTAAAATAAATAATTTTTCTAACTTTTTAATGTGTTATATTTTATAATTTTTTTAAAAGGAGTCTAATTTATTGTTTAGTCTATGCCCAAAATGTAAGAACAGACTCACCAGCCTATTACTTCCAACACTCAAGTGCAATGCAGTTTCATCTCGTTCAGTCACCACCCGAGCGGACTCAGGCCAAGCTCAAACCAACTCACTCACTATCTTAAACCCTGCACTTGGTGGCTGCCAGGTGGAGTGGTGTCCACTCATTTTGATTTCTCACAATGGACATCTCTGTGTCCACCTTGACCAACCTTCGACTATCTCAAGATAACCTTTTGCTGCAGAAAGGTGAAGAGCAGAGTAGCCATGGGAATTACTCGAAAACCAATTAGAGGTTAAGATTCAGAAGCTGTTGGACGAAACTGAGGTGGCCTAGCATGGAGGAAACATGGAGAGGAGTCTCGGAGGCACAAGAAACTATTGAAGAGTGAAGAATGAGAGGGTCTTCTTGGAGTAATTGTTGAAGGGACTTAATGTCTCCTTCCATGGCTGCATTTGATAGTTGATACCCGTTTTTCCATTTTTGTTTCCTTCTCTTTTGCCCCTCAAATTGAAATAACTTTTCTTTCTTCGTCAAGTGTATGTTTTTCTTCTTTTTCATATATCTCCACTGTTTGATACTGGATCAAGAATCAACCATCAAAGTTTGGAATAACTAAAAAAACATAAGCCACCATTGAGAGTGGAAACAGACCAGAAAAACAAGAAGTGGATAGTGGCTTACATGGACGACGATGTTAATGATGCATGGGGTCAAATTAAGTGTGTTTGGAAGCTTCTATTAATATGCGGCATTCACGTTAGTTTATGAGATTCTGCTTATATAATCATATGAAATACTGATACCATATCTAAGTTCGGCTCCAAGTTTCTAAAATGCATGAATAAATCAGAAAAATCTCAAATTTCCATTATTAACTTCATAAATACTAATAAGACAAGCTATTTAAACCAGAAATATAAGAGGTTACGATAATACAATGCAAATCAAATATAAGTACACCGAGCCAGCTTATGGTTGCCAATTAGTTAAGCACCTCATCAAAACAGCTCCTAGTTTCCCTTCATTAATGGCCTCATAAACCTTCTCTATATCCTCTCCTGGACTCACCCTTTTTTCACCAATAAGAAGCTGGGTTCCAATTTCAGTCCTTACAAATCCATATATCGGATAACTCCTGCATTTCTCGATCCTATTAGCAATCCCAAATTCTCCATTTCCAAATTTCGTTCTTGCTTTCGGTAACTCTTCTTCCAGTCTTGCCTTTAGTTCCTCTATGAAAACTGGGATCCTTTTGAAAATTGAAAACCCATTTTCATCGCCTTTACAATCCTTGAGAGCCCTTTCAACAAGCACTTGTCGTAGTTTAGGCAAAAGGGTATATGAAGGATTCATGGGGTCATCAAGGTAGGAGAAAACTGGTTGGTGTTCAATAACCTGTAACAGTCCTTTCTCACAAAAACGTGATTCAAGCAGTGATCCATCTTCTGCAATGTAGAGTGTTTTCTTTACTACTTGGAGAAGCACTTGTTTCACTACTTCTCTCGTGTTTTCCTCCAAATGTCTCAAATCAATAGCCTGGCAAAGTGCCACCATAAACGTTGAGGACATGAGCTTTAGTATTTCAATGGCTTCTGCACTTTTTCTAGCTGAAATCAGGCCAAGGGAGTTCACGTCTTGGTTGTGTTGTTCGGCGCTTTGTACGTGCGTCGTGACGGGATTTGCAAGGTATTGGAGCTCAGAGCAATATGCTGCCATGGCGATCTCTGCTCCTTTGAATCCATAGTCTAAGCTCGGATTAGAGCCGCCACTCAAATTCGAAGGCAAACCGTTGTTGTAGTAATCGCAAACAAGCTCAGAGAATTGAGCAAACATGAGCTTCCCGATAGCTGCAATGGCGATTCGGAGATTGTCCATGGAGACACCTATAGGGGTTCCCTGGAAATTCCCACCATGGAGAGCAATGTCCCGGTCTACATCGATCAATGGATTATCGTTCACGGAATTAATTTCCCTCTCGATCGAATGCGTTGCGTGGCGAATAACTTCGATCTGTGGTCCAAGCCACTGAGGAGAGGTTCTAATTGCATACCTGTCTTGTTTAGGCTTTGTAAGAGGGTCTTTCTCATGCCTGATTTTGGCTTCTTTCATGTAATCACTTCCATCTAAAAGAAACTTCATGATAGCAGCCGATTCAATCTGGCCAGGATGGTGCTTGAGCTCATGAGTGAGGGGATCAGTGAACTCTGGCTTGCCATGCATAGCTTCGCAGAACAAAGCCGAAAGAATAACCGAAAGGAGAGCCAAAAGATTGGCATCGAAACAAACTGTTGCAGCCACAGCTGAACCAACAGCCGTTCCATTCACAAGAGCTAAACCTTCCTTTGCTTGTAGCTCGAAAGGAGAACCAATTCCAACTCTTTTCAAAGCCTCGATACCTTCGATCTCTTCACCTTCAAGGGTGACAACCTTGGAGTTATGTCTGCCTGTCAACAACCCTGCAATGTAAGATAATGGGACAAGATCACCAGATGCTGTGATAGTTCCTCTTAGAGGCAGTTTTGGGATCAAATTTTGATTCATAAGCTTAGCCATCGCTTCAAGTATCTCCCAACGGATGCCGGAATAGCCTTGCATAAGCGTATTGGCACGCACAAGCATACCTGCCTTGGAATAACTCGTCGGAAGATTTTCTTTCCCGATCACTCCGGCGTTCAAGAATCTTATAAGCTCGGCTTGGAGGTCGGCAGTTTTAGTGGTGCGCCGATGAGATGTAGCACCGAAACCGGTGGTGACTCCATAAGTGTCTGTGCCACGGGAGATGTTGTTAGTAACCCAGTTAGCACTGTTTGCCACCCGGTCTCGAGCAGTGGATTCATCAAGTGAAACCATCACTTGGTTTCGACGAGAAATGGCCGTGACCTGAGCCACCGTAAGGGTAGTGCCCTGAATTTCAACAGTATTAGCTTCCGCAAATTGTGACACCATTTGAGTAACTTCGTTGAAATGGGGGCAGTGGAGGGCATCAGCAGCCTTTTTCCAGTGCAAATGAGTTGAAGAGACACAGCAACCATTTTCTGAAAGGCCAAACTCAGCAGTAGCCATTGCCAAAAAGGAGGAAAATAATTTCTGGTGAGAAAGGGTCAGTGAAGAATGTAAAAATGACAGCTAGGTCTGTGGCTTGAAGTGGTGAGGTAGAGAGGAAGAAATGGGTGAGTATTTATAGTGGTGAGTGAAGTGTGGTGGGTAAGTGGGAAAGGGCTGCTTTGGTTCTGGTCAACGGTCAAGTCCTTCTAAAATAAGCCACCCACATCATGGGGAATTTTTTTACGAAAATAACCTTAAAAAAAATAATTATTTAAATAACTTATTTTTTTATAAAATATAAAAATAATCTATCTATAATAAAAATTGGTATAGTTAAAGTGTTTGGGTCACCAACATGCCACGTGAATAATCTACATTAAAAAATTAATTTTTTGATAAAACCATGTACAATGACACCACTTATATAAACATTAGAGAAATACTGTAATTTTTTAAAGTATAAGAGAAACTTAAACAATTTTACCCTTTTCTAAATTAGCGTCACCAAATTTTAAAAAAAATAGCTGTCTGTCACCCTATTTCCCTATTAAAATAGGTAAATCTTCACGTCACTTTTTATGATTTGTCCTTTTTCGTTTTTCTTTCTTTTTAAGTTTTTATTTATTTACTTTTTTTAAGTTTTTTTATTTGTCCTTATTTATTTTATTTATTTGTTTATTACTGATTTTAAAAAATTTAAAATGTATATTTAAAAAATTTTATAATATTATTTTTTAAAATTTTAAATATATTTTTTTAATAATATAAAACATTTAAATATTTTAAAGATATGACCTTTCAAATTTATTATTAGTTTTATAATATTTTAATTTTTAATTTTTAATTTTTAATTTATTTTATAATATTTTTAATATTTTTAATTTGTTTTATAATTTTTTAAATTTTTAAATTTTTTAAATTTTTTAAAAATATATTATTTTTAAATATATGACCTTTCAAATTTATTATTTGTTTTATAATATTTTAAATCTTTATTTTAATTTTTTTAATTTTAAATATATTTTTTATAAATTATTAATTTTTAAATTAATTTTAAAGATAGTCAAATGTTTTTTTAAATTAAATTTAAAATTTTAAAAATTAATATTTTATTTGGTGGAGCCATTTAGAATGGCTCCATCACTTTATTACAAGTGTAATTTTTTTATATTTTTTTAATATAAAAATTTAATATTTAATATTTTATTTTGGTTCTCTAGCATATATAAAATGGTGAAATTGTTGAGTTCAGTAGAAAAGTTCAAAAAATTTGTTGAAGATGAATAATGATGTGTTTTTAGTGTATGTTTTTTTTTATGGTGAAATTATAAAAGGTGATGTTAATTGTATATTTCAAGGTAGGTAAAGAGTAGGTTTGCGATTCAAAAAAAATGTGAAACTAGAGAAATGAAAAGGAAGATCAGTGCGAAAATAGTTATCCGTTATGGAAGGGCGATGTCCATATTATTTTACAAGTTTCCAATCTCTACAAATTCGTTCAAATTTTGTGAGATGCAACTGTTAGATGATGATGACTTGGACACTATGATGGAAATATGATGGTCAACTAGGAGTGAGAACCCCCAACCAGTTGAGTTATTTGCGGAGTTAGCAGACCTAGAGCCTGTTGAGAACGTTAGTCCAACAAGTCAACATTGCAAATTTGACTTTAATCTTAATGTCAGATGGACAGACCAATTAGAATACGAAGGGACATCGCAGATACCCAAAAATCTTAATTATGGTGGGAGTTCGTATAACAACCCTACCCCGGTCCCCGTCTACAAATACATTCGGAGGTGATAATAAGCACAGAGGCAGATGTCAGAGAAATGACCAATAATGGTGAAGATTCTGACCAAAACGTTAAAGATTGTAGTTACCCTGATGTTGATGAGGTTCAGGACGATATCGATGATGAAGGCCTGGAGGAGGTTGAAGATGTTCACGGCCCTTCATTCAGTAACCCGAGTCGTGGTATTATTTTACGAAATAAACTTAGGGGCAACATGTTAAACGTAGATCCAGATGCAGCACATGCATCCGAGTTCCCTAGTACGCCGATATAGTACCTACTCATAGATTGGTGTCAAATTCACAATTCGAGGAGTTGTTCTTTGGGCAACAGTTCGAGAACAAGGCGGACTATGTGTTTGCCATCAAGCAATACAACATGAAGTTTTCGATCGATTACAAGGTTGCCAAATCTACACCGACATTATATGTTAGGGAATGTTGGAGAGCTGACGATGGGTGTGTTGGCGAGTTTAGGCTGCATTTATACAGATGACTCAATAGTGACAAATACGAAAATTAGAAAGGCGTCATACATGTACTGTCATACGTATGTCTCAAGACCACCAAAAATTGGATGCCAAAAGTATTTGCAACTGCATCATGCCACTAGTGAAAGATAGCTCAATCATTCTTGTGTCGACATAGATTGTAGATATGCAAACTCTATTTCAGTACAGAGTGTCATACAGGAAAGCGTGGTAGGCGAAACAAATGGCCATGCGATAATTGTACGACGATTGGAATAAGTCATACAATAAACTTCAGGGTTGGATTTCAGCGATGGTGGAGTACATCCTAAGAACTGTCGTGGACTTGCAAACGTTGCTTTATAGAGGCCCAAATAGACAATTGAAATTGGGGAAAAGAGTTTTGTCGATTGTTCTAGACTTTCGACCCATGTGTTAGGGCCTTCTCCCATTGCAAACCACTAACACAAGTTGATGGAATATGGCTTTATGGAAAATACACGCAGATACTTCTGATTGCGGTTACACAAGGTGGTAACATAAATGTACTACCGATTGCTTTTGCCATCGTGGAGTCAAAGAACTCCGAATCGTGGGCATATTTCATTCGAAACTTGCGGAGGCATGTTGCCAGGCAAGACAACATTTGTAATATCTCCGACAGATCGAAGGGTCTTGTTGCTGCTATTCGAAAATTCGAGGTTCTATGGAGGTCCGTCTATTGTATTCATCACATTACTGTCAACTTCCACAATGAGTACAATAACAAAGACTGGCACAAACGAATTGTGAACATGGGTAAAAATATCGTATTTAAATTTGTATTTGTAAATATTTTGAATCCAGTTCCTAATTGGGATGGTAACGCATTTTATCGGAATACATACGTAGGATACGAGCTAGAAGCACACCAATTCAAACATAAGTTGGCGAGGTCCAAACCTTCTCTCAAACAGTGGTTGGGTAACATGGAGCCGTGGCAATGGGCTCAATATTTTGACTAAGGGTACCAGTATGGTCATATGACAACTAACCTCGTTGAGGCAGTTAACTCCATATTGAGGTATACGCGTCACTTGCCAATTTCAACGGTTTTTTCAGCCATATTTTACAGGCTAGCAACCTTAATGCTAAAAATAGGGTTGAAATAGGCAAAACAGTTAGAGACAGGACACGTGTACTTAGAAAAAATCAAGGATGCCATGAAAGAGAATGCTCAAAGGGCTAGGTTGATTAATACAGAACTATATTCTCGAAACTTGAGAACTTTTCGAGTGAAAAATTACATTGGTCGTCGGCCGAGGATCCCACCACGGTCCTACGGAGTTGATCTCCAAAATAGGCGGTGTGAGTGTAGAATGTTCCAAACATTACGGTACCTATGTGCGCATGTGGTTGCAGCGTATGCTACTTACAGTTTATATGTTGAACAATTTACTAACGATGTGTACACACTTCAATGTACGTTGCGTATTTGAGGTAACAAGTTCCCTGTATTAAGGGATGTATCGACATGGGAAGTGCAACCGCCTGTGTTCAAGATGTTGCCAGATCAGTCACTACGTAGGAGAGTCAAAGGTCGATCGACAACAATGAGGATTTGGAATGACATGGATATAAGAGAACATGTCGATCCAAAGCGTTGCGCCATATGTAAAACAGTTGGCCACAATCGGAACAAATGTCCCCATGAAATGTCTACACTGGTTAATCTTCACGGTCTGAAAGAAATTAAATGTTGTACCTGATGTTTGCATTTTATGATCTTTTAAAAATAAAGTTTGTATTATTTAGTGTTAAGCTTTTATTTAAAATTAACAATTGCAACTTTTAATATTTTAAAAGGTATTATAAATTATACAAAAAAATACTAATATATAAGTTGTGGAATCCTAAACCAATACAACAAATATTACATAACACTTGAAATTTACATAACTCAAAATTGGAAAGAATCGGGAATGGTATCGTCATTTGGGGTATAGCGGTTTATGAGCCTTCATTGACGGGGTGGACGTTGGGGTGTACTGTACACATCAGGAGGATCGGTAGCTAGATCGAACGTGGCCTAAGGCGGGGTTGGTCCTCCGAGTCAGGCTCTGCTATATGTTGATCCTCTAGCTCCCTCATAGGTTGATTTCCACGTCTGTAGCCATGACCTGGTACTATCATAAGTTGTCCACCATATAAATAAACGCGTCATCCAGTCATGTACCACTGCATGTATTCAGTCAAGGGATTGAAGTCAAACATGCAATAGTGCATCTCAGGCCGCTTGTCGTACCAGGCATTCCATAGTGCCACATAACATTGATGTTCCACGCTCCAATTTGTTATATGTTTCCCCTTCATGGTCTTACTGTGGACATCAACAAATTGTTATGGCTCGACCGGTAGAAATTATTTACACCCAAATTATCGCATAACTCGATCACCGTTGTACCACTCAACGGTTGAGAAGTTGAGTACCGGTGTGTTAATGCACCATATATGGGCTTCAGCGTGAACCCACTGAGCAATAAGGGTTGCGATATTCAGAATACGGCATCTACAAGAACTGCACAAGATAACATAACGAGTCAAGTCACATCACATACTGCAAGTGGATAAGTTAAATCAACGTTACTTAAACCATATTAATATATATTAGTTTCTCTGCAGTGTACGCATCTATCATTTGGCAGTAAATGATTAATGTTTGGTTCGCACCAATTCCCAGAGACTTGGCCTATTTGAAACCGAAAAAAACACATTAGCATTTAAAATTTAGAAAATATTATCCACATTTATGAGTCGTTAAATGTTAAGTATAATTTTGTTTTTACCCATTTATAAGTGGTCACGAATATGGTTGGTGCCTAACAGCCACTAGGAACAACATCCTGTATAAAGCCCAACAATGCAGCAGACCCAGACAACCAACCATGTTACTAACCCCATGTTTTGTTGCTCGGCAAAGCTTATAGTACAATATGGCCAACACTGTTAATCCCCAGCTGTAACTACCGACACAAGAGAAATCCTCCAATAGAGACAAGTACTTTAAGTGGACCCTATTAGACGTGTTGTTCAGCATAAGTACCCCCCATCAGTTGCATAATATAGGCTCAAGCAGCACACATCACCTCGTGCTCAATGGTAGTGCTCGATTACTCCTTAAAATTTGCTCTAAACCATGCCAATGTCAAGCATGTGAAATTCTGTTCCCCATCACTAGGGGACCGTTCAAGCAATTTGTGGCATAGTACTAAAGGTTCCAACACTTTGCTTCGACCCGTGACCACAGCACCATCAACTCGTAACCCAAGTTGCATAGCGACGTCTTCCGATGTGATAGTTCACTCTCCGCACGGCATAATAAAGGTGTGGGTCTCCATACATCGCCGCTCAACCAAGGCAGATATTAAGTTCGCCTTCAGGTCAGACCTCCAGATCAATGCGACGTCCACAAATCCCGCCAATTGCAAGTATGGCATGATCCGCTCATCCAGATCGTACTTGGGAAAATGAAACCGCGACCTCAAAACCCGATACCCATCCTGTATGGTAAAATTTTTATAAAAATATGATAAATCAATTATCTATATAATTTAAACATAAAATTATATATTGAAGAGTAAAATTGAAAGGTTGAGAAAACAAAAACATCACATTTATACTATACCAACGTAGTCATTCTAAGTATTTTTTATTTAAGTTAAATTAAATAAGTAATAAAATATTAATAATAGAATGAAGATTTGTCATAAAATATTAATAATAACACGTAGAAATCAAATGTGATTATTATGTCCTTATCATAGTTAAGCATTAAAACTAAAGGTAACTATATAACTACAAAAAGTACATAAACAAAATAATAATGTCCTAAAAAACTATAAGTGGTATGGCTAAATATAAAAATAAAGGAAGATTTATTTTTATTAAATTGATATCTATAATAATTCATAGAGTTTTACATATAATATAAATTAGGCATATTCAAACTCGAAAATTTATCTTGCATACGAGAACTTTTATAAAAAAAAAATTCACTCATTAAAGACAAATATAACTTTTTTGTACCCCACAAATGGAACCAAATACAGTAAACAGTAAAATTAAGCAGAAAGGTCGCCATATCAAAAAAATTAATATATAAATCTATGAATGTGTACTAAATTAAAAAATATATAACTAAGAAAAGAGTTAAAAAGGAATAATAACAGCCAAATAGAGATCAGTTTCATATAATCAAAACACGTTGAGCAAAGTAGCACTTAGCAAGAAAAAACAAAAAACTAAAATAATTTTTTTATTTAATTTAAATTAATTTTACTGTTTCGTTGATCCTCGGTGAAATGTGATCTATATTTACTCAAGAAGATATTTTGATATTTTCATAATATAAAAAAAATATAAATACAATATAATTAATTATTATATTACAATAATTAAAAAATATAAAAATTATAAATAACTTTTTTTTCCCTTTTCTTCCTTCCTTCTTCAAATATTTGATGGGGGGACCATACCCCACTTTATATAAGACATTCATTTTTTTTCTTTTTTTTTAATTAATAATTAGGTTAATGACTGGTCATATCGATGATATCACTGACAAGATGTGACCAGTTATAATATATATTTTTATTTTTTTAATTTAAATTTTTACTTTTTTAATATATATATTTTAGATAAAGTCATATTTTTTTAACAAATAAATCTTTTTTTCAAATTTCACTTTTTTAAATAAAATATTATTTTTTAAATTTTAAATAAAATTAAAAAAAGGTTTGAATATCTTTAAAAATAATTAAAAAATTATATGTAAAATAAAAAAATATTTAAAATATACATTTAAAATATTATAAAACTAATAATAAATTTGAAAAGTCATATCTTTAAAATATTTAAATGTTTTTAAAATTTTAAAAATAATATTTAATATTTTAAAAATAATTTTAAAATTTTTAAAAATAATATTATAAAACATTTCAAATATACATTTCAAATTTTTTAAAACCAATGATAAACAAATAAATAAAATAAATAAATAAGGACAAATAAAAAACTTAAAAAAAGTAAATAAATAAAAACTTAAAAAGAAAAAAAATGAAAAAGGACAAATCATAAAAATTGACCTGAAGGAAAAGAAATAAAAAAATTGTCTTTACCTGTTTTAATAGGAGATAGGAAATAGGTGACAGACAGCTATTTTCTTGAAATCTGGTGGCGCCAATTTATTTGGTTTTATCAGAAAAAGGTAAAATTGCTTAAACCCCTTATACTTTCAAAAATCGCAATATTTCCCTTGTATTTATACAAGTGACTTCATTCTACATGACTCCACCAAAAAATAATTTTTTAATGTAGATTACCGACGTGATATGTTCGTGGCGCCAAACACTTTGACTCCACCAACTTTTATTGTAGATTTTAGATTATTTTCGTATTTTATCAAAAAATAAGTTATTTAAATAATTAATTACCTTTTTAAGGTTATTTTTATAAAAAAAGCTCAGGTATGGGTCATTGGCCTAACAATGCAATTTCAAGGAAAGATAGTGGAAAGTTATGTAGCCTTTTTTCCTTTTTCTTTTTTTTTTTCTTGGGAAGAAATTATCAATTAGAGGCAATTCAGGGGGTGGCATGGGCCCGGCCCCCTTAAAATGAAAAATTATAATTTAGACTCTCTAAATTTTTTTAAAATTTTAAATTAGTAAGTATAAAATTACACTTTGGCCGCCTTAAATTATAAAAATTTGATTTAAGCCTTTAAACATGATAAAGATATAGACTATAAAAAATTAAAATTTCATTCGACTCCTCTAAAAAGTTATTCTAGCTTCGTCCCTAAATTTATCAAGTCATATTATTTACTTGTGGAATAGCAAATGTAACGATGGAAAAATGGAGTGGAAAAGGTCACAAGGGAAAAAAATGGGATTGTTGAATTCAGAATTAAACTAAATTTCTAGCATTTTTCTTGATGTAGAAGAGATAAAAGGCTCAAATTGTAGTAGAGATGAATATTGACGGAGAAAATATCATCCAATAGGTTCAACTATTTTTGTTGGTGTAGAAATAGAGGTGAAAGTTTAACGGAAAAATAAGGGAAAATGGCAAGAATACTGAATTTAGTAGATTTTCAAAGAAAATTGAGCATTGACCTGGTGGAAAATGCCACTTTCAATCATGGACAACCCTTCCATGTGAAACATGGCTACCAAATAGTAACCACACATGAAGCACTTCAGTTCATACTTGCACCATCTATCCATTAACTTATATTTTCATGTCCTACAAGAAAGCCATAAAAAACGTGATGCCTTAACTATTTCTTTCCTTATTGTAATTTCTTTAAAATGTTATATATTTTGACAATTTCAATTTTTTTTTAAAAAAGTGCAAAGTATAAATGAAAACAAACAGAAATTACACAAACAAATGAAACAAAAGCACTCACTCAATGATGCATTGGCACATGCATAGTTGCTTCCTATTTTTTGGCAAAATATTACAGCCCAGTAACTTTGTGTATATAAAATCATCATTTGAATTGAGACATTATCCAAGAAAAAACCTCCCATTTTGATTTTCAAACAATGTTCTCAATTCCAAGTAAAACAATTAGCTCCCCAAGTAAAAAATAATAATAACAAAGAGATAAAGATAAGGCTTTGAGATGAGATTGTGGATCCTTCCTCCTCCTCCTCCTCTCCTAAATCCGATCAATAACATTGTTTAAATTAAAACATGGCTTAAGGATCATTTCAATAAAATGTAACACATTATAAAAATCAAATTAAAAAATGTCAAAACCTTAAACTACACTTAGGCTATCCAAAACAAATGTCCAAACTATAGTCCTAACAATTTGTCCAAACAAATGTCAGAACAAGGTATGACACAGAGTGTTCCAATAGGTAGTTCAAAGACGTGTTCGAACAACAACCGTAGCTTTAAAATTTTGAACAGCTAAGGACTCAACAATCTCCCCCTTTGACTTTTTGGCAAAACTTATCAACATGACAACAAATAATCAAAAGAACTCTCCCTTGCACCATTCAAAGATCTTAAGAGATAACAATTTAAAATGTGGAAAGGAGAATCCATCATTAAACAATTAAACATGTTCAATACATTAAAGGTTCATCGAACGAGCTCAAACATGAGCAAAATTTTATTCAGCTTTCCTAAAAAGAAAAAAAAAACTTCATAGCAGCAACAACAAAAGATTCCCCTTACCAACAACCTTATGATACATGTACAGATAGGAGAAATTTATTAAAGTCAATTTAACCAAGTTGTTAATTTTCAAGTTTGGAAGATCAGTCGACTTGTGACAAATTTTTGGATAAGATCCAAGCATTTCTGGGCTGAGATGTCTACATAGCATTTAAAGAGCTCTTGACTTCGAAACACACTTTGAATCACTCAATTTCAAGTTTGGGAGCTCAAGTTATGACCATTTTAGTGAAGACTACACGAGCAGAATTTTTAGACGGAATTATTATAGAAATTATGAGTTTAGAGATTTAATTCGAGTTCAAATCATATTGAGTTCATTTTTTAGGCTTAATTTTTATCATATATGCCCAAAATTGTATTTATTAGGTTCTATTATTTATTTATTTTGAATTTTGGATATTTTTGAAGTATTTTAAGTTGTTTAGGAGTTTTATGTTTCTTAGCCAACAAGAAAGTTTAGTTTAAAACTACTTCTTATTTAGATTAATTAGAGTTTCATTATACTTGAGAGTTTTATTTTGATATAATTATTTAGCCTATACAAAAGCCTCTTCATTATTTATTAAAAACACATTAGTTTTTTATTAATAAAATTTTCAATTCTGGGAGTTAATTTCTTTTGTGCAAAATTGTTTTCTTGTGATTTCTAGAAGCATGCAGTTTTTCTCAAGGAATCGTGTGAATTCATTCTTTATCATTCAATTTGCCAATGATTATTTATTGGAGGGTTGATTAGAGACATTAATTGAATTTTTTAGGGTTTATCTCTCAAAGGTTTCAATTGGATACTTATCTATCTATCCATTAGTTTATTTAATCTATCTTCCACTTTTTAATTTCTATTCTATTTATTGTTTTGGATCTTTATTCTTTGTGCTTAATTAATTTTCTTTTATTTGTTTTGGTATTTTTTTATTATTTTTTAAAATCAATTTGGTTTCTTCTTTTCAAGTTAAATCTGAATCTCTTTTTTCGAGTCAAACAACTTGAATACGATATTAGTCCACTGCTTCTCTTATCATCTTGTCTCCCCTTTTAATCAAAAGGCGAAAATACTCCCCCTACCAAGGTGTCTTCTCAATATTGCAAATTAGTTCAACTGGTCTAACCTTTTTTGTAGCAAGTCTTTGCATCTCAACAGTTAAAGTGTCTAGCTCATCCCGCAAGAACTCTAAAATTTGTCCCTTTTGAGTGGCCGTAATAGATGGGCCTGTTGCTTCATTTGTACCAACATCAGAAGATACAAAGGCTGAGTGCACAAGGTCATTCACTTTATTAGTAGAAAACAGGTTGTTAAGGATCTTAAAATGCTTTGGTGCAACAATCAGTTTCTCTTTGGAAGGACTACATTGTGATGGCTCATTAAGACATGATAAACGTAACATCCATGCCCGTCCCAATCTCCGAATCTGAGTATGGTATGTCACAATATAAAACTATTCGAGTTTAAAAAAGCACTTGAAAATTTTTGAAATTATCGAGGTCTTGGCGTAAACATCATCATGACAAAAACAAAACAATCAAATTGGTAGTATGCCAAGTAAAAACATATTTAGATAAAACATTTGGCTGAAGCCTTAAATAAGTTGATAGATTTTATAAATCATAAGATGAATTGTTTACCATACAATAGTTTCAAATGCATCATTGGCGGTTAAAAAAAATTCAAAACCATTTGACTTATATGTCAATAGACAATCTCATAAACCACGATTCTTTAGATTAACATACTTTAAGAGTTAACAAAAGTTTTTAAATAACAATGTCATGAAAAAAGTTGAAAATCATTGAACATGCTGATTATAAAGTAGATCTACATGCCACCTTCAAAAGGTCAGCATGATACAGAATTAAACAGACGATTCACTATCAACAGTTCTCTAGCATAGTCCCTTCAATAGAATCTCTTCCTTCAGTCAGCAAGCCTAAGAGGGAAAGGATAACATAGTAAGTTCAAACGAATTTAGTGAATTCCATAAAGAAAGCACATCCAATGTACAATAATATTACTGATGAACAGGCTTTAATACTATAATGATACCCAACCTTTTAGAGAGATTCAATGCAATAAACATAATACACCCAATGGCATTCAGAGAATACGAACAGACTTGATACGCCAACTTAACATGACTTAGGCTGTTAAAATTTAACATAACTTTTGCCATCCTTATGCCACACATACCCATGATTTAGAGTCGAGTCATACTAATTTATCGATTTATGCACACCTTTTAACTCCTCTCATATCATTTCGATTCAATATGCATTGTTAGAATACTTAAACATGACACATGGGCGGAAAACGATTACTATACATACTTACATCCGCAAATTTAACCATAACTTTTACACAAGCCATCCTTATGCCAGCCTTGTACCCATGATTTAGAGTCAGAGTCATACTAATTTATCGTATTCATATGCACACCCTTTTAACTCCTCATATCATTTCGATTCAGTCGAGCATGTTTTCTCGTGATCTGTCAGTCCAGTTTACAATATAGCTATCCTACCGGAGGTATCACAAACATATCTCCCTTCTTCATCATCACATCTCACATATCACATATTGATGGTACTGGCTTGTGCAATAAGAAAGGTATTTTACATCAGAACATAAACAGACCATACCCACACTAATAATACTAGTTGTACACCACAAGACAAACACCACACTTACGTTGTTAAGAAGGAACACTTACCTTTTCAGAGTCCATACAATAATGAAATTTACTATACATGGAAGTAAGAAGGAAATAACTAGAAAATCTAGTACATAAATCTACTTAGCAAGTCATTTGCCCTTGTTATTGGGACCTTCGTTAGCTTATTGAGCTAAAAGAGAGACAAATACATCTATCAGATTATCAAACTATTGAAATTTGACATGCATGCATGGATCGATAGTATGCAACTCAATCAGTATCATACAACCCAGAATTAGGAAGATTCCTTCCTCAAGAATAAATCAAAAACCTATGCATACATTACTATAAACACATAAATTCATTCGGTAATGATCTAAGGGTTTACCAGAAATTACTAGTAATTCGATGTTGAGAATAGTGTTAGCTAAATGCTGGAAACTCCTCGCTAAAGATGCTAACTTAGAATTTCTAAAGCTTCAGCAAAAATGCAAGGAAAAAAAAGAAACAGAAGCAAAACGTGCAAACAAGCTACTCTGATATCCTTATATAGAAGAGATGACCAGGAACAAAACTTAGTGGAAAGTTAGAGGATCCCATAATCACTCTAGAAATTCGAGAAGAATTAATTAAGTATCAAATCATCTACAGTATCCTAGTTCAGTTCGAGCTAGGTTTCAACTAAACTTTAACATCACTTACCATGTCATCGTAACATATACTAACCATGGAAACAAACTTACCAAGTTACGAACTAACGAGTTAGCCTAAAACATCTAGGTTTGGTGGATAACTTAACAAAAGAACTTGTCAAACCCTAAAGTTTTCCAAAACTTAGAGTTTGTTAAATGGCGAATCGCATAGAATATGCCACATATACAACCAAAAACAATTACTCTACTAATTTACTTGTTAATTACCCTTAGCATAAATAACTACGCTATAACAACTTGTTTTCCAATAGTGTCGAAAACAGTGGTTTTAGGACCACAAATTCGACGAGTAAGTTCATAAATATTATTATTTAATATTTACGAGTCAAATATAGTATTATTTAGAACTTTGATCAGATAATTTTTTATTTGAACAAAGTTTTAAGTACAAGTGAGTTGTCCGTAAATATTTTTATTTACGGAATTACAATATATGTATGTTGAAGTTTGGTCTAAAAATTTTAGTGATTTGATAGGTAATTAAAGAAAAAGGACTAAATCGTAAAACTACAAGGATCGATCACTATTTGTTCTTAACTGCCCATTTGTATAAATTTCTATAATAGGATGGTTTAATATGGAAATTTAGCAATAATTTAAGTTAGTGGACTGTATAAGGTTGATTTCTTTAGTTATAATTGAAAAAAAAAATGTTTAATTAAATTATTATTAAAGTATTAAATTAATAAAAACAAAAGAAACACCATATTCATATTTTTCATTTCTTGCTTCTCAACCAAAACTTCCATTAGTAAACTCTAAGAGCTTTCGGCATTAAACGACTTATTTATAAGTATTTGGGCTGATAATTGAAATAAATTACTATTTAGATTAAGAGTCGGTAGATAATTGCGGAAAAAAATTTGTTTATTAGCCCCTGACATTGCAATCTTTGTTGTTTAGCCCCGGTATGTTCATACGGTTTAAATTAGAATAATTTGTAATATTATATTGATTTCTGGGTTGTGGTATGTTAATAAATATATAGATGTAATTGAATTTTTATAAACTGGTACAAGGTGAGAAAAATGAATTGAATTGTAAAATGTTATACGATTACCTATACTGAGCCCAGATGAATATAGGATAGGATAAAATTGGCATGCCAATAGGTTATATTACGCGCGGTACGGGATTGATTTGTAATGAGATGATAATTATTGACTTGTTACTTGTAACATCCAAAACCCGGCCTGGACGTTCAAACCAAGTCCAAATAATTACATCATCGATCATAAAACCTCACAGTTATAACGTAATAACACTAAACCATTCATCATATATTATCCAACATGAGGTTAATTAAGTATGTGATTTCCCAAAACATCATATTATCATAAAATACCGAAAGCTCTAATAGTAATTATTAAACAAAAGGCTAAAGCTTGATCGAGCTCTCGCAGCGCCGACCTATTGAAGTTTGTGAATCACCTGCTATTCAATCAGAAAACAAATGAGTTATAAACTCAGTGCATAAAAAAAAGGGTTCATACAAGTGTAATACAATTGAAAGATCATTCTCGAATCTCGAGATCTTGTTAAGCAACATAATTCGTTACAGTTTTGATACAGAACAGATCAATTTCATATGTATGTTTTCCTACCCCCAGCCTCTACACATCATCTTCGACCAACATAACACACCAATAAAGGCGTTCAACGCCCATCCAACCCTACACACCATAGAGTGTCTAGTTAACACGTTTACAGAGTCGCAGTTTAGCTGCTAAATTAGAATGTGTCTAAGCACCAAATTCAGAGCTATATGTATTGTAGCTTAGCCACTAGTTCGGATCAAAGTACTTCCTTCTTCATAGTATCCCAACCTATGCATATGCAGTGTACACATATCCATATTTACAAAGTACAGTTAATATCAGAAATAGTTATCACATTACTCATACAATTATGCTATACATATGTCAATCATAAAGCATTAGAGAGCCCTTATACAATTGAATTTAGATAGTTCATACATTGAGGAGATCAAGGTTAGTGTCGAACACACGCACGACCTCAAAAAAATCAAGATTCGAACCCGGTTAATGTGCCACACGGCCTGGACACATGCCCATGTGATTCCAAAACATAAACAGTGAGTTACACGGCCTGTACACACGCCCGTGTCCTTTTCTGTGTGCCTCACACAGCCTGAGCAAACTCCATGTCCCTGGTCGTGTGGTCCTAAGTCACAAACAGAGAGTTACACGGCTTGGACACACGTACGTGTTGTTGCTCGTGTGGCAGTAAGATAATGAACAGTAAGTTACACGGCCTAGACACATGTTCGTGTCCTTTGCCCATGAGAACTCTGTACTAATATGGCCACACACAGCCTAGACACACGCTCGTGTGCCTTACCCGTGTAACCCCAAATTGATAAATAGTGAGTTACATGGACAACCACACAACCGTGTGGTGTCGACAGCCACCATTTCTGGCAACTGAAACTCGCAAAATTAAGGTTTTTGGTATGCACCTGGTCTCATTTTGACAGAAAAACAATGTGAAGACTAACTGGAACCTAATTAACCATTCAACAATCAATTAATTGACTAAAACAACTAGATAACGCAAACGTTAACACTCAATCAATTATGTCAAATAAATCGACACCAAGAAACTTTCAACAACGAACGCTTACCAATGATCTACCGAACTAAATCGTAACAGCATGAGAAGCATTACCCTCCTCCGAATTCACACCTAAAGACAAGATTAACAACTAATTAACAACGAATTTACATACAACAACTAAAGAATTCCTAATTTAATTACGTAAACAAAAACTAACAACTTCGCAGAACTTATACGGAAATCTTTTAACAAAGCTTTGAATCACTTAGGACTCTTAATACTTCGATAATCACTTACAAAATGCAATCAAAGAACTCACTTAAAAGAGGAAAAATAAGAAAAAGAAAGGAAGAAAAAGAAAGAAAGAAAAACAGAAGAAGAAATGGAATGAAAGAAATTGGCATTGAAAATATTTATTAACTAACCACCATCCTTATACCAACATTTAGAAAAAAATTTCTAACGCATATGATAGGATTCAAACTCGGAACCAGATAGAATACAAACAAATGTTTAACCAGTAAACCAGCAAGCTCATTCTTAACACAGATTTACACAGAATTACGCTTAACTACATAACGCATGGATACTGGTTGTTTTAAAAGTAACAAAACTTTTAATGATGCAACTCGAACTCTAGACCTTAAACACAATAGCAGAACATAGAGCGATAGATACAAGATTTTAATTACTATATATTCTCACAATTAAATTCTAAAATTTGGGGCGTTACATTACTATCCATTGAATATACCGAAGTCAAGCATTTTTTACGGAATATCATATTATATTTACTGTAATTCTGGTGTGTTACTGGAGGCAGATGTAAAGCCTTCAAGCTTGGCATTTGGTGCCCAGGTGTGTTCTGGAGGGATGTTAGCCTACGGGCTAGGCACTTGGTGCCCAGATGTGTTCTCTGTGGGTTTGGCTCATTTGAGCGTTTTGGTGTGTTCTGGATGGATAACCGTGTATCCGTGTTTGTTATACCATTCATCGGGCGAAATTTTTAATGGTTAAATGATTTCATGATGATAGGTAATTGATATTAGGTTATGATTTCTTGTGAAAGACTTATACATTTGTTTATGGTTTCTGATATTTTATCGTGACTTGATAATGGTTGATATTGTATAAATGAGGTGATTAAATGACTTGTATTTATGTAACTCACCTGTTGATTAATTGTGATTGACAAGGTTAATGTTAGCTATTGATTTTGTTAATTATAGAATTACAGTTATACAGTAAGTTATAACGTTCCAACCTGTGAACTTACTAAGATCGTAAAAGCTTACTCGTGTTCTTTTCTTGATTTCTTGTAGATCTTGTTTTGCAGAACCGGACAATCGGATCAAGTGGAAGATCACACTATCCAGCTATCTTCGGTAGACTTTGAAAACATTTACTTTGGAATAGGGGGCATAAAATAAGAGTATATTGTAATTTGTATATAAATTTTCATTATAAGTGCCATATTTTGTACTTGTTTATAAGTTGATTGTTTGTGATCAATAATGTGGTTGACCATAGCTTGATTTAGAGATTTAAATGTGATATTAAAATTGATATGTGGTGGATTTAACTTGATGGCATGAAATGTAATAGGTGAGTTTTGTATATGTTTTGAATACTTATTTCATGTGTTATATATGAGATTGATACAAATATGCTTAAGCTTGGTATTTGTTTGCTTGTGTATGTGCCTTTAATATTGGTGTGAATATGTTCATATAAGTTGGTTTAGTCATTTGATATAAACCTTAAGTAAGTGTTTGAATCATGGTATGAATGAATGTGAATAAATAAAAAGAAATGGTAAGTTTGACATGAGTTTTATGTATGAACTTATGAACTTGAATGCAAAATAGTTTGGTGTGATATGTGAATTGAGGTTGATAATTGAATTGTGGTGTAAATGAGGACACATTGGTTAGGCACTTAGGTTGAATGTTTTGGCATGCTTTAGGCTTGTTCAAATGTGTTTTTAAGGTATGGAAATGGTTGATTTTGATTTGGCTTGGTACGTAAGTGTTGGATGAAAGTTTGCATTGTTTTGAAAGCATTTTAAGATGCACACGGCCTAGGGCACGGGTAGTCACACGATTGTGTGTCACACAAGGCCTGGCCATACAGTCGTGGTGCCTTATTAATTTTAGGTGCAGGAATTTCACACAGTCACAGTTAGTTTCACGGTCTGAGCATACGTGCATGTGGAATAACCATACGAGCGTGTGAGGTAGCCACACGACCATGCTTGAGGCCACACGTCACATGGCCGTGTGAACCCTGTTTCTAAAATTTTCAAAATTTTCATGTTTTTCTATTTTGATTCAAATTAGTCCCTGGTTGTTTCCAAACTATTTTTAGGGCCTCGTAAACTCGATTTTAGGTCCGTAAACACATTTATGCTATGAATGAAATTTAGATTTGAATATTTGGTATTTAATTTGATAAATGATTGGTTAAATGATATTAATTGTTGTGTGATGTCCACGAAACCAACTAAAAATCTAACTAAGGTAAGTGCATGTATTAATGAATAGTATAGCTACGGTGAGCACAGATGTCGTTCTCACAAAGACTAAAAGTACTAGTAATTACTGTCTTTCTATTATTTAATAATAAATTCGAATGATTGATTGAAAACTAAAATTAACTAAATTAATTAACTACGAATGCAACAATGATAAATTAGGAAAATAATCGAGTAAACAACCAAGAAGCAAAATAATACTTAGGAAAGAATTCACCTAGATCTCGTATGTTATTATCAATCTAAATTACGCAATTTCTTCACTTAGTATCTTGATCCGTAGAAATCCTTAAATTATGCTAATATCTCTATTCAAGAATAAGAGCAATGAAATCTAGGTTGATTAATTGAAAAAAAATTTCTAATTAAAACCCCTATTATCGCATTAACTCAATCTATGGATTCCCCTATTAGATTTGACTCTAATCCGATAGATTTATGGCGTTCTATTTTTAGGATTGCATGCAATTCCACTCAATTACACTAGATCTACCCTTAAACAGGGTCTATTCCTCCTCTGATTAAGCACATCAAGCATGGATCAATAGTCTAGAAATATTAAACCAAGAATTAAACACACATAATTGAGAACAAAATCTAAGTATTTATTGCGTAAAATAGAAATCAAACAACAGAATTCATCATAGCGTTCATCTCCCCTAGGTATTTAGAAAATTAGTTCATGCTAGCAAATAAAAACATCCTAAAGACAGTATATCTGAAAGAAATAAATAAACTCATTATAATCTCTTAAGAAATCAATTGGAAATTTTCAATCTTGACGGAAATCTGCTTCAGAATCATCTTCAATGGTGTTTTTTAAGTTATTTTCTTGAGTATGCTATGACGAATCACTCTCATATTCTTACTTTTGTCATATACAGGTCTTAGAATGCCCGAAAAACCCTAAAAATAACATTTTTCTGCTGTTTGGAGTGTAATTCACGAAATCGACACAACCTGCCACATGGCTGTGTAGCAACCCGTGTGGCTCACACAGTTGTGTGTCCAAGATGTCTAGAAGGGGTCAGCCCGTATGGCTCTTGTAACTTGCTTCAATTTTTCGATTTTCACTCTTTTTGCTCCCCAAATGCTCTCTTAAGTATAAAAACATGAATTTAAAGGATTAGGAGCATAAAATTCACCATTAACATCGAATAATCGCCCAAAAACGCATTAAGAATGAGACTAAAACATGTTACTTTTAGCACCTATAATTGTGTTATGTGTGTAATAATCTGTAACCCTAATCTAGCAATGGAGACGAGTTAGAGGTGTTACATACGCACTAAATAGTAATTTGATAATATATCTGTCAGGCAGGCTGTTACAATAAATAAAAGATGAAATTTGTAGAAACTCTTTAATGCCTAAAGATTCAACATGGGCTACAATCTCATTAAACATCTTTTTGTCAAGATTGAAAGGTATTTCTTTCCCAACCTTGTACAAAAGCTTTTTAAAACTCTTGTTGATGTTAAGTAAAACATTGTTATGCATGAAATTTTACTTAGATAGCTAAATTTTGATTAAACAAGTTTTTAACATGAATTTTTTACTGAAGGTTTGATTTAAATTGAATTTGGGTCGGCCCAGGCTGGCTCGGGACATAAAAAACCTTGTTCAAGCCCAACTCAAGTTGGGTCAGGTCTATCCACCCGACCTGTGGACAGGTCTATTAATTTACTCCATAATTGGTAATAAGGTCTCTCAAAACTTTGAACTATTCGTTCAGTCCATATTCAACCAATTTTGAATAAGGTTTTTTTATTATTTTCAATTGGATTAATTATATATTAAAAATATTTTTTATATAAATTTAATTATAAACTATATAAAATATTAATATAAAATAATTTTTAAATACTGGTACAAACAATAAACCGATTCAAATTATTTAAAAATTATTTACACATGAGGTAAATAAATTATTTTTATTTATTTTTATATATAAATTATTTGAATTAAATAATGATACAAAACTATAGACTGGTTTAAATTAAATTTCAATATACTATGTAATTTTTTATTTATATGAAAATTTCAAGATTTAATTTATTGCATTTGTATTTTGCCAAAATGAGGTCCTTTGTTATATAAAATTCATTTAATATAATATACTTTGAAATATATATATTAAATTTAGTTTGAATTGACTCAAAGTTTGCATCATTATTTAAAACTATCTTATACTAATATTTTATATATTTTATTATTAAATTTACATAAAAATAATTTTTATATATTTAATCTTATTGAAAACTTAAAAAAAACCATGTTCAAATTTGATTTAATATAGATTGAACAAATAGCTTGAAGTTTGGAGAGACCTTACTATCATTCATGGAGTAAATTAGTAAATCTATCCATTCAATTTAAATAAAAATTACTTTTTAAAATTAAATTTATTTATACTATATAATAATATGAAAATATATTTTTAATATTTTATTAATTTTTAAACAATGAAATGAACTTTTTGAGTGAACCGAAAACAAAACTAGGCTTGAAATTTTTTTGGTCCTAAGTAACTAACACTTTTTTTTTTATATTTTTCATATATTTTTAAATTATTTAAAATTGTTTTTTAAAAAAATTAAAGTTTTTAATTTTTTCACAATTTTTTTGTATTTTATTGAAAAAAACATTTAAATTTTAAAACATTTGTTACTTGTGTGTAATTTAAAGTGTAATGGCCAAATTGACACAAAATTGTAAATAATGAGGCTAAGAGAATTATTTTATTTTTTTTTATAACAACCAAATCAGTCTAGAGAAACCAAGATTTTTAAATAAAAATTACGGGAAATTATAGTCTCAAAATTAAAGTGTAGGAACTAAATTTTAAATTTTAAAAGAATATAGACACATTTGGCATATTTAAACATTTTAAAAAATAACACCCTTATTTTTAGAAGTAGAAGGGAAAAATTAGGTAGAAATGGCAAAAATACTTCAATCTGTGAATTTAGAAAAAATTCAAAGAAATATGACCATTGACCTTGTGGAAAATGCCACATTCAATCGTTGGACAACCCTTCTATGTGAAACATGGCTACCAAATAGGAACCAGAGATGAAGCACTTCAGTTCATACTTACACCATCCACCCATTAACTAACATTTTCATGTCCTATTAGAAAACCATAAAAAACGTGATGCATTAGTTCTTGTCCTACTGGCAAATCATCCAAAAAGCGATGCATTAACTACCATTTTTTTGTCCTATAGCAGAAGTTATTCAATAATTGAGTGGACAACTCATGTCAGTTTTAGATGATTTTAGTTTGGGTTTTGTAAAATTGAGTTTTTGAAGTTTTCCAGTGGATTTAAATTACATTTTGAGTTTGAATCAGTCGATAGATTATATTTTTCTTTCGGATATTTCATAATTTTCACAGATAAAGTTTAATAAATTCGGGTTGATGTTAAATCAGAACAAAATTGAGATTTCTAATGACGAGTCATGAGTCTCAAGATACAAGACACAGTTTAATCTACCCTATTGTTGTCCGATTCAACTCTCCTACATCAAGGAGTAGGACCGGGAATCAAGTACAAAATCTGCCAAGCCCAAAAGAAATGTGGACCTCCCTCTCAAATAAAGCAAACAAGAAGGAAGAAGACAGATTATATGTTGTACATAGTCTAACAAAAAGAATACAATCTGAATCCAGGCCAATATTAAATTATCGGGGCAGAACCTGAAAACTTTCACATATACGCTGAGAACTGTATGATTTTTATATATACACAGGCCAACTTCGACCACGCACAAAAAACCTGTATCAACTACAATGTTCGCTGCCAAAAGCATACAAAAAGAGGTTTAAGCTACTCAGGATCTTAATATGAAGGCCTTGTATAGCTTGATTTGCACAGCTTTGGTAGGGGTAATCTTTACACATTTGCAATGATACCATCTTTCACATATGTCACAACATATCCAAAACTCATCTGAACCATATTGTCCACATGCAGTACAAAATGTTTCCCCATGCTCCTCGTCATCATCTTCCACTTCTGATACCCTTTCTTCATAAAATGTTTGCATGCTTATTGAGAACTCAGCAGATTCAGACCCTCTCTGTACCAAGTTAAAAGAGATGTGAAATCAATATGTATACCATAAGTGGAAACTGGAAACAAACATATTCAACACTAAATCAGTTAAAAGAATTGCACATCCAATTGATACTAAGAGATGTATTATATCCTTGGCTTAGCTCATTATGCATATATCCAATTGGAAAGTCAGTTTTGTGTTCCTTGAGGTGGGGTCAAAATGTGTTTACCATCGCGGCAAGGAAATGTGAAACAAGGATAAAACAAAATAATTGCTGGTAAAGCTAATTCAAACTTTAGGATT
Organism: Gossypium anomalum; assembly: GCA_025698475.1. Classification (NCBI taxonomy): domain Eukaryota; kingdom Viridiplantae; phylum Streptophyta; class Magnoliopsida; order Malvales; family Malvaceae; genus Gossypium; species Gossypium anomalum. Next base: position 18,802,368 of record CM046961.1, read on the forward strand.
AATTTGATGCGACTAAAAATGATGACACCCCCAAAACAGCCAGGCTGAGTAAGTCCGCATTATGGAAAGTTGATAAAAGATTATATGACATATACCTTTAAAAATTAAACAAATTGGTTTTAAGAATGTTCAATTAAGCCAACAGATAAAATCCTACTTACAGCGTTTGCAGTTGACAGGGGTTTGTTGCTGCTATTACTAGAAACTGATGATTTCTCCTTTGCCTGTTCCCAGGCACTTTCACTAACAATATCATATAATGTAGGGAGATCATTAATCATAGTGAAGAGACGATCCCTGCATCAAGGATTGCATATGTTTACAAATAAGAACTTTCACCACAAACATATGCTATATGTTAATTTCATATAATGAAAAGATCCATTCAATATTGTTTTCGGTTTCTTTATCGAGCCTGGCATAAACTTATAAGTTCCCTAGAAGCCAGGTTAAATATGTGAACAACATGATTACATACAGTTATAGCCAGTAAAAAGCTTAAACACTAATTCCAATGACGTGATGACACAACAACAATGATGAGGAAGGTATAATGACCAAATGAAAATTTTTTCATGTATCTTTCTTAGTATTATTAGTAGAAATTTTTCTACCACTAATGCTTCTGGTTACATTAAAGTTTACTATGTACTAAGTCCACTGAGCATTAATATTTCATACTATATTGTATTATTCTGTGGATAAAATTGCAAAATAATGTAGCAGGTAAAGGGAAAAGTTATACCTGTCAGCTTGATCAAACCTAGCCCCCCAAAAATAAGCCACTGCTAGTAACCATGCATCACTTTGAACAGCAACAAGTAAGAACCAGTCCTTCCTTCGCATCCCATTTCTACAAAAGTTAATACCTAATGTAGGCTCCTGTATCTCTGGAGGTAAATAGGCAACAGGTCGATTAACTTCCCACCGTCGATTTGGATATCCAAACAAGCAAAGGTTGTCCTTCTTTGGAACACTAAATTTTGGTAAAACAAAATTTCCAGTCAACATAATACAGAAATAGAGTAGTTGTATCCATTCTTAAATAAGTACAGGCAAATTCTTTACAACAAAGTACTAAAAGGAAAAGGGACACAAGCCATCAAGAATGGATAAAAATGAATTACCTAGAGAAACAAGACAAGACTATTCCAAGTTCCAACTACATAATACTGTCAAGAAAACTCAAAGAAAAGGCTCCAGATAACCAAACAAATATAATATCATACTAAAGTTATGCGTTGGAGATTGAAAGGCTCAAACAGAAGAAAGTTGCGGAAAATCCAAAATTTATTCAAAAACCTCATGACTTATGAGATTATCAACAAGATCGAAATATCAATCACAGCATTAACACTTACTTATAATTATCAAGAGTCAAACTCAAAGAAATAAGTAGCGACAAGGATATCGCACTTTATTGACAAGTGATCCAGTTGCTTCTTGTCAACTACACAGAGTGCCTTTCTAATTCTACTAAAAGAAAATACAGCATTGCCTTGTAAAGAAAGCAACGGCAGATAACTTCATATTCTGGAATTATTCTAATCTATATAGAAAATTGATTTGAGCTACTAGTAATTAATAATTACGTCCAAGAATCATAACGCAATGAGTAAAATATTGAATGCTGCGATTCTTCCAAGAATATAAAACAAAGAGAAAACCTAACTAGGAGCGCACCGCTCATACAATTCTTCAGCATCTGCGCCCCCCAAAAAAGAAAAGAAAATTAGAATGCGAAAAGAAAACACTATAAAGAAAATAAAAGAAAAGAAAGTAGAGAGACCGGTGGTTAAGGCTTTGATGAAGGCGGCACGACGGCTTTTGAAGTCGCTGAAGACGTCCTCTACAGTTCTAATTCGTATTGAGTAGTTTCCTCCATTTACTGGAGGGGGCAGAAAAGAGAAAACAGGTATATTAGCATAGGAGAGGAAAACGAAAAGAAGGAGGGAGAAAGGCATGGAACCGGACATATACAGTGTGAAATAATAATACTGCTAGACAGTAGGCTAGCCGGCTATGGTGTGATTTCGAATATCTGTGTGTAGCATCGTTTTTGGTTTAAAAAGTGAGACGTGAGACTGTAGAGTGGGGTATAATTAGCTAGCTTTCCCATACATCCGTTTTTTTAGTGAAAACCAATAAATTTTAAAAAGGTTCCTACTTTTAATTTAATACCCAAACCAAACGGTATCATGTGTCTTAATAACTATTCGACACTCGTTGTTTACTAAAAAATATAAATACTTGGTCCAAAATCAATCATATCTATTAGGGATTAAATTTAGGAGTTTTAAGCGCAAAAGCGAAGTGAAAAAATGCTCTCGTCTCTTCCGATTCCTTCATGCGACAAGAAGGAAGAATGAGATCCTTCTGAAGATCCCAGCACAAAGAAGGTCTGACTCAAAGAATCGGAGGTTCCACCAGAAGATGTGATGGTTGTAGAGCCATCACCTTTGCCATATTTGTCTTGGAAGGATATGCTTGTGATGAAAACAGATATTCAACAAAATGGGGAAAGCAGGACTCAACATGTTGAAGATAGGGTTAGCCTCTCTGATCAGGATGTTAAGAAATCAATCATTAATGGTATTCCTTCCATTGACTTCTCGGTAAGAATATATCAACTTCTGGAATAGGAAATGGCTAACTCTGTGGTGATCAAAATGCTAGGATGGAATATTGGATTTACGGCCCTGCAAAACAGATTATATGGAATTTGGAGACCTTCTCAGCCTTTGCAATTAATGGATATTGAAAATGGATACTTTTTAGCCAAATTTCAAAATGTTATCTCAGGGACCGTGGGTAATTTTCGGCCAATATCTAACCGTCCAACCGTGGACAATCGATTTTAACCCTGGGATACCTTATCCGAATATGGTTCTTACCTGGATCAGATTTCCAGGTCTCCCCAGTCACTTGTATAAGAAGCAGATCTTATGGGAGATTGGGGGAATGATCGGCAAAGTCACAAAATTGGATTTTAACACTAATAGTCAAGCGAGGGGTCGACATGCTCGCATGGCTTTATATGTCAATTTAGAGAAACCTTTAACCTCTAAGATTCTTATCAATGGCTATCTCCAAAAAATTGAATACGAAAATCTACCTGTGATTTGCTTTTCATGTGGAAGATATGGGCACAGTAAGGAAAATTGCCCGAATGTTGTCCATACCACTGAACCAGTGAAGGAGACGGAGTCGAAGGTAGTTATGTCAAAATCCACGGCGATCGGTGACGGAAACTATGGCCCATGGATGCTGGTAGAGTGGCAGAATAGACGTACCAATCTGGAAAGGAATAAAAAAGGTAATAATTTTTCTGGGGAGAAATTAACGGGATCCCGATTTCATTCTCTTGCAGGATCAACGGAGGCTTCATTGAAGGAAGGAACGAACATGGAAACTCAGCAGATTGTGGAACAGGCTGGGAAAGATATTTTGGTTGACCCTCAAGGATTAATGGCGAATTCATTGGAGGGGGAAAGAATAAGGAAACTCAACAGACAGTGAAACGGACTGGGAAAGCTGCTTTGGCGGCACTCAAAGTAAACCTTTAAAGGAAAAAAATGTATTAATTGCAGATTTTAGGAAAGATTCATTGGGCCAGCTAGTAGGAGTTCAACCCAAAGGTCAGAACCCAAATTTCCATCCAAAAGGCCGAAATTTAAGTGGTCCCAACATTACACTTAAGCGGACGCTGGAAAGGAGCAGGTTACTAGCAGCCATGGTGTGGGCTCGAACCAGGACCCATTGCTTTTGGCAGTTTCTACTGCTAACGATCCAAGGCCCTTTGAAGACCTATGCAGCCCACAGCTCAATATTGATGAAAGTATCCAAAACTCAAAGTCAGGTAATTTCGTTCCTTCTTCTACTTCCTTTTTAAATTCACCGAATGATCCAAGTGCAGGTAAAGTTGTTCCTATTTTAAATTCAAACCCACTCTTAAATGCCAAAAACCATACAGCAGTGGTTTCCAAAAGAACTCTTCTCCTGAACTCGATGGCAAAGAGGCCGGAGGCAGTATTTTATTGACCGAAAATTTTTCTTCTAAAGAGGCAATAAAGGTCATGTAGCTAAAGCATTTGCTGTAAAAGGCGGGTGGAAATTAAACAAAACTTTAAAAGGATCGAGGAATCGTTTCAAGAATACTGAAAATTCTCGGGTTCCTTTCATTGAGTCTATGAAGAGGGCCACGGATCTTATAGCGTCAGAATTTAATGGACAATCTGTTAAAGATTTATCAATGAAGGGAGGAGAGCGGAAGGAGACTCCTTCAACTGAACACAAATAGACAAGTTTTCTCTTTTCTATTTTTTTAAAAAAATTATCATTATGAATTTTTCTGTGTTATCCTGGAATGTGCAGGGGTGTGGTAATGACAAATTTTTGTGAGCCTTCTGTGAATATAATAATCAGCATAAACTGAATATTATTAGTCTTCTTGAATCTAAGGTCACTGGGGCTAAAGTTGACGCTATCATTGCTAAATTAGGTTGGAATAATTCTCATCAAGTGGAAGCTGATGGGTTTTCTAGCGATATCTGGTCAGTTGGAATAATTCGGTCAATTTAGAGGTGGTGGGAAATCACCCTCAATTTATTATGGCTCGTATTCGTTCTAATCTACTTCCTCAACCGATTTTTATTGCTTTTGTTTATGAAAGTCCTGACAGACAGAAAAGAAAAGCCCTTTAGAGAGATTTAACTTTTTCTATTCCTACTAGGCATCATCCCTAGATGTTAAAAGGTCGCAGATGTTAACTTTTTCGAGAATTCATGGATAGGACTCAACTTCTTGATTTAGGTTTTCAGGGGCCCTTTCACATGGCATTATGGCATTCTTTTTGAGAGACTTGACAGGACCGTGGGTAACGAAACATGGATGGAGAATTTTCCTAGTTACTCGGTGACTTATCTCTCAAGAATTAAGTCAGATAATAGACCGCTACTTATGAATTCTTTTTTTTGGTTTTAATTCCTCGAATGATCGTCCTTTTTTATTCTTAGCTGGATGGCTGCAACACCCAAGTTTTACGGACTTTGTTAAAGATAATTGTAGTTTTGATGTTGATATGATTATGGGGATTGCCAAGTTTACCAATGAGCTCAAAAATTGGAACAAGTGTGTTTACGGTCACATAGATCGGCGGAAGTGATAGCTATTGCATGAGCTCTCTAAAGTTCAACAAGCAATGGATTTTTCCGGGACTAATTCTCTACTACAGTGTGAGTAGGGGTGAGTATTCGATTGAGTCGAGTCGAATTGAGTCAAAAAATTTCGATTTAGTCGAGTTGACGAATCCTATTTTAGCAACCTAACTCAATTTGACTTTTTTTCAAATCGAGTCAGATCGAGTCAAAAATTTTTGAGTCGAGTCGAGTCGAGTTAATGAATCCTATTATTTATACTCAATATTGCGTTTACATGGACCGATTATTTAAGTAGTAAACGAAGTACAAAATTATTTAATTACATAAATAATATAATTTACTAAATAATTACATGTAAAGAACTATTTTAGGCATGCAAAATAATTATATATAACGTTGCTAGATGATCATTGTGGCCATAATTTGAGTCAGCTACATAAGCTATTACACCACACATAATTATATTTACATAGTGCATAATTATCAGTCAAGAACTATCTTATATACAAAATAACAAAGTGATATACCAAAAGTATAATATAGATAGTCATGGTGTGACGCTCAAAGACTCGAATTCAACAAAATAAATTCAAGCTTCCTACACAACAAAATCCAAAGTTTAACCAATTGTTTTGACCAAATGAAAGCAAATGCAAGGTTGAAGTTTTCATAAGGATTAACAAAATATCTTTTCCAAAAACTTAAAATCAAACTATCTTCAAGCTTCATTTTCTTCGAACACTGTAGATAGTACCAACAATTCTGTAACAAAAATAAAAATGTATTCTTAAATTATGAACATCTTTACTAGAAAAATTAAAAATAAACATTCAATTTTGTGAGTTGTAGTTAAGTATGTTACCATCTTCATGTTCCGATAACTTTGACAATTCTAATAAATATCAAAAGAGAAAAATGTTAGTTAAATTGTGAGAATATTTATAAAAACAAATAATATAAGCAATTAACCTTTTGGATTAAAGTTAGTCCCTTACCATCATCTACATTTTGAAGTTCCTCCACATACTCCTCAAGGTTGATAGGATCTTTTGACTTTCGAAGCCAATCTTGTGTGCAAACCAAAGTTTCAACCATAGAAGGAGTCAAAGAACTTCTAAAATTATCTAGAACACATCCATTCGTGCTAAAAGCATTTTCGGATGCAACGATTGAGATAGGAATGGATAACACATCTCGAGCCATTTGCGCAACAATTGGGAATCTTGGACTATTAACTTTCCACCACAATAACAAATCAAATGAATCTGAATTATTTTCACAATCTTCTCTTAAATATCTATCCAACTCAGATTTACTTTCCAAGCCAACACGTTACTTTTTCTTCATATATTGTTGCATAAGTAAGCCTATCTTCGGTTTTACTTGATCTATTTCATTTTCACTTGAACTTGGAGCTCTAGTGGGAAAATTACTTTCAACTTCAACATTCATGTGATGATTTCCCTTAACAATTGCAGAATATTCATCAAATAAATAATGCAATTCTCTATTGACCATCCTTATAATGTCATCTGCAATAGTAGGAAAAAGCAAGTTGACTCCAAATGCAAGAAAATCAATTTTACGTCGTGGGTCAAAGATAACTGCTAGATAAATAAGCAAGTTCATCACTTTTGAATCACCCCAATACTTCTTGTACTTGTCATTCATTTTTGAAGCCATAGACATTATGTATAAATCCCCACAATGTTTCCACCCATCGAGAAGACAATGCACATCAGTGACTACTTCAAAAAAGTATTAGAGGTGACATGTAATGATCCAAACACCTTCAATGTAAGTTCATAAAAAGAATCAAGCACTTTCGTAACTCTTCGAACATTTTCCCAATCATCACATGTGGGGACTCCATATCCAGCACTAAGGTCTAAAAAAAAGTTGTGATCATCATAAACATAAGCTTCAAACACACATTCATATTTTTCAGCCACATTTAACATCATATAAGTTGAATTCCATCTAGTAGGCACATCTAGACATAAATGAGCATTAATGTAACAGCCTAATTTTCAGTGGTGTCGGAACAGTGATTCGAGATCACTAAATCAGAAAAATGAGTCAGAAATATTATTAATTCAGTGAGTATAAGTTAAATGTGAAGTTAGGAAAAATTTTGAAGTAGTGAATAGTGTACTAAAAATAAATATTAAAATAATTAGAATCGAAAACGAGGTATCGAGACCTCGAGAATTTTAAATTGAGCCATAAATATTTTTATAAATATTTATGGAGTGTTAATAAGTCAGTATTAAAGTTTTGTTAAGAAATTTTAAAGTTTTAATAGTTAATTGAACAAAAAGGACTAAATTGTATTAAATGCAAAATTGTGGGAAATGATTAAATAGCTTAAATGATAAAAGAAAGAGGGTTTAAAAGGAAAATAGACCCAAGGTCTCTTTGGGCTGGACGGCAATGGCATGAAATCAGCAAGAAAATAAGGAGAATTAAGGGCAAAATTGGAAAATTACAAAATTTACTTAATAAAACTAGGACTAAAGTGGAATTATCTAGATTTCTCTTTATTTTTCTGCATTCTCATCAGCAAAAACACCATGGAAGAGTTCCTTCAAGCTGGTTTTTCATATTTTTACTTCAAGTAAGTTCAATTCTTCATTATTTCTTGAAAGTTTTGTGTTTTTGTGACTTTTACAACTAGGTCCACTTGTTGAATTCATTAGTTTTTAATTCTATGAGAGAAATTGAAAGTTTCTATGAATATGTGCTGGAACTATATGATGATTTGGCATGGAATTAGAGCTTTATATTGTTTATATGCTGATTTTATTGAAAGAATTGAATAGAAAGTGAATGTTTGAGACCTAATTGTAAAAGAGTTTGAAGTTAGAGTTGTATGTAGAAATTCTGAATTTCAATAGTTATGAAATAACTTATAATGTCTAGGAAAAGTATTAATTGAGAAAATTATCTTAATTGTGGGGTTAATTGAGTAAGGACTGAATTGTATGAATTGTGAACTTTGGGGCAAAATGGAAATCAACATTTTGCACTAAAACTGTTTTGGACAGCAGCAGTAGTCTAACTTTGAAAAATCACCAAAAATTGTAGAAATGGAATTAGAGGATGAATGAAATATAAAATTAAATCTTATTGAGTCTAGTGTCTTATAGAAGAAATGATGTAAGCAATGGAATTGTAAATCATGAGATATGATAAATTTTGTGAGACAAGGTCAGAATGATTTCAGGTTCCCCTGTTCTTACTTTGTAAAATCATAAAAATTGGATAAAAACAATTAGGGGCTTAAATTTATATTTTTAGAATCCTGAATGAGTCTATTTTCAATAGAAACAAACGAGGACATCATTCGAATTCTGTACAAGAAGATAATTAATTTTTAGTGAAGAAGGGTCAGAACTGTCAGACAGCAGAACAGGGAGACTTCAATGAATAAACTGTATTAATTGGCCCAACCAAAAATTGTGAAATTTTTATGGCAAGAAAAAACATATGAGTCTAGTTTCTGGGAAAATTTATGGATCTTAATTTCGAGTTCTGTAGCTCAAGATAAAAATGATTTAGTGACTATGACACAGATGAACAGCTTGAATATTCACATAAGTAGATAGTGAAAATTGTGGATAATGTCATCTACAAATGTGTTATTTATACCAAGGATGTGGATGGAGAGGAGGAGGAGGAATAATATATGAATGACTCGTGTATAAATTAAACACATGCCCGATTATAATCGATAAGTGTTGGATTAGAAATGATATAATGTTTTATGTGGAATATTTATTATGAAATTTTGATTATCGTTATAATACAAAATTTGTACTTGTGAGTTTATATGGCTAAATTTTAGTGATTATTTGTTAATTTTATGAATTTCATGATGTGTTGTTTCATATGTATTGATGATAAAACTGTGAATAATGTAAAAGCATGAAAATTGAATAAATGATCAAATTGAGCATTTCAATTCGAAGGACAAGATGAATTGAAGGAAAAGACCATAGTTGGACCATGGCAACAAGTGATAAGTGATAGCTTCGGCTACACTTATCTGATCAAGGATAAGTGAAAGTGATAAGTGATAGCTTCGGCTACACTTATCTGATCAAGGACAAATGACAAGTGAAAAGTGGTAGTTTCGGCTACCTAATCAGTGAAAAGTGGTAGCTTTTGCTACCTGATCAGTGAAAAGTGGTAGCTTCTGCTACCTGATCAATGAAAAATGGTAGCTCCAGCTACCTGATCAGTGAATAGTGGTAGCTCCGGCTACAAGTGACAAGTGATTTCCGTATAAGACCATATCTGGGATATGGCATCGGTGTGATATATGCTACTGTATAAGACCATATCTGGGATATGGCATCATTGAGATATGTGATTCGTGTAAGACCATAGCTGGGCTATGACATCGATAAATGAAAATGTGTAAGGCCATAGTTGAATTATGACATCGAGTAAACGAAGTACTCAATTCCATAAGACGTTCACTAATTTGACAAAGTTTGGTAAGTGTTACATGGAATTATGTGATACAGGAAGTACGAGTTGATAAGATATGAGTATAGAACTTGGTTGATAAATGAATTCAATTGTGATTATATAATTGTTCATCTTGAATGTACTGTTCATATGTATTGATAATTCAAACGTATTAATGAATAGAGTTCCGACATGGAATAAATTGAACACGAGACAAATAATTATGAAATTGAACTCGGAACTCATGAAAATGACGGTTATTGATATATGGAGACATGAGACATTGGTATATGAATATGGAAAATGTTTGATAAATGTGTTTATTCATAATTATGGAATTATATACCTCATGTGTACTATTTGCATAAAGATGATATTTCAAATACTTTGGTTATTTAAGCCTAAATATGAAACAAAGATGAAATCAATATAAGTTGTTATAAAAATATATTTAGATTACATATGTTGTATGATTGCATAACGTGAAATTGTGAATATATATGAGAAATTTAATGAGAAATGAGCCCATACACGTTTCTTGTTATTTATATGAAGTGTACAGATCGACAAGGGTGATGAAGTTATAAACAGAGAGTTACACGGGTTGAAAACACGGGCGTATGACTCTCCAAAGTGTGAAAATTTTCTAAGTGTTGCAAAAGTTTCATATGTTTACGGTTTGGTTCCGAACCACCCTGAATGTATGTTTTGGGCCCCATAGGCCCATATAAAGGACGTTAAACATATATATGAAAGTTTTTAATTTAGAAGAAAGTTTATGGCTGATTTTTACATGATTGATCATATTAAGTTCGGTAATGCCTCGTACCCTATTCTAGGCTCGGAATACTGGTAGGGGGTGTTACATTTATTGGTATCAGAGCTTCGGTTTAGTCGATTCTCGGAACGAATGAGATGTGTAAAGTGTCTAGAAATACATGCCATATGAATCTGTGATAGTGTGATGTGTATGATCCGATCTAATCTTTGTTTTACATATAGACAGAAATACTTTTTAATCGAGCTATTTCATAAAGTGTTGAAAGTGACACTAAGGTGTCTGAGTAAGAACGTGTGTATGATGAGTCGAAACTTGAAAAGGTATGAAGAAGAGTTCATGATATGGATGTGATGACGTACGAAATGAAATAGTCATAAATCGAGAAATATAGGAAAAGTGAAATGAAATGGAAATTTATCTTGTGATAAGCGCATCTATGTTTATGTGACATTCATATGATATTATGTGCCTGACTTGTCTGATTAAGTAAATGCTATGAGTAAACTTACTCAAAATTCATGGAATGTATGTTTAAGTACACTTGTTTGAAAAGGATAATTGAAAAATTCGAGTAACATAATTATGTATGTTAATTTGCTTGAAGTGAATTATGTAATCGTGAGGATATGATGTTGATGATAAATGCTACGTCATATGCGTGTATTTATGAGAGTCCAGTTAGAGGCTTTACGACCTCACCCCTTATCAATGTGGTATTTTATAAGGAAAATTCACGAGAATTATGTTGAATAGTTCACAAGTGTGAAACTAAAGAGTACAGTAGTGGAATAATTAATAATGCAGACGGAGTTAAAAATAGTTTAACAAGTGAATACAGTTTTGAAAAAGATATCAGATTATTTTAAAGATAATTCAGATTACGTAATGTGAAGGCTAAAAAAAAAAAAAAAAAGTTAACCTTGGCTAATCGACTTATTCCGATACGATGTCTAAAGTATGTGTTTGCTGAAGTTTTTCCCGAATTGGTTTTCGTTAGTGAATGGAATGATGCAGGGTTCATGATGATAGAATTAGTCAGAGAAATGATAATTGAATAGTAAAGATGTCTGTGTGTGTGACAATTATAGTTGAAACGAATACGATGATCTTTTCTAGGTATTGTATATATTCTTTTATCCTCAAGTGTATGTGTGTGGTTATTCAGTTTTTGATGGAGTTCTTATGTTGTGAGAACACTAGCTAACTATGATGTTAGACAAAAGCCCTGTTGGTCTGGTCGGTTTATGATAAGTATTGCTTCATCTCTTTGGAATTTTATTCTAATATGTTGGAATGAAGTCGACGGTAAAAATAAAAATAAAAAAATAAAAATATATATAAATAAATAAATAAATAAAAGTATTCGAGGTTCAACCGAATTGTGATTCTGAGAAGTTAGTAAAAGTGTTTTGAAAGAAACTTCTTCTGATAAGATTTTCGAGGACGAAAATCCCTAAAGGGGGGGAGAGTTGTAACAGCCTAATTTTCAGTGGTGTCGGAACAGTGATTCGAGATCACTAAATCAGAAAAATGAGTCAGAAATATTATTAATTCAGTGAGTATAAGTTAAATGTGAAGTTAGGAAAAATTTTGAAGTAGTGAATAGTGTACTAAAAATAAATATTAAAATAATTAGAATCGAAAACGAGGTATCGAGACCTCGAGAATTTTAAATTGAGCCATAAATATTTTTATAAATATTTATGGAGTGTTAATAAGTCAGTATTAAAGTTTTGTTAAGAAATTTTAAAGTTTTAATAGTTAATTGAACAAAAAGGACTAAATTGTATTAAATGCAAAATTGTGGGAAATGATTAAATAGCTTAAATGATAAAAGAAAGAGGGTTTAAAAGGAAAATAGACCCAAGGTCTCTTTGGGCTGGACGGCAATGGCATGAAATCAGCAAGAAAATAAGGAGAATTAAGGGCAAAATTGGAAAATTACAAAATTTACTTAATAAAACTAGGACTAAAGTGGAATTATCTAGATTTCTCTTTATTTTTCTGCATTCTCATCAGCAAAAACACCATGGAAGAGTTCCTTCAAGCTGGTTTTTCATATTTTTACTTCAAGTAAGTTCAATTCTTCATTATTTCTTGAAAGTTTTGTGTTTTTGTGACTTTTACAACTAGGTCCACTTGTTGAATTCATTAGTTTTTAATTCTATGAGAGAAATTGAAAGTTTCTATGAATATGTGCTGGAACTATATGATGATTTGGCATGGAATTAGAGCTTTATATTGTTTATATGCTGATTTTATTGAAAGAATTGAATAGAAAGTGAATGTTTGAGACCTAATTGTAAAAGAGTTTGAAGTTAGAGTTGTATGTAGAAATTCTGAATTTCAATAGTTATGAAATAACTTATAATGTCTAGGAAAAGTATTAATTGAGAAAATTATCTTAATTGTGGGGTTAATTGAGTAAGGACTGAATTGTATGAATTGTGAACTTTGGGGCAAAATGGAAATCAACATTTTGCACTAAAACTGTTTTGGACAGCAGCAGTAGTCTAACTTTGAAAAATCACCAAAAATTGTAGAAATGGAATTAGAGGATGAATGAAATATAAAATTAAATCTTATTGAGTCTAGTGTCTTATAGAAGAAATGATGTAAGCAATGGAATTGTAAATCATGAGATATGATAAATTTTGTGAGACAAGGTCAGAATGATTTCGGGTTCCCCTGTTCTTACTTTGTAAAATCATAAAAAATTGGATAAAAACAATTAGGGGCTTAAATTTATATTTTTAGAATCCTGAATGAGTCTATTTTCAATAGAAACAAACGAGGACATCATTCGAATTCTGTACAAGAAGATAATTAATTTTTAGTGAAGAAGGGTCAGAACTGTCAGACAGCAGAACAGGGGAGACTTCAATGAATAAACTGTATTAATTGGCCCAACCAAAAATTGTGAAATTTTTATGGCAAGAAAACATATGAGTCTAGTTTCTGGGAAAATTTATGGATCTTAATTTCGAGTTCTGTAGCTCAAGATAAAAATGATTTAGTGACTATGACACAGATGAACAGCTTGAATATTCACATAAGTAGATAGTGAAAATTGTGGATAATGTCATCTACAAATGTGTTATTTATACCAAGGATGTGGATGGAGAGGAGGAGGAGGAATAATATATGAATGACTCGTGTATAAATTAAACACATGCCCGATTATAATCGATAAGTGTTGGATTAGAAATGATATAATGTTTTATGTGGAATATTTATTATGAAATTTTGATTATCGTTATAATACAAAATTTGTACTTGTGAGTTTATATGGCTAAATTTTAGTGATTATTTGTTAATTTTATGAATTTCATGATGTGTTGTTTCATATGTATTGATGATAAAACTGTGAATAATGTAAAAGCATGAAAATTGAATAAATGATCAAATTGAGCATTTCAATTCAGTGACAAGATGAATTGAAGGAAAAGACCATAGTTGGACCATGGCAACAAGTGATAAGTGATAGCTTCGGCTACACTTATCTGATCAAGGATAAGTGAAAGTGATAAGTGATAGCTTCGGCTACACTTATCTGATCAAGGACAAATGACAAGTGAAAAGTGGTAGTTTCGGCTACCTAATCGGTGAAAAGTGGTAGCTTTTGCTACACGATCGATGAAAAGTGGTAGCTTCGCTGCTGATCGATGAAAAATGGTAGCTCCAACTACCCGATCGATGAATAGTGGTAGCTCGGCTACAAGTGACAAGTGATTTCGTATAAGACCATATCCGGGATATGGCATCGGTGTGATATATGCTATCAGATAAGACCATATCCGGGATATGGCATCATTGAGATATGTGATTCGTGTAAGACCATAGCCGGGCTATGACATCGATAAATGAAAATGTGTAAGGCCATAGTTGAATTATGACATCGAGTAAACGAAGTACTCAATTCCATAAGACGTTCACTAATTTGACAAAGTTTGGTAAGTGTTACATGGAATTATGTGATACAGAAGTATGCGAGTTGATAAGATATGAGTATAGAACTTGGTTGATAAATGAATTCAATTGTGATTATATAATTGTTCATCTTGAATGTACTGTTCATATGTATTGATAATTCAAACGTATTAATGAATAGAGTTCCGACATGGAATAAATTGAACACGAGACAAATAATTATGAAATTGAACTCTGAACTCATGAAAATGACGGTTATTGATATATGGAGACATGAGACATTGGTATATGAATATGGAAAATGTTTGATAAATGTGTTTATTCATAATTATGGAATTATATACCTCATGTGTACTATTTGCATAAAGATGATATTTCAAATACTTTGGTTATTTAAGCCTAAATATGAAACAAAGATGAAAATCAATATAAGTTGTTATAAAAATATATTTAGATTACATATGTTGTATGATTGCATAACGTGAAATTGTTAATATATATGAGAAATTTAATGAGAAATGAGCCCATACACGTTTCTTGTTATTTATATGAAGTGTACGACTGACAAGGGTGATGAAGTTATAAACAGAGAGTTACACGGGTTGAAAACACGGGCGTATGACTCTCCAAAGTGTGAAAATTTTCTAAGTGTTGCAAAAGTTTCATATGTTTACGGTTTGGTTCCGAACCACCCTGAATGTATGTTTTGGGCCCCATAGGCCCATATAAAGGACGTTAAACATATATATGAAAGTTTTTAATTTAGAAGAAAGTTTATGGCTGATTTTTACATGATTGATCATATTAAGTTCGGTAATGCCTCGTACCCTATTCTAGGCTCGGAATACTGGTAGGGGGTGTTACAATTAATACCTACCATTTCTTTTTCTGCTCGATGGTTGAATTTAGATAACCTTGATAGTGATGCTCTAATATATCTCACAACTCCTCTAACTCGATCCACAGATATAGAAGCGTCCTTAACCCCTTCTTGAACAATGAGATTAATAATATGTGTCGCACATCTCATATGTATATATTTACCATTCGCAACATAAGCTTTTCTATGAACCAACTTCTTTCTCAAATAATCAACAGCAACATTATTAGAAGATGCGTTATCAATAGTAATTGCAAAGACCTTCTCAATCCCTAAATTCCAAAGATATTTCTCAAGGGCTTGACCAATGCTCTCACCTCTATGAGCAGAAATTGGGCAAAAGTTTATAATTCTCTTCTGTAACTTCCACTCATCGTCTATCCAATGAATTGTTAGAACTATGTAAGATATCCGTTGCACTGATGTCCAAGTATCTGTCGTCAAACAAATTCTACTTGTCTCTTTTTGAAAAGATTGCTTTAATGTATTCTTCACGAAATTAAACAAATCAAGACAACCTTTTCTAATTGTCCAATGAGGTGGAAGATGAAACTTGGGTATGCTATAGAAATAAAGAACTTAAAACTCTCCCCTTCCACAAGTTTAAAAGGCAATTCATCTACAATGATCATCTGAATCAATGCATTTCTAATATCATCTTGATAAACACCCAAGTTAACAAATCTACATTTTCTTGGCTAGATTTTGTAAATGCAAGTTCTGTTTACTTAAGATCAGAGGTATTACCTCGGGGTTTTCTTAAGCAAGTCTTCAAATGGTTATTTAGATTGGTAGTAGAAGCCCCGATTTCCATTGTGTAAGTGACATCGCAATAATTATACTTTACCCTATTCTCCCCATCTTCTGTTGAGTATTTGCTGAAATGTTGCCAACAAGGTGCCCTTGGTTTGGTCTTTCTTCGAGTATTTCCCTTCTTTGTTATGCCAACAACTTTAGTATGAGAAGTAGGTGTAGCTTCTTGTAATGCTTTTTTGCTTTGAGACTTTCGGGATGATATTGAGTCATTCATCTACAAAAATAAATATAATCAATTAAAATTAAAAAATGGTCAAGGCCATAATTCCATCAAATTTTAATACTAATAGATATGTTCCGCACAAATATCCATCAACAATTCAAATTAAAGCGTTCAAAATTAACTCAAAACAAAAACAATGGAGTAACTTACTTATAAAATATACTAATTTAAATTATCGAATATATTAAGAAAACATATAATTGAGCAAACGTAACAAAAGTTTAAAAAACATGAGAATGAAAATCCAAAATTTTAAAACTCTTATTTGAAGAGTTGTGGTGAACATAAATAATAACAAAAAGAAATAAAGTTTACAATAAATAATATAAAATAAATCAATAGTAAAAAATGAAAGAAGCCATAAGTCCATAATACTTTTTTTGGGAGATTGAAGTGAGATTTCCAATCATTTCAACTAATATTTATAATGGATAGAGATTAATAAATTATTTAACCTGCAAATCATTCTCATCAACATGTTTAGGAATAGAATTTGAATGAACTAAAACTCCATCATGTTTGTCACATACTGTTTAAATAAATGTAACAAACATAACATTATTAGGCATAAGCAGGTTAAAGGTCTGTAATTTCTAGTTTTGGCCAATACATACTTGGTTACAATATAACAAATTGGATTAAGTTGAAGACCTGAGTGACAAGTTAGCGTAAAGCATTTTTTTCTTTCATGTTGGCACATTTGATGCACTATGTCTTCGGCTATTTTTCAAACACACTATTTGAAGTATGATTCACGTGTTGTTTAAGATCAAAAAGTGCATGCCTAACTAATACTTATCAGAAACAAATAACGCAATGAGTCACGTTCATTTTCAACTTTAATAAACGTGAATATAACAACACCATCCATGGCCTGGTCTTCATTTGAAATGTTGTATTAAAGTATTGTATTTGTTTCTTTTTGCTTTTGCAAAATTAATTTATTGAAAGAGTTGATTAATTTAATTTGAATTGGTTTTTATAATATATATATATATATATATATATATATATATATATATATATATATAATATATGCACGACTTAAATGAAGCTAAACGGAATATATATGCATTAATATATATATGCGCATGACTTAAATAAAGCTAAACAGTATATATATGCATTAATATATATATATATATATATATATATATATATATATATATGCTTGAGTTAAATGAAGCTAAACCTGCTAATAATGGTATATATATATGCATGACTTAAATGAAACTAAACCTGCTAATAATGGTTAATTTAATTAACCTGGAATAATGAGAAAGAATAACAGAAACCTGGAAACTTTGATTAGTAACAACAGACCCTTAAATCATACAAGGCAGGCAGGTGAGGCAATTTTCAAATGAGAATTTGTTAAATGTGTGATGAGTTAACTCGGTTGGGATTCCCTCTAGCATTGATAATCAAATTCAAAGGTGGAATTTCAATTTTTCTTACAGTAAAGAGCAAGAAGAAGAGTCAAAAAGAGTACAGTAATTGTTTTTAGAATGTAAAAGTAAAAACTGAAAACACTCACTCACACGCACAAAGAAAAAAAAATACAGCCTCAACTTAAAACAACTGATGGTGGTTGTGGCCTGTGTTACCGTGGTTGTGGCCTATGGAACCGTGGTCGTGGCCTCATGGGACAAAACAAGAAATCAGAAAAGAGTAAACAATTGGAAGGGGGTTGTCAGGTGTGGGGGTGGAAATTTAGAACGACAGAAAGAAAAGAAGCTATAAGCCTGTAACTGTAAGTCTGTAAGACTGATGAAAAAAAATTTAATCTAAAAATTAAAATTTATCAAAACGACGTAGTTTTGTCATTTCTTATTCGAATTTTCAGATAACTCGAATTGTGTAATTCGTATCCGAGTTAAACCGAAATATTTGAATTTTTTTTAGAGTTGATCCGAATAACTCGAATAACTCAAATAACTCGAACTATTTAATTCAAAATTTAAATTTTTATCGAATTTTTTGAATCGAGTCAGATTTTGCTCACCCCTAAGTGTGAGTTAGAAGTTCGAGAGGAGCTTGAGAATGTTTTAGACTATGAAGAGTTGCTTTTGAGACAAAAATCGAAGTATGAGTGGTTAAAGATGGGGTATCGTAACACAACGTATTTTCATAGGCGCACAATGTAGAGAACGAAGTCTAATAAGATTACTGCTTTGTGTAACTCTAAAAAGGAATGGATTTTTTTTATCCTAAAGATCTTAAAGCTGAAGCAGTCACTTTCTTTCAAAAGCTTTATAGAGAGATACCAAGTCCATTGGGGTGTTTGCCCTCAAATGCTTTTCTGAGACTTGATTTAGAAGATGTTACTTCTCTCGAAAGATTTGTCTCAAATGAAGAAATCAAAATTACCCTATTTGATATGGCGTCTTGGAAGGCTTTAGGTAGTAATGGTTTCTATGTGGGTTTTTTCAGAATTAGTGGGATAATATAGGAGGAGTCATTTGTGAATAGGTCAAGAAGATTTTCGATGAAGAGATCATTGACTTGGAACTTAATAACACTCTTATTGTCTTAATCTCTAAAGTTTCAAATCCTGAAAACTTTTCACAATTCGAACCTATTAGTCTATGCTCTGTGTTGTATAAGTTGGTTATAAAGGTCATTGCGAATAGGTTTAGGACTATTTTTCCAAAGATTATAGGCCAAGAACAAGTTGGATTTATAGCAGGAAAGAGTATTGTTGATAATGTCATTATTGCGCAGGAAGTTTTACATTCCATGAGATCTAAGAAGAATCTTCACTGGATGGCAGTCAAAATTGATTTGGAAAAAGCTTATGACAGAGTTAGATGGGACTTTGTAAAAGCTTTTCTCAAAGTAGTAGGTATCCCCTCTAACTTAATTAAGATTATTATGAATGCTATTTCGACATCTACTATACAGGTTTTATGAAATGGGAGTCCAACTCCAAAATTTAAGTCTGTTAGGGGAATTCAACAAGGGTGTCTTCTATCCCCGTATCTTTTCGTCCTTTGTATGGAATGACTAGGTTATTGTTTTCATTCGGCTGCATCGATAAGGGAATGGTGTCCTATTCATCTCTTGTATTCTGGACCCAATCTTTTGCATCTTTTCTTTACAGATGATTTAGTTATCTTTAGCAAAGCAGATATGAAGCATAATGGCCTTCTCAAGAACATGTTGGGGAATTTCTGTGAGCTTTCTGGTCATAAGGTTAATTTCAAGAAAACAAATGTGTTTTTTTTCCTTAGTGTTAAGGAAAATTTAAAGAAGGAAATCAATAGCTTGCTTGGATTTCAAGTTAAGGATTTAGGGCACTACTTGGGGGGTTTCACTTTTCCATAAGAAAGTTACTAAAAGCACCATCTATTTCTTGGTAGAGAGAGTTCAGAATCGCCTTTCTAGCTGGGATGCTAAAAGACTTTACTTTACAAGGAGAGTTACTTTAGCATGGACTATTCTGTTATCTATTCTGAGTTACCTTATGCAATCGATTTTGGTGCCTAAGGGGGTTTGTGACTCAAATCGAAGAGATGGCAAGACAATTCATCTGAGATACTTCTGATTATAAGCGAAAAATGACCTTAGTTGGATGGGATAATATTTGTCAATCGATATCACATGGAGGTCTCGGGATTAGGATTTTGGGAGACCAAAACAAAGCTTTTATGATGAAAATTGGATATAGCCTTGTCACTAATATTGAAGCCTTATAGATTAAAGTTCTTAGAGCTAAGTATGGTATTCAGGAGAGTATGTCGGATTGCATCCTGAGGAGTAGATGTTCTTTTATGTGGAAGGTTGTTGTGAAGATTTGGCTTTTATTGTGTAATAGTATGATATGGTCTATTAGGGATGGGCATTTTATTCGATGTGGGAAGATAATTGGGTTCCTGATATGGGACCTCTTGTTAAGTATATTCCAGGCCATATAAATATTTCTACTGAGTGCAAAGTTTATGAGATTGTTTTGGGGAATAACGCTAGGAATCTTGAACTTTTTTGGGTTTGGTTGCAGAAGAAGTAGTCCAACGCATCATTAGTGTCCTTCCACCCTTAAAGGAAGCAAACACAAACACTATCTCTTGGTCTAGGACTACAAGCGGTGTTTTCTCGTTAGAAGTGCTTATTGGTTGCTTAATGAGGGTAATTGGAATCCAAAGGACGATATCTGGAATACAGTTTGGAAAACGTCGGGTCCTCAATGAGTTAGGCAATTCATTTGGTTAATCCTTAAACAAAGACTCTTAACAAACTCTAAAAGAGTTTGGAGGGGTATTACCCAGGATGAATCATACCAACTTTGTGGTCATATCACTGAGGATATTTTACATGTCCTTAGGGATTGCTCCTATGCGAAAGAAATTTGGCATCAAGTCATTCCCCCTGTCATATTAGGTGTTTCTTTGTTGGTAATATTTTGGAGTGGCTGATGTCGAATTTGCAGCTACATATGGTCAATAACTTGAGTGATTCAGATTGGTGTCCTGTTTCTTTGGGATAATTTTGTGGCACATTTGGAAAAACCGCAACTTGTTCATCTTTCAAGGAAAAGCTATGAGTCCGGAGGAAGTCATCAGAGTTTCATATTGATGGGTGAAACATTTCACTTATATTCATAACGAAGATTTGGAGATTAATGCGCATCAGAGTTCTACTCATCCAAAGTCAGGTATGTGTGTTAACCTTAATACTGATGTGTTGTTCACTCTGTCTCTGGTTTTTCTGCTGCAGAATGAGTAATTCGTGATAAAAAAGGGACTCAGATTTTGGGCTATAATCAGTTCTTGGGGAAATGCTCAGTTGCGGTTGCTGAGCTTTGGGGCATATTAGAGGACTTAATCCTTCTTCAGAAACAAGGCTATGATGAGGTCATTATTCAGTCAGACAATTTCGAGAATATTATGTCTATTAGCGACAAGAAGACTACGAGACCAAAGAGTACTCTAATAAGGAGGATCCACCAAATATAAAGAGATCTTTTAAATGATGAACTGTTGCACATGTTTGAGGAGCCCCCGCTAGAGATTAAAGAGATCTTGAAAGAAGAAAATACTCCTGATTTCTCATTTATGAATAACTCTATGTAATCTACTATTTTGTTTACCAAAAAAATATAAATACTTAATTAAGATAAAAAAATTTTTAAATATCAAATTGAACATGAAAAATTAAACCCAAGTACTAAATTGAGCCAAAAAAAAAAAACCTTAAGTATTAAATTGAAAAACTCATATACAAAAGTAAATATTAAAATTCAAGTACCATATAGTATATTAATCTATTTTAAAATAATAAATCAGTTATAAACAATTAGAATTAATTGTACTAAACATCTCCAAACGGCAACCTTCACTCTAAATTGGTCTCAAACTTTAAAATATTTTAATTACATCTTCAAACTATTGAGGTTATATCAATAAAGTCTTTATGTTATTAAAATCATTAAATTAATTATTAAATGACACATAAAATTTTATGTGATATCATTTAAAATGAAAAAAAATTAAAAAGAGTAAAATGTTGTCACATAATTTTAAAAGTAATAACTAAAACCTAAAAAAAAAAAAAAGAATAAGAAATTGAACGATAAAAATTTTGTAAAAGAACCTTGAACCTAATATTTTTACAACATTCATTTTGTTTAAAAAATTATTTTAAATCATGTCCCATGAGATTTTATAGGTTATTTAACTATTAAATTAACTATTTTAGGAGCCAATTGAGTTTTAGCTTTATTGGCATCAAAATTGTTGCCAATGCAAGAAGACATGGATTTGAGTGCGCTTAAGCATGTTTATCCTCCTATTTAGGAGTTAATGTGGTATTATGTGTAATTCTAAGCATTGTATCAAAAAAATAATGGATTTAGTAACAAAAAGACCTAATTGATACAACCTCGATAGTTTGAGGAATATAATTAAAATGTTTTGAAGTTTGAGGACTAATTTAGAATGAGGTTCATAACTTGGAGATATATAGTGCAATTAACTCAAATAACTATATTTGGGTTAATATGCAAATTTGCCACTATAGTTTATGTGAAAATTGAAATTTGCCACTATACATCACTTTATTTGATATTTTCCATTGTCCTTTATGCACTAGAAATAAATTTACCACTATATTTTAGCTCTATTTTGAATTTTTTTACTTTACTTTTATTTGATTGCATTTTGCCACTAAATTTGAATTTTGAATTGAATTTTGCTATTCAATTTTAACTTAAAATAATTTGAATTTTAATAAAAATATTTTTACATTGAACTTTAATATTTAAAATTAATAAGTTAATTAATATTATATTAAAATTAGATAAAATGGTTATTTTATAAAAAATAAACTTTTTTTTTCAATTTTTATTTCATTAAATATAAATTCTAATTTAATTTATTAATTTTAATATTTATAAGTTAAATTATTATTAACTATTAAAATAATATATTTGAAAGAATTTTTCTTATTAAATTATGTTTCATATCATCAAAATTAATATTGAGTGGTAAAGTTTAATTAAAAGATCAAATTTGATTGAAATTTTTAATAAAATTCGAAGTCTAATTGTAAAATTAAATTACATAAATGTCGAATGGCAAATTTACTTATATTTTCAAAATATAATGAAAAATATCAATAAAAATAAAGTAGTATAATGACAAATTACAATATTTACCTATGATGGCAAATTTACACTTTAGCCCATTATATTTAAAAAAATAAAAAAGTATTCTTTTAAGTGGATGGGTTTCTTTTACAGTCCATTAAGACTAATCCTATTAAGGGTCAAGGATGCACCTCTCAACAATATTAGCTTCAAAGTTCAAATCTGAGTTCTCTTTTTAAAAATGTAATGTGGCTAACTATTATACTCAACACTTATTGGCAATGGATGATTATTTTTAGTGGTCGTTATTAAAGGTGTATTTGGTTCGATTTGTTTTTTGGACAAAAATTAAATTGAATCGCTCCATTTAGTTTTTAACTTTTGAAACCGAAACCATATTAAATAAACACCGAAATAATTGGAATTGATATTTGCGGTTCAGTTCGACGATTTTTAGATATTTGGGCTTTGTTAAAACATAATAATATATATTGAATTTGATTAAATAAACACTTGGTTGCATGTTGTATATTGAGTTTGGTCTGAATCTATGGTTGTATATGATTGTGGTTGACTATGATTGTGGTTGACTGGGAAAGTTATGCATGCATAAATTTGTGCAATTGCATGAATGTTTGTAAGTATGTTCTTTGATTTCATGATAGGGTTGTGTATCAATGAATTAGTATGTGGAGTACTCTATGATATTGATGTGCGTGATGTGCATGATTATAAAAAGTGGGGTACAGAGGAAGTATTTGGCGAGTTAGTTGAAGATAGAAAAATTGGCGTAATGTAAGAATGGGTGGATTGATTGGGAATTTGAGTCACTGAAATATGATAATGGCTCGGCCTTACTGGTGAACATGTAGGTGTTCGAATTAACAGGAGAATTTGAAAAGGTTTAGTTGGATAAATGGTTTGCTAGCTCAAAGAAGCGATATCATGGAAATGATCTACTGACTCTACGGAGCAACACCATGAAAAATGGTCTATTGACTCATCGAAGTCAAAAGTTCATGACTACCCATGACATGATCCAATGGAGGACAAGTTCGCCTCCGTCAAGACAATGCACAGGGAAGCCCATCAGGGCATATATGTGGAAACCACTATGACTCGCGTGATGAAAAGTGTGTCATAACAGTTATGGCACATATTGACAAGCTGCGGATAAGATACCCTGCCAAGATGCGAAGGCAAGAGGAATATGTTCAATCAAATTGCATCTAAAAAGAGCACATGTATAAAAAGAGTAATTATCATTGTTAAATGATAGGTAATTAATAGTAATTATATATTTTAAAATTTAGAATGTTTGTATATGCCATTAATATAGTGGAGATACGGCTGAGAATGATTTTGATGAAAACCCAATTATTAGATTGTCTGTTGTGAGAGCCATATTATATATTTTTATCATAAGAATTGTTCCTGATAGTGTAAAGTTAAATAATTAGTACATGACATAATTAATATATATTGTTATTAATTATTATTTTAAATTTATTATTATATTTAGATTTTAAACAAGTTAATATGTTTTCTTTTGTCATATTTAACAATTTGAATAAAAGTATATTTTGCATTAATTAACAATACGATATTTAAAAAAATTAATTAATAATTAAACGCTTAGAATCACACGTGTTAAAAAACGAAAAAGGATGGAATTCACTTATTTGCTTCAACATCATCTCCATTACATAGTTGACATAAACAACACTCAGAACAAATAAGAAGCCAGTCAAGGATCAATCGAAATAAAAATCCAAGCCAAGCCAAACACTTTCCAACATAAGGCAGAACCTTGTTAAGAAGAAAATGTTTTTAGAACATGCAAAAAGCCAAGGATGAGTTGCCGACCTCGTTGCCCCGCCTTCTTACAGGCCAACTGAAGCACAGTTTTGTAGTCCATTGCACATGCTGCTCACACCAGGAGAGATGTCCATGAATCCTTGTTTCCGTAGCTGGAAACTGCCATTGTTGTTGGACGCACTTGAGATGTCCGAGCAGCTTGTACTTGAACTGCTGCAGCCTCCCACATGCAAATGGCTCTCGAGTTCTGATCCACTGTTCTTTCGGTCTAAGCAGCTGGCATCAGAGATGGAACGGGAACTCGGGTTAGAATTTGGAGCTTCTTTTTGCTAAGAAAACGTCCACCAGATCCCCTAACTCTATTCAGTGCATGAAGATGTCGAGATTCATGAAGGTAGGGCTGCATTTAATTCCAAACCAAAGCAGATCAGTGGATTTAGGCTGTTAGCGTTGCTCATGCAGTTACTGGGCCCGGACATAGTTGCCAGTGGAGTTGGATATCAAATAAATACTGAGTTGATATGGCCAATTACTAATACAAATTCATACATGACAAAATTAGTCAGTGGTGCACTGACATCCTTTGGTTCTTGGTTTAGAAATTATATACTCCATGCGACTAGAGATTGTTATAAGTTCAAACAAATTATACCTTTCGAGATTTGACGAGTTTGTTTTGTGCTTCACGCTTTGCACGATAACGCCTTCTCCTAAGAATCCCATGATATTGTTTTGCATTGACATAAACAGGGCCATCTTCTGCAAGATCAAGTGGTAATGGAAGTCGTGCTGGTGCACTTCCTCCTGCCATCTGGGCCTGAATCTAGTCAAGTTCAAATCAGAGATGCATTACATAAGAGAAATGGCAACACACAAGATTCTATGGTAAATAAACCTTAGACCACTACTAGAGGAGCAGGGATGGTGATAGAAGGAAAGAATTTGAGCTTATTTAAGCTATCCAACCAAGAGATCAGAAATATTTGGTTGTTAAACAGCATACCGCAGAAACATCCCATAAAGCAATTAAGATGCCAACGTTTCGTAGACAAGACAATAATCACACTAACAACTAATGCAGATCAATAGCAAGGCACAATAACTCAAGAGATCTTACAATAGCTGGTTGCCCATATGGAGTAAATAGGCCACCAATGCATATGTCCGCATAAGGATATTGAGCAGAAGCCTGAAATAGGATGTGGATTATTAAATTATGCAAAGCCAACAAAATGAACTTAATAATGACCGCTAAACATGTCTATGGTACCATTGAAAGGTTATAGTTTGGATTGGAAGGGCTGAACACAGTGTTGGGATTGTTAATCGGCTTCATTTGACCTTCAATGTCCTTCCCACAACTTTCATCCTGACCTGATGCATGAGAAAGCAACTATGATATCAGACAAATGCCATCTAACCTGTTAAACTCCACAACAAGCTTCCCTCTTCCGTAAACTGTTGAGAGGACCCTTTTAAGCTCCATTCAAAATCTAACGCAACACACATTAATGCATTGACAATGATAGAAGAAAGAATGTTAAGCACCAACAACGAGACTCCTGTTCCCTAAACTTGCGAGAACCAACAATAAGAACTAGGACATCGCTAATAGATAAACAACTGCTACCAGAAGTTCACATCTTCATAAGCTACTAGCTAGCGGTTCAATCAAAGAGTCAAAACTGAAGCAAATAGATATATTTATCGTACATTAGAATGGTTCACGGTCCACAGGGTACTCAAATAACTTTATTACAATGGTTCATGGTTCATGGGCCGCGGCTACCTAACTAGAACGGTGGTGAACCGAGAGAAGGAAAATAATAGAGAACAGAAAATTCTTAATAAACAACACTTCCAGAAGCATCAAATACCAAAATCAGATGAATAGAATGAAGGATTAGACCCTCTTGTGACACCCATTGTGATTGACCAATCGCTTGAGCTGAGGTCGATTCCTGGTCTGGTAGTTGATGATCTAAATGCTTTGCATTATGATGGAGTTTGGAGGGAGTTTCCACTTTCAAGCTTATATTTTGGGGTAAAGAATGTGCAATTTTCTGTTCATTTGAGTTCCACCATGGTTGGAAACCAACAGATATATGGGGTAGCAAAAGAATGGAAAACCTTTCATCAAAGTTTTTCTTTGACAAGCTTTGAATCCAAACAGCCATATAACTCATCAATTGTCTTGAATGTTTATGCAAAACCAAGAAGATCCTTATCAACAAACAGACACTCTTTGTCGTACTCCGATATCAACTACTAAATGAGGTCAAAGTATATATAATGAGCTGTGGATGTCTAAATTATACTCAAAATATGAATGCAAGCAACAAAATGCGAAATAATAAAACCAAACAAGCCATTGCGGAAGAAATAAAGTAGATGGAACACTAGAAACACAAGCTTAGCACATGAACTGAAACCACAACCATGCAAAAGAGGGGTAATGCGGTTAACCTTTGATGCAGTCATATTTTCCAAAACCATCAAAATTTTGATGCAAAAATATACACACATATATAATGGTAAAGTGCAAAATAGTGAAGAACTAGAACAATAGTTTAGATGCATATTTCAATCATCAAGAACTCATTATCATCAAACCTTGGATGCATAAAGTTCAGAAGGGATTCAAAAGAAAAGCATTTAATGAATGTGACCAAGAGTACCATTCAAAACAAAGAAAAGCATGTATTAGCAAAATCTTAAATAGTAGACAAGTAAAACAAACAGAACAGAAGATGAACATATTGTCCAAAAGTAGAAAGAAACACAAAAGAGGAATAAAAAAGGCTTTTCAAAAGCACTTTCTGAACAGCAGCTGCAAAAACAGCTCCTTACACAAATCCCATGAAGAATGACATTCAAAACCCAGATTCAGAAACCTGTTCTAGATCTAGACATCACCACCATTAAATGTCAATTTTCCCGACAAGCATATGAACCAGCTTGTCAAGTTAACAGGCATGCTCAGAAAAGTCAACCCAGTAAAATCAATCGCATATCTGGAATACCAGATAATATGCAAAACAGTTTGATCACTGCGCCTAAAAAGATTGACAGATCACAACTATAACCTAGACTGCAAATTCAGCAAAGAACCAGACTTTATATAAAAAAAGCAAAAGTCATTTACAAATTCCAACGAGTTAAAAATAAAACCCTAGCTAAAAAACATGTTTCAAAGAAAGTAAAGCTGCATTTCATGGAGTATAACTAAGGGACTTCCTAGTAACATGCAGCAGAAATTAATAAAACATGTGAGGGGAAAATAACAATCAACAACATAAAGAGTAAACTTAGATCAGAAACCAAAAAAAGAATAGTTTTTCATATCAGTAACACTTTAGAACCATGAAAAAGATCCCTACAATTTAAGAACTAGCAAATCTTAGCCGAAGAAAAAATCCAAGTTCATCCAGGACCTTCAGTTGTGTTGATTAAGCCGCCTTAGAAGAAGAAAAAGAAAAGAGCCTACCAAGAATTATCCCATTCTAAGAACAAGAGAGAAAATGGCCAGGTTATAATATCTATTCTGTACGGACAAGGAAAATGCTTAAAGGTCATCATTATGAACCACAACAGGAAAACAAATCAAATGGGACAAGAGCATAAACAACAGTAGCAACTACTTTACCGAGAAAAACAACAACTTTCCCCCACTTCTACAAGAACAACAACTTCATCATCATCGCAAACATGCATTTGAAGGGGGACAAAAGGAAAACAGAAGATAAAACAAGAACCCCACTCATAAGGCAAATAATAAAGTATCAAAAGATTTTATTTAAAAAAAAAAAAGTAATAGTAGTTCAGGGTTAAGATAAGATAAGCTTGAATCAAATAAAGAAAAGATAGTTGACACAAAGAAAAGAGAAAACAGAAAGACCTATGGGATCTTGTGAGGCTTGAATATGAAGAAACAGCATAGTAATGTTTGTGTTGGGAACAATTTAGGCATGTCCCCTCCCTTGAAACTCTCCAACTACTCTCCTCTCTCTATATCTTCATATTTATCCGGGTTTTTTACTAAAATAGGACAAAAAAATTAACAAAATACCAAAATAATACAAAGTAAAAATTATGTACCAAAATGGTACATTTGGGGTGGTGCTGCCTATGGCAGAGGCATGACCACCCCATGTCGTATCAGAAATTATCAGTAGCTCTGTCAGTCAAATTATGGCGCAGACTAAAATGTAATAATATAAAATATTTAGGGACCTGCTATGGAAATATTCCATTTAGAATGGCTGGTGAAAAAAAGGTGATGGGGTGCCGCCTGACAGTGTGGCGGCACCAACTTTAAATAGGGCTAATTTCCTATAAGCCCTCCTTATTTATTATTTTATTTTATTCCCCTTCAACTCACTATATTGTTTTTAAACAAGCCCTTAACATATTTTTTATTAAATAAGCCCTTAATTTATAGTTTTTACTCATAAAAGCCCTTAATTAAAATTTTCGAAAGAGTAGTTAAGAAAATCATGTATATAAGCACTCTCAAGAAATTTTAAAATTTTTTTTATTTAATAAACTATTCACATCAAGCTAAAATGTGAATTAGTTTATATTTTTTTAAATAACTTTACTTTGGGTAAAATATATTTACTTTAATATTAAAATAAAAGGGCTTTTATGAGTAAAAACTATAAATTAAGGGCTTATTTAATTAAAAAATATGTTAAGGGCTTGTTTAAAAACAATATAGTGAGTTGAAGGGGGAATAAAATAAAATAATAAATAAGGAGGGCTTATAAGAAAATTAGCCCTATTTAAAGTTGGTGCCGCCACACCGTCATCATGCACTCCATCCCCTTTTTTTTTTTCACCGGCCATTCTAAATGGAATATTTGCATAACAGTCCTTAAATACTTTATATTATTACATTTTAGTCCTCAGGTCATGCAATTTAACTGGCAACTATACATAATTTCTGATTCGACATGACATGGGGTGGTCATGCCTCTGCCATATAGGCGGCACCACCCCAAATGTACCATTTTGGTACATAGTTTTTACTTTGTATTATTTTGGTATTTTGTTAATTTTTTTGTCCTATTTTAGTAAAAAACCCTATTTATCCAATCCCCCTTTTTCTTTTTAAGGATTTTCTATTGAACCCAAAAATAATAATAATAAATAACGTGATAATAATTATTGTTTTTTGGGTTAAAAAATGTAGTATTATTGCATTTGCATCCACTACCGCCATTAATATCATCCACCTTTGACCAACGCCTTTCCTTCTCAGCCATCGGTTATATATTTGGATTTTTTTTATTTTTTTTATTTGTTTGGTTTTGTGGGGACCAAACCAAACTCCTCTTGCTCCCTTCTGTGGCTTTCTCTTATTACAGCCAGCCGCCCTTCACTGTCCATATGTTGAGGTGGATATCTTGTTTCTAATTCGTTCGTGTATTTTACACCCCCTGTTTCCACGTGAAAGTTGAAGACATTACTGGAATTTTGTGGATTGTTTTTGCCCAATCGCCCCCAATCAATTTGTCCTTTTTAACAAACATAAAATCCTAATAATATATTAAATATAATGTTTGTTATGTTTTTTTAATTGGTCAATCCGAAAATATATGTGAGGTATATTAATATTATTAATTTAAATAGACAGTATATTTTATTGATAAAATAGTTATTCACTTAATATAATTGGAGGCGTTCATAAGTCGGATTAGGCTTATGCTTTATTTTAAAAAATAAAATTAAACTCGGGCTCAATTTAGCTCGCCTTTATTGTTTAAAAATAAAATGTATTATTTAAATTAAATTATAAAAAAATTGTAAATATTAATATAAAATCATTTTTATACTTTTTATTTTTAAACAGTAAAAGGGGTCAAGTTAAGTCAAGCATATGTTAAATGACTTAAACCTAATCATGCCCAAAGTGGGCCAAATGAGTTGTCCAACCCATTAACACATCTAATTTTAAAAATATATGTTTTAATATTAAGTGATCTCATAACTTATAAGTAGTAAATAATTTTCTCTATCTTCGTCATTCGTGCGTGACTAGATTAAATCCTATAAATTCATGATTGACATAATTGGCCTCGCCATTCATGAATGACGAGGTTAGTCTAACCAAAATTTTCATATATTTTCGCACCTTTCCAACTACAAAACTCAATATATTTAACCTAACATCGCTACCTCTATTGTAATATAAATATCTCAAAATATTAATGCCTCAATAATAAAATTCAATAAAAGAAAATTTCCTTCTCTCTTAGAAATACTCCTTTGCACTTTTAAAGTTTAAAAATCTAAATTTTAAAATACATTTATCCTTAAAACTAAGTCAATTATTTTTCTCTAAGTTGTATTTATGTTTATTCATTTATCTCATCAGTTATTTATTTCTCTAGATATCATCGTTTCATATGTTTTTTTTTTTTTTTTAAAGCATTTTTAAAGTTTCTTTTGTTTTCATTATCCATTCCCAAGTCTTTTTTATTCTTCGTACCTCTTTATCTTCTTCCTTATAAGTTATTATTTTGGATAACGACATTAATAGTAATTTGTACGATGATTGGACCACTGATCTTAAGGAAGAGCTTATCACTCTAGATTTGGATGTAAAATCTATTAAATCTAAATATTATACAAATAAAGCCCCTATTATTGCAAATAAAATAATTTTAGAATCGTTAGAATAATATGATTTTCACAAGTTTAAGAAATACCTGATGTGGAATTTGAGTTGGCCATTAGACTTGACGAAGAACATTCATTAAATTGATTTCTCATTCTTGATCTTTTTCCTTTTAATCACACAACCCCTAAGCAATGGCGGCTATAAATTTTAATGTGTTTTTGTGTGTGTAACCCCAATAGATTGAGGGAGGATCAATTTATAATAGTCAACTTTTAATCTGGTACGTCTATCAAGTAACTAAATGAATGGATGAGATTTAACTTCTATTAAAAGTAAAACTTTTTTTCCCTTTAAATTGGGCCGAATGATTTTAAACTTAATTGGGTCCACGATAATTGGAAAAAATTCTTACATTCTCCCACTTGGCTCAATGATGTAAAATATAAAATTTAATAGAAAAAATGTTGAGTGCACAAAAAAGTAACACTTATCATTACTATCATATTATAGTGAATTGCAAATGTGAGTTATTCAGTTATATATAACTTAAGTCACATACATCGTTCTATATGCTACAAAATTACAACTCAATATAATAGATCTTTAAGTTACT
The DNA here is from genome assembly GCA_025698475.1 of Gossypium anomalum. Taxonomy (NCBI): domain Eukaryota; kingdom Viridiplantae; phylum Streptophyta; class Magnoliopsida; order Malvales; family Malvaceae; genus Gossypium; species Gossypium anomalum. Next base: position 18,834,275 of record CM046961.1, read on the forward strand.
ATAAATATTAACTTGTTTTAAATAATTTCAAAATTTATGTGTACACAATCATAATAAACAAGAAATATGCCCATTTTATTTCAGAAACATAATAATTGAGCTTAGAGTGTCAAAATATTATAAAATTCTATTCATTAATACATCTAAGACCCATTCTATGCACATTATATGCAACCAAAAGTGGACTTATTATCAAGACATCCAGCAAAATTTGAATCCGAATATCCAATCACTTCCAACTGATTATATCTTCTATACATAAACATGTAGTTTTTTGCTCCTTATAGGTACATAAAACTTTCTTTGCAACCTTCCAATGATCAATCATAGGATTACTTTGATATCTACCAAGCATCCCAACTGCAAAACTAATGTTAGGTCTTATGCAGGTTTGGATATACATCAAACTACCCACAACTGAAGCGTAAATAATTGATTTCATTCCTTTTCATTCTACATCATTCTTTGGACATTGTATGAGACTAAATTTTGTTTAGGACCAATTTTCGCTAAATAATTATGTATATTAAATCTCTTTAGAATGCTTTCAATATAGTTTTTCTAAGACAATCCTAACAATCTTTGTAATCTATCACCGAATATTTCAATTTACATAGGATGCCTCTCTCATATCCTTCATTTCAAAGTTATTCAAGAGAAAAAACTTTTGTCACATGTAATATACCAAAATCATTTGTAACAAGTAAAATATTGTCAACATGTAGAATTAAGAAAATAAACTTACTCTCACTAATCTTTTGGTATATACACCGATCAAAAACGTTTTCTTGAAAACCAAAAGACTTTATGGTATCATTAAACGTGATGTACCATTATCGTGAAGCTTGTTTAAGTCCAAATATTGATTTCTTAAGTTTACACACCATATGACATTTTCATTTAATTGTAAAACCATTTTCCTTCAATTGTAAAACCTTTAGGTTTGCCCATATAAACTTCTTCCTTAATATCTCCATTTAAAAAGGTTGTTTTCAGATCTATTTGGTGTAACTCTAAATCATAATGAGCCACCAATGCCATAATAATTCTTAAGGAGTCTTTCGTAAAGACTGGTGGGTGAATCACTTTATAATCAACATCGTCTTTCTAAATGTATCCTTTGGCAACAAGTCTAACTTTATATTGTTCGATATTGCAATTTGAGTCACTTTTTGTAATAGCCCCCTCAACGAAGTCTCTGTATCTGGTTACTATTTGGTGTGTTATTGGTAAAATAAAGATAGATATGGGTAAGTAAAGTGTTTGTCTTAAATAAGTATAGGATTCTATGTGATGCGCTATTTGGCGAACTCTTTGTTTTGGCGTGTTCTGTGGTTTGGTGGGCTCTTCTGTAAGTATCCGCCCAACTTAGATGTTTTGGGCAAACTCAATAAATTCGTACTTGTTTATATTTGTTTATTATTTAAGTATGGTAATTTGGTTAGTTAAGTTAAGACTTAGTTCGAACGAAACCAGACTACTGTAGTTAATATGACTTAAATTAAGTTAAGAGCACTTAATCACGAGAATCAATAAAATTAGTGGAATTATTTGAATTTTTCCACTAACCTTGTCTCTGAGCTTAATTATATAAGGTTAGCCGTGGTCTTTTTGAACACCTTTACGATTTCTTCTTCGTTTTATATTTTCTCTGAAAACTCTTTGAAAACCTAAGTTCTGAAAACCTCTTTGAAGTAAGGCTTGCAGTGTTCAGCTAACTCATATGTTAATACCAACTTACTGTTAATTACTAATAAACCCTAGGTTGTTCTTTAATTCATTTACATGTTATTCATTTTGCATGCATAAGTGTTAGAATGGTGTGTGAGGAAGAAAACTTTCTGATTCTGGTTTAAACTTGTAGCACGCCAAACCTGACCCTATAATAAGATCTGAGTATAGTGTGTTAATACTTAATATCAAACTAACCTTAAAACATTTCGGCGGAAACTTTGAATAAATCTTACTTACAATTCTCCCTCACTTAGAAAATTCCATTCCCAAAATTCATACTTGTGAATAATTGTGGATACTGATCTTTCATTACACTTTCTTTTTCCCAAGTAGATACTTCTGTATTATGATTTTTCACAATACTTTTACTAATGGGATCCTCTTATTCCTTAGCTCTTTTAGCTCTCTTACCAAAATAAGAATGGGTTTTTCTTCATAAAACAGATTTAGTTCCACCTCAAATTCTTCAATCTGCACAATATGGTCTCGATTGGATCTATATCTTCTTAACATAGACACATGAAATACATTGTGAATATTTGATAAAGTTGGAGGCAAAGCCAATCTATAAGCCACTGGTCCAACTTGCTCTAAGACTTCATATGACCCTACAAATCATGGACTCAATTTTCCTTTATAACCAAACCCGATTATCTTCTTACAAGGAGAGACCTTTAAAAATACTTTACCATCAACTTCAAAAGAAATCTCTTTCCTCTTCAGATCAGCATAGGCTTTTTGACAATCCTATGCAACTTTCAAATGACTACAAATAACAGAGACTTTTTCTTTTGTTTCACCCACTAACTCATGACCTACTAATTTTCTTTCACTAAGCTTCATTTAACATGTGGGCGTTCTGCAGTTTCTACCATATAGAGCTTCAAATAGAAACATTTTCAAACTAGCATGATAACTGTTGTTATACACAAATTCAACCAAAGGAATATACCTTTCCCAGTTTAGCCCAAAATCAATTATACAGCTTCTTAAAGTATCCTTTAAAACTTGAATAACTCTTTTAGACTGACCATTTGTTTAAGAATGAAATGCAGTACTGAATTGCAACTTAGTTCCCAATGATCCATGTAATTGCTTCTAGAATCTTAAAGTAAACCTTGGATCTTTATTTGAAACTATGGAAGATAAGATTCCATGCAGACGTAATATCTCAAATATATAAAGTTCAGCTAACTTCTCTAGAGAATGTTCATTAACAAAAAAAGAGCTGACTTAGTAAGCTGATCTACTATCACCCAAATTGAATTTTTCTTCAAAGGGCTAAAGGGTAGCCCTGACACAAAATCCATTGTGATTCTATCTCACTTCTATACTAGTTTCTCCAAATGATACAACTTACCTGAGGGAACTTGATGTTCTGCTTTAACTTTTTGACAGGTTAGACAAGTTGAAACATACTTTGTGATTTCTCTTTTCATCCCAAGCCACCAATTTAAGCTTTTCAGATCTCTATACATCTTGATACCCCTGGATAGAGTAAAAAGGGTCCTTGATGAGCTTTTCTTTGCAGTTCTTTCTTTAAACTATTCCCAGCTAGTACAAACATTCTTTCCATGAATTTCATTTTACCATTTTTACCCATACTGAAATTTGTTGCTTTTTTCAAACATCATTCGTTGTTTATACAAATCACATTGTGCATCTTTTATCTGCTCATCCAAAATTTGAGAAAGAAAAGTTAGCTTAACAGTTAATTCTGCCGACAGTGATCCATCATTGACCGTACTCACTCTTGCTCGCAGTGATGTTAATGTTGACACTATTTTTCTACTTAAAGCATTAATGACAACATTTGCTTTACCAAGATGATACTCAATGGCCAAGTAATAGTCCTTCAACAATTTCATCCAACGCCTTTGATGTAGATTCAAATCTTTCTATTTCATCAAATATTTTTAACACTTATAATCAGAGAACATATAACACATTTCTCCATACAAATAATTTCTCCATATCTTCAATGCCAATACCACAACTGCCAATTCCAAATCATGAGTTGGATATTTCTTCTCATGAAGTTTAAGCTAGTGTGATGAATAAGCTATAATCTTACCCTTCTACATAAGCACACATCTAAGCTTATTCAAAGATGCATCAGTATAATTGTATACTTTATGCCAGACTCTAGCTGTGCCAAAACTAGAGCTTCAGTCAAAATTGCTTTTAACTTCTCAAAACTTTGTTGGAACTCAACAATCCACTCGAACTTTTCTTTCTCTTTTAACAGTCGAGTAAGAGGTGTTGTTATCATTGAAAAACCTTTCACAGATCTTCAGTAATAGCTTGCTAGCCCCCAAAAGTTACAGGCTTCAGATGCATTTTTAAGCGGATTCCACTCAAATACTGCTTTTATCTTATCATGATACTTTAATACCTTCAACAAATATCACATAACCCAGATAATGTACTTTTCTCAGCCAAAATTCACATTTACTGAACTTAGCATATAACTAATTGTTATGCAAGGTTCTCAACACAATTCTCAAATGTTTCTCATGATCAGCTTCATTCTTAGAGTAAACTAAAATATCATCAATAAAAACTACTACAAACTGATCGAAATATGGCTGAAATACTCTGTTCATCAAGCTTATAAATACTACAGGCGTATTAGTTAAACCAAAGGACATCACTAAAAATTCATAGTGACCATGCCTCGATCGAAAGGCAGTCTTAAACACATCATTACCTTTAATCTTCACTTGGTAACATCCAGACCTTAGATCAATTTTAGAGAAAATTGTAGCCCCACATAACTGATCAAACAAATCCTCAATTCTAGGTAGAAGATACTTATTCTTTACCGTTACATTGTTCAACTGATGGTATTATATACATAGGCGCATTGTTCCATCTTTCTTTTTCACAAACAAAATTGGCGCACCTCATGGTAACACACTCGGTCTTATAAAACCCTTATCCAACAAATCTTACAACTGTGCTTTCTACTCTTTTAGTCCTAATTGTGTCATTATGTAAGGCGTATAGGAGATAGGTGCTGTATCAAGTTCCAACTCAATTGAAAACTTTACATCTCTTTTAGGTTACATCATTGGAAGTTTTCTTAAAAACACATCTGGAAATTCCCTTACACTAGAACTTAACTAACTTCATTCTTTGATTCAAATGAATCCACTATATATGTCAAATAAGTGTTTGCGCCCTTAACAATCAACTTTCTGACAAATACAACAAAATTATCCTATTCGCCAAACCAGTCTATACGCCAGACATCAATACTTCTTTACTTTCGGTAGTTATCAAACGTACATATCTAGCACAATAATCTACCATAATATTATGTTTAGTCAGTCAGTCCAATCCCAAAATAACATCAAATTCATGAAAACTCAGTAACAACAAGTTTGCCAAAAATGTGTACCCTCTAAACACCAACGAGCAATTCTTTATCATCTTATTCACTACAGTACTCTAACCTAGTGGATTAGTTACTAACATATTCATTTCACATCAAGACTTAGACCCTTTATAACCTTAGTACAAATATATGAATTAGTGGATCCTGGATCTATCAAAATATAAATACTATTTCCAAGAAAAGAAAATTTACCCGTTATAACTTTTGGTAGATCAACATCCTCATTTACTTTCATTACATATGTTCAGGTTGACACTCCAAAACTTGGTTTACTAAAATTTTCCCTTGGTGCTTCTTGTATTGAACTAGACTTTGTTGCCATTCCAGATCTGGTTTCTTGCTGAAACTTCTAAGGTCTTTGGATAAACTGCTCTATGCTTGCTTCTATCTTGGAGGGACAATCTTTGACCATATGATCCCTAGTTCCACATCCAAAACATGCCCCTGAAAGTCTCTAGCATTCTCCACCATGGTTTCTGCCATAGTGTTCATATTTAACATTTATTATCACTATAGACCCACTAGAACTTTCCATTGATACTACTAGTCTATTATATCATTTACGCTTGAAACCTATATGCTGTGAATCTCTTTTTGAAGTTGAAAAGGTTTGATATATGTGCTTCTTAAAACTTGTTGGAGGTGGAGAATTAGTCATTCCTGTCTTCATCTTTTATTTTTCAAAATTTTTGTTTCTATCTCTAATAATAGTTCTTATCTTATGAGCCTTAGCTGTCATGGCTGCTACTAACACATGAATTTAATCTCTTAACCCTTACTCAAACTTATCATACATTTTTTTTGTTTGAAACATGTTTTTAGCATAATGACTAAGTTTGAAAAATTCTCGCTCATATTCCAACACAGACATTCTTCATTATCTCAGATATAAAAATTCTTTCTTCATTTGCTCAATATACATCTGGTTTATATACCTTTCTCTGAAATTTTTCTAAAAAGAAGTCTCAATCAATTATCTCTTTAAGATTCACACTAATCAATGTTTCCCACCACTGGTAAGCTTCTCCTTCTATTAAAGATATAGTACATAAGAGATTGTCTTCTAGCTTACACTTTAATTCTTTTATCACTCTGCATACACGAGACAACCATTGTACAGCCATAGTTGGATCATCACTTTTATCCTAAGAAATTCTTTAGCACTTCTTTTATGAATTTCTTTCACAGTGTCAACTCTAGATGGAATCGCGTAGGTTGTGCTGGGCGAACCACTTCAAGCTGTGGTTGTTGTGCCTGGGGCGTTTGAGTATTCCCCATAAATTGACCAAACATCTATGCCATCATTGTGAAGAAAACATTTCTGAAAGCATTTCCAACAACGCCCATACTATTTGCAGGGGTTTACTCTTGAGCAACAAGAGGCATATGACTTTCTATTTCCTCTCCAATGGCTTCCCTTGATCCGTCTGACATTTTCTTATATCACTACATGAAAATTCAAATTAGTTCAAATAATAAAGACTAAGCCAGAGGCATATCATGCATGATAGGAAATGACATAACCTTCGATTTTCTAAGAATCAACTCAACCTTGGCTTTGATATCAAACGTGTAACATGCCAAACCTGACCTTATACTAGGATCTGAGTATGATGTGTCACTACTTAATAGTAAACCAACCTTAAAACATTTCAGCTGAAACTTTGAATAAATCTTATAGAGTTAAAGATATAAAACATATTTTAGCTATTATTTTACTAATAACACACCAAACAGTAACCATATATAGAGGCTTCACCAAGCGGGCTGTTACAATTTTGGTTTAAAAACTCATTTACATCCAACTCGTTTTGAACCTCTTAACAATTCGATAATGTCTCTTGCCTTGTTTTGTTCTATAGATTTCATCTCATCTTTCATGACACTAAGCTATTTATCAGACTAGTCACTATTTATGGCTTGTGAAAACGAAATTGGATTTTTATTGATTTCAAAATCAAAATCTAACTCTTGCAAATAAACCACATAATCATTAGGAATAATCAATTTTCTCTCTCTTTGATATCTTTTTGATAGCATTATTTATTTGTGGTTAATTTCATCAAACATTTGCGAGTTAGTTTCTTTTATGGGTGTTTCATTATTTAAATATTGTTCAACATTATTAGGGCATTCATTAATTTCTAGAACAACATTTGTGGTAGTTGTGGATAAATAAACATTTATAGGTATAGGAAATTCTACTCTAATTTCTTTTATATCCACGAATTGTTTTGAAACACTCCCACTAACTTCACCATTCTCAAGGAATCTAGTATTACTAGTTTCTATGATTCTCGAACTATGATTTGGTACGTAAAACCTATATCTTTTAGATTTTCTAGATAACCAATAAAGTATCCGCTTATCATACGAGAATCTGAGTTTCTTTCATGTGGATTATATATTCTTGCTTTTGCTTGCTAACCCCAAGCATATAGGTGCTTTAGGCTAAGTTTCCTTCCAGTCCACTACTCGAAAGAAGTTTTTGAAACTACCTTACTAGGAACCCTATTTAATAAGTATACATTGATTTTGAGTGCATGCATCCACAATGATATAGAAAATAAGGAGTTACTCATCATATATCCAATAAGGTTTGATTACAACTTTTTGCCACACCATTTTATTGAGGTGTGCGTAACATAATATATTGTGCACATATGCCACAACTTTCAAGGAATTTTGCAAATGAATTTGGACATTGTCTTAATTCAGTAAATTTTCCATAAATTCACCACCTCTATTAGATCTTATTATTTTTACTTTTCTATCTGATTTTTTTTCAACCTCATTAATGTATATCTCAAGGGCATTTACTGATTGATATTTTTATCAAGCAAATGTATATATAACAACAATATAAAACATCATTAATAAATGTGCTAAAATACTTTTCTCTATTAAAATATGGAACATTAAAAGGTCTACATATATCGGTGTGTATTATCTTAAGAAGCTGGGTGCTTCTTGTGGCACCTTTCTTAGTATATTTGGTTTGTTTTCCCTTAACACAATCTACACATACACCAAGATTAGTAAAATCTAGATTCGGTAGAATCTCATTCTTTTCTAATCTTTCTAACCTTTCTTTGGATACATGACCCAAACGTTTATGCCACAAGTAAACAAAATTTTCATTTTGCATACTATGCTTAATTCCAACATTGATATAATCAACAAGTAAGGATTCTATGAAAACATTATCAAGTTTCAATTTATATAAACCATTAATAAGGTTTCCTAAACCTAAAACAATATTATTCTTAAATAAACTAAAACAACTATGTCCAAACTTAACATTAAACCCAAAAAATCAAATTTTAAGATAGATATAAGATTCTTAAAAATTGAGGGCATATAAAGAGTTTGAATAGATCTAAGTGAAAACCAATATCCCAGACCCAACGAAAAGTCCTTATGCCTTTAATCGGAGCTTTCATACGGTCCCCCATATATGGGAGATCTTTAGTTGGGTTTGTAGTTTGGATCGAAAGGAATCCCTGCACCATGTTGGATTTATGAGTAACAGCCCCGAAACCAAACCGCCAAATATTATTAGGAACTTCAATTAAGTTTGATTAAAAATTATTCATGTCAAACTTTTAACATTTCAGATTGAATTGAAAAAGTTAACTCGTTAAATAAATTGAGGTTAAAATATGTTATTAGTCATTGTATTTATATAAAATTTGAGATTAGTTCATGTAATTTAAAATTTAAAAATTCAGTCTTCCTACTTTTTCAATTTTAAAGTTCTAGCCCAATTGCTATTGATGTTTGTAAATTATATATATAAAAAATTCAACTTAGCATGTTTATTTTTGTCAATCATATGTGTCATCATACGATGGTAGTCTAATTAATATGCAAAGTTGATAAATTTTGATGAAAAATACTAATAATGTTAATGATTGAATTGAGATTTTTAAATTAGAAAATAAAAGAATTTAATTTTTAACTTTTTAAGTATAAATGCTAAATTTTAAATTTTATATATGTACAGAGCCTAATAACATATTTTAAATTTAATTTAATTTAATTATTTTTATATAAATTTATTTAAAAGTTTTATCAAATTCTATGGGTAATAAAATCCTATTTTATAATAAAATTTTATAATTGTAAAATAGAAAACAAATAAAGTTTACATTAAAATATCATTGTATTAAGGTTAAAATATGTTATAAATTTGAAATTTAGTCTATATACTTTTTATTTCTAGGAATTTAATCGCTCTAATTTTCATATTTAAAAATCCATATCCAACTGTTAACATTATTAAAATTATTTTATTAAATTTAAGTTCATTACAATGCCATTTTTTTAGTTATATTGTTATCAACTGAGTTTTTTTTTTTTAAATTTCAAAATGTCACATTAATACATTTAACAAAAAAAACATTTTAACAATTAAATTTGAATTTTAAAATATGAAAAGTAAAGAAACTAAATTCCTAAAAATAAAAATACAGAAACTGACTTTTAAATTTGTGAATAATTTAAAGTCGTATAATTATACATAAACTTTTGAAACAAAAAACAACCTTATAATAATTTAATATAATTTACACATAAAAGCAAATTATTTAAGTAGTGACGAGCAGTATCTCGTTTTTAGTAAGTTGTTGGGTGGTGTTCGACCTCCTCATGGGCCAGGCTACCTATTTAGATCCGAAGGCCCTCTTAAAAAATGAGAGGGGTTAGATAAAATACGAGGCTTAAAAATAGATTTGGATAAAGTTTAAGACCCATTTTCTATATGGATTGGGCATTGGACAAGATTTTTTGACCCCGAGCCTGGCTCGATCCGTATATATTATGTTATAAAAAATATTATATTAATTATATATGTTAAATAATATTTATATATATATTTATATTAAATCACTAACCCAATAACAATTACACTCAATATCCAAAACCTAAATTTTTTTTACCCAATTAAATAACCTAACCCAAAACATAAAATTTTAAAAATTATATTTAATAAATAAAATATTTATTATATTTATGATAGTGTTTTTTAATATAAATATTTTTTAATGTATATTTTTATTTTAGCAATTTTTAGTGCATTTAGTGTACTATATTTTTAAAAAAAATATTTTTAAATAAAAAGTAATATAGAAAATCAAATATGGGTGGGCCAAACGAGTCCGAGTTCATTTTTCTTAAATTGGAGCGGGCTTGAAAAAAGTAAACTCATTTTTCATGTAAGACCAAGCCTAGAGTTAAAAAATTAATCTAAATATCTTACATGTTCCAACCCGAATCCAGTTAACCTATGAACTTAATTTTAATAGTGAATGAAGATGACACATTAATTAGCTTAGTGCGCAAGTTGGGTTTAGTGATAATGTTCAGTGTTTAATCTCACATTTAAACCCACTTGTTTCTTGATAAGGACTAAAGCAAAATTAGGGTTTTTTTTTTTCTTTTCTAATATTCACTTCATAATATTTGATAAGTTTATGATGTGTTTAATAAATTACAGAAATTTTAATTTTAAATGAAGATTTTTACTTTTTATTTTTTCCCGAATGAGAAGGAAATCAACATCCATTACATAAACATAAACATAAACAACTCACTAAAATGGTGTTCTATTACGATCATCTTCTAGAGTATCCCTTAATTTAATATAAAATTTTCAAAATAAAAGTAGAATAAAATATATAAATAGACTTAAATAACTTAAATGTTAAAAACATCAAGCTATTTTAATTTTATTAAAAAAAGATTATATTCAAAATAAATTATTCTTTTTATAAAAAATCACTTTTTAACTTTTAAACTTGATTTTTATAAAAAGTAAAGATCTTATTATATCCGAATAAAATTAAAATAATTTTACATTTTTATATGATAAGTATTTTGATAGTTTAACTATCAAACCGTTATATTCATATTTCATTCAAATAAATCATGCATATCAAATTTGATGTAAACTTTCAACTATTTAATAAAAAATAATATATATAATATTTTAAATCAATATGATAGAAATTCGATTTGAAAATTTATAAACATAACAAATATAATTATATCGATAAATTCAACAGTTGAATAATTAAAAAATTAATAAAGCCACTTCAATTTTAAGAAGTATGTTAGAACAAAATTGATAAAATGAAAATGGTTAGTCCACACATGAAACCAGCCAACCACTTTTTTCCTAATATAAAGGTCGAGTTGTCCTTTTCCCTGTATTGTCTAGTTGTACAAGATTAGATTCAAAGGACTATTTAATCTATTAAAGATAATAAAAAAGTAATACAAACAAAGGGTTGATTAGGCATAGTGAGAGAGATTTACAAAAGGGGAAAGCTTACAATAAATCATGAAGTATATAACAAACAGATTAATGGAACATATCTGAAGATTTAATGCAGCTAACTACTTTGCAACTGCTCCAAGCCTGTCATAATGCCAATGCTATAATCATACACTACACAATTTGGTGCTTTGCATAAGCAAATGAAGACTTCGTTTTAAGTAAAAACAGAACAATGTGCAAGCAAGATGACCGGCTGGGGCTTGCTGCCGCCAACAGTGGGTATCCCGTCGGGGGAGCACCGTCTCTATTGTCACAATAAGAATGATTGAAACAACTTTTAAGAGAAAGCTAACAGGATACTAACACAGATATTCAAGCAAAGAAACAAAATTCATGTCAATGGCCATATCAAGTCTTCTCATGTTCTATTTTTCATCGTCTTAATTCACTTCACCTATTAACCCAAGCTTGATTGTGAAGCGTAGTCTCTAAATTTCGAGTTAGATATGATATTTTGACCTATCTATGCATTTAGTTTTGACCTTCAGGTGCTCACCTTCCTGAGTGCTGGTTGAATCTAGAGCTGTAAGTTGATCCTTTCAGCCCATTTAAAGATATCGGAATATACATGATCTCCACCCAGTTCTTTGCCGGTAGCCCCAGCTGCTACTCGTATAACATCCTCAATCAATGCAAAATTCCCCATTATATCAACATGAGCACCACTTTGGGTGCCTCGACCTTCAAGAAGATTAGCTGGAGGGGCATGACTGTACTCCCTTATGTAAGTAGGAATGCCTGAAGGATTGAATCGGGTTTTACCCCTCCAACCCTTTGCAGCCATAAGACCAGCGCTTAAAACAGGAACTGTTTCATCTCCATCAGCAGAGAAAACACCACCTTTTAAACATGAATCTTCACTACCACCCTCAGCTGAGGTGTCTATCTGAAACGGAATAGAGCAATCAGTGGCAGTAGTTACTTTGTAAACATAAGCTCTTTCAGTGGGGATTCCAACGCCGTACATTGAGTATATCTCCATGTCTGGAGCATCTGGTAACCTGAAAAGATCATATGGCACTTGTCAAGAAAACATACAGAAGGAGAGGGGCCATAGTAGGGGTGCCTAGCACTGTTTAAAGTTTCAACAGTTTTTAATGAGAAAACTTGAAAGGATAACAATCTGGATCAAGAATGGACACTTTACTAACGAAGACACCTCACAAATCAAAACAAATTAGAACTGAGAAACGAAGAAAAGCCTCACTTAGTTTCTAGAGGATTTGACCAATATTTGTAGTGTTGATATTTCGGGTCATCCAAATTATCAGCTATCCCATATGAAAAATGAGCGCCTCCTCGTGCCATCAACTTGGGGGAAACAAAATGAAGCAGGTCCAAAATTGATCCAGCTGTGTAAACCTTGTAATCAGCAACTGCTTTAATACGATGATCACCTATGTCATGATACTCGATCCATATATCACAGTTGGTTAAGTTGGCTAGCATATCAGCCTTCATAGAATCCTGCTGATCAACAATAATCATATAAACCCCATGCGAAAAACTAGCAAACCAACTAGCATGCAAAACCAGAAAGCACGATGTATAATAGTCATCCTCTTGTAATTGCATTTTAATGAAAAAGATCTTCCAGTTGGGCATGCTTGCATTTGACATAGAAAGAGGGTGCTGAACTAGAAAGTTCAACAGAAAAATTTCCTTCTGGTTACAAACATTCCACAAATTTTAGTCAAATGATTTTGAAGTCCTGGATTAGTGTCAAGTGGTGAAAATGACCATCGTTAGAGAGAGATGATCCATATACTTATGCAAAATAACTTAATGATAGCTTGGACAGTACCAGCAAATCCACCCTTTCAATCTTGGAGGAATGTGCCTCAGCCACATCTTTCCCAAATGAAATAATTCTCCCATAATTAACATCTTTCATGTTAGCCAAATTGATGTTTGGAATTTGGCCCGTGTTATTGATGCTGTTGTTCCTCAACGTTTTTGCACCACAGTTAAAGCTTGATCCTTCAGGTGACCAATCAAGCCCACCCCAGATGGTGTCCCCACCTTTTGGTATCATTGACATGGTGGAATCCCATGTACGGGTCATCCGCATTAAATGCTGAAAAGTTTGCAGGCCAAATACATCTTTGTCCAGAAAACCTGGGGCGAAAGTCCTGTTTAACAATTCGCATTCCATCAAGCTCCCAAAACAAAGTAAACATGTGCATTTCATATTTGAAAAACTACCTTAGGTTTGAGAAGAAACTAATTCCAAGGATTACAGGATATAGAACCAAAACTGACTACAGTAAAAGCTAGCATGAAATGACTGTTCTTCAGAATATGACAATAGGAGGCCACATCGATTTCAGGTGTAGAAGCAAAATGAATAATGATGCATATTTTAGTGATTCCTAAAGATTCATCTAACCTTTTGCTTTGTTAGCTCAAGAAATAATAACATCAATACTATCAGAATCGAAGCCATTAGAAAAGCCAGATTCATTCCTGATTTAAGAACTGAAAAAACATTATTTCAGTAAATCTCACACCATAAAAGCAAAGCATTAGAAAAGGTAGCTCTCTATCAGGAACAATTTTGCATGCACATGATCTGGGGTGACATGCGAAACTAAAAAATTTTACGGGAAATTCCGGGAAACAATTGTATCATCAATAACATCATAAATTTAGGCCAATTTATTGACTTGAAATGTCGAACTATGACAACTCAAAGCATACCAAGACAAGAAACAAGTCTTTGTTCATGAAAATTTAATTCAAGGAAGTACCTGGCGATGGCTATATCCCTGGCTTCAACAGAAAATAGTCCTGAGACCGATTTTGGAACACCTAAAAAGGGTCCACCAATATTCATCACTGCCTTTATGTGCTTAGCGCACCATTCTGATCCACCCCCACCACCCATGGGAGGTGGTGCTTCAACCCATTTCATGAAGTGCAGAAAGTACAGGACTCCCATTGAATGCGGGATGACTACTACCTTTTTTCCACCATTTGTTGCTACCATGAGTTCTATGTTACTTTTTATTCTGCTCAAAGTTTGGTCCCTGACCTGATTTATTCAAATAGGCTTGAAGTGATAAGATAATTTCAGGGAGCTATAACATAATGCTAATTTCAAATCATAAACACAAAAGAAATATTAAAAGATAAACATCTTAACTATATACACACATATTACAGAAAAACTATTTGGCAGAATAACATTGAAAAGAATATGACGGTTTAAAGCAAGTGCATACCTCAGTATTTTGGAAAGATAACCTCCAATCATAAGCAGCCATATACATTGTTTTTTCCTCATACCCAATTTGAGCCAAATTAGCTATCAATACAGCCCAAACAAAATATCCTGCTGCAAAATAATCAGCTGCCACAAGTCCAGATACAGGCCTGACCCTTATACCTGGAGGGTCTAGTCCAGTTTCATTATCGAGTGACATGTGCTGAGCCCAACATAGTGGTCTGCAATGCAGTTGGGAGAACAGCAGGGCAATAAACTTTAGTAAACTCCATGGCCAAATAACTTCGGCAAATAGTTAAAAGATTAGGGCAGAAAGAAATAGCAGGTCTTCTAAGTTAGAGAATTTCCTATCTTCCAATGACGTTTTCATTATAACAAAAAAACAATCTAAAAGTTAAAAGTCAGCATAGCAACCATATTCAACGGATTAAGAAATGATTAGAAAACTTCAAGAAGCAAAACCTATAATCTTTCTTGCATGTAAAGGGAAGGCAGTATTACTTCAAGCATCAAATTGCATCAAATTGCTACAAAGTATACACATCGTGTTGGAAAGACAGGTTGGTCTTCAAGTCTTGAAGTAACCCAACTATTATAAAGTGTAATGACATTATAAAACGAGGAAACCTCTTAGTTGGCAGAGCATAAAGGACCCATTGAGTGTTTTAGTACTGTATTTTACTTGGCAAGAGTTTAAGATTCTTCATAGCAACAAATATGTTGTATGATAGTTATTCAACGAGATACTCTAGCATGAACACACATCAAATGCAAAGATTCTTTTTAGCAGATAGTTTTAACTTCTGTCTACATCAATCCATGTGACCAACATTGTAACAACTAAGATTGACAAAGAAAGAAAAGGAAACAATAGGAGAAGTGAATGCAGAGAGATAACAGTTTTAGCAATTGAGGCCAAAATATGTCAGTTTCCACTCAACAACCTAAATCCTAGCTTTTGGGGTTCTAGAAAAATAAAAAAAATTGAAACTCGCACTCTTACAACAACCTAAATCCATGTTCTCACTTCTTTTCCAAAGCTCAATTAGTAGATAAATGTACAACATATGATCCCATCCGAGCACCACTACAAATTCTAATCCACAAAACCAGAGCTGCATTTCTAATGTCCCATAATCAAATCTAAAACAGAAGAAGAAAACATTTGCAAAATGAAAAGGTTTTAGTTTTAGCAAAGCAAAACCAAACATCAATTTCATGTAGAAATCAGTAAGCTTTATGGAAGCTTCTCTAATAACTTCCAACCTAAGCAAACATCAGAGAAGAACTTTTAACATTCACAAAAGGTATTTGATTTTTTTTTCTTTTAAACAAAACAACCTTGCAAACATGCCAAAATTCCTCAAAAATGTAAAACCCAGAATGGAAAAACGTACACTAAATAGCTAAACCTCAAAAGTCTCAAAAAAGGGGGAAAAAGTAAAAGGCAAAAGCTAATACCTTTTATACAGTTCCCCAAAGGAGCCACCCCAAAGGCGTTTCCTAAACAACCCTTCAGCACACTGGTGGCCTTCCCAAAGCTCGAGCCCACCAGTGACGATCCCAGGGACGAACACAACCGGGTGATTCACCGTCAAGCCCTCTTTCCGCAACTTGACCCCGGGTGGGTCCGTCAACGGCCCTGTTATCGCCTCCGTTACATATTGCGGGATCGAAGCAGGCATTGTATTGTAAAGTAATAACAAGAACCACCACACCGAACATACAAAACCAATGAACCAACAACAACTGTCCCAACATGACCATTTCTTGGAATTATAGCTTTCTTTCCTGGGGCTCTCGTATAGGTTATTCTTCTCATCTTCCTTTACGATGTTGCACCGTAAGTTCTGGGACTTCGAGGAATCCGTCCCCTTCCTCCGCCGCAAAAACGACATCGTTATTTAACGCCAAAATATAATACAGGTTTGTTTCATTAACGGAGACTAATGAGAATCTGATACTAAGACTCTCATTAATTGTGAAAGAAAAAAAGTAGCGGGGGGCTTTTTTCTCCTCACTTGAGCCGGTGACAATAAAAGATAATGGCAGCCACCGCCGGAGTTAGAAGTGGAAGTGTGAGATTGGGTCTTATTTAAGCTTCAAACAGACTCCTTTATTTTAATATTCCAGATTCCTCTGGCGAGGGTCCCACCGTGGGGCGGGGACGGCTAAGGAGGCTAGCTCTCCTTTTTGGACTTTTTTAAAGCCTGAGCCTCCGGTATAATGTGTTGGGAGCCGCCGGATTGACGATAGAAACTACGGTGGTCAAAGCATCAGACGGCGGTGGTGATGGAAGTTAGAAATGGGTGGATTTCAACGGTGATTGGAGGTTGGAGAGGTGTTTTGAGTCTAATATTTCGGAGTAATTAATAATGTTTGTTATGTGCCAAAAACTAAAGATGCTTTCTGACATATAAGCTTGGGAATGGAAGCCACGTGAGTGGGAGCGGATATGTGTAGATAGACCCGAATCGCTCTACGATGTACACGTTCCTGCAATTAAATCAATGATTTTTCAACTCCAATTTGCCTCAATTTATATTCACCAATTACCCTAAAAACACAAACCCGCAACACTAGGTTGTTGAGAATGATTAAACTAGTTCTAAAACAGACAACCCTCTGTCAAAAGTTTTACATCAATATTAGTAATAAAAGGAAATTTGTTTTGGAAATGGGTTGGAAGATCTGATACACCACACCACTTCAGGTAGATGGTAAATGATCAACATGCACAAACGCCAAATCTCTCACTGTCATTTTTAATGGCACTCACGAGTTGATAACATAGCCCAAGTTAAACGAGTTCTTCGGCCTTCCAATGATGAAACTAAGCCCATCGAGTCTCTCCAGTGGGCTTTTCGAAAACTGAGAAAAAAACAAAAGCAGAAGCTCAGCAATCAGCATCACGCACTAATCATTTCATCATCGGATCACACAGAGTGTATTAAAAAGGGAAAGGAAACATCAGCTGAGCCCAGCAACGGCCTACACCAACCACACTCTTCTACTACCAATATACAGCAACAACTGCAGTGCAATGAGTGCATTTATCCCATTATACCCATAGCTCCTTCGATGAGATTGAGGAGATTATAATTTCGTTTTATCTCTTCCATCTCTCTTCTTTTCTTTTATTAAAACCCTTTTTGTTGTTTAATTTTGTTTTTATTTTGGGTTGGCGCAGAGAATCTCTGATCCTTTTTATTTAAACGTGGCATCATTAAAGAGCTACCTGAGTCTCGAATATCGGGCTCCAGCTCCCTGAAACTTCAGAGGAAAAAAGAACGAAAAAAAACCCTTAGTTCTCTCTTACCCATCCACTGATCCTCAGATTTCTGGGTTTGCATTAAATTTTGCTTCTCTGTACGGTAAACTCGAAAACTTGTTTATTGTATAATCTAGTTCTCAAATTCTGACAAATCATAAATGTAGTTTTGAATGTATTTCTTTTTATTTAAACAGAAGATTTCTCAGCTTTCAGAGAATTTCGAAACAACAATGCTGACGTGCATAGCTCGTTCCAAGCAACCCGGTGATGACTCGGTGAGTCAACAAGAGGAAATGGACTCTTCCACTACTCCTAACACTAAGCACAACCAAGCCATCAAATCCCTCACTTCGCAGGTAATTAGCTTTCAAATTTACGACGTCAAGGTTTTCCGGTTCTTCGTTCTTTGTTTGGCTTTAATGACTGTGTGATTTAGTTGAAGGACATGGCGCTAAAGGCGTCGGGGGCGTACAGGCACTGTAACCCCTGCACGGCGCAGAGTCGGTTGAGGAACATGGGCGAGTCTGACGCGGACTCGGACAGGTTCAGATGGTCTTATCGTCGGACGGGGAGTTCGAGCTCAGCGACGCCGAGGACGTGGGGGAAGGAGATGGAAGCAAGGTTGAAAGGGATGTCGAGTTCGAGCGGAGAAGGGACGCCGAAATCGTTGAGCGGACGCCGAGTCGACACGGTCGTGTTCGTCGAAGAAAGCGAGCCTAAAGAGTGGGTGGCTCAGGTGGAGCCTGGCGTGCTTATTACCTTTGTTTCACTTCCTCGCGGCGGCAACGATCTCAAGAGGATACGATTCAGGTGCGCCGCGCACTTATTTTTCTGGATTTTCGCTTTCCATCATATTAAGAAATTTTTATTCCACTTTCGAAATTCGCTGGGAAATGGACTAGTCACGTCACTGCTCCAATGCCTGCCTAGTTACGAACAAAATGTTAAATAATACAAAGTTATAATGGTTTTGGTTTAAATTCCTATCTATTATTTTAGACAATAATATTTGTTGTTGGGTTGGGACTTGCTCTGTCATATTTAGTTAAACTCTTTAACATGCATTCTTTTTTTTTTTTTGTAAAGCTGTGTTTGGATTGTCAATTAATGTGTTGCTGAATTGAGTGTACTAGCTATAAGTTATTAAAACTTTCAAATTTTTTTTTATATTTTTTATTTCCTATGTAATTAAAATGTAACTATGCTCTACTATCCTAACACATTTATAGAAAATTAAAATTTCTTAATTTAAAAAAAAATTAAGTATAACCTCATTTTCTTATAATTATTTTACGTTCAAACACAGATAAGTATCAAAATCGTAAAATTTATACTTATAAATGGTGATGGATTTGTCATGGGTGCATCCAAACACTGCCTTAGCAACCTCGGCAGGAAAAGCAAGGATTTTTAGGTGAGGGACCTACGGTGAAACAGTAGGCTTCACGCCTAATGAAAAGCAATCCCATAAAAGTCCAAAAGGAGTACTCATTGTGCCTCATCAATGGTGGGTGGGACACGATTGATTGTGTTGGCAAGCTTTTTCACTCACCCTTGTCATCTTGTCGAACAAGCCTCTTCACAGCCCCCACCCCAAAAAAAAATTCCACTTCACGCCAGATTCTCCGTCCCATTGTCTTCTACTCTTCTTCTTCTAATGACCCATTTCTTGTCATTTTGTCTGCAATTAAACTAAGGGGGATTGATTGCCCACATCATTTGCCACTACAAAACTACGTGCAAGACAAAAATTTTGGACCCCTTTTTTGAGCTTACGTTTTTTGCCTACAAAACAGAGACCCGACTTCAACCTTCACCTTTCCATGTTTTCAATGGATGGTGACAGGAGGGATTAGTCGTTTTACCAAGGGAACATTGCTGTTGCCTCTCATTTATGACCTTGGCCTCGTTTGACTTGTGTTCCTTTTTCCCTTTCTAGATATTTTATTTCAATTGGTCTCTTAATTGACTGTTTTTTCCATCACCACTTTCATTTTCATGTCATTGTATCTGATTTAATGCTTTGATAAAGTTCCCTCCTTGGTTTTTGACTCCCTACGCCTTTTTTTCTTTTTGGAAATATTACACATCCCACTACATCAAACACACGGATGCCACTTTGGAATATTTAATATTGTACTTACCTAAGGGTGGTTGAAAGCTTCTTTTATATATATATATATATATATAAACTAATAGTCAAAAGATGTTTATAAACCAACCTAGTGGCCCAATATATAATTAAAATTTCCCATTCACATTAAAGATTGTGGGTGCAACTATAATGGTCATGGTTGGTTTCAAGTTATTGACTTGTGAATAAGGGTAATGACATGGTATAGAGTGTTATCTATGTGTTTTTCTTTTATTTCCTTATTTTAACCAAAATTTGTGCTGGAATTCCCTAGTGTATGTTACTATGTTTCCTAAACCAGTCATTTAATGTTTTTTAGTTGCTCCATTAAAGCACATGCATATCATGGACCTCTCTAATTTCTGATTTCTGGTATGCTAATCTCATGAACATTAGGAGTGCTGAACCATAGTTTATTTTCTTTGACTAGTCGGGAAATGTTTAACAAATGGCAAGCTCAAAGATGGTGGGCAGAGAATTATGATAGGGTCATGGAACTTTACAATGTCCAGAGGTTTAACCGCCAGGCATTCCCACTACCAACACCCCCTAGATCTGAAGATGAGGCAAGTTCTTAGGCTGTTGCCTGCTTAACATAGTGTGAATGGACTGCTCCCATGCAATGCCCTGCACTATCGCTGTGTTGAACTGAACTTGGATTATTGCATGAATGTTAATAACATCATTCTTTTGGTGTCTTACAGAGCTTTAAAATGGAATCAGCAGAAGAAAGTCCTGTAACACCACCATTGACTAAAGAACGCTTACCTCGTAATTTTCATCGTCCAACTGGGATGGGCATCGGCTACTCGTCGTCAGATTCATTTGATCAGCACGCAATGCAGGCTCGCCATTATTGTGACTCTGGTCTTACCTCAACCCCAAAACTTTCCAGTATTAGTGGTGCCAAGACAGAGATATCATCCATGGATGCCTCTATGAGGAGTAGCTCATCAAGAGAGGCTGATCGCTCTGGAGAGCTATCCATCAGCAATGCCAGTGATCTTGAGACTGAGTGGGTTGAACAAGATGAATCAGGGGTTTACATTACCATCAGAGCCTTGCCAGGGGGCAAAAGGGAACTTAGGCGAGTAAGATTCAGGTATGGTTCTATAACATTCTTTAACTTGAGCTATAGTTAGTTTTAATAGAAACAAACTAAAATTGAACAGGACCATCATAAGTGAGGGAGAATGAACATGTATGAATTGATCAGCCCTACATATTAAGCTATTCTTGGCCGTGGCACTTAACATTTTATAAACTTTCAACATCTCAAAGTGGTAAATATAGTAGGCTGTACTTTAATCCAAAGCTACAACCATCTAAACTGATTTTAGCTTAGTTCATGTGGCTAATCTTTGCTTTCCTTAAAAATCTGTGAGTCTAATAGCAATTGCACTACTTCCATTGCTAGTTGACATGGATTACGTTTTATTTGATGACCTTTTCTAACATGTTACAGACTATAATAGGGTAGAATGTGATATAACTTGCACTTCCCTTTTCAGTGGCTAGAATATACTTTCTAAATTCATTTACCCTGCTTTGAGATTGTTATATATTTATATAAAATAATCTAGCAGTAAATCAGCCATCAATTGACGCCAATTCTAGCATCTATTTCGTTTACTGTCATCATTGGCTAAGTCCTTTTGTTCGATTAAATATGATCCAGGCACGAGCTGCATTATTCTTTCTCTTTTTTATCCCCAAAGAAAAGGCAATTGGTTAAAAGTTAAACATTTAAGCATTGAAGACTCATTGAAAATGCTCCAAAAAGCCATTTTTTCGGTGGATTTGATTTCATCATTAGGTTGATGGGTCCAACACAAGTCGATGCTGTAATTGAGTTCCATCTTGGAAACAATCATGATTTGAATTACCAACCATCAAAAACCGAATTATTAGCTGTAAATATATATATTTTTGACAGCATCATAACTGATTCACTTATTCTGCTTTCACCAACTAGTTTTACTCCCATGCCGAGGCAAAACCGACATGAAGTTTTACTGAGGAAATGTCATTGTCTTTCAATTTCCCATCACTTGATCTTAAACATTGACTGGATTACTCACATTATGCCTTATATCATGCAGCCGAGAAAGATTTGGTGAGATGCATGCTAGACTGTGGTGGGAAGAAAACCGAGCCAGGATACATGAACAATACCTGTAATCCAGCAAAAAAAGGGAGGCTAGCGGCTTGCTGGCACTTTTCTAAATCGTGGGGTGTGTGTATTTTTTTCTCATTTCTTCTGCCATACTTGTAGAATCCCTTTTGCAGAGATCCAAGCAGGTGTTTCTGCCTACTGTCACCTGTTGCTAAGTTTTTTTTTCCAGCTTCATAGGAGCTTAGAAATATGATGGTGGGATTTTATATTACTAGTTTCTTTAAAATCAAAAGTGTTTGGAGGATAAAGAGCATCAAATGTGTATTTGGGTGATGGTAAAAATGGAAAACCAATATCAATGAAAGAATGTGTTTCATCCTTCTTCTTTGATACCTCTGCTTTGTCATATCTCCCTCGCTCAAACAGCTTAGCACTCTTTGCTTTTTTAAGGGAAGGGGATATATTAAACTTAACAGTTGACCCAACACAACAGATCAGGAGCCGAAGTCAGCCCGCATTAACTTTTTTGGACTAAATGCCTGCAAAGACCTATTGAGGTGGACTCTATCATGTTCACTGATTTGGGCCTAATTCTTTTTCCCAAAATTCCCAATCTTATTTGAGGTTGTTTTGCGATCCAACTCCCAAACATTCGGTTAGCATAGAATCCAAATCTTTATTTTTTTTCAAAATATAACTAAATGCATAAAAAGGACTATTAGTATGCTTTGTGAGATACATGTACTCAAATGGTATATGGTATTAGGAAATGAATCCTCTCCTAGGGGGAGGGGGCAAACTATTACCTTGGGCTGAAAAATTATTATTTTAATCCAGTTTTACCTTTAAAAAATTGTTAGAATTTCGATTTACTTCTTTTAAAAATCATATACATATATATAAGTCAATACCATAATAAAATTGTATCTTAACTCTTATAAAAATATATAACTTAATCTTGACCTTCATTTGAGAAATTTCCAGCTTCACTCTTACCTCTCTATATTTAAGTAATTCATGTATATGTTTTGGTACGTTAAATTCTAAAATGTACCAACTTTTATGTATTTATGACGAATAATAATAATAATAATAATAATAATAATAATAATAATTTTTGAAAAAGCTAGTGTAGAAGCCAATTTTGGCCCAGACAATAATAAAAAAAACCCAAATAATAAAGTCCATTTACAAAGTCAAAATCAAATACAAATACAAATCCACACCTAGCCCAAACTATACCCAATTAAACTAAAACCCTAGCCCAAATTCTAGCCCATTATCTTAAACTTTTCAGCCACAAACCCTAGGGCTAATCCTTTCTGCAGCCGCCGCCCCTTTACCATTGGCCACTTCGCACGGCGCCTCACCACCACCGTTGCACGCCTCCTTTCACGTGTCATGTCACCTACAAAATTGAATCAACACGCAAACAGTAGAAAAACAACAAGCAAAAGGACAAGGGAAAGGAAGCAAACAACAGAGAAAAACAATGAAGAAACGGACAAAATAGAAATCGAGAGTTGTTTCGATCGGCTATAAAAGCCCGAATGTTTCTCTTTTCTTTTTTTTTTTACGACTTTCAGCAAGCAAAAATCAAAAGAAAAACAACATTAAGCAATCAAAATAGCAAGAAACCGAAAGGTTGTTTTTTAATTTAAGTTCATATACTCTGTTTTATTTTTATTTTTTCTTTTTTTTTATATACGAAAATAAATAAAAACAAAGAAAGGAAGAAAACTCACCGGATTTACTCCGTGACCGCGCCAATCGGAGCCTCTTCTCCTTCAACGTACTTGAGTTCAAAAAAGGGAAAATAGGCCTCCTCTACTCTTTCTTTTTCGGGGTTTAAAAGAGGGGACTTGAGCGCTTTTAACAAAAAATGAAAGGGTCGATATGTGCGCCTCAGACCACCGCTTATGGCGGCTAGATGTGCGAGGGTAAATCACCCCTCGGTGACCAAGGGAAGAAGAGAGAGGGAGAGAGGGTAAAGGCCCTTAATATTCTTTTTTTTTTTTTAAAATGAAGCTGAAAATAAAGAAAAAAAAAGTTTTTGACTTAAGTAATGAAAGCAAAACGGCGCCGTTTGGGAGTGGGGGTCCAGGTGCCAAAACGGCACCGTTTTGGGCCATCCACGTGCGACCCGACCCGCACCCAAGGGGATCCGCGTGTTTCCTGAAAAAGGGGAAATATCCGTTTTGGTCCCTTCCCCTTTCTCTGACCTTTAATTTAGTCCTAATTCGTGGTTTTTCTTTTCTTTTAAATTTTACCCTATTGTTTTACTTCATTTCTGATTTGGTCCTTGGCCTAGACGGATGAAACGCAGCACATGGATTTGGGATATTACCCCATTTGGTCCTCCTAAGTCTAGGCGCGTATCGATTTAGTCCCTGAAAGTCTTTTTTTTATTATTTTTCAAATTTATGCCCTGAATTTTGATTTATTTTCAATCACGTCCTAAATTTACTTAAATCATTTATTAATCTTTTCGTAAAGGTTCTTTATTTTGCACCTACTTTAATTTATTTTAACATGTTGTTTATTCCAATATTTATTTTATTTTTTTTGTATGTGTATATTTTATCCTAACCTATTTTACATGTATCATTTATTTTATATCTCTTACCCATTATATATATATATATATATATATATATATATATATATATATATATACCCTTTATTCCAAGTTTTTATATATTTGCTATCCTTTAAAAAAAATAATTGTTATTGCCTTATATTTATTTCAAATCATATTGTTTATTTCTTAGTTATTACCTATCACATATTTCAAATATTTCTTTATACATTATATTTAAATCCTCATCATAAAAATATTTATATTATCAATTTTTAATGATGTACATACCATACATTTTGAACTTGTTAAATATTAGTTTAAAGTGATTTATACCTTACTCATTTTAAAATCATTTTATGTATTTATTTCAAACCTTGTTCATTTATTGTAATTTTTTTTTTCCTTCCGTTATTATTCATATTAAGTTTGCTATTTATCTTACTATCTTGTAAATTATTTAATTAGATTTTATAGGTATATTATTTACATTTTAAATTTTTTTTTATATTTGTTGATTTCGAAAACCTTTTTTGCATCATTTGTTTTCAACTAAGTTGCCATCATTTCTTATATTCATTGTTACTTCAATTGGTTTCGCAATATTTTTAACTTGCTATATATGATGTTCGTCCCATTGCTTTTAATTATTAGTGTTGATATTTATACATTGTGTGACTATTGCTATTGTATGTATTTTAATTCATTTATCTCGCATTTTTGCATTATTATTGTTCATTCGTGTAATGTTGTATCCATGAATATTCATCTTACGCTCTTGTTATTCTATTTCATGTCGCCGCCTCATGAATCAAGCCTCATTGCATTTATCCAACTAGAATCGTTTTTAATCCAAACAAGTAACACTTCGATTAAATATTGTATTCGCTACTATTCAAAAAACGAAAATTTTCAAATAAGGCAATGTTTCGCATTTTGAAATATCGAGGAATTGTGCCCTAACTTACGGGGTTTCGATTTTCTCGATATTTCTAAATAGTTAAATATCCTTTTGAGTTCTAAAACACACGGAATTCCAATTAAAATTAAAACTTGCGTTCGGGAGTTCATGGTATCGTGTCCTAACTTACGGGATGTGATACTCCGATATCTCGAGACAAGGAAATCTTTAGCAAACGTCTTGATTAAATTCAAGCATTTTTGAAATCGATATTGATAGAAAAGATCATATTTCAAATTCATTCCCGATTTTTGATTTTCAACATTAAGACACTAACTAATCAATTCGGTACCAATTTTTGGGCGTGTCGGGGGTGCTAATCCTTCCTCGCACGTAGCCGACTCCCGAACTTGTTCTCTTGAAATTCGTAGACCAAAATGCCATTTTAGTAAACTAAATTGTTTTAACAAAGGTGATCCGATCACACCAAATAAAGATCGGTGGCGACTCCCGTTTTAATTATCATTTTCAAAACCAAAGTTGATTCCCGTTTTCTTCAAAAATGGTTTCGACAGCTTGGCGACTCCACTGGGGACTCCGAGAGTCGAGCCTTAAATTGATTAATTTTTGTCTTTTGTCAAAAATTAAAAATTGGTTTTAAATTTATCGCATTGCATGTTGGTTGTTATTTTCGTGGCTTTCTTCATAATATGCCTGTTTTAAGTAGTTTAATTCCTTGATGTATCTTTGCATATCGCATCACATTACCGGTCAATTTCATCCTCTTAAGTGGAAGTGAGAAACTACTCCTTCGTGAGGTCTTCACCTCCGTATAGGATAGTGGATCGTTTTCGGGATACATCCGTAACTGCATCTTCGTGAGGTTTTCATCTCCGTATAGCCGTAGGGAAATGTATTCCCCGAACCGAACTCGGTCTATATGAGCCTATAATGGGTGAGGATCGAGGAATCTGCCGGTTCAGGTCCCTTTACTTTAGAACCGAACCACATGTAATGAGCCTTAAGAGCCTACCCTAAGTAAAACCACACCGACCCTTAGTAGTTACCTGACTAGGTGCTTGATTATCTCTTGATTGTTTTGATTTTTATTCTTTGTTTTAATACTGACTTGTTTGCGTTTTATTGTTGTTACATGACATTTCATCATAAAAGAGGTATTGATTCACGATTCGGTTACTAAATAGAAGAGTTTAGCATGGAAAAAGGGTTTCTTGATAGAGTGGAGGATAATGCGGCCGTCCGAGTGTGGTCCGAGAAGATACAGCAAGAGAAAGGTGATAGTTTGGCCGAGGGATACGAGTCAGAGTTGTGGGATTTCACTCGCATCAGCACAACCCAGAATAGCCTACAAGAGTTAAAGGATATATGGAATAGCTGGAATAGCGAGGTTAAGCAACTATTTTACTGTAACTACGGTGACCTACCCTATCTGCTCGATGTAAAGGTGGACAAACACTTGTTTCGAGCTCTTGCGCAGTTTTGGAATCCCGCTTACAGTTGCTTCACCTTTGGAGGAGTCGATTTGGTACCTACTGTGGAAGAATACATGGTGTTACTTAATTGCCCGAAGATTCAAGCCGACAGGGCCTATTCAAGACCTGTCAATGTTCCCCCATTTTTGAATAAATTGATTAGTATCACGGGAATGAGCGAACAGTGGGTTGCAGCCCGTATCAAACAGAAAGGGGATAGTAAATGCATTCCTTGGGGGAATTTGAGGGATTTAATCCTAGCGCACCCAGATTTGAAGAAAAGGTCGACGTTTTTGCTTTAAGCCTCTACGGTTTGATCCTCTTCCTTAAAGCACTTGGACATATAGATGAAGTCGTCTCAGACTTATTCGACCGACTTGATAAAGGTACCACACCTGTCCCGGCAATCTTAGCAGAAACTTTTAGATCTTTGAATGCATGTCGGAGAGCGGGCGAATGAAGGTTCATTGGTTGTGCACAACTTCTTTTGGCTTGGTTTCATAGCCATTTTTGGAAGGTGGACAAGGTCTCCTATCGGGTTTTCTCTAAGGACTATTCTCCACTAAGAGAATTAGTGGCTACACCGAGGTGAGACGATATCTCAGAAGAAAAATGGATAGCTATTCTCTGAAATTTACGAGTCGAAGACGTTGAATGGAGAGCCCCGTGGTTAATCCCCGATGAGATCTTATATCGATGCGGTGATTTTGACTGGGTCCCTCTAGCTGGAATATGGGTAGCTTCTGGATACGCCCCGATACTTGTGTTAAGGCAGTATCGGTCGAGACAGTTCATACCAGCAACATGAGGATTGGCTCAATGTGAGTTCTCTTATAAAGATGATGGTTATAAGAAAAAGGTTCGTGAGATATCAAATGCTTGGAACCAAACTCGAAGAATGAAGGGATTCACCGCAGGCCCAATGACAACCCCCGAGTATGAATGGTGGTGGGGTAGGAGAGTTAACGATAATATCCCTAAACCGGATCAAGGGAGCACTCAACTAATAGAAGAACATTTGCGAGTAGTCCCATCTGAGCTAGAAATCATCAAGCAAGACTTCGAGAAAAGGAGCTCTAAATTTGGAAAGAAGATAGAGCAGTTAGAAGAGGAAAAAATGAAACTAGGATTAGACGTCGACATCCATAAGCTAGAGGTCGAGAAGCTAAGGAAAGGGAAGAATAAAGCCGAGGAGGACTTGGATAGTCTGAAGACTGATTATAAGAAGCTGCGTATGTCGATAAGAACTGCCGGTTTGGGTAAAACGTCGGAACAGTGGCGTCAAGAGATTGGAAAAGAAAGGATTAGAGCAGATCAGTGGGAGAAGAAGTTCCATGATGTCCGAGTGCTAGAGGATGTTCTGAAAAAGAGTTTGTCAGAAAGCTAAAAGGAAAAGGAAAAGTTACGAGCTCGGGTGGTTGAACTAGAAAGATCACTACATCAATATCGTAGCCGCAATTCCGTAATCGAATTGAAAGCCAGTCTAAGTAGGATCGCAGAGTTGAAAGAGGAAATAGGAAAACTCGAGGCCGCATTACAAGATGGTAAAATCCGAATGGAACTTCTTGAGGCAAACAATGAACATTATAGAGAACAACTTTTCTGCTCTCAAGATCAGATCAGAAATAGAGATTATGTCATGGACGAGGCTGTGGCTCAAGTTCGAGAGGTAGCTGATCACTTGCAAACCTTGGCAGTTCAGGCTGATGTATTGAGCTTAAAGTATGAGTCAGAATCAGATCGGGGCCGAAACCTAGCTTGGCTCCTTAGGAAGGTTAAGGCTTTGGGCATTAGGGCAAAGTCGTATATGTAATCATCTATTCTATGTAAAGAAATTTTTCTTCTAGTGAAGTTCTTCTAATGAAATTGAATTAGAATCAACACCTCTTTTGCATTCATTCATTTGCATTACATTTCATCATATGCATTAAATTTTACGAAAAGACCCTGATTAAGTAAAAATTATTTCAGTTAATCTGGAAACCAACGAGAATCAACCAACCGAACACAGCTACTATACACACCGTAAAACTAAAGAAATGGATCAAAGACTAGAAAGATTAGAACAACTGCAAAGGGATATGCAAGAGCAATTACAAGCGCAGATGCAAGAGCAGTTAGCGAAAATCCAACAAGATATGAGGAACAAATGCAAGAATCCCAAAATAATATGTTAGGGCAGTTAGCACAATTGCTGGCTAAAGAATGCGAAAAAGGGAAGAACACTATAGGGAGCGACAATGAAGACCCTATCTATCCTCCGGGCTTTACACCTGTAAACACTCAATCACAACCAGAGATGCACCTGACACAAATACTGTCATTATTAGACCCCAAGACAATACGGTAGGTGCCTGCGCACCGATGAATGCTCTTATAGGTTCTGGGCCCACTCCGGGATAATCCAGCTAATCCATTTGTCCCAGACCTTGATGATGTGGCAGAAACAGAAAAAAAAAGGTTGACTTGGCAAAGCAACTTGATGACCAATGCAAATAGCTTGAAGAGAAATTCAAAGTAATGGAGACTGCTGATTACCATAGAGGGATTGACGCTAAGGACTTGAGCTTGGTCCCAGACTTGGTGCTCCCGCCAAAATTTAAAACCCCAGAGTTTGAAAAGTATAATGGGACGAGCTGCCCTGAAGCTCATATTATGATGTTCTGTCGAAGGATGACAGGGTATGTCAATAACGACCAGCTGTTGATCTACTGTTTCCAAGACAGTCTGATCGGATCCGCGGCCAAGTGGTATAACCAGCTCAACCATGCCCAAATTGGTTCGTGGAAGGACTTCGCTCAAGCTTTTATGAAACAATACGGTCACGTGACGGACATAGCACCCGACAGAATTACCCTACAAAATATGAAAAAGAAGCCGAGTGAGAGCTTCAGGCAATACGCACAACGGTGGAGGGAAATAGCGACGCAAGTCCAGTCACCTCTCTTGGAGAAGGAAACAACCATGCTTTTTATCAATACCCTGAAAGCCCCATTCATTAACCATATGTTGGGAAGCGCTACTAAGAGCTTCTCAGACATAGTGATGTCCGGGGAAATGATAGAAAATGCGGTGAGATGTGGGAAAATTGAAGCAGGAGAAAGTGCCAAGAGATCGGCTCCTAGAAGGAAAGAAAACGAAGTGAACAATACAAGCACATACAATAAAAGTTATTCCAAGCCAGTCACAGTGAGCCAACCAAGGGCAGTGGCTACTAGCCATCAGGGCCCTACAAGGCAAGATTCCAACCCAAGGCCTAACACAGAAAGGGCTCAATTCACGCCAATCCCAATGACGTATAAGGAGCTTTACAGGAACCTGTTCGATGCACATGTAGTGTCCCCATTTTACTTGAAACCCATGCAACCTCCATTTCCTAAGTGGTATGACACAAATGCGCAATGCGAATACCCTGCAGGGATCTCGGGACACATAATTAAAAACTGCACGGCCTTCAAGAAATTAGTCGAAATGTTCATAAAGATGGGCATTGTAAAGTTCGATGATCCCACAGGTCCTAATGTGGCGGGAAATCCGTTACCCAGTCATTCAGACGAAGGGGTAAACGCGATAGTTGAAAACAAAGAGAGGAGAACCAAGATGGATATATCAGAGGTAAAGACTCCATTGAAGTGGGTTTGGAAGAAAATGGTAGTAGAAGGTTTACTTGAACAAGATTTAGGGGAGAAGTCCGAGGGAGCAAAATACTACTACGACTATCACAATGAAGAGGGTCATGAGATCCAGAAATGCAATGGATTTAGGGCACTGGTACAGAAATTGATGGAAAATAAAGAGATTGAATTCTTTGAGTATACTAAAGGCCTGGAAGGAGAAGATATATGCGCTTTAGAAGGAGGGTCAACCAACAAAGTCCCTGGGGTCAATCACCCAGTGGTAATCATATCGCGACCAAGGACCAGTGAAATGGGGGTACCAATCGCGCCAAAGGTCATAATTTAAAAGCCCGTTGCTTTCCCTTATAAAGATAGCAAAGGGTTCCTTGGAATTACGATCGCAACGTAATGATCCGGGAGAGAATCCAACCGTACTTCGAGAGAAAGGTCAAGACGAGGGTTTCTATACACGCAGTGGAAGGCGTTATACTCCGAACACAAAGGCAGAATCAGCTAAAGAAAAATCCGTGGTTGTTGGGCAAGAAAAGGAAAAGGCAATCGGACTTGAATCACCTGTCAATGAGCCTGTGACTGAAAAAGAGGCTAAGGAATTCTTAAAATTCTTGAAACACAGTGAGTATAGTGTTGTGAAGCAGTTACACAAACAGCCAGCCCGCATATCGGTACTAACCTTGCTCTTGAGCTCAGAGACTCACCGCAGTGCATTGATGAAGGTTTTAAATGAAACATATGTTGCGGATGATATCTCTGTCAACAAACTCGATCATCTGGTCAATAACATCAGCGCGGATAATTTTATTTTCTTTAATGATGATGAAATACCACTGGGAGGCATGGGATCTACAAAGACCCTGCATATTACCACTCGTTGCAAGGGATATACATTGCCGGGGGTATTGATTGATAATGGATCGGCATTGAATGTCCTGCCCTTGTCCACGCTAAATAGATTGCCAGTAGATAGCTCCTATATGAAGACATGCCAGAACGTCGTGAGAGCATTCGATGGCACTGAAAGGAAGGTGATGGGAAGAATCGAGATACCTCTCTTGATCGGCCCAAATACATACGAGGTGGATTTCTTGGTAATGGATATCAAACCATCATACAATTGCCTGTTGGAAAGACTGTGGATTCACTCGGCAGGGGCGGTACCATCGTCCCTACACCAAAAGTTAAAGTTGGTAACTGAGGGTAGGTTGGTAATGATAAACGCGGAGGAAGATATCATTGCATCTCGTCACCGCGACGGCGCACCGCACGTGGAGTGCAGATTTATGAGACGATAGAGTGTTCTTTTCGATCACTAGAATTTGTCAATGCTACATTTATCCTCGAAGGAAACAAGATCCCAGCGCCTAGAATATCCAAAACCATAAGGATGGGCCTACGATTAACTATTGGCAAAGGAGCCTTGCCAGGGAGAGGACTTGGAAGACGCCTCCAAGGAAGGATCGATGTACCAGTGTTGAAGGAAAAACGAGATCGCTTTGGCTTAGGATTTAAGCCAGATGCGAAGCAAAAGAAGAAAGAGCTGGAGAAAAGGCAAGAGATGAGGAGAGCGCATTTGTGCGGTGAGGAGGTCAAGTGGGAGCCGATGACCTTCCCTCATTTATTCAAAACATTTGTGTCAGGAGGGACTATTTACTCCAAGGGAAGAATGACAAAGAAAGAGTCCGCCGAAGAAATGTTGAATAGTTTGAGTATTAATACCATATCTGAAGAAAAAATTGAAGAGAATTTAGCTGGAATTCGCCCTTACATCCCTGGAAGCGTTTTGAACAATTGGACCATGGAGGAGATCCCTGTAACTTTTAGGATTAACTCAGAGTAATATTCAAAACAAGCTTATTGCTCTAAGCCTAGGGGCAATAAGAATCCTTTTATGAAATACGCATATGTCCAAATATCTTTATTTCAATAAAAAATGTATTTTTGCGTATCATCTTGAGTGAATATTCTTTTATTCTTTCCAATTCATTCATAATCATGCCATACAAATAAAATATTCTTAGATTCATTGTTCTTTGGGTTTCCTTCTTCATCTATAACAGGTCCCCAGATATCAATGATATGAGAGATATTGCCAGTGACTCAGAGATTCCTTTCGAGCAAGATTTGTGTATAAAGGACACGGAGGATTTTGAAGATGACCAAAATTGTGACCTATCTCCTGATTTGTTAAGAATGGTAGAACAAGAGGAGAAACAAATCTTACCTCACAAAGATTCGATGGAAATTGTCAACTTAGGAGAAGGAAAAGAGGTGAAAATTAGAGCTAGTATCGCTGCAGAAACAAAGCAAGAGCTCATCGAGTTACATTGGGAATTCAAGGATGTCTTTGCTTTGTCATATCAGAACATGCCCGGATTGAATACGGATATCGTGGTGCATCGACTCCCTATAAAGGAAGAATGCAAGCCAGTTCAACAGAAACTCCGAAGGATGAGACCCGATGTTTTGTTGAAAATAAAAGAAGAGGTCAAGAAGCAATTCGACGCCGGTTTCTTGCAAGTGGTCAAGTACTCAGAATGGGTGGCCAACATAGTCTCAATTCCTAAGAAAGATGGGAAGGTACGGATGTGCGTAGATTATGGGGATCTAAACAAAGCCAGCCCAAAAGATAGCTTTCCGTTGCCTCACATTGATATATTAGTGGGTAACACGGCGGGTTACTCCCTCTTCTCATTCATGGACGGTTTCTCGGGGTACAACCAGATAAAAATGCATTCAGAAGACATGGAAAAGACCACATTCGTAACTATGTAGGGAACATTTTGTTATAAAGTGATGCCATTTGGGCCGAAAAACGCGGGAGCAACATATCAGAGAGCCATGGTAACTTTATTTCATGATATGATGTACAAGGAGATCGAAGTTTACGTCGATGACATGATTGCAAAATCCAGAACAGAAAATGAGCATGTGCAAGTCCTGAGGAAACTATTCTTAAGGTTAAGAAAGTTCCAACTAAAGCTCAATCCCGCAAAGTGTACTTTCGGAGCCCGGTCAGGAAAACTGTTGGGATTCGTATTCAGTGAAAAAGGAATCGAGATTGACCCAGACAAAGTCAGGGCTATACAAGAATTGCCTCCACCACGTACTCAAAAAGAAGTTTGAGGTTTCCTAGGGAGACTGAATTACATCGCTCGATTCATTTCACAAGTGTCAGAGAAATGTGATCCAATATTCCGTTTCCTTAGGAAGCATAATCCAGGTGTTTGGGATGAGGAGTGCCAGAAAACTTTTGACGAGGTCAAGCATTACCTATCTAATACCCCAGTACTGATGCCACATTGCCCTGATAAACCACTGATATTGTACTTGGCAGTGTTCGAGAATTCCATGGGATGTGTGCTAGGCCAACATGACGAGACTGGAAGAAAAAAAAAAGTAATATACTATCTCAGCAAGAAATTCACTGAATGTGAAACGAGATATTCGCCGATCGAGAAGTTGTGTTGTGTTTTGATTTGGACAACCCGAAGACTGAGGCAATACATGTTGTACCACACAACTTGGCTCATCTCAAAACTGGACCCTTTGAAGTACATGATGGAATCAAACGCTTTGAATGAAAGAATGGCTCGTTGGCAAATTTTACTTTCTGAGTTTAACATAGTCTACGTGAATCAAAAGGCTGTAAAGGGGAGTGCAATAGCAGACTTTCTGGCTAGTAGAGCTCTAGAAGATTATGAGCAATTGAGCTTTGATTTCCCGAATGAAGATCTAATGTATGTTGCAACTACAGAAGAAGACTCTCAAGAAGGCCACCATTGGAAGCTGAATTTTGACGGAGCTTCAAATGCTGTAGGAAATGGAATCGGGGCAGTCTTGGTATCCCCAAACGGAGATCATTATCCTTTCACCAGTAAATTGGATTTTGACTGCACAAATAACATGGCAGAATACGAGGCATGCATCATGGGCGTCCGCGCAGCCATAGAACGCAAAATAAAAGTGTTAGAGGTATACGAAGATTCTATGCTAGTGATCTATCAGCTTAAAGGTGAATGGGAGACAAGAAATCCCAAGTGGGTGGCTTATCGAAGACTTGTTCTTGAGTTAATCGAGGAGTTTGACGATATCACCTTCTGCTATCTCCCACGAGATAAAAACCGGATGGTGATGCCACAGCAACTTTAGCTTCTATGATCAAAGTGAACAAGCAAGAGGATATGAAGCCTATCCAAATGAGTATTTATGAGGCTCCGGCTCATTGCTGCAACATCGAAGAAGAAGAAGAGAAAGATGACCATCCTTGGTACCAGGATATTTTACGATATGTGAAGAGTCGTGAATACCCAGACCAAGCAACCCGAGAATGACAAGAGGACATTAAGAAGGTTGGCGGTGACTATGTCTTGGATGGAGAAATCCCATATAAAAGAAGAAAAGACCAAGTGCTCTTAAGATGTGTGGATGTTTGTCGAGGCTAAGAAAATCCTAGAAAGAGGTTCATGAGGGTGTCTACGGAACACATGCTAATGGTTTCACCATAGCCGGACATATCATGAGATTCGGATATTATTGGTCTACTATAGAAGGAAATTGCGTCAACTATGCCAAGAAGTGCCATAAATGCCAAATTTATGGAGATAAAATTCATGTACCTCCTTCACCTCTCCATGTCATAACTTTTCCATGGCCTTTCTCTATATGTAGGGCATGGACGTCATAAGGCCAATCTCACCAAAGGCATCTAATGGACATAGATTCATCTTTGTGGTCATAGATTACTTCACCAAATGGGTAGAGGCCACCTTTTACGCCAACGTCACAAAGTCAGCAGTCAGCAAGTTCCTAAAGAAAGAAATCATATGTCGATATGGGATGCCTGAAAGGATCATATCAGACAATGCGCTGAACCTGAACAATAGCACGATAGCGGAAGTTTGTAGCCAATTCAAGATCAAACATCATAACTCGTCACCGTATCGCGCAAAGATGAATGGTGCAGTAGAAGCGGCCAATAAAAACATAAAGAAAATCGTGGGGAAGATGACTGAAACTTACAGAGATTGGCACGAGAAATTACCATTTGCCCTGTATGCCTACCGGACATCGGTCAAAACATCTACCGGGGCAACACCATTTTCTTTAGTTTATGGAATGGAGGCGGTTCTACCTATTGAGGTCGAGATTCCCTCTCTACGCGTGCTTTCAGAACTAAAGTTAGATGAAGCAGAATGGATCCAGTCTCGATACGACCAGTTGAACTTGATTGAGGAAAAGAGCTAAAGGCTATCCGTCATGGTCAAATGTATCAAAAAAGAATGATGCGGGCTTACAATAAGAAGGTTCGCCCTAGAGAATTCCATGAGGAGACCTCGTATTGAAAAAGATCCTTCCCATACAAAAGGACTTCAGAGGAAAATGGATGCCGAATTGGGAGGGACCTTATGTGGTAAAGAAGGCTTTCTCTGGAGGGGCTCTGATTTTGACCGAAATGGATGGTAAAAGCTTGCCTAATCCCGTGAATTCAGATTCGGTCAAAAGGAATTTTACCTAAAAAAAAAAAAAGGAGAGGCCAAGGCGAAAACCCATAAAAGGGCGCTTTGAGACCAAATGGGGTTTTGAGTTGAAAACCCAGGAATGGGCAATTCAAATTTTGATCGAAGTTGGGAGCATACAGTGGTCCTGTTTCCTCTGAATTGACAAGAAGAAGGGATGCTACATCTTGAGGCATCAACAAAATACTCTTGATCTTCTAAACGCATACCGAGTTCAAAGGGTCCTCGAGAAATTTGTGCAACGAAGTTCATACTGTGATATCTGGGGCACCTATTCTTATCTCATTCACTTTGCATTTTTTGGCAGAATGTGCTATCTTGATTAATTCGTTAGTTCTCATTTTGTATCTTAGCAAATTTACTATCTTAATTACCCTATTCATTTTGGGTTTTGTTCTCCAATAAAATTCCATCTTGTCTCTCGCAATAATCTTTTCAAGCATTTTTCGTTGAAATGATGATTAATGGACTAATAATATTCAAAAGGAGTTCTCGCATATTGCTCAAGTGTTTCTAAATGATACAAGGACCAAACGGGGCGAATTAGTTTGAATCGCCCTACATTCAAAGGTTGGAAATGATGGTGGAAAAAATAGCCCGGTTTGTGATTATTCTTTGGGTTTCTGCGGAGAGATACCAGTCGAAGAAAAGGCAGAGTAACACGTTGATAATAAATCCTCGATGAATAACAAGTAATATCAAATTTAAAAAAT
This sequence comes from Gossypium anomalum, assembly GCA_025698475.1. Classification (NCBI taxonomy): domain Eukaryota; kingdom Viridiplantae; phylum Streptophyta; class Magnoliopsida; order Malvales; family Malvaceae; genus Gossypium; species Gossypium anomalum. The sequence goes on from CM046961.1 coordinate 18,871,335, forward strand.
GATATTTTCATTCATATATCATTCATAACATATTTAGTTAGGAGCATTTGGTTCATTTCGATCATAGCATCCTAATTATTTGACACATTCATCATCTGGTTAGGAGCATTGGATTCATTTCGATCATAGCATCCTAATCATCTGACATAAGCATAGATACATGGAACTGATTTGTGGGTCATATCCTTGAAATCAGTGAATTCACAAGCTTTAACCCCCGAAGCAGTAGGGTAACAAGCTGAATTTACGGATCTTAACCCCTAAGTGGTAGGGAAACAGATCGAAGATGATGGGCTTTAACCCCCTAAGCGGTAGGGTAACAAGTTGAATTTACAGATCTTAACCCCCTAAGTAGTAGGGAAACAGATCGAAGATGATGGGCCTTAACCCCTTAAGCAGTAGGGTAACAGGTTGGAAATCAAATATCATCTCCCTGAAATGGCGTCGGAGCGTTTCAAAGCCACAGCAGATCTCCTTGAAGTTTCAGCAGAGAAGATTGAAGTTACAAATCTTATTTCCCTGAAGTTGCAGTGGAACAGACTGAAGATATGAATAAAACAGATCTTATCTCTTTGAAGTTGCAGAAGAGCAGATCAAAACAAACCTTATCCCCCTAAAGTTGCAGTGGGACAGGTTAAAGTTGCAAGTCTTATCTCCCTGAAGTTGCAGTGGAATGGACTGAATATAGTGAATATTTTCTCTTTGAAGTTGCAGTGGAACAGACTAAAACCATGAATAAACAGATCTTATCTTTCTAAAGTTGCAGTAGAGCAGATCAAAACAAACCTAATCTCCCTGAAGTTGTAGTGGAGTAGGTTAAAGTCACTAGTCTTATCTCTCTGAGATTGCAGTGAAGCAGATTTAAGCCACTATCCTATCTCCCTAAATTGTAGTGGAGTAGGTTGAAGATTGTGGATCTAGTTTCCTTGAAGTTGCAGTGGAATAGATTGAAGACAGTAAATCTTATTTCCCTGAAGTTGCAGTGGAATAGGTTAAAGCTACGAGTTACAAGTCTTATACCTTTGAAGTTGCAGTGGGTCAGATGAGGTTATCCGAAGAACAGAAGAAGTTAAGACTTAGCGAGACTAGGCAAAATTGACTCTTTTAAGGTCTTTGCCCCGTTCTCGTTGCACGATAACGAGCAAAGAGAGGCAGCTGTAGAAGCCAATTTTGGCCCAGACAATAATAAAAAAAACCCAAATAATAAAGTCCATTTACAAAGTTAAAATCAAATACAAATACAAACCCATACCGAGCCTAAACTATACCCAATTAAACTAAAACCCTAGCCCAAATTCTATCCCATTATCTTAAACTTTTCAGCCACAAACCCTAGGGCTAATCCTTTCTGCAGCCGCCGCCCCTTTACCATTGGCCACTTCGCACGGCGCCTCACCACCACCGTTGCACGCCTCCTTTCACGTGTCATGTCACCTACAAAATTGAATCAACACGCAAACAGTAGAAAAACAACAAGCAAAAGGACAAGGGAAATGAAAGCAAACAACAGAGAAAAACAATAAAGAAACGGAAAAAATAGAAATCGAGAGTTGTTTCGATCGGCTATAAAAGCCCGAATGTTTCTCTTTTCTTTTTTTTACGACTTTCATAGAAGTTGAAAATCAAAAGAAAAACAACATTAAGCAATCGAAATAGCAAGAAACCGAAAGGTTGTTTTTAATCGAAGTTCATATACTCTGTTTTATTTTTATTTTTTCTTATTTTCTTTTATATACGAAAATAAATAAAAACAAAGAAAGGAAGAAAACTCACCGGATTTACTCCGTGACCGCGCCAATCGGAGCCTCTTCTCCTTCAACGTACTTGAGTTCAAAAAGGAAAATAGGTCTCCTCTACTCTTTCTTTCGAGGTTTTAAAGGGGACTTCAGCGCCTTTTTAAACAAATGGCCGAAAGGCCTGACATCGCGCCTCCGACCACCGCTTATGGCGGCTGATGCACGGGTAAATCACCCTCGGTGACCAAGGGAAGAAGGGAGGGGAGAGGGTAAAGGCCCTCAATATTCTATTTTTTTAAAATGAAGCTGAAAATGAAGAAAAAAAGTTTTTGACTTAAGTAATGAAAGCAAAGCGGCGCCGCTTTGGGAGTGGGGTCCAGTGCCAAACGACACCGCTTTCGCACCATCCACGCGCGTCCCGACCTGCACCCAGGGGGATCCGCGTGTTTCCTGAAAAAGAGGAAATATCCGTTTTGGTCCCTTCCCCTTTCTCTGACCTTTAATTTAGTCCTAATTCGTGGTTTTTCTTTTCTTTTAAATTTCACCCTATTGTTTTACTTCATTTCTGATTTGGTCCTTGGCCTAGACGGATGAAACGCTGCACATGGATTTGGGATATTACCCCATTTGGTCCTCCTAAGTCTAGGCGCGTATCGATTTAGTCCCTGAAAGTCTTTTTTTTATTATTTTTCAAATTTATGCCCTGAATTTTGATTTATTTTCAATCACGTCCTAAATTTACTTAAATCATTTATTAATCTTTTCTTAAAGGTTCTTTATTTTGCACCTACTTTAATTTATTTTAACATGTTGTTTATTCCAATATTTATTTTATTTTGCTGTATGTGTATATTTTATCCTAACCTATTTTACATGTATCATTTATTTTATATCTCTTACCTATTATATATATATATATATATATATATATATATATATATACTTTATTCCAAGTTTTTATATATTTGCTATCCTTTAAAAAAAATAATTGTTATTGCCTTATATTTATTTCAAATCATATTGTTTATTTCTTAGTTATTACCTATCACATATTTCAAATATTTCTTTATACATTATATTTAAATCCTCATCATAAAAATATTTATATTATCAATTTTTAATGATGTACATACCATACATTTTGAACTTGTTAAATATTAGTTTAAAGTGATTTATACCTTACTCATTGTAAAATCATTTTATGTATTTATTTCAAACCTTGTTCATTTATTGTAAATTTTTTTTTTCCTTCCGTTATTATTCATATTAAGTTTGCTATTTATCTTACTATCTTGTAAATTATTTAATTAGATTTTATAGGTATATTATTTACATTTTAAATTTTTTTATATTTGTTGATTTCAAAACCTTTTTGCATCATTTGTTTTCAACTAAGTTACCATCATTTCTTATATTCATAGTTACTTCAATTGGTTTCGCAATATTTTTAACTTGCTATATATGATGTTCGTCCCATTGCTTTTAATTATTAGTGTTGATATTTATACATTGTGTGACTATTGCTATTGTATGTATTTTAATTCATTTATCTCGCATTTTTGCTTTATTATTGTTCATTCGTGTAATGTTGTATCCATGAATATTCATCTTACGCTCTTGTTATTCTATTTCATGTCGCGCCTCATGAATCAAGCCTCATTGCATTTATCCAACTAGAATCGCTTTTTATCCAAACAAGTAACACTTCGATTAAATATTGTATTAGCTACTATTCAAAAACGAAAATTTTCAAATAAGGCAATGTTTCGCATTTTGAAATATCGAGGAATTGTGCCCTAACTTACGGGGTTTCGATTTTCTCGATATTTCTAAATAGTTAAATATCCTTTTGAGTTCTAAAACACACGGAATTCCAATTAAAATTAAAACTTGCGTTCGGGAGTTCATGGTATCGTGTCCTAACTTACGGATGTGATACTCCGATATCTCGAGACAAGGAAATCTTTAGCAAACGTCTTGATTAAATTCAAGCATTTTTGAAATCGATATTGATAGAAAAGATCATATTTCAAATTCATTCCCGATTTTTGATTTTCAACATTAAGACACTAACTAATCAATTCGGTACCAATTTTTGGGCGTGTCGGGGTGCTAATCCTTCCTCGCACGTAAATCGACTCCCTACTTGTTCTCTTGAAATTGTAGACCAAAATGCCGCTTTAGTAAACTAAATTGTTTTAACAAAGGTGATCCGATCACACCAAATAAAGATCGGTGGCGACTCCCGTTTTAATTATCATTTTCAAAACCAAAGTTGATTCCCGTTTTCTTCAAAAATGGTTTCGATAAATTTGGCGACTCCAATCGAGGACTCAGAGTCGAGCCTTAAATTGATTAATTTTGTCCTTTGTCAAAAATTGAAAATCGGTTTTAAATTTATCGCATTGCATGTTGGTTGTTATTTTCGTGGCTTTTTTCATAATATGCCTGTTTTAAGTAGTTTGATTCCTTGATGTATCTTTGCATATCGCATCACATTACCGGTCAATTTCATCCTCTTAAGTGGAAGTGAGAAACTTCTCCTTCGTGAGGTCTTTACCTCCGTATAGGATAGTGGATCGCTTTCGGGATACATCCGTACCTGCATCTTCGTGAGGTTTTCATCTCCGTATAGCCGTAGGGAAGTGTATTCCCCGAACCGAACTCGGTCCGTATGAGCCTATAATGGGTGAGGATCGAGGAATCTGCCGGTTCAAGTCCCTTTACTTTAGAATCGAACCACATGTAATGAGCCTTAAGAGCCTACCCTAAGTAGAACCACACCGACCCTTAGTAGTTACCTGACTAGGTACTTGATTATCTCTTGATTGTTTTGATTTTTATTCTTTGTTTTAATACTAACTTGTTTGTGTTTTATTGTTGTTCCATGACATTTCATCATAAAAGAGGTATTGATTCACGATTCGGTTACTAAATAGAAGAGTTTAGCATGGAAAAAGGGTTTTTGATAGAGTGAAGGATAATGCGCCGTCCGAGTGTGGTCCGAGAAGATACAAGCAAGAGAAAGGTGATAGTTTGGCCGAGAGATACGAGTCGAGTTGTGGGATTTCACTCGCATCAAGACAACCTGCATAACCTACAAGAGTTAATCTGATATATGGAATAGCTGGAATAGCGAGGTTAAGCAACTATTTTATCAGAATTCACAAAGACCTACCCTATCTCTTTCGATGTAAAGGTGGACAAACACTTGTTTCAAGCTCTTGCACAGTTTTGGAATCCCGCTTACAGTTGCTTCACCTTTGGAGGAGTCGATTTGGTACCTACTGTGGAAGAATACATGGCGTTACTTAATTGCCCGAAGATTCAAGCCGATTGGCCTATTCAAGACTGTCAATGTTCCCATTTTTGAATAAATTGATTAGTATCACGGAATGAGCGAACAAAGGGTTGCAGCCCGTATCAAACGTAAGGGATAGTAAATGCATTCATTGGGGAAATTTGAGGGATTTAATCCTAGCTGCATGCTTGATTTGAAGAAAAGGTCGACGCGTTTTGATTTAAGCCTCTACGGTTTGATCCTTTTCCTTAAAGCACTTGGACATATAGATGAAGTCGCCCTGGACTTATTCGAATCGACTGATAAAGGTACCACACCTATCCCTAATCTTAGCGTAAACTTTCGATCTTTGAATGCATGTCGAGAGCGGGCGAAGGAAGGTTCATTGGTTGTGCATACCTTCTTCTTTGGCTTGGTTTCATAGCCATTTTTGGAAGGTGGACAAGGTCTCTTATCGGGTTTTCTCAGGACTATTCTCCACTAAGAGAATTAGTGGCTACACCGAGGCGTAGACGATATCTCGTAAGAAAAATGAATAGCTATTCTCTCAAATTTACGAGTCGTAAGACGTTGAATGGAGAGCCCAGTGGTTAATCCCCGATGAGATCTTATATCGATGTGGTAATTTTGACTGGGTCCTCTAGCCGAATATGGGAGCTTCGGATACGCCTCTGCTACTTGTGTTAAGGCGATGTCGGTCGAGATGGGGCTCATACCAAAGAACACGAGGATTGGCTCAATGTGAGTTCTCTTATAAAGACGATGGTTATAAGAAAAAGGTTCGTGAGATATCAAATGCTTGGAACCAAACTCAAGAATGAAGGGATTCACCGCAGTTCGATGACAACCCCCTTAGTATGAATGGTGGTGGGGTAGGAGAGTTAACGATAATATCCCTAAACCGGATCAAGGGCACACTCACCAATAGAAGAACATTTCATAGTAGTAGTCCCATCCGAGCTAGAAATCATCAAGCAAGACTTCGAGAAAAGGAGCTCAATTTGGAAAGAAGATAGAGCAGCTTAGAAGAGGAGAAAATGAAACTAGGATTAGACGTCGACATCCATAAGCTAGAGGCCGAGAAGCTAAGGAAAGGGAAGAATAAAGCCGAGGAGGACTTGGATAGTCTAAAGACTGATTATAAGAAGTCTGCGATGTCGATAAGAGCTGCCGTTTGGGTAAAACGTCTAATAAAGTGGCGCCAAGAGATTGGAAAAGAAAGGACTAGAGCGGATCGATGGGAGAAGAAGTTCATGATGTCCGGAAAAGTGAGAGGATGTTCTGAAAAGAGTTTGTTAGAAAGCCAAAACGAAAAGGAAAAGTTACGAGCTCGGGTGGTTGAACTAGAAAGATCACTACATCAATATCGTAGCCGCAACTTCGTGTCGAATTGAAAGCCACCTAAGTAGGATCGCAGAGTTGAAAGGGGAAATAGGAAAACTCGAGGCCGCATTACAAGATGGTAAAATCCGAATGGAACTTCTTGAGGCAAACAATGAACATTATAGAGAACAACTTTTCTCGCTTCTCAAGATCGATCGTAAATAGAGATTATGTCATGGACGAGGCTCAGGCTCAAGTTCGAGAGGTAGCCGATCACTTGCAAACCTTGGCAGTTCAGGCTGATGTATTGAGCTTAAAGTACGAGTCAGAATCAGATCGAGGCCGAAACCTAGCTTGGCTCCTTAGGAAGGTTAAGGCTTTGGGCATTAGGGCAAAGTCGTATATGTAATCATCTATTCTATGTAAAGAAATTTTTCTTCTAGTGAAGTTCTTCTAATGAAATTGAATTAGAATCAATTCCTCTTTTGCATTCATTCATTTGCATTACATTTCATCATATGCATTAAATTTTACGAAAAGACCCTGATTAAGTAAAAATTATTTCAGGTAATCTGGAAACCAACGAGAATCAACCAACCGAACATAGCTACTATACCCGCCGTAAAACTAAAGAAATGGATCAAAGACTAGAAAGATTAGAACAATCGCAAAAGGATATGCAAGAGCAATTACAAGCGCAGATGCAAGAGCAAAGAATAGCGAAAATCCAACAAGATATGAGGGAACAAATGCAAGAATCCCAAAATAATATGTTAGGCGCTTAGTACGATTCTGTGGCTAAAGAACGCGAAAAGGGAAGAACACTATAGGGAGCGACAATGAAGACCCTATCTATCCTCCGGCTTTACACCAGTAAACACTCAATCACAAATCGTGAGATGCACCTACGAACAAATACTGTCATTATTAGACCCAAAGACAATACCAAGCCGGTGCCTCGCACCGATGAATGCTCCTATAGGTTCGGCCCACTCCGGGGATAATCCAGCCAATCCATTTGTCCCGCACCTTGATGATGTGGCGTAAATGGTAAAAGAAAAGGTTGACTTGGCAAAGCAACTTGATGACCAATGCAAATGGCTTGAAGAGAAATTCAAAGCAATGGAGACTGCGATTACCATGGAGGGATTGACCCTAAGGACTTGAGCTTGGTCCTGTGCTTTGGTGCTCCGCCAAAATTTAAAACCCCGCAGTTTGAAAAGTATAATGGGACGAGCTGCCTGGAGCTCATATTACGATGTTCATCCGAAGGATGACAGGTATGTCAATAACGACCACCGTTGATGATCTACGCTTCAAGATAATGATCGAATCCGCGGCCAAATGGTATAATTCACTCAACCGTGCCCAAATTGGTTCGTGGAAGGACTTGGCTCAAGCTTTTATGAAACAATACGGTCACGCGGACTGACATAGCACCCGGCTGCAATTACTCCTACAAAATATGGAAAAGAAGCCGAGTGAGAGCTTCAGCAATACGCACAACGGTGGAGGGAATAGCGACGCAAGTCCACCACCTCTCTTGGAGAAGGAAATAACCATGCTTTTTATCAATACCTCAGAAGGCCCCATTCATTAACCATATGTTGGGAAGCGCTACTAAGAGCTTCTCGCACATAGTGATGTCCGGGAAATGATAGAAAATGCGGTGAGATGTGGGAAAATTGAAGGTGAGAAAGTGCCAAGAGATCGGCTCCTGAAGGAAAGAAAACGAAGTGAACAATACAAGCACATACAATAAAAGTTATTCCAAGCCGGGCCACAAAGGAGCCAACCAAAGGCAAAGTGACTACTAGCCATCGTGGCCCTACAAGGCAAGATTCCAACCCAAGGCCTAACATGTAAGGGGCTCAATTCCACGCCAATCCCAATGACGTATAAGGAGCTTTACAAGAACCTGCTCGATGCATGTAGTGTTCCCATTTTACTTGAAACCCATGCAACCTCTATTTCCTATGTGGTATGACGCAAATGCGCATCGCGAATACCCGCAGGGATCTCGGACACACAATTAAAAATCGCACGGCCTTCAAGAAATTAGTCGAAATGTTCATAAAGATGGGCATTGTGAAGTTCGATGATCCCACAGTCCTAATGGCAGGGAAATCCGCTACCCACCATTCGCACGGAAGGGGTAAACGCGATAGTTGAAAACAAAGGGAGGAGAACCAAGATGGATATATCGTGAGGTAAAGACTCCATTGAAGTGGGTTTGGAAGAAAATGGTAGAAGAAGGTTTACTTGAACAAGATTTAGGGAGAAGTCCGAGGGAGCAAAATACTACTACGACTATCACAACGTAAGAGGGTCATGAGATCCGTAAATGCAATGGATTTAGGCACCGCACAGTAGATTGATGGAAAATAAAGAGATTGAATTCTTTGAGTATACTAAAGGCCCGGAAGGCGAAGATGTATGCGCTTTAGAAGGAGGGTCAACTAACAAAGTCCTCCGGGTCAATCACCCAAAGGGTAATCATATCGCGACCAAGGACCAGTGAAATGGGGGTACCAATTGCGCCAAAGGTCATAATTTAAAAGCCCGTTGCTTTCCCTTATAAAGATAGCAAAAGGGTTCCTTGGAATTACGACTGCAACGTAATGATCCCGGAGGGGAGAATCCAACCGTACTTCAGAGAAAGGTCAAGACGAGGGTTTCTATACACGCAGCTGGAAGGCGTTTACTCCGAATACAAAGGCGTAATCAGCTAAAGAAAAATCCGTGGTTGTTGGGCAAGAAAAGGAAAAGGCAATCGACTTGAATCACCACAATGAGCCTCATGGATCGAAAAGAGGCTAAGGAATTTTAAAATTCCTCAAACACAAAGGAGTACAAAGGTTGTGAAGTAGTTACACAAAACAAACACAGCAAGATATTTCCAGTACTAGCCTTGCTCTTGAGCTCGTAGACTCACCGCAAAGGCATTGATGAAGGTTTTAAATGAAACATATATTATGATGATATCTCTGCTCTACAAACTCGATCGTCTCGGTCAATAAATATCAGCGCGGATAATTTTATTTTCTTTAATGATGATGAAATACCACCGAGGCATGGGATCTACAAAGACCGTGATATTACCACTGCTGGTAAGGGATACACACACGGGGTATTGATTGATAATGGATCGGCATTGAATGTCCCGCCTTTGTCCACGCTAAATAGATTGCCGTGAGATAGCTCCTATATGGAGACATGCCAGAACGCCGAGAGCATTCGATGGCAATCGAAAGGAAGGTGATGGGAAGAATCGAGATACCTCTCTGATCGCCCAAATACATACGCAGGTGGATTTCTTGGTAATGGATATCAAACCATCATACAATTGCTCGCTGGGAAGACCGTGATTCACTCGGGCAGGGGCGGTACCATCGTCCCTACACCAAAAGTTAAAGTTGGTAAATCGAGGGTAGGTTGGTAACGATAAACGCGAGGAAGATATCATTGCATCTGCTACTAGTGACGACCGCACGTGGGTACAGATTTGATGAGGCGATAGAGTGTTCTTTTTCGATCACTAGAATTTGTCAATGCTACATTCATCGCCGGCGAAGGAAATAAGATCCCAGCCGCTAGAATATCCAAAACCACAAGGATGGGCCTTCACGATTAACTATTGGCAAAGGAGCCTTGCAGGTGAGAGGACTTGAAAGACGCCCAAGGAAGGATCGATGTACCGTGTTGAAGGAAAACGAGATCGCTTTGGCTTAGGATTTAAGCCTGATGCGAAGCAAAGGAAGAAAGAGCCGGAGAAAAGGCAAGAGATGAGGAGAGCGCTGCTTAAAGCGTGTGAGGAGGTCAAGGCGGAGCCGATGACCTTCCTCATTTATCCAAAACATTTGTGTCGAGGGACTATTTACTCCAAGGGAAGAATGACGCAAGAAAGAGTCCGCCAAGAAATGTTGAATAGTTTGAGTATTAATGCCATACTCAAGAAAAATCAAGAGAATTTAGCCGAATTCGCCTCTTACATCCCCTGAAGTGTTTTGAACAATTGACCATGGAGGAGATCCTCAGAACTTTTAGGATTAACTCAGAGTAATATTCAAAACAAGCTTATTGCTCTAAGCCTAGCAATAAGAACTTTTATGAAATAGGCATATGTCCAAGTATCTTTATTTCAATAAAAATGTATTTTTATGTATCATCTTGAGTGAATATTCTTTTATTCTTTCCAATTCATTCATAATCATACCATACAAATAAAATATTCTTAGATTCATTGTTCTTTGGATTTCCTTCTTCATCTATAACAGTCCCCAGATATCAATGATATGAGAGATATTGCCAATGACTCGTAGATTCCTTTCGAGCAAGATTTGTGTATAGAGGACACTGAGGATTTTGAAGATGACCAAAATTGTGACCTATCTCCCGATTTGTTAAGAATGGTAGAACAAGAGGAGAAACAAATCTTACCTCACAAAGAGTCATGGAAATTGTCAACTTAGGAGAAGGAAAAGAGGTGAAAATTGGAGTTAGTATCAGAGAAATAAAGCAAGACCTCATCGAGTTACTTTGGGAATTCAAGGATGTCTTCGCTTAGTCATATCAGACATGCCCGGATTGAATACGATATCGTGGTGCATCGACTTCCCGATAAAGGAAGAATGCAAGCCAGCTCAACAGAACTCCGAAGGATGAGACCCAATGTTTTGCTCAAAAATAAAAGAAGAGGTCAAGAAGCAATTCGACGCCGGCTTCTGCAAGTGGTCAAGTACTGTAATGGGTGGCCAACATAGTCTCAATTCTTAAGAAAGATGGGAAGGTACGATGTGCGTAGATTATCGGGATCTAAACAAAGCCAAATTTAAAAGATAACTTTCCGTTGCCTCACATTGATACATTAGTGGGTAACACGGGCGGTTACTCCCTCTTCTCATTCATAGACGGTTTCTGGGTACAACCAGATAAAAATGCATCCGAAGACATGGAAAAGACCACATTCAGAACCATGTAGGGAACATTTTGTTATAAAGTGATTCCATTTGGGCTGAAAACGCGGAGCAACATATCGTGAGAGCCATGGTAACTTTATTTCATGATATGATGCACAAGGAGATCAAGTTTACGCCGATGACATGATTGCAAAATCCAGAATAAAAAATGAGCATGTGTAAGTCCTGAGGAAACTATTCTTAAGGTTAAGAAAGTTCCAACTAAAGCTCAATCCCGCAAAGTGTACTTTCTGAGTCCTCGCCAGAAAACTGTTGGGATTCGTAGTCGCGAAAAAGGAATCGAGATTGACCCGCATAAAGTCGTATTATACAAGAATTGCCTCCACCACGCACTCAAAAGAAGTTCGAGGTTTCCTAGGAGATCAATTACATCGCCGATTCATTTCACAACCGACAGAGAAATGTGATCCAATATTCCGCTTCCTTAGGAAGCATAATCCGTGTGTTTGGGATGAGGAGTGCTGAAAACTTTGACAAGGTCAAGCATTACCTATCCAATGCCCCAAAGATCGATGCCACATTGCCTTGATAAACCATCGATATTGTACTTGGCAAGTTGTTCGAGAATTCCATGGGATGTGTGCTAGCCAACATGACGAGACCGAAGAAAAGAAAAGCAATATACTATCTCAAAGCAAGAAATTCACTGAATGTGAAACGAGATATTCGCCGATCGAGAAGTTGTGCTGTGCTTTGATTTGGACGACCCGAAGACTGAGGCAATACATGTTGTACCACACAACTTGGCTCATCTCAAAACTAGACCCTTTGAAGTACATGATGGAATCAAACGCTTTGAATGGAAGAATGGCTCGCTGGCAAATTTACTTTCTCGAGTTTAATCAAAAGGTCAGAAAGGGGAGTGCACAGCAGCACTTTCTGCTAGTAGAGCTGTAGAAGATTATGAGCCATTGAGCTTTGATTTCCAATGAAGATCTAATGTATGTTGCAACCACGTAAGAAGACTTCAAGAAGGCCACCATTGGAAGTCGAATTTTGACGGAGCTTCAAATGTCAGAGGAAATGGAATCGGGCGCCTTGGTATCCCCAAACGGAGATCATTATCCTTTCACCAAGAAATTGGATTTTGACCGCATTAAATAACATGACGGAATACGAGGCATGCATCATGGGCGCCCGCGCAGCCATAGAACGTAAAATAAAAGTGTTAGAGGTATACGAAGATTCTGCAGGCTAGTGATCTATCACCTTAAAGGTGAATGGGAGACAAGAGATCCTGTCTTGGCCGGGCTATCGAAGACTGGTTCTTGAGTTAATCGAGGAGTTTGACGATATCACCTTCTCGCTATCTCCCACGAGATGAAAACCGCATGGTCGATGTCCTAGCAACTTTAGCTTCTATGATCAAAGTGAACAAGAAAGAGGATATGAAGCCTATCCAAATGAGTATTTATGAGGCTCCTATCATTGTCGCAACATCAAGAAGAAGAAGAAGAGAAAGATGACCATCCTTGGTACCGTGATATTTTACGATATGTGAAGAGTCGTGAATACCTGCACTCAAGCAACCGAGAATGACAAGAGGACATCAAGAAAGTTGGCTAGTGACTATGTCTTGATGGAGAAATCCCGTATAAAATAAGAAAAGACCAAGTTCTCTTAAGATGTGACTCTGCCGCCGAGGCTAAGAAAATCTTAGAAGAGGTTCATGAGGGTGTCTCATGAACACATGCTAATGGTTTCACCATAGCCGCATTGCATCATGAGATTCGGATATTATTGGTCTACTATGGAAGGAGATTGCGCCAACTATGCCAAGAAGTGCCATAAATGCCAAATTTATGGAGATAAAATTCATGTACCTTCTTCACCTCTCCATGTCATAACTTCTCCATGGCCTTCTCTATGTGGGTATGGACGTCATAGGGCTAATCTCACCAAAGGCATCTAATGGACATAGATTCATCTTTGTAGTCATAGATTACTTCACCAAATGGGTAGAGGCCACCTCTACGCCAACGCTACAAAGTCAAGAATCAAGAAGTTCCTAAAGAAAGAAATCATATGTCGATATGGGATGCCCGAAAGGATCATATCGCATAAATGCTACCAACTCCAACAATAGCACAACAGCGAGGTTTGTAGCCAATTCAAGATGAAACATCATAACTCGTCACCAGATCGCTGCAAAAGATGAATGGTGCAAGAGAAGCGCCAATAAAACATAAAAAAATCGTGGGGAAGATGACTCAAACTTACAGAGATTGGCACGAGAAATTACCATTTGCCCCCGTAGATGCCTACTCTGACATCGGCCGTAACATCTACCGGCAACACCATTTTCTTTAGTTTATGGAATGGAGGCGTTCTACTCTATTGTGGTCGAGATTCCATCTCTACGCTGCGGCTTCTAATCCAAAGTTATGAAGTTAGAACGGATCCAGCCTCAATACTTACCAATTGAACTTGATTGAGGAAAAGAGCTAAAGGCTATCCGTCATGGTCAAAATGTATCAAAAAAGAATGATGCGGGCTTACAATAAGAAGGGTTTGCCCTAGAGAATTCCATGAAGGAGACTCGTATTGAAAAAGATCCTTCCCATACAAAAGGACTTCAGAGGAAAATGGATGCCGAATTGGGAGGGACCTTGGTGGTAAAGAAGGCTTTCTCCGAGGGGCTCGATTTTGACCGAGATGGATGGTAAAAGCTTGCCTAATCCCGTGAATTCAGATTCGGTCAAAAGGAATTTTACCTAAAAAAAAAGGAGAGGCTAAGGCGAAAACTCCATAAAAGGGCAATTTTTGAGACCAAAGGGGGTTTTGAGTTGAAAACCCAGAATGGGCAATTCAAATTTTGATCGGGTTGGGAGCATACAAAGGGTCCTGCTTCCTCCGAATTGACAAGAAGGTAAGGGATGCTACATCTTGAGGCATTAACAAAATACTCTTGATCTTCTAAACGATACCGAGTTCAAAGGGTCCTCAGAAATTTGTGCAACGGGTTCATACTGCGTGATATCTGGGCACCTATTCTTATCTCATTCACTTTGCATTTTTTGGCGTAATATGCTATCTTGATTAATTCGTTAGAAGTTCTCATTTTGTATCTTAGCAAATTTACTATCCTAATTACCCTATTCATTTTGGGTTTTGTTCTCCAATAAAATTCCATCTTGTCTACTGCAATAATCTTTTCAAGCATTTTTCGTTGAAATGATGATTAATGGACTAATAATATTCAAAAAGGAGTTCTCGATATTGCTCAAGTGTTTCTAATGATACAGGACCTCAAACGGACCAATTAGTTTGAATCACCCTACATTCAAAGGTTGGAAATGATGGTGGAAAAAATAGCCTGCTTTGTGATTATTCTTTAGGTTTCCGCCAGAGATACCACCGAAGAAAAGGCAGTAGTAACACGTTGATAATAAATCCGATGAATAATAAGTAATATCAAATTTAAAAATGATATTTTCTATTCATATATCATTCATAGCACATCTAGTTAGGGAGCATTTGGTTCATTTCGATCATAGCATCCTAATTATTTGACACATTCATCATCCGGTTAGGAGCATTGGATTCATTTCTCATCATAGCATCCTAATCATCTATACATAAGCATAGATACTGATATGGAACCGATTTACTGTGTCATATCCTCAAATCGCTGAATTCTACAAGCTTTAACCCCCAAGCGTAGGGGCAACAAGCTGAATTTACGATCTTAACCCCTAAGTGGTAGGGAAACAGATCGTAAGATGATGGGCTTTAAGCCCTCAAGTCGTAGGGTAACAAAGTCAATTTACAGATCTTAACCCCTAAGTAGTAGGGAAACAGATCGAAGATGATGGGCCTTAACCCCAAGCAAAGTAGGGTAACAGTCGGAAATCAAATATCATCTCCCCGAAATGGCGCTTGAGCGCTTTCCAAAGCCATTGCAGATCTCCTGAAGTTTTAGCAGAGAAGATTAAAGTTACAAATCTTATTTCCCCCCAAGTTGCAAAGTGAAATGAGATCAAGATATGAATAAAACAGATCTTATCTCTTTTGAAGTTGCGTAAGAGCAGATTAAAATAAACCTTATCCCCCGGTTGGCAGTGACAGGTTAAAGTTGTGTGTCTTATCTCCTCAAGTTGCAAGGTGAATGGATCAATATAGTGAATATTTTCTATGAAGTTGCAAAGTGAACAGACTAAAACCAAGTGAATAAACAGATCTTATCTTTCTAAAGTTGCAAAGAGAAAGTATCAAAACAAACCTAATCTCCCGGGTTGTAGGGAGTAGGTTAAAGTCACTAGTCTTATCCTCTCCGAGATTGCAAAGTGAAAACAGATTTGGCTTTCACCATCCCTATCTCCTCAAATTGTAGTGGAGAAGGTTGAAGATTGTAGATCTAGTCTCCTTGAAGTTGCAGTGGAATAGATCAAGACAAGAATCTTATTTCCCGGTTGCAGTGGAATAGGTTAAAGCTACTGAAAGTTACAAGTCCTATACCTTTGAAGTTGCAATGTAATCGATGAGGTTATCCAAAAATGTACAGTTAAGACTTAGCGAGACTAGGGCAAAATTGACTTTTTTGTTGTCTTCTTGCCTCAAGCTATCGCTGCACCCATAACGAGCAAAGAGGGGCGCAATGAGAGAGCCAAATTAGTGGCTGCATAACAATAAAAACCCAAATAATAAAAGTCCATTTACAAAGTTAAAATCAAATACAAATACAAACCCATACCTAGCCCAAACTATACCCAATTAAACTAAAACCCCTAGCCCAAATTCTATCCCATTATCTTAAACTTTTCAGCCACAAACCTCTAGGGCTAATCCTTCTCACAAGCCCGCCTCCTTTTACTATTGGGCCACTTTGCACCCAAGGCACCTCACTACCACCGCTGCGACACCACCTTTCACGTGTCATGTCACCTACAAAATTGAATCAACACGCAAAAAAGTAGAAACAACAAGCAAAAGGACAAGGGAAATGGAAGCAAACAACAGAGAAAAACAATGAAGAAACGGAAAAATAGAAATTTCGAGAGTTGTTTCGACGGTCAGAAAAGCCCTAATGTTTCTCTTTTCTTTTTTTACGACTTTCAGCAAGCAAAAATCAAAAGAAAACAACATTAAGCAATCGAAATAGCAAGAAACCGAAAGGTTGTTTTTTAATCTAAGTTCATATACTGCTTTATTTTATTTTCTTATTTTCTTTTATATACGGTAAAAATAAATAAAAACAAAGAAAGGAAGAAAACTCACCGATTTACCTCCTGACTGCCACTAATCGGAGCCTCTCTCTCCTTCAACGTACTTTTTGTTCAAAAAAAGGGACAATAGGTCTCCTCACTCTTTCTTTTCGAGGTTTAAAGAGGGGACTTCAAAGCGCTTTAAACAAATGTCGGCCCGAAGCGTCTGACGCTGGTGCCCGACCACCGCTTATATGGCCGCCGGTACACGGTAAAAATCACCCTCGGTGACCAAGGGAAGAAGGGAGAGGGAGAGAGGTAAAGGCCCTTAATATTCTGCTTTTTTTTTTTAAATGAAGCCTAAAATGAAGAAAAAAAGCTTTTTGACTTAAGTAATGAAAGCAAAACGGCGCCGCTTTGGGAGTGGGGTCCAGTGTGCCAAAAACGCACACCGCTTTAGGGCCATCCACGCCATCTGGCCCCGCACCTGTGGGGACCTCACAGAGCCTCCAAAAAGGGGAAATATCCGCTTTGGTCCCTTCCCTTTCTCCGACCTTTGAATTTAGTCCTACTTCGTGGTTTTTCTTTTCTTTAAATTTCACCCTATTGTTTTATTGTTACTGATTTGGTTCTTGGCCTAGACGGATGAAACGCAACACATGGATTTGGGATATTACCCCATTTGGTCCTCCTAAGTCTAGGCGCGTATCGATTTAGTCCCTCGAAAGTCTTTTATTATTTTTCAAATTTATGCCTCAATTTTGATTTATTTTCAATCATGCCCTAAATTTACTTAACTCATTTATTAATCTTTTTCTAAAGGTTCTTTATTTTGCAACCTACTTTAATTTATTTTAACATGTTGTTTATTCCAATATTTATTTTATTTTGTCGTATGTGTATATTTTATCCTAACCTATTTTACATGTATCATTTATTTTATATCTCTTACCTATTATATATATATATATATATATATATATATATATATATATATATACCCTTTTATTCCAAGTTTTTATATATTTGCTATCCTTTAAAAAAATAATTGTTATTGCCTTATATTTATTTTCAAATCATATTGTTTATTTCTTTAGTTATTACCTATCACATATTTCCAAATATTTCTTTATACATTATATTTAAATCCTCATCATAAAAATATTTATATTATCAATTTTTAATGATGTACATACCATACATTTTGAACTTGTTAAATATTAGTTTAAAGTGATTTATACCTTACTCATTGTAAAATCATTTTATGTATTTATTTCAAACCTTGTTCATTTATTGTAAATTTTTTTCCCTTCCGTTATTATTCATATTAAGTTTGCTATTTATCTTACTATCTTGTAAATTATTTAATTAGATTTTATAGGTATATTATTTACATTTTAAATTTTTTTTTTTTATATTTGTTGATTTCGAAAAACCTTTTTTGCATCATTTGTTTTCAATTGCTACCATCATTTCTTATATTCATAGTTACTTCCAATTGGTTTCGCAATATTTTTAACTTCCATATATATGATGTTCATCCCATTGCTTTTAATTATTAGTGTTGATATTTATACATTGTGTGACTATTGCTATTGTATGTATTTTAATTCATTTATCTCGCATTTTTTAATTTATTATTGTTCATTCGTAATGTTGTATCCATGAATATCTATCTTACGCCTTTTGTTATTCTATTTCATGTCGCCGCCTCATGAATCAAGCCTCATTGCATTTATCCAACTAGAATCGCTTTTTAATCCAAACAAGTAACACTTCGATTAAATATTGTATTCGCCATTATTCAAAAAAACGGTAAATTTTCAACAAGGCAAATGTTTCGCATTTGAAATATCGAGGAATTGTGCCCTCTAACTACGTGGTTTCTGATTTTCCTGATATTTCAAATAGTTAAATATCCTTTGAGTTCTAAACACACCTGAATTCCAATTAAAATTAAAACTTGTATTCTGAGTTCATGGTATCGTGTCCTAACTTTACGGGATGTGATATCTCCTGATATCTCGAGACAAGGAAATCTTGTAGCAAACGCCTTGATTAAATTCAAGCATTTTGAAATCGATATTGATAGAAAAGATCATATTTCAAATTCATTCCCGATTTTTGATTTTCAAATATTAAGAGACACTAACTAATCAATTCGGTACTAACTTCTTTGGGCGTGTTAAAGTGCTAATCCTTCCTCGCACGTAGAATCGACTTTAAACTTGTTCTCTGAAATTGAGACCAAAATGCCGCTTTAGTAAACTAAAATTGTTTTTTGAATAAAGGTGATCCGATCACACCAAATAAAGATCGGTGGCGATTCCGCTTTAATTATTATCATTTTCAAAACTAAAGTCGATTCCCGCTTTCTCTAAAATGGTTTGACAGCTAGAATCACTAAGAGCATTTTTGTTTTAATCACCTTTCTACTTTTTCTTTTATTTAGCATCGATATGATAAGACTTGTAATGATAGTGAAATCATCTCAGCAAATTCTTTCCATCATATCAAGTAAGAATTTTGATTTATCATGTATGACATATGTTGTTGTTTATATATCAAAGTTTATATATTTCTACTCTCTATAAAGTGATATATTTTCAAGAATTTTTATATTCATCATATCTACATTAAATATATTTAAAATGTCTAATCTCATAAAGTTCATCTTAATGTTATGAATTTTGATGATATTATGAAGGAAACTAAACATCAGATTGGCGCAAAACAATAATTTTCCTTACCATCATATACACAAAGAATTGAAATTGAGTACTATAACCTCAAGGACCCAGTAAACCTATTAGAATAATTAAAATGAAAAACAAAAGCAGGTTTTCTTCTAAAAGCTAAATACAAATTTATACATTTAGTGAATACAAAATTTCAAAAATTATTTTGTTTATACACCCATTCTCGTAGACCTAACAGATTATAAAAAGTGAACAAGGGTAAATTATGTTATTGCATTCTCCATTGAGAGTTGAAACATCAAAAGGTGGTTCTTTCTTCTTACCATTTATGTAGCCAGTAGTTTCCAGGGCTTCAACAACCATGTCTTCAATCTTCTGAATTTCCTCTGCTGTCAATGGGTTTTCACATCTCAAATCCTAGAGTTGTGACTTCTCTTTTTCCTTGCAGTGTTCATTGTATCTGCCATGCTTTATACAACAACAAAGGTGTGAGCTGCACTCCTGAGATAGCGTATCTTTGTTTCTCCCTTGGATAAATGCAATCTCTTCAAAAGTTATTTGTTTTCTGAAGTTTTACCTATGATTCCATCAAAGATCAAATCTGGGAGCTGAGTTTCTCAATGAGCGGGGCTACCACCATGTGCTGAGATGTTGGTTTCAGTACACGTGGCAAAATCCAAAGATCCCCACCCTAAATTTATATTCATCTCTAAGATTTTTCTAGGTTCTTTTGTCTTTAACCAAATTCTGTTTATTTTTAGCCTTAGGAATATATGTTGTGCTCTTCTTGGTTGGCATTACAATTTATGGTTTTTGTTGAGAAGTGAAAGAGTGTTGTTGAGGAGATGAGGATGAAAGAAGGAAACGTAAAAGAAATTATTTTTCTTTAATTTAATTTAATTTAATATTAAATGTAAATTTTTTAATTAAATGCCACGTACATAACATATTGGGTTAAGAGAATTTTTGAAAATGAGAGTAAAGTCAAGACAAATTTGTAATCCAATCATAGTTTAAGTAATACTTTGATTAAAAATTAAACAATCTAAATAAAAATTTGATATAGTTTAAAAATCTAATTTTTTAAAAATAAAAATATATGGTTTGATGGAGTTATTCGAGTCATGTACCATTGGGCACTTTTGGCATCATCATGATATGCATGTTCATTAGAGGAGGAACACAATTTTTAATTGTGACCTTCTTTCTCCCCTTCGCAATCACTGTAGCGGATGGTGCGTCGAACATATCCAAATAGGTGAACCATTATATGTTCGTGATCACAACTTGGCACTTGATCAAATGATGTTGGACTAGAGAGGACACCAAGCATATGTATTGGGGAGAATGTAACGATCCAATTTTCGCTGATGTTGAAAAATCAAAGTTAAAATCGAATTTTCTAAGTTAAAGTTAACTGAGAATTTTATTTACTGTTAGTTCATGTGTCGTGATATAAAGCATAAGGGTCGACTTGTTAATTGATTAAATTAGATAAAGAGTAATTGTACACAGGGACAAACTTGTGGAGGAATCAAATGGAAGAATTTGATCAAGAATTTAATAAGTCTTCAAGTGGTATTTATACTAGGGACTCAAGAACAATTTAACCATATCATATTTCAAATATATGGAGAAATTATTTTATGAACTCTTCCCACTACATCATCTATGGCCCTTCCAATTATTTACAATGACATTTCAATAATTTTTTCCATCTCATTGATACATAATTTTGGCAATTTTACCCTGAATAGAAATCTTGAACATTGAACCCTAACTTGAACCCAACTTTCCAAAAACCAACCTAGGCCATTTCTCTTGTTTAATTCCACCTGCATCTTTCCAAACCAATTCCTAAACATATTGTTATAATTAGATGACTCTGGAATCTTTAGTTTAAATAAAAATATAGTGGTAAAATAAAATAAAAGTAAAATCCATAGAACTATACTTCTTTATTTTATTTTTAGAATAAGGTTTTTAACCTTATTAAAACTTCCATCTACTTTATATTGATTAGAATAAGGTGTTTCAATTTATTTCTAGAATATGGTTTACATGTTTATAAATAGACATAGTCTATTCCTCTTGTAATTATTCGAATTCTACATAATGAATTTTCTTTTCCTCTGTCCTGGTTTTTTTCCAAAAAGGGTTTCCATTGAAAAATCTATATGTTCTTTTATTTTGTTTTATTTTTTTTACAAATTGGTATCCGAAATTTCTGATTGTTCATCTCGATCACGATAATGACATCTTTGAAGTATGAAATTGGCCGTTGGATAGCAACACCGATTTGGCATTGTGGCAGATTAAGATGCAAGCAGCCTGCATAGATGGATCTGGAGGATGCCTTGGTTAGGGATAGATAAGATGCTCTTCAATAATAACAGATGGAAGAGAAGAAGGCGTAAGGATCGTAAAGGCGCTAACACAATTACATCGTCGCATTTGTCCAATGAAATTTTTACAGGATGTGATGAAAGAGAAGACCACTGCTTGTATTATAGAAGAGGTTAGAAATAAATATGTATGCTCGAAAACTCCTAACAAGCAAGTTGTATATAAAGCAAACGTCTTTATGCTCATCGTTTGGAGAAAGGCAAAAGGCTCGCATACCTAACACTTAACCGTGTTTAAAGAAATTTCTCTCAAATTTGGAGGCCATGGAGGTTCAGAGATAATAAGGAAGATCTAGGTTGGTTCTACTTGTTCGTTGTTCCTGCCTTATCTAACCTTCAGAGACACGTATTTTATATAGTCATGAAGTCTCTCACAGGCTTGATGAGGTTTATGATCTCTTTAACCTTGTATGATAGGATGAAGCATCTTGTGGTTAAACCCGACTCTCGTGTGAGAGTGGTCTCATTGTTCGGGAGACAAGATCTAATGCCGATGATGGTCGTGGAAGGACACAACGGAATCCTCTGCAAATCTAAGGGTAGATCACAAAGTGTTCAAACAGAGGTAAAACTTGTAATCATTGTGTAGCAGAAAGGGCAATATTAAATCTAAGTGCTATAAGCTGCAAAACAAGATTAAAAGGGAGGCCATAACCAAAAAGGAAAATAAACTTAAAATTCCTATAGTTTATGTTGTAGAAAACTACAAGGACGTAGAACTTCTACCGCTTCACAACACCTAAAGTGGAAATGCAGAGTGGATACTTGATCTCAGTCGCAAATTTCCTCCACACGTAGTCCCACTTCGGGGATTTGTTTGGCAACTTACTTAAACAAAGTATATTGGAAGGTGTTGTTTTTGAAATGGAATATACAGTTTCAAAAACGTGTGTGCTGGAAACAATTAAAGTTGAGATGTTTGGACAGAGTTGTCGTAACATTTAGTGACGTGCATCGCATGTTCTGCACTTGAAAGAAATTTAATTTCGCTGAGTACTTTGATCAAAAAAGGGCATGCATACACGCAAACAAAGTAAGCTTTAAAGTATTTTGAAGTTCCCTTGTTGTGATGAAAGGCAGTAGGAAAGACTGCTAAGTTATATGTTTTGCAGGTGGTTTTATCACACCGGTGATGTACTGCTAGTTTCTCTTCCTTTGTCGATAGATGATATTATTAAATCCGCATATGCGCTAAGGTACATGAGAAAGAAATGGCATATGCAGCACTGAGCAAAAAGAGGACTTCTAATGGGAAAGGAATTTCCAACCGAATTTCTAAGGAAAGAATCGTGTTTTTGGGAAGTTAAAAGCAGAAGTTCATCTACCAGAGGAATCTATAAATAATGTTGCGAAACATTGGAGCATATTCATTCTCGACCTAAGGCTCATCCAGAGTGCCTCTTTGAGAGGTGGAGCTAATTATATGCTAACCTTTTATTGATGATTTTTCCAAAAAAGTTTTGGTATTCTTCCTAAAGTTATACAATGTGTTTTCAACATTTAAGTCTTGGAAAATTATGATTGAAAATAGACGTGGAAAGAAAATAAACACCTCCGTATAGACAATACCTTAGAGTTCAAGCTTTTGATGAGTTTAATAGATTGTGCAAGTCGTAAGAGGATCGTGGAGACACTTGGACAATTCGCCATACTCTCTAATAAACAAAATGCATGCGTTGTGGAAACGAATGTAACAGAAACTATCATGGAGAACGCGCTCACTGCACGTTGTCAAAATGCCACCTTACCAAAGTCGCTTTTGGGCTAAGTAGCTCTATTGCATGTTTTTTTGATCAAACTCGATTCCCATCCGGCGGGCTATTGAAAAAGGACTCCACAAGAGGTATGGTCTGGGTAATCCTACCACTTATTCTAATTTAAAGATTCGCGCAGTACTACTTATGCCTGCGTTGATAATGGAAAATTGGAACCGAGATTCATTAAATGCTTTTCTTCGTTATAAAGCCGTGTAAAAGGGTATAAGTTATGGTGTCTTGCGTCAGGAAAACTTGGTGATTAGCGTAGAGATATTGTTTTTGATGAAAACTCGCTATGCTACCTTAACTTTATCTCTCAAAACTCCTTCCAATAAAGAAAATTAAAACAGCAGAGCATCAAATTAATAAAGAGCCGACTTCGCCGCCAAGACAAAATTAAGAATAGAGTTGCTTCTTTTCACCAGAATGAATATTCTATCGCCAAAAACAAAACTAGGAAGAGAAATTAAACCTCCAGTTAAAGTATGCCGAGGTCGATCTAGTTAAGCTTATGCTTTAAAATGTGGTCAAGACATAGATGCATAATCAAGAGCCATCAATTTATTCTCGATGCGCATGGCTGTGAAGACTCAAAAGAAGTAGATATTTGCTATGCAAGAAAAAAGATGAAATCACTCCACAAAAATGGGTAATACGGGATCTTGTGAAACTTCCAAAGGTAAAAAAGTTTGTTCGTTGCAAACGGGTGCTTAAAAAAAAAGAAGGACTCTCAAGAGTTGAAGAACCTGCATACAAAGCAAGGTTTGCTGCAAAGGGTTATAGTCAAATCCCAGGAGGAACTGTGCTGTGTTCTCCTCTCAAATTTGTTAAAAACAAAGTTCTATCTGAAGCTGTGCTTGTATTATGTGTCATGCATGATTTTTCAGAGCTTGAGCAAAGTTAGACGTAAAACTCGCATTTTTGCATGTGGAAAAATTGAAGAGGATATTTACATGCAGTAAAACTGTGAGGGTTTTGCAAATTCCTCTTAAAAAGAGGACTATGTTTTTTGGCCGAAAAGTCCCTTTTACTGCTTTGCCATGTACTACTAAGGTAGTTGGTACAAGAGGTTTGATTCCCTTTATGACTTCCTCATGATTTCAAAAGAAGGAGTTTTAGCTGCTGAAGTTTACTTTTAAGAAAAACAAAGGATGGTTCTTTTTGTATCTAACTTTTATGTTGATGACATGTTGATAGCAGAAAAGATAAATGAGAGATAAGAAAGGTCAAAGCCCAACCAAGGGAAGAATTTGAGATGAAAGATTTAGGACCGCAGTTAGAAGATACTTGGTATGGAGATTCTGTGAGATAGAAAAGTAGGGGAATCTGTACTCTAAGCCAGAAGGCACTGAGAAAGTTCCTTTGCGGTGTTCAATATGCAGAGTGCTAAGCCCAATAGGCAATTCTCAAGCAAATGCTATCTCAGATTTTCATTGCCTTTGTCTCCACAATCGTGTGATGATTGAGTATTGAGTGCACACATGTTCCATACTCTAGTGCAAAGGATCTCCTCTATATATGCTATGGTTTGTTCAATGTTTGATTTATTATATACAATCAAGCAGCTTAGCAGACACAATGGTAAATCCCCAAAAGAAAACACCTGGAAAGCAAGCCAAAGGGATTTTAAGATACTTACGAGGTAATCGGGCCATGTTTGTTTGTAGTTTAGAAGAACTAGAGATGGGAGTCATTAGGTATGTTGATGCTGATTTTGTTGGAAACCTTGATAGAAGAAGATATCTTACAAAGTTATGTATTTGCTAATCGGAGGTTGTGCAATCAATTGGAAAGCCATTTTGTAAACTATAGTCACTTTGTCTGGCCACCTAAGTCGAAAGAATATTGGTAATTAATGCAGGCTTGTAAAGAAGCTATTTGGCTGAAGCGGACTCTTTAGCGAACTTAATAAAGGCCTTTCTAAATTAGTAATACACAAAGATTTTGTGATGTCAGAAAAGTAATCTTCCTTGCATAAAAGATCAAATGCTTCTATGAGAGAACAAAACATATCGGAGAAACATATCATTTTGTTTGTGATATTAGTTGCTCGCAGTGATATTGTTATTGTGAGCAAAAATTAGTACTCATGAAAATCCTCGCAGATATACGTATGACTAAGTCAGAACTTATACACCAAGTTTGAGCATTGCTTAGACTTGGGTTGGTGTTCAATATTGAAGTTAACCCCAAGGGGGTTTTATGGAAGAGGTGGAGAACTTGTTCGCTGGAGAGTTCATGATGGCGAAATAACTTGTTCATTGAGAATTCGCATTAAGTGTGAGATTGTTAGAATTAAATGACCTTGGAATCCTTATTTAAATAAAATACAGTGGTAAAATAAAATAAAAGTTTTAGAATAAGGTTTTAAACCTTATTAAACTCCATATCTATTTTATATTGATTAGAATTATGCAATT